>CM014732.1:56644114-59540387 GCA_004329165.1 Spatholobus suberectus
TTTTTAAAAAGTTTTAGTTTTTTCTCAAATTTTTGGTTTCAAAATAACCTCATTTTGAAAAAAAAATTATTTTGTTAAAATTAATTTAAGGGTATGTTTGTGTGGTGGCGACAAAGGTGATGGTAGTGGTGGTAGTGACACTAATAGTCGTGGTGGTGATGGTGGTGGTAACAGCGTCGGCGACGGCGGCGACGATGTTAGTGGTAGTAATGGGAAGAGCCATTGTCAAATGTAGTGATGTATACTTTTTTAAAAACTAAAAATTAGATTCACAAAATCTTTTTTGTTGGTTTTGAAAATGAATGTAAAAGTGCTTTAAAATTGAGTTAAAAACCATTTCAGCTTATTTTAACCAAACGCGTTTTGTTTTGAAAATTGGATTTGAAAACCAAAAACCAAAAACTCACAACTTACCCCAAACGGGTCCTAAGCTAGTGAATTTTTCTTTCTTTTACTATTTTAGTAGTTATTTCATTATTTATAAATTATATAGATAGTTGAAGCCTTTGATTTTAATAAAAAGTTCAAAATGAACTAAGTTATATGCGAATCACTCAACACTAATCAAACTCTTGTTATTATCATCTTATATATATATATATATATATGAGTTTAATGGTCATGCACTGTCAGTGTAAAAAGTTTTACATTATCCTTTAATCAGAAATCACCATTAATATGACTTTTAAAGTATTTATTATAAAAGTCAACAAACTTACAATAAATGGTAGTTTGTGATTGGATGACAGTATATAACTACTTTACACTATCAATGTATGACCATTAAACTCTCTCTCTCTCTCTCTCTATATATATATATATTATTTACTTAATTATAAATTTGAAGAGTTATATTTTAAACCAGAATTATTAACTTCATAAAAATATATTATTTCCTTCAAAAAAGTTATTTTTCTGTCAAAGTCATTTAAATGAATAAAAATTATATTTAATTTTTATTTCTTTCATAAAAGGGTTTATTAAAATATTAAATTAATAAATATAAAAATTTCTGAAATTCTGATAAAAATCATAAATGATTTAAATCTAAATTTTAATTTGCATTTTTAAATATTTAATTAAACTCAAATTTTAATCTATCTCATTTAAAAAAATAGTTACATTAAAGCAATTTTCCTTTTACAAATGAAATATGATCTTTAAAAACTTCAATTCAACATGACTTCTCTACATCCCAATTTTAACCATAGTCAATAGCCGAACATGTTGCTTTAGTTGTCCATCTGCGCCTATGCTCCAAATGCTCAGATCCAAATCTCAGTCAATAATTTATTATTTCATTAATTGAAAATCCCAATAATTCTTTTCTTTTATCTCAAGGAAAATTCTAAAGGATCCCTCAAATTATTTTCCATATATTTTTTAATTTTGCTAATTCGCATAATAATTAACGCAGAAAAAATGTATGAAGTTAAGTTTTTAATTCGTGGTGGTTTAATCATCAACTTCCCTCTGTTCCCTAATCGATTGCAAGACAGTGACTCCATTGTCCGCATGCTGCGCGTGGCGCACACTTCCCATCGAAAATAATTCATGTGCCATAATTTATCAGCTTCAGCGAATGCCATCACGCTCGTAGTCAGCTGGTGTCCCCAAACGATCCCATCAAGTGATAGTATACTATCTCTTTTCGTACAAATTTACTTTTGCATATTAAATTAAATTTTTTTAAAAATATTAAACTAAAATATATTTTAGTCCTTATTTTTTTATTAAAATTTATTTGTCTTTTATTTTTAAAAGATTTTTTTAGTTTTTTAATTATTAAATTTGAATTAATTTCTTTTTTAAGACAGTGATCGTTTTCAATTTTAGAATACGATTTTAAATTTTTTTGATCGATTTAAGACATATAATTTGTCTCATTAAATTCACCTATATAAAAATTGTAAAACTTAACTAATGCTTGAACAAAAAGAGGCTATAAACATAATAAAAATACCCTAAAAAGTAAATTTTACAAGCAACCAAAAAAGTGGAAATCTAATATCACTTTACACAATTTTTACTATATTATAACTTTTTTTGGTTCGAATATTAGTCGAGTTTTATAATTTATATATTGGTGAATCTAATGAAACAAGTTTTACGTCTTGAATCGATTAAAAAAAGAGTTCAAAATATTGCTTCAAAATCAAAAACAATCACTGTTTCAGAAAAATAACATTAACTTAAATTTAAAGTAAAGAACTAAAATGCATCTTTAAAAATAAAGGACCAATATGAATTTTAGTAAAAAAGATGAAAGACTAAAAGTATATTTTAGCTAAAATATTATTCATACATAAATCTTCCAATAAAAAGGATTAAAAAAAATGTGAGATGTAATAAATATGATGATAAAAAAAAAAAACAAAAAAATGATATTATAAAATTATGATAACTAGTCTCAACTTTTTATATATGACAATATTTGTATTAATAGTTTTCGTTTTCAATATATGAATGGTTCGAAATTTCAAATATTATGATAAATTATTTTACAACCAAGGCACAAGTATATGGGTAAGAAAAATCATTAATAATAATTGTTCCAATGCAAATGTTCGAAAATTGGAAAATCCAAGAAATGAAGTTTTAGGGGATAAAAGGAAGCAAAACAGCAACAGATGCCAAGCTTTGTCAATGGCAACGCCGCCGCCGGGGATGTTTTGGCAAACAACTGACAACGCCTACTAGTAAAAGGATGAAGAGGTGAAATGAATTTAATACGTACCATCACAGTGAAACCGATGTGCTTTGACCCCACTTTCTTTTAAGTGATATGGCTTCTTTATCCATTCTTTTTTATTTGGTCAAAAGTTAACAATTCTATTTATTTTTGGTTTAATATTTTTTTTAGTTTTATGTGCAGATTTTTCTTTGATTCTTATGGTTGGAAATAATTTTTTTAGTCTCTAATATACTTTTGATATCGTTTTGATCTTTGTCGTCAAGTATATCTTTAACTCCGTAAATAAAATTGTCACAAAATGAAAAAATTATATATAAAACCACAACAAATTAACATTTTCTGACTTTTTATTTAATTTTGTGGCAATTTAAAACGACAAGGACTAAATCAATATAAAAAATACCTATTAAAGTACTAAAACCGATTATTTCTCTAACTAGGGATCAAAAAAAAAAACTGCACAACTATAGAGACAAAAATAATTAAACTTTATTCTTTTCTCTCCCCAAATGGTTGAATCTTTTCCTCCAACAATCCTATTTATTCCTTTTAACCCCCACCTTTTCCTTCTTCTCATTTTTTTATACCACATCACTAATATTATATTATTATTTTAGGCACAATTATCTTTTAATAATTAGTGATGTGTTAGAAAAAGATGAAAAAAAATGGGTAAAAAAAAAAGAAATGAAAGACAAACTGATTGTATATTTATATCTATTATATGAAAAATATATAAATACTAAATTATATAATTTATTTATTTAAAAATTCTATATGTATTTTTGCTATATATTTATTATTTATTATTTTTAAACTAGATTTAACATTAAATAAATATTTTAAATACCACATGTCGTTTGTTCGAGTGGTACTAGGCTCGAATCTCTTAAGCAAGGTCTCGAGTTCAACCTTGTGGATGAAAAAAAGGTGGTTGGGAGAGGAGACCCTACTAAAATAGTCAGCCAAGTTCTCCAACAGAGATTAGTCATTGATAAAACTGGTAGATGTTCGCACTATAACATAATTACCAAAAAAATAAGTATTTTAAAAAAGTTATATTTATTTTTGTATATATATAATAGGTGTTTATATTATAACTCAAATAAGCTAAATAACTTAGTGATTTAGGTAGTGAAAGAGAAGGAAAAGGTCATGGGTTCAAATCAACATTACAATTTTAAACGATCAATGGATGAACATTTAACAATTAGACTAAATCACAGATTTGCATATTGGATATTATAGGGGGACCAAAAGTATAATTTAACCTAAATTATACTTGCTGAAATATTTTAATTGTTTCCCATTGTTTAGTGTGATGAATTTATGCATGAAATTTTGTGTGGTAATGTCTTATATGTCTAGAATGTCCTTGTAAAATTTTGTAATTTTATTCTAAGGTATTGATTTTTAATGATTTTTGAAGTGACCACTATCTTGTTAAAGCTCTAATAAGAACCAGCCATGAAAATCTAATTATTTGGGCCATAAAATGATTCTGTGAAAATTGAAAAAAAAATTATATTTTGAAACTAAACATATTAGAGGTCTAACTAGAAAGTTTTGCTAAAAGAAAAATTCACTTGATATTTTAGCTCAATTAATTAAAATCAGGTACCGTATAAGGACAAAAACAAAATTTTGTTAAGGTAGTAATAAGCCAATTTTTTTTATGAAGAAGCTTGGGGAGAAATGTATTAATGAGTATTCTAATGTAGTTGGATGTATAGAATGGTATAAGGTAGCTTAAAGTTGGAATACCTTAGAGGAAAATTAAATGATGTAGTTTATGATAGTATTATTGAGAAGAGGAAATTAGGAACTTGGTTGCTTGAACATTGAATGAAATGACTTGTTTGGAGCTTGTATATGTTTCAATCATATGGATACTTAGGTATCTTGATTGGTTTTTGATTTGTTTAGTTACCAATGATGAAGATTTAGTGTTGTAGGTACTAAAATATTAAATTAAATTGATGATTCACTTGGAGATTATTAGGTGCACTTGATACTTGAAATTTGAATAATGTTTTTTGCTCTTGTATGGATGCCACAACCATAATTAGTTGGGCATTATGATATTGTTTCAATTTAAATCATTCTAGGTTTTAGTAGTTAGGATTCGGGTGTGTTAGATTGTCATATTTTTAGGCCATGAAACATAAGACTTTAGGTGATAAATTGAAAAAAGAAATCAGTTTCTTGTTAGAATATAACTATGGTTTGAATGAGTATAAGTGAAATGAGTGAAGTTAATGGTTTATGTTAGTACGGTGTTGAATGGCCTATATATTAGGTAATAGGTTCAATTTTGTTAACTCCAATTAAGAAACAAGATTTAACCAATTTATAAGATTTAGATACCCTAAATTAACTAAGTAATGATCTAAATAAATGATGATTACTAATTAAAGGATAGTTAAAGTTAGGTAATTTACTTATAGGATTTAGCATATGAACCAAAAGATGTGAAAGAACAAGAAGAATGGGCTTATATTAGTTTCAATGCTTTAAGAAATATGGTATGATAAAGATTGAGTTATAAAAGAGTAAGTTTGGTAAACTTTAGTTAAATTGTATCAAACCTTAAAGGAGGAGTAATTTATACATAAATGAATGAAATTTTGTGAGTAATGAAAGTTGAATGATGAGATTGGAATTGCTTGGATGCAATTTGGAAAATCTAGCCAATTGGTGATATCTTTTGATTTAATGCATATAATATGTGATACGTGCTTATGTGTATGTGAAGTGAAAGTCATGTTTGAGCATTGGGATGCATTGATACATATATTGCTTATTATTATGGATTTTGATGTTTGTTGACCATACCTCTAAGTAGGTATATGTGGAAAGTACCAATTTATAGATGAAACTTTGTCGAAATTTTCAAAGTAATATGAGAAATTGTGAACTTTAGGTTAAAGGCATTAAGAGTTTGTATTGTGCATCATGCACTAATGCAATGTGTTGAGGTGAAACCTGGGAAGTAACAATTTGTTACACTACGGGATGAAGGTAAGGACCATTGATAAGGTCTAGAAGGTATGGTAATCAAGTCATGAAGTCCAAGTGGCTAGGATGGAAATCTTGAGTCAGGATCTTTATAGAGAACAAGCTGATAACCTTGACACTTGCTCGGCGTCACTAGGATCGGTTGAGACTATTCCCTAAATACATAGAGTCACGTTAAGGGTTGTATTTGTGTGTGGAATCGTGTTAAGGGTCGTTGAACCTATGATGAGTAGGGAATATGAACTCTGATTACTTTTTTAAGGCTTTTGTTCCTCGATGAAAGGTATTAAGGAGAGTATGGTCCCACATGTGTTTAAAAGTTAGGTCAAGCCTTAGGAATCCCTATGTATAGCATATCAATTGATCATTAATTAAGACATATTATGTGTTATGAATATGTTGTCTATTTGATATCGCGATGTCTGTGGTATGATCTTTAAGATATTGTACAATACGATGTTGCCAATAATTATTATTAGTTTGTTGGAATATTATATATGCTATATGAAATATGTTTTGGGGTGAGTCTCTTTGTCTATTTTGATTCCTTGGGACTCAAATATCTTATTCTCCCCCAATTTAATTCCTCCTTTTTATACCATCTGTGGATGCCGAAATGGAAATAAAGGGAGGAGCATTGTTTGAGTACTTTACGCAAAAGATGTCATTGCTTAGGGATGCATAACATTGCAAGGAAGAAAGATGCTCGGTGGCTTTACATACACCAAGAAATTTACAAACCTCAATCAAAATTGCATCAAAGTGGCCGTAGCAAAGCTTGTGAGAAGTACCAAAAGATTCGTTCTTTTAGGACGAGGAAGTTTAAAGTCTAGATAGTATTTTCCTGTTTAGAGAGAAACGGTGTGTGATATCTAAGTCAATATTTCCTTGAGATTGGGATAGTGATTTTCCAGTCTAGAAGGATAATGATCAATTTGTTAACTATGATATAATATCATTATAATGTAATGTAAGTCTTTCTTAATTAGAGTATGTAACTATATTATTTGTATAAAAGCCAAAGGTTTGATTATATATCATTTTCAGTTATATTTACAAAGTTGAGTTGCACCTTTTAATTGTTATCAATAAGTTGCTCTTTTACCTGAAAGGAAAATTGTCTTGTATAAAGCTATTTTTAGATTATACAAAAGAGAATTACTTCAAAACTCTATTGTCAAGCTAATAGAGCTCAAGTTTTTTATTACAAAATGGTTGATAGATTAAGATGTTACGTTTAGATGTAACATCTCAGGCACTAACGAAGGTAAAGAGTGGTCACCAATACAAAAGAAATGAGGCATAAACAAGCAGTAACTCTTGACAGACTTCGAACGAGAGAGACACATAAATGAATGGAATACACATTAGAATGAGAGGGATCTAAAGGCTATGCAAGTATAGGACTGAACAAATAAGAATTACTTAAAAAGAATTTGATTAGTATTACCTATATCAACAAGATGCATCTACTTTCGGTAGCTCATCACTTAAGAACTTCATAGTTAAGCGTGTTTAACTTGGAGCCATTTTGGAATAAGTAACTTTTTGGGAAGTTTCCTAGGAAGTGTGTTAGTAAGGATAAAGCACTTTGAAAAGTATTATGCTGCTTTGTGAGGATATTTATCGATCGTGAAAGCAATCAAGCGTTATAAAGTGGTATCAGAGTAGGGTCTCTCCTAATATGGTGTAGTTCAAGGAACTATGCAGAAGCTAGTAGGCATGCGACATCTTGAGTGATCTTTGGCCAAAAAAAAACGAGGCATAGACTAAGAGCAGCTCTTAATAGGCTTCTAGCAAGAAGAACACATGAATGAATCAAATACACACCGGAATCAAAGGGATTTAAAAGCTATGTAGGTATAAGAGGTGTATAGTTAAGGACAACTAATAAAAGGTCAAACCCTAGTGTTTAGGTTCACCAATTAGACAAAAAGACACATCTCCATGGACTTCAGCTTTCATGTCTCCGTACTTTGAGAAAACCTTCAAAAAGTAGCAACCTTTGACCTTCAAACTCCAAATCTCACCAAAACACTAAGAACCTAAATGGAGGAAGAAATGGAAAGTTTTTTTAAAATGAAAATGGAGGAAGAAAAGTAAGTGTGGGTCGAATGGAAGAAAGGAAAAAGGAAGAAAGAGAAAACCTCACCTTGTACTTTGAAGCTTGGAGCAAAGAGAAACTATAAAAAGAAGTGGTTTGGATTTGTACTAGGTAGCTTGCTTTACACTTGGAAATGCATGTTTGAAGCAAAAAATGGCCGCCATTAGGTGGGGGAAAGTCTCAACCAAGAAGTGAAAGGGTATGACACCCATTCACATTGTACAAAACCTGCATTTATTTACTTAGTTATTATTCATTGATTAATAAAAAATGTGAGTAAAATTTTTCAGTTTGTTTGAAATTCGTTTTGCGTATGTCATCTTTAAAATAGAAAATAAAAAGTAAAATAGAATTTGAAAATGGGAGTAAAAAGATAAAATAAACAACAATTATATATATGCATCATACTGTGTACGTCATCGTCGTCATGGTCAAGTACACCATCATCAAATGCATCGTCATCATAGGAACTAAATACATCAAAAATTGAATACATGTAAAGTCAACTAGGTACGGGGAAATAATCAAAATATACATCAAAGATACTACCTACCCTCTTATATAGATAAAAAAAAGTCCTACATCAAAGTAATATCCACTATATATCCCTCCCCAACTAGCAAAAAGCAATCTCCCATGTACTATAGATCCTTATCTATCTACGTGGCCCTTGAGTTGTCGTCCGTATGGTGAGCATGCTCATTAGGCACCTCATGTGGTGACCTAACCTAGAGGAAGATAATGGAGAGGAGGTGTGCCAACGATTAGTCATCTCCACTTGATACTTTACCATAAGAGAATCATCAAGGGACTTAGCCAATATAACCTCCATCCTTGAACCAACAGGATCCTCACCATTGGTGGATCCACAACAGTTAGAGGGAGGAGGAAATCCACAATAGGCACTATGAAAGGTATGTTTGTGTTTGCTGGAGGTAAAGATGGTGGTGCTATCTAGAATCTGGGAAGGGGTGTAGACGCTATCATGACAGAAATAATAAGAGAAATATGAGGCATCGGTATGTCGAGAATAGGGGATAGAAAGGTAATGGTGATGAAGCCACATAAGGTTAGGCAATCCATCTTTTCATTGTAGTACCATATCCCAAGGTGACTATAGTCAATGTATAGGTTTAAAAGGATCGACATAGCTACCATCTTCTCGTATCCATCTACAATAACATACATAGAAAAAAGATAGAGGAATGGGGTGATTTGTTCTCAAAATCACTTTCATATAGATGGTAGAAAATCCTACAGTTAGTCACAAGATAAAACACAACATACATATGTAAAGAAGGGAACCTAGGGTTTTGTCTAATTATATTAGTCTACCCTTAACTTTATATGGATCCATATTCCCCACTAATGAGCAATCATTCACATCAGAATCGGGAAGTGACTAAGAGTACATATACCTCTCTAACATCATCATCATGGTACAATCCTCATCATCATCATCAAGGAAATGAATAATCTTTCACCTTAGGGCTACAATACAAAGTGGAGGTATACTTTTTACCAATCCTAGAATGCTTGGCAGTTGTCGAGATTATCAAGCTTGGTTAAGTAAATATCTCAGCTCAAGAGCACTACCTAGTCCATTGGGACGTTCACCGCTTGATAACCTTATCCCCAAGACCTTTGCTAATTAAGTCCTCTGCATTTCATTCTTCAGCGTACCAAATTATGACTTCTCCTACAAGGTTTCATGCCAACTACATGTCTTTGTCATCTCATTTGCTCATCTAACTTACAGTTTATCATTACTTATCTTTTCTTCTTATAATAGAGGTTTTTCTATTCTCAACAAATCTAAGCACTAGTATTCTTGTTTTCAGTGTCTCTATTTTACTAAGTGGAGACTTAAATCTAACTTTGCATATTGTAGTATCATAAAATAACCAACATGAAATTATAATTGAGCAATTAAAATTAAAGTGCATGTAATTATAATTTTACGATAAGGTGAAGATTTAGATTTTTCTTATTTTAAAGAAAAATAGTAATGATCTATTAATTCAATAAGACTAGCAAACTTCTAATTTGCTTGTTAACTTTAAGTACTTAATTAAGGACTAAAGTTACTTAGTAGAAATTCTAAGCTTGGATTATTTACGTGAAACCGAATTGGCTAATTTTACTTTAATAAATTTCAATTTAAACTTTTACTATTAACTTTAGGTACTTAATAAAGGATTAAATCTAATTGATTAGGAGTTTAAAAACTTAATTTTAATTACTCCTAAAACTTCTTAAGGCCAAAAATACTACAAAAAAAAGCTAAGGTTCTAGATTTCATTTTAGTATTGTAAACATTGATTATCCACTAAAATTATCTTAAACCTACGAATTACTAATTTTCAATTAATTTTAATTTAAACTTTAGGTACTTAGAATAAGGATTAAAACTAAGTGGTTATTAAAATAAAACTTGATTTTAGATGCCCCTAAATTGGTTAGGCTAATTGCTTCATGGAGAGGACTATGGTTCTTTAACTTGTTTTAAATCGTTGCTAAAACAATTGTTTGTTACTTTTAAGACAAACACCTTAAGTTAATTAATAAAATTTCTCCAAGGTAGCTTTTAAAAAAAAATGGCCAAATGGCCTTTAGTAGGAGTTAAGCCACTTTAAAATTTTTCCTCATTTTTTTATTCTTACCAATTCAACACATGATCAAATAAAGGCTAACCAAGCTTTCTAGAATTAACTAGGTGCCAACAAGTTTTCCATTTTTACTCCTAAAACTTGACTAAGACCTAAAGGCTTCTTGAACATTCTTAAGGCTTGAAACTTTGTCTTAAACTAAGTTAATCAAATCATGATTCAACAAGTACCTTAGCATTAAGAATAACTAATTTTTTTTTTTTACCAAACCACCATTCACTATGATAAGTTCGTGAGCCTCTAATCAAATAGCCAAGGTTTTTAAAAATTTTTCAACATACCCATCATTAATCCAACATAACCACACTTTTTATAACAACAATAAATCAATAATTTACCAAAATAGATTCACGAAACATATTAAAATCCAAAAAATGCACAACAATATTTGGTGTATTCAAGAATCAATAACAAGAACAACATATGAACAATTTCAAGATTAAGACAACTAATGAATTTTTGGGGCCAAAATCCTCTTACCAACTATGTGAAAGCAACATAAATGAAAACCCATCCCACTCCCCACCTAATACTTCTTAGAGTGGTGAAAAGGATGAAGAGAAATGAAGGTTGGAATGGTGGCTTCAAGCTTACTTGATGGTGCAACTTTGATGGAGGGGGATGAAGCTTTTGTGGATGAAGCTTGTAATGGTGAGATAAATTTTAGAATGGAGGGCGAGGATGGTGGGGGTTATCAACTAGTAATCCAAAAGAAGAGAGTGAGGAGTGTGTCACAATTGGGGGGTATTTATAGAGGAAGATTAGGTGAAGTGAGGCAAGCAATGTGACATCATCCTTCATGACATCATAATTCCACTTCATTCTTTTTATTTTTATGAAGGCGCATGCTTTGCTTAATTTTTATTAGTTAATTTGACCAATACCAATAAAATTAAGTTTTCTTAAATTAATTGATTTCTATAACAAACTAATGAATTTTTGTTTGAATCATGGTAGAAACATAAACTTAAGGTTCTAAATAATTTCCAAAACTTAAAAATAATTTTATATATATTTTCAAAATTTTAATTAATTAATTTGTATTTTTAGGTTAAAAATTAATAATAAATTCATTTTAACTCAATAAATTCTAAAATTTTTATGATAATTATAAAATTAAGTTTCTTACCTAAAAATAAGTTTAGAATGAATTTTTCACCATTTCTAGATGTCAAACAAATATTGGTTTTGGCTTTATAATCAATTAAGGACATTTTGGTCATTTTATACAAGGATTTCAAAAAATTTTCAGAAAATTCTCAATTATATTTTAATATATATAACATGTTTCTTGGCTTGGAATGATATTTTACTATCATTTGAACCTTTTCACACGTCAACACTTTTTGTTAAGAAATTGGGATGTAATAATCATTTTTTCATTTCTTTGAGTCCTGACTTGGAAAAATTATTAAAAGTTATGACTAAATAGTTCTTGAAATATTGAACACAATGGTAGAATTATAATTTTGAGACTCTTGCCCCATTTTTTAGAAATAAATTCACAATTAATTGAAAAATAGTTAAAAATGAAGGCAAAGGTATTACAAGGGGAAGAGAGAAGTGAGAACTTTTCCTATTGATGAGAGAGAAAGAAGAGTGAAAATGAGAACTTGCACGTAATTTAAGTGAAGTCTTTAATAAATATGGTAACTTGCAAGTAATTTTTCTCCTATGACAACTTACTTGTAATTTAAATAAAGTCCTAATGAATATGGAAACTTGCAAGTATTTTTTTTTCTTCTTGTGGTAATTTATACATAATTTAAGTAAAGTTTTAATTAATATGGGAATTTAGTCTTAGTTTTTTTCTTATAGGAACTTACAACTAATTTAAGTAAAGTCTTAATTAATATGCGAGTTTACAAGTAAGTTAAGTAAAATCTTAATTTAAAATGGAATTTGGAAGTACTTTTTTTCTTATGGAAACTTAAATGATATTTAAGTAAAGTTTTAATTAATAGAAAGTAAAATTTTAATTAATATTTTATACGTAATGTAAGTAAAGTCTTAATTAATATGGTAACGTACGAAAATGATTTGCATATATACACTTTGTATAAGAATTCTATTGACTTTCAAATTCTTTAATAGCATGCTTATAATTTTTAATAGATACTTTCTTTACTAATTCACACTTAGTTGAGGATTATGGTGACCTTAATTATTTAATGGAGATAGGTCACTAGTGACAGTGTAGTTAGAGGAAATTTAAGATCTAAAAAAATATTTGTTCATTGGATCTTATGTTTCTTCTATTTGTACCATTTTCAACATCATCACCATGAAAGTATGAAGTATCTATTACAAATAATAAATTATGTACACCTGTAGGGCTTTCTTGAGGTGATCACTTGAATTATTAGAGAGAAATTTGAGAAATTATAGGGCACCTGGTAGTCAGTCCTAAAGAAATTTAGGACGTATGGTTTACTTTGTTGTATCACGTATATATATTATTCTACCAATTCAATCTTATAATATATTTTGATTTTATATTTATCATCATGCATGGATTTTACTTTTGATTTTTATGAATTTGTACACCACTTGTTCATAAATATGTCATTGTTAGTAGAAAACTGAGAGCTTAGAGAGCGAAATTCATGAAAGTTCAACGATGAGTGCATGATTTCTTTTGGGCAATCAATCGAGGATTGTAGTGAGACATGTGCTCCTTAGAGATATTACAATACCTACATATCTAGATACTAACAACACCAAGGACCAGTCATTCAACATCATGATTTTTTTATTTTTTATTTTCCATATTTCTATGTGTAGCACATTTTATTATTTATTAATAAATTATCTTTTTCATATATTATTTATGTTGCGATGTAAATGTATGTATGTGTACATACATTTTAAAAAAGTAAAAAATATTGACAACTAAATTAACGATTGAATAAATGATTGCTAAGGTAAATTATATTTTTAAAATAGAAAAAATTGGTGATTGAATTAATTTGTTCACTATGATGCTTATTTAGTACCATTGGGGGTTAGGTCTAGTAGAAGGAGCTAGTCCCACACAACGAGGTGAACTAAGGTTTGAATTATTGTTGCGAAAGGTGTCCACATTTAGTCCTCGACCAACCCTCAAACAGGATTGTTTTTGAAGAAGGATATTTGTAGAAAACAAAAAAAATGCTTGTTTAGCGACCAAATTAGCGATTATGATAAAATGGTATTTTTTTTAAAATACAATTAATGTAGTGATCAAATTAACAACTATACTCATCAATTACTAATGTGGTATTCTAATAAGAAGAGACAAAAATATTAGTGACAACTATTATTAATTAATGACTAATTACATTGGTTGTTATTAAGAACCAATGCCTAAATTCGATCACTAAACATATTAGCGACTAGATTTATTCTATTATGGTAGTGACTAGTTTGGTCAATAATTTCTTTTACACCATTGGTGAACAAAAGTTAGGGTCGCTAAATAAGTATTTTTTTAGTTTGAAAGTTAGTTAGTAGGTTTCTTTTTTGGTATTGAGTAGAAATTATTCTTGGTGGGAGCATTAGGTGTAGGGTCATATATTTCCTTGTGATTTCCATTGAATAATATAGACCCAACTGAATATTTATTTTGTTTCTTGATCTTTAAGAGAGAAAATAAAATCATATTTAAATGTTTTTAATTTTAAAATCAAATGCAGTGCAATTTTGTGTAAAATTAACCGTGATTACTTTTTTTTCATGTTAAAAAATTTATTACAAGATTATTAGTGTCAATTTTGTAAAAATTAATCAACTATGCATGCAATAATATGAAATATAATAATACAAATTAAATTTAATAATTAATTATATAATTGTTCTAACACCTATTAGCTCGAGACACTTCTAGGGACACCCATTTTATAGACCAGGAACGTGTCAACTTAAGAAGATATTTCAGTTAACTTTTAACTTTGTAATATCTTTCCAAGTTATTTTGTAATAAAATGCGCTTTCCTGTTGTAGTTAAATTTTGTCTGTGTAGATTTTACAACTTTATAATTTTGGCATAACTGACTCTGTCCAATGCCAAGTTAGTTAGGAATCTTGATCACATCGCCCTAGCCTAAGGGTCTTTACCCCAGCCAAAGATTGAAATGAGTTTCATTCATCAAGAGCACAACTAAAAGGGAAATTGACATTATAGCCAAATATTGCGCCACCCTGAGGTGAGAGTCTTTCTCCCAACTAGGGACGAGATGAGTTTCACTCATCAAGAATGCAGTTGAAAGGGAAATTGGCATTATAGCCAAATATAACGCTACCCCGAGGCGAGGATCTTTACCTTAGCTAGGCATTGAGATGACTCTTTACTTATTGAGAGCATGACTGAATGGAAAGTCGATTAAAGGTTAATATTATACAGCCTCAAGCTAAGGGTGTCCACCCAAACCAAGGATAGAGATAAGTTTTACTCATTGAAAGCATGGCAAGTGGTGAAGCTGAAAAATGGCTAAGTGTCGTGCTGCCTCAACATAAGGATTTTCACCCAGGCGAGGACCGAGATGAGTTTTCACTCATCAAGAGGGGGACTCAAGAGATGCATGCTATCAACCAAACACAAGTTTCCACTCATCAACCCAACAAATCATACGGTGCACAAAGTCTAAAACGATAAAAAAAAAATGCAAATATTACAAAGCAGAACGTGAATGCAATGCGAAAATGAAGTTTAACTTAGAAAAAATATGAACTTGCAACCAATAGAAAGGGAAATTTTTTTTAATGTAAAAATAAAGTCAAACTATTACATAACCAACCGACATACCAACCTTTCACTCAACTTAACCTTTTTCATCATCCTTAAAATCTTTAGTGTCATCAGTAACCACAGGTTCTTTAACCCTAGGATTCTCTTCATTTATCTCTTCAACCATAAGTTGCTCATTGTCAATCTTCTCAGCTTTGGCTTCTATTTCAGATTCTTCCATTGAAGTCGACTCGATCCAACTGCGACTTTTTTCATATTCAAGCCATTAAGCTTCACATTGAGGTTCAAGAACTCTATTTGATCAATGACATTGTCAAGGGAGTCATCGGTGGTCACGAGCCAATTATGTGTAGTCCGCTCAAGTTTTTTGCTTGGTAAACTCCAAGGAATCACTAAACTCCTTGCATATGGTGTCCAGCTCGCCATACTTCTTCTCAAGGTCCCAAACCTTGGTATTATGATTAGGAATTTGTGATTGGATCTTTTTTTTCTTTCTCGGCCCACTCTGCTTTCTCCTTCTCCAGTTTGTCCAATTTCTCAATTGCCCTTGCCACCTTTTTCTCGGCCTTGTTCTTCTTTTTGTCGACCTGAGATAGCATGACACATCTCTTTTAACAAAGAGCTTGGATGGATCTCAATCATTGGTGTCCTTCCGTAATTTTAAATAATTTCTAAATTTTGGCAAGATCCTATGAACAACATTAAATCAAAGGTGTTGTTTTCTAGTTTTTTTTTTCTCAAAATCGCCCTTGATGGCAAATCAATTGTCAGCCTCCAACATTGCATCCAACATCTTGAATGTTGCATTAGAATCCATCTAGATAGGCTTCATTGGCTTGTCCTCTATCCCAGAAGAACCGACATTATAAGTATTCAACCTTTTAAGCGTCGACTCCTGACTAGGCTCTTTTGTTCGGTCTTGAGACTTTCCAACGTTTGTTGTTTGTCAATGTTTTGCATTTTAGTCACTAGGGTAATGACCTTCACCATTGGCAGGATTTTTTTCCTATGCTTTTTCTTGCTCTTTGAGACTTGCCCGACCTTTTTAGTAGTAGCAAAGGTGGTGAGAGCTTCCATGTTGGCTAACCACTTCTCTACAAAAACAAAACACAAAGGTTAATTGTGGCCATGACAAAAATTTAATTACAAGAAAAAGAAGAAAAACATACTTAAGGTCTTAAAAAAGGTCTTTGCACTATCTTTAATCAAGAGCATCCACGAGTTCGACCTCTAGATTTTGTTTATGACGAGCAGGAGCTGAATCTAAGATTTAACTTCCTTTCGAATCATCTTCTTTTCGGGAAACTTGTAAGTGCTCGTGAGATCCTTATAGTGGTCTTTACTCCAATACAATGGGAACTGGGGTGCAATCACCTCCTTCCTGTCGTCGTTCACGTTCAAGACTTCAAAAAGGGTAGACTCAGATTTCGCTATTAGTTGCAAACATGAGTAATCCTCTTTGAAGTCCTTATATGATTCCTCATATGGATCTAATATTTTGAGACCCTTAATAGCTTGAAAATAGAGGGGCGACCCTTGCCCTTCAAAGTTGGTCTGAAAGGAAAGAAGAAGTCACTAAAAGGTGGTTAGGAGTACTTAATTTTTCTTGTTTGCACAACTTCTCAATGGTCATTATGAAGCCCCAAACATTGGGATGAAGCTGAGAAGGGAAAACTTAGTAATGCATCAGGATGCTAACTTGGAAAGTAGTAAGAAGAAGCTAAACCATTAGGTCTTCGAACAAAGTTTGGTACATTGGTACGAAGTCGGCTTAAAGGACTCAAAACTTGCCATCATTAGATCTAGAGCTTCCTGCCTCCTCTTTTGGCACCACTAAAGGATGACCCTTTGTTTATTTGTTTAGACCTTTGGAACAGATCTTGCCATCTGGCTTGAGCTTCGTCATCAGCCAAACATTATCTTAGCCATTCTTAGTGATCTAAAGAGTTTCCCATAATTGATCCATAGTGGGTCCTTCATATATCAACCTTGTCCCTCGAACCTCCTTATTGACCCACTTTGATCTTTTTAATCCTGACGAGATGTGTAAAAGCTCAAGGGATTGATCCTCCTTTCTCATAATTTGCCCAATGTCCTTATCCAAAATGTCATACAAGTCATCATCAGAAGAATGTGTTAAAGGTTTGCAGTACCTTGGAAAATTCTAAGTTGCTATGGCAACTCCTACAACATTCTACCAACTTACATCGACCACGATTCCCCATAAGTCGACTTTGATATTTTTGGATCTCCTCTAAAAGAACCCACTTAGCAGTCCTGCTAGACTCTCCATTGTACATAGGTTGATTGCCTAAGCATGGTTGCTCCATGTATTATGGGTGTTTCATGGAGGCTTGTACTGCCCCTAAAATCTCCTTATAAGTTAGGTCCAAGCTAACATCGCTAAGATAGTCTCGCATGAACAAGATCAACTTCTTTGGCACCTCTGCTCGAATGATCGTGATTCATCTCAAATCATGTAGCCGCCTTGATACACCACTTTTCCTTTGGCTTTCTTCTTTGATAGGGTCACCTTTCTCTTTCCTCACCTAGGCATATTTTTGGGATCAAAAATCCTTTTAGCCTCAGTACGATTAAACCACCTATATTGGTATTGAAGCCCTATGTTGGGTGGTGAAGGACTTTTGTTCATCGATATAGCTGGTCCCCTACTTTTAGCCCCCAACAGTACATCGGTGCTATTGGCAATACAACAACCGTCTTCGCCATACCGAAGTGATGCCTTGTAGTGGTGTTTGCCAACAAACCATCTCAACCTAAGAAACAAACAAAAATGCAAAAATAAAGAAAAAATGATTGGTACAAATGATAAAAGGAAGGCTAGGAAGTTACCTTAGAAGACAATAATTGGAGAAAATGGGACAAAATTGTCAAAAATGTCACTTGAAAGTCACCTAAACTCAACAAAAAAGAATATGTAACTGTCAAAAATGGAGGAAAGAAAGAATATGGTGAACAGTCACGTGCCTAAGGCATTTATAACCCCACTGATGTCACCATACAAAATTTAAATTTTGAAATGATAGCAAAAATTGTTTTAAGCCTCGCATTATTGCCAAAAATCGTAGGTGGAAGCTAGGGAATCACCACTCATTATGCGACATTTGTCCAAGATGAACCCCAGATTGAAACTCAATAGACGTTAATCCTCAGGATCTTAGCCAAGCCTAGGGGCAAAAGCCAACATCATCTCGTTATCGACATGACCCCGACCTGGGGGCAACTATTTGGAGTACTCTTCTATGGCAAGGCAACCAACCTCGAAATTGACCTTTTCATGTTAAGCTAACATCTTACGAGATGAGTATTGACTTAAAGGAAACTATTCTAGGCCAAATACTGATTTGGCCATACCGATGTATCACCAACAAGATCAACCTTTATGAATGACTCTGTTGAGACTCCGCTCGCACAAAGTCATAAGTCAGCTCTAGCCTGACATGTTATGTGACACCAACGTACCCATCTCGACTTACATAACATGCGATCTGCATGATTATAATGGACTGTTACATCAGCCACGTGTAGCTCTAACTAACTAATGAATTTTCCTACCAATTATCCTACTATATAAACCGAGTTTAGTGCCCAGGTACATATCTATCTCTCATTTTGCACTCTCCTTGAACTAATCCTGACTTGAGCATCATAGTTTTTGTAAGTGGCCACCACTGGAGCCCTTTCTCTATCGTCATCTCCACCAAGAAGTGCCTAGGTCCGACATCCAGAAATCGCTTTGCCATAGCTACGTCCAATCTGTAGTTTCACTACCAAACAATAATAATGCATGAACAATAGAAATATATATATGACTATTCTTAAAAAATTATCATTACAAACACATATATAATATTGTAAAATTCACCAAAAAAATATAATATTGTAAACATTACGTTAGATGTTTGGAATATCCAAAACTTCTAAGACTACTCTTTATGTTTGTTATTAGCAGTTGGATATAATTTTTTATTAATTTTTTTAACATATGTGTATATTTGTTTATTTATTGTATATTCATAGTGATTTTTTCTTGAGCTTCAAAGACTTTCGAAGAATTTGCTAGTATATTGCAACAAATTCTCTCTCCATATAAATTAATATAGCTATTTTAAACAAGAGTATTTTAAAAACTATTATTCAACAATAACTTTTTTAATAATTTTTCTTCAACAAAACATTTTTAAATTTTTTTCTTAACCTCTTATCTCTTTCAATTTGCCCTTTTCATCTTTATTTCTAAATTGTATTTTTAATATTTTTTTAAAAAAATTATCAATAGTTAAAAATAACTTTGTATCACAATATAATCTATATATCATAAATCTAAAATATAATGTATATGTTTAAAAATATTTATTTATTATGAATTTTAATTATAATATATATATATATATATATATATATATATATTAAAAGTATTTATTTAATATAAACTTTAGTTATATAAAATAAATATTTATTAAATGCATTACACAGACTAAAATACTTGTTTATACAAAGATAATATATTTTAAATAAAGGGTAATGTTTTTGTAAAAGTTATTAATTTTAGAATAACATTTGAGCTCCAAAACTTATGGCGTCACAACATTAGTGTTTTCTAAATATTTGTAGTCACTAAAATTAGCTTATGAAAGATACAAAATTTCTTATCAAATTTGTCCCCTTGGAGAATAACACAAAATAATTAATTTGATAACAAATTGTATCTTTTGAAAGGTTAATTTAATGAAAAATCTTTAGAAAACCAATTATATAGAGAGAAAATAGGTTATGCACTGATAGTATAAAGTAGTTTTACACTATCATCTAACCACAAACCACCATTTATTGTAAGTTTATTGACTTTTATAAAAAACACTTTAAAAGTCATATTAACGGTGATTTTTAATTGGTTAACAGTGTAAAACTTTTTACACTAACAGTGCATAACTATTAAATTCTTATATATAACTATACTTCAATCTTTGAGATAGTAAGTTAGTGACAATTTTTTTTTAATATAATGTGGCAATACCCTAATATTTCAAAGATAAAACAAAAAAATTGATACTTTATTGTAATTTTTATCGTATTGGATGTTATATTTATAAACGTTAGATAGTATTTTATTTATAAGGTGTTACACCAACGAATATATATTATTAAAATTTCATTTGGTCTTATCTCATTAAAAAAATTGCGATTTTTTTATATAAACATAAGTTGTTAAGTATTAAGATTACTTTCATTCTTACACTTTAAAGGTCTATTATGATGTATTATATTAACATTTAATGTGTTAATCATATATATATATATATATATATATATATATATATATATATATATATATATATATATATATATATATATATATATATATATATACTAACAAAATTGTTTGTTAGTATAACACATCATACTATTAGTATAAAAATACAAGAATTTAATTAAATCAAATGTACTGATAGTGTAAATGTTTTTTACACTATTATTGAGTCATGTATTGCCATCTATAGTAAGATTATTAACTTTTGTAATAAGTACTTTAAAAGTTATATCTAATATGATTATTAATTGGTTGATGGTATAAAAATTTTATACTAGCAATATATAAAAATTAAATTCAAACATGTAATGCTTATACTAACAATTTAATTTCTGTTAGAGTTATATTATCAGAGATAAATGTATTGTTAATTAAATCGTGAGTAAATAATAATTTTTTTGTAGTGTGTATTATGTTTTATATGAGAATTTATCCTATCATAAAATGTGCTCAAAAAGTAATGTAACTAGCTCTCTTCTTCAAAATATTCTAAAAGGAAAAGAAATAGATATTTTTATAACGCATCCATCAATCAAATTATATTACCGTAACTGTGAAATAAATCAATTTTGAAATTAACCACAAGCAAACAAATATAAGAAAAGGAAAATATTATTAAATCATTATTTTCAAAATTAGGAGAAAGAAACATGAAATCACATTATGTTGTTATTTCAGGAGATATTATAGGACCTCTAATGTATACAAGTGCTGGTGATGACAGGGGAACTACCCACAATCCCCAAAGCCACCATGGTTTAGCTCTAACTATCCATGGTAAATGTAAAGAATGTGCTACGTAAAAATAATAATGATAATAATAATAACACAACTACCAAGTTGTCCCGTTCAAACGGGGATTTGTCGGCTGGGTGAGGGTTTCCCCTTGCTCAGCCCTCCACGCTTCAACTTCTCTCTGCTTCCCTTGTTACCTTCACTTTTATTTTATTAACACCTATATTCTATTGCTTTCTATTTTTTATCTTTTTAACTTGGAAGGATACTCAATGTTATTTTTCCAATATTATGACTTGCCAAGTTGACGTAGTGATGTGGTTTCTTCCAATGAGATGTAGCCGCATATATTGGTCAAACCTACAAATATATTATTACTACGTGTTCTCACTAATAATCCCATTTAAAGCTTTAGGGCTTAGTGGGGGAAGCAATGATTAGTGAATGGATTTTGACGCCACTAAGTCCTTTCCCACGAGGATCAAAACTCGGAGAATGTTCCATTGGTGCCCTTCAAATGGGACCCCGTCCCACATCACACGCTTATAATCCTATCTCACAGGTGTGGGAGGGGGAAATAATGTCTTTTCTTTCAATTTTCTTTCATTTACGGATTCAAATGAAGATAATATATATATATATATATTTTCGATTCTGAGAAGATAATATAGTTTAGTATGCAAGAACTAGACCTTTACTTATCAACACGACTTGACGATACTGAACCATTATAAATAACTAATAATTAAGGAAGAATTTTATGACAATATCTTATTTGGCAGTTATCAACAATCAAATTTTTTGGGAAATACAAGAGAGTAAACACCGAGGGGATAAAACACGGGAAGAATACTATCAATAGGCCATTAGCTAATCACATAAGTGAACTTAATACTACATTCAACCTAAAACCTTAGGACATTATGTTTGTTGGTCCTTCTTACTTATATGTTGTTCAACTTGCTCATTCTTATCTAATGTGGGACTTCAGATTCACACTTGTACACCAACAAAATTATTACTAAACTAATAAACTATTAACTAAACAAATTTTGCAACACAATTAATGATTAACTATGTAAGAAGCATATCATATATAAAAACAATAATACATAGGTGCTACTCTGTATAACGTTTAATATATCTAATGTTGCAGGGAGCATCAGTCTAATTCTGTTTCACACACACACACACACACACACACACACACACACATGTATACATGTATGTATACATGTATGTATATATATGTATATCACGAATTATCTTTCTTTGTGTTGTCGGCGAATTTGCTCATTATTTAGCAATGAAAAGTATACAATCACAACATAAAAATGATACAAGTAAACAAAAGACCTTGTTTTATGATGAATCAAAGGTCATTTGGCAATTGAAAATGTAATAATCAAAGACCTAGTGGAGCACTATGGACTTTACACGACCATGCTTTGTGACTGAAAAATACAAATAAAAAAACCACATGGGAATCTTAGCACGCAGATAGCTTAAACGGGTTGCACTACTTGATTGGGGCCAATACATAAATCCAAAGACGGAAAATGCCTTTTTATAGGCTTGGTGGACTTGGGGGAGCACTCGACACATCCATTTGCTTACTTTCACTTTCATGTAAGGCAAAGGCCATGTAACTTCTATTTAGTTGTTGACAACCCTGAATCACCTTCGAGCCCAGAAAAGCACGAAATGTTTAACAACTCTCTCTTTTCCCCTCCATTCAAATAAAGCATAATACTTACTTGAATTGATATATGCATTTTCATTTTGAGTAGTATTGAAGTGTTTATAGGTGTATGAATGGAAAAAAGTAACTGTCAAGTGGTTGAGAGTGATATTTGTTTTGATGATTTTTGGTAAGCTAGAAATGTTGATATTTTTCTGTTAATTGATATTCTAAATGATATTATGAGAGACTTATAATCAAAATTCACCTTTTATAAGTTAACAAAGTTTAACTTTCAGTTGAATGTATGTGTGTGACTCAAAAATTTTAATTCAATATTTTGATTAAGACTTTTATTTGTAAACAAATAACCAAATTTGCTTTGGTTATTGAGTAATCAAATTCTATTATGAACTTAACTTAGTGACCTTGAACAAAGATGAATATTTGTGCACAAAGCATTGAATTGATTTAGTCTTTGTTATAAATCAAATTACATGTCAAATTGATCATATTAACAATGTTTTCTAAAATTTGCAAAGTTAAGAAAAATCAATTGCAGAGATCGATAAATGTGATTTAAGAAGAAATGCAATCAAGAATAAAATGATTAAATATAAATAAAGCAGGTAAATTTCTGAAATGTAAAAGACTTCAAAAGTAAGTGCAGAGACTTGAAAGGAAAATATTTAAATTTAAACCAATTAAATGAAAAGATTGCAAAATGTTCAATGAAATTGAAAACAATTTGAAATTTAAAGAGTTGAGAAGGAAAAAGAATGTAAAGTTAGAGTACTTGAAATGTAAATGTACAAGAAATGAAAATTCGAAAAGCAATGTAAAAATTGCTAGAAAGTAAATGCATGAGTTTAAAAGGCTTGAAATTAACGAAATAGGAGGAGGAGGAAGAAGAAGAAACGCAAAATAGAAATTAAATAACTTGTCAAAATAAATTGTAAGAATGTAAATAAAAAATAATGTAAATAATGTAAATGTAAACTTAAACTCAAATTTAAAGAAGAAATGGAGATGATGAATGGAATGAATCAAAAGATAAAGAACTTCAAATGTAAATAAGAACTTCATATGTAAATCGCTAAAAGTAATCTTGAAAACAAAGTAAATTGAAATGAAATGTAAATTGACTGGAATGGTAAAGACTTGATTGAAATAAGTGGTTTGAAACATACACTTGATTCATCAAACTAGTAGTCATTGATGTGTGAGGCATGATAGGTGTTACAAAGTGTTTGGTGAAGGTGTTTCAATAGATTTTCGCCTCTAATGATCGAAAATTTTGATATAGACACTTGTTAAACAGACTTTATAGGATTTTGACATTTATTTCAATCCGTGTGATGTTAATAACTACAAGTAATTTTCACTTGGCTCAAATCCTTGCCTTGAATTTACCTCTTCCAAGACTTAACTATTTTGCCATCTTCAAATCTAACCTTCTCGATTTCGATTTGGAATTATTTCTCAATGTTTTGAATATCTCATCGACATTTTTGCTCAAATTAACTTCAAACTTCTCTTCATAACTTAATCTTTGAGAAATCAAAATTTACTCAATCAAAATGCATTTTCCAACACTTCAGAGTTTTATTAAGTTAACACTTTGGTAACATTGGATTTAGCTTATCTTCTTTTTTTCCCCCTCTTCAATTAATGTATTCGATGTCGCTATACTCGTTAATTTTTTATATTATATAAAAACATTTCCATATATATATATATATATATATATTCTATTTTTCTTTTGTTATTGTTATTGTTATTTATAATCTTTATTTATTTCAATGTAATTCATTTTATTTATTTTAGTATAATATAATATAAATTAATTATTATTTATAGGCTTAAATATATTTTTAGTCCTCAAATTTGGGGTATGTATGTTTTTGGTCTGCCAAATTTAAAATTAATTTTTTTAGTCTTTGTAATTTGAAAAAAAAACGTTTTAGTCTATCTATCCAAACACTGTACATGAATCTGCCACACAAAATTCACCTACATGTGTTCATGTTAGTGAAAAACATACCAAGCTTAATTGATGCTATATAACTGACTCAATTTGCTGTTGTCAATGATGTTGCAAGTGGTCCTAAGAGACTAAAATAACTTTTTTTTTAAATTACAGGGACTAAAGATTAATTTTAAATTTGTTTGACCAAAAACAAACTTACCCTAAATTTAAGGAACTAAAAACATATTTCACCCTTGTTTATAATTTAATTAGTATTATGATAATTTATTTTTTTCAAAAAATATTAATTATTGACAGTTGACTTTTTATAAAGAGTGTAAAAAATTTTCTACTCTATCAGCATCTAAGCTCTTGATAAATTTCATCAATTTTTTTATTTACTGACAACCTAATTGTCCTTCTAGACCAACTTTCCAACAACTTCATTTTAACCATCGAAAATTAATTAATATTGGTGGCTTTTCGCTGTCAACACCTATGGGTGTTAATAATTTGGTTTGGTTCGTTTTTAGACAAAAGTCATTTGAATCAAATATAAAATAATATGTAGTTCAGTTTGATTCAATTTGAAAGCAATAATAAATTAAAACCAACCTAAATCAATCTTTTGTGGTCTAGTTTGGTTTAATTTTGCAACTTTTTTAAAAAATTTTAATTTATTTTTATATGACTTTTAAAATTGTTTTAATTTGACAACTAACAAAATAAAGCATAATCTAGTAGCCAATTGAGTATGATTAACCCTTGAAAATGACATTTTTATAGCCATAAGCAATAAAAAGATGACACATGATAAGAACTATATCACAAACCTCTCATAAAAAAACATATTACAGATCATTCATAGTCATTTAGTTACATATTATCAATGTTACAAATTCATAATTAAACATAATAAAATGTTCAAGACACATAAAATCACATACTATCATTCAAAAGTTTAGAATAGTATTACAAAACGTATAGAAATCAAGATAAGTGTATTAAAGGTGCAACTTAGTTTAGTTGATTCGATTTTAACAATAAGAAGCAAAACCTGAACCAAACCACAATAAAAATGTGATTTTTTAGATTTTTGGTTGTTTAATCCGTTTTTGATTTTGGAATGGTTAGGCAATTTAAAATGATTTGGTTCGATTATAGACGTTCCTTTCATCAACCAAAAGTCATTGGTAATTTTTTTTTTGTAGTTAAAATATACCACTTTTTTAGCAATACATACTTATTCCATAACAATTTAAAAGCCATATTGTGTGAGAAAATCCTATATATTATTCGTGTCATGATTGTATAAGTCAATTTCACAGTGTAAGTCCCATTCGCTTTTCCTTTTCACCACCACACAATTGATCACCCCAATTCTCTTTAACTTGAATTTAAGACATTTCCTCTTTCAGTGCTTTCACGACCCTTTGTTTTTTTTTTTTCATTTAAATAATCTCCCCATGCCTATCTCCAATAATATTCCCCATCTAACAATCTAACTTGATTAGCAACATACTACAAGAAAAAGAGAAATAAAGTAAAAAGTTTAGCATAGGCCACAACACCAATGCTACATTGACACAACATTTCAAATCCTTTTTTAATATAAAAATAACTAACGTTAGTCAGACCAACATTGTATTTTAAACTTATTGTCAGCCTAAGTTTGACTGATTCTAACTTCAATGGCATAATAAATGTTAAAGCTATCATCAACCTAGCTGGCGATATGTTTGAAACATATGTACATCGTTGCCCTCTTCCGTCACTTTCCCTCTTTTTGCTTAATCCCTAAACTCTCAATCTCTCTTAACCAGAAATTGCTGTCATCAACGACTAGTGCCGTTGTTAGTGCCTATAGCACTATAAGTCCTTTCACTCTCTTATTCTTTTTTTTTTTTTTTCACTTTCCTTGTCTATCTGTTTCTCTCTCTCTCTCTCTCTCATTCTATTTCATTGTGTTTTAGGTCATTGCCACCACTATAAGCACTATGAAGAGGAGAAGTCATTGCTTTTGTTGTGAGCATTATGAAGAAGACAACTTGCCATTACCCTTATGAACACCTATAAGTAGGGGTAGCAAAACAGGTAAACCTATTGAGTCAACTCGTCTAACCTGCCCAAATGGAAAAATAGGTTAGGTGACTTAACCCATCAATCTGCCCTGCTTAACCCCCCAATCTAATAGGTTAAAGGTAGGTCGGGGCAGGTAAAACCACTGAGTTGACCCACCAACCCGCCATTTTAGACTTTTGTATTCTTTAGACTTTTAAAGGACTAATTTATAGTGGACTTGTGTTGATGGATTAATTTGTGTTTGTGGATGTATTTTTAATTGGTCAAAGTATTTGGTTTGTTAAAATATTACTACCTTCTATTTGTGTATTGAGAAATACATTTTATTATCAGGTGTCATTCAACATTTTCTTTCTATTCTTTCAATCAAATTTGTTGAGCTCAAGGGGAATGACCATAATGAAATGAGATCAATATTGTAGTATATCATAGATGGTTCTTTCAATGAAATTTAATTATAAGAGTTGACGAGTATAGATTCATTGGATCACAAATACTCTACATCTATTATTGAAAAGTTACTTTTGTTCTACCACTACCATTTTCCATATCCTATTAGCCTATTTAAAATTAGCATAAAATTTCATAATTTTGATGTTTAAGGCTCAGGAGACGGAGCCAATAATCATGCATGCTTGGAGTATTAAGGTGATTTTTTTAAAAAAATTTTGGGTGTGTTTAAATAGGTCAACCTGTTAACCTGTCATTTTACCCTTTGGCAAACAACCCCCCAACCCACCTCTAAGTGGGGTCAATTATGTTTCCCAACCCATTTTTGCTGACAGGTCAACTCGCCCCATTTAAGGCGTGTTGAAAGTTGGCTTGCTTTGCCACCCCATACCTCTAAGTTCTCTCAATTTCTCATTCTCTCTTTCGCTCTCTATTTGATGTAAATTTGGTTCTATTTTGTTCTATTTTAATTGTATGTTCTATTTGAAATTGGTTCTATTTGGTTCTTTAAATTTGGTTTTATTTAGTTCTATGAAATTGGTTATATTTGGTTCTCTAAACTTGTTTCTATTTTTTATTATATGTTATATTTGAAAGTGGATATATACATATATATATATATATATATATAATACATATACATATATATATAATACATATACTATATGTATATATATGTATATATATATGTTGTATTGTGTTCTATTTTAATTTTAATCTTGGAATGGTTTAAAGTAACTTTAAAGTGGACTATGACCATGTTATGTTGTGTTTTTGTTAAGAAGCGTATAAAAAGAGCTTCAATTGGACCACCTAGCATTCCACCTAGCTTTCATTTTATTAAAGAATATGATTAGTTAGTTTGTTAAGAAGTTTGTTACACATAGTTGGTCTACTAAACTCTATAAATAGGAGCATCTGTAATTCATTTTGATCATTTTTTTAATCAGTTCAATATGTTGCCTCATGAGTATCAATATGCTTTTTACCTCTCCTATGAGTTTGATCTTCATCCCTTTGATCCATGGATTCATAACATGGTATCAAAGTGATATTGTGCTTCCAAAAATGACTTCGATGAAGATCTCTGTAATTTAGATTTAGACTACAAGGAATAACATGATGCAGATTCAGCGAAGGAAGTTTTAGATTCTTTGTCACTACAAGAACTGACGCTCCTTGACGTTCTTCAATCTACCAAGATAAAGGAGAATGATCGTTATGAAATCATTTTTAGTAGTTTCGGGCAAGACTCAGATCTTTATACGATATCTGTGATTCTCGTAATTCTAATCAAACCAATAAATGACAAGTTCACCATCAAGCTTGAAGAAATCGCATGCTTCCTTGTTGGTGGAGATAAGGATGAAGAAGAACCTTATTACGATCCTCCTTCTTTGACGCTTCAACAACCTGTGATCTAGATCATAACATCTATACCTTTGTTGATCTCTTCTACCATGTAGCATTTGAAAATTCTAGTGAGCCTGTGAGTGTGATTCTAATGGTTTTGATTTCGATGAACCTCAAGAAAACTCAACGAGTCATTGAGTTGCAATGTAGAGTCAACAAAATCACTGGTTGCATTGTGCTAAAGCTACGGTGGAACCATGTTGCTTTGTTTTGGCGAGGCACCAACTTTGGGTTTGAATTTTTCTTTTGGGGTCTTGGATCTTAATTCCATTTAGGCCTAGGCTTATTTTTGGCCACTACTAGATTTTATTTTTCTTATTTTAGCTTTGTTTACTAATGTATTTTCTTTCTTTTTCATTTCAAGCTGGCTATGGTTACCATTGCTAACTTACGAGGAGATATTTGAGTATATGACTAGTTAGTTTGTTAAGAAGTTTGTTACACATAGTTAGTCTACTAAACTCTATAAATAGGAGCATATGTAATTCACTATGATCACCTTTTTTCAATCAATTTAATATGTTGCTTCATGGGTATCAATATGCTCTTTATCTCTTCTATGAGTTTGATCTTCATCCCTTTGATCCATGGATTCGTAACACGTTTTCTTTTTAATAAAAGGAAATTAGACCACTAAGATGATATTATTAAGCACTAGATAACACCTTATACATACTACCTATGAGTTGAATTGGTACCTTGTTGTATTTTAAGGGCTTACTATTTTTTGAATAAGAAGAATGAATGAATATTTGAAACCTTCAACCTATTGTTTTAATGAAATTCCTTAAGAAATTTACAAAAGTCACCTTTAATTGAAGCCCAAAAATCACAATCTCATACAACTAATTTATTCTTTTATTCTTTAAACAGTTCAATCAATTCCCCCCTTCTTCTCCACCTCCTTTTATTTTCTCAATTACCTCCACACTTAATCTATAAAAAGCTTAGAGAATTGATTTCTCAAAAGACTCACTAAAAATTCAACAATATATTGGCAAATAGAAATCGTGAGTTCGCTTTTATGTTTCTATTTTAGATTTTTCAAATCAAAATATTTATCATTTTATACAAGAAATTTGAGATTGTTGAAGGGATTTTTTTTCTTGTACCATTCCAAACAAAAGTCCCAAGAAATTGTATTTTTTTCTTGACTAAATCAGAAGAATTTAATACTTAAATATATCATGACTACACTTATTAAACTTTGTTCTCCATTGACAAACAACACATCAATTCACACACAATTTTGAAAAATATAGGATGCACAAAAAAATAAAATTACTTGCACACATATAACTCCTAAAGTAAGCTCCAAACATCAACTCCAAGTAACCTGTACAGAATAAAGAAAAGGAAAAACATATTATCAACATATGTAATATGAAACCCAATCAACTTCTAGAATTCCTTTGCATTTGAACTATGATACACTTAATAATGAATTCGATAGAATATGGAAAGTATCATAATAAACTACGAAACACTATAAAATATTATTAGTTTATGGATTACTTATATATGAGAAATGAAATTGAATGCTTATTTTAAAAAAGAATTAGAATAACTCCAAAGGAGATTGAAGTTGAATTTCAACAAACAAAGAAGACTTCGGATACAAGTTTTTATGCAGTTCTATTACTAGTGGACTAGTCAATGCGACGTCTTTCTTCTCCAACTTCATATTTGCATATCTTCCAAACCAAACAAGATTTTGAGATGGTTTTCTTCTTTAGTTTCCTACTAGTAAAGGTTACTTTCTTGCAAAATTTTAGCCCATTTGGATGATTATAGCTTAATTTAGACCTATAGAACCATAACGGACTAGTTAGGCTTCAACAATTGATTTTACTGCATACTTTCTAACCAAAAAGAGTTTTGAGATGAGGTTTTCTCTTATGGCTTCCTAGCAGTAAAGACTACTTGCTTACAAAATTTCAGTTTATCTAGATAAGTAAAGGTCAATTTGGACCCCTAAAATCTAAATGACAAGTTAAAACTTCAATAATCGACATTAATGCATAACTTTCTAACCAAAAAGAGTTTTAAGATGAGGTTTTTTCCTAAAGTTTCTAGTACTAAAGACTACATGCAAATTTTTAGCTCATTTGGATTACTATAGCTCAATTTGGATCCCTAGAATCAAAATGACAAGTTAAGGCTTCAATAATTAACATTAGTTCATAATTTTCTAACCAAAAAGAGTTTTGAGATCAGGTTTTCTCCTATAGTTTCCTACTAGTAAAAACCACTTGCTTGCAGAATTTTAGATCATCTGGATGACTGTAGCTTAATTTGGACCCATAAAACCAAAATGACAAGTTAAGGCTTCAACCATGCGACCTAGTATTATCTTCATACCAAATTGCACAAACAACCTTGGAACTACTTCATATTTGGTATCTAGGATCACTACGTCATTTAAGACTTGGGAGAGTTGGTCCCACTTTAAAAACTCATCATATTTGTGGTTGGTGCACATTGACGCGTTTATAGTTTTCATTAATAATAACACTTCGTCAAATTTACTCACGAACTCCTTTGGTTATGAAACTTGGTATCTCAGCTTATTTTCATACATTTTAAGTGTGTGCAAAGGGTTTGTTTTAGATTCATAATCTAAGTTGGGTTTTTACAACATGCTCTTTATGTTCTTTCTTTAAATTTAAAAAAGGCATTTTAGGATCTATACTGTGCTATACTGCTCTATATGAGTTAAACTAGTGGAGTTAGTTTCATCTTAATATTTGGTATAGTTTAGAATTTATGTACAAAAGTCATTAAGAAGGCCTAAAGACTCAAGTATTAGTTTTAGAGGTCCAAACTGAGTTATCACTACAACAAAACTGGGATTTAGAGTCGACCAAAAGCCAACTCTAACAAGAAAAAGCTAACGCTATGCATTGTTTTTATGTCGGCAACGCGTCGGACACAAGGTTGATGCTAAAATAGTCGATACTAACACTATTGTGTCAGGTTATGATGGTCGACACTAGGTAGAGTCAAACAAAGTGATGCTTAACCGTCACTAAATAAAGTCAACGCTACAAATTATAATTTATTACATTAATTTTTTTAGTTAGTGTCGGCCAAAGCTAACTCTATGTATATATTTTTTTTAATTTTGTTTCAATGAGTAGCAACTTAGCCGACTCTATAAATAAATTTTTAAATCATTTTTTTCTTTTAGAGTCTATTGAGCTGACTCAAAAGTTTTTTTTTTTTTGGTTTTGGAGTCGACTGAGCCGACTCTAATGTTTTTTTTTTTAATGAAGCTGGTTTGTTGTTCATTCCTGTATATATGAACCTAAAGCATACAACTGTGTGTGTCTGTGTGTGTGTATATACATATATACATAAGCTGGAATTGATAGAAACAAAACATAATTCATGAGGAAGACAATTTGATCACAAATTGACCTATATATTGTCTCCTGTATTTGATTAATTATTAACATTTACATAATGAGAAATTCAGAATAGTAAACTTGATCAAAACTTAACAAGGCATAACCAAGGGATACATACATAATTTACTAAGATTACATCATATAAACAAAAGCACACCTCTCCCTCCCTTACATTTAGTTTAAACCAAAGCTTTCATTGACACCAAAAAGAAGTCCAAAACAACATGGCTTTGTATTTAGAGGGAACCATGTTTCATAAGAGCATTAAAAATTTCTTGGAGAATTTTCAGCCTTGCAAGTTGATTATAAAATGTACTGGATGATCAAAGCTTATCTCTTCTTAAACTAGCCAAACAACTTCATTGTTAACCAACCAAACTAGTCAGAACCCTTACATACACATTTCACAAAAATTAAGCACCAAAACATAAAACAAAATTTTTGTTAATAGACTTTCCCTACTGCCACTAAATAGAAAGTGTCCAATGAGCAAAAAGCTTAAGTGGCAATGGCATAAGACGTGATTTTGACTCCTGTTTGCATCATTACTACTATTTAAACTATAACCAAACAAATAGCATGTTGAGCAAAAGCAATATCAATGTCATTTTCCTTAGTACATTAGAAGTGACAATTTGCATAATATTAATAAAACAAAGTCTATATCTAATAATAGTGAAAAGTAAAATCATAGTTATCTAAATCCATCTATTTACTAACATCATTGACCTCAATCTGCATACAGTAGCAAACAAATAAGAAATGATTAAAAAAACTTATACTCCCACTAGCAAGCCTTTCCTATATAGATAAAATTTTTAATAGCTTACAAAATCATCATTATTATATTAGAGTGTGTTGATCCTTTTGATAGATACAGTAAACTAGATTTAAAGAGGGCACCTGTAAAAAAGATGACATATGTCCACTTTGTACACTAACAATTCTTCATTGATAGTTGGGCACAAGCACTAGTGTAGAACATATAAATATAGAACATATAGATAGACAAACATAATAAAGCTCTACAGATGAGTCTAAAGTCGACCAGAAAAATAAAAACAAAATTAGGAACGAAAATAGATACCTCCACCATCAACACAATAATTACTGACATTATGGCAAATGAATGGCCAATAGAATATGTAGGTGGACCCCATTAGTATTCAATATTTAAATTCTTGAAAAATTGCAGGCTTAGTGGCACTCAAGAAAGTTTCAATTGTCACACAATGATGAAGGAGGGGGCATGTTTGAAAATGGTAAGTTTCTACATTTTCCATGGTTCCTAAATTGTCATTTTAACTATCCCATCATTTAACAAAAGCCTTAGAAACAGGGCAATGAAAATGCAAATGCATCCAACCTACATAATTGAAGTTACACAAGCCCAAAAATAATATTAGATTTTTTTTGTTAAAAAAACAAGTTTCATGTTAGAAAGGCTTATAGTTTTATACAATGTTCATATTTTTTTTTATCATCATTGTTATCTTCATAAAGGGAAAACAACAACATAAAAGTTTTCCTCTAATGTACAAAATTGAAATTGGATTTAACTTCATTTTTTTATTAAAGGAGCCAAAAGTTTCATTCTCATTCCATGTTCTATTTTAACTTCTTTAACTATAATCATGTCTTTAATGTGAAATACATGCAATGGATTTAAAATAAATCTTCTCCTAACAGAAGAGAAATATATCCCATCCACATGGGCTTGAAGTAAAAGTCATGTGATATTTCTTTGAGATGAAAGCTAGTTAAGATTTTAAAACCAGTAAGAATAACTTGGACTCAACAGAACAACTATCAAATAGTTATTAACCAAAAACTAACCATAGTAACTAACTAACTTAGCATAATACTTGACAAACTAAATGAACATAGACATCCAAACTTTAAGAATATAGATAGAATATATCTTATTGTTGAAATGGTGGAATTAACTACCACAGGGAAAAACCTATTCAACTATTAACATGACTAGTTATGAAATGGACAAGACTTGAAAACTAATGTTCTTATTTCTAGGGCTATTAGGCTTTAAGAGGCTTCGTTGCTCAGCCTTTCAAGTTTCACAATCAAAATGTTTTCTTTGGTTCAAATAAGGTTGGTAGGGATGACCTATTACATGGTCTTACGACTTTGCGGAGACTTGTGTTTTTGGTAAACAGTCGCCCGGGCCTGGTGACTACAACCCCCTTTGTGAAGAGGCACCCCTTCTCCTAAAGTTACGGGGCTATTTTGCCAAGTTCCTTAGAGAGAGTTGTCTTGCACCCCTAGGTATTCTTTACCTACCCACCTATGTCGGTTTCGAGTATAGGTATCTATTTGTTGAAGGTTGTTCGAGCTTTTCCTAGGAGTATGGCATGGATTACTTCAGCACTGTAGCGCCTGGTACTCGAACTTTGGCTTAAGGCATTTTCCCTACCCCTTATAACCTTGAAAAAGCAGGGCACCTTGCATCCTTGAACCGATAACCATCTTTCGGCTAACCTAGCCTCCTCCGTCCCTCGGGACAACCAAAAAATTCTCAAACATATTGAAGCACCCATCTTAAAATAGATATCAACTAGCCATAATAAACCTAGTTCATGTCATGAACTAAGAACTTAGGTAATTTCTATCACACAATAGAAGTTTTATACAAACAAAATATTTGGTGAATAAAGGGCTATACTAGATTTTGAAAGCACAAGTAAAGTTTGTATCATAACTTGCTTGTTTGTAGGACACAGATGCAAGGGAGGTTAATGCCAGTGAAGTACTGAAATTAACAAACAATGTGGGTGAAGTACTTAGCTTAATGAACATAATTAGTGTAAGTCATATTGCACATAAAAAACAATTAAAAAGTAATATTCACCTGAAATACCCAAGGACAGGCACACAACAGGACCTTAGGGTTCAAATACTTCAGCACTTCAACTCCAAAAGAATCACTACAAAAGGAAACAAACAAAATTGATAAGAGCAGTGCATGACTTATTCGATGGACATGCCCACATTACGTTCAATTGAGCGAATTGATCAGAAGGGACTAACATACCCTTTGTTTCTAGTAATGCAACATGTGATATTGGGTTCAACGAATTTGTTCGAAGTGAAAATGATTGGGCCACGCAAGAAAGTGATTCCAGCACAGTGATGGGTGAGAGAGTGGCTCACACGAGAGAGAGATTGGGGGTCAAAAGAGGTTAGTTCGAGAGACAGAGTAGGGTTTTGTGTGAAGTGGGAGAGTGTTTTTAGAAAATTAGGACTATAGAAAATTAAGGATTTAGGGAAATTAGAAAATTGTGAGACTATTAGAAGGGGCAGTAATAAGCTCGCATTTTATAAAATTAAAAGTCAGCTAGTCAATGTTTATGTCAAAAATATTAAATAAAATTAATAAGATAGTGTTGGCTAGTCTAATTCATAGAATAAAAACAATAAAAGGTGAAATTAAATCATAGTAAGGGTCAGCCTATCCGACACATATAATGAAAAAAATAAAAAATTAATTTAATTATAAGCATTGGCTAGGCCAACACAAGCTAAGATAAATAAAAATAAAAATAAAAATAAGTAATTAAAAAACATAGCTTGTGTCGGTTTAGAGTCGACTTAACCAATTCTATTTGCGTTGGTTATATGGCTGACTCTAAAATTTCACAGCTTGTTTACTTACATTGTTGAAGTGTATACTCATCCAATTGACCTCAAGTTTGGAAGTCAATTTAGTTTTAGTAATATAAAATGTAGAAAAAAAACCTAGTTTGAAAGATTACTCCAATTATAATTTATGCACATTAATTCCTTGAGGTTCCTATTAGGTCATATTGGCAACTATATTGTTTAATTTGAGCAATTTGATTTTGTTTGATCTGAAATTTTGCGACCAAAGTCTATTTAGGATACTAGAACAATGTGTAAAATTTTATATATAAATTCCTTTTAAATATGAGTTAGTTGCTTGTCACCCTTAATTCAAGCCTAAATGGCCCTACTTTGCAACCTATGAAGCTAAATTAGGCTATAAGTGGTATTTTTCCCTAAACTTTTACAAGTAGCAATTTTTTTTAACTAAACAAAATTGTAGGCAAAGACCCCACCTCAGAATCTTACTTCAATTGAAAATTTCATAGATCACAAATTAGGGGTTCCTATGTTACCTTAAAGGACAACTAACACCTTAAACTAAAGTTACATGTTCCTGATCAAAGGTCAAACTTGGTAGACACTTTATTTTTATGATGCCTAGACTGTGGAGTCAAACTTGGTCCCCAAAACTGCTTAGTTTATAGATTTTGTGCACTCACTAGCATGATATGCCTCTTTTAGCCTGTGTAAAGGGTTCAAAACCCTTATTGACTTTATTTCTACCATCCACTCTTGGATTTTTGTTCTTTCTTGTTGGGACCCTATTCCTCTATGTTCAAGTGTATTAAAACTAGTTTTCTAAGTTCTCATTCTATTTTGAGATGTTTGGACATCATCGCACACATGTATAGGTTCTATTCTCTTCCATATTTGACCACCAAAGTGGGGTTTTGATAATTAACATATTGATGGCCAACCTAGGTTCATAATGCTACAAATTTTAAGATAGAAGCTGATAATGATTTGGATGGTTACACCAAAGGCCAAAAGGAAAAGATAGAGAAGGAAATGAACAAGCTGGAGATGAAAAAGCTTTGAAATAAAATTTAATGGGTATTGATTATTTTAGGTCTTTATATTTGAAAGTTGAAGAAATTATTAAACAAAAAGATGAATTTCCTAGTTTTGTTATATAGGTTTGGAGAATAAGAATCTAAGAAAGGCTTAAGGGTTTTCTTGTCAACAAAGGCTAGGGAGTACCAAAGTGGATATTCTTAAAGAATGATTATAAGAATTTGTTTTGTATAGATCTATCAATGGCTTATGGAAGAGGTGTAAAGTATAATACTTCAAAGTTAAGTTGTGAGAATCAAATTAGCACTATCCTAAAGCATACTTATCTTCTAATCAAAATTTCTAAATAGTCATAAATCATAACAAAACAATCAAAAAAGGTTAATGAAATGAAGGATCACCAAACTAGTTTTAGGCTTAGATAACCCACATCCTAAACTTCATGCAACCAATCATTAAAGAAAATCAAATATCAATTAAACTAAGATTGAATGACAGTGTAAGCTTAAATATCTTAAGGTATCAACAAACAAACAAAAAATGGATGTTGAAAACAAATAAATAAAGGGGTGAAAAATAAAAATCTAGTTGACAATTTTTTGTAAATGAGTCCCTAATATTAGTTTATAGCGGCTTAAAATTGTCAAAAAATGATAATTTGTAGTGGTTTTAAAGACTTTAGGGATTCAAATACAAAAATTTTACAAGATCAAAGACCTAATTACAAATTTTTTCAGTTTAGGGACCTAATTAAAATTTTCAAATAATTTAGGGACCTACTTTTTAATTTAACCTGTTTATAATCATGGTAATCAATTACCAAGTGATTAAAATAATAAATAAAATAATTTATTTAATTATGATATATTTAATTATGGTAATCAATCATAATTTAAACATTTTTATTGATAATTCAACTATTTATTTTGTGGAATTAATTGAAAAGATTAATATATATATACATATATATATATATATATATATATATATATATATATATATATATATATGTACACATACATATATGTACATATACATATGTATACATATGTACACATACATATATGTATGTATACATATATATATTTTGATATATATGTATATATATGTATATATACATATATATATATTTTGATTCAAATTTATAGCACATTTAAATTAAGAAATCTGATAAGGTTTATTTTGATTTCATAAGACAAATATATAATTAGTATTTTAAATGATATATATATATATATATATAGCCGTGCACACAAATGTTATATGGTAACACTATCAATTCTTTTCCTGCCAAAATGTTGCTAATTTTTTTATATTTTAATTCTTAAAAATACTTAATTATAGTAATTAAGGAGCTTACAATGAGGATATATTCTAATTAAATTAATCAATTAAATTATTAAATCTTATATGAATTTTGATTTATAATACAATAATTAATTTATTAAAATTTATGAAATATTTTTTATAATCACGGTAATCAATTACCAAGTGATTAAAATAATAAATAAAATAATTTATTTTATTATGATATATTTAATGACAGTAATGAATCATGATTTGAACATTTTAATTGATAATTCAATTATTTATTCTAATTTGTATTAATTGATAACACTAACATATATTTTGATTTAAATTTATAGAATATTTAAATTAAGAAATTTCTTAGGGTTTATTTTGGTTTCATAACACAAATATATAATTAGTATTTTAAACCACACACACACATCATGTATATTTTTATAAAATAAGGATTTGCCTCATAGGTAGATGTCATATGACAAAACCTCTTTGATTCTTTTTCTACCGAAATGTCACTAAAGTTTTTTATTTTATTTTTAATTCATGAAAAAACATAATTATAGTAATTATAATAATTAAGGTGATTACAACAAATATATAATCTAATTATAACATTAAATCTTTTATTAATTTCGATGTTATATTTTACGGTAATCAATTTATTAAATTTTATGTAACATTGTTTTTAATAATTATGGTAATGTTTTTTATAATTACAGTAATTTTAGAGTTTAATGGTCATGCACTGACAATGTAAAGTAGTTTTACATTGTCATCTAATCACAAACCACTACGTATTATAAGTTTGTTGACTTTTATAATAAATACTTTAAAAGTCATATTAATGGTGATTTCTAATTGGATGACAGTGTAAAACTTTTTACACTGACAATGCATGACCATTAAACTCGTAATTTTATATGGAACATCTTTTATAATTACATATGTATTAAATTTGCATCATTTTCAAATTAAATTTAATTATTTTATAAAAATAAAAATAACAAAAAAATATTTACGATAATGTTTTCAACTTATTATCATTATTACCAGTAATTTATATGCTAATGTACTGTAACATATTATCATTATCGTTATGTTTGGTTGCCACGAAATAGCATGGAAATGAGGAGGAGATGATGGAAGAGTATGAACAAAATAGGTAAGAAATATTCAAAAAAAAAATGATGGGCACTATATAAAAATATTTTCATAAAGAGTTTAATGGTTATGCACTGTCAGTGTAAAAAGTTTTACACTGTTAACCAATTAGAATTCATCATTGATATGACTTTTAAAGTATTTATTATAAAAGTCAACAAATTTATAATAAATTGTGGTTTGTAATTGGATGACAGTGTAAAACTACTTTACATTGTCAGTGCATAACCTGTTTTCTCTTTCATAAATAAGAGAGTAGAAATGCAAAGAAATAGGATGAGAGTGTGGTCCTAAAAGCTTTGTTCTCGTGACTGGAAAGCCTTACATAATTGATTGTTTTACAACGAGAATCATTTAGGGTACATTTTATAAGCCAAAATGGTGAAAGGAAGCACATAAACATAACCGATTATGTAAAACAACATAATTGATTATGTGTTGTTTTGCATAATTGATTATGTTACTTCTTTTAATTTTTTCTATTTTTCTGTTTTCTCTTTCTATTTTATTTCTCTTAAACCAAACAACTAATATTTCCACCGTATCTCTTATCTATTTCTCTTTTCTTCTTTTCTCATTTACCTATTTCCACTCCCTTTATTTTCTTCTTCTTTACCAAACACACCATACTAGTGTGGTGACCCGTGTGATGCATGAGCCTGCTATTATTTTAAAATTTTGAAGTTGATATTTCAATTTACATTTATTACATATAATTTATGATGAAAATAAGTTAACTAACCTTTTCATCTAACAAAATCATTTCAACACTCATTGTTTGATAAGAATTTTTAAAATCAAAAAGTTTGTATAGACGATTGATACTCACTTTAATCTTTTATTCTATTATTTTTAGAAGAATGTCATTCAACAATGTAAATCTCCCTGCCATTGTCTACAACTTATTAAATCTGTATAAACAATGCAAAAGAATGTTCATGTTTTATCAGTATTTTATAATGCTAGACTTAAGCTTTATTTGGATAGAATTTTCATGAGCATCATTATCCATTAAATCTATTAAATAATAATAAAAATAATTTAATAATTTAATAAACAATGTATCCGATAATAATATTATTCATAATATAATATAATCTAATAATCTAATATAACCTAGTGGTTGCTATCTTATGGACTATCATATATCAATACTATGAAAAAAATGATTAATTGATTTTAAATTTGGTAAGAATTGATATATTAAGAGAAAATTTTGAAATAACAAGAATCGCATAAGAAGGCAAGTTGAATTGTGCGATTAAAAACTTTTTAATCCTTTTGAAAGCAAGTTTGAAAGGCAGTTAAGGAAGGATAAGAGAAGACAAAAACATAGAGTTTTTATATTGGTTCACTCAACCTTGAGCTACGTCCAGTTCCTTCATCCAAAAGGTGTTCACTAACCTACCTTAGGTTATACAACAAGTATTATTCACTACCTCTTCAGGCTGTACAATGCAATCAACCCAGATTACTTAACCACCCAAGTATTCTTTCTCAGTAAGCCTTTCTAGGCTTTCACAAAATAAAAAAGTTGTTTTCAAAGAATTCAACACACAATGTAAGTGTGTGAAAGTTTAAGTACAGAAAATAAAATTACTTCAAAAAGTTTTTCAAGATTGTCTAGTAAGCGTAATAAAGCAATCGTTCTTTTTATCCGTTGGTCGCCCTCCACTTTGTTCTTCTCTCTTGACATATATATAGTCTTCAAAAGTTAAGAGCCATTGAGAGGATTCAGCTTTAGTCTTCAAGAAATATGCGTATGCATCGAGTTTTCAGAAGAGTCAGAAAAGTAACTTTAATTCTTGCACTATAATGGAAAGTACAGTATTGCGTTAAGGGTTTGTTTTTTTGATCATTCTTTATTTGGCTTGGCAGCTTGATAAGTTGACTTCTTTTTTCTGCAACACTGCGCTTATGCACTAAAATGTAACTATTTTTCAGTTTAATGCTTAGATATTTGAACATTAGATCTCTTAAATAGGTAAAGCATTAAATACAAACAAAACATGTAGAGGACGATAGTCTAGACAGGGTTTAAAAGTTTAGATGATTGAAGACTTACGCTTGGATGAACTTTGTATATGAATCTCAGCTTTAAACACTTAGCTGTTAAGAGAGAGAGACTTACTTCTGGACGATCGTCATAACGAGTCAATTTGGACGCTTGTTAAAACTGGCGCGTTGGACGCCCTCAATTTTGGACACTGTAAAATTTTTTTTTACAAAAGAGACTTAAAACTTAATAAGTTTGTTATCTTCAAAATTTTGAGGGACTAGATGTTTTATACGTCTTTGGTTCCAAAAATTTATTTAATTAAAATTAATGACTAATTGATATTAAATTTGGTGAGAATTGATATATTAAGAGACAATCTATTTAATTAAAATTAATGGCTAATTGATTTTTAAATGAGAGAGAGTGAGAATTGATATATTGATATATTAAGAGACAATTTAATTAATTAAAATGAATGACTAATTGATTTTGAATATGGTGAAAATTAATATATTAAGAGACAATCTATTTAATTTAAATTAATGAATACTTAATTTATATTTGCTGAGAACTGATATATCAAAAGACAATCAAATTAATTAAAATTATTGTCTAATTGGTTTTAAATTTAGTGAGAAATTATATATTAATAGACAATTTATTGAATTAAAATTAATGAGTAATTGATTTTTAAGTGAGGGAGAGTGAGAATTGATATATTAAGCGACAATTTATTTAATTAAAATTAATGACTAATTGATTTTAAATTTGGTGAGAATTGATATATTAAGAGAGAATCTATTTAATTTAAATTAATGACTAATTGATTTTTAAACAATAGAAATAGTAATATATAACGATATGAATAAAAATATTTATAATGACTATTAAACAATTAGCAAGCTTTGTTGATCAATTACTAAAGAAATAATAATATTATTAGATAAATAATAATAACGATAAAATATAAATAATTAAACATTGTTATTATTATATTTAAACATTTTCATTCAAAGTTACAAATTTATAATCAATGTTTTAATATAAAATAAATTAAGATGATCACCTTTTTTTTATAATCATAGTAGCACAAAGATGTAAGTAAAAAAAGTTATAATTTCATAATCAATATTTTATAAAATTGATGTATATTCAATCAATAGACATTTGCCACCAGAGCTCAACGTTCTAACAATTGCAAGTTTACTCCTTTGCTATCTCTCCAATTCTATATATTCGATTGAGAGACATTTGCCACTAAAGTTGCATTTGGATAAAATAGTCATAATGCTTATATAAATTTGAATAAACTTAATCTTTCTAATATGTGTGGCAGTCATTACCAACATTGATAAACAAAACGATGAAATGATGTTACATATTAAGAAAAATTACACCGTGTATTGAGTAACACCACGTGAGACAATCATGCAATATTGGAAAAACAAAATAAAGTGTATTATAGCAATCACTAAAAACTTTATCATCGGCAATACACCAAGGTATTTTTTCCTTTCCATATTTTAAAAATTGAGAACAATTGCAATCCAAGATATTAATTTAAAACATAAAATAGTTAGTCAATAATGATAAAAACTAAAATAGATGACTTAATTATTTAGATAACCAAATAATTCAATCTCATCACTATTTAGCCATCACTTGATGTTGGATAGAACTCTGGATGTTGTCAATCCTTTAAGGATTCTAGTTTTGCAACATTTGCTCTTATGAAAAGATAGCCTTCCTTCAAAAATTTAACTGCATTACCTATAACATTTAACAGAATTTGCATTAGTCACTTTTTGGCATAAGTAGGTGGATTAGGAGCAAATAGGTAATTTTGTCACATATTTTATAGGCTTTATCAGTTCAACGACCTACATTCAAGGTTGAAAAACATGAAGACAATATGTAAATGCAGTTCATGATAAAGACTAAAGAATTATGTTATTACTATTTTAGAAATATGAAACATAAAAATCTTATAACAATTATCTCTTTCAAAACACTTTGATTTTATTATAAGAGAGGTGTGAGAAGGTTGGTGAATTTAAAAAACAACTACTTTTAGAAACAATTGTTACTATATATCGTAAATAAGTCACAACACTATGGAAAAAGAGTGAGTCAACTTAAAAAACTCCATTGTATTTCAAAGCTATAGATATGCTCCTACTGAGAACAATAATCGCGTCATATCTTCAAAAAGAAAAACAAAACTCAATCCTAATAATTATAAAACTAAAAATGTAAAAGAGTATATAATCCAATATTAGATATTGAAATTGTATCACAAAATTTTAAATTATAAACAAAATTATAAATGATTACTATAAATAGGTGAGTAACTATTTACCTATCTCACTTTTGTTCTTATGTTTTTAGTATTGCAAGGACAAAGCCAGACTTTAATCATAAGGGCGAGGAGGGGGGGGGGGGGGGGGGCTCAAGGGCGAAGGGCCAAATATAAAAAATTAAATTCATCCGACAAAATATACATGCATCAATTTTTATACAAAATAATCATAATTTAATGTTCCGAAATGTTATTTATATTAATATTAGTTATCAAAACACAAAATGTCTTTCTTGTATGTCACTAAAATTATCTATAATTGATTTTACACTAAACTTTTCATATATATATATATATACATATATATATATATATATATATATATATATGCAATATGCTAACGTTCACCTACTTATTTTTTAATTGGAGTACGTTAGCAAGATACACCATTAATGAATTGTAAGATAACCCTAGTTATAACTTGCTAACGTACTCCAACTAAAAAACGAGTGTATGTTAGCAAGAGTTTGCTATCGTACACCCACTTATTTTTTAGTTGAAGTATATTAGTAAGCTACACTATTGGTGTATTTTAAGATAATCCTAGTTATAACTTGCTAAGTACTCTAACTAAGAAATAAGTGAGTGTATGTTAACAAACCCCACAAACATTTGCTAATGTACATCCACTTGTGTTTTAGTTGGAGTATGCTAGCAAGCTTCACCGTGGGTGTATTTTAAGATAATCATTAGTTATAACTTGTTAATGTACTACAACTAAAAAATAAGTAGGTGTACGTTAGCAATAAAAATATGAATGGAGATCAAGTTACTCCAATTGTAACTTTAAAAAGAGTTACTTCACTCAATAACTTGCAATATATATTAAATTTTATTAAATTTTAACGATCCAATTGTTGAATATTTTGATATTATCTCAATGATCATGCATACCAAATTTTATGTAAATTAGACGTTTGTAATTAAGTAAACTTATAGTATTTACCTATATCTTAGAAAAGTATATTTTGCATTAATTTGAATTCATTTAATGAAGTATCAAATAGTTTTCAAACTTTGGAAAAATTTGTAGACTTGATTTATTCAACAAGAACTATTAATTTAACAGGTGAATCATTGAAATTTAATAAATCACAAGTTATTGAGTGGAATAACTACCAAAAGTTACTCTTGAAGTATGTATGTATACAAACATACATACATACATATATATATATATATATATATATATATATATATATATATATATATACAGAGAGAGAGAGAGAGAGAGAGAGAGAGAGAGAATCATAATTTTCGGCTTGCACTTGGTTACTTGAATATAATAATATAAAATATAAATGTCAAATATGTAGGGATGGTAATGGGTAGGGTACTATAGTACCCATTTCCATACTCGCATTTGAAAAAAAATACTCATACCCAGCCCTATACGTGCATGAGTAGCAACTTTAATTCCCATCCCTATACTTGTTGGGTAACTATGTATCCATATCTGCACCCGCTACCTGTACTTTACTTTAGTATATAGCCATGGCAAAAACTTCTAAGGTCTTAGGCAAAATTTATATTCACTATTTAATTTAATATAATTTATCAAATCTCATTTTTTTTTTATCAACTTCGAAATTATTGATCAATGTTTTATAATTAAGTATTTTGAACATTTCATTATCAATATATTAAAAGACAAATTTAGTGAGAACTATCTTTTAACATAGTTAATTTTAATTAAAATTTGAATAATTTTAATTTAAAAAAATAATGTTCAGCAAAAACAATAATTACAAATATTGTCAATAATATTTTAGAAGCAATGCATGTTAAAATTTGGGAAAAGATGTAGATGGAAAAAATGTGGTTGAGAGGGGAGACCTTGCAAAAAATTACCAACCAGGTTTTGCGACAGAGATTAGTCTTGGATAAAGACAATAGACACTTCGCACAAATGTCATGGTAACAAAAAAGAAGAAGCAATGCATGTATTTGAAAAAAAATAAAATCTTTTCATATAATTTAATATTTTTAGTGGAGCGTGAATTATTTTTGAAATTTAATTTATAAACAATGTTAGTAAAAAACTTTTTTACACAAACGTCTAATAAAATTTGATTATTTTATCACATTATCCTATTCATTAATCTGATGCTATGGTATGGTGAATTTTTATTGGATATATATGTAAAATTGTTTTACACAATCAATGCATATATATATATATATTTTTGTATTTCTTACAATATCCTTATTTTTTTAAAATAATTCAAGATCTTTAATATTATAATAATAACTAGAATTTTATCTTTTCAATATATTATATATAAGAAATTATATATATATATATATATATAATGTGTGTGTGTGTTGGGTGCTATAGTACCCATAGCTAACCCAGACTCATCCTTATTTAAAGGGTAATTACCTTACGTGTTGTGGGTACTTTTTGCAAGTACCCAAAAGGTTTAGGTAGAATTACCATCCCTGCAAGTATGTAATAATGGAATCACATTTACTTTGCGCCTTTGCCAATGTTATGACTCATGACTTGTATTTCTAGAAATACTTGTTGTTGGCAGTGTTGTTTACTTGTTTATGTGAGATTGAAAAATAAGAATTTCTTCAATTGTAAATAAATTAGGGTTTATTTTTTTTAATTTTTTATCTTCAATATAATTAAGTTACAAAAGAAAGGGTCATAAGAAAAACTCACAATTATTGTTTAACAAAACTCGGAAAGAAGAATAAAATCTTATTATCGAATAACTAAAATTTAATGGAATATAATGCTCAACATTCTATTAATTTTATAATTTTGAAAAAAAGTTAGGGGGCCAGGGTATAACACCCTACCTTTGTCTATAACTATTTTTCTAATTACATGTAATTTTATTTTTGAAAAATTAGGAAGAAATCTCAAATTCTAATTTTCGTGGTTGCGATCAGAATTTCAAGAACTAGTCAATTATAATTTTTAATAATTTTTTAAGTCGGGACTTGGAGAAATTAAAAAATGACGATCACGTCTTGATTTCTTAATGGAAAGGATTGAAATGTGGTAAAGGTTCAAATGACAATCAAATGTCATTTTGAGCCTAGAAATATGTTATATATATTAAAGTATAATTTTAATTTTTTTTTCAGAATTTTCTAAAATTCTTGTGAAAAATAATCAAAATGTTCCTAGTTGACTTCTAAAGCCAAACCAGTATTGGTGTAACATCTAGAAATAGTAAAATTATCATTCTAAGTTTATTTTTAGGTGAAAAACTTAATTTTATAATTACCACAAAATTTTGAAATTTATTGAGCTAAAATGAATTTATTATGAATTTTTAACCTAAAAATACAAAATAATTAATTTAAAATTCGAAAAATGTATAAAAAATTAATTTTAAATTTTAGAAATTATTTTTAATCTTAAAATAATGTGTTTACCAAGTTTCAATTAAAATTTCATTGATTTGATATAAAAAGTAAGTTATTAGATTTTTAGCGATAATAGTCGCTTACCTGATAAGCAGAGCGTAGAGACTTTAGAAACCTCTACAAGCTCAAAAACTTTGCAAGCTCAAGACCTTTGCAAGGGCTAAGTTGGCACTCCAAAATTTACAGATGCCTAAAATGTATGATATCATTCAAGATGATGTCATTTAAGTGACATCACCATGGACACATTACTATCAAAATTCATCTATAAATACCCTCCTTTGTGACAATTTCTCCACACTCCTCTCCTTCCCAAATCTGGACCGAATTCTCCCTCTCCCTCAAGTCACCATTTTAGTTTTTTACTCCACCACCAAAACTCCATCAACAAACTTCTATCAAGTTGCATCATCATCCTCCATTAAAGAAAGCTTGGAAGCTACCATTCCTCCTAACTTTCTTCATCAAGCTTAAGAGGTAATGGAGGGGGTAAGGGGGGTGGGGTAGATCTCTTGTTTTATCATTTTCACATTGATGGTGGGTGGTTTTTGCCCCCAAAACCCATTAGTCCTTTTAATCTTAAAGCTTACGTATATGTGGTTGTTGTGATTATGTTACTGGCTGAAGTTTTAGATGTCACACTCATAGTTGTTTTGCTTATAGCTTGACTTGTAGTTATTATTTTTTAGCGATTTTTTTGTACGCAACTAGACAAAATTTTATTCATAATGGACTCAAGGATCACCTAAAAAAGTTAAGAAATGAAAATGTTATGCCTATTGAAAATTGAGGTTGCTGTTTGAAAATGTGAAACTAGCAATATACGCTTTTTTTGTAATTTTGGAATTTCTGGTTACTTATTTGGTAAACTTACTTGAACGACTAAAAACTAGATTTCTTCAAAATTTCTAGTGGTATATGATATACTTATTTTTATGATCGTTTACTATTTTTAACAATTTTTGGAAACTGTTGGTCATGTACTAATTTTGGCCAAAATCATTTTTTGAAACTTTCATGTTCAAAAAATCACTATAAATCGTATAAAGCTTTGTTTTTTATGATCTTGATCAATCTAGAAAGCTTTTTTAATTTTCTTTTCCGAAAATTTTTATTTTGATGCTAAATATTCTAAGAAAACCGGGAAAAAACTAAAAATAATTTGCTAGTCATTCAGTGGTTTTGTTTGAATTTACTAGTTTGTTATTTTCATATCTTTTTTTTTAGATTTTTTTTAATGTGATCCTGGATGTTTCAAAAATAAACAAAATTATCTTTTCGAAAGCTATGGATCACATTTGATAAAAATCATTTAGTTGTTCAAACTTGGGGATCAAATTGGGCCACTAAATTTGGAAAGGAAAGAAATTCTATTTGCTAGTTTAAGCAAAGTTTTCAACTTCTTTTATTAAAAATTATTGTGGGCTTCAAACTAGTTTCTAAACTTTATCTAAATTATTTCTCTTAAAATGATTAATCAATATGTTAGTAAGTTTTTAGCAACCTATAATTTTAAATCCTATTCTAGTACCTAGAGTTTAGTAGAAGCTTTGGTAAATAATAAGGTTAGAATAATTCCAATGGATTATCAATGTCCTAAAATAAAATCTAAAACTTTAATACCTCTAAGTATGCATTTCAATTTTTTATAAGTTCTAAGATTAATTAAATTTAAGTTTTAAATTTCTAATCATTTAGTTTATTCTTTTAATAAGTACCTAAGACCTATAGTTTAAAATTGAAATTGTTAATTAATTATCTTAGGTAACTTGGTTTTGATAAAGTATCCAACTGTGAAATTTTTCTAAATAACTTTAGACTTTAAATTAGGTACTTAAAGTTGTTAAATAAAAATTAATAATTAAGTACCTACTAATTTCTGTTAGATCATGATTAATTTTCTTAAAGTTTACCTCTTAATTTAATTACATATTGTCTAATAGTTTACATTTAAATTGTTCAATTTATAATTTGTTGTAGATATTTCTATATAAATGCAAATATCCCAAACTATTATACTATTATGTGAATAGAGACCAAATCTCTATAGAGTAAAGCACAGACATTAAGAATGAGAGTATTGGTGCTCACACTTGTTGAGACCGGGAAAACCTCTATTTGGAGATAAGTCTATTAGTAATAAACTATTAGTTAGTTGAGTAATGTGATGCAAGGGACATGTAATGGCAGGACATCTTGTATGGGAAGCTATAGTTTGTTACGCTGAGGAATGAAAAGCAGGGACCCACTTGCGGAGGTCTTGGGGGTAAGGTATTGAGCGATGAAGGTCCTAATGATCAAGGTAACGCTCTTAAGTTGGGATATTCACCTAACCAAGCTTGATAACCCCAACAACTACTCTGTATTCTAGGATTGGTGTGAGAGTATAACTCTTTATGGACGATGGATGTCTGAATAATTGTTGCTCTGTTCCTCAGTGATGATGAAGATTGTACCATGTTAATGATATTAAGAGAGGTATATGTACTCCTAATCACTTCCCAGTTTAGGTTCCCTTCTTATGATTGTTAGTTGTATTTTATCTCATGTTTGACAGTAGGATTTATTACCATTTATGTGAAATTGATTTTGAGAACAAATTACCTCACTCCTCTATCTTTTCTTTTTATGTACATCATTTACGAATAGATATGTGAACATGACGACAATGCCTAATGATCGCACCCCTTATACTGATTGAGAGAATTTAAAGACTACTGACATGAATGAGGAGTTGTAGGACTAAGGAGCATGCTTTCTGTTGGGTTGCATACGGAATAGGATAGGCAGTAGACACTGCTTTGATTTAGGAACCTTTTTGCTATATACAGTGGGGTAGGTTGTGTCTTTTGCTGTGTATTTTGAATATTTCCTGTATCCCATTAACTTTCTATGTATTGAACTTTTATGTATTTGGTAGTAACGATGATGTACTTAGAGCTTATTATATAGACTATATTTATTTTATCTTCTACTTCCTATTACCAGAATCTATTTTTATTATGGTTTTTTACTTAACTAAGCAACATATGCAAATCGAACGTAAATAAACAAAAAAAATTTACTCTTATTTTCATTAATTAAGTAATAATAACTAATCAAATAAATAAACAAGTATGTGTTGTGTCAAATGTGAATAGGTGTTACACAAGGGCTCTCTACCTAAACACATAGATCCATCCTTGACTGCAAGAAGGTGTGAAAATGGAGTTTTGTAATTAGTATATGTTAAAATGGTGTCTTTTTCACCTTTTGCCCACTTTTGTTGTTGTAAATCATTGTACTTTGTATAAAAAAATAAATTGCAACATTAAATAGTAAGATTAAACAAATTTTTAGGCAAACAAAACAAGTGATAAATCAACCTTTTTTAGGTTTCTCTAATTGTTGCTTGCACTGAGCAGTTATCTCCTTCATTTGCTTTGGGATACTTTGATGTATGCTTACCACATGCAGTAATCACACTTCTAGTAAAGATTTTTGCTCTATCTTTTCATCTTCCTAAGGATGGTATTTGTTGAAATTGAGGAGTCATGTATTAGTCATAAGAATGTTAGAATGTGTAAAACATAAAAAATAAAAAATAAAAATGTAGAACATGAATCACAAAAATAAGTATTTAAAAATAAAAAAAAATTAGAAAGGGGAGAAAATAAGTATTAAATAATCAAAAGAATATAGAACAGAAATTAGGAATTTAAAATGATTTTTAGAGAAAGATAAAAGAAAAATAGTGTATAGATAATATTCATAATTAAAATACACGGTGCTTTTTTTCACCTAAGGGGGAGATAGACTTAAACCTTGCTATAAGGGTGAGGAAATGATTTTTTTTCTTTCTCTGAGAAATAGAGCATAGAATAAAGGTAGAAGAAAGGTTTGGGTGCTAGTTTGCTTCTTTTTAAATTTTTGAAAAAGAATCTATTCAAAGGGTGGGAGACGGTACATTGAATACTTGATTTGTTGGCATTGACAAATTTTTAATAAGTAGGAAAGGGTGTAGGATTTTTTACCACAATTATGAACATAAATGAAGAAAATAAATAGCTCCAATAAATGTAAGAATAAAATAAATAACATAAATATAATATCCTTAATTGCCTGAGGAGTTTAATGACTAAATTATCCATATTTTAAGCAAGAAAAATTACTTTAAACTGCCTTACTTTTATATATATTAATGGGGTGTTTGGTAAGGGGATTCTTTAATGTTTCCCAAGAATCTTAGGTTAGGAATGCCAATTTCCTATGTTTGGTATGAGAATTTTAAAAATCATTCCTAAGAATCTAAAATTTTCAAGAATCGTTTTTTAATTAAGTTTTCCACTAAAACTTTCTAGTGAGAGGTGATGGGAATCCAAGATTTCCATGAAGGGGAAAGTGTTTTTATAATTGTGTCTCTCATTCCTAAAAATATTTTAGACATATTGTTAGAACCAAAGACGTTGAAGCGTCTAATCCCTTAAAGTTTTGAAGATAACAAACTTATTAAAGTTTAAGTCTCTGTTTAAACTTAACGAATTTACAGTGTCCAACACGCCAATCTTAGCGAGCATCCTATAAACTCACTTGTAAGGACCGTCCAAGAGTAAACCTCTTTTCATGGACTGTGTCTTAAGCTCAGACGCTAGTATTAGACTCGTCCATACGTAAGTTATTTAAACGACTAAGTTCTAAATACTCATCTAGTTTATATGTCTTTTATGTATGCAAACTTCGAGACTAATGCCTTACCATTTGAAGATCTAACATTCAAATATTTCAAGCATTAAATAGTAGATAGAAACATTCTAGTGCAAAGGCGCAACAATATAGAAAAAGGAAGTCAACTTATTGAATTGCCAAGCCAAATGAAGAATGTTCAAAAAAGCAGACCATCGTCTAAGTCCTGCACTTTCCATTTCAGTGCAAGATCAAAAGCCGCTTTTCAGACCTCTCTAAAAGTTCGATACATGTGCTTCTTCTTGAAGACTGAAGTTGAATCATCTTCAACGGCTCTTTTCTGAAAACTATATATTTATCAAGAAAGAAGAATGGAATGAGATGTGAAGAAACCAAGTGACACAACAAGAGAAACTCAAAAATAATCAAATTGCTTTCTTATATTCATTGGACGATAGTTGAATATTCTTTGAAACAATTTTGTATTGTGCTTAATCTTTTACATCCTCACTTTGTGAGTTGAATTTCGTTGTAAACAACTGTATCTGTTGTGAAAGCCTAGATAGGCTTAGTAAGAAAGAATACTTAGGTTGTTAAGCAATCTGGAGTGATTGGGTTGTAAAGCCTGAAGAGGTTGCAAAGAATACTTGTGTAACCTAAGGTTGGTTAGTGAATACTTTTTGGGTGAAGGGAGTGGACGTAGCTCAAGGTTGAGTGAACTAGTATAAATTCTCTGTGTTCTTAATATTCCCTATCCTTTGCTTAAATCGTTTACGAACTTGCTTTTAAGTTGAAAAGTTTTTTCAAACGCACAATTCAACCTCCCTTCTTGTGCGATTCTTGCTCTTTCACATATTAAATATGTTTATGACATTGCTAGGAAACATGATTCCCATGTGAAAAAAGATTTTGTATACTAAACACCCCCTAAGATTTAGATATTTATGGTAATGTGCTGATTTACAATGATGTTTTTTATTTATTATCATTATCTTATATTTTATAATTTATAATACATATCTACGTTTATAATTTACTTTTAACTTATTATGAAAAGATTTTGTCTCTAAAGACAAATATTATTTTTCATTTTTAAAAAAATAATTACTGTTATAAATAATTAGCACAATGACATGCATTTTCAGTCCTTGCAATAACATTTTCCTATACTACACCATGTCTTTCAATTCAATTCAATTGCAAGCATCAAAGTTCAAAACAATCATCAAGATGGTTGTATCGTTCCTATCTGTCAAAGTATTATTTAATAGGAATGAAGGATGGGATGGTCAATTTTATTATAGAAAATGTGACAAGGAATACCCATCATTTGTGCTAAGGTATTGACAACCTTATATTGTTTTGGGCTAAAATAGAATTTTGGCCCCTTATTTATATTTTAGGTTTCAATTTGGTCCCTTAAATTTACAATCTTTCACTTAGTCCTTTAAAGTTGATCTGTTATACCAAATTGGTCCTTCTGTTAGTTTTTGGCACTAATGGTGTCAATTTTGACTGATGTGGCACCTCTCACAGTTTGTCACGTGTGACTAAGTTGACCAAATTAATGTAATAAACTAACAGAAGGACCAATTTGGTGTAACGGAGAAACTTTAAGGGACGAAAGTAAAATTTTTTAAGTATAAGGCACCAAATTGAAACCTAAAATATAGATAAGGGACCAAAATTCTATTTTAGCCTCTTTTTTTTTTTACATTTAATCAATTACTAAAGACTAATAGTGTGTAATATGGTTTTTACACATTAATTGAGTTCATATGACATGCTAGTAATGGATTTCATCCAAAAGCGCAAATTAAAAGATATTAGCTTTATATTTTCAATTATTGTTATTATCGACTAATTAATACTTTCACGAGATTTTGAACTATTTTTATTTGTCTATAGGGTCTACTCCAAACAAATTGTTCTAAGTTGTCAACTATAACATTTATTTGATGGTAAATTTTGAACTACTATGCAATATATTCATATTTTTACTTATTTAAAATTGCTAATTTGATAAAATACAAAGTAAGAAATAAATAGACAACTTATCACTTACTTGTTTGATAAAATACATATCCAAATGATTTCTTGTTAACTCTTGACATAACTGGAATATTTCTTTGAAGTTTAATTCGGTTGTACATAAAAATATATAAGATAATATTTTAATATTTAATTAAATATTAGCTAATTTATGTAGTCCAATAAAATAAATGTAGACATGTAAATAAAAAGGGCAATACTTGAATTTGAGATAATAAAATTTTTTTGATAACAACATTTATTGTGAAGTTTCCATCTCTTTTCTTATTGTTCTCATAACTGTTGACTAGTGAAATCCTTTATTTTGTTATTATCTTTGGTTGATATATTTTATAAACTTAATAAATTTTAAATTGGTTTTTCTAAAATGTGCATGTATGCACATGTTAAGAATGATATTACACTATTTAATTTATTTATTTTTTGTCTTAATCATGAACACTAACTTAATCTCATTTAATTCTTAAAAACAAAACTATTATTTATCTTTTTCATTATCTCTTTTTCACAATTACCTTTTTTCATTATTCCCTTTCTCTCTCTTTAAAAAAAGAAAAATCACATCCTTTATCACTTTCATTATATCTTCTCCACTAATTATCTCTCATTTTCAAAACCTCTTTTGTAACCCTACTTACTATGCCTGCCACCTGTAACTAGCGATCATCCAACGTCGCTATTTCCTAACATGCTGCCCTACCATTAACATTATGCTACCATTCTGCCACAGATCTGGTGATGCTACAACATCCCCTATGACTGCACCAATTTAACCAGTCTTCCCTTGCAACCAATGTCCCCTACGATTACACTATGTGATAGTTTGCCCCTCGATTTCGGTAAAGTCTTTCTCCTTTGACTGTAGCCCCTTCTTTAGGGCCTCTAATGACTAAAGGTTTTTGCCAACATTAGGCCACCATCCAATAATTGGTTTAATGACGCTACAATGTCCCTGCACTAATTTAACTGGTTTACCCCTACAACCAATGTCCCCTATGACCGCACCAAGTGTTGGTCTACCCCTTGTGGTCGGTGATGTTTTGCCCATCCTGTTATGACCTCTATCCTAGGGCCTTTGGTGACTAAAGGAAATGAGTTTTTCAAAAATAGGAAATTAGGGTGAGAGATAATTGGGAAAGAAGAGATAATGAAAGATAAAGTTTTTATTTTTAAGAATTAAAATAGATAAAATTAGTTTCCATGATTAAGACTATAATAAAATTAACTAATTAATCAGTGTAATAAAATTCTTAACATGTGCATGCATGCATATTTTAGAAAAACCCTTTTAAATTAATGATAAATATATAATTATTTTTCACTTTAAATTTCTATTCACTTTTAAAAAATTAATTCCATAAAAATATTTAACAAAAACAAACAAAATATAATTTGTTTCTCTTTCATTAAAGGTTTCTATGTATGAGTCTATTAAAACTTAATCAATAAGTATCTTATAGTGAAAGAAATAAAAAAAATAAAATTCTTTTAGAAGCACTTAGTTATAAACATTAAATAAGGTTGTCTAAAATCATGATCAATAGGTATCACGATTATAAAATTAGGTATTTTATCACAAGAAATAATACTAATTTTAAAGATTGAAGTAATATTACATTTAATAATATAACAATTAAATGCTTTTTAAACACTAATACAAAATACAAGCTATAAAAGAAATAAAACCTTGGTACACATATATAAAAAAGACACGAAGGGGTGTGACTTTGAAATAATGTGTTATCTTTTCCTCTCATGTAAAAGGAAAACAATGTCAGAAGTTTTGTGTGACAACTAATCCTATTTAATTTTTTGTCACTGCAAAAAATAACTAGGGACGTTAAATAGGTCAACCCAACCCAACCCAACACTCCCCCAACCTATCAAAAATATGATGGGTTTGGTTGGACTTATTTTAAAATTAGGATGAAAATCTCAACTTAACCTAGCTGGTGATGGGTTATGCATTGGGTTAGGTTAACCCACCAAAATTTTATAAAAATTAAAAAAAAGTTATAAAAAATGGATGACTCAAAGTTGACCCACCAAATAAAATAAATAAATAAATATAAATAATTTAAACACAATGTCACAGTCATAAGAATATTATCTTACTAAATTGTCTTACATCTAACAAGAAAAAGCCCAATCTAGTAGGTGAACCCAACCTAACCTATCCCTTGACTTGTTTGGTTGGCAGGTTATATAAGTTGGGTAATGCGAGTTAAAGGGTAGAATTACTCAACCCACCTCAATGTTGAGGTTCTAGATGCAGTATATGTAAAGTATATATTTATCAAATTCAATTAAACCTCTATTATAACTAGTGTACTAGTCAAACAAATAGAAAAAACTTGATAAGAAGGGTATCATTCTTCTCAAGGATTGGAGTAGAATGCTCCAATTCAACTATTTAACTATTAACAAGGCAGGCAATATACTTGCTTTTTCACACCATGTAACATCCCCAATTTTAGGTAATAGAAATAAGAATATGTTTATGGTTAAGATTACACATAGGCAATAATAATAGTTACCCTTATATTTAAATATTACAGGAATAGGATAATTGTAACATCCCCAATTGGACCTAGGCTGAGACCCACCAGACCCTACACATATATAGTTTACGAAGGGAAGGGAAGAAAAAGTTACACAGAAAAAGAGAAAAGAAAAGAGAAAGAAAGGAGAAGGAGGATAAGAAGAAAGAAAGAAAGAAGGAAAAGAAGAAGGGAAAAAGAGCAAAGATCTCCAAGCCTTAGAGCTCATCTTCATGCATCCCCAAGGTGAATGCTTCCTCCTTGTCTTCCCCTACCCGCTTTGATTGTTGATTGTCTCCCTTTTCCCCTTTTTTCCCTTTGAACCCTAGGTTTGGGTTTCTATGGATTTTTGATGATTACACATGATTGAGGAGTTTATTGGGTAAATTAATTAGTTAGAAATGAAGTAGAATTGTTTTAGGACTAATTTTGGTGCTTGGAAGTACTTGGGTGGCCCTTGATGGCCTTAAGCAGATCAGATTTCGTGATAATCATGATTTGCAAAATCATTGTTCTAGCTAAGCGAGCAAAATGTTAGCTGCGCAAGAATCAAGTTTTTTGCTGAGTGAGCAAAATGCTAGCTAAGCAAAAATCAGGTTTTTAGCTGAGCGAAAACCAACTTTTTAGTTGAGTGAGAGAACATCCAGAAACAAGTTTGGAAGTCTCGTGTAGGCTCACTAAGTAAGAGTATATCTGGCTAAGCAAGACTTTTTAAGAACAACAAGGTGTTGTACTAGTCTTAAGCATAAGTTGAGTGTGGTTGCACCCTTGTTTTTTATGCTTGTTCTTGTATGTTCGCCATTGATTGTTATGTTGTGTTGCAATATTTGATGATGATTACTTAAGTAGTTGTAGTATACGGCATTCATGTGATTGTTACATTTACCTGGGATTATATGTAGGTAACGATAAACTCTGCTTAAGAAATACCTAAGATATTTAAGACACCTGACTATGCCTCCTTAGCAAAGGTCGAGATTTTTTCCTAAGTTTATGAAAGGATTTTTATGAAAAAAAAGGTTTTGAGAAAGGAATACATTTTTGAGAAAAGCATGTGTTTTCAAAGAAAGATATTTTAAAAGGAAAGCTACGCTTTCAAAGAAAAGTACCTTCTTAGTAATGTTAGGACCTCTCTGGTGGCGGTCATGTCCGAGTCACATGCTTAGTATACCACGATGTGCCAACCATAGTGAGGGTTCAAAGGTTACCAAGGAGAGATGAGGTTTTATGCAACTCTAAGATGAGTTGTAAAAGGAAAAAAGGACTAGGAGTCAAAGGAAGGGACCGTCATCCTTTAGATGCTAGGGGAAGAACAACATCCTTCGATAAGGAAGAAGTCGATAGAGAGGACATAATCATTTTTCGGTAAGGGAAGAATGTTGAGGGAACTACTTCGATAATGGAAGTGGTTCAACTACTTGGACCCGTGGTAATAAGAAATCCAACAAGAGGGATGCTAGTTGATGGCTAGAGCTCAGCCAAGAGATAAAATGGTAGGCAAGTGAAACTTAATAATAAAGATAAAGAGAACCACACATAATAAAAACAAAACTAGAATATGAATGATATGAATGCCTATGTAAGGCATGTATGTTGCCCTATGAGGGATATGCTGATATGTATGCCTAGTCATAGGTGAGTCGAGTTAAGCCTAAACTAGGGAACCTATGTGCTTAGTGAGGATGTAGTTTATGAGAGCTGCTACCCAATGGATACGCAAGGGGTTTACCTTTAAGAAACTTTATGTATAAGTCCCGAAAGGACAAGAAAAGAGAAAGGTAAGGAAAGGAAAGGTCAGTCCTCACTTAGTGTTATGGGAAGTAAATGTCTAGAGAAAGTACTTGAGAGTGTGAAGTTCTCATCAAAGCAATGGGGAGGCAGTTGTCGAGTGTGAGGAACAGTATGGGTCAAAAGACCCGAGGCCCAGGCCCACTAAAGATTAGCCAGCCCTAAGTTGGGTATAGTTTATGAGAATAAGAACTAAAGAGGTAAAGGACTAATTGAGGGTTTTAGTAAGAGGTAAAATCATGAGAGTATAAGAAAAGGATCTTTGAAATAGAGGGTCAACCTAGAATCCTTAAAGCACTCATTGAGACATTATGTCTCACTCTTTTTAAGTTCTCATATTTTTACAGGTTGAGTTGGTGAAGTCTTCTTGGAAGTAGCTTGGAGCTATTACCGAAGGAAGAGTTTATAGTTTGACCTCCCAATGTATGTGATGTAGTTTATAGTTTATATTTCTTTTGAGTATGAGTTGTACAACACCTAAGTGCTAAGAGATTTGTAATAGTCGTTATCAGTATGTTTACATTATCGAAGTTTAAATTTTAGTTTTCGCTTAGTTTTTTTGATATTCTTATATTCTAAACTTGCATGTTTTAGCAATATAAGCAGGCAAAAGGTAATACTCCTTAAGGGTGTTACACACCACAAATTGCCAATAGAATTAAAATGCATAAATTAAATCTACTACTATGTTTTGGTTTTAATTGATTTTATATTGGCAAAAAGTATAACTAGCAATTTAACTCCTCCTGTGGTCATCCCAAGCATTTTCCCCCAATTTAACACAAAACAAGATGGTTTTGAAGTTTAGATCTCTCAAAATTAGATTGACCTAACTCCTTAGTGAATATATCTATGAATTAAGCTTAATTCCTTGTTTTTGCATGATCTATTACAACTTAAATCAAGCATTAAGACTGAAATTCTCAAGAACACATATCTTACGAAGGGTTGTTCTTAGACTTAACTTAAGACATAGTAATCAAGCATCAATTCAAACCACTCGCGTATGATTTTGCATTATGCATGCGTTCGCATTGTTCTCAACAGTGAGTTACTGTGAAAAAGCAGTAAGCATAGAATTGATTACTGGAAAACATAAGGAATTACATTAAATTGAAATATTCATACAAAGGAATCCCATAGTATTCATTAAACACTAAATACACGAAAAAGAGAAAAATGAGAAAGATAAAAAGCGATACAAGATGGAAATGGCAACAAGAGATGGTGAATACATTGGATCTTCACACTCTTCTTTTAAGGGATGAAACCCCAATAGTGAGATGAAAGAAAAGCCTAAAGATTTAAGGTGAATGAAGGTGAAGAGTGTAACAACATAAATTTCGAGTGCTAGAAATAAACCACGAAGTAACTCTTATTAAGACCCTTTCCATGTATAATTGGATAAAAGATGCCCTAAAAGTTATTGTTATTATTATTATTTTATTATTGTTGTTGTTGTTATTGAAACCCTATTGATAGAAATTAGTAAGAAAGAGATAATAGAACCAAAAGAGCATCTAAGGCCTAATAGGGAACCTAAGCCCACTAAGTCACTTACCCATCCACATGTTATAAGAAAGGAATAGAGAAAGAGAGTTAGGTTTAGCTATCAAAAAATAGAAGAAGAGAGAAGTCAGAGAGAATTAGGAGAATAAGAAGAAGAAGAAGAAGAAGAAGAGGAAGAGAAAGAGAAGGAGCAAAGACCAGAGAACCCAAGCCCCAAAACTCATATGTACGTATCCCTAAACGTGAGTGTTTTCCCTCATGTCCTCCTTTACCTCTTAGGTTATGGTTTGTATCTCTGTTTACCATTCCCCTCTTTGTGCCTATGTTAGGGATTTGATGAGTCTTGGAGAGATTATATATGATTAAGGAGTTTATAGAGTAGATTAAGTGCTTAGAAGTGTAATAAAGTGATTAGGAATTCATTAATCTATTTAGGAGTGTTTGGATGCCAAGGACAATCATGGGTTGTGGATTTTGTGAACCCTTACTATTTGCAAAAATCGCAATTGGCGCTAAGAGCTAGAATTTTGGTGCTAAGTGTGAGAGAGATAGAGTCCACTGGAGGTTTAGCATTAAGCATTAGAATTTTGGGGCTTAGCATGGTGGCACTAAGCACTAAAAATATAGGGTTTAGCATGGTGGCTCTAAGTGCTAGAAATTTGGGGCTTAGCATGGGAGAAGTAAGGAACTACCCCTGGTCCTCTAGAGGTTTGGAGCTAAGTGCCAGAATTGGTGCTAAGCGTGGGTATATCAATGGATTTCCCATATATGTGGCTCTAAGTGCCACTCTTCTAGCATTAAGCATGGACCTACTAGAGAGTTGGTCACTCTTCTAGCATTAAGCATGGACCTACTAGAGAGTTGGTCTGAAAGTAAAGTGAAGTGGCATTAAGCGCCAAGGGTCTGACGCTAAGCACGACCCTCTGAGACACCAAAGTTGATGTCCTAGTTAAGAGTAAAGGGTTGTAAGTTTATGTTGTTGCTTTTTATGCTTATTCCTTGAATGATTGTTACTGTTTTGATGTCTTGTTGGATTTGTATCTTGTGGTTGCTATTTGCCTTGAGAAAATGCTTATACTGTTCACTTGTAGTAAATGCTTTATGGTAATAACTTGTAATGACCTAACTGTCACTACAAAACAACCCTACTAATCATACTCTTACTTTCATACCAGGAAAATAAAAGTCATGACACACACACACACACATGAAACATACACATCACTGAGAGATTCATGCATCTCTCATACTTCCATATATTCATATCTGTACAACTTTCAACAACTACATATAAGGGGGATAACACCATGCCATAACATAAAAAGATCCAATATACAATCCATCAACAAGGGAGAGGGATACAAAAACTCACTCCTTATAGTTGGTCACCCTAACAACCCCATCAAAAGAAAAGAAACTAAATATAAAACAAAAGAAAATAAAAGCTTGACTCCTCAAGCCAAACATCTCCAACCATCGTAGCTACGTTCTCAATTTCGAGAAGCCGAATCCACTGAAACATCGCCATCTGCTCCCACGCCATAAGACGTGATCATCATAGGCACACCAGCACACAGCAACAAGACATCCAATAACAACAAAACAAGACAAGGGTAAGCTTACTAAAATAACAACATAACATATGAATTCTAAAACCATCCATAGTCCTCAACATTCACACTCATACATATATACATATATAGCATTCATTCGCATGGTAAAGAGTTCTTCGTCCAAAACCCTATATCCCAGCCAATTCTACCACAACTATGTCAATGCATGATGACACGACTCTCGAAAGATTCACAACACCCTAGGTGATCAGTCAAGTCTCATCCCCTACCATGGCCTATCCAAGCACCATTTAGGTATTGCCGAAACCTTGATCCAAGGATAAGCTTAGTGGTGTGTCGGGATAGGTGTATGTGGGTGGTGGCTTATAATAACACAAGGCCTACATTGCCTTAACCCTTTACGGAATCACCCATCCACTCATCCCCATAGGCCCATCTTTAAGACCCCACGTTTTATCCAGGCACTAGGTTGGAGGCCCGTCTAAGCCGCAACTCTTGTCAACCATCCAACTTATGTGCCTGCCCGTACAACGATGTGAGGCTTGTCACAAAGCCTTAGCCAACAACATATGTATGACATGCATGTATCATAACATCATATCCACTCAACAACAACCAAACAACATATATGTGTGTGTGTGTGTGTGTGTACCAACACAACAAAAGCAACACGACACCACGTACCAGCACCACACGTGATCCACAACCACTACCAACACCATGCAAGCCTATTCCAGCCTCAAGCATGATCAACAGGTAAGGCCGTATCCAAGCAGCACGTACGTCGTGAGAAATCTTACATCCACAACTCATACACAATCAGTGGAGGTCCTATCCAAGCAACCTGCCACTCAGGGCATTCTCCAAGCAGCCTACATCTAATGGGTCAAACCCTAAACAATAACATTTACGACTAGCGAAGGTTCTATCCAGGCAACCTACCATTCCTTGCACATTCCTAATCTTAGACTCACGCTAGGAGTCCATCTCAACCATGTCTCTCACAACTACACTTTAACATTATTCAACAATAGACACTGCATTTGCTCAATGACTTACATGCTCGCTCAACGAAGACCTCCTTCACAGAGGACCAACTTTCCTTGTGAGGGCTTTTCGCTCAGCGACCATGAGTCTCACTCAACAAATCAGGGTTGCTCGCTCAATGACAATTAGAGTCGCTCAGCGAATTTGTTCTAAGGACTTTCTCCAAATTTCCATCGACCACATTTCGCTCAGCGAACCACCTGCTCGTTCAGCGACGAGCCATTCTAGAGAACAGCTAGAAACTGCACACACTCTCCTTGTTTAGCGAATTTAGTGTTCGCTCAACGAACCTCTTGCAACAAAGAGCACCACTCTCCAGGGCTCTTAATTGGCTCAACAAATCCAGCATTCGCTCAGCGAAATGCTTCCAGGTATTTTGGAATATCTGCACTCGCTCAACGAACCCTCTTCTGGAAAATTTCCAAATTCCTATGAACACTTGCTTAGCGAACAAAATTTTGCTCAGCGAATCCCCCTTACACTACAACTATCACCACGATTCAAGAGCACTCACTCAGCGAATCTCATACAACAAAAACAGAACTCTCTTCGAAAAACCCCAAAAATCTAAACTTTTCACTTATACATGTCCCAAATCGATTACACAAAGGTCAAATGTGACCACACAACATACCATAACTACATACTCAACAAGAGTAACAATCTATGCAACATTTCAACACCAAAACATCAAAAATCAAAGGAAACCCATTTCTAACACATTCCAAGCAAAACTCAGCTAAATTGCATGTTTTAATCCAATCCACCACAATATATACATACTATAGCATTCATACAATAAGTATTTAACTAATGTGAGCTTCCCTAACCTCTTAGGAGTTCCAAATCTAAAATTTAAGGAAGGGGGAGAATGGGAGAATATGAACTCTTGAGCCAAATCCCTAGTGAAATCAACACTCCTCACCAAGAAAAAAGATATGGCCACAAATCTTGCCTCCAACTTAGTGGGTTTGAGAGAGTTTAGAGAGATGAGAGAGTGTAAGAAAGAGAAAGGAAGGAAGATTGAGGGAGAAAAGGGATTTTATGCCTTAAAACCTTCCCTAGGCCTTACAAAGGCTCTGGGCCCACTAAAGCCCATGGTTCATCTACCCATTTCCCACTACTCACAACTGGCCCAACTCAATTGTATTTCTCTCAACAACCCATATAAATACCAACCACACACTCACTTTAGGTCAAGAACAACATTTCCTCAGTTCCCTAAATTAGATAGGAATTCCAAAACAACCAATACAAACAACACTCACACAACAACAACTTATTTACCCATTTTAATTACCAACATCATATATTATATTTCCACTTTTAGTTATTAAACCACTAAACTATATATTAAGAAAACCACAATGTTGCATAACTCATGAATTTCTATAACATAAACTACTAGATGTGCTTATGTATGATCCTATGCCATGGTATATGTAAAGTAACAGGTATTTCGTAGTAAAGAGGAACCCAGCTTATGAGAGGTGGGATCCTTAGCGTGAAATGTTTAACTAAAGCCATGTGCAATGTTTGTGTGATCATGCATCATAACATTTGAGCTATGTATGAAGAAAAGTATGTAGGAATTTGGTTGGTAGAGGCTGGGTTGGGTTGTTAACCTTAGCCTTGGGGGTGATGATACCTAGTGTAAAAACTTCAATGGCCCATGTTGATCCTATAAAGCTGGAGCATACTGACAAAGCTGAGTAACCCTAACTAGTCACTATAGAATATCATACTTGTTGAGGGTACGAAAGTCGAAGGTATCGGTACCGATGATGCTTCTTATGGCTGTGCACTTACTCCTAGTCTACTTTCCGAGAAGTTTAAGTTGGTACCACATATGCATGAGTAGAGATTTAGGAACAAAGCATGCATATATATCCTATTGTAGCATGGTATGTTGAAGTGTGCTATGTTGTAACTATGTGAAATCTATGTGATCATATTATACGTGTGTGTTATTCCTGTTTTATAAAGAATGAGGTGTATGTCTAGTTACTAGGCAAAGGAAGTGAAATAAGAATGTATGTTTGTAATTAGGAATATCTTTTGCTACCTTAAGGATATATGAGAGGCTAGACCTTAAGATAGTGTTATAAGGGTTCTAATTGGCATAATAATAGTTGTGAATAAGATAGAAAAAGGATGATTTCCCACTCGCCATAATAGAAAGGTATAAGACGAGTGAGAGAGAATAAAAGTGTTAAGGGGGTGTTAAGAGTATTCTAGAGTATTTGTAGACTTAGTTGACCCCTAGTGGACAACTTTAAATATCAAAAGGGAGTAGGGTATAATCTAAAAATGAATCATTAAAATATTAGAAAAGGTTGTGGTAAGAAGGTATTAGTAATGAGGACGAACTCTTAGGTTAAGAATGAGATAATAAACTAATATAACAGTTGTGAGAATGAAAAAAGGAGTTAACAAGAAGTATTGACAATTGAAAGTATAGATCCGACTATAGGTATGTGGAAATATGAGACACCTAGTGAAGGTAAAGCCATGAGATATAGGCAATAAAGGTTGTTCGGGTAGAAAAGTCTAACCCAGCCGTAAAGTCCTTAAAGCATTCACTAAGACATTATGTTTCACTCCTTTAAGTTTTTCCTTTTTTAAAGATACAAGTGAAGACGTGTATCGACGAAGCTTGGAGTCACATGCAAGAAGATGTATCCTAGTTTAAGTTACTTTCTTGTATTTTCTTTTATGTTTTGTATGACGCCTTAGGTTGATAAGTGAATTATACTAGGCATGCATTGTTAAGACAAAGGACGAATTTATAACCCTCAAATATTTTGATAATAACAAACAAGTTAAAATTATATATGTCCACACATAATCGTCTGATCATTCATTCACATACAATCGTCTGGCGCTTTTAAGATTGAATATCATTTTATCTTCTAATTAGATAAACTTCGTAACTAACAAAGTCTTACAGACGATGATAACATTCTAAAATGATCTGCACATCAATCAGAGCGTAAGCTACCTCGAAACGTATTATGCCTATACTACTCTCGAGGAAAGTAAGCAAAAAAGAAGGAATATGTGTGCAAATGTCAGAACGGGAAAGTGGACATGACAACTGCTAAAAGATTGAGTACAAGAATAGAAAAGATAAGCAGATTGCTTTATCTTATCGTATGACAAGTTGGTGAAAGGCATTAAATGCAGCATTTAATGCTCCAACGACTCTCTTCATTAGACGAATATCATCTTTTGTAATACACTTAACCGATTCTTTTTATAAGCCTATAAATAGAAGAAGAAACCTCCTTCAAGCGCAGCGTTGTGATCATAATTGTTGTTGATATTATTGCTGCTGATTCTGAAATTCATAACTGCTTTAAGAAAAGAAAAACCTCTTCTAAACTCTATTTGTAAAATTTTTTTGTACTTCATTGTATATTTGTCTAATAAGATGTTAAACACAGCGAGGTAAACTCACACGTAAACATTTTTCTTAACGAGATTGGTGGAAGCTGAAGAGCTTTGATTCAAAGAATACTTGGGTGTTTGCTTAGAGATGCAAGTGAAGACTACTTGGGTTGAGCCTGAAGAGGCTTGTGAAAAGAATACTTGTAACTTGTGAAAGTTAGTGGAACTTGGTTGTTGCCAAGAACTGGACGTAGTATTTGGAGTGAGACAAACTAGTATAATTTCTGTGTGTCTTCCGGTTTTGACGTTCAACTTTCGTCTGTCTTTTAAAAACGTATTTTGAAAATCCTTTTGATCTTATTTCAAACAATATGTCGTTTACAAAAAATTGTGAAAATTTGATATAACACAATTCAACCCCCCTCCTTGTGTTATCTTTGTACTCTACAATTTGGTATCAAAGCTCATCCTCTAAGAGTTGAGCACCTTAACAAGTGTTAGAGGAAAAGATCCGCACGACAAACCTTGAAGGACAGTTCATTCCTGAAAGAGCCTCTCTGTCAAGGCCTCTAGCCTTCAATGGAGAAGATTATGCATATTGGAAGGACAGAATAGAAATATATATCGAGTCCACTCACTACAGTATCTGGAGAATCATCACACATGAGATCATGTTGTAATTAAGCCAGAAAACGAATACAATCAAGATAACTACAACATGTTACAGCAAAACGCAAAAGCTATGTACATTATAACTTGTGCCTTATCAAAAATTGAATATAATAAATTTTGCAGTTGTAAAACTGCTAAGGAAATGTGGGATGCTATACGCATAACACATGAAGGCACTGAAGATGTTCGTCTTAGGAGAGCAGCAACTCTTTAAAGATATTATAATATGTTCACCAAGAAGGAGACAAAGACCATTGATGAAATGTTTGGAAGATTCAAACAATTCTAAATGGACTTCAAAGTCTTGGTGTTGAGTTCTCTAAAGCTTAGAACAATCTCAAGATCCTGGACAGTCTTCCCAAAGTATGGGAACCCAAAGCTATAAGCTAGAGCTGAAGCAAGGGATATGAAGACCTTAACTCTAGATAAGTTACTTGGAGCTTTAAGAGCACATGAAGTGCATCTGAAGGTTCAATATGAGGAATCTGAGAACTCAGACGAAAGCTCCAGCTGCTCAACAGATGATAAGATCTCCCTCGTCACCAGAAAATTTAAGAAGAGGCTTAAGAAGAAAGACTAATTTAAGCATTCTTCCAAAAAGAAGGACAATAGATACAGAAAGCATCCTCAAGAAGAGAATAATGAGATCATCTGCTATGAGTACAAAAAGCCTGGACATATTAAGGCTAAATGCCCCAAACTAAAGAAAGAATGGAGCTCAAAGAAAAGATACAAAAAGAAAAATCTTCTAGCCACTTGGGAAGATCTAGACAGCAGTAATAGCAGTTCAGATGATGAAAAAGCTAATATATGTCTCATGGCAAACGTAGAGGAAGCAACGTCTAAGGTCAACTTTGAATATAATAACTTTTTGCATAAGTCTAATGACAGTGAATTTGAGTCTGATGACGAAGATATGTCATATGACACTCTTCTTGCTAACTCACACAAGATTGCTCTTGAATATAAAAAAAATAAAAAATATCAAGAAGCTCTTTTAGAAAATGAGATACTCAAGAGAGATTTAATGAGAATGCAAAAGAGCCTAGCCTCAGATCCTGAAAAGACAATGCTTCTTTCTGAAGTTGATAAACTAAAGAAAGAGGTCATTAGTTTGAAACATGATCTGACCAAATTTGTAGATAGATCTTCAAAACTTCAAATGATTTTAAAACATAGAAGATCTCCGTTTAACAAATCCGGGATTGGATTTGTAGAAGACAAAAGTGCTAAACCATCGTCTTCTAAATCTTATTCAACCTTCTATAACTTTTGTGGAAAATCTGGACATTCATTTCAAAGATGTCAACACAAAAGGAAAGAGAGGTCAAATAGGACCTTTGGGACTAACATAAAGGATCCAAGAGTATTTAGGTACCAAATTCTCAAATAATTCATGTTGTAGATATTCTTAATAGGAAAAGGAGGCATTCCTTCTGGTACCTGGATAGTGGATGCTCACGTCACATGACCGGAGAAAGGTCTATGTTCCTAGACCTCCAATCACATGAAGGAATAGTCTCATTTGATGGAAATGGAAAAGGAAAAATTACTAGTATAGGTAAAGTTGGTAAGCCTCCTGTTCCTTCTATAGATAATGTCCTATGTGTTGAAGGATTAAAATACAATCTACTTAGCATTAGTCAATTTTATGACAGTGGATTTATTGTATCCTTCAATAAAGAATTATGCATAGTCAAAAGAAATGATGAATCTATTCTTTTTACTGCCAAAAGACATAATAATCTATATAAGATTGAGCTTGAAGATCTAAACAAACAAAATGTTACTTGCTTAATGACCAAAGAAGATGAAAAATGGATATGGCATAAAAAGCTTGGGTATATCAATTTGAAATATATTTCGAAACTATATAAAAAGAGTTTAGTAAAAGGATTGCCTGAGATTTCTTGGAAAACTCATCTTCTTTGTGAAGCATGTCAGAAAGGGAAATAGATCAAAAGCTCTTTCAAATCAAAAGATGTTGTTTCCACTTCCAGACCATTAGAACTACTGCATATGGATTTGTTTGGACCTACAAAAACTCTTAGTCTTGGTGGGAAAAAGTATGGTTTTGTCATTATTAATGACTATTCTAGATATATATGGGTTTATTTCCTAGCTCACAAACATGAGTCTTTTAATGTGTTTGAAATATTCTGTAAGAGAGTTCAAAATGAAAAAGGTTTTTGTATTACTACAATTAGAAGTGACCATGAAACTAAATTTGAAAATGCTGAGTTCAAATCCTTCTATGAAAAGAATTGAATTTTCCACAACTTCTCTTCACCAAGAACACCTCAACAAAATGGGGTAGTTAAAAGGAAAAATAGAACTCTATAAGAGATGACAAAAACCATGCTCTGTGAAAATTCAGTCCCTAAGTACTTCTGGGCAAAAGCTGTAAATATAGCTTGTTATGTTCAAAACAGAATATTAATCAGACCAATAATCAAAAAGACTCCTTATAAACTGTGGAGAGGTAGAAAACCAAACATTTTATATTTTCACTCCTTTGGATGTGAATGTTATATTCTCAACACTAGAGATCAACTAGGAAAATTTGACTCTAAGGTTGATAAAGGTGTTTTTCTTGGATATTCTGACACATCAAAAGCATTTAGAGTATTCAACTCTAGGAGTTCTGTGTAAAAGAATCTATCCATGTTAAATTTAATGATACACTAACTCCTGATAAGAGACTATTAGATTTGGAAGAAGATTTTGCAGATTTATAGATAGAACCATCTGATCAAATAAGAATAGACGAAGCAAAAGAATCAAAAGAAACTTCTCAACAACAGATCGATAATCAGACAAAAGGATCTCACAAGGACTGGAAGTTCGTTACCTACCATCCTCAAGATCAAATCATTGGAGAATGAACTGAAGGAGTTAAAACAAGGTCATCACTAAAGAATCAAGCGTCTTGTGCCTTAGTTTCAGAGATTAAACCTAAGACGATAGAAGAAGCACTAACAGATGATGACTGGGTAATAGCAATGCAAGAACAATTACATCAATTCATAAGAAATGATGTTTGGACTCTTGTTCCCAAACCAATACATAAGAGCATCATTGGAACAAGATGGGTATTCCGCAACAAGCTCGATGAAAATGGTAACGTAATCAGAAATAAAGCAAGGTTAGTGGCTAAGGTTACATTCAACAAGAAGGTATTGATTTCACTGAAACCTTTGCTCCTGTTGCTAGATTAGAAGCGATTAGAATTATGCTTGCCTTTGCCGCTCATAAAAAACATTAAGCTTTTTCAAATGGATGTCAAAAGTGCCTTTTTAAATGGATTCATTGAGGAAGAAGTCTATGTTAGACAAGCTCCTAGATTTAAGGATCCAAACTTCACAGACTATGTCTTTAGACATAGAAAGGCTCTATATGGTCTTAAACAAGCACCTCGTGCTTGGTATGACAAATTGAGCAGTTTTCTTATTGAAAATGGGTTTATGAGAGGCAAAGTAGATACAACTCTCTTTAGAAAGGAATCCAACAAAGATTTCATTATAGTTCAAATTTATGTAGATGATATAATTTTTGGAGCTACTAATGAAACTCTATGTAAGGATTTCTTAAATTTGATGCAGAGTGAATTTGAGATGAGCATGATGGGACAATTAAAATTCTTCCTTAGCCTACAAGTTAAACAAGAAGAGAAGGGTATATACATTCATCAGCAAAAATACACAAAGGAATTGATTAAAAAATATAAGATGAATGAGTCAAAACCTATAAGCACACCAATTTATCCATCTGTCGGTATGACAAAGGACGAATCAGGTAAACCTGTAGACTAGACTGTCTATAGAGGTATGATTGGCTCACTTCTCTATTTAATTGCTAGTATACCAGACATCATGCATAGCGTCTATTTATGTGCCATATTTCAATCTGACCCTAGACAGTCTTATTTAAAAGCTGTTAAGAGGATTTTTAGATATCTTGTTGGTACACCTAACTTCAGTTTATTTATGAGAAAAACAAAGATTTCAGGTTAGTAGGATACTGTGTCGCAGACTATGCTGGTGATAGACTTGAACGAAAAAGCACAAGTAGTAGATGCTACTTCATCGGACCATGTCTTGTATCCTAAACCAGCAAGAAGTAGAACTCAATTGCATTATCAATTGCTGAAGCAGAATACGTATCTGCTGCAAGTTGTTGCTGACAACTCCTATGGGTAAAGTATCAACTTGAAGATTACTCTAGCTTTGAGCATAACATTCATGTGTTATGTGATAATACTAGTGCAATCAATTTATCTAAAAACCCCATTCAGCACTCTAAAGCCAAGCATATAGAGATAAGACATCATTTTATTCAAGACTATGTTCAAAAAGGTGTTTTTGATATTAAGTTCATCGATACACACCATCAATGGGCTAATATCTTTACAAAATCCTTACCTATAGGACGTTTTAACTTTATCTTAGAAAACTTGAACATGAAAGTTTTACAAGAATAAATCGTCTTACATGCATCGTCTCATTTGATCTTTTAAGATTCGTCTTACTCTATATCGTCTTACATCTTATTTTATTTTGTCTTACTAACACAATCGTCTTTGAATATGAAAAGTCTTTAAGTTCATTAGTCTGATGTTTCCCTAATGATTACTCTCGATAACCACCTAAGAAACACGTGTCGCATCCCTTGCCACATCAAGTCAGTCTTTAATGCACGTCTCTTCAATACTTTTGACCTTCTCTTCTATTCAAAATAACCGCTTTTTTCATCACTTATACACTCTGAAAACTTATCAAACTCTCTGAACTAAAACCTTATCCCTCACCTTTACTTTCAAACCTCTTTCTCTTAAAAACTACACTCATGGCCACCCAAAAACAGCTTGTGCCCATGGAAAGACTTGCAGAAAGTGACTTTGTCACCCGAAAATGGGTTGATTTACAGAAACTTGAAGGAGAAGGATTCCCTCTACAAATATATATCAAAAATGTAGGATGGGAAGCTTTCGTGCAGAAGAAAACCTTCTGGTACCATGCACTGTATGCCTACTTCTAGGCCTCAGCATCTGAGGTTAATGGCACTATCACTAGAACAGTCGACAATCAAGCCATCATCATCTCTATTGATGTTATTGCAGCAGCGTCTGGCTATAAAGAAAAGGGTGACCTCTTTACTAAAGATTGGGAAAAGGTCATCACCCTAGAAACTGTCGACAAGGCATTATATGGAAAGCCCAGGCCTCATACCGAGAACAAGGATGTTCTGAGAAGGTTTTTGTACGCTTCAAACATGAAGCCTATATGCAAACTGATTCACAACGTCTTGCTGCATATCATCCTGCCAAGAAAAGGGTCAAAGGATAATTTAACCGCCAAGGACAGATTCTGCATATACAAGATGTTGACTAGTCAGAAGGTAAATATGCCTGCACTAATCTTGGACAACTAGGATCCTGACTTTCCAAGTTGAAGGAAGGTGCCCAGAGCAAGTAGAAACATCATATTCCTTACGCCATGCTCTTCACCGAAATCATTCGTCTGGTGGGAATAAAAGAATTTGGGTTGGAGAAAATGAAACAAGGTTCTAAGATCGATGTATCCATCATTAGGAAGATGAGGATTGCACATCTCTTCTCTAGATACGTTGCCAAACATCTAGAGTTGGCATTGATCAAGGAAGAACCACCATAAGAAATTGTTGGAACTACATTCAGAGTGGGATTGTCTACTGACCCCTTTATTGGTATTGCATCTACTCAACCTCTACCATAGACAAAACCCCAACCTTCTCAATCACAACCCAAACAGACAAAACCACAAAAACCTAAGTTACATGTTAAAAGACCTTCACAACCAAACCCTCAACCACAACAAACCAAACCCCAAACCCCATCGTCTCCATCTCACAAGAAACAAAAATCCTTAACCATTCGTCTGAGATCCAAACCAACTCCTCAACCTGACTTAGACGATGACTGTCCTATTAACACCCTTTTTCCCACTCCAAGCACAACCATTCCTGCCCCTCCATCAAAACAACCACCTCCACCACCTACATCTACTGAACCTACTCCATTTGCCCAACCTTCTAAAAAGCCCTTAAAATCCAAAAAGATTCCAACACCAAAAACAAGAGCTCAAGAAGAAAAGCAACTTAGGAGAGGAGCCCGAGCTAAATCAAAATGGACTAAAAGAAGAAAAAAGAAGAAGAAGAAAAACTAGCTGAAGTAGAGGAAGAACAGATTGAGGAAGCAGTGCTTCAATATGTGATTGAGCACTCGCTATGAACAGCCCCTACAGAGCATGAAAAGCAAGAGATGTCGACTCTAGAGGACATTGCTGCTACCTCAAGAGTTAGATTACCTAGATTTCTTTTCTAGGAAGTTCCACAATCTGTTTCTTTATCTCAAGTCTTTAACCGTCTTTCTGTAGACTTAACCGCAGCACCAAGTGTTGATCAGCTTGCAAGGGCTGTTTCGCTCTCTGTTTCCTTTGAAAAACTTGAAGCAGAAGGAACTTCGTCTGAAGGAGCTACACCTATGATAGATGAAACAGCACCAGAAGATTATTGCTTTGAAACGCCTATGTCTAAACGTCTCCAAAGGCGCATAATGATCTACTTTGAGCAGCCTGAGTTGCATCAAACTGGAAAAACAAGATAATATCAATTACTAGAGCCCTTCGACCTAGAGATACTTCAATCTACAATCATTCTGAATTGGGCGAAGTAAATAATCCAAGGATGTGGATGACTCTCATCAAAGAAGAATGGCCATTTTTGGTATGCCATGGGTACGCTAAAAAATTTCTTGATATTCTAGAAGAAGCTACCTCCGCACTGTCTTATGAGCTGCACATCACCCTCTACATCTAGGAGAAGGATACAACACCCTGTCAGACGCTCCAATCTTCGTCTATCCACCCTCAACTAGAACAAAATTTCTAACCAAATATGAAGTTTGAAGACAGCGTGGGATTCTCTGTCACACTTCTCCTTTCATACTAAAATGCAACTACTCAAAGTATCTGATCATGTGCAGAACGTACCATTACAAGCCCAAAATCATTTATCCGTTTTGTCATGGGATGATCAAGACTTACCCCCTCGCCATTCAGTCTAGAAGATAGTCCAGATTTTGAAGAATGGCGAATTGGTGACGACAACTGGGAATTAGGGAAAGTGATGAACAACTTCCTACAGGAGAAGATGCAGATTTCTTTGTAGCATGCTATTTGTGAGCAAAGGTGTCCAGACCTTGAACTAGGCTCGCCAAGATTCATGGCTACTTGGATGTGGCTCCTCATGAAGCCATGGACTACCTTTCACATCTGCTGTCAAAAGAACTATCCTTGCCAAAATCTGTCTATAGGCAAAGAAAAAGAACCCAAGTTCAGACACGACCCCCGAAGGCACTTGATGATCAGACAGAGAGCTCTATTGTTTGCACAGCTGGCCAAACTCAAAGGAAAAGCAACTCTCCGAAGCATAGACCGCAAAAGGTTGTAAGACCATGCTGAAGCACTCAAACACTTATCTGGTCTATCTGCTGATGAGAAGAGTCTGCTAAGCCATGAAGCTGCACTTCGTCTGACGGATCACTAGACGCAAGTATCTCCGTCTCCCTCAAGCTATACATCTAATCCTCAAAATCACTATCCATAAACCTACCTAAAACCTACATCTTCTTCTCCTCTGAAACCTTTGAAATATCTTTACCCTGCGACCACTTTTGGTTCTGTGGTCCTCCTGTACCATATGTTTTCAACTTATGTTTTGTGGAAGGAACCCAGTGATGAAGTAGCAACCAGTTCTGCACCTACACCTTCAGACGACAGACAAGCTTTTAATGCATTGAAGCAGACTATGCAGCGTCTTGAAGCTGATCTTAAAAAAGAATGCAAGAAATGCAAACGAGCAGAAGTTCTGTTAGGCAAGCTGGCAAAGCGCTTCAAAAGTGACATTAGCTCATCATCTACACCTTCAGACTCTGAATCTTATGATTGATGATGCCAAAAGGGGGAGAAAAATAGAAGACAAAGGGAAGTATAACAATATCAATCTTAGAGGGAGTACATTTTTTTTATACAATGATGAATTATGTGTTGAATGATATCGTCTAGTTTTCTTCTAGTTACTTCCTTATATATATTGCATCTGCTTAAATGAAGTACACCTTTCTTTTTGAAAAATATTTTACAAGAACTATAATTGTTTGTCATCATCAAAAAGGGGAGATTGTTAAGACAAAGCATGAATTTATAACCCTTAAATATTTTGATAATAACAAACAAGTTAAAATTATATATGTCCTTACATAATCGCCTGATCATTCGTTCACATGCAATCGTCTAATGTTTTTAAGATTGAATATCGTCTTATCTTCTAATTAGATAAACTTCGTAACTAACAAAGTCTTACAAACGCTAACAACGTTCTAAAATGATCTGCACATCAATTAGAGCGTAAGCTACCTCGAAACGTATTATGCCTATACTACTCTCGAGAAAAGTCGGTGAAAAAGAAGGAATATGTGTGTGATTGTCAAAACGGGAAAGCGGACATAACAATTGCTAAAAGATTGAGTACAAGAATAGAAAAGATAAGCAAACTGTTTTATCTTATCATATGGCAAGTTGGTGAAAGGCATTAAATGCAACATTTAATGCTCCAACGACTCTCTTCATCAGACGAAGATCATCTTTTGTAATACACTTAACCGATTCTTTTTATAAGCTTGTAAATAAAAGAAAAGACCTCCTTCAAGCGCGGCATTGTGATCATAATTGCTTGTTGATATTATTGCTGCTGATTCTGAAAATTCATAACTACTCTAAGAAAAGAAAAACCTCTTCTAAACTCTATTTGTAAAAAATTTTTGTACTTTATTGTATATTCGTCTGATAAGACGTTAAACCAAGTGAGGTAAACTCACACGTAAACCTTTTTCTTAACGAGATTGGTGGAAGCCTGAAGAGACTTTAATTTAAAGAATACGTGGGTGTTTGCTTAGAGATGCAAGTGAAAGACTACTTGGGTTGAGCCTGAAGAGGCTTATGGAAAGAATACTTGCAACTTGTGAAAGTTAATGGAACTTGGTTGTTGCCAAGAACTGGACGTAGTCTCTAGAGTGAGACAAACCAGTATAATTTCTGTGTGTCTTTTGGTTTTGACGTTCAACTTTCGTCTATCTTTTAAAAACGTATTTGAAAATCCTTTTAATCTTATTTCAGACAATACGTTATTTACAAAAGAATTGTGAAAATTTGATTTAACACAATTCAACCACCCTTCTTGTGTTATCTTTGTGCTCTACATGCATGTTACTTTGCTTATTTTTTTGTATATAACATAATTATATTTATAAATAGCTTTCGCCTATTATTTATGTGTTTTAAAGTTTTCTTGTTCTCAAAAATCTAGACTTAGTTATGGTAATACCCCTAGGGTGTTACAAAGAATGTCTTCCAACGTCCCTTTTCGAGTTAATAAACCTTTCATTGGCTTTTATATAAGGTGAAATGGGCAAACATGTCAGCAAAATCGTTTCACTCAAGAAACTACCACTAGTGTCCCACACTGGCAAGCATCTAGGATGTTGAGCTGCGATTTGAAATAGACAGGCATCAATCAATTACACATCAAATGGCGTGGCGAACGCTACTTTACTAGTATGACGACATGGTAGACGTTGCTCTACCGGTGCGAAATTGATGTTCTGGCGTCCGATCTGGCATCTTTAGGCATTATGGCTTCTTAGACGCAAATCTACCCGAAGAATTTGGTGCTTCCAATGTTTGACACTATATTTCCAGTATACTTTCAATGTCCAATGCTCAGCTTCTTGTGGAGAGTCTCTTCTTTAATTTCACTTGATATGGGATGCCATCCAACGCCTCATACGTTATACTGTCAAATGCAAGAACTTTGCTTCATTTAACCTACAAAAGTGTGAAAATATTCCTTTTGAGCTAATTTACTGACAATCAAAGAAATAAACTATTTTTTTCTTTTTCTCAACATTTTCTTCTTTTTATAAAGCTTTTTCTTTGATTTTTACAATGAATCATATAAGATGAGGATTCATCACCCAACCTATTTTTGTGGGTTAAATGGATTCATCTATCGAGTTCAACCCACTATGACATCCCTAAAAATAACCAAGAGGCAATTTAGGCATATATAATGAAAATGTATTAGACTTTGTTAATATTTTTTGTGGAAAGTAATTTTAATTAAACAATTTTTTTTATAAGAATCAGACTCATCATTAAATTATATGTAATTATAAATTATACTAAATTCTGTCCATTTTTTTAATATTTTTCTCTTTTTTAATCAAATTAATAATAAAAGTATTTTAAATAATAATGATAGGAAAAATATAAGAATGATGATAAAGACAAACAAAAATAAAATGAAATATTATGTTTCATGAAGAGTGTACGATTTAGGTAAACAAACATGAAAAAAGTTAACATTTTCACTTTATATAAATAATTAAAGTGACATATTAGGAATATATTACCTCCAGTCCTTTATATAAGCAACAAATAGAGGTATTTTTTTTGCCTAATTCTAAGCAACATAGGATGTATTAATTGCTATCTTCCTTTGATACCCTTAATTTATTGTAAAATCTATTAAAGAGATATTCATTCATTTTCCATGCAAGTGGATGCATTCATTGGCATATTAACAATATAAATTACACTTATGTGTGGAGAAAATTATTTCTTGAATTATGAGTAGTATCATTAAATATAACCACCACTTAAACTATTTAATTTTATGGATATTTTTGGAATAAAATTTAAATTTATGATATTATTAATTAAAATTAACTAACTTAACTATTTTTATTGATTTTGATGAATTAGTTATTTCTTGCTTATATAATGACCGAAGGTAGTATTAAATTATTAATGTTTTCAGAGAATGATCTATAAATTATCACTCACTGACTGTATATAAAGACTAAAAATTCACCAACTTCAAGACCAAAAAAGTTAGCAAATTCATTTTATATAAACTAGGAGAAAAAGAGACACTCTGTGTCTCTCTTCATTTTAAAAATAAAATAAAATAAAAGAGAGAGAGTGTAGTAGGTAGTTTAGAGAGTACTTAAAGGATAAAATAATAGATAATTTAGAGAGTAATTAAAGAGTATAGTAGTCCAATAAAAAGTGGAGACTAAAAAAAGAATCCTCTTTAATAAAACTAGGGAAATTCAATTCTTAAAAATAAAAATAAAATAAAAGCGATAGAAGGTATAGTGGATAGTTTAAAGAATAGTTAAAGGATAAAATAATGCATAATTTAGAGAGTAATTAAAGGATATAATAGTCCAATAAAAATAGAGACCAAAAAAGAGTATCCTCTTTATTATAATTATGTAGTTATCCTCTTTAATAAAATAAAAGAGAGAGTGTAGTAGGTAATTTAGAGAGTAGTTAAAAGAAAAAATAATAGATAATTAGAAAGTGATTAAAGGATAGACTAATCCAATAAAAAGTGGAGACCAAAAGAGATATCCTCTTTATTATAGCTATAGATAATTAAAGTGTTAAGTAAAAAAGAAGAAAAAGAAGGGGAAGAAAAAAGACCTATGATTCCGGTGAACAATGAACTTGTTCTTGCAATTCCAATTCATGATGACAATAAAGTATGAAAAATTTAAATTGAGGAATAATAGTTTGTTATTCTCATGAAAGGAGAAAGAATAATGCAAAATCATTATTTACAAGAACTTGAGGATTAATTATTTATCAAAGGCAAGGTAATATAAATCATGTAAGAGATAAATAAATTTAAATCAAGCAAGAGATAAAAGGGATTTAAATCAGTATACAAGTTAAAAGAAAGATAATTAAAAGAGATAAGGATAGTTTATTCCCAAGGAAATCAGAGAAAAACTTCATGAAATTAGAGATGAGAGAGACCAATTAATTTAAATCAAAGAAGAAATAAAGAAATTTAAATCAAGAGATAAGAGAGGAAGAAGAGAAATCTTTAAAAAAAATTGAGATCAAAAGATATTTACATAAGGGGAGAGTTTGCTTGAGAAAAGAAAATTTAAACGAAATTGAATGAGACAAAATAAAAAAATTAAAGTTTTTATAAGTGGCAATAATTGTTCTAATTTATAAATATAAGGTGATTCTTGAAAATAAATTTAAAATAATGGATCCTCTCATATCGTCCTTTTATTCCACGTTAATATAACGCATAATATTCTTTACTATTACGTCATGCTTACAGAAATGTTTAAAATTGATTTGAAGCTTATCCAATACATATCCCTTAAAGGATATATAGAAGGAGAAATATTATGAATGTCACAATGTACATATAAATTCTGTCTTTTAAGTGTAGTTCAAATAAAGAGACTGCATTAAACTTCCTTTACGGTGAGGCTATGTAGGTTTACACCCAATGTTTTGTTTTGGAACTTAGGAATATTACGCTTTTAATAATTGGTGATAGATGACCATACAGATAAAGTGTATTGAGATAAGAGAAGAACCAGTGCTGGTATATATGGACCCGTCAATATAGAGTATAGAAACTGACCTCTCCCATTCAGGGACCCAAATACGTGCCACTCATTTATTTGTCACAGTTGATCTAGTTTGGTCCCCTCAGACACTCATAGGAGCCATTCCTATCATAGCCATAAATGGCTACTCACCCAAAGATGCCTGCACTAAATTTCATGATGAGATCGACCTTCTTGCCTTCTTCCCCATGTTTGATAGCTATGTGTATTTTGGACTTTAATTTGAGCTTGAGCTTGAAGCTTATGATTTATATGGTCCAGACACGAGAATTTTGCAATGGATGTACATGGGAAAAGACAGAAAAACCCTTGGACACTACTAAAATTACCTAACTGCAGCTTTCAATTGATATAAATTGGAATGAACAAGTGTCTTAATGATTGCATTTGCAATAATGACTTTATTAAAATTCTCTATATATTATTATAATTGATTTGAGAATTAACGGATATTTATTAACTTTTTTTAATGCAGGCAAACTTATGAAAACAATTATATAAGAGATTAACAACTTGAACTTTGAAACATATTAATAAATATCCTATCTTCTTATCACCATTCTTCCTATTTTCTCTTTGTTTTTCTTGTTTTATCTTTTGTTTTTTTTTTTTTTGCCATTGTTTGTGACGTTCGCATGGTCTAGACACGCTACACTAAACCTTAAGAAAACAAATTGGATATCAAGTTGCACCAAAGATTTGTTAGAATTTGCTTTCAAAATTGTAGCCTTTATCACGACACAATATTCTTCTACTATTTTCCAATAAGTTGAAAATGTTTGTTGGCTACTACTATTGTAAAAGATAATTTGGTGAGTAACATATTTTATTTTAATTTAGTAGGTTTTTGAAACATAATTAATAGGACTTTTTCGTAATAAAATATAATTAATGTAAATACCAATATTTATTATAAAGTCATGAAGATTCTTGGTGGTATATGAAACTGATGATTGACATTTATAATTTTGAGTCTTTAAAAAAATGTTTAGTTTGTTTTCTATGTAAATATATTTTTTATTATATATTCTTAGATCATTTTAAAAAAATACACAACTATAAATATTTTACATGAATTTTGATATTTATATATTTATTAGATGAACTTTAATTTTGATAATTCATCCCTAATTATTCGAATATGGCTCCATCATGAATGTATTTGTAACATAAGAAATGCTAGTAACACTTTGCCAAATACTCTTTTTCTAACATTCCCTTTATTATTGGTTTAAATTTATTAAAAATTATAAATTTTAGTCAGTTTCACTTCTCATTTAATAAGTCTCTCTTTCTATTTAGAAGTAAAACTTGTCAAAATTTGTGATTTCTAATCAATTCTAGTCAATAGTAGAAGCAATGCTAAAAAGAGAATATTGCTATCATTCCTCTTGTAACATTTCTCTTTATTGTATAAAATGATTCATTCATTATATACATCAGAAATGACGCGCAGCAGCAAATTATTTGTCTCTAGGGAATAATTAGATTTGTGAATCACGTGGCTTCATTAATGTATTTATTTATCGGAACCACAAGAGTGCTACGTGTTCTGTTAAAACGTCATGAAGTGGAAGTGCTTGTAAACCGATAAGTCTCATCTTTAACCTGAAAAAATAAAATAAATAAATAAATAAGAAATAAGACAATTCTTGATTCACCACATAATAGAGTTTGCTCGTAAATTGGTGACTGTTCGTAATTAAAATAATAAGTTGACTTATTTTAAATATTCATTGACAATGTGTTTTTGGATTAGTTTATTTTAAAATAAGAGTTTAATGGTCATACATTGTTAGCGTAAAAAAATTTATATTGTCAACCAATTAGAAATCACTGTTAATATGACTTTTAAAATATTTATTAAAAAAGTTAACAAATTTACAATAAATAGTAGTTTCTGATTAGATAACAGTGTAAAACAATGCATAACCTGTTTCTTCTAAAAATAATTGTTTATTTTTTAATAAGTTTCCAAGAGGGCTTTATTTTAGAAAATATTATATTCTCCTGATAAAGACTTGTCCTTAAATTCTTCAGTTCCGAGGTCAAATTTGCATAATTTGCATTAGCTAAAGCCTAAAAGGTCAATATATGGCAATAAGAAAATTATTATTATTCCCCTAACCCTACTTGTTCATGATAGGCTAGCAACTGAAACTCCATATTCTTCATGATCTCCATATATCCTTCGAACACGTAAAATAATAATGGTAAATCCTCCTTCCGAAAGGGACTGATTATTAGTGATGGTTATATGACCGACAGGGAATGTTTTAACTTCTCCTAGTTCATGATAGCGTATTGCTATTCTATATGTACATAATTTGGACCAAATTGATGTTGGGAAACGAAGCGTCCATACGTGTATAGACCTTCTTAATAAATAAGATACAAGTAGGCTGTTCAAACTTAATTCAAACCAATCAAATTAATTATATATTAATTAAAAATTAAAAATCATTATATATATATATATATATATATATATATATATATATATATATATATATATATATATATATATATATATATATGATTAGATTGATTTTTTATTGTTATTTTCAAAACCAAATCAAACTGATGATGGAATCACATCCCTTATATATTACTTTTTTTTTTTTATTCTACCTCTGTAAATAAAACCAAATAACTATGTCTTATATACTTAACGAATGTGCCTATCTAAACTGATGTCATTACATTACTTCTTAAAGCCTTCTAGTTGCTTAGATGCTAAATGATTAAAATCTCAAAGTTACTTATAAAAAATAAACTCAACTTATGTCCTTATAATTCAATTACTTTTATATATTTAATTGGTATAGAAAATAAACTAGTCAAGAAAAAACAATTAGACTACAGCAAAATAACATACACGTAAAATTGCGTTATTTGAAAAGTGTTGATGCATTAATATTGCGTTTTAAATACTAATAACAAAAAAAAAAAAAAAACCACGATCTAATCTAATCTGTTATTTTAAATTGTATTGGATTGAATCAAATTTAAAATTATTTAAATCAATTCAAATTGAGCAACAATTTTCTTTGGTAAGATTGGATAATTTTTATTTCATAATTAATTCAAATTGAATTGTAATATTAGTACAAAAAAAGCTTTTAATATTGGTAATTTACACCAGTTTTTGAAAAATCGATCGTAGTATGTGAAGTAGTGACAATTTTGTAATTATTAGGGAAAACATTTTAATTCTGTTACTAAACAATTGATCTTAAAAAAGACTTTCTAGATTGGTTCTCAAAGGAACTAGATTAGTAATTTAGCAATCAATATAGAATCTTGACACTTTTTTTAGCATTTGAGACTTCTAACAAAACATTTTAACTAATGTAGAAAGGACTTTCTAGACTTGTTCTTTATACAACCGATCTAGAAAGTCTAGTATAAAATCCCCCTTCAGATTCACATTTATATTTTTGTTCTCACTCCAATTTTGAGACCTTGTTCTATGTCCAACAATGTTGAAACCCTTGTTCCGCCCTTTGTTGATGCCATTTCTATTCATTTTGAAGGTTTTGTTGACGTCAAAACCTTATTCATAACATCTATGGATGCCATTTCTCTCCGTCTTTGTCTTCCTAACTTTTTAGTTCTCTTTTGTTGTCAGTGTGTTCATTACTTTGCAACCTATGTCTCTTCTTACTCAAATACATTTATGCTCTATTCTTGCTTGTACTTTGACAAATGTATTTTCTCATTTGAAATTTTAGGTGCATACATACACTGTTCGAATGTAATGTGTTAGTAATATATTGTATCCAGGCTTAGAATCTTTTTAGTGTTATTTGAATTATTCTTGACTAAAATTGATTTTGGTTGAACTACTTGAGTAATTTTTTGAGTACTATAGTAGTTAGTTACCCGTGCATTTGTGCGAGTTGTGTTGATCTCTATGCATATTTTAAAATAATTTATATATATAATTATTTGCTTAAAAATCATAGATAGAGTAAAAAATTAAGTCTTAATGACAATAAAAGAAAAAGAATATGTATTAATCAATTTTATTAGTAGATGCCCAAGATTTGGGAATAATCCTTGTATTTATGTAAGGATTTATTTATATCACTATTTTTATAATATTAAGGTATTATTCCAAACCATTTTATCTCCTAAAATTTCAATTTTGTAAATACTTTAGATCATGTTTTATTATGGGTTACTATGTTAATGAAGGGTGTTACATTTTTGGTATAAGAGTAGTTCAATCCTAAACTAGACTGTGATAGTGGGGTTTTTCTAAATCAAAATATGGCACATAAAACTGCTTGTTAAGAGTTATAAATATGGCATGCTATGCTTTTAGATATTGGACCTTGATCAACCTAATATTTATTGGAGATGTGCAAAATTTATGGCAGCTAATAGGCGAAGGGAAAACGTGAGTGATGCGCTTATGGTAGATTTGGATTGAGTGGCCAAAGTTAGGTAATGGGGGCAAAGCCATTGCCAAGGTGATAACACCTCCAAACCCTCAATATGTGGGGTTATCTGAATTTCATAAGAACGATCTGCTAACTTTTCACAATAGCTCAAATCCAATAGAAGTAAAGAAATGGCTTTAAATGCTAAAGAAGATTTCAGTTATGAATATATGGCAAAACTACCCTTACCTGTTTCTAAATTGCCATATGTTTTTAGTGTTGTTACTCTTGCGATGGATAAACTTGTTACCTCTATTACTTGTTTGAATTGTCCTTTAGTGTACCGATATGTGTCTTATTTTGTTCATCTTATATGCTTGCCTTTTGATTTATGTGTTACTACCCCAACTAAAAAGAATCTTGTTATCTCTATTACCTATTTGAATTGTACTCTGGTATATCAAGATTTGCCTTATATTGTTGATCTAGTGTGTTTGCCTTGTTAACTCTAGAGCACTTGTGTTTTAATTATGACAAACCTTCTAAAGACAAATCATAAGCCTTTTGAGCAAATGTCTACTAATGAGTTCACTAAAGCGTATTCAGAAAGCTAACAAACTTAAAAAAGCTCTAAAGAGGATTCAGAAAGTCAGAAGCTATATACTGAGATGTTCTCTTTAAGCTCACTGAATGAAGATAAAGTTTTCAGTCATATGAAGAAATCATAGCTCAAGGACAAGAGGAATATTGGTGTCAATAAGCAATTGTGAGCAATCATGAAGAAACAATAAGTGAGTTAGAAGAATCTTCTTCTATAATATTCCAGAATGGAACTTCAGAGTGTTTTGAAGCACTGGACAAATAATTTGACATAAAGTATTGCAAAGTTGTAACACATTCAAAATAGAACTTCATCAGTAAGAAAAGGGTATTCTAAAGGTCATATCTTCAACTGTAGAAATGCATTTAAGGATATCTTTGTGGCTGTGGAAAACTTAAAGAAAGATCTACATCTTCATGAAGAAGTCGTGAGCTTATATGACTTATATCATAGACAAAAATGGACATGAAGTTGCATATGCTGTTCTGTATTGATAGTATTGATACAGTGCACTATTTTGAGCATTACTTGAGCTCTAGAAATGTGTTTAAGATGATCTCGGTGGATGTGGGAAGATTAAATAAATATCTACAACTTTCATGAAGTCGTAAGCTAATATGGCTTGGATCATGACCAAAATTGGACATAAAATTGGAGACGATGTTTTCTCCTAACAACATAATACAACAACAATATTTTGAAGATATCTTGAGTTGTAGATGTAACATCTCGGGTGCTGACGAGGGCAGGAGTGATGCCAATGCAAAGAGATAAGGCACGGACAAGGAGCAGCTCCTGGCAAGCTTCTAACGGGAGGGCAACATGAATGAATCGAATACATACCAGAATGAGAGGGATCTAGAGGCTTGTACAAATATGGGACTGTACAGTTGAGGATAGCTTAAAGGAATTAATAAGTGCTACTTATACCAACAAGATGCATTTACATTTCGGTAGCCTATCACTTAAGAACTCCATAGTTAAGCGTGCTTGACTTGGAGCAATTTAGGGATGGGTGACCTCCTGGGAAGTTTTCTCAGGAAGTGTGTGAGTGAGGACAAAACATGCCTGAAAAGTCTTGTGTTGGTTTATGGGGACAGTCACAAATCCTGAAAGCGACCGGGCGTTACAGTAGAGTTCTAAATAACATAAGACCAATGCCTAAATTTCAAGGACAGAATTGTTTACAAGTTTCATGAAGATATCAAAAGCAAATTTGGCCATTTAAAGGGTCAAATAAATCAAATACAGTAGCAAACCAAGAAAGCTACATTTCAGAATTATAGAATACATGTCTGTTAAGATATATTATCAAGTATTCCTACAAGAAGAACTCTTCATTGCTCTCCATCTACATTAGAGAAGCCTTCTTAGACTAGATCATTAAATGCATATGACTACATTAAAAGGCTTCATCAAAAAGTTACTGAAATAAGTTCATCAAAATGCTTGTTTAGCACATTGCTCAAAAAGGTGTTGTGACAAGTGTAAATTCAAAAGTGAGCTGACAACTTCACTATGAAACACAAAAATATGTTGTAACTCTGCCATAAAGTTGTAAAAGCCCTTCGAAGTTAGTGTAATGGCTATATTGACTTGGAAGCATTATATATTGACAAAAAGTAGTTGCAAAACATAAAGGAGAAAGCCCAAACATTGCAAAAATGTGATTAAACTATTCTTCACACTCCAAAACCTTTCTGAACGTCAGAAAGGTTACAAAAAAACATGTATAACTTAGAGCTTCAAGGATACTCACTCAATAAGTGTTGTTAAGTTGTAGTATGACCACAAACACTATCTCCTATATGTATAAGGTGCATTTATCCCACACTAACTAGGTGGGGTTAGATTTAGTTAAGAAAGAAGTGTTGTATAAAGCTTATAGAGGCTGGGTAGCTTAGACTACTACTTAGAATGCAACCTGTAAAGGTTGGGGTAAAAGAATATTGGTTGTCTTCCTCCTAAGAACAAGTGTTGTTCTATGGTTGAGGGTAATTTGTAAAGGTTTATAATACTTGATGTTTTTCCTCCCAAGAACAAGTGGTATTATGTGATTGAGGATAACTTAAAGAGGTTTAGAATACTTGCTTTTTCTCCCTAAGAACAAGTGGTGTTTTGTGGTTGAAAAGAACTTGCAAAGGTTCAAAATACTAGTTGTTGTAAGGCCTGAAAAGGCCATGAAAAAAAATACTTGTATGCTTGTTTCTATAGTGGAGAAATCCCACTTTGTGTGTAGGGACTGGATATAACCTAGGGATTGTTTGGGTGAACCAGGATAAATTCCATGTTCAGTAACTTCTTTTCCTCTCTATTTAAATTCAGCGAATATAACTATCATGCATATTATTACTACATTAAAGCATTCTAAACATCAAAATACTGAACATTAAAATGTTGAGCATTAAAATGCGTATTTGTAAATATCTTAAACAAGCTTAACTTGATTTTAAACTTCCATTTTTGAACTACCAAAACTCTGTAATTATCAAATCTGTTTTAAATTACTTCAAATGTTTAATAAGAAGTATTGAAGCTTTAGAAAACATAATATTGAATTTAAGAATCATAGTTGTTAAGAAGCATTTTGAACAACGGGTTTCTTAGTGCAGCATTTTGCATAACACCTTTTTGGGTGATGAATCTTCTTAACATAAACTATGTTTTTCTGCATTATAGTATTTTACGCATTATTACAGTTTAAGTATTGTATCCTTTGAACAAGAGCATACTAAATATTGGCGTTAGGTTCTTATAATCATATTAAGTCATCCTACAATAATTGTAGTGACAACCACTTAGAAAGCTAAACTTCCTAAGTGCTTGAATCTTTATGTTAAGACCTTTTGACCAGTAAGGTAGGCTTGAGTAAAATCACAAAAAGGTTAGTATTAGGAAAAGTTTACAAAGTCACAATTCAACCTCCTTTCTTATGACATTTTGATCCATTTCATGCCTATGTCTATGTTGACTGTCATTTTTGGGCATGGATTGGCATATGCTGTCATAAATTGTTCAAAAAAAACTATTTAAGTTACATCTTAACTTGTGCTCATTGATTCCTCTATGTCAAATCTTATTATGTCTGCCATGTCTCGTTATAAGAACTTAATTGAGGAAGCTCAAGGATACATTCTCTTCTTTTCTACTAAGGTAGAAGGATAGAAATTTGGTATTAGTACCTGTAGTTTGTGAGTTCCTGAATATGTTTCTTAAGGAAATTTCTAATTTAACCCCAAAGAGGGAATTAGAGGTTTCCATAAACTTAGTACTTGGGAGTGGACTAGTGTTGGTAGCACCCTATAGAATGTCACATCTACAGTTGAATGAGCTTAAGAAACAAATAAAGGACTTGTTACAAAAGGGTTAATTAGGCCTAGTATGTCTCATTGGGGAGCACTAGTGCTTTTAGTAAAGAAGAAGGATGGGAGTATAAGATTTTGTGTGGATTATAGGAAACTGAATAAGGTTACTGTTAAGACAAAGGATGATTTTATAACCCTCAAATATTTTGATAATAACAAACAATTAAAAAGAGCATTTCAAACAATCATCTGGTTACCCAAATATCTTATGCTAGCTATCGTCTAATCTTTTTGCTCGTATATCGTCTTTAATCGTGTTTCAAAGTTTCAGTAGTTAACTTCTCTCAAACGATGTTCTAATGATCTGTACATTGGTTAGCTATAAAAGTGTAAACAATCTCGAAATAAATGAAGTCTACGCACCTAATCTCGAGGGAAAGTTTACTTTATGCGTAAAAGAAGGAATATGCGTGCGGATGTCAGAACGGAAGACAAATATGTCCACTATTACAAGATAGAGTACAAGAATGGTAAAAATAAATAGACTACTTTATCTTATCAATATGACAAGTTGGTGAAAGACATTAAATGCTGCATTTAATGCTCCAATGACTTTTTTCACCAGATGAAGGCTATCTCCCGTAAACACTCACAATGGATACTTTTCTAGAGAAGCCTATAAATAGAAGAAAAGACCTCAATCTCTAAGTTGGTTAGTTGGTTCACTGTTTCAAATTTCTATCTATTAAGCTCTGATATTATGACAATCATAAAACTCAGTTCGTAAAACTTTGTATGTTCTTCATTATATATTCCTTTGTTGGACGTTAAACCTAGTGAGGTAACTCACGTTCAACCTTTTTCTTTGAAGAGGCTTTGTTTTAAAGAATACTTAGGTTATTGCTTGGAGAGGCAAGTAAAAGACTACTTGGGATGAGCCTGAAGAGGCTTGTTGAAAGAATACTTGTAACTTGGTTTAGTTAGTGGAACTTGGTTGTTGCCAAGAACTAGACATAGTCTTTGAGGTGAAATAAACTAGTATATTTCATATGTGCATTCCTAATTCGTTTTCTACATCTGTCTTCCTTTCAAAATGCTTTTGAAAATGGTTTTTTTTTTTGTTTATTCCTTCAAACGATACATCGTTGAAAAAGGTTTTGCAAAAATTTGCTATAACACAATTTAACCCCCATTTCTTATGTTATCTTTGTGTTCTACAGTTACCATTAAGAATTGAGGGGTGTTTCAATGTTTTCTAAAATAAACTTGAGGTTAAGTTATAATTAGATTAGAGTTAAGAATTAAGGATATTCTTAAAACAACTTTTAGGATGAGGTGTGGACACTACGAGTATGTAGTGATGCCTTTGGAGTTACTAATCCCCCTGCTATCTTCATAGATTATAGGAATTAGATCTTTAGGCCTTTCTTAGATAAACTTGTGGTAGTGTTCATAGATGACATTCTAACTTACTTTAAGGCTTTAAAGGAACACGAGAAACACTTGAGCCCACTGTTTCAAACCTTGAGGGAGGAATAGTTGTATTCTAAGTCAAAGAAGTGTAAGTTTTGACTTAAGGAGGTGAGGTTTTTAAGACATACTATCTCTAAGAGTAGAGTGACAGTTGACTCTAGTAAGTTTGATGCAGTATTAGAATAAGCTCAGCCAAAGCTAGTAACTGAAGTGAGGAGTTTCCTAAGATTGGCAAGTTATTATAAGAAGTTCATAAAGGGCTCTCAAGATAAGCTTTACCTCTTACCAAGTTGACTAGGAAAGGAAAATCATTTGAGTAGGATAAGGAATGAGAAGAAAATTTTCAAAAGCTTAAAAGAAGATTGGTTTCATCATAAGTCTTAACCACTTTGGATCTTTTAATGAGTTTGTGGTTTACTTATGCTTCTAAGAATGGCTTCAGATGTGTTTTGATGCAAAGGGGTTATACCTTCTCTACTAATTGTCTAGTTTTGTTTAAGAATAGGATCATTGTTCCTAAGGAGGGGAGTGTCAAGGAGAAAACTTTAGAGGAAGCTCATAAGTGTAGGTTCGCCATACATCTAAGGATAACCAAGATGTATCAAGACTTAGACAAGATGTATTGGTTGCTAGTAATGAAGAAGGATATAGATTTCCTTGTGACTAAGTGTTTAGTGTACCAAAAGGTTAAGATAGAACATTAGAGACCTTCAAGGTTTGTTGCATCCTTTAGAAATTCCTAAGTGAAAATGATAAAGGATCTCTATGAATATTGTGATAGGATTACCCTAGAACTATTTAGGTTTAAATGTTGTTTAGGTAATTGTGGATAGGTTGACTAAGTCTGCTCACTTTTAACCAATTAAGGCAACCTATAGTTTGGATAAGTTGGCAGACTTATACATTAAGGAGATAGTTAAACTTCATAGTATACCTACCTTATAGTGTCAGATAAAGGCTTAAGGTTTACTTCTAGATTTTGGGAGGGCATTCCAGCAGGCTTTTGGTTCTTAGTAAGTTTTAGCATAGCCTATCATCCCCAAATGGATGGTTAGTTGGAGAGAACCATTCAGACCCTTGAGGACATGCTTAGAGTGTGTGTTTTAGATGAAGGTGGAAGTTGGGATAAGTTTTTACCTTTTATAGAGTTTGCAAATAACAACAGTTATCACACTAACATAGGCATAGTGCCCTATGAAGCATTTTATGGAAGGAAGTGTAAATTCCTTTTTAATAGTGTGACGTGGGTGAGAATATCTTGATAGGTCTAGATTTAGTCTAGGAAACCATAAATAAGATCAGGTTGATTAGAGAAAGGATGCGCATTGCTCAAAGTAGGCAAAAGAGTTACGCTAACAAAAGGAGAAAGCCTTTAGAATTCTAGGAAGGAGAACATATATTCTTGAAAGTCACTCCTAAGACTAGGACTGGGAAGTCAATTAAAGTCAAAAAGCTAAATTCTCATTTCATCAGTCCATTTTAATTCCTAAAAAGAGTCGAGCATGTTGCTTACCAATTGGCACTTCCACCACAATTGTCAAATCTTCATGATGTCTTATGTATTTCTCAACTCTAGAAGTACATGTATGATGTTTCACATGTGATAGCTCCTAAGTTAGTACAATTAAAGGATAATTTAATTTTTAAGTCTAGACCTATTCAAATCATTGACAAGAGTACCAAAACTCTGAGGAATAAGGTAATTCCATTGGTGAAAGTGCTTTGTGATGGGTTAACTCTAAAGGAGGCTACCTGGGAACTTGAAGGAGATATCTTGAACCAATATCTAGAGCTTAGCAATATAGATACATAATGTATTGTGTTGTACACATTGTGTTGCTTACTAGAATGGTGTTAGATTTTAGGGACGAAATTTCTTTAAAGAAAGGGGGAAATGTAATATACCAAAATCCATAACTAAGAATAATTAGACAATGAGAAATCAGGTAGCAATTGAAAATATTAAGGGTGATTAGATGTACTTAAATTAACCTAAGATAGGATAAATAATACATATATCAATGTGTGTGTGTGTGTATGTGTGTGTGTGTTTGTATATATGTATATATCTATGTTCTAAAAAATGGATCGGATCGGACCGGCCAGTCAGACTGGGAAACCGGTGAACCAGTCACCTAACCGATTCAAATAAACCACAGAATCGGCTTGAAGAAAAATCGGTCAAAGAACCGAAAACCGGTGAAAAATCAGTCAAAATTGGTCAAAAATCGATTTATAGCGGGTCAAAGAAAAATACTTAATATAACATTATTTAGATTTTTTTCTTAAAAAAAATAAAAACCAACCTAAAGTATTTATCATTTTGTTTTTATTTTAAATATAAAATTGTTTTTATTAATAAATGTTGACGTGTATAGTTAAAACTTATACTTAAGTATCATGACATATTTGATTTGTACTTTTGTAGGTATTGTAAATGTAAAGAACCTATAAAATTATGTTTTATTTTTAATTTTTAGTATTATAAAATTATGATATTATGTTTTTTAATATTATTTTATGTATTATTTAATTATTATTAATATTATTTTATTAATACCGGTTCAACTATGGTTCAATCACGGTTGAACCATTGAACCTTAAACCGGTGCCTTGATAGGTCTCGTTTTAAAAACATTGGTATGTATACATATACATATATGTACATATACATTCACGTGTATGTATGTATATATATATGTATATGTGTGTGTGTGTCAATATATATATATATATATATATATATATATATATATATATATTATTCTAACTCTTCTATTAAAGATATTTTAATTAAAGAAGACTATTTGATTATAATAATTAATACCGTTTGTAATTTTTTTTAAAAGAACTACACTAACTTACATGATAAATAATTTAAAATACTGGGAGTACATTCAGCTCTCAATGGTTAAGCATGAGTGTTTTTAATATGTTATTTTTGTGTCCGATTTGTGGCATTTGGAGTAGGTCTTAGGAAGAAATTGATGATAAGAACATTAATCACAAAGTATCATAGCTGGAAATGAGTACGTGGCAGGTAACTCCCTTAAATTCGGATCTTTGTCACCTCAATTCTCATTTGGACGGCTGGATGCACTCCGGTTTTCACATACATGTGGCTCTATGCGGTTTGCAGGCATCAATTAAGTGTTCAGCAGTGTAGTTGTTAAGAAGATGGGCCCAGCATGAAAATCATACTCTACCATACACGGAATTAATTCCGCGTACCTGTTTACTGTTTAGGAAAGTCATAATGTCCATCCTTACATTTCTCTCGTATACACACATACTATGCTAAATTAATCTTTAATTTTTAATGAGAAAATAGGATATGGACTCACAGTGTAAAGTATTTTTTGCACTATCATTTAATTACAAATTACTATATACATTAAGTTTGTTAACTTTGATAATAACTACTTCACAAGTCATACCAAACCTGATTTATAATTAGTTGACAATGTACAATTTTTTACGTGCACAATACATACTCATTAAATTCATTTTTAATTGTCAACTTTTTTATTAGTATATAAATCTACTCTTAGATTATATAAATTTAAGTATTTATTTTTAAGAGTGAGAGTTTCACTCTTCTTGCTTTTTCAATTAACTCACTTTTATATTCTTTTCTTTTCTCATTACGTAATAATCTTAACATATAACTTATAAGAGTAAGATTGATTTTTAAAATTTTTATAAAATTTTTCAAATTTAAATTTTTTTATTATAACTATATTATTATTTTCAAATTTAAATTTAAATTAGATCAAATTTTATTTTAAATTATAACAATTGGTATTATTTTTAAATTAAAATTAAATTATATTAATCATTGTTATTATGAGCATATTGTTATCTTTAAATTCAAATTAAATCCTATTTTATTTTAAGTTCTACCAATCTTCTTATCTTTAAAATATTATTATTATTATAATTATAACATTATTTTCAAATTTAAATCAAATATTTTATATTGGCTTAAATGCACTTTTGGTTTTCCAAGTATCACAGTTGTGGAAGTTTGGTTCCTCAAATTTCAACTGAGCGAATTAGGTCCTTCTAGTATCACAATTATGCAATTTTGATCCATTCGTCAATCTTTCGTTAAAAAATTAACAAATTTGCCTGATGTGGTACTGACAGATGAGATTGACATAGTACTAATGTGGTAGATGCTGATGTGTTAATGATGTGACATGTGAAAATAGAAAAAGAAATTGTCAAAATATTAAAAATGAGACTTGAATGCCTTACCCTTAACACCAACACTTAACCACTAGAATAATGAATTTATTTCATACATAAATGAAAGTGATATATATATATATATATATATATATATATATATATATATATATATATATATATATTAGTATTAATAATATTATTGATAAATTAATACTAGTAATATCATTAGTATATTAATATATTATTGTTTTTTATATTATTTTAAATTATGTAATTTTTTATTTATTTAAGTTATATATTTTATAATTTTCATTCATGCATTAAGGAACATATATTTACTATTACTAAATAAACAAATTTAACTTAAATCGGGACTGAAATTGAACATATGTTTACTACTAATAAATAAATACATTTATATATATTTTTAGTATTGATAATACTATTGATAAATCAATACTGAGAATATTAATAATATTATTAGTGTATTTATATAAAAATAATAATTGAATAAATATAAATTAGTATATATTAATATACTTTGACAAAATATATAGATATGATATAAATATATTACAAGAAGACTAATTGGAAATATATGATATAAATGTAAATTTTAGAGACTAAAATATGCAAATTAGATGCTTAAAATTTATATCATATATTTTAATTAACTTCTTCCAATTTATTTATATTTATATTTATTAAAATATTTATTTATCTATTAATATACTAATAATATTATTAGTGTTAATTCATCAATATTGTTAATACTAATATATATATATATTTAGTAGTAGTAAATATTATGTGAAATTTTGGTTCCCATTAAAGATATATATATATATATTATAATTTTCATTTATACATAAAAGAAACCTATTAGCCTAGTAATTAAGTGTTGTTAGAATTTAGGGTGGAGGGTTCTAATCCCATCTTTAACATGTTGACAATTTATTCTCCTATTTTTACATGTCACATCATCATACCATGTCATCGACACATCAACATTAATCATCTGTCAGCAATCACTGACCTTATAACACAAATGGGGTGAGGGGGTGACTTGGTGGGGTTATATCACCCCTAGTTTTTTTTGAAGTATATTTAAATTATTATAAAAAAAATTTGTGGCACTCCTAATATATATAAATAATTATTTTGTCTATTTAATTTGAGTTTTAACTTTATATATTATTAGTGTAAATTTCTATATTGTAAATCAATTAAAAATTACCTTGAATATACTTTTAAAGTAATTAGCACAAAAATCAATAATTTTCCATATATAATAATCTATGATTGGATGAGAATGTAAAAATCATTTACACTATCATTGTATTTAAATTAAATCCCTAATATATTTCTTTTTTTGATATATTATTTTTATACTCAATATGATTATGTATTTTTTTTATTCATATTAACAAAATTCGTTAAATTTTTAACGAAAGACTAATGAAAGGACCTAAATTACACAATTACAATACTAGGAGCCTCAATTCGCTCATTAAAACTTAAGAGACCAAAAACGCACAGCAGTGATACTTGGGGGACTAAAAACACATTTAAGTCCTTTATATTAATTTGATTTGTTGAAAGAATGTAATAAATTGATTTTAATTTATATAATTAAATGACTATATATAAAAAATATCTATTTTGCCCATTTGCATAAATTAATATTAGTTACAAAATAACATCAAATATAGAAAAGTGATTATTTCAAGAAAAGACACAAACTCGTTTGATTGTGATTATAAAGAGATTTCTAAAAAATTGACTTATTTTTAAGAGATCATTGTATAAGCAGAAATTAATTTGTGTTTGGTTAATAATAAAAAACATTATTTTAATCTTCTCTTTTTTCTACTGTAGATATTTTTTTAGAGAAACAACTCATGTTGCTTATCAAAAAAGCAGTTTTTTGCTCTCTCTTTTTCTCTAATTGTTAAAAAAAATTATCCAAATACTTAAAAAATTTTAATAAGTGATTTTTTTCTTAAAAAAAGTGATTCTTTTAGAAAAAAAGTTCAAACAAATGCACTCAAAATCAATCTATTGCTTTATTTACTCTTGTTATGCTAAATTTAAAAAATTTATTTTGTATTTTTAGCCAACCTTATTATTTGCGTTACATGTCTTAATAAGTTACTCTTATATAATAAATTAGAATACATAATTTAGAGTGTAGACTTTTATTTATTTTTTACTCTCTCAATTAGACATGGGAATGACAATAAGTAAAGTCTGAGTATGATACTATAATACCCATCCTCATACTCGCGTTAGATTTTATATGAGCTTAGCACAGAAGGATCCTTCACTAGAGTGATGCTTTAGAGAATCTTTTATGTGATCACTAATTAAGGGACATTAGAAAAAATAAGAAAAGAAAAAGATGTTTAAAAAAAATGAATATTGAATTTCATATTAGACACTTACAAATGTTCCTCGTCAAAAGAAAAAAAAAATACAAATGTTGTGATCAACTGGTGTCATAGTTTCACAAAACTTTCAATAATATTAATTGCAATTAGACAGCATACATATCAGCTTGAAATATTATTAGGATCCACAAGTTTACCAACTTCCTACTTGATTTAATTGATTTTATATTTTGTTTATAAACTTTTTTGTGCTTCGAATTTCTACATAATTTTTTTTCTATTTATTTTAAATTAGAATATTTAGTTTACCTCTGTCAACGACAAACTCTTTTGCTGAAATCTATAGTTATTAGATGAAATTACATAAAATTATCCCAGAAAAGAATTCACGTATGGATGATATCTTCAATCTCTAACCAATTCTTTCTCCATCTATATTTCACAGTAAAAAAAGGAAAAAAGAAACAACGAGATATTCTAAGTTTCTCCATGCCACACCATGTGTGATTTATGTGCGATGCAGCATGAACAATTCAAAAAGACACTATAATATTGAAGTTAAAAGAGTTATCTAAAATTCTGTTTTGAACTAAAACAAGCTGCCACAGCAGGATTGCCGTATTACTTTTTGAAATTTGGCTTTCATGCAACTTTTTTCTTACAATTTGGGTTTTTTCCCACTTATATATTATATTTTAGCCTTATCACTAATCAATGTGGGACTTGGGTTTTTCTCGATATCTTACATTTAACTTTAGACCTAACTCAATACTACAAAACTGACTTGTAAAATGAGGGTTGTCCTTTACTTATATACTCTATTTTGGCTTTATCACTAGTCAATGTGGGACTTAGGTTTTTCCCAATAAATTCCCTCATGTCCAGCACTATTGGGCTTAGTGTGTGGATAATATGGTAAGTGACCCATAAATAGACTTAGGATATGTTCTGATATCAACTTACAATTTGGGTTTAGGCCTAATTCAAACCCACAAAAGCTAGCTCAAGAAGTGGAAACACCTAAGTGACTTGTAATATTTTTGGTGGAAACACTAGAGACTTGTAATATATATATATATATATGATATAGAAACTTGTAATATTAGAACTTAGTATATTGAGTAAAATATATCACTTGATTCTAGATGGCGATTAGTTCATCAACCTTTACTAAGTGTTTGTTATTTTCGAGAAGATGCAAATTTTGTTTGGGACCTAAACCTTAACTACTATAAAATACGTTTTTTAGAACAAGAAGTCAACTTGGTTCAAACTAAATCTATTTAAAAGATGGACACGATGACAATTTTGAAATTTTTTGTAACTTTTTTAGCTCGGTGCACAATGAAACAATTTAAAAACATCTATGTGGTTAAGATTCAAAATTTTAAATCAACATTTTAACTTGGTTCAACTAGAATCAATGTAAAAACTTAAAAACATTTAAACTCGATTCTCTTTGAACTGATTTAAAAACATACTTTTTAAATCGGTTGCTTATTGAACCGATTTAAAAGTTATTTTTAAATTGGTTCCTCCCCCAACCAATTTAAAGGCTCTTGTTTTTAAATGCCTCTTAATGTGAAGATGAAGCCTTATATCCCTGATTTTAAGCTTGCATTTGATGAGCGGTGATTAATGAGCTTGAGAAGAACTTGCAGCTTCTGCCTGAGCACGTTGAGGCTTCGAGGATGACACTGCATAGGTTTGGGAACACTTCGTCGAGTTTGATTTGGTACGAGTAGGTGCTTTTCTCTTTGAAACTTGCATTGAAGATCTTGCCAAAATCCCATTGACCCCAACAGCGATGGAAGCGAATCAAGAGACGGTGATGCTGAATCAAGAGGATGAAGAGCTGGATTCTAAGGAGAGCATGCTCCAAAAGTACTTCCTCCAAGAGTGGAACACCGTCAAGTCACTGCTCGACGACATCGTGTCCAATGGCCGTGTCTCCGGCCCTTCCTTTGTCCACAGAATCAGATCCATTGTACTCTCCCTATACTCTCCTTTATTTAACAATAATTATGTCTATTTATTTATTTAATTTTGTTATTGAAAAATAATTATCTATGTGTGCAGTTGGACATATAGAGGCTTATACCAAGGCAAAGGGGAGGATGAGAAAGATAATGCTATCCTGGAGCATGATCGATTTTGAGAAAAGCATGTGGGCGGAGCTCGAGAACGCGTTGAAGGCGGTGAGGTGGAGAAATTATTAGATAGTCCAGGACTACCAACTGTCTATGGTCTCAGCCAATGTATGTATAACACATATTAACTTTTACAATTCACAAGAAAAAATTAATAACACTTGATTACATGTCATATGTAGATTAATAGGGACCATGGTGGTCCAGGACCACCTAATAATTTTTTGGTGAGGTGGGGGACAAATTATTTGTTGAAGGCGACGATAGAGATTGGGTCTAGTGTGGTTTTCGTGTCAACTCTCACTTTTTAACTCAGTTCCCTAGTGAACCGAGCTAAAAAAACTTTTTTTAAATCGATTCAAAATTCGATTTAAAATCACCTTACTTTTTATATTATATGTATCTAAATTGGCTAAAAAATGATTTTAATTTTTTTTTTTAACTGATTTAAAAGTGTTTTCTATTGTAGTACTTGCACTAATGTACGTGGACATAGAATATCATCCAGCTGAACTTAAGATTGTGGATTTGCTTCAATCCGTTGCTTCATGTTCCAATTGACTGACGTAGTCCATCCAAATCTTTCGTGCATGCCAATATTTGGTATCATTACTCTTTGGAAAAAGAATATCTTTTAGTTAATATTAGTCAAAGATCGCAGCAATTTTTGTATTGTTTAGATGCGGAGGTTAAGGAGGGCAGGTGAGAATTGACCATTGAATAGTACCTACAAAAAATGAAACATCTGAAAGCATGACCTTGGGTGCTAAATCCCATGCATATTTTTTTTCATTTATTAATTAACAATGGAAAAATTAAGCGTAGATATAACAGACCATTGTAAAGGAGGCAAAGGATTTTAGAATTTTTTTTGTTTTTTTGTTTTGTTTTGTGTTTTGTGTTTTGTGTTTTGTTTTGTTTTTTTTTTTGTTTTTTTGCGTTTCTTTAATCACATATATGGATCCTATGATGTGGACTGTCCTTTCCTTGTTTTTAGGACTTTAACTGGATGCTCCTTCAACTTGTCTAAGGATTGAAACCATCTATATTCGTTTCTTTTTCCCTTCATTAGAAAATAACACATGGTTAAAAAGTAGGTTAAATTGTACTTTTAGTCCTCTTACATATTCAATTCGCAATTTTGGTCTTCTAATTTTTAATAATTTTAGTCTCTCAATTTTGTAAAATTCGTAGTTTTGATCAAACTGTTAAATGTTTATTCGTTGACCGTTAAAATTGTAACGTTAACCATGATGTGACAATAAATAGATGACAAGAAAATTAATATTTAATAATATCTACGCACTTTTGGTCTCCCTATAATATCTAATCCACAATTTTGTTCACCTAATTTTTAATTATGCGATTTTCGTCCCCCTAACAAAATTTATAATTTAGAAAATGGTAAAAATAATTAAAGGGAGATTTGAACTCATGACCTTTCCCTTCTCTTTCACCACTTAAACCACTAAACCATTTAGCTTATTTAATTTATAATGTAAACACTATTATATATAACAAAAATAAATATGATTTTTTAAAATATTTATTTAATGTTAAATCTAGTTTAAAAATAAAAAATAATAAATTTATATAACAAAAATAAATATAAATTTTTTAATAAATAAATGGTCATATTGCACTTTTGGTTTTCCTATAATTTTTAATTCACAATTTTGGTCCTTCTATTTTTAATTTTTCGATTTTCGTTCTCCAATTTTTAAAAATTCGCGATTTTGGTCCTCCTATTTTTAATTCTTCAATTTTAGTCCTTTAATTTTTAAAAATTCACAATTTTGGTCCCTCTAAAATCGTAGACTTTTGCAATTTTTAAAATTTTAGCATAAAATTGGAGGACCAAAATTGTAAATTTTTAAAAATTAGAGGACTAAAATAATGAAATTAAAAATAGGGGGACCAAAATTGTGGATTGACAATTATAGATGGACCAACAGTGAAATTTAGCCTAAATAAATTATATAATTTATTATTTAATCTATTTTTCATATAATAAATATAAATATACAATCACTTTTGTCTTCCATCTCTTTTTTTACCCCATTTTCTTCTCATCTTTTTCTAACACATCACTAATTGTTAAAAAGATAATTGTAGTCTAAAATAAATAATATAATATTAGTAATGTGGTAGAAAAAGATGAGAAAAAATGAGGTAAAAAAGGAGATGAAAGACAAAAATAATTGTATATTTATATTTATTATATAAATATATTAAATAATAAATTATATGATTCATTTATTTAAAATTTATTTTTATTTTTGTTATATAAATTTATTATTTATTATTTTTAAACTAGATTTAATATTATATAAATATTTTAAAAATTTATATTTATTTTTGTTATATATAATATAATGTTTGTATTATGACTTAAACATGCTAAATGACTTAGTAGTTTAAGTAGTGAAAAAGAACAAAAAGGTCATGAGTTCAAATCCTCTTTCAATTACTTTTACCATCTTCTAAATCATTTGAGGGGACTAGAATCGCGTAGTTAAAAAGTTGAAGGACCAAAATCGAGGATTGGATATTACAGGAGACCAAAAAAGAAAATTGGATATTTTATAGAGACCAAAAGTGCAATTTAGTCTAAATATGATTACATATTAATTGTCACATCATCTACTTAATGCCATGTCATGGTCAATGTTATAATTTTAACAGTCAATGAATTTAATAGTTGAACCAAAACTGCAAATTTTTCAAAATTGAAGACTAAAATCGCAAAATTAAAATTTAGGATATCAAAATTGCAGATTGAATATTATAGGGGGACCAAGGACAATTTAACCTAAAAAGTAATATACTCTTTCCTAATTGTATGTTTTCTTTTCTTATTTACATGTCACTTTTTAATTGAAGAGACAAGAATGGGGCTAAAAATTTGAGAAAAAAGCGATGTGGTTCATTACATATGTAAACGCTAACCTTCCTATAATTAAAGTTGTGATATTAGATAAAATTTTAATCAAAATGGTGACACAAGAATAAAAATCTTGATCATAATCTGACCCATACTTACCTTTCATTTTATCCAATTAATTGTACTTGGTATTACTTTACTGTTTGGGCTATGTTTGACAAAAAAGTAATTAAAAGTTAGTTGGAAGCTAAAAAGTTAATTAGTAACTAAAAGTTGATAGCTAATGACTGAAAGCTATTTAGCCTGGCTAGCTTATTGAATTATAAGTGTTTGATAAAGTTATCTATTGAAATAGCTGATAAATGTAAATTGACAAAATAGACATGTTTATATGATATTTCTATATCAATTTTAATTTTATTTTATTGACAAAAATATATTTTGGGGTATTGATAATTTTAGTTTTTTAATTAATTTTAAACTATTGTATTTTTTTATTTATAAATCGATTCTTTTAATTACATTTTTAGTTCCAATTATTTTTATTTTTTCCATATTGTGTATTCTACTATTAATCTTATATATATCTTAAAATATTTTCAATCAAATTTAAAATAAAGTAAAAATAACATACACTTAAGTAGACATCATACTTTCATTATGTTAATTAGTCTAATGGTTAAAATATGTTGAAGTATAATGTTAAAAATAATAGAATAAATAATATAAATAATGTAATGATTAAAAATGTATTTTATGTTGCTCAAGAGTCGCTTAACAGGAACTAATTGTTTTGGGCTGAAACAATGTAAATAGAGGCTAAAATAAAAAAAGCATTACATTTTTAAGAATAAAATAATATATTTAAGGCAAAGCAAAATATACAATAATCAATTTCTATATATAATATAAATTTAAATTCTCACTTTTTAAAATACTAGTATTTTAACTTGTACATTGCACAGAATAAATATTTATATTATATAACTTCAATTTATAATAAATAAATACTTCTAAATATATAAATTATATTATAATTAAAATTTGTAATAAATAAAATATTTTTGAACATATAGATTATATTTTAAATTTATAATAAACAATTATTGTAATAAAATGTTAATTTTTAATTATTGATAATTTCTTTTAAAAAAATATTAAAATTCAATTTAGAACTAAATATATTGAAAATGATAGATTGAAAGGGATAAGAGGTTAAAAAATCTCTAAAAAACGCTCTCATTGAAGAATGACAATTAAAAATGCTCTCGTTGAAGAATGATAGCTAAAAACGCCCTCGTTCAAATAATTGTTCTCCTTTATATAGGATGGATATGTAATCGAATCAAACAAATATATTTTTCTCTTTGATTAATTTACTAATCGAATGCGATTTTTTGTTTCTTTAATTGTTTTGATCATTAATTAAATTTTTTCTATTAATATTAAGTATAAAAAGACATTTAAAAATCATCATTAAAATAATATTTCAAATACAAATTTTACATTTGATATTTTTATATATATATTTTTTATTATCTTAAAATTGTTTTCTAATGGTGTGGTATGGTTTGCATATAAACCCTTTTATTTATAAACACGTACAATACGTCAACATAATGTGGCATAGTTGACACATAATCATGTTCCTTAAGCATGCGATTAACCATGTGTTTGGATACACGTCAATTACTCACGTCTGATATGAAATTCGCGTCAATTTGATAAAATTAACGCAGAAGCTAGTATTTGCTGCTTCAATGTTGACGTGAATCTATTAGTGGCAAATGCACTACCAAACACACACTAAGTGTTCAATCTTTAGATCCGTGTATATGGAATAACATCCGTTGAGAGATGTTAGCCCCTTAGATAGGTCTCACTATTTCAAGGAATAGTTCCTTCCTTTCGGCCAAGGAATATACTGGATTCACCAAAAAACACGTGTAATACATAAGGTAGCACTAATTTTGTTATAATTTCAATTTCTTAGAATATAATTTGAATACACTAATAGTATAAATATTTTTCACACTGTCATTGAATTATAAACTGTCATGTAATTAAAAATCAATTATATTTTGTAATAATTACTTTAAAATTTACGTATAAAATATTTTTAATTAGTTAATGGTATGAAATTATTTAGATTGATAATATATGAACATTAAGTTTTTTTTAGCAAAAGAGGTTAATCTCCCATAACACGGTGAATCAAAGCTCAAATATTTGCTTGGAGAAGAGTTCACATTTATTAGTATATGAGCCTAAAACAAGATTGTTTTCAAACAAGGATACATATGAAAAAAAAATTATTTCTTTTATATGGCGACTTTATTTTGGAACTTCAACATTAGAGCTATCAAAGTCAACCTAACTTACCTGGATTGGCTCACCACATGTTAATCAAAGGGAGCCAACCTAACTCGGCTCACTTTTTGGTGAGTCAAAAAAATGTTCAACCCGGTTCAACCTACAATGGGTTGGTGGGTTATATGGGTTGAGTCGCTTAAAATTAAAAAAATTAAAAATATATATATAATGCACAATTAAAATAATATCTAAGTAAAATTAAGGTGATAAAAATTTTAATGTGTTAAACTGAAAACCAAGGTATCAATAGGTTTATTACATTTTGTCTCATAGTTTATATATATACATATGTATATGTATATGTATATATATGTATATATGTATGTATGTATGTATGCATATATATTAATGATTTGGACAGTCATATCCACATTCCAAATCTATATCTATATATAAAAAGATAAGTTAGTATATTACTACCCTTTATTATGATTAGAATAGAATTAAATAATTGGGTTTACATGTTTCTTACTTTAATTACTTAAAAAGTTAGTATAGTAAGTTACAATAAAAAAAAAAAAAGCCAACCCAGCTCATCGTAGGTTCAACATGGGTGAGCCACGAGCCAAGTGAGCTAGGTCAAATTTGACCCATCGTCCAAATGAGCCAAATTTTACCAACCTAACTCGGCTTGAACTCGTGGTGAGCCGAGTTGGCTCATGGGGGACCCATGTTGATAGCTCTATTCAACATGTTTACTAATCTCTTGAACCTGTAACTATTTTCTAAGGTATCAAAAACAAAAGACTTCACCAATAAGGGTTGGGTCTAGCGAAAAGGGTTAGTCCTTCACAACACACTCACAATTATAAGGGACGTATCTTATGAGAATGACTTTCTTAAGAAAGAATGAGGATCGTCAATTTCAACCCCTAGATTAAAATAAAATGTTTAGATTAAAAGACTCACTTAAAACCACAACTGCTACCACCGCTACCATCACCATCATTGCCACCACCGTCACCATTGTCATTGTTGCCGTCACCGCCACCGTCCCATTGCCACCATGGACGACTGACAATAAGGGTGGTGGTGATGGTGGCAGTAGCAATGGTGGTGGTGACGACGACAGTGACAACAATGGTAGTGGTGGTAGCAACAACAATGGTGGTGATGATGGAGATGGCAGCGACAACGATGGTGGCGACGACATATAACATGACGATTATGATTTTAAGTAAGTCTTTTAATCTAAGCCTTCTATTTTAATCTAAGGGTTGCGATTGAATATTCTCATTCTCACTTAAGAAAGTCATTCTCACAAGATACGCTCCATATATATGAGAGACTAGCATAACACTAATTGTAGTATTTTTTTTTACAAAAAAAAAAAAAAAACTCTCCTTCTTCATGATCACATGGTATGGAAATACTATAGAATATAGATACTTAAAACCTAATGTTAGGGAGCTTAATTATATTTCCTGAGGTAATTAAACAACATTGCCAAAAACATGTTTGGAAAAGGCTTCATTGGGTAGCAAAATATATGAGTAAGCCACAAAGGGTGCATAGGGACCACATGGTGTAATAGTAATGTCTGTATATGATGTCCTAATGGCCGGCTGGGAGGTTCGAATGGTGGCCAAAGCAGAGAAGCAACCCCGATTATAGAGGAGTGAGAGTGATGTGAATCATGCTTCTATTCAAACCTTCCACAATTATATAACCTAATTTTCACTCAATTAAACAGGGACTCGTACTCTCTTAATGGATTTTATGCTCCACTAGCTCGATCTCATTGGATATCAATTGCAGCTAATGACAAATAATAATTTTTTTTTCTTGTTTACCTCTTATAAAGGGATTTAAATCACCTGTCCCCTAATTGTGTCTCACTCAATGTCTCACCAATAAAAAATTGCCATGTCATTGGAAACATTCACCTATATTTTTTATTTTTTCATATTATCCTTAATTATCCCTTAACACCGTTTGTAACCCTTAATCTATTTCCCACCAGGAAATTCTTCCACTCCTCATCATCGGTGGCTTAGCGGATCAACAATTCGCACCTTTCATAGCTTCATAGAAAGGAAGATAAAAGGTGAGAAATTCTTCTGACAATCCCATTTGATAGCAACCTAAATAATATGGATTAGGAATATTTAAATTTAATAGTGGATATCACCGGTTCACTTGTAGCAACCCAAACAAATTCAATTGTGGTTTGTGCGTTCTATTTCCTTTTATGTTCTATTGATATATCAAATTCCTTTTTCCCTTTATCAATGCTAAAAAAACAAAATTCTTTTCTTATCAAACAAAAAGGATCCCGCAAACTTGCGGCCATGCGGGGTAAAAGCAATAGGTAGAAGTGGTAAGCTAGTAGAGTAGAAACAGTTGCAAACAGTATTTCTAATGACATGGCAACTTTTTATTGGTGGGACATAGAGTGAGACACAATTAAGAGACAGGTGATTTAAATCTGTTATGTTGATATATCAAATTCCTTTTTCCCTTTATCAATGCTTAAAAAACAAAATTCTTTTCTTATCAAACAAAAAGGATTTCGCAAACTTGCGGCCATGCGGGGTAAGAGCGACAAGTAGAAGTGGTAAGCTAGCAGAGTAGAAACGGTTGCAAACGGTATTTCTAATGACATGACAACTTTTTATTGGTGGGATATAGAGTGAGACACAATTAAGAGACAGGTGATTTAAATCCCTTATAAAGACCTACTAATGATGGAAAATGTTGATAACATCTTTTTTAAAACACTATTTAACATACACTTTTAATTGTTGATTCAATTTTTATGAAGACAATATATATACTCTTTAAAGCGTTACTTTTTATAGCGAAATTGAACTGACGTTTTCAAAAAAACAAATAATGATGTGTTAAAAATTGTATTTAAAATAACTATATTAAAAAAATCATGTACTAACAAAAAATGTTAATTAAGCGTTAAAATTGTGTCTATTAATATATTATTTTTATCTAACAAAAATTAAATTGTTAACATAAAAATTGTAGATATACGCTAATAATTTGATGCATTATATTAACAGTACAAGTATCAACTGTATATGTTAATATTTTATACCAACAAAATTATTTCATTTGCTGTTCTGCTTTTTATTTGTTAGTTTGATGTATCAGAGTTTCGTATAAACTCTTAATATCTATATTAACAAATTAATTTTGTTAGACAAAGGTTATACTAATAAAGATAAATATACTAGCATTTGACCTCCCTTGTCTTAAGTTGTAGAAGAAACGATTATCCTATTAATTTCACTGTCTTCTTGAACTAATGGAGATATCAACTTAATTTGCTTCTTTAAAACCAAGTTCCCTCTGAATCTTGAGGATGAAGTTAAGTAAGTTCACAACATTTCAAGCAAAAATAAGCAATGTGCACTAACACGTGCAAATATAAGCAAAATTACACAATTCTTTAAGTTGTTGCTGATTTCACTATTATCCTACAGTGTTTCAAGCAAAAATAGGCAACTTAAGTGAAAATCTCCAAAGGTGACGTGCAAGGAGAGGTTGACTTTAAACCATTCCCTCGTTATGTTGAACAGAGTGAGTGCTGAGCAAGAGGGAAGAATTTAATAAAGGAATTGTCACTTGCTTTATGAACTGACAACGTCACATCACATTCCTAGACCCAAACTCCACAGTTACTAGAAATTTTATATATTTTCAAAGAAAATTTTAACAAAGACGCGTTGGGTTAAGGAAAATTGCTGGTTGCTTAACTTTAGGCATACACTAGCATGTGAGGTGAGTCATGGTCTAGGACCTTGTGGCATGGCTTTTCCACATAATTGCAGTTAGAATAGATATCCTATAATAATAATAATAATAATAATATAGTGTTTGTTTGTGAGAGTGAGTGAAGAGAGACCAAGGGAAATGAATGTTGATTTGGGGGAAGCAATTGGGTGTCCCTCGATACACGCCGAAAATGGAGCTGCCATATCTTGTTACGACATGGTTTGTTACACTGATTCACGCGAGGTTTTCGATGATACATCATAGACTTATGAGGTTTGGCTCAGAGGTTTCTCAGAGTCATGAGGTTCAGTGCTGGCTGCCATGTGGGTCGTCCTTGCCCACTTGTTTTCTCTTTACTTCCCCTGTGTATGTGTGTGCCAATAACATGCAAAATTGTTAATGTGTGCGTGCCAAACTTGTCCTCTTTCTACCATATGTTAAATCAATTTTAGGTATAACGTTCTCTTTTGAGTTTGATCACGGTCAAAATCTGTCCATTTTTTTCCCTCTTAAAGAAATTGTTCCTTCTCCTTGATTTATTAATAAATTAGCAATAGCATGTTCTAAACCAATTATTGGTTTATATCAGTATAATCCATATTTTTCCTATTCTTTTTATTTTTAATCGTTTTACTCTACATTTTTTTATGACAATGAACAGAGAAATTCACTTTTTTAATTTCCTTCTTATAAATGAAGTGTGTAGAGCAGGAATGCAGAAAGTAAGGTGTAACTTGTGCATTATTGATCAGCATAATACACAATGCTACTGACTTGTTTTACTTCCGAGTTTGTACATCACCCCTAATTAACAGTCACTAGTACTATATTAATAATATTAATTGTGTTTAACTTTGACCATAATCTCTCTCTCTCTCTCTCTGTCTCTGGTTCGGAGGGAATCAAGCATTTTTAGTGTGCACATGCTTACTGAACTGATCTGACACCAAAAAATCATATTACGTCCTTCAGTATTAACAGAAAACGGTCTCAATGTGCACTAAACAGCTAGGGACAGGTGGTAGTCAGAGATGGAATATATCCACTTGATGAAGCACGTGGTCCATTCTCTATAATCCATATTGTTGTGGCTTATTACAACCAAATATTACTATTGTTTGATCATTTTCCATATAGAAAATGTCACCAACTTGCATTTGATTTCAGACCTTGATTGATTTTACAATTTAAAATGTTTTGTAGCTTGCGTTTCTTGCGGTGGCAGCCTAGCACATATATAAGCCATATCTAGTGAGAGGATTATATTTATATGAGAGTGAGAGGAGTAAATTTGGGTTGTACAATCATACATGGATGGTCATGATTTAATGTTATGTGATCGCTTAAAAAGTTATGTGACTTTTAAAAAATTCACATGATTTTAAATGTTTTAATCTTGATTAATTATAACAAGATCTAACAGTTAATATTTTTTGCTCTCACTCTCATGATATAAAAAAAACCCTCTCACTAGATATGTTCCCTATATATATATATATGTATAAGAGGGATCAAATTATACTAGTGTAATTTACTCCAATCATTACACCATTAATAACTTGATATAGAATGTGATTTTTATCGATCTAACCATAGAATTATAATTACTTATTACCAAGATTGTTTGTGTCAAATTTTGTCAAAATTGACTAACAATAAGAAGGTGATCGAACGATTCATATTTTAGCATATTTTGAAAAGTATATATTATGTCCATTTTGATCGATATGCATAAGGTGTTAAATAATTTTGGATTAATATAAAATTTTATACATAGGATCTATGTTAAAGGAACTTTCAATCCAACGATAGGTTTTGAGATAAAATTATCTAATTAAAAGTTATTGAATGGTATAATAGTTATTGTGAGTAACACCGGTATAATTTAAATTAAAAAAGTACAAAATGGATAATTTTATCTCAAAACTTACAGTTGGATTGAAAGTTCTTTAACATAAATTTTATGTACAAACTTTTATATTAATCCAAAATTATTTGATACCTTATTTATATCGGTTAAAATAAACGTAATATATACTTTTTAAAATATGCTACAATATGAATCGTTGATTACCTTAGAGAGAGAGAGAGGATTGTGGCAAATCTTATTCGGTTTGTGGACAAAATTTTCTAATTGAAAATTAGAACCTCCTAAGCACTTGGAATTTGAACAATCATGAGCAATAATAGGTGGATTTAACGTATTCATAGATACTGAGATGATCATACGAGACTTAGTAGTATAATTGCCATACCTACAAAGGAAGCTCCACATTTGATTAATAAAACCATGTTGCAAGTAGTAATTATTATTTACGAATACTTATATATTTATAGCTAGAAATCATATAGGCTAGGTTGTTAGCCATGTGGCATGTCTATTTGTGACATTCTTTATAACACTATGGAGGTCCCTTAACATGGGTAGTATGTATGGGCACTGGTAGCTCTGCTCTCACAGAAATCATGCTTAGAAATTACCAGTTGACTGACTGAGCTTCATTTTCTACAGATGTGCATAACCAAAATCTGCACCAATTTTTTACTACTCCTGTTCTACCTACCTCTTTAATAGTTAATATCAATTTTTTTAAAATCGGACCAGTCATTGAGCCCGTTAAGGTACTGATTTAAATTTCAATGGTTGAACTGTGGTTGAACCGTAGTCGAACCGGTATTGATAAAATAATAATAATAATTAAATAATACATAAAATAATATTAAAAAAACATAATATCATAATTTTATAATACTAAAAATTAAAAATAAAACATAATTTTATAAGTTCTTTACATTTACAATACTTACAAAATTGCGAATCAAATATGTCATAATACTTAAGTATAATTTTTAATTATACACATAACATTTATTAATAAAAGCATGTTTATATTTAAAATAAAAAAGAAAATGATAAATACTTTAGGTTAATTTTTTTTTTAAGAAAAAATCAAAATTATATTATATTAAACATTTTTCTTTGACCTTCTGTGAACTAGTTTTTGGCTAGTTCTTGACTGGTTTTGACCGATTTTGCCGGTTTTTGATTGGTTTTTTGGTTCTTTGACCGATTTTTCTTCAGGCCAGTTCTATGGTTTATTTGAATTGGTCAGGTGACCAGTTTACCGGTTTTCTGTCCGACAGGCCGGTCTAGTCTGGTTTAATTTGACAGTTTTCATTTATTTTTATCTTAGAAAGAAAATTTTAAAATAAGGAGAAATTATAACCATAGATATATAATGGAAGGAGTATATGAAAGCTATGGAAATTTATTACAAAATCAGACTGGAGAATTAGAATGCTAAGGGAATACATAATGCCAGTGTTTTGGTCCCTATGATGGTTGATCACACAATGCTGTCGCAAGTCTTACACTAGCACCTTAGGATGGTCCTTCAGCCAAAAGGTGTGAATTTAATTCGAGAACCATTCAGTAATAGTGCCTCTTATCCTCTTCCCACTTGGATCCGTGCAAATCGCAGCAGCAATCAGCAATGGGGTCTGGCCCTTATCTATTTATCAAGGAGAGAATTTATTGCGCCTACATCAATGAAACAACTGGTGACTACAAACTAGGGAATTTGAAGGCATAATGGGATAATAGTAATACCCAGATTTCATTTCCCATCAGTCCATTCAATGCTACAACCTGCTATAACATCATCTTGATTAGTCATGGTGGGTGATGAGAACTTTTTGAAATTTTACTTGAATTTATGTGGTCATGACTAGCCCTTCAATTTTCCCTTTCAAACAATTGTGGGTACGTTAGGTTGTTAAAGGTCCATTACCTTAAAGAATAAGAGTGTAATTATTGGGATGGAGGAAAGCCCAATCAGGATTTTCTGTAGTCAAAGGAGAGGCCTTTGTCAAACTGTGGCCTAATGGATGGTGGGGAAGATTAGAGGGACCCATTTGAGGAAGTATAACACAAGGTGGTTGCCACTTTGATATGGAAGATAAGGGCAATTTTGGAGTGAATGCCTTCCCACGTCTTCCAACAATTCATCTTGACTCGCTCCCAACCTAAAATTGGGTCCTATCAAGCTTAGCTGTGAATGGATAACACTCCCTCTCCATAACCATCACACAGGACCCATTGTCAATTAGTGATTCAATTAATTTACCAAAGCACCAGATAGTACGCAAGATAATTGCATAATTCCGAGTGGTATTGTTCCATCCACCCCTGTTTGTGCATTTAATGTTATGCACAAGGGGCAATTTCCTACTTTGCAATTTGACAAACTTTTTCCATGCATTAATGTAGCCTAAGTGACTAACTGATGCTAATTGAAGCTGTGAGAGGCTAAGATGGTTTTTGATTAAATATTTGGAGGGATCGAAGACAGACATTCGTGGGGGACCCCCGTGACCATCACGTGCCCCCATTTCTAAGACAAAAGACAGCTGCCCAACAAACCACCGTCTTCTTCATACCCACTCCCTCCTCATCCCTTCCTTTGGTGCCAGATCTTGCACTGCTTCACCCTCTCACATGACCTTGTTCTCACTTTTGAGAGATTATTTGCATGAAATTGGATCTTGGTAGGACCTTTCTTCATAGCAAGCTCATGCTAGCTACATCAATCAGACTCTTGTTGGACAAATTTTAACTGGACAACTTCCAAGTCCCTTTTGCTTTGTAAATCATGTTGCAATTTCTAGTGCCGGTGGCTGTGAATAAGATAATCTCTTCAACAGTTGATTAGAAATGAAGAATTTGATTAACTATAAATGTCATCGCATATCGATTATTCCAAAGAAATGTCACTTCTTGTTTCCAATTCAACAAATAATTGACTCATCTCCTGTCTTTATTGGTTTTTGTTAATGACATCAAAATTTTGACTTTATAATCCTAAGAATAATACTTTAAAAATAAGTTTTGTTACGTCATTCTTGTGGACAGATAATTATGCACACTTGCTTAGTTTAACAAACGAGAGTTTGAGTGAAACTATTTATGTGTGATTTTTTTTTTTTTATATTTGAATTTATGTGAGTTTATGCACAATTATTTATAAATTGTAATTATATATTGTGCAGATAATACTGGATCCTTAAAAAAAGAATACTTTCATTCTGGTCTACTTTTCTTAAAAGTAACAACGGGCATAAAGAAAGTTTTCGTTAGCTCTTAACACTTGACAAATAACAACCTTCTAGGCTTTACCTTTTCCTCTCGCGCTTGGCTTTTATTTCACGTTACTTTATTTTTTTTCCGTTTTGCTAATAGGTTTTATTCACCTTGCCCTTTTTGTTGCTTTCTATGCTTATGATACGCAGCTTTGGGCACTATTAATTTGATTATGCCATACCCAAAGTTGCAACTGATTCCTAATCCCTTGAAGGAAATTGATATTACACGTTGAACAAATGTGTCTACTTGGTAAGCAACACTAAAAAAAAAAAAATCACATACAAATGGAAAAACTTTTAATCGTTAGGCTTATTTTTGTCAGTAGTTTTTATTTAACAGAAATTTAATTGTTGGTATAATATATATTATATATTTAGACTAACTGTATGTCATATTATTGGTTAGACCCTTCCATATCTATAAATATTATCCCACAAGCTAATGACTAATAATTTTTATCATTAACATCTGATATTTTTATTTGAGGTGTGTTAGTTGCATACTCTCTAACACACTCTCATTGGTTAGAATTTATTAAAAATTACAAAATTATGAGAGAGAATCATTAAATAAAATATGCAATCCATCAAATTTTGTGATTTCTAATAATTTTCAACCAATAAAAGGGAGTGTGTTCAAAGGAGTGTGTTGCTAGCATTTCTCTTTTTATTTTAGTGCAGTATGATGAATCAAAGTTACAAGAAGAATGCTAGCAACACTCTATTATTGGTTAGAATTTATTAAAAATTACAAATTTTGGTCAGTCTCACTTCTAAATAAGGAGAGAGACTCATTAAATAAAAAGTGAAAGCTACCAAAATTTATAATTTTAAATAAATTCTAATTAATAGTAGAAAGTGTTAGAAAAAGAGTGTTAGAGAGAATCTACAAAAGCTTCTCCCGGTAGGGAACTAATAAATTTTTTTTTTCACATGCAGTCAACTTTTCTCGAGCAATTTGCCTTTATCTCTTGTCCCAAACACGAAGCCCTAGCTGCGAAAAGAGAAGATTAAGAGGAAAGGGAAAGCGTTAAATTACTAATAAAATTATCCTCATTTTCCTTAGATATTATAAGGTAACGCTTTTCCATGTTGATAACAAAGTCTGAATCATGAGTACAAACAGGAAAAGAAGAAGGTATACAGGAAAAAGAAATAATAAAAAGATTTCCTTTTATCCTTTCCTCCTTTTTCTCTTTTGACCTATAACGTTTGATGTTTAAAACTTGAACCAAAACTCGCTCGATGAGATTGTTCCCTTCCACGCAATTTTGTTCTCATCGTCTTCCCACTATGATTTGTCTCCTTCACTTTGAATTGCACGATTGGAATGCAAATATGGTGGCTATATCAACAAACAAACCGCGGCTGCAGTGAAACTTGGGCTATGCTTGGCAAGACATTTCAACTAGTTTTTAACTTTTTTATTACTAGCTGATAAGCTTGTTTAACCTTATTAGTAGTGTTTGGTAAATCAATTTTTTTAGTAGCTTGTAGCGTTTTTAAGGTGTTACTTCAAGTAGTATTTTTTTTTAAATGCTAGCTTCTTGCTTCTAACCTTTTATATTTATTTCATTTTTACCCTTAAAATATTTATTAAGTTTTATTTTTATCCTTTTTAAATAAGGTAAGATTTTATTATTTATTTGGTTCCTTTTCTTTCACTAATTTACACATTCGAAACAAAAACCCACCGATTGATCATTGCCCTTCTTGCTGATCCTCTTTTTTGGTTGCTCTAGGTAATACTATTTTTAATTTTTGTTAATTAATTTCTTAAAATAATTGATCTATAAATAAAAAATTACAAGAGTTGGCGAGGTCCTAAACTCGCTCTCTTTCTCCTATTATGCTCTCTTTTTTCACTCTATGATTCCTTACATCTACCTTACCAAAATACTACCTTGAAATTCTTCCACTCTAGAGGGTGTCCTAAAAAGGTCATTTTATTTAATCTTATACTATGGTCATGTAGGGATCACATCTAAACTGAGGTCACTAAACTCATCTATCAACTACCTCTCACAACTTTCATCCCACACAGGGTCGTCCTTTCCTACTCAACCTGGTCAAGGGTAAAGCTAATTGGAAATAACCAACTTAACCAAAACTCACACTTCTCTAGTTTAGCAAATAGTTTCTTCTCTATAAGGATCTATAAGATAGCCCTAAGGTGTTCTTCAAGTTCTTTTAAGGGATGAGAGGAAACTAGGATGTTGTCCGTGAAAACTACCACAAACTTATCCAAAAAAGGTTAGAAAATCCTATTCATGTAGTCCATGAATACAGTAAGAGCATTGGTTAGTCCAAAAGGCATAACCAAGTACTTATAATGCATGTATCAAGTCCTAAAGATTGTCTTTGGGGTATCCTCTAACTTAATCCTAATCTAATGATAACCTGTCCTCAGACTATCTTAAGAAAATCGAAGCTCTTCTAGGATGACCCATAAATCATCTATGCTAGGGAGTGTATATCTATTCTTAACCATCACCCAATTAAGTTGTTGGCAATTTACACAATCTCATTCTACTATCTTTCTCTTTCACTAAAAGAATAGGCCCACCCCAAGGAGAAACATCAGGCTTAATAAATTATTGGGATATCTAGCCCTTTAGTTGATTTTGAAGCTAATTAAGCTCCTAGAGTGACATTCTATAGGGTGCTAAGAAATTGCTCCCGCCCTTTAAGAACCAACTCTATGGAATTTTCATCTCTTTCTTTGGGGGCAGGGTGGTGACTTTGACAAAAAACACATCGTTAAACTCATTAACAACATATAGGTGCTTGCTTTCACGTACTCTTTACTTTTGAGGAAAGCATCGAAACAAAACTTGATCTCCCTCCACCATGCCTTGGAAGACTTGGGAGACACTAAAATAAAGAAAGGAATTAGACTTTTATATGGGATAAGTATTATAAGGGAATTCTATGGTACGATCAAAATTGTTTATCTTATCTTGATTGGTAGAAAGCTAATCTATACCGAGAATAATATTTGGACCACTCAGGGGTAAACATATAAAGTCATCAAGAAAATGCCTATCTTAAATGTAACACCCACTAGATTAAGAAATTTAGTTATTTAAATTAATTGTTAATTAACTATGTAGTTAGAAAATGTTGGCTTGATTAAAATCTTTTCATGTTTATTTTTTGCAAACATTTAATGAAATATAAAAGCGTTATATAAAGAACCATGATTATAAAATAAATGAATAAATGTCACTGCATCGTCCATATATATATATATATATATATATATATATATATATATATATATATGCATCAAGTTTAGGTACATAGTCAAAGTACATTCATCCAAATAAATACAAAACAAATACATCATAAAGTCATCCTAATTACCCGCCTATATATGTACAACAAAAGTGACGTATGTCAACACAACATATATCCCCCAATCCTATAAGATATACAAAAAGTCACTAGTGGTAGTCATCCTCATTATGAATCCTCAGAATCCATCATCTCTATGTCCTCTAAGTCCATCGTCGTTGTTAGAAAATGCATGACAATTGGGCAATTGTTTAATGCCATCAAAACTACAAACATTGCTAATCTTCGAAGAAGAAGAAATCCAACCATAATCCTCGCCTAAATGATATAAGGGTCTAGATGAAGAGTCATCAAAGTCGGGCTACATAGGAATCTTAGGTAGTTGCTCATAGAATTGGAGAGAAGGTGTCAAGATTGCCATAATATCGAGATCAAGGTCATCATCCATGTGATGAAGAGGGGCGTCAACCATATTAGCATCCGCTGGTGGAGGTAAGGGTGATTGTACTCCTCTAACATAGCCATTGAGGGTAGTAGTTGATAACATTAAATGGATAGTTAACTGTCATGGGAAAAAAATACATCAGGAATAAGAGACATGAACGTAAAGGTAACGCATCCTCGATTAATACTATGTGGCAAGATCATAAATCCAGTGTCCCTGAGGACTGTAGGATATGTGGATGTTCACCATCCCGTGATACAGCTCCATTTACTCACACCATGAGCATATATGAAAAGAAACAGAAAAGGAGTGAGGTTTTGTAAAGCCTCATTCATTTTCTTAATAGGTTTCAAAACTTAAACACACAATTATTAAACAATTAGATATAGAAAATCCTAGGGTATGATCTATGTTATTATTACTTAATCATAAACCTTTACTTGACGTATGGAACCATTCCTGTCTTTGATGATTCACCTTAACTATTAGGTACAGACCTTCACTAGGAAGTGATTAGGAGTTCATATAACCCTTTTCACAAGGTTTAGACATCCATATCAAAATCATCATCCTCGAGAAAAAGGCCTCATGCCCATTAGGGGTATACACTCCACCAATCCTAGTGATGCTGAATAGGCATCAGGGTTACCAAGTCAGTTTATGTGATTTTTCCTGGCTCAGGGCACTAACCTGGCCATTGGAATGTTCGCAACTCAATACCTTTGCTCTTAAGACCTGAACAATGGTCCCTATCTTTCATCCCGCAGTGTATTAAACTGTAACTTTCTAGATAGAGCACTCATGCTTCTCAACATGCTCTTAACTTAACCAGGGGTTTCTTATGATTTTGTTTTCTCAGTTTCATGACATACCTTCTAGACAATCCAACAAAATTTAGAATCGTAATATATTCATCAATTATAATTATAACGACTTAGAAATAATTCATAAGATATAATGAGTATAGCAAAATTTTCGATACTTAAAATTTGCACACATAATTCACACTTATACATACATACTTTGAAGTGTAGTTTCTCAATTTAATTTATTTGATTTATCCTTGTCTTTTTCTAATTTTTCAAATTAGATTACTTTAAAATTAAAGCTTACCTACCAAAATATAATTAGAAGCGTATAATAGTTTCATAATTTAAGTTGAGAGAAATTTCTTTTTGATGTGGAAGGTCAGACTATACTGCAACTATAGAGCATGCTAGAAATCCTCTCTATTATTTCTTTTACTATAATCTGATGCCTTTATCTAACACCCCCCCCCTCCCCCACAAAAAACAACATGTGCGCCTATATACTTATATATCCATGCATTGTTATTTTGTTGATAAAATCATTTATCATCATTTTAACTTGGTAAAGTATTTATTGTCAACCTACTAAATTCTATTTCAAAAACTTAACCTTTTTTTACACTAACTATAAGTTGCCAAAAATAATAGTTATATAGGACATTATTTACAAAACCTTTTCCAAAGATAATAGTTAGACTAGAAATAATTATTTGCCAAAGATAATTAAAATCTATTAAAATAAAATTTTATTTCATAATTTTTCCAAATAGGGCAAAAAGCCCATTTATCTGAAAAACAAAACTTGTATTTGTTTTGTTTTCTTATTCAAACTTTAACTAACTAATTACTAATTAGAGTTTAACATTTTAAAAAAATCTTTTCCAAGTTCTCACTTAAAGTCCTAAGGGCCAAATTGCCCATCTATCCTAAGCCTTTATTTTATTGCTTTTATTTCAAGTGAAATTTGTCCACTAATTTAATTGTTGTCATTTAGTAATATAGTAAACATATTTAGTTAAAAAAAAAATTCTTTTTAAGTTAAATAAAGGGGTGGGTTGAGAGCCCTATGCTCTTGTAGAGGAAGGAATTTTGTTTCTCTTCATGTTAATTCATTTCTTCAATCAACCATTATTAAGTTAGTTACCTATTCATGATTTGATGAAGCTTAAATTTTTTTTCCTTTCTTGCCTTTTATTAATATTGGGCCGAAGCCCATTGCAACAATAATCATCTACAAATTTATTTTTATATTAACCCATTAACCAATTGAATTATAATTACCATTTAATTAATAACAATAAAACTAACAAATAAAAACAAAATAATAAATTGCAGTAAAATAAAAATTCAACTATCTTAACCATTTGCATTATAATAATTAATCATTCGTAATATTAAAGGCATATAATGATGTGTAAATAAATAACAAGAGAACTAAATGAATCTAATCATAAATGACAATAAAATTAGCATAATAACAAAATTTAAAGCAACATAATAACAAGACAATAAAAGGAATATCAAAGCAATAAATAAAATAATTAAAAATAAATGACAACCAAATAGATAATTAATATTAGAATTAGCTTAATAATAAGGATTTAGGTGATAATCCAATCAACTCAACCCATTAAGAAAAAGTAAATGAAGCTAAACCCCATTGCTCCATTTACTTTAACTAGTGGCTAAGTGGGTAGTATTAATGAGGCATAAGAGGTAGGAGAAGAGGTTAGAATAGAAACCCAAGTGATCTTAAGCTTAGAAGTATCTTTAATGGTGGTTTTGGGTGTGGAAAAATTTTGTAAGAGCTTGGCTATGGAGGAACAAGCATCTCAGCACTAGATTAGCAGAAAGAGGGAAGTTTTTTGTGAAGGGAAAGTGGTACAAGGACTGGTTGATGGGGTATTTTTATAGGAGAAAAATAATGTTTTAGGATTTAATTTTGTACGTAAAATTATTATAATAAGATTTTGAGTGTACTTTCCCCCATGTGCTAAGAAAACTAGCGTAAGCTAGAAGCTAGGGGGTTAAGAAAATAAATTTTTTTATTTTATATAATTATCATGTGATAAAATTAATTAAATATTAGTTTATTGTAAGAAAACTAGATTGTGTTTTTGGGGTGGTTTTGGGGCCAATCTAGTTATACCATGTCCTTTCACATATTTTTGTGACTCTTACAAAAAATTTTCAGAATTTTCCATTTACATATTATCTATATAAATTATTTTACTAAAAAGCTAATTCTTTAACTAATAAATCAAGTTTTTGTTAAATAAATTTCAATTTTGGCCTTTTCACTATTTTTTCTTTGAAATAAAATTTCTATAATTAAAATATACTTATTATAAAATTTTCAAAATATTTTGAGGCCAAAAAGTTTCTAGTTGGCTCTTTGCAGTCAACAAAGGATATTTTGGTTATTTCACAAGAAAGTGCCTCAATAAATTCTTAGAAAACTGTTAAAATGATTATTAATTATTCTAAGCATATTGATGACTTAAAAATAATATTTAAACACTCCTAACTATTTTTATCAATTTATCCTATTATTTGGCTTTCTATGGATGAAATGGCCATTTTACCATATTTTTAAGCTCTGATCTCGATAAATTATTAAAAATCTAAATTGAATAGTATTCATTAATATGAACGTAATCATGGGAATTAGATTTTTTGAGATTCCCATCCGGTTCTCCATAAATAAATACAAAATAATTAGACAAACAGTTAAATAAACAAAAGTAGGGATGTTACATCACTCCTCTCCTTTTAGGAATTTCGTCCCTAAAATTGACTAACCTATAAAAAGATGAGGATATAACTCATGCATGTTGCTTGTCAATTCCCATGTGGCGTCTTCGTCTTCTTGCTGACTCTATATGAAGTTGTTTAATCCTACGATCTCCAATCCTCATAAGAAATATATCATAAGTAAGGTTCTATCTTATTTGTACTATATTAGGTTTTATCATATGAGAGAGATCATAACTGTACATTCAGAGTTGAGAAACTGTGAAACACATTGTTAAGATTAGAAAGATGAGAAGGAAAGGCAATTTAATAAGTAATGGAACCAATTCGCTTAAGGATTTAATAAGGATCAATGAATTTGGAAGATAATTTTTGAGATTTAAGGGCCCTGGATGCCGAAGGAGTCCTTGGGGTGATCTTCTAGTTCTTACTGTGTGGAGACGATGGGGTCGATCCATGGAATTTTTTTCCTTTTGCCGCATTTCACTCAAACTTGCCAATCCCAGCTATCGGTGTAACTTTCAAGAAAACACAATCCCTTTCTTGAAACTTGAGAGATTTTCTCTATTTGTCATAGTAACTTTTTTGTCAGTCCTATGGTACTTCATATTTTCCCTAATCATTTTAATCTTATTTGAAGCTTGTTAGATTATCCTAAGACCTAGGATTAAAGGATCTCCAATAATGCCAATAAAATGGCATTTTGCATTTCCTTCTATACAAAGCCTCATATGGAATCATTCCTATACTGGAGTGGAAACTGTTATTATAAGTGAACTATATCAAGGGTAGGAACTGATCCCAGTTTCCTGTCTACTTTAAGACACAGGCTCTCAACAAATCTTTTAGAGATTGGACAGTCTTTTAGACTGTCCATTTGTCTGAGAGTGATAGGTTGAGCTAAGTCTAAGCCTAGTTCCTAAGGCTTTTTGTAAACTTTTCCAAGAACCTAGAGGTGAAACAAGGATCCCTATAAGAGATTATACTAAAGGTACATCATGCAACCAAATAGTCTTTTTATATACAGTTGGGGTAACTTTTCTAAGGAAAACTTGATGTTAATAGGTAGAAAATGAACAACTTTTGACAATCTATCCACAATCACCTATATAGCATCATGACCAGATAAAGTCCTAGGTAAACCCATCACAAAATCCATTGATATATTTTCCTATTTCTATTCTAGGATGTTTAAGGATTGTAGTTCATTAGAAGGTTTCTGATGTTTTACTTTCACTTTTTGACACACCAAACAACAAGCCACAAGCTCTGCTATAACCTTCTTCATCCTAGGCCACCAGAACATCCTTTTCAAATCTTGATATCTTAGTGGCACCTAGATGAATACTTAGTTTACTCTTATGAACTTATTTCATAATTAGTTTTCTTAGATTTTCCTCTAATTGTATGTAGATCCTTTCTCCAAATTTAACAATTCCATTAGAATCCTCATGAAACTCCAGTTCCTTCCCTTCTTCTCTTGCACTCAACTTTTCTTGCAACAATGGGTTTCTTTCCTGTGCTTCCTTAATCTATTCCAAAAACTCACTTGTAATCTTAAGCATCCCCAAGTAAAGATTTGTGGGTCTCACTTTTACTACCAAGTTCAAATCTCTGAATGACTTTATCAACTCCAACTCTTCCACCGTCATCGTCGACACATGTAAAGATTTTCAGCTTAAAGCATCTAGCACCATGTTTGCCTTGCTAGGGTGATGCTGTAGCTCAAAGTCGTAATCTTTCAATAGCTCGTTCCACCTACGTTGCCTCATATTCAATTCCTTTTGATCAAAGAGTTACATTAAAATCTTATGATCACTGAAAAATTCAAACCTTGCACCATACAAGTAGTGTCTCCAAATCTTCAATACAAACACTACTATAGCTAACTCCAAATCATGTGTAGGGTAATTAACTTTATGCTGTCTTAGATGCCTTAAAGCATAAGCCACCACTCTTCCTTCTTGCATCAGAACACATCCTAACCCTTATCTTGAGGGATCACAGTATATTTCAAATTCTTAGCAAGGTCAGGTAAATTCTGTAAAAGTCTAAATTTTTTATTATTAGAAATAAACCATAAGGAGACCTTTTTTAGGACTCTAATATTATACTAAGAGTACCTTAGGTGTCATTAGTTTTATTGTTGTTGTTGTTGTTATTATTATTATTATTATATTTATTATTATTATTATTATTATTATTATTATTATTATTACTATATGAACTTATGTGATTAATCTAAATTTGTGATTGCTCGAGGGTAGTTGAGATTATGGTGAGGGTTTAGGTTGATTTAAGGGTTTCCCCTATTTTGGATAAGGAATTAATGGATTAGGCTTAAATGAGAACAATTTAGATTGATAAGAAATCCCTATTTTAGAGTAGAATGGACATTAAGATAGTATGAACACAACCTTATGGAGTTTTGGTAGTTTAGGGAGGCCTTTGAAAGGCTCCATGCTCATAAATCACGATTTTTGCGATCTACCGAGTGATGAGCACATCTGTGCTTATCTTCTTGACAGAAAATGTCAACTTATAGGGAATAAATGTGTAAGGAGATGATCGAATTGGGCTTTATGGTCTTCATAAGAATTGTAGCCCTGTGTGTTAGCTAGCTAATGACTTTAGAATCATCTAAAAATAATGTGTACAACTCAAGATATACTCAAAATACTGCTCCATCATATAGGCCAAATCAGCTCACGATTTCTACATGAAAGTTGCATATTTTTCTTTTATCTTTCCATAGACACCAAGATTGCCTCAAATTCATCTTTGTAGCCAAGTTATGACCCAAACAAAGAAGAAAGGTCAAAACCCAAAAACTAATTAAGATTTTCATTAAAGCCTAGTTGAATCCAAACATGCAAAACTCAGCTAGAACATCACTATTAAGCCCAATAAACATTCAATAAAGTCAAGTTCAAAGTCATAATAAGTGCATTAGAATTGGTTGATCAAGCATGCTCGCGCTCCATTGAGCAAGCTTGTGTTGAGTTCCTTGTCAATGAAGTGTGCGAATTTTGGAATACAAGAGTAGTAGGATTAGCTTAGGCAAATAAAACTGAATTAAGAGACTAATAATTAGACTATTTAGTTATAGGAATATGATATGGGATAAGGGAAGTAAGTATGTGATGTTATGAGCATTGCTTTACTTGTGTTGTGATTGTGACTCATGATATTATACTTGAGAGTATGTTTATTCCAATTGACTATGATCATGACTTATGTATATTGATATATGATATGTTTAACATGTGACGTTTTGTTATGAGATGCATGATATAACTTGATATAATTGTGACGAGTGGCCTAGCCTATGAAAGGTGAGAATGGGCTCGGGTGATATCTTGTTTGTGAAGGACCTAACCTTTGAGGGGTGAGAATGGGACTCACTCGTTTTGTAAAGAGAATTCCAAAGGGGAACTTGTGTGTATTATATGTACGAGACATGCATCATGACATTGAGATTTTATGATGGGGGAAAGTATTATGAGCCAGATGGTGAAGGCCTTAAGGGGTTGTTAGCCCGGCCTTAGGGGCTACTCAGTGAGGAAACCTTGATGACTCATGTTGATCCCATGATGTCGGGGCATACTGTGCAAAGCTTAGCAACCCTGACTAGTCACTTAAGGACATCATGCTAGTTGAGAGTGCTTAGTTGGAGGTAACCACTGAGGGTTGCGCTCCTTCGACTTTAAGCATATACTCTTAAGCTACTTCTCGACGATAGTATTGGTACCACATGCATATTGAGTAGGGATAGAGGTACATTGCATTCATATGTGCATCCTACTAATGATATAATTGTTGTTTCTAATGGTGTACTATAAAGTGAATTACATGCTTTATGTTTTGCATATAAACTATGATCTCTAAAGAATGACATGAATGTTTATATGTTTTAGATGTCATGATTACCTGTTGAAGAAAATGTTTATTATATGTGCTCTATATGGTGTTGTAGTGTCCTTAGGACACTCACTGAGACTGTGGTCTCATTAGTTTAAGTTTAATGTTTTTAGATTAAACAGAGTTGATAAGAAAGGAATCATTCAATATAATTTATAGTTCTATAATTATTTTTGTTTTAGGATTTTTGTTTCTTCTTTTGTAATTGATAATCTTCTACATTAGGCCTAGTTGTTATGTTGATAATTACTATTAAGTCTTGTAAGGTACCTTAGGTACTCATGTATTAAAATGTATATGTTTTATTAAGATTTTATTTTAAAAAGTTATGTTTTTGTAAATGAAAGTACATGTGAAAGGTAATGCCTCTTGGGGTGTTACAAAATCAATAGTAGTGTAGAGGTTAGTCTTCTCTTCAACTCTTTAAAACTAACTTCACACGCATCATTCCACACAAATGGTTGACCTTTTGTGTTAATATAATGAGAGACAATGCTCGTTTAGAAAATCCTTCAATGAATTTCCTATAATAGCCTGTCAATCATAGGAAACTAGGTATTTCTATACTCATTGTTGGTTGTTCCCATCGCAATATAACTTTAACCATTGTGGGATCAACTATAATCCACCCTTGTGATATCTAATGTCCTAAAAACTGGACTTATTCCAACAAAAACTCACATTTTGAGAGTTTTCCATACAATTGTCTTTCTTTCAAGATTTGTACCATAATCCTCAGGTGTTCCTCATAGTCTTCATGACTTCTAGAGTATATCAAAATATCGTCAATGAAGACTACCATGAACTTGTCCAAAAATTGGTGAAAAGTACGATTCATGTAATCCATGAATATGGTATGAGCATTGGTCACACTGAAAGGCATTACCAAGCACTTGTAATGACCATATCTTATCCTAAAGGCAGTCTTTAGAATGTCTTCCACCTCAACTCAAATATGATGATAACTAGATTTCAAGTTAATCTTGGAAAACACTATAGCACCTTTTAACTGATCCATCAGATCATCTATCCTAAAGAGGGATACTTATTCTTAATGGTGATCTTATTAAGTTGATGATAATTCACACACAACCTCATACTCTCGTTTTTCTTCTTAACTAACAACAAAGGAGCACCAAGGGGGAAACACTAGGTTTGATAAACTATTTATCCAAAAGTTCCTCTATTTTCTTTTTCAGTTCTACTAACTTTAAGGGTGACATCCTATAGAAAGCTATGGATACAAGTCCTAATTCTGGTACAAAGTCTATAGTAAATTCTATCTCTCTCTCTAGAGGTAATCCAAGAATATCCTTAAGAAAAAACAGGAAACTTACTAACATCCAAATTTTCCTTTACTTCCATAAAAAGTTATTATTATGTAAACGTGGGCTCCTTTCAAAGCCTCAATGTGGTTGGTAGTAACTTTTCTTACATCTCTTGCGTTAAAAGTTTTATCAAGGATTAGCTTAAAAATTAGGGTCTTATTGTGACAGTTTAGGAGAATATGGTAAGAAGATAACCAATCCATTCCTAACACAATGTCCAAGTAGGATCAAGGTAGACATATCAAATTTACACAAAAATTTCTACCTTCTACGGAGATGTAATAGTTTAAGTGTGTAAGAGAAGTAATAACAGGGACATTTGTGGGAGTGGAAATAGTCATATCATAAGGTAACAAAGAAACAAGAATTTTAGATATTTCACACAATCATGTGATATGAATGAATGAGTAGCACCTGAATCATATAGTACATTTAAGATATAGCCATTTCTAATGCATTTACATTGAATGAGATTGTCAGATTGAACAACTTTAGTTCCCCTCATGGTGAAAACTCTACTGGTTGCCTTGGGCCTTTCCACTTGAGCCTTCCCACTACTGCTTCCATTTCCATTACCATGCTATTTCTTTGGCTCCTTGCAGTTGTTGCTATAGTGGCAAAGCTTGCCACAATTGTAGTAGGTCACTGTTTTGACAGTACAATTCCTTGTCAGGTGAGGTCCTCTGCATTGAAAACACTGAGCAGGGTTGTTTGTGCCAGAAGTAGTGGGGGTAGAAATGAAATTTTTCTGTCCTAAAGAATTTCTAGAAGATTGGAATGGATGTTGGTAGGGTTTCTTCTTAGTGAAGAACTCTTTTTCTCTTGTTCCTCTGTGATCTTCCAGGTTTCCACTACGTCTGTCTCACCTTGGAGTCATCTTTGTAAATTCTACAGTGATTTACGAGAGTAGGGAAAGAAGTTATCTCCATGTAGCCAATAGCTTGGTTGATGTCAGGCCTTAAATCGTTCTCGAACTTTGAGCATCTGAAATGCTCATCAACGCCTTCATGGAAATAAGAACAAAATTTTGATAGTTCTTCGAATTTCACTACATATTCTAAACTGTCATACTTCCTTGTCACAGGTTCAGAAATTCTATCTCCTTCCTCCTTTTAGGATCTTCAGGGAAATATTTTCTCAAAAATGTCTGTCTGAAGGCCTTGCAAGTAATCTTCCTTCCTTTTGCTTCCAATTGTTGTCTGGCAAATCTCCACCAGTTTTCAGATTCGCTAGACAACATGAAAATTGCAAAGGAAATTTTGTTAGCATCGATGCATGCTATAGTAGTGAAGATCTTCTCGATTTCGATAATCCATAATTGGGCACCATCAGGGTCAAAGTCTTCCTTAAACTGAGGTGGGTTGTTCTTACGAAAGGTTTCCATTCCTCTGTACTCACCAGGTACAGCATTGCATTCTTGATTCATGTTTTCTAGAATAGTTGTCATTCTTTCCAACAGTTGTTGGGTAGCATCGTTCCTAGGTCTGCCAGCCCTTATTTCCTAAAAAGAGAAACAATTGATGTGTCTTTTCTTAGAATAACACATTATACTAGAGATGGAATGGTAAGTCTCACTTCGTACACCCTAGGTAAATTCCTAGGAAAGAGAGATGGGTTGTAATGGACACTTTTAAGTACCAAGTCTTTTTTGGCCAGAACCTTTCCCAAAGTTGTACTTCTTTCTTTACTATCCCTCAACCAATAATAGTATGATTCTAAGGGTTAGTCTTCTAAAGCAAGTCTTCTTATGGGTCTGTCATCGTCCTTGATTTTCGCTTTTTCCTATCATTCTACTTATCTTATACTTCTATTTTTCAACAGAAAATGCAAGAGCACACAGTAGACAATAGTCAAGTCCGTAATCCCAGGCTTGACAAGAAAGAACTGCTCTGATGCCACTAAGTATAACACCCACTAGATTAAGAAATTTGTTTATTTAAATTAATTGTTAAGTAACTATGTAGTTAGAAAATGTTAGCTTGATTAAAATCTTTTCTCATTTATTTTTCGCAAACGTTTAATGAAATATAAAATCATTATATAAAAAATCATGATCATTATATATACATATACATACACACACATCAAGTTTAGGTACATAATTAAAGTACATTTATCCAAATACATACAAAACAAATACATCATAAAGTCATCCTAATTACCCGCCTATATATGTACAACAAAAATGACCTGTGTCAGAGCAACATATATCTATACTAGACTTGCCCAATCCAATAAGGTCCACAAAAAGTAATCACCAGTAGCCATCCTCACTACGAATCCTTAGAATCCATCATCTCCGTGTCCTTAAAGTCCATCATCTCCTCATCATCATCATTAAAAAATGTATGACCGTTGGGTAGCTATCCAATGCCATCAAAACTACCAACACTACTAATCTTTGACGAAGAATAAATTCAACCATAATCCTCGCTTGGATGATATGAGGGTTTAAATGAAGAGTCATTAGAGTCCAGCTGCATAAGAATCTTAGGTAACGGCTTATAGAACTGGAGATAAGGTACCGGGACCACCATAATATTGATATCAGGGCCATCATCCATGTGATGAAGAAGGGTGTCAACCAAGTCAGCATCCACTGGTGGAGGTGCGGGTGGCTATACACCTCTAATATAGTTGTTGGGAGCAGTAGTTGATAATGTCATAAGGATAGTTAATTGTGTAACACCCCAAATTTTAGGTACTAAAAATAAATCACGAGATAGCTCTTAATAGGACCCTTCTCATATGTTATTAGACAAAAGATGCCTTAAGAGTTATTGTTATTATATTTCTTATTATTATTAATATTATATTTATTGTTATTGTTATAGCAGTTATTATTATTATTATTACTATTATTGTGTTGTGTTGTTGTTATTATATTTATTATTATTACTATTATTGTTATTAATACCTTAGTATTATAAATTAGTAGGAATATTATTATAGAACTCAAAAGAGCATCTAGGGCCCAATAGGGAACTAAAGCCCACTAAGCCACATACCTACCCACATGTTATAAGAAGAGAATAGAGAATGAGGGTTAGGTTTAGCCGTCACAAAATAGAAGAAGAAAGAAGGTAGAGAGAGTATGAGGAGAAAAGGAAGAAGAAGAGAAAGAGAAAGATGAGGAATAGAAACCGGAGGACCCAAACCCTAGGACTCAGCTTTGCATGTCCATAAAGGTGAGTGCTCTCCCCCATGTCCTTCCTCATCCTTTATGTTGTTCTTGTTCATCTATTTATCTTTTCCCTCCTTATACCTTAATTTAGGGATTTAATGAGTTTTGAGGGGATTGTGAGGGAGTAAGGAAATTATAGATTAGATTGACTAATTATCAATGTAGAAGAGTGATTAAAAATCTAATTATTTATCTTGAAGCATTTAGAATTCAAAGACAATAGGAAAAATAAATTAAAATTAGTACCTCGGATCCGCTCGGCGAGATTAGATAGCCACTGGGCGACTTTTCTTCAAAAACCAGATTATGCGTTGACGCTAGCGCGTGGACCCGCTGGGCAGGTTGGGTTCCGATGTAGACCCGCTGGGCGGGTTTGTTGGACTGCCGAGCAGGACTTCCGTCCTACGGATACGACTTTTGCTATTCCGTTCTTTGTGTTTATGAACTCCTTTTTGCAGTTTTTAACTCATTGTTGTTTTTTTTCTTATGCCTTATTGAGTTTATATTGTATGATCATTATTTATCTTGAAAAAACTTGAGTGTGATATAAAATTGTGTTAGTGTTTCATGATAAAAGTTTATAAAAAGTTGTAAGCATTATTTGTGACCATGCATCATAACATTTGAGTTATATGATGAGGAAAGTATGTAGGAATCTGGCTAGGTGGAGGCCGTGATGAGTTGTTTAACCTTAGCCTTGGGGGTTATTCGGTTGGGAAAACTCCAATGATCCATGCTGATCCCATGGAGCCAAGGCGTATTGGCAAAACTGGGTAACCCTGACTAGTCACTTGGGGATATCATGCTAGTTAAGGGTGCGAAAGCCGAAGGTATCGATACCGATGACACTTCTTATGTCCTGCATTTACTCCTAGTCTACTTTCTGAAAAGTTTAGGTTGGTACCACATGTGCACAAATGGTGGTTTAGGAACATAGCACTCATGTATCTTGTTGTAGTATGACATGTTGAAGTGTGCTACGTTGTAATTATGTGAATTTTGTGACCTTATTTATGAGCGATTGATGTAATGTGAACATATGTGAAATAAATGTATGCTTGTAATTAAAATTGTGTTTGCTACCTTAAAGATAAGTGAGAGTCTAGGCCCTAGGATAGTGTTATGAGGGTTCTAGTTAGATAATAATAATTGTGAATGAAATAGAGAAAGAGTGAAACCTCACACAACGTAATAGAAAGGTATAAGACAAATAAGAGAGAACAAAATGAGGGTATTAGGGTGAGTGTTAAGGGAGTGTCAAAAGTATTTTAAAACGTTTGTGACCTTAGACTTGACCCCTAGAGAATAACCTTAAATATAAAAAGGAAGGAGAGTAAAATCTAAACAAGAAGGGTTTAAATACTAGAGAGGGTTTTGGATAAGAAAGAGTTTTTAGGTTGAGAATGAGATAGTAAGATTGTATAACAATTATGAGAATGAGAGAAGAGTTAACAGGAAACACTGATTATTGAAAGGTGTAGACTCGACCATAGGTATGGATTATTATGAGAGGCCTAGTGAGGCTAAAGCCGTGAGATATAAGTAATGAAGGTTATTCGAGTAAAAGAGTCTGACTTAGCTGTAGAACCCTTAGAGCACTCACTGAGACATTATGTCTCACTCCTTTAAGTTTCCCTTTTTTTTTTAGGATACAAGTGAAGACATATACAGGTGGAGCTTGGAGTCACGTGCAAAAAGATGTAGTATAGATTATATTGTTTTCTTGTATTCCTCTTTATGTTTTATTCGACACCTTCAGGTGATAGATGAGTTGTATTAGGCGTGTATTTTTCTCATTGTATTGTTCGTATATAATATTTAATTATATTTATGAGTCACTTTACCATGTTTCTATGTTTTTAAGTCTTTCTTTTTTGTTCTTAGAAAGCTAGACTTAGTTACGGTAATACCTCTTAGGGTGTTACAAATTGTGCCATAGGAAGAAATATATCGGGAATAGGGGACATGAACATAAAGGTAACGCATCCATGATACATAGAAAATTGGGTGGCAAGATCATAAATCTAATGTCCTTGAGGATTGTAGGATATGTGGATGTTCGCCATCCCGTGATACAACTCCATCTACTTGCACCATGAACATATATGAAAAGAAATAGAAAAGAGCGAGGTTTTACAAAGCCTATTCATCTTTTGAATAGATTTCAAAACTTAAACACATAATTATTAAACAATCAGACATAGGAAATCTTAGGGTCTAACCTATGTCATTTTTACTTAATCACAAAACTTCACTCGACGTATGGATCCATACCTATCTTCTATGATTCACCTTAACCATCAGGAATCACTGGGAAGTGATTAGGAGCTCGTATAACTCCTTCATAAGGTACAGACATCCATGTTGAAATCATCATCCTCGACGAAAGGGCCTCATGCCCATTAGGGGTATACACTCCACCAATCTTGGTGATGCTAAGCAGGCGACATGGTTACCAAGTTAGTTAAGTGAGTTATCCTGGCTTAGGGGCTAACCTGGCCATTGGGATGTTCACAACATAGTATCTGTACTCTCAAGACTTGAACAATGGTCCTTGGCTTTCATCATGTAGTGTACGAAACTGTAGCTTTGCAGATACAGGTACTCATTCTTATCAACATGGTCCTAACTCAACTAGGGGTTTCCTATGACTTTGTTTTCTAAATTTCATGACATACCCTTCAGACAATCTAGTAAAGTTCAAAATCATCCTTATAGATATACATCCATCAATTATAATTATAACAACTAAGAAAAAATTGGCATAATATAATGATATAGCAAAATTTTTAACAATTAAAATTTATACACATAATTCACACTTATATATATATATATATATATATATATATATATATATATACATACTTTTAAGTGTAGTTTCTCAATTTTATTTTTTCATATATCCTTCTCCTTTTCTAATTTTTCAAATTAGATTGCTTTAAAAGTAAAGTTTACCTACCATAAATATAATTAGAAGCGTATATTAGTTTCATAATTTAAGTTGAGAGAAATTCCTTTTTGATGTGAAAGGTTAGGCTATATTACAACCACAGAGCATACTAGAAATCCTCTCTATTATTTCTTTTACCATAATTTGATACCTTTATCTTAAAAAAAATAAATCAAGATTTCTATATTTCAAAAATAAAAAATATGTACACCTATATACTTATATACCTATGCATTGTTATTTTGTTAATTAAAACATTTATCATCATTTAAACTTGGTAAAGTATTTTTTATCAACCTACTAAATTCTATTTCAAAAACTTAACCTTTTCTTACACTAGCTATAAGTTGCCAAAAATAATAGTTATATAGGAAATTCTTTACAAAATCTTTTTACCAATTTAGACTAGAAATAATTATTTGCCAAAGATAATTAAAGCCCATTTATTTCAAAAACAAAACTTAAATTTGTTTTCCTATTCAAACTTTAACTAACTAATTAATAATTAGAGTTTAACCTTTAAAAAACAAAATCTCTTCCAAGTTCCCACTTAAAGTCCTAAGGGCCAAATTGCCTATCTATCCTAAGCCTTTATTTTATTATTTTTATTTCAAGTCAAATTTTTCCAATAATTGAATTGTAGTCATCCTTTCTGCCTTTTATTAATAGTGGGCTGAAGCCCATTATATCAATAATCATCTACAAATTCATTTTTATATTAACCCATTAACCAATTGAATTATAATACCATTTAATTAATAACAATAAAACTAACAAATAATAAATAAATAATAATAAATAATAATAGAATAATAAACTGCAGTAAAATAAAAATTCAACTATTTTAACCTTTTGCATTATAATAATTAATCATTCATAATATTAAAGGCATATTATGAAGTATAAGTAAATAACAATAGAACTAAATGAATTTAATCATAAATGACATTAAAATTAGCATAATAACGAAATTTAAAGCAACATAATAACAAGACAATAAAAGAAATATCAAAGCAATAAATAAAATAAATGAGAATAAAATAGATGCTTAATATTAGAATTAGATTAATAATAAGGATTTAGGGGATAATCCAATCAACACAACCCATTAAGAAAAATTGAATAAAGCTAAACCCCTACTCCTCCCTTTATCGCAACTAGTGGCTAAGTGGGTAGTGTTGATGAGGCTTAAGTGGTAGGAGAAGAGGTTAGAATAGAAACCCAAGTGATCTTAAGCTTAGGAGTATCTTTAATGGTGAATTTGCGTGTGGAAAAATTTTATAAGAGCTTACTGTGGAGGAACAAGCATCTGAGCACCAGACTAGTAGAAATAAGGAAGTTTTTTATGAAGGGAAAGTGGTACAAGGAGTGGTTGATGGGGTATTTTTATAGAAGAAAAATAATTTGATTTAGGATTTAATTTTGTACCTAAAATTATTATAATAAGATTTTGAGTGTACTTTCCCCCATGTGTTGAGAAAACTGACTTAAACTAGAAGTTATAGGTTAGGAAAATAAAATTTTTTATTTTATATAATTATTATGTGACAAAATTAATTAAATATTGGTTTATTGTAAGAAAATTGGATTGTGTTTTGGCGTGGTTTTGGGGTCAATCAAGCTATACCACGCCTTTCCACATATTTTGTGAGTCTTACAAAAAAAATTTAGAATTTTTGTCAAATAAATCTCATTTTATGATTTTTCACTATTTTTTTTCAAAATAAAATTTTTATAATTAAAATGTACTTAGTATAAATTTTTCAAAATATTTTGAGGCCAAAAATCTCTAGTTGGCTCTTGTAGTCAACTAGGGACATTTTGGTCATTTCACGAAAAGTGCCACAATAAATTTCTAAAAAAATTTAAAATTATTTTTAATTATTCTAAGCATATTGATGACTTAAAAATAAATTTTAAACACTCCTAACAATTTTTTATCAATTTATCCTATTATCTGGCTTTTTGGGAATAAAATGGTCATTTTACCATTTTTTGGGGCTTCGATCTGGATAAATTATTAAAAATCTATATGGAATAATACTCACTAATATGAACATAACTGTGTGGATCTGATTTTGGAGATTCCCATCCGGTTTTCCAGAAATAAATATAGAATAATTAGACAAATAGTTAAATAAGCAAAAGTAAGGGTGTTAAAACAATTAGTTTTTAATTAACTCATTTTAATTAGAAATTGGATAAATTACATTTTAACTTGTGGATTGATGCAGTGGCAATTTAACTATTGGAACCAAAGACGTATGAAGTGTCTAACCCTTAAAAATGTTTTGATAATAACAAAGATTACTAAAATTTTTAAACAGAGTAAGTTTGATACTTTAACAATCACATGCTTTTATAAAAATGAACTTGTTCTTAAAGCATAGTCCAAATAACTTTCTTATAACTTAACTTTTGAATAAGTGGCCAACATGTTTTATTACAAAGCGTCAAACATGCCCTTTTAATACAGTCTAAGAGACCTTTACATAAAAGTGTCCAATGTTTTTTTATCATCTATATCACTTGCGCTAAAAAATAACTCAGTACACAATGTTTTTGGAAAATTGACTAAGTTTAAAATGACATAACACAAACATTCCTTGTGCTAACTTGTCCTTTATAGCATATTCTTATTGCTTGTCACCAAAGAATATTTGTATTGTTTTCCTTTTTATCCCTATAGACAAGACGAGAATGTCTTCACAAAAGGATTATAAGAGGAATTTTATGTAATGAAAAGAAGATTTTAGTCATTGCGTAGCGGTGTACGATCTAACAACTTTTTCTCTTTCCTGTATACGAAAGGAAAAATCTTGTTTGCTAAAGAATATGTGTATGAGCACACTCTTAGAGCTACACCTCAGAATGTTGCTCCCTTTCTCGCCAAACGGGCATTTTCTTAAGTCTATATAAAGGAGACCTCCATGAAGAATAAACGAAGAACGATTACAAGAGAACAATTCATAAGCTTTGTTACTATTCCATTAGACAATCCTTAACTGTCACAAGCTTTGTATTAAAATTTATTTCCCTGTATTTAATTGTCATATTCTCACTCTGTGAGTAGCCATTGGTATATACCTTGATATCATTTTTGATATGTTGAGAGCTTAGAGAGGCTTAGTGAAAAACAATACTTGGGTTGTTAGTAATCTCGAGTGTAGAATACTGGTTGTTGTAAGCCTGGAAAGGCAGTAAGAATCCTTGGTTGTAACTTGGTAAAGTTAGTGGAATACCTTCCAGATTGAAGGGAATGTATCTCTAAGTTATGGAGTGAACTCGTATAAATCTCTTGTGTTCTTGCTGCCTATCCCTTATCTTTTACTTAACCTCCACACCCTTTTGAACTTGTTTTCAAATGCTTCTTTTTGAACTTATATTTTTCTTTGCAAAAAGGTTTTCCAAAAAAGCTTTCCAAGACACTAGCACACAATTCAACCCCTCTTCTTATGAGCTGACTTGTTTATTTCAATAACAAGTACCAAGTCATGGCTAGCCTCTTGAAAAATATGCACAAATGCCTCATTGATGGAGAAACACCTTTTAACCCTTTCTCTCAAGCATCCATTCCCATTTCCCATTAGATTATATATATTGTCCAAATTTATGGACATGAAATTGTGATAACTTAAGTAGCTTCCCTGAATTTTTTTTTTGAGATCCATTGAATTAGAAAATTTGAAAAACCTTAAAAAAAATTAGATTCCAATAAAACTCAATAGATTCATTTGTTTTATCCTTGTAAATGGCTTTTTGGTTTTCTTGAACCTTGTACATAAATAAGAGGATGGGGATTAGAAAGATGTTCATTAAAATTTTGTACAAATAAATCGATGTTGTTAAGAAATGAATTTTCCTACCTTGGGAGTTTTGGAGCTTAAATAATAACATTCTTTGAATTGAGAGATTTCATCTCAAGAATTTCATTTTGCTTTAGAAATTGCCTTAGTTCTTTAGTTTTTTACTATTGAAAAGATTTTATTGTGATAGAGGCATGTTTACTTTCTTTAACTAGAGCTAAATAAGCTTACCCTTTTGTAAATAACCCTCACTAACCAATTTTGGGCCTTATTTAACCATTCCTTAGAACCCTTTAAAGCTAAAAAACAATGAATGACCTTGATTGAAGAGTAGAACCTTAAACTAAAAGCTTAAATTTGAGGTTGTTTATTGGGATTTGCTTGGGGACAAGTAAAAGTTTTAAGTTTGAGATAGGGGTATAGCAAGCTACCCTAAAGATTTTGGAAAAAAATAAAAAAATAAAACTAAAAAATAGAAAATGATAAAGAAAGAGGAAGAAAACAAAAAAAATGAAAAAAGAATCAAGACCCTACCATTTCAAGGCAAGGCAATCTTAGATTTTGGGGTCAAACAAAAATCATTGATGGAAAGAAATTAGGCTTAAGCTTAGGGATTCACTTGTCAATCATACAGGCCTAAATGACTTTCTCATCCACCTTTACCTAAGCCCTATTACAACCAATAAAAGACTTCTTGAAGAAAATTGATTTTTGCGATTAAATTTTTTTAGAACTTTTGCAAACATAAGGTAGGAATTGATTTTGCTTGAGATTGGAGTGCAAACACAAACACTTGACTGAAACATATAATGGGACAAAGAGAGCTTGATAATTCTTACTTGACAATTGGTTTTGTTTGTTTTTAATGGTTTTGAACAACTAGAAGCTTACATCATTAAATTTTGAAATGATTCATGGAAAAACAAAAAGGAAAAAGGAGAATTTTTTAGAGAAAGTGAATCAATTGAATCATGCACGATGCTTATTATTTTAAAATCCCTCTGTGATTGACTATTTGCTTGAGGACAAGCAAAGTTTTAAGTTTGGCGTAGTGATAAATTCATATTTGATGATTTTATGTACATGATTTCAATGGGAAAAAAAGAAGAAAAAGAAATATAAAAAAAACTATAAAAATCCATAAAAATAGTTAGCTTTTAGTTTAATTTTGAATAAATATACTTTTGAGGAATTTCTTTCTTATTTTTGTAGGAAAATAAAGCAAAACACTTGTAAAAGGACGTAGCATCTAAAATGCTTGAGTGGCATCTCACATCATTGAAGAATCAAACAAGAAATCCCTTAGAAGCTCGACGTGGGACATTGAGTTTGAACTTAGACTCAGGTTCACACACTGGAATTATTGGAAATCTCTAGTCCCGCGCTAACTACTAACAAATACTAATTAGTAGTAGTTAGTGTGGGAGACACTAAGAAAAAGGGAAACGTTTGTTGAAACCAAAAACGTAGAAGCGTATAAACTCTCAATGTTTTGAAGATAACAAAGCTTATTAATGTTCATATTTACGCGTATAGACTAACCCTGTCACAGCTAAGAAGAAGACTCGCCAACAAGAGTCGTCCAGTTGTCATGTTAAAGACCGTCCAATAGATGTGTCAAAGACCGTCCAGTAGACGTGTTTAAAAACCGTCCAAGTCTCCAAGATCATGTATTCAAACGGCTAAGTTTTTAGTCTGAACGTCAATTAGATTTATGCTAAGTCTGCCTCGTAACTTACATATTACTACTCCTGTGAACTAACCTTCAAATCTGTTTGAAGCATTAACATCAATTCAGTGCAAAAGCACAGTAAAATGGATAAAGCAAGTCAACTTATCAAGCTGACAAGACAAATGAAGAAGGTTTAGAAGAACAGACTTGCCAGGCACAGTCCTGTACCTTCCTTTTTAGTGCAAGTCTACAAACTGGCACGCTTGACATTTCTGAAAAGATAGTCTACACGCTTCTCATTGCGTAAAGAGTCAAATTCTCTACAACGAATCTTTTTCCTGAAGAATATATATATACGTGCACCAACAAAAACAGAAGTACAACGAAAAAAGAAAAGGTGAATAGAAAAAGGCGAAGTCTGTGAAAAAGAACAAAAACGTAAAGACTTTTGTAATACTCTGTTAAGAGCGTCCAGTGGACGATAGCAAAATTTTGTAAAGATCCTCAAAGTGATCTTGAGCTTAATCTTTCAAATCCTCACTATGTGAGTTGACCTTTCCTCTTAAAACACTTGTGTGTTGTGAAAGCCTGGAGAGGCTTAGTGTAAAAGAATACTTGGGTTAAGTAATCTAGGGAGATTGCGTTGTAAAACCTGAAGAGGCCGCGAACAATACTTGTAACCTAAGATTGGTTAGTGGATACCTTCTGGGTGAAGGGATTGGACGTAGCTCAGGTTGAGTGAACCAGTATAAAACTCTCTGTGTTTTTCTTCTCTCTATCCCTACACTTGAAAACGCTTTTGTTTGATCTACTTATTTTGAAAAAGTTTTTACAAGGCACAATTCAACCCGCCCTTTCTTGTGCACTTTTTCGTATTTCAATTGGTATCAGAGCTCGGCCTCTTGGGGTTGAGCATTTAACACTGCAAGGGTAAAAACGATCCTAATCACTTATGGAGAACGAAGGACAAGCCTGTTAACAGACCACCTCTTTTCAAAGGTCAGAACTACGATTACTGGAAGCAAAGAATGATAGCATTCTTTGATGCATGTCACATAGACATGTGGAACGTAGTAGAAACTGGCAACTACCTACGCCTTGACCATGATGGAGTGGAACTCCCAAGAAGTCAATGGACAAAATCTCATAACCAGAGGTATCTCCTAAACTCAAAGGCTAGAAATGTTATGATGTGTGCCTTATCTGAATCTGAATATGAAAAGGTACATAGTCTAAAAAGTGCTAAGAAAATGTCGGACACCCTCGCTCTTGCTTACGAGGGCACCTCACAAGTAAAGAGGTCCAAATTGAGCTTACTCGTAAGACAATATGAACTATTTACTATGGAAGAAAATGAAACTATCAAACTTATGTTTGGTAGATTTCAAACCATAACAAACAACTGAGGTCCTTAGGCAAAACATATGATAATTATGATCACATTGACAAAATCTTGAGAAGTTTGCCTAGGCAATGAAGATCGCAGGTTACAGCCTTAAGAGCTTCCAAGGATCTAACAACTCTCTCAATAGAAGAGTTACTTGGAACTCTTAAAGTGCACGAACTGGAGCTGAAGCAAGACGAAGGACAGAAGAAGAAGTCCATCGCTCTAAGCGTCCAGCAACTATCCAGAGGATCAGTGTCCAAGGCACTAAACGTGGAAGAATCCTCTGAGGAAGAATCTAAGAAGGATGACTCTAATGAGGATGAGATATCCTTCATCTCAAGGAAAATACAGGCTATGTGGAGGAAGAAAGGAGGATCAAGAGCCCAAAACTTCACAAAGAAGTTTAACAAAACTCCAAAAGAAAAAAGTCCTTCAGTATGCTATGAATGCAAAAAGCCTGGACATTTTAGAGCTGAATGTCCCAGTCTACAAAAAAACAAAAAGAGGACATTCTTCAAGAAAAAGGGTCTTATGGCTACCTGGGAAGACATGGACCTATCTTCATCAGATAAAGAAGGAGAAGAAGAAGCCAACCTGTGTCTCATGGCAAGAACCAGCTTTGATAGCTCAGACAATGAGCAAGACAAAGAGGTAAACTTTGACAACTTAATCTCCTTACCAGAAGCTTATAATGACTTGCTTGCTAACTCCTCAACTCTTTAGTAGGATATAGAGAATTGAAAAAGAAATTTTCAAAAATAACAAAAGAATTCAATTTGCTCAACGAAGAGCATAAAAAGGTCTTGAAAGAAAATGAGGTTTTGAAAACAAAAAATATTTCAGAAGAAACATCTTCTCATGAAGTCTTAGAACTTCAAAAAGAGGTTACTCATCTAAAAGAAAGTTTATTTAAATTTGTCAGTGGAACTGAAAATCTAGACAAAATTCTATAGTATAGAAGAAGTCCTCATGACAAATCTGGACTTGGTTTTGTTAAAGAAGAAAACTACAAACCTGGTAAAAATATAACCTTTTGTAAAATATGTGGAAAGAATGGGCATGAATCAACACAATGTAGATATCGTCCAACAAAGAAGGCGTCCAATGCCTTCAGAACTAACCGAAAAGGACCTAAGTCTATTTGGGCACCTAAGTCCATGATAATACCTCTTGCATATTTGCTTGACAACCGAAAGAAGACCCCAGTCATGGTACCTAGACAGTGGTTGTTCACGACACATGACGAGAGAAAGGTGTATGTTCCAAAGCCTGCAACCTAAGAATGGTGGGTGGGTCACCTTTAGAGGAAACCAGAAGGGAAAGATCACAGGTATAGGAACAATCGGTAAGCATTCCTTCCCTTCTATTGAAAATGTTTTGTATGTTGAATGCCTCAAACATAATCTACTGAGCATAAGTCAATTATGTGACAGTGGACACAATGTCCCTTTTGACAAAGACAAATGTACTGTCAAGAATCTAGATGGATCCATATTATTCTCTGCTAAAAGGCAAAGCAATCTTTATAAAATTGATCTAGTTGACCTCACAAATCAAAATGTATCTTGTCTAGTATCCATCAAGGAAAATCAATGGACTTGGCATAAGAAGCTTGGACATGCAAGTTTGAGATTAATCTCAAAGCTAAATAAGCATAACCTCGTAAGAGGACTTCCAAATCTTGCTTACAAGTCTGATATTTTCTATGATGCTTGTCAAAAAGGGAAACAAGTAAAAAGCTCTTTTGAATCAAAAAATACTGTTTCCACAACTAGATCCTCTTGAGCTATTACATATTGACTTGTTCGGTCCAACTAGAATAACTTCCTTGGGTGGAAAACGATATGGACTAGTCATAGTGGATGACTACTCTAGATGGACATGGGTTATGTTCTTAAAACACAAGGATGAGTCTTATAAAATCTTTTCTACTTTTTGCAAAAGGATACAAAATGAAAAAGGTGTTTGTATAGCTTCAATTAGAAGTGATCATGGAGGGGAGTTTGAAAACGAAAGTTTTCAAGGGTTCTTTGAGGAGAACGGAATTCTCCACAACTTCTCTGTACCACGAACACCACAACAAAATGGTGTGGTAGAGAGAAAGAACAAGTCATTGCAAGAAATGGCTAGAACCATGCTAAACGATAACTTAACTCCTAAGCATTTCTAGGCTAAAGTCGTAAACACTGCATGTTATTTACAAAATAGAATTTATATAAGTTCTTTTCTGAAAAAGACTCCCTATGAACTGTGGAAAGGACGAAAACCCAACATATCATATCTTCATCCTTTTAGATGTCAATGTTTCATTCTAAACACTAAGGACAACCTTGGTAAGTTTGATTCAAATGTGATGTTGGAATACTGTTAGGCTATTCTGAAACATCCAAGGCTTATAGAGTTTACAACTCTAGAACCTTAACAGTTGAAGAAGCCATCCACGTTAAGTTCAATGACAAAAAGCCTGATAATGAAATATCAGAGCTAGACGATTCATTTGTAGTGATGAAGTTGGACGATGCCAAACCTTTAGCGTCCAGAGATCAAATGGACGATCCAAAAGCAAAAGAAAAAGAACCAACTGGACGCTCTTGGCAAATGAAGACCTATCATCCAAATAATCAAATTCTTGGAAACGTTCAAGATCATGTTAGGACAAGATCAACCTTCAAGGAGCAAGCTCAAACTGCCTTGATTTCTCAACTGGAACCAAAGACAGTGGACGAAGCTCTCCTAGATGATGGCTGGATTAGCGCCATGAAGGCGAACTTAGTCAATTCGAAAAGAATGATGTCTGGGTGCTAGTTCCTGCACTCAAGGACAAGTCTATCATTGGAACCAAGTGGGTATTTCGTAACAAGCTTGATGAAGCTGGCTATGTGGTAAGAAATAAAGCAAGACTTGTAGCTCAAGGCTACTCTCAACAAGAAGGTATAGACTTCATCGAAACTTTTGCACTAGTAGCTAGATTAGAAGCCATTTGCATCTTACTTTCATTTGCTGCTTATAGCAATATGAAGCTCTATCAAATGGATGTAAAAAGTGCATTCTTAAATGGCATAATAAACGAGGAAGTTTATGTGAAACAACCTCCTGGTTTTGAGTGTGATACTTTTCCCAAACATGTTTTCAAACTTAAAAAGGCTTTGTATGGACTTAAAGAAGCTCCAAGAGCTTGGTATGAAAAACTAAGTTCTTTTCTTTTAGAAAATGGTTTCTCTAGAGGAAAAGTAGATACCACTCTTTCGCAAAGACGTCAAAACATATTTTATCATTGCACAAATATACATAGACGACATTATTTTTGGAGCTACTAATGACGGTTTATGCAAGGATTTTTCTAGGATTATGACAGCAGAATTCGAGATGAGTATGATGGGAGAACTAAAATTCTTCCTGGGGTTGTAAGTAAAGCAGATTGAAAATGGCATATTCATACATCAGACAAAGTATGTCAGCGAACTTCTGAAAAAGTATAAGATGGATGATGCAAAAGAAATGAGTACACCTATGCATCCATCATCAATACTTACCCTGGACGACACTTCTAAAAAGGTAGATCAATCTACATATCGAGGTATGATTGGATCCCCTTTATATCTCATAGCGTCCAGACCTGACATTATGTTCAGTGTATGTCTATGTGCTCGTTTTCAGTCTGATCCTAGATAAACTCATCTAACAGTAGTTAAGAGAATCTTTAGATACTTAAAAAGAACCACTAATCTTGGTCTATGTTTTAAGTCAACCAAAGAATACAGATTAGTTGGTTTTTGCGATGCTGACTATGCAGGAGATAGAGTAGAATGCAAAAGCACCAACGGAGGATGTCACCTCATTGGTGGGAATCTAGTCTCCTGGACGAGCAAAAGACAAGGGACAATTGTCCCTATCCACAGCGGAAGCAGAGTATGTCTCAACTGCGTCTTGTTGCTCACAACTCTTATGGATCAAGCATCAGTTAGAAGACTACAATATCTACAAGAGTAACATTCCTATCTTCTGTGATAACACTGCTGCTATAAATCTGTCAAAAAATCCTACCTTGCATTTTAGGGCAAAGCACATTAAAATAAAACATCATTTTATAAGATATTATGTTCAGAAGGGAGTTGTCGATATTCAGTTTATTAACACTGAAAATCAATTGGCAGATATGTTTACAAAACCCCTTCTTGAAGATAAACTCATCCATATTCGAGATCTTCTAGGTATGGAATTTATAAGTGAATAGTTCTATTCAACATGCCTTGATCGTCCAAGGTTCGGTAGCATCCAATACTTCATCGTCCACTTGCATATATTTTCGCATTCCATAACGACTTTTAATTGTGTGTGCATCCTTATCCGCACTTAATCATGTTTTCTTTGAAAAAGATTTGAAATAAATGCTTTCTTTTTGGTCTGAGTCACTCATGCGTTGTATAACCAACCTCGAGAAATGAAAGCGCCTAACCTAGCATTTATTACACATCACCTCTCTCTTCGAAAGTAAAAGAACAGCCAAAAGCAAAACTCTTCGATTTCGTCATATACACTCAAACCCAAACCAAATACTCACCTCTTTTCAAATCCACCTGAACTCCCTCAACTTCTCAAACCCTAACCTTCCTTCAAGCTCTCAAATATAACAACTGAAAAGGCTAGTCCCACTGCAAAGGCCGTGGCTCGTGCGAAAAGCCTAGACAAGGCTATTGTTCTCATCGAAAGCCGCTTCGATATCTAAGCTCTCGATGATATAGGGGTGTATGTAAAGGATAACTTGCTCAGATGTGGAATTCTCAACTACTTCCACCTAAATGAAATCATATACCCAGAACTCATCCGACAGTTCTGGAATTCTGCCGTTTTCTCAAAGACGAACATCACTAGAACCGTTCTAGGAGTTAAGGTCACACTGGACCTAGGCTCTGTCGCCCAAGCCATTGGCTGTGAGCGGGCTGGATCCTGCATCAAAAACAGCTGGGAAGACAGCTTTGGAGGACATGACATAGTTGATACTGCACTAATGGGTCCCGAAGGACAAAGCCCAGTCGAGTACAGCAAACTGACGAAAGAAGGGAAGATATTCCAGCAGTTTCTGAACAAGGGAATTCTTCACAAGGCTGGATCTAAGAACAATGTTACCTTCCTGCACCGGTTCGCGTTGTTCCACATGATCACTGGTCAACAGTTCAACTTGCCGCACCTTATCCTGAGCAATATCTTTAGGACCATGAGAGGACTGTGGGGAGTGCGACCAGATTACCTATGCCGCACTTCTTAACAGAATCTTCTGGCAACAGCATGTATTTCATGCTTTCTTTGCTCTTTCTCTTGGGGAGCAAAACAAGATTCGGACTGTGGGTGGTGGCCATAGATTCACACAACTGCTGTTTGGACGCAACAATGTTGCACAGATGAAGGCTGGGTTCGTGATGAAGCCTTTGGAGACCACGTCCAAACTCGTGGACGTCAAAGAAGAAGCTGTTGAGATGGCACCTCTACAAACAGTAGCGCCAGTCGTCCAGTATGCTGCACTAATGGACGACGAAGTACTGTTTGAAAATCCAATTGCTGCCAGACTGTCCACCAAAAGGAGGTCGTCCAAGGCGCAAGTGACCAGAGCTACAAGGTCCAAGACCCAACGACCTTCAGCTCCACCTACTCCTTTTGTAGCTGCTCCTATTATTGCATCTGCTCCTTTTCTTGCACCAACTACAATTCCTACTAAGAGACAGTTGATCGTCGCCTCTAATGACAAAGACGATGAGCCAATTGGTAAGCTTGTCAAGAAACAAAAAGCTGCCATGGATGTTGTTCCTGTTCAACCACAATCCTAACCATCTACCTCACCCAAACGACTAACAAACACACTGCCAGGGGAAGCACAGTCCAAGAAACGTAAGCTTTCCTCTCCTGTTGCTGCTAATGAACCTGTAAATAATTTTATTGAATCTATCCTCATTGAATCATATGAACCTCTTACCTAACCACAAATCGAAACACAAGCCACACCTGAACCAGAAATGTTGTTGCTTAGTGATGAAGGTTATACCTGCACCATTCCTACCCCCAGTATCTCAAAAACTTACCTTTCCATTAAACCTCCTAAATCACCTCCCTCCTCAACCATCATCTCCTTACCTACCTCTTCCTCAGAAACCTTGGCACAAACCAAACAGAAATGGCCTCTACTTTTTGTTGAAGGCAATTTCCAAAACCTCTTAGATGATAATGCCATCATTCTGCATCTAGAGCTTCCTGAACCAGACTTCAGTTTTGACTACTCTCCGATCGTCATGGAGAAGTACATGGACGACTATGTCCATCAACCGTCGAAGAATACCTTGGCACTACCTCCTAGAGCCATTGAACACTTGCCGCTCAAGCGGTTTATCAGACGACGGTTTCCTATAGTTGTACGAGCCTGGCGCATAAATGCTCATCCTCCTAGAGTACTTCAACACAGAGTACCTCCAGTCAAAGACACCGAGAAAGCTCTACAACAAAGAGGACCAACGGACGAGCAGATCATTCATCTACAGCCTGTAGATTTGAAGTTTTGGCCTATAGATCTGGAAGAAGATGAATTCTTTCCATCTGCCTTTGAGCATATGTTCTGCAACACTCTCAAAGGTTCAACATTCTTGAAGTATCAACTGTTCATTCCTCCATCCCAACATATCTGACCTTCCACATCCATCCGCATCCAACCAGACTGCTGTCTGTCCAAGACTACCAATCATAGATGAAAATCGCAAGAAGAAAAATATTCTAACCAAGGCACCATCTTTGCCTTTACTGTCCAAAGTTGCAATTCAACATCATCCAACCCATTCCTATGAATGGTTTCTAGCTCAGCGTCTTTATACAGATATGGACGAGACTGATGTTGAACGCTTTTGGCATCAACATATGTTCCTATGCGAACAAGAAGCGTCCAGCAGTGGCGTTTCAACAGACGACAAGGCCGATATCCCAACTGCAACGAACTGTGAATTCACGTAGCGTCCAACTCGTGTCTTTCACTTTTCGGACACTTCAGCTGCCCTTGTTCGTCCACCAGATGAGCGTCCACTCCTTGGTATAGAAACTTCTATCCTATACACTTTGATTGTTGCTCTTACTCACATCAATACTTTCCAACCACCCTACCCTTGGACCCCTCCTTGACCTTATCAACTTGACGTGCCAAACCTAAAGTTTCTAGAAGCACCTCCTCCCTCCTCTAAAGCTCTTCCACCTTCTCAACCAGCTTCACCTACACCTCCACCATCGCCTACTCCTGGCTCCCAAACCTTCGCCAGCCTCCCTATCTCTACTTCTGCCCCTTCATCCTTCCTCTCTATTGACCTCGCCGTTCAACAATATGTTGCCACCCAACTTCAACCTATTTTCACTCTTCTTCACCAAATTCTCCAGAACCAACAAGCCCTCCTCCATCCTTCTCAACCTTCTCCTCCTCCGCCGCCGCCACAGTGACTGTGATGACGACTCCCTTTCTCTTATTGTTTTTTTTTTATAATGACAAAGGGGGAGAAAGCATTATGTTCCTATGTTTTTTTTTTTCCTTTTTGCCTTTGTCGCATTTATTTGTGCAAATATTATTGTCAAATTTTATGCTCTGAACAGCTAAATAAAATACAAAGTTAATCTGCTTTACTTCAAGTATTGCTTTGCTTATATTAAATCCTATATCTGTTATATAATATGCTTAATACTTGGTATGATATTTGATATGGATTCAAAACTTGGTATATCCGACTCAGGGGGAGCATAGTAAGTCTTTCGAAAACTTATTTATGTGCCTTTTTATTTTCTAGCAAAAACTTAAAAATTAATAAGGTTTGTCATCATCAAAAAGGGGAAGATTGTTGGAACCAAAAACGTAGAAGCGTCTAAACCCTCAATGTTTTGAAGATAACAAAGCTTATTAATGTTCATATTTGCGCGTATAGACTAACCTGTCACAGCTAAGAAGAAGACTCGTCAACAAGGACCGTCCAGTTGTCATGTTAAAGACCGTCCAGTAGACGTGTCAAAGACCGTCTAGTAGACGTGTTTAAAGACCATCCAAGTCTCCAAGATCATATATTCAAACGGCTAAGTTTTTAGTCTGAACGTCAATTAGATTTATGCTAAGTCTGCCTCGTAAGTTACATGTTACTACTCCTATGAACTAATGTTCAAATCTGTTTGAAGCATCAACATCAATTCAGTGCAAAAACACAACAAAATGGATAAAGCAAGTCAACTTATCAAGCTGACAAGACAAATGAAGAATGTTCAGAAGAACAGACTGCCAACGCAGTCCTGTACCTTCCCTTTTAGTGCAAGTCTACAAACTACCACACCTGACATTTCTGAAAAGATAGTCTACACACTTCTCATTGCGTAAAGAGTCAAATTCTCTACAACGGATCTTTTTCTTGAAGACTATATATATACGTGCACCAACAAAAACAGAAGTACAACGAAAAACGAAAAGGTGAATAGAAAAAGGCGAAGTCTGTGAAAAAGAACAAGAGTGTAAAGACTTTTGTAATACTCTGTTAAGAGCGTCCAGTGGACGATAGCAAAATTTTGTAAAGATCCTCAAAGTGATATTGAGCTTAATCTTTCAAATCCTCACTATATGAGTTGACCCTTCCTTTTAAAACACTTGTGTGTTGTGAAAGCCTGGAGAGGCTTAGTGTAAAAGAATACTTGGGTTAAGCAATCTAGGGAGATTGCGTTGTAAAGCCTGAAGAGACCTGCGAACAATACTTGTAACCTAAGATTGGTTAGTGGATACCTTCTTGGTGAAGGGACTAGACGTAGCTCAGGTTGAGTGAACCAATATAAAACTCTCTGTGTTTTTCTTCTCTTTATCCCTACGCTTGAAAACGTTTTTGTTTGATCTACTTATTTTGAAAAAGTTTTTACAAGGCACAATTCAACCCTCCCTTCTTGTGCGCTTTTTTGTATTTCAACGTTGGTAGAGAAGTAGAGTCAAGCGAATTCCACTAAATACCTAGAGTCTTTGAGGAGTGTTTTAATTATTTTTATCCCAACATCCCAAATGCTTGGCCAATGTTGGACATTGGTAGTGACTTTTTTGAGGGCTGTAACTAAATTGTTTCATAAGTTAGGCCCATTCTAGCTGATATTTAAACCCTTTTACAAGGCTTTTTCATCAGAATACGTTGGAAACCCATTTTTCACACCACTCAACCTAATTTTTTAGCATTTTTCTCTGCATTTCACTATTAAAAAAGCAACCCTTGAAAGAAGATCTTAAGATTCAATGGGTTCACCACCTCTATGACCACCTCTATCTTGTTCACTTTTATTTTCACCATGTTTTGTTATGTCTTGTTGTAGTCAGAGTTAGATGAGCTTTGTAGAATTCCTCTATATTGAACCATGATTTAATGTAATTTCTTGTGATTAAAGTGATCCACTCTACTCTTAATGCTTCTTGCAATTGACCATTGATAAGATGAGAAATACTAGCAACACATTCTCTAACACATTCTTTTGAACACACCCTCTCTTACTGGTTAAAATTTTTTGGAAATTACAAAAATTTGTGGATTCCATATCATATTTGATGACTTGCTCTCATGATTTTGTAGTGTCCAATAAATTTTAACTAATAATAAGGTGTGTGTTAAGAGGAGTGCGTTAGAGAGTGTGTTCCTAGCACTCCTTTTGATAAGATTGATCTTGAATATATGCATAATAAGGAATCATATGTATATATTTTGATTTGAGTAAGATTACCATGTCTTAAGTTGAGCCTAAGAATAATACTTCTTAATATATGTGTTCTTATAGATTTTGCATTTAATGTTTGATTCAATTTCAATGGAGTTGCAGAAGTAAACATTGAGTTAAATCAAAGTGGTTTTATGCCAAGGAATTGCATTTAACTTAGTGAAATCTAAACTTCTAACCCATGACTGAATTTAATTGAATTTGGGTAAAATATAAAGGATGAACACAAAAGGATTCAAATTCCTAACCATTTTTATCACAATTGATAAAACTTTTGAAAACTCTTTTAAACATAGCATTAGTTATATTGTATTGCATTCAAATTTTGTGCGATTTATATTAATGACAAACATGATTTGCCTTGCCTCCATAGTAATAATTTGATTGAATTGACTTTTGTTGCCTCAATCCTTGTGGAGATAATACCCTACTTCTTAGGTTTATTACTTGTTCAACTAGTGCTCTTGGTGCTAAAGAACCTAATAAGTTCAAATATCCTTAAGCATCACTAAGGTTCAATAGTAAAAAGAACATGTCTATTTAGGAATGTTTTCTTTGTGAACACTTCTCATGGATACTTATTTGGTGAATTAAAATTGTGCCTTCTATATTAGTAGAACAGAGGATCATAAATGTCCTAAAGTTGATAAAGGTACAAGAACAACACTAATAATTGGTATTTCAACTTATGATGATGGTCAAATCTAAGTGGATATCTTTGTTAATAACATTTTCCCCTTCTAGTGACCATGTAATGTTCTTTCTTATCACTACTTGGAATTAAATATTCTTAAATTGTGAAAATTGATTTGGGCAGACATTAAGCGATAAGGGTTACTAGTGCTTTGACTTATCATTTCATTCATACCATGCAAAATGTACTAGACTAACTTATTGCAGCTTGCTTGGTGCCATATGCTGAGCATTTTATATTTTGAATACATAATAACTTATATATAATTAGTGGTGTATAATTTTCTTCTTATGTTATCAATATATTTTACTTAAATTTAAATTATATTATTATTATTATAATAATGATAGTTATATAATTAGGAATAAAATTATCTTTGCATTAATTAATACCCCTGCAATATATGTCTTTGTTTTCCATTTTATATTTCCCTCAATCCCTCTCTTTATCACTTCACTTTCATTGTTTTAGCTAAAATCAAACAATTTCATTTTCTCTTTTTATCTATTGCTTTGCTCCTTTCTTAGTCATATAGATCGAGACGAAGACAAAGCGCCCCCCACACATATAGACACACTCTCATCTTTACCTCATACCATGCAATATGAACATGAATTGACTTATAACTACCTGCTTGGTGCCTGATAATTGACATTTATGCATACCTTTTGGGTGAGTATTTATACCATTATTTCTCATATTTTCCTTACTTAAGACTTTAATTTGACCCTGGAATTTAAGAAATGTAAGTAAAATGGATCAATAGTTAGACTTAGTGCATTTAAACATTTTGGTACTAATCTTTAACATTTTTTGCAGGATTTAAAGAAATGGCCTTGGAGCGTTTCAGAGGGAATTCTTAAACTAAGAATGATCTTTACTAAATCAAAAAGGGTTCTTATTAACCATAATTCGCTGAGCGAGAAGGATTCTCGCTTAGCGAAAAGTTGAACTCTAGAGAGAAGTGTTTCTTGAACTCGAAGAATTCGCTCAGTGAGCTTTACTTTCGCTAAGCGAAAGTTGTGCCCTGAATTTATAATGAGAAGGATTCGCTTAGAAAATAGAGACATTCGCTGAGCGAATCAATGACAGCTCAATTAATAAGGGTGCAAAGTCTAGCATTTAAGAGAGGAAAAACATTAATGAGAAAACATTCTTTCGTGGAGATGCATTGAAGACACCTCTAAACCCTAGAAGACTTTGAAGCAAGTTGGGAAGCTCTCCATAGAACTCTAATCCATTTTCTTCATCTCTTCTTGGATGCTTTTCTCCACTATGAGTAGCTAGATTTACCCTTGGTTAGGGTTTGATGTAACTAAACCTACTCTCATGTATACCTTTTAAGTTATTTATTAAAGTTTATGTTTTATTCAATTGTATCTCTATTTTTGTGCGTAATGCTTGTTATAGTTTGATCTCCCATAACTTGATTTTATTGTGTGAATGTTGTTGGAAAACACTTTCTTTTCAAGGAACTGAAATGAACACCTTATGAATCTTGTATCCAGGAATGGAAAATGATTTATTAGCCATTTCTTAACCTTTTTCTTAAAGCAAGTTGTTTGGATAAATTAATCAAGGGATTGTTGGTTTAAACAAATAACTTAGGTATATTTTACTAAGGGGTTAAGGTTTAGCTAATTTTATGGGTTAATGGTAATGAATGAAGCATGAACTCAATGAGTAATCTTCGTATGCATAAGAGGACGATTTAGTGGAGTCAAACCCCAATTCTTTATTTGCTTGCTAATCTTAATTTTTGCATACTAAGTGTTCATCAAAATTCCTAAAAGAATATTTAGTGTCTTTGCATGAATATTTCTTTTTATAGCATCAATTGTGTAAAAACTTAGTATTACACAAGTCCCTTGGGAAACGATACTTGTACTTATCACTGTCTACTTGTACAAATTGATACATTTACTAATGGGTTAACAAGTTTTTTGGTGTCGTCGCTGTGGACTTGCATCTCTATACGAGGCATTTTCACAGTTGTTGCTATACAGGATTTTAATTCTTTAATTCTTTCATTTATTATTCATATCTTATTCCTTTACCTTTGTATTGTGCTAATCCTTTGGCTCTAGTCTTGTTATCTTTTGTGTATACGAGGTAAAACTTGTAATGACCCATTGTCGCTACAATACTCCATACAAACCTATATATCTACATAAAGATATTTAATAATAATATCATCCACATTTGCCAAATGTATATAAGATATGAAATAATAATATATACATGTCCATATATATATATACAACATCAAGGGAGAACACAAAAAAAACTCCCTATGGCTAGTCAAATATATACAACAACATCAAAACCAAAACAAGGTAGCTTCCAGAAAAGCTCCACCCAAAAAGTGTCTTCAAAAAGTCTCCATCTGAGACCTCCCTCATCTACTCTAGGAAGCTGGATCTGCAGATGCCTTGCCTTCTGCTCCCATGCCAAACTGACATGATCATCACAGTCAGAGCACCACAACAACAACAACAAGACAACCACCATAACAAAAACAAGGCAAGGGTAAGCTTACGAAACAAAAATCAACATATAATATACAATTCATATTGTAAATCATCAACTGGCCAATTTAGAATCCAAGACATCAAGGAAAATGGGTTTACATAGATCATCACATCACACACCATGCTTCAACCTTTACATGTTAATGTATGAATGACACAACTCTCGAGAGATTTCTACATTCGAGCGATCAGCCAGGTCTTACCCCCTACCATAGCCTTCCAAGCACCATTCAGTGATTGCCAAAACTCTGATCACTAAATAAGCTTATGGTTGTCAGGATAAGTACATGTGGGTGGTGGTATATTGCGACACAAGGCTTGCATTGCCTTGGCCACCTACGGAATTACCCATCTACTTATCCCTTAGGCTTATTTGAACCCACTTTTTACCTAGGCACTAGTTTGGAGGCCTAACTGAGTACTAACTCTAGTCACCATCCGACTTACGTGCCTGTCCGTACACGGCATGAGGCCTACACCACCTCAGCCAACAACATATGCATGCAATGCATGAGTTACCACAACAATCAACACAACCACAACAATTATCATATTCATAGACATATATACATCAACACAATACCACGTGCCCTGCTTAGCACCACCTGTGGTTCAACAATCTTCATCAACCCCACTTAACTCTATGCACTCCCAATTCGCCCTCTTACATGGTCAACAGGCAAGGCTTTACTCAATCAGCACACATCTCAAGAAATATCTTACATGTCTTAGGTGAGGTCCTATCTAAGCTACCAACACCCTCTGTAAAATATCTCATCATCACAACACACCACAACTAGTGGAGGTTCTACCTAAGCAACCTTCCGCTCAACTACTAATTCCTCACAAATTTTCACACAACATACAACAATACATGCTTGCTTAGTGACCTATACGCTCGCTCAGCGAGTACCTTTTATATAGAGAGCACATTTCCCTCTCGAAGGTTTTTACTCAACAAGTATAAGTTTCCCTCAGTGAACTCAAATCTAAAATAATCCCCTTCTTTGTTCCTGTTTCTCGCTCAACAAGGGTCGCTCAGCGAATCCAGCTAACCTCCTCACCCCTCGCTCAGCGAACATGGGTGTCGCTTAGCGAATCCAACTACAGAAAACCACTCAGTCTCTGTCAACATGCTCGCTCAGCGAATAACCAATCCAGAGAGTAGCCAAGTCCCTGGCACTATTCTCGCCCAGCAAACATATGTGTCACTCAACGAGACACTTATAATAGAGAGCCACAACCTCCAAGGCTCCAACTCGCTTAGCGAAGACAAGTCTCATTCAGCAAACCACTTTAGCACTCTCTATAACACTCATCCTTCGCCCAGTGAGTATTTAACTCATTCAACGAACCACATTCTAGAAATTTTCCAAAATTCGAATGATCATTCGCTCAATGAAGTGATTTTCACTCAACGATTCTCCATTTTTCTTCACTTAGTCATCCCACCTTAAGAACACTCGCTCAGCGACAATGGTGGTTGCTCAGTGAGCCTTCATCCCAACAACTTTTCCCCCGCTCTAGGGCACTCTCGCTCAGCGAGGCCCCTAGTCGCTCAGCGACTCCCTTCGAACAAAACCCCAAAATATGATATTTTCTCTCATTCTTACTCCAAATCAATTCAAACAGAGTTCAACAGGTTCACACAACATCCAAAATCAATAAATTCAACACAGATTTGCAGTTATAACACCCCACGCCACAATTTCTTCAAGCACAAGAAAAAAACCCATTTCAACCACAAATGTCCACATAAATTCCATTCAATCAATTTTCAATCAAAACCAAGCCAAGAATCATGCTTAACAACAACAAACCAATCAACTTATAAGCAAAGTAAGCTTTCCTTACCTTTAAAAGTTCTTGGATTGATTTTAGCTTCCTTGAGAATCTTTCGTCTTAAGCCAAACTATCGAGAATGGTTCCTTTTCTTACCACGATCACTAAATCATTCTCACAATCTCGCTTACAACTTCATAACTCAGTAAATTCTAGAGAGATAGAAAGGAAATGAGAGTAGAGAGAAAAAGAGAAAGGGAAATGAGGAAGAACAGCGCCCTCCCTCTTTTATATACCTCGACCTTTTGGGGCTCACATACAGACTTTTGGCCAACTAAGGCCCAAATCTCACCAAACTACTTCCCATGTCTACAAACTGGTTTAACTCACTGTTTTTCTCTCAAAACCCAAAATTACACTCATAGCATACCCCATTTGGCTCAAGTACATATCTCAAGTTTCCTAAAATCAAACCAAAAATTCAAACAAACAACACAACTATTATCACACACAATATACCACACACCAACAAACCATTTATTCCTTTTAATCACCTAGATTACATATCTAAGTTCCACTTTTTAGTTATCAAACACTTAACCAAGCATTAGGAAAACAAGATGTTACAAAACTCTTATAGATCAACTACTCCTCAAGCTGAAAATTGAAAGGACTGCCCGAAAAGCAAATAGCAAGTCAAGAAAACAAAAGGAGTTATCCAAGCAAAAGGATCAACAAGAAAACCCTCACACTACTTCGATTTCTCAAACAAGCCAACCATAAAAAGAAGGAGACATGGTTGAAGAAAAAGAAGAAGAGCAACCACCTACAAGAACACTTAGAGATTATGGCTACACTCAAGGGCCAAGGCACTACTCTAGCATTGTGTAACTTCACATCACAGCTAATAACTTCGAATTGAAGCTAGCCTTGTTGAATCTTGTGCAGTAAAATCAATTTGCTGCTTTGATCATGAAGACCCTATTGCACACCTCTCCACCTTTTATGAGTTGTGTGATATAGTGAAGATCAATGGTGTGTCAAATGAAGCCATACGTCTCAAAGCTTTTCCTTTCTCTGTCACTGGCAAAGCCACGGCTTGGCTCTAATCCTATTCTAACCAGAGTCTGACCAAGCGGGAAGATGTAGAGGGAACTATCTTGCAAAGGTTTTTTCTACACTGTAGATATTTGCAAGCAAGAACCAAGATTACCACTTTTGCTCAAAAGGAAGGAGAGCCACTTTGTGATGCTTGGGAGATATTCAAGCATTTGCTTAGGAGTTGTCTAGGACATGGCTTTGATGATCTCACCCAAATGCAAACTTTTTATAATTGGTTGAGACCACATGATAAGCCTATGTTAGATGCCTCAATTAATGGAACAATGAATGTAACATCCCCAAAATAGGCTAATACCAATTATGTTAATAATTGATAAGTAATTGTCTTTGATATTGTTTTCATTAGTGCTCTGCATGGGATGCGACGTTACTTCATATTATCTTTATTAGTGGACCAGAGTCCATTAGTTGAGAAAAAGAACCATTGGTCCAATAAAAGCCCAAAGCCCTTTTGTCTTAAAACCCCTTTCCCACCCTTACTCTCTCTCCCACACACCTCTAGTTTTAGAAAAGAGAAGAGAAAAAAGGAAAGAAAGGAGAAAAGAAGGAGAAGGAGCAAGGAGCAAGGGACACCTACAAACTCAATATCTTTTAGAACTCATAATGAGTGCTTTATCTTTATCCACTTCCCCTTCCACCTCTTGATCACGTGGTTTTGTGACTAGATTTTGGGTTTTGAGTTTTGAACCCTAACAAAGGGTATTTTTGTAATTCTTGTAGTTTTGCATGATTGATGAGTTGTTTGATGTTAGGTTGATGTTTAGAGGCTTTTAGGATCATTTTTGAACCATTTATGATGAATTTGGATACTTGGGGTGGTTATGGTTAATCTGGAATGCGCAAAAATCGCAAAATTGCGATTCTGTAGAACTGTGCTTTGATTGAGTGAAAATTGAACTTTCACTAAGCGAGAAAAAGTCTGGCTCAATGAAAATACCTCCACAGATAGGTCTGGAAACCCCATGTGGGCTCGCTAAGTGAAAGTGGACCTCGTTGAGCGAAAATTTAACTCTAGAAAGGGGGTTTATCTCTCGCTAAGTGAGCCTACCCTTGTTGAGAGAAAAAGGTTCTAGAGAATAGATTTGGGACCTCTGCACATGTTCGCTGAGTGACTCCTTGGCTCACTAAGCAATAGGGTCTTACTCGCTAAGCAAAGTTATACCTTCGTTGAGTGAGAGACCCATGGAACTGCATATTATTCATATCATATTATGATGTTGCATACTGAAATGATATTTGAGGACATGATGTAAACATATGTGAGTTTTTTTTAGAAGTCTCCATTTGGGAAGGAGGTTAGTACCCCCTCTAGACATCGATGGAAGACCAAATGTTTAAGTAAAGAAAAAGATGCATGCTAAGACTAAGGTGCCCTTTTTGGGTGAATGGGCGAGGTTCTATCACTTCCCATTTCCCAAAGCCTAGTTGCTAAACCTCTCGGACTGGAGGGGTATATAAGTATGAGGTCATTACATAAGGACAAGGGAGACGCTCCTTGAAAGTTTGAACTCAATACTTTGCCGTAGGACGGAAAGAAGAGAAAGATTAATGTTAAGCATGTGAAAAGTGAATGTTTAAGTTATGTTCATGAATATGTAAAGGTTTAAGAAAAGTTTTAGACAAATGGTGCATTCATAAGGCATATCTATATTGTTGCATGTTTATAACACTTACTAAGACATTGTCTCATTAGTTTAGTTTCATGTTCTAGATTGAACAGGTTACAATAAAGTGGCTTAGAAGATATTTATGTTTTGTATAATGATATCTTCCTAGGCTAGTTTTTGAAAGACAATGATGTTCTACTATATTCCTTTGTACAAGTGATTCCCTAGGTATAGGGAATTCCTCCTTTATAATGTATGTGAATATGTTACTTGAGAAGCATGTAGAACTTTGAATAATGAATTTCTTGAGTAATGACATCTCATATTGTGTTATTCTTGTATGTATGTTTTATTATCCACACTTTATGGCTAAAAGGTATCAGCTAAGGTAATACCTCTCAGGGTGTCACAATGAACACAAAGACGGCAGAAGAAGCATTAACTCTCATTGAAGCTATGTCCTTGAATGATTATTTGATCCAACATGATAGAGGAGGATTTGCAATAAAAAGAGAAAAAGGAGTCTTGGAGTTGGGCTCTTAAAATGTTATTCTAACCCAAAACAACTTATTGTTGCAACAAATTGAGGCCATCACCAAACAAATTGCTTAACTTCCTCAATAGCTTAAGGCCATACAAAACACTCATGTCCAACATTATCAAGTTTTAAGGTGTAATTTTTGTAAGAGGAGACCATCTTAATAGTCATTGTGAGACTACCCCTAGCCAACAAGAAGAAGTTAATTATGCGGGGAACTATGGAAGGCAAGGCAACAACCCATATTCCAACACTTATCACCAAGGGTGGAGGAATCATCCTAGCTTTGGATAAAGGAAAAATGCAGGCCCTTCAAATAGGCGACCACCTCCTCCTCAACAACATCCACCTCAACAACAAGCGCCTCATGATTGAACTTCTAAATTAAAGGAGACCTTAAATCAATTCATGCAAGTGTCAATCTCTAACCAAAAGAACACCGAGGCCTCTATCAAGAACTTGGAGATGCAAGTTGGTCAATTGGCTAAGCAATTAGCAGAGCAAACTAGAGGAAAATTTTCTACTAATACCCAACATAATCCAAAGAAGCATTGTAAATCTATTGTGACAAGGAGTAGGAAGGAAGTTAGTAGAGAGAGTAGTGAGAAAGAGAAAGAAAAAGAGCTTGAGAGAGAAAAAAAGATGAAGAAAAGAATGAGGAGAATAAAAATAAAACTGGGGGAGAAAATGAGAAAAAGAATAGAGATTGTGAGAAAGAAGGGGAAGAATGCTCCTCTAGCTAAATCAAAGAGCCAAATTGTTAAAGAGGAGAAGAAGTTACAAAAAGCCCCTCCTGCCTAACACCTACCTTATCCTCATGCTCCACCGAAGAAGGACAAGGAGTGGTAGTGTGCTCGCTTCTTAGACATTTTCAAAAGATTGCAATTTAATATTCCCTTCTTAGAAGCATTAGAGCATATGCCCATTTATGCTAAATTCATGAAGGGTCTCTTAACTAAGAAGAAGAAATTCATAGAGAAGGAGACAATTGAATTGGAAGGCGCATGTAGTGCTATCATTCAGAGGATGCTACCATAAAAATCCAAGGCCCCTAGTAGTTTTGCAATTCCAGTTACCATTGGAGGATTAGCTATAGGGAAAGCTCTCTTGGACTTGGGGGTAAGCATCAATCTTATGCCTTTATCTATGCTGAAAAGAATTAGAGATTTGGAGGTTAAGCTCGCAAGAATGACTCTATAGCTGGCAAATAAATCCATCAAATATCTGCATAAAGTAGTAAAAGATGTGCTTGTGAATGTTGATAAATTCATGTTCCCTACTGACTTTATGATGATGGATATGGAAGAGGACTCAGAAGTTCCTCTTATTCTTGGAAGGCCATTTATGAAGACAGCCCATATGTTGATAGATGTTGACGATGCAAACTCACGATCACAATGCAAGATGAAGAGATTGACTTTAATGTTTTTGAAGCCATACTCACCTAAGCAATAGAAAAGCTAGCTTTCAAGTGGATGCACTTGATGAAGTTGGGAGTATCATGAGACAGCTACATTCTCTTTCTCCTCTTAAGTGTGCTTTGAAAGACACTCTAGCAAATCTCACTAAGGTGGAAGAGAAACAAATTGAAGATGTATTAAGATGGCTAGACATAACAAAGGAAGTCCCACTAAGTGAGAAAAAGATTGAAGAATTGAAAATTGAAAGCGAAGTGGAGAAAGCAAAGTTAGAGCTCAAAATGCTACCTCCCCATCTAAAACATGTATTCCTTGAAGACAATGAACAGAAACCTGTGATCATTAGTAACTCTTTATCCATTAAGATGGAGGAGAAGCTAGTAAAGGTGCTTAAAGAGAACAAGCAATTGGATGGTCCCTCTCAAATCTTAAGGGGATTATTCCATCCTACTACATGCATAAAATCATGATGAAGGAGGATTTTAAGACTATAACTCAGCCACAGAGCAGGCTCAACCTGACTATAAAGGAAGTTGTAAGGAAAAAGGTTCTTAAAATCTTTGAAGTAGGAATTATTTATCCTATTTCTGATAATGCATAGGTGAGCCTAGTTTAGGTGGTTCCAAAGAGAGGTGGCATGATCATGGTAATGAACGAGAAAAATGAGTTAATTTCAACTAGAATGGTAACTGGTTGGAGGATATGTATCAACAACCGGAAGCTCAACAAGGCCACTAGAAAAGATCATTTTTCACTCTCCTTCATGGATCAAATGCTGGTAAGGCTAACTGGCCAAGCTTATTATTGCTTTCTAGATGGTTATTCGGGTTATAACTAGATTGTGGTTAACCCAAAAGACCAAGAGAAGACGGCCTAACTTGTTCGTTTAGAGTGTTTACTTCGGAAGATGGCTATTGGGCTATGCAATGCACTGGCGACATTTCAAAGATGTATGTTAACCATATTCTCTGAATTGGTAGAGAAATGTATGGAGGTGTTTATGGATGACTTCTTAGTGTTTGGAGCCTCTTATGATCTATGCTTGGCCAATCTAGATAAGGTGTTGAAGAGATACATTCAGACAAATCTTATCTTGAACTGGGACAAATGCTATTTTATGGTTCAAGAGGGGATTGTTTTAGGGCATAAAATCACCACTAAAGGCATTAAAGTGGACTATGCAAAGGTTGATGTAATTAAGAAGCTACCACCACCCACAAATGTCAAGGGTATTACAAGCTTTCTAAAGCATGCCAGATTCCACAAAAGATTCATTAAAGACTTCTCCAAGGTAGCTAAACCCTTGTGTAATTTGCTAAATAAAGATACTCCATTTTGCTTTAATGGTGATTACATAAAGGCCTTCAACACATTAAAGGAGAAATTATTCACTACACCTGTGATTGTCGCTCCAACTTGGGGCTAAAAGCTCAAACTATGTGTGATGCAAGTAATACAATTGCAAGGTCTTTCATTCTATGTACTCTACTAGTAAGGTGTTGAATGATGCTTAACTCAACTATACCACCATTGAGAAGGAGTTACTAGCAATAGTATATGCCTTGGAAAAATTCTGATCTTATCTTATTGGCTCTAAGTTTATCATCTATACTAACCATGTTGCCATAAAATATCTCCTCACAAAACCGAACTCAAAACCTCAACTTATTGATGGATCCTCTTAGTACAAGAGTTTGATTTAGAAATTAAAGACAAGAAGGGAAGTGAAAACTTGGTGGCTAACCATATTTCCAGATTGACGAATGAAGAGGTGATCGCTTAAGAAATGGAGATTAAAGAAGAATTCCCTAATCATAAATTGTTTTTGGTGAAGGAGCGACCTTGGTTTGCTGACATGGCAAATTTCAAGGCTGCCGGCATTGTTCCTTAAGACCTTAACTAGCACCAAAATAAAAAGTTCTTTAGGGATGCTAATTATTACGTGTGGGATGATCCTCATTTGTTCAAAATAGGGGCTGATAATCTTCTTAGGCGATGTGTGACTCAGGAGGAAGCCAAAAGCATTATGTGGCATTGCCACATGGCGGCCACTATAATAGAGAGAGGACAGCTACTAAAGTCCTCCAATCTAGTCTATTTTGGCCCACACTATTCAAAGATGCTCAAAGCTGTGGCAAATGCCAAAGAACCATAAGCATCTCCAAATGACATGAAATACCATTGCAAAATATTCTAAAAGTTGAAGCGTTTGACTGTTGGGTTGTTGATTTTGTTGGACCCTTGCCCTCCTCATTCTCTAATGAGAATATACTTGTTGCTGTAGACTATGTGTCCAAATGGTGCAAACAATTGCTACTCCTAAGAATGATGCCAAGACTGTGATAAAATTTCTCAAGAAAAACATATTTTTCCGCTTTGGTGTGCCAAGAGTTCTGATCAGTGATGGAGGGTCACACTTTTGCAATGCTTAATTCTAGAAAGTTTGGGAGCACTATAGTGTGAGACATAAAGTGGCCTCTCCAAATCATTTGCAAACCAATGGCCAAGCTTAAGTTTTCAATTGGGAAATCAAGAAGATCTTAGAGAAGACAATGACATCATCTAAGAAGGATGGGGCAAAGAAGTTGGATAACGTTCTCCAGGCATACTACAATGCATTTAAGACACCAATTGGAATGTCACCATTCCAAATGGTGTATGGGAAAGCTTTCCATCTACCAGTTGAGATGGAACATTGAGCCATTGGGCTCTCAAGTTCCCAAATTTTGACCTATCTCAACCAATTAAGAAGAAAATCCTCCAGCTTCATGAGCTTAAAGAAATATGCCTCGATGCTTATGAGTCTTGAAAGCATTACAAGCAGCGGATCAAGGCTTATCATGATAAGAAGTCTAGGCTTCACCAACAACACCAGTGCTCCTTAAGGGAAAACATTTGGTCTAATCATTTTATTCCCCAACAACTCTTCCACCTGTTTCTTCAACTCAGCTGACTCTGCTGGTGCCAGCCTATAAGGAGCTATCGACACCAGTCCCACTCCTAGAACCAAGTCTATAGCAAACTCTACCTCTCGCTGCAATGGCAAACCAAGTACATCCTCAGGAAAAACTTCAGAAAACTCTTTGACTACCGTCACAAAGTTCAGGTCTAGGTTACTCTTGACTTCCAGGAAAGACAAGATCATGTACCCTTTAGCTCCTTCTTGTAAAGAAGTTTGGGCTTAATTGGTAGTGATAAATGTAGAATCCTCGAAGCTAGGAAAAATGAAGGTTTTTCTAGCACAATCAATCAGGATATGGCTAGAAGATAACTAATCCATCCCTAAGATCACATCAAATTTAGATAGAGGGAGACAAATCAAGTTAACTCTATATCTACGCCCACTAACAACAATTAGGCAATTAGCATAAACAACCGAGGTTGCCATAAGAGTAGTTGTCGGTATAGAAACAAGCAAGTCAAAAGATAAAGGACAAGTAGGCAACTACAACTTCTTCACACACTCATAAAAATGAAAGAATGCATGGCACCTGAATCAAACAGTACAAATAGGAGATTGCCAACTATCTCACACTCGCCTTATATCATATCATCAGAACAGGAAGCTTCTGCCCCATCCATAGCAAGCATATGACCAACTCCCATGGGCTTCGCAGCTCACATGCATTCATGGTAGACTTTGCCTTTACCTGGGCTCCACAATCTCTGGTGATGTAACTGAGCCTCTAACACTTGTAGCAAACACTACTCCTCAAAGAACACTAACTAGCATAATATGGTCCTCCACACCCGAAGCATTGAACCTCCTACGATCCAATCTGAGACATGACCGATGAATGGTTCTAAGAACCTGAAACTCTAGACTGTTGAGGTCTAGAGGACTATTGTTGTCCCTGCAGTCTACTGTAAGGCTTCCTTTGTTGCCTTCCTTTTCTGGATCTAGATGATCCACTGCTATGAGTTCTCACCACTCAAGTGCCAAACTCCAAATGCTTCACCGTGTTGGACTTCTCCACAAGTGTGGGGTACTCCCTGATAGTCACAGGGACTATCATCCTCTTCAGCTCATGCTTTAAGCCTTCTTCGAACTTGAGGCACCTCCACTCCTCAGTCGTAGTACTGTGGGTAAAACTGACCTAAGTATTCAAACTTGCTCGCATACTCACTCACGGTCACATTCCCTTGGTACAACTATAGGAATTCCATTTCCTTTGCATGTTTGGCATTTGCTGGGAAGTACTTCTCCAAGAAGTGTTCTCGAAAGCTAGCTTAGGTGATAGACTCACCCTGGGCCTCCATCAGCTGCCAGGCTCCTTGCCACTAATACTCTGCTTCACCAACTAGCATGTACGTGACATAGGTGACTTTTTAATCATCCAGACAAGCCACAACCCTAAAGATCTTCTCCATCTCCTACATCCACAAATCAGCCACATCCAAATCTAACTCACCCTTAAACTGGGGAAGGTCACTCTTCCAAAATTCGGCCAACCTTTTGAACTCAGGAGGCACAGCAGCATGACCAACTTCATCAATAGCTCGAGATGACTCTAGTTATGCCATTACAGCCTGATGCTATTAAGCCATGACAGTCGATTGCTGAGCCACAATATTTAGCTGTTGGGCCAAAGCAACAACCATCGCCTCCTATAGCCCTAGCGATCAAGGATAAATCAACTGGAGATGGTGGTGGTGGGTTAGATCCCTTCATCGAGATCCTACAAAATCAACCATGACAAACAACAACAACTTATAAGTCATCCAATCCTGATCACTTCTCTCATGGAAGGATCTATTCTATGACAACCTAACTAATACAATCAATACATATCACCATATTAGAAACACACAACAAAAACATGTTAGACCTATTTCTTATAAGCTAACTCGAAGGACATAACCAGCTCTAATACCAAGAATGTAACGACCCATAGTTGTTATGACACAACACTACTTCTCCACATCATCTAAGAAAGGGTTTATTTAGATAAAAGTCCTGTGTTTGAGTCTTTCAAAAATATTGCAGATTTATTTTTCACTTTTACAACTTAGAAGGAAAAACCCAATAAACATCATACCACTGAGAACTACCATCGCATGCAAGCATATTATGTGTGTGTGTGTGTGTATAGCCGTCAAAATAAGACTCATCTGCTTTAATCTGCACCACCACCATACAACTTTTACAGATCGCAAGAATAAATAAACATATGAAATAACACCAAAGCCAAGATATACATCAATAAATGGGAAAGGGGTACAAAACACACTGTCTAGGGCTGGTCAAACTATACATCATGACAAAAGATGAAACAATCATCAAAGAACATCAAAAGTGCATAAGTGACTCATCATGTCGCACTATCTCCAACTAGTAGCTCTATTTTCAACTTTGAGTAGCCAGATCCACTAAGGCCTCACTGTTTGCTCCCATATCCAAAGACGTGATCATCACAGTCAAACAAAAGCAACAACCACAAACACTAGCAAAGTAAAGGTAAGCTTACTTAAAACAACATAACATGTCATCAAAGGAATAACTAACAATGATATCATACTCGTTTACCGAAAAGGAAACTTCCATATCAATCACCAAGAATTCACATCATCACTCATATGTGTGTGTGTATGTGTGTGTGTGTACAATTCTACTTGTAAATCCCATTATGTCAGACCACATGATGCAATTATTTCAATAACTACGATGCCAATACATGAGGACACTACTCTTGAAAGATTTACAATAATTCTAGCGATCAACCAGGTCTCTTCCCCTACCATGGTGTCAACAACACCTCGTCATATGCCTTCCACCATTCAAAGATTGCCAAACTCTGATCTACAAATAAGATTATATGATCTGTCAAGATAAGTGTACGTGTGTTATGGCTCACCATGACTCAAGGTTTGCATTACCTTGGTCCCTTGCAGAATTGCCCATCCACTTATCCCCGAAGGCCTATGATAGCGACCCCACATCTCATCCAACACTAGGATGGAGACTTTGTTAGAGCGGTTTGCTCTAGTCAGCCAACCAATTTACATGCCTACTCACACAACGACATAGGTCCATCCTCAACAACCTTAGTCGCCGACATATGCATGCAATGCATGTACAACACCACAACATAGCCTCAATATCAACAAGTTAACTAATTTTGATAACAACACCATGTGAGCTAAATTCAACACCACACATGGACAGATAACCACTACCAACCCCGTGGCAGCTCAATTTAGCACCATACATGGTAAATAGGTAATGCCATATCCAAGCAGCCCATACCCCATTAAAAACCTCAAAAAAAACATTATTTACAACAAGTGGAGGTCCTATCCAAGCGACCTTCTACTTTAACCACATGCTCAACAATTATAATGGGTTCACGCTAAGGATCCCTTTCAAAGCCATTTAAACACAATTACATTTCAACTGAGACAACAAATTGTCTAACCAACTTGCTTAGCAATCCATATACTCGCTCAGCGAAGGCCTTCCTTATAGAGGGTCTACCTCCCTCCATGAAGGTTCTTGCTCAGCGACCATAAGTCCCACTAAGTGAATACCCACCCCAAAGAGCACCCTTTTTCTATCTCCAAAGACTTTTGCTTAGCGATAACTGGGATTGCTAAGGAATATGTTCTAGGGACTCACAAATTTTTCTCAATCATGATTCACTCAGTGAGTTTTGCTCTCACTCAATGACCAACCACTCCAAAGGGCCACAAAATCTAACGACGTGCCTTTTACCAAGCGAACACATTTCTCAGTCAGTGAAATGCTTACCATAGAGAGCATCAACTTCTCAAGACAAGAAATCGCTTAGTAAGGTTAGTCATCGCCCAGCAAACCACTTCTAAACATTTTGGAATGCCCCATACTTGCTTAACGAATCATCTATTCGCTCAATGAACCATCTTTAGGAAAAATTTCAGATTCTCATGAACACTTGCCCTAGTGAGAAGAATACTCGCTTAGCGAACCACTCTGTTTCTCCTCACTATAACGAGGTTATAAGTATTTGCTCAACAATAACATGGGTTGCTCAGTGAACCTCAAGGACGAGAGCTCCATTCTGCTCTCAAGGGCATTCTCGCTCAGCGACCATAGCTAATAAAACTATAGGCTCTCGTCGAAAACCTAAATATCCAAACTTTATCCCTCCCCACACTTTAAATCAATTCCACAGAACCCAAACAACTTCGCTCATCAATCAACAACAACATATCTAATAGGTATCACAACCATTACAACATTTCAACAACAAATCATCACATTCATCATTAAACCCATTTTTCAACAAAACCCAACATAACTCATTCAATCTTATTTTCAACACACACCAAAGCAATATTCACACATAATCACATTCATACATCAAGAAATCAATAAGTGTAAGCTTGTCTTACCTCTTAGAGCTTTTGGAAATTCAAATTTTTGCAAAAGGAGAATGGGAAGATGTGAGCTCTAGAGCCTAACCTTCAGGGAAATAATCATTCTCACCACAAAGGAATGGGATCAAGTCTTGAAATCTTGCTTTACTCTTAAAGGACTTGAGAGATGGATTTGGAGAGTGAGAGAGATTGGCAGTCTTTGGGTAATCTAGCCAAATGAGAAGGAAGGAAGGCCATGGGTATCTTTAAAGTCCTCCAAGGCCTAAAAAGGTTGTGGGCTCACTAAGGCCCAGGATCCATCTAATCACTCCCTAAGACCCAAACTAGTCGAATATCATTGTTCACTCGACAACCCGGATAGATATCATCAATAAATACATTTGGCTCAAACAACATTCTCCTCAAGTTCCAAAAACATAGGCTGGATTTCCAAGGCAACACACATAAAACAACAATCACATAACTGCAACTTATTTATTTCAACTTAATTATCGAGATTATATTTTAATTTCCACTTTTAATTATTAAATCACTAAATCACACATGAAGGAAAACACAGGTGTTACATGCTTTATGTTTAGTAATTTTCCACTTTCACTATTTTGACCCCATTTCTTATTCTCTCTACCCTCCTTACAATTGCACTCACGTCTTGCATCCTCTTTGTTGCATTGTTCTATCAGTTGAATTCCAGTACGTTTTCAATTTGTTTTACATTATTATTGTACTTTTATTTAACTGTTGCAATGTTTATTTAGATCACTCTTTGTTTTCTATTAAGTTCAAATTTAGAATTTATTTTTATTTCAATCAGGTTGGTAGCTTATAATTTTTCTACTTGAGTTGTTTGGTTTGGTTTTGATCAAACCCTTGATTAAGGCATAGATAACCCTAGGTTAAATGAAGTTTAAGCATAAATGATCATGTTCATAAGGTGTTTGACAAAGTGCCTTTGAGAATTTTGGAAAAACTTCCATATTCGTTAAGGAATTACACTATTCACTCAGCGAAGTTCAAAGATCATAAGCTTCTAGGTTCTAAAGATGTTAGCAAATCTCATATTTGCCAAGTGCATATTGATCCCTTATGACAAAAAACCAAACTAACAATTTGCTAAATGACCATGGTGATTGCTCAGCGATTTCTACCACTCCAAAATGCATACATTTTGTTCTCTAAATAATCACATGATTCGCTCAGCAAATCACACTCCCACAAAGAGGTAATTTCACTTTTGCTCAGCAACCCATGGGTTTACTGAGCGAATCATTCTTTTTGTGTATACATTCTTTTGGGCTCACTGAACAAATTATATCTCGCTTAGCGATGCCATTCAGTCTGCATTATACACCTGTTTCATAATTCTTTTGGGACCTAACTAGTTTCATCTATTTTCTCTTCTGTTGTTTGTGGTCTATTTCTTTATTTTGCAAATGGCTCCTAAAGACAGTTGCTAAACCTCCCACAAGGAAAAAAAAAGGCACCAGAAGCTGGCTAAGCCTTATAGTTACCCTAGATGTTTGATAACACCAAGTTTCTCACTGAGTTTCACGAGAAAAGATATGCACAAATACAGAGGAAGAATCTTTTGGCAAAGAGGAAGGTTCGCCTCAAAAAGGGCAAATTTTTTAAGTTCCAGGCTAAGTTGGATAGGAAGAAATGGAAAATTCTAGCTGGCTTGCCCGATTTCATTAATAAGGGCATAATCAAAGAGTTTTATGCTAATGCTATTCTTCAAGAGGTTGGTCAATCAGGACGAAAGTCTTTTGTCCACGCAAACAAGTCCATTATGATTCAAGGTTCTTAACTAGCTATTGCAGATAGGAAGGAGGCCAAATGTTGCTCCTTCTGAATTCAACCAATGGGCAAATGGGGAGGAGCCCATAGATGATGAGGCGGTGGCCTCTTTGTTGTGTATTCTTGGTAGAGGCTAGGAGAGGAACCACAAGGAAGAATCTTTGAGGATCCACAGAAAGCATATGCAAACCATCACCCAAATCTGGACCACCTTCTTATTCTCCAACATTGACCCCAACTCACACACTTCTAACCTCAGAGTGGGGCAAGCCCGCTTCATTTATGGTATTTTAGCAGGAATGGACATTGACATTTGGGCTATCATATCCTTCAACATCAAGAGCACTACAAACTCAAGTGGTGTTGCCAAGTTGGGATTCCCCGCTCTAATCACCTTATTATACCAAGACAAAGGAGTGGATGTCTCAACCCAGCCTATTACCCACTTACACCCAACCATGATTGCCAAGTATATCAACAAAAATTACATCAATGAAGCCGAGGAAGCTAATTCTCCACTTAGGGTGCAGCCTCCATCTCAAACTTCCCAGACTGCACATCAGCTTCTTATGTGTAGGTAGGAGAATGTTGCCATTCACCATGGGTGGCTAGGCTTATTAGATACATGGTCTCGCGATGCATATTCATTTAGAGCACCAGGACCTATACCTTACCCTACTGATGAAGAGTTCCTGGTCAAAGTCTAGTAGCCTGTAAAGGCTAGGGTACTAGCATCTTGGCCAGGAGGGAAGAGAAGTAGTAGCTGATGAGGCAAGTGATGTGGATCAAGAGGCAACTAGCGATGATGAGGAGATGGCAGAGCGCATTTCTTAGGGGGACGATTTTGGACCTCCCTATTTAGATGCCCCCTGTACAAGACCACTCATTTATTTTTCCACATTTTTGCTTTATGTCTTCAATAGCTAGTAGTTTCATTTTAGTACTTTGGTGGTTCATTTTTTAGTTTTTTTTTTTTTGGATTACATGGTATACTATGCATGATAGTGTGGACTAAGTTTGGTTTTCAACCTATTTTGCACTGATTCCAACTTATTTTTTTGCATATAACTGTTTTGAATGTGTTCTATGCAAGTGTTGTATGCATTCTAGATGCACGCCTAGTTTTGATAGTTTTAGTGTATTGCACGTTCTATATGGTTAATGTTTGTGGCATAACACCTGGAAGGCTTGAATGTGCTTCTGCTTTTCAACTACGTGAGTATTTGAGCCTTTATTCAAAATTCTTGTGAGCATTGCCATTTTAGTGATACATTCAATTTTTCTTGATTCTCAGTGCTTGTGATACGCATTTTTGGGTAAAAATGATCAAGGTGCATTTGTTGATTATGAGCCACTTTAGCCAAAGTGCTAACCTGGAATTTTCCTTTCTTTGATTAACCCCATTGAGCTTTAAATTCAAATTCAATCAATTATGAATCCTTAAGCCTAAGTGAAAGGCACTCTACTTCCCACACCTTAAGGATAGGAGAGCAAATAATCTAGGATGGATTTTCATACAAATTTGGGGAAAGGGAATTGTGATTTAGGGATTGGAAAAGTGTGCTCTGTACTATTTATGTTTTATTCAAAAACAAAGAATATATATATATATATATATATATATATATTTCTAAAAATGAAAATGAAAATTACATGACGAAAAAGAATAGATAGAAAAATAAATTCAATTCAAATGCATCTTTGTTTGTCATGATGTTGGAACTTGTGCTTAAAAGTTGGTTGATTTCAAGGGCTTTTAAGAAAAGGAATGAAAGAGAGAAAGATTATGTGGAAATCATGTTAAAAATTGCTCTCCTCTTCCTTTACAACCAGAATAAAATCCTTGTGATTTATGCATGTGTGTTTTATGATTGCTTCTGAGATGAAAATCAAAGTTGATTTGTATGCTTTTAATGATGTAAAAGAATGAGACACTTGCTTGAATACACTTGTGTGCTTGAGTAAACTAGATATCCTAGGAGGACTTAAGTGTTCTTTCATTAACCCTTTGTAGATTCAATTGTTTTGCATTTTATCTATCATTTCCACTGTGGGCACCATTATGTATGACTGGTTTCATGATGCGTGTTTTGTACATAGTACTGATTAGGAATCATGAGAAGATAGACTCTTTTTTGTGGTAACTAACTTTAATCCATGTTGGTTGTGATACGGTACATTTCTAGGTATACTTTTGCTTAAGGACAAGCAAAGTTACAAGTTCGAGTAAGTGATAATTGGCATTTATACATACCCTTTAGGTGTGTATTTATACCATTATTTCTCCTCTTTTCCTTACTTAAGACTTTAATTGACCCCAGAATTTAACAAATGTAAGTAAAGTGGATTAGTAGTTAGGCTTAGTGCATTTGAAAATTCTGCTATTAATCTCTTAACATTTTTTACAGGATTTGAAGAAATAGGCTTGGATCGTTTCAGAGGGAATTCCTAAACTGAGAATGATCTTCACTAAATCAAAAAGGGTTCCTGCTAACCATAATTCATTGAGCGAGAAGGATTCTCACTCAGCAAAAACTTGAACTCCAAAGAGAAATGTTTCTTGAACTCGAAGAATTCGCTAAACGAGCTTTACTTTCGCTAAGCGAAATCTATGCCTTAAATTCATAATAAAAAGGATTCACTTAGCAAATAGAGACATTTGCCAAGCGAATCAATGACAACTCAATTAATAAAGACACAAAGTCTAGCATTTAAGAAAGGAAAAACATTAATGAGAAAACATTCTCTCGTGAAGCTACATTGAAGACACCTCTAAACCCTAAAAGACTTAGAAGCAAGCTGGGAAGCTCTCCATAGAACTCCAATCCATTTTCTTCATCTCTTCTTGGATGCTTCTCTCCACTATAAGTAACTAGACTTAGCCTAGTTAGGGTTTAATGTAACTAAACCTACTCTCATGTTTACCTTTTAAGTTATCTATTGAAGTTTATGCTTTATTCATTTGTGTCTCTATTTCTGTGCTTAATGCTTATGATGGTTTGATCTCTCATAACTTGATTTTATTGTGTGAACATTGTTAGAAAGCACTTTCTTTTCAAAGAACTAAAATAAGCACCTAATGAATCTTGTATCTAGGAATGGAACATGATTTATTAGCCTTTTCTTAACCTTTTTTCTTAAAGCAAGTTGTTTGGATAAACTAATCAAGGGAGTGTTGGTTTAAACAAATAAGTTAGGTTTATTTTATTAAGGGATTAGGGTTTAGATAATTTTATGGGTTAATGGTAATGAATGAAGCGTGAACTCAATAAGTAATCTTCGTATGCTAAGAGGATGGTTCAGTGGAGTCAAACCCCAACGCTTTCTTTATTTGCTTACTAATATTAATTTTCGCATACTAAATGTTCATAAAAATTCCTAAAACAATATTTAGTGTATTTGCATGAATATTTCTTTCTCTATTATCAATTGTGCAAAAACCTAGTATTACACAAGTCCATTAGAAAACGATACTTGTACCTATTATTGTCTACTTGTACAAATTGGTACACTTGCTAATGGGTTAACAGTGCCATGTGTAGAGCATTTTATATTTTTGAATACATAATAACTCATAATTAATGGTGTATAAATGTTTTGTTACGTTATCAATATATTTAACTTAGATTTATATTATATTTTTATTACTATAATAATGATAGTAATATAATAAGGAATAAAATAATCTTTGCATTAACTAATACCCTTATAATATACATTTTTATCTTCCATTTTATATGTCCCTCATGTCCTTTCTTTGTCACTTCACTTTCACTATTTTTGCTAAAATCAAACAATTTCCTTTTCTCTCTCTATTTATCACTTCGCTTCTTTCTCTGTCACACACACATTGAGATAGAGACAAAGCGCCCTATACACATACTCTCATCTTTCCCTTTCACATAGTCCTTCACAAACCCACTCTCACACCTTCTTCTTTTTCTTCTTCTTCCTTCATAACATAACCACACTTTCATCCATCACAAACCAACATTAATGGTTATGAGTCCCCCACGACAACCACTGCCATCATTACCTCCACCACTGCCACTCCAACAACTATTGCAACTTCACTGTGTAACATCCCAATGTTTTTCTTTAATTAATATGCATTATTATTATTATTATTATTATTATTATTATTTTTAGTATTATTATTATTATTTGTTTACCTTGTTTTTAATAAAATGGTATTTTGGAAAGAAAAAAAAAGAGATATAGGGCCTTTAAAATGGGGTTTTGTAATTAGAATGTTTTTAAAAAGTTTAAAGACCCCTGTGTTGAGCTTAGTTTTTATAAGCCTAAAGTTAGTTTTAAGAGTCCCTTAGGTTTCTTGAAAACCTAACTCTTTTTCTTCATTCTCTCTCTTGTGCCTCTTTGGAGATATCGTGCCATCAAAGCTATTATAGTCAAAAAGTGGGGACCCATAGGAAGACGCTGGTGCACCATTCATATCCTCTTGTTAGAGATTGTCTCTTTCAAGGTAAGGGGGAATGAGTTATTTCGCTCATAGGTATGGCTTTGGTCGTGGGTAGAGAGGTTGGCCTTAGACCCCAATTGTATGACAAATTGTATGATTGTGTGTGCAAAGGAGAATGCGATTTTCCCCAAATCATTGATGTGCTTTATGGAAATTTTATGTTTAATTTATTGTGGACTATCATGGATTGCTTTTGCTTTTCCCTTTATACCTAAGTTAGAGATTTAACAGGTTTTGAGGGGATTGTGAATGAGTGAGGAGTTTATAGATTAAATTGACCAATTATCAAGGTAGAAGAAGTGATTAAGAATTTAATTATTTGTTTTGGAACATTTAGAATCCAAAGATAATAGGAAAAACAAATTAAAATTCAAACCTCAGACCTGCCTGGCAGAGTTAGATAGCTGTTTGGTAACTATTTTTTGAAAACTGGACTTCATGCTAGCTCTGGGCGACCGCATTTTTCGCCAAGCGTGCTGACCTGCCAGGCAACATACACAACCAGCTCAGCAAGGTGAATCTTGGTTTGACCTGCCGGGTGGTCCTCCTGTCCCGACAGGCAAGTGTGACCTTGGCTATTCTGAAACGCACGTCTGAGTCTCTTTCTTGCCCCTTTTTGCACTTGTGAACTCTTTTTTGCGGTCTTTAACTCATTGTTGCTTCTTTTAAATGCCTTGTTGAGTTTATACCTTGTGAGTGTTATTTACCTTGAGAAAACTGAGTGTGATATGAACTTGTGTCAATGTTCCATGATAAAAGCCTATGAAAAACTGTATACATTGTTTGTCACCATGCACCATGACATTGAATCATGTACAGAAAGAAAGTATGTAGGAATTTAGCTGGTGGAAACCGAGATGGGTTGTCTAGCCCTAGCCTTGGGGTGGTACCTAGTGTGGAAACTCTAATGGCCCATGCTGATCCCATGAAGCTGGAGCGTACTGGCAAAGCTGGGTAACCCTGACTAGTCACTAGGGAATATCATACTAGTTGAGGGTGAGAAAGTCGAAGGCATCAGTACAGATGGCGCTTCTTATGGCCACACAGTTACTCCTAGTTTACTTACGAAATGAACTTAGATTGGTATCACATGTGCATGAGAAGTAAAAGCTAAGTATTGCATTATATATGTTTGTGTGTTTTGATTCTTGCAAGTTATTGTTATTTTGATTATGTATGTAATGTGTATTCTACCTATCTCCATTGTCATACTTTGAGCATGATGTGAGATGTATCTCACTCCCTTATTTTCAGGTGTTTTTTGTCTATGTTTGTGATACACAGGTGACGTCCAGTAGGACCTTGAGGAGGAGTCTTAGAGTAAAGGCTTTGGCCTCATTGCAGTTTTTTTTACAACATCTTTGGATTTTGTCAACTCTGATAGTAACGTGACATCAGCATCTTAGTTATTTATTGTTTCAATTTTTGAACTTTAGATTAATAGTTTTGCTTCTTTAAATTGGTTTATTTTCCAAAGACTTGTATGGCCAACTATGGGCTACCATCTTTTAGTTAATCAGTAAAGTATATTATGGAGTTTTAGTAAATGTGAGTTGTGCATGTGATGTCATTTACCGTGTGAAGAGAAAGATTCTCAATTACCATTTGTTTCGTAAATGAAGAGTATATTATATTTCCATAATTTTTACCTAATAATTAGCTTTGGGGTAAAAGGTGTCACACACTGACCCTCCACCTCCTACGACTGCCAAACCTAGGATCATTTCATTAGCTTTTGCCCCTCATGCATATGCAAACGCTCACCGTACTTAATATCAACTTTTCTTCCTCCACCCAGAAGCCCCTCCCTCCCCCCAATTTCCTCCATTGTCGATACCACCCTTAAAGCCATCTTTCGCCCCTCAATTTTTGGAGATGAATAAGGACTTAGTGCATGAAAGCTCAAGGAGGGAAGTTAGAGCTACGCCAATAACAGAGGGGCAAAATATGGCTTTAGGCCAACAACAACAGTAGAGGAAGTAAAGGGCCTGTAGGCAGAGGAAAAAAAATTGGGATTGACTATGGTGAGATGTTCGCAAAGGCATGAAGGGCAAAAGTCGATGAAATCATCCATTTATGTTAGATACTTGGATATCTACCCAATGGAATGGAGGATAGCAATATATCGTGCACATATTTAGTGTCATTGTTATTTTTGGCTTATATTTACCTTCACACCAACAACTGTTTCCTTAGAGTTGCTATTTCCTTTATTTAACTTCCTTTTTTCTTTCTTAAGGTTAAATTATTGGAATCAAATTTGTGAAGTCCATAATGCGACTTCCTTTGACTCTTTTTTCTCTTTTCTAGATCCTTGAAGGGAAAACATATAATCTAAACTACCCTTGGATTAGTATTGTTAATTTCTCCCAAGCCAATATCAATAAACATGTTGATATGAGTGTCGCTTAACAAATAGAGAATAAGTATTTTGTTAATACCCCAAAATATATTTTGCTAACAGAATGGGCTTTGTGTATTTGAAAAAGGTGTATCTAAGGTATGCTAAATTGTGATCCTATTAGGTAGAGCTGTCAAAATGGGTTTTAACCCGCGAGCCAACCCAACTCACCACGGGTTCGAGCCGGGTTGGGTTGGTAAAATTTGGCTCACCTGAATGGTGGGCCAAATTGAACCTGACTGACTTGGCTCGCGGCTCACTCAAGTTGAACCCGTGGTGAGCTGGGTTGGCTTGCGGGTTGAAGTTTTTTTTTTTTTTTAATATAACTTACTATACTAACTTTGTAGATAATTAAAATGAGTAATATATAAACCCAATCATGTAATTCTATTCCAATCATAATAAAGGAGTAATATATTAATTTATCTTTTTATATATAAATATAGAATTAGAATGTAAATATGACTTTCCAAATCATTAATATATATAAATTGTGAAACACAATATAATAAACCTATTGATACTTTGGTTTTCATTAATCGTATCAAAATTTTTATCACTTTAATTTAATTTTTGTATTTTTTTGATACTTTTTTAATTATGTATTTTATTTTTAATTTTTTAATTTTTTAATTTTAGGTGAGCCAACCTGTATAACCCACCAACTCGTAGTGGGTTGAGCCAGGTTAAACATTTTTTGGCTCACCAAAAAAGTGAGCCGGGTTGGGTTGGCTTATTTTTGCACCAACCCGTGGTGAGCCAACCCAGGTGAGCCGGGTTGGCTCACTTTGACATCTCTACCATTAGGAGGTATTACTTGAAAATTGAAATTCAACTGATGCATTGACTCTAGTGTTCAACTTATTGTTTCTGAATTGTAGAGTTTATTATTGCCCTTTTTAATGTTTTGTTAGATATACATTTCAATTTTCTACATTTGGAAACTATCGTCAAGTCTTGGATCCCAAGCCTACAATCACTCATTAACAAGACTATATCATTGAAATGGAGCCAAAATTGAGCCTTATTGGGAAACCTATGGCTGTTGACATTGGAGTAAGTCACTTCCTTCACCCCATCCCTAACAACTGAATATATAAATAATTTCTAACATGTAATCTTCTTACAAGTACTAACGACTATTCATGATTAAGTTATCCTTATTTTTGTTCTCCTTTCTCCCATGTGTATTTACAAGTGCGTGAATAATTAATGTTCTTTCTCCATTTGCAATGGAAGTTGTATGTGATAATGGAACCTTCTACTTTTCAAGCAATGTTGAAATAGTTACAGAAGACGATATTTCTTGTTTTTTCTTTCTTTGATCTTTATAGAAATTTAAAATCTCTTGTAAGTTTTAAATTTTAGTATATTGTTCTTTAAACCTTGAAATTTCAACTTATAATTACATGTCAAAATACATCGTCTAAACAATTACTTGTTAATTTTGTATTCAACTCACTTTTTGTGACATTTGAAATGATATGTGAATTATAGTGATGCACTATTTAGTTAAGGCATTTTTGTGTTATTTTTACGATATTTTATTTGCTCAATATTGTTGATTATATGAAGCAATACAAAATAGTTTGTATAACCTTGAGTTTTAAAATATCTACATATTTACTAATAAAAAAGGAATTGGAATTATTCCTCAAATTTATAATTTTATACCTTAAAATGGATATATAAATTAATATTTTTTTAAATGTTATGAAAAATATAAGTAACGCTTTTTAAATATTAAACAAAAATTGTCAACTAACATTTTTAAAATGTTGTTGAAAAAATAAATTAATAACACTTTTTAAATGTTAATAATATGTTAAAATGTTATTAAAATCATCAACATTTCTTACAGAGAAAATAGACTATACACTGATAGTGTAAAACAATTTTACACTGTCATCTAATCACAAATCACCATGTATAGTAAGTTTGTTAACTTTTATAATAATTACCTTAAAAGTCATACTAACAGTAATTTCTAATTGGTTGACGGTGTAAAAGTTTTTACACTGATAGTGCATGATCATTAAACTCTCTCGTAAATGTTGAAAAAGAAATAAATTAATAACACTTTTTAAATGTTACTAATAATATGTTAAAAGTATTGTTTTAAAACTTTTTAGTGATGGAGGCTTTATACCGCGTTGTCTAAAATGTTACTAATGTAAATAGTAATATTTTTCAACCAATTAACAACATTTTCTAAATGTTACTAAAAATTAATGAGTTTAATGGTCATGCACTGACAGTGTAAAGTAGTTTTACGTTGTTATCCAATCACAAATCACCATTAATATGACTTTTAAAGTAATTATTATAGAAGTCAACAAACTTACAATAAATGGTGATTTGTGATTAGATGACGGTGTAAAACTACTTTACACTGTCAATGCATGACCATTAAACTCAAAATTAATTTAGTTGTATTGATCTTTCATAACAAGTAATTTTGTTCAAATAGAAATATTTATAATATGGATGAAACTATTTTTTTTATTTTTTCTACATATAAAGTTTGAATTCTTCATTTTATTTATAGAAATGTATTATCACAATTCAAATAAAATTATTTTTAAACTCCTTTTTAAAATATTATTCTTAACACAAATTATTTTTTTAACATTAGTTCTTTTAAAATTAATTAACATTTTTAACGTCAATTCTCTTAAACTCTAAGACAAAAATGTACATGCCTTACAGATCCCACAATTTTAAGGATGCCTCTAATTAAATTTAAACGCTTTTCTGCTGCTGGAGTCGGATTTAGTGCAGTATTCAGCACATTTATAATTGTTGGATAAAGATTAAATAATTGACATTTTGAAAACGTGTTTTAAGTTGATTAACTGAGATAAGATATGATTCATACGACCTTCATATAATAATTCTAAATTGCTAAATGCGTGAATATGTTGAAAGTAAAAGCTAAAAAACTGGATTCGTCTTTTGCTGTCTTTCTCGTATTCTCTTTACCAGGTAATAAGATGTCATTTCCAACTAAAAGGAAATTCAAATATGCCATTTAAACGCTTTACAGATTATTATTTTTTTTAAAGGTAAGCTTATCCAATAGTTTCTTGACTGAGGACGGAAACCCTCGATAGAGTTAATGAAAGAATAAAAATGATGAAAGCACATGATAATTAAAGTTGAAGATTAAAAGTGCACTAAATGTTTTTCGCCGATTCATTTATGAAGGAAATGGAAGATTTAAAAAAAAATAAAAAAAAAAGCTTAAAAAATGTTGTGGAACGCTTTATAGTTGCAGGTCTGAAAAGTAGGTTGGGATTGGATTGTCTACTTGTCTTGCTAGATACAAGAAACACATACCCATATAGAGGTTAACCAGTCAGGGAACCATTAGTGCTCGACAGCAGATTAAGTGATTAGATAAAATTTTCAGAAAAATATAAAAAAAATTATATAATAAAGTATTTTGATATTTTTAATAAAAGACAACTTTGTTAGAGTATTTAAAGTGTATGTAGCTTAACATATTCGACCAAATATAATATAATTGCAAAAATATAATGTGGAGTTTCTAAAAATTTTATTAAATAACTGACTAAAAAGTTTATGAACAAATATGTTAAAAAATAAAGGGAGCAGGCGGTAAAATGCAATTAAAAAGCCTTCTCAAATCTCAAGTATGATAATTTTTTATTTTTTTTGGAAAATAAGTAATAGACACACAAATATGTAGAAAATGAGAGAGAAACTTGAAGACAGGCCTGAGCAGCCCATCAATTGCTAACCGGACTTTGGGTTTGTTTCTTTGGGAAATGGTCAAACACTTGGGCGGGTTTTACATTGTAATGTTTGGGCATCGTATAGTTAATGGGTCAGGCTTTCGCCCCGATGATAGGTTAGAATGTTTCTTATTTAATTGTTTCTCACCTTTTGTACTATTAGGAAACAAATAAACTTAAATTTTAGAAATTTTTCATGACCTAAAAAATTTCACAAATTTTTTATTTTAATTGATTTTTTATAAATGAAACAACCAATTAAAAGCCCTCGACTTTTTTTTAATATTTTTAAATTTAACTATTCTTTTAATAGTTACCGTATGAATTGCTTATATATTATCAATGGATCGAAACTAAATACAAAGCAAAAGCACGAAATGAAACAATATATTTTTAGGAGGTACATTGATTTATTCATAATTTATAAGGGTTTAATTGCTGTTTTCTCAATTTGAGTTTAATGGTCATGTACTGTCAGTGTAAAAAGTTTTACACTGTTAACTTATTGAAATTCACTGTTGGTATGACTTTTAAAATATTTATTATAAAATTCAACGAACTTATAATAAATGGTAATTTGTAATTGGATGACAGTGTAAAACTATTTTACACTATTAGTGCATGACCTATTTTCTCAATTTATAATTGCTCACCAAGAAAGGAAAGATTTCAAGATATAGACTGGACAACAAACATTTGAATAGAGAAAAAGATTATTTTTCATAAAAGGTTAGAATAAACATCTTTATACAGTCAACTAATTAAAAATTATCCTAAACTTTTAAAGTAATTATTGCAAAAGTTAACAATATTATCATACATATAATTTATGATTGAATAATAGCGCAAAATATATTTATACAGTTAGTTCATTCTAATTGCGAACCTTTGACTACTTGTGGAATATTTTCTTTGACGGTGCAACGCCAATCATTTAGGCTTTAGCTTAATGTGTTCATGTCTCCTTTTATTTCTCTTTACGTTCTTACTTAAATGAGGTCAAATGATATAATTTATGAGTAAGTCTTTACTTTTCAAGCCCATTGTATTTTTTATAAAGTTCAATCACAATATTATTATAATTATTATTATTTTTAAGGATCAATTAAATTCCTCTACATTAGCTTCTCTTAACAAAATTTGAGTTTCCTTTTATGGGTGCTATTTTTGGGGTTTAAGAGGGCATTATATACTTATTTGATCCGTTGGGCTCAACCCACACTCAGAAATCATATTTTTATTTAATTGATTATACTCTTTCAAAACTTTAGATTCTTCTTTCTAAATGATTAGTCAATTAAAGTTTTTATTCAACTAGTATTTTAGCATGTGAAATATATAGAATAAATGTTTATTTTATATAACTAAAATTTATAATAAATAAACACCTTTAAGTATATAAATTATATTATAATTAAAATTTATAATAAATAAATATTTGGAACATAAAAATTATGTTTTAAATTTATGTTAAAAAATTTATATTGTGATACAATCTTATTTTTAACTATTGATAATTTTTTAAAAAAATATTGAAATTCAATTATAAATATAGATAAAAATGGTAGATCGAAAGAGATAAGGTTAAGAAAAATTGTTAAAAATGATCTTGTTCAAAAATAGCTCTTCAAAATGTTTTCATTCAAGATAACTATTCTAATTAATATTTGTAAAGGATTATTACACATGTTAACCCTTTTCTTTTAGATTTGGTTTTGGGCTAAGGCCAAATTTGGCTTTCGGGTCCTCCTACGAGTTACAAGTACCTTTTTTTTTATTAGTGGGAATACAAAGAAAATAGAAGCAAAAAAACTAGGAAATTCTAACAAAATGAATGCCTATAGCATCAGCAGGTAAAAGGGGCTGAAGATTAGGAGGGCAAGCTATCCAACAAGTGTAAGGAGTGCCCAATGCAGAGCATTGTTTAAGGAAACAAAATAAAGGAAGAGAGAGAAATTAATATATGTAACCAGGGATGGAACTGTATGTAAGGGTAGGGGCCCTCCCCCTTCCCCCCAACTTTTTTTTTAATTTTAACATGTGTATTTGAGTAATTATTTTTATTTAGGGGTTTGATTTAAATGTTGTGTATTTATTTTTATTTTTTGGGAAAATATTTTATTTTTTTGTTATAGTTTTTATTGTGAAAATAATTAATGGCATTTTTTAGATTAATTTTCTATTTTCTTTTTATATTCTTTCTTGTGAAGATAATTGTATCTTTTTCTTCTTTTAGACAAGATATTTGAGTATCATTTATTTTTTTCAACAATATTTTATTTAATATTTCATTATTTCTATTTTAAAGGCTATAAATGATTATATTTGTAATCAAATGACTTTATTAGTCTTAATTTTATATTGATTTAATTCGGATAATTAAAGATTATTTATTAACATTTGCAAATGAGACAAATTTATGAATACTATATAAGATATTGATATCTTGAACTTTGAGACACATCAACAAATATCATCTCTCTTTATATTTTCTTTGTTTTTATTGTCTTAACCAAATGACATAACATTCTTCTTCTATTTTCCAACAATCTAAAGATTAATTCTTCTTTAATGATTGTTGGCTACTATTGTCATAAAAAATAATCCAATGTGTAACATATTCATCCTAATTTAGTAGATTTTTAGAACATATATAATTAATAGGACTTTGTTGTAAAAGTTTACGATTAATGTAGATACCAATTTTTATGGTAAAATTATAAAAGTTCTTTGTGACATATGACATTGGTAATTGACATTTAATGTTGGCTCTTTTTTAAAACACATAAAAAAATTTGTATAAAATTTAATATTTATATTTTTTTGAATAAAAGTTACTTTTTACACTCAACCTCTCTTATCATTCATTCTAGCTTCATCCCTAGGTGTAACGAATAATGTAATAAAAAATGAAGAAAGAGATAAAAAAAAATAGTATGAAAGTGAGATGGAAGAAAATTTGGATGTATGAATATAAGCATGGGCAATTAGACTTTGTTTTGAACATCATTAAAATCTTTAAGGGTGTGCACTTATAACCCAACGTACAAGGTCCAACAGGAGAATGAAGCTTAAACCTTGGGCCCTACTATTCCCACCCTAATTTTCGTTCTTTGCACCCAAACTTTTGTTTGTACTATTTTTTTGAAAATACTCACTGACAAAAACTCATTTTCGTAGTATATTGTGCACAACATAAATGCATTTTTGTTGCGTTAGACGGGATGTGCTCTTTATACATAATGAAAACGCATTTCTGTTATGTATTGTACAACAGAAACATGTTTTCGTTATGTACAGGGAGCGCACTCCCTTACACAATAGAAACGTGTTTCTATCATGTGGTTGGCATACATACACAATGAAAACACATTTCTGTTGTGCATGTATCCTAAATACATAATGAAAAAGTTTTTGTAGCATATTTGAAAATTAATTGTTTATATTTTTTAAATTCATTTTTAGGCATAACTTTTAATGGTTCACTGATGTGTAAGTAGGACACACGTTTGAATCGATGTGATCTAGACCCTTGATTTATTGTGTGCAATCTCGACCGTTTCTTTTTTTGACGCATAGAACAAAGCTTTTAATGATTCTCTAATGTGTGAACAAGGCATGCATTTAAATCAGTGCAATCTGGATCCTTGATTTAATCAATGCTATCTCGACAATTTCTTTTTTTGATGCACAGGAGAAAGCTTTTAATGATTCTCTGATGCATAAACAGGACACGCATTTAAATCAGTGCAATCTCGATCATTTCTTTTTCTAATGTACAGAACAAAGCTTTTAATGATTCCCTAACTCATGAACTGTATTTTACACTTATATAAAAAAGATGTATGCTCTAAAGCACTTAACATTGTCTTTCTTCACAGCCATCTTCATTCCATATTATTTCTTCTCCTTAAAAGATGGATGGATTCCTTGCTGTAGTGTATTACAATGATCACATGACAACATCTAAACGGGTCTTATTTCAATGTTCTTATGGTTCAAAATTTCTTAAGGTCACTAAGGACATGAAGGTTGCTACCTTGAGGAAAAAAATTCATGATGTGATTAGAAGTACTAGAAAAATACTTGATATTCATTACCATCAATCTATATCTTTAAGGAATGGCTATGATCATTACGGGTCTATGGAGATTAAACACAATAAGGATGTGGCAAGATGTTGTCTATCTTTGCCCAAGTCCCCAAGCTTGTGTCAATTGAGTTATACACTACATTAAATAGATCCCTTGAAGAGATCCTAGCCCGTCTGCATCAACCACGAATCGTCGAAGAGATCACTGCATACTTGCGTGAAACAAAGGCATCAACTAGCTCCAATAACCAAACAACCATTAATTTGAGTGAACCATGATGATTCACTTTGTTTACCTTTTTTTTTCATTTGTATCGCATCTATGTAGAAGTGTTTTTATTTTATCAAATCATATTATTTACATTGTGTTTGTTTGTTTTTATTTGTATCACGTGCTTTAATTGTAACAATGTAATAGTGATACCAAAATGCAATAAGTGTAACATATATAAAATCCAAAACGTCTATAAAATCCCAAAAATATATACAATAAGATTTGTGTTGCAATCGAAGCCGCGACGTGATAGTGAAAATATAAGTTAAAAACAAAGGAGCCACCACCAATATTTATTAAGGAAAAACATTGAAAAACATAAAAATAAAATGGGCTAAGAAATCAAATTTTGGGTTCAGGAGTCAATTACATGTAGGGAAGATATTAGGCATCTACAACGTCCATCATAAAGGTTACCTCTAATTGATTAAGTAAATTATTAATGCCTTTTAAAATATTTATCTCACCCAAGAAATAATTGTAAAAAAGAATTTTATTTATTATGAAAAAATTTCCTTTTATCTTAAATTTTATTATTTTTTAAGATTGACAAGAGTAGACCCCTGCTCTTACGTATCTCCCGGTGCAATGGAAAATCAAACTCACGTAGTTTTTTTGTAGAAAATATTTGTGTGTTGTTATTTTTTAATTTTGTTTAGTAAATTTTAGGATTTCTGAACCGTCGCAGCTCATACATCCTAAGAATAAAATCAACAGAGAAGTACACCCAAGTTAATCCATTAAAGCAAATTAATTTTAGTTTAACATTTTTATTTTTATTTTACTTTGTTTTACCTTATGAAGGAGTCTTAAGACACCAAGCTGTTGCAACTTGTGCCTTAACATCTCAAGATTAAGAAGATGTCACATCCAATTAATCCTTATCTCTACTTAAGATATTTAAAAAAAATAGAATATTCCTAATTAAAAATAACAACAAAAACATAGAGAAAATTAATAATAACAATAACATTTTTTTTATTCTTGTAGCAATTTAATTTAATAGAGAGGAGTTTAAAGACATCAAGTTGTCACAACTTATGTCTTAAAACCTTAGGATCAAAAAGACGTCACATCCAATTAATCCTTTCTCTAAAAAAATTAATTAAAAAATAAAATATTTCTAATTTGAAAAGGACATACTAAGAATAATATTTAACAACAATAACAATGATAAAAAAAGGTAATAAAACGCACACACACATACATACATATATATATATATATATATATATATATATATATATATATATATATATAGATAAGATAGGCAAATTTACCTTAAGATGACAATTTGTGGTGAGCACAACACATAAAAGAATCCACCACGCACCTCTAGTAGAAGCTCTAAGAGAAGAAAAGAAAAAAAGATAATAAAAAAAATTAAACTTTCATAGGCTTCATGTTTTGCATTAAGCCTATGATTAATAGATTTTTTTAGCTTTTTCATTGTTTGTAGGCACCTCTTTATATAGGGAAAGGAAAAGATGCATGGGTGAAGATTGTCCAATGTGGGACTTCTAGGGAAGGAATGTGGGACTTGAGTCTTTTTATGATTAAATGACCCACTTCAAGGTTGATTTTCATCAAGATAGAGGTTGATTTTGATGTTTGAGGTAGAGATATGAGTTATAGATCTTTTTACAAGCTTTTCAATGGTGTAAAGAACATCTCAAACAAACAAGTGTGACTGAAGATATAACATTGTCGTTCCATGGTATTCATCATAAAAAAAAGAGCTTTTTTCCTTCAAAAGTTTTCTCATTTCTTTTCCCGTTTTCTTTTATACTTTATTTTCACTTACCCAAACAAAATTGGATGTTCACAATTTGTATATATGAAATAAAATACTAAATATCCAACATTATAAAAACATAAACAAAAAATCAATCATTGGACGTGGTCCTTCTCCTTTGCCTCCTCCTCTGGTAGGTGCACCCAGATGTCATGTCGACCTGTGCAATGGCCAGGGTATCTCATAAAAGGACATCAAAGTTAGTGCTTGTATGTACTGCCCTTAGGTGCAACATGTATAACGACTTGCTATTGCTACTGAACAACACTACTTTTCATTTCATTATTATTGTGAGATTTAATGAAAACTACCTTAACATCAATTCATATGCAACTAACATCATCATCAACATGTATATATAAGGGAGACCATCTGTCTCAATCATGATCAATTGAACCATATATGTGTATGTGTGTATGTGTGTGTGTGTGTGTGTGTGTGTGTGTGTATACAAAACATACATCAGTAAGGCATATGAAACAATGCTATTACCCGATATATACATCAGTAAGGGAGAGGGGGATACAAAACATACTCCCTAAAGCTGGTCAAGCTATACATCCAATCTCAAAAAGAAAAACAACTATCAAAGGAACCATAACACAAGACTGTGACTCATCACGTCTCCTTATCTCTAAGCCGGCAGCTTCCCATCACCTCTGAATAGCTGGATCAACGGAAGTTTCACCATCTACTCCTATGTCAACGACATGATCATCATAGGCACAAACTCCACATGCAAAACAGTGCAAGGGTAAGCTTACATAAAACATGCAATAGGACATATAATCAAAAGAGAACATAATAGAATCATACCTGTCCATTCAAACAAAAGAACATAACATTATTCACCATGATATAATGTCGTTATACATATTCTCACATATACATATATAGATACATATATATACACAGCTCCACAAACACATCCATGATGCATGACCACATCATAAACCAATTTCACCATCCACTATGCCAATGCATGAAGACGTTACTCTTGAGAGGTTTTCACCATTTGAGCGACCAACACAGACATGTTCCTTAACATAGCGCCCTCCATTACTATTGGGGAACACCATAGCTCTAATCAGTGAATAGCATCAAATGGTTGATTAGGATAGATATGTGTGGGTAGTGGCTCACCACGACACAAGGCTTGCAACGACCTTGACCCCCTGTGGAATTGTCTGTCTACCTATACCCCAGGTCTTAAATACAATGACCCCTATTGACCTTTTCAACACTAGGTTGGAGGTCCGATTGAGCCTCGGCTCCTAAGTAACCAACTTACGTGCCTGCTCACTATGTCGTCACCACTGCAGGCTCATGTATAAATGCATGTACAACACCATCCACTATCAATCCAATATTAATGGTTTAATAAATTCAACGACAATAATTCAACAAAATTTAACAACAACACCATGAAGGCTTAGTTTAGCGCCTTACATGGTCAACAACCACCAATAACTCCATGTAGGCTCAATTCAACACCTAACATGGTGAACAGGTTAGGCCCTACTTGAGTAACCTATACCTCTTTAGGATTTCACCAACAGATCCTCTCAACAACAAGTAGAGGTCCTATCTATGCAACCTTCAACTTTAACAACATATCAAGATTCTAAAATCCTTTAGAACAACAACATCACAAACCAACAACGACCAAGCTCATGCACATTCATTTCACAACAACACCAAACCTTATAAATCAAGCATACAAGATGAGTATATCTTTCTTTTAAAGCTAAACTTTTTCCCAATGTTTCAAAGGATTAGGCCTAACATGAAACCCGAGGCAATTAGTTGCACTTCACCTTCTTTCTTGGACCCAACCCTGATGAATCCACACCCAGCACCACAAAACTGGCACTCAACGCCAATACCATAGAGAGGATTAGGCCCTTTGTCGCCCAACGCCACAAAACTGGCGCTCAGCGCCAATACAATAGAGAGAGTCAAGCCTTTTGTCACCCAATGCCAAATCTGTTGCTAAACGATAAACTTCCAAACAACTTTCTATCATCCGTCGCTCAGCGCCAAAAAAAATGAACAAGCGTAAGCTTTTATTACCTCTTGGAATCTCTGAAATTCAAATTTGGGGATGGAAGGGATGAGAAGATAAGAACCCCAGAGTCAAATTTCGGGAGAAACTACTACTTGCAATCACAAGAGCTTCACAAGAAATTAAAAGATAATAACATAGGTGAACTTGTATGCTAAGATACATTCTTAAGATAAAGTGAGCAAAAAGGGAGAATTAGTTTAAAAATGAATTAGTATAAGAATCTAAAGTTGAATAATTTAAGTTCTAAAATTTAATTAAAGTTCATGGTAATAAAGGATGATCTTTTATCCTTGTCCAAGGGTTTGTTCAACAATAACTTAATATGTACAGGCAAATAGATGATAATATCCTAAATTAAAGGTAAACTTAGGTGATTAGGATAGGTAAGGACTAAGAAGCTTATATCTAATTATCATTATCTCACAACTAAAGTGGTATTAGGTAGAGTGAAAATAAATGGTTAAGTCTCTTACCTACTAGTTTCTATTGTGGAACTTAGATTTAAAGTATTGTCTATAAAATGATAACTAAGGGATTAACAAGTTTAAATCTAATGATATAGACCATGAAAGCCTATATGATATAAATTAAGCTTGAGTAATTATGAGAATAATGTTGAACATCGATTGATAGATCGTACCTCTGTCTGTTGTTGACCATACCATTGGTGAGGTATGATGGATAGTGAAAAAAAAAAAACTGCCAGATTTTTATAAGAATTTTGAACCCTTGAGTATGAGATATGTTGTGGATTGGATTGTCTGATAGGTTAACCTTTCGTATTGTAATTGAATACTTGTAAACAGGTATCTGGGAAAGTATCAAAATATAGGAGAAACTTTGCCAAAATTTCTGTATAAATTGTATGCATTATGTTGTGTGTTTAATTGTGTTGTTTTCTATTAAATTTATGCATTACAACCAAACCTTAGTTTCTCGTTTAAGATTCAATACAATGATTAAAGTACTAAATGTTGTATTGAATCTTAAATTGTCCGGTTGGACAGTTTAGAAATATTCATTTTTTTATACTTGATTAATAAGTAGTGGTTAAGTCTCATCTTAAATTTGGTTAAATTTCTATTTAGTGCATTTTGTGTTGTATCTCCGAGTGCATACTTGATTGTGGTGAACTTTATGCCACCACTTTCATTTCAAGTACTTGGAAACCAATGAAAAATGCTGCCAATATAGTTTGTAGATCACAAAAAGAAGTTATGGATCATAGTTAGATTAATTCTAGATGCATAATTGATGAGTATAAGAATGGAGTGGAAGAGTTTATCCAATTCGTTGAAAGAAGTCTTCCTGATCGTGGTGGGTTCTTCTGTTGTCCTTGTGTTAATTGTTTAAATAAGAGACAACTACAACTTAAGCAAATACGGGAGCATCTTCTTTATGATAGGTTTTGCAAGAGTTGTACAACATAGACATGGCATGGTGAATTGTTAAATATGCCAAGTGTGTCTCAAACAAAGCAAGTCAATGTACCCATAGACGATCGTTTAGAGGACATGATCCATGATATTGGACCAGAGTCTTTTTAGCAAGCTCATGTGTATGACACTTTGTGCAGTGATGCGGATAAGCCTCTATATCTGGGGTGCACTAAATTCACACAGTTGTCAGTAGTGTTAAGATTGGTGAATGTCAAGGCAAGAAATTGGTGGAATAATAAAAGTTTCACCAAATTGCTTAAGTTGTTAAACGAAATGCATCTAGAAGGTAACACCTTGCTGACACATAATTATGAGGCAAAAAAGGTGTTGTGTCCAATGAGATTGGAATACAAGAAAATACATATGTGCCCTAACCATTGCATATTATATAAAGAAGAGTTTGAAGAGTTTTACAAATGTCACAGGTATGGGGTATCACAGTATAAAGTGAAGGATAATGATTGTAATAGTGATGAGAGCACAAAGGGGGATCCCTCTATGAAGGTATTGTGGTATCTTCCAATAATTCCAAGGTTTAAGCAATTATTTGCTTATGCAGATGATGCAAAGAACATTACGTGGTATGCAAATAGGAGAAAATGTGATGGACAGCTTCGCCATCCTGTTGATTCTCTATAATAGAAGAAAATTGATAGTTTGTTTCTAGCCTTTGGGATTGAGGCAAGAAACCTTAGGCTTAGACTTGCTGCAGATGGAATGAATCCTTATGGTAATTTATCAAATAAGCACAATTCATGGCCTATTCTACTAGTTATTTACAATCTGTCTCCTTGGTTGTGCATGAAGCAAAAATATGTTATGTTATCTATGATGATTGTAGGCCCAAGACAGCTAGGAAATGACATAGATGTCTACATACATCCCTTGATTAAAGATTTGAGAATACTGTAGGATGATGATGTTGATATGTATGACAGATATCTTTGTAAAAATTTATGTTGTGTGCAATGTTATTCTATACCATCAATGATTTTCCAGCATATAGAAACTTGAGCAGGTATAGTGTTAAGGGGCGTAATGCTTGCCCTATTTGTGAGGAAAACACATGTTACGTACAATCAAAACATAGAAAAAAGATAGTTTACACTCACCATTGAAAATTTCTCAGGCCTAATCACTTATATCGTAGACTTAAAAAAGCTTTTAATGGATGTCGAGAGGATAGTATTATGCCACCTACCTTAACTGGTGAACAGATTTATCAACGGGTGAAGGATATCAATATCAAATTTAGAAAGACCCAAAAGAAAGCTGCTGAGAAAAACTTGTGGAAGAAGAGGTCGATGCTTTGATCTTCCATATTGGTGCGATCTAGATGCTAAACATTATCTAGATGTCATGCGTGTTGAGAAAAATGTATGTAATAGTGTAGTCGACACTCTTCTAAACATTAAAGGCAAGACAAGTGATGGTTTGAATGCTCGCAAAATCTAGTTAAGTTAAGTATACGCCTTCAATTAGGTCTATAGTCAGTGGGTAAGCAAACATATTTTGCCCCTAATATGTCATACCTTGTTAAGAAAAGAAAAAACAAGTTTCTGTAAGTATCTATAGGGCGTGAAAGCACCACAAGGATACTCTTCAAATATCAAGAGCCTTGTGTCAATAAAAGATCTCAAATTAGTTAGGTTAATGTCTCATGATTGCCACATCTTGATGCAATAACTCCTACCAGTGACTATTCGTGACATATTCCTAAAAAAAATTCTTTAATGCCATATGTAGCAAAGTCATTGATTCTTTGAAGTTGGATGAGTTAGAAAATGAAGCTGCAATTATATTGTGCCAATTAAAGATGTATTTTCCTCCTTCATTTTTTCACATTATGGTTCACTTAATAGTGCATCTAGTGAGAGAGATTAGAATGTGTGGTCCCATTTATTTAAGGTGGATGTACCCGATTGAATGATACATAAAGATCTTGAAGGGTACATCAAGAATCTATACCGTCCAGAAATATCTATTGTTGGGAGGTACATTGCTAAGGAAGCTATTGAGTTTTGTATAGAATACTTGTCGTAAGCTAAACCTGTAGGGCTTCTTAAATCTCGTCATGAAGGAATATATTTGGGTAAAGGTACTCGAGGTGTAAACATCAAACCAATGTGTCGGGAGGAAGTTTTGCAAGCACACTTGTATATATTAAATAACATTGATGAAGTTGAACCTTACTTTTTTGCTTACAAAAACATTGTTAAGAAAAAGAACCCTCAAATGCCTGATAAATAGCAATTGAATCAGCATAACAAAACATTCTTAAACTAGTTTAAAGAAAAAGTTTTGAATGATCATAACGCTTCTAAGACATTAGAATGGCTAGCATATGGGACTAACTTTGATGTCATATATTGGACTAAATATGATATCAACAAGTTTTCCTTCTATACAAAGTCGTTGGATGACAAGAGTATCGTGCAAACCAATAGGCTTATGGTTGTGGCTGAGTCTATGCACTTCTCTAGTTCAAAAGATAAAAATCCAATTATAGCATCCATGTGTTACTTTGGAGTTATTGAAGACATTTGGGAGGTTGATTACACTAAATTTAGAGTGCCTGTTTTTAAATGTAAGTGGGTTGACAGTAACAGCGGTGTGCAAACTGATGAATTAGGATTTGCATTGGTGGATCTTAGCACGGTAGGTTACAAGGAAGAGCCTTTCATTAGGCATACCAAGCAAAAAAAGTTTTTAATGTTAGTGATTCTTCTAACAAGAGGTGGTCAATGGTTCTCCAAGGAAGAAGCATGCATGGTAGTGATGAAAAACAAGATTCAAATGTCGATCTTGTTGAGATTCCTTCTTTTTCAACGAGGATGCCTACTTTTATTAACGAAAATGAAGTGGATGATGTACATGCCACACATGATGATCATCATGAAAGAATATGGGAAAACATTCGTACTTGACAAACTTACTCATGTTTATCTTATTATTTCTTCTTGGTTTTGTTATGTTTTTTATTTTATTGTTTATTTTCGTTATCATTATGTTTATCTTTGAAAATTACAAGTTTTGTGAATGTTGGTATTGATGTGTTTTGTTTTTCTTTTCTAAACAAGCACATGGCTAATCCTTACAATAACCATCTTCTGAGTCTACAAAAAAAAAAAGGTAGATGAGGTACACGCTTAAAAGAATTGACTCTCAGTTGGACTGGTACCCATCTAATACCCATTCATTTTGACATGATAAGTGGGGCACCTAAGGGGGAAATGTGACAAAGTTTATTAGTTTTGTAGGTGTCCTTGCTTGAAGCAAGGTTTCTATTCTTTTTAAGGATTAGGATCATGTAAAGGAAAGCATGAAGAATTAGATTGGACAAACTATCACGGTATTTTACTTTTATTTTCTCAAATACTCACACACACACACACACACACACATATGCAAAATCAAAAGACACTTCTCCTTGTGAGAAGTATGCATTTTTAGATGAGGAGACATGGGCAATGTTTGTTGAAAGCTAAAAGAATCCTGCCTTTCAGGTATAGTTGAAAGCATATTTTTTTAATCATGCAACAACATTTGATTATTTTTTATTAAATTTAACAATGAGTTATTATTCACAAGAGAAGAGAAAAAAAGGGCAGATGATTGTCAAAGAATGCCCACCCCCACAGATTGTCTCAGTGGGGTAATAAGTTGCTTAAACAGAAGATGATGACAAAGAAGGCAAGGCAACGTCAACAAGAAGCATCAACATCTAGTTCTGCTGGCGATATTGCTCCTCCATCACCACCACAATGCTGGGATAAATGGAAGGTGGCCAGCACGTTAAGATCGGGTGGATTTACATCTAAGGAGACACATGTTGTTGCTAAAAACATTATAAGTAATTTTTGACTTATAATTGTAATTGTCACTTGTAAGGTCATTTTTCTTACACATTTCTTGAATTATATGTTGTAGGATTCTCTAGTTAAGTAGAGCTCACAAGAAATGTTTGTTCCTTGTAGACGTGAAAATATATTAATTGTTGCTATTAGGGGACTTGAGCACCCTAGTCGAGTTCGTGCTGTTGGACAAGGTGTTGGCATTCGTGATTACTACAGACCACCTTCACATTGTGGGCCCACCTCAAGAATTGTCACCAAGGATGAGATGGAATGCATTAGACAAAAGATTAGAAATGAGCTTAAGGAGTAGTTGAGACGGGAGATTAGAGAAAAGCTGGCATCTTTGGGTCTTTCACAGCAAAATACAAATGTCCAGCCAGAATAAGCTCATACTCCTATACATGTAAGCACGAAGGAAAGTTGTGCTACTGCTAATCCTTCTAGGGAGGAGACTAACAATAATATCCTGGATATGTGTGAGTTATATGTTGATGGGGATCCTCTTTGTTTAGTGGCTTATGGGAGAGTATGTAATTTGGGGTTAATCATACACCACAAGACCATTGAGGATGATATGGCGAGGATGGTGATTCAACAAATTTGGGATACATATGCTCAAATTCTTATGCCCACTAAGGAGGTTCAGACTGTAGGGCAAGCCCTTAAACAATTCATTCAATGGCTGAGACGACTTATAAAGTTTACGTCAACCAATGTATATTCAAATCTCATCCTAAGTTTTTTCTTCTCTAATTACAAATTGAAATAACTTGATTGTATTTTATAATATTGTTTAATATTTATTTTTTTAGGATGTTCAACCATCTAAGAAAGATGTTCTATCTAAAAAATTAGAACCTCAAGTTGATCTGATGACACACTTGTGGCAGGTGGCATCTAGTATGGAGATGGATGTTGTGCAAATAGATTCGAAACCCACATTCCTTGGCAGATCCAATGATGTTAACCTATGGATCACCTAAAAGAATGTTTTGGAAATATGTACTGGCAATGACATGCTAAACGTCTTAGTTCTACAATTATGGTTGTTGTAAGTTTAATTTTATAAATCTCTTAAATAAGTATCTCATTATTATAATTAACATTCATTTGAATATTTTAGGCATATGCATTGCCTTTGTCTCTCAAAGGGACAGGAGAATGTATATGGATTTATTAACCTATTCCTTATTCAAAAGATAGAGAATAAGGATGAAGACTCTCAGGCCTACATTTAGAATTAGATGTATAATAGTTGAAAACAATGTTACTTAGCACTGTACTTGCATTAGTAAGCACAAGTTACTTCTCATCCAATTTATTTTAAATGATATTTGAATCTTGTCACCTATATTGTTTTCTAATGCAACTCACACTAGAAATTGCTAATTATTTGTCCTAGAGACAATGTTGTGGCCTTGTTGTATTCATTGCATAAGAAGCCCAACAAAGAATTAAAACAACTAGTACAAAGGTAAGTTTTTATTTATAATACATTTCCTTTGTGCTTTGTATTATAATTTTAAAACCTATAACATACTTTGCGTATCCATTTTTTTATCAGAGTTATGATCGGATATCAAACATTGGCAGGTAGACACGTGTCACTATGAATGAAGCCTAATTGGTTTTTTCTATTTAAGTAATTTACAGTTGCATATTCAATTACAATTTGTAATAGTTTCTGCAACTCATATTTAAAAACAATTCTCATTGGTAGGCTAACAAACAAGTAGAGAGCTATAAGTATGGATATTATGTAATGAAACATATGCTGACCATAGTTTCAGCAGATATTGTGAATTCATGGGACAAGGTAATATAAGTTTCAACAAGTTAGAATGTTTATAGTTTTTATAATTGATTAGCTAATGGATTTATCTTATATTTTTTTACCTTGCAGTTATTCATCGATAGGGAACCATTCTCACCTAAGGATATGCTAGACATCCGCCAATGTTGGGCGACATGCTTGATTTGAATTAGCAATAAATAGTTTGCATAGAATGTTTTTAGCTAGGCAAACCAATAATAGTTTTTTATTTTACCAGTTTGAAAGCATATTATGAAGTTTTGTTGGTTAAAGTAGGTTATAATTGAATATGTTAATATATTGACTATTTATGTAGTATCTGTTTGATGATAACAAAGTTGATTGTATGACAAAACAATTAAATTATTTTTTAAAAATCACTTTTTAGCTTGGTTGTGTATTAACCGAAGTTAAAAAAATTTTAACTTGGTTTTGAGCCTAACCGAGTTAAAAAGTTCGATTTTAATTAGAAACAATTTTAAAAAGTGACCTTTTTAATTCGGTTCTCCAGAGAACCAAGTTAAAAGGTGTTTTTTAAATCAATTTAAGTTACAATTTAAAATAATAATACTTTCTATATCATCTGTATCTAAATCAGTTGTAAAATCGATTTAAAAAACTTTTTTAACCAATTTAAAAAGTATTTTCTGCAATAGTGACAATTAGATTGGTTGAATTTATATTTTACAAAAAAATATTAAAAATATAATTTGACTAATTATGTATATATATATATATATATATATATATATATATGAATTTGCTAATCGTACGCCTACTTTTTTGGAAACCCACTGTAAAAAACTTTAGCAATAAATGTAGTATACTCTACTTTTTAAACCATTCATTTCTCTAATTCTTTTACAATGCAGTTCATTACTATACTTAACTCATACCAAATGAATATATCATTAAATTAAATTTTAAAATATATTTACATAATACAAATTATTAGCAAGAAAATTATTATCTACTTAATACGAATGATGTAATAATATAGATATTATCTTGACGTGCGAATTATATTTCCTTCATAATACAAATTATTAAAAATTACAAATTTTCCTATAAAAACTAAATACTAAACCAACATACGTTAAAAAATTACATTATTTATATAAAATATTTATATTTTTACAACAATAAGTTATTAAATATATAATGCATTTACAATTGCAGCAAATTCATACTTTACGTCGATCTTTGACAATGTTCAAATAAAAAAATTCATCATTTAGTCAGATATTTCTATTGACCTAAATTTTCTTACAATCTCCAAAGGAACAAAGGTCTTCCAGAGGAAAGAGAACTGAGAGAGTGATGCCTAGGAACCTCCCAAAACCTCAAGAAAAAGAAAGGGTATAGCTTGCTTTATTGCACACCTTGTGCTTAAGCTAGCTTTCTTTCATTTTAATGGAATCTTTTGTTTATAAAAAAAAAATAAAAATCCAAGAGTTTAGTCACCAGCTAAAAGGTAAGGCCTCTTTTTAGCATCCTTCCTTTTTGAGATTATACTTGTTTAAATTCATTATTGATACAAATTCAGTTCTTGAAGGCCGTTCAAAGCTCTTCTAAATTGAAGAAGCAGCTTGAGAAACAAGCAGATAGAAGAACCTGCAGAGGTATTTTTCTTTAAATCTCGCTTTGAGTTTTTATCTTCGAAAGCAATGGAATGACAGTGTATATGGAATAAATATACCGTGGATGAAACAAAGTTGTGAAAAATTAATTATCACATACGGTTTCAATTTTTTCCAACCATTAAATTTTGCTAAGTACAATCAGGACAAAATTTTGAGATCATTTAGCTCAACTTTTTTTTGTTATGGGTAGCTGAACTAGTATCATTACAAGATTAAATAATAAATTATATATATGATTTTTTAAATGGTCATTTCACTATTAAATATTTTTTAATTTTAATTATATAGTTAAGATCGATTATATGTTCTTAAAAAAGATGTGATAACATATAACATTTTTTACAACAATTTATATAATATCATTTTCTATGTCTATCTCTGTCCATCATATTATTTATTACATTTTAAACTTCTTTTCTTTTCTCTTTTTCTTTCCATTATAAAATTTGTTATACAAATATCATTTCTCTTCTTAAATAAGAATTATTTTCATATTTATAATAGATTATTGGTTTCAATAATCAATTGTTGAAATCCTTGATCCTTAATATTTTGACAGTTCTGACCAAAAATGATAACTTTGAAAGTTATAATTATGATGGTGGTGGCTACTTGAGATTTATCGTGTAGTCTAAAATAATGATTTGCCATGTGGACCTTCAAATTTAATCCTGCAATCCTTTTGTCTGGAAACTTCCAAAGGTTGGCCACTCCCTTGTTCACTCTTCATCCTATGATTGATTTGCCATTCATAAGTAGAGATGTCTGAACTCTGCGATTGAAAAGTGGCCTCTAGCAGTTTTCCATGCGCTTGTTGACTTTTCATCATGCGATCTATTTGTGATTCATAACTAGGAATGTTGAAACTTTGCAATGACCAACCAGCCTCCAAAGGATTGTGCGCTTGCTCAGTACTCTTCATCATATGATCCACTTGCCAATCAAAAGTAGGGATGTCAGAGCCTTGTGATGCCCAAGCAGCCTTGAGTGTTTTGCTATACGTGTCTCCACTCTTCATCCTATGATCCACTTGCCATTCAAAATTAGGGATCTCGGAGCTTTGCATTGGCCTGGCACCCTTTAGATATTTGTCGTTTCCCTGTTCAGTACTCTTCATCCTATGATCCACTTGCCATTCATAATTAATGATGTTAGAGCTTTGTGATGGCCAATTGCCCTGTAGAGGTTCCTCATGCACCTGCTCATTATTTATCATCATATCTGATCTACTTATTAGGAAATCAAAGTTAGAAACACCCAAATGTCTTGAACACTATGTAATATATTAATGACCCTCTTACTACTACTGTAATATATTACAGATATATACTCAAACTCTTCATTCTTGAAAATTCCTCACAAATTCTCTATTTTTTCTCACTCTAGAAGTCTTCTCTTTGCTCTGCTTGATGATGTTTGGATGGTGCTTGCTTCTCTATTTGTAGAGGCCTAGAACACGTTGTGCTAAACGCGCTAAGAAAATTGGCACCCTTTCTCAAGCAACCAAAGTATGAAGCGGTGGCTTCTTGGAGTCATAAGTCGGTGGCCACCATTGTTGACTTGCAACCGACCAAGCAACCCAACACTAAATGCCTTTTATAATTAAGGATGTTTTGGAGCCTTGTGAGGGAGAAATTATTACACGATCAAAATTATTATGGTCTCGACTAGTCACTAAATAATACATAATTAAATATCATTAATTATTCTTTATAAATTAAAATTCAGTTATATATCACGTAACTATCAATTTTATCTCTGAATTATTATTCTTTTTCCTAAATAGTCTTTAAAAGAAAACAAATAATATAAGCAGTTCTCAAAAATATTTAAAATCATATTAAGTAGTCCCCAACTATTAAAAAATCCTTCAAGTTGGTCTTTAAACTTTACTAGAATGCATTAAGTGAGGGACTAAAATGATGGATATATCTTTTTTCGTCCAATTACCAAAAAAAACAACTATCGATATACAAATTTTTCAAAGATTACTTAAATAATTTTATTACTTTAAAAATGACTTAGGAGAGAAAGTAATAGTTCAAGAACGAAATTGATGGTTTATTCTAGGAAAATGTTAATCAGTTCCCTTAGGACACTGACTAAGGAATCAAAAGTGAAAAAAAAATTATTAGAAAGTGTAATATTGCACTCCCCTGTGATTGTCAATGCAACTCCAATCTTCAATAAAAACTATCTATTTATCGATCCCTTAACTAGTGCTCTTAGGGCATTGATTAACAGGACCCTTTATTCAATCACATAAGATTGGTTAGAGATAAAAACTACTACCTCTGGTCCTATATACAATAAACAAATAACTATTAAGAAATGAAGAATATATGCCCTGTTATAGTTGAGAATCCATGACTAAAAAATGTAAATTGGCAGCGTTGAAGTTTTTGTGATTTTGTATTTTTGTGAAAGTGGTTTGGAAAAACGAGTTGAACATTTTTAAACAAGACATTTCAAGCTTTAAAACCATATATCTATTATAGTTTTTCTCATCTATTTACTATATTTTAAAGATATTTTTCAAACTAATTCACTTACACTGGAAAGTTCTATTTTGCTATTCCAACCAGTTTAAAAAAATTCACAAAGTGAATTAAAAAACATGTTATACCTTTCTGAAAAATAGATTCAAATGGATAAATTGTGGTATCAAGCTTTACTAAAATTAGATTTAAAATAATAGAGAAAAATGCTTGTAGAGTTGGTTGTTCTGTACAGAGGTAGTTTTGACCTTTACTTACTTAAGTAATTAAATAGAATTTTGTTGAACATGAGACTTATTGATTTGAAAAACAGACTCATAAAGCTTTTCAACAAGATGGGATTATGCTGAACAAAAATCATTTGACGATGAAAATTTGCCTAGCAATTTCCTTCAAAAATAGATTTTAAACTGTGGTATTTTTGGCTTTGTTTTTAAAACTTTTCACTTGTTAGATTTATTTAGCAACTTGTTCGGCTTTTAAAATTTCTCTGAGTTTCAATGATCTAAAATTTGTAATCCTTGATAAAAAAAAAATAAGTTTTAAATATTTTTAGAATTTAATTAGCATTTTTACTAATTTAAGGGAATAATGAGCTAATAAATTGTATTTTTTTTAGGCGTAATTTTCTAAAGTTTAGTGAGATTATACAAGTCTAATTCAAATTTTCAAGTTTAATAAGATTTGAGAATTAGTGAGTATTTTAGAAGATTTATATATTTTCTAGGGTAATTTATTTGACTTAATTATGAAAAATAAATAATATCGTAGTGACTTTAAATTGTTTAAAAGACTCTAGTGGAATTAAGTTGAAAGCTTCATAAAAAATTAATTAAAGAGCGAAGAACGAGATACTTAGAGAAGTGATATATCTATATAGATATGTGTGTATATATAGATATAAATACATACATACAGACTAGATATATATATATATATATAGTATGTATGATAGATATATGTATGTATTATATATATATAGATATATTATATATAATATATATATATAAATACATACATATATATAAATACATATATATATAAATACATACATACATATATATATATATATATATATATATAAATACATACATTATATATATATATATATATATATATAGAGAGAGAGAGAGAGAGAGAGAGAGAGAGACGGAGGAGGGAGGGAGGGAGGGGGGAAGAAAAATAGAGAGATCAAACATGTAGGACAAAATGAAGGTGTTTATGTAGGACAATACACGAAAGACAAAATATGTTAGTCATGTAATGAATGCATAATTAAATTTGTCTCTAATGAAATTAAATCGTTCTTCTACTAATGCTTTAGTAAATACATCAGCCCATTGATATTCAATACCAATAAACTTAATATCAAAAGCTCCTTTATGCACATAATCTCTTATAAAATGATGGCTAATTTCTATATGCTTAGCTTTATAATGTTGTATGATATTTTTCAAAAGATTAATTTAGTGCATTTGTATTATCACAGAAAACAATATTATGTTCAAAGCTTGAATAATCTTCTAACTGATATTTTATCCTTAATAGTTGTGAATAATAACTAACAATAGACACATATTCTGCTTCTACAGTAGATAAGGCTATGGAGTTTTTCTTCTTGCTAGTCTAAGATACATGACAAGGTCTAGGGAAGTGGCCTCCTCCATTGGTGCTCTATTGTTCAGTCATATCACCAACATAGTCCACATTGTAGTATCCTACTAACCTGAAATCTTGATTTTTCTTATAGAGCAAAGTTAGGTTAAAGGTAGCAACTAAATATCAAAAGATTCTTTTCACAACTTTTAAGTATGATTCCCTAGGATCAGATTGAAATCTAGCACATAAGCAAACGCTATACATGATATCTAGTCTACTAACAGTTAGATAACGTAAGGACCCAATCATACCTCTATAGATTGCTTATTCTACTAGTTTACCTAATTCATCCTTTCTCAGTGCAACAAATAGATGCATTAGTGTACTCATTGGTTTTAATCCTTCTATCTTAAATTTCTTTAGAAGTTCTTTAGTATATTTCTGTTGATGAATGTAGATCCCTTTATCTACTTGCTTGGCTTGCAAACCCAGAAAGAATTTAAGTTCTCCCATTGTGCTCATTTCAAATTTGCTATGCATCAGCTCAGAAAAGTCCTTACATAGTTTCAATAATAAGGTTTGCCAAATATGATATCAACATATATATGTCCTGTAACGAAATGTTGATTTGATTCTTTTCTGAATAGAGTTGTATGTAATTTTCCTCTTGTAAAATCATTTGAGATAAGAAAACTAATGAATTTGTCATATCAAGCATGAAGGGCTTGCTTAAGACTATACAAAGCCTTTTTTAGTTTGAAAACATGATCTAGAAGATTTATATCTTCAAAGTCAGGAGGTTGTTTTACGTAAATTTCTTCTCCTATAAAGCTATTTAAGAAAGCACTTTCTACATCCATTTGAAAAAGCTTTATATTTTTGTGTAAGCATGATTTTAATAGCTTCAAATCTAGTTACAAGTGAAAAGGTCTTAGTGAACTCTATATCTTCCTATTAATTATAGCCTTGCTTTGTTTCTTACCACTTTTGCATTTTTGTCTAACTTATTTTGAAATATCCATCTTGTTCCAATGATGCTTTTGTATTAAAGCTTTGGGACAAGAGTTCATACATCATTTCTTAAGAATTAATGAAGTTCCTCTTCTATAGCAAGGATCCAATCATTGTCCTTTAATGCTACTTCAATCATCTCAGGGTTTATTTTTTAGATGAATGCATACAATGCATTGTTCTTGAAAAATGATCTGGTCTTAACACCTTTAGTCCTATCTCTAATGATAAGGTATTGGGGATCGTGTACAACAAACTTCCAATCTTTGTGAGTTTGAACTTCAAGATGGATCGTCTATTGAGATGAATTGTCTAGAGTCTTTAGTTATTCTTTTATGATTTTGTCAAAAGATTTAATCTATAAATATGCAAAATCATCTTCAAGATTTGATAATTTCCTATTAGTTATTAGTCCATCATTGAATTTAACATGGATAGATTTTTCTACCATAACGTTTCTAAAGTTAAATATTATATAGGCCTTAGAGGTACTAGAATATCCAATAAAAATTCCTTCATCAATCTAGGAGTTAAGCTTTTCAAGTTTATCTCTTGTATTGAGAATAAAGGTTGGGTCTTCTTCCTCTCCACAATTCATAGGGAGTCTTATCTAGTAATGGTCTAATCTATATTCTATTTTGCAAGTAGCATGCAGTGCTAACAACCTTTGCCCAGAAGTGTTTATGAAGCAAATTCTCACAAAGCATAGTCCTAGCCATCTCTTACAGAGTTACATTTTTCCTTTCAATTACCCCATTTTGTTGAGATGTTCTCAGTGAAGATAAGTTATGGAAGATACCATTCTTTTCACAAAAGGATTTGAACTCAACATTTTCAAATTCCTTTCTATGATCACTTCTGATTGTAGGGATACAAAAACCTTTTTTCATTTTGAACACGTTTATAGAATATTTTAAAGACCTTGTAGGACTTATGTTTGTGGCTTAAGAAATGAACCCATATATGTCTAAAATAGTCATTTGTAGTAACAAAACCATTCTTCTTACCACCAAGACTTAAGTTTCTTATCGGACTAAACAAATTCATATGTAATAACTCAAGTGGTCTAGAAGTGGAAACATTTTCTTTATTTTAAAAGAGGTTTTAATTTGTTTCCTTTTCTAACATACTTCACACAAAAGATGAGTTTTATAAGAAATCTCAGGTAGTCCTTTCACTATATGTTTTTTATGCAATTTTGAAATATGTTTTAAATTGATGTGCCCAAACTTTTTGTGCCAAATTCATCTTTCATCTTGATTGGAAATTAAACATGTTACCTTTTGATTATCTAGGTCTTCAAGATCAACCTTATATAGATTGTGATATCTTTTAGCAAAGAAAAAGAATGGAATTGTCACTTCTTTTAACTATACATGAGTCTTTGTTAAAGGAGATTGTAAACCCATTGTCACAAAAATGGCTTATGCTAAGCAAGCTATAATTTAGTCTTTCAACATATAAGACATTATCAATAAGATATAGATGAAGCTTACCAACTTTACCTATACCACTTATTTTTCTTAATCCTTTGCCTCTAAAAATAATTGTTTTTTCATGTAATTTTAGGTCTAGGAACATAGACTTTTCTCCTTTTATGTGTCGTGAACAACCACTGTCCAGGTACCACTTGGAATCCTTCCTTTTGCCCACTGAGGATATCTATGACAAGAATAATTTGAGATTTTGGTACCCAAATCTTCTTAGGTTCTTTCATGTTAGCTGTAGTGGTCCTATCAGACCTATGTATTCTTTCATGGACACATCTAGTTTTAACATGTCCAAATGTTCTACAAAAGTTACATGAAGCGAAAAAAGAATGAGAAGAATGTATTTTCTTGTCTTTTTTGTAGCCAATACTAGATCTGTCAAATAGGTGCCCTTAACTTTTCAAAATCATTTATAATTTGGCAATCCCATTCACAAAATTGGCTAAGTCCTTTGTGAGACATGTTATTCTTCCCTTTAGTCTTTTGAATTCAGAAGTTTACATGGTCTCATAAGGTACAATGACTTTGTTAAGACTAATTTCAAGAACCTATATGTCATTGCTTAGCTTATTATTTTCTTTCTTAAGTGTCTTATTTCCTAAAAGATTTTCTTTGTATTTTTTTCTATATTTTAAACACTCAAGAGAGATTTTATGAAAGTTAGCAAGAAGAGTGCTATAAGACATTTCTTCTTCATTTTTAACAAAGATTCATCAATCTCAGACGAACTATATTCAAAGTTGAGAATAGACATTTCTTTGTTTGTGTTTGCCATCAGACAGATATTTGTTTTCTCATCTTTGTCTCAATTGCTACTACTATTACCATGACACCCAATCACATTGACACTTGTCCCGAGAATTATCTAATTTATTTTTTTTTAATTAATTTTATTATTTCTTCTTTCTTCTTTATTTTGGAAATAGTGAGTAAATTTTTTGCAATCAAAAACTTAATTTTAAACGTTTTATAAAACATGTGATTAATTATCATTGGCATAATAATAGAAAAGAAAATAAAGGACAATAGATATCAAACAATATCGATCATCATATCCATATATATCATAACCATGTCTTGATGGGCAAAAAAAGCAAATGTATAGTTATCATCAAATAATAATATCGAATCCATAGGGACCACATGTTAGTCTTAGTAATTATTGCAATTCAATCATAATTAAACAAAAGGGAATAATTTAAATGAATGTCAATTCAATGAAGAGAAATCACAGGTAAATTTAGAAATAAACAAATAATTTGAAATTAGGGAAATTTGATAATTGAAACTTCCAGAATCGAGTTCAACTATGACACTTAATAGATTAATTCCATTACCGTTGTGCTTCTACTAGTTCTCATTGAGGGTGAATTAACCTAAGGTATCATTCATTCCCTTTCAAGATATGGAGAGGTGTCTAATCAAATTACCCACCTACGTTCGTGATGGTTGTGTTTAATTAAACCCATTGTGCTCTTTGTTAATTCAATTAATTCCCCGAAGGTTTCACCTACTTTCGTAGTTTAGACCTAAGACCCTTCCCTATGGTTCCAGTGTTTGGGTTCTCCTTTTAGTATATCTCCAAACCCCTAAAATTATATAAAACATAAGCCTAATCATTTCGCATAAAGGTAAATAATAGAGAAAGAATCAAAAGGAGAACAAGATTCACACAATGATTATAGAAATAAATTCATTAAGAAATTCATAGGGCTACGCCCAATCCTAGAATAAAGAAGAACTATTCACAAATACCCATAAAGACAAAATAAAAATCAGAAAAGAAGAACATCAAACTGAAAAAAAAAAAAAAAGAGTAGAAGATGATTCCTATCTTTCACCTCTCTATTCCAAGCTCTGTTCAAAAGAATCTATCCCTCTTTTCTAAACCTTTATAAATAGAAGGGCTCAAAAAGGTTCAGGCCTATATTACATGTGAAAAATGCAAAAAAGAGAAAATGTTGTCGGGTTGAGTTCACAGGAATGATCAGGAGTTTGTGGGGGTGAACTCCTCTGCCCTAAACATAAAAATCATGAACCAGATAAGCTCATGATGGTGAGCAGGAGTTAACTCCCAAACCTACTGGCTCAAGTCCTATTGCCTCCAAATGCTCCCAATCTTTACCTTTAGTCCCTCCAAGTCCATGATACTGACTCCTACAACAAGAAAATACCAAATGCATAACAAGTTCCAAAAAGAAGGGAAAAGCAAAGAAAATATGCTACAATTAAGTCCTAAATGCAAAGATATATAATGTATCCTAAGTGAGATGTTATACATAAATGATGTAAAATGCAAAGCATTAATGTATAATGAGGTTGTACACGTTAATAGAGGGTACAGTCATCCAAAATAAAAAATATCATTGCTTGGCAATATATACATCAGTCAAAAGTCCTAACTACCTACCCTCAAGTACACACAAGAAAAAGAAAAGGCCTAAGTCAGAGTAGTAAAACTATACATTTATCCCTAACCTACACAGTCTACAAATAGTAGTCAAATTAGGTCCAGAGTCTCTATCCAGAAGCACTTCTCGCCTTGGTTGGTCTTTGTCTTCTCAGAATCCATATCTGCATCTACAACATGAGCGTGACCATTAGGCACCTAAATAGTTGTCCAAGACTTGACGATGAAGATGATGAAGAGAGTGGCAACCATCCATTTCCTATTCCTAGCTAGTAATCTAACTCAAGAGAGGGAACTAAGTCAGCCACCTAAATTGGTGATGTGACTACTACAAGTGCTAGTGGTGGATCAAAGTAGTCCACAAAAGGAACCTTAGGGGCATCATCATCACATAGAGGTGGTGGTGGTGGATCATCTACTCTAACATATCTCCGCAATAGGAAAGTAGTCAGAAGTACAAGCAGAGTCATAGAGGCAGTAGGCATGAACAGATTGAGGAATGGTGAGAGAAATCTAATAATGAAGTACCATCGATATATAATAGTCCCTATATCCTCATAATACATCCAGTCCTTAAAAGGACTATATTGGAGGAAGATATTCATCATTACCAAAAACTGTGTCATCTTCTCATATCATCAATCAAACACACACATATAAAAGAAAAAGAAACAAAAGAATGAATGAGGTGATTTGTTTTCTAAATCAGTTCCACAAAAGGTATGTAAGATTGTCCTACATAACAACGCAAAGATAAAACATAGTTGCCTAATACATGACAAAGGGAAACTAAGGTTTATTCTAAGTTCTCTTAATCTACCCAAGTTTCTAAACACTTTGTATGGATCCATGCCCTTAACTGTTGATGAGTAATATCCAATTTCTCATAACAAGGAAGCGATTAGGAGTACATATACCCTAGAAATATGGCATTAACACAATAGTCATCATCATCAATCTCGAGATATGAGCTCAAGGCTCCTCTAGGGTATACTCTCTACAAATCCTGGTAAGGTTAAGAAGTTGTTATGATTATTAAGCTAGTTAAGTGATTGTCCTAGCTCTAGGGCGCTACCGTAACCATTATGACACTTGTCACTCGATACCATACCTTCTAGACCTTTAGAGGTGGTTCTTCCTTCCTTCCACAGTGTACTAAACTGTGACTTCCCTCACTCAAGGACTCATGCCCACTGCATGATCCTCCACAACCTCATCAGCTTACCACATGTCTTAAAACACTTAAGGACTTATCTTACTTTCTTATCAACTTTGGCAGAGGTATCTCTCAAATGGCCCAAAATTTAATTTCTTTTATTTTTTAAAATAATTTATAATTACATAATATTAATATTGAAAATAAAATTGATTTCTTTGCTTAAAAATTGGGATAGGGCCAAAAGCCTTTTTTACACTCTAACAAAAAAATTATTGTCTACATACTTTTGATAATCTAATTTTTGTATAAAAATAGTATAATCTTTGTACTAATCTAATAAATAATCTTCTACATCATAGAAAATAATTTCTATCCTATTTACTTTGAGAAAATATGGACTAAGAGACTTATCACCTCTTAACACAAGAAATCTTATTTTCATTTTACCAAAAATCATATATTTTTAATTTATATCATAAATACATTTACAAAATAACAAAGTAACAAGATAATTAGTAAGTAAATTTTTTTACCATCTTCCAAAAATGGAAGATCAAAGCTGAAAATTAGAAGCACAAAACCACGGTGGTTTTGTTTTCTTCACAAGTAATACATCAAATAACAATTGTCTATTACATGATAATTCACAATAATAAGATCAAATGAAACATAAAAAACACAAAGTTCACAAAAATAAACGTACAAGAAACTAAATAGCAAGCCACCATCAATATAGATCAACAAAGAAACTAAAAGAACCATAAAGTATATCATGGCAAAAGTTTAAAGCAAAAAAGATCTAGGAGAGATTGGGAGGAAAAATCTCTTCCTTCATCCTTTTATGGAAGTAAATCATGGAAACAACACCCCACCCCCTCCCTATACCTCAATGAGAAGTGAAGAATAGTTCAGCCAATAGCAAGCAAATGGCGAAGAAGATGGATTTTGCACCAAAGTGGTAAAAATTGGTTTTTATAATGGTAAAAAAAATGTCTAACTTATCTAATTTCATTTTAATTTAAATTTAAGTGATATTATCCATTAAACAACTCATCTAGTGATATAATTCAGCACATGTAGACCAAAGTTGGTATAATAATTGGAGATAATATCATAAATTTTATCATTTAATTTTAATGCAAAAATTGGTTTTCTTTATTTGTTTTAAAAAATCTAAAAAGCTTGAAATTATCTCTTTTTGACCAATGGAAATCATTCTTAGTGATACCTGAAATAAGAAAATGCGCACAAGAAGGAGGGGTTGAATTGTGCGTTTAAAAAACTTTTCGAAAAAGGTAGATCAGTCTAAACAAAGCATTTTTAAGAGAAGGGATAGAGAGAAGAAAACACAGAAAGCTTTATACTGGTTCACTCAACCTGAGCTACGTCCAGTCCCTTTACCCAGAAGGTTTCTACTAACCGATCTTTGGTTACAAGTATTGTTCGTGACCTCTTCAGGCTTTACAACGCAATCTACCCAAATTGCTTAACCCAAGTATTCTTTTTACACTAAGCCTCTCCAGGCTTTCACAACGCTCAAAAAAAATTTTGAGGAAAGATCGACTCACGTAGTGAGGATTTTAAAACTTAGACTCAGGATCACTTTGAGAATTCTTACAAACAAAATGACTATCGTCCACTGGACGCTCTTGACAGAATATCACAGAAGAAAGTATATGTTGTTGTTTTAAACAAGAATCCACCTATCTCGGTTTTCTGTTTTGCTTTTTGTTGATGTATATATATATACGATCTTCAGGAAAGAGATCCGTTACAGATATCTTGTCTCTTCACGTGATGAGGCGCGTGCAGACTATCTTTTCAGAAAAGTAAGCGTGGCAGTTGAAAACTTGCACTACAATAGAAGTTTCAGGGCTGCGCTGACAGTCTGTTCTTCTGAACTTTCTTCATCTGTCTTGTCGGCTTGATAAGTTGACTTGCTTTACCCATTCTGCTGTACTTTTGTACTGTCCTGATGTTGATGTTTCAGACTGTTTTGAACGTTAGCTCATTGGAGTGCTACTGTGTAGGTTTCAAGGCGAATAAACGTGATTGATGTTCATAATGAAAAACTCAGTCGTTTGAATATATGAATACTAGAGATTTAGATGATCGCCTTCGGTCTGTTCATCTGGATGGTCTTTGATCGCATCTTATTGGACGGTCTTCAAAGTGTCCACTGGACGGTCATTGTTGCATCAACTGGACGGTCCTTCTTGGCGAGTCTTCGTCTTTCGCTGTGATAGGGTTAGTTTATACACACTAATATAAACATTAATAAGCTTTGTTATCTTCAAAACATTGAGAGTTTAGACGCTTCTACATCTTTGGTTCCAACAATACCTAATTAATGTCTAGACAAATATGATTTAAAAATAATTTATGTAAATTTTTTATTAATTTTTAATACATTTTTAAGTCAAAAATCAATAAAAAAAAGACATTTTAATTGAAATAATTCAAAATTTTTATGGTAAATCTAGAAAATAATATTTCACATGAAAACATGAATTAAATACATTTTTTATAATTTTTGGATACCTAAAAGACACTAGTTAGAGTTTTTTGGGTATCTATAGGTATTTTGGTCATTTTACACAAAAATTCTAGAAAATTTTTAAAATATATTTTATTATTTTTATTTTTATTTTGAACTCAAAAATATATTTTTACAAATTTTTGACATTTTTATCTATTTTTAACTTATTTTGTAAAATTAGGGGCAAAACGATCTTTTGTCAAGTCCTAGTCCAAAAAAATTATTGAAAATCTAAAATAAACATTTTTCAACACTCTGGACTCAACTTTGTCATTAAAATGTTAAGATCTTATTCCTATCACTTATATGAAAATATTCAATAAATTAAAAAAATATTGTAAAAGAAAGTCAAGGTGTTACAACTACTATTATATAGGTCTTCCTACTTAGCTATCAGACCTTTCTTCTTTTTCTTTGAGAACTATCTCTTTTTGAGATTTGGACACTCAATCTTTATGTGTCTAGGCTTCTTATACTCAAAGCAGACGATGTCAATACCTTCATCTTTTGAGAATTTCTTGGTTTTATCCTTCTTCTTAGGAAAATACTTATATTTTCCTTTCCTTTTCAACATCTTTAACTTTCTAGACATGAGAGATATTTCATCATCTGTTGAACTACTAGAGTTTTCATCTAAACTCTCAGTCTCTTCCATTTGAACCTTTAATGCTTTCGATGCTAACCTCTTTTTAGATTTTTCTAATTTCTCTAGCTTGATTCATCAGCCTTGAGAACCAAGGGATCTTTTAAGTTGATCTTATCCCTTTTAAGTAAATGAATTTTATGAACTCTCAAAGCACCAAGCATTTCATCTAAGGTTAGAGTTTTCATGTTAGGAGCTTCCTGAACGACAGTGCTCTTTAGTTCCTATATTTTGGGAAGGTTATCCAAGATCTTTAGGTTGTTTTCAGCTTTGGTGAACTCTTTTCTAAGATCTTGAAGATCATTAAGAATAGTTTAGAAGTGTCCAAACACTTCATCAATGGTTTCATTGTGCTTTATGTTGAATATCTCATAATATCTTATTAGAGTAGCAATTTTTCTTAACTATACATCCTCCATTCCTTCATAAGTGATTTGAAGAGCATCCCATATCTCATTTTTTGTCTTATAGCTACAGAATTTGTTATATTTAGATTTTGATAATGCACAAGTAGTGATATACCTTACTTTAGCATTAAGTTGTAACTTATTGTAATCACCTTATGTGTAATCTGCCCCCAAATTAAGAACGACGAGATCTCCTTTAGTGAAAATCTTCCACAAATCGTATTATGTTAATTTCACATACATTTCCATACAATCACACTAATAAGGACAGTCTTCTCTATTAAAGGCTAAAGGTCTTGTCAAAGACTCTTTTAGGAATAAATTGTCCTTCGGGATCTGCCATAGTGATCTTTATCCTTTAACATTGTGAAGTGCTGAACCTTTAGAGGCTGAGCTCTGATACCAAACTATAAGACATAAGAAGGGAGGTTGAATTGTGTTTTAAAGGATTTTTTGTAAATTATTTTCCAAAACGAGTTATGTGCATAAGATGAAAGGTTAATTATTGATAGACGAAGTGTTTCTCATTTAAGAAAAATGTTTAGAACTCAAGGAAGTAATTGTTAATCTTTATGTTAGATAGAATATAACAATAAAGCAAGTAAGTAAAGAAAAGATATAAATGACACAGAAAGTTTAAATTGGTTCGTCTTAAACAAGACTACATCCAGTCCTTGGTGTCCACCAAGAATTTCACTGACAAACTAAACTATTACAAATATTCTTTTTCACACAAGCCTTTTAGGCTTCAATACAAATATTCTTTTTACTTTTTTATCCAAGCAACTTTTCAAAGTATTATTTACACACAAGCCTATCCAAGCTTCTACATTAGTATTCTTTTTAATCAAAGCCTTTTCAAGCTTTTAGTGATTTCACTAAGAAAAAGCTTAAGGGTAAAACTCACTACCTACAATGTCTTAATAGACAGATAAACACTTTTAGGCTCAGTCTTTCATGTAACTCATAAACACTCCAAAATGAAAAGCCAATGAAGATTTAAGACTAGGTTTGTGTAAGAGATAAAATATGCTTTTTTAGAGAAAGTAAACTATAGCGCTTTCTTATCTACTTCAACTTTTATTGTTGCACGCATTTTTATAAAGCTAGTAAGTCAAGAATGTTTGACTTGTGAGAGCTACACATATGAATGCTTTGAAGCTTTCTTGATAAGCTTCAACCCTTATAACGAGAATTTGTTTCTTTGACCTAGAGACATACCTTAGAACGATGCAAACATATACAAAGTAAGACAAAGGATAAGTAGAAAGTGGCATTAAGATATTCGTCTATATGTGTCTGTAGGACAGTTTGTTAATTGCCTAATTTTTCTAAATATTTTTATACGTGTTTTGTTATCTTCAAAACACATGAGGGCTATGAATCATCCTTTGATCTAATAGGTACAAATACATAAACATCATAAATAAATAGTACTTCCAACGTCATAGCTAGAAATTCCTAAAAAGTTGTAAGTCTTGGTCATGGTTGAGAATTCATAAAAACAATAAACTAAATTAATAAGGAAGAATCTTAATGAGTAAGCAAACTAGGAAACTAATCTCTTAACTATAAACATAAACATTTTAATGTTATCACTTTTTACGCTATACTTGCATATCAAAATCAATTGGAGCTCTACGATTGTCCAAAGGATTATACTAGCCCAAAATTGGAAAAACATTATACTAGTTTTAAATCTTGAATATGTATAGTATCGTGGGTTTGCCTGTGGGAACAATCTTTGGTTCTGACCTACCCCAAGGTGAACTTTGGCCTTGGAGTTATATTTTCCTCATTTTCATACACATGCATTCATGCATTCCATACAAATATCTCAAACACCACATACAACTTATTCATGTTATTATAACCATACATCATAAAAATTTACATACAATAATTAGTATTTTTTATATTAATGTTCAAACTTTTGTCTTTTGATACAATCATGTTCCTATAGTCAAGTGATCCTTACATAAAAGTTTAATCATTTATTGCGAAAATTAAAATTTGCACAAATGGGAATTTAATCCTATAGAATGTATTCATTTTTGTAATTATAATCATACATACACACACACACACATTTTCAGTTTAATTATAAGACTAGTTCGTGTTCATATTCTACTCTCTAAAATATTCATAGTTTTCTTTATATGTTATCTAGTTAATTTTACACTAAACATAAATATATCCTATAATAGTAGAGAAGGAATGTTAAGTGTGTAAAGGAAATGACATAAGAATGAGACATGGTATGAGAATGAGATCGAAGAATAGAAGAATGGGAGATTATAATGTGAAGGGAATAAACTCTTTCTAGAAATGGGGAAGAGACATAAATAAATAATATAAATAAGAGGAGTGGTAACAACACAATCTTTCTATCACACACCTTATTATTGGTTAAAATTTATTGAAAAGTACAAAATCAGGATAGAAACTCACTAAATAAAAAATAAAACCCATAAAAATTGTAATTTCTAATAAATTTTAACCAATAGTAGAGGGTGTGTTCAAAAAAGTGTGTTATTAACATTTTTCATAAAAACAAGTGTACATAAAGAATAGCACCAATGGAGACTAGTATGATTACTCACCTTGATTTCTTAGCTTGTTCTCCTTCTAACTCATGTGACTAGGACTTATTTTTCTCCTCTTCTTCTACTTTTTATAACAGTAATTTTGACAAGGTTTTAGGTGATTGGGGTTATTTTTGGATGAGTACAAGTGCTTCTACCGTTCTTTATTTATAGAGATGTTTTAGAATTAGATTTTAGGTGTGTTAAAAAGGGTAATTTGCTTTGTTGAAACTATCGTTAATTTTCATTCTCCAATTGTTGCAAGCTTCAAAGCCCATTAATCCGGCTGCCACTTCTACTCACTAATACGAACGTAACTATAAAGATCAAATCGTTGAGATTCCTTTCGGTTCTTTAGAAATAAATAATTAGGAAAAATAGTTTAACAGGCAAAAGTAGGGGTTTTGCAGCAAGTACTTGATAAGCAATTTTATAAACAAGATAGTATAGATCTCATGGAATCATAACAAATCACAATCTAGAATAAATAACTTGAAACTCCTCAGGTACCTGATTGACAATTATAATAATATGTGAAATAGTAAAAAGAATTCGAAAAGGGTATGGGAGATAAACCATATGATTATCATAATTTAAAAAGAGTTTAAAGTGTTTGTGCCATAAAGAGAGCAAGTATTCAAAAGGACACAGCCTCCCTTGGCCATGATAACATGAGTTCAAATATACATAATCAAAAGGAACATAAATACCTACTCTGACAAAGTCTCCCACATTACAAATAGTAACAGACAAAAATATATATATAGACAACATAAAAATAGGGCTTGCCAAGCTCAAGCAGAAGATCCTCAAAGATAAAAGGTCAAAGATGGGATCTAACATCCTGTAGGCTCTCCGAATTGGGCCTCTCGCTGCTCATCTCCTCTATTGGTTGCTTATAACAAACATAAGCAAGACACCAACAAGAAAAGAGGAGTGAGGTTGTGGTAAAGCATGAAAGAAGGTAGGAAAGATAAACACATATATAGGTAAAGACATGCACATAAACTACCATCCATTCACACTAAGTAACAGGTGAAAGCACATACACATACGTATATAAAGACATGCATACAAACCACCATACACTTTCACTAAGTCATATATGAAGGCACATACACATAGGAAATAGCCAATTAAATCACTTCACAGCATCATGCCAAACAGTCACAGCACATTCAAATGTGGGTTAGCTCACTATATGTATGTTGTGTATAGGACTTAAGTCTGTTAGTTTTATTCCTTCCAGTTATGCATGAACATGCATGGGGTACTCACAATCCATTATATGGTGCCGTGAACCCCATACCAGGCATTTACATGAACTCTGTACAAAGCAATTTTTCACCAAAGAGGTGTTTTAGAGAATCCAGTCAGAATGCACGCAATATATATGTCTCTATGAGACAGAGAACCAATGTACAAAGAAATTTTGCCACTATAAAGCAAGATATTAAGACAGGTTTGGGACTTATCAAGTTAGAACAAAGTCAAAGACCTAATCTCGAGCTCAAATGAGAGAGAATTCACCGAACAAACTCAAGCTTGGGCTTTCGAAGCACCAACCCAAGGCATGCATGGAAGAAGAACAGAGAACTCGAGCTCGTAGGGCTTTGGGAGCTAAGCCAAGGTGGTGTTGGCGTGGGGAATGAAAGCAACTAAGGTGCTCTTGGGTAGTTGACGAAAATGGATGCAGGGGAAAGGGAGAAGCCACGGATGCACTTGGAGAAATGAAAGAATGCAATGGTTGGAAGGTGGGGTGGCTTCATGATTTAAGGGAGTTAGGGGAGGGTAGCCGTGACTTATAAAAGAAAAACTGGAATACTTATGTGTTAAGGGAAGAGGTGTGTCGCAACTTACATGGCCTTGGGGTACATGGACGTGTTTTATAAGGTGGTGATAGGAATTAAGTAACAAAGTCATACGTGACATGGATTTAAGATACAAGTCAAAATGGCCTAACCTAGCTCACTTAGCCTTGGCCCACGTGAGCCAGGGCCATAAAAGACCACAAGGCCAAAAAGCCTACATAGGTTGGGCCAACCCATGGGCCTTAAAATTTTTAAGAAAATTATTTATTGTTAAAAATTGACATAGCCTATTTCATAGGCCAACCCACTCTATAGGTTAACTAGCCTATTTCTATTTTTTATAAGATAAAATTAACATTTTATCCAACATTCCAAATATTCAAATCTAAATGTTTGTCACCAAATTCATGCATGCAATCTAAATCAATATAAATGAAGCAAAGGTCTAACCTTCCATTGACAATGTATTACAATAAGTCAAAAACCAATTGAGCAAGGTAGTACCAATGAAATCATTATTCCTTCTCAAAGAAGTCCCAATGTTTATGGCATTGAATTTTTAAGTATAACAAAATTGTCCTTAAGTAGTTAAGTTTGCTATTTATTTATGAGTTTAATTTTTATATACTATTAGTTAAAAAAAATTTACACTATCAAGCAATTAGAAATCAAATAGTAATTTCTTTAACAACATATGAAAATCAAAACAATAATATATATATATATATATATATATATATATATATATATATATATATAATTCTAATTTTAATAACTCACGTATAATTCTCATAATTTTCAATTATTGAAATTAAGTTCTTTACATAAAAATTCAATCAATAATTAACATAAATATAACAAAGGTGTGAGTATCATTAATTTATATAAAGTGACAAAGAGAAAAATATGAAGTATATATTATTTATTGGACTAATAATCTATATATCAACTCATATTTTAAATATTGATTAATTAAAAATGTACAAATTGTATAAAAAGGTTATGTAGTTTTTGTTTATTTTTATGTTAGAAAATTAATTCTCACATTTTTTTAATGTAATAAAATTAATGAAAAAGAAGTGACGTAAAACTAAATATAATTTAGAAGATAATATTTACAGAGTTTAATTTAGATAATTATTAATATAAATATTTTTATATTATTAATTAAGTAGAAATTGTTCTAAATATAATTTTTAAATTATTATAAAAATTAATAATTGTATCACTATAATTTACCTATAATTAAATTACAGTATAAATTTTTATATTATTAGTATATTTAATTAAATTTAAATTTAACAAATAAAAAAATTAAATTAAAACTTTAAATAAACATAAAAGATATGAAGAATGTTTCTATTTTGTTTTAATTTACAATATCACGACAGGTCATCCCGTCAGTACTCTAGATGCAACAACTAATATACCATAAATATAAAATATATATAATTTATTAAACTGATAGTTTATATTTCAACTCGTATTTTAAATATTGATTGACTAAAAATATAGAAATTATATAGAAAGTTATGTAGTTCTTGTTTATTTTTATCTTAGAAAATTAATTCTCACATTTGTTATTAAAAAGCGCACATTTTAATGTAAATTATTGTTTAAGTTTATTTAGATAAATATCTATATTAGATATAAAAATTTAAAATTACTTTTGTAAAAAATAATTCAACTCAATTTACTACGTTTGAAATTAATTAAACAATATAAAAAGGTAATGTGTAAAAAATATAACGGTATTATATAGAGAGAGAGAGTTTAATAGTCATACACTGTCAGTGTAAAACGTTTTACACTGTCAACCAATTGGAATTCACCATTGGTATGATTTTAAAGTATTTATTATAAAAATCAACAAACTTACAATAAATAGTAGTTTGTGATTGAATGACAATGTAAAATTACTTTATCCTGTCAATGTATGATCTGTTTTCTCATATATATATATATATATATATATATATATATATATATATATATATATATATATATATATATAGGGATCATTAATGTACTCCCATCTTCTTTTTAGTTGGAGTACATTAACTATCTAAAAAATTTTATGACAAAAAAACTACTAACTCCTTTATTTAATTCATTGATTTTAGGGATATTCTAGTAATTTAATTAATATTTAATTTTAAAAAAATCTGATTTCATAACTTTCCTCTCTCCTCTCTCACGGCCTCCAGGCACGTTGCCGACTGACTCGCCACCTTAATCTCCCAACCACCTCCGTTCAATCCCGCACACCCCCACAGCAATATGATTAAAAAATATTTAAATTCACAAAATATGGACAACATGACGGGGAGGTGGGAAGGTTCAGCAAATCAAAGACATTAAATTTGGTCCAACAATTCACAAAATTTAATTTGGTGGTGTGCTTGTGCTATACGTTACTGGGTGGAACAATGCTAGTGTGATGGTCGAGCGCTGGGATGGCTTTACATGTGGTCTCGATGGCTCCGATCATGGTGCAACGCTAACTCAGTGGCTGGATGGTCTCTGGTTCATATGGGATATATATATATATATATATGGTGCAGTATGGCTGAATGGTGCTCTAGTAGCTTTATGAGTAGGTGCTACACTCCAATGTGTAGTGGTTTTTGTTGGCTTTTCATGGTGGAGGAAGGTGGTGATTGGGAGGTTAAGAGCAGGGTGGCGATTCGACTAGCGACGTGCCTGGAGGTTATTCTGGATTTGGTGGCGTCATCATGAGAAATGAAAGAGGAGAGAGGAAAGTCATGAAATCAGATTTTTTAAGAAAAATTAAATATTAATTAAATTACTGAAATATCCCTAAAATCAATTAATTAAAATAAAGGATTTGTAATTTTTTTGTCATAAACTTTTGATATAAATTATTAATATACTCCAACTAAAAATAAAAATAAAAATACATTAGTAATCTCCATATATATATATGTGTGTGTGTGTGTGTGTGTGTGTGTGTGAGAGAGAGAGAGAGAGAGAGAGAGAGAGAGAGAGATAGTGCGTGGTTAGGTGTTGCAGTAATCTTTTCTTGTACGATAGTGGATAAAAATGCACAGTAGATATTAGAGGGGGAATACTACTCAATAGGGTCAAAAAATTGCAGGGACACTGTGTGGCAAGACTCGCAAGTCGCAACCTATAATGACGGTGGGAGTGTTTAGTGAATAAGCGTGTGAATAGGGTGGGGTGGCCCCCCAAAGCTGGCCCCAGCCCCATAAAATAGTTAAATGAGTGGGTTGGAGCTAAAAATAGCCCACACATAAGGGGGCTGTAATTTTAGTGGGTTGAGTATGGGGCTGGCTAGGGGTGGGCTGGGCTATGGACTTTATTGACAGCTAACTTTTAAACAGAGGATTAATCAAAGGCAATAATTTAATAAATTAGGATCATCAACAATTAATTTGAAGCTCAAGTCACACATTCCTTTTAACACTCTTTAGTAATAATTAAAATTTATTAAAAAAATATAAAATTATGAGACTCATTAAATAAAAAATAATATCTACAATTTTTCATAATTTTCCCTAAATTTCAATTAATAATAAAAAGTATATTAAAGAATATATTGTTGGCTCTTGGATCCAATAACATGCTTAGCAGGTGGATGATACGATTCATACATGATTAGGGGCTGTCTCAGCGGTGTGGCCGCTTTGGTACGAAGGTGTTGATGAAATGGAGCACGTGAGGCACAATAATAATATCATCCACCGAGGTGCAGGACGTTCGGCAAGGACTGTTGGCCACAATAACTGTTTTCTTGTTTGGAAAGGTGCTGGCTGTGTCAAAGGCCCAAATAGAGAAGTTATAAGATACCCAATTTCAAAGCTGGAGGAGCTCGCTTTTTCTATGCCTAGGGAAATGGCTTGGGTGTTTTTGTGGGAACATAGGTGACTCCATGTTTTTTTGGGAACCTTGTAAATTTCTTCAAGGCTTAATTATGTTTTTAGTCTTTAAATTTGAGAAATATATTTTTTTAGTCTCTAAATTAAAAATTAATCTTTTCAGTTCTCAAATTTTGAAAAATATTGTTTTAGTCCTTTTGAACCACTTACAATATCATTTATAGGACAGATTGAGTCAACTGTGCAGCATCAATTGAGTTTAGTGGAATGTTTTTACTGATAGGGACATTACTGAGTGAGTTTTGTGTGGCAGATTCACTAACCGCGTTTAGACAAAAGGACCAAAACAGGAATTTTTAAAATTTGAGGGATTAAAAAGATTAATGTTTAATTTAGGAGACTAACAAAATACATTTCTCAAATTTGGAGAACTAAAAGCATAATTAAGTCTTTTTCCAAACATGGCACATCTTGTGCTATGGTTGGAATCACATAATAAATATATTTTTGTTTGCCTCTCTCTCTCTCTCTCTCTCTCTCTCTCTCTCTCTCTCTCTCTCTCTCTCTCTCTCTCTCTCTCTCTCTCTCTCTATATATATATATATATATATATATATATATATATATATATTGTTAACATTTCTCTATGTAAATTTGTAATAAGTAAAAGATAAAAGACGGCAAAGTAAACAAAAATATATAATGGCAAACTGATGTAGGGAGGGACACCCGAAAGAAGATTGTTATTCTTATACTGCTCGTGATATAATACTTTAAGGGTTTATTTAGTAGTCAAGATGGGATAAAATAGGATAGGATATGAGAATAGGATAAAAGCAGGATAAACTATAATCTTATCAAAGTTTCGTGCACACCAGAAAACAAATCAAATAATGATAAGATAAAATATAAATTATGTTCAAATGAAAAAATTACTATTTCATAAAATTACATATAATTTCTAAAAGTAACTTTTAATTTATTTTTTATTTTTTTACAAAAAATTACAATTTTAACTAAACTACACAATATTGTTTTTCATTTATGTAGTTACTTTTCTTAAAATTATAAAAAACTATATAATATTTTTTAAATTATAATTATTATTCAAATAATTTTATTTAAAAAATATTTGAATAATAATTATTTAATTTTTAATATTTTAATTAATAATATACTTTAAATTTATATGTCAAAATTATTATTATTATATATAAATAATATATATATATATATATATATATATATATATATATATATATCATATCATATCATATCATATCATATCATGTTGCTTTCTAACCTAGCTCCCCCCTTAAGATAAGTAGTACACTAGAACAATATAATAGTATAAGGGACCAACATATAGGTCACATATATTAGCAAAAAGGACCAATATATAGGTCTCTCATTTAAAGTAAAAAAAGTCTCTTTCAAAATTTACTTTAAACCTCATTCAACGTTGGGTCTGTCTTAAGAATATGATAAGATAATTATCTTATCCTATTGTAATTTGTTGTTTGTTGTGCAACAATAAGATATAATAATGTTATCACACACACACACACACACTAGGAGAAAGAGAGTAACTTTGTACCTCTCTATATTTTTTTAAATAAAAATAAAATAAAAAATGAAGAGAGATGGTTGAGGTTATATAGAAGTAACTAGTGTGAGATTAAAACTGAATATAATGGGGTAGTTTGCAAAATTAGTTGAGGGACAAAAATGTCCAAACAAATATAGAGACCAAACTAAAGTATCACCTTTAATAATAGTTATAGATATATAATATTCATCATATTACAAATAAATATTATATATAAACAGATATAATATTATTATGAAAAATATATGTAAGATTTATATCTAATATATGATAATATATATTATAATATATATATATATATATATATATAATATATGGTAATATTATATAAATTAATATATATTTCTATATATTATATTTATTAGATATTTTTTATTTTATGTATATATATATATATATATATATATAATAATTTTGACATGTAAATTTAAAGTATATTCTTAATTAAAATATTAAAAATTTAATATTTAAATATTTTTTAAAAGAAAAATATTTGAATAATAATTATAATTTTATAAAAATCTATTATATGTTTTTATAATTTTAAGAAAAGTTACTACATAAATAAAAGTAATATTGTATACTTTAGTTAAAATTATATTTTTTTGTAAAATTAAGTTAAAAGTTACTTTTTAGAAAATTATATGTAATTTTAACAAAATAGTAATTTTTTCATTTGAATATTTTTTTATATTTTATTTTATCAGTATTTGGTTTATTATCTTATCTTATTTTATTTTTATTCTGCTGTAATATCTAGGTCCTTAAAATCTTTGACACATTTCAAATTTTAGTTTAAAATAAAAGTTAGAAGCAAGAGACTGGTCAACATTAAATGACATGCAGATTTTCCACGCACTGAACTCGGGCAAGCTTAAAAAAATACTAAAAAAATCGATGCAGGCACCCGGCAACAGGGCGGATAGTTTCTGGGGCACCATCAAATAGAAATCCGAAGATTATTTCTTCGAATAAGGAGCTGCAAAATAAATGATTTCAGTCGATCTGTAGACTGTAACCCTATTAAAGCATGGATAACGATTGACATATCGTCATGCAACTCTTTAATGTGCATGGGTACTATATGATCTGTATTCATATAAATATAGTACCTTTTCAATTCAAAATATTGGCTAAATTATTATATTCGTCGATCTTCGAAATTTAATTTATTTTTTTAGTTGATTATCTAACTTTTTATTTATTTTAGTTTAATTTTATAATTTGTTTAATTAACATATTTCTTACTGTCATCTCTATCTTTTAGCCAAACACGGATGTTTTACATGACGTCTAGATAGATGTAATGCTGTTAGTTAAATTTTAATTGGTAAAATCTTACCTAAAATGCTATCCTTGTGCCTAAGATTTTCATTCTTTTTCGACACTTATATTCATTTCTTTTATTTTTCTTCCACCTCTACATAACTTTTTCTTTGAAGAAGTCTCATATTTCGTTTGATACATTTTCAATTCATAATGTCCAGCTTCACTATACAAGCCAATAGCTACCTGTGTTACAATCATCCTAAGAAGACTTCGTATTATAATTAATTTCTAAATAACAATAATAGTGATGATAATTTGAGAGTAAAACATTTAATTTGTCAGTGATTATTTACTAATTGATATAGTGGTTAAAATCATTAAACTCACAGCATGGCCGATTAATATGAACGACATTATCGAGAGCTTGGCCGACAAATATGAACATTACCGAGAGTTTTGAGGCCGATTATAAAAATCCTGAATAATGACAAGAATTCTTGTAGTAACCTATGGTATATAGCGTGCCTTATATGATTCGATCGCCAGAGTTGCGGTTGCTTGCGAGTAACAAAACCACAAATCCTAAAAACGACATCATCGTGCGAACAGACATTATTTTTAAAGCTATGATCATTGAATACTAAACGACTAGCTTGTGAGTGACAAAACCACGAATCGCGACAACAATGTGATATAGATTGATAACCTTAATAGTATGTTTGGTTTAGAAGAAAAAAGAAAGAGAGAGAAAAGAATAAAAGTGTGAAAAGAAAAGGAGTAAAACATGAAATGATTTTTAAGTTGTTTGGTAGTAAAGAAAATGAAATAAAAAATAATATTTTTTTTTTCTTGTTTGGTTGTGTGAACACTCAATTTTGTTCAAATAAATGAAAATAAAATATAAGATAAAAGAAAAGAAATGAGAGAATTTTTGAAAAAAAAGAGCTCTTTTTTTTTATTTTGAATACCATAAAAAGACAATGTCATATATTGAGTTATAATTATCTATTTGAGGTGTTCTTTGCACTATTGAAAAACTTGTAGAAAGATCTACAACTCATATCTCTACTTCAAAAAAAAAAATAACTTTTATCTTGATGAAAATCAATCCTAGAGTGGGTCATTCAATCATAAAAAAACTCAAAGACATTGTTTCAATTTCACCTTCCCTTAACTTAGAAATCCCAAAGTGGACAATCTACACTCATGCATCTTCCCCTTCTCCTATATAAAGAAGAGACGACCAAGCAACGCAAGCAAGCAAGAAAATCCAAAAAAAAAAAAAAGGATTAATCCAAAGCATGAAGCCTATGAAAGCTTAATTTTATTATTATTATCTTTGTTTTCCCTCTCTTGGAGTTTCCACCAAAAGCATGTGATGAAATGTTTTATATGTTGTGTCCACCACAAAAATTGTGGTCTTGAGATAAATTTGTCTACCTTTTTTTTTTTCTTCTCTATGCTTTACTATTCTTTTTTATCATTGTTATTGTTGTTAATTTTTATTCTTTGTATGTCTTTTTTAAATTAGGAATATTTATTTTTAATTAATATTTTAGAGAAAGGATTAATTGGATATGACATCTTCTTAATCCTAAGTTTTGAGGCACGAGTTGTGACAACTTGTTATCTTTAAACTCCTCTCTAAAATTGAAAATGTTAAATCAAAATTAAATTGCTACAAAAATAAAAATAAAAACATTATTGTTATTGTTATTATTACTTTTTCTCTATGTTTTTATTCCTTTTATTTTTAATTAGGAATAATTTTTGATTAAGATATCTTCAATAGAAAAAGGATTAATTGGATGTAACATCTTTTTAATCCTGTGTTTTAGAGATACAGGTTGTGACAGCTTAATGTTTTAAAATTGTTCTCTAAAAAAATTTCAAACAAATTAAAATATTCTAAAAGATTGACTTGGTTGCACACCTCTGTTAATTTTATTTTTTGGACGTATGAGTCGTGGCAGATCAAAAATCCTAAAATTTAATAAAATTAAATTAAAAAATGACAGTACACAAATATTTTCTACCAAAACAATTACGTGAGTCTAATTCTTCATTGCACCGACAGATATGTAGAAGTATGGGACCACTCTTGTCAATCTCAAAAACAATAAAATTTAATTATTTCAAGATAAAATAAAACTAATTTTTGGTAATAAATAAAATCTTCTTTTTCATTGTAAATACTTTTAGGGTAAGATAAATATTATAAAAGTTATTAACAATTTGATTAATTATTAGAGGTAACTATCTTTCGGACAAACATTGTAGGGTGTTAACATCGTCCCTACACGTAATAAATTCTTGAACTCAAAATCTAGTTTTAAAGGCTTTTTTTTTTTAGGTTTTTCCAATATGTTTCCTAAATAAATATTGGTGGTGACTCCTTGTTTTTAAACTTATTTTTGTAGTCTTTTCGCGACCCCGAGTTGTGACAAATGGAGACTTCACTAAAGACTTTTGAGAGTCAAGCCTATCATAATTAATTAAGCAAATTTGTAACTTGTAATCTATTCATCTCACCCTTTTCTTTTATTTTCTCTCCTTTTTATTGTTGTTTGTTGTTGTACATAGTTTTATTACATGTCTTAATTTTGTAAATATGTTTTACATGCTTTTGAACCTTAGGATAAGACCTTTGATTCTATTATATGTGTGTTGTTTGTTTTGCAAATTGGGTAGTTTAGGACTTGCTTCCTTCACACACTTCACTTACACAATATCACACACTTATGTCTAGGGTCCTATACCCGGACATGAGTGTAGCTTAAGATAGATAAAAGATTGAGTAATGGTAGCCTTCTAGATGTACATCCTATTTGGTTGTCATAAAGGCCTCACCTAGAGTTTGATTCTTTTGAAGGTATTATCACTTCTAATAGTTTACCTATTGTTATGACCAATATTCTGAGAGAGAGTCATTGGCTCTAAGAACTCCTTTTAGAACCATAGATCCACCTATTGAGAAGGACCACGTAATAGAATGACTCACAGAGTTGTCAATTGTTAAGAAAACCTCTGTAGGTCACTAAGAGAGCATTCATTTTCTTATTTCTAAGTTCATAAAAAGAAAAAAAAATCATCTCTTTTTTTAATGAGAGTAATTTGATTTTCTTATTTCATCTTAAATTTTAATTCATTAAAATAAAAAAGACATTAAATATGAATTTTATATTTTTTTTACAACATATAATTTGGCATTTTGCATCTTCAAAATAACTTTGCATCATAATTCTTCACATCTTTGTAGAACCATTGAATAATAGTAAAAATTCATCCATATAGTTATAGAAAAGTCCTCTTTCCTACATGCATCTTAAACAAAAAAAAAATCCTTTCATTTTGCACTGTATTTCATCTTCTACATTTTATTTGTATATGTTGTTCTCAAAAATAAAATAGAATACAAAAAATTTCATTCGAGTCAATTCATTAGTATTCATCATTAAAAAATATTTAAAAATGTCCATGCGTAACATTTGGTTACATCTTTGCATCTTATAATTCATGCATAATATTTAAAATGTTCATCTTGCATCCTTACAAAAAAAAAAGAATTTTTTTAAAGAAAAGTTCCTAGCACATCATTCATGCGTTGAACAAAATTTAGTTTTTCAAAGTAAACAAATAAAACAAAAAAAAAATCTGTCAAAGTCATGTTGGGGATTTTCATTTCACATGAGCATGCACTTCATAGCATTCAATAATTTCATTTTCATTTCGCATGACATTCATGCATATAAACTCTTCTCTAAAATTAAAAATGTTAAATCAAAATTAAATTGCTACAAAAAAAAACATTATTGTTGTTGTTATTATTACTTTTTTCTATGTTTTCGTTATTGTTGTTTTTAGTCCTTTTATTTTTAATTAGGAATATTTTTTAATTAAAACATCTTTAATAAAGAAAGAATTAATTGGATGTGACATCTTATTAATCTTGAGTTTTGAGGTACAAGTTGTGATAGCTTGATGTTTTAAAACTGTTCTCTAAAGAAAAAATTTTAAACAAATTAAAATATTCTAAAGGATCGACTTGGTTGTACACTTCTGTCACTTTTATTTTTAGGATGCATGAGTCGTGATAGTTCAGAAATCCTAAAATTTAATAAACATAAAATTAAAAAATGACAACATACTAATATTTTTTTACCAAAAGAACTACGCAAGTCTAATTCTCTATTGTACCGAGAGATACGTAGGAGCAAGGAACCACTCCTATCGATTTAAAAAACAATAGAATTTAATTATTTCAAAATAAATAAAACTAATTTTTCATAATAAATAAAATTTTTCTTTTCATTGTAATTACTTTTAGGGTAAGATAAGTACTTTAAAAGTTATTAACAATTTTTCTCACTTAATTAGAGGTAACCGTCTTTAGGATGGACATTGTAGGGTGTTAACACCTTTCCTACACGTAATCAACTCCCTGAACTTAAAATTTGGTTTTAAAGGGCATTATTTTTAGGTTTTTCCGATGTTTTTCTAAATAAATATTGGTGGCTACTTCCTGCTTTTAAATTTATTTTCACCGTTTCGTCGTGATCCCAAGTTGTGACAAGTTGAATAAAAAGTGGAAGGAAGAAAAAATATATGCTTAAAACGACATAAATACCCTAAGTAAGAAAATATATGGATGATTTTAAGCATTCAATGGTACTATTCAAATATTAATTGTTTTCTTAATTAATTATCTTATATGATATTAAAATATTTTTTCTACTTTATTAATAACACTTCTCAAGTTTTTTTTTACAACTTTTTTATTCTTGTCTTCTACCAAATCAAAAAAAAAATTGGAGAATTTATCTATCAATTATTTTCGAAAAAAAATTGCAAAATACTAAGTTTTTTATACAAAAAAAAATTATAGAATAATATAAAAAAATTAAAATTTTCTATGGATTTTTTAATAAATTTAAGAAAATAATCATATTTTTGCTAAAATTATAACAAATTTTAAGAAAAAAATGGCAACAAAATCACAAAATTCAAAAAAAGTTGCATGAAAAACCCATAAAAAAAATCCACACACAAGAAAAAATTGTAGATTTTAGTCATATTGTATAAGTTTTCTTATTCATAATCAGGATGTTATGAAAACACAATTAATTGATGAAATAGTTAATGTATGAAAAATATTATTAATGCTTAATTAAAATTAGCCATAAGGGGTTTGTGTTATCAAAAGCAAAAACTTAAAGTATAATATTACCATAAAATTGTTTATAAAGATGATAACAATAATAAAGAAGCCTAAAGATTACTTGCAATTAAAGTGTTCTATACTCATTCAATAACTTAAAATCATTAATAATTGAGAAATAAAGAACTTTAAATAATATTTAAAAATATTATAAAAAATTTTATTAAAATCAACCAAAAATATAAATAGTTTTTTAATTAGATAAAATAAGGTATGCACTGACACATCCAATCACAAATCATTGTATATGGTAAGTTTGTTGACTTTTACAATAACTAGCTAAAAAGTCATAACAATGGTTATTTCAAATTGATTAACAGTGTAAAAGTTTTTACACTAACAATACATAGTCATTAAACTTAATTAGAAAAAATAGACTATAAACTGACAATGTTAAACTGTTTTACACTGTCATTCAATCACAAACTCTTTTAATTGTAAAAAAGTTTGGGAGAATGGGAGGGGCATGCCCCCTTTTGTCCCAAAAAAAGGCTCCACCATTACTTTCATTTCCATCCAAAAGTGAAACAAGTATTTTTTACGTGGAACCAACACTATTCTCATCCTTCCTACTCTATAAACCTCCAAATAATGGAAGGATTGATTCTTATCTTCCTTCTAGGGATGGCAAAAAAACTTGCATCTGTTTATATGAGTACTTTAAATGGGTACCTACAGATACTCTAAATGGGTATATCCGCTACCCGTTTATTAACAGGGCGGGTACAGGTATCATGGTACGCGTACCTATGGATACCCGCTACCCACTACCCGCAATTATATATTTACTTAAATACCCTTATATATTAGTATAGATAAAATTACATAAATTAATTCAAAATTTACAAAACGATTGTTCATTACGAGAGAAATCTTATACAATTATAGTATAAGAGAAAAGGAACATAATTTTGTGAGCATTTAAACTATATTTTTTTAGAAAAATTGTTAGAATAATTAAAATTGATGTTCAAAGTGATTATTTAAAACAATAACTCTTTAATTTATAAATTTAAATTTATAAATTCAAACTGATATTTGCAACACTTATAATTGTTCACAACACACAAAATAAATTTTTTTTTATTTTTTTATTTTTTAAGAAATATCTACAGATATCCACGGATACCCGCAGATATTAAAAATATTCATAGGTATTTGCTTAACGGATACCCGCATGGGTAACAGGGTGGGCACGGATACAGATTTTATCCGGTGGAACGGATAACGGGCAGCTACTACCTGTGTCTGTTTCGCCCCGTTGACATCCCTACTTCCTTTGTCAAAAATCATTCCTCTCATTTTTCACTCAAAATGAACAATGCGTCAGTGTCACTTAGTTTGAGATAACATAATTATTTTTTTATTTTCAATTATAAAATATTATCTAATTGACAATTTTTATTTTTATTTTATATTTTTTAATTATAAAATATCATCTTATTTTCACTCCATTTTTTATTTTAAAAAAATTATATAAAAATAGTGAAAATGTAAAATCAGAATAAAAATAAAAAAAATCATTTTTTATTATTTTCTATGGAAATTTTTAAAAATATGAAATAAAATGAGAACAAAATAATATTTTTGTAATTAAAAATGAAAATTAAAAATTAAAAAAAACCAGAAAATATATTTTTTTCAAACTAAACTATTCTTTATTCAGTGGATACTCGATGTGAACAAGCCATTGTTTTCATTGCTATGATCATCTACACAAATGTGAACATTGAACCACTAAATCCAGTTGAAAGCCCTTCTCCCTGTGATCTTAAATGTTGTTCAGTATATTAAAGAAGTCTCATATTGTTTAAGAATTGGTGTCAAGATAGTTTATAAACAAACTCTTATCTTAACTCACTGAATGTCTTTTAAAAACAAAACTGTGAAAACTTACACGAGAGTCAAAACGGACAATATCTCAAAAGCGATGAGTTTAACAATGAAACAAATTTGAGGTCAAGACAAATGTTAAATAACTACATATGTCAAAAAAATTGTTAAATAACTATAATTCGTACTCGTATGATGATACATAGTTTGTTAAATATATAATATCTTATCAATCATTTAATGTTTATAATAGGGGTTATTATTATTAAATTATTATATATTAATAATTAAATAGAGTATTATTATAATTTACGTAAAAATTACTGAATTACATATATGAAGTTATTGATAGTATGATAGTTGATGTGAATTATATTGTATAATGTAATCTCTCCCACCCCCACCCACATGATTACTGTGAATATAATTAAAATGGATTATCAGTAAAATTTGTAAAAATTAAACTAAATTATTAGTATTTAAATATTTTTATTAAAATTCGTTACAGTAATATTAAAAATTATAAATAAAATAATTAATAAATAAAATAAACTTTAAGGGTGTTTATCAATGCACTTTTTATTTTATCTTTTGAGATTAATATATGTAATACTATATTTTTAATTTCTTCAAATTAATATACTTTAACAGTTTATTTAAAAATAACCGTAAAAAATTAAATATAATTTTTTTATAAATGAATAGTGTAAAAAAAAAGATATAAAAGAGTGAAATGAAAATTTTAAAATACTCTGAATCCTCCCTATATATATTATAGGAAAGAGAGACACTCTATGTTTCTTTATATCTTTTAAATAAAAATAAAATAAAAGAGGGAGAGAGAAAAAGAAAGGAGGTTAAATAAAACATGAGAGTAAACAATTAACTTAGTGATAATTACTTAATAAAAAAAGTAAGGGTAAAAACGTCTAACAAAAAGTGTACACCAAAATGGGATATCCCATTATAATAGGTATAAATAAATTAGAATAATTATCTTGAATGAGAGTATGTTTATGAACTATTATTCAATAAGAGTGTTTTTAAGATTTTTTATTTTATTTTTAAAAAGAGCATTTTTAAGAATTTTGTTAACCTCTTATATTTATCAATCTAACCTTTTCATCTTTATTTCTAAATTAAATTTCAATATTCTTTTAAAGAAAATTATTAATAATTAAAAATAACATTGTATCAAAATATAAATTGTTTATAATAAATCTAAAATATAATTTATATGTTTAAAAATATTTATTTGTTAAAAATTTATTTATATATTCAAAACTATTTTTAATTATAAATTATAGTTATATAAAATGAACATGACGAATGCTAGCAACACTCTCTTTATAACACTCTCTCAACTATTGGCTGTAATTTATTGAAAATCACAAATCTTTTGTGGGTTCTACTTCTAAATCAGGTGAGAGATTTATTAAATAGAAAGTAAGACCAACCAAAATTTGTAATTTTCAATAATTTCAACTAATAGTTAAGAGAGTGTTTCCAGCATTCCTCAAGAAACATTTATTATGTGCATATATATATATATTAGAATAGCTATTTTGAATAATAGCATTTTTAAGAATTCTTCTTCAACAAAAGTATTTTTAAGAGTTTTTTTTAACATCTTATATCTTTGAATCTATCATTTTCATCTTTATTTCTAAATTGAATTTTAATTTTTAAAAGAAATTTCTAATAATTAAAAATATCCTTGTATTACAATATAAATTATTTATCATAAATCTAAAATATAATTTATATGTTAAAAAATATTAATTTATTATGAATTTTAATCCTTCATCCTCTCTCTATAAATTAGAAGGACAAAATTTAGATATAGTACCTTAGGTACTGTTGGTGTTTTTCTCCAATCAAAATTGGATATTCACTTCGGTAATATGCATAATAAAAGCATGCATTAAAGGATTTTGTAGATTATTGAGGTTATTAGAGAACAATACCAACAGTACCTAAAGTACTATATGTAAGTTTTGTCCAAATTAGAATAGCAATTTTGAGTGAGAACGATTTTAGAAATTATTTTTTAATGATAAAATTTTTAGGCGTTTTTTCTTTAATGAGAGTTTTTTTTTAGGGATTTTTCTTAACTTTCCATCTCTTTCAATCTATCCTTGCGATCTTTATTTCTAAATTAAATTTTAATATTTTTTTAAAAGAAATTAACAATAGTTAAAAAAACTTTGTACCATAATATAAATTGTTTATCATAAATCTAAAATATAATTTCTATGTTCAAAAATATTTATTTATTAAGAATTTTAATTATAATATAATTTATATATTCAAAAGTATTTATTTATTATAAATTTTAGTTATGTAAAATAAATATTTATCATGTGTGTTTCACAGACTAAAATATTAGTTATAATATAATTTATATATTTAAAAGTATTCCTATATTACAAATTTTAGTTATATAAAATAAACATTTATTTGTACATTGCATAGACTAAAATACTAATTGTAAATAAATTTATAACTTAAATACAATCTAAAAATAAAGTTTCACGTAATTAATTTAATGGAAGTATTTTTAAATAAACAATGCATTTAAAAAATATATATCAAAGAATGAAATTTGGCTTCTCTAAACTAATGAGATACATTTTAGAAAATTAAACACACTAACAATCAATATTAAAAAAATTAATAATTAAAAATTATAATAAAATCAAATATATATATATATATATATATATAATAAAATTTAAAATTAATTATGGTCTCAACTGTTAAAGCTTTGTTTGTTTTTTTTTGTTTCAAGCTCTATTGAACGTCAATCCCACTCTTTACTTTAGTCATGCTGAACGAAGTTGAGAAGCGTGCAAACATTAAAACACATATGCACTAAAACATCCAACACTTAGCCTTTATTTGGTAGGCACGAAAGTTTATGAATTGAAGGGAAGGGAATGGAAAAAAGTCTCTTTGCTTTATCTTTCTTCATTTGGAATAGTATGTACGAGGAAGGAAAGAACAAATTTTATGTGGGCCCTATTGACTGTAGTTATCCACCCAAATTGGGCAAAAAAAGGAGAGAGAAAGTCTTTTTTACACAATTACAAAAACACCCATATTTAGTTCACATCTTATTTTTTATCTTTAGTATTTATGGCATTTTATACACAAATATTTTTTTCTCTTCTCCTTTCTTTCTTCCCATACATTCTAAAAATCATTTCACTTTTCACTCTTTTTCTACTCCTTTTCTTTTTTTTTTTCGTTTCTTTTTCTTTTTTTTTTTATTTCACTTTCTTTCCTCAACTAAACAAACCCTTAGGGCGCGTTTGATATGCACCAAGGTATAGCACAAAGATAACAACACAAAACAAACACATAAGTTAAAGGAGAACTTTTTATTCTGTACATTATTTGGTAGACAATGGACAACACAAGCAAAATTGTGTGTGATTTACTGCAATGCCTTTTTTAATATTATTTATCTTAATTCAATTCATATTAATTGTCTTAATATGACGACGGTGGTGGTGGCAGCAGAGTGGCAACTGCGGTGACGGTGGGGTGGTGGTGGTGGTGGTAGCAACAACAACAACTATAGTCGGGACGATGATAGTGGTAGCGGTGATAACGACAATGGTGATGGAGGCAATGACGGTGGTGAAGGTAGCAACAATAGTGGCAGCGGCGACGACAATAATGGTAGTGCTAGCGATAATGATGGTGGCAAAGGTGGTGCCAGTGACTATGGTGGCAGCACCTATGACAGTAGTCACTATGGTTGTGACAGTAGTGGTGGCAGTGACGACGATGGTGATGGTGGCAGCAATGACAATAGTGGAATATTTTTGTCTTTCAAGTATTTTGTATTTTGGACAAAAAATTGTCCCATGATTTGTTAAGTAATAAAAAATTGAGTTTTTATCCTGTTTATTATCACTTGAGTTGTGCTGTCCCATAATCTTTTTTCAAATCAAACATAAAATAATTATTTTTATACTATTTAGTACCATATTTTTTAACAAATCAAATTGACCTTAGTTTAATGATCCCCAGACTTAAGCCAATATACTGAATTATACAAATGGTGTGTACATACAATATAAATAAATAAAGTATATTATGCTGAAAGCCTGAAACATGACAAGTGTCTAATCCTTCATTCATGAATATTAATTACTAGTTGATTACTCATGCATTAGCATGGGTCGTGTTTGTTTTTGCACATTTTCTAAAACTACTTATGTATATAATTATTTGCTTTAAAATAAACAATAGAATATATGAGACACAACCAAACATTTTGAAAAAAACTAAACAATAAAAGAAATGTACTTTTATTTTTCAATTAAAAAAATAATTTGATAAAAAATGAAATAAAATTTCAAAAATTGTGCTTATATATTTAATTAATTACTTTTTTACCTCAATATATCATTTCATAAATTTATCGCAAAAATTGAATGCAATGTAATGTAACTAATTTGATATAATATTATCTCATATTTAAATATGGATAATAATATTTTAGATTTATGTCAATTAAATATATAATTAATTTGATATAATATTATCTCATATGTATCTTCTACAAGAGACAATCTTACTCAAACCAAGTAAAATTATTATGGGTGACAAAACTCTCCCTCTAAATATTGAATATAATTGCATACCTAAGACTCAAATTTGATACTACTGATTAAGGTGGAACAACCTTGAGCTATATTAGTTGATCCATGTGCTTGGTGGTGTAAGTTAATTAGATTTTATTAAGTAAATTTTCTTTTTAAGTTTATTTTTATTTTTTCTAAATTAGTTCAAAATTTTTGAAATTACATCTACCAATTAAAAAACATAAAATCAAATAAAGTAATACATTGAGAATTTTAAAAAAATCAAAGTTAAATAAAATCAAATAAAAACATTAATAGCTTGTGCATTGCACAAGTCAAATCTAATATGTAAATTTTATGATTATAATTAATTATCATAAAAATATAGCTAATTGTTCATATCATATAATTAAATATTTTATAATTTAATTAATTTTAAATTAATAATAAATATATTATTTTGTTTGAAATATTTATTCACTTTAAAAAATTAATTTCATAACTCATTGTAATTTTTTTAAATAACCCACTGTGATTTTTTGTATAAATTTAAACAAGAATGTTATTTAATTTTAAAAAAAATAAATATCTTTATTGAAAAGGTGTCTGACATAAACAATGTTATAAATTTACAAAAGAATAGCACATTTGATATATTAATTTAAAATTTTTTTACAAACGAGTTTATATTTTAACCAATAAAAAAAAGCCAAAATTGAAGACATCTTCTATTATAAATTGAATAAAAACAATATATTAATCTTATAGTTTGACAATCTTAGTATTGCATTACTTTTAGATTTCCCACATTTTAAAAGCTGGAAGTTGATAAAAAGCTGTCCTAAGTCTATAAAGGCAATACATGTACAAATTATAATCACAAATAAAAAGAGGTTAAAAACAAAGAGAGGAAAGAATGTCTGTAGCACGTAATTTATTTATAGTTTCCTTTCCTACATGAGAAAACAACCATACAAACCTTTAAAAATTTATGATATAAAATAAATATTTTAAAAATAAAAAAGAACTATTATGTCTTTTAATATTTAATATGCTTATTTCCTCCCAAATCTTACCACTCAATTCTTTCTTAACCTCTTATTGTTTTCATCGTTTCATTTTGTGTAGAGAGATGAAGATAATGAGTTTGAAGATAACAATATCTTAATTACCCTAAAAAGTTTGAATTTTTTTTATTTTTATTTTTTGCAAAATAAGGTAAAAGTAAAGTGCCAAACATAGTAAACAATATTGTGTTTCAGTAATTAGTAATTTTTCTTTTTGATTAACATGTTATAGGTGCAAAGTATTTACTAACTTTATCAATAATTAATCTTCGCTAAAAACCTAAGTGATCAACTATAAGAACTTAGTTAAAAAAAAATAGAATATAAAGTTGTTTAAAAATTTATTAAAATTATATCACATAAATAGTTATTTAACCGATTAGACCCGTCAAATGACTCAAAAAAGTATCGAAAGCACTTACTTCGTCTGGCCTCCCAGCATATCATGTTGTGGTGATTATTATAATATTCAAAGCTATAAAATCTATATTCTATAATAATAAACACAACAGCCATTTTAGTGTACATATTTGTTTTATTTATTTTATCCTTTACATTCTGTCATTTTTTATTCAATTCTCTCTCTTCTATTTTATATCATATTATAAAAATTAAAAAAATGCAACAATGCGAGCACGACAGTGTTAATAATAATAATAATAAATTATTAATTATCATTATAAAAAAGAAAACTAAATTAACATGCTGAATTTATGGAGAGCGGATGTAGACCAAGTTGCTCTCATTGTGCAAAAAAGTGGTTATGAAGATAACAATAAAAATAATGAAGATAATGGGCCGAGCAACTGCTTTCATTTTCTCCTACATAAAACCTGTTGCAAGCAACAATTCGCTTTTAGTCGGTTGTATACGAAGAATAAACAAAGAAAAACGAAAAATAAAAAAAGTGAAAAGAAAGAGAGAAGAAAATTGGACGGAAAAAAATTGTCTCACAAGTTGACACCTGTCTCTTTAAAAGTCTTCCTTTCTTATATATAATAACTAGTATAAGGCACCCGTGCTTATGCACGGATTATCACATTTTTTTTATGTTATTTTATTATTAGCTTATATAATTTTTTTTTATAATGACTTGATAATTTTTTTATCCAGTAAAGTTAGTTAGTATGTAAAGAATTTGCACTATTTTTTTTATTAATTCAAAAAGTAAAAAAATGTAAAAAGTCTATGCAGCGTTTGCACAAGTACTAAAATACAAATATTTAATATTTTTTCTCATGAATAAATCAAATAGACTAAAGAATAAATCATAAAAAAAAATCACAATAGCAACGTAACAATTAAATTAGTTTCTATTTAAATAAAATATAAAGATAGAGAAATTCTAAAACTCTTGCTTATTATAAGTTCTAGAAGACCTCCTTGAAGACAACATTAGTAATAGTGTTTAAAGTTTTTCCTTCTTTACCATATATTGAAATTTTTACCCTTTGCTACATATAGCTGACCCTAATTGAACATTGGTTTAAACATATATAATTCAACACTGGCTAGCACCTTGAGGCTTGTTAATAGTCATAATATATGAAATAATTATAGGAAATAACATTCTCGTAAGTTTAAAAGGCCACAATGATTAAAATAGAGACATAGACATTTGAGGAATATGAGTCAAATTTTCATTGTTCTTTCTAGATATGATATTTACTTCAATAATATAATTTGTTAATCAAATTGTAGTCTTAATAAATGCATTAAGTAGTGATAAGAAGTTCTTCCATATTTCATTTTACTTGTTTTCTAAGTATTAGTGTGTGTTATTCACTCATTATAAATAGCCAATGTCCTAACCCTTTTTGATGATTATTAAGATGTGTTTGTGTTAGCTATTATTTTGTCAATAACATCTTTTCAAATTGTTATGAACAAACAAAGAAAACACGTAAATACCTGATTATTAATGTATGAGATACATAATTTACTTATTTCTATTTTTCTCCCTCAAGTTTTATCTAAGGTGGTATTGGTTAATTTCTTTTCTTGACAATCATTTGAATTTAGTGTGTTATATATTTGCATGGATAAAATATGTTTTTTGTTTAGTTAAATAGATTATGACAACTTGTTGTGGGTAACATGTTCTGTGTGGGGCGGGTGGGATTAGGGTTGGTGGAAAATTTGCATTAACTAAGTCTGAATTTGGTGGGCAACAAATTAGGCTATCTAGATTACTACTAAAGGCTTGATATCAATAATATAAGATACTTATGCCAGCCACAATATTTCTTTATATACTATTAACCTGTCCATTTCCTTTAGAATGTAGTAATTGGACAAAATTCTCCAACCTTGTTTGTCTTCCATAAAAAAAATATAATATAATATAATTAATTCATTAAAAATACAATTTAAATACCATTATAAAATTTAAAACATGAAGTTTAATTTAATACACTATAAATATAACAAGTTACACTTACATTTAATAACATACTATCATATAATTGATCTCATGTAAAGTAACAACATATAATTTTTTTTTAAAAAAATAAATATGAAAACAAAGAACAAAAAATTGGCCAAACTTCCTGTGAGAATTATTAGGAATTCAATACAAAGAATGTCAGAAATATAATTTTTAAAATTTAAAATAAATATAAAAGTTTTAGAAGATTCAACAACCAAACTTAATTGTTTACAAAATATATTATAATATAAAAAAGTAATAGGTGACACATAATATAATGAAAATATTTGTATTAATTTAATGTGTTTTATAATTTTTAAAAAATTAAAAATATCAAATACATGTTTTATATTTTAAAAATACTTTTATCTGATTTTTAATATTCTACAAAAATATCCATGAAATAAATATCATTGTTATTTTATTTAAAACTCAAAGACAAAGTAAAAATATAAATGAAGGTAAAAAAATAATGGCAAAAACATCTATTTTATATTCTAAAAGTTCTCTTTAACTTTGGTCGAAACCATGTTTTGGTTTTATCTTTTTAAGTATATTCTTTTGATTTTCTTTTGGCTTTTCACTTATTTGCAATGGATTTTAAAGTATAGGATCCTAGTCAATTTCTTAATTTTTATTAATTGAATTATGAAATAGAAAAAGCACACAAGAAGGGGGGGTTGAATTGTGCGTTTAAAACTTTTAACACAAATAAATAAGTTCGAAAGTGTTTTCAAGCTAAAGGATAACGAGAAAGATAACACAAGAATTTTTATACTGGTTCACTTAACCTGGGCTACATCTAGTCCCTTTACCCAGAAAGTATCCACTAACCAACCTTTGGTTACAAGTATTGTTCGCGGCCTCTTTAGGCTTTACAAGGTAATCACCCTAGATTGCTCAGCCCAAATATTCTGTTACACTAAGCCTCTCTAGGCTTTCACAACACAAACAAGTGTTTATACAAAGGTATCAACTCACGTAGTGAGGATTTGAAAGATTAAGCTCAAACACTCAGAATATTTTACATAGGTTTTTCACTATCGTCCACTGGACGCTTCTAGCAAAAGTACAAAGATTTTTTATGCTCGCTAAGATTTTCACAAATAGCACGTGTCGTAGTTCTCTATGTTATTTGCTTCTTCCTTGGTGCATATATATATAGTCTTCATGAAAAAGATCTGTTGTGGAAGACTTGACTTCATTATACAAGGAGGGGCATGCAAGCAATGCATATTAGAAGGATCAAGCGTGGTAACTTTTAGACTTGTACAAAAACAGAAAGCACAGGATTGTGCTGACAGTCTGCTTTTCTGAACATTCTTTATTCAGCATGTCAGCTTGAAAAGTTGACTTGCTTTATTTGTTTTACTACGCCTTTGCACTAGAATGATTCTGATGATATTTAATGCTTCAATCAATTTAAACGTTAGATCATAAGAGTGGTAATATGTTAGTTTTGAGGAAAACAAACATAAGTAAATTGGACTTTCAAATAAAACTTAGCCATTTGAATATTTGTCATTGGAAGCTTACGTCAGATATTTGAATTTGTTCTTCGGACGGTCATCTTCAGTTTGTTCACTGGACGGTCTTCTTTAGTGAGTCTTCTAGACGATCTTCTCTAGCATGTCTATTGGATGGTCTACATAAAAGTAGCTTTGTTTGCTGTGATAAGGTTAGTCCTTAGGTAGAAACTTGAACATTAATAAGTTTGTTATCTTCAAAATTTTGAGGGTTTAGACGCTTCTACATCCTTGGTTCTAACAAATTATTTAAGGCTTAAATATCTTTTTAGTGCTTTAAATTTAGGCCAAGCTTGTTTTTAGTTCTTCAAATTTAAAAGTAATTATTTTTTAGTCCCCTAATTTGAAAATAACCCACTTTTGATCCATATTTTGTGATCTTTTTAGTCTCTAATAAGAACAAAAAATGAGCTATTTCCAAATTAGGGAGACTAAAAAAATCACTTTTAAATTCTAAATGATCAAAAACAAACTTGATCCAAATTTGAGAGACAAAAAATATAATTAAGTCATTATTTAATAATAATTTAATTTTTTGCTGAATTAATTAAAGTATAGTGGATGACTTGATTATTGTTAACTTAAAATAGTATTAATATTGTTATAAAATCATTTTATATATGTCATTATTGTATAAAACTGTTTGTTATAAAACTTCAAACCTGTAAAAATCTTATATTTCACTACAATTGAAGCATGAAATATGAAAATAATTATTTTTATAAATGTAATATAAACGTGGTATAATATAGTGATGTTTATATTTGTTTCTTTAACTTAAATACTAACAAGTAATGAGATTAATTCAAATGGTTTAACCTTTTATTTGAATTAAAACGCAAAGATAAATTATAAAAAAATTGATAACAGAATTTTATCATTAAATTTGAAATAATAAATAAACATGTCAATTTATAAATATTTAATATTCGATCATAAAAATCCTTCAAAATCATTAAAATATTTAAACATTAAAATGATCTATCTTTTAGAGTAAGAAATTAATTATTTCATATAGGTATCTTATTGTAAATATTATACAAAGAGAATTATGTCTGTTATAATTAAAATCTAATAATTCAAAAATTAATTATTTATATATTTAAAAAATCTTATATATTATCATAGAAATAAATAATAATTTAATTTCATATCATTATAAAATATTAAATAAATTAAAATCAAGTCATATATATTTATAAAAATATGTTTTATTTTATGTAATTTTTAATTTAAAACATAAAATAAAATCTAATTTTATTATAAAATTTGAAAGTAATGAAATAAATTTATAAACATAATCAGCTTGCATGTTAAAATCTTTTGGAAGGTGATAAATCAGCTTATTGCTTCAGCAAAAGTCGACAAGGATGGCCGGTGAACTAAACATGTATTGCTATACGTGAAAGATTTTTGAGCGGGATAGAAAAGTCATTATATTGACCAGAAAAACAGAGATCCGGAAATGGATCTCCTCTAGTTTGAAAAGTGTACAGTTTTTAATTTTGCTGTTTATAAAATTTTTTCTTTTCTTTATATATTACAATTATCAAATATTCAAAACAATGAAATGACTAAAATCTCATGTAATAAAAATGTTACTATAAAAGATCTAACCCGACCCAGAAATGGATCAGCAACTGCACCAGAGACCAACAAACAAGAAAAAGTCATTAATATTTGATAGATTTTATTCAAAGATTTTTTTTTTAGAACTAAAATCAAAACAGATTAATTTTTGAATCACTAAAAACATATTTAACCTTATATTTATTCATTGATATTGATTGATTGATTGATCTGAAGTATTGTACTCGTTAGAGATTAGTAAAGAGTGGTTGTCAATTCCACAATGTGAACAGACTTCATTTTCAATGCTTATTTATAAATATGATAATAATATAAAATAAAAGGTGAATCCCCGAATTCATCTTGAAGTCGGGTCCCCCCATACATGACAACAATGGCAAATCAAATTTTATCTGTTTAATTAAAAAAAAAAAAAAAACTAACTACCCTTTCTTTCGTTTTTTAGTATTATTTACAATTGTTATATTAAAATTAAAGTACAATTAATATTTTTATTAAAAATATTATTTAAATGTTTATAATATCTTTTATATATGCTATTGATTAATTTTTGGAATTTATTTTTCTTTATTTATTTTTCTTTAATTTCACGATAAGTGTATAAAATAATTAAAAATTAAGATAAAGATGTAATTGATAAAATTATAATTAATATTATTTTGAAAATTTAAATTAATAATTTTTTAAAAAGCAATACTTAAAAAAGAATAAAAGTAATACTAAAAGAAATAGTGTTACTGATTTTAATTTTTTAAAATATTGATCGAAGTTAAACTTTTACACAAATGATGTTTTTAAAAAATAAGTGACAAGGTCCTTAAGATATATTCTAAGAAATAGAGACTATTGGTGAACTAAAATGTATAATGGGTATAATTTTTATATACTATTAGTATAAAAATATTTACTCAGTCAATTAATTAGAAATCTTTGTTAAGTACCACTTTTAAAATAAACTTTTCATATAGATCAATTTGTAATCGGATAAAAGTATAAAAGAGTATTCTAATGAAAGTATAAAACTTCCTATATAGAGCCTCAGTCACATTATGGGGGCCACTGAAGGTTCTTTACATAAATTGATAAATTTAACTAGTCATATGTAAGTCAATTTTAAATCTGAACTGTTTGACAAGTGCGAAATGAAATGTGTGTTTATTTGATGCAATTGATTTCGATTTGAAAAATGTATCTATATTTTTTTTAGCCTTTTTGTTCGCTGAGAGTTTGTCATGATTTCTCATAAATGGACAAAAAAATTAATAAAATTTAAGAAAATTGTTAATAATATATTATTTTATTTGTTGACATAGTTTTATTTTTATTATGGAGTGAAATATATATGATCTTATTAAATAAAAAAGTTCAATTGCATTTTCTCTTAGTTTGTGTGTGATTTCATTAAGTTTTTATTAATCAATTAAATTTTATTTCTAAAATTAAGAAAATTTGGCTGATTTATTGATTTTCGAATATCTACTCATACGACGCTAACGAGCGTGGTACCTAGTACGGTTTTCTACAGGCTTCTTGATGAGGGAATGGAAGCATAATTTACTTGACAATTCCTTAAACTAAATATTCGCCATATCAAATAACTCCTTTAAATAATATCAAACTAATCATTATATTAAACTACTAGACACAATGTCTTGTACTATTTGAAAGATATATTTAATATCAAAATTATAAATATTTGGAGGATCAAATAAAATCAATGAATCTATAACGGATTAAAATATTAATTTAGTCTAAATAAAATTAAAGTATTAAACTTTAAGTTATAATATTTATTTTTACATATTTTATAATTACCATACTTATCATAATCACATGTGTGCGTATGAAGATCAAATTATACTGGTATAATTTACATCAACTATTATACAATGCAATAATTTATAATTGAATAATTTTATCTCAAAACACACCATTGGTTTGAAAGTTCCTTTCATGTAGATCATATTAACAAAATTTTATATTAATTTAAAATTATTTGATGCCTCATTCATATATATCAAAATTGATGTAATATACACTTTTAAAATATACAAAAATATGAAACATTTGATTACCTTTTTATCGTTGTTTAATTGTCACAAAATTTGACACAGACAATCAAGGTAATGTACAATTGTAATTTAATGATTGGACCAATAAAAATCACATTTTATATAAAGTTATTGAAAATATAATAGTTGATGTAAGTTATACAGTATAATGCAATCTCTCCCACCCCCATCCACATTATTAGTATGAATATAACTAAAGTAGATTACCAGTAAAATTTATAAAAAATAAACTAAATTATTAGTATAAGATTAAAAATCAAAATAATAAATAAATAAAAATAAAACTTTAAGGGTGTTTTATCAATGCATGTTTTTATTTCATCTTTTGACATTCATATATGTGATACTTTTAATTTATTCAAAATTAATGTACTTTAACAGTTTATTTAAAAAATAACTGTAAAAAATTACATATAAAAATGTTAAAAAATGAACAGTGTAAAAAAAATAAAAGATATAACAGAGTGGAATGAAAATTTTAAAATCCTCTGAATCCTCTCTCTATATATTAAAGGCAAGAGAGACATTTAGTGTCTCTTTATATTTTTTTAAAATAAAAATAAAATAGAAGAGGGAGAGAGAGAGAGAGAGAAAATAAAAGAGGTTAAATAAAACATGAAAATGAACAATTAACTCGTCATAATTAGTTAATAAAAAATAAGAGCAAAAATGTCCAACAAAAAGTATACATCAAAATGGGATATCCCATTATAATATGTATAAATAAATTAGAATAGTTATCTGGAATAAAAACATGTTTAAGAGTTATTCTTCAATAAGAGTATTTTTAAGAATTTTTTTTTAACAAGAGCATTTTTTAAGAATTTTTCTTAACCTTTTATATTTTTAAAAATAAACTTTTCATCTTTATTTTTAAATTAAATTTCAATATTTTTTAAACAAAATTATTGATAGTTAAAAATAACATTTTATCATAATATAAATTGTTTATCATAAATCTAAAATATAAGTTATATGTTCAAAAATATTTATTTATTATAAATTTTATTTGTATGTTCAAAAATATTTTTAATTATAAATTTTAGATATATAAAATAAACATCTATTATGTGCATTACACAAGCTAAAATACTAGTATATATATAAATTAGAATAACTATCCTAAATAATAGGGTCTTTAAAAAAATTTATTCTACTAAAGCAATTTTAGTAATTTTTCTTAACATCTTATCTCTTTTGATTCTATCCTTTTTATCTTTACTTTTAAATTCGATTTTAATTTTTAAAAAATATCAATAATTAAAAATAACCTTATATTACAATATAAATTATTTATCATAAATCTAGAATATAATTTATATGTTCAAAAATATTTATTTATTACGAATTTTAATTATAATATAATTTATACATTCAAAAGTATTTATTTATTATAAATTTTAGTTATATAAAATAAATATTTATCATTTGTATTGCACATACTAAAATACTAGTTACAATATAATTTATATATTTAAAAGTATTTTTGTATTATAAATTTTAGTTATATAAAATAGACATTTATCTTGTACATTACACAAACTAAACTACTAATTGTAAATAAATCCATAACTTAAATACATTTTAAAAATAAAGTATCACGTAATTGATTTAATGGATATTTTTAGATAAACGATGCATTTAAAAGAATAATGAAACTTGGCTTCTCTAAACTAATGAGATACACTTTAGAAAATTAAATACACTCACAATCTTTAATTAAAAAATTAATAATATAAATTATAAAAAATCAAATATATATATATATATATATATATAAGTTTTAAAATTAATTATAATCTCAACTGTTAAATAGTGTGTACAATACAAATAAATAAATTATATTATGTTGAAAGCCTGAAACATGACAAATGTCTAAGCCTTCATCTGTGAATATTAATTATTCGTGGTATTGTACTCATTAGTGATAGGTAGAAAGTATGTTGACTAAAGTAGTGCACTTTTAAAAACTATTTACTAATCTGGAGTTGTTTTAAAATATATTACTCGAAATGAGGTGGCATGCTAGAACTGCTAGTCAACATTTTCTAGTTTACGTCAGCATTTTTAATTATTTTATTTAATTTAATTACGAAAAATGTCACGCTGGGTGCCACACAGGATATGCTAGTATTACTAGCGTTTTCTGAAAATGCTAGTTGTATTAGCGTATCCTACGTGGTACTCAGCGTGGCAAAAAGGTGGCAGGACATGTGTACAAAACGCTATTACCATTAGCATTTTCAATAAAAAATTTTTAAATTGAAAAAAATAAGTTTTTATAAATTTTTAATTATTAAATTGTCAAAAACACTATTAGAAATAACGTTTTCAATTTTTAATATTTTGTTAGTTTAATTTTTTAAAAAAAACAAAAAAAGTATTTAATTTTTAATTAATCAAATTAAGAAAATGCTGTTTCTAATAGCGTTTTCATTTTTTTTTTAAAAAGTAATTTTTTTTTTCAGTTTAATTTTTTTTAAAAAGAAAAAAATTATTTAAATTTTAATTAATAAAATAAGAAAAACACTATTTCTAATAGCGTTTTCCAACAATTTTAATTTAAAAATAATTTTTTCAGTTTAATTTTTTTTAAAATGAAAAAAATATTTAATTTTTAATTAATAAAATACGGAAAACGCTATTTTTAATAGCGTTTTCCTGCAATTTTAATTAAAGAAAGTATTTAAATTTTAATTAATAAAATAAAGAAAATTCTATTTCTAATAGCATAAAAAAGTAAATTTATTAGTTTAATTTTTTAAAAAACAAAAAAAAGTATTTAATTTTTAATTAATAAAATACAGAAATGCTATTTTTAATAGCGTTTTCGAACAGTTTTAATTAAAAAAGTAATTTTTTTATTTTAATTTTTTTAAAAACAAAAAAAATTTAATTAATAAAATAGAGAAAACGCTATTTCTAATAGTGTTTATTTTTTAATTATTTTTATTTCAGTTAATCTTTTTTTTAAAGTATTTAATTTTTAATAATAAAATAAGGAAGAACGCTATTATCACTACCATTTTCGAATATATTTTAGAAAATATTAAAATAAATTTTAAACTTTTTCAAAAAAATTTAAGTTGAATCTATGTTGAATCCCCATTTGATAGGGCTCCGAGGATTATGGTCTCTTTCTTGGGCAGGACATCAATACATGTATCTTTACGCAATTAACAATTCTATATGCGCATGTAGACCCAAAGAGATCCCACTTCCTCAGAATTTTATCCTGAATCGGGATCTTTGGCTCAACTTATCCGAGTTTTTAAAATAAGATAGAAAACGCGATTAATTAGAGCGTTTTCTATAGTTTAATAAATAAAATTTTAAAGAAAAAATATTTTTTGAATATTTTAATAATTAAAATATTTTAATAAAAATTAAAATATAGAAAACACTATTATTTATAGCGTTTTCTATATTTTAATAAATAAATTTTTATAAAAAATAATTGTTTTAATATTTTAATAATTAAAATATTTTAATAAATATTAAAAATAAAGAATACACTATTAATAATAGCGTTTTCTATATTTTAATAATTAAAATATCTTAATAAAATTTAAATTTTTTAAATATTTTACGAATAAATTATGAAACAGTTTTTTACATTAGTAAATGCTATTATGAATAATGTTTTTTACATTTCAATAATTAAATTATTTTATTAAAAATTAAATTGAAAACGCAATTTTCTAATAGCGTTTTCTACAATTTATTAATTAAAAATTAATTTTTTTTTGTTTTAAAAAAAATTTAATTGAAAACGCTAATGATAGTAACGTTTTGTACACGTGTCCTGTCCATTTCCTTCACTTTTTTACCACGCTGGATGCCACACAGGATACGCTAGTACTACTAGCGTTTTCTAAAAATGCTAGTAGTACTAGCGTATCCCGTGTGGCATCCAGCGTGACATTTTTCGCACTTAAATTAAAAATAAAATAAAAATGCTGTACGTAGACTGAAAACGCTAGTCAAACTAGCATTTTCAACATTAATCACCCTATTTTAGTAATATGTTTCAAAACAATCCCAGATTAGTAAATAGTTTTTAAAAGTGCACCACTTTGTTCAATGAGTCAAGTATGTTTTGTCAATTCCTCCATGTGAACAGGCTTTATTTTCAATGCTTATTTATGAATATGATAATAATATAACACAAAACACAAGTGAATCACCGAATTCAAGTTGAAGTCGGATCTCCCCATATATGGCACTGATGACAATGGCAAATCAAATTTTATCTGTTTAATTCAAAAGAAAAAGAAAATTAACTACCCCTTTCATTCGTTTTTAAGTATTATTTACAGTTATGATATTAAAATTAAAAATAGAATTAATACCTTTTATTAAAAATATTATTTAAATTTTTATAATATCTTTTATATATGCTATTGATTAATTTTTGTCATTTATTTTTCATTATTTTTTTCACTCTTTAATTTCACGATAAGTAGTGTATAAAATAATTAAAAGTTAAGATAAGAATGTAATTGATAAAATTATAATTAATATTATTTTGAAAATTTAAATTAATAAAAAATAATTAAAAAAAAATAATTAAAGAGGAATAAAAGTAGTATCAAAAGAAAGTGTTACTGATTAGAGGATAGATAATTTTTTAAAATATTGATCGAAGTTGAACTTTTATACGTATTATGCTTTTTTAAAAATAAGTGACATGGCCCTTAAGATATATTATATAAAATAGAGACTATTGGTGAACTAAAATATATAAGAAGTATAATTTTTATGCACTGTTAGTATAAAAATATTTACACAATTAATTAATTAAAAATCTCTTTCAAGTATCACTTTTAAAGTAAACTTTTCATATATATCAATTTATGATCAGATAAAAGTGTAAAAGAATATTCTAAAGTGAAAAACTTTCCATATAGAGCCTTAGTCCCGTTATGGGGGCCACTGAAGGTTCTTTACATAAATTGGTAAATTTAACTCGTCATATGTATGGGTGAAAATAGACTAGGTTGCCTATTAGGGGCCTATGACCTAACCTATATAAGACTTGTCCTGACTTGATTTGTTTATTAAAAAAGTTAAGTTTAGACTTTTCAAAAAGTCTATTTAGGTAAAAAAAAAAAAGTTAGGTCTTAAGCCTTAAAAAGTTTATTAAGCCTAATAGACTGGCCTATTTATATACATATATAATAAAATATAATTATATTATATATTATCTTATATTATATATACATAATTATATATGTGTGTGTGTGATATTTACTAACGTACAAACACTTGTTTTTTAGTTGAAATACATTAGCAAGTTATAATTACAAGGTATCTTACAATATACCATGGTGTAACTTGTTAACATACTCTAACTAAAAAATAAATATGTGTACGCTAACAAATGCTTGTGGGGTTTGATAATGTACACGCACTTGTTTTTTAGTTAGAGTATGTTAATAAGCTATAATTACAATTTATCTTAAAATACACCTATGGTGTTGCTTGCTAACATATTCTAATTAAAAAATAGACGTATGTATGTTAGCAAATCCCTATATAATAATAATAATAATAATAATAATAATATGTAATTACTAATAGTCCTTTTTAGACCAACAAGCTTACGAGTCTTTTTATACGTCTTATAAGAAAATAAACTTTTAGGTAAGTTTATAGGCTAAGCAAACTTTTATGTAAGGCAAACTCAAGTCTTTAAAAAAGGTCTATGACAGATGAATAGGCCAAACTCAAACTTTATCGAAATCTTTTTAATGAAGATCAGACTTAGGCCTACCAGAGTCTAGCTTGGCCTATTTCTACCCTAGTCATGTGTAAGTCAATTTTAAATTTGAATTGTTTGACAAGTGCAAAATAAAATGTGTGTTTTTTTTATGTAATTGATTTCGTTTTGAAAAATGCACCAATATTTTTTTTAGCCTTTTTTTTTTCACCGAGAGTTTGCCATGATTTCTCATAAATGGACAAAAAAATTGATGAAAATTAAGAAAATTGTTAATAATATATTATTTTATTTTTTGACATAGGTTTTGTTTTTATTATTGAGTGAAATATATATGATCTTATTAAATAAAAAGGTTCAATTACATTTTCTCTTAGTTTGTGTGTGATTTTTTCCATTAAGTTTTTTTAATCAATTAAATTTTATTTCTAAAATTAAGAGGAGTGTATTAGTAGAAAGGGGAGCACTAATAACAATTGCCTACATTAGGCTGTAACTTTTATAAAAGCTTATGTAATTAAAAATCTTAGATTTTAGGTTATTCAAAAAGTTTTTTAGGCCTAATAGGCCGATCTATTTAAGTAAATATAAATAATAATTTTTTAGCATAATTATGATATTAAATTTGTTATAATGTATTAAAATCATATATATTTACCTTTCAAAGTGTCAAGTATGTTGACCTATATAAAGAGTCAAACATATAAGTTTATTGAATGATAAATTTATGTCTTATTTAAAAGTCTTATTGCAAAATATGCATTTAAATACATATCTTGAGAGTTAGATTAAACCTTAAAAATAAGTTTATATCATGTAAACAATTTAGACTCAACTCTTATAAAGTCTAGTGTGTCTATTTCCACTTCTGTCTTATGCTTTAAATAGCAATGATTTTATTTTTCATACTTTTTAGTTTATTTTATATATAGATTTTTCTCATTGGCCTATTAGCTAATTAATCTATTTAGAGATAGATAAGACCTATATAAATGTTTTAATGTGAAATATGTTTTCAAGTAGGCTAATAGGCCAAGATAAACATTCACCAATGATAAGCCAGGCTTAAAAAGAAATTAGGCTTGAATCTTGAATTTTTTAAAATGGTCAAACTTATTTAGATAAAGTTTTGTTCAACCTAACTTATTTCTATCCTTAGTCATTTAGTCACATAAGTTTATTAATTTTTATAATAATTAGTTAAAAATTATACCTAACATGATTTTTGATTAGTTTAGAGAGTAAAAGCTTTTATGTGTTAGTGTATGAAAATTAAACTCACTTTTTCCAAACTCAAATATAAACAAATAACTAAAAAATTAATGTACGGGGTTGTTGACAGATAATCGCTCCAAACTCGAATATAAACAAATAAATTAATTAATTAATGTACGAGGTTGTTGACAGATAATCGCACCGGCGACGAGATTGTTGCACATGCACTTCCATTAAATTAAATTCACGTGTCTCACGCTGCCAGTACGAGAAAATCAATTCCTTATCCATTAGTATGACATAGCCACGTGCCTTTCCAGAATCCGAACATGTTCTCTCGATGAGAACTCCTATTAGTATGAAATAGCCACGCGTTTGCATTTTATTAAAGAAAAGTTGAATAGAAAATATTCTAAATTTGAATATAAGGAAAAAAAAAAACTAATTTACAGTTTTACACTGATTAAGAATATTAGTTATTAGTATTTTTATTTAATTTTTTCCAACTCATTCAAAAAATTAACTTCAATTCATTCTCTAAACCATCTTGTATGTTAATTAATGAAAGACTCCAATTTTACGAAAACTATTTTAAATAAAATATGTATGTTGACTTGTGTAATTACGCGGGGTCACCTTAGCATTTACGTTTATACTAAAATATATGTGTGTGTATGCCCCGTGTGATTACACAGGTCAACATACCAGTTTTCTTTAAAATAACCTCCATAAAATTAAAGTTTTTCATTAATTAACGTATAAGACGATTTAGAGACTGAATTGAAGTTAATTTTTTGAATGAGTTGGAAAAAATTAAATAAAATTACTAATAACTAATATTCTTGATCAATGTAAAACTGTAAATTAGTTTTTTTTTCCTTTATATTCAAATTTAGAATATTTTCTATTCAACTTTTTTTAATAAAATGCAAACATGTGGCTATTTCATACTAATAATCGAGAAAACATTGTTGGGATTCTGGAAAGGCACGTGGCTATCTCATACTAATGGACAAGGAATTGATTTTTCCCGTACCGACAGCGGGAGACACGTGAATTTAATTTGCATGTGCAACAATCTCATCTCCGCCTTCCGGTGCGATTATCTGTCAATGAAGATAATGCTAACTTTCGTGACGTAATCAAGACGTCTAGTCCCTGACGTAAGTAATTATTCTCAAAGGAGTAGTAATTTATACCTTGTTATAATTTTTTTTATATTGTTTTAATATTTTATGAAAAAAAATTAAATAAAATATTAAATATTTTTAATATATTTAACACACACACAAATATATATATATATATATATATATATATTAGAATAATTATCTTGAATAAAAGTATTTTTAAGAATTATTATTCATAAGAACATTTTTAGCAATTTTTTTTTAATGGGAGCATTTTAAAGATTTTTTTAATTTTTATTTCTTTCAAATATATTTTTTTAATCTTTATTTTTAAATTAAATTTTAATATATTTTTTAAAAAAATTATCAATAGTTAAAGGTGCATGTAGGTAAGACTCAAAATATTTAAACAATGATCAACTATCAATAGTTAAAGGTGCAAGTAGGTAAGACTCAAAATATTTAAACAATGATCAACAGCAAGAAATTAATAGTTAATTTACAATGATCAAAGTATTTTGAATGCGTCAAAGGTGCAAGTATGTAAGACTATAAATGAGTTGACGAGGTAATAATTTCTCCCCATTATGTCTCCTTAAAATAGTTAGTGTGTACATTATTGGGATATAGAGAGTAGGTAAGATAAGAAAATCAGATAATGTTAAAAAGTTGGAACGTGAAGGACAATTTTTATGAAAAGAGTACTCAAATACTCTCATTGAGATCTCGTTCTAAAAAGATATAAAAGAAAAGAAAAATTCATGTTAAGGGATGAAAAGCCGGGGAGTGAAGTCTAGAAAGAAATTAATAATTAATTTACAATGACTAAAATATTTTGAATGCGGCAAAGGTGCAAGCACGTACCCTTTGTTTGGATTAATAAAAATTGAGAAGAGAGAAGTGGAGAAGAGAAAAGTAAGTAAGAAAAAGTAGTTTAATGTTGTTTGTTTAAAGAAAAAAGTAGAGAAGAGAGAAATTATTTGTATGGAGCCCATTAAAAAAAAAATCTCTTCTTTATTACAATGAAAAGAGAAAAATGAGAGATAAAAAACTGTAGGACCCACTCAAAATTACAATTCTAACCTTACTACTTTTTTCTATCTCACAACATCTACATATATATTACAGGTAAATATGTCTTTCCAAGAAAAAATATTTTCTTTCTTTCCACTTTTCTATCCAATTAAATAAGTGGAGAGAAAACTCAATTTTTTTTATCTTTTACTTCTCTCATACTTCTTCCAATCAAACACCTTAAAAATCTACCAATTCTCTACTCATTCTCTTTTCTCCCCTACTTTTCTCTTATCTACTTCTTTCTTCTCTACTTCTCTCTTTACTCAAACAAAACAGTAAATACTAAACATGTGTTGACGATGTTCCATAATTTCTATATTTCTTTCTTTTTTTATTGCGTTTATTAGTATCATTCTTTTCTCATCTTATATCTTTCTTTTGGACATTTTTGTAGTGGGGTTGTCTAACTTACTCTAAGTTAAAATTGGGTTAAACAATTCCATCAAAGATGATTGGTATAATTTTCTATGCTGTACCAACAATTTTTAAATACATAAAAAATTACACCAATAATCTTTGATGGGGTTATTTAATCCCTTTTTTTTTATTATTGAGGTAAGTTATCCAACCCTTTTTGTAGTGTGTGCACATGCAAAAGAGTGTAATGATATCTAACCTCCAAAGAAAATAACCAACCACTTTTTGACGTTATAAATAGGATAGGACTTGGACAATCTTGCCACAAGAAGAAGCCAGCAACAAATCATTTCTTTCGCATTCAAACCTTGGAGTAATGTCTACCGAGTCTTCGCTAAACTCTCTTCTTCAAACTGCTGAGAGTGAGCATAACCCATTAACCATGTCAGATGAACAGATTTTGGAGCAAATTTACTCAACTCATGTTCACAGTAACACAAAGTTTGATGTGGACTCCCTGTTCACTCTTGTTGAAAACACCATTAGACGTTCAACCCACATTGTTGACAATGTTGCGCAGGTATATACAACTTTTTTTCACTTTCTTCTTAACTTCACTCTATGTTTTTTCTCAACATCTATCCTTCAAATATCCATGCACTTAATTTAAATAATTTTTTACAGGGATCCCATGCAAGCTTGGAGCACATAGATGACAAGATTCCCCAATTTTTCAATTCACCACTCTGTACCTTGAAGCAGATTTCTTTTGAGGTCATTCACAAATCTAACTCAAAAAGAGAGAAAAAAAGAAGAAGTAAATAGTCACTTTATTTCTTGAAACTGAAAGGTGCTGTTATATTAGTTTCTGAATTAAAGAAAATTAAAAAAAAAATCTTTGAAAGTGAAAATGACAATTATTAGTCCAAAATTCAAAAAAAAAAAAACATGTGATTAAAGTGATAATATTATATATTTTCAGGGATTAAAATAATAGTAAGTAATTAAATTTAGGAACTTGTTTGATAGTTTAGGAATCTTTTTTAAATTTTTTTTAATTCAAGGACTAATGTGACAGCGCCTTTTATTTTCAGAGACTAAAGTGACAATTTATTAAAAAATATATATTATACACTTAAATATATATAATATAATACAAAAACTGTGCTAGTGAATTAAATTCATCATAACATTGTATGACTAATAAATAGCTCATGCACATAACGTAACATAGTGCCTTGTGGTGGCAGATGTCATGCAAGCCTCCAAGTGAGAAAATTGCTCACAAAACTACACTGGCCATACTTAACAAGCTCTCAAATTACGAGTGGGATGCAAAGGCGGTGCTGACACTGGCGGCTTTTGCACTGGAATATGGCGAGTTCTGGCTGCTGACACAGCATCAACCAACAGACCCTCTTGCCAAATCTGTGGCTATTCTGAAGCGAGTGCCAATGCTCACAAGGCCCGCAGCTCTTCAAAAGCAGCGCCAAGCCATCGTTGAGGTGAACAATTTGGTGAAAGCAACGTTGCAAGTGATTGAGGTAATCTTTGAGTTGGAGAAGCTTACCACTTACAACACCAAGGATGTACCTGCTTTGGGGCTTGCAATACAGCAAATCCCTGTTGATGTCTATTGGGTGATCATCACTATCGTCGCTCTAGTGACTCAGATTGATTGCCTCACCATTGAATCGTAAGTTATTCAGCAGAAAACCCAATACTTAATTGTTTCATAAAACCTTTTTTTATTGTTTTATTGATTAACTGTACTTTTTATTAAAATGTGTAATTTCTTGATTATTAATTTAAGTGAGCACAAGCAAGAACTGTCTCACTATGGTCAAAAGATCAACATCATACTCAGCAAACTGAGGAAGCAGATCACACTCAGCAGACAACAGATAGGTCAGCAATTATAATAATTGTCTCTGCCTTTATTCTCTCATCATGTTTTTCCTCAAAGCAAGTGTACTTTTCATTCAAAGCTATAGGGCATCTTTGGATTAAAGTTTGCGGAATTAAGTTCATGAACTTCATTTTGAAAATGAGTTTGCAAAAGCAGCTCTCCCTTTCCTTCCATTTCAAACTAAGTTTCAACTTCAAGGCAAAATTGAAGCAAAACTCAGTTTATAATCAGATATAACTGAAAACCAAACATGCCTATAATTGATGGAATAAAAGGCATGGAGCAGTAAATGAGATGCTAATGAGAGGATTTGTCTATATTGTTTCAGATGAGGTAGAATATTATCGCATGCTCTGGAAACTTTTTCAAACCCCCACTGAAATACTGGAGGTGCTTAAGGTTCTGATTTTCAACAAGGATGCTCCTCAACCACTGTTTGATGGTGCTACTAAGACCACGGTTTGTGATTCCCTGTCAAAATTATTATAAATTTGTCACCATGCAAAAGAAAATGAGAGAGAAAATTATGCTTTTGTAACATCTAACTCTTGTTCAAATTTCTACACTTTAGAAATCTAGTTAAGATAGAAGAAAAAGTCAGAAGCATGAATAATGATGTCAAGAAAATAAATTGAGAAAAAAAAAATGTATGAAGTGTGAACTGTAAAAGGATTCACATAATAGATTATCCTATCCCTATATATGTGAAATGATGCTTTCAAGTGTCAATCATTCACTCATTTCTAGCTCTTAATATTGATTCATTTGTTGCCTGGTAGGTCGATATCACTGTGCTAAAAAAGAAGAATGTGTACCTGTTTATTTCTTCCTTAGACATCACAGACGAAGAGATTTCTGTACTGCGACCAGTTTATAATTCAATTAAAACTAATAATCAGTATAAGATTGTGTGGATTCCCATTGTGGAGGAATGGACGAAGCAACAGTGCAATAAATTTGAGGTTTTGAAAAGCAAGATGCCTTGGTATGTGGTGCAGCATTTTGGAACCATTGCAGGATATAAGTACATTAAAGAAGAATGGCACTTCAAAAAGACATCTATGGTTGTGGTGTTGAACCCTCAAGGGATGGTGCAACACACAAACGCATTCCATTTGATTCAGGCTTATGGAGTGAAGGCTTTTCCCTTTACAACTAGGGATGAAGAAAAAATAATCAAAGAATTCAATTGGGTTGACTCTGTAATAGGCAACATTCATCCCGGCATAAATACCTGGGTAAGTAAATTTCACTAAAAATTTATTTCTTAGCATATTATATACATAAACACTATTTCAATAATATTGGTTAATACTTATCCTTTTTGGTCTGTTAGATTTGCCATTGAATTAGTATAAACATATTTACAATGTGATACTTTGTAAGCAGATCAAAGAGCAAAAGTACATCTTCTTCTATGGAGGTAATGACAAAGAGTGGATCCAACAGTTCACTAAGTATGCCACTGCCCTTGCAAATGAAGCCATTATAAAGGAGGCTAAGATTTCCATTGAGTTATTTCCCGTGGAAAAGGAAGACAAAAGCCTTGTGAGGCGCTTTTGGAGTGGCATTGAGAGTTTGTTTATTATTAGGATTCACAAGGCCGTTGATGCTGTGACTCAAGAAGTGCAAAAGATGCTTTCCTATAAGAATGAAACTGGATGGGCTCTCCTCAGCGAAGGGTCATCTGTGGTGGTGAGTGGTCACGGAACCGCAATCTTGAAGACAGTGCAAGAGTTTGAAGGTTGGAAAAAATTTGTCATCGAGAACAGCTTTAGGTCTTCCTTCGAAAAATACCATGCAAAGATTGTGGGCTTCCCTCACCGCTGCTCACACCTTGAAATTCTTAATATTTCTGGAAAGTTACCAGAGACCATCAAATGCGCAGAGTGTCTCAGGACAATGGAGATTTTCATCGGCTATAAATGCTGCCACAATTAGAATACCGCGAATGCCACTCGCTAGAATTTAATGTTGCTGGCTTTTGTTATAATAATGAACGAGAGTGTGTGTGAGAATAAGAAGCTTTCCTGTTATGCGTATATTTCAGGACTAGTAGCTAGCTTCTCTAGTAAAATAAAGATCTCTCTATCAAGAAAATAAAAACTGTGACGGTGTGTATGTTTTCTATGTATGGGGCTGTAATATTGAATCTTAGCATTCAATTAAGCTTCTTTATTGATTGTGTTACAATGCTTGAGTATGTCATAACTAGCTTCTTTATTTTTAGATTATTTGAGAATTTTTAATTAATTCATTAAACTAAAATTAGTAATTGAATCTTTCATTTTCTACAATTTATGTAATTGAGTCTTTAGAATTAGTAAATCTGTCACAAATATTTTTTTTGCAGTTTTAAGTCGCTATAAATTAATTTTAAAGACTTAATTACAAAAATTATACAAAATTAATAATTTAATTATAATTTTTTTTTAGTTTATAGACCTAATTAAATTTTTTTAAAAAGTTCAAGAAGCTATTGATATATTAAACCTTCTTTTTACTCACTGCAATATGTTATTTATGATTTTGGCCAAACTACTAGAAACCCCGTGCTACTATATCACCTCACTATTCTGCCTTTAACGACCAAGCAAAACTGGCAATTGGGATCTGCGGTTGGCTGGGTAATGTTTGGCCGTGTAGCCGTAAAAGAGGAAAATTATTGTACAGTCAAGGACCACGTGGTTTGGATAAATTTTTATATGATACATTATTAATTCTTTGAGAATTGTTAGCAACATATTCTCTAAAATTCTTTTTGGAGTACGTTTTTTATTATTAGTTAAAATTTATTAAAAAATATAAATTTTGGTTTGTCCCACTTCTCATTTAATAAGTGATTTTGTAATTTTTATTAAATTTTAACTAATAATAAAATATGTGTTAGAAAAAGTGTGTTAGAGAATCACTTGGATCCTCTTTAGCAATCCTGCCTCTACAGCAGTGATCTTGGCCATTAGATTTACATCTGATGGTTATTAAAAATGAAAATATAAACAATATTTTTATAATTAATTATAAAAGGTTGGTGCATTGTTGTAGGGGCTATAGAAAATCCAAGCTCGTTAGAAAGTGTGTTTTTAGCACTCCTCTAACTCTTTTTTGTAAATTAAAAAATACATTTGTGACATAAGGATTGACTGGGACCACATAATTCTGAACTATATAATAATCTCGTAAAAAAGTAATTTTGTTTTTGGTTTCGAGTAACGATTGCTTTTTTATTTTTTTTAGGTAAACCAAAAGAATTTATTAATTGGTAATAATCCAAGCACAAGATGCGCCTAAAGTGGTGACATTACAAAACAACCAGGAGCGAAAATCCTCCTTCAACAGCCAATTGGAACGAAAACCCCCAAAACAAACCATATTACAAACATAATTGGACCCCTCAAAAGATACTTACACTAAAGTACTAAACACTGACTTATTAATAAATGGATCCAAGGCCCAGCAACCTGCACACACGACCTTACCACAATTGGGCCTATCACACGCACTCCCTTTGACAAAGCATACACACCATGTGAAGCCTTGGCTCGTACCGCCTGCCAAATTAGCAATTCCGTAACCTACATCACCAAACGGGTTGACCCCACGACGTGTCCACTTTCAAATGAGAATTGTACAACTTTCAAAGCCTTGACCCCAGCCAGCCATCCACTTCCACTGATTGATTCGCTTTTTCTTTTTTTGATTAAACTGATTGACTTCCTTTGGACCCTTGCACCAGACAGCCTCTTTACTTCGTTCAGCACCGTCGACCTACACCGACATAGCATCCAATTTCGACCTATGTAGTACCTATAGTCTGTACACAAGTCAGGCCGAGTCGAGTTTGACTAAATCTGTTATCCAACCTGATTAATATAGTATGGGTTGGGTTGAGTCAGGTTTATACTTTTTTGTGTCAGACTCAAACTAAACAAATCCGGTCATTAACAAGTTAGTTGGGTTGGGTAATTTGGTCCGTATATTTAAAATTCTGTTAAATTTTTTAAAATTTGTATTTTTTTCTTATAAATTTTGACACATTAAAAAATATTGTATTTAGTTTTGATATCAAAAAGTGTAACGACCCTCTGTCGCTACAGTACTACAAACAAACCCCTATATATATATATATATACTTAATAATAATCAATCCTCATGTTACTTTAAACATATACAAGATATGAAATAATAGTGTATACAAGCCCATTTATATATATACAACACCAAGGGAGAAACACAAAACCAAACTCCCTATAGCTGGTAAGCTATACAACATATACATCAAACCAAAAAGAAAAGAGCTTCCATGAGAGCTCCTCCCAAAAAGGCCTTCTACCGTCACCATGGAGCCCTCCATGCCTCAATTGTGGGAAGCCGAATCTGCAGAAGCTTCACTCTCTGCTCCCACGCCAAAATGACGTGATCATCACAGTCACAGCAACATAACAACAGCAACGAGACATCTAACCAACAACAAAACAAGGAAAGGGTAAGCTTACGACACAAAAACCAACATAATATATACAATTCATATTCTTACACCATCAACATACCAAGATGGAATCCAAATCGTTAAGAAATGGGTTTATATACATCACAATATAGCACACAGAACATCACACACCATGTTGTCAACCCCATATGTCAATATATGAATGACACGACTCTCGAGAGATTTTCTACATTTCAAGTGATCAGCCAGGTCTTATCCCCTACCATGGCCATCTAGCACCATTGAGGGATTGCCAAACTCTAATCAGTTGGATAAGCTTATGGTTGTCAGGATAAGTGAATGTGGGTGGTGCTATACTGCGACATAAGGCCTGCACTGCCTTGGCCCCTTACGAGATTACCCATCCACTTATCCCCTAGACCCAGCTTTAAAACCCCACTTCTTATCCAGGCACTAGGTTGGAGGCCCAATTGAGTACCAACTCTAGTCACCATCCACCTTACATGCCTACCCGCACACAGCTTGAGGTCCACACAACCTCAGCCAACCATATATGCATGCTAATGCATGTATCACCACAACAATTAATTCAACCACAACAATCATATATATATATATACATATATATATATATATATTACCACGTGGCCTACTCAGCTCCACCTGTGGTCCAACAATTACCATCAACCCTATGCACACTCAAATCGGCCTCTTGCATGGTCAGCAGATAAGACAATGTCCAAGCAACACATACTTTTTGAAAATTCTCACACAATAAAACAGAATTACACGCTCGCTCAGCGATCCATATGCTAGCTCAACGAGTACCTTTCATACAGGGAGCACACTCTCCTTTTCGAAGGTTCTCGCTCAGCAAATATAAGTCTCACTTAGCAAATTTAATTCCAAAGCGTAGCCAAGTCTTAGGTAGCATTCTCGCTCAGCGAACATATGTTTCGCTCAGCAGGACACTTACAACTTATCAACCAAATCCTCAACAATAATAATAAAGAAAAACTCAAAAACTAGTTTAGAAAACTATTTGAACATCCAATTACCTTAAAATATACATTTTACATTTATAGGAGTCAATAAAGTCATCAATAACCAACAAAAATTATAAGAAAGTACAGAAAATTCTATTTTTCTCTCGCCCAGCGATCATTTCTGTTGTTGAACGAATGACAGACTTCCAGCGACTAAAAAATGTATCACTAAGCGAATGACAAACTTCCAGTGACGGAAAAATCCGTTGTTGACCGAACATTTCTGTCGCTGAGCGAGCTATAAATAGCTGGGTGCGATTTTCACTCGTTTTCTACGCAAATCAATCACCAACACCCATTTTTGATTGAATCATTTGACAACAAGCATCACAAAACAATTTTAACTACTTTTAATACCTTTCTAACCGATTAAATAACAATTTTATCTACAAATCATTCACAAATCTCAAAACCCCTTTCCAAAACCCATTTTTGTGTCAAAACTCATATACAGAAGATTTTCACCGAAATCAATCGATTCCAAAGTATTAAATCGGCATATCAACATTCACAACCACAAAATCAAGCAATAGTAAGCTTCTTTTACCTCTAAAAGTCTCTGAATTTAAATTTAGGTTCTTTGAGGATTCGGTGTCTTGAGCCAAATCTTCCACAAATTTGTTCCTTCTCACCACAAGCACTAAACTAAGCTTATAACTCCTTTACACCTTCACAAACTCAAGAAATCTTAGAGGGAGATAGAGAGAGAATGAAGAGATGAGAGAGAAAGAGAATGAGGAACTCTTCCCCCTCTCCTCCTATTATACTTGACCTCTTGGAGCTCTCTCATGAACTTTTGGTCAACTGAGGCCCAACTCTCACCAAACCACTCCCCTTATCTCAAACTGATTTAACTTAACTATTTTTCTTTTAAAACCCAAGAATCACACTCACAACACATCCACATTAGTTCAAGCACATATCCCAAGTTTCTAAATTCAAACCAGAATTTCAAACAAACAATACACAACCATCATCTCATACAACAAACCATACATAACAACAATTCATTTATTTCTTTTAATCACCTAGTTTACATATCAAATTTCCACTTTTTAATTATTAAAAACTTAATCATGCATTAGGAAAAACAAGATGTTACATAATAATTATATAAAATTTTAGTAGAATAACAACATAATAATTATATAAAATTTTGGCAAAATAAAAACTAAATAAATACATTTTAATTTTCTAAATTTGAGCAAAGTAACAGTTTAACAAGTGCATTTTAATTTTCTAAAATTGAGCAGAATAACAACTTAACAAGTGCATTTTAATAATTTAAATTTGAGCAGAGTAACAACTTTGCAATTATAATTTAATAATCTAAATTTAGGCAGAGTAACAACTTAGCAAAAATTCAAGTTTAACATCAAACAATATAACAATAATAATAATAATAAAACTTAAGCCTAAACGGGTTTAGGGGAAAACCCTTCCTACCAACTTGCAAAGTAACAATAATTTAGAACCAACCCCACTCCCCCATTACCTCTAAGGTGGTTTATGAAGAGGATGAAATTGTTGGTGCAAAGCTTCTAGAAGGAGAAATTTTACTAGTTGAAAACTAGCCAAAATTTAACATAAAAACTAAATAAGAAAAATTTCTAGAGAGAGAACATTTTAGAGAGAGAAGCTCTCTAGCTTATGGAGAAGAATGGTGAAAATCTTCTCGATGAATGGAGGTATTTATAGAGGAAGAGGAGGCTTAGGTGTCCCACCATTTACATCATCCATTATGTCATTATTATGTCATAAATCAAATTTTTATTTATTTTTAATCCAATTTAGGGACACATACACCATTTAGGGTGGTGAATCACCCCTCATAGGCTTGGGGACGTGCTATATGAGCTGTCCTCAAGCTCCTCAATGTAAATTTTATCTGTAAGTGCATTAACCGATATTGATAAAATCACTTAAAGTTGAAAAATTAGCTTTTAATATCAAAATAATGCATTTTAATGAAAAACTAGAAAAATAAATTATTTTTCATCAAAAATAAATTTTAATAATTAATTTTAATTTTTGTTAATTCATTTCAAATTTTATCTATTTATTTTGTATTTTTAAGCTAAAAAAATATAATAAATCCATTTTAATTCAATAAATACCACAATTTTTATAAAAATTATAAAATTAAATATTTAACCTATAAATAAGCTATATTACCATTTTTACCATTTTCGGATGTCAAACCAATACCGATTGGCTTATTGGACACATAAAGGCATTTGGGTTATTTTACACAAGAATTCTAGAAAATTCCCAGAAAATTTTCAAAATTATATTTTAATATATATGACATTATTTCAAGCTCAAATTGACATTTTAATGTCAATTGAATCTTTTTCTCATGTTAGTTCTTAATGTTGAAAAATATGGACAAATCGTCATTTTCTAATTTCTTCGGGCTCCAGCTCGAAAAAAGTATTAAAAATTACTATTAAATAGCTCTTGAAATTTTGAGCGCAATGATGTAAATTAGAATTTTGAAATTTCTTCCCGATTTTTCAGAATTACATTATCAAATATAAAAAAACGGTTGAAAAAATTGAAATAGGATTATTATATTTTTCACTATTTTTTTTCAAAATAAATTTTTTACAACGAAACATACTTAGTATAAAATTTTCAAAATATTTTGAAGTCAAAAAGTCTCTAGGCTGCTCTCGTAGTCAATCAGGGGTATTTTGGCCATTTCACAAAAACTATCTTAATAAATTTATGAAAATTTTCTAAAACTATTATTAATTATTCTAAGTATATTAATAACTTAAAAAAAAATTGTAAACACTTCTAACTAATTTCTTTTATTGTGTTATCTGAGTTTTTTAGGGGTAAAACAGTCATGTTACCCATTTTGAGCTTAATTCCCCAAAAGTTTATTAAAAATCTAAAGTAAGTACTACATAACTGTAGTAATCAAATTTTTGAGATTTTTATCTAGTTCTTCAAAAATAAATACAGAATAATTAATAAAATAATTTGATATGCAAAAATAGGGGTGTTACACTAAGTTGTTACTCTGCTCAAATTTAGAAAATTAAAATATATTTATTTAGTTGTTATTTTGCCAGAATTTTAGTAATTAAATTATAATTACTATGTCGTTATTCTGCTAAAATTTTATATGATTACTAAATTGTTATTCTGTTAAAATTTTGGTATTGTGTAATTTCTGCAAAATAAGGCAGAAATGTTGATTGTATTAGTGCTCAAATTAATTGAGACCAGGGAAACCTCTGCTTAAGAAGTTAGGAATTGATAATTTAGTGAGTAATGTAAAGCAAGTGACATGTGGTGGCATGGTATCCTACTAGGGAAGCTACAGTTTAGTACGTTAAGGAATGAAAGGCAAAGACCTACTTGAGGAGGTATTGGGGTAGGCATCGAGTGGTGAAGGTCCCAATGGCTAGGGTAGTGCCCTTGAGCTAGGATATTCGCTTGACCAAGCTCGATAACCCCAACAACTACTCAGCATTCCAGGATTGGTTGAGAGTATACCTCTATAAATGGATATCCTGACTGTTATTTTCCTCAATAATGATGAGGACTGGATCACGTGATGATGTTGATGGGGTATATGTACTCCCAGTCACTTCCCAGGTTCTGTTGAGAACTATTACCCACTAATGCAAAGTATGGATCCATATCTAGTTAAGGGTGATCTGATACAACTTAGAAGAAACCTTAGGTTCCCTTCTATTGTCAGCTGTGTTTTATCTTTGTTTTATAGTAGATTTCCTACCATACATGTAAAAGTGATTTTAGAACAAATCACCTCACTCCATTGTTTTTCTTCCTTATATGATTGATCGCAATTATTGAAGATGACAATAATGCATGATGATGTTGAGGATGAGTCAAAGAATACTCTTCCAGATTTATAGACCTAATTTATAATATTTTCCTTGAAGGATAGGGTAGATAAATACTATTTTATATAGGATCTTTTTTATATATATATTGGGCTAGATAGTATATGCCTTTTGATATAATTTTGTTTTCTTTTTTACTGTTATGTAATACGCAAACCATGATGTACAATTTGATACACACACACACACACACACACACACATAAGCAATTTTTGTTATTTCACTTTTATTTCCAAATTCTATTAAATTTAGAATTTTTCTATCATAAAATCGAAAAAAATTTACTCACATTTTTATCAACTTAATTTAATAATTAAATTAATATGAATTATATTTAAATTTAAAAGAGTGTTACATACAACAATATGATTAAAAAATATTTAAATTCACAAAATATGGACAACATGACGAGGAGGTGGGAAGGTTCAGCAAATCAAAGACATTAAATTTGGTCCAACAATTCACAAAATTGAATTTGGTGGTGTGCTTGTGCTATACGTTACTGGGTGGAACAATGCTAGTGTGATGGTCGAGCGCTGGGATGGCTTTACATGTGGTCTCGATGGCTCCGATCATGGTGCAACGCTAACTCAGTGGCTGGATGGTCTCTGGTTCATATGGGATATATATATATATATATGGTGCAGTATGGCTGAATGGTGCTCTAGTAGCTTTATGAGTAGGTGCTACACTCCAATGTGTAGTGGTTTTTGTTGGCTTTTCATGGTGGAGGAAGGTGGTGGTTGGGAGGTTAAGGGCATGGTGGCGATTCGACTAGCGACGTGCCTCCAGGTTATTCTGGATTTGGTGGCGTCATCACGAGAGATGAAAGAGGAGAGAGGAAAGTCATGAAATCAGATTTTTTTAAGAAAAAATAAATATTAATTAAGTTACTATAATATCCCTAAAATTAATTAATTAAAATAAAAGAATTTGTGATTTTTTTGTCATGAAATTTTAGTGTATGTTGTTAATGTATTCTAATTAAAAAAAAAAAGATGGAAGTATGTTAACATTCCCCATATGTGTGTGTTGATAGTGCGTTATAGGTAGGAGTGTTCATAAACCGATCCAATCCAATAAAAATCGAATAAACCGAAAACCGAAAAAATTGAAAATTTAAAAAACCGAAATTTTTATTGTATTGGATTGGATTTCGGATTTGATTTTGAAAACCTATCCAATCCAATCCAAACCGAACTTATACATACATATATATTTTCACTTGTAATTTTTTAATATCACTCATGTTTATATTTTTATTTCTTATATATTTGTAAAATTATCACATAAATTATACTTGTTTATAAAAAATATATTTATTTAAAGATAGTTTTTTAGTAACTATTTGAGTAAAGATACATAAACATAATTATTAAGTTGTGTAAATTTATTTTTAATAATATATATTTGAAGAGTTATACTAGTATTAGTTATATAATGACTCATTAATAAAATATTTGATATTTTAAATTATTTTTTAACACATTTATTATATATCATATTATTTATTTAACACTTTTTTTTAAAATAATAGTAAGATTAAAATCAAAAACCGATCCAATCCAAACCACTTTAAATTGGATCGGATTGGATTGGATTTAAATTTTAAACCAAACCGATTGGATGATGAAATAACAAAACCAAAATAATTGGATCGGATAGTTTTTCTCTTCAAAATCGATCCAATCCAATCCACAAACACCCCTAGTTATAGGTATTGCAATAATTTTTTCTTGTACGGTGGTGGATAAAAAATGTACGGTAGATATTAGAGGAGGAATAGTATTCAATAGGATCAAAAAAATGCAGGATACTGTGTCGCAAGATTCGCAACTTGCAACCTATAGGGACGGTGGGAGTGTTTATTGAGTAAGCGTGTGAATAGGGTGGGCTTTCCCCCCAAAGCTGGCCCCAACCCCATAAAATAGTTAAATGAGTGGGTTGGAGCTAAAAATAGCCCACACATAAGGGGGCTGTAATTTTAGTGGGTTGCGTATGAGGTTGGCTAGGGCCTAGGGGTAGGCTGTGGGCTATGGACTTTATTGACAGCTAACTTTAAACATACGATTAATCAAAGGCAATAATTTAATAAATTATGATCATCAACAATTAATTTAAAGCTCAAGTCACACCTCCCTTTTAACACTCTTTAGTATTAATTAAAATTTATTAAAAAAATATAAAATTATGAGACCCATTAAATAAAAAATAATATCTACAATTTTTCATAATTTTCTCTAAATTTCAATTAATAATAAAAAGTATATTAAAGAATATATTGTTGGCTCTTGGATCCAATAACATGCTTAGCAGGTGGATGATACGATTCATACATGATTAGGGGCTGTCTCAGCGGTTTGGGGTGTTTTAGAAGAGGGGTCAGCCGCTTTGGTTCTTCCGGACACGGAATTGCTAAAATAGTTCTGTACGAAGGTGGGTGTTGATGAAATGGAGCATGTGAGGCACAATAATAATAGGGTAAAATATGTTTTTTGTCTCTCTAAACTTTGTCAAATTTGGATTTAGTCTCTTTAAAAAATTTGTCCTATTTTGGTCTCTCTAATTTGAAAATACATCACCTTTGATCCTCAAAGTGGTTTAAATAGCGTTTCATAACTGCTATTAAATGTTATTTTGAGGATTAAAAATGATACATTTTCAAATTAGAGGAACCAAAATAGAACAAAATTTTTAAAAAACCAAAACCGAATTTAATAAATTTTAGAAAGACGAAAAACATATTTTACCTATAATAATATCATCCACCGAGGCGCAGGACGTTCGGCAAGGGATGTTGGCCACAATAACCGTTTTCCGCTTGGAAAGGTGTTGGTGTGTTAAAGGCCCAAATAGAGAAGATACCCAATTTCAAAGTTGGAGGGGCTCGCTTTTTCTGTGCCTAGGTGAATGGCTTGGGGTGTTTTTGTGGGAACATAAGTGACTCCACGTTTTTTACGGGAACCTTGTAAATTTATCTAAGGCTTAATTATGTTTTTAGTCCTCAAATTTGAGAAATATATTTTTTTAGTCTCCAAATTAAAAATTAATCTTTTTAGTTTCTCAAATTTTGAAAAATATTGTTTTAGTCCTTTTGGACCACTTACAGTATCATTTATATGACAGATTGAGTCAGTTGTGTAGTATCAGTTGAGTTTAGTGGGATGTTTTCACTGACAGAAACATTATTGAGTGGGCTTTGTGTGGTAGATTCACTAACTGCATTTGTAGAAAAGGACCAAAATAGAAATTTTTAAAATTTGAGGAACTAAAAGATTAATGTTTAATTTAGGAGACTAAAAAAATACATTTCTCAAATTTGGAGGACTAAAAACATAATCAAACCATTTTCCAAACATGACACACTTGTGCTATGGTTGGAATCGCATAACAAATATATTGTTGTTTGCCTATAATATATATATATATATATATATATATATATATATATATATATATATATATATATATGTTAACATTTCTCTATGTAAATTTGTGAATAAGTAAAAGATAAAAGACGGTGAAGTAAACAAAAATATATAATGGCAAATTGATGTAGGGAGGGACACCCGAAAGAAGATTGCTATGTTAGTAGATTCTTATACTACTCATGATATAATACTTTAAGGGCTCGTTTGGTAGTTTGGATGGGATAAAATAGGATAGGATATGAGAATAGGATAAAAGCCAGATAAGCTATAATCTTATCAATGTTTAGTGCACACCAGATAACAAACCAGATAATGATAAGATAAAATATAAATTATGTTCAAATGACAAAATTACTATTTCATAAAATTACATGTAATTTTCTAAAAGTAACTTTTAATTTAATTTTTATTTTTTAACAAAAAAATTACAATGTTAACTAAACTATACAATATTATTTTTTATTTATGTAGTTACTTTTCTTAAAATTATAAAAAAAATATACAAGAGTTTTAAAATTATAATTATTATTCAAATAATTTTATTCAAAAAATATTTGAACAGTAATTATTTAATTTTTAATATTTTAATTAATAATATACTTTAAATTTATTTGTCAAAATTATTATTATATATAAATAATATATATTACAATATATTATATTATTATATATATTTTGTTATATATATATATATATAAAGAGAGCTTATCATATCCTATTGCTTTCTAACCTAGCTCTCTCCTTAGGATAAGTAATATACTAGAACAATATAATAGGATAAGGGATATGATAGTATTATCATATCTTACTGATGTAGCAAACAACTGATTACAACACAATAGGATAGTTATCATATCCTAGCCACCAAACGGACCCTAAGGGTCCATAGGATATGCAAAACTACCTTAATAAAGCTCAAACTTTATGCTCACCGTCAAAAAATTATTTGTTATTAATTTTTATAAAGCAAAAAGGTCACATATATTAGCAAAAAGGCCCAACATATAGTTCTCTCATTTAAAGTAAAAAAGTCTCTTTCAAAATTTGCTTTAAGCCTCATTCAACGTTGGGTTTGTCCTAAGGATATGATAGGATAATTATCTTATCATGTTATAATCTGTTGTTTGTTGTGACAATAGAATATAATAGTGTTATCATATCCTATTGCTCCAATGTATTTTTTATCTTAAGGGAGAGTTAGGATAGGAAGCAACAGAATAGGATAAACTCTTTCTCTCTCTCTCTTTATATATATATATACACACACACACACTAAGAGGAAGAGAAGAGAGAGGATTGAGGTTAAATAGAAGTAACTAGTGTGAGATTAAAACTGAATATAATGGGGTAGTTTACAAAATTAGTTGAGGGACAAAAATGTCCAAACAAATATGGAGACCAAACTAAGTATCGCCTTTAATAATAGTTATAGATATTATAATATTAATTATAATATTCATCATATTACAAATAAATATTATCTATAAACAAATATAATATATTATGAAAAATAGATATAAGATTTATATATAATATACGATATAGATATATAGATAGATATATATATATATATAACAAAATATATATATATGGTAATATTAGATAAATTAATATATTTATATATATATATTTTTTATTATATATATATATATATATATATATATTTATAATAGTTTTGACATGTAAGTTTAAGTATATTCTAATTAAAATATTAAATATTAAATATTTAATATTTTTTAAATAAAAATAGTTTGAATAATATATATATAACAAAATATATAAATGATGGTATATTATATAAATTAATATTATATAATATAGAGATTATTTTTTATTATATATAGATATCTATATATATATAGATATATATATATATTAGAATCGTTTTGACAGTGTAAGTTTTAAATTATATTCTAAGTTAAAATATGAAAAATAATATTTAAATATTTTTTAAATAAAAATATTTGAATAATATATATATATATAATATATATATATAATATAATATATATATATTTATAATAATTTTGACATGTAAATTTTAAAGTATCTTCTTAAGTAAAATATAAATATTGAATATTTAAATATTTTGTAAGAAAAACATTTGAATAATACTTTACAGGTTTGAATAAATTTTTTCAAGAAAAGTTACTACATAAATAAAAATAATATTTATATACTTTAGTTAAAATTATATTGTTTTTTGAAATTAAAAAATTAAGTTAAAAATATTTTTCTTAAATTATTATATGTAATTTTAACAAATAATAATTTTGTCATTAAAATATTTTTTATATTTATCTATCATTATTTGATTTATTATTTGAAGTATATAAATATTAGATAAAATTATAAATTAAACGATCTTATTTTTATTCTCCTGTAATATCTAGGTCCTTAAAATCTTTGACACATTTCAAATTTTAGTTTTAAAAAAAAGTTAGAAGCAAGAGTCTAGTCAACATTAAATGGCTTGCAGATTTTCACGCACTGAACTCGTGCAAGCTTAAAAAATACTAAAAAAATCGATGCAGGCACCCGACAACAGGCGGATAGTTTCTGGGGCACCTATCAAATAGAAATCCGAAGATTATTTCTTCGAATAAGGAGCTGCAAAATAAATGATTTCAGTCGATCTGTAGACTGTAACCCTATTAAAGCATGGATAACGATCGACATATCGTCATGCGACTCTTTAATGTGCATGGGTACTATATGATCTGTATTCATATAAATATAGCACTTTTTCAATTCAAAATATTGGCTAAATTATTATATTCGTCGATCTTCGAAATTTAATTTATTTTTTAGTTGATTATCTAACTTTTTATTTATTTTAGTTTAATTTTGTAATTGTTTAATTAACACATTTCTTACTGTCATCTCTATCTTTTAGCCAAACACGGATGTTTTACATGACGTCTAGATAGATGTAATGCTGTTAATTAAATTTTAATTGGTAAAATCTTACCTAAAATGCTATCCTTGTGCCTAAGATTTTCATTCTTTTTCGACACTTATATTCATTTCTTTTATTTTTCTTCCACCTCTACATAACTTTTTCTTTGAAGAAGTCTCATATTTCGTTTGATACATTTTCAATTCATAATGTCCAGCTTCACTATACAAGTCAATAGCTACCTGTGTTACAATCATCCTAAGAAGACTTCGTATTATAATTCATTTCTAAATAATAATAATAGTGATGATAATTTGAAAGTAAAACATTTAATTTGTCAGTGATTATTTACTCATTGATATAGTGGTTAAAATCATTAAACTCACAGCATGGCCGATTAATATGAACGACATTATCGAGAGCTTGGCCGACAAATATGAACATTACCGAGAGTTTTAAGGCCGATTATAAAAATCCTGAATAATGACAAGAATTCTTGTAGTAACCTATGGTATATAGAGTGCCCTATATGATTCGATCCCCAGAGTTGCGGTTGCTTGCGAGTAACAAAACCACAAATCCTAACAACGACATCATCCTATGAACAGACATTATTTTAAAGCTGTGATCATTTACACAATTGTCAATACCAAACCACTAGCTTGTGAGTGACAAAACCACGAATCGCGACAACAATGAGATATAGATTGATAACCTTAATAGTATGTTTGGTTTAGAAGAAAAAAGAAAGAGAGAGAAAAGAATAAAAGTGTGAAAAGAAAAGGAGTAAAACGTGAAATGGTTTTTAAGTTGTTTGGTAGTAAAGAAAATGAAATAAAAAAGAGATAATTTTTTTTCTTGTTTGGTTGTGTGAACACTCAATTTTGTCTGGGTAAATGAAAATAAAATATAAGAGAGGAGAAAAGAAATGAGAGAATTTTTGAAAGAAAAGAGCTCTTCTTTTTTATTGTGAATATCATAGAAAGACAATGTCATATATTGAGTTATACTTATCTATTTGAGGTGTTCTTTGCACTGTTGAAAAACTTGCAGGAAGATCTACAACTCATATCTCTATCTCAAAAACCAAAATTAACTTTTATCTTGATGAAATTCAACCTAAAGTGGGTCATTCAATCATAAAAAACTCAAGTCTCACATTGTTTCAGTGTCACCTTCCCTTCACTTAAAAATCCCAAAGTAGACAATCTACACCCATGCATCTTTCCCTTCTCCTATATAAAGAAGAGACAACCAAGCAATGCAAGCAAGCAAGAAAATCCAAAATAAATAAATAAATAGGCTTAATCTAAAGCATGAAGCCTATGAAAGTTTAATTTTTTTTATTATTATCTTTGTTTTCCCTCTCTTGGAGTTTCCACCAAAAGCATATGATGAATTGTTTTATGCTGTTGTGTCCACCACAAAAATTGTTGTCTTGAGGTAAATTTGTCTATCTTATCTTTTTTTCTTCTTTATGCTTTACTATTCTTTTTTATCATTGTTATTGTTGTTAATTTTTATTTTTGTATGTCTTTTTTAATTTAGGAATATTTTGTTTTTAATTAATATTTTAGAGAAAGGATTAATTGGATGTGAGATCTTCTTAATCCTAAGTTTTGAGGCATGAGTTGTGACAACTTATTTTCTTTAAACTCCTCTCTAAAATTGAAAATGTTAAATCAAAATTAAATTGTTACAAAAAAAACATTATTGTTATTGTTATTATTACTTTTTCTCTATGCTTTTGTTATCGTTGTTTTTATTCCTTTTATTTTTAATTAGGAATATTTTTTTTATTACAATATCTTCAATAGAGAAATGATTAATTGGATATAACATCTTTTTAATCCTGGGTTTTAGAGATACAAGTTGTGACAGCTTAATGTTTTAAAATTGTTCTCTCAAAAAATTTCAAACAAATTAAAATATTCTAAAAGATTGACTTGGGTGTATACCTCTGTTAATTCTAATTTTAGGACGTATGAGCCGTGGCGATTCAGAAATCCTAAAATTTAATAAATATAAAATTAAAAAATGACAACATACAAATATTTTCTACCAAAACAATTACATGAGTCTAATTCTTCAGTGCATCAGGAGATATGTAAGAGCAAGGGACCACTCTTGTTAATTTCAAAAACAATAAAATTTAATTATTCCAAGATAAAATAAAAGTAATTTTGGTAATAAATAAAATCTTCCCTTTCATTGTAATTACTTTTAGGGTAAGATAAATATTTTAAAAGTTATTAACAATTTGCTTAATTAATTAGAGGTAACCATCTTTATGACAAACATTGTAGGGTGTTAACATCTTTCCTACACGTAAACAATTCTTGAACTCAAAATCTAGGTTTTAAAGGCCTTTTTTTAGGTTTTTCCAATGTGTTTCCTAAATAAATATTGGTGGTGACTCCTTGTTTTTAAACTTATTTTCGCAGTCTTGTCGTGACCCCGAGTTGCGACAAATAGTGACTTCACTAAAGACTTTTGAGAGTCAAGCCTATCATAATTAATTAAGCAAATTTGTAACTTTTAATCTATTCATCTCACCCTTTTCTTTTATTTTCTCATTTTTATTGTTGTTTGTTGTTGTACATAGTTTTATTGCATGTCTTAATTTTGTAAATATGTTTTACATGCTTTTGAACCTTAGGATAAGACCTTTGATTCTATTATATGTGTGTTGTTTGTTTTGCAAATTGGGTAGTTTAGGACTTGCTTCCTTCACACACTTCACTTACACAATCTCACACACTTATGAGTGGGGTCCTATACCCGGACATGAGTATAGCTTAGGATAGATAAAAGGCTGAGTAATAGTAGCCTTCTGGATGCACATCCTATTTGGTTATCTTAAAGGCCTCACCTAGAGTTTGATTCTTTTGAGGGTATTATCACTTCTAATAGTTTACCTATTGTTATGACCAATATTCTGAGAGAGAGTCCTTGGCTCTAGGAACTCCTTTTAGAACCATAGATCCACCTATTGGGGAGGACCACGTAATAGAATGACTCACAAAGTTATCAATTGTTAAGAAAACCTCTATAGGTCACTAAGAGAGCATTCATTTTCTTATTTCTAAGTTTATAAAAGAAAAAAAATAATCTCTTTTTTTAATGAGAATAATTTGATTTTCTTATTTCATCTTAAATTTTAATTAATTAAAATAAAAAAGACATTAAACATGCATTTTATATTTTTTTTACAACATATAATTTGGCATTTTGCATCTTCAAAACAATTTTGCATGATAATTATTCACATCTTTGCATGACCATTGAATAATAGTAAAAATCCATTCATACACTTATAGAAAAGTCCTCTTTCCTACATGCATCTTAAGAAAAAATTCCGCATGCATCTTAAACAAAACAAAAAACCTTTCATTTTGCACTGTATTTCATCTTCTACATTTTATTTGTATCTGTTGTTCTCAAAAAATAAAATAGAACACAAATTTTTTCATCTGAGTCAATTCATTAGTATTCATCATTAAAAAATATTTAATAATGTCCATGCATAACATTTGGTTGCATCTTTGCATCTCATAATTCATGCATAATATTTAAAATGTTCGTCTTGCATCCTTACAAAAAAAAGGCATTTTTTTAAAAGAAAAGTTCCTAGCATATCATTCATGCATTGAACAAAATTTAGTTTTTCAAAGTAAACAAATAAAACCAAAAAAAATTTGTCAAAGTCATGTTGGGGATTTGCATTTCACATGAGCATGCACTTCATAGCATTCAATAATTTCATTTTCATTTTGTGTGACATTCATGCATATAAACTCTTCTCTAAAATTAAAATTGTTAAATCAAATTAAATTGCTACAAAAAAAACATTATTGTTATTATTACTTTTTCTCTATGTTTTCATTATTGTTGTTTTTAGTCTTTTATTTTAATTAGGAATATTTTTTAATTAAAACATCTTTAATAAAGAAAGAATTAATTGGATGTGACATCTTATTAATCCTGAGTTTTGAGGTACAAGTTGTGACAGCTTGATGTTTTAAAACTGTTCTCTAAAGAAAATTTTTTAAACAAATTAAAATATTCTAAAGGATCGCCTTAGGTGTATGAAATAGAAAAAACGCACAAGAAGGGGGGTTGAATTGTGCGTTTAAAAACTTTTTCGAAACACGTTGATCAGTATGAAACGTTTTAAGCGTAGGGATAGAGAGAAGAAGAACATAGAAAGTTTTATACTGGTTTACTCAACCTGAGCTACGTCTAGTCCCTTCACCAGAAGGTATTCACTAACCAACCTTAGGTTACAAGTATTGTTCGCGGCCTCTTCAGGCTTTACAACGCAATCACCCTAGATTGCTTAACCCAATTATTCTTTCACACTACGCCTCTCTAGGCTTTCACAACACAACAAGTGTTTATACAAACGATATCAACTCACGTAGTGAGGATTTGAAAGATTAAGCTCAAAAATGCTCTAAAAACCTTTATATGATTTTTGCTATTGTCCACTGGACGCTTCTTATCAGAATATTGCTAATATCTTTTTGTTGTTGTTCTTTTTCTTGATCGTTCGTTACAGTCTCTTTCGCTATTTTTCACTTCATGCCATAGCTTCTTCCTTGGTGCATGCATATATATAGTCTTCAGGGAAAAGATCCATTGTAGAAGACTTTGACTTCGTTATGTAATGAGAAGCTATGCAAACTATCCTTTTAGAGAGGTCAGGCGTGGTAGCTTTTAGACTTGCACTAAAACAAATAGTGCAGGATTGTGCTGGTGGTCTGCTTTTCTGAACATTCTTCATTCGTCTCAACAAGCTTGATAAGTTGTCTTGCTTTATTTGATTTTGCTAGCGCTCTTGCATTAGACTGATTCTAATGTTATTTAATGCTTCAAACAATTTGAACGTTAGATCATAGAAGTAGTAATATGTTAGTTTCAAGAAAAACTAGCATAAATAAATTGGACGCTCAAAACTTAGCCATTTAATATTTGTCGTTGGAAGCTTGCATTAGATATTTGAATTTGTTCTTCAGACAATCATCTTAAGTTGTTCACTGGACGATCTTCTTTAAGCACGTCTATTGGACGGTCTTCTTTGACACGTCTACTAAACAGTCTTCGAAGTGAAGCTTGTATGCTGTAAAGAGTTCGGTCTTTGGCAGAAACTTAAATATTAATAAGTTTGTTATCTTCAAAACTTTGAGGGTCTAAACACTTCTACGTCTTTGGTTCTAATAGTGTACACCTCTGTTACTTTTATTTTTAGGATGTATGACCCGTGACAGTTCAGTAATCGTAAAATTTAATAAACATAAAATTAAAAAATGACAACATACAAATATTTTTTTTTACCAAAGAACTACATAAGTCTAATTCTTTATTATACCGGGAGATACGTAGGAGCAGGAAACCACTCCTATTGATTTTAGAAACAATAAAATTTAATTATTTCAAGATAAAATAAAACCATTTTTTCATAATAAATAAAATTTTTCTTTTCATTGTAATTACTTTTAGGGTAAGATAAGTATTTAAAAGCTATTAACAATTTTTCTTAATTAATTAGAGGTAATCGTCTTTAAGATGGACGTTGTAGGGTGTTAACACCTTTCTATACGTAATCAACTCCCTGTACTCAAAATTTGGTTTTAAAGGGCATTTTTTTTAAGGTTTTTCCAATGTTTTTCTAAATAAATATTGGTGGCGACTTCCTGTTTTTAAACTTATTTTTACCGTCTCTCCGTGATCCCAAGTTGTAACAAGTTGAATAAAAAGTGGAAGGAAACAAAAAATATATGCTTAAAACGACATAAATACCCTAAGTAAGAAAATATATGTGACATAAATAAAGACATTTTTGTCTTCATTCATCCTTCTATTAAGTGGTGGAGATTGACAAAAAAGTTTGGAGAGGCCAAATAATTATAATTATAACGCATAAATTAAATACAATAGTTTTGATAATATTATTTTTTATGGATGATTTGAAGAATTCAATGGTAATATTCAAATATTAATTTTTTTCTTAATTAATTGCCTTATATGATATTAAAATATTTTTTCTACTTTATTAATAACACTTCTCAAGTTTTTTTTTACAACTTTTTTATTCTTGTCTTCTACCGAATCAAAAAAAGAAAATTGGAGAATTTATCTATCAGTTATTTTGAAAATATCTTCAAAATACTAAGTTTTTTATACAGAACAAAATTTATAGAAGAATATAAAAAAATATTAAAATATTCTATGGATTTTTTAACAAATTTTAGAAAATAATCATATTTTTGCTAAAATTATAACAAATTTTGAGGCAAAAATGGCAAGAAAATCACAAAATTCAAAAAAGTTACATGAAAAACCCATAAAAAAAAAATCCACACACAAGAAAAAATTGTAGATTTAAGTCATATTGTATAAGTTTTCTTACACAAAATCAGGATATTATGAAAACACAATTAATTGATGAGATAGTTAATGAAAAATTTCAAATTTTGAGGAAAATCACAAAATTTTGCTAAAATAATGTATGAAATAGTTAATGTATGAAAATAATCATATTTTTGCTAAAATCATAACAAATTTTCAAGAAAAAAATGGCAAGAAAATCACAAAATTGAAAAAAAAAAAAAGTTGCATGAAAAACCCATAAAAAATAATCCACACACAAGAAAAAATTGTAGATTTAAGTCATATTGTATAAGTTTTCTTATACAGAATCAGGATATTATGAAAACACAATTAATTGATGAAATAGTTAATGTATGAAAAATATTATTAATGCTTAATTAAAATTAGCCATAAGGGGTTTGTGTTATCAAAAGCAAAAAGTTAAAGTATTATATTACCATAAAATTGTTTATAAAGATGATAACAATAATAAAGAAGCCTAAAGATTACTTGCAATTAAAGTGTTCTGTACTCATTCAATAATTTAAAATCATTAATAATTGAGAAATAAACAACTTTAAAAAATATTTAAAAATATTATAAAAAATCTTATTAAAATCAACCAAAAATATAAATAGTTTTTTAATTAGATAAAATAAGATATGCACTGACACATCCAATGACAAATCACTGTGTATGGTAAGTTTGTTGACTTTTACAATAATTACCTAAAAGTCATAATAATGATGATTTTGGATTGATTGACAGTATAAAAGTAATACATAGTCATTAAACTTATTAGAAAAAATAGACTATAAATTGACAGTGTTAAACTGTTTTACACTATCATTTAATCACAAAATCTTTTAATTGTAAAAAAGTTTCGGAGAGGGGGAGGGGCATGCCCCCTTTTGTCCCAAAAAAGCTCCACCATTACTTACATTTCCGTCCAAAAGTGAAACAAATATTCTTTACGTGGAACCAACACTATTCTCATCCTTCCTGCTGTATAAACCTCCAAATAATGGAAGGATTGATTCTTATCTTCCTAGTTCCTTCTGTCAAAAATCATTCCTCTCATTTTGTTGCTTAATTTGAGATAAAATAATTATTTTTTATTTTCAATTATAAATATTATCTTATTGACAATTTTTTATTTTTTAATTAATTATAAAATATCATCTTATTTTTACTCCATTTTTTATTTTAAAAAAATTATATAAAAATAGTGAAAATGTAAAATCAGAATAAAAATAAAAAAAATTCATTTTTTACTATTTTCTATACAAAATTTTAAAAATATGAAATAAAATGAGAACAAAATAATATTTTTGTAATTAAAAATTAAAATTAAAAATTAAAAAAACCAGACAATATATTTTTTCAAACTAAACTACTCTTTATTCGGTGGATACTCGATGTGAACAGGCCATTGTTTTCATTGCTATGATCATCTACACAAATGTGAACATTGAACCACTGAATCCAGTTGGAAGCCCTTCTCCCTGTGATCTTAAATGTTGTTCAGTATATTAAAGAAGTCTCACATTGTTTAAGAATCAGTGTGAAGATAGTTTATAAACAAACTCTTATCTTAACTCACTAAATGTCTTTTAAAAACAAAACTGTGAAAACTTACATGAGAGTCAAAACGGACAATACCTCAAAAGCGATGAGTTTAACAATGAAACAGATTTGAGTTCAAGACAATGTTAAATAACTACATATGTCAAAAAATTGTTAAAATAACTATAATTCGTACTTGTGTGATGATACATAGTTTGTTAAATATGTAATATCTTATCAATCATTTATAGTTTATAAGAGGGGTTATTATTATTAAATTATTATATACTAATAATTAAATAGAGTATTATTATAATTTACGTAAAAATTACTAAATTACATATATGAAGTTATTGATAGTATGATAGTTGATGTGAATTATATTGTACAATGTAATCTCTCCCCCCCCACCCACATGATTACTGTGAATATAATTAAAATTTGTAAAAATTAAACTAAATTATTAGTATGTAAATATTTTCTTAACTTCGTTACAGTAATATTAAAAATTAAAATAATAAATAAATAAAAATAAAACTTAAGGGTGTTTATCAATGCACTTTTTATTTTATCTTTTGAGATTATATATGTAATAAAATATTTTAATTTCTTCAATTAATATACTTTAACATTTTATTTAAAAATAACCGTAAAAAATTAAATATAATTTTTTTAAAAAATGAATAGTGTAAAAAAATAACAAGATATAAAAGAGTGAAATGAAAATTTTAAAATGCTCTGAATCCTCCCTATATATATTATAGGAAAGAGAGACACTCTATGTCTCTTTATATCTTTTAAATAAAAATAAAATAAAGGAGGGAGAGAGAAAAAGAAAGGAGGTTAAATAAAACATGAGAGTGAACAATTAACTCAGTGGTAATTACTTAATAAAAAAAATAAAGGTAAAAACATTTAACAAAAAGTGTACACCAAAATAGGATATCCATTATAATAGGTATAAATAAATTAGAATCGTTATCTTGAATGAGAGTATGTTATGAACTATTATTCAATAAGAGTGTTTTTAAGATTTTTTTTTTTTAACAAGAGCTTTTTTAAGAAATTTCTTAACCTCTTATATTTATCAATCTAACCTTTCATCTTTATTTCTAAATTAAATTTCAATATTCTTTAAAGAAAATTATCAATAGTTAAAAATAACATTGTATCAAAATATAAATGTTTATAATAAATCTAAAATATAATTTATATGTTTAAAATATTTATTGTTAAAAATTTATTTATATATTTAAAAGTATTTTTTAATTATAAATTATAGTTATATAAAATGAACATGACAAATGTTAGCAACACTCTCTTATAACACTCTTTCAACTATTGGCTGCAATTTATTGAAAATCACAACATCTTTGTGAGTCCTACTTTTAAATCAGGTGAGAGACTCATTGAATAAAAAGTAAGACCCACCAAAATTTGTTAATTTTTAATAATTTCAACTAATAATTAAGAGAGTGTTTCTAGCATTCCTCAATAAACATTTACTATGTGCATATATATATATTAGAATAGCTATTTTGAATAATAGCATTTTTAAGAATTCTTCTTCAACAAAAGTATTTTTAAGAGTTTTTTTTTAACGTCTTATCTCTTTAAATCTATCATTTTCATCTTTATTTCTAAATTGAATTTTAATTTTAAAAGAAATTTCTAATAATTAAAAATATCCTTGTATTACAATATAAATTATTTATCATAAGTCTAAAATATAATTTATATGTTAAAAAATATTAATTTATTACGAATTTTAATCCTTCATCCTCTCTATATATAAATTAGAGGGACAAAACTTAGATACAGTACCTTAGATACTGTTGGTGTTGTTCTCCAATCAAAATTGGAGATTCAGTTCAGTAATATGCATAATAAAAGTATGCATTAAAGGATTTTGTAGATTATTGAGGTGATTAGAGAACAACACCAACAGTACCTAAAGTACTATATCTAAGTTTTGGTCCAAATTAGAATAGCTATTTTGAATAAGAATGATTTTAGAAATTATTTTTCGATGAGAAAATTTTAGGCATTTTTTCTTTAATGAGAGTTTTTTTTTTTTAGAGATTTTTCTTAACTTTCCATCTCTTTCAATCTATCCTGTGATCTTTATTTCTAAATTGAATTTTAATATTTTTTAAAAGAAATTAACAATAGTTAAAAAAAATTGTATCATAATATAAATTGTTTATCATAAATCTAAAATATAATTTCTATGTTCAAAAATATTTATTTATTACGAATTTTAATTATAATATAATTTATATATTCAAAATATTTATTCATTATAAATTTTAGTTATGTAAAATAAACATTTATCATGTGTGTTTCATAGACTAAAATATTAGTTATAATATAATTTATATATTTAAAAGTATTTCTATATTACAAATTTTAGTTATATAAAATAAACATTTATTTGTACATTGCATAGACTAAAATACTAATTGTAAATAAATTTATAACTTAAATACATTCTAAAAATAAAGTTTCACGTAATTAATTTAATGGAAGTATTTTTAAATAAACAATGCATTTAAAAAAATATATCAAAGAATGAAATTTGGCTTCTCTAAACTATGAGATACACTTTAGAAAATTAAACACACTCACAATCAATATTAAAAAAATTAATAATTAAAAATTATAATAAAATCACATATATATATATATACATATATAATAATAATAATAATAATAATAATATTTAAAATTAATTATAGTCTCAACTATTAAAGCTTTGTTTGTGTTTTCTGTTTCAAGCTCTGTTGAACGTCAATCCAGCTCTTTGCTTCAGTCATGCTCAACGGAGTTGAGAAGCGTGCAAACAATAAAACACACACGCACTAAAACATCCAACACTTAGCCTTTATTTGGTAGGCATGAAAGTTTACGGATTGAAAGGAAGGGAATGAAAAAAAAAGTCTCTTTGCTTTATCTTTCTTCATTTGGAACAGCATGCACTAGGAAGGAAAGAACAAATTTTATGTGGGACCTATTGACCGTAGCTATCCACCCAAATTGGGCAAAAAAGAAGAGAGAAAGTCTTTTTTACATAATTACAAAAACACCACTATTTAGTTCACATCTTATTTTTTATCTATGGTATTTATGTCATTGTATACACAAATGTTTTGTAAAACACAAAGATAACACAAGAAGGAAGGTTGAATTGTGTTATAGCAAATTTGCACAAAACCTTTTTGAATTACGTATCATCTGAAGGATTGAACAAAAGAGTTTTTCAAAAAAATGTTTTTGAAAGAAAGGTGAGTGCAGAAAAAGAAACTGGAATGCACATAGAAGTTATACTAGTTCGTCTCACCCCAGAGACTACATCTAGTTCTTGGCAACTACCAAGTTTCACTAACTTATCCAAGTTAGAAGTATTCTTTCAACAAGCCTCTTCAGGCTCAACCCAAGTAGTCTTTAACTTGTCTCTCCGAGCAAAAACTCAAGTATTCTTTAAATGAAAGCCTCTTCAGGCTTCCACCAGTTTCTTTGAGGAAAAGGTTAATTGTGAGTTACCTCACTAGGGTTAACGTCTTCACAAACAAATATACAATGAAGAACAAATAAAGTTTTTACAAAATGAGTTTTATGATTGTCACAATATCAGAGCTTGATAGGTAAAGATTTGAAAAACAATGAACCAACTAACTAACTATGAACTTGAGGTCTCTTCTTTTATTTATAGACTTCTCCAAAAAAGTATCCGTTGTGAGTGTTTAAAGGAGACAGCCTTTGCCTGGTGGAAAGAGTCATTGGAGCATTAAATGCAACATTTAATGCCTTTCACCAACTTGTCACATTGATAAGATAACATAGTCTGCTTATCTTTACCATTCACGTACTGTATCTTGTAATAGTGGACATATCTGCTTTTCGTTCTGACATCCGCACGCATATTCCTTCTTTTACACGCAAAGTAAATTTTCCCTTGAGATTAGGTGCGTAGACTTCATTTATTTCGAGATTGTTTACGCTCTTATAGCTAACCATGTGTGTAGATCTTTATAACACCGTCTGAGAGAAGTTAACTACTGAAAACTTTGAAACATGATTAAAGACGATACACGAGCAAAAAGATCAGACGATAGCAAGCATAAGATATTCAAGTAACCAAATGATTGTTTGAAAAGCTCTTTTTAATTGTTTATTATTATCAAAACATTTGAGGATTATAAATTCGTCCTTTGTCTTAACATGTTTTTTTTTCTTCTCCTTACTTTCTTACCAAACATTCTAAAAATCATTTCACTTTTCACTCTTTTTCTACTCCTTTTCTTTCCTTTTTCATTTTTTTTTCTTTCACTTTCTTTCCTCAACTAAACAAACCCATAGGGTGCGTATATAGCACAAAGATAACAGCACAATACAAACACTTAAGTTAAAGGACAACTTTTTATTCTGTACATTGTTTGGTAGACAATGGACAACACAAGCAAAATTGTGTGAAATTTACTGCAATATCTTTTTAAATATTTTTTATCTTAATTCAAATCATATTAATTATCTTAATATGACGACGGTGGTGGTGGCAGCATGGTGGCAACTGCGGTGACGGTGGGGTGTAAAGGGGGGGTGGTGCTGGTGGTGGTAGCGATAGCAACAACGATAGTAGCAACGATGATAGTGGTGGCAGTAATAATGACAATGGTGATGGAGGCAACAACGATAGTGGTGAAGGTAGCAACAATAATAGTGGTGAAGGTAGCAACAACAGTGGCGACAATGACAATAATGGTGGTGGCAAAGGTGGTGCCAGCGACTGTGGTGGCGACACCTATGACAGTGGTCATTGTGGTCGTGATAGTGGTGGTGGCAGTGAAGGCAATGGTGATGGTGACAACAACGACAATAATGGAGTATTTTTCTCTTTTGAGTATTTTGTATGTTGGACAAAAATTTGTCCCATGATTTGTTAAGTAATAAAAAAATTGAGTTTTTATCTTGTTTATTATCACTTGAGTTGTGCTGTCCCATAATTTTTTTACAAATCAAACATAAAATAATTATTTTTATACTATTTAGTACCATATTTTTTAACAAATCAAACTGACGTTAGTTTAATGGACAAACAAACCATCCCCAAACTTAAGCCAATATACTGAATTATACAAAATGGTGAGTACACACAATATAAATAAATAAATAAATTATATTATGCTGAAAGCCTGAAACATTGACAAGTGTCTAATCCTTCATTCATGAATATTAATTACTAGTTGGTTACTCATGCATTAGCATGGGTCGTGTTCGTTTTTACACATCTTCTAAAACTACTTATGTATATAATTATTTGCTTTAAAATAAACAATAGAACATATGAGACACAACCAAACATTTTGACAAAAACTAAACAATAAAAGAAATCTACTTGTATTTTTAAATTTTAAAAAATAATTTGATAAAAAATGAAATTAAATTTAAAAAATTGTGCTTATATATTTAATTAATGGTTAAATATGTTTTTGATCCTCCAAAAATTGATCCAATTTGGTTGTAGTCCTTAGAAAAAAAAATTCTTGACTAAAGTCCCTTAAATATTAAAAATATTCTAATTAGATCCATGTACTAAACTCTGTTTAACTTTTCTGTTAAATGAAGGACACATCAGCCTTACAATAACCATTAATTTGTTGATGTGGTCGTCTATGTCAACTGTTATGTCTAGGTCAGATCAATAACATATTTTTTAAATGAAATTATTACATGATTAACCCTAAATCATAGATTTTGTTAACCCTAAAGCAAAAGTAATTACCCGATTTTTTATTAAAAATTATCACTGAACACTTCAGGTAATAAAATACTTTTCTTGAAAGCTGATATGACCATCATTTAATAGAAAAGTTTAATAGAGTTTAGCATAGGGATCTAATTAGGGTATTTTTAATATTTGAAGGACTTTATTCAAGAAAAAAATTACCTGAGGACTAAAACCAAAACAAATCAATTTTTGGAGGACTAAAAACATATTTAACCCTTTAATTAATTACTTTTTTACCTCAATATATCATTTCATAAATTTATTGCAAAAATTGAATGCAATGTAATGTAACTAATTTGATATAATATTATCTCATATTTAAATCTGGATAATAATATTTTAGATTTATGTCAATTAAATATATAACTAATTTGATATAATATTATGTCACATGTATCTTTTACAGGAGACAATCTTACTCGAACCAAGTAAAATTATTATGGGTGACAAAACTCTCCCTCTAAATATTGAATGCAATTGCATACCTAAGACTCAAATTTGATATATTGATTAAGGTAGAACAACCTCGAGCTATATTAGTTGATTCATGTGCTTAGTGGTGTAAGTTAATTAGATTTCATTAAGTAAATTTTCTTTTTAAGTTTATTTTTATTTTTTCTAAATTAATTCAAAATTTTTGAAATTACATCTACCAATTAAAAAACATAAAATCAAATAAAGTAATACATTGAAAATTTTTAAAAAATCAAAGTTAAATAAAATGAAATAAAAACATTAATAGCTTGTGCATTCCACAAGTCAAATCTAATATGTAAATTTTGTGATTATAATTAATTATGATAAAATATAGCTAATTGTTCATATCATATAATTAAATATTTTATAATTTAATTAATTTTAAAATAATAATAAATATATTCCTTTGTTTGAAATATTTATTCACTTAAAAAATTTAATTTCATAACTCATTGTAATTTTTTTAAATAATCCACTGTGATTTTTTTGTATAAATTTAAACAAGAATGCTATTTAATTTTTTAAAAAATAAATATCTTTATTGAAAAGGTGTCTGACATAAAAGTTTTTTACAAATGAGTTTTTATTTTAACCAATAAAAAAAGCCAAAATTGAAGACATCTTCTATTATAAATTGAATAAAAAAATATATTAATCTTATGGTTTCACAATCTTAGTATTGCATTACTTTTAGATTTCCCACATTTTAAAAGCTAGAAGTTGATAAAGAGCTGTCCTAAGTCTATAAAGGTAATACACATACAAATTATAATCACAAATAAAAAGAGGTTAAAACAAAGAGAGGAAAGAATGACTATAGCACGTAATTTATTTATAGTTTTGTAACACTCCTTAAATTTTAAGTATAATTCATATTAATTTAATTATTACTTTAAGTTCATGAAAATGTGAGTAAATTTTTTTTTCGATATTAGCAAAACAAAATTTAGAAATAGAAGTGAAATGATAAAAACTGCTTATGTATATATATATATCCAACTGTACATTATGGTTTAAGTAATACATAATAGTCAAAGAGAACACAAAGTACATTAAAAGATATATACTACCTAACCCAATATATACATAAAAAAGGATCCTATACAGAGCAGTGTTTATCTACCCTATCCCTTAAGAAAATATTATAAACTAGGTCTTCAAATCTGGAGAAGTATCCTCTAGCTCTTCCTCAGCATCATCAGACATTGTTATCATCTTCAATAATCACGATTCAACATGCATAACAAAAATAATGGAGTGAGGTGATTTGTTCTAAATCACTTTCACATGTATGGTAGGAATTTAAATACAATTAATGAAGGGAACCTAGGGTTTATTCTAAGTTATACTACACTACCCTTGACTTGGTATGGATCCATACTTCCCATCAGTGAGTAATAGTTCTTAACAGAACCTGGGAAGTGACTGGGAGTACATATACCTCATCAACATCATCACATGGTACAGTCCTCATCATCAATGAGGAACAAATATCAGTCAGGACGTCCATTTATAAAGGTATACTCTCGAACCAATCCCGGAATGCTGAGCAGTTGTCGGGGTTATCGAGCTTGGTCAGGTGAATATCCCAGCTCACGGGCGCTACCCTGGCTATTAGGACTTTCACCACTCGATGCCTACCCCCGAGATCTCCCAAATGGGTCCCTGCCTTTCATTCCTCAGCGTACCAAACTGTAGCTTCCCTAACAGGTGTCATGCCACTGCATGTCCCTTGCTTTACATTACTCACTAATATATTAATTTCTAAAGGTTCATTCTGGTCTCAAGTATTTGAGCACCAGTATAATTTCTACTAATATCTCTGCCTTATATTACAGAGATTTGATCCATACATATCATTCACATAAGTCATAATTCAAATTAAAGCACATAAGCAATAATTCAATAAAAATAAAGATATACAAATTAAAATAAAGATTGATAATTAAGAAATAAATCATAGAATGGTCAAAAAATTCCATAAAAATAATTTTTAAACTTAGAAAAATAATTAGAATTTTATCATTAATTTTTAGATTTTTTTCAAAAAATTTTGAAATTTAGTATTTCTAAGAAAATGTGTCCACAGGCACTTATAGAGCACAATTAGAAGTACTAAATACGCTTTAAAATTTATGAAATTTTTACAGATGGTCTATTAGTGTGTCTAGACCTTACCTGAACGATAAGAACTTAAACTGAAATTTCTATAGTAGTTTTCTAAAAATAAATTCATAAATAGCTCATAAAATAATTTCTATCTTTAGTTTCATATTATGAGATTTATGGTTTATTTCTTCTACTATTTTTGCTAAACTAATTGAGTATTACTAAAATTTGATAATTTAATAATTTATCATAATAGCTAAAAATATTTTTTTTCTAAATTTGGGCAGTATAACAACTTAGTAATTCTACTGTAATTGTTTAAATTCGAGCAGTATAACAACTTAATAATTATACTATGGTTGTCTAAATTTGAGCAGCATAACTACTTAATAAGAGTATTTTAATTATCTAAATTTGAGCAGAGTAACATCTTAGTAAATGCATTTTAATTTTCTAAAAATGAGCAGAGTAACAGCTTAGCAAGTGCATTTTAATTTTCTAAAATTGAGCAGAGTAACAGCTTGGTATAATTTAATAATTTAAATTTGAGCAAAATAATAACTTAGCAAAATTTAAAGTTTAACATCAAATAATATAACAATAATATTAATAGTAAAACTAAAGCCTAAACGGGTTTAGGGAAAAACCCTTCCTACCAACATGCAAAGTAATTGAAATTTAGAACCAACTCCACTCCCCCCATTACCTCAAAGAGTTGGTGAAGTTGTTGGTACAGAGCTCCTAGGAAGAGGATTTTTTTACTAGTTATCGGAAAACTAGTAGAATTTTAGCATAAAAACAAAGTAAAAGAAAATTTTCTAAAGAGAGAAAATTTCTCTATGGAAGCTTACGGTGGTGAAAGGAGGAATGGGATGAAGAATTCAGTTCTAAGTGATGGCTATTTATAGGAAAAAAATGAACCTAGGTGTCCATTGATGAGATCATCCATGATGTCAAAAATACAATTTTTGATTTATGTTTAATTGAAAATTAGGGACACATATATAAGTAGGTGGTGAATCACCTCTTGGTAGATCAGAAACGTGGGATAGCAGCTGTCCCAAAGAATCTCAGTATAAATTTTGACTGTTAATTAATTATCCGGTACCGATAAAATCGTCTAAACTTGAAAAAATTAACTTTTAATACCAAAATAATTAATTTAAATATAAATCTGAACAAATGTAATATTTTTCATCAAAAATAATTTCTAAAAATAAATTTTAATTTTTTTCGAATTATAAATATATATATTATACATTTTAAGCTTAGAAAATTCATATTAAATTCATTTTAATTCAATAAATGCTCAAATTTTATGAAAATTCTAAAATTACATATTTTACCTAGAAATGTACTAAAAATATCATTTTCATCATTTTTGGATGTCAAACCAATACTGAGTTGGTTATTTGACAACTAGGGGTATTTTGGTCATGTTGTACAGGAATTTCAGAAAATTCCCAAAAAAATCCCAAAATTATATTTGAATACATATGACATGATTTTAAACTCAATTTGACATTTTAATATCAATTGAATCTTTTTCTCTTGTCAGCCCTTAATATTGATAAATAAGGACAAAATCATCATTTTCGAATTTCTCCGGGCTTCAACTTGGAAAAATTATTGAAAATCACAATTAGATAGTTTTCAATATTCTGAGTTTAATCGTGGGGATCATAATTTTTAGGTTCCTTCCCGATTTTTCAGAATTAAATATAGAATAAATAAATAAATAAAACAATTAATAAAAGTGAGGGTGTTACAAGTTTCCTTTCCTACATGAGAAAATAGCGATACAAACCTTTAAAAATTTATGATTTTAAATAAATCTTTTAAAAATTAAAAAGAATTATTATGTCTTTTAATATTTAATATGCTTATTTCCTTCCAAATCTTACCACTTCGTAACCTCTTAATGTTTCATCGTTTCATTTTGTGTAGAGAGATGAAGATAATGAGTCTGAAGATAACAATATCTTAATTACCCTAAAAAGTTTGGATTTTTTTTGTTGCAAAAGGGTAAAATTAAAGTGCCAAACATAGTAAACAATATTGTGTTTCAATAATTAGTAATTTTTTTTTTGGATTAACATGTTATAGGTGCAAAGTATTTACTGACTTTATCGATGATTAATCTTCACTGAAAAACCTAAGTGATCAGCTATAAGAACTTAGTTAAAAAAAATTACAATATAAATTTGTTTAAAAATTTATTAAAATTATATCACATAAATAGTTGTTTAACCTTACCATTTAGACCCGTCAAATGACTCAAAAATTGTTCTAATTAATTGTAATACAGAATTATTTTTAGACCTAAAAAGTATCGAAAGCACTTACTTCGTCTGGCCTCCCAGCATATCATGCTGTGGTGATTATTATAATATTCAAAGCTATAAAATCTACATTCTATAATAATAAACACAACAACCATTTTAGTGTACATATTTGTTTTATTTATTTTATCCTTTACATTCTGTCATTTTTTATTCAATTCCCTTTCTTCTATTTTATATCATATTATAAAAATTAAAAAAATGCGATAATGCAAGCACGACAGTGTTAATAATAATAATAAATTGTTATTAATTATCATTATAAAAAAGAAAACAAAATTAACATGTTGAATTTACGGAGAGCGGGTGTATGTTGTGAAAACCGGACCGGAAAACCGGTGAACCGGTCCCCTGACTGGTTTAAATAAACCACAGAACTGCCTGAAAAAAAACCGATCAAAGAATCGGAAAATCGGTCAAAAACTAGTTTACAGCGGATCAAAGAAAAATGCTTAATACAACATTATTTTATTTTTTCTTAAAAAAATAAAAATCAACCTAAAGTATTTATCATTTTCTTTTTAATTTTGAATATAAACTTGTTTTTATTAATAAATGTTTATGTGTATAGTTAAAACTTATACTTAAGTATAATGACAAATTTGATTTGCACTTTTGTAGGTATTATAAATGTAAAGAACCTATAAAATTATGTTTTATTTTTAATTTTTAGTATTATAAAATTATGATATTATGTTTTTTAATATTATTTTATGCATTATTTAATTATTATTATTATTTTATTAATATCGGTTCAACCACAGTTTGACTACGGTTGAATCATTGAATCTTGAACCAGTTTCTTGACCGGTTTAATGACCGGTCTGGTTTTAAAAATATTAGTGTAGACCAAGTTGCTCTCATTGTGCAAAAAAGTGGGTATGAAGATAACAATAAAAAAAATTGAAGATGGGCCGAGCAACTGCTTTCATTTTCTCCAACATAAAACTTGTTGCTAGCAACTAGGGATGGCAATTCTACCCAGACCCTATGGGTACCCGCAAAAAATATCTGCAATGGGTAGGATAAATACCTGCTCAATGGGGATGGGGGCGGGGGCGAGGATTTACCCGCAAAATTTAATGGGGATGGGTGCGGGTATGGGTACTATAGTACCCAACCTGCCCCATACCCGCACACACACACACACACACACAAATATATATATATATATATATATATATATACTAAAAAAATAAGTTCTAGTGGGTATTAAAATATTAAAAATCTTGATTCATTAAAAAGAAAGACATTGCAAGAAATATAAATAAAAATAAGAGTTTAATTTATATGCATTGTTATTGTAAATTTTTTTTACATATATGTAAGCTAGAAATTCACTATACTGCTGCATCATATTAATAAATGGGATAATATGATGAAATAATTAAATTTTATTAAATGTCTATGTAAAAATGTTTTGCACTGCAATTGTATATAAATTAAATATCAAAAATAATTTATACTCCTTTAAAAATAAATTATATGAAAAGATTATATTCTTTTTCAATTGTACACATGCTTCTAAATATTATTGAAATACTTGTAATTATTCTTATCGTTAAATGTAGATTTTTTAAAAGTAAGATTATTCAAGTTTTATTAGTTAATAACTATGTGTAAATGATGGATTAAATGAATTTTCCTTTATATATTGAAAGTGAAATATTAAAAAAACTTAATTATAAAAATTTGATCAATACTTTCATAATTGCTACAAAAATAAAATGAGATTTGTCAAACTGTATTAAATTAAATTTTGAATTTCGCCTAAGGCTACAAATTTTTTTTTCATGGCACTACACTTAAGTAAAGTGCGGGTAGTGGGTACGGGTATGGGTATATAGGTACCTAGTAGGTACGGGAATAGGGATTAAAGTTGCTATCCGCGCGGATATGGGGGCGGGTACGGAAATTTTTTTCAAACGCGGATATAGAGACGGGTACCATAGTACCCTACCCAGACCCTACCCATTGCCATCCCTACTAGCAACAATTCGCTTTTGGTCGGTTGTATACGAAGAATAAACAAAGACAAACGAAAAATAAAAAAAAGTGAAAAGAAAGAGAGAAGAAAATTGGACGGAAAAAAATTGTCTCGCAAGTTGACACCTGTCTTATATATAATAACTAGTATAAGGCACCCGTGCTTATGCACGGATTATCACATATTTTTGATGTTATTTTATTATTAGCTTCTATAAATATTTTTTTATAATGACTTGGTAATTTTTTTGTCAAGTAAAGTTAGTTAGTATGTAAAGAATTTGCACTATTTTTTTATTAATTCAAAAAGTAAAAAAGGTAAAAAGTCTATGCAGCGTTTGCACAAGTACTAAAATACAAATATTTAATATTTAATATTTTTTCTCAAGAATAAATCAAATAGATTAAAGAATAAATCATTAATAGCGACGTAACAATTAAATTAGTTTCTATTTAAATAAAATATTAAAATGCAGAAATTCTAAAACTCTTGCTTATTATAAGTTCCAGAAGACCTCCTTGAAGACAACATTAGTAATAGTGTTTAAAGTTTTTCCTTCTTTACCATGTATTGAAATTTTTAACCTTTGTTACATATAATTGACCTTAATTGAACATTGGTTTAAACATATATAATTTTACACTGGCTAGTACCTTGAGGCTTGTTAATAGTCATAATATACGAAATAATTATAGGAAATAGCATTCTCGTAAGTTTAAAAGGCCACAATGATTAAGATGGAGCCATAGACATTTGAGGAATATGAGTCAAATTTTCAATGTTCTTTCTAGATATGAAACTTGCCAATCAAATTTTAGTCTTAATAAATGCATCGAGCAGTGATAAGAAGTTCTTCCATATTTTATTTTACTTGTTTTCTAGGTATTACTATGTGTTATTCACTCATTATAAATAGTCAATGTCCTAACCCTTTTTGATGATTATTAAGATGTGTTTCTGTGAGCTATTATTTTGTCAATAACATCTTTTCTAATTGTTATGAACAAACAAAGAAAACATGTAAATACTTGATTATTAATGTATGAGATACATAATTTACTTATTTCTTTTTTTCTCCCTCAATTTTATCCAAGGTGGTATTGGTTAATTTCTTTTCCTGTCAATCATTTGAATTTAGTGTGTTGTATATTTGCATGGATAAAATATGTTTTTTGTTTAGTTAAATAGATTATGACAACTTGTTGTGGGTATCATGTTTTGTGTGGGGTGCGTGGGATTAGGGTTGGTGGAAAATTTGCATTAACTAAGTTTGAATTGGTGGATGAAAAATTAGGCTGTCTAGATTACCACTAAAGGCTTGATATCAATAATATAAGATGCTTATGCCAACCACGGTATTTCTTTATATAATATTAACTTGTCCATTTCCTTTAGAATGTAGTAATTGGACAAAATTTTCCAACTTATTTGTCTTCCATAAAAAAGAAAAGAAAATATAACATAATTAATTCATTAAAAATACAATTTAAATACCATTATAAAATTTAAAACATAAAGTTTAATTTAATACACTATAAATATAAAAGTTACACTTACATTTAATAACATACTATCATATAATTTATCTCATGTAAAGTAACAACATATAATTTTTTTGTAAAATTTTAAATGTGAAAACAAAGAACAAAAAATTGACCAAACTTCCCGTGAGAATTATCAGGAATTCAATACAAAGAATGTCAGAAATATATTTTAAAATTCAAAATAAATATAAAAGTTTTAGAGGATTCAAGAACCAAACTTAATTGTTTACAAAATATATTATAATATAAAAAAGTAATAGGTGACACATAATATAATGAAAATATTTTTATTAATTTAATGTGTTTTATAATTTTTAAAAAATTAAAAATATCAAATACATGTTTTATATTTTAAAAATACTTTTATCTAATTTTTAATATTCTATAAAAATATCCATGAAATAAATATCATTGTTATTTTATTTAAAACTCAAAGACAAAGTAAAAATATAAATGAAGGTAAAAAAATAATGGCAAAAACATTTATTTTTTATTCTAAAATTTCTCTTTAACTTGGGTTGAAACCATGTTTTGGTTTTATCTTTTAAGTATATTCTTTTGATTTTCTTTTGTCTTTTCACTTATCTGCAATGGATTTTAAAGTTTAGGATCCTAGTTAATTTCTTAATTTTTATTAATTGAATTATTTAAGGCTTAAATATCTTTTTGGTTCTTTAAATTTAGGCCAAGCTTGTTTTTAGTTCCTCAAATTTAAAAGTAATTATTTTTTAGTCCCCTAATTTGAAAATAACCCACTTTTGATCCATATTTTGTGATCTTTTTAGTCTCTAATAAGAACAAAAAATGAGCTATTTTCAAATTAGGGGACTAAAAAAATCACTTTTAAATTTTGAAGGATAAAAAACAAACTTGATCCAAATTTGAGAGACCAAATATATAATTAAGCCATTATTTAATAATAATTTAATTTTTTTCTGAATTAATTAAACTATAGTGGATGACTTAATTATTGTTAACTTAAAACAGTATTAATATTGTTAGAAAACCATTTTATATATGTCATTATTGTATAAAACTGTTTGTTATAAACTTCAAACCCTGTAAAAATCTTATATTTCACTACAATTGAAGCATGAAATATGAAAATAACTATTTTTATAAATATAATATAAACGTGGTATAATATAGTGATGTTTATATTTGTTTCTTTAACTTAAATACTAAAAAGTAATTAGATTAATTCAAATGGTTTAACCTTTTATTTGAATTAAAACGCAAAGATAAATTATAAAAAAAATGATAACAGAAATTTATCATTAAATTTGAAATAATAAATAAACATGTCAATTTATAAATATTTAATATTCAATCATAAAAATCCTTCAAAATCATTAAAATATTTAAACATTAAAATGATCTATCTTTTAGAGTAAGAAATTAATTATTTCATATATATATCTTATTGTAAATATTATATAAATAGAATTATGTCTGTTATAATTAAAATCTAATAATTCATAAATTAATTATTTATATATTTAAAAAACCTTATAAATTATCATAGAAATAAATAATAATTTAATTTTATATCATTATAAAATATTAAATAAATTAAAATCAAGTAATATATATTTCTAAAAACATATTTTATTTTATCTAATTTTTTAATTAAAAAAATAAACTAAAATCTAATTTTATTATAAAATTTGAAAATAGTAAAATAAATTTATAAACATAATCAGCTTGCATGTTAAAGTCTTTTGGGAGGTGATAAATCAGCTATATGTGAGTTTTTGAGCGGGATAGAAAAGTCATTATATTAACCAGAAAAACAGAGATCCAGAAATGGATCCCCTCTAGTTTGAAAAACAACTGCACCGTGTACAGTTTTTAATTTTACTGTTCATAATTTTTTTTCTTTCTTTATATATTAAAATTATCAAATATTCAAAACAATGAAATGACTAAAATCTCATGTAATATAAAAGATCTAACCCGACCCCGAAATGGATCAGCAACTGCACCAGAGACCCACAAACAAGAAAAAGTTTCTTGCTAATATTGAAAGAGAATTTGACAGCTGTCCTAAGAAAGCCCCAATAGATATATTAAAATTATCAAATATTAAAAATAAAAGAATAACTGAGATCTCATTTAATAAAAATATCACTTTAAAAGATCTAACCCGACCCGGAAATGGATCAGTTGCAAAAACAACTGCACACCCAGATACCCGCAAATAGGAAAAAGTGTCTTGCTAATATTGAAGGAGAATTTGACAGCTGTCCTAAGAAAGTCTCAAATATTAAGATTAAATATGTTTTTGGTTCTCTAAAAATTAATTTGTTTTAGTTTTAGTCCCTAGAAAAAATTTTCATTGAATAAAGTTTTTCAAATATTAAAAATACTCTAATTAGATTCTTGTACTAAATCTGTTTAACTTTTTGTTAAATGATGGCCACATTAGTATAGCAATCACTATTAATTTGCTGATGTGGTTATCCATATCAACTGTTATATTTAAGTCAGATTAGAAACATATTTTTTAAATAAAACTATTACATGTTTAACTCTAAACTACATTTTTTCAAACCCTAAAACAAAAATAATTACAAAATTTTTTATTAAAAATTATCACTGAGCACTTGAGATAATAAAATGCTTTACTTGGAAGCTGTTATGACTATCATTTAACAAAAAAGTTAAGTAGAGTTTAGCATAGGGATTTAATCAGGGTATTTTTAATATTTGAGAAGTTTTATTCAAGAATTTTTTTTCTTAGGACTAAAATCAAAACAGGTCAATTTTTGGACCGCTAAAAACATATTTAACTCCAAATATTATATCTATGGGTTAAATATATTTTTAGTCCTCCAAAAATTAACTTGTTTTGGTTTTAATTCTTAGAAAAAAAATTTCTTCAATAAAGTCCCTTAAATATTAAAAATACCCTAATTATATTCCTATACTAAACATTGCTAAACTTTTCTGTTAAATGATGGTTATATCAGCTTCTAAGTAAAGTATTTTATTACCTGAAGGTCCATTAATAATTTTTTATAAAAATCAGGTAATTACTTTTGCCTTAGGGTTAAAAAAATCTATAATTTAGGATTAATTGTGTAATAATTTTATTTAAAAAATATATTACTAATCTGACTTGGACATAATAGTTAAGATGAACAACCACATCAACAAATTAATAGTGACTGTAATGCTGATGTGAGCATCATTTAACAAAAAAGTTAAACATAATTTAGTACAAGAATCTAATTAAAATATTTTTAATATTTAAAAAATTTATTTAAAGAAAATTATTCTAAACTAAGATCAAAACAAATTAATTTTTGAACACTAAAAACATATTTAATCCTGTATTTGTTCATTGGTATTGATTGATTGATTTATACGCAGTATTGTACTCGTTAGTGATAAGTTGAAAGCATGGTTGTCAATTCCTCAATGTGAACAGACTTCATTTTCAATGCTTATTTATAAATATGACAATAATATAAAATAAAAGGTTAATCACCGAATTCATCTTGAAGTTGGGGTCCCCCATATATGACAACAATGGCAAATCAAATTTTATCTGTTTAATTAAAAAGAAAAAGAAAAAAAAAGCTAACCACCCCTTTCATTCGTTTTTTAGTATTATTTACATTTGTGATATTAAAATTAAAAGTACAATTTATATTTTTTATTAAAAATATTATTTAAATGTTTATAATATCTTTTATATATGCTATTGATTAATTCTTGGAATTTATTTTTCTTTATTTTTTTCTTTCTTTAATTTCACGATAAGTGTATAAAATAATTAAAAATTAAGATAAAGATGTAATTGATAAAATTATAATTAATATTATTTTGAAAATTTAAATTAATAAAAAATAATTTTTTAAAAAGCAATATTTAAAAAAGAATAAAAGTAATATTAAAAGAAATAGTGTTACTGATTTTAATTTTTTAAAATATTGATCGAAGTTGAACTTTTATACATATGATGTTTTTTAAAAATTAGTGACAAGGTCCTTAAGATATATTTTATGAAATAGAGACTATTGGTATAATGGGTATACTTTTTATATACTATTATTATAAAAATCTTTACACAGTTAATTAAACAGAAATCTTGTTAATATCACTTTTAAAATAAACTTTTCATATAGATCAATTTGTGATCAGATAAAAATATAAAAGAATATTCTAATGAAAGTATAAAACTTCCCATATAGAGCCTTAGTCACGTTATGGGGGCCACTGAAGGTTCTTTACATAAATTGGTAAATTTAACTCGTCATATGTAAGTCAGTTTTAAATTTGAACTGTTTGACAAGTGCGAAATGAAATGTGTGTTTATTTGATGCAACTGATTTTGATTTGAAAAATGTATCTATATTTTTTTAGCCTTTTTTTTTTTCCACCGAGAGTTTGGCATGATTTCTCATAAATGGACAAAAAAATTGATAAAATTTAAGAAAATTGTTAATAATATATTATTTTATTTTTTGACATAGTTTTATTTTTATTATTGAGTGAAATATATATGATCTTATTAAATAAAAAAGTTCAATTACATTTTCTCTTAGTTTGTGTGTGATTTCATTAAGTTTTTATTAATCAATTAAAATTTATTTCTAAAATTAAGAAAATTTGGTTCATCTATTGATTTTCGAACCTAGAATTCTTAAATTTTAGGTGGCGGCACTAGCTACAATGGTTGTTGAGGTGACAATAGTAGTGGTGACAGTGACAGTAATGGTGGTGGTAGCAGCGATGACGATTGTGTAATATTTTTATTTATTTTTTTACTATTTTATACTTGGGACAAAAAATTGTCCCATTATTTATTGAATACTAAAAAATTGAGCTTTTTTTCTTATTCATCATCACTTGAGTTGTACTATTTCATGATCCTTTTTCAAATTAAATAAGAAATAATTATTTTTATACTATCTAATATCATATTTTTTACCAAATCAAACTTACCCTTTGTTGTGTGGTGAACATGAGAGAAGATCTCTGGTAAGCTCCCACAGTGGTTGTTGGTGTCTCTAGTGGTGACACCTATAAGGACTCCGATACTTAAGTCAGTAAGGATGCAAGAGTGAGTGAGAATGAGAGAGAGCATGTGTACATGGTAAGTGTGGAGTCCTTTGGAGGAAAATTCTGTTAGAGTTAGGTGCTACGTGGCAGTGTGCATTTGGGTGCCTCATTACACGCTTTCCTTACTGTTAGGCGCTTTCTACGCCGTGCCGGGGTAGGCATAAAATCGGACCAGGATAATAAGGACTTACCGTCTAGGGGTATTCATGGTCGGGTTAGTAGGGGTAGGCGACAAATGAGTTGACTTAAGGCTGAGTATCTGAGTAACCTCTAGAATATTTGCTCCCAAGCCGATGATGCTTGGAAAAAGCATTATCAGCTTAAGAGCCTAGGTCGGTCCCATAATAGTTGCCCCTGGGCCAGTGATGCTTGGAAAGAGCATCGATGGCTTGAGAGTTTGGAATGGCCTCCGACATGATGTTGCCCTAAGCCAGTAAGGTTTTTGACTGAAACATTGTCGGTGTAAAGTTATCTAGAATTGAAAGGTTCAATCTGCGCCTTTTCATCTTATTAGACAACTTCTCCGTACATTTGAGATGATTGAAGCGCATTAAATACACAATGATTCAATATCTTGAAGTCCACAGCCTTTCAAATTGCTAGAGATTTTGGCAGTTATGTGAATTCTCGCACTAGCTTTCAAATTTATGGATTTGGGCCTAATAATGATATGGGCCCGTATAATATATGCTGTTGTTTTAACTATTTTACTATACTCACTTTCATTTTTATTGCTATCTTCTTCCCTTCATGAGAGCTTCTCTGTTCTTTCTGCAACTTCCTTTCCAGTAAAAACTTCAGCGCTTCCTGTCAACTTTGTTCATCTTTGCAGCACTTGCTTATCCTTGAGATTAAGGTGATACACTTATCCCTATCTTTCATTTTTTTTAGTCTTTTCTTGCATTGCATATATACATATTTCCTTTGTTTTTGTCGAAGATGGACTAGCGTAGACGCAATGCTCCATTTTTTATACATGGCGGTCGCTCGACTGGTTTTGCCTCCAACTGGTTATTTTGGTCCCCAACATTACCTCCTTCCCAGTCTATTAGCTAGCAAAGGTCCTCCAAGGGCGGTGGGGGCATTGGAGACCACATCGGTACTTCGGCTGCTCCTATCACTACTTACAGGAGGGTGGCTGTCAAGGATAGGGGAAGAACGATGAAGAGGAGAGATGAATTGCCACTGACGACTGACCCTAAGAAGCCACCTCTACCAGATATTACTATTTGCCCCGAGGTTCTAGAAAAATGCTGAAGTCACCTTAATGCCCTATAGCCTTCACGAGGTGTTAGAATATGCCAAAGCCTTTTCAGACTTAATGAAGATCCCTTCCAGTCCTGGGAGAACATCTAGGGTGGTTAGGGACGTCAAAGTTGTATTGTAGCAAAAACCCTAATCGACTAAATCTGACCCTTCTTCCAATATTTTTGATAGGGAAATAGGGAAAACTATTAAAAACATGGAAACCACTCTAGAGGACTACCACGACGTAGCAAATCTAAATGTAGACTGCGTAGAGAAAGACATCTCCAGGACCCAGTCGTGCTTTAACCAGGCAGCATTATATGGGCTGACGGGTCATCTAGAGTTGAGCTGGGGTGTCATCGACATGTCCTTCGATGTAGTGGCTCCTAGAAATGATGGCAGAATCTGCTCCCAGGGGCACAAAGAAAATATAAGGACCCCGCTAGATGACGCTGTAGCCGCTATGACTGGGTATTTATACCTTAATTTTCTGCTGATGTATTTAACTTTCTTCAAGCATCTTGGAGTTAGGCTCCCATTCACACACTTCCAAGTGTCCATTTTGAACTTCCTCAACATTGCCCCTTCACAACTGCATCCGAATTCTTGAGCATTCATTATAGCATTTGAAAATCTATGCAGTAGAGAAAGGATTGTTTGTACCCGAAACCTATTTTTGTATTATTTTTCTCCCATTCACTAGACGTATGAAAAAAAAATTTCCTCAGTATCCCTCCGTAGCATTTGGGGTCGAGCTCTACTAAGTCGTTCCAGGATTCTTACAAGGAGTACAAAGATAAATTCTTCTTTCTTCGCCCCCACATAAAAAGCTGGAAAACTCTTTTTACTATACAAGGCGTGGGGGGAAACGTGATCGAGCCCAAGTTTCCACTATACTGGTCATATAACCATTACTTCGTAGATTCCAATCGGTTTACAATATGGGATAGTGAGCTAGCCAAGGAGGAGTTGCAGGCCCGAGGATCATTTTTCTACAACAATAAAGAACTTACAGGACCGGATTTCATGCCAATGGCTAATTGGTACTATTCCTTTAAAGTATCGACCGAATTTTGGTGTGTTGGCATGTGAATTTTATCAGTTCGATTTTTGTTGTCATCTTTTGTTTTATGCATTACTTATTACTTGGTGTGCTAACCAAGTGTATGAATTTTTTTGCAGACAACATGGTGAAATCCAAAATGGCCAACTTTACATTGGCGTTGCAATAAGATAAGGCTGAAAGCCCAAGGAACCAAGAAAAACCAAAGGGAAACAAGGTGCTGCTCTTGTCGACAAAAGCAGGGCTCTTGTTCCTCCGACTCGCCCCACGAGCAAAGGGGTCATAATTCGAGAGGCTGAAGCTAAAACTATTATAGCTCCTATCGAGGTGGCTCCTCCTGAAATTGATAGCAAGGTTGGGGCTTTTGACATTGTACCTATTGAGATATTACAGGCTACCCCAACCACCGAAAAAGAGGGTGCGAGCAGCAAAGTGTAGGAGGAGGAGCTGCCTTTTAAAAAGCAACGAAATGGTCCCTCTGTTGCTACGTACAGCGAAAAGGTCGACAAGCAGATGTTGGCCGATTGCTCCTTTGTCTCTGAGGAAGGCATACTAAGCGAGATACAGGACAAGATGGGGGGATGACCTCCCTCTTTAGCCACATGTTTCACAGATATTCTCAATATGTGCTGATGAGAGAGGCCTATAGAGACAAGAACCCCTTAGACGTCTTGGCTAAAACAGATGTTGTTATTAGTTGGCTGAAACAGGCCAAGAAGGGTGCTCACTGTAACGACCCTTTGTTGCTACAGTACTACCTACATCCTCATACTTTATTAAGATATTCAGTCATTTATATTAAATATCATCTCATCACCGTTCTATATGTAAAACATACATATATGATATAGAACAATGCAACATAAAAGTTTGTTTATATACAAATCCACGAGAGATACATAATCAAAATTCCCTACAGTTGGTCAACTATATAATGTATACATCAAATCCAAAAAGAAACAAAAAGAACGTCCAGAAAAGCTCCACCCAAAAAGGGCCTCCAAAAATCTCTATCTGAGACCTCCTCCATCAGCTCTGAGAAGCTGAATCTGTGGACACCTCTCCCTCTGCTCCCACGCCAAACGACGTGATCATCACAGTCATAGCACCATACAACAACAATAGCAACCATACCAAAACAAAACAGTAAGCCAAGGGTAAGCTACATAATAAAACCAATGTATGATATGAAATCCAAAATAACCAAATCATCAATCACACCAATATGGAAATCGAATTCATCCAGAAATGAGTTTACTTACATTATGGCATAGCACACATACATAACACACCATGCTTTCAACCTTTACATGTCCATGTATGGATGACACGACTCTCGAGAGATTTTCTACATTTCAGGTGATCAGTAAGGTCTTACCCCTTACCATGGCCTTCTAAGCACCATTTAGGGATTGTCAAAACTCTAATCAGTTGGATAAGCTTATGGTTGTCAAGATAAGTGTATGTGGGTGGTGGTATACTGCGACACAAGGCCTACACCGCCTTGGCCCCCTACGGGATTACCCATCCACTCATCCCTAGGCCCAGCTTTCAAACCCCACTTCTTATCCAGGCACTAGGTTGGAGGCCTATCTGAGTACCAACTCTAGTCACCATCAACCACAATAATCATATATATATATATATATATATATATATATATATATATATATCAACATATCATCGCGTGGCCTACTCAGCATCACCTGTGGTCCAACAATCACCATTAATCCCAATCACCCCATGCATGCCCAATTCGGTCTCTTGCATGGTTAACAAGTAAAACATCTCATTATCACAACATTTTACAACTAGTGGAGGTTCCTACTTAGGCAACCTTCCACCCAACTACCACTTTCTTGCAAATTCTTACACAATAAAATAGAATTGCACGCTCGCTCAACGATCAATATGCTAGCTTAGCGAGTACCTTTCATACAAAGAGCACACTCTCCCTTTCGAAGGTTCTCGTTCAGTAAGTATAAGTCTTGCTTAGCGAACTTAATTCTAGAGAGGAGCCAAGTTTCAGGTAGAATTCTCTCTCAGTGAACATATGTTTCTCTCAGCGAGACACTAACAACTTATCAAAAAAATTTCCAACAATAATAATAAAGAAAAACAAAAAACTAGTTTAGAAAGGCATTTGAACATTCAATTATCTTAAAATATATATTTGACATCCATAGGAGTCAATAAAGTCATCAACAACCAACAAAAATAATAAGAAAGTAAAGAAAATTTTGTTTTTCTCTCGCTGAGCGAGAATTTTGTCACTGAGCGAATGACAGACTTCCAGCAATTGAAAAATCCTTTGCTGAGTGAACATTTCTGTCGCTAAGTGAGCTATCCTTTGCTGGGTGCGATTTTTGATCGTTTTCTTCACAAATCACTCACTAACACCCATTTTTTACCAAATCAATCAACAACAAGCATCAGAAAACAAGTTTAACTACTTCTAATACCTTTCTAACCAATTACATAACAATTTAATCCATAAATCATCCATAAATCTCAAATCCCCTTTCTAAAACCTATTTTGTATCAAAATCCACATACACAAGATTTTCACAGAAATCAACCGATTCCAAAGCATTAAATCAACATATTAGCATCCACAAACACAAAATCAACCAAGAGTAAGCTTCCTTTACCTCTAAAAGTCTTTGAATTTGAATTTAGGTTCTTTGAGGATGCAGTGTCTTGAGCCAAATCTTCCATAGATTTGTTCATTCTCTCACCACAAGTGCTAAACTAAGTTTACAACTCCTTAACACCCTCACAAACTCAAGAAATCTTAGAGAGAGGTAGAAAGAGAATGAAGTGATGAAAGAGCATGAGAAAGGGAGAAATGAAAAAGAAAACTCCCCCTTCTTATATACCTCAACCTCTCGAAGCTCTCACATGGACTTTGGACTATCTGAGGATCATATCTCATCAAACCATTCTTGTTTTTCCTCAAAAGCCCAAAATCACACTCACAACACACTTTCATTGGCTCAAGCACATATTTCAAACATCCTAAATTCAAACCGGTATTTTAAACAAACAACACACCACTGTCACTACATACTATATACTATACATAATAACAATTCATTTTTTCTTTTAATCACCTAAATTACATATCAAATTTCCACTTTTTAGTTATTAAAACACTTAATCATGTATTAGGAAAAACAAGACGTTACAATCCTTCCCAACAAGAAAAATTTTCATCCTCAAAAATTTTTTTACCTGGGAAGAGATTTGGATATTGTTCTTTCATCTTCTCCTCCAATTCCCATTTAGATTCTCTAGTTACATCATTCCATACCACTCTCACTAACTGGATATCTTTGCCTCTTAACTGCTTTATCCTTTTATCTATGACCCTTACTGGTAACACCTCATAGGTCAAATCTTCTCAAACTTGCACCAAGTCCAATTCTATGATGTGAGTAGGGTCATACACATACTTCCTCAACTGAGATACATGGAAGACATCGTGGATATTGGACAAGAAAGGTGGTAACGCAATCTGGTAAGCAATAGGTCCAACTCTACGAAGAATTTGATAGGGACCAAGAAACTTAGGAGTAAGCTTCTTAGACTTAATTGCCCTACCAACTCTAGTCATCGGGGTGACTCTCAAGAAAACATGGTCGCCCTCCTCAAATTCAAGAGGCTTTCTATGCTTATCAGCATATGACTTCTAGCGACTCTGAGCCATTCTCATGTTCCCCTGAATCTTCTTCACCTTCTCCGTCATCGGTTGTATCAATTCTGGCCCCACAAGCATGCTTTCTCCACCTTGATACCAATATAATGGTGTTCTGCCTCTCCGACCATACAAGTCTTCAAATGGTGCCATACCAATACTTGCATGAAAACTGTTGTTATAGGTGAATTCCACCAGAGGCAAAATCTCATCCCAACTCCCAAGGTGATCTAACACACACGCCCTCAAAAGGTCCTCCAAAGATTGGATTGTCCTCTCCGACTAACCATCTGTTTGAGGGTGATATACAGAGCTAAGCTTCAACTTTGTAGCCAAAGCCTGATGCAAACTATGCCAAAACCTTGAATGAACCTTGGATCTCTATCAAATATAATGTTGGAAGGCACTCCATGCAAACGTACAATCTCCTCAATATATATTTGAGTCAATCTATCCAAGGAATACTTAATGTTAATAGGTATGAAGTGAGCACACTTCATCAACCTATCAACAATTACCCAAATAGCATTAACACCTCTTGCCGTCCTAGGCAAACTCACAACAAAATCCATAGTGATGCTATCACACTTCCACTCAAGTATCTCTATGGTTTGCAACATCCCACCAGGTCTTTGGTGTTTTATCTTAGCCTTTTAACAGGTTAAGCAAGCTGCAACATACTCCGCCACATCTCTTTTCATACCTGACCACTAAAACATCTTCTTTAAACCCTGATACATTTTGGTAGTACCGGGATGCAAACTTAGCTTACTGTTGTGACTTTCTTCCAAGATAAGCTTCTTCAGCTCAAGATCCTGTGGCACACATACTCTGCCTTTAAACCTCAAAATACCATCTACACTTAGGCTAAAATCTATCGCCTTATCTGTGCCCAACAATTCCTTAACCCTACAAAGACTAGGATCCTTAATTGCTTTTCCTTGACCATCTCTAAGAAATCACTAGCCACGGTAATCATAACACAACCAATATGGTCAAATGATAACTCCACATATAAGTTCAAATCTCTGAACTTCTCCACCAACTCCAACTCCTTTACCATCAAGCCTGACATGTAAACTGTCTTCCTGCTCAAAGCATCAACTACCACATTTGCCTTGCCAAGATGGTACATCAACTGGAAATCAAAATCTTTCAAATATTCCATCCACCCTCGCTGTCTCATGTTCAGCTTCTTCTGATCAAATAAGTACTTTAAGCCCTTGTGATCACTGAACACATCAAATTTTGCACCATACAAATAGTGTCTCCATATCTTTAAAGCAAACACCACTACTGCCAACTCCAAGTCATGAGTAGGATAGTTCCTCTCATGAGTCTTCAACTGTCTAGATGCATAGGCCACAACCTTCCTATGCTACATCAGCACACAACCCAAACCTTGATGAGAAGTGTAACATCTTATTTTTCCTAATGCATGATTAAGTGTTTTAATAACTAAAAAGTGGAAATTTGATATGTAATCTAAGTGATTAAAAGAAATAAATGCATTGTTGTTATGTATAGTATATAGTATATAGTATGTAGTGATAGTGATGTGTTGTTTGATTGAATACCGGTTTGAATTTAAGAAGTTTGAGATATGTGCTTGAGCCAATGTGGGTGTGTTGTGAGTGTGATTTTGGGCTTTTGAGGGAAAACAGTTGAGATAGACCAGTTAGGGGTTATGGGGAGTGGTTTGATGAGATATGATCCTCAGATAGCCCAAAGTTCGTATGAGAGCTCCGAGTGGTTGAGGTATATAGGAGGGGGGAGTTTTCTTTGTCATTTCTCCCTTTCTCATTTTCTCTCTATCTCTCTCTAAGATTTCTTGAGTTTGTGAGGGTGTAAAGGAGTTATAAACTTAGTTTAGCACTTGTGGTGAGAGAAGGAACAAATCTATGGAAGATTTGGCTCAAGGCACCGAATCCTCAAAGAACCTAAACTCAAATTCAGAGACTTTTAGAGGTAAGGGAAGCTTACTCTTGGTTGATTTGTGTTTGTGGATGCTAATATGTTGATTTAATGCTTTGGAATCAGTTGATTTCTGTAAAAATCTTGTCTATGTGGATTTTAAATCAAAATGGGTTTTAGAAAGGGGATTTGAGATTAGTGGATGATTTGTGGATTAAATTGTTATATAATCAGTTAGAAAGGTATTAGAAGTGATTAAGATTGTTTTGTGATGCTTGTTGTTGATTGATTTGGTCAAAAATGGGTGTCGATGATTGATTTGCAAAGAAAACGAGCGAAAATCACACCTAATGATTTATAGCTCGCTCAACGATGGATTTTTCAGTCGCTAGAAGTTTGTCATTCGCTCAGCAATGGAAATGTTCACTTAATGATGGATTTTTCAGTCGTTGGAAGTCTGTCACTCGCTCAACGACAAAAATGCTCGCTGACCAAAGAAAAACAAAATTTTCTCTATTTTCTTATAATTTTTGTTGGTTGTTGATGACTTTATTGACTCTTATGAATGTAAAATATATATTTTAAGATAATTGGATATTCAAATGGTTTTCTAAACTAGTTTTTGAGTTTTTCTTTATTATTATTGTTGAGGATTTGATTGATAAGTTGTAAGTGTGTCACTGAGCGAAACATATGTTCGTTGAGCGAGAATTCTACCTGAGACTTGGTTGCTCTCTAGAATTGAGTTCGCTGAGGGAGACTTATACTGGTTGAGCGAGAACCTTCGAAAGGGAGAGTGTGTTCTCTGTATGAAAGGTACTCACTGAGCGAGCATATGGATTGCTAAGTGAGCGTGTAATTCTATTTTGTTGTGTGAGAATTTTCAAAAAGTATATGTTGCTTGGACATTGTCTTATCTGTTGACCATGCAAGAGGCCGATTTGGGCATGCATGGGGTTGATAGTGATTGTTGGACCACAGGTGGTGCTGAGAAGGCCACGTGGTGATATGTTGATATATATATATATATATATGATATGATATGATGATTGTTGTGGTTGAGTTGATGGTTGTGGTGATATGTTGATACATATATACATGATATGATGATTGTTGTGGTTGAGTTGATGGATGTGGTGATATGTTGATACATATATATATATATATATATATATGAATATTGATGAATGATTTTGGTTGAATTGATTGTTGTGGTGATACATGCATTGGCATACATATGTGGTTGGCTGAGGTTATGTGGGCCTCAAGCCGTGTGGGGGTAGGCATGTAAAGTGGATGGTGACCAAAGTTGGTACTCAGTTGGGCCTCCAACCTAGTGCCTAGATAAAAAGTGAGGTCTTAAAGCTAGGCCTAGGGGATAAGTGGATGAGTAATCCCGCAAGGGGCCAAGGCAATGTAGGCCTTATGTCACGGTATACCACCACCCACATACACTTATCCTGACAACCATAAGTTTATCCAACTGATCAGAGTTTTGGCAATCCCTGAATGGTGCTAGATGGCCATGGTAGGGATAAGACCTGGCTAATCGCTTGGAATGTAGAAAATCTTTTGAGAGTTGTGTCATTCATACATTGACATATGGGGTTGACTAGCATGGTGTATGATGTTGTGTGTGCTATACCTGTAATGTATGTAAATCCATTTCTTAACAATTTGGATTCCATCTTGGTATGTTGATGGCTGTAAGAATAAGAATTGTATATATTATGTTGGTTTTTCTGTCGTAAGCTTACCCTTGCCTTGTATTGTGGTTGGTTGGATGTCTCGTTGCTATTGTTGTGTTGTTGTGACTTGTGATGATCACGTCATTTTGGTGTGGGAGCAAAGGTTGAAGTTCTGCAAATCTTGCTTCCCACAGTTGAGGTATGGAGGTCTCCATGGTAACGGTAGAAGGCCTTTTTGGGTGGAGCTCTCATGGAAGCTCTTTTCTTTTTGGTTTGATGTATATCTTGTATAATTAACCAACTATAGGGAGTTTGGTTTTGTGTTTCTCCCTTGGTGTTGTATATATATATAAATGGGCCTGTATACAGTATTATTTCATATCGTGTATATGTTTAGAGTAACATGTGGATTAATTATTATTATTAAGTATCTTTATATATATATATATATATATATATATATATATATGGGTTTGTTTGTAGTACTGTAGCGACAGAGGGTCGTTACAAGAAGCATCACAGTAAACCTCAAAAGGCTCACTAGGATTAGGCAACACTAAGACAAGTGAAGTAGTCAACCTCCTTTTCTACTCTTGGAAACTGTTCTCACAAGCTTCGGTCCAAGCAAAAGGTTGATCTTTACATGTAAGTTGGGTCAAAGGCGCAACAATTCTCAAGAAACCTTTTATGAATCTCCAGTAATACCTAGCTAACCTAACAAAACTCCTAATCCCTACGTAGGTACACCAGGCACATCCTTAGGAAAGACTTTAGGAAACTCTTTCACCACTTCCACTAATTCCAAATCCAGATCACTCTTGACTTCTAGAAAAGACAAGATCATGTACCCCTGAGCTCCTTCTTGCAAAGAAATCTAAGCTTGGATAGCTGAAATGAATTTAGAATTCTCCACACTAGAAAGATCAAAGTCTTCCTGGCACAATCCAATAGGATATAGTTGGAAGACAACCAATCCATCCCCAAAATCACATCCAACTCCGTCAAGGGAAGACAAATCAAATTCACATTATACCTTTGCTCACTCACTACTATCGGACAATTAGCACAAACCGACCGATGTAACTACAAGGGTAGCAATCGGTGTAGGAACAAGCAGATCAAACAACAGAGGATAGGTCGACAACTATAACCTCTCCACACATTCATAAGAGATGAAAGAATGAGTGGCTCCAGAATCAAACAACACTGATAAAGCATTACCAGCTATCTTACACTTGCCCTGAATAAGATCATTGGAACGAGCAGCTTCTGCTATGCTCATGGCAAAACACATTCCAGTGGTTATAGGTCTCACAATCCTTGCAACATTCATAGTGGACTTCGCCTTCACTAAAGTTATGCAGTCTCTAGCCATTTGTCTAGGCTACTGACACTTGTAGCCCACATTGCCCTTCAGAGGGCATTGATTAAGGTAGTGTGGTCCACCACACCTGAAGCATCTAACCTCTTACTAGTCTGGTCTGGGGTGTAACAGAGGAACAACTCTGGGAGGTAGAAGTCCCAAATTGTTGGGGTCTATAAGATTGCGACTAACTTTGAGGTCTACTATAAGGTTTCCTCTGCTACCCTCCTCTCTTAGATCCAGATGATCCACTACTCTGAGTCCTCACCACTAGGGCTCTAGTCTCTCCACTGTCTTTGCCTTCTCTACTAGAGTAGGAAACTCTCTGATAGTCATAGGGATAATCATCCTTTCAACTCATGCCTCAAGCCTTCTTCAAATTTGCGACATCTCCACTCCTCAATAGTCGCTTGTGAGTAAAACTAGGCCAGATACTCACACTTACCAGGCATACTCGCTCACCGTCATGTTCTCTTGATATAATTTCAGGAACTCCATCTCCGTAGCATGTCCAGGCACTTGTTGGAAAATACTTCTCCAAGAAACGCTCTCGGAAGCTAGCCCAGGTGACAGCCTCACCTCGAGCTCCCATCAACTGTTGGGTTCCTTGCCACCAATACTTTGCCTTAGCAACAAGTACATAAGTGGCATAAACAACCTTCCTTTCATCAGGGCAAGCCATCGCCCTAAAAATCTTCTCCATCTCCCACATCCATGGATCAACTGCATCAGAATTGGACTCACCCTTAAGCTGGGGTGGGCCACTCTTCCTAAACTCGGCTAACCCTTGAAACTAGGGAGGCACAGCAACACGAGCAACTTCTGCAGTAGCTTGAGACATCTCCAGTTGAGCCATAGTAACCTGATGCTGTTGAGCCATGGTAGTCTGTTGCTGGGCCACAATATTCTCCTGTTGGGCCATAACAGCAACCATCGTTCCCACAACTCTGGCTATCTGGGAGAAATCAACTGGAGGTGGTGGTGGTGGCTGGTTAGACCTCCTCATCAAGATTCTACAAAACTAACCACAACAACAGCTTATCAACTACCCAAAAATGCTCACTTCACTCATGGAAGGATCCACACCAAACAACATGTCATATACACATAACACAAGCATATTGAACCCATTTCCCATAGGTCATCCCAAAAGACACGACCAACTCTGATACCAAAAAGTGTAACGACCCTCTGTCGCTACAATACTACCTACATCCTCGTACTCTATTAAGATATTAAGTCATTTATATTAAATATCATCTCATCACCATTCTATATCTAAAACATACATATATAATATAGAACAATGCAACATATAAGTTCATTTATATACAAATCCACAGGAGATACATAATCAAAATTCCCTACAGTTGGTCAACTATATAACCTATACATCAAATCCAAAAAAAAATGAAAAGAGCTTCTAGAAAAGTTCCACCCAAAAAGGGCCTCCAAAAATCTCCATCTGAGACCTCTTCCATAGCTCTGAGAAGTTGGATCTACGAACGCCTCTCCCTCTGCTCCCACGCCAAACGACGTGATCATCACAGTCATAGCACCATACAACAACAACAACAACTATACCAAAACAAAACAGCAAGACAAGGGTAAGCTTACATAATAAAACCAATGTATGATATGAAATCCAACATAACCAAATCATTAATCACACCAATATGGAAATCAAATTCATCTAGAAATGAGTTTACTTACATTACGGCATAGCACACACATATAACACACCATGCTTTCAACCTTTACATGTCCATGTATAAATGACACGACTCACGAGAGATTTTCTACATTTCGGGTGATCAGCTAAGTCTTACCTCCTACCATGGCCTTCTAAGCACCATTCAGGGATTGCCAAAACTCTGATCAGTTAGATAAGCTTATGGTTGTCAGGATAAGTGTATGTAGTGGTGGTATACTACAACACAAGGCCTGCACTACCTTGCCTCCTGCGGGATTACTCATCCACTCATCCCCTAGGCCCAACTTTCCAACCCCACTTCTTATCCAGGCACTAGGTTGGAGGCCCATCTGAGTACCAACTTTGGTTACCATCCACTTTACATGCCTACCCGCACACGGCTTGAGGCCCACACAACCTCAGCCAACAACATATGCATGCAAATGCATGTATCACCACAACAATCAACTCAACCACAATAATCATATATATATAATATCACCACGTGGCCTACTCAGCACCACTTGTGGTCCAACAATCACCATCAACCCCAAATCAACCCTATGCACACCCAATTCAGCCTCTTGCATGGTCAACCGGTAAGACATCTCATTATCACAACACTCTACAACTAGTAGAGGTTCCTACGTAGGCAACCTTCCACCCAACTATCACTTTCTTACAAATTCTCACACAACAAAACAAAATTACACGCTCGCTTAGTGATCCATATGCTCGCTCAACGAGTACCTTTCATACAGAGAGCACACTCTCCTTTTGAAGGTTCTCGCTCAGTGAGTATAAGTCTCGCTCAGTGAACTCAATTCCAGAGAGCCACCAAGTCTTAAGTAGAATTCTTGCTCAGTGAACATATGTTTCGCTCAACGAGACACTAACAACTTATCAAACAAATCTCCAACAATAATAATAAAGAAAAGCCAAAAACTAGTTTAGAAGGCATTTGAACATCCAATTATCTTAAAATATACATTTGACATCCATAGGAGTCAATAAAGTCATCAACAACCAACAAAAATAATAAGAAAGTAAAGAAAATTCTGTTTTTCTCTCGCTGAGCGAGAATTCCATCGCTGAGCGAATGACAGACTTCCAACAACTGAAAAATTCGTCACTGAGTGAACATTTTCGTCGCTAAGCGAATGACAGACTTCTAGCGACTGAAAGATTCGTTGATGTGCGAGCTATTCATCGCTAGGTGCGATTTTCAATCATTTTCTTCGCAAATCACTCACCAACACCCATTTTTGACCAAATCAATCAACAACAAGCATCACAAAACAATTTTAACTACTTCTAATATCTTTCTAACCGATTACATAACAATTTCTTTCACAAATCATCCACAGATTTCAAATTCCCCTTTCCAAAACCCATTTTGTGTCAAAACCACATACACCAAATAGTCACTGAAATTAACCGATTTTAAAGCATTAAATCAACATATTAGCATCCACAAACACAAAATCAACCAAGAGTAAGCTTCCCTTACCTCTAAAAGTCTTCAAATTTGAATTTAGGTTCTTTGAGGACTCGATGTCTTGAGCCAAATCTTCCATAAATTTGTTCCTTCTCTTACCACAAGTGATAATCTAAGCTTACAACTACTTTACACCCTCACAAACTCAAGAAATCTTGGAGAGAGATAGAGAAGATGAGAAGGGAGAAATGAGAAAGAAACTCCCCCTTTAATATACCTCAACCTCTCAGAGCTGTCACATGAACTTTGGGCTATTTAAGGATCATATCTCATCAAACCCCTCCCTATAACCCCTAACTGGTCTAACTTAACCGTTTTCCCTCAAAATCACACTCACAACACACCCACATTGGCTCAAGCACATATCTCAAACTTCCTAAATTCAAACCGGTATTTTAAACAAACAACACACCACTGTCACTACATACTATATACTATACATAACAACAATTCATTTATTTCTTTTAATCACCTAGATTACATATCAAAATTCCACTTTTTAGTTATTAAAACACTTAATCATGCATTAAGAAAAACAAGATGTTACACTCGCAAGGCTAAGAGTCAAGCCAGCGGATCACCGAGCTGGAGGAGAATGTGCGCAATCTAAAGGAGTAGCTTGCGAATGAGAGACCCAAAAAAAGGTGGTTGGCGAGAGCCAAAACAGACTTTTAGGTGAAGTTGTCCACTGCCAATGCCAAGTACGTTCAACTGGAGTCTTTCTTCCCAGCTTAAAGCTTTTGGGAATAAAGTTGAAGATCTTGAAGCTAAGGTACAGGAGTTGGAGGTTGGACTAGTGACTTGTTAGGAGGAATCTCAATAGATACGCCGCTGTTGAATTGAGTTTGTCCAGCTCTCCTTTGAGAACACAATGGATCAAGTACACTACCTCCTCCAACAGAACCTGGACATAGGGTGTGCTAAGGTCGACTACGAAGTCATCGATGGTGTTTGGCACGCAACGTTGACGGTGAGATGGTTCCGATAGATCCATTTGTTCCTGTTGTTGGATCTAACCTTGAAGGTGATGTCGATGAAGGGGTTGAAGGCATTTTGGAGCAACCGGAGGCTGAGGTTGATTCTGCATGACATGCTGACAAGCAAGATGCGGAGAGTCAACTTGCAGATAGTTTCATATCGACCCCATAGGTGACGTCGACAATCCCTCCTTCGAATGAGGTTGTGGTCTTAGGCGATGATCCTAAAGTCAGGATTGCCGATGCCTCTCACTCAGAAGCTGCTACTCGAGATGCTGCTAATGTCGAACAATGAAGGGCCAAGATGCCAATTTATCTTGCACTTTGCTTTAAACAATTTGCATTTTGATGTATTTCTAACATCTTTTGTATCTTTTCATTTAAACAATTCAAACTTAATGTGCATATCTCAATGACTTTATTTATTTTATCTCTTTTAGCTTTGTTCCTTTATGTATCTTGCGAATGTCGAATACTTTATCATGCTTCGTCGTCGTTTTATAATACTTTGCCACTAGTACTTCATGCTTTCGCTTGTATTTTAATTTATTCACTTTTCATCTCCTTCACTCACTTCATATATATATATGTTCATGAATATATATGTGCACTATCTTACCTTGGCTAGAGTGAATCCAGGTATGCGGGGTGGTGATCTTCCTATCTCGGCTAGAGCAAATCCACATACATGAGGTGGAAGTCTTTTTACCCTGGCTGGATTGAATCCACGTCCACAGGATAGTGATCCTTCTATCCCGGCTGGAGCGAATCCACGTACACGGGATAGCGATTTTTCTACCCCCGCTAGAGCGAATCCACATACACGGGGTGGTTATCTTCCTTTCTTATGCTTTCTTCTTTGTCTTAATTTGTTTCGTCCTGTGCTTTGCTTTCTAGGCCAGGAAAAACTCTCATTTTATTAATCATGTAGGGCAAAAAATAGTACAAGAGCTAAGAATTGTAGTATACAACTCAATATAGCTATACTACAAGTAAAAACTACTTTATACAAAATCAAAAGTCATTAAGCCGCATTACCAATCATGCCTCAGTTATAATACCGTCTAAGGTTGCTCGCATTCCATGTCCGTAGGATGGTGACTCCAGGCAGCGTCTCTAGCACATACATCCCTGTGCCAGTCTTCGAGGTAACTCGATAAGGGCCTTCCCATTTTTCAGCAAGCTTCCTTACCTAGCATTCTTTCCTCTAATGTCGATACACCTTAATACCAAAATTTTGGGCTCAAAGGCAAGAAGAATGACCTTTTGTTCTACCTTGCTATGACCTGTCTTTTAAAGCGGCTTCTCTTATGGCTATGACCTTTCTCCTTTCATTGGCGACATCTAACTCGGTTTGGAGAAGTCCATTATCTTCTAGTCTTAGATTAGCCACTCTCCATATCGACTCTCCAATTTCTGTAGGGATCATTGCCTCCACGCCATAGGTGAGGCGAAAGGGAGACTCTTTAGTGGAAAATGGGGGGTTGTGCGATACGCCCAAAGGACGTATGGTAGTTGCTCAACCCAACACTCCTTTGCTTTGTCTAAACACCATCTAAGTCCTTGAAGAATGACTCGATTTTCCATTTCTGCTTGCCTATTCATTTGGGGATGTTCAACCGACGTAAAGTGCTACTTAATCTTTAGCCCAACTAAGAATTCTTGAAAACTTATGTCCTATAAACTGCGTGTTGTTATCTGATACCAAGACATCTGATATTCCAAACCTGCAAATAATCTGTCGGAACACAAAGTTTTCCACGTTCCTTACCGTGATGGTGGCCAGCGCCTCTAGTGTCGATCCACTTGGTGAAATAGTCTATCGCTACCACCAAGTATTTCACTTGACCAGGTGCCTTTGGAAAAGAGCCAAGTATATTGATCCCCCACCAAATAAAAAGCCAGTGGGAGGTGATTGTGCTCAAATCTTCAAGAGGGGCAAGACGAATGTCGGAGCATTTTTAGTATTTATCACACTTTTTAGCAAACTCCATAGCGTCATTTTCTAACATCAACTAGTAGTAGTCTGCTATAAGTATCTTCTTGGCTGGGGCTCTAGCCCCTTGGTGTTGACCGCAACATCCTTCATGTACCTCCACCATCACATATTTGGATTTTGACTTTTTCAGGCATCTGAGCAAAGGTTGGGAAAAACCTAACCGATAAAGCTTGTCATTGACAATACAGAAATGTGCAGCCAACCTTTCTAGCCTCCTTGCTTCCTTCTTATCTTTTAAAATGATGTTTTCTTTTAGATTGTCGATAATAGGTGTCATCTAACTCTGCTCCGACTCTATTGCCATCACAAGGTTAGGTTCGTGAATTGTTTGCTAAATGACTGACCTATTATTGCTGGAAGACTTCGTGCTAGCCAACTTGGACAAGATGTTAGCCCTGACATTCTTCTCGTGGGAATATAGACAAAGTCTATGTTATCAAAGCATGTGAGGAGAGTTTTGACTTTTGCCAAATATTTTTACAATATAGGCTCTTTAGCTTGGTACGCCCCATTGATTTGCGAAATCATCAATTATGAATCACTACATACACGCAGCGAGGTGACACCAATGTAAGATGCCATGATGAGTCCCACTATACATGCTTCATACTTTGCTTGGTTATTAGAAGTGGGAAACATAAAAGTTAAAGACTGCACCAGCATAACCCATCTGTCGATTCCAACAATATGTCAACTCAATGGCCTTTTTCGTTGGACAACCCATCAACAAAAAGGTCTAGGTCAAGGATTTAGAGGAAGACTTTGTGCGAGACAACTTCGTAATGAAGTCGGCCAATGCTTGGGTTTTGAGTGCCTGCCTTGGTTCGTATTGAATCCCATACTCAAATAATTCAATAGCCAAAGTCGTCATCCTCCCTACTAGCTCAGGTCTGTGCAAAATATGTCAGATTGGCTGATCCGTCCTCACTACAATTTGATGTGGCTGAAAGTATGGTCTCAGTAGCCTCGCCGCCATCACTAAAGCGAATACAACCTTCTCCATCTTAGGATATCTTGGTTTAGCACCTTGGAGAGACTTGCTTATGAAATAGACCAACTTTTGTCCCTCTGATGTCTCTTTTATTAATATGGTGCTCACAACTTTATCGGCCACGGCTAAATACAAGTACAATACCTCACTCGATTCAGGTTTAGTGAGTAGGGGAAGAGACAACAAATTTTCTTTCAACTTTTTAAATATGGCTTCACAATCTTCGGTCCATTCAAAAGGCTTACCTTTCCTTAAAAACCGAAAAAAGAATAAGGACATTCTACGCTAATCTGGCTATGAACCTCGTCAACGCAGCTAGCCGCCCTTTCAACTTCTGAACCTCCTTTACGTTCTAAGGGCTCTTCATTTCCAATATAGCCTGGCATTTCTCTGGGTTTAACTCGATGCCTCTTTTAGATAGCATATACCCCAAGAATTTTCCAGCTGAGACACCAAACACGCATTTATTGGGGTTCAACCTCATGTTGTACTTTGCCAGCTTGGTGAAAGTTTCCTCTAAATCTCGAAGGTGCGCCTCAGGGGTGGCACTCTTCACAATCATATCATCTACGTATACTTCTAAGTTCCTCCCTATCTGCTCCTCAAACACCTTATTCATCATCCTCTGATATGTAACTCCGACATTCTTCAACCCGAAAGACATAACCTTATAACAATAATTGGCCCTCTCAGTCATGAAAACCGTCTTTTCCTGATTGCCTGCGTGTAGAGGGATTTGGTTATATCTGAAATAAGCATCTATAAAGGATAGATAACGAAGCCCGGAAAAGCCATCTACCAGCTTGTCGATGTCAGGGAAAGGATGAATCTTTCAGGCAGTGCTTATTAAGATCAGTATAATCAACGCAAATCCTCCATTTACCATTTTGTTTCTTAACAAGCACTATATTGACGAGCCAAGTACTATATTTCACCTCTTGGATGAACCCCGCTTTTAATAGTTCCTTAACCTACCTTCAATCTCTTATAAGCGTTTTGGGGCCATCTTTCTCTTTTGTTGACACACCGACTTTACTAAAGGATCCACCTCTAATCGGTGGCAAAAGAAATTAGGGTCTATTTTGGGCATGTCTGCCGGTTTCCAAGTGAACAAGCCAGTGTTGCTCTTTATAAGGGCCAATAGATCCCCCTTCATCTTCTCATCTAGGTCGGCACCAATTTTAACGACTTGATCATTTTCTTTCCCAATCTGAACCGGAATGCACTCCTTTCAGGCTCTGGACAAGGTATATAGGTATCTCGTTTTATCTCATCTCAGCAATTTAACTCTGTTAGAAGCACTTCGCCTTCTTTGAGATTAGGTTTGTAGTCCGTCTCAGGTTTGGGGCTCACTTTTAGGGACTCCTTATAGCATTCCCTCGCCTTTTTCTGGTCTCCTTATAGGGTGACTACCTCTATGTTATCGCCCACAAACTTCATGGCTAGATGCGAGACCGAGATAACGGCTCCCAAAACATTTAAAGTCGGTCTTCCCAAAATAGCATTTTCCAAAGGTCATATGCAACTTTATGTATCCTACTGGCATAATGTGGTGCCCAGAGAATCAAATCAGATTTTCATTATAAGGCATCAACTCGACTTTGGAATTTTCAGTTTTTTGAAGAGTTCATAAAACATAACATCAGTAGAACTCCTAATGTCCACCAAGAGTCTATGGACCTCCATATTTGCCATAAGAGCATTTACCAGTAGGGGGTCATCATGGTTTGGCACAACATCAGTATAGTTAGAATCATTAAAAATTAAGGGCAGTGTCCTCTTCTTTGCAGGGATATTAACAGCACAGACCCCAGAAGAGGTTGCCAATACTTCTTTGGCGTGTCTATTTCTTACATTATTCGACTGGCCTCTTCCTGAAAATCTGCCTGCTATGACATATATGATCTCATGACTTCTCACAGGAGAATGAGTAAGGGATCTTGCTAATTGTCGGGATGATGATCGTCGTGGTGATTAACGCCAGACAACTTGAACCTTGGCATCATCTCGTGATGGTCGAGGTGGGGAACAACTCCTCATAGGACTATCTTGGTGTGGTGATCTCTCTCTCCTTGGTGGGGAATGCCCCCTTCTAGGACTCCTTGTTCTCTCCCTCCTTGGTGGTTAAAGATGTTGTCCTTAACTGCGATTGCCTCCATTCTACTTTACAAAGCGGTTAAGTCTTCTTCGCCTAATTAGCAATTCAATGGCATCCTTCAGCTAATAACACTCATCAGTATCATATCCCGACTCCTTGTGATATCAACAGTATTTGGACTGGTCTCCTCCTTCTCTCTTTCTTATTGGCTTCAAGGGTTTTATCCATTCTTCAACAAACTTTACACTGTACACTTCATTCAAAATTCTACCTCTAAAGGCATTTAACGACGTATAGTCTTCGAACCTCGATCCTCTTTTATATAAGCTTCGATCCTTATAACGCTATGGTTTATCAACCTTTGATTGTGGATTCTTCTTTTGTGTTACTCAGCCGTCTTCACTTTCCTGACCTCCAAGCATGTTCTTATAGTTAATGTATTTCTCTGCTTTCTTCATAAATTCCTCCATTGAAGTCGAAGGCGTTTTAGCAATTGAAATAAAGAAAGGCGAGACTTCCTTTACCCTGTCCTTAGCTAGCATCAACACCACTCCGAGTTACAAGTTCTCAACCGCGCTTGCCTCCTGATTAAACCTGCTAATATAATCTCTCAACGACTCATCCGCGCTTTGGCGGATCCTCCTCAAGTCTACTTCAGTTTTAGGTCCAGCCTTGCTAGTTGCAAAGGTAGTCTTAAACTTCTTTCTCAACATCATCCATGAGCTAATGGATCTCAGCTCCAAAAACTAAAACCATTTCAATGCCATTCCCTTCAACGAGACCGAGAACGCTCTGCATGTCAACAAGATAGAAGCTTCTTTATAAGACATTGCTAACTCAAACACCGAGAGGTGATCATTTGGATCTACAAATCCGCTATACAACTCCAACAAAAACAGCTGTTGTAGCTGCTTCGGAACTGGCAAATTTAGAATTCTCGTGGAGAAAGGAAGGTTGAACAGAACCATCTCATCTTCTTTGTTCACCTCCACCGCTATGTGCGCATAATGCACCTCCGGCGTGACATGACTTGGTCTCAAAGCGAATGCGGCAAACCTCTCAGTGTGGTCGTAACTATTCTCTATAACTTTCTTACTTTCCCTTTCTGCTCGAAGCTCTACAATAATCCTCTCCTGTTCCTTCAGCATCTCTCTCTGCTACTGTAATAATGCAACAAGGTCACTCATAGTGACTGATGGTGCCGAAACACCGTTTTCCTCAAGGGCCGCTTCAGACGTGGCAAAAGCGGCTTCACTATCCCTAGGCAACTGGTGGTGGAAGCTTCGGTGGCGAAGGCACCACAACAGACTTGCAGTTTCTCATGCTAACCATCACAAATAGATCTCCAAACAATGAAGAAGACGAAGAGAATCAAAAAACTATTTCTATAGACGGCGCCAATGTTGTATGGTTAGCACGAGAAAAGATTTTCGATAAGCTCCCACGGTGGTTGTTGGTGTCTCTGGTGGTGGCACCTGCAAGACTCTGATGCTTAAGTTAGTAAGGATGCAAGAATGAGTGAGAATGAGAGAAAGTGTGTGTACTTGGTAAGTGTGGAGTCCTTTATATAGAGTGTTTTGGAGGAAAATTCTGTTAGAGTTAGGTGTCATGTGACAGTGTGCATTTGAGTGCCTCATTATCAAATTTTCTTGCTGTTAGGCGCTTTCCACGCCATGCCTGGGTAGGCATAAATTGGATTGGGATAACAAGGGGTTACTGTTCAGGGTATTCGTGGTCGTGCTAGTTGGGATAGGCGGCAAGTGAGCCGACTTAAGGCTAAGTGTCCGAAGAACCTCCAAAACACCCTTATTTCACAAGACAGACAAACCATCCCCTGACTTAAGCCAATAGATTGAATTATGAAAATAGTGTGTACAAGACAAATAAATAAATTATATTATGCTTTTCATTTGTGAATATTAATTATTCACAGTATTAGTGATAAGTAGAAAGTGTGGTTGTCAATTTCTCAATGTGAACAGAGTTTATTTTCAATGCTTATTTATAGATATGATAATAATAAAACATAAAACAGGTGGATCACCGAATTCATGTTGAAGTCAGGTCCCCCTATATATGACAACAATGGCAAAACAAATTTTATCTGTTTAATTAAAAAAGAAAAAAAAATTAACTTCCCCTTTCATTCGTTTTTTAGTATTATTTACAGTTGTGATATTAAAATTAAAAGTATAATTAATATTTTTTTATTAAAAATATTATTTTAATTTTTATAATATCTTTTATATATGCTGATTAATTTTTGGAATTTATTTTCTTATTTTTTCTTTAATTTCCCAATAAGTGTATAAAATAATTAAAAATTAAGATAAGGATGTAATTGATAAAATTTTAATTAATATTATTTTGAAAATTGAAATTAATAAAAAATAATTTTTAAAAAACAATACTTAAAAAAGAATCAAAGTAGTATTAAAAGAAATAGTGTTACTGATTATAATTTTTTAAAATATTGATCGAAGTTCAACTTTTTATACATATGATGTTTTTAAACATAAATGACAAGGCCCTTAAGATATATTATATGAAGTAGAGACTATTGGTGAACTAAAATATATAATGGGTATAATTTTTATGTATTGTTAGTATAAAAATTTTATACAGTTAATTAATTAGAAATATCTATTAAGTATCACTTTTAAAATAAGCTTTTCATATATATCAATTTGTGATCGGATAAAAGTATAAAAGAATATTCTAATAAAAGTGTAAAACTTTCCATATAGAGGCTCAGTCACGTTATGGGGGCCACTGAAGGTTCTTTACATAAATTGGTAAATTTAACCCGTCATATGTAAGTCAATTTTAAATCAAACTGTTTGACAAGTGCGAAATAAAATGTGTGTTTGTTTGATGCAACTGATTTCGATTTGAAAAATGTTTCTATATTTTTTAGCCTTTTTTTTTGGCCGAGAGTTTGCCATGATTTCTCATAAATAGACAAAAAAATTGACAAACTTAAGAAAATTGTTAATAATATATTATTTTATTTTTTGACATAGTTTTTATTTTTATTATTGAGTGAAATATAAATGATCTTATTAAATAAAAAAGTTCAATTACATTTTCTCTTAGTTTGTGTGTGATTCCAATAAGTTTTTATTAATCAATTAAATTTTACTTCCAAAATTCAGAAAGTTTGGTTCTTTTATTGATTTCAAAATTCTTAAATTCCTATTTTTTATTCAAAACTTTTACAAATTAAATTGATTAAAAATTATATTTTACTCAACTCATCAATCACAATTTCAAATTTCACACCAAATAAAAAAAAGTCAAATTTTTTTCCTTTAAACCCTAATATTATTTTATAAAATTCTTGAAATTTTATCACATTTTTACTAAATGTTTAAACTTTAAACTTTTAAAAACTATGTTATATTTTGAATTCGTCATAAACTCTCGAATATTAGACAAAAATAATAATTTAAAATTTTAATTAGAAAAATTAACAGTAAATTAAATTTATTTAATTTTAAAAATAGACGACCTTAATTAATTAAAAATTAACATACCAAAATCTTAAATCGTAAGCTGTTGAAATTTGCGCTCTCTCTTTTTATCAAGACACTCTCTTTTTGATATTTTTTCCCAAAAATATGCAGAAAAAATACATTATCCTTTGTCACTCTCCGGCTTTTTTACCCCAGTGGAGTAATTTTTTAAAAAAAATTACCAGAATGAGCATTTTTTTTTAAAATTACCAAATTAGGACAAATCATGATTTGGAAACACGACTTCTAAATTTGAAGTCATACTCAGACTTACGACTTTGTTTTATAATTTTTTTTACAACTTTTTAATGAATTCGTATTTGCCAAACTCAACTCCAATATTTAATTTTTTTTAAATCAGAATAAATATTATACTTTCTAAATAAGACTTCACTATATATGTGTGTGTGTGTGTGTTAAAGTTGTATTTTAAAAATAAGACTTCAGTTTTATTTTTTTTAAATTTTATGTTGAAATCGTGCTTGAAAATTAAGACTTCAGTTTTTATATATTTTTTTTAATTTTTTTTTGCTTAATTCATGTTTGACAACGAATTTCATACCTGATTGAAAAAAAAATTATAATATTCATGTGAATACCCTATTTTGTCCACCCTTTAATTTATTTCCTTTTTATTTTGTTTTTTTTTCTTTAGATACTCAAAATCATATTTCACAATTTAGTTCTTTTTTGTTATTCATTTTGGGCTGACATAAGCCCAAAGAGTTAGCTTTTGTCTGTTTTTTGAAAAAATAATAACAAGATACAATCATATTGGGTTGGCAGAAGCCCAAAAAATTGACCTCTTTATGAAATAATAATAATAAAATCCAAAAAATAATAATAACAAAAAAGAAAAGAGAAAAGGGATGATCACAAATTAAAGAGCTTTCTACTATTCTAAGGGTAGCGACGAGCGTTCTTTTCTACTGTCTTTCACTTTTGCCATTCTTAGCCTAGGCATCTTAGCTTTATAAGCACCATCCTTGAAGCTACCTAACCACCTGGCCTTGTCTCTGCAACCTTGTCTCTTGTCCCTTGTCCTGGAAGAAGACAATTTAATTAACGTTCAAAAGATGAGGATTCGATATAAGGAGAGGAGAGTATAGTAGAAAAAAAAAGCTCTGAAGGCTCTAGTAAAAAAATTACCATCAATCTTTCTTCCTCCACTCTCACACGTACAAGGAGGATCTGGGTAGTTGAATCAAAACTTGAAGATAAGTTGAAGGTGAGTACTTATAGGTAACTCCTTTATTTGCTTTAGCTTTGGAGTGTCTGTGAACATTGCAAATATAAACTCTTTACTGTACTTGTTCTTTATCCTACTTTATTCTCTTTATGTCATGTCCCTGTGATAAAATGAGTAAGAAAAGAAAAAGATAAAAGAAATCAATTTGAATCAAAGATGAATGGCAAACAAGCAATCCTTAAGTGTACATCAGTCACCATTACAAAACCAAACACTACCTATAGAAAACCCTCAAACTGTGACCAACCAAGCAACACCATTATACACACCTAAGCCAACATAAACCATGAAGAGGACCCTCTCATCAAAGCAATGACCCACACAATGATAAACTTCCCAATGCCAACCCCGCACCGACCAAAACCCACCCTGTATCTCGAAAAACCTCCTGCCTTCAACAAGCCCCACTGCAAACCTCCACGTCGCGCATATCTGTGCCTTCAACGAACCTCCATGAACCCCCAACCATAGCACCGCTACCTCTCGTCAGAGATCCGTGTCGACTTCCGTTGTCGTCGCAGGTTCACAGTTGTGTGAAGCTCCCTGCCCCTCTGTTCCTCTTTTACGATCCGATCTTATTTATGAGTTCACTTTTTCAATTGACTATTTTGTTTTTTTATATAATCTGTTTGTGTTAACTATTCCAACTGTGCTCAGCCCAGCTCACGTGTTGGCACTCCATTTTATTTTCGATGTTACAAGTGTTATTACTGTTGTTCGTGTTTGAAAGTTTCTTCCTATGCCTGTGTTGTGCGTGTTAATAAATCACGCCCTTCCTTCATTTAATTTACCTTATGCCATTCCATTGTATCATGTTAATATGGTTATTATACGCGCTAATTTGGTTGCCATGCTATTTCATTAGTTTTTTCTTTTTATTGAATTTAATTCATTCTCATTACGTTTCATGTGTCAAATTATTAGACAAAAAAAGGGTTAGCAAAATGGAAATCTAACCAATATCCAAAAAAGAATGAAATTTCAAAACAAAAAAAAACGGTGCACGGGTATTAATAAATGTTCTATTACAAACTTGATTAAGATCTCTTTTAAAAAGAAAAAAATAATTAAAGGCAAATAAGAAATAAAATTTAAATAATAAAAGAGTTGATTAGATGTGACATTTTCTTGACTCTTAAAATTTTTTAAGACACGAGCTGTGATAATTTGGTGATCTTAAGACTTCTTTTAAATAAAGTACTCCATAAAGTTTAAGTTCTAATTAGAATTTAACTTCAAGATTTATCAAAAGAATAGATTAATAATAATAACATTTTTATAGAGAATGGATTGATTGAATGTTACATCTTCTTAATCTTAGGGTTTAAGGACGCAGGTTGTGACAGCTTGTTGTCTAAAAACTCTTCTCTAAATTAAAATACAAAATTATCATTTACAATATAAGAAGAAAGAAAAATCAATAAAATCAAGTTTTATAATTTAGCTAAAATTTAATTAAAATCAAGAAATCTTTAATAGAGAAATGATTAATTGGATGTGACATCTTTTTAGTCCTAAGAATTTAGGACACAAGCTGTGATAGTTTGATATCTTAAAACTCTTCTCCAAAGCAACAATAAAATATGTTAAACCAAAATCAAATCACTACAGAATGAAAATGTTAAATCAAAATTTTAAAATGTTCTAATGGATTGACTTAGATGTACACCTCTGTTAATTCTGTTTTTAGAATGTATGAGCAGTGACGGTTCAGAGATTCTAAAGTTTAATAAACATAAATTAAAAAATGACCACACTCAAATATTTTCTACCAAAAGAACTACGTGAGTCTGATTTTTCATTGCACTGGGAAATATGTGAGGGCAGGGGACCACACTTATTGATCTCAAAAACAATAAAATTTAATCTTTTCAAAAAAAAATGTAATAAATAAAATCCTTTTTTGTTGTAAATATTTTTGGGTAAGATAAATATTTTAAAAGTTATTAATAATTTACTTAATTAATTAGAGGTAAACCGTCTTTATAATAAACATTGTAGGGTATTTATGTTTTTCTTACATGTAATTAACTCCCAAACTCAAAATCTAATTTCAAAAATTACTTTTTTTCAAAAAAAAAATTCAATATTTTTTCTTAAGATAATATTGATAGCGACTCCTTATTTATTAAGATATTTTTTATCGTTATATCGTGGCCTCGGTTGGAATAATTCATAATTAAATGTCTATCCTGTGAGATGTGGGTGAACTGAGACCTTTCTCCCAAATAACAGAGGAGACAAAAAGAAAAAGTGTCTAGGGCCTACACGTGAACTGTGAAATCAATCAGAGTGCAGAAAATACCAGATGGCAGCTGGATTGAGAATGTAGTTGCTTCTATGGAATTGGTTCTACATATGGAAAATGAAAATCAAATGGCATTCCCATCTAACGTAGAAGCTTCTTTTGTTAGCTTCATATTTTTAAGTCGATTTTTGCCATTTGGAAACATGCTATATGTACCCACCTGCCAATCGTGCATTGCTAAATGTCACCTTTGATGACAACCAATGTTTTCAAAACTGAATCGGTCATTGAACTGGTTAAAGTACTAGTTCAAGATTTAATAGTTAAATTGTGGTCAAATTGATATTAATAAAATAATAATAATAATTAAATAATACATAAAATAATATTAAAAAATATATAATATCACAATTTTATAATACTAAAAACTAAAAATAAAATATAATTTTATAGGTTCTTAATATATACAATATATAGAAAAGTTTAAATTAAATATGTCATAATACTTAAATCTAATTTTTAATAATACACATTAATATTTATTAATAAAAACAAGTTTATATTTAGAATAAAAAATGACAAATATTTTAGGTTGATTTTTTTTTAATAAAAAACATCAAAATAATGTTTTATTAAACATTTTTTATTGAACCGCTCTGAACCGGTTTTTTACCGATTTTTGACCCATTTTGACTAGTTTTACCGATTTTTGACCAGTTCACCGATTCATAGACCAGTTTTTGGTCTGACCGGTTCTCTGATTCAATTGGACCGGTTCACCAGTTTTCCAATTTAATTGGTCGGTCCGATCCGGTTTTTAAAACATAGATGACAACACAATACGAGATAAATGAGAGGAAAAGCACCCAACTTGCTCAAGTTGGACCAAAAGGTCCAAAATCATAGAAACAAAAGTTGCTTAGATTAAAATAAAATAAAACACGACTTAAGCAAAAAAATTAAAAAAATATAAAAACTGCTTTATTTTTTAAATACGACTTCAACATAATATATATATATATATATATATATATATATATATATATATCTTATCTCATAAGTACGATTTTAGAAAAAGATTAAAAATATATAAAAATTTGAAGTCTTATTTAAAAAGTACGATTTTCATTCAAATTTTTAAAAAATTAAATATTAAAGTCATATTTAATAAACACAATTTTTTTAAAAAATTGTTAAAGAAATTATAAAACAAAAGTCGTAAGTATGAGTATAACTTCAAATTCAAAAATTATGTTTTTGAATTACAACTTGTCCTAATTTAATACGACTTCAAATGTTTTTGAATTTAAATAAAAAAATACCCCTTTGGGGTTAAAAAGAAGCCCCACTCGCCATAATCTCACTTTGACAACGTCATCAAAGAAGGCTTCTGTCTCTACCATCGTCGAACATGCAATGCTGCATCGGTAATGGCGCGAGCGCTATCATCGACCTCGATAGTGGCGACAGTGCCGATCGAGGCTGGGTCACGAAAGCTGTCGCCCTCAGAGTACAAATGACATAGATCATACAATATTGAATATAATCTTATTATTTCATTCATCTACGAGGACATAGATCCTATCATCTTGAATATAATTTTAGCTACTTCTATTTTAGAATAAACTACGTTCTTCTCTCCTTATTTGTCCCTTCCACGACTTATTTAGTGACAAGTATCATGTTGTATTGTTATGCATAGGACAAAGGCGGTTTCAGTATCTACTCATACGACGCTAACGAGCGTGGTACCTAGTACGGTTTTCTATAGGCTTTTTGATGTGGGAATGGAAACTTAATTTACTTGACAATTCCTTAAACTAAATATTCGCCATATCAAATAACTCCTTTAAATACTATCAAACTAATCATTATATTAAACTACTAGACACAATGTCTTGTACTATTTGAAAGATATATTTAATATTAAAATTATAAATATTTGGAGGATTAAATAAAATCAATGAATCTATAAAGGATTAAAATATTAATTTAGTGTAAATAAAATTAAAGTATTAAACTTTAAGTTATAATATTTATTTTTACATATTTTATAATTACCATACTTATGATAATCACATGTGTGTGTATGAAGATCAAATTATACCGGTATAATTTACATCAACTATTATACAATGCAATAATTTATAATTGAATAATTTTATCTCAAAACACACCATTGGTTTGAAAGTTCCTTTCATATAGATCATATTAACAAAATTTTACATTAATTTAAAATTATTTGATGCCTCAGCATATATATCAAAATTGATGTAATATACACTTTAAAATATACAAAAATATGAAACATTTGATTACCTTTTTATCATTGTTTAATTGTCACAAAATTTGATACAAACAATCAAGGTAATATGCAATTGTAATTTAATGATTGGACTAATAAAAACCACATTTTATATAAAGTTATTGAAAATATAATAGTTGATGTAAATTATACTGTATAATGTAATCTCTGCCACCCCCACCCACATTATTAGTATGAATATAACTAAAATAGATTACCACTAAAATTTATAAAAATTAAACTAAATTATTAGTATAACATTAAAAATTAAAATAATAAATAAATAAAAATAAAACTTTAAGGGTGTTTTATCAATGCATGTTTTATTTCATCTTTTGAGATTAATATATGTGATACTTTTAATTTATTCAAAATTAATATACTTTAACAGTTTATTCAAAAAATAACCGTAAAAAATTAAATATAATTTTTTTAAAAATGAACAGTGTAAAAAAATAAAAAATATAAAAGAGTGAAATGGAAATTTTAAAATCCTCTGGATCCTCTCTATATATATTAGAGGCAAGAGAGACACTTTGTGTCTCTATTTTTTTTAAAATAAAAATAAAATAGAAGAGGGAGAGAGAGAGAGAAAGAAAAGAGGTTAAATAAAACATGAGTGACTAGTTACCTCAGTCATAATTAGTTAATAAAAAATAAGAATAAAAATGTCCAACACAAAGTATACACCAAAATGGGATATCCCCATTATAATATGTATAAATAAATTAGAATAGTTATCTTGAATGAAAACATGTTTAAGAGTTATTCTTCAATAAGAATATTTTTAAGATTTTTTTTAACGGAGCATTTTTTAAGAATTTTCTTAACCTCTTATATTTTTTAAAATAAACTTTTCATCTTTATTTTTAAATTAAATTTCAATATTTTTTAAACAAAATTATCGATAGTTAAAAATAACATTTTATCATAATATAAGTTGTTTATCATAAATCTAAAATATAATTTATATGTTCAAAAATATTTATTTATTATAAATTTTATTTATATATTCAAAAATATTTTTAATTATAAATTTTAGATATATAAAATAAACATTTATTATGTGCATTATACAAGCTAAAATACTAGTATATATATAAATTAGAATAACTATATTGAATAAGAGGGTTTTGAAAAAAAATTCTTTAATGAAAGCAATTTTAGTAATTTTTCTTAACATTTTATCTCTTTTGATTCTATCCTTTTTATCTTTACTTTCAAATTCAATTTTTTTTTAAATATCAATAATTAAAAACAACCTTATATAACAATATAAATTATTTATCATAAATCTAAAATATAATTTATATGTTTAAAAATATTTATTTATTACGAATTTTAATTATAATATAATTTATACATTCAAAAGTATTTATTTATTATAAGTTTTAGTCATATAAAATAAACATTTATCATTTGTATTGCACATACTAAAATACTAGTTATAATATAATTTATATATTTAAAAGTATTTGTGTATTATAAATTTTAGTTATATAAAATAGACATTTATCCCATACATTGCACAAACTAAACTACTAATTGTAAATAAATCTATAACTTAAATACATTTTAAAAATAAGGTACCACGTAATTGATTTAATGGATATTTTTAGATCAACGATGCATTTAAAAGAATAATGAAATTTGGCTTCTCTAAACTAATGAGATACACCTTAGAAAATTAAATACACTCACAATTTTTAATTAAAAAATTAATAATTGAAAATTATAAAAAAAATCAAATATATATATATATATATATATATATATATATAATAAATTTTAAAATTAATTATAATCTCAACTGTTAAAACATGCAACACTTAGTCCGCAGGATAGACACACCATCCACGGACTTTAGCCAATATACTGAATTACACAAATAGTGTGCACAGTACAAATAAATAAATTATATTATGCTGAGAGCCCGAAACATGCCAAGTGTCTAAGCCTTCATCTGCGAATATTAATTATTCGCAGTATTGTACTCATTAGTTACAAGTAGAAAGCATGTTTTGTCAATTCCTCCATTTGAACAGACTTTTTTTTTTTTTTAGATTATGAGGTATTTGAGGCTTATGTTTTACACTCAACTAATTTTTCATCCCTCCGGGTCAGTTCCTTTGGGACTAAAGTGGTATCTTCGGTTGTGATTTTATGTCCAAGCTAGAAATTGAATACAAAACCTTAGTTAAGAAGCTCAAACGCCGAACCACTTAACCTAGCAACTTCGGTTGACAGACTTTATTTTAAATGCTTATTTACGAATATGATAATAATATAACACAAAACAGGTGAATCACCGAATTTAAGTTGAAGTCGGATCTCCCCATATACGACATGACAACAATGGCAAATCAAATTTTATCTGTTTAATTCAAAAAGAAAAAGAAAATTAACTACCCCCTTCATTCGTTTTTAAGCATTATTTACAGTTATGATATTAAAATTAAAAATACAATTAATACCTTTTATTAAAAATATTATTTAAATTTTTATAATATCTTTTATATATGCTATTGATTAATTTTTGTCATTTATTTTTCATTATTTTTCTCTCTCTTTAATTTCACGATAAGTAGTGTATAAAATAATTAAAAATTAAGATAAGAATGTAATTGATAAAATTATAATTAATATTATTCTGAAAATTTAAATTAATAAAAAATATTTTTTTAAAAAAATAATTGAAAAAGAATAAAAGTAGTATCAAAAGAAATAGTGTTGCTGATTAGAGGATAGATAATTTTTTAAAATATTGATCGAAGTTGAATTTTACACATATTATGCTTTTTTAAAAATAAGTAACATGGCCCTTAAGATATATTATATAAAATAGAGACTATTGATATAAAAATATTTACACAATTAATTGATTAAAAATCTCTTTTAAGTATCACTTTTAAAGTAAACTTTTCATATTTATCAATTGAGAAAACATGTCATGTACTGACAGTGTATATAGTTTTACACTGTCATCCAATCACAAACAATCATTTGTTGAAAATTTGTTGACTTTTATAATAAATACTTTAAAAGTCATATCAATGATGATTTTTAATTGGTTGATAGTGTAAAACTTTTTATACTATAGTACATAACCATTAAATTCATATCAATTTATGGTCAAATAAAAGTGCAAAAGAATATTCTACACTGTAAGACTTCCCATATAAAGCCTTAGTAACATTATGGGGCCACCGAAGGTTCTTTACATAAATTGGCAAATTTAATTCGTCATATGTAAGGGTGAAAATAGACTAGGCTGCCTGTTAGGGGTTTATGGCTTGACCTACATAAGACTTGGCCTGACTTGATTTGTTTATTAAAAAGACTAAGTTTAGGCTTTTCAAAAAGCCTATTTAGGTAAAAAAAAAAAAAGAAGTTAGGTCTTGGGTAAAAAAAAAACTTATTAAGCTTAATAGGCTGGCTTATTTATATACATATATAATAAAATATGATTATATTATATATTATCTTATATTATATATATATGTGTGTGTGTGTGAGAGAGAGAGAGATTTATTACCGTACAAACACTTGTTTTTTAGTTGAAGTACGTTAGTAAGTTATATCTATAATGTATCTTAAAATACACCATGGTGACATACTTTAACTAAAAAATAAGTGTGTGTACGTTAGCAAACGCTTGTGGGGTTTGCTAATGTACATACACTTGTTTTTTAGTTAGAATACGTTAATAAGCTATAATTACAATGTATCTTAAAATACACTTACGATGTAGCTTGCTAACGTATTTCAACTAAAAAATAAGTGTATATACGTTAGCAAATCCATATATATATATATATATATATATATATACATATAATAATATAAAAGAATATGTAATTATTAACAAGCCTTTTTAGGCCAACAGGCTTACCAATCTTTTTATAAGTCTTATAAAAAAATAAGTTTTTAAGTAGGTTTACAGGCTAAGTTAGGCTTTTATGCAGGGCAAACTCAAGTCTTTAAAAAAAGTCTATGATAGATGAACATGCCAAACTCAAGCTTTATCTAAATCTCTTTAATGAAGATCAAACTCAGCCTTACCAGAGTTTAGCCTGACCTATTTCCACCCTAGTCATGTGTAAGTCAAATTTAAATCTGAACTATTTGACAAGTGCAGAATAAAATGTGTGCTTGTTTGATGCAATTGATTTCGTTTTGAAAAATGTATCAATGTTTTTTTAGCCCTTTTTTTTTCACCAAGAGTTTGCCATCATTTCTCATAAATGGACAAAAAAATTGACAAAAATTAAGAAAATTGTTAATAATATATTATTTTATTTTTTGATATAGGTTTTATTTTTGTTTTTGAGTGAAATATATATGATCTTATTAAATAAAAAGGTTCAATTACATTTTCTCTTAGTTTGTGTGTGATTTTTTCCATTCAATTTTTTTAATCAATTAAATTTTATTTCTAAAATTGAGAGGAGTGTATTAGTAAAAAGGGGAACACAAATAACAATTGCCTACATTAGGCTGTAACTTTTATAAAAGCTTATTTAATTAAAAATCTTAAATTTTAGGTTATTCAAAATTTTTTTTAAGCCTAATAGGCCGATCTATTTAAGTAAATATATATAATAATTTTTTTAGTATAATTATGGCATTAAATTTGTTATAATGTATTAAAATCATATATTTACCTTTCAAAATGTCAAGTATGTTGACCTATATAAAAAGTCAAACATATAAGTTTATTGAATGATAAATTTATGTCCTATTTAAAAGTCTTATTACCAAAATGCATTTAAATACATTATCTTGAGATTCAGATTAAACCTTAAAAATAAGTTTATATTATGTAAACAAATTAAACTCGACTCTTATAAAGTCTAGTTTGTCTATTTCCACTTCTGTTTCATGCTTTAAATAGCAATGATTTTATTTTTCATAGTTTTTAGTTTATTTTATGTATAGAATTTTCTCATTGGCCTATTAGCCAATTACCCTATTTAGAGATAGATAAGACCTATATAAATGTTTTAATGTGAAATATGTTTTCAAGTAGGCTAATAGGCCAAGATAGACTTTCTACAATGACAGGCTAGGCTTAAAAATAGATTAGGCTTGGATCTTGAATTTTTAAAATGGTCAAACTTATTTAGGTAATGCTTTGTTCAACCTAACTTATTTCTACTCATAATCATTTAGTCACATAAGTTTATTAATTTTTATAATAATTAGTTAAAAATTATACCTAACATGGTTTTTGATTATTTTAGAGAGTAAAAACTTTTATGTAATAGTGTATGAAAATTAAACTCACTTTCTCCAAACTCGAATATAAACAAATAAACAAAAAATTCATGTACGATAGTCTAAAATCTAAACAAATGTTAACTAAAATTCATGTATGATAGTCTAATTTCATCCTATTTAAGTAAATTATTTTCAAAATGCTCTATTTAATTCAGATTTTATTTCTCATGACTTTTAATTAGAGTTATATCAATTACATGTTCTTCAAAATGAAGAAAGAGCATTCTATTTACTACCATATAAAACAGTGTCCTAATACGGACACGTGGCATGATTTGACCAATTTGTTTCCCACCAAAAATTCCGTTACCGGCTTAAACATCTGGTTCTTCACGAGTTCACGGTGCTTTCTTTTCATTTTTTTCATTTTTTTGCTGGTGTTTTCTTTCAAGAAGAAATACAATACATTGACATGAGTACATGAACCGAAACTTGTGACCCCTTCTTTTGTAAAAGAACATCTAACCAATAACCATTGAGCCACATTGCATTTTTAATAAATATGACAGATATAATATATATTACTACATAAATCTATTTATGTTTTAATTATATATATATATATCGCATTTGTTAACGTACACCCACTTATTTTTTAGTTGGAGTACGACAAGCTATACTATTAGTATATTTTAAGATACATTATAATTAGAACTTGTTAATGTACTTTAACTAAAAAAACAAGTGTGCGTATGTTAGCAAATTCCATAAGCATTTGCTAATATATACACACTTAATTTTTAATTGGAGTACGTTAACAAGTTATAACATGATGCATTTTAAAATACATTGTAGTTATAACTTGTTAACGTGCTCTACCTAAAAAATAAGTGTGTGCAAATTAACAAATTTCTATTATATTATATTATATTATCATATAAATTAAAAAATATTTGTGTAACATTAATAAAAAAATGTTAATTATAATATCATTAAATCTCTTATGTCGATAATAATTAAACAAACTAAAAAATTAGTTGCAATTTCAACAACAACAAATATAAGATAATCTATCTAAATTAACAAATTATATGAAGACTACACATTATATTACTATTTCTATTAATTACTTACTCTTTTTTGGCACAATACGTTGAATCTAATTGGGCTTGACATTTGTTTTTAAATTGAATTTATTCATGTTATTTCTTCTACTAACAATTATATTTTAGAAGCATATAATTAGTTATGCGTATAATAACTTCCTCAATTTTCATATATAAAAATTATTATTTATTTTGTCTTAAGAAAAAATTTGATGAAATTTTTTATTTAAATTTGATAATCATTTTAGTATAAACGTAAATACCAAGGTGACCCGTGTAATTACAAAGGTCAACATACTAGTTTTATTTAAAACAACTTCCGTAAAATTGAAGTCTTTCATTAATTAACGTACAAGATGGTTTAGAGAATGAATTGAAGTTCATTTTTTGAATGAGTTGGAAAAAATTAAATAAAATTACTAATAACTAATATTCTTAATCAGTGTAAAACTGTAAGGAATTACTAATAGTAGTTCTCATGGCTGATTAACTATTTTGGGATCTTTTTCAAAACAAATTAGTAAAATGGGGTTGTTGTAAAACATATTATTGGCATTATCGGCATAAAGCTGTTTTGACCATTGACTGGTCAAAATCACTAGTTTGACTAGCAAGTATTAGTTCACGTTAGATTTATTTATTTATTTATTTTTTAAAATTACACATAAGTACTGATATGGAAAAAAAAATGTTATTGACAACAATTTTTGCTGTTGCTACTAGTGGAAATTAGAGGGTGATGCCATGTGGACATCACCCTATGATTTCCGCTAGTAGCACTAACGAAAATTACAGCTTGATATCACATGGTGTTACCCTCTAATTTTTGCTATTATTACTAACTGAAATTACAGTGATGAGACATGTGGTACATGACCGTGATTTTTGCTACTCAAAGTAGCATTTTTACCACCTATAGTAAGATGCTACCACGCACATTTCCACTAGTTTCACTAACTGTTTTACACACTGTATACTCTGATTTGATGAGATTGCATAGTGCAGGCCATTTCCGCTAGTCTAAATGGTGTAAATGACGTGCAGACCATAAATATGATTAAGTGGTGATTTTATATAACAAATTATAACAAAAGTTTTAAAAAGTTCAATATTTTATTATATGATATCATGAAACAGAAGGTTAGACGATGATTTTTAAAAAATATATATTTATATAATATAATATGAAGTATTATTTGTATGGAAAAAATTAATTAATAATAACAAGATGTTCAACTTATTTTAGAAGCTTTTCACTCTCACACCCGTAAAGCACAACACAAATAAAAAAGCTGAGAAAACATAGGAGGGTAGCAGCGGAAATGTCTACAGGGGAGTCGACTCGCAAAGCCAAATAAAATAATAATAATATAGATACAGATAAACGTGTGCTGTAAATTTTCAGAGGAAGTCAAGTTTATATTTATATAAACTTCCAAAGGAAGCCAACTTATATAAGCATCTAAAGTAAGCCACACGAAGAATAAAATCGAAGCAATAGTCCCCCGCCTTGCATACGTTGTCTTTTTTTCTTCTGTCTTTAGTGATTTAGACGCTGGAGATAAAAAAAATGAGGGAGCGTGTCTCTTTGGTTAGAATAAATTAGAAGCAAAAGAAGAGAAGGAAGAAGAAAGAAGTTAGGAGTTTTTACGTGCCATTCAGACTAGTGGAAATAGTTTCCATTATGGAGTCCCATCGTGATAGAGTGTACAGAATATAAAACAGCTAGTGATACTAACAGAAATGTACGTGGCAGTATCTTATTGAAGGTGGTAAAAATGCTACTTTGAGTAACAAAAATCACAGTCATGTGTTACGTGTTTCATCATTGTAATTTTTGTTGGTAGTAGCAGAAATTAGAAGGTAATGTCATGTGGTATCACGCTATAATTTCTGCTAGTGCTACTAGTTGAAATCATAGAATGATGCTATGTGGCGTTACTATCTAATTTCCACTAGTAACAGTAGCAAAAATTGTTATCAATAACATTTTTTTTGTCACATCAGCACTTATGTGTAATTTTAAAAAAATTAAATAAAAAATCTGATGTGGACTAATACTTGTTAGTCAAACTAACGATTTTGACTAGTCAATAATCAAAATAGCTCTATATCGATAATATATTTTGCAACAATTCCATTTTGATAATTTGTTTTTAAAAAGGTTCCAAAATGATTTAGTCCAATGTTATGAAAACCGGACCAGACTAGCTGGTCGGATCAGAAAACGGATGAACTGGTCACCTGACCAGTTCAAATAAACCACAGAACAGGCTTGAAAAAAAATCGATCAAAGAACTGGAAAATTGGTAAAATTAGTTAAAACCGGTTAAGAATCGGCCAAAAACCAATTCACAGGGGCCAAAGAAAAATGTTTAATACAACATTATTTTAATTTTTTTTCTTAAAAAAAAAACTAACTTCAAGTATTTATCATTTTCTTTTTTATTTTAAATATAAGCATGTTTTTATTAATAAATATTGATGTGTATAGCTAAAAATTATACTTAAGTATTATGACATATTTGATTTGTAATTTTATACGTATTGTAAATATAAAGAATCTATAAAATTATGTTTTGTTTTTAATTTTTAGAATTATAAAATTATGATATTATATTTTTTAATATTATTTTATGTATTATTTAATTATTATTATTATTATTTTATCAATACCAATTCAATTACAATTAAGTTATTAAACTTTAAATTAGTACCTTAATCGATTTAATGATCTGACTAATTTTAAAAACATGTGAGCCGCTTTCTCATCGAGAAAACATGTTGGGATTCTGGAAAGGGACGAGGCCATATATATCATACTAATGGATAAGGTTCCGTACAGGGAGCGTGAGACATGTGACTTTAATTTAATGGATACGCAACAATCCCCGGTGCGATTACTGCCAATGAAAGCGGATAACTTAATGCTAACTACCATGTCATAATCAAGACGTCTAGTCACTGACGTAATTAATTATTCTCAAAAGAGTAGTAATTTATAGCTTCTTATAATTTTTTATATTGTTTTAATATTTTATGAAAAAACTATTAAATAAAATATTAAAATTTTTAATATATTTAATACTCACACACACACACACACAATATATGAATAATTATCTTTAATAAAAGTATTTTTAAGAATTATTATTTATAAAAACATTTTTAATATATTTCTTTCAATGGAAGCATTTTAAAGGTTTTTTTAATTTTTTATTTCTTTCAATATATATTTTTTATTTTTGTTTCTAAATTAAATTTTAATATATATTTTTTAAAAAATATCAATAGTTAAAGGTGCATGTTGGTAAGACTCAAAATATTTAAACAATGATCAATTATCAACAGTTAAAGATGCAACTAGGTAAGACTCAAAATATTTAAACAATGATCAATAGCAAGAAATTAATAATTAATTTACAATGATCAAACTATTTTGAATGCGTCAAAGTTGCAAGTAGGTAAGACTAAAATGAGTTGACGTGGTAATAATTTCTCCCTATTATGTCTCCTTAAGCATAGTTAGTGTATACATTATTGGGATATAGAGAATAGGTACGATAAGAAAATCAGATAATGTTAACAACTTTCAACTTAGCTATTGAAAATTTTTTATTATGTCAAAAAGTTGGAACGTGAAGGACAAGTTTTATGAAAAGAGTATTCAAATACTCTCATTGAGATCTCGTTCTCAAAAGATGTAAAAGAAAAGAAAACTTCATGTTAAGGGATGAAAAGCCGGGGAGTGAAGTCTAGAAAGAATTTAATAATTAATTTACAAGGATTAAAATATTTTGAATGCGTCAAAGGTGCAGGCATGTACAGATGATTGGTTTTATTGACGAAGTTCCATAATTTCTATATATATATATATTTTATTGCTTTTATTAGTTTCGTTCTTTTACCATCTTATATCTTTTTTTTTTGACATTTTTGTAGCAGGTTGTCTAATTTATTTTAAGTAAAAATAGAGTTAAACAATCTCATCAAAGATAATTAAGTGTAAATTTTTATGTTATACAAATTATCTTTAAGTACATAAAAAATTATAACAATAATATTTAATGAGATTATTTAATTTTATTTTTACTTGAGATAAGTTATACAACTCATTTTATAATGTATACACATGCAGAAAAGTGTAATAATATCTAACCTCAAAGAATAATATTTAACCTCCAAAGAAAGTAATCAACTACTTTTTCACTTTATAAATAGGATAGGACTCGGACAATCTTGCCACAACAAGAAGCCAGCAACAAATCATTTCTTTCGTATTCAAACCTTGGAGAATGGACGTAGAAATGTCTACCAAGTCGCCGCTAAACTCTCCTCTCCAAACTACTGAGAGTGAGCATGACCCATTAACCACGTCAGATGAACAGATTTTGGAGCAAATTTACTCAACTCATGTTCACCGTGACACAAAGTTTGATGTCGACTCCCTGTTCACCCTTGTTGAAAACACTATTAGACGTTCAACCCACATTGTTGACAATGTTGCGCAGGTATATACAACTTTTTTCACTTTCTTCTTAATTTCCCTCTATGTTTTTTCTTAACATCTATCCTTCAAATATCCATGCACTTAATTTAAATAATTTTTTACAGGGATCCCATGCAAGCTTGGAGCAAATAGATGACAAGATTCCCCAGTTATTCAATTCACCACTCTGTACCCTGAAGCAGATTTCTTTTGAGGTCATTCATAGATCTAACTCAAAAAGAGAGAAAAAAAAAAAAGAATAAAGAGTCACTTTAGTTCCTGAAACTAGAAGACGCTGTCATATTAGTCTCTGAATTAAAGAAAATTAAAAAAAAGTCTTTCAAAGTACAAATTGACAATCATTAGTCCAAAATTAAAAAAAATGTGTAATTAAAGAGATAATATTACATATTTTTAGAGACTAAAATGACGATAAGTAATTAAATTTAAGGATTTATTTGACAGTTTAGGAATCTTTTTTTAATTTTCTTTAATTCAAAGACTAATGTGACAATACTTTTTACTTTTAAAGACTTAAAGTGGCTGTTTACTTAAAAAAAAAATATTATACACTTAAATATATGTAATATAATACAAAAACAGTGTTGATGAATTAAATTCATCATAACATTATATGACTATTGACTAATAAATAGCTCATGCACGTAACGTAACATAGTGACTTGTGGTGGCAGATGTCATGCAAGCCTCCAAGTGAGGAAATTGCTCACAAAACTACACTGGCCATACTTAACAAGCTCTCAAACTACGAGTGGGATGCAAAAGCGGTGCTGACACTGGCGGCTTTTGCACTGGAATATGGCGAGTTCTGGCTGCTGACTCAGCATCAACCAACAGACCCTCTTGCCACATCTGTGGCTGTTCTGAAGCGAGTGCCAATGCTCACAAGGCCCGCAGCACTTCAAAAGCACCGCCAAGCCATCGTTGAGGTGAACAATTTGGTGAAAGCAACGTTGCAAGTGATAAAGGTAATCTTTGAGTTGGAGAAGCTTACCACTTACAACACCAAGGATGTACCTGCTTTGGGACTTGCAATAAGGCAAATCCCTGTTGATGTCTACTGGGTGATCATCACTATCGTCGCTCTAGTTACTCAGATTGATTTCCTCACCACCGAATCGTAAGTTATTCAGCAAAAAAACTAATACTTAATTGTTTCATAAAACCTTCTTTATTGTTTTATTAATTAACTGTACTTTTTATTAAAATGTATAATTTCTTGATTATTAATTTAAGTGAGCACAAGCAAGAACTGTCTCACTATGGTCAAAAGATGGACATCATACTCACCAAACTGAGCAAGCACATCACACTCTGCAGACAACACATAGGTCAGCAATTATAATAATTGTCTTTGCCTTTATTCTTTCATCATGTTTTTCCTTAAAGCAAGTGTGCTTTTCATTCAAAGCTATAGGGCATGTTTGGATTAACGTTTACGGAGCTAAGTTCATGAACATCATTTTGAAAATGAGTTTGCAAAAGCAGCTCTCCCTTTCCTTCCATTTCAAACTAAGTTTCAACTTCAAGGCAAAATTAAAGCAAAACTCAGTTTACGATCAGATATAACTGAAAACCTAACATGCCTATAATTGATGGAATAAAAGGCATGGAGCAGTAAATGAGATGCTAATGAAAGAATTTGTCTATATTGTTTCAGATGAGGTAGAATATTATCGCAAGCTCTGGAAACTTTTTCAAACCCCCACTGAAATAGTGGAGGTGATTAAGGTTCTGATTTTCAACAAGGATGCTCCTCAGCCACTGTTTGATGGTGCTACTAAGACCATGGTTTGTGATTCCCTGTCAAAATTATTATAAATTTGTCACCATGCAAAAGAAAATGAGAGAGAAAATTATGCTTTTGTAACATCTAACTCTTGTTCAAATTTTTACAATTTAGAAATCTAGTTAAGATAGAAGAAAAAGTTAGAAGCATGAATAATGTCTAGAAAATAAATTGAGAAAAAAAGTATAGCAAAATTTTGAAATAAAAATAACATTATTCTAAAAGAAATGTGTATGAAGTGTGAACTGTAAAAGGATTCACATAATAGATTATCCTGTCCATATATATGTGAAACGATGCTTTCAATTGTTAATCATTCACGCATTTGTAGCTCTTAATCTTGCATTTGTTGCCTGGTAGGTCGACATCACTGTGCTAAAAAAGAAGAATGTGTACCTGTTTATTTCTTCCTTAGTCATCACAGAGGAAGAGATTTCTGTACTGCAACTTCTTTATGATTCAATTAAAACTAATAATCAGTATAAGATTGTGTGGATTCCCATTGTGGAGGAATGGACGAAGCAACAGCGTGAGAAATTTGAGGCTTTGAAAAGCAAGATGCCTTGGTATGTGGTGCAGCATTTTGGAACCATTGCAGGGTATAAGTACATTAAAGAAGAATGGCACTTCAAAAAGACACCTATGGTTGTGGTATTGAACCCTCAAGGGATGGTGCAACACACAAACGCATTCCATTTGATTCAGGCTTATGGAATGAAGGCTTTTCCCTTTACAACCAGGGATGAAGAAAAAATAATCAACGAATTCAATTGGGTTGACTCTGTAGTAGGCAGCATTCACCCCGACATAAACACCTGGGTAAGTAAATTTCACTAAAAATTAATTTCTTAGCATATTATATACATATACACTGTTTCAATAATATTGGTTAATACTTATCCTTTTTGTCTGTTAGATTTGCCACTGAATTAGTATAAACATATTTACAATGTGATACTTATAAGCAGATCAAAGAGCAAAAGTACATCTTCTTCTATGGAGGTAATGACGAAGAGTGGATCAAACAATTCAGTAAGTCTGCGGATGCCCTTGTAAATGACGACATTATAAAGGAGGCTAAGATTTCCATAGAGTTATTTCATGTGGAAAATGAAAACAAAAGCATTGGGAGGCGCTTTTGGAGAGGCATTGAGAGTTTGTTTATTATTAGTGTTCACAAGACGGTTGATGCTGTGACTCAAGAAGTGCAAAAGATACTTTCTTATAAGAATGAAACTGGATGGGCTCTCCTCAGCAAAGGGTCATCTGTGGTGGTGAGTGGTCACGGAACCGCAATCTTGAAGACAGTGCAAGAGTTTAAAAGTTGGAAAAAATTTGAGAACGAGAACGGCTTTGAGTCTTCCTTCAAAGAATACCATGCAAAGATTGTGGGCACCACTCCCTGCTGCTCACACCTTGAAATTCCTTACGTTTCTGGAAAGTTACCAGAGACCATCAAATGCCCAGAGTGTCCCAGGACAATGGAGACTTTCATCAGCCATAGATGCTGCCACGATGAGAATACCGCGAATGCCACTCGCTAGAATTCAATGTTGCTGGCTTTAGTTATAATAATGAACGAGTGTGTGAGAATATGAAGCTTTCCTGTTATGCGTATCTTTCAGAACTACTAGCTTGCTTCTCTAGTAAAATTAAAGGTGTGTCTATCAAGGAAATAAAAACTGTAACGGTGTGCATGTTTTCTAAAGGTGTGTCTATCAAGGAAATAAAAACTATGACGGTGTGCATGTTTTCTAAAGGTGTGTCTATCAAGGAAATAAAAACTGTGACGGTGTGCAAGTTTTCTATGTAATATGGGGCTGTAATATTGAATCTTAGCATTCAATTGAGTTTCTTTATTGATTGTGTTGCTATGTTTGAGTATATCGTGAGTAACTTCTTTATTTTTCTCTTTAGGTTTAGAACATTAATAGGTGTTGGATTATTTGAAAATTTTTAATTAGGTCATTATATTAAAAAAAATTATAATTATGTCTTTAATTTTTTTACAATTTTTTATGATTGGGTTTTTAGAGTTAATAAAATTGTCACAATTTATTATTTTTTTTGTGATTTTAAGTCATTATAAACTAATTTTAGGAATCTAATTATAAAAATTATAGAAGATTAATGATCCAATTACAATTTTTTTTAGTTTAAGAACCTAATTAAAAATTTCCAAAAAATTCAAGGAGCTTCTTTTTACTCATTGGAATATATTGTTTGTGATTTTGGCAAAACTATTACAAACCCCGTGCTTCTATGATGCTTGACACTTTCTTGTTCTCCTCCACCTCACTATTCCACCTTTAACGACCAAGCAAAAATGGCAATTGGTAGGTGTGCTCATGATTCGTCCTGTCCCACCAACCTGTCCCGACCCAAACAAACTTTTGATGTGTTTGAGTTTAAGAAATTGGACCTAATGCATTTTGAGGATGAGCTCTAGTTATACTTAGGGTCCTCTCAACCCGATCTAATGTTATATAAACTTTTAAAAAGTATATTTTTTAAAAAATTATGTATTAATAATACAACTTCTTGACTTAATAAATAATTTTTTGTCTAACATGATACAATTAAAAATGATTAAGTAGAATAACAGCTTAATAATTATAATTTAATTTTCTAAAGTTGCGCAAAGTAACAACTTAGCAATTATAATTTAATAATCTAAATTTGAACAGAGTAGCAATTTAATAAAAATTAAAGTTTAACATTAAACAAGAGAATATAACTAAACTCTTTTAAATGGGTTTTTGAACTAAGAGCTTTCCTTTGGATTGCCCATGGCGATCAAGTGACTCTTAGGACTTCTGAAAACTTTAGGGGGTTTGAAAATGAATTTACAAATGTAACTATTTTTCGGGCTAAGGAAAATGATTCTAAAAAGGTTTGCGGGCTTTTCTTTACAAAATTTATCTCTTCTCCTCTCATCTTGGCTTCTGATAAAGGAAAAGACTTAATAATTCATCATGCATTGTGACATCTATGGATTGTTGCTACCCTTTTGGGGGCATGCTACTATCCTTCGGGGAGCATGAATCTTATATAGATTCTTAAATCTTAAAGGGCAAATAGCCTTGTACATAAGTTTGCTATCCTACAAGGACTACTGTATTGTGCACACTATAACTGTATCTTCTTAAACACCAATAGGGTAAAATAGCTTCGTACAAATTTCACATAATTGCCTGTTACAGGGTTCACGATGCCATAATATCTAAATATGGGTACCCTTATGCATCATGTGCACTAAATAAAAGATTTAATGACTGAGTGGATAGTTGGCCATGCATTGCTTGCATTTTGAATGACTAACCTATGTTGAGACTTGGTTGGGATTTGATTATGCTCATGATGCTATGCTATTTGTTTGATTGTCTGGTTGTTTAATGGATGTGTCAATGTGGCTTAAACATACCATATATTTTGATATTTGCTTGAACTAAACTGATGGATGACTAGATTAAGGGACTAGGAATTATACTACCATGTTATATGTTTCTACTGATACTTCATGGTTCATACATGTATTAATTGTAATTGTACTGCAGCTTAGGTTATGTTTTACAAATTTGTGTAGGTTGCTATAATAAGGTGGCATACCTTTTTTGAGCTTGTTATACTTCGTTGATATGCTATCTATATTTGTTTATCTCACCCCTTGTTTTTGTTTCTTAGTTGTGGCCCTACTTGTCACCAAGCAAAGGATGGACGGGCGTCGTCGTATATGGATCACCCTAGGAGATAAGGAGTGGACAAAGCATGGTGAATAGCCCAATGAGGGAAACTACCAGAGTGTTTTCTCGAACAGAATGACCTTGCAGCACGGTGACATTGACAGGAATGATCCCAACCAGGTGACTTTGGTGGTGTACGATCTACACTTGTCCATGCCGGTAGATAGTAGGACTTATTAGTTCTAGGCCTCTACCTTTCCTCTTCCATAACCTCTACTACCTCGAAATCGAACATAGAGGGAGAGTCATAATGATCCCAATGGTTGTTGCGATAGTAAGGCAGGGGAGAGGACATGCCCCTAATAGGCAACATGACCCTCCAACCATTAGACTCAAGGGTAACAAGACTCGGATGATTGCTAGGAAGGCAATGCTTTCGTGTATGCCTACCTTTTCTTGGACTATTGGGTCCTTGAGAGCCTCTCAGGACATCACTGAATAAATAGCCCAAATGGTGAAGGTAGGGATGGTAGTGAGAATAATGAGGACTCCCTTAGTGACTTCTTTAATGATAGTGACTCGAGCATGTCTTATCATATAGGTCAAGGTGGTTACCCTTCTAGCTAGTAGGGTTAGTGATGGGATTAATAGTCTTGGTTTGTAGGGAAAGTCAACGGTGTTAGTAGGTTATGTCTATAACACCATATAATACCAAAGTTCATATCATAGTACCACTCCTGAGAGTCGATGTCTCGACTACTCACACTCTACAACCCTACATCAGTCAAAACCCTTTATAGGTAGCCTTTTTCGAGATACTGATAATTAGCTTTGATACCACTTTGTTTGGTCGCTTTCAGGATCAACAACTATCCCCACGAACTAGCAAAAGACTTTTCAGCATGTTTTGTCCTCACTTACATGCTTCCTGGAAAACTTCTCAAGAGGTCACCTATCCCAGAATTGATCCAAGTTAAGCATGCTTAACTATGGAGTTCTTAGGTGATAGGCTACCAAAAAGTAGATGCATCTTGTTGGTATAGGTAGCACCTATTAATTCCTTTAAGCTATCCTCAACTGTATAGTCTCATACCTATATAGCTTTTGGATCCCTCTTATTCTAGTGTGTATTCGATTCATTCATATATCTCTCCCACTAGAAGCTTACAAGGAGCCACTCCTTATCCATGTCTTATCTCTTTTGTACCGGCAATCACTCCTTACCCTCATCAATGCCCGGGATGTTACAATGTCTGTGTTGTTGTTTGTTGGGATAGGATTTAATAATTTCAATAGATTACCGTGCCTTTATTTCTTGACATATACCCCTTGGTTCTATAAACCTAATATTTTATTTATTGCACTTATCTATGCATAGGATCTCTCCTTTATTAATATTTAAGATTTTTGTAATACCACTCCTATGACACCCTTACCTTAGTTTTACAACTATTTTTCTATTATTTGTGGATTTAAAATCGGGAAGGACTCTCAAAATTCTACTCTCCACCATTACGTTTAGAAAATTGAGAACTATTTAAGTGTGATTTTTAATAATTTTTTCAGGGTGGAGTCCGGAGAAATAAAAAATGATGATTATGTCCTGATTTCTCAACATGAAGAGTTGGCATGTAAAAAAGATTCAAATGACTACAAATGTCATTTTAGCCTAAAATCATGTCCTATATATTAAAATATAATTTTCAAAAAAATTTGAAATTCTTGTAGAAAATAACCAAAATGTCCCTAATTGTCTACTAAGCCAAACTAGTATTGGTTCTAAAAATAGTAAAAGTAACATTCTTAGTACATTTTTAGGTAATTTTATAATTTTCATAAAAATTTTGAAATTTATTGAGTTAAAATGAATTTAATATGAATTTTTAACTCAAAAATATTAATTAAATATTTAAAACTCAAATTTTTTATAAAGATTAATTTTAATTTCTAGAAATTAATTTTAATCATAAAATAAGGTGGATACCAAGTTTCACACAAAAAATTCATTAATTTGATATTGAAATTAAATTACTAAAGTTTAACGATAACGATTGAATTAACCAATAAAATTAAAATTGAATGTAGAAACTTGAGAAACCTCTGTAAGGTAATGCAGAGAAACCTCTGTAAGCCAGGGACTAAACTAATTTGACATAATTACCACGTGTCACAAAGGTGTGACATCATCTTAGATGATGTCATTTATAAGACATCATCCAAGGTGCCAAATCACCTACACTTTCCTCTATAAATACTTTCCATTATGAAGCCTCTTTAACCCTCTTGTGCTATTGGAAAAAATTGCAAGGCTCTCTTCCTCCTCACTCACCAATTTTTTTTTTATCACACTCAAAAGCTTAAAGAGCCTTCACCATCCAATATCAAGGGTGCTTCCATTGTCAAGCTAGGAAACCACCTCTACCTTCATCCTTCTTCCTCCTCTTCATCCATTTGTGAGGTAATGGGGGGAGTGGAGTAGGTCCTTAAAATGATATTTTCACATGAATGTTAGTGGGTTTTCCTTAAACCTATATTTTGTGGTTGTAATCTCAAAGTTCTTCCTTTTCTTTCATTGTTGTTATTGTTATTAATGCTTGTTGTTAACGATGTTCTTGTGGAATGGCTGCTGAATTCTTTTTTATTGGACCAATTATTGATAGATTAAGATTGATATTGATTTGGTGATATTGTATTTTGTTGGATTTGTTAAAAAAAAAAAAACCTGAACCTTGCTTGGCTTTATGAAGTTCACATTTTTTGAGCTTGTCAAAGGAAGATTGATAATTTTTTTTCTAATAAGGGTTAGATTAATCTATGTAATAAAAAGTTTTATGAACTTTGGTTTTCCTTTACATAGTTCATGATTTTATAAATCCAAATGGGTATTTGATCCCAAAAAATAAAATAAAATTGGCTCTAGTGTTGCCCTTAAATCTCATAGCCTTGAATGTCTTTAAGAGAGTTTGATAAATTCTTTTTTTTCACATTAGATGGATCAATTGATGTTATGGGAAAAGTTTTGAAGATTAATTTAGCTTAGTATAGCTCACAATTTTAATGAAGTGTAGAAAGTTAACAAATGATTTTGAACCTAAAATAAGTAGTGAAGTTTAGATTAAACTTGGATAAGTGGTTAGTAATAAAATTTTTCTACTATATTGGCCTAATTTGTAATGACCTATGACGTTAGTTGTAAAGTTGCCACAATGAAGAGATACTATTTGCTCAAAAACTTGACATATAAACACTTCATTTTCTTTTAAATTCATTATTACGAAAACTCTTAATTAATTTAGTTATGAAAATACAAATAAATTTTTAATTAATTAGTAAATATCATCAACACCTCAAAACAAATCATAACTGAAAGTATCTCACCACATAAAACCACATTGGCAAGAGTTATCAAAACATATAAAGACTATAGTCATTCAAAAGTATAAGTCATGGGCCATTATAGATAAGCCCTAAAGATACAACCAACACCGGGGAGAGGGGTACAAGAACTCACCCTAAGAATTGGCCATCTACACTACACCTAATACTAATTAGTCCCCTAAGGATAGTAAGGAGAGGTTGTCCTCATAATGACCTCACTTGAAACCACGTCCACATCCTTAAGTTGCCACATGAAACATGTTATGGTAAGCCCTAGAGTTCCCTCGGGGGAATAAAATGTGTAGCAAAAAGTTAGTTAAATATAACTTCTCCTACTTCTCGGTCAAGAATCTGTCCAGTGCCACTCCCTTAGATGGTAGGGAGGAGCTAGATACTAAACATCTCATAAAGTCTCGACGCATCCATACTCTCCACGAGATTAATCATCGTGGTCATCACAGCCACACACACACATAAAACACACAATCAAGAATAAGCTACAAAAAAGAAAACATAAATGTAAAATAGAAATATATGTAAAGAAAATAATCAAAATTAAATATCATAGCAATAGCATGGTCAACAGTTCATACTTAATCATCACAAATCAAGCAGAGAAACTTAAATAGACAGGGAAAATGGAACATCTCTGGTATTCAATGTCATGAAATGTAACAACTGCTCCATGGAGATTATAACATCGAGTGACCAGGCTAGAAGAATCCCTTAATCATGGTAGAATAAACAAGACCCATTTAAGCAAGAAATGGCATGTGTTAAGACCATTAGGGGGATATAGGAACTGATTCATGGAAGCGATGTAGTGGTCACATCAGGATAGATATAGTTAGTAATGGCTTTATCACGACATAGTATTTGTGAGTATCCTTGTCTACATGTGGGATTCGCCCGTCTACCTATCCCCAAGGAAGCCTATCCTCCACTAACCCTTCCTGCACTAGGTATGAGACCTAACCAAGCAACCATCAACTTACGTGCATACTCACCAACACAGCATAAGCTACTGCAACACAGTTGAAGCTGCAAACTCATGCATGTATGCATGACATAACCATTCACTAACAAATAGACAATAATGGCATCATATATTATAGACAAATTATCATACACATGATTTAGTCATTAATGTTATCCACATTATTCCCATCATCGATTCACCACACTTATCCTCAAGAATAACACCATTATGTGCCACCGCATTGGGCCCTATCCATCGTTAGCCCATTATCATGTGTCATAACATGGAGCCCCAACCATCGTTGGCTCTGCAACAATAGGATCCTATCCAGAGCGATCCCTAGTTGAGGATAAGCAGAGGTTCTACATAGAGTAACCTCATAACACAGTCCTCATACAGAGTAACTTTGCTTATAACAAGTTGAAACTCTATTTAGAGTGATTTAAACTCAACAGTAAAAGTTATATTCAAAGAAAATATAAGTTAATTAACTTCAATTAGATTATTTAAATAAGTCATCATAAGATAATTAAAATAAGATTTTGAAATATTGAGGATGCCTTAAGAGTATCAAAAAGTCAAACAAAATCAACTTTATTAAAAGATTAGGTTTTCATAAAACTTGACTTTATAATTTACAGAGTTATTCTTTACAATGAAATCATTTAAAATACTTTTCAAAAATTTAAATAAAATAGAAAAGATAAATTTCCTTGGAAATCATATTTAACTTTTATTTAAAAAGATCCATAGTTAAATTTTAAGTGTAAAAATATCATATTCTATAAAACTAGTAAAAAAGTTATAAAACTTTTGTCAAAACAGATTCCAAAGGTAGCTAGTTTCTGGCCTTGGATTTGAAATTCATTTTGCAAAAGTAAATTATTTTTGTTTGACATGATCTCTATATGGTTAAAGAGGAAATTTTGTCTATTTTTTAAAATGTTAAAGATTACCTCAAGCAAAAATCTATAAAAAAAGATGAAAAGATAACAAGACAATAAAGTTAGGATGACTTGTTGGAGGACAAGCAAATATGTTTTTCTATTTCTCATATCCAAACAAATTTTACAGAATCTAAACCATTTTTTTTCCTAAAATTACACTTAACAAAATTTTCAAAATGATCAAGAACATTAAAAACAAAGGTCTACACCATTTTATATGATTTTTGAAATTTCACAGTTCTCAAAATCACTTTCAATCAGAAAATAAGTAAAATTTTAGTTTCTAAAATTTATTAAAAATACAAAACCATGCCAAATATAGGCAAATCATATATGCTTGGAAATATTTTTGTGTCTACTTTTTGGTCTCCAAAAGCTTCAACATTTACACAACAGTACCTTCTAGAATCACATTTTACCACACACTGCCAGACTAACATTTTTAGAAATCAAAAGGCTCAACTTTTTTGTTTCTTAATCTTTTAACATATTTGTTGAGTCTATTTTGGATAAATTTTGTCTAGTTTACAAAAAACAACAAACACTTAAAAATATCAACCACAACTATATATAGCAAAAACAGTGAACTATGCTTAGGAAAAAAACAAAAACAGCATCAGGAACACTTTGAACATATGCACAAAAATGATTTCTTTCATCAAGTTTACAACTTTTAAAAATATCAACAACATTTATAAGCAACAAACCACACCAAAAATAGAATAATCACAATGCAAACACAAGGAAAAAGATTAACTTTCCTTACTCTTTAACAAGATCCTTCAAGCTTTAGAAAAGGGTTTTGCAAAAAGATGAGTATCTCCTTCAATCTTTGGTAAGATGAACAATCAACCAACACCATGAATGGTCAATATATGAGATGAACACAAGAAAAGAACAAGGTTTAAAACTAAAGGAGTAAAGAGAAGGGTTTAGACCACTTAGGTATTGATAGAGATGAAAAGATAAAGATAGAAGAAGATGAAAAGGATGGAACTCACCTAGACAACCTCTTATACACTTGAAGATCTCAACTCAAGCTCTAACAGTTAAGAAATTTTCAGAACAAGGGGGGAAAGCTCTCTCTAGCTCACGGTTTTGGAGAGGGAGAAATGAGAGAAAACTTTGCCTAACACCACTTATAAGACAACTTAAGTGAAGGGCAAAATAATAACTCACAAAATGGTTACAAATTTGAATAAAATTGGAAAATGAAATCCAACTTCTTCACCAAGGGAGAGTGAACGGCCAAGCCACCAAAACCATGGGTCGTTTGGCAGTTTTGGTACATTTAAGTACACTTAGGGTACTTATGACATGATCTTCTGTAGGAATTAGGAGAAACACTTTTAGTTAGATTACAACTAATTGGTTAGCTTAGGAGAAACAAATGGTTAGCTCACTTAGGTTGGGCTTGGACGTGTAGGCCTTAGGTCTAGGTAGTAGAAATTTTTAAATTTCTCACACTAATAGAGAAAAAGTGATCAAATGCCAAAATTGATGAAATTAGATTTAAGGTTTCTAGCACTTGAATCAATTAAAACAATTTAATTGAAATTAGAATCTAAATGAGTTTATGACTCTTCAAAATTTCTCTAGATAAGGCTGAACAGTCTCTTCCCAAGTTAGGCAGTCAAATTTACTTTATCTGGTAGGATTTTAGATAGATTTTCTAAGGGACAGACTCATCAGGAATAAAATCCACTTGGCCGTAAGGAAAACTAACAACTTGTATAGAATTCAATCATAATTAAATTAATTTGATTATAATTAAATTCCATAGCCTTGCACTATTCATCAAATCTCTATAGATATTTTTCTATTTATCTGATAGTAGTGCAAATTCAATTCCTAGAAAATTCTTCTGCAAAAATTTACACAGAAGAAAAATATAAGTTTTAATTAATTCTTTTCATGGAAAATTAAATTAAAATTTTCTTTTTAAATTATTTAAACATTTATTCACAGATTAAGAAGAAATAGGTATTATATAATTGAAAGAAGGCTCTTGGCCTAATACAAGAAAAAGGAGGAAATTACCAAAATTGTAATAAGCAGCAAAGTAAAGTGTGATAAAGGATTAATTTAGTCAAGCAAAGATTTATATTTAGTTAAGAATGATTTTAGAAATAGTTTTAAACTAGTGAACATAAAAAAATAGCAAAAGTAAAATTTTTTACTTGTAAACTTTACAAAATTTTCCAAAATTAAAACCCATCCAATTATTGGGATTTTTAGCTTAGACCACACTTAGGTTTAATTAGACTTTGGTAAAATAAAAAAATAAATTAAGGTAACCCTAAGGACTAAAATATTCACATGATTGTTCATAGTTGATACATGAAGATGATGAGGCCTATCCCATTCAACCTCCATATTGACTATCATGAAGTGGGGACCTAGAGTTATCACAAGGACTTAGATTACCTGACCTATATAGGCCTCGTGATGATTACTTTCAATTCTTCCATTCCTAGGGTACTTATGACCCCCATTTTTGTGATTATACCTATCTCAATAGCATTGATACCACTATGAACTTCTTCTATGCCCCTCTTCCACCTCCATGACTGCCAGCAAACCCTAAAGTCCCTTTTATGGCATTGTATGTAAATGTTTGTCCTCATCTTCCTGAGTTACCACCAGCTAATGATCAGTTAAATGACAAGCAGCTACCAATTGATGATATAGAGGGCTCATCTATGGAGGTAGTACTAGCTAAGTCACCCATTAACTCCCCATGATTAAGTATCAGGTAAGGATGGCCAACGGATAACACACCTCTTCACCCTCCTCTTCATCTGGACTTGGGTCACCTCACAAGATGCCTAATGGACATGCTTATCATGTAGCTGTTGAGGACTCCAGACTAACAAGGATTTGTAGATCTTGACTGGTGGCCTTTTTTTTCATATATGGGATAGGATAGGTAAACACTGCTCTAATTAGGACTTTTGATGTATATAGTGGGGTAAGAGGTGTCTCTTTTTAGATGTACATTTTGACTTTTCCTATATCCTAGTGACTTTCCTCGTATTTTAGTTTATTTTTTTTAGCTCAGTTGATGGTATATATCTCAGTAACTAGGATGTACTTTATTTTATGACAATGTGTGTGTGTGTATTGATAAATCTATATTTATGTAGATTTATAAAGCAAGTTCACATGATTTTTGCATCAACTCATTGGAAATTTTTGAGAAAATAGACCATTAATGAAGGATTTCATGTGATGTGTGTTTCTAAGCTTTTTATTTAAAATTACATGAATTGCCTTAATTTTGTTGAATTTTATGTAGGAAGTTAGTTGAGCAAAGAAAAGAAATCCAGTCCACAGGTATAGAGGAGTAATATACTTATCAAGTGGGTTTAAAAGAAGTCTATAAGTACAAGAACGGGCCAAAAAGGAGACTTAAAGTATAAAATGGAGTGCACAAAGTTGTACTCGCCTGGCGGGCCTTACAGGCCGCCCAGCAGGATTTGCCTTGGAGGTATTCCGCCGGGCGGGTTAGATAGTCCGCCCGGCGTCAAAGCGAAGCGCATTCCGAAAAACCGCCCAGCGGGTTTCCAACCTTGCTGGGTGGGTCCGAGGTCCAAGTTTTAATTTTATTTGAATTTTTAATGAACCTAGATTGGGCAGAATGGACCGGGGTTAAGTCTTCTACTTCAAAATTCTGAAATGATATTACAAATAGCAAGGAGCAAAGCACAAAAGGGGGGATCGCGGTCTTATCTTGATTTTTTTCTCAATTCTTCCTTTTTTGCTCTTTGGCTTTTGGAGAAGGATTCTTGAGGACCAATAGGATACTCAGAGTCAGAAATTGGGGAAAAACCTTTTTCTGTAAAAGATTTCTTCTTCTCTTTCCTTTGATGTATATCTTTAAAATTATGATTTCTCTTCTTGCCATGAGTAGCTAAATTTCTTGTTAGGGTTGTGGTGTACTTAGTGTTTGAAACCCCTAAATGTTTAATTTTAATTGAATTCTTGTTTCTATTTAGTCAATTAGATTGCTCTACTGTTTTTATTTTCTTACTTGGAATTGATCATCCCTTGTATGCTTCGAATCGATTAATTGAACGGCAGCCGTACCGCAATTAATTGGTAGACGTGTAGGGTAATCAAATTAGGTTTTGTCGTATGATCAACCTTCATTCCTAATTTCCAATTGGATTAAATAATTAATTTAATCCTCCCCCTTTTATCCCTCATGCCTTCCTAGGGTTTTAATATCTCACATGATCAACTGGGAAATTAACTTAGAAAGGACTATTGCAATTTATGACCAACAATTGACAATAAAATTCGTAGGGGAATATTGGTAATTGATGAATAGTAAGATGTTCAATTAGAATTAGATGTGAAGAAACTTAAGAGCACGAAGGAAACCACAACCCTAAGCCTATTTTTCTCTGCTTGTCATTGTTTGTTTTACAATTCCTATTTTACGTTTATCACTATTGAACCAACCCAGTACCTATTTAATTTTACCTAAACAATATAGAATCTCTGGAAACTGGTAATCACCATTTAGTCCTTTGGGTTCGATATCTGGACTCACGTCCTTTTGTTACTACTGCGATAAGGGTACGCTTGCCCTTGAGCGTATTTTTAGCGCATCATGTATATATATATATATATCGACTTTATCTTCTTATCTTTTATTTTCATTTTCAAATTCTGTTTTAATTACTGTTCTTCTATTTTAAAAGTTTTAAAAGACAAACAAAGCGAAAAACAAAAATAAAAAAATCTTTCTCACATTTTCTTTAACTCAAACTTAATAACTAATTAAATAATAAATGAGTATGGGTTGTGGTCAATGTGAATGAATGTCACATGTCCCAATACCCTGTACTTAACTGCTATCAGGTGCTAACAAACATGATCTCTATGTTGTAAAGTATTTTAATCTTATGTTTTTGGTTACTGAGTTTTATACTCACCGGCATCCTCAGGCTGATTTGTATTGTACATATAAATAGTCTATCAGATACCTGAGAGCACAATCACTATAAATGGCCAAATTTTTATATCTTCCCTATGCGAGGGTATTATAGAACGTTTGCTTGTTACAAGTTTCATGTTTTTCAAACCACTAACACAGTTTTACATTCATAGGAAAAATTTACCCTCGTTTTCATCAACTTGAAGAAAATAAAGTTTCAAAATCTTAATTCCAAAAGAATTCTAGTAAATTCTATTCCCAACACGTTGGGTCCTTACACAAAATTTATAAAGAAAACTAGAACGGTAAAAAAAAAATACATTTTTAAACTTAAAACATAATATTTTGATATATTAAAATCTATTATAAATTTAAAACATGCTATTAATAAAATAATTACCATAATTATAAATAATATTCTATAAAATTTAAAAAATTGATTATCTTGTTATATAAAATTAATATTCATTTAAGATTTAATGATTTAATTGATATATTAAATTAAGTAGAATATATACTTAATATAAATGCCTTAATTATTATAATTAAATAATTAAATATAATAATGTCTTTATTAACATGTAATCAATTAGTATTTAAAGTAATATAGATCATTTTTCATTACAACAGTATCTTTACAATAATAAAAAATACCATAATTAGCATAACTATAAATAATAAATAATATTATATAATATTTAATGAAACAAAAATTTAAGTTAATAGAATAATAGTATGGATTATAGGAAATATGTAATATTTAAGGAAACAAACTATTAATAAAAATAATTACCATAATTATCATAATTACTGTGATTATAAATAACATTTTATAAAATTTGAAAAATTGATTATCTTATTATATAAAATTTAAGATTTAATGATTTAATTAATAAATTTAAGTAGAAAATATGCTTATTATAAATGCCTTAATTATCATGATTATAAATAACATTCTATGAAATTTGAAAATTCAAAAACTTGATTATCTTGTTATATAAAATCAAAATCCATTTAAGATTTAATTATTTATTTGATGAATTTAGGTAGAATATATACTTATTATGAACGCTTAATTATAAACACCTTAATTACTATAATTAAATGTCAATAATGTATTTGTATGTATTAAAAAAAATTGGTGGAATTTAGGTAAGAAAAAAATGAATATGGTGATGCCATGGCATCTGTTACGTGGCAAAACCTTCTTTTATAATAGATAATATATAATAAATATAATAGATAATAGATTAATTCCTTGTTTTAAATAATTAATGTTTAAAAAAAGAAGAGGAATAAACTTAGGGACATTTTAGATATTTTAACAAAAACCATATCGTCACTTTAGTGTGTTGACCTAGGAGGAGATGGAAATTTGTTAAGGTAAATCCATTTTTCCCCTTCCTTTTTGAAGTTAAAACTAAACAACTGGATATTCTGTATTTTATTGCTTTTCCATTGTTTTTTTTTTTCATTTTTTCTAAAAATTAAATCAAACGACACCTACTTTTTTTTTTCCTCCAATCCACTTTACGTTCTATATTACAAGGTAAAACAAAAAAGGCATTTTTACCAGAGGTATATATCTTAAACACTTCACAAATAAAATAAATAGATAATCTACTAACTGACCCTATGAATTAGAATATGTAAGGTTGTAAAGAGAAAAGAATGAAAGGCTTAAAATTGTTAATGCACAACTTGGTATAGAAGTTTAATTAGTTTTTATCTTCTTTTTTTCCCCCCTTTTTGAGTGTTATATGCTAGTTTCCTCTGTTATTAACAAATGCAAACAAGATGATTATTTATAGCCTTCCAATTCTTCTTAGAAACACTGAATCTTCAATGTGGTATTCTTGGATGAATCATTTTGACTAATGGAAATGTTGTTAAGTGCATATATTAATTTTTTATCCTTCTCCTACAGAGATAATAGAGTTGTTGTGTGGTGAACACAAGAGTGCATCTCCGGTGAGCTCCTACGGTGGTTGTTGGTGTCTCCAGTGGTGGCATCTGCAAGGACTCTGATGCCTAAGTCAGTATGATTCAAGTGTGAGTGAATATGAGAGGGAATGTGTGTACTTGATGGGTATAGAGTCCTTTATATAGTGTGTTTTGGAACAAAATTCTATTAGAACTAGGTGCCACATGGCAGCGTGCGTTTGGGTACCTTATTATACGCGTTCCTTACCATTAGGCGCTTTTCATGCTATACCGGGATAAAGATGGAGTTGGTCCGAGATAGCAAGGGTTTACAAGCCAGGGTACCTGTGGCCATGCCAGCCAGGGTAGGTGAAGTGAGAGCCGACTTAAAGCTGTAGGTCCAAGTAACCTCCAAACAAGAGTCATTCAATTTGTGCAGGTTTGCAGATGTAGTAAAGATAGCTTTTGAATAACCTTTCTTCTCTAATATTTTTTATTAATGGTAGGTGAGTCTACCTTATTTTTTCCTTTTTTGTACAACAACATGAAGCTTTGGAATCACTTTTCAAAGCAAGAGAAAGATTGTTGGGGAATTGGATCCTTGAATGTGGCTTAATGAGTTAAGCTTATGGATTTGACTAATATTTAGTGTGAACATAATGTCTCAAATTTTACACTTCAATTAATTTTATTATCCTTGATTGTAAGGTGTTGAACAAATTATTAATGTTTTATATAAATGTCATTATTGAGACAATTGGTACTTGTTTATACCAACATGTTGTGCAAATGTCTATTTTTCAAATATTTGGTAATTGGACAAACTATAGGTGTAATATTTTAGGTATTTTTAGTATTATTTTTAAATTAAAATTAAATTAGAATTTAATTTTGATAATTAATATAAACTTTTAAAACCAGTTTATTATGCAGGTTATATCATGAAACTTCAATTTTAATTTAAATGCCATATAAAACATTACACCTAAGTTGTCTATGGTAATTATGACCTTAATTATTTTATCAAGTTTGTACATCATTTGTTGAATTAAAGATAATGAAATTTATAAACATTACTTTGGACCTGAAATACAATTCATAAATTTTCTAGCAAATAGAACTAAATAACAATTATAAAAAATTATAAACATATGCAATATTGTTTTAATTATACTTGATTGTACTATTGATGTAAGTCATCAAAAGTAAATGTCTTTTATATTATGATGTGTGGATATTTCTTTAACTCCAATACAAATCTTTGAATATTTTTTTTAGAATTTCTAAATGTAGATGATATAATTGAGAAAGGTTTTTTTTATGCTATTATATAAATGAAACAAATATTATTGGACTTGCTATATATTAGTAACTTAAGAGGATTGCACCAACATTACGTTAGTCTGAGTGGAATTGGGTTTGGATACCTTAAGCAATATATTGGGTTTGAGTCTTGTAAATAAAACAAAAAAAGTGGTTTAAAGTTGATAGATACTTTATACCTATAATATGGTAGTGAAAAAAAGAAAGAAAAGAACAAGGTTATGGCAATGAGTCTAATATGAAAGAAAAACATCAAGGTGTGAAAAAAACGGTTTTTAGATATTAATTCTAGACCATTTTATATTTCATGTGTGTTTGTCATAGTCTAAATTTGATACTTTGTGATATGACTAATTATTGTCCTCAAGCTACATCTTTTTTAAAGTACTACAATGCATAATACACTATTTTCTTGTTTTACTGAAAGATGGAAAATTATACAAAATCATATCCCTAGCTTAACTCTTAAATCATTCAATAAAAGACATGAAAATGATCAATTTTGTGTATAACATGTTTCTTAGTTAATTGTGGGGGGATTTTCCAAGCCATTTGCAAATTCTTACGAATCATTTATCTTTCTTACATGGATTATTTTTTTAATTTTTATATAGTTCCGTGTTTTGAAAAGATAATAAAATTCAGTTAAATAATATATATTCTTTAAAATATGACTACTATTTTAATTTTTATAAAAAAAATTATTTATTTTTACTCACAATTAATAAAGATAATAACATTTTTTTTGTCACCATGTTATTGATGCAAAATGTCTATTGGCTTTGTCGATGACTAATTTTTGTCAAGAAACCTGATTGACTATCTTTAGTAGGATTTTTCCTCTTAACCACATTTTTTACATTTACAAGATTCAAACCCAAGATCTTGCTTAGGAGATCTAGATCTAATTTCACTTGAACTAACGACATGTTGGTTGTCATTTTAATCTTTAACTAAAGATTAAAAATATATGAGATTTTTACAATTTTTAGAACTTAAAAATAAATAAAATTTTTGTAAGGATTAAATTTAGAAAAAGAAAAGAGAGAACATATATTAGAGATTGGTACGTGAGAGTGTTTATTGTCCCTGTGATATTGGAAAAGTGCACTCAAATTAGTTTTGATTGATATATTAAACGATGAGGGATAATGCATTGGAGTGAAAAGTGTAGTCCAATACTTCGGCTACAGGAGAATAATTTTCCGAACAAGAACAGTTAGTTTATCGAACTAAAAATTACGGGTTTAATAAATTTAAAACTAATTTAAATTGACTTTTATATAATAAAATTTCAAAACATTAAACGTAATTTAAAATTTAGGCTGATACTATGAGTGTTTTGTTTACTCGTGTCTAATTGTAGTTTTATTTTTGTCTTCCTGTTTTTTTTTTTGGGTCTTGTACCAATTTTTTTTTTAAATATATGTTTGAATTAATTTTAATCATAAATTTAGATTAAAATGCGTGTCATAATAATCAAATCAATTTGTGTTAATTTAAACAAGTACTACAATAATAAACGATGACTACTAGGCAAGTCCATTTATAAGAAATCATACGAATAATAATTTTTTTTAAGTTTAAATTTAGTATAAAGTTGGTAGTCAAAAAAATAAAAAATTAGTATAAAGTTGTCAACAAAGATTAATTTAATTTATAAAAATCGAAACTGTTTTCTGTATAAACGTGGGTTCAATTAAAGAGAAAATAAACTATGCACTAATGATGTAAAATAATTTTATATTATTATCTAATCACAAATTGTTAGGTATGGTAAGTTTATTGATTTTTATAACAATTACTTAAAAGCCATATTAATAGTAATTTATGATTGGTTGATAATGTAAAACTTTTTACACTGATAATACATAGTCATTAAACTCTTAATTAAATCTTACAAAATTCATTGATGGGCTATTTTTAAGTATTTTTATAAAGACTCTTTGAGTTTGAGGTATTCTTATAATAAATATTTATAATACTTTTATACAAGAGAGAAAAAATATATAAAATAAGAATAAATAACCAATGCATAGACCATATAAAAATAATTTATACTTTCATCTAATTACAAATTGTCATTATGATAAGTTTGATAAATTTTTATAATAATTAATTTAAAAGTTATTATCATGATTTTTAATTAGTTGATAATATAAAAATTTTTACACTGACAATGTATAAAAATTAAATATATAAAATAATACATAATATGATAAAAAATATAGAAAATAATTATAAAAATATGACATAGGAATCTCATAAAACAATATTATCATACTTGAATATTACTGAACACGTGGATCAACTAAGATGGGATTGTTTCAGCTTAACTAGCAATGTCGAGTTGGGGACCTGAGTATGCAATTATATTAAATACTCAAAAAATAGTTTTGTCAGCTATAATGATCTTACTTAGCTCGAATCATATTACCTCTTGTGAATAATACATATAATATCTATCAAAAAAATATTATTATAATTGAATTGATTATCAACTTAATTAGAGCACTAAATTATTAATCACAGACCAAATAAGCAAGTCACCAATTAAATATATATATATATATATATATATATATAGAAAGATCAAATTATATTAGAGTAACTTTTATTAACTATTATACCATTTAGTAACTTTTAATTACATAATGTTTTCTCAAAATTCACTGTTAGATTGAAAATTCTTTGCACATAGATCATATATATAAAATTTTATATCAATCTAAAATTATTTGATATATATTCATACAGATTAAAATTGACGTACTATATATTTTTTTAAAATATTAAAACATGAATCATTTGATCATCTTCTTATTCTTCTTCAATTTTTACAAAATTTGACACAAACAATCATAGTAATATAAAATTATAATTCAATGATTCGATTGAAAATATTCATCTTTTATATAAAATTATTGATAGTATAATAATTGATAAGGGTTACACTAGAATAACTTGATTTCTCTCCCATATATATATATATACCTTTAAAAGTAAAATAACAAATCACAAGTTGACTTAAAATTCCACCAGGTCTTCACTCGCACCTCGATTCGACCAGCAAGTCACCCACCCATTCACCAAAACAACCAGTCACCCATTGTATCACTGTTCGAATCAGTTCCATAACTCTGCCGAGAAGTTACAGGAAAAGTTCCAACTTTTTTTTCCTCTTCATGGTTTTCTTAGAGCTTTCACATCCATAAAAGGCATATATCGGATTACAGATAGAACAGAGAGGAAACCTCAACTAAACTTGGTTTCAATGTGATTGATAATATTTGCTTTATCAATTCTTTCTCCTCTCTATATATCTCAATTCTCTCATTCCTTTCACTTCATTTCTCTGTGCCGACTTCTTGTTCCAGCTCTTCCCATCGACCCAACCAATTTTCCAAGTCATGGCGAAACAGCCCGACTTTAGTTGGATGGTTCCCATCGAAGTGATGCTGGGTTCCCTTTCCCACGGACAAATTCAAGCGTGCAGCATTTCGAGCGTCACAGACGAGCTTCGAGACCCCAACGAAGCAGCCTTCAAGCCAAAGGAGGTCTCCATAGGACCCTTACACAGAGGAGCCACGAGGCACGTGCAGTTAATGGAAGAGACCAAATGGCGTTACATGCGCGAGTTCCTCGACAAAAGAGGAACGCAGGAACAAAACAGAAGATCAGAGGAAAGACTCAGAGACTGCGGCACCGACATCCTGAAATTGGATAAAATAATCATCGCAAGCTACGGAGGTAACATCGAATCAGAACCACACGAATTAGCTAAAATAATGATAGTAGATGGTTGCTTTCTGTTGGAGCTTCTCATAAGACTTGGCGATTTCATATGTAACCAGAATAGTAATAGTAACAGTGGTAGTTTTTCAAACGACCCCATACTGCAAAACCAGGAGAAGATGATCTCTATTCTGAACGATGTCACAATGCTTGAGAACCAAATTCCCTTCATAGTTCTCAAGAAGTTATACAGAAAGGTCTTCCCCGATGGTAGCGACATCGACAACGATCATCGGGTTGCTAATATTTTTCGCAAAGCCTTCGGTTACCCTGTGCCTGAGGTAGAAAACTCAGGAGGCGTCCACATACTTCACCTGATGCACTTGTCCACAGTGGAACAGAACCAGCAAGAGGGCAAACGCGTGAAGCAAGAGCTGTTGCGCTGTGCGGTAAGGCTTCAAGCTGCTGGAATAACAATCGAAGCTGTGGACACCACTACTCGCCATAAGTTGGTGGATTGGTTCAACTTTGACGTAAGTTTCCGTGGCAGTGTACTGCGAATCCCGCCGCTGACTGTTAAGGAAACAACGGAAGTGAGGTGGAGGAATTTGATTGCGTGGGAGCAGAGCAGAATTTGGATCAGATGTATGTACACTTCGTATGCTTTGTTCTTCCAAGGTTTGGTTTGTTGCAAGCATGACATTGAGCTGCTAGAGGAGAAGGGGGTTATAGTGAACGAGGCCAGGAAGAGCAAGGAAGAATTGCTGAATCTATTTCTCACGATTTCAAAGGGAGCTGAGTACATGGACTCAAGTTATGAGGAAGTTTGTAAGAGCTTGAACGTGTACCAGGGGAGGAAAGTAAGAACCGCTTTGCAAGAATTGCCCATTGTCACTTGGCATCGGTGCAGAGGGGTTTGTGACACCATTGTTTACTACTGGGGAAACTGGTACAGAATTTTGATCCGCGATCATATCCCCACAGTGTGGAAATTCATAGGAGTGTTAGCTGCTGTTGCGCTTCTTGTTCTCACTGTTATGCAGACATATTATTCGTCCCGCAAAAATAACTGATTAGTGTTTTCTAATTTCAGCAAGTTTCCATTAGCAAACTAGGAATCAAGTGGAATCGTGTGTCTGTATATTGGCTTTTACCAAATGAATAAATCAAAATCTTGATTTGGTTCTAGGAATATTGTTTTTGCTAGTTAACAATATGGCTAGTTGACAATCACGGTTTCACTGATTTTGCTTCTCGGTGACTTATCTATTTTCTAATAAGAAAAATAAATGTGTACATAAGGAACATAAGACTATGCCTTGAACAAAACTAAAATTCAACTATTAGTTAGTCCTAGTCGTTTTACTCTCCCACGTATCTAGTAGATTGCTTAAATGGCTATGCGGTTTAATTTTTAGTTTATTGTCTTGACAGGGAGACCAATCCTAAGATGCTATTCACGTAATTATAAGTTGTTTGCCTATATCAAGTGATACTGTCAATCATTCTGCAATGCCAAAGACAAAACCAGCCTGATTGTTGTGTTGTTGGTTTAACAACGGGACTAGATGTTTCAGTGTAGCCCAGCCCTGGTCCTTGATGAAAACCTTTGGCCACTGGTCTGGCCTTATATCTGTCAATATGAACTGTCGATTAAGATTTACTTACTTATGAACCGTTTGCTGTACAAGTATATATATAGTTATATACAAGTGAGTTGCACAGGAGCTAACTCAGCACATTCAAAAGGATAACAAACTAAAACAACCTGATATAAGAACTTGATAAAATACATATCAGTGATCAGTCCATGATCCTAGGAATTAAATTGAATTGTTTGTTAGAATTAACTGTCTGGTCTTGCACTTTCAAACCATTTTTTGAGTTTTGACATGGATGCAGGAAAGGAGACTATTACTGGTATTTAGCAGAATTCAAAACTGGTAATGAAAAGAAAGAGGTAGCAAATCAGTCACTTAAGGCATATCATGTATTTACTGGAGGTAACAAGGATTACCTCTGTAAATTGAGTTTTCCTTATACTTAGATTATGTATATGCTAGACTGCTACTGACAAGGTTGGGATGAACTTGGCTGCTTTCAATGTTAGCAGGAAATGTAGATGATATTTGTTAGTTGAAGGACATCACCTGCTAGTAATATAACAGGAACATTATCATCCATTCATAACTTTGTACTGGTAGGTTAGGTAGGGATGTTTTCATCCAAATTCCGGCCCATTAGATGCTGCTAGTGAGAAGTATCTTTTTTGCCATGACTTTAATTAGGCTTGAGAAGTTTATCTGAACATATTTGTGCCCTATATTTTTATAGGATTATGTCTTGTGTTAATTAACTGTCTCATGAATTAGTCCTTTTCTGTACATTACTACATTAAAAGTTAATGTATGGTTCTTGCCTCCGTAGAGGAACTTCATCGCGCTTTATACTACTTTTTTTTCCAGTGATTTATATATCCTTACATGCTCAACAGAAAAAATTGGATGAATTCCAAGGCTTCAGCGAGAACGGGAGGGGAATTTTCATTTTTCTTTATGCTTTATGAGGGCCTGGTTAACAGCACAAATACTTCTATGCTCTATGAAGTGCAATATCCTTCATTAGATGCTTAACAATCTCGTGCTTCCTTACAATTACAAGTATGTCTTTGTAGCAACTTAGACACATGTTGATCTATCATGATTTTCTGTATCCTATGAATGGGGATCTGAATTATTTGGATGGTACAGAATTAACGATTTTTTCTCTTCTTTCTACAATAGAATGAGATTCTTTTGTTTCTTTTAAATGAATCATTCGTTTACATTCTGTAATATGAAAACTTAGATGTTACTGATAAAGTTCTTAAACAGAGGCAGGACGCGAAAATACATCTATTTGGGAAGATCTGTGGCTGGTAGAGCAGTAATTTATAGCTCCAATATTCTGGACTTATGAATTATGATTTCCTTAATCAAAAGATTGCCTTCCACCCAATCAACGGGAACAGTGGCAGGATGGCTACAAGTCGAAGGGTATATGCCAATGCCTTAAAAAGGGTTTGAATTATATCCATTTACAGGGTTTATTGCCCTCGTTTATTTAAATAAAAAGTTAAAGGCTAAATTGGCCCCCCTATAATATTCAATCCACAATTTCGTTCCCTAAAATTTTAATTTTCCGATTTTAGTCTCCTAATTTTATAAAATTTACAATTTTGGTTTAACCGTTAAATGTTCATCCGTTGAACGTTAAAATTGTAACATTGATTATGATGTGACAATTAGTATTTAATAATATTTCGGCTAAATTGCACTTTTAGTCCCCTATAATGTTCAATCCATAATTTTAGTCCTCCAACTTTTTTAATTATGTGATTTTAGTCCCCCCAACAAAATTTATAATTTAAAAATGGTAAAATTAAATAATTGAAGGGGTTTCTCCTTCTCTTTCACCCCCTAAACCACTAAATCCTTTAACTTATTTGAGTTACAATATAAACACTATATTATATATAACAAAAATAAATATAATTTTGTAAAATACTTATTTAATGTTAAATTTAGTTTAAAAATAATAAATATATATAACAAAATAAATAAATAAATTTTAAAAAATAAATTATATAATTTATTATTTAGTATATTTTTTCATACAATAAATATAAACACACAATCATTTTTGTCTTTCATCTCCTTTTTTATTCCATTTTTTCTCATGTTTTAATAATACATCACTAACTGATAAAAAGATAATTGTAGCCTAAAATAAATGATATAATTTATTTATTAAAAATTTTATATTTATTTTTATTATAATAAATTTATATTTATTATTTTTAAACTAAATTTATCATTAAATAAGTATTTTTAAAAAATTATATTTATTTTTGTTATATATAATAATAACTAAATGTTTTATTTTGTATTATGAATTAAATAAACTAAATGTTTTAGTGGTTTGGGTGGTGAAAGAGAAGAAAATGTCATGGGTTCAAATTTTCCTTGAATTACTTTTACCATTTTCTAACTCATAAATTTTGTTGGTGGACTAAAATTGCATAATTAAAAAATTGGGGGACCAAAATCACGGATTGAATATTATAGGAGGACCAAAAGTGCAATTTAGTCTAAATATCAATTGTCATGTCATCTACTTAATGTCATGTCAGGGTCAGCGTTACAATTTTAATGGTTAACAGATAGATATTTAACAATTGGACCACAATTGCGGATTTTATAAAGTTAGGGAACTAAAATTACAGATTCAATATTATAGGGAGACCAACAGCGCAATTTAACCAAAGTTAAAATGTAAGGTACTATAATATAAACTTGTTAATTGTTAACCCATCAAGCTTAAATTGTTTAAATATAAAACCATTTCTGATATTTCACTTAATAATTTAAACTTTTTGAGATAGTTAATGAAGACAGTTTTACCGTGTGTGTGTGTTCATTCATTTAAATATAATGTTAAAATATAAAGTACTATAAACGTGTTCATTGTTAACCCTTCAAGCTTAAATTATTTAGATATAAAGCCATTTGTGATATTTCCGTTAATAATTTGGACCTGAAAATGTGCGTGTGAGATAGTTCTCATGAAGACAGTACCGTGTGTTTTAGACCTGAAAGTGTATTTTGGAACTGAAAATGTGTGTTGTGAGAGATAGTTCGTGAAGACAGCTTAATTGTGCGTGTGACAGCTTTACCATTTAAATTTTATGGATGTACGTCTGGCCTTTATCATTTAGTTGGACGTGAACAAGACCTATTATTCTCATACCTCTTTTGTTGTTGGTTCTTCTTGTTGAAAGTTAAGAGGAATCAAGGTACTTTAATATTATATTTTCTTACGGCTAAAAAATGTTTTTAGTGAAATAAACAAAAGAACACATAAAAAAGGGATTAAATTGTGTGTTGTGTATTTTCAACAATTTTTTTGAAAAAGGGTTTTTCAGAAGCACAATAAAAGATCATCCAAAAAACAGTGTGAAAACAACAGATAGGAAAGGAAGATAGCACACACAAAATTTTATACTGGTGCACTCTTAACTAAGAGTTACGTTTAGTCCCCTGAACCTGAAAGTATTCCACTAAGCTAACTGCTTATACAAACAAGTATCTCTAAGCCTCTTTAGGCCTTACAATGTAATAATTTAACCCAAGATTATTTCAACCCAAGTATTCTATAACACTAAGCCTTTCCAAGCTTTCACAAAGATCGATCTTTGAAAAGGTAACTCACAAAAGTGAGCATTTACAAGTTAAGCACAAGTACAGATAACTTTATGATTACAAAGAATGTGAAAGACATAGAGCACAAAGAGATCGTCCAAGAAGTGACAGAGTTTTTGCACGAGTTACGTAGCTTTGCTCCTTTTTTTTTCGTTCTTTATTCTTGTGTCTTCTTATATAAGTTTGGGAAAATATCTATTGTGAGATAGAGCTTCTTTCTGTTTTGAGTGCGGTTAATGCACGAGATAGCGTATCACATAAAGTTGAGGAGAAAGACTTTAATGCCATTTGTAGTAGTGGTAGTTTATATCGAAAAGAAGTTTCTCTTTCCTGACACGTGTAAGGTGCTTCTAACTTTTATCTCTTTGTTTAACTACTTTGATACTTCTTCTAATAAGTTGACTTGCTTTTCCACTTTTGCTTGTACCAAGTATCAAAACTTTTGTCTAATTTGAAACCTACTTCACAACATTCGAAAAGACAAAGCATATATATATATATATATATATATATCCTTTGAAAACACTTAGTCATTTAATTTTTTGAGAAAGCATGTTAAGGTTTCTTTTTGTAGGATAGCTTTGTCTAGATATATAAGCGATGTAGCGTATACGATTCTTTATAAAAAACATTTATGACAAAACAATTTTGGACACTTTCCAAAGATCATTTAAGGACGCTCTAAATTAGTTGTACGCTTATCTATAAAAACATTGGACGGCTTGTTTAGCAGATATTGGACACTCATATACAAAAGGAAAAAAACTAAGTTAAAACGAAGCGATAATATGATTGTGTTTTTATAAACGCTTAATGTAAGGCTTGACAGCTTTCAGGATTGAAGACTATCCCCACAAACCAACACAAGACTTTTCAGCATGTTTTGTCCTTATTCACACGCTTCTTGGGAAAACTTCTCAAGAGATCACCCATCCCAGAATTGCTCCAAGTCAAGCACGCTTAACTATGGAGTTTTTAAGTGATGGGCTACCGAAAAGTAGATGCATCTTGTTAGTATAGGTAGTACTTAGTAATTCCTTTAAGCTATCCTCAACTGTACAATCCCATACCTGCACAGCCTCTAGATCCCTCTCATTCTAGTGTGTATTCGATTCATTCATGTGCCCCTCTCACTAAAAGCTTGCTAGGAGCCGCTCCTTGTCCGTGCCTTATCTTTTTTGTACCGGCAATCACTCCTTACCCTAATCAGCGCCCGGGATGTTACACTTAAGGTCTCAAAATACTTATATCCTGCAAAATAAGAACTGTTAGACTATCATAATTTTTTTAATAGCCTTTGTTATCATCAAAACATTTTAGGGCTTAAATGTTTCACATGTCTTTAGTTCCAACAATCTCCTGCTTTTCGATGATGACAAACATTATTAAGGTTTTGATCAGAGCAAGTATACATATCAAAGCAATCATAAATTTATCAAAACATAATGCTCCCCTGAGATTATGAACTTATTCACAATTTTAGAGCAAAACAGAAAGCAAACATATGTATCAAAGTAAACGCAAACATACTTATCAAAGTAAACATCACAAAAAAGTATATGATGTATATGATGTATGCATGCAAAAATTTGATCAAAAACATAAACATACTCCCCTTTTTGTCATCAGACAAAAGGAAAAGAGTAAGAAAACCGTCATTGTCAAATCACAAGTGTTCAAAGTTAAAACAAAAAAAGATTTAAGGCAAAGGTGGTGGAGGTGGAGGTTATTTTTGGCTGGCCATGAGAATTAGCAATATCTCTTCTATTCTGTTAAACCTCTTATCCATTTCGTGATCCAAGTTTGCTTTGACACTTGGATCAATGGTCGCAATAGATATTGAAGGTTAAGGCTAAGCTTGAGGTGCAGTTTGTTGTGGTGGTGGTTGAATAGGTGCTTCAAGTTCAAATTTAGGAAGGGCTTCTTGAACTCTTGGCAATTGAGGAGGTGTAGGCAGGTATAACATTGGCTCAAGGTCTTTTAACTGCCATAGATGAGGGACCTAGGTGACTTGAAAGAATTCATGCATTGGATATGGACGTTGTTCCATAGATAGGGTGACAGCATGGCGCAAGGCTAAGTGAAGCAGTTCAGTTTTCAGTCCAACAACTGTTTGCATTCTATAAGAAAAGGGTCGTGCTGGTGCAATAAAAGTATCATCAAAATGAACAAATAGGCGCCAGACATTGAGAGAATTTGCGTCGAATAATTGGCATGAGTGGACGCTCTTCAAGTTCCACACCACTGGCAGATGCTTGTTGTTTAGAGAGCCAAAGATATTATTCCCAGAAATCACCTATAGTGTTTTGATCAATTCTACGAACATTGCTTGCATTTGACAATGCAAGGTTAAAGTCTGCATGTTCATTAAGCTCAAGTCGTGTTGGTGCGGCTGGCTCCTTTCTTCTTATTCATATCCAAAATAGGAAGTCTTAGATGAATGCAGTCAAGTTGCACTAAAATCTCCATCGACACTAAGATTACCTAGGTTGGAGGAACAAAGGTCTTGGGCTCCATAACAAATTCACCATTTAGCGTGTGGCAAAGTGTTTCATCATGGTGAGCAGAGATGTAGTTAAGTTCTTTGAGTTGGTAAGGGTGAAACTTGAAATCAAAAGCATAAACCCTTAGAACTCTATCAACTTCATTAGGATCCTGCCTCAAAATCCTATGTTGTGCAATATCAGGAATGTACCTTTTTGTTAAGGTGTCTCTAATTAGATTGGGGTACCTTTTCCTTAGTGGGAAGCTCTTCAACAAGAAAGGAACACATAAAGGGCATTTTTGTGGTCTGATTATGTTATCAACAAATAATTAGTTTTGCCACAAATGAACTAGAATTAGGACACATTCCAACCCAATGGCCATTTAGGAAGACTTTGTCTTTGTTACCTATATGAGTGGAAGTACCATTGACAAGTTCTTCTATCCCACAATCCAACAATTTAGGCAATATAGATTTATACTAACCTTGTTCTTCTTAACTTAACTATGGTTTGTAAAGGATTAGTGTGCCCAACATTTGCAACCACACTCGAGATCCTTTCCATCCTTTTATACGGATGTGACCACGCTCTCGTCAAAAATGCCCTTTGCAAACCATTTGTAATTATTGATACATCGAGATAATGTTCAATTGGGCGTACAGTATGATCTCCATAAAGGTCTCTCTGCAAAGCCTTTGCCATTCGTTTCTGAGCATGTGTAATGTGCACTTTCAACTCATGGTTAAATGCGCTTTTCTATTTAAGTTGATAATTTTGAGAAACATATACATTCCAAGGGACTCCTTAAAATTCTTACATTTTTTTTCTCTAAATATTGAAGTGCATTCCTACCTTTGCAAAATGCTCCATATTTTTCATCCTTATCACGATAAAGTGCAAAGAGAATGAAGAAGTAAGACGAAAAATTACTCTTACCCCTAAGGAAATTTAATATAGTTTTGATGATTTAGCCTCTTGATGAATGCAAAGTTGTAATGTGTGTTTATGTATGTATGTGTGATTGTATGTTCTGCATGATTTATCCTTATCCTTAATGGCTTGATGGTGATGAGCTCAAAGTTTAAGACTTAAAGGGTTAACAAACTGGTAACATGCTTTTTTTATAAGTCTAAAATTTAGTTTAAAGAGAAATAATTGGATAAAACATGGTTTTAAATTGATAGGAGTGAAGGCTACATATTAAAGCTTTAGAACAATTCAATCTTGTGTTTAATAACCATTGAATCGGATAAATTAGCTTTCTAATTGATTAAAATAGTTGAAAAACGCATGAACAATAGAGAAATACATTGTTTTAACTAGTTACAGTGATATGTAATCAGTTACATACTTTCTGTTTCAACTAGTTACAATGTTATGCAATCAATTATTTCTGTTGTAACTAGTTACATAATTTTGTAACCAGTTACATTTTTATAAAGTTGTTTTATCCTATGCGAAAATAACTAGTTACAAAGCTATTGTGACATTGTGTTTTTCTTAATGTATGATTAAGTGCTTAAATAACCTAAAAATAAAATTAGATATGTAATCTTAGTAATTAAAATGAATTAATGAATTGTTGTTGTTTGATTGTTATTCTGTGTTGGTTGTCTTGGAATTTCTGGGTTGAATTTAGGGAACTTGAGGAAATGTGCTTCAGCCAATTGAGTGTGTTGTTGGTGTTTATCTGAGCTGTTGGGGGAACAACAATGTTGAGCCAGTTATGAGTTTTGGGGAGTGATTAGGTGAGTTGTGGGCCTTAAAGAGCCCAAAGCCAGTGTGAGGCCCAGGGGAGCTTAAGAGACCCAAGCCTTCCCCTTTTTCTCATTTTCTCACCCTCATTCCCTCAATCCCTTCCCAAAACCTCTCTCTTTCTCTCTAACTATTTCAAATTCACCAAGAGTGTGGCAAGATTCTAAGCTTTGATTTCCATTTCCTTGTGTTGAGGAAGACAAATTCCTAGAAGATTGGCTTAAGAGTCCATTTCTCCATCTTATCTCTTTTCCCAAATCGAACTCTGAGAGTTCCAACAAGTAAGGGAACCTTACTTTCTTTGAATGTTAGTTGTATGACGGTTGTTAAGTGTAAACATGACCCTAGTTTGTGTTGAAACTGGAAATTAAATGGATTTCGTTGAGATTTTGTGTGGAAATGGGTTTATTTGAAATTCTTGATGATTTGTTGTTGATATATGGATATGGAGTGAAATTTGTTGAGTATGTGAATGTGGTGAGTTGTATGCTACTATTCGACCTTCGTGGGTCGATTTAGTGTAAGAAAGAGTAGAAAGTTTGGATTTTGGGGTTTTTCGAATAGAGTTTCTGTTGCTGTCATCTGATAGTCGCTGAGCGACTAGGGCTTTCACTAAGCGAGAATGCCATTGTGAGTGGAGTGAGGCTCTCGGGTTGGGGCTTGCTGAGCGACTATTTGTGTCGTTGAGCGAATGTTCTTGAGTGGTAGAAGTGGCTGGGGAAAACTGGAAACTTGTTGAGTGATGATTGATTCTCTAAGCAAGTGATCTTGAGGATTTTGGAAATTTTCCAGAAAGTGACTCGCTGAGTGAATGGGATGTTTGTTGAGCGAGTATGAGTGTTCCAGAGTGCTTGGAAGTGGTTCGTTGTGCAAGAACTGGACTCGCTAAGCGATTAGGGGCCTAGAGAGTTGTTACTCTCTATTGTAAGAGCTTCACTTTCACTGGGTGAAGAACTTACCTGGAGCTTGGCTGCTCTCCAGAATGGCTAGTCACTAAGTGAGTGGGATACTCATTAAGCGAATGGTGTGTGAGAGAACAATGGAGGAAGTCCCTAGAACTGATTCGCTAAGCGACCCCTATTGTCTCTGAGCGAGAACCCTCGATATAGAGAAGGGGTAATCTCTAGAGTGGATGTTTGCTGAGCAAGACTTTTACTCACTGAGTGAGAACCTTCATAAGGAAAGTAGGACCTCTGTAAGGAGGGTTTTCACTGAGCGAGCATATGGACCGTTGAGCAAGATGGATAGTTTGATGCAGTTTTATTTAAGAGTTGAATTGTGTCAAACATGGTTGAGAAGGACTCTGGTGTGATTCTAATGTGAGAATGGTGGAGAATGTAAGAGAAATGGAAGGTTGCTTGGATAGGACCTCCACTTGTTATAAATGTTGTTGCTTGGGTTTATCTCATAGGGTATGGGCTGCTTGGAAAGGGCCCTAGAGTGGTAGGTTACTTGGATAGAACCTCCACTTGTTGTGAATAAAGTTATTGTGTGAGATCTCTCACGAGATAGGCTGTTTGGATAGGGCCTTACCTGTAGTCCATGCATAGGGCTAGATTGGGCTTGCATGGGGTTGGTAGTAGTTGTTAGACCACAGGTGGTGCTAAGTAAGCCACATGGTGTGTGTTGTGTATATTGACTTGTTGAAGTTGAGGTGATGTTATGATATGATACATGCATTTCATGCATATGTTGTAGGCTGAGGTTATGCGGGCCTCTAGTCATAGTATTACTAGGCATGGAAGTTGGCTAGTTGACAAGAGCTGCAGCTTAGATGGGCCTCCAACCTAGTGCCTGGATAATACGTGAGGTCTTAAAGATGGGCCTTTGGGATGAGTGGATGGATGATTTTGCAGGGGGGCAAGATGGTGTAAGTCTTGAGTCGCGGTGAGCCACCACCCACATACACTTATCCTGACACACCACTAAACTTATCCGTAGATCAGAGTTTGGCAATCCCTGAATAGTGCGAGGTGGCCATGTTAGGGGGTGAGACCTAGTTGATCACTTAGTGTGGAAAATCTCTCGAGAGTCGTGTCATCATGCATTGACATAGTTGTGGTGGATTTGTTGTAATATGGGGTTCTGAGTTGAGAACTCCTTGCCATATGTGAGTGTGAATGTTAAGAATTGTTGATTTCTTCAGTAATCATATGTTATGTCGTTGTTTTAGTAAGCTTACCCTTGCCTTGTTTTGTTGTTGTGGATATCTCATTGCTGCTGTTGTGTTGATGTGACTGTGATGATCATGTTCTATGGCATGGGAGCAGATGACGAGGCTTTAGTGGACTCGGCTTCTCAGAGTTGAAAGTGGAGCTGTGTGTTGTAGATGGTGTGGCTTGAAGAGTCACACGTTCGTTTTGCTTTGATATATATTCTATTGTATTCTTTTGATGTGGTTGTATAGTGTGCCCAGCCATAGGGAGTGTGGTTTGTACCTATTCCCCTATTAATGTATATTTGATTTTTTTTTGTTATATGGCTTCGGTGTTATCCCCCGTTCTTTGTTCTGTATCAGTTGTAAAGTCAAGATAAATTGGCTATGGGAGAGATGGTTAGGTCTCTCAAGATGTATGCATTTCATCTATATACAAGTTTGGATTTTATTTATGCTTGTATGGTGATAGTAGAGGATAGTAGCGTTGTTCGGTAGCAACAGTTGGGTCGTTACAGCTATGTAACTAGTTATTCTAGTAAAGAGAAAAAACGTATACATGTTGTTTTAACTAGTTACAAGCGAAAATAACTAGTTAAATCCATCCAAACTTCATTTTCCAGATTTCTAAAAACAATATAACTGATTTAAAGTCTAAATAACTAGTTATTCTAGTGAACCCTCTATAAATAGTGAACCTTAGTGAGTCTTTACATGCAACTTCAATTCTTTAAATCTGAGAGAAGCTTTTCTAGAGAGAAAAGATATTATTCTTCTTCATCACTACAAGTTTTATATCAAAATCAAGAGCTCATCATGGATCATCGTTGAAGATAAAGAAAAGTCTCTTTTGGGTAGAATTTGGTTAGTTCTTCAATTGTTTTTCATCTATCACATATCAAGGTGATATCTAACCTTTTCTTTTTGTTTGATTTTCGTTCTTGAGAAGGGATTTCTCAAATCTCTCTTGTGGTAGTGTTCCACAAGAAGAGGTTCAAGTTGTCTTGATAGGTTTTTCAAGAAACTTGATCTTTTGATTGTGTTTGCTTATAATTCTCTTCTTTGTGCATAGTGTTTGTAAACAATTGAATTGTATAGTGATAATCTCAATCGGTTAGATTGGAAACTGGATGTAGATCATAGTGGTGGTGATCGAACCTAGTATAAATCTTGTGTGTTCTTTTCTTTCCTCGACCCTCTTGCTAGTATATTGAATATTGATCTCTTGCATATAAATTCATAAGGCTCTTTGCATAGTAAAATCCAGATAATTGTTCCAATTCTACATCATTCATATAACCAAATCAAATTGATTCAAAGTTTTGTGAAAATCTACTTCTTCATCTTTGAAAAGGTTTTGGGGATTCTTGAAAATTTTTAAAGATCCAATTCATCTCCCCTCTTAGATCCAGCCCTTTTATTCAACAGAGAATATTCTAAATTCTGGCATCATCATTGCCATAACCAATGAGATCTATAACCTCTTTGTCAAACGAGACACCAAGAGTGAAAAATAGTATCCACACAGGAAACTCAACAAACAAAAAATATACAATAAGCAACACGTCTCCATTGTCCACTTCTTCATTCATGAAAAGAGAATGCTCTAAATTTTGACATCATCATTGCCACTACCAATGAGATGTACAACCTCTTTGTCAAATAAGACACCAAGAGCGAAAAATAGTACTCACACAAGTGGTGGGTCATAGAATCCTCCACCCTCTTTCTGATCAAATAATAATGTTGGTAACAAATGTTTTGAGCTTCTTGCAATACAACCATCATATAACGTCTCTTTCCTTACTTGGATTTAATTACTTCCACCAACTTGAGCAAGGCTAGCTCATGATGGCTAAATGGTACACAGTGAAAATGTTGAAACATGATAACTTGAATTTATTACTTTGAACCTTTTTTGGCAACTACTTTGTGCTTAGCAATCACTCTTTCAAGCTTCTTAATCTGACCTTCAAGATTAGAAGTTATGTCTTGCTCCTTCAACACTTGATGATGAAAAAACAACAAAATAAGGACTAGACAAAATTCTTTTCTTGTCTTCATTTAACCTTAGAGGTAAAACTAGGTCGTGGGCTATAGGATCCTTCATCCTTTTTCTAACCAGATAATAATGTTGGTAACAAATGTTCTAAGCTTCTTACAACAGTACCATCATATAAATTGTCCTTCTTTACTTGTATTTGATTGCTTCCACCAACTTGGATGTGAGGCCAGCTTACGATGGCTAAATGGCACACACTAAAAATGTTGAAACATGACAACTTGAATTTATCACTTTGAACCTTCTTCGGCACTTTTGCTACTTTGTGCTTAGCAATTATGCTTTCAAGCTTCTCAATCCGACCTTTAAGGTCAGAAGTTATGTCTTACTCCTTCAACACTTGTTGATAGAAAAAGAACAGAATAAGGACTAGACAAAATCCTCTTTTTGATCTCTCTTAACCTTAAATGTAAAACCAAGTGGTGGGTCATAGGATCCTCCACTCTCTTTTTGACCAAATAATAATGTTGGTAACAAATGTTCTAAGCTTCTTATAATACAAGAATCATATAATGCCTACTTCCTTAGTTGGATTTGATTACTTCCACCAACTTGAGCAAAACTAGCTCATGATGGCTAAATGACACACAATGAAAATGTTGAAATGTGACATCTTGAAATTGACAACCTATATGATAATTCTTCACCCCTTAAGCTTTATATTGAGAAAGACATATAGTTATGAAATAACTAGTGTCTTTAACTAATGTATGTTTTGTAACTTGTTTGCTAATGTTATATGCTTTATAACTTGTGTGTTTAATTATATGCTTTATATTCAAGTTATGCAATTTTCCCGTTTGGGATTCAATATAATGATTAAAGTATTAATTGTTGTATTGAATCTTGAATTGTCTGGTTGGATAGTTTGGGAAGATTCATTCGTTTATACTTGATTAATAAATAGAGGCTAAGTCTCATTTTAAATTAATTTGATGAAATTCCAATTTAGTGCATTTCATGTTGTTCTGTGGGTGCATACTTGATTGTCGTGGAGTTGATCTCACCACTTTCATTTTGTGTACTTGGAGACCAATGCGAAATACTATCAAAATTTTGTCAAATTTAAGATGAGACTTAACTTCTACATATTAATCAATTATAAAAAAAATTGTCTTCTTAAATTGGATAAAGTTACACCTTGTATAAAAAATTGAGATTTACATGCATGATATATCTTTGTGTGTATTGCAAAACATAGTTATGGATTGTAGTTGATAAATGCTCTACACACAAGTGATGAGTATGAGAATGGAGTGGAAGAGCTTCTAGCATTTTCCAAAAGAACTATTGCTGATAGTAATGGAAGGTTTTATTGCCCTTGTGTTAATTATTTGAATGAGAGACAACTAGAAGTTGAGAAAATACAGGAGCATCTTCTTTGTGATGGGTTTTCCAAAAGTTATACAATATGGACATGGCATGGTGAATTATTAGACATGCCAATTGTAGTCACCAAAGAAGAGGTTGATGTCGATATGGGCGATTGATAAGAAAACATGATCTGTGATATTGGAGAAGAGCCTTTTTGGAGAGCACATGTGTATAATAGATTGTGTAGTGATGTAAAGAAGCCTTTGTATCCAAAGTACATTGATTTCACATGATTATTAGTGGTATTAAGAATTTTTAATCTAAAGGTGAGAAATGGGTGGAGTGATAAAAGCCTCACCAAATTACTTGAGTTATTGAAACATATGCTTTTAAAAGGTAACACATTGCCTAACCATAACTATAAGGCGAAGAAGATATTGTGTTCGATGGGTATGAAGTATAAGAAAATACAAGCGTACCCCAATGATTGCATATTGTATGAGAAAGAGTGGGAAGAGATATATAAGTGCTCCAGGTGTGGGGTATTACAGTATAAAGTGAAGGATGGTGATTATAGTGGTGATGCGAGCATAAATGAGGGTCCTCATATGACAGTGTTTTGGTATCATCCAACAATTTCAAGGTTTAAGATATTGTTTGTTAATGCAAATGATGCAAAACATCTTAGATGGCATGCAAATGAGAGGAAATATGATGGATAGCTTCACCATCAAGCTAATTATTTGCAATGGAAGAAATTAGATAGATTGTTTTTGAATTTCGACAATGAGTCAAGAAACCTTAGGCTTGGACTTGTTATGGATGGGATGAATCCCTATGGTAACTTAAGTGGTAAGAATAGTTCATGGCTTGTTCTGCTGGTAATTTACAACTTACCTCCTTGGTTGTGCATGAAATGTAAAATACATTATGTTGTCTATAATGATTTTGGGCACAAAACAGCTAGGAAATGACATAGATGTTTATCTAAGTCCTTGATTGAAGACTTAAGAGTGTTATGGAGGAAGGCATCGATGTGTTTGATGGATATTCCAGTGAATATTTCAAGATGTGTGCCATGTTATTTTCCACCATCATTAACTTTCCAACATATGAAAACTTGTGCAGATATAGTGTTAAGGGGCATAAAGCATGTCCTATCTATGAAGAAGGCATGTGCTACCATCAACTACAACATGAAAGGAAGATGATTTACCTTGGATATCGGAGATTTCTTAGACCTACTCGCACCATAAATTGAAGAAAGCTCTTAATAAATGCTAGGAGAATGAGATTGCTCCAACGGCCTTAACTAGAAAGCAAGTTTATGAACGAGTGAAGGACTTAAATGTTAGGTTTGGAAAGACCCAAAAGTAGCCTATAGAGAAAAATATATAGAAAAGAAGGTTGGTGTTCTTTGATCTGCTGTACTGGAGTATACTTAATGTGAGACACTATTGATGTGATATATATGGAGAAAACTGTGTGTGACAGTGTAATCAAAATGTTTTTCAACATTTAGGACAAGATGGAAGATGGTGTGAATGCTTGTCTAGATATGGTTGCAATGGGTATATGAGACTAGTTAGCTCCACGATCTCAAGGTAAGCAGACATATTTGCCAAAGCATGTTATTCTTTAAAAAAAAAAAGCTAAAAATAAGTTTCTATTAGTATCTACGAGGCATTAAAGTGTCACAAGGTTACTCTTCAAATGTTAAGAGGCTTGTCTTAATGAAAGATCTCAAATTACTTGGCCTAAAGTCTCATGATTGCTACGTCTTGATGCAACAACTACAACCAGTGGCTGTTCATGACATCTTGCCAAAAAATGTTAGACATGCCATTACTAGGCTGTACTTATTTTTCAATGCTATATGTGGCAAAGTGATTGATCCTTAGAAGATGGATGAGTTAGAAAATGAGGTTATTGTTATTTTGTGCCAATTGGAAATGTATTTTCCTCCTTCATTTTTTGATATCATGGTTCATTTAATTGTTCATCTAGTGAGGGAAATTAAATTTGTGGCCCTTTAATTTAATTACTAAAATTTTGGTAGAATAACAACTAAATAAATACATTTTAATTTTTTAAATTTGAGTAGAATAACTACTTAGCAAATATAATTTAATAATTTAAATTTGAGCAAAGTAACAATTTAGTAATTATGATTTAATAATCTAAATTTGGACAGAGTAACAACATAACAAAAATTAAAGTTTAACATTAAACAATAATAATAATAAAACTTAAGGCTAAATGGGTTTAGGGAAAAACCCTTCCTACCAACATGCAAAGTGACAATAATTTAGAACCAACCCCACTCCCCCCATTACCTCTAAGGTGGTTGATGAAGAGGATGGAATTGTTGATGCAAAGCTCCTAGGAAGAGAACCTTACTATTTGTTGGAAAACTAGTAAAATTTTAGCATAAAAGCAAAGTAAAAGAAATTTTTTTTCTAGAGAGAAGCTCTCTCAGAACTTGGTAGCTTAAGAGAGGAAAGGATGAGTGAAAATCTGAAAACTTTGAGGCCTATTTATAGAAGAAGGAAGGGGGTTAGGTGTCCAAAAATTTACATCATCCATTATGTAAGCATTATGTCATAAATCTAATTTTTATTTATTTTTAATCCAATTTAGGGACACATATCCCAAGTAGGTGGTGAATCACCTATTTAAGGGTTGGGGACGTGCTCCACCAACTTTCCTAAGCCTCCAAGTGTCAAATTTCATCTATAGGTGTATTAACTAGTACCGATAAAAACGCATAAACTTGAAAAATTAGCTTTTAATATCAAAATAATGAATTTTAATGAAAATCTGGAAAAATAAATTATTTTTCATCAAAAATAAATTTCTAATAATAAATTTTAATTTTTATTAATTTATTTCGAATTATATGTATTTATTTTGTATTTTTAAGCTAGAAAATTCATTTTAATTCAATAAACACCAAAATTTTTACAAAAATTTTAAAATTAAACATTTTACCTATAAATAAACTAAAATTACCATTTTCACCCTTGTTAAATGTCAAACCAATACTGACTGGCTTATTAGACACTTAAGGACATTTTGGTCATTTTACATTGGAATTCTAGAAAATTCCTAGAAAATTATCAAAATTATATTTTAATATATATGAAATAATTCCAAACTCTAATTTAAATTTTAATGTCAATTGAATCTTTTTCTTATGTCAGTCCTTAATATTGAGAAATAGGGACAAAATCATCATTTTCTAATTTCTCGGAGTTTCGACTTGGAAAAATTATTTAAAATTACGATTAAATAGCTCTTGGAATTTTAAGCGTAATGGCAGGGATCAGAATTTTGAAATTGCATCCCGATTTTTCAAAATTGCATTATCAAATATTAAAAAAACAGTTGAAAATTGAAATAGAATTGTCTTATTTTTAACTACTATCTTTCAAAATAAATTTTTTATAATGAAAGATACTTGGTATAAATTTTTCAAAATATTTCAAAGTCAAAAAGTTTTTGGTTGGTTTTCGCAGTCGTCTAGAGGTATTTTTGTCATTTTATAAAAATTATCTCAATAAATTCCAGAAAAATTTCTAAAATTATTATTAATTATTCTAAATACATTGATGGCCTAAAAATAATTTTAAACATACAGAATAATTTAATATACAAAAGTAGGGGTGTTACAAAAGGCACATTATAGAAGAAGCTATTGAGTTTTGTTCAAAGTATGGTCAAAAGCAGAAGTTGTAGGGGTTCTTAAGTCCCGTTATGAGGAAAGAAGTGCTTGAAGATGCAAGAAGAGAATCATGCTTGCCCCCAAGGAGCTTTAACAGAGTTTTGATGATTTAGACTCACTTGATGAGTGAAAAGTGTATTGCTTGTTTGTGTGTATTTGTGTCTTATGCATGATTGACCCTTATCCTTGATGGTTTGATGATGAGCTCCAAAGATTTAAGATTTAATGGATTAAGAAAATGATAACATGTTTTTAAGAAATTAAAATTGATCTAAGAAGCAATTTATGTTTAAATATGGTTTAAGTTTGATACAAGTTAAAGGTTTTGTGTGAAAGCTTTTAAATGATTCATTTTATGTTTAGAGTTGATTTAATCTGTTATTTTGGTTATGTAATCGGTTATTCTCATCAATTTGATCTTATAAAGTTGTTAGATTTGCAAATAATCCATTATTTGGTTGTATAATCGATTACTTTAGAGGCCTGGATGTTGATCTTGCACAAATAATTGAATATTTAGTAAAATAACTGATTATTTTGTTCTTAACTTAATTCTAGAACTACGAAAAACAAAATAACTGATTACAAAAACAGAATAACTGATTATTTTAGTTTTGCTTTATATATTGCAAACTCAATTATGCTCTTCTCGTAACTTCTGATTTCTAAACTTGTGAGAGAGCTTTTCAAAAGAGAAAACACATTAATCATCATCATTACAAATCATTTTTCATCAAATCAAAGAGCTTTAAATGGATCATTGTCTTGGATAAAGGGAAGTCATCAACATGGGTAGATTTATTTTGTACTTCAATGTTTACATTCGTCACAAATTGAACTGATACCTAACCCCAACCTTTGTGTAATATTTTGGTTTCTTGAGAAGGGTTTTCTCAAGGGTTTCTCTTGGTGGGTTTCCACAAGGCTTGTTTCAAGGGTGTCTTGATAGAGTTTCAAGAACCTTGGTTTTTGGGTTTCGTTGTGTGTGATTATTGTGTTTGTGCAATGTGCTTGTGAACAATTGAATTACATAGTGGTATTCCCAATCAAATTGATTGGAAACTGGATGTAGATCACAGTGGTGGTAATCAAACTAGTACAAATTTGTGTGTCCTTTTTTTCTCTCTACTCTTCCTAACATACGTTAGTTCTTGATTACTCTTTTTACATGCATATCAAATTCATGATTATCTTATTCATGTTGGCATACTAAAACCATGTAAACTATTCTAATTTTACCGCATCTATATCACCAAATCAAATTGATTCAAGATTTTTCAAAAATCAAAGTGTTCATCTTTAGAAAAAGTTTAGGGTTCTTGAAAAATTTATTGATCCAATTCACCCCCCTCTTCAATCGAGCCTTTTTGCTTAATAGTGCTGGTAAGGGTACATAAGGTATAACTATTAAAAGCATGGGTCGGGAGGAAGTGCTTCAAGAACATTTGCATATATTGAATAATACGGATAAGGTTCAACCTTACTTATTTGCTCACAAAAGAATTTTGAAGAAAAAAAAACCTCAAATGCTCGAAAAATGGGTGTTGAACTAGCATAAAAAACTTTCCTATAGTGGTTTCAAGAACAAATTGTCAATGATGATACTACTTTTGATACATTAAAATGGCTAGCAAATGGGTCTAATTTTGATGTCTTATGTTGGAGTGGATATGATATTAACAAGTATTCCTTCTATTTAAAGTCATAGGACGAGAAGCGTACCATGCAAAACAGTGAGGTTATGGTCGTGGCAAAGTCTATGCACTTCTTTAGTTTAAAAGATAAAAACCTTGTTATGGCATCCATGTGTTAGTTTGGAGTCATTGAAGACATTTGGGAGGTGGATTACACTAAATTTCGAGTGTCTGTTTTTAAATGCAAGTGGGTTGACAATAATGGTGTAAAAACTGATGAACTAGGATTTACCTTAGTGGACCTTGACAAGGTAACTTATAAGGACGAGCCTTTCATCATGGCATTCAAAGAAAAACAAGTGTTTTATGTCAATGATCATTCTAACAAAAGGTGGTCAATGGTTCTCCAAGGAAAAATCATGCATGATAGTCATGAAAATGAAGATTCTACTCTTGGTATTTTTGAAACTCCTTCTTTCTCAATACACATGCCTACTTTCAATGACAAAAATGAAGTGGATAACGTACATGACACTCGTGATGATCATCATGAAATGATATGGGATAACATTGCTACTTGATCACGCTACTTGATACTAGGAGAGCTTTAGGGCCAAATGCACCTAATAGAATTGTAAGCTTTTATTTGTAACATATTTGCTTTCTAGTTTGTATCATAAGTCTGAATCTTATAACATAGTTTACATTCATGTTTTTTGAATCAGAGCTATGAGCATATTTAATTTGTTAGCAGGTAGGCATCTATCAAATAAAAAGAATCAATGGATTAGGTAATATAATTTTTAACAAGTTAGATTAGTTATGATTATTATAGTTCATGATCCATGTTATGTTATCTTAACCTGTAGCTATTCATTGATCTAGAATCATTGGTTGAAGAGGATATTAATCACATTCGGGAAAGTTGGGCACGCTTCTTAGTAATAATTAGTAATAGAAATAATTTATAATTGTTTTGAGTAGTTTACCATTGTTTGAAGTGTAGTTGGGCTCATTACTGTTAGTTTAACACACACACACACACATGTTAGCAAGTTATACCACTGGTGTATTTTAAGATAATCCTAGTAATAACTTACTGTAAAACACAAAGATAACATAAGAAGGGGGTTGAATTGTGTTATAGCAAATTTCACAAAACTTTTGTTAAAGATGTATTGTCTAAATTAAGATCAAAAAGTTTTTTAAAAACGTTTTATAAGACAGACAAAAGCTGAAAGACAAATTGGAAGGCACACAGGATTTATACTGGTTCGTCTCACCCCAGAGACTACGTCCAGTTCTTGGCTTCCACTAACTTTTTCAAGTTACAAGTATTCTTTCTACAAGCCTCTTCAGGCTCAACCCAAGTAGTCTTTTACTTGCCTTTCCAAGCAAAAACCCAAGTATTCTTTGAATCAAAGCCTCTTCAGGCTTCCACCAATCTCGTTAAGAAAAATGTTTACGCGTGAGTTACCTCACTGGATTTAACGTCTTAACAGATGAATATACAATGAAGTACAAAAGGAATTTTACAATCAGACTATACAAGAGCTTTTTCTTTTCTTAAAGATGTTATGATTTTTCAGAATCAGTAGCAACATCACGAAAGAGGTCTCTTTTTCTATTTATAGGCTTCTCCAAAAGTATCCATTGAGTGCTTTGCAAGAGACGGCCTTCGTCTGATAAAGAGAGTCATTGGAGCATTAAATGCAACATTTAATGCCTTTCACCAACTTGTCATATGATAAGATAAAGCAGTCTGCTTATCTTTTCTATTCTTGTACTCAATGTTGTAGCAGTTGTCATGTCTGCTTTCCCGTTCTAACATTCGCACACACATTCCTTTTTTTTTTTCGCTAACTTTCCTCGAGAGTAAGTATATAGGCTTTATAAGTTTCAAGGTAGCTTTCGCTCTGTTTGATGTGCAAATCATTTTAGAACGGTGTCATCGTCTGTAAGATCTGTTACTGATTTAATCAAAGGATAAAGACGATATATTTTAAAGATATTAGACGGTTGCTTATAAACTTGTTACGGATGACCAGACGATTGCTTAAAAACATATATTTTAACTGTTTGTTATTATCAAAATATTTGAGGTTTATAAATTCGTCCTTTGGCTTAACACGTACTAGCATACTCTAATTAAAAAATAAGTGTGTACGTTAGCAAAATACAACTAATGTAAAAAGATTTTTTTTTTTCACATCAGTTCAATGTTCAATGAAAAAAAGTCCAACATTCTATATTGGCGAGATCTAAATCGATTCTACAACCAATATAAAAAGCCCATTTTAACCGATGTTAAATGTCCCCCCCCCCCTCCACTAGTATAGCTAGTACTAATTATTTCCTTCAATTTATCCTCAATTGTATAGTCTTATACCTACACAGCCTCTAGATTCCTTTCATTCTAGTGTGTATTTGATTCATTCATCTATCCCTCTTGTAGGAAGTCTGTCAAGAGTCACCCCTTGTTCATGCCTCATCTCTTTTACACTAGCAATCACTTCCTACCCTTGTTAGCACTCGAGATGTTACATGCTTACCAATTTCTGCTTGGTTTTTCTTCAAACCACACCGTACTGGGAAAGACCCTACTCTGATACCACTTTGTAGTGCTTAGTCTCTTTTAGGATCAACGAATGTCTCTACAAACCAACACAAGACTTTTCAACGTGCTTTATTCTTACTCACACGCTTCCTAGGAAACTTTCCAGGAGGTCATCCATCCTAGAATTGCTCCAAGTCAAGCACGTTTAACTATGGAGTTCTTAAGTGATAGACTACCGAAAAGTAAATGCGTCTTGTTGATATAGGTAGTATTAATTAGTTTCTTTAAGCTATCTTCAATTGTATAGTCTCATAACTGCATATCCTTTGGATCTCTCTCATTCTAGTGTGTGATTCATTCATGTGTGTCTCTCATTGGAAGCCTACTAAAAGTTGCTCCTTATCCGTGCTTCATCTCTTTTGCGTCGACGATCACTTGTTGCCCTCATTAGCACCCAGGATGTTACACCATGTTTTGAAAAGAACATAAAAATCATTTAAATTATATATATATATATATATATATATATATATATAGGTAGCGATCAAGTTACTCCAAGCGTAATTTCTTGGTAGAGTTACACCATTCAATAACTCTTGGTATGTATTAATTTTAATAATCTAACCGTTGAATATTTTGATATTATATTAACGATCATGCATACCAAATTTTAGGTAAATTAGACATTTGTAGCTAGCTAATCTCATAGTCAACATTTGCTTATAATTTAGAAAAATATAATATATGTTAATTTGAATTTATTTAATAAAGTATCAAATAGTTTTCAAACTTTATAAAAAATTGTAGACTTAATCTACTCGATAAAATCTTTTAATTTAATGGTTGTATCATTGAAATTTAATACATACCAAGAGTTATTGAGTAGAGTAATTCTACCAAACCTTATTCTTTGAGTAATTTGATCCCTACCCCCTCTTTCTCTCTCTTTATATATATATATATATATATATATATATATATATATATATATATATATATATATATATATATATATATATATATATATATATATATATATTATTCCTTAAAGTATAAATTTTTATTTTATTTTTTTATCAAAAATTATTATGTTTTAGTCCTTATAATTAATAAAGATATCATGATTTTAATCTTTAACGAAAGATTAAAAATATATGATTTTCAAAATTTTTAGAAATTAAAACTGAATAATTTTTTTTAAGGATTAAATTTTGAAAAAGAAACATATACTCCTTTTGGTCCTTTTTATAAGATTCAATTAATTAATTCATCTAGATTAAGAAAATTAGTTAACTTAGTCACTAACATTAAATGTCCTAAATTTACATATTCTTTCCAAAATTACCCTTGACATATTCTTATTCTTTGTTCAAATATTTAATTCTTTTGATCTCTTTTATTATTTATATATTTATTGCCTTGATTTTTATTGACTATGAAGGTGAAAAGGTAAAGTAAGGTTTTCAAAATTCTCTCCATACAGGGCAAAGTTAGACCCTCAAAACATTATTGTATCATACCAACTTTATATTGACCATAGAAAAAAAGACTCATAATTAAGGATATTTTTGTAAAAACAAAAATAATGCATGAGGCATTCTAAATTAGTTTGATTGATATATTAAAGACTAGTGTGATGCCTGTGCTAATGCACAGTTATTACATATTTTTTATATTATTTAATTATAAATTTATATAAATATTTGTCTTTATAATGACTTAATCATTTTTTTATTAAAAATAACAAAGTGAAAAAAATATTAAAATGTAAATATGAATCCTTGATTTAAAAATATATAATAAAATAATGGTGCCAAAATTTTCATAAAAAAATTGGTAGTATGAAAAACACATTTGAAGGATTGAGATATGTAAGCAAACACCTATATTAAAGCAAGATTAATAAAATAAGTCTTTGAGAGAACTAATATGCAAAACTATTGTTTGAACATGTTTGAAATGGTCAAATTTATATTTTTCAATATCCAGCCATTACATGTTTTAACTTGTTGCTTGCAAATGTAACGATGTAGCAAAGAGCTCAATTTTTCTTAAACATTGTATTGATTTTTATTTTTGTAAATGAAGAATAGGTGCTAAAAGAGATTTAGTTCATTAAATGATTCCATCTAATTCAACTTTCATTAGTTAGAGTTTAGTGTAACTTCTAAATAATAAAGAAGACCCAAAAATTTCCTTTTACAACCAATGGATTGGTTTATTTAAATCAGTATTGTTATTATTATTGTAATTTTTAAAATTATAAATAATTTCAAATTCTTCAACAACATCCCATGAATTGTTTCATTTATGATCTTGTTACTACTATAGAGCAAATAATAAAGAAATAAAGCAAAAAATATTGAAAATAAAAAATTATTATATCATAAATACAAAACCCATTTTCTTAAGTAATTAAGCACAATTAAATAGGGTAATATATTAATTTTCTAATTAATGACTACAAATATAATTTGTTTTAAATATATTCTCTCAATTTAAAGGAAAACAAATGAGTCAATATACAATCCTATCCTTGGAAGTGACAAACTGATTATCTTTATTCATTGAATGAATGCTTTTTTTTTTTTTTTTGAACAATTTAGTTTCCAAAAGTTTGAAGTTAACAAAAGGACTAAAAGGCAAATAATTTCATACTTTCGGGGACTAAATTATCTAAAAATATACAATCAGGAATTAAAGATAACAACTTGCCACTTTTAAGGACTCTCAATTGTGGGTTAACTCCATATTTATATACATTGATGTTAAAAAATAAAAATTGTAGATTTTTTATTGATAAATTAATAAGAAAATACTGCTATTATTTTATGTTGACAAAAAGACAAAAATAAGTAGTAGTAGTAGTAGTAGCAGTAGCAGTAGCAGTAGCAGTAGCAGTAGCAGTAGCAGTAGTAGTAGTGGTAGTAGTGGTAGTAGTGGTAGTAGTGGTAGTAGCAGTAGTAGCAGTAGTAGTAGTAGTAGTAGTAGCAGTAGTAGCAGTAGTAGCAGCAGTAGTAGTAGTAGTAGTAGTAGCAGCAGCAGTAGCAGCAGCAGTAGCAGCAGCAGCAGTAGTAGCAGTAGGAGCAGCAGTAGCAGTAGCAGCAGTAGTAGTAGTAGTAGTAGCAGTAGTAGCAGCAGCAGTAGTAGTAGTAGTAGTAGTAGTAGTAGTAGTAGTAGTAGTAGCAGTAGTAGCAGTAGTAGCAGTAGTAGCAGTAGTAGCAGCAGTAGTAGCAGTAGTAGCAGTAGTAGCAATAGTAGCAGTAGCAGTAGTAGCAGTAGTAGCAATAGTAGCAGTAACAGTAGTAGCAGCAGTAGTAGCAGTAGCAGCAGCAGCAGCAGCAGCAGTAGTAGTAGTAGTAGTAGTAGTAGTAGTAGTAGTAGTCAGTAGTAGTCAGTAGCAGTAGCAGCAGTAGTAGTAGTAGTAGTAGCAGTAGTAGTAGCAGTAGCAACAGTAGTAGCAGTAGCAGTAGCAGTAGTAGTTGTAGCAGTAGTAGTGGTAGCAGTAGTAGTAGTAGCAGTAGCAGTAGTAGCAGTAGTAGTAGCAGTAGCAGCAGTAGTAGCAGTAGTAGTAGCAGTAGCAGCAGTAGTAGCAGTAGCAGTAGTAGTTGTAGCAGTAGTAGTAGTAGCAGTAGCAGTAGTAGCAGTAGCAGTAGCAGTAGTAGTTGTAGCAGTAGTAGTAGTAGCAGTAGCAGTAGTAGCAGTAGCAGTAGCAGTAGTAGCAGTAGCTGTAGCAGTAGTAGCAGTAGCAGTAACAGTAGTAGTCAGTAGCAGTAGCAGTAGCAGTAGCAGTAGTAGCAGTAGTAGTAGTAGTAGCAGTAGTAGTAGCAGTAGTAGCAGTAGTAGTTGTAGCAGTAGTAGTTGTAGCAGTAGTAGTAGTAGTAGCAGTAGCAGTAGTAGCAGTAGCAGTAGCAGTAGTAGCAGTAGCAGTAGTAGCAGTAGCAGTAGCTGTAGTAGCAGTAGCAGTAGCAGTAGTAGCAGTAGCAGTAGCAGTAGCAGTAGCAGTAGCAGTAACAGTAGTAGCAGTAGCAGTAGCAGTAGTAGCAGTAGCAGTAGCAGTAGTAGCAGTAGCAGTAGCAGTAGTAGTAGTAGTAGTTGTTGTTGTAGCAGTAGTAGGAGCAGTAGTAGTAGCAGTAGCAGTAGTAGTAGTAGTAGCAGTAACAATAGCAGTAGCAGTAGCAGTAGTAGCAGTAGCAGTAGCAGCAGTAGCAGTAGCAGTAGCAGTAGCAGCAGCAGCAGCAGCAGTAGCAGTAGCAGTAGCAGCAGCAGCAGTAGCAGTAGCAGTAGCAGTAGCAGTAGTAGTAGTAGGAGCAGTAGTAGTAATAGTAGCAGTAGTAGTAGTAGTAGCAGTAGCAGTAGCAGTAGCAGTAGCAGTAGCAGTATAGGAGAATGGATGTACTGATATGGCAGCATAGTAGAGTGTTACGTTAGTATTTTTGTTAAATATTAGATGTCAGGTTAACTGATGGATTAAAATTGTACATTAAAATAATAGGAGGACCAAAATTGTACAAAAAAAAGGAGATAAAAATCAAATTTTGATGATGATAGGAAGACTAAAAGTGCAATTAGGTTTATTTATTTTTAAAAATAAATTAACACATTATTTCTACTTTTCTTACAATAATAATATGATTTGGGAAGGATCAAATGACATTGATGTAATTTTAAAAGAGTTACATCAAATCCAAATCATTAATATAGAATGATCCTACTATTTATAATATCTTAATATATATATCAAATCCAAATCATTAATATAGAATGATCCTATTATTTATAATATCTTAATATATATAGTAACTATAACATATTTTGTGACAATTAATTAGTTAACTTTAATCAATCAATTAAATTGTTTGATTTAATTTAATTAATTTTTGATTGATTTAACTTTCTGCTTTAAATATTTATAAAAACTATTAACAAATTATTTTTTTACAATTTTTCTTTTAATAAATTGTAAAATATATATAATAATATTAATTTGAATATTTTATTGTAATCAATTAATAATTTTTAACTTAAACTAATTAATTAAATAATTTGAATTAATTAGTTGTTTGATTGATTTTTTTTTGCAATAATTATTTATATAAATTATTAATTGATTAATTTGCAAGTAAAATATATGTTTAGTTCTTCAAATATTTTGAAATGATAGTTTTAGTCCTAATAAAAATTTAATATGTTTTTAGTCCTTATATTTAATAAAAGTGATGTGGTTTTAATTTTTATCAAGGACTAAAAAAGCTTGTTTAGTCCCTCAACCACCTATAGCATCATTGATAGGGGCAAATTGAGTTAGTTGTGCACCAATAATTGAGTTTAGTGCAATGTTTTGACTAATAGAAACACTAGTAGGTATGTGGTAGATTCACTAACAAAATTTGAACAGAGGGACTAAAACATGCTTTTTTCAAATTACAGGAACTAAAAAGATTAATTTTAAATTTGGGGGATCAAAAACATACTTATCCCAAATTTGAGGGACTAAAACATATTTAAACCTATATTTTTATTATAAAGTGGATGTTTTTTAAAATTAATGGCAAGATCTCAACACTTGAGAATCTCATTTGTTTTTTTTTTTTTTTTTCACATGAGAGAATCCCTTGCCACAAGAACATGGGTTTAAATCATACTTCTCACGTGAGGAGCTGGTTCGAGTTTATTCGGATTTGGGTTCAAATAACCTAATCTGACCAAAACCAAACATTGCTTTTTCTTAACCATTTTCAACTGTTGAGTATTCGGGTTAGTCACGTGATTAGTTTTGATCTCTCACACTCTCGGTCACACAGTACGCACACATTCTCAAATTCTTTGAATGCACACACTCACATTCTCACCTATGGAATAAAGACACTCCAGCCGAGTCCAACACCTCACTCACCAAAATCACAAATCACTCTAATCCACACACACTGAATCAATTCCATACGCACCTCGTACACAACACTAGACGGTTCATCTTCGCACACAACATCACTCGCCAGATTTTTCATCGTAGTCATCTTGTATAATACACAGTCACACACACACAAAAAAGAGGAAATAACAACATAGTTCAAAAAAAAAGAAGTAAAAAAATAATAATAAAAAAGGAATGTAAGAAGAGGAATTAGCAAAATCAAAACAGCATTTTTTCTCGCCATTGCTGTAACGCGAACTCGCGTTGTCATCATCGCGTTAGCTTTCCTCTTTCTCTCGCCGCCGTCGCGACACAAGCTGTCGCCAACGTCTTCCCGCAAGGCGACCCTCTCCCTTGCTTTTGCCGCAGCACGAGCCTACGTAACTCCCTTTGTGCAAGGTTTCATCTCCGTCGCAGCACCGTTACGACGATGTAAGATAACCCCCCTTTGTCTTAACCGCAACGCGAGTTCACGCGTCCTCTTCATCTCCATTTCACTTCCACCGTTTCACTATAGACACGTATTGGTTGAAGCCACAAACGCCATTGTTGGCTCGCAAGGTTGATTGCATTTTGTTCAGCAGTCCCAGGGATGGAGATGCGTCGCGGGAGGCATAATCTATTTTTGTTAAGCATTCCTCTGGAACCTGTGGGTCACCATGGACTGGATTTTGGATGCCTTTTTTTTTCTTCTCCTAGCTACGTGTGGGCGAAAATAGGCTGGGCCTAATATAATTAGGAGTTTTGATCTTTGTGAAGGGAATCTTCTTCTTCCCTTTAGTGCATTTGGGTATCGAGTTTGGCCCAGTAGGTTTCTTAATACATTAAAATTTTTTTGGAGAGAATTGCCAGGAAGTTAAAATATATATGTTTCCAATTTATTTTAGCAATAATTTTGTTCAAAAATGCATAAAGTAAGTAAGCTTTTTCTTTCATTATAAGGAAATTAATTGAAAGTGTTATTTTTGAATTAAAGATAAAAAGAAGATATATAATAAATAATAATAACAATGAAAGATTAATAATATTTAAATATGACCACTTTGGAAGTATTTTATACTAGGTCATTTAATAAATTGGTACATCTGAGTTATACAACTTGGTGGCACGATATTTAACAATAAAAATTTCAATTAAATAAATAAAAAAACAACCCACAAAATGTTTTTTACAAAAGAACTATGTGTGTATAATTCCTCATTGCATTGAAGAATACGTAGGAGTAGGGGACCACTCCTGTTGATCTCAAAAATAATAAAATTTAATTCTCTTCAAAATAAAACATTTTCTTTTTTAATAATAAAATTCTTTTGATAAAATAATAAATTTGTAAATAAATAAAATAAAGATATTTTCTTTTTTTAGGGGTAAATAAATATTTTTGAAACTATCTAATTTTGCACATCTAATTAGGGGTAACTGTCTTTATGATGGACGTTGTAGGGTGCTAGCACTTTTCCTACGCGTAACTGACTCCCGAATCTGATTTTTGATTCGAGACCATTTTCTTATAGGGTTTTTTTCCATACGTTTTCCCTTAATAAAACTATGGTGGTGACCCTTCTATTTTTATCTTTATTTTTCATCGCCTCGTTGTAACCCTGGTTGCGATAAGGGATAATGCATTGGAGTGAGAAGTGTGGTCTAATTACTTCGGCTCTATGAGAATGATTTTCTGACCACAAACAACAAGTTTATTGAACTCAAAATTATGGGCTTAATTAGTTTAAATTAATGTTAATAAAAAATTGAAACCATTAAAAGTAATTTGTAATATATATTTAAATTAATTTTAATCATAAATTTTAGATTAAGATGTGTTTCATAATAATAAAATCAAATCATGTTAGTTCAAACAAGCACTACAATAATATACGATGACTCCTAAGAAAGTCTACCTTTAAGAAATCATACCAATAATATTTTTTTTAAGTTTAAATTAGTATAAAGTTGTCAAGAGGAATTATTTAATTGATAAAAATTGAAACTATATTCTGCAAGAACAGGGAGTGGATCTTTTTCGGTGACATTATCACTAGAGGAGATTCTAGCCCTACATTAAATTCACTTGAAATAATATATTTTTATTATAAAGTGGATGTTTTTTAAAATTAATGGCAAGATCTCAACATTTGAGAATCTAAAGTTTTTTTACACATGAGATAATCCATTGCCACAAGAACGTGGGTTTAAATTGTACTTATTATGTGAGGAATTGGTTGATAGGCGATTTATAAGTATTTTTATAAATATTTTCTGAGTTTGAGGTATTCTTATAGTAAATATTTACAATAAATTTTAATAAGAGCAAAGAAATATATATAGAGTTTATTAACTATGTATTGTTGGTGTAAAAACTTTTATGTTGTCAACCAATTAGAAATCACTATTGGTAGGGGTCTTTACAAACTGATCCAATCCAATAAAAACTAAAAAAATCGATTCAAAAAACCAAAAACCGAATAAACTAAAAATTGAACAAACCGAAAACTACAAAAACCAAAAGTTTTTATTAGATTGGATCAAATTTCGGATTTGATTTTGAAAAGCAATCCAATCTAATCTAAACAGAACTTGTACATATGTGTATATTTTTAGTTATAAATTCACTCATATTTATTACATGACTTATACTTGTTTATGAAAATATATTTAATTAAAAATAATTTTTTAGTAACTATTTGAATAAAAATATATAAATTTAATTATCAACTTGAGTAAAGTTATTTTTAATAGTCTATGTTTAAAGAGTTATACTACTATTAGCTATATAATGACTTAATGATGAAATATTTGATATTTTTAATTATTTTTTATTATATTTATTATATATCTTACTACTTATTTAATACTTTATCTAAACAAAAATAAAAATAAAACTAAATCTAAAAATTGATCCAATCCAAACTGCTTTAGATCGAATTAGATTTAAATTTTAAATCAAACCGATTAGATGGTAAATTAAAAAACAAAAGTGATGGGATTGCATGGTTTTTCTCTTCAAAACTGATTCAATCCAATATGCAAACACTCCTAACTGTTTGTATGACTTTTAAAATAGTTAAGATAAAAATCAACAAACTTATCATATATGATAGTTTGTGAATGATGGGGCATGACCTATTTTTTCAAATATATAAAACAATGCACAATATAATAACAAAATAAGAAAATAATTATAAAATTATGATATAGGAATCTCATGAGCAATATTATCATATTTGAATTGATTATCGACTTGATTAGAGCACTGAATTATTAAATCACCTATCAAACCTGTAAATCACCAATTAAAATACGTGAACTGATCCAATATTACTTATAAATTTCATACTTTAAAAATATTATAAAAATATTCATATTATTAAATCTTTCCACAAGCCTCTTCAGGCTTAACCCAAGTAGTCTTTTACTTGCCTTTCCAAGCAAAAACCCAAGTATTCTTTGAATCAAAGCCTCCTCAGGCTTCCACCAATCTCGTTAAGAAAAAGGTTTACATGTGAGTTACCTCATTGGGTTTAACGTCTTAACAGATGAATATACAATGAAGTACAAAAGGAATTTTACAATCAGAGTATACAAAAGCTTTTTCTTTTCTTAAAGATGTTATAATTTTTCAGAATCAATAGCAACATCACGAAAGAGGTCTCTTTTTCTATTTATAGACTTCTCCAAAAGTATCCATTGAGTGCTTTGCAAGAGACGACCTTCGTCTGATAAAGAGAGTCATTGGAGCATTAAATGCAACATTTAATGCCTTTCACCAACTTGTCATATGATAAGATAAAGCAGTCTGCTTATCTTTTCTATTCTTGTACTCAATCTTGTAGTAGTTATCATGTTTGCTTTCCCGTTCTAACATTCACACACACATTCCTTTTTTTTTTTGCCAACTTTCCTCGAGAGTAAGTATATAGGCTTTATAAGTTTCAAGGTAGCTTTCGTTCTGATTGATGTGCAGATCATTTTAGAACGGTGTCATCGTCTGTAAAATCTGTTACTAATTTAATCAAAGGATAAAGACGATATATTTTAAAGATATTAGACGGTTGCTTATAAATTTGTTACGGATGATCAGACGATTGCTTAAAAACATATATTTTAACTGTTTGTTATTATCAAAATATTTGAGGTTTATAAATTCGTCCTTTAGCTTAACACTTACTAACATACTCTAATTAAAAAATAAGTGTGTATGTTAGCAAAATACAACTAATGTAAAAAGTTTTTTTTTTTCACATCAGTTCAATGTTCAATGAAAAAAACTCTAACATTCTATATTGGCGAGATCTAAATTGATTCTACAACCTATATAAAAAGCCCATTTTAACCAATGTTAAATGTCCCCCCCTCCACTAGTATAGCTAGTACTAATTATTTCCTTTAATTTATCCTCAACTGTATAGTCTTATACCTACACAGCCTTTAGATTCCTTTCATTGTAGTGTGTATTTGATTCATTCATCTATCCCTCTTGTAGGAAGTCTGTCAAGAGTCACCCTTTGTTCATGCCTCATCTCTTTTACACTAGCAATCACTCCCTACCTTTGTCAGCACTCGAGATGTTACATGCTTACCAATTTTTGCTTGGTTTTTTTTCAAACCACACTGTATTGGGAAAGACCCTACTCTGATACCACTTTGTAGTGCCTAGTCGCTTTTAGGATCAACGAATGTTTCTACAAACCAACACAAGACTTTTTAACGTGCTTTATCCTTACTCACACGCTTCTTAGGAAACTTTCCAGGAGGTCATCCATCCTAGAATTGCTCCAAGTCAAGCACGTTTAACTATGGAGTTCTTAAGTGCTAGAATATCGAAAAGTAAATGCATCTTGTTGATATATGTAGTATTAATTAGTTTCTTTAAGCTATCTTCAATTGTATAGTCTCATAACTGCATATCCTTTGGATCTCTCTCATTCTAGTGTGTGATTCATTCATGTGCCTCTTTCATTGGAAGCCTACTAAAAGTTGCTCCTTATCCGTGCTTCATCTCTTTTGCATCGACGATCACTTGTTGCTCTCATTAGCACCCAGGATGTTACACCATGTTTTGAAAAGAACATAAAAATCATTTAAATTATATATATATATATATAGGTAGCGATCAAGTTACTCCAAGCGTAATTCTTGGTAGAGTTACACCAGGTATCGCCACTTTCCTCTAGGCCTTCATCATGTAGCTCTTCTTCTTCTTTCTTTTCTTACATCACGTAATAAATTTAACCTTGGTTCTTTCTTTTCATTAATCGTTGTTACTTGATTTGTGCTATTTCTAAGTGTCTGTGTTTATAATAAATCTAGATAAACAAGTGTCTGTATTTTGTTTGGATATGAATCTATTTTTTAATTTAATTCTTGTCCTCTTGTTTCGTTCTGAATTATTATTGTTTTGATTAGTTTTGATCTCTCACACTCTCGGTCACACAGTACGCACACATTCTCAAATTCTTTGAATGCACACACTCACATTCTCACCTATGGAATAAAGACACTCCAGCCGAGTCCAACACCTCACTCACCAAAATCACAAATCACTCTAATCCATACGCACTGAATCAATTCCGTACGCACCTCGTACACAACACTAGACGGTTCATCTTCGCACACAACATCACTCGCCAGATTTTTCATCGTAGTCATCTTGTATAATACACAGTCACACACACACAAAAAAGAGGAAATAGCAACATAGTTCAAAAAAAAAGAAGTAAAAAACTAATAATAAAAAAGGAATGTAAGAAGAGGAATTAGCAAAATCAAAACAGCATTTTTTCTCGCCATTGCTGTAACGCGAACTCGCGTTGTCATCATCGCGTTAGCTTTCCTCTTTCTCTCGCCGCCGTCGCGACACAAGCTGTCGCCAACGTCTTCCCGCAAGGCGACCCTCTCCCTTACTTTTGCCGCAGCACGAGCCTACGTAACTCCCTTTGTGCAAGGTTTCATCTCCGTCGCAGCACCGTTACGACGACTGTAAGATAACCCTCCTTTGTCTTAACCGCAACGCGAGTTCACGCGTCCTCTTCATCTCCATTTCACTTCCACCGTTTCACTATAGACACGTATTGGTTGAAGCCACAAACGCCATTGTTGGCTCGCAAGGTTGATTGCATTTTGTTCAGCAGTCCCAGGGATGGAGATGCGTCGCGGGAGGCACAATCTATTTTTGTTAAGCATTCCTCTGGAACCTGTGGGTCACCATGGACTGGATTTTGGATGCCTTTTTTTTTTCTTCTCCTAGCTACGTGTGGGCGAAAATAGGCTGGGCCCAATATAATTAGGAGTTTTGATCTTTGTGAAGGGAATCTTCTTCTTCCCTTTAGTGCATTTGGGTATCGAGTTTGGCCCAGTAGGTTTCTTAATACATTAAAATTTTTTGGAGAGAATTGCCAGGAAGTTAAAATATATATGTTTCCAATTTATTTTAGCAATAATTTTGTTCAAAAATGCATAAAGTAAGTAAGCTTTTTCTTTCATTATAAGGAAATTAATTGAAAGTGTTATTTTTGAATTAAAGATAAAAAGAAGATATATAATAAATAATAATAACAATGAAAGATTAATAATATTTAAATATGACCACTTTGGAAGTATTTTATACTAGGTCATTTAATAAAATTGGCACATCTGAGTTATACAACTTAGTGGCACGATATTTAACAATAAAAATTTCAATTAAATAAATAAAAAACAACCCACAAAATGTTTTCTATAAAAGAACTACGTGTGTATAATTCCTCATTGCATTGAAGAATATGTAGGAGTAAGGGACCACTCCTGTCGATCTCAAAAATAATAAAATTTAATTCTCTTCAAAATAAAACATTTTCTTTTTTAATAATAAAATTCTTTTGATAAAATAATAAGTTTGTAAATAAATAAAATAAAGATATTTTCTTTTTTTAGGGGTAAAATAAATATTTTTGAAACTATCTAATTTTGCACATCTAATTAGGGGTAACCGTCTTTATGATGGACGTTGTAGGGTGCTAGCACTTTTCCTACGCGTAACTGACTCCCGAATCTGATTTTTGATTCGAGACCATTTTCTTATAGGGTTTTTTTCCATACGTTTTCCCTTAATAAAACTATGGTGGTGACCCTTCTATTTTTATCTTTATTTTTCATCGCCTCGTTGTAACCCTGGTTGCGATAAGGGATAATGCATTGGAGTGAGAAGTGTGGTCTAATTACTTCGGCTCTATGAGAATGATTTTCTGACCACAAACAACAAGTTTATTGAACTCAAAATTACGGGCTTAATTAGTTTAAATTAATGTTAATAAAAAATTGAAACCATTAAAAGTAATTTGTAATATATATTTAAATTAATTTTAATCATAAATTTTAGATTAAGATGTGTTTCATAATAATAAAATCAAATCATGTTAGTTCAAACAAGCACTACAATAATATACGATGACTCCTAAGAAGTCTACCTTTAAGAAATCATACCAATAATATTTTTTTTTAAGTTTAAATTAGTATAAAGTTGTCAAGAGGAATTATTTAATTGATAAAAATTGAAACTATATTTTGCAAGAACAGGGAGTGGATCTTTTTCGATGACATTATCACTAGAGGAGATTCTAGCCCTACATTAAATTCACTTGAAATAATATATTTTTATTATAAAGTGGATGTTTTTTAAAATTAATGGCAAGATCTCAACATTTGAGAATCTAAAGTTTTTTTACACATGAGATAATCCATTGCCACAAGAACGTGGGTTTAAATTGTACTTATTATGTGAGGAATTGGTTGATAGGCGATTTATAAGTATTTTTATAAATATTTTCTGAGTTTGAGGTATTCTTATAGTAAATATTTACAATAAATTTTAATAAGAGCAAAGAAATATATATAGAGTTTATTAACTATGTATTGTTGGTGTAAAAACTTTTATGCTGTCAACCAATTAGAAATCACTATTGGTAGGGGTCTTTATAAACTGATCCAATCCAATAAAAACTAAAAAAATCGATTCAGAAAACCAAAAACCGAATAAACTAAAAATTGAACAAACCGAAAACTACAAAAACCAAAAGTTTTTATTAGATTGGATCAAATTTCGGATTTGATTTTGAAAAGCAATCCAATCTAATCTAAATAGAACTTATACATATGTGTATATTTTTAGTTATAAATTCACTCATATTTATTACATGACTTATACTTGTTTATGAAAATATATTTAATTAAAAATAATTTTTTTAGTAACTATTTGAATAAAAATATATAAATTTAATTATCAACTTGAGTAAAGTTATTTTTAATAGTCTATGTTTAAAGAGTTATACTACTATTAGCTATATAATGACTTAATGATGAAATATTTGATATTTTTAATTATTTTTTATTATATTTATTATATATCTTACTACTTATTTAATACTTTATCTAAACAAAAATAAAAATAAAACTAAATCTAAAAATTGATCCAATCCAAACTGCTTTAGATCGAATTAGATTTAAATTTTAAATCAAACCGATTAGATGGTGAATTAAAAAACAAAAGTGATGGGATCGCATGGTTTTTCTCTTCAAAATTGATTCAATCCAATATGCAAACACTCCTAACTGTTTGTATGACTTTTAAAATAGTTAAGATAAAAATCAACAAACTTATCATATATGATAGTTTGTGAATGATGGGGCATGACCTATTTTTTCAAATATATAAAACAATGCACAATATAATAACAAAATAAGAAAATAATTATAAAATTATGATATAGGAATCTCATGAGCAATATTATCATATTTGAATTGATTATCGACTTGATTAGAGCACTGAATTATTAAATCACCTATCAAACCTGTAAATCACCTAATTAAAATACGTGAACTGATCCAATATTACTTATAAATTTCATACTTTAAAAATATTATAAAAATATTCATATTATTATATCTTTAAAAATCCAAAAATTCACAAGATAATATACTAATTAACTTAGAAATCCACCAGGTCTTCCTCAAAAAAATAAAAATAAAAATAAAAATAAAATCCATTTAGGTCATCAGTTTACACACCTCGATTAAACCGGTGAGTCACCTACTGACGAGAAATTCACAAGATACTAGTTGACTTAAAAATCCGCCAGGTCTACCTAAAAAAATAAAAATCAAATAAAAAATCCAGAAGGTCATTAGTTCACGCACACCTCGATTCGACCAGCGAGTCACCTATTGCTGCGGATAAATTATTAAGTAGTTTAAAACTATTAAGTATTTATTATGATTTTACTTAATGCTTGTATAATACATATTTAAATTTTATAATTTATAAAAAAAATTAATTATATTTAACTACATATCATCTGAAGATTAATAAAATTTATAATGATCTAAAACTATCTAATAATTTCTGGCTGCTGATTATAAAAAACAGTCACCCATTGTATCACGGTCTGAATCAGTTCCATAACATTGCCGAGAAGTCACAGGGAAAGTTCGAACTTGTGTTTTTTTTCGTCTTACATGGTTTTCTAAGAGCTTTCACGTCCATAAAAGGCATCTATCTGATCACAGATGGAACAGAGAGGAAAGCTAAACTAAACTTGGTTTCTATGTGATTGATAATATTTGCTTTATCAATTCTTTCTCCTTCTCTAAATTCTTCCATTCCTTCCACTTCAATTCTTCGTGCGCCCTTTTTGTTCCACCTCTTTCCATCGACCCAACCAATTTTCCAGGTCATGGCGGCGAAACAACCCGACTTTAGTTGGATGGTTCCTATCGAAGTGATGCTGGGTTCCCTCTACCACGGGCAAGTTCAAGCTTGCAGCATTTCGAGCGTCACAGACGAGCTTCGAGACCCAAACGAAGCAGCTTTCAAGCCAAAGGAGGTCTCCATCGGACCCTTACACAGAGGAATCACCAGGCACGTGCAGTTAATGGAAGAGACCAAATGGCGTTACATGCGCGAGTTCCTCGACAAAAGAGGAACGCAGGAGCAAAACGGAAGATCAATGCAAAGGCTCAGAAACTGCGGCACCGACATCCTCAAGTTGGATAAAATAATCATCGCAAGTTACGGTGGTAACATCGAATCGGAACCGCAAGAGCTAGCTAAAATAATGATAGTAGACGGTTGCTTTTTGTTGGAGCTTCTTATCAGACTTGGCGATTTTATAGGTAACAACCACAATAGCAACGGTAGGGGTTATGCCAACGACCCCATACTAAAAAACGAGGAGAAGCTCGTGTCTGTTCTGAACGATGTCACAATGCTCGAGAACCAAATTCCCTTCATCGTTCTCAAGAAGATATATAGGAAGGTCTCACCCGATGGCAGTGACATCGACAATGATCACCGGGTTGCTAATATTGTTCGCAATGCCTTCGGTTACCCTGTGCCTGAGGTAGAAAACTCAGGAGGCGTCCACATACTTCACCTGATGCACTTGTCCACAGTGGAACAGAACCAGCAAGAGGGCAAACGCGTGAAGCAAGAGCTGTTGCGCTGTGCGGTAAGGCTTCAAGCTGCTGGAATAACAATCGAAGCTGCGGACACTGCTACTCGCCATAAGTTGGTGGATTGGTTCAACTTTGACATAAGTTTCAGTGGCAGTGTGCTGCGGATACCGCCGCTGACTGTTAAGGAAACAACGGAAGTGAGGTGGAGGAATTTGATTGCGTGGGAGCAGAGCAGAATTTGGATCAGATGTATGTACACTTCGTATGCTTTGTTCTTCCAAGGTTTGGTTTGTTGCAAGCATGACATTGAGCTGCTAGAGGAGAAGGGGGTTATAGTGAACGAGGCCAGAAGAGCAAGGAAGAATTGCTCAATCTATTTCTCACGATTTCAAAGGGAGCTGAGTACATGGACTCAAGTTATGAGGAAGTTTGTAAGAGCTTGAACGTGTACCGGGGGAGGAAAGTCAGAACCACTTTGCAAGAATTGCCTATTGTCACTTGGCATCGGTGCAGAGGGGTTTGTGACACCATTGTTTACTACTGGGGAAACTGGTACAGAATTTTGATCCGCGATCATATCCCCACAGTGTGGAAATTCATAGGGGTGTTAGCTGCTGTTGCGCTTCTTGTTCTCGCTGTTATGCAGACCTATTATTCGTCCCGCGAAAATAACTGATTAGTGTTTTCTAATTTCAGCAAGTTTCCATTTGCAAACTTGGAATCAAGTGGAATCGTGTGTCTGTATATTGGCTTTTACCAAATGAATAAATCAAAATCTTGATTTTGTTCCAGGAATATTGTTTTTGCTAGATAACAATATGGCTAGTTGACAATCACGGTTTCACTGATTTTGCTTCTCGGTGACTTATCTATTTTCTAATAAGAAAAATAAATGTGTACATGGAGAATATATAAGGAAGATAAAACTATGCCTTGAACAAAACTAAAATTCAACTATTGATTAGTGCTTTACTATTCCACATATCTAGTAGATTGCTTAAATAGCTATGTTGTTTAATTCTTTTAGTTTGTTGTCTTGACAGGGAGACCAATCCTAAGATGCTATTCATGTAATTATGAGCTGTTTGCCTTTATCAAGTGATATTATTAATTTCATAACAGTTCATTGGTTCTTGAACTTGAGGTGTCTGTGTGTAATTATGAGTTGTTTGCCTATATCAAGTGATACTATCAATAATTCTGCAATGCCAAAGGCAAAACCAGCCTGACCGTTGTTGGTTTAACAACACGACTATATGTTTCAGTGTAGTCCAGCCCTGGTCCTTAATGAAAACCTTTCGCCGCTAGTCTGGCCTTTTATCAATCAATATGAACTGATGATTAAGATTGACTTATGAACTGTTGCTGCACAAGTATATATATACAAGTGAGCTGCACAGGAGCTAACTCAGCACATTCAAAAGGATAACAAACTAAAACAACCTGATATAAGAACTTTGTAAAATACATATCAGTCCTTGATCCTAGGAATTAAATTGAATTGTTTGTTGGAATTAACTGTCTGGTCTTACACTTTTAAACCAGTTTTTGAGTTTTGAATCGGATGCAGGGAAGGTGACTATTATTGGTATTTAGCAGAATTCAAAACTGGTAATGGAAAGAAAGAGGTAGCAGATCAGTCACTCAAAGCATATCATGTATTTGCTGCAGGTAACAAGGATTGCCTCTGTAAAATGAGTTTGCCAGACTGCTACTGACAAGGTTGAGATGAACTTTGTTGCTTTCAATGTTAGCAGGAAATGTAGATGATATTTGTTAGTTGAAGGACATCACCTGCTTGTAATATAACAGGAAAATTATCGTCCTTTCATAACTTTGTATTGGTAGGTTAGTTAGGGATGTTTGCATCCAAATTCTGGCCCATTAGATGCTGCTAGTGAGGAATACCTTGTTTGCCATGACTTTAATTAGGCTTAAGAAGTTTATCTGAACATATTTGTGCCCTATTTTTCCATAGGATTAGGTCTTGTGTTAATTAACTGTCTCTTGAATTAGTCCTTTTCTGTACATTTCTGCATTAAAAGTTAATGTACGGTTCTTGCCTCCGTAGAGGAACTTCATCGAGCTTTATATTAGTGATTTATATCTACTTATATGCTCAACAGAACAAATTGGATGAATTCCAAGGCTTCTGTGAGAAAAAGGAGGGGAATTTTCATTTTTCTTTATGCCTTATGAGGGCATGGTTAACAGCACAAATACTTCTATGCTGTATGAAGTGCAGTATCCTTCATTAGATGCTTAACAATCTCGTGCTTCCATACAATTACAATTTGTCTTTGTAGTTGTGGAAATAATGGCATATAAGTGTTAATTATTTCTTTGTTACTGTTAGTATATTAATTGCTTTGTTACCGTTGACATATTAATTGCTTTAATTAGTCATTCATTTATACCTATCGATTTTGTTTTTGTGTTAAAAGCTATTTAAATTTTTTTCCAATGGTCTGATTTCTTAAGCACTATATAAAAGAGTAGCATCAAAAGTCTTGACACCAAGAGAGCAATTCTCTACTTCTCAATCTTTCTCTCTTTTTTTCTTCTCCTTTGTATTCTTATGGGCATTGTTCATGAGGCTCCAATGTGTTTTGGCCTCGAGTGCATAGGTTCAAACACGCTACTCTATAAACCTTGGGGAGCAAACTGGATTTGGATTACCGGAGTCCCTAGAATTGCTTCAAGGCAATCGCTATTGCCACGAGACAACATTTCTTTTCCTCTTTTTATTTTTTTAACAATATTTCCAACAATTTAAAAGCAAATTATTTTTTTCTTTCTTTTGACTATGTTGTTCTAATGGATTTGTTTCTCAATAAGAATGTCTTGTTTGATATGTCAAAACTTGAACTCCATAATGGAACCAACTACAAGGAATGGTTACGAAGGCTACTCATCATCTTCGAGCAACTCGAGGTTGGCTATGTTTCAAAGATGCAACAATAGTTCCTTTTTAGAGAAGCAATGAGGCTATAGTGATCACAATCAAGGTAACCAAAAAATATGGAAAATACAACAAACAGGTATGCCGTCATCCCTTTAATCATATGCCAAATAATTTTTTTCAATCTTTTTGTGTCAAGAAAACCTGTAAAATCTATATGGAAAATTTGATTTATTATTTTAATGTATAGTTGTGTTTTAATTAGTTGTACCAATTAAGAATAATCTTGTCTTGATGCCAAAATTATTTTGTACATTATCAAAAGTGTGTTACATATGTGTGTAAATAATGTATGAAGTGAAAGTATAAAAGTACTAATATTAAAGGGTGTTCAATTATTGAAAAAAAAATAAGAAAGAAAATTATAAAAGAATAAGACACTTAAAGATACGATGAATGTCATGATAATTAATTTTGATATGTCTGACTATATATGGGGGAAGCTATATTAATTGCATGCTATATATTAATCAAGATCCCTCATAAGAAATTAGAGAAAAGTGTAGGGGTGTTTGGCTAAAGGTGGACTACCAGTTTTCAAAAGAAAATATAGGTATGATAGATTAATAGAAAAACTCAAGGCTATATTGGTTTTCAAGGGTTTTACTCAAAAAAAGAGTATAGATTTTTTTTTTATATTTATTCACTAGTAAGCAAATTGCTACTATACGTGCCTTAATAGCTTAGGCTACAATCCATAACTTGGTTATATACCAAATGGATGTAAAGATGAAGTGAAGGTTTAAAAGATGAAATTTACATGAAGCAACTAGAAGGCTTCATTGTGTTGAAACAAAAACACAAAGTATGTAAGCTTAGAAAATCTTTATGGCTTAAAACATACACCAAAGCAATGAAATGAAAAAAATTTAATAACACATTGGTGAATTATAGGTTTGTAGTAAACACTTGTCTTGTGTGTATGTAAAAATGATATATTCAAATTGTTTTGTTATATGTTTATATGTGGAACCTCTTTGAAAGTGGTAATCAAAATTAAAGAGTTTTTAAGCTCCAAAATTTTAGATGAATGACTTAGGAAAAATTAATGTGATTTTGGCTATTAAAGTACAAAAAACTGAACATGGTTTCTCTCTATGTCAAGCTCATTATGTTGAAAAAAATATATTAAAAAAATCAATAGTTTTGATGTTGTACTTGCTAGAACATCATTTGATCTTAGTATTCATATTAAGAAAAAATAGTAGAACCTATGTCTCTCAGTCTGAGTATGCAAAAATAATTGGCAATGTCATGTATCTTATGAATTATACTAGACTCGACATTACATATGTTGTAATCCGATTGAGTAGATACACGATAATCCTAATAATGATCACTAGAATAACCTTTTGTGCCTTCTAAAGTATCTAAAGGATACTATGTATTGAAATTTACATTTCGCTAACTTTCTAGTTGTCTTAGAAGGGTTGTGATGCAAATGGGATTTTAGACAATGATGAGGTCAAGAAGAAGAGTGGTTAAGAGGCCTAATGGCTAATATACCATTGTGAGGAGACCTATACCTCCTATATATCTTGTGATTTGCAAGCTACAATTGGTGTGGCTAATAACAATAGTGCCTATAATGGTAACAAAGTGTTGTTAAAAACATAATTAAAATGGTGATATCTCACTTGAGTATGTGAAAAGTGAGAAAAATCTTGCAGATCCTTTTACAAAAGGATTACCCAAAAATTGTCTTGGATATGTCGAGGGAAATGGACTTAAAGCCATGAGTGGAGAAAAGTATGGTGGACACCCAATTAGTGGTCAAACGAAGCCATATGAATACTCCTATGCACTACACTTCTCATCCTTATGGCATGTGGTAGTGCTTATTGTGAGGTTGAGCTATGAGCTCTTAATAGATACATAGCCCTTAATATGGGTGGTGTTATAGAGACACACTTGATTTATCTTCCTACATGAGTGTGAAGGCACGAGCCACCTTTCATGAAAGACTTAAGCTATCTTTCTAAAGTACTCATGAGCAACCCAAGGTACATATATATAAAGGCCTAAATTATTGAGAAAAAATAATTTAATTGCAGAGCTATCACAATTTTAAAAGTAAAAGTGTGTGTTGTGAGGGTCTTATCTTAAGTCCATTAAGTTCAAGAGTAATTCACTTCTTGGACATAAGGTGTTGTGTCACCTCACTACGTGTTAATTAAATCCTTAAGACCTTAACACTTATGCACAAAAACCTTTCCTTGCCTAGATTTTTTTTTCTTTCACTTATCTGCCATTAGTGGGGGATTATGGAAATAATGGCATATAAGTGCTAATTATTTCTATGTTACCGTTGGTATATTAATTTCTTTGTTACTGTTAGAATATTAATTGCTTTAATTAGTTATTCATTCATATCTATCGGTTTTGTTTGTGTTAAAAGTTATTTAAATTTTTTCCAACGATTTGATTTCTTAAACACTATATAAAGGAATAGCAACAAAAGTCTTGACACCAAGAGAGCAATTCTCTACTTCTTAATCTTTCTCTCTTTCTTTCTTCTCCTTTGTAATCTTCTGGGCATTATTCGTGAGGTTCCAATGTATTCTGGCCTCGAGTGCACGGGTTCAAACACGTTACTATGTAAACCTTAGGGAGCAAATTGGATTTTAGGTTGCACCAGAGGTCCACTAGAATTTGCTTTTAGGACAATGGCTATTGTCACGGACATAGTATTTCTTTTCCTCTTTTTATTTTTTTAACAATATTTCCAACAATAGTAACTTGACACATGTTGATCTATCATGATTTTTTGTATCCCATGAATGGGGATCTGACCTATTGTAGAAGGTTTTACAATTCATAATTTCTCTCCATTTTGAATATTTGGATGGTACAAAATTAACGATTTTTTCTCTTTTTTCTACAATAAAATGAGATTCTTTTGTTTCTTTTAAATGAATTATTTGTATACATTCTGTAATAGATGTTAGTGATAAAGTTCTTAAACAGAGGCAGGACGGGAAAATACATCTATTATTTGGGAGGCTCTGTGGAGCAGTAATTTATAGCTCCAATATTCTGGACTTATGATTTCCTTGGATCAAAAGATTTCCTTTCACCCAATCAACGCGGAGCAGTGGCAGGATGGCTACAATTCGAAGAATGGTATATGCCAATGCCTTAAAAAAGGTTTGAATTATATGCCATTCACAGCCTTTTATTGCCCTCGTTTATTTAATTAAAAAGTTAAAACATAAGGTACTATAATACAAACCTGTTCATTGTTAACCCTTCAAGCTTAAATTGATTAAATATAAAATCATTTGTGTTATTTCACTTAATAATTTAAACTTTTTGAGATAGTTAATGAAGACAGTTTTACCGTGTATGTGTGTTCATTCATTTAAATATAAAGTTAAGATATAAGGTACTATAAACCTGTTCATTGTTAACCCTTCAAGCTTAAATTATTTAAATACAAAACCATTTGTGATATTTCGCTTAATAATTTGGACCTGAAAATGTGCGTGTGAGATAGTTCTCATGAAGACAGTTTTACCGTGTATTTTGGACCTGAAAGTGTGTTTTGGAACTGAAAATGTGTGTGTGAGAGATAGTTCATGAAGACAGTTTTACCGTGTGTGTACAGTTTTACACTAGTGCAAAAAATTGATATTAGAGCAAGATTTTAAAACAGTTCACGTTCAACTAATTTAAAAAAAGACGTGGTGACATTTTTGCAATTTTAAACGAAAGTTTTTAACTCGATTGTATTATAACCAAGTTAAAAACTAATTTTTAAATCGGTTATGTAGGTAACCGATTTAAAATGTATAATTTTAAATCGGTTATAGTGAACTGATTTAAAAATTAAGCTTTTTAAATCGGTTCTATTGGAACCGATTTAAAAAGTTGTACTTTTTAAACTGGTTTTAGGTGGAATCGGTTTAAAAAGTTAACCTTTTAAATCGATTCCAATAGGTTTAAAATGTTCAGTTTCTTTTTAGGTTTACCAATGACTTCAGTCTTTTGTATTTTGGAGGGGGAGTAGGGGATGGGGTCCTAGGGAATTTATTTAGGGAGAGAGATGACTTATATGATGTTGCAGCTTGACTATGCCTTAAATTCATTTCACCATAACGTTTCAGCTTTATTTTTTGGCTCATCAAAATTCTTTCAATTTCCAAATTCCAACTTATCTAAGCATTAAGGTTAATAGAAAATTTTAATTTCCACCAAAAAATTAAACACTTATTTGCATTTAACCTCTATCATTTTCCCATATTTATGAATTGAGGGCAATTAAAAACATTTGAAAGTATTTTTCGACTTTTATTTAATTCAAAAACGTTAAAGTCATTAAACAATAATAAATTGAGAAAATTTTGTGTTAATTTTCAATTTACCTTTTCTTTTGGCAATTTATTAGATGTTGAGTTACATGATATTTTCTTTGACTTGAAAGTGTTGTAGATGACTTTGCCTAATTAATGTCAACCATTGAAATTTTCAAGTTTGTCAAAGTTGTATATTGTTATTCAAATGTTTCAATTAGTTATAGAATTTTATTAACTAGGCATATGATTGTAGCATGAGCTGAAAGAAGTTTTTAAAGCTAAAATTAATAAAAACCTATTTGGGGTTAACAATGTCACAAGAAAGATTGACTAGTTTGACAATTTTATCTATTGAAAATGATATGTTGAACAACATTAATGTTGATATTATCATTAATGAATTTGCATCAGAATGTTGAAAGAAATGACTTTTTATAATAATTTGTGTATTTTGTTTTGTACATGATAAATGACAAATTTATAAGTAAAAAAAATATTCTGTGAATGATAGATGATAGTATAAAAGTATATTGAATGAAAAATGTAATACACTTTTTTGAGATTTATTAAAACTATGTTATTTACTTAATATGATAAAACATATCACTTTTTTTATGTACAATGGTTGCATTGATGTTAGAACCTATAACCTAAAGCATATCATTTTTAGTGAAATTACATGTCTATTTTTTTTATAGAATATATATTTACATTTTAAAATTCTTGTATAGGGACCCTTATCTATTGTTTCGCTTTGAGTCCATAAAATTAAAGACTAACCGTGATCATCAATTCCTATCTACCAACTTGTGTCTCATATTTTTTATTATATAAAATTTGTATTTTATATAAAAATAATTTTAATTAAAAATATAGAATAGATAATAAAATAAGATTTATGTATCATTTTATAATTAAATTAAAATAATAATATAAAAATAGAATCATTTAATTTATGTCAAATCACTTTTAATTAAATCGAATTAAATTTAATATTATATTTAAATATATCTAACTTAAATTATATTATAATTTTATTATTAAATTAAATGATTTTTTATTTAAGAATCAATGCAAATCAAATTGCTAACACAAAATATCTTTAGTGACCCAATACGCCACATTTGAGGTAATATAATTTGAATTTTTTTTATGTGTACAATAACGGTAATAAGGTTTAAAGCTAAGACCACATGCTAACTACAAAAACTCCTTGTCACTAGGCTGACCTAATAAGTAATATAATTTGAATTTAGATCCTTTTAAAGCAAACAATTTACTTTAGAGATTGAAGTAATAAATCAGCCATATGATTCAGGAAAAAACTTAGATGCAGTACTATAGGTATTGTTAGTACTGTTCTCTAATCAGAGTTGAACTTTTATTTCAATAATCTGTATAATAAAAGATTTCATTAAATGTTAATGTGCATTACCGAAATAAAACTCCAATTCTACGTTTAAGTTTTGCCCTATGATTTATACATGGTTTTATTCTGTAAGTTTTTTAATCATTTAAGCTAAACCTATAATAATAGTTTAAAAATATTTTAAAGGTTAAATTATATTTTTGGTCTCCCTATTTTTCTCAATTTGCAATTTTGGTCCTCTTATTTTTTTTAGAGACATTTAGTCTTCTTATTTTTAAAAATTTGCAATTTTGGTTCCCCTACTTATTTTTAGAGACATCTAGTCCTCTTATTTTAAAAAATATTCAATTTTGGTCCCTCGTCAAATTTCTTGTATTGATCGTTAGTGGTTTAACATTGATTCTGACGTGTTAATGTTGACTCTAATGTTAATTTTGATTTTAACATATCATCTAAGTATTAATACGTTAGAATCAACATTAAATTATTAACGGTCAATGCAAGAGATTTGACAGAAAAACCAAAATTGTGGATTTTAAAATAGTATGACTAAATGTGTCTAAAAAAACAAGGAAATCAAAATTACAAATCAAAAAAATAAGAAGACCAAAAATACAATTTAGCCTATTTTAAATTACCGTAATTCTATTCACTTTTTCCCCCTCAAATTTTCCTTTTATGATTTTTCGTTGTTCTTCAAATCCATTTTAGTTCCAATTACACTACTAGAAGAAGGCAGCCACACTTCAATATTTTTTTTTCTCTCCTCAAACGTTATCTTTAGTTGTCCTCATTCCTCAGCCATGGCGTCACTGCTGCTAGCATCAGCACCTCCATTCTCCATTCAATTGAACAATTCCTCCTCTCACCTTTCCTTCTCTCACTCCCAAACTCTCTCCTCACCGCTCTCCACTCCCTTTCCTTCCCTCTCAGCCTCTGCAACCTCCACACTTTCCCCAACCCCTTCAGGTACTTGCAGCAAAATAATAATAATTATAATAATATATTCTAATTTCACAATAACTTTGCTTTATTATGTATGAATTCTAACACCCCATTTCCCAATTCCCCCCACCCTTTTTTCTCCCAGTGTACTGTGGCAGAGGCGACAGGAAAACTGAGAAGGGAAAGCGCTTCAGCCATTCATTTGGAAATGTAAACTTCTGCTCCCATTTTCTCTTTTGTTCAATTTTATTTATTTACTTATTTTTCATGTTGCGTTTTTCTCGGTTCTAAGTTATGTTATTTGATGTGGCTGGGTTGGGGGGTTATTATTATTAGGCGAGGCCAAAGGACAAGAAGAAGGGTAGAGGGCCCCCGAGGATTTATGCTCCACCGGCACCTTCCAAGAAAGACAGGTTCGAAGATAATGAGGTGGTGAAGATTGAAATTGATGAGTCCCTCTTTTCTGGTTGATTTTGTTGGTGAATTGTAATTTTGAGTCTTTCATGGTTTAGTTGTTGATATATGGTTCCATTGTGATATATACAATTTGGATTTTGCTTATGTTATATCTGTTTTTAATTTTTATTGTCCTTAATTGAGGTCACTGTGCTTTCTTTCTTTTGTTTTACACTATGTTATGAATATTCTTGCTTTAGAGTTTTGGAGTTGGGGATTGGAAAGACAGTAGTAATTTAAAAAAAAATAAAAACAAAGGGTGGTTTTTGCCTAGGATTTGTGCTTCATTGGACATTTTGTTTTCTCTCATTGCTCACTAAGCCATGGTTTCTGCCTATGTTAAAGAAAAGTATGTGATGTTAGTACTTTGTAGAATGAGACGTGGGAGAAGGAAAGGACTGTGAGTGTGTCCATAACGCACTATGTTATGAATAATACTCTTACTTTAGAGTTTCGAAGTTGGTGATTGGAAAGACAGTAATAATTTTTAAAAAAATGAAACTAAAGAGTGGTTTTTGCTTAGGATTTGTACTTTGTTGGACTTTTTGTATTCTTTCATTGATGAATGATCACTAAGCAAAGGTTTCTGCCTATGTTAAAAAAAGTATGAGATGTTAGTAGAATGAGACATGGGAAAAGGACTGTGAGTACGTCCATATCACTGGAAAGATTCTGTTTTACCAAATTAAACCTTGCCACAAGAATGCACATGCTGCCCTTATACATTAATTTTTCTGTGTTCATTTAGGCGCTTGGGTTTAATGTTGTGTTTTTGTATGTTAGCTCCAAAAGAAAAGTGCAATCATCTTAATTCTTTTCTAATGGTGTTGGCCTTCTTAGTTTTGTCCGTTATGCTAGATCTTCTTAAAATTAAAAGGAGCAATGAAACCTTTCAGTTTTATTTGCATTGTACTTGGAATAATTTAGACATGTCATATTAAATATACTAAGGAAAGAGATGTAGAGGTCCATAGGTTTATCGCCTCTGAAGATCAAAGGAATAGGTCTGGCAGAATATAAAGTACTGGAAGTTACTTGTATATGTCTTCATCTTCTTTGTTATCTTCATCTGCTTCCTGTTGATCTTTCTCCTCAGCTTACTGAAATAGTTTGTTACTGTTGAGGTAAGGAGAAAACACATCCCTCAGAAGATTATTGAATGGAGAATACTAGCTTGGCAAAAGCCATTCGGTATTATAGTGGCTCACCTATAATTAATCCTATATCTTTGTCAGAGTGTGGGACAATGATTCAGAGCATGAATTCCAGGAATCGTGGTGATAGGAATAGACCTTCCTATTAAGAAGGTCTATGAGAGGAGACGCAAGACAGTTATAGAGGATCACGACCCTTAATGGGTTAGCTTTATTGTAAATAACCAATTAACAGAAGTTGTTAGAGGCTAGTTGGTGCTCAGAGAATAAATAGATTGGGGAAAAGGGTAAAAAGGGCATTTTACAATTGGGAAGTGAGGGAGAGGGGCTGAGACTCTCGAATTACTCAGCAATCTTGTAGCATACTACTGTACGTTCTTTTTAGGTCTGGTTCACATTGGAACAGATCAGAATAATAAAGTTCTGCATCATTTTCAATCTTTTTCTCTTATTTTGGTGCCAGTTGTACAACGTGGGCACTTATCAAGCAGATTTAATCCACCTGTTTGTCAATAACTGATAAAGAAAGTGGGTTAGCCTCAGGCAGATTTATCTGTGGTTGGAGATTTTGGCATTTAAATTGCAAATACCAAAATTAGCAAAACCGACTAAGAAAAAAGTTTTCAGGAGATAGCCAGCATTCATTTTGTTAAATTGTGGAAAATTTAGATTCAGACAAATGCTACCTAAGGTTTAGATTGCTATGTGGTTTTAAATTGCAATTGCATTTTGGTTGTGGTAGCATTTAAGTTACAAAAATTGTGGGAGATTGCAGTTAGTATTGGATTTTAAGCTGTTTTTTATTGAAAGATAAAAGGTAGAAAATCAATATCATGGCAGACTGGAAGCCAGTTCCTTTGCTACTTGCTGAGTTATTTGTGATTGACTACAATCAGAGTGTTTCGTGTACAGTGGGAAGAATAAAAAGTAGGTATGCAAAAAGGAATTTCTTCTCTTGATAGTCTTGCTCTTCAACTTCAGCAGGTTAATATCATTCCACTGATTGATGAAATCTCTACCTTTTTCATAACAACAATTACCTAAGAACTATATTTATGGTTGCAAATGACACAGTAATCTGATACAAGTCTTCCTATGACACTTCCTTCTTCAATTGTCAATCTGCTACTACGTTTGTTCCATAGATGAATCCCATAAGTCTTCCCGCTGAGCTGAAGCAGTTTGGCTTCTACCCATCTTGATTCACCCCGAGTTTTTGGTTTCGTAAAGAGCCCACTTATCTTGTTCCAGTCCACTGGATAAAAGGCCATAGGCTGCAATATTGTAAAATTGAAATCACATCTTTTCCCCAGCCTCTCAATCACTCTGGAAACCAGGTAGGGACCATTATGCCCCCATTTGTTTCCATCAAAAGTCAATGCAAATTCATTGATGAATCTATGCAGAAGTGGATGTCTCATATCAAAAATCAGAACTGCATTATTTAATCTGGTCCAGTGCTTGGAACCCAAATTCATGCTCTGTGCACCAATAGAATTCCTTAACCCTGTTAAGGGTTTTAGAACTATAAAATCTGTGTCTATATAGACACCACCATATTTGTAGAGAACTGCAAGTCTTATCAGATTAGATAGATTCTGAGACAAAGGAATCTCACCAGGGTCCTTTCTACCCTTCCTTAGCTCATGAAACCAAACTTCAGCTGGAGTCCTCTTGAGCAAAAATGACAAGTCTGGGGTCATTGCCTGCACTTTGAACCTGCGATCAAGCAGTGGTTTCAGGATCCTGTAGCCATGTCTGGTGTCCAAAGTTCTTGATAGAATTATGAGACATGCCTTAGGATGGTTCTTGAAAATGCTTTCCACAGACAGCAGTTCTCTCCCTCCAAATAAGCTTGCTGGTGAAATCCAAGTCATGAAAAACTGAGCCTCACACTCTCGGCCGAAAAATCCCAAAACTCGAGCATGAAATTGTTGGGTCAAGTTGTTTGACTTGAGGATCTTGAAGTTGTGCAGCTGTTCTCGAAACCATGCTATTCTTTCTTCTTCTGTGACATTGAATGGGGCAACTAGAGCATTCTGATTTCGACTATCAGCTTCATCCTTCTCTTGAATGGAACGTAAAGGTACGTGAACAGGTGTTGATCTTATTCCTTCTTTTGTTCTGTGATTGTGAACTTGCAACTTCTCTGGTGCTCCTAAGTTAGCTGCAGGGTGTAGGGAATTATAATAGATAATACTATCTGCATGGATAAGAAAAATTATGGCAGAGAATGTGATTAGAGAGAAGACAGAAAGCTTGGCATGTTTAAGCACCCAATGAACAAACATTCTTATGATTCTTCCGTGTTTGATGAGAGTTGCAATTATGAAGAACTTATGCAAAACATATGGCCCGGTATTGGTTCCCACATGGCCACATTGTGTTTTTCATATGGTATACTCTAATAAAAATCTTTTATAATTACAAAGTCAAAGATTATGTAAAATGGTACATGGAAATATTATCAAGTATCTAATGTACGATAATATGCTATGTAGAGTGATTTATAAGAATCTCGTTGTGGTCAAAATACTACACAAACACGATGCTTCGTGTCAGGATTCAGATAATGGATAGTTCATAGTTGTTACATGTTGATAATGTTACTTGTGTGCATGCACATAACCAAACGGAGGGGTTTGTTGGAGTGGGGCCCTCCCTTGAATGATTTGCTTTGTACGTGTTTGACGAAGCAACAATGCCTCATTGCCTCGTGCCATCCATACCATCTCCCTTACGTAGTGTCTGCTGCAAATTTTTCATTTCTATATGTATTTTTGGATAAATTATGATTTTGGTCTCAAATTTTTCAAATTTAGTTTTAGTACTCCAAAAAACTTTTGTCCTATTTTCATCTCATTAATTTGGAAATACATTACTTTTGGTCCTCAAAGTATATTTTTTGGCGGTTTATAACTGCTATAAAATATTAATTATAACCACTTTGAGGATTAAAAGTAATGTATTTTCAAATTAGAGAAACGAAAATAGGACAAATTTTTTGGAGGACTAAAACTGAATTTAAAAAATTTTAGAGGGACCAAAACTATAGTTTATCCTATATTTTTTTGGGAATGAAATTTTTAGGAGTAAAATTTTTGAAAAAAGTTATAAAATATATTTAATTGTTATTTAACTTTCTTGGTCAATTATCATAGGAAAGTTTAGTATCTTTATAGTCAATTACAAGGAGAAAGTTTTATTCTTATCTATAAAAGTGAGAGTTTTATTCTCAGTTACAGATTAAAATATTCATGTTTTTATATTCGGAAAACATTTTTATTTTTGCTACTGAATGTGAGAAATTTTTATTCTGTGGTGACAGTTTTTACGAGCCAAATGCTACATTAGAGCAAATGTCATAATTATATTGACTGATATTGTTGCTCCGCATATGAGAACATTGCTTTCTGTAAAAGACGCCTAGGTATATGTTATTTATTTATATATTTATATATTTATTATTATTCTTCGAGCTATGGTGGAGTGACTTGTATTCTCTCAAACTCAAACTGCAGCATATAGTATGCATCATTCTAAGTACAATAAAAAGTGAATCAAATTTTTTATTAATGTTTTCTTTGTGGTGAATATATGCATAATAGTACTTAAATGTCATGCATAAAGCTAATGACATTATTTACCAAGAAAGAGAAGGCTAAGGCCATTTCTATTTCAGGCAATTCTTTGTTTCACTTTTTGGTGGTGTTCTTAAATGAGTCTTACTATTACACATTGCCCATATATATATATATATATATAATTTAAGCAATTCATTACATCAACCCAACAACTCTAGAAATTTCTTAAAAGAGTTTCACAAATAACTCTACATTTATACATGTTCTCAATATTAATTACTATTAATTTAATATTATTTGATAAAAAGTACACTATTGGACCCATAGCAAAAATTTAGCACTGGTACTTATATAAACACTTAGTACTACTACACATGTTTTTATTCTAGTGCTAATTAAGAGCACTCTCCACAAGCACCTCCCTGGAGATGCTCTAATGACATCCACCAAATCATTTTTAAATTAATTATTCAAAATTGATGGGTTCCTCAGCCTTTGTTATTTTATTTATGATGTTTTTATACCTGTAAGGTACACACACGTTGACCAAAGCTTTATGGGAAACGCAAGTCGTGGAGCGACGTAGCACGTTTATTATTTTATTGTTATTATTATTATTATTATTATTATCAATAACACTATTTTATATTATTTTATATGTTGGTTGCTGAGAACTCTCCGTCATTAAGATCATTCTACGCAATTATGAAGCAGCAAGAAATCCCACTACTTTTTCATTACTTGTGCATAGAGAATCTTATTATTGAAAATACTTAAATAACTGATGAATATTATTGGTAGTCTTTAATTACGAAATTTTGTTTGCAAGCGTTTTCAAAATGATATTTAAAATCCCAACTTGTTCATTGCTAAGCAATAATCTTATAAAAAAATGCAATAAAATTGTGTTTTTGGTCCTGTATTAGAAGAAAGGTGATGAGTATATTGGGCTAGCAACGAGTCAAGATAAGCCTAATCAGGCCGAACTTAATAAGAAATTGAATCTTCAAGATCTATGACCAATATTGATCCTTATATTAGTTGAGTTTTTAAACTCAAAGAAACATGTCTCAATTTGTAAATTACTAATTTTTTTAACATATAAGTCATTATAAAATAATTTAGTGAGACAAAAAAAATAGTGCTAATTAATGTGTATTAAATCGGAGTATTATTATTGTTAAAGTCAATAGAATTGAACTAGCTAGTGGTAAGAAAATTCCGTAAATAGCAACCAGTCGTAGGTTAAAGATTGCAACATGCCATAGTTTCAAATCTTATTAACATCTTTGAACAAAAAAAGAAGGATATTAATATTATTTATTGAAGCTAATAATATTTGTTTCACTTACCAAGTAATCTAGACAGTAGACACATTGTAATTTAGGAAATAGAATCAGAATTATTAGCTTAATTATTTTTCTCCAGTAAATTACATTTTGTATTTATTAGATTTGTAATCATCCAGTATATAAATTCCTAAAGGCGAAGTGTGCTTTCACTCAAGGATTTCAGAAGCATAAATTTTTAGATATTTTTAATTTATATTTTTCTATTTTACTTTATATCCTCACAATACATAAAAATACTTATTAAAAATGGTCAAGTATGACTAACGATTGGAGCCGTGAGAAGATGTAAATGTGGAACAACAGATGTTAACATTTCCTATAAATTTATAAACTGAATTATTTTAAAGAAAATTGTATTAACTGTATAGATCGAGCCCATGGAAGAATACAAGTGCTGTTGCTTCCAAATTGCTTTTCAGATCCAGCCCAACTCTGGATAAGCCTTTGAAGCTTTCGCCAACACATAAACGGCGGGCGTAGTCAAATAAACAATTCTATGGTCATTTTAACATAGCCGTACGAATTCCTAAAAAAAAAAAAAGTACGAAGGACAAAAACTCCAAAAGCCACGTATGTTAACTAGAGTCATTTTTTCATCCAAATAACTATAAGGAAAATGTTAACGAGAGTCTTTATTACATTAGTACTAGATTTTAAACGGGTTTTTTTTAATTATATATTTTTATATTTGTATTTATTGTTATTTTAAAACTATATGTACCTAAATAAAATTATTAATTTTTAAAATATTTATTAAAAAATTAAATATTAAAATTAAGAAAGATGATTAATTATATTTTTAATTGAACATATGTTAAATATTAAGCTTATTAAATTTATTATGATTTGTTCTTTTTTCATATAATGATAGTGTTGTAATACCTATATGAAATATATAAATTCAAAATGAGTGTAAGTATAATAAATATGATTATATAAGTATTTAAATTTAAGTGTTCATTTTTGTTATTGTGAATATTATATTACACATACTTGATTTTTCTGTGTTTATAATTAATAATTTTAAAAAAATTTACTATAAAATTAAAATTTATTTTAAATTTGTTGAAATAGTATGGTTCTTATTAAATAATATATAGTTGTTAATTATTTTAAATGACATTGTTAATTATTTAGAAGATATTAATTTTAATTATGTGATATTGTTAAAGTTTTGAGTTAGTTAACTTAAACACAACATATTTTGAATACTCTCGATTAATGCAATGAAATTTGTCTATTATTATTACTTTTATTATTGTTGTTGTTGTTGTGTTGTTTAATTTTAATTTCATTACTCATTCCTTTTTAAAGTTATTTATCTATAAGAATTATTATATATATATATTTGTTAATTATATTAAAATGATATTTTTAATTATTTAGAAGATATTAATTTTAATTATGTGATATTGTTAAAGCTTTGAATTAGTTAACCTAAACACGGCATAAACTAAACACACCTAATAGGTGCAATGAGATTTGTCTATTATTATTATTGTTATTGTTATTATTGTTATTATTATTATTATTATTATTATTATTATTATTATTGTGTTGTTATTATTTGTTATTTTATTTTAATTTCATTGCTTGCTACTTTTCAATGTTATTTATTTATAAGAATTATTATATGTTTCAAAGTTTATATCTTATAATTTAACCATTATAAGGATTATTTATCTATAAGAATTATTATTTATGTGTGTTACTAATTTTTTAATATTATTACATACTATTTTGCATATATATGTTACTATTTTTTTTCTCATTCTACTTAAATTCAAAAAGACAATGCTATTATTAATAATAATAATTACACTATTATTGCATACTCTACAATTGTTTTATATTTATGATATATAATGAGTATTTATTATTCTTTAAGGTCTGAATTTATAAGAATAAAAAATCATAATATCTTATAATTGACCATTATGAAGGAACACTCTTATTATATTTAATTATTATTATTATTATGGTCTTTTTTGTATATTAATGATATATTAAATTTAATTAGTGTTGTAAATTATGTACTATTTCATTAATCAATTTAATGTACTATTTAACATAATTTACCTAAAAAATACATGTGAGGCTTTTGCATCAATTTAACTAAACCCTAAACCCTAAATTATGAAATACAATTAAATTAACTTCTTCAATGGATTTTTCTATACTTTATTTAGATGATGTATTAGTCTTTTCAAAGGGAATAAATCAACATATCCTACATTTAAACAAGTTCGTAGAGATAATTAAAGAAAATGGTTTAGTTGTTTCATCAAAAAAGACAAAAATATTTCAGACAAGAACCAAATTTTTAGGATATGAGATATATCAAGGAATCATTACTCCTATTCAACGGTCCTTAGAATTGTAGAGAAATTTACAAATGAAATTAAAGATAAGAAACAATTGCAAAGGTTTTTGGGATGTTTAAATTATGTGATAGACTTTATTCCAAATATTAGGACTATATGTGCCCCTTATACAAAACATTGAGAAAAAATCCTCCCCCATGGACTGTTGAAATGTCTCAAGTAGTTATTCAACTTAAAAGAGTTATAAAACATTTGCCATGTCTAGGAATTCTAGATCCATAAGCCTCCTTAATTATAGAAACAGATGCCTCGGCAATAGGCTATGGAGGAATCCTTAAATAAGTCTCTAGAAACTCTCCTCAAGAACAAATAGTTAGATATTATTCTAGAATTTGGCACCCAACTCAACAAAAGTATTCTATAGTTAAAAAGGAGATTTTAGCCATTGTTGTATGTATAACAAAATTCCAAGATGACTTGTTTAGTAAATTTTTTTTAGTGAAAAGTGATTGTAAAGCCGCTCCAAGTGTTTTGCAAAATGATGTAAAAAACTTAGTTTCTAAACATATTTTTGCCAGGTGGCATGCTTTACTTTCTGCTTTGATTTTGATATTGTCCATATCAAGGGAGATAAAAAAATGCTCTACCTGACTTTCTTACAAGGGAATTTTTACAGGGTTCAAAATGAGTAATAATGGCAAAGCAATGTCAAAAGATCAATACGACCCTCGATTATCGTTATCAATACAAGGTACCATGAGACCATCAACACCAATACCACAACTGAGTCAACACTTGTTCCTACAAGGCTAGCCACTCTAGCCCAAGTTGTTCAAAATTCGCCAAAAGAAAAACCTATGAGCTCTCAAAATCCACTAATTCCTCATTACAATAGGTTTACCCCCTTACAATATCATAATGCCTTGGTAAGACCTTCTGATATTACTAGAAACCAACCCTCTGATCAAACAGACCAAGAAAAACATGAGCTTATTCCAATAATGATAATTGAAAAAGAATGGTCCAGACTTCCCCTTAGAGAAATAGCTCAAAGGATACTTCCACCACAATTCCAATACATTCCCCATGAACATAGTAAAGTGAAAGACTTTTATGAATTCATATTAGTAGATACAGACTCAATAGAAATCCACCACTATGAAGATTTAAAAGGTCAGGGTACACTATTTTCTAAGGCAAAAATTCTTAAAATCCTCTCAGTTCAAGATTGGGATCAAGATCTTTATAAACCTAAGACTTTTTCTAGACAATTTTCTCCTCAAACTTATAATTATTATGATTATATGGATGCCTAATACAATACTTTTTACCTTCGTCCTTATCAACACTCTTGGTTTTTATGGTTCAAGAAGGGAATTTCCTTAAAATTTCCTAAGTGGTTCATGAAGTGGTTCTTTAATTTTTGACCCACTATTGCATTATTACCACAAGAAGTTAAAATCGGTTATCAATATTTTAAGAGAAAACCACTTTTGTTCAAGGATACCGGTTCATTTCATTTGTAGTCAGTCAAGGAATAACATGGATCATGTTCGAGATTATGATACCGTGAAATACTCAGATGAAATAGATCTATATTATTTGTCAAGATCAATACATGTTAAATGGTGGGTGAAATTCGATACTTCTCTAATCAAAAAAGAAAAAATTGATGACTGGATAAAACTGTCTCAACAAAGGTCTGAATCAAAATCACAAAAGGAATCTTTATTCCTAGCAGAAAAACAAAAATTAATCGCAGCATTAGCATCTGCCAGTTCAGAAGAAGAATGGCAAGAGAGGCTAAAGGAGGTTAGTTTAATAAAGTCTTTAGAAATTGATGGTGATGGCTCATCAAGCTCTAACCTTAATTTGCAAGACCATGAAGATGATTGCTATGGGATATACGACTAATTAAACTCCAACATTAAGAGCTTGAATAATTCTAAATGTGGAAGACAAGACATTAAGAGTTCAGAAGCATCTTCAAATTTGAAGACAGACTAACAGTGCACTAAAGACATAAAGACAAGAGTTCCAATTCCAAAGTCTACCCAAAGACATAAAGACAAGAGTTCAAATTCCAAAGTCTGCCCAAAGACAAAGAATGCAATACCAAGACTGAAATTAAGAGAATTTGCAGCCAAGAAGCCAAGATGTTTAGTTCCAAGACCAACACATAAAAGAATTTGCAGAAATTTAATATTATTAAAACATAAAATAATAGTTAGTGTGTTGCCATGTGCTTTAATATTTTATTGTAAAGTGTGTTTTTATTTTAGTATAAATAAGAGGTCCCTCGATAGGACTAGGGGAGTTTTTGGTTTTTTCAGCTTTCATGTATGTTGAATCCCCGTTCTCGTGAGTTTGTAACTTCTGCCTTGTTCTTGTAACTTCTCTTGTATAAGCTGTTGCATTTCTTTACTGTTCTTCAAGTGCTGTTCAAGTTCTTCTAAAGTTGTTATTCATTTAGTAAGTCTTCTATCTACTCTTTGATTTTTACACGTCCATTTTCTAGCATCTCTATTACTTCCTATTACTACTTTATATTTTAAATCAAATAATCTAGTTTGTTAAGCTCTAATTTTATTATTTAGCTACATGTCTCCTTAATGTAAGCTACTCCTTTGTTTAACGATCCTTCTACCTTTTATTTTGAGTATTTTGAGTTATATTTTTAGTATATTTTTTCTTATATAAGGTTTTTTATAATTACTTGTTGTCTTAATTTGTTGTTTTAAAATTTTTCTTTTTTGTTTAGTACTAGGGGCTCTAATGGTTTCTATTTCATATTGTTGACAAAATGTTTCTACTTCCCTTTTACTTGTTAATTTCTCTTTGCGAATTTTATTTTGTAGTTTGAAATTAGTATAGACTTGTATTCCTGTGTCTATCACAATATTATGTATGTGACTATAAGTTAAATTTTCATTAGATAATGGATTTCCATATACCCTTTGCAAATTCGCTTTAACCTATTCAGAAAATAGTTTTGGGAGCCCAGCAATAAATCTTTCTTTCCAAAAGCTTGCTGACCCATCCTCTCTAATAGTTACTTTTGATAAAAAAAAGCTTCTTTATACCATCTATAATATGACATAGTCGGACAATATAAATTAGCTAATTGACTTACAGCTCTTTCTTTAAATATATTTGGTTCTCCTATGAAATTTTGGATTATTGTATATATTAATATTACTATTGCATCTTGCTCTTAAATTTTTGCTTTTACACTATTTAATACTACGTCTTTTTCTTCGGTAGTACATAAATCATCCCACCAGCCTTTTAATTGATCGGTAAAACCTTGGATTATAGCTATAGCTTAATCCCTATCTAAACACCTTTTAGATTTATATGCAGTCACTACCATTGACATTTGACAAGTTAGATCTAATATACCCTATTCACTTAATCTGTCTACATTCCATTCTACAATGTCAGATCCAATATAAGAGTTTTGGACAAGTTCTCCTCTTTCTTCTATTTGAATGTCAGGATATGTAAGTCTTGGATAATAGTTTCTTAATTTAGGATAATTTTTGTTTTGAGATTTTATTTTATTAACACCTAAACTTGTTTTTTCTAAAGTGTTTATTGAGGGCTTTTCTAAACTTAACTTTTCTAAATTTCTTTTTATATTTTCAATGTCTAATTCTATGTCACTCTTGAACCTTATCACTTCTAATTCCTTTAGAGGTACTTTATTTAATTTATATATCGATTTTACAGGAGGTCTTAAGGCCATATTTAATTTTGATGAACTTGGTACGTCTATATTGGTTTTATTTTCTATTCTAATTAATTGTCTTGACATTGTTTCTAGCATTGTGTTAGAATAATTCAATTGTTGATGCAATTTTTTAATATCTTTTTTGTCTACTAATTTATCTTTAGCATTTACATCTTTAAAAGGGGCTGCCTCTATTTCTAAGCCTTTTACTTGAAACTTTATTCCTTCTAAGGGAGGATATTTTCATTCTATTATTTTATTGCTTAAAGTTTTCCAAGGTGTTGATTTTTTTGCTAAAGGGCTTAGCTCTTTTTCCCTTTTAAATGGATAATCCAGATTATTTCCTTCACAATAGTTAGAAAACCAACCAAAGAAATATATATTCATTTCATTTTCTTTTAGATGTTGATAAAATATTTCTTTAAAGTGTTTCTGTTGTCTGTTTATTGAATATGGAGAAAAACCAATCCCTTGTAATTTCATTATATTGAGCTTCAAAATCTTCTCTAATCCAATCTTTATCAATTTCAAAGGGATGTTCTCTAGTAAGGGTATTAAGTATTTGTGATGTAGTGGGTGAATAGGGAGGAGATTCCGATTCACTTGTTTCTTCATAAACGGGTCTAGAAATTCTAGGTAAAGGGTTATCTAATCCTTTAATGTCAAAACTAATCATTGATCCATCCATTGAATGCTTAGAGGGTCTCTCTAAATGTTGAGGTTTTGTTAATTTTACAAAAGTTAATCTATTCATTCTTAATCTAATATCATTGCCTTCTTGTATTATCTCTCTAACTTGAGTGTTATAATTTTTTCTTCTTCTATTATATCTTTGAATAGCCAATCTTCTGGAATTTTATTTACTACTTCTTGATGACTAAGTTTTTTAGGCACTTGAACTGAAGATATTCTTAAATTTGCTTCTACAAGTATAGTTTCATTTTTTGGTAATGATCTTAAGGCTTTAAAATTATTATTAATTGTGGTTACTTTATAATAAATTCTATATATTATTTGAAAGGGGCTAGTTTTTTCATCTAAAGTTTCATTCGAAGATTTTATATGCAGTTTTATTGAATTAGCAGTATACTCATTCTTTACATACATAGAGAAATTTGGATAGCAATTGAAAAAGCTAGTCCATCATGGAGATTGCTCTCCATAACAGCTATGACTGAATCATTGAACCTTTTTAACCTTACATCTCCTAGTAACATAATTATGGGCGTATTGATTCCTAATCTATAATTTAGTTTTGCAGCTACTTGTATTAAGCCTAGATGTATAAAATTATATCCTTTTGCAATATGTTTGTCTAACATTTCTTGTTCTAAAATATTAATAACTTTATTATTCTTAGTTTCGGGATAGCTATATTCAAGCATGTGAATTTCTTCATCAGAGGAAGAAGACCATAAAAATTGTTGCTTATAAACTTCACATTTTTTTATTATAGGCATTGACCAATTATGCAAGGCGTTTTCAATCTTTGCTATTTGTAGTTCAGTTGGGGTAGTTCGTTTTTCTTGATTATGAGAAGTGGAAGAAGTATCTTGAAAAGATTGTCTCATAACTATCTTATTATTTTTTCTTAAATTTAATTTGCTTAAAGTTCTCAATAGACTAGCCATTTTAGTTTACTTTCTCAGTGTTGCATGTGACGGGACCACCTCTATTCTCAACAAACTTAGCTGACCAACGGGTTTACTACGAATCTTAGGATTTAGTTACTTGGACCACTAAGCCCAGAAGCTGACCAACGTCTTAACAGCTCTTGCTATTCCAATTCACACGAATCCATTTTTCAAATGATCTAGTTTGTTTTGAACCTTGAAGAACCAGACACAAAGCTTAAGCCACTCCCATGACTTAGGCTCTGATACCAGAGCGGAAGGATCGTCTAAACAAAGGAGTAGCTTACATTAAGGAGATGCATAGCTAAATAATAAAATTAGATCTTAACAAACTAGATTATTTGATTTAAAACATAAAGTAGTAATAGGAAGTAATAGAGATGCTTACAATTATTATTATTATTATTGTTGTTGTTGTTGTTGTTGTTATTGTTATTATTGTTATTGTTGTTGCTGTTGTGTTGTTATTGTTATTATTTTTATTGTTATTATTGCTATTGTTGTTGTTTTGTTATTGTGTTATTGTTATTGTTGTTGTTGTTGTTATTGTTATTGTTATTGTTTTTGTTGTTGTTGTTGTTATTATTATTATTGTTATTATTATTATTATTATTATTATTATTATTATCAAAATTGTGTAATTATTATCATTAATGCAATTTATTTAATTCTTTATTAAAAGTAAACCTTATAGAGATAAAGAGAGATTAGTTTATAATTAATTTATTTTTATGCAATCAATTTAATATTATTATTATTATTGTTATTATTGAGCAATTATTATCATTAATGCCATCAATTTAATTCTTTATTAAAAGTAAACCTTATAAAGATAAAGAGAGATCAGTCTATAATTAATTTATTTTTTGAAAATAATTAATTATTTTTTATATCATAATTCATTTGGAACAATTAATAAACATTATAGTATATAATAAAATATATAAATAACATGTATAAATATATAATTAGGCAATTGAATTAAGTAGAAAAAATAAAAATAATTAATGGGATAACTTAACTATGTAAAATTCATTAAATTGTGTTAAGTGAAATACATAAAAAATATAACAAAGAAAAAATTAATGAATAAGAAGTAACGTAGTAACAGTAATATGCTCCTTTTATATCCTGTTTAACAAAAAAAAAATTGTACGTTGAAGATATAAAGTAAAAGTAAAATTATTAATTTTTTTCTTGCTCAAAATGAGAAAGACTGAAAATATATACATTATTTATAATATAATAGTAAAAGAAAAAAATATATATAAACATATATGAAAAGCTTGAACAATAATAATCAAAACATAAAATAACATGATAGTAAAATGAGAAAAGAAAAGAAATGCACAAAGGTGATAACCATAAAAAGAACAAAAGAAATAATAAAAGACATAGAGTAAGATGATATACCTAATGTTGGTTCTCAATCCTCACTTTCTATCCCTCGCTAAATTTATTGAATGATGTATTGCTATAAGAACTTTCTTCTCTTATCTGCACAAAAAGTGTTATTGTTACATGTTAATTAAGACATATTAAGCAAAATTTTCTTTCTGTCAAACTAAAGAGCAAAGTGAGGGAAAGAAAGTGCAAAGCCAAGAAAAGAAAAACAAGCAAATGTAAAGACAAACAATATAAGAATACACTTGCTAGTCGACCATAAACTCTTAATGGAAGAATATATAAAAAAGAATAAAGACACGGTGCTGATTTAAACATTATTTAGTTTTACAAAAACTGAATTAGAGAATTAATTAGACATAAAATGGTACATTGGGCTTCACAAAAAAAAATCATCAAAAGAGAAACAATGACCTCTCAGTTTATTTTTTAACTTTAATTTTTAGAATCCATCCACTAAAAATAGTTTTTTTATAATTTTAATATAATGCAAAGTTTGAAAGACTAATATAACTATACTAACTGCAAAAATTTGAAATCGATTATACGGCTATATATATATATATATATATATATATATGTTCAAATTTATTTATTTTTTGAATTGATTGTTTTAAATCATGTTTTATGAATAATAATAATTAAAAGTAAAAAATTAATACACATGTAGTTAAATTTAATATGATTTATTTTAGATAATACTTATGGATAGCAATTAAGAAATAAATTATTATATATATATATGGGGTTAACTAACATACACCTACTTGTTTTTTAGTTAGAGTACATTAGCAAACTACACCGTTGGTGTATTTTAAGATACATTGTAGTTATAGCTTGCTAACGTATTACAGCTAAAAAATATGTGTGTGTAAGTTAGCAAACACCACAAGCATTTGCTAACGTACTATTGCAACCAGAGTTTGCGGCAGAACAGCGAAAAAGAGTTTTAAAAACATTGAGTCGCCACCAATATTTATTAAGGAAAAAATATTGGAAAAACCTTAAAAAGAAAATGGCCTTTGAAACCAAATTCTGAGTTCAAGAGTCAATTACATGTAGAAAAGGTGTTAGCACCCTACAACGTCCGTCCTATGACGATTACCTCTAATTAATTAAGCAAATTATTGATAACTTTTAAAATATTTATTTCATCCAAAAATAAATACAACAAAAGAGAATTTTATTTATTACAAAACTTAGTTTTAATATGATTAAGTTTTATTGTTTTTGAGATCAACAGGAGTGGTCTCCCACTCCTACATATCTCCTCGTGCAATGGAGAATCAGACTCACGTAGTTCTTTTATAGAAAATATTTGTGTGCTGTCATTTTTTAATTTTGTTTATTAAATTTTAAGATTTTTGAACTTCATGGCTCATATGTCCTAAAAATAGAATCAACAAAGGTGTACACACAAGTTAATCCATTAAAGCAAATTAATTTTAGTTGAACACTTTTATTTTTTGTTTTATTTTTTTTTTACCTCATGGAGGAGTCTTAAGACACCAAACTGTTGCAACTTATGCCTTAACATCTTGGGATTAAGAAGATATCACATCTAATTAATTTTTTTCTCTATTTAAGATATTTTTTAAAAATAGAATATTTTAATTAAAAATAATAATAATAACATAGAGAAAAGTAATAATAACAATAATGTTTTTTCAATTCTTGTAGCAATTTAATTTTAATTTAACATTTTTAATTTTAGAGATGAATTTAAAGACATCAAGTTGTCTCAACTTGTGCCTCAAATCCTTATGATTAAAAAGATGTCACATCCAATTAATCCTTTCTCCAAAAAAAAAATAAATAAATAAAATATTTTCAATTTGAAAAGGATATATAAAGAATAAAATTTAACAACAATAACAATGATAAAAAAAGTAATAAAACATACATAGATACACACACACACACACACACACACATATATATAAGATAGGCAAATTTACCTTAAGATAAGAATTTGTGGTGAGCACAAAACATAAAACAATTCACCACGCGTCTCTAGTAGAAGCTCCAAGAGAAGAAAAGAAAAAAAGATAATAATAAAAAAATAAACTTTCATAGGCTTCATGCTTTGTATTAAGCCTATGATTAATGGATTTTTTGCCTTCTTTCTTATTGCTTGGTAGGCACCTCTTTATATAGGGGAAGGAGAAGATGCATGTAGATTGTCCAATGTGGAACTTTTAGGAAAGAAATACGAGACTTGAGTTTTTTATGATTAAATAGCCCACTTCAAGGTTGATTTTCATCAAGATAGAGGTTGACTTTGATTTTTGAGGTAGAGATATGAGTTGTAGATCTTTCTACAAGTTTTTCAATGGTGCAAAGAACACCTCAAACAGACAAATATAACTAAAGATACGACATTGTCTTTTCATGATATTCATCATAAAAAAAAGCTTTTTTCTTCAAAAGTTCTCTCATCTCTTTTTTTCTTTTTTTTTGTTTATATTTTATTTTCATTTACCCTAAAAAAATTGGGTGTTCACATGTACACACACTTATTTTTTAGTTGGAGTACATTAACAATTTACATCATGGTAAAATGACCACTTCATTCTTAAAAAGCTAGATAATATGATAAATAGATAAAAATAGTTAGGATTATTTAAAATTCATTTTTAAGACATAAAAATGCTTAGAGTAATTAATAATAATTTAGAAGTTTTTTGAAAATTTATTGTGACAATTTTTGTGAAATGACCAAAATATCCCTAATTGGCTACAAAAATCAATTAAAGACTTTTTGACCTCAAAATATTTTAAAAATTTTATTCTAAGTATATTTTGATTATAGAAATTTTATTTTGAGAGAAAAATAGTGAAAACCCTGAAAATAAAATTTATTTAACAAAAGTGTGATTTATTAGCTAAATAATTAACTTTTTTAGTAAAATAATTACTATAAATAATATATAAATTGGAAAATTCTGAAATCTTTTAATAAAAGGCGTAAGTTTAATTCAAGCTCAAAATTTAAAGCCTATGCCTTATATTTCATTCAGCGAGTTTGTACTGGTGAGACCCATTTTGGCACCTTTATCCTTCTCTATTTCTCACTTAATCTTTTGCCTCTCCCATTCAATCTTTGCCGTCACTCACTAAGTCTTTGTCTCCATTCACTCAATTTCATCGTCGACCACCACATCCCACCAGTGATATCGTTTTCCTCAACCTCTCCACCATCTATATTGCCTCCCCTACGCGACTCCACCACCAATATCCCCTCCCTCGAGTGACTCCACCATATGCCATTCCTACTCCTCCTCCTCCTCCTACTACTAGAGCATTGAATTTTTTATTTTTTATTTATATATAAAGGTGTGTAGAATAACATTCTGTAATTTTTAATTCTTAATGTATTTTATTCTATTTTATTTCAAAGGTTTTTCTAATCCGTTGGTATTAATTAAATTACATTTAATATCTTTTATAGATTTATATGAATTATTTAAATATAGTAAATATTTGATACATTTCTTAAAATTATTTATTATAATTTGTATTTATTATGTTTATACTGAATTCAGAATCAATACTCTTAAGGTATTTATATAATAAATTCTTATTTTGATCCTACTTTTCTATATAAAGAGAGAGCCAATTAAAAACAAAACAAAACAAAAAAATAGAAAGAAGAGAATATCGTGTGGGTACATGAGCTAGCCAAAAATGTATTTTTATACAATTTTCATGAAATAACTTTTATTGTCCCGTTTCATAAGAATTTATAGACATAGAAAAATGTGATAAAAATTAAACAGATGAATTTTTAGTTATTTCAAAAATATTTTATTGATAATAAAAATACCAAAATTTGAAAGTTTTAATTTAAAAAAATTAGAAAACCATTTTAATTAATATAATATTTTTAATGGTAATTCACAAATACTTCAATGTGTTTAAAGGTTTATCACATAAATTTAAGTATTGATAAAAAAAATTGAAAATTTAATTTAATTAGATAATTAATTGGTGAAATATTAATTTGAAAACTCAAATAATATTAATATAGATTTTTATCTTTAATTGTCAAACAATATTCTCTTTTTATTTTTTTTTTAACTTCTCCATATGATGTGCTTTGTCCCAAAGAATTATAAATATCAGTCATGTAAAGCTCACCAAAGCCGGAGAAGCATTATATTTACAGTTGTACTGCTACAGAAGAAGCATTATATCTTAGGTTTAAATTTATAATTGCAAAAAACATTATTTTATTATATATTTACCTGTATCTGATTGTTGACTTTAACGCTTTTTTTTAGCCCGACCAACTGCTTAAATTCTGCCTGCCTGCCTGGGCACTTTTGGTAACCCCTAATTTTAAGGAAATAATTATATTTTAAGGAAAATTATTAACATGCTAAAAAATAAATAATTATTTGAATTTAATTAAACTACATTAATAGTGAAAAAATGAGTTTAATGGCAATGTATTATTATTTATTAGTGTAAAAAATTTTACATTATTAATCAATGAAAAATTAGTATTTATATAACTTTTAAGATAATTATTGTAAAAATTAACAAACTTACCATATGTGCTGGTTTGTAATTGAATGGCGGTGTAAAACTGTTTTATACTATTAGTACATAACTTATTTTTTCAAAAAAAATTATACTTACTGTCATCCAATCACATATTATAATGTATGGTAAGTATTTTTTACTTTTACAATAACTACCTTAAAAGTTTAGTAACCATAAAGAATGGAAGGAGCTGGCAACCTCAAGACATACAAAGGATACTTTAGTTAAATTGATGGAGATGGAGAATAAGAGAAAAGACACAAGATCTTTCTGGTCCACTTGCTACAAGAATTGGAAATCAAGAAAGTCACTGGGAGAAGACAATTTAGATTCCTCAAATTCAAGAGCAATGGAAAAGAAGCCTGGATGGAAGGCCATTTCTTACATCTTAGGTCTCTGTCTGAACATAAAATTGTATACCATTAAAGATATGCCATTTGTTATGATCAAGTTAAGCTAACTAAGCTTGTATGGTGATTTGCAGGAAATCAAATAATTGAGAGGATTGCAACAGTCGGCATGATGGCAAATTTCATGGTGTATTTGTTGCAAGTCTTTAACTTGGGTCAGGTTGCTGCTACAAATGTTATTGGCATATGGACTGGAGTGAGCAATTTCATACCAATTATTGGTGCCTGTGTTGCTGATGCCTATCTAGGAAAATTCAGAACCATTGCTATTTCATCATTTGGAACACTTGTGGTATATATGCTCCCCTCCATTATCGTGAAACACCTAATAACATCGTTCATAGAGATAATTATTAAGATACCATACCTTATATGTCAATTTAATTTGAAACTCAGTTGTTAAGATTAAATTTAGTTTGCCCCAGATTTGGTGCAATATCACTTTACCCACCGTGATTTCATTCCAAGAATTTACAAATTCTTATATTTAATTAACCAAAGTTACAATTTATCTGCTAAAAGTTTCTTTATTCTCTTAGGAATATTTTTCCTCTTCGTTAAATATTTGAAACCATCTCCTTCAGACAGCTTAGTTGGTTAAGTTACAGGACATAAATCGTGCGTATGTACATGCCTTTGTGTGTGAAATTGAACGTATCTTAGATATAAACTTGCTGGTTCAAATATAAATAAGAATTTTTCAGTTGCCATAGTTGAAACACACCCATACAAGGAATTAACAAATACTTCAGTAATGCAATCACAGTAAAGAGATATATATGATAGGGGTAAACTTAATTCAACCATAATTGTTACTAGGGTAAAATGAATTTTAGATTTTCGAAATTTGGTCAAAATTGATTTTAGTTCCTACATTTTAAAAATAATTGTTTTGGTTCTTATATTTTTAAAGTGCGATAAATTTTGTCTTTGATTCTATACTTCATTTTTATTTGACCTGGAAAAAATCTAATGCATTTTAGAAATATAAGGACCAAAACAACTGTTTTTAAAATATAGCGACTAAAACCAATTTTAACCAAATATTAAAACACTTAAAACAAATTGTACCCTTGTTACTATATTCTTGATTAAATGTGTTAGCGCCAATTAACCGTTTGCTTTGTTGGTGATTAATTAGGGAATGGTGATACTAACACTAACAGCCTGGGTGCCACAACTTCATCCTCCAAGTTGCACTTCTCCCCAGCAATGTGTTCCCTCAACAAGTACTCAGCTTGGCATCTTAATTTTTGGCTTGTGCTGGCTGGCTGTGGGCACAGGTGGGATTGGACCATGCACTATTCCCTTTGCCATTGATCAATTCGACACAACTTCCCTTGAAGGAAGGAAAGGAGTGAATAGCTTCTTTAATTGGTACTACACTTCACAGACAGTGGTCCAGTTGATCAGTCTGACAGTAATAGTTTACCTCCAAAACAAAAACTGGATCTTGGGTTTTGGCATACTAGGTGTCCTCATGTTTTGTTCAATTATCATATTTTTTGCTGGAGCAAACGTTTATGTTTACATTCCAGCAGAGGGGAGCATATTTTTTGGTATTGCACAGGTGTTGCCGCTTATAAGAAGCATCGCCTCCAAATTCCAGTAAGAGAAGAGGTAGGTGTTTACTATGATCCACCACTAGATGACAAAGCACCAATGAAGATGCCTTTAACCAAACAACTCAGGTAATGTACCTCAGTATTTACTCCTCATCTAACAAGAATAATGTTTCTTTGGTACCCTTTAATTTTTATAATACCCATACATCTCACCTCTTAGAATTTGACTAAGCCATTAATGAGAAAATCAATAGTTGATTTTTTAATATATTTATAATTTGTTATATGTGTACACATAATATTGATTATTGATTTTCTCATTAATGACTGAAATTAATTATGTTATCTTTTTAATTAAATGAGTTGTTTATTTTAGAGAAGTCAAATATCATCTTGATAAATAAGGAAGAAAAAGAAAGTTTATCTCCCTTCTTTTTTAACTGTAAAAGGTGGAGAGCACGGTAGTGTAAAAAACAAAATTTATGGATAATGTTATCCATGTTTTTAATACTGATCAAAATTCAACAATTTTTATTGTGAGTTACGAAATAAAACTTCAATTTTAATTGAAAAATAATACTACAACACTTAAGTTTCTTGTGAAAAATTTGGCGAGAAACATCATTATTGGTCTAATGAAGGACAAACTTCTTAGTAACTGCGTAATCAAGGAGCTATTTGATTTTTGCACAGGTGTTTAAACAAAGCTGCCCTGATACGAGACAATGAACTTAATGCAGAAGGTTGTGTCAAAAATCCATGGAGGCTTTGCAGCATTCTTCAAGTTGAAGAAGTAAAATGTTTGATTAAAATGCTTCCAATCTGGGCTTCTGGTATCCTTTGCTTGATTCCCTTAGTACAACAAGGCACCTTCCCTGTCTCCCAGGCCTTGAAAATGGACCGTCACCTTGGGCCACACTTTGAACTTCCAGCTGCATCATACAATGTGGTGTCCTTAATCACCATTGGCATATTTCTGCCATGCTTTGACCTCTTTCTACAGCCAGCTCTGGCAAAAGTGACCAAACAAGAGGAAGGGCTCACAAGCCTTCAGAAGATAGTGATTGGTGACATATGCTCAATTCTCACAATGGTAAGTGCTGGCTTGGTGGAGTGGCGAAGAAGGGGTGTGGCTATCTCACACGGTGCACCTGATGGGATTGCTCCTATGTCTGCCATGTGGCTGGCACCCCAATATGTGCTATTAGGATTGTGTGAGATGTTCACCCTTATTGGACACATTCAGTTCTACAGTAGTGAATCGCCAGAGAAAATGAAAAGCATAGGCAATTCGTTGCAATATCTTGTGATGGCATTCTCAATTTACGTTGGCACCTTGGTGGTGAACGTCGTGCACCAAGTAACTCAAAAGCATGGTGGAATTGTTTGGCTGAACGATGACATCAACGCTGGTAGATTAGACTACTATTACTTCCTCATTGCAGGATTAGGGGCACTCAATCTTGTCTACATCTTGTTCTGCGTGAAACGCTATCGTTACAAGGTCAATGTCAAAGTAGAAGTGAAGGATACACCTTGAGCCTTGAGGTGTATCGTAAAATAATTAATTAGATGAGTAAAACTCCAATTTCTTGAGAATGAAATGAGATAAACAAGTCTTATACCAGTCCAGTATATATAATTGATGTCATTTCATCGAACGCAATAATGTAAACGTGAAATTATTGCGGAATCTAGGGTGAAGTCCTTAAAAAATGGCTCAGCTGTGGAGCATATATTTCAACTATTAGATATATTAATGTAAAAATTTACAGTTATTATGAAGGAAACTTCGACCTTTTTGAATATTACAACTTAATCCTCTGCAAATCGATGTCAAAGAATGATTTATCTATAATTATTATTTTCTTGAATACTAAATATATGAATAAGTGTAATTATCTAGATCTGATTCATATGAAGCACATGTGAAAGTGCTTCACCCTAGAATCTACCAGAAAGTATATTTAGACAAACACACAGTAATACCAAAATTACAATGAGTAAATTACACTCTCTTCTACTAAGAGATATGAATAAATATTACACTGTCCTTTTTTCTTATGTTAAAAAATGCACTCCCCTGCTTTGATAAATTGAGGATGCGACACTTTACTCTATTTTTAAATTTTTCGTTAAAGTTTTGTTAGCTTCCATTAAAAAAAAAAAATCATTACCAAAATAACTTTTACACTATCACTCCCTCAAAGATGCAACTATTACTTCGCACTCCTTCCTCATGTTAAAATACAAATTTTTCTTCTTTAACAAATGTAAATATATTACATTTTACTCTCTCTCTCTCTCTCTCTTTCTCTTTTTCTATCTATCGATCTATCTATCTATCGATTTATCTATTTATTTATCTTTCTAGTAAAATAAAATTAAACAAAAATATTAAGATAGTATTTAATTCATGTTATTAATTTAGTATTTTATAAATATATAAATAAATTAATGTTTTTCTTGTATAGTATTAATTTTTATATTTGTTAAATATAATATATCAATTGAATTTAATAAATGTAATGCTAATATATGGATAAACGTATAACTTTTATATTAAAATATATTGTTAAATAAAATGTACTTATTAAAAAACTAATACTTATATATATATTTATATATTAAAATAATTAAATTTATCATTTTATTATTATTTAAAAGATTAATTTATAAAACATATTTTAAAATAGAAAATTTCAAATTTATATTAAGATAATATATATATATATATATATATATATATATATATATATATATATATACATACATAATCTATCCCATAATTGCTATTCTTAATTTATTTTAATGAATTATTTCTATTTATTTTAAATTTAACCATTTAAAATATTCTTTATCGAGAGTGAATGATAACTTAGTAAATTAAAAATATTTTATTATGTATTTTGATTAAAAATATACTTTAAAATCTTTTGAAAAATATTCTTTAATAATATTAAGATAAATAGACTAAATTATATATTTTAACATATGAAAGAAGGGGCAATCTATATTTTAACATAAGAAGGGAGGGTAATGTAATCTCACATTTCTAAGGAGAGAAAAGTGTAATTTACTTTAACAGTATTAAGTTTAATAGACTAATTAAATTGTAGATTTCAATATAAGAGGGGATGATAGTGTTATACTCGCATATCTCGGGAAAAAAGAATATAATTTACTCTGTTATAATTACATAAAATTTGTATAACTAGTTTAATGCATGTTTGAAAATGCATCCAAAGGGTTTGGATGTACGTTAATTGTAACTTTTGATACTACAGTTATAATGGCTTGTGTTAATAGGGATGCACATTTAAGATATAATGGTTTGTCCTTTCTGTTTGTGTTTTGTGCAATGTTGTGATATTTGTGTTGCGAGAGAAGATGGCGTCTGAGATTTGTCCATATCCCATCTATGCAAGGTCTACACGGTCGGTTTGTTGTTGACATCTCAAATTCTGCAAAAGATACTTTGGAAGCCATCTAGTTTTAAAGTTAGAGTCTAGTGGGCTAGCTTAAGGATTTACATTCAGTTGTGTTTCATTTTGGTTTTTCTTAGTTGTAGAATATTTCATCTTTATCCCCTTTAGGTCTATGTTGTGAAGTATAATGTTAATTATTAGATTCCCGATTAATATTGTGGCTTTATTCCTTCTGGGTTTATGGATAGGGATGACAATTGTGCCCAAATCCTATGGGTACTCGCAAAAAATATCTACAACGGAGAGGAAAATTACTCGCTTAATGAGGATGGGTCCGAGGGCGAGTAATTACCCGCAAAATTTAGTGGGGATGGGTGCGGGTATAGGTACTATAATACCCAACCCGCCCCATACCCGCACATACTAATATATATAAATATTTAATTATAATATTACATATATATAATTATAATTTTATTATGTATTAATTTATTAATTTAATTAATAAAATATAACAACTGAAGTTACTGAATCCTAAAAAGTAAAATTCTCTTTTTTTCCATTCTTTGCATCTGTTGCGCTGCACCTCTGTTCTTCACATTTGATGCATGCAGCTTGCCTCTGTTCTCCGCGTCATCAACTTATCTCGCTCCTATTGCTTGCTGCGCTCTTAGATGACTATATTTCTAATGTTGTTTTGTTATAACTTATTTTTGAATGATGTAAGATTATGCTTGGATGCATTTAATTTTATGTTTGGATATTTTTAATGTTATATTTGGATTATTTAATGATAAGTTTAGATAATTTAATATTATGTTTGAATAATTTAAGAGTGAACTTTTAATTTGGTGATAGCAATTTTTCTAATTATTATTTTTTATTAATTTATTGACTTTACACATAAGTAAAGTGCAGGTTATGGGTGCGGGTATGGGTATATAGGTACCCAGCGGGTACGGAGATAGGGATTAAAGTTGCTACCTGCGCAGGTATGGGGTCGGGTACAGGTATTTTTTTCAAATGCGGGTATAGAGACGAATAGTATAGTACCCTACCCATTGCCATCCCTATTTATGGATGATTTATTCAATACTTCTATTTTATTTATACATGATGTTTTGTTGAGTAATTTATGTTATAGTTATTTAATTTGCTTGAATTGATGATTACGCACAATTGCCTTATTTTTTGCAACATGACAAATTTACACGCATATTCATAATCAAATTAAATAACCTTTTCTTAAAATTGAATTAATTTCTACATTTTTCATTAGTTAGTTTCACATGACATCAATAGGCCATTACATTTCGAACTTATCTTATCCTAGATTTGAAGTAACACTAAATACTACAAGAAGGGGAGTTGAATTATGGTTTTCAAAAATCTTTTCAAAATCATCAAACCTTTTTTAGTATGCTCTAATGCTCATAATATACACATTTTTCTTTTTTTGTTATATTTTAAGAAACACAAATATAAAGAAGAAATAGATTAATGAATTAATCTATTGATTAAAAGGGTTATAGAACTATTTATACAAATCCAAAGAAATTGTATTTTTTTAAAATAAGAATTTTGTTCTAGCACCTTTCTGATCAACACCAGATTTAAGTTAAAAGGTTTGGATCTTTTATGAAAAATTCTGAAAGAAATGCTAATGTAAGAGAATAGTAAAGAAGGAACAAAATTTATCTTGGTTTACCCTTTAAGCTTGGGCTACATCCAATCCCCACATCTTGGTGGGATTTTTCACTATCAACCAACAGTAATTACAAAACCCTTACATGTCTAGTATTATAAACCTCTACTAGTTCATCTCAACCATAGAATTGCACCAATTCTTGGGAAGCAACAACAAGCTAGGCCTTTCAATGATAGGAATAGTAACACACAAAGCTACCCCTCAATCTCAACACCACACACTTGGTCTAAGAGATACACCTCAAATACAATAGAATTTTTGTGATTTATTACACAAAAAACAATCCCTAGCTAACCCCCAACAAAGAGGGTTTTTTACAACAGGGTCACCTATATCTCATTTATATTTCCACTTTAACAAATAGAGAACTAATGTATAGAAATGGGTATTTTCACATTTGATTTCTCCAAGCTTTCTTTTTCACTCTAAATGCCTCACACAGAGGACTTATGAAGTATACACTTAACTTTTCTTTTTATTTTTGCACACATAGCTTCTTCTCATCAAATAGGAAAGACGACTTCTTTTTTTTAAAAAAAGGCAAAAATAGAATCATTGGAAGTGGAGTCCATATTGTAGCAGTCCGTAATTCTTCTTGACTATCATAGCAAACATTTTTTTTTCTATAGACAATTGTAAAGTAGTGCACCTTTCTAATGAGCTTATTCTAATTTTCTTTTTAAAGTACCTTTCTAAACATAGATCTTGATGTTCCTTTCTGATAGGAGTCTTGTACATTTTTAATAATAAAAAAATGTAACTTCAATACTTTTGATAATGGATTCAAGACTTATTGTTCTACATAGCTCGTGTTTTAGTAAGAACTTCCTGGTTCTTTGAGAATTATAGTCATCTTTTTGAAACACTTAACATAAATGTCTTATTACTTTAAACCTCACAGACTTATGAATTGTCTTCTGAATGTTTGTCATTATTAAAACAAGATTTGAATTTAAAATCTCTCCTTTTTTAATGATGACAAATCTTTCCTGAAAAAATTTTAAGTTTGTGAGATAATTCTCAAAGCCTTTTGTAATTTACTCATATACGGCTCCCCCTGAACTTATGCTATCTTTTAAAAATAAATTTTCAACATAGATTAACTCAGTTTGTTATTGTAATAATTTGATTATCAATTTAATTTATAGGTTACATTACACTTTTGGTCCTTCTATAATTCTCAATTTTTGATTATATTCCCTATATTTTTAAATTAGCAATTTTCATCGTCTAAATTTTTTAAATTTGTAATTTTGGTCCCTTTATTTTTAATTTTGAGATTTTAGTCCTCCAATTTTTAAAAATTCACAATTTTGGTCCTCCAATTTCAGTCTAAAATTTTGAAAATCGTGAAAATTAGCAATTTTAGAGGGACAAAAAGAGAACATTTTTAAAAATTAGAGAACTAAAATCGCAAAATTAAAAATAGGAGACCAAAATCACAGATTTTTTTAAATTCGAAGGACTAAAATCACAGATATAAAAATAGGGGGACTAAAATCTTGAATTGAAAATCATAGGGACTAAAAGTTCAATTTAGCCTAATTTATATTAGTTCAGTTCATATGCAGCAAAAATATTTTAAGTATCAAAATATCAGTCATTCTTTAAATTTGTGCAAGGTTTAAGGCACTGCATTATTTCAGAAGACGAAAGATCACAATTTCATTCAAAAGTAAAATAGGATTAGAAAAGATATAATAATATCAAAATTAAATACATAAGTTAATCCTAGTTGATCTATCTTTTGAAAATAAACTAAGTACATTCTCCCCTTTTTGTCATCAAACAAAAATGATAAAGGGGAGACTAGCAACTAATCTTATTCCTTTGAAGGAGATGAATTCTCAAATGATGAAGATGAGGAAGGAACATGAATTGATCTCTGAGAAGGAGATGGATCATGAGTCATAGGAACAACTTTAAGAAACAAGGCACGTCTACCTTTGTTAGTAATCCATTCTTCAAACTTCAGAAACCTATCAAACAAATCACCTAGAGTTGCTTGTATAAGCTCTATGCCTTTGAAAATCAATTTCTGATAAGCTTTAAGCTTTCTCATCTATTTCTCAAGGAAAATTAAGCCTCTACTCAACAATCTTTTGTTCAAGGACAAAATGAAGTTCAGAAGGCATGGATTGGACAGGTTTAGCTAGAATCTCCTTTCTGACTTTTGATGGTTCAACTTCATTGACAAGTGGAAATAAATGAGGAAATGGTATGGAAAAGGTGGATGGGTCAAATTGAAAGAATTGGGGAATAGAAGGCCCACAAATAGTCCTAGTAGAATTGTCAAAGATAGAAGTGTTGAATAGGTTTTGCATCATCTCAATGTTAAAAACTAAGTCTTTAATAAAATAAGTCTGAGTTGGAGTTTCTAATTCTTGATTTTGAACAGAAAGAATTGTGTCCTTCTAAGGTGAAGTATGCTCAGAAGCTTTAGTTACTTTTTGCATTTGTTTTGCAACATGTGGTGGAGGAATTTGCCCTTCCTATGCTTCACCATTTCCTAAGGCCTTTTCTTGTTCTTCTAAGACATGAACTAGTGTATCAAGTAATGCTTTGTCCATCCTTTCTTTAATGTTTTCATCTTTGGTCTCACCAATACTTGACTCACTTGACTTAAGCTAAGTCAAGATTTCAATAATGGTTTTACTAGCATCATCTTTTTCAAAAGCTTTAGATACTTCTCCCATCTTCCTTGATTCTACAATATCTTTATCAATTTGATCACCAAGTTGCTCAAAACTTTTTTGATTCCTTAAATGGGTCACCTTCGAAGGTATCATGTTTTATTTTCTATTCAGTGCTTCTTTCATCTTTTTCTTCATCAAAAAGCTATTTGGGAGAGTCATTAAGCTTTTCCTCTTCTTCCAAGGGAAATTGTATTAGAATCTCCATATAGGTGTTCATGAATTCTTTGTCTTCATGAAGGTTCTAGTAACAATGGTCAAATTATGCTTCTGAACCAGACCTCTCTTTAATTTCCTCCTAAGGTGTAGACATTCCTTCAAAAAGGTTCTCCTTCTCATCTTTTTAAGTAGCTTTTTCAGAATCTTCATCAAAATTTTGAGCCTCTTCCACCTCTTCTTTGATGCTGCACGTTATCAAGATGCAATGGCAATTTGTTCCTGGGTAGAAAATCCTGATTTGTTTATCACATTTATCTACAATCCAAAATGGCCAGAGTTGTGTAGAATACTTGAAAGACAAGGTCTAAAATATGAGGATACACTGGACTTGAAATGTAAAGTTTTCAAAATCAAGCTTAATCAATTGGTAGCAGAAATAAAGTAGGGAAATGTGTTTGGGAAGAGCTATGTATCATCATACTTCTTTAAGGAAATATATTTTTACAAAAATATATTGCCTTATATTTATTATTGATTAATTTAGGAATTTTTATGCAATAATTTACACAATTGAGTTCCAAAAACAAGCTTTACCTCATGCACACATATTAGTTTTCTTGCAACCTCAGTGCATATATCCAAATCCTGCTGACATTGATAAATTTATATGTGTTGAAATTCTAGATCAAGGAACTGATCCTGAATTGTACAAAATTGTAGTAGCGGTTATGATTCATGGACCATGTGGAGTTCAAAATAGAAGATCTCCATGCATGAAAAATGGGGAATGTACAAGGTATTGTCACAAAAAATTTGTTGATAAGACAACTATTGGAGCTGATGGATATCCTCTGTACAGAAAGAAAGATAATGGGAAAGTTATTCAAAAAGGTGATTGTGTAATTGATAACAAATTTGTTGTCCCTTATAATAGGTATCTTCTACTAAAATACAATGCTTATATCAATGTTGAATAGTGTAATCAGTCTCATTCTATCAAATATCTCTTCAAATGTATAAACAAAGGTCATGATAAAATAACTGTCACATTCTATGATAATGCTACTAGAGAGGAAGAGTCTAAATGTGTAGATGAGATTAAATTGTATTATGACTGAAGGTATTTGTCATCATGTGATGCAGCATAGAGAATTTTTGCATTTGACATTCATTATAGAGAACCTTCTGTTGAGAGGTTATCCTTCCATCTACCTGGTGAATATTTTGTTGTATATGATGAAGATGATCCCATTGAAGAAGTTCTTGATAAATCAAAAAGTAACACATCTAAGTTTTTGGCATGGATGGATGCAAATAAAATGTATCCTGAAACGAGGAATTTGTTATACTCTCAATTTTGTACAAAATTTGTTTGGAAGCAAGATGAACGCTAGTGGTGTCCTAGACAAAGAGGAACTATAGTTGGAAGATTGTAATTTGTTCCTCTAGGAAGTGGAGAGCTCTATTATTTGAGAATTTTGCTAAATTATTCTAAAGGACCATAGTCATATGCTGAAATAAGAACAATTAACAATTTCATTTGCCCCACATTTAAGGATGCTTGCTATGCATTAGTTCTGTTAGATTATGATCGTGAATATGTTGATGCTATTATTGAGGTATGTCATTGAGGCTCAAGAAGTTATTTCAAAAGACTATTTGTTACCTTACTTACATCAAATCAGCTATCCAGACCAGAACTTGTTTAGCAAAAGACTTGGAAGTATTTAGATGATATTTTGCATAGACAAAGATTGATTCTTCAATGCAATGTTTAGCCATTCATTTTTTTTTTATAGTATTTATACTTTTAAAATCTAAATATATGTAAAGATATCAGTTTGTTCATGTATTTAATATATCGTTTATTGGTTAATACTATTTAAATATGTAAGTTTTTTTTTTTATTGCAATGACAGATTTAGTGTTGCCAGATGAAGACTTGAAAAATATATGCCTATTAGAATTAGAGAAATTGTTTCAAAGTGACAATATAAGTCTTTTTGATTTTCCATCCATGCCTTATCCTAACATAAAGATTATTTTTGAGACTCAAAATCGACTCATTTATGATAAGCTCAACTATGATAGAGAATCACTGGCATTTAAACATGAACATTTACTATCCACAATGACTGCTGAGTAACGAAAGATTTATGACATAATAATGCTTAGTATGTTTACAAATCATGGGGGATTGTTTTTTCTTTATGGATATGGTGGAATAGGGAAAACTTTTCTTTGGAGGGCTATTTCTACAACTATTAGATCGAAAGGATAAATTGTTCTAATTGTTGCATCTAGTGGAATAACTGCTTTGTTGATTCCATGTGGTAGGACAACACATTCTAGATTTCAAATTCCTATAAATGTCAATGAGGATTCAACATACAACATAAATCAAGGTAGTCCTTTGACTGAGTTAATAATCAAGATCAAACCTATAATATGGAATGAAGCTCCAATGACTCACAGACAATGTTTTAAGGCAATTAATAGAACTTTCAGGGATATCTTAATAGCCCAAATTTGAAGTAGCAGAAATAAACTATAAGGAGACCTTGTCTAGAACTTTGATATTATGTTATTTAATAAAGGATACCTTTGTTGTTGTTGTTGTTATTGTTCTTATTATTATTATTATTATAGTGCTAGAAATTGGTAGGAATGAGAGAATAGAACCCAAAGAAAGTATTTAAGGCCTAACAAGGAACTAAGCCCAACAAGCCACAAACCCACCTAGGTTTTATAAGAAGGAAAGATAGAAGGAGAAGAAAAGAGAAGAAAGGAGGAAGAAGGAAGGGAGGGAGATTAGAGACCTAAGCCTTAGAGATTATCTTCGCAGTTTTTCCAGGTGAGTGCTTCCCCCTTCCTTCCCTAAGCCTTTACCTACATTATTTATGTTGTTTTCCCTCTCGTTGCCCATCCTAATTACATTGGTTAGGGTTTTTGAATGGTTATGTTGGTTTTTCTTGAGATGAGTTTGATATAAATTGATTGAACTTATGACTATTTTAAGGTAGAATGAGATTATTGTGAGGGTTTAGGTTAACTTGAGGATTTTCCTTAAGGATTAGGCTTAAATGAGAACGACTTAGATCGATAAGAAATCTCTGTTTTGGAGTAGAGTAGACATTAGGATAAGACGAATACAATCATATAGAATTTTGGTAGTTTAAGGAGGCCTTAAAAAGCCTCCATATTTGCAAATTAGGATTTTGCAATTTGCCAAGTGATGAGCATGTCCATGCTTGCCTCCCTAAAAGCATGTGTCAACTTAATGGTCAAAAACAAGTAGGAAACAATCACATTAGGCTTCATGGTCTTCATAAGAATTGTAATCCTAGATGTTACTAACTAATAGCGTTGGAATCACTCAAAAATAATGTCTAGAACTCAAGATATGCCCCAAATACCGCACCTATGTCTGGCTATCAGTGGGAAATAGTGTGTCTAATTTTAAGTCAATTTTTGTTATGATCTAGGCCAAATTAGCTCATAATTTCTCCATGAGAGTTTGTATATTTACTTTTATCTTTTCATAGAATCCAAGATCACCTCAAACACATCCCTGTAGCCTAAGTTATGACCCAAACAAGGATGAAAGGTCAAAACCCATATAAATCCCAAAATTAATTAAGATTTTCATTAACATTGAATTGAATCCAAACAAGCAAAACTCATATAAGACACCAATAATAAGCCCAAATAAACATTCAATAAAGCTAAATATAAAGCCTAGTGTTTAAAATTGGTTAGTCTAGCATGCATATGCTCCATTGAGCATGTCCATATTGAGTTTTTGTTAGAAGTGTGAAAATTTTGGAGTATGAGAGTAGTATGACTAGCTTAGGCAATAAGAAAAAACTAAATTGAGAGACTAGTAATTGGACTGTTTAGAGATAAGAATATGATATGGGATAAGGGGAGTGAGTACATGATGTTATGAATGTTGGTTTGCTCGTATGGTGATCGTGACTTGTGATATTATGCTTGAGTATGCTTGTTTCAATTGACTATGAACATGGCTTGTATATAGTATACTAAGATGTTTGATATGACTTGATATCATTGTGATGAGTGACCTAGCCTGTGAAAGGCAAGAATGGGCTCAGGGTGATATCTTGTCTATAAGGGACCTAGCTTGTGAGAGGCAACAATGAGACTCACTAGTTTGTAAATAAAAGGTCCAAAGTGGCACTTTTGTGCATTGTATGTATGAGACATGTATCATAACATTTGAGATGATTGTGCTAGCAAAAAGTATGTATGAATTTGGATGGTAGAGGCTCTGAACGGTTGCTTAACCTAGCCTTGGGGATGATTATACTTGGTGTGGAAACCCCAATGACTCATGCTGATCCTATGGAGCGGGGCATACTCCGAAAGTTATGTAACCTTGACTAGTCACCAGAGAATATCAATCTAGTGTAAAGTGCTAAGTTGAAGGTATCAGTACACTGATGGCGGTTCCTAATGGCTAGCATGTCCTCCTAGACTACTATCCTGAGTTAGAATTGGTACCACATGTGCATGAAGCAAAGATTGAGGAACATGGCACGCATATGCATCTTGTTGTAGTGTGATATGTTAAATCATGTTATGTTGTGATTATGTGAAGTTTGTGTGCCTTTATTGATGATTGATTGTTATACTGTATATATATGTTAAAACAATAATTGTGTTTTGTGATATGAATAGATGAAGTGTTAAGATTATGAGTAAGTGATCATGTTACATATTTGTGTTGTCACTGTCTGATAGAGGATGAGATGTGTGCCCAACTACTAGGCATAAAATATAAGTATGTTTATATCTTAAGTAAGAATAAATATTTTTAATTGGAAATTCTTTTGTTATCTTAAGGATATGTGAGAGGTTATACTCTAGAACAGTGTCATGAGGGTTCTGATATATTGTGAATAAGAAAGAGAAAGGGTAAGTTTCCACCCGAAGTATTAGGAAAGTGTGATTTTAGCAAGAGAAATACAATTGTATAGGTTAAGGTGAATGTTAAGAGTATCCTAGAGTATTACTAGCCTTAGGTTTGACCATAGTGGACAACTCTAAGTATCAAGCGAAGAAGGGTAAAATCTAAACAAGAATATTTAGTCAGTTAGAGTAAGTTGTAGATAAAAGGCAACAGTAGAGATGAAATACTAGAGAATAAATCAGTGTAATAGTTGTGAAAATGAATAAGGAGTTAATAGGAGGTATTGACAATTGCAAGTTATAAATCTAACCATAGGTATGGAGATTCGTTAGAGACCTAGAGAGAGTGAAGCCATGAAGGATAAGTGACAAAGGTTGTTCAAGTGGAAAAGTCTAACCCAGCCATAAAGTCCTTAGAGCACTCATTGAGACTTTTGTCTCATTCCTTTAAGTTTTTTTTTTTTTTTGAAACCAAATGAAGAAGTGTGCTGATGGAGCTTGGAGTCATGTGCAAGAAGAACGTAGTCAGCTTTAATCTAAGTTTTTGTATATTTTTCTTATATTTGTATGATGCCCTTGGGCAATGGATAAATTGTATTAGGCATGTATGTACTTTCTTTATTCCTCTTGTATAAAAATCCGTTGTTTATGACTAGCTTCCACACAATGTTTTTATGTTTTAAAGTTTTCATGTTCATAGAAATCTAAGCGTAATTATAGTAAAACCCCTTAGGGTGTTACAGATATACTACAATTTTCTAATAAAGAGAACTTAAATCTTCCCTTTGGAGGAAAAGTTGTAGTATTTGGTAGTGATTGTAGGCAAATACTTCTAGTCATATCAAAGAGAATGAGACAAGATGTTGTCCATGCAAGCATTAATGCCTCATATCTTTAGCCACTATGCAAAGTGCTTACTTTGACAAAAAACATGAAGCTTCAATGTGGGTCGTCATATGGGGAAGTTCGTCAATTGAAGAATTTTTTAGAGTGGGTGTTAGGTATTGGAAATGGAATTATAGGTGAAATAAATGATGCAGATTCTATGATTGAAATGTTGCCCAAGATGTTCATTGAAAATGCATATGACCCTTTGATTGTTATTGTTAACAGTACTTACCCATCTCTTTTGCAAAATATGAGAGAGTCATCCTTGTTTCAATATAGAGCTATCTTAGCCCCCAACAACAAATGTTGTTAATGAGTTGAATGAGTACATAATGTCATTGTTACCTGGAGAAACAAAACTTACTTAAGTTTTGATAACCTGTGTTTAGTTCATGGAAATGTTGACAGACCAGATGATGTGCAACTCCTAAATTCTTTAACACAATTACTGCATCTAAACTTCCTAATCATCAATTGAAGCTAAAGATAGGAATTCCTATTATGTTATTGGATATAGATCAATCTTCTAGATTATGCAATGTTACTTGAGTCATAGTCACCAAATGGGCAATCATGTTTTGGAAGCAAAAGTAATTTCAGGCAGCAAAGTTGGGGAAAAAGTTTTTATTCCCAGGTTATCATTGATACCATTCGATCCAAGAATTCCCTTTAAATTTCAGCGCAAGCAATTTCCAATGGTTATTTCTTATATGATAACTATAAATAAAAGTCAAGGGTAGTTTCTCAAACACGTGGGCATTTATCTTCCTGAATCAATTTTTTCATACAGTCAGCTATATGTTGCATTATCAAGGGTCACAACACGTAGTGGTTTGAACATTCTTATATGCAACAATGAAGGTCGTGCTACAAACATGACTTCAAATGTAGTTTACAGAGAAATGTTCCAGAATTTGAGTTAAGTACTTTTGGAAAAACATTATATGTTTCTTTTATGCTATGTTTTCAAATATATAACTGTTAAATGTTTTTAACCCAAAATCTATTATAAGTTCAGTGTAGAATCTAAATCTAATTTTTTTTTTTATTAACATATGGTTTAAGTAAAAGTCATAAAATTGTTTTACTGAATGTAACAAAGTAATTGTTGTTTGTGCTTAGCAAGTCAGTTTTTGTTTCAAGCATAATCAGACAAATCATTGCATGAGTTTTTAGTAGATAACGATTTTTCTAGAAAGAATGTTTTAGATATGCACATTATCTGTTGAAGCAATTCTACAAAATTGCCGATTTCTTTCAAGTAAAGATAAGCTTTCATGAATTTGTTACATTGAAAAAAAAATGCTTCCCAAATTTGTCATATGTAAAAAAATGCTTTTTATTACATTGATTCATTTCATTCATATTTGGATTTTAACATTAGATTTTATGATTAGATACCATGACTTTATATAGTCATTGCATGTTTTCTGATTATATTATTATTATTATTATTATTATTATTATTGGCTACATTAATACTGCATTTGATCAACGTTTAATATTTAGTTGTTTTTTGCTCATAATCGTGTATTTTTACTAACTAGGTTCTTTGTGGTTTAGCAGGTTAGTGGTTGTTTGATGCACAATCAATAGATTTAATGTGGGAACAACTTCAATGTAAACATAAGACTACCTGAACTACTCTGACTTCATTTTTCTTAAATCGTTAGCATTTTTTAGATATTCTAACTAATTTCAAAACTTGAATCATCATTGTTTAAGGTAATCATAATCAGCTTATCATAACCTTTTTTTTTTTATTCATAGTTATTCTAGCTGATAATATACATTCTAAGTCATAATAAAGGCTAAATATTTATTTGAAAAATCCTGTACCTTTCCCTTTCATGTTGCATCATGCAAGGTACTAAAATCCTTGCAAAGATCAACTATGTTGGCATGAGTAAATTTTTTTGCTACAAGTTATATGCAATGAATCTTGTACCTTTCCCTTACATATTGTATCATGATAGAGGAATAAGTTTTTGGTCATATCTGTCATTTTCCCCCATGGTTATATCTGTAACAATGACAAATTTCCTGCCACAGGTTATATGCAATGAATCAAAATTTTATAATGCTATAAGCATAAGGGGCAAGTTTGTTTTTCACAATGGCACATGTGTTTATTTAATCAAATTTTTACTCATGTTTAATGTTTGCTTCATATTTCTTTGTAGTAGTTTGTTTCTAAATTTATCCATCTTTTCAAAGATAGTAGTTTAATTGTTAATTCAATTTTATTACTTTAATATTAAACACATTTGAGAAAATTACACATAAAAAATTCCCAAATAAAAAAACTAATAGAATTTGTTTACCCCCTGCATCACACGGGTCAAAAATCTAGTGCATATATATATGTATGTGTGTGTGTGTGTGTGTGTGTGTGTATACACACACACACACACAAATACATACATACATATATATACGTACATATATATATGTATATATATGTACATATATATATGTATGTATGTACGTATATATATGTATATATATGCATATGTGTGTATACATACACACACACACACACACACACACACACATACACACACACACACACACACACACACACACACATACACACACACACATATATATATGTGTGTGTGTATACATATTCATACACACATATGTACATATATGTATACGTACGTATATGTATATGCGTATAATGAAATATATATGTACATATATATATGTATGTATGTACGTATATATATGTATATATATGCATATGTGTGTATACATACACACACACACACATGTATGTATGTATCATATACATACACACACACACACACACACACACACACACACACACATATATATATATACATATGTGTGTATACATATTCATACACACATATGTACATATATGTATACGTACGTATATGTATATGCGTATAATGAAAGAACGGTATTTTTCCCTTGTGTTGAGAGGATGACGATCCCTCTCTAGTTGGCTTAAGGGGCCTCCTAGCCTTTTTTTTCTCATAACTCATCTAGAGTTGTACATAACTTCATCTCTCCTTAGTAACCTCAAATCCTTACTACAGTTTGCTCACCATAGTATGTCAAGTGTGCAATTTGAACATGACTGGTACCGAAGAGGTCTTAATGTTACTAAGGATGTATTTTTCCTTGAAAGCATAGCTTTCCTTTGAAAACCTCTTTCTTTAAAACATATATTTTTCTTAAAAACGTATTCCTTTCTTATAACCTTTTCTAAAACTTCAAGGAAACTGACCTATCTTTTGCTAAGGAGACATCCTCTAGTATCTTTTATAGTTTTAGATGTTTTCTTACATAAGGTTCATCATCGTTGTACTCACACAACACAATTCACATCCACAAAGACAATACTACCATTACACAGTCATCATTACCAAACACAGCAATACACCATAATTATAATATACTAGATAATCAAATATAGCAAAGCAATTGTGCAAACAAAACTTATCCTTTACTCAAAGCTAGAACATCCCCTACTGTTCTAGAAGGTCATGCTTAATGTCAAACCTTTTGCGCTTAACGCCACTTCGTTTTTCCTTTATACCTAAACTATGGTGGGTCCATGCTTAGTGCCCAAAAAATTGGTGCTGAGAACCACCACTCTTGGTGCTTAAAAGATGGCACTTGGCACCAAAGCATCAAACATTACATCCATGCTCTGTTGTCCCACACTTAGCATTAGAAAACTAGTACTTAGCACTGACTATGATTTCTACAATTCATAAAGGGATACGTAACTACAACCTATGGTCATTTTTGGCTCATCAACCATCACCAAACATACCAAAACATTCTCAGTTACCCCTATTACCTTTCTAACTGATTACATTTCCCAAAGAATCCCTTAATCAAGCAAATCTCTTAGAAATCATAAATCTCCTACTTAGGTTCAATAAGAAAAAAAGGGGAAAGGATTAGGGAAGATAAGGGGGAAGCACTCACCTTAGGTACTGTTTAGGTTTGACCTTTGTGGCCAAGTCATGAATCTCTGCTTTGTAACACCCCAATATTTTCTTTTAATAAATATGTATTATTACTATTGTTGTTGTTATTGTTGTTGTTTTGCCTTGTTTTTTAATAAAACGGTATTTTGGGAAAAGAGATATTGGGCATTTAAAATGAGGTTTTATAATTTGAATGTTTTTAAAAGTTATAATACTTATGGGTATTCTAAACCATTAATTATCTTATTATCTCTATAGTCCCAAAATTGGGGATGCTACACTAGTAATGCTCAAATGCTTTTGGATGTTGCATCACAAGACGAAGATACATGGAAAAGGATGAGAGGAGCAAGAAGACGACAATGATTATGAGAACAATGACAAAGATTAACTTACCTTATAATTTTATAATGTCATTTTACATTTTTTTACTACATATTTGTATCATTTTGCATGTACACTTGACAATATTTTGTACATTTTCGAGTTGACATTTATATCATTTTGGCATATATTGGATATATTTCTCACTTCTAATATATTTTGTGTCAATTTTTATATATTTGTTATTTCCATCTATTAGGTCCAATTAAATACATAAGTTTTATTTTACAAAAAAAAAAGTTTAAAAAAAGGATTGTTAGTGTCAACTGAGTCTACTCTAAATCAATGATACATCCACCTTAAGGTAGCAGTGGTTACCCTAACATTATCATCACATAGATGTTATGTAGTGGCAATTAGCTAATGTTAAATTTAGTATCAGCTATTTCAAACAGGATCATAGTGACGACTATAGAAGCATCACCACTAAAGTTAGTACTAAATTTGTTTTAGAGTTTAATGGTTATGCACTGTCAGTGTAAAAAGTTTTACATTGTCAACCAATTAAAAATCATTATTGATATAACTTTTAAAGTATTTATTATAAAAGTCAACAAATTTACAATAAATGGTGGTTTGTGATTGAATGACAGTGTAAAACTACTTTACACTGTTAGTGCATAACCTATTTTCTCTTTGTTTTAACCCAAATAGCTATAGAACTTTAGCTTTAAAAAACAAATATTTCAAGATATTCAAATAACCCTCACAAACTTGGCCTATGTCTAAAGAATTAATTCAAGAACTTACAACATATTTTAAGTATAATATTAGGAAATAATAATTCTATTTTATAGTTACGAAGAACATTACCTCTTATGCACATGTGAAAGAATTAGCGTATAAATATATAAAAGTTAAGTGAGATACACGTATAAAATATTGTATATGTTCTCTAAAGTACGATCGAAGAAACTGTATATGAAGCTTTATAGTATAAACTACTCACTACAAATTAAAAGAAAAGTTAAAATTATAAAGTAAAAATTACATCTTATATATTTACTTTAAGAGCACATTATTTAAGTGACATTCAATAATGATTTTAAAAATAATTTACTTTAACAGTACATTATTAAATTGAGATTGAATAATGATATAACATTTTTTTTTAGTCTTGCTAACTAATATCTTAAAAGAATATGAAATATATTTTTTTTTATCAAAAATCATAGTAATTATATATTGAAAATCATAATAGATTTACATTAATAACACTTTTTAACAAAACATGTTACTTTTAATTTGTTAGTCAATATGTCTCTTTGAACACTAGTTATCATTTTTTATATTTTTCTTATACTTATCTTATATGTTAAAAAGAAGAAAATAAATCAATCACGTTTCTTTCTATATTTTTATCATAAATAATAAAGTATGAAAATACTGTAAAAAAGGTAAAATATATTTTTATTTTTCTAAAATATCTCAAAATTTAGTTTTAGCCTCTATAAGAATTTAATAAATTTTTAATTTTTATATTTACTTAAAATGATGTGATTTTTGTTCTTAATCAAAGAATAAAAAATATTTTTATATTAAAATATAAAAATAAAAATAAATTAAATTTTTATTGGAACTAATTAGATTTTAAAATGCTTAGGCTGTGTTTGGATTGGTGGTAGATAATGAAATGGAGTGAATTGAGATATAATAGAGCGGAATGGTATGGAATGGAATGGATCAAAAATGTCATTCCATTATTTTGGATATTTTAGAATGGAATAAAACAAAGACTCTGTTCCATCGTTTGAAAAAAGAATCGAATGAAATGAGTTATAATTTTTTAATTTCTTCATTGCTCTTTTTTAAAAATATTTTATATTTTATTTATTTTATGTTCTTGTGCATTATTTTATTAGAACCGTACAATTAAAAGAAAGATACAATAAAAAATAACTCAATACAAAAAATGTGTCATGTTTTAATTTTTGATATTTTTAAAAGTAATTTACTCCTATATTATAAATCTAAATCCTTAACTTAGAAAATGAAGCTCCCACTTTCCCTAGTCTTTCAATTACAAGTTCTTAGTACTGCCTTCTCTTCTTACAAAGTGCATTTCACACATTATTCCTATAACTAGCTAAAAAAATAATTTTCTTAATCGGTTATTTATTTCAATTTAAAGATAATTTTATATTACAATATAAACTATTTATTATAAATTCAAAATATAATTTATACATTTAAAAATATTTATTTATTAGAACTTTTATTTATAATATAATTTATAAATTTAAAAATACCTATTTATTAAAATAAATTAGACTATTTTTTTTATCATATAAGAAGAGAGTGAGACGTGAAGTAGTTAGAGCAAACACGAGAAGAGTAAGGCAAGAAGTAGAAACTAATATATAAGACAAATATAATAAGGTTAAAAATATTAATATATAATAAAACAATTGTGTTCCATCATATTCCTCCCAAATTGAAGGAAAAGAAAAATGCTTATAGATAATAAAATGAAATGGATCTCATTCTATCTTTTTTTAATGAGCTTCTTCTTAATTTATAAAATTCAAATAATAGCATTAGTTACTTTCTCATTTTATCTCCTACCATTAATTTAAATATAGCCTTACAAAAATCAAATATATATTTTACCCTAAGAAAAAACGTGAACTAGAGATTCTAGTGATGCTACTTCCTGTCCACATGACACCTACACGTGGATCCATTTTCTGTTTTTTCTTTTGGATCCGATGCATGATTTAGTACCACAATAAAATAAAAAATAAACAAATAAACTTCTTAATCCCACCGTTATAGAAAGGGGATCACTCGCCTCGCTTCAATCCAGACTCACCCTCACCGCCAGTATCAGATAAATTCTGCATTCATTCATACACTACCCAACAAAAGCGATCGAATAAGGAAACTAGACCACGGTCTCACTCGAGAAACTTGTTGTGTGGCACACCAAACTTCAGCACTGTTGAAGTGATGAAAGCCCTCACCGGCTCTTGTTCTAAGGCCATCATCGAGACTCTAGGATCCTTGTCTCCCAGAGTTGCACTTCGTGTTTCTGATGGACCCGAATTCTGCTTCTCCCTGCGTTCTAGAAACGACAAAAAGGGATGCAACTTATGGCTCCTGAAACTGGTCCAAAGCAAGGGTATTTACCCAGTTCATGCAGTACCACCAAAAGACCAGGTCTATTTTCTTCTCTGCTAATTTTCTCATTTTGTTTTTCTTTCTCTGAGACTTTGAGTTATCATGGGTCTGTGTCGGTTTGGAAAATGATTGCTTTCAACTGGGGAAGATTCTTAGTGGGTTCCCAAAATATTCTTTTTTATTTTGTGCATCTTTTCCTTATTTCCTGAAATTTCGTGTTGTACTGTAGTCTAACAACTCAAAAGTTGAGTTTGTCTAGTTTTCTCTCACCTTTTGGTTTCATTTTTTGCTCTAAATATTCTCCCTTTACTATGAGTATCCATAGATCCAAAACTTGCTGCTGACCATTTCGTTTTACTGCAATACTTCGTGGTTCTGATTCCAACATCGCTTTTAATTTTTTTGGTTTCCCTTTTTTGGGGATGATTATTTCTTGAAATGTTTGACGACTTCAACAACAATTTTTTTTCTCCTTTACCACCTTAGTAACCTTTTTGCTTTTATTTCGTTTAGATTTTAATTTTATGTTTTTTATTGCCAGGCACTATTCTTTCCAGCATATTTGCTGTTTGAAGTTATCTCTATTTCTTTAGTGTTATTGATGGCGCCTCTTCACTGTCTTGAGAATTTTATCTCCATGTTTTTGTATATAATTCGAGAGGAATTGAGCCAAACTAAGGATAAAACTTTGATGCAGTTTGTTAGGTACTTTTAGTACTGTTTTCTAATTAGAGTTGCAATTTCACCTCAATAATGTGTAATAAATGTTTACATTAAAAATTGGCATAGATTACCGAGATAAAAATTTAATTCTGATTGAAAAAAAAACACTAAAAGCACGTAAAGAACTGCATCTAGGTTTTGTTCCCAAACTAATCAGTCTTTCTGTTATGTGGCGAAATCTGTTAAGAAATGGTTAGTTGGTTGTTGTATATATATATATTAAATAAATTGAGATAATATAAGATTTTGGCATATTTGATGGGAGATTGTCCTGGTCTGAATACAATGTTGCAGGTGGACTTGGAAACTGCAGAGCCTCAAGCTCAACAAAGTGAACAAACAAGTGGGTTCTAATGGCTTTTTGTAATTTTTATATAGCATATCCTGTAGAACTCAAACTCCAAGCATTGTAATTTGTTGTGCAGATGAATCAAAGTTTGTTCGTGTAGCATTTCAGTTACAAAAGAATTGTAACTTTGGCGAACAGTTTCATGTAGTTGGAAATGATCCTATGCTTGGTTCATGGGACCCTATAGATGCATTACCAATGACTTGGTCTGAAGGACATGTATGGACTGTTGAGGTGGTGAGTAAAATCTGATCAGAATTTGAAAATACTGTCTGATGGATAACTTCTATAAATATTGTTTATGCTTTCTTTTATGTATCAGGATATGCCTGCTGGAAAGTCAATCCAGTTCAAGTTCATACTGAAAGGAAAAGGAGGTAATATTATTTGGCAGCCAGGGTCGGATCGAATGATCCAGACTTGGGAAACTATAAATAGAATAATTGTTTGTGAAGATTGGGAGAATGCAGAACTTCAGAAAATAATAGAGGAACCTCAGCATGATCAACTTCAGAGAATAATAGAGGAATCCCAGGGTGATCAACTTCAGAAAATAATAGAGGAAGATCAACTTGCTCAACCAAATGAGGAACTCCAGGTTGACTCACAAGTGTCAAGTTTTACAGAAATTTTAGGTAATCCTCAGGAGGATCTGGATTCCAATGCATCCGAAATATCAGGCATTAAAGATACCCAAAATCATGCTGAGGAGAAACCACTTACTGAACCAGTCCTGCAACAAGTCACTGGTGATAGTATTTCTTCCTCAATGGAAAAGCCAATGGCTATTGTTGCTGAAAATATAAGTTACTCAGAGGATCTCATCTGGAGTACAGGCCATAAAAGGAATAAAAAGAACATGCTTCAAACGAGTGAAGAATCTGCAGATAGTCTGGGAAATGATGACATAATGCCTGATTTTGGACACAGTGGAAGTGCTGCATCACTCAAGAATCAGGAAAGGACAATTGTGGAAAGCAGCTTATTTGATTTTGAAGGAGGTCCAGTTCTTGTACCTGGCTTAATAATACCACCAACTGTGCCAACTGACGAAGCCAGCCAAGGTGAAGTACAAGAAATGACTACTGTGGACACTTCAGTTGGAGCTTTTGAAAGTCAGGATCAGAATATACCAGAGGTAAATGCTTGATGAGTGTGACCTTCCCTTTCTCCCCTTTTCCCTACTTTTCTTGCCCACAACTACCTTTGGCAGAGAATTGCTTGATTCTGTTTCTTTTGAAGAACAAGTTGTTTGGAGCTTGAGGTTTGAAATCCTGTGTGAGGATGTGTGACTAAATAATAAACAGAAGTGTCCTGTTCTGTTTGTATCATCGTCTATGTTTATCAATGAAGGGAATTTTGTCCATCTCTAAGGTGCATCAGCTTGTTTCTCATATACATAATGAATGAATCTAAAGGCCAATAAGGGAAGGAGGAGACAAATGTTCCCAAATTAATTGTTATCGTTAATTAAATGAATCTTAACCATTGATGAAGTGCTCTAACAATTATATGGTAAAATGGAGGAGCCAGGCTATTCTCTTGTTTGAGTAACAAAAGCCATAATAACTTTAAAAATTTATTGAGAGTCTGGAACCGGTTAGAAAGACTAATCAAGCATTCCATCTAGCATTGCCATAAGATTAGATTCACATTTTACAACACAAGTTTCCCCACTATAGAAATACAATAATTCCTTATCCTTGACTGCAACTTACAAGCATCTGACGCATGTTTTGCAATAAATTTCTGACAAATGTAGGGCTTCATCTTTACGGCAGTGTATAGAAACTTTGCCTCGGGGAAATGTTAGCAGCATGCCTTGGGTAGTTTGAGCATGTGTGAAGACCTATAGATCAATTGCTAGGGGTAGGGACAAAACCAAGAAATGTTAAAAGACGAAACCGTTAAAAAAGATCTAGAAATCAATAGTTTATCGATAGACATGATTTACAACAAAATATTGACATCATTTGATTCATGTAGTCAAAGTCCATCTAATGAGAGAAGGCTTGGTGGTGGTTGTTTAAGGCAATAGGTAATTTTGCATTCTTTAAATTCATGCAGCTGTTAAATGGTTGATGCTAGTGTTGATATCTCTTTAATGTTACTTTTCACGTGCTTAAAATTAAAATGTTCAGTTCAGTATGGAGCAAGAAACTGATGATGTCACACCCCAAGAGATAAATGCAACCATCAATAATGAGCCAGAGCTGCTGTACAATGAACATGAAGAGCCTCATCTATCCCCAGAAATGGAAGACAGGCCAAACTACGAGCCAGTTGATGGTAATCCCTTTCAAAATGACATCAAATGGGGCCAAGAAACGGTAAAGAAGTTTCTAACAAAACTTGGATTCCTTTGATGTCTAACTTTACTGAACCGCCGGAAGAAACTTCATTGAAACTGATCATGAGTTCTGTGATCGTTCTGATCCATTTGCCTAAATTTTTATTGGCCTGGGAAAGATGGATGGGAGCTCAAGATTTTATGTGATGATGAATGTTGATTGTACACTATGCTGTCATATACTTATTGTATCATTCTTTGAGTTTTGGCCACTTCTGTAATCTGTATAGTAGTTCTAGGAGTTTCTTGGGCGATAGAGAGAGCTTTGGTTATGTATAACATAGTGATTAATGATTTGTACCATGTATCTGTTGTATTAAGTTCTATGAAATGCTTCTATCTTTTTCTTATTTCGTTCTTATGCTTTAAAATGATGGGAAATGTATGTACATAGAATTGTGTACGCTAATTGCTAATTCAACGTAGATATTTTGAATCCACTTTTAATTTCTGTCTTCACATGGATTTGTATGGACAGATTTCTCAGTTCTTGACCTGCTTTACGCTATGTCAATTGGGCATCGCATAGGTGATTAGAAAAGAATTAACTTATAATGTATTTTATGTATTTTATATATTCTTATAATTTATTGTCTATATATTTGGTTAAAAAAAGAAAGCGAAAAGAAATAAAGATAAAAGAAAGAAAAGAAATAAAAAAAAGAAAATGATTGTTTAAGTTGTTTGGTTATATATATATAGATATAACATGATCTTTTAAATATGGTAAAACACTTTCTTCTCTTAAATCGGAGAAAACACAAAAAGCAATGAAGTACGAGTCTTAAATTATAATTTTTCCTTTAATGTTATAAACATACTCTACCATGTAGCAGAAGAAAGTATTTTTTTTTATCTTTTTCACCCTTCTCTTTCTTCCTCTTCTTTTCACCTATTTCAAATGTATTTTATAGTATTTCCTTATATTTCTTGTAACTACAAGGAAAAGTTAAAAAAATTATAAAATTTAAGTATTTTTTTAGTCCCTCAGAATTGAGTCGAGCTTAATTTTATTTTTTTAAATATAAAAATAATTTTTTTAATCCTCTAATTTTAATGTTGTCTATTTTAAATTTTTATCAGGAATTAAAAAATTACAAAATAATTATCAAAAATAGACTATTTTTAAAAAAGACTAAAAATTATTTTTAAATTTAAGAAATAAAAAAAACTTTACTTAAATTTAATAAATAAGAATAGAATTTATCAGAAAAAGATTGTGTTAACGTCCCTTCTAGAAAATTTACTCGTATCTGACACCGCTTCCGAACATGTCACAAGATACGCCTGAAGTTATGAGTCCCACTGTCGTACGCTGTCAACTTTGCACATATCACGGATCACAGTCAGTTTAAATTTCCAAAGCAGTTTCGATATCTATTTTCTATTGACCTTTTTATTTTCAACCTTATTGACAAGTGAGGGTAAATATAAGTTAGTGAGATTGGGTTTTGTTAGGTTTTGATTAAAAATTTATGGTTTGAGTTTGATTTATTCATCTATTATAGGTTTTTATTAAAAGTTTGATTTGATTTGTATAAAATTTTGACCTAGTTTATAAACTTATTTAAGGACCTATTTTATAATAATTTACCACTATAATAGGCGTATGATAATTTATTTAAAAATATATTTTATAATAAGATGTCTAAATAAAATATAATTTATTTTTTAATAAATTTATAAGCTTAAGTCTTTACATAAATCAACATGCTTATCATTTAAAAAGATAAATAAATATATAATGTTAATACATTATAACATTTAATACAATAATAATAATATTAATAATAAATATTTATTTATATTTATTTAAATAGGTCGATCTGTTAAACTAAAAGGCTTTTTAAATATTTAGGCCTAATCTTTTTAATTAAATTAGTTTTAATAAAAATCTTAGCATGATCTATTTTTTAAAAAAGTATTATTTGACCTGAACCTAATATAAATTAGGTCATAGACTTCTATCAAGGGCCAACCCTAGTTTTATTCCTGTGATAAGGTTCATAAATTTATATTAAAAATGCACTAAAAATATATTAAAAATTATGATAAAATGCACTGATAACATTTTTTAATAAAACTTTTATTCACTTTTAATTTATTAATAAGTTCCCATAACATTCATCTTTTATTTTAGTAGTACCCTTAAAATTTTTGAACTTCGATTGCAGAGCCGCTCTGGAGCGCGGATACCATCGTCGAGGCTGCATGGTACTCAGAACTTCTCTGCGCGTGAATATCATCTTCCTATAATGATTATCTATTCTACACCCAACCCGTTTGCTTTGGTTGTTTGGTACAGTTACAGCTGGCATTTATGCTTTCAAGATGATAAGTCTGTTTCAATATTTTTTTTTTATCTTTTACATATCTTAAATAGGTTTTACTGTTCCATTACATATCACTTATTTATATTTTTATAATTTAAGTATTTTTTTCAAATTTAACATTTTTCTTTTATAATTTTTACACATATTAAATAAATCTTATTATTACACATTACTTATCTTTTATCTCATAAATACATCTTTTTTTATTTTTTATTATATAAATATTATTTATTAATAATAGCTGTTTGTTGGACCCACTAAATGGCTTACGCTTTTAGTCATCTTTTAGGCAAAATGTATCTGCTTAAATCATTAATTAGTTTTGTAAGTTTTCATAAATTTAGGTTCTTTAAGTAATTAATAATTCTTAAACTATTAATTACTTTTAATTTTTTTTAGTTATTTATATTCTTAAATAATTTTTAAAATTTTCTTACGTTAAAAATATTAACAATATAATTTTTAACATTTTTTTTGTAACATGTAAGAAGTAGAACTTATATCATTTAATAGTGTCTCACGTGAATTTTACTTAATAATAAAAAATTTATATTAAGATTTTTTTTTTCATTTAGTTAGTCACTTAAATTTTTTTTATATAAATTTACATATATTTTTGTTATTTTATTTTTCTAAACTTCTTTACATTATATATGGCATATATTTTATAATTTTAAAGATTTTTATTTTTTAATTTATTTTTTAAACTTTCCCTAAATTTAAAAGTATTTTTGTAGTGTACAACAATATTTATTTTTCATTATATAAAATTACTGCTTTTTCAAAAACTAGTATTCTAGATTGTACAATGCATAAGATAAATGTTTATTTTATAAAATTATAATTTACACTAAATAAATATTCTTGAATATATAAATTATATTATAATTAAAATTTACAATAAATAAATATTTTTGAATGTATAGTTATATTTTAGATTTATAATAAATAATTTATATTGTGATATAAGGTTACTTTTAACTATTGATATATTTCTTTTAAAATATTGAAATTCAATTTAGAAATAAAAATAAAAGAGATAGATTGAAAGATATAGGAAACTAAGAAAATTCTTAAAAATGTTCTCATTAAAGAAAATTTCTAAAAATACTTTCATTAAAAAATGACTCTTAAAATATTCTCATTTAAAATAATTATTCTAATTCTAATTCATATATGAAGAGAATTGTTTTTCGCATACCATCAGTTACAAGTATGTTTGTTTAGATGCTAAAAGCGTGGGCTGATTGACTAAATTGGGTCACTTTTATAAACTATTTACTGATTTGGGTTCCTTTTGAAACTATATTACTAAAGTGAGGTTATTAACGCTAGAAAAAGCTAGTCAAATTAGCATTTTTAATGCCACGTCAGCATTTTTATTATTATTATTTTAATTTAACTCTAAACCATGTGATAGCAACTTGGAACACAATTGACAGATTTGGTGACATGTATGGAATATGTTATTACTACTAATGTTTTATTATTTTTAACGGACAAAAAGGTGACACGTGTAAAATATGCTAGTACTACTAATGTTTTCACTTTTTATTTATTTATTTTTAAAAAATGAAAAAGACTAGTATTACTAGCGTTTTTAATTATTATTATTATTTTTAAAATGAACAAACTAAAAAATGAACACGTGTGGAATATACTAGTACTACTAGCATTTTCACTTATTTATTTATTTTTTAAAAATGAAAAATGCTAGTATTATTAGCGTTTTAATTTTTAATTTTTTTAAAAACAGACAAACTAAAAAATGGACAAACTAAAAAATGGACACATGTGAATATACTAATATCACTAGTGTATTCACTTATTTATTTATTTCACATAAAAAGAAAGAGTTTATTAAAATGTCTCTGTTTGTTTCTCTGTATATGTGAACCTCATTTATCATGTATACACTCTTATAGGTTCTGATTCTCAACAAAGAAAGAGAGAGAAATGGGTTTCACCATTTCTAGATCTCAATCGGCTTTCACACATAGAGGAAGGAGAATATTAAAAACTTAGGGGACAAGGAGTGTACAACAGAGGGTGTCATCTAGAGCGTGTATAAAAGATAAAAAAATAAAACGATAAGTAGTGCTAGCATACTTCACATGTGTTCTTTTTTTAGTTTGTCCATTTTTTAGTTTCTTTGTTTTTTTAAAAATAAATAAATAAATAATTAAAAATGCTAGTAATACTAGCGTTTTCAATTTTTTTTAAAATAAATAAATAAATAAAAACACTAGTAGTACTAGCATATTCCACACATGTTCGATTTTTACGTTGTCTGTTTTTCAGTTTGTCCTTTTTTAAAATAAATAGAAAATTAAAAACGTTAGTAATACTAGCATTTTTTGTTTTTTTAATAAAAAAGTAAAAACGCTAGTAGTACTAGCATATTCTACACGTGTCACTAAATCTGTCAACTGTAATCCATGTGGCTGCTAGGTAGGATACCCTAGTGGCAATAGCGTTTTCTACTACTACTAGGGTATCCCACGTGGCAGACACTTGACATTTTCAAAGTTAAATTAAAAAAATAATAAAAATGCTGACATGGCACTAAAAACATTAGTTTGACTAGCATTTTTCAGTGTTGATTACCCCACTTTAGTAATATATTTCAAAAGAGCCCAAAATTGATAAATAGTTTATAAAAGTAACCCAATTTGATTAATCATCCTAAAAACGTGCAAAAGTTCATTCAACCCAATCCAACTAAACACATACTTTTCTATTGGAATACTTTGAAAATTGTTAAATTTGTAAACCAAATACACACTACTTCCTAGGTGTGCTCTTGTGATTAACAAGTAGTCAATAGATTTGGCCACTAATACTTTGTTATTAAAAATGTCAAGTTATTGTTCAAATGATTATGTGATATTATGCAACATTATTTTATTTAATCTAAACTGCTTGTGTAAGATCCAATTATCTTATTTCATTTGCCAGTCCTCTGTATACATATATTTGTTATTTTGTTGAGGGGTCGCAAAAAATTAAAATTAAAAATGAGTAAATAAAAATAATCAAAATATAAATAAAATAGATCAAATTTTGTTATTAAATTATATCAAATTTTAGATTTAATTTTAAAATTGAATTTAATTTAATTTAAATTAAACATATAAAAACATGTTTAATTTTATGTATAAAATTATTACACAATTTATACTTATATAAGTAGATATTTGTAAAAATTTATATTACACAATTTATATTTGATCTACATTGTAATAATTATTTTGTATATTGGCTTGAGCACATCTTATGCTTCATGTCAAGTTTTATTAATATTAATGAATATCTTTGGCACATAAAAAATTGTTTTTTTCATGGTCTTCTTATTTACTACATGACTTATAGTTTTGAATGTTTATTTGTTTAATCTAGTTTTAGATGTGTTCATTAAAGATATACAAAAGATTAATTTTATATATACCACTTGTGGATGATATAGTTCTAATTCAAAATTAAAGAAAGAAGTTAATTTTAAATTTGAGCTTTGGAGGCACCCAAATTTTTTTTCGCTTGAATAGGAACAAGACAGGGTACATACATTGTAATTTTAGTAAGAAATAAGAAAAAATGTTTTGAAGTTAAAAATGGGAAAATATGTAACATTACAAGTTTAGTTGAAGTTTGTGGAATCAATAGTATAAAATGATAGCAAAATTAACAAAAATGATATACATAAGATACAAAGTGAGTGGTTAAGATGAAGAGAGTCATTTATTTTACTATTGTCTAAACTTGACAAAGTCAAAGTGGGTGGTTAAGATGAAGAGAGCCATTTATTTTACTATTGTCTAAACTTGACAAAGCTGTTGCCTAAAAGTGGTTCAGAAAAGTGTTGCCTATTGTCACATTTTAGGCAACTATAATTAAATTTATATAGGCATAGTGAAAAAATTGTTACCTATTAGAATAAGCCATGACCACATAGACCATGCCTAAAAAATCGTTGCAAATTCATTGCCTAAAGTTTATGTCAGGAATTTTTCGTTTTAGGCCTCAATTTTGTTATGGTTGCCTAAAATCATATTTGTTATAGTGTTTTAAGAATCTAATCTCTTTTGCCTTTCCCCTTTATTAGTCCTTCCCTCTTCCTTTTATAGATATGGTTTTTAAATCCCTCTTTAACTCACTTAAGTGAAAAAAAAAAGATCAAAATTCATGATCATAGTCTGAACTACGACAATGGTGAACTTCACTAGTAGCCACTGGACTTTTTTGGCTTAATCTTCTTGATGTTGTCCTCACTATAGCATGAACCACAAGTGTGGTGGATTCCATTGGTAGCTAGTGAATATCCTTTGAATAATAATTTCCAAAGTCTTTCATCTTGAAATTAAATCACAACTATGGTTAGCTCCACAAATATCTAGTGGACCCCTCTGAACTATCTAATTCTCCCTTTTTTGAGCTTCAAAGCAACCCTTAATCTTCAACCACCAATTTATTTGCATGCCAAAACACTATAAGTAATTATCTAAATAAGGTAAAAAAAAAAACACATGATAAATATTAATAAATTGCTTCAAAATGCAAGATTTATGTATTAATTAATTAATTCAAGCAAGAATATTGTGCCATTTACAAACATCGTTAATTAATTACATCTTACCATTGTAATACCTTTTACAAGTTTATTAATTATAAATTAATTTAAATTTAATATTTATCTCTTATTCTTTTTTATTATGTAACTTTTGTGTTTTATATTGAAGATTAAATTTTAATAAAAAAAGGAAAAAATACATTTTTAACTAAGCCACAATATAATTTTAGACTTGGATTAGACTTGCAATCCAACCCATATAACAAGCTATTTTAGTATAGAAAACCTCAACCTAAAAGTTTTAGGTGTTGACCAAAGTCAACACTCATATGCAAATGCCTAAGATACACATATGCAAACAGTAAATAACAATTTAGTCCAAAGCAAAGTTACTCCATCATTACATCAAGATAAGATATCATTACCCTCAAGAGGCCTTGGGCCTTGTATTAGAGAATTTAGCACATATCTAACCTTATAAATACTATTAATGTCATTGTATCGTGTAAGCATCTAATACACATAGTCAATCTGATGGAATTCCTATTGACTTGAGTGTCATAATGCCTTTTGCATGTATCCACCCATTCTCTATAGCATTTCAACCTCATTGGAGCACCAACAGAGATCTTGGAGCTCAGTCTACTAAAAGCACACTAGAGCCAACTGTTTACCAAGAGCTTGGTCCTAAACCAACTGTCTATCTCAAACACATCACCAGTCCATCTTGGACACATAAGCTTTGTTCATGTTGGACTAATCAAGATTTTTACTTGAAATGATGAATTGTGTATTATGGTTTTGACATGGACGCTGGACAATATATGAATTGTCATATAACTTGAAAATTATTGACTTTTATAATAATTACTGTAAAAAGCATAGCTAAAAAATTAATTGACAATATAAAAATCTTTGCATTGATTGTATATCAAAATTAAACATTTATTTTACATAATAATAATAATAAAATTAAAATAAAAATCAAACCATTCAATCTAATTTAAACCATTTTTATTTTAGTGTTAGGACAAAGGACAAATTAGAATCCTCAATTGTTTTGACAATGCCAAACAAACTAATAAGTTTTCAAAATAAAATCAAATACATACATCAGACTAAAATAGACGGATATTGCTTCTTATCAACAGAGAAATGTTTATCCTCTCTTTTAGTATTGTGCATTAGTTTGTAATGTTTTTAGGAGTTTATGCGCTAATATTCTTAAAAAACTTCAAAAAGCATGTCAACATACCTACCCTATTGAAAAGACACACTACTTGCCAAAAACGAGTACAATAGTGTACTTGTTTGAGCCAAAAACAAACATGCTTACTACCACAAGATAAGGTATAAAAAAAGGAAGATAAGCATGATGTTTTATCTTATCAAAGTGTTTGGTTGGTGAAAGACACTTAATGTTGCATTCAATGCCCTAATGGACACTTTCTTCACAAGGAAGAATAGAAGAACAAAGTTCTTAAAGATCTCCCAACAGATACTTTTTGGAAAGCTCTATAAATACTAGTAAAGACTTGTATAAGAAAACAAAATAGAATTACTGAAGTATAAGAGCCTTAACTTATTTTCTCTAAGCAATTTTACTCTAAAGCTTGTTAAGCCTTCTTGTACAAAGCTTTTGAAAACTCACTGTGTGTTAGGACTAGAACCTTATTTTGTACATCTTTCTAATAAGATAAAGACTAGTTAGTGAGCCTTACCCTTATTATTTTTCTAAGTGAACTTGGTAGAAGCCTGAAGAGGCTTTGTAGTAAAGAATACTTGGGTTAATTGCTTATAAAGGCAAGTGAAATATTACTTGGGTTGAGCCTAAAGAGGCTTGTAGAAAATGTAACACCTATTCATATTAAATATAATTCATATTAATTTAGTTATTGTTAAGACAAAGGACGAAACCCTTATTTATTTTTATAATAACAAACAGTCCAAGACAGTCTTTAAGCTTAATCGTCTGGTTACTCGTTATATTGTTTATTCCGCTATCATCTAATCACTTGTTTATGTACTATCTTTAACTTTCTATAAAAGTTTTAGTAACAACTGTTCTCAGATGATGGTCTAACAATCTGCACACTTGTTAGTTGTAAAAGCATAAACAACCTCGAAATAAATGAAGTCTACATATCTACTCTCGAGGAAAGTTTACTTTACACGTAAAAGAAGGAATATGCGTGTGGATGTCAGAATGAAAAGCAGATATGTCCACCACTACAAGATTGAGTACGAGAATGGTAAAGATAAGCAGATTGCTTTATCTTATCAAAGTGACAAGTTGGTGAAAGGCATTAAATGCTGCATTTAATGCTTCAACGACTCTCTTCCACTAGACAAAGGTGTCTCCTGTAAGCACTCACAACGGACATTTTTCTAGAGAAGCCTATAAATAGAAGAGGAGACCTCAGTCTCAAGTGTTAGCAGGCTGGCTATTTGAAAACTCTATCTAACGAAAAAGCTCTAATATTTATATACATTGCTTGTAAAAGGTTTTATTTGTACTTCATTATATATTCATCTGTTAGGATGTTAAACTCAGTGAGATAACTCACAATCAACCTTTTTCTCTAAGAAATTGGTAGAAGCTTGAAGAGGCTTTGTTTCAAAGAATACTTGGGTTTTTGCTTGGAGAGGCAAGTTAAAGACTATTTGGGTTGAGCCTGAAGAGGCTTGGTTGAAAGAATACTTGTAACTTTGATAAGTTAGTGGAACTTGGTTGTTGCTAAGAACTAGACGTAGTCTCTAGGGTGAGACGAACCAGTATAAGTCTTGTGTCCTTATTTGTTTCTATTTACAGCATTCATCTTTCTTTCAATAATGTTTTAAAAATCTTTTAAGTTATCCTTCAGACGATACGTCTTTGAAAAGGTTTTGCGAAAATTTGCCATAACACAATTCAACCCCCCTTGTGTTATCTTTGTGTTCTACAATTATTAAGTTTAAGTAGATGAAAATGCGGATAATTTTTTTTTGCTTTTATAATAGAAAAATTCCAATCTTAATAGAATTTGGAAATGGTAGTAAAATAAGGAAGATAAAACCTATATATATATATATATATATATATATATATATATATATATGTAGTAAAACTGTACATCTTGATTTGGTAATACATAAGAGTCATAAAATACAGAAAGACCAAAAGAACATCAAAAGATAAATACTACTTAACCTAGTATATATATCAAAAAGGTCCTATACAGAGCAATGTCAATCTACCCTATTCCTTAAAAAAATTACTATAAACTAGGTCTATAGATCCTTGCCCATCGAAATATCTTCTGACTCATCCTTAGCATCATTGGGTGTTACCGTCATCTTTAATAATCTCAAATCAATCATACAAAGAAGAAAAATAATGGAGTGAGGTGTTTTGTTCTAAAATTACTTTTACATGTATAACATGAAGTCTACCATAAAATGTCTTTGAAATATTTTGTAAACATATTCAAATGAAAAAGGTTTTGTATAACTATCATACAAAGTGACCATGGAACTAAATTTGATAATGTTAAGTTCAAAGCTTTTTGTGTAAAGAATGGCATTTTCCACAACCTTTATTCATGAACGACACATCAACAAAATAGGGTAGTTGAAAGAAGAAATAGAACTCTCCAAGAGTTGGCAAGGACCATGCTTTGTGAAATCTCAATTCCTAAGTACTTTGGGGCAGAAGTTATAAACACAGCTTGCTCTGTTCAAAACAGAATATTGATTAGACCATTGCTTAATAAGATTCCTTATGAATTGTGGAAGGTAAAATACCAACATCTCATGCTTTTATCCCTTTGGATGTGAGTGCTACATCATCAACATTAAAGATCAACTTGGAAAGTTTGACCCTAAGGTTGACAGAGGAATTTTTCTTAGATATTCTTATACATCAAACTCTAGAACATTTGTTGTTGAAGAATCTATCCATGTAAAATTTAATGACACAGTAACCCCTAATAGAGCTTATCAAATCCTGAAGATGATTTTATAGATTTATAGCTAGGTTCGTCTGTGCCAATAAAAGTAGACGAAATAAAACCATTAGATAAAGCACCACAACAGCAAACTGATAATTAAGCCAAGCAATAACACAGAGACTGAAAGTTTGTTACATATCATCCACAAGATTAGATCCATGGTGAAAGAACAAAAGAAGTCAAAACTAGATCATCCTTTAGAAATCAAGCTTCTCATGTCTTCATCTCTAAGATTGAACCTAAGATGATAGAAAAAACACTGACAGACAATGACTAGATCATGGCCATGAAAGAAGAACTTCATTAATTCATAAGGAATGATGTATGGACACTTGTTCCTAAACCTGAACACAAAAGCATCATTGGAACAAGATGGGTCTTTCATAACAAACTTGATGAAAATGACAAAGTGGGAAGGAACATAGCAAGGTTAATAGCACAAGGCTATAACCAACAAGAAATTATTGATTTTATTGCAATTTTTGCACTTGTAGCTAGGTTATAAGCTATTAGAATCACTGTTAGCCTTTGCTGCTCATAAAAATATTAAGCTCTTTCAAATGGATGTAAAGAGTTCTTTTCTAAATGGTTTCATTGAAAAGGAAGTCTATGTTAGACAACCTCCTAGTTTTGAAGATCTCACCTTTTTAGATCATGCTTTCAAACTTAGAAAAGCTCTGTACGGTCTTAAACAAGTACTTGGTGCTTGAAATGATAGATTGAATGATTTTATTATTGCTAATGGTTTTATGAGAGGCAAAGTAGACACAACCTTGTTTAGAAAAGAATCATGTAAAGCTTACATTATAGTAAAAATGTATGTTGATGATATTATCTTTGGTGCTATTAATGAGTCTTTATGCAAATACTTTTTCTAAACTTATGCAAAGTAAGTTTAAAATGAGCACGATGGGGGAACTCAAGTTCTTCCTTGGTCTGCAAATTAAATAAGAGAAGGATAGGATCTACATTCATCAACAAAAGCATACAAAGGAATTACTTAAAAAGTTTAAGATGGATGGATCCAAGCCTATGAATACACCTATACATCTATCTGTTGCATTGATAAAGGATGAATTAGGTAAACCTATAGATCCAATTGTCTATAGAGGTATGGTTAGCTTACTTCTCTATCTAATTGCTAGTATACCTGATATTATACCCAACGTTTATTTATGTGCTAGATTTCAGTATGATCCTAGAGAATCACACTTAAAAGTTGTGAAAAGGATCTTTTGTAATCTTGTAGATACCATTAACCTTAGTTTGTTTTATGAGAAAAATAAAGATTTCAAGTTAGTAGGATACTGTGATGCAAACTATGTTGGTGATAAGATTGAAAGAAAAAGTACAAGTGGTGGATGTCACTTTATCAAACCATGTATTATATCTTAGGCTAGCAAGAAATAAAACTTCATAGCCCTTTCAACTATTGAAGCTAAATATGTGTCTACTGCCAGTTGTTGTTCACAACTGTTATGAGTAAAATATCAGTAAGAAGATTACTCTAGTTTTGAACATAACATTGTTTTGTGAGAATACTAGTGCAATCAATATCTCGAAGAATCCCATTCACCATTCAAAAGCTAAGCATATAAAGATTCAACATCATTTTATTTGTGATTAAGTTCACAAAAGTGTTTTTGACATTAAATTTATTGATATAGACCATCAATGGGCTAAGAAATTTACAAAAGCATCACCTAAAGAACGCTTTAATTTCATTAGAGAAAATTTGCACATGAAGGTCTTAACAGACTAAAGTTTTTAATGTATAGTCTTATGACCATTGTCTTATGCATCCTAACCTTCATTTTATACATATCGTCTTTATCATTAATTTGATGTCCTCTAACCTGTGCATCTTATGTGTAGAAGATAAATGGTCTTTATCTTATCTTTTATTCTAACTGCCTTTTTTAAATCCAGTTAACATGCAAATGTGTGTCGCCTTTTGTGATCCATTAAATTACCATAAATGCATGTCCTTTTAACTGTCATTCCCTTTCTCCTCTGTTAGTTTCAAAATTCAAAAATAACTTGCTCAAGATAAAAACCTTTTACCTTCCTTTTGTACCTCTTTACACTCATTTTCAAAAAACCCAAACTTTCACTCTTGTGCTTTCACTCTCTTGAACCCTCTCTTTCTCTTAAAAAATGTAGAAAGTGGGTCAACCTTAAAGGACTAGACAATGAAGGAATTCCCATGACTGACTACATTATGAATGTAGGATGGGAAGCTTGCCTTTGCATATTTCTAGGCTTTTTCTTCTAAAGTTAATGGCACCATTACAGGTACGATGGACAACAAATTAGTGGTGATCTCCACTAACACCATTGTTGTAATGTTTAGCTACAAAGAAAAGGGAAGCTTTTTACTAAGGACTGTGAAGATGTTATCACCCTTTAGATGGTTGATTTGGCTCTATAGGAGAAACCAAACCTATGTTTAATGATAAGAACGTGATGAAGAGATTTCTATATGCCTCCAATATGAAGTGAGATTGTAGGTTACTCCATAACTTTTTATTTCATATTGTGATGCCTAGAAAGGGTTCAAAGGACAATGTCTCTACTGGGGATAGGTTTTGCTTGTACAATATGATCATTGGTCAAAAAGTAAACTTACCTGACCTTATCTTGTATCACTGGCTTTCTTGCTTTGGTTCTAGGGATAACTCAAAGGAGAAGTAAAGACCACCCTATTCCCCATGCTATGTTGTTCACAAAGATCATTCATAAAGTTGGAATTGATCAAGCTAGTTGGGAAGCTTCAAAGGCATGTCTAGAGATTGATGTCATAATAAAGAAAAAGATGATGATCGCTCATCTTTTTCCAAGGTTTGTTGCCTGGCACCCTCTATTAGCAACTGTAAAAGAAGAACCACTAGAAGATGAATGTGGAGATGCATTCAAGGTTGGATTGTCTCCTAATCCATCTGTTAATGCTCATGCTGCCACAACAGACTAAGACCCAAATAGACTCAACCAAAACTACCATCAGACCCATTACCAAACAGACTAAGAAGAAACCATCAACCATAAAGAAACCACTTACCAAAAGACCATCCTAATATGTGATTCAGTGTTGCGATAACTAAAATGTGGAAATTAGATATGTAATATAGGAGACTAAAAGAAATAAATAAATTGTTGTTATGTATGGTTTGTTGTATGTGATGATGGTTGTGTGTTGTTTGTTTGAAATTTGAGTTTTGAGTTTAGGAAACTTGAGATATGTACTTGAGCCAATTTGGTTGTGTTGTGAGTTTAATATTGGGTTTTTGAGAGAAAACAGTTGAGTTAGACCAGTTATGGGATATGAGGAGTGGTTTGATGAGTTATGGGCCTCAGTTAGCCAAAGTCCGTGTGAGAGCTCTGAAAGGCCGAGGTATAAAAGGAGGAGAGGAGGAAAAGTTTCCTCATTTCTCATTCTCATTCTCTTTCTTTTCTTCATCTCTATCTAGATTTCTCAAGTTATTAAGTGTAGTCAAGGGATTCCAAGCTTAGTTTAGTGCTTTGGGTGAGAGGAGGATCAAGATATCAAATTCTCAAGGAACCTAAATCTAGATTTGGAAGCTTTTAGAGGTAAGAGAAGCTTACTCTTGGTTGATTTTGTGTTTGTGGATGTTGATATGTCAATTTAATGCTTTGGAATCAGTTAATTTTAGAATATTTGTGTGTATGTGGTTCTTGAAAAAAAATGGTTTTGGAAAGGGAGTTTTGAAATCTGTGGATAAAATTGTTATGTAATCAGTTAGAAAGGTATTAAGTAGTTAAAATTGTTTTGTGATGCCTGGTGTTGATTGATTTGGTCAAAAACGATTGTTGGTGATTGATTTGCGAACAAAGAGATTGCACTCGCACCCAGCGATGAATTCTGTCACTTAACGATGGAAACGCTCGCTTAGTAATGGATCTTACAGTCGCTGGAAGTCTATCACTCGCTTAGCGACAAAAATGCTAGCTTAGTGATGTATTTTGTAGTCGTTGAAAGTCTGTCATTCGCTTAGCGATAGAAATCTCGCGTAGCGACAGATGCTGATGACTCTCTGTAAGTCATTTGCTTAGCGACAAAAATTTCGTTGAGCGACGAAATTCGTGCTCAGCGAAAGAAAGACAGGATTTTCCTTACTTTATTATTGTTGTTAGTGGTGGTTGATATTTTTATCGACTCCTATGAATGTCAAATGTATATTTTAAGATAATTGGATGTTCAAATGGTTTTCTAAACTAGCTTTTGGTTTTTCTTTATTATTATTGTGGATTTGTGTAAGACACAAAGATAACACAAGAAGGGGGGTTGAATTGTGTTATATTTATATGTTTGCAATTCCTTAGTAAAAGACGTATCGTCTAAAAGATATGATCAAAGATTTTTTTTTAAAATGTTTTATAACACGGATGAAAGCTTAACAACATACTAGAAAGTACACAAGATTTATACTGGTTTGTTTTACCCTAGAGACTATATCCAGTTCTTGGCAACAACCAAGTTCCACTAACTTTTTCAAGTTACAAGTATTCTTTTCACAAGCCTCTTCAAGCTTAACCCAAGTAGTCTTTTACTTCCACTAATCTCGTTAAGAAAAAGGTTTACGTGTGAGTTACCTCACTGGGTTTAACGTCTTAACAGACGAATATACAATGAAGTATAAAAAGAATTTTACAATCAGAGAATATACAAGAGCTTTTTCTTTTCTCAAAGATTTATGATTTTTCAGAAATAACAGCCACTATAACAACAACAACCACTCGAAGGAGGTCTCTTCTTCTTTTTATAGGCTTCTCCAAAAGTATCCGTTGAGTGCTTTGCAGAAGACGGCCTTTGTCTGATGAAAGAGTCGTTGAAGCATTAAATGCAGCATTTAATGCCTTTACCAACTTGTCATATGATAAGATAAAGCAATCTGCTTATCTTTTCTATTCTTATACTCAATCTTGTAGTAGTTGTCATGTTCGCTTTCTCGTTTTGACATTCACACACATATTCTTTCTTTTTCGTTGGCTTTCCTCGAGAGTGGGTATGTAGGCTTTATACATTTCGAGGTAGCTTATGCTCTGATTGATGCACAATCATTTTAGAATGTTGTTATTGTCTGTAAGATTTGTTAGTTACAAAATTTATCTAATCAAAAGATAAGACAATATTCATTTTAAAAACATCAAACGATTGCTTGTGAATGAATGGTTAGACGATTATGTAAGGACATATATAATTTAACTGTTTGTTATTATCAAAATATTTGAGGGTTATAAATTCGTCCTTTGTCTTAATAATCTCCCTCTTTTTGATTATGACAAACAATTATAGTTCTTGTAAAACATTTTTCTATGAAAACATTTTTTGATGAGTGAGTTTTAATTTTTAAAACAGTTTTCATATAGGTGTACTTCAGTTAAGCAGATGCAATATATATAAAGAAGTAACTGAAAGAAACTAGACGATATCATTCAACACATAATTCATCATTATATATATAAAAAAAATTTGTACTCCCCCTAAGATTGATATCTTTATACTCCCCTTATACTCCCCTTGTCTTCTATTTTTCTCCCTCTTTTGGCATCATCAATCAGAAGATTCAGAGTCTGAAGGTGTAGATGATGAGTCGAGGTCACTTTTGAAGTGCTTTGCCAGCTTGGCTAACAAGACTTCTGCTTGTTTGCGTTTTCTACATTCTTTCCTAAGATCAACTTCAAGATGCTGCACAGTCTACTTCAATTTGTTGAAAGCTTTTCTGTCGTCTAAAGGTTGTGGTGTAGGTGCAGAGTTGGTAGTTGCTTCATCACTGGGTTCCTCTAGAAAACATAAGTTGAAAACATAGGGTATATAGGAGGACCACAGAACCAAAAGTGGCCATAGGGTAGAGAGATGTCAAAGGTTTCAGAGGAGAAGAAGATATAGGTTTGGGGTAGGTTTATGGATAGTTGGTTTTGGTGGTTGGATGTACAGCTAGACGAAGACGAAGAGACTTACATCTAGTGACCTGTCAGATGAAGGGCAGCTTCATGGCTTAGAAGATTTTTCTCTTTGGCAGTCAGACCCGAAAAGTGTTTTAATGCTTCAACATAGTCTTGCAACCTTTTTTGGATCTGTGCTTTTGAGAGTTGCTTTGCCTTTTAGTTTAGCCATCTGTGTAGACGAAAGAGCTCTTTATTTGATTATCAAGTGCCTTCAGGGGTTACGTCTGAACTTCAGTTTTTTCCTTTCCCATAGATAGATTCTGGCACGGATACTTTTTCTGACAGTAGATGTGAAAGGTGGTCTATGGCTTCATGAGGAGCCAGATTTGAGTAGCCATAAGTCTAGGCGAGCCTAGCTCAAGGTCTGGACACCTTCGCTCACAAATAGCACGCTGTAGAGATATGTGCATCTTCTCTCGCAAGAAGTTGTTCATCACTCTCCCCATCTCCCAGTCATCATCACCAATCCACCATTCTTCAAAATCAGGACTATCCTCTAGACGGATGGCAAGAAGGTAGGTCTTGATCATCCCATGACAGAACTGATATATAATTTTGGGCTTGTAATGGTACGTTCTGCACATAATTAAATACTCTGAGTAGTTGCATTTCAGCATGAAAGGGGAGGTGTGACAGAAAATCCCATGCTATCTCCAAACTTCATATCCAGTTGAAAATCTTATTCTAGTTGAGGGTGGATAGACGAAGATTGGAGCATTTGACAGAGTGTTGTATCCTTCCTCCCAGACGTATGGGGTGATGTGGGACTTATAAGACATGGCTGGGGTAGCTTCTTCTTCAATATCAGGAAATTTCTCAGCATACCCATGGCGTACCAGAAGTGGCCATTCTTCATTGATGAAAGTCGTCCACATCCTTGAATTATTAACTTCGCCTAGTTTATAGTTGGTGAGTGCTTGAAGAACTTCTAGGTCAAAGGGTTCTAATAATTTATATTCTTTTGTTGTTCCAGTCTAACTCGACTTAGGCTGCTCAAAGTAGATCATTGTGTGCCTTTGGAGATGTTCAGACGGAGGCGTTTTAGAGTGATAAGCTTCTGGTGATGTTTTGTCTATCATAGGTGCAGCTCATCCAGACGAAGTTCCTTCTATTTTAGGTTTTGCGAAGGAAACAGAGAGTGAAACAACACTTGCAGGCTGATCAAAGCTGGGTGCGGCTGTTAAGTCTACAAAAAGACAGTTGAAGACTTAACATAAAGAAACAGATTGTGGAACTTCCTAGAAAAGAGATCAAGGTAATCTACCTCTTGAGGTAGCAGCGATGTTCTCTTGAGTCAACAGCTCTTGCTCTTCATGCTCTGCAGGGGCTGTTTGCAACGAGTGCTCAATCATAGATTGAAGCATTGCTTCCTTGATCTATTCTTGCTTTGCCTCAGCCAGTTTTTCTTCTTCTTCTCTTCTCTTCAGCCTGTTTTGATTCAGCTTGTGCTCTCTTGAGCTGCTTTTCCTCTTGAGCTCTTGTTTTTGGAACTGGAATCTTTTTGGATTTTAAGGCTTTTTAGAAGGTTGGGCAAATGGAGTGGGTTCAGTAGAGGTAGATGGTGGAGGTGGTTGTTCTGATGGAGGGGCAGGAATGGTTGTGCTTGGAGTAGGAAGAAGGGTGTTAATGGGAAGGTTATCGTCTGGGTCAGGTTGAGGAGTTGGTTGGATCTCAGACGAATGGTTAAAGGATTTTGTTCTTGTGAGGTAGAGACAATGAGGTTTGAGGTTTGGTCTGTTTAGGTTGAGGGTCTAGGTTGTGAAGGTCTTTTGATGGGTAGTTTTGGTTTTTGTGGTTTAGTTTGTTTGGATTGTGGTTGGGATGGTTAGGGTTTCGTCTGTGGTGGAGATTGAGTAGACGCAGTACCAACAGAAGGGTCAGCAAACGATCCCATTCTGAACGCAGTTCCAACAACTTCTTCTGGTGGTTCTTCCTTGATTAATGCCAACTCTAGATGTCTAGCAATGTATCCAGAGAAGAGATATGTAATCCTCATCTTCCTAATGATGGATACATCGATCTCAGAACCTTGTTTCATCTTCTCCAACCTAGATTCTTTTATTCCTGCTAGATGGATGATTTCGGTGAAGAGCATGGTGTAGGGAATAGGATGCTTCTGCTTGCTCTGGTACCTTCCTTCGACTTGGAGAGACAGGATCTCCAGTTGTCCAAGATTAACTGCAGGCAGATTGACCTTCTAACCAGTTAGCAACTTGTATATGCAGAGTCTGTCCTTGGAGGTTACATTATCCTTTGAGCATTTTCTTGGCAGAATAATGTGCAGTAAGACATTGTGAATCAATCTGCATACAGGCTTCATGTTTGAAGAGTATAAAAACCTCTTCAGAACATCCTTGTTCTCGGTTTGAGGCCTGGGCTTTCCATATAAAGCCTTGTCAACAGTCTCTAGAGTTATAACCTTCTCCTAGTCCTCAATAAAGAGGTCACCCTCCTCTTTATAGCCAGATGTTGTTGCAAAGAGATGATGATGACCTGATTGTCAATGGTTCCAGTGATGATTCCGTTAACCTCAAACGCAGAAGCTTAGAAGTAGGTGTATAGTGCGTGATACCAGGTGGTTCTCTTCTACACGAAAGCTTCCCATCCAACATTTTTGATATACATTTGTAGAGGGAATCCTTCTTCTTCAAGCTTCTGTAAGTCGACCCATTTTTAGTGACGAAGTCACCTTCTGGAAATCTCTCCATGGGCGCAAGCTGTTTTTAGGCAGCCACGAGTGTAGGTTTGAGAGATTCAAGATTTGAGAGTAATGGTGAGGGATAGAGTTTGAGTTCAAAAAGTTTGAGAATTTTTCAAAAAAAGTGTAAGTAATGAAAAGAGTGGTTGTTTTGAATAAAAGAGAAGGTTGAAAATACTGAAGAGACGTACATTTATGACGACTTGATGTGGCAGGGGAGACGGCGCACGTTTCTTGGGTGGTTATCGAGAGTAATCATTAGGGGAAATATCATACTAATGAATTTAAAAACTTTTCATAGTCCAAGACGATTATGTTAGTAAGACGAAATAAGATCAACAGTAAGACGGTATAGAATAAGATGAAACTTTATTTAAATAAGACAATGCATGTAATACGTTTTACTCTTGCAAAACTTTCAAGTGCAAATTTTCTAAGATGAAGTTAAAATGTTCTTCTAGTAACGCTTTTGTAAAGCTATCAGCCCATTGATGGTCTGTATCAATGAACTTAATATCAAAAACACCTTTTTGAACATAGTCACGAATAAAATGATTTCTTATTTCTATATGCTTTGCTTTAGAATGCTGAATAGGGTTTTTAGATAAATTGATTGTACTAGTATTATCACATAACATAGGAATGTTATGCTTAAAGCTAGAGTAATTTTCAAGTTGATACTTTACCCATAGGAGTTGTGAGCAGCAACTTGCAGTAAACACATATTCTACTTCAGCAGTTGATAATGCAATTGAGTTCTGCTTTTTGCTGGTCCAGGATATAAGAAATGATCCAATGAAGTGACATCCACCACTTGTGCTTTTTCTTTCAAGTCTATCACCAGCATAGTCTGCATCACAGTATCCTACTAAGTTGAAATCTTTGTTTTTCTCATAGAATAAACTGAGGTTAGGTGTACCAACAAGATATCTAAAAATCTTTTTAACAGATTTTAAATGAGACTCACTAGGGTTAGATTGAAATTTGGCGCACAAGTAGACGCTATGCATGATGTTTGGTCTAGTAGCAGTTAAATAGAGAAGTGAGCCGATCATACCTCTATAGACAGTCTGGTCTACAGATTTACCTGATTCGTCCTTTGTCATGATGACAGACGGATGCATTGGTGTGCTCATAGGTTTTGACTCATTCATCTTATATTTTTTAAGCAATTCTTTTATGTATTTTTGCTAATGAATGTATATACCCTTTTCTTCTTGTTTAACTTGTAGGCCAAGGAAGAATTTTAATTCTCCCATCATGCTCATCTCAAATTCACTCTGCATGAAATATGAGAAATCCTTACATAAAATTTCATTAGTAGCTCCAAAATTATATCATCTACATAGATTTGAACTATAATGAAATCTCTGTTGGATTCCATTCTAAAGAGGGTTGTGTCTACTTTGCCTCTCATAAACCCATTTTCAATAAGAAAACTTCTCAGTCTGTCAGACCAAGCATGAGGTGCTTGGTTAAGACCATACAAAGCCTTTTTAAGTTTAAAGACATGGTCTGTGAAGATTGGGTCCTCAAAGCTAGGAGGTTGTCTAACATAGACTTTTTCCTCGATAAAACCATTTAAAAAGGCACTTTTCACATCCATTTGAAAAAGCTTAATGTTTTTATGAGCGGCAAAGGTAAGCATAATTCTAATAGCTTCTAATCTAGCAACAAAAGCAAAGGTTTCAGTGAAATCAATACCTTCTTGTTAATTGTAACCTTAAGCCACTAACCTTGCTTTGTTTCTGATTATTTTATTGTTTTCATCGAGCTTGTTGCGGAATACCCATCTTGTTCTAATGATGCTCTTATGTTCAGGTTTGGGAACAAGAATCCAAACATCATTTCTTGTGAATTGATGTAATTCTTCTTGCATTGTTATCACCCAATCATCATCTGTTAGTGCTTCTTCTATCGTCTTGGGTTCAATTTCTGAGACTAAGGTACAAGATGTTAGATTCTTTAGTGATGACCTTGTTTTAACTCCTTCAATTCGTTCTCCAATAATTTGATCTTGAGGATGATAAGTAATGAACTTCCAGTCTTTGTGAGATTCTTTCTACTAATTATTGGTTTGTCGTTGATAAGTTTCTTCTGATTCTTTTACTTCGTCTATTTTTGTTTAATCAGATGGTTCTATCTGTAAATCTGCAAGATCTTCTTCCAAATCTGGGGTTAGTGTATCATTAAATTTAACATGGATAGATTCTTCTACAACAAAAGTTCTAGGGTTGAATACTCTAAATGCTTTTGATGTGTCGGAATATCCAAAAAAAACACCTTTATCAACCTTAGAGTCAAAATTTCCAAGTTGATCTCTAGTGTTAAGAATATAACATTCACATCCAAAAGAATGAAAGTATGAAATGTTGGGTCTTCTACCTCTCCATAGTTCATAAGGAGTCTTTTTAATTATTGGTTTGATCAATATTCTATTTTGAACATAACATGCTGTATTTACAGCTTCTGCCTAGAAGTACTTAGGGACTAAATTTTCATAGAGCATGGTTCTTGCCATCTCTTGTAGAGTTTTATTTTTCCTTTCAATTGCCCTGTTTTGTTGAGGTATTCTCAGTGAGGAGAAGTTATGGAAAATTCCATTCTTTTCACATAAGGATTTGAACTCAGTATTTTCAAATTCAATTCCATAATCACTTCTAATTGCAGTAATACAAAATCTTTTTTCATTCTGAACTCATGCAGAATATTTCAAACACATTAAAAGACTCGTGTTTGTGGGCAAAGAAGTAAACCCATATATATCTAGAATAGTCATCAATAATGACAAAGGCACACTTTTTCCCACCAAGACTAAGTTTTTGTAGGTCCAAACAAATCCATATTTAGTAATTCTAATGGTCTAGAAGTGGAAACAACATCTTTTGATTTAAAAGAGGTTTTGATTTGTTTTCCTTTCTGACATGCTTCACAAAGAATATGAGTTTTCCAAGAGATTTCAGGCAATCCTTTTACTAAACTCTTTTTATATAGTTTCGAAATATGTTTCAAATTGATATGCCCGAGCTTTTTATGCCAAATCTATTTTTCATCTTCTTTGGTCATTAGGCAAGTAACATTTTGTTTGTTCAGATCTTCAAACTCAATCTTATATAGATTGTTATGTCTTTTGGCAGTAAAAAGAATAGATTCATCATTTTTTTTGACTATGAATGATTCCTTGTTGAAGGATACAATAAACCCACTATCACAAAATTGACTTATGCTAAGTAGATTGTATTTTAATCCTTCAACACATAGGACATTATCTATAGATGGAAGAGGAGGCTTACCAACTTTACCTATACCAATGATTTTTCCTTTTCCATTTCCACCAAATGAGATTGTTCCTTCATGTGATTGGAGGTCTAGGAACATAGACCTTTCTCCCGTTATGTGATGTGAGCATCCATTGTCCAAGTACCTGAATGAATCCTTCCCTTTTCCTATTAAGGATATCTGCAACAGGAATTATTTGAGATTTTGGTACCCAAATACTCTTAGGTCCTTTAGTGTTAGTCCCAATGATCTTATTTGACCTTTGTTTCCTTTTGTGTTGACATCTTTGGAATGGATGTCTAGATTTGCCACAAAAGTTACAGAAAGTTGAGTAAGATTTAGAAGACGATGGTTTAGCACTTTTGTCTTCTACAAATCCAATCCCAGATTTGTCAAAAAGAGATCTTCTATATTTTAAAATCATTTGAAGTTTTGAAGATCCGTCTACAAATTTGGTCAGATCATGTGTCAGACTAATGACCTCTTTCTTTAGTCTATCAACTTCAAAAGAAGCATTGCCTTTTCAGGATTTGAGGCTAGGCTCTTATGCATTCTCGTTAGATCTTTCTTGAGTAACTCATTTTCTAAAATAGCTTCTTTATATTTTTTATACTCAAAAGCAATCTTGTGTGAGTTAGCAAGAAAAGTGTCATATGACATACCTTCGTCATCAGACTCAGATTCACTACCATCAGACTCATGCAAAAAGTTATTACAATCAGAGCTTACCTCAGACGTTACTTTCTCTACATCTGCCATGAGACATATATTAGCCTTTTCATCATCTAAACTGCTACTGCTGCTGTCCAGATCTTCCCAAGTGGCTAGAAGGTTTTTCTTCTTGTATCTTTTCTTTGAAATCCATCCCTTTTTAAGTTTAGGGCATTCAACCTTAATATGTCCAGGTTTTTTGCATTCAAAGCAGATAATTTCATTGTTCTCTTCATGCAAAGGCTTTTTGTATCTGGTGTCTTTCTTTCTAGAAGATTGCTTAAATTTGTCTTTTTCTTGAGCATCTTCTTGAATTTTCTAGTGATGAGGGAGATCTCATTGTTTGTTGAGTAGCTGGAGCTTTCATCTAAGCTCTCGGATCCTTCAGAATGAACCTTAAGAGCTTTGTTCCTGACTTTTGTTCCAGTCTTTTCGTCTACCCTTCGACTCTATTCTCCAATCTTTGGAGCAATTGAGTCATTGTTCTTGACTTTGTCTCTTTTCAAGAGATGAACTCCGTGAACTCTTACAGCTCCCAGTAATTCATCTAGAGTTAAAGTCTTCATGTCCCTTGCTTTAGCTATGGCTGTAGCTTTGGGTTCCCATACTTTTGGAAGACTATCTAGGATCTTGAGATTGTTCTGAGCTTTAGAGAACTCAACACCAAGACTTTGAACTCCATTTAGAATTGTTTGAAATCTTCCAAACATTTCATCAATGGTCTATGTCTCTTTCATGATGAACATCTCATAGTGTCTTTGAAGAGTTACTGCTCTTTTGAGACGAACGTCTTCTGTGTCTTCATGTGTTATGCATATGGCATCCCATATTTCCTTAGCAGTTCTATAGCTGCAAAATTTATCACATTCAGTTTTTGATAAGGCACAAGTTATGATATACTTAGCTTTTGCATTTTGTTGTAAGACGTTGTAGTCATCTTGATTGTATTTGTTTTCTGGCTTAGTTACAACAAGATCTCCATGAGTTATGATTCTCCAGATGTTGTAATGAGTGGACTTGATATACATTTCCATTCTGTCCTTCCAGTAAGCATAATCCTTTCCATTAAAGGCTAGAGGCCTTGACAAAGAGGCTCTTTTAGGAATGAATTATCCTTCAAGGTTTGCCACGCGCATCTTTTCCTTTAACACTTGTTAAGGTGCTCAACCCTTAGAGGCTAAGCTCTAATACTAAATTGTAAGACATAAAGATAACACAAGAAGGGGGGGTTGAATTGTGTTATATTTATATTTTTGCAATTCCTTGGTAAAAGACATATCGTTTGAAAGATATGATCAAAGATTTTTTTTTTCTAAAACGTTTTATAACACGGACGAAAGCTTAACAACAAATTGGAAAGTACACAAGATTTATACTGGTTCATCTCACCCCAGAGACTACGTCCAGTTCTTGGCAACCTCCTTTGTCTTAACAATTTGTTTGATAAATTGTTAAAAAATGGTAATTGGGTGGAAGGTTGCTAAGATAGAACTTCCATTGGTTATGTTGTGTTGTTGTGGTGAGACTTCTCACAGGGGATGTAAGTCCCAATGTTGTGTGAGAATTTTCAAAAGCTATCTGTTGCTTGGATAATGTCTTATCTGTTGACCATGCAAAAGGCTGAATTGGGCCTACATGGGGTTGATGGTGACTATTGGACCATAGGTGGTGCTGAGTAGGCCACGTGGTGTGAAGATGTGATATATATATATATATATATATATATATATATATATATATATATATATATATATTGATGAATGATTGTGGTTGAGTTGTTGTTGTGGATCATGCATACATGCATATGTTGTTGGCTGAGGTTGTGTGGGCCTCAAGCCGTGTGCGGGTAGGCATGGAAGTTGGGAGTGAACGAAGCTGCAGCTTAAACAGGCCTCCAACCTAGTGCTTGGATGAGAAGTGGGGTCTGAAAGCTAGGCCTAGAGGATGAGTGGATAGATAATTTCGCAGGAGGCCAAGGCAGTGTAGGCCTTGTGTCGTAGTATACCACCACCTACATTCACTTATCTTGACAATCATAAGCTTATCCATTGATCAGAGTTTTGGCAATTCTTGAATGGTGCTCAAAAAGCCATGGTAGGGTAGACTTAGCTAATTGCCTGGAATGTAGAAATCTCTCGAGAGTCATGTCATTCATGCATTGACACTTTGGGGTTGAAAGTATGATGTGTTATGCTGTAATGTATATAAACTCATTCTTTGATGTTTTAGATTCCAAATTAGTATGTTGATGATTTGATGATATGGATTGCATATTATATGCTTGTTTTTGTTTCGTAAGCTTACCCTTGCCTTGCTATTTTGTTATGCCTTGCTATTGTTGCTGGTTGTGGTTGTGGTGTTGCTATGACTGTGATGATCACGTCTTTTGGCATGGGAGTAAAGGGTGAAGCTTTAGCAGATCCGATTTCCCACAGTTGATGCATGAAGGCCTCAGCTGGAGATGGTAGAAGGTCCTTCATGGGTGGAGCTCTTTTGGAAGCTCTTTTCTTTTTTTGGGGGGGGGGGGGGGGTGGGGTTAATGTATTTGTTGTAAATATGACCAGCTATAGGGAGTTTAAATTTTTGTATCTCTCCTTTGGTTTTATATAACTTGACTTATATATTATATTATTTCATATCTTGTTTATATATACATATTATATTATGTATGATGTCAAAATTCAATGTTGATTATTTATTTTTGAATATCGATGTAATGTATAGGGTAATATGGAGTACTATAGCAGTAGAGGGTTGTTACACAATTTAAACAAACTAAACCCATTCTAGTAGATGATGATGATTTTGATGATGAAAATGATAAGTTGCCCATTGACAACTTGAAGAAACTTGTTGGAAAACCTATTGTTGAGAAGACTATTGAACAATTTAAATATATTGTTATACAGACTGAGGCATTCATATTGAGCCTATGCAAGTTGAAGCTCAGATTGAAGCAGAAGTTCCTTGAGCACAACGTCTACAAAAGCACCAAGAATCAATACTCCTACTAGGCCAAGAAACAAGAACGAAGAGGCCAAGCATCTTAAAAAAGCCAAGGTTCTTTCAAAGAAAGAGGAGAAAAAAAAGAAGGACAAGGAAACGAAGTTGGCTAAGTAAGAAGATGTAAACCTTGATGATGCATTTTTGCAACCTGTGTTGGGATGTCCAAGACCAAATTAGTAAAGAAGTCTTAAGAAGGTGTTGATTATGAGGCTAAAGCTACTATTACTGAGTTAAGAGGATGATTAGCTAGATTGCTCTTTCTTGAAGTACCTCAACGAGTTTTAGTTTCCCAAGCTTTCAATAGACTCTTAGGAGCAATTCCTGCTAAGTCCCCCCCAGTAGTTCAACAAATGCTAGAAGAACCTGTTGAGGAGACTGAAGAAAATGTAATTATTCAGTTTGATGGAGTTGTTGAGAAACAAACTGAAGAAGATAGAGCAATGCAGACTAAAGATGCTTAAACTGAAGACATCATCTTGAAGTTGTTATTCTAAGTGAAGAAGCTAATGTGGTTGACACAAACCCATCAATGTTCAAATCATCCACTACTCCCTCTAAAAGAATAAGACCCCTAAGGAAGTATTTCTATGATGAAATAAAAGGTCTATCAAAGGAAGTTAAAGAAGTCGAACTAATTAATAAGGAAGTCATGGAATCTTTCTTGTAGATTGAAGTAGTAGAAGCAAATGATGGCTATTTTTGTTCAAAATGAATGTTGGAGATTCTTGAATATGGAGAATTATGTAAGCAGGGTCGAGACTCATGAAGTAACTTCTGCTTTGTCTTATGAGCCCCACATTCAACCTTACACATGGAAACCAGGTTATAGCACATTATCTGATGCACTTATCATGCTATACCAACCTTCTAGCAAAACAAAATGAAGGTTGGAGATTTTTTGTCTTATGAGCCCCATATGGCTATTTTTTGTTCAAAATGAAGGTTGGAGATTCTTGAATTTGGAGAATTATGTAAGCAGGGTTGAGACACATGAAGTACTTATGCTTTGTCTTATTAGCCCCACATTCAACCTTACACATGGAAACCAAGTTATAGCACATTATCTAATGCACTTATCATGCTGTACCAACCTTCCAGCAAAACAAAATTTCTTGTAGGGTATTAAGTTTAGAGATGAAGGATTCTAAATTCTGACACCCTTTTCTCTTAAAATGTAATCAGACAAAGTGTACAGTTTTATGCAAGAAGAATAGATATCAACCCAAATGGATATGGCTATAATGTCTTAGGAAGGTTGAATGCTACCTTCTTAGCATTGGTTCGGACGATAGTCTTGATTTTGAAAAATGGCATCTTGATGATGACGACTAAGAGTTCGATCAAGTCATGACTAACTAAAGGAAAGAAAAAATGAAGATTATTCTTTGTAGAGCAATCATGGAGAAAAAGTGTATTGACTATGAGGTGGAGATTCCAAACATGATTGATGGCCAAGTTAGATGTCTTGTTAGACCATGGACCACCTTTAGGATTTGCTACCAGAAGAAGCATGAGTGCGACAATAAGTTAGTCCATAAAGGGAAGGAGAAAAAGATCTACAAAGATCCCAACAGATTAATCTGCAAAAGACAAAGAGCCCTTTCCAGAACTCAACTTGAAGATATACATTGCAAAAGTGTTTTTTGCCCACTCACATATGAAGTGTCAACAATACTTAGAGGCATTGGAATTAAGGGTGTAACTGACCTAGGTTGGGTTGAATTTAGCCTTGTTTATGACCCAACCCAATTAAATATAATCAGGTTGGGTCAAGTTTACTTTTTTTTTTTTTAAGCAACCCAACCATACCTTAATTGAGTTGGGTTGAGTTGGCTAATCTAGTTGAATAATTAAAATATTAATATAATTTTGGATATTCAAAAAAATAAATAAATATTTAGAAAAATAAGAAAAATGAAATACTCAATTATTCAACTCATCCAATGCATGTTTAATTTGAAATACAAGTCTAATCACACAAGTCTAATATTCAAGAAAAATAAAATATATGTGAATATTATAATATTTTAATTTTTTATTAATAAATAATAGGTCGGGTTCATCGAGTTAGGAATGCATTAACCCATAACCCAACCCAATCTTAATTAGGTCAATGAAAATGAACCCAACCCAACCTAACTCGTTGAAATGTAGTTAGGTTATGTACGTTTGGTTTTGTTTACAGGTCGATCATGACCCGCTTACACCCCTAATTGGAATACTACTCTAGGTTGACTCTTGAAGAGAAGGACATTCTTAGCCATCATGCAACCATTCCACCTCCTAGCCATTAGACCTAAGTTTCACTACCTTTAATAGACTCAAAACTAACTATGCATAATCAGCTCTTCCCTCTAAAGCAAAAGACTTATGTCTTTTGGTCTGAAACTAACACTACCTTTACAATCTCTCTTCCCTTTGGCTTTCTATGGTTTTGTGGCCTTTTTATTCTTTACCTTAACATATCATATACTATGGAGGAGCCAACCGATGATGAAGGAACTAGAGAAGACGAACCAAAGGTGGACATTTGATGCGAAGTTTAGGAGAGACAAACGAGCTAAGTTGTAACACCTCAAAGGGTATTATGTAACTACGTCTAGATTTCTACAAGCATGTAAACTTTAAAACATAAAAACATCATGAGGAAGCTACTCATAAAAATAAACAAATTTTTATACAAGAGTAATACATAAAATATTATACATGCCTAATACAATTCAACTATCGCCCAAAGGCGTCATACAAACATAATGGAAATACAAAAACATAAACTAAAGCTAGGTACGTCCTTCTTGCAAACGACTTTAAGCTCCAGTAGCACACGTCTTCGTTTGGTTCCTAAAAAAAGGCAAAACTAAAAGGAATAAGACAAAAGTCTCAATGAGTGCTATAAGGACTTTATAGCTGGGTTAGATTCTTCTACCCAAACAACAATTATCATTTATCTCTCATGACTTTACACTCACTAGGTCTTTAATAAATCTCTATACTTATGGTCAGATCTACAACTTTCAATTGTCAATATCTTATATTAACTTCCCACTCATTATCACAACTATTACAGTAATTTATTCTAATCATTATCTTAGGATTTCATTCCTATTAACACCTTTTATCCACAACTTCCTCTAGCTAAATAAACACTCTTGTTTAGAATTTACCTTTAATCCCTTTGATGTTTAGAGTTGTCCATTATGGTCGAACCTAGGGCTAGTAATACTCTAAGGTACTCTTAACATTCACCTTAATGTACACCATTATGTTTCTCTTGCTAAAATCATACTTTCCTAATACTTCGAGTGGGAACTTACTGTTCCTCTTTCTTATTCATGACTATTAGAACCCTTATAACATTATTCTAAAGTGTAACCTCTCTCACATCCTTAAGGTAGCAAAAAGAATTCCTAATTAAAACATTTATTCTTACTTAAGATAGAAACATATTTTACATCTTTTGCCTAGTAGTTAGACACACATCTCATTCTCTATCAAACAGGAACAACACGCATGTGTAACACGATCACATACTCATAATCTTAACATTTCATTCATTCATATCACAAGACACAATTACAATTTTAACATATATACGGTACAACAATCAGTCATGAACAAAGGCACACAAACTTCACATAATTACAGTTAAGCACGCTACAATAGGATGTATATGTATGTCAATGTCCTCAATCTCTACTTCATGCACATGTGGTACTAATTCTAATTCAAGAAAGAAGTTTAGGAGTACATGCACGGCCATAAGAAGCACCATCAACATACTAATGCCTTTAACTTTCACACTCTTAACTAAAATAATATTCTCTAGTGACTAATCAGGGTTACCCAAATTTTGAAGTACACCTCGATTTCATGGGATCAACATGAGTCATTGGGGTTTCCACACCGGGCATAATCACCACCAAGGCTAGGTTAAATAACCATTTAGGACTTCCACCATCCAAATTCATACATACTTTCTGCCAATACAATCATCTCAAATGTTATGATGCATGTCTTATACATACAATGCACACAAATCTCCTTCTGGACCTTTTATTTATAAACAAGTGAGTCCTATCCTTACCTCTCACAGGTTAGGTCACTCGTCATAATAATATCAAGTCATATCTACATCTCATTTCATATCTTCACATGTTAAACACATCTTAGATATAACTTACACATAATTCATTCACAAAACATTTTTACTTATATTCAACTAAGTAATACACCAATCCATCCTAATTTTATGTCATTGTTTTATTATAACAACTATCCATTTGGTATTTAAGGTATGTGTATCATTTCTTAAGTTTTTGGGTGTTATTTCCTTCATTTCTTATAACCCTTCTATGACCTCCATAGAGTGTAAACATGATATCTAGAGTTATACTAATCCAATCAAGTTGATCTTTATCTCATTTGAAAGCTAAGGAAATTATCTACAACTTCTATGTTGACTTCAAAATCTATGCCTAAAATTAGGGAGAACACAAAATTGTTACCTAATCCTTAACAGCTTGACCTTTGCTCACTAATTTGATCATATTTGAGTTCTAGGCATTATTTTTGAGTGATTCCAATACCATTAGTTAGCTAACATCCAATACTACAATTCTTATGACAACCATAAAGCCTAATTCAATTGTTTTCACAGTCGTTTTTTACCATTAATTTGTTGCACACTATTAGGGAGGTAAGTATAGGCTTGCTTATCGAAGTAGGGGCATGTTCCCTCATTGACGATGATTTCAAACCTATGCACCGCCTAAGCACAACCGTGCTTTACTGGACCATAAAATTTACAAAATGGAGACTTAATAACTAAGCATGGCCACGTTTATCGAAGTATGGCCATGCTTCACTATATGCAGGCCATAAAAATAATAATTTTGGACAAAGACACCACAATTTCAAAACCTATGAATCTTAATATGTCTAAATGTTAGAAACTTATTTTACTTAACTAAAAATCATGAATTTCACATGACTCGACTTATCTAATTTTTACTCAAGAGTACACCAAATCAACTTAAACAATTCACATCACTAATCACACAATTTACATTACATGAGTACTAAGAAGATGAACATCAATTACAACATAAAATCAATTGCAAGTCCAATCATTATTATAATCAATTCCAAAATTGGGTAATTTGCATTTCACCCAAAAATGTCATACAATTGGGACCTAGGGCCAACCTCTCTACCCACGACTATTGTTACACCCATAAATGAGATGACTCACTCCCCTCTTACGTTTCTAAACATCAATTCAGTCATATGACTCACCAATTATCCATGACCTCAATAACCATTCAAAAACCCTAACCTTAACAATATAATTAGGATGTGAATATATAGGGGAAACAACACAATAATGAAGGTAAGGGCCTGGAAAGGACAAGGGCAAGCACTGACCTAGGGAAAACCGCAAAGATAGGCTCTGGAACTTAGATCTGTAATCTCCTTCTCTTCCTTTCTCCTTCTATCTTCTCTTTCCTTCTCCTTTCTATTTTCTGACAACTAACCCTAACCTCTCTTTATCTTCCATTATTATAAAACATGGGTGGGTGTGTGGCTTGGTGGGCTTAAGTTGCACATTGGCCTTTAGATGTTCTTTTAGGTCCTATTATCTCATTACTACTAATTTCTAGCACTAGGATATTAATAACAATAATAATCCTAATCCTAATCCTAACAATAATAATGACAACAACAACAACAACAACTAAGGTATCCTTTATCAAACAACATAATATCATAGTCTTAAAAAAGTCTCATAATTTATTTCTAATGCTTAAAATTTGGGTTGTTATATAAGCCATTTGTGCTCATTAGCTCTTCCTCCTCTAATTCAGATTGATCATGTCCAGACCTTTGATTCCTCTTTTTGTTGATGCCAAAAAGGGGAGAAGAGGTCATAAGGTAATAAGAAAAGGAGACATAAAGCTTAGGGGGAGTACGGGGAGGATAAGTATTTGATTATCATTTGCTCATGAAATAATTTTTTTATTTAGTATGCTCTAATGTTTGCTGTGTGCTTTGATTTCTTTTGAATGATTTGATTGAATTTAACATGATTTGATGCCTAAATGAAAAAGTAGTTTTCAGTAGATCACTTTGATATATAGCATATTATCTTGATGTGAAATTTTTTCTACTTTGATTAGATAAATTGATATTCTTATCATGTTTTGATATAACTATGGCATGCTCTATCACGTTCAAATCATGCTTTGATATGTTTTGCTTTGATAAGTTTATAGCACTTAAACTTTATCTTTATCTTTTATAGGTTCTTTTAAGTAAAAATAAACTATGTGCACTTTTGTGTGTGTGTGTGTGTGTGTGTCTCTCTCTCTCTCTCTCTGTGTATCCTCGTTTTTTGATCATGATTTTACTCACATTAATTTTTGCGAAAAACCAACATGCGTGAATAATGCTTTTTATAATATGATATAAGAGGTTTTCAAACTTATTGTTGTTTGTCATCATAAAAAGGAGAAGATTGTTAAGACAAAGGATGAACTAGAACCTTCAATTGTTTTGACAATACCAAATAGACTAATAAGTTTTCAAGTAAAATCAAATACATACATCAAACTAAAATAGATGGATATTACATCTTATCAAAAAAATGAATGTTTACATGCTCTGGTTTTCTCTTTTAGTATTGTGCATTAGTCTGTAATATTTTCATTAATTTATGCGCTAATATTCTCGAAAAACTTCAAAAAGCGTGTCAACGTACTTACCCTATTAAAAAGACATGTTGCCTGCCAAAAAGGAGTATATTAATGTACTTGTCTTAGCCAAGGCAAACATGCCCACTGCCACAAGATATAGTATGAGAAAAGGAAGATAAGCAAGATGTTTTATCTTATCAAAATGATTGGTTGGTGAAAGGTATTTGATGCCCCGTTGTAACACCCCAAATTTTAGGTACCAAAATAAACCACGAGGTAACTCTTAGTAGGACCCTTCCCTTGTGTTATTAGACAAAAGATGCCTTAAAAGTTATTCTTATTATATTTCTTATTATTACTGTTTCTATTCTTATTAATATTATATTATTATTGTTGTTGTATAAGTTGTTGTTGTTATTATTATTATTACGATTATTGTGTTGTGTTGATGTTATTATATTTATTATTATTATTATTATTATTATTATTGTTATTGTTATTAAACCTTAGTATTATAAATTAGTAGGAATATTATCATAGAACTCAAAAGAGCTCTAGGGCCCACTAGGGGACTAAAACCCACTAAACTACATACTTACCCACATGTTATAAGAAGGGAATAGAGAAGGAGGGTTAGGCTTAGCTGTCACAAAATAGAAGAAGAAAAAAGTTAGAGATAATGAGTAAATGAAGGGAAGAAGAAGAGGAAGAGAATGAGGAAGAATAGAAACCGGAGAATCCAAACCCTAGAACTCAACTTTGCATGTCCACAAAGGTGAGTGCTCTCCCCCATATTCTTCCTTGTCTTTTATGTTGTTATTTTTCATTTATTTACCTTTTCCCCCTCCTTATGCCTAAGATTAGGGATTGATAGGTTTTGAAGGAATTGTAAGGAAGTAAGGAGTTCATAGATTAGATAGTCTTTTGGCAGCTTTTCTTCAAAAACTAGATTTCGCGTTGGCGCTGGGCGCGCAGACCTGTTGTGCGAGGTAAAACACCCACTGGGCCGGTTGGGTCTTGACGTGGACGCGTTGGGCGGGGTGCAATACCCGCTGGGCGGGTTGGATTCCGACGTAGATCCGCTGGGCGGGTTCGCTGGACCGCTGGGCGGATACGACTTTTGCTATTACGTTCCTTGTGTTTGTGAACTCCTTTTGACAATGTTTAACTCATTGTTATTTGTTTTTTTATGTCTTGTTGAGTTTATATTGAATGGTTGTTATTTACTTTGAAAAAAATGAGTGTGATATGAAATTGTGCCTATTATTCATGATAAAAGTCTATGAAAGCTGTAAGCATTAGATGTGACCATGCATCATAACATTTGAGTTATGTGATAAGGAAAGTATGTAGGAATTTGGCTGGTGGAGGCTGTAATGGGTTGTTTAACCTTAGCCTTGGGGGTTATCCGGTTGGGAAAACTCCAATGGTCCATACTGATCCTATGGAGCCGGGGCGTACTGGAAAAATTGGGTAACCCTAACTAGTCACCGAGGGATATCATGCTAGTTGAGGGTGCAAAAGCCGAAGGTGTAACATCCCAGGCGCTGACGAGGGCGAGGAGTGATCGCCGGTGCAAAAGAGATGAGGCACGGACAATGAGCGGCTCCTGGCAGGCTTCCAGCGGGAGGGGTACATGAATGAATCGAATACACACCTGAACGAGAGGGATCCAGAGGCTGTGCAGGTATGGGACTGTACAATTGAGGATAGCTTAAAGGAATTAATAAGTGCTACCTATACCAACAAGATGCATCTACTTTTCGGTAGCCCATCACTTAAGAACTCCATAGTTAAGCGTGCTTGACTTGGAGCAATTTAGGGATGGGTGACCTACTGGGAAGTTTCCCGGGAAGCGTGTGAGTGAGGACAAAGCACGCTGAAAAGTCTTGTGTTGGTTTGTGGGGACAGTCACAAATCTTGCAAGCGGCCGGGCGTTACAGAAGGCATTAGTACCGATGACACTTCTTATGGCCTGCATTTACTCCTAGTCTACTTTCTGAAAAGTTTAGGTTAGTACCACATGTGCATAAGTAGTGGTTTAGGAACATAGCACACATATGTATCTTGTTGAAGTGTGCTACATTATAATTATGTGAATTCTATGTGACCTTGTTCATAAGTGAATGATGTAATGAGTACACGTGTGAAAATGTGATTGTGTATTGTGATAAATTGTCAAGATTATGTATATGTGCTCATGTTATGCATGTATGTCATGCTTGCTTGATGAAACAAAACTATGTGTATGTCTAGTTACTAGGCAAAAGATGTGAAATAAATATATGCTTGTAATTAAAATTGTGTTTGTTACCTCAAGGATAAGTGAGAGGCTAGGCCCTGGGATAGTGTTGTGAGGGTCCTAGTTGGATAATAATAGTTGTGAATGAGGTAGAGAAAGAGTGAATCCCCACTCAGCGTAATAGAAAGGTATAAGACAAATAAGAGAAAACAAAATGACGGTATTAAGGTGAGTGTTAAGGGAGGGTCAAAAGTATTTTAGAATGTCTGTGACCTTAGACTTGACCCATAGAGAACAACCTTTAATGTTAAAAGAAAGAAAAGTAAAATCTAAACATGAAGAGTTTAAATACTATAGAGCATTTTGGATAAGAAAGAGTTCTTAGGTTAAGAATGAGATAATAAATTAATATAACAGTCAAGAGAATGAGAGAGTAGTTAACACAGAAAGTATTGAAGATTAAAAGGTGTAGATTAGATTATAGGTATGACGAATTATGAGAGACCTAGTGAGTTTAAAGCCATAAAAGACAAATGGTAAGGGTTGTCCGAATAGAAGAATCTAACCCACTCGTAGAGTCCTTAGAGCACTCACTAAGACATTATGTCTCATTCCTTTAAGTTTCCCCTTTTTCAGGATACAGGTGAAGACATGTGTAAATGGAGCTTGAAGTCACTTGCAAGAAAATGTAGTCTAATTTATATTATGTTTTTGTATTCTTTTTATATTTTGTATGATACCTTCGGGTGATAGATAAGTTATATTTGGCATGTATGGTTTTTTATTGTATTGTTCGTATATAATATTTAATTATATTTATGAGTAGCATTTGTATGTTGTTTCTACCTTTTTAAGTTTGTTTTTTTTTTTTTAATGCCCAACAAACACTTTTTCACGAAGGAAGAACAAACGAACAAAGCTCTCGAAGATCTCCCAATGAATACTTTTTAGAAAGCTCTATAAATACCAATGAAGACTTACACAAGAAAACAGAATAGAATTGCTAAAGGATAAAAGCCTTAACTTATTTTCTCTAAGCACTTCTATTTTAAACCTTAGTAAGCCCTCTTGTACAAAGCTTTTGAAACTCACTATATGTTAAGATTAGAACCTTATCTTGTACATCTATCTGACAAGATGAAGACTAGTCAGTGAGCCTTACCCTTAGCATTTTTCTAAGTGAATTTGGTAGAAGCTCGAAGAGGCTTTGTAGTAAAGAATACTTGGGTTAATTACTTGGAGGGGTAAATGAAATACTACTTAGGTTGAGTTTGAAGAGGCTTGTAGAAAGAATACCTATAACTAGGAAAAGTTATAGTGGAACTTGGTGGTGTGCCAAGAACTGAATGTAGTATCGGGGTAGAGATGAACCCATATAGAAAACCTTGTGTTTTTATTTTTCTTCACTAACTAACATTGTGTTTCAAATTTAGTTTCGCCTTGTCTTTTCAAAATGCTTTGATAAAAGTTTCTTTTAAAATAAAAAGTCTTTTGATCAAGCTTTTACATCATCTTATTAACGGATAAAACTTAGTCTTTCTAAAAGATTTTACAAAATCATTTGAAACACAATTCAACCCCTTTACTTTTATACCCTTAATTTATTACGAAGTCTATTAATGAGACATCTACCTATTTCCCATGAAAGTGAATGAATTCATTGGGCTATTAACAATATAAGTCATTTTCATTGGTTGAAAAAATTATTTCTTGAATTATGAGTAATGTCATTAAATATAACCAACACTTAAACCATTTAATTCTATGAGTATTTTTGGAACAAATTCAAATTTATGACATTATTATTTAAAATTAATTAATTCAACTACTTTTACTAGTCTTGATGAATTAGGTATTTGTTTCTTATATATAAGACTAGAGGTAGTATATTTTATAAAAAATTAAAAAAATTCTTTCTCTCTCCATGCTGATAATAAGTGCAAACCTTAGGAACCTCTCCAACCTTAAACCCCAAGATGTCTATGATGACCCAAACTTCCCTTACCTTTTCAAGGTCTTCTTTTTCCTACATATGTTCTCCATCAAAATCAACATATTTAATTTCGCGAAGGCATCCCGAAATTGAATTCACATGAAGGTCGAGCAATGATAATTACTTAGAACACATGCTCTTTTAATATCTTTTCTCCCTTTTCTTTTTGTCTCAGGACTACTAATTGTTAAACAACATAATAGTTGCTGGCCTACGTCCCACATCTTGCAAAAGTTGAGCATTCAATTAAAATTGCATTATATTATGGCTTTTATTTTCACAATCCCCGTAAATTTTCCAAAGCTAGTAAGTACACCTCCAAAAGAAAAATCCTGAAATAAAGAGCAAGTAAACTACCAACTAGGGCCTTGAAAGCAACAAGCACTACCATTTTAGTCCTTGAATTTAACTAAACAAAAAAATAGTCCCTAAATGTGTAAATTGTCTTTCAGTTTAGTCATTCTGTTAAGTAGCCTTTATTAAAGTTAACGATTGTGTCCACATGGCATGTTGTGTGCCAACATATATAGCGTTGACTTGGACCAACACGTGGATAAGACTAAAGTGATGTAAATAGGGACCAAATTGAAAGTGTAATATACTTTGTTGTAAATTCAGCAAGTAGCTTTCAATCTTTCCCACATCTTGCTCCTCTTCCAACATGATTAAATGAAGAAGATTCAGTAGGTAGCCTTTCTTCATAATGTTAGAGGCACAAACAAATAAGGAAAATTTTGAGTAGTCCAAGACATCTTCAAAGGGTAGCTTCATCACTAATGATCTCAGGAACATAGTGACTTACTATGGTGTCAAAAGGAGGCTATTGGAGTATAGGGTATCCCTAACAATGTTGAGGCAGAATTTTGACAAGGCCATGCCTTGGTTTGCCTAATTAATCTCATTCCCTACTACACTGATAAATGCAAAATGCACATCTCTCTCATCTTTGAGGAGGTAGTATAGTTCTCGGTGAATGGCTCTTCCTTAGAGTTTCAACATGATAATTTAACCAATTAAAATGAGAAGACTCATCTTGCATATCTATGATCAATACAATAAAATTGATTAAGGAATTAATATTGGTGGAAAAACAAAAGAAATTACTCCATTGCAATGATTCTCATAAAATAATCTTAGTAGGATATGTTTTACTATCTCAACTAATTGATCCTAAATCATGTACCCAATATTTGTTCATATAATGCACCTAACGCATTATAGTCAACTTAGTGACATTGCTATTTATATCTTGATTTCCTTTTGAAGTTCAATAAAAAAGATTTACGATTGACATATTGAGAGAGCACTACTAGAAAATCATGGTTTTATTGCAAATTTTTTCAGTCGTGGAGTTAAAGTTTTTTTTTTTTGAATTAATAATTTAGCCACCAATTGATGAGAAGGGCATGGAGCTTGTTGATAAAATTGGTAAGGTGATAGTAGAATATTTATCACGTGTTTGTTCTTTATGCCTATATCAAAGTTGTTATAATAAGGTGCCAAGGTGAATGCAAGTACATGGGATCACATCGCCCTTCAAAAATCCTAGGAAACCAAGGTGTAGTGTGTTAGATGGCATAAGTGAGGTATCTATTGCTTGAAATCTGAAGAAGGGCTTTTGAGATTTTACTATATAAGCCAAAAAATATAAAAATGTTAAAACCAGGAAGGGGTTATTAATTCTAAACTCTACCCATATAGCACCTTGACATCGCTAATACTCTATAATGGAACATAAGCATTTTGCTCTCCCTAAAACTTGGAATGTCGATTGTAACCTAGATAAGAAAAATGGCACAAAAATTACATCTACGTGACTTGAATCCTACACTTTAATTGTAGTGCAAGGCTGGCAAACTTTTGCTAGTGTTTGATGGCAGAAGACTAAAGGTGATCCAACATTCCATATTATTCAATAAGTTTAGACCCCCTAAATATCGTGGAATCTGTTGAATTTGCAACAAAGCATATTACACTTTCAATTTGGTCCCTATTTAGACCATTTTAGTCCTTATTCACATGCGAGTCCAAGTCAATGCCATGTTGGCACACAACGTGCCATGTAAGCACAACCATTAACTTTAACAAAGGCTTGAAAGGACTAAAATGAAAAATTATTTACACATTCAGGGACTATTTTTTGTTTAGTTAAATTCAAGGACTAAGGTAACAATGCTTGCCACTTGCAAGTACTTAGTTGGTGGCTTACTTATTAAACAACCGATGTCAAAGTAAGTTGAGATCCAAGCCATAAAATAATCAACAAACAACAAAATGTAGGAATTAATTTTATTAATAGAACTACATCATAGAATACATAATTTTGCACAATAAGTATTGCAACTTTTGCTCATTAACATTTGTTAATCCAACTATAAGGAAATAAGAAATGATAAACTTTTATCTAATTAGCCCACTGAGATAAGTGGTGGATACATAAAAAGTAGGAAGTTAAGAAAGCAACTAATTATAGTGTGAGTGTTAAAAGGGTATTTTGAAGGTGTCCTGGTTCAGTTCTTCTTCCTATGTTGTTGTAGTAGTGGTGGTGGTAAGTGTTTGTAAGATTAGTCGGAAGGCTCACTCCAACCTTGTGCTGTTAGCAAATGGCATTTCCACATTGAACACAATTTGACCTAATCGGAAGATAATAAAATTATAGAAGAGTATGAAAGAGATGCAAGAGAAAGAAAGGGAATTAAAGATGGTGATTTTCATGTAGAAGAGATATTGGAGAATGAAAGGGACCTTGAAGAGGTAGGAGAAGTTAGGGTGATTACAGCCACCTTGAGGTTCAAGATTCGGAATGCATTATTTATTAGCATGGAGAGAGAAACATTTTTTTTAATTTTTTTAAAAATAGATATTAAATTACTATAATGTCCTAAGATGAATTAATTAGAACAAAAGAGATACTTAAATTTTTTTGTATAGGTTATTAATGTACTCCTGCTAAAAAAGAGATGTGATTATAACCATGTATAAGGATGTAAACGAGTCAAGTTGAGCCGAGTACTTAAAGTTTAGGCTTGGCTTATGAAAAAAAAATAGGTGCTCAAGCTTGACTTATTTATTTAAACGAGTCTTATTGAAGGCTTGAGCTTGACTTGTTTGAAAAATATAAGGCTTGAGTTTGACTTGTTTAACTCATTTATAACTTAATTATTTTTGTTTTATGAAAAAATTTCTTAAATTTTTAACTTTATCAATTTAATATTCAATAAAAATTCAAATACTTTATGATAATTTACAAATAAAAATATGTGCTTAACAGGTGTCATGTGGAACTCAAACATTCTATATTATTACATTTTCATAATCTAGTAAATAAAAAATTCATAGCTTCTTAACTATTACAAAAAAATTTTCAAAAATGTTTTTTAATGCTCTCAACAATGTTCTATATATTTCCATAATGCAAAGAATACTAAAGTTCCCAATCATCAATTACAATAAATGAGCTATTCATGAGCTATTAATGTCAAGCTCATAAAGCTTGAGCTTGATTCATTTAAATCATCAAGTCAAATCTCAAGCTTGAATTTGTTTAGTTAATTAAACAAACAAGCTTGAACGAGCATTTAATGAGTTGAACTTAGATAGTTCACGAATAGCTCAACTCATTTACACCCTAACCATGTGTGTGAGTATAACTTAACAATTTTGCATACTATAACTTAACAATTTGTATCGGCTTGTATTACCACCAGTAATTGAGTGTGTGGATGTGTGTGTGTGTGTAACTTAACAATTGACATATTATAACTTAACAATTTGTATCAGCTTGTATTAGCAACAATAGTAGTGCATGGATAAATTGATATAAATTGTTTTAACTTATGGTTTCAAATTTGAGATTTAGGATTTAAGGTTTATAATAGTCATATTGTCTATAATAGTCATATCTAACTCCAGCAAAATTACCTCTTATAAAATATATGTGTAATCTCTAAACAAATTTGTATTAGCACCTGTACCTTTAGCTTAAGTTAGAGTAGTTATATGTGTAGTTTCAAAATAAAATAAAATGAAGAAACCATAAAATATGAAAAAAAAAAAAAAACACTGAAAATTTGGACACATGGTAAGATAAAAGGCTTAATTGTATTTTTTGCTCTAAAGTTTTATAATTTTGCAAGTTTTGTCAGCCCCAAATTTTTTTCGTGAATTTTTCCCTAACATAGAAAAACTACCACAATTAAGATATTTTGTGGCAATTTTTCCTTTAATTGTGGTAATTTTTTTATTTGGGGACAAAATTTGCAAAATTTTGTAAATTGGGGGGCAAAATTTGCAAAAAATAAAATTAAAATTGAGATGACAAAATTCACAAAATTGTAAAACTTTAAGGGCAAAATATACAATTAAATCTAATAAAAAATAGAGTAAATTACATTGACACCTTTTAAAATTTTTAAGATTATACATAATTTCTTGTTTTTTTAACGTTTACAACAATCTTTCTTACAGGATACACAATGTAATATTTTTCAAACAATTTAGAGTTATTCAATATAATGTTTTTTCAAATAATCAAGAAAAATTAATATAGAAATAGGGGAAAAAAAAAAGAGCATGAGAAGAATTTTGATGAAACATCACAAAGTTCTAGTCTTTTCATCTCTATATATAAATTAAAATAGTTATCTTAAATGAGAACATTTTTGACTGTTATTCTTTAGCTGTCATTATTCAATAAAAACATTTTTAGAAATCTTTTTAACCTCTTATCTCTTTTAATATATCATTTTTAATATCTTTAGTTCTAAATTAAATTTAATATTTTTTATAAAATATTATCAATAATTAAAAATTAACATTATATTACAATATTATTATTATAAATTTAAATATATAATATATATCTTCGTAGATGTTTATTTATTACGAAATTTAATTATAATATAATTTATATATTTAGAAATATTTATTTATTATAAATTTAAATTATATAAAATAAAGATTTATTCTGTTTAATACATATATTAACACACTAGTTATTTAAAAAAAAAAAAAAAAACCGACAAAGAGTTCGTTACGCAGCCTGTGAACATTCCAGGTTGTGTGAATGGTGGGAAAATGAAGCACAAGGTGTCCTTCCTACAGTAGAAATCGTCTGCACTTGGCTCCATTTTATATACCAACAGGTCACACTACTCCAGTGGTTATTTCTAGATATTTTTACTCAACACTAACCAGTCAACAAACAAAAGTCAAAACGGCGTCGCATTAAAATACAGTTGTCCGCATCCCCAGAAAACCCCTTGCCCCTTAAAACCCGCGATTCGAATTCCTCAAGCCACCTCACCTCGCCGGAGCGCTTCGCCGAAACCGGAACATCGCCGGGAAATTCGCCATGTCATCATCCTTCGGCAGCTCCGGCCAGCCGTTCGACGACGACGGCGCGTTCGTCAGCTACTCGTTCTCCAACTTAGACGGCGACTCGGTCAAGGACTCGGCCGGTGACTCGTCCCCGATTTTGGGCGGCGGGTCGTACAACGCCGGAGACGACTTGTTCTCCTCTCAGGCTCCGCCGCCGATCTACTCCGCCGCCGGGGGATTCGCCGCGTTCTCGCCGGAGCAGAACGGGGAGGGCGTGGACGGAGGATTCGGCGCCGCCGATGGCCAGATCTTGCCGCCTCCGACGGATATGGCGGCGGAGGAAGGGTTTGCTCTGAGAGAGTGGCGAAGGTAAGAGCGTGGTGATCATAATTCACTTATTTGCTTTTGAGTTTGTGATTATGATGATGGTGATGGTGATGGTGATGATGATGATGCAGGCAGAACGCGATTCGATTGGAGGAGAAGGAGAAGAAGGAGAAGGAGATGCGGTTGCAGATCATAGAGGAAGCGGAAGAGTACAAAATTGAGTTCTACAGAAAGCGTGCGGTTAACGTTGAGAACAACAAGGCTTCTAACAGGGAAAGAGAGAAGGTAATTTTTCTGTTGCATATTTGCTCTGTTGTTTTTATTTTTTTTCTTCTTCAGAACCTCAATAAGGTTGAAATTCGCTTCTTTGATCGAGTGCTCTGAGAATTTCAATGGCAATCTGTGTGATAATTGAATAGGTTATAGTGTGATTGAATAGGCAATCCTAGCTGCGTCATTGTCACTATCAATATTAGAAAACGTAAATCTTACATAAGGAGAGGTAAAGAAATTTTAGGTTTGATTTACGAGAAAAGGAACAAGGAGGATTACTCAAGTGGGAGAAATAAGTGTGAAAGATACGCCATTTTAATGTAAACGTTTAAATATTTGACTGTGAAGACTGAACTAGGAGCAATCTAAAAGGGAAATAAATTTGGACTCAAACCTTGCAGTCACAGAAGATGGATTTTTGTCTTAAACATGCATTTATTGTGTACATTATAGTATAAGGAACTCAAAGTTTGATAATGAGAAATATATTAAGATTGTATTGCATGTGAGGAATATTATTGTGTTGTGCATCAGGCAAGTAGAACACAAACACAAGTATCTGGTATAGTTAATCAGAGTTCAGAGTGTTGATATATTAAACCTGATCTTAATCGAAGTATCATTTTTTTTATTTTATTTTTTCCAAGAGCCCATCCTTGCTTCTAGCCTCAGCAGGTTTACCTAATTGCCTGACTGTGGTTATTACAGTGTTACCAACTCCAGCAAGACTGAGAGTCACACGTACAAATTCATCCTTTTATTTGTTTACAAGCTGGTGAAAGAATTAGTATTTTGCTATTTGTACATGTTCTCAGATTTTCAGCTGTACTAATTGCATCTTGTATTGTAGTTCATTGCGACTATTTACTATTGCTGGCGTGGTTTTTTTCTTTTCCATTTTTTCTAATAATTGGAACATTTATTTTCCTCTTCCTCCCCTTCTTTTTATTATTATTTCAGGCTGTAATTTGATGAACTAGCTCAACTTTATATATGACTGAAACCAAATTTACGATTATGTAAAGCAACAACTATATTTGGATTTTGATTTTAAGAACTTTTAAGCCAGTGCGTTAATATATTACTCACTGTATGGCAGCTATTTTTGGCAAGCCGGGAGAAGTTCCATGCTGAAGCTGACAAAAACTACTGGAAGGCAATTAGTGAACTTATTCCACATGAAGTGCCTGCAATAGCGAAGAGAGGGAAAAAGGACAAAGAGAAGAAGCCTTCTATTGTTGTAATCCAGGGCCCAAAACCAGGGAAGCCAACTGATCTTTCAAGAATGCGCCAGATATTATTGAAGCTCAAGCACAATCTCCCTCCACATATGAAGCCCAAGCCTCCCCCATCTTCAGAAACCAAAAAGGATGCCAAAACTGGACCTCCTGATGGAGCTGGCACAAGTTCTACGCCTCCCAAGGTTGTGCCTGTGTCAACTCCTGAGGCTGTTGCTGCAGCTTGAGGTTGATGCTATTTGCTGAATCTGCATGTGAAAATTCGGTTTGTCAAATTTGTAATGGGTTAAGTACGTGAGCGTCTGAGTGTAGTTCTGTCCAGCAGTATTTTATGTAGAAATTACCCCTGTTGGTTTTGGTTGCTTAGTATTTGTATATCCTCCTCAGAACTTAATTTTGGCTGCGATGTCCTGTTTGTGGCCTATCTATATTAGCATTGCAGTATATATGTTGTTAATACGCACCGCTTTGTCCTTGAGTTTGGCATAGTGATAGTGTCCTGGTATATTTTCATAATTGAGACTACATTTTTTCTATTCTAAAACCAAATTTTCAGGAATGTCTCCAATAATTTTAAGCTAGTGAGTTTGAATTTTTGTAGGTATACCAAAAACGAATAATGATACCTTAAATTGAATATGTATTATACATTGGTTGGAATCAAGGATACTAGATTGTCCCGGATTACCAAATAATTTTTCCCTGAATGCAGAGCAATTACTGTACGTGTTTTGACATCTCTGTCATACATGGCTGCGCAGGTGTATTCCTCACTTTCCATTTCCTGTTAATTTTATATATATATATATATAGTGGAGCAAATGGAAAAAGGGAGTAATATTAAATTAGAATCCCTAAAATTTCCTAAGTCATGTTAGTCAATTTAGTGCATAATAGTTGTAGAAATTATTAAACAATTGTTATTTTAGTTTTTGGAATTACAATAATAAAGACTGGAATGACTTATATTTAACAATTTTAAAGATTAAAATAACATTTATATAATTTTATATATTAAATTAACTTATATTCGTAATTTTAATGATTCATTTAGTATATTACTCGGAAAAATAGGTGCCAGTATGAATTCATCCCTGTTCGCACGAGACAATACGGTATACCATAATGATCGGCTTTGTTTTCCTCTGCCTTTTCACAAATGGTAATCGCTTATTCTTTTTTCTTTTGTGGACATTTATACCTGGCAGTAAATGATCAATATGACACAACTATAGTTGGAATCGGTGAAACCAACCGAAACAAGACTAGATTTTACTACTAATAAATAACTGCTGCGTGCTGCATAAGACAAATAGGAAGCCACGAACAGAGCAACACAATTCCAAAAAGTCAAAACCTGAAATAGCTTGCGTTTTCTCTGCATCCAAGAAGCTTCTCTCTGGTGCCATTCTTTTCTCCCATGCCATTGAGAAGTAAAAAGAGAGACATTTGTCGGCAGTTTTTGTTTTTTTGTTTTTTTTTTAAAACACTTATTATGAAAACAGTTTTAAAAACTTAATAAACTTTTGACGATAAATTGATTGATAAGTGAAGTAAAGTGGTTTTAGAAAACAGTTCTTAAAACAAAAAAATGAAAAAGAAATCAAACAAGCCCTTAGTCTTTTTGTTTTGTGAACATCTATATTTGAAAGTAAATGATCAATACAACACCAATTCAGAAACAAAGATTACATTGCAACAAAGGATTCTTAAAAACCATGTTTAGGATTGTGCTTCTCCACTGCCATAGTTGTAATCGGTGAAACCAACCCAAACAAGACTTGATTTTATTACTTACTGCTGCGTGCCGCGTAATATGTCTGCGCGATAGTGAGGCCTAGCAGCGCGATAGCTGCCAATACTCCTATGAGTTTCCAAATTGTAGGGACATGTTCCCTTATCAAAATGCCATACCAGTTTTTCCAATAGTAAGCAATAATCGCAAAGATACGTCTGCACTGATGCCAAGTCACCATAGGCCATTTTTTCAACGCTTGTGTTCCTCTCGCCGTGTCCTTGTTCAACTTCGCACAAACTCCGCTATAACTCGAATCCATGTGTTCAACTCCCTCACAGATCGTACTAAATAGCTTCAGCAAATCTTCCTTGCTTTTCCCGGATTCATTCACTATGACTCCCACACGCTCAAGCAGTTCAATGTCATGCCCACAACAAATCAAACCTTGGAAGAACAAAGCATACGAAGTCAATTTGCGTCTGTTCCCAATTCTGCTCTGCTCCCACGCAATCAAGTTCCTCCATTTGACTTCCGTTGATTCCTTGATACGCAGCTGAGGAATTTCCAACACCCCATTGTTGAAATCTATCCCAAAGTCAAAGCTATCACAAGCAATAGCATAACCAACATTGCTTCTATTTGCCGGCCTTACCCTTATTGCTATTCCACCAGCTCGAAGCCTCGTAGCACAGCGCTTCAGCTCTTGACGCGCGTGCCTCGTTTCGTGTCTACCCTCGTGGTGGTTTACGATGGACAAATGAACAAGGTGAAGAAGGTGAGACACACCAGAGGTCGGAATAACCAAAGGGTACCCAAGAGCTTCCAATGCAAGATTAGCAACACGGTGATCTTCCTCAATGGGAACATCATCAATGGGGAAAAGTTTCCTATACAACTTCTTGAGAACAATGAAGGGTACCTGCAGGGGCAGAGCTTAGTTATGTTTAAATTTTTACAATATCATTAAATGCTTAAAATCATCCACAAGAGATTATATTATCAAAATTATTATATTTAATTTATATATTATAATCTTAATAATTTTGGCTCCTCCAATTTCTCAAGCTCAACCACTATACCTGGTTCTCAAGAAGCAACAAATCACTCAAAACGGACAAGAGTTTGTCTTGGCTTTCGAATATGGAGTCTTCATCATCGCCGCCACCACCATTACCAACTTTTTCGCTCAAGGCTTCCACGTACTTGCGAAGCCTGAGAAGAAACTCTAACAAGAAAAAGCCATCTAGTAGCACTGTTTTGGCTAGCTCGACCGGTTCGGATTGAATGTTCCCCCCGTAGCTGGCACGAACTATGTTGTCCAACTCCAGAATGATTTCGCCGCAATTTTTCAGCTTACTTGGTGCGTTTCCGATTTCTTCCTCCGTGTTTTCTTGTTCCTCTTGGAACTGGGATCGTTCTAGAAGAAACAACATGTAACTCCACTTAGGTTGTTCCATCAACAAGAGATCGGTTTTGGATCCCCTGTGGTAGGGTCCGATGGAGACAACCTGGGGCATGTATGCGCCCTTGTTAGGCTTGCGAATTTTGTCTGGAACCTTAGAGATGCTGCATGCCTGAACTTCTCTGTGACGTATAGTACCCAGCATCACTTGAATAGGAACCATCCAACTGGTGTTGTCAACATTGATATGGTTTTGGGAATCCATCTCAACGATTAGGCCTACATAGAATTCGCAGAACATGTAGGCTTTATATTCTGAGTAAGCACCCGCCGGAAGTGATTGTTAATGATAGGTAATTCTTTCTTACTAAATTATAAGCAAAAAAAAAATTAAAAAATGGTCTAGTGGATTTAAATATAAACAAATTTTAATTACTTTTACTCTGTTTAATCATATTATCCAAAAATATCTTTTAATTAATTGAGATTCTATTTTCAATGACTTTTTATTTTTATTTTTCATATCAAGTTTTAACCAAAGACACTTTAGAAAAAAAGTTTATTTTTAAATGTTATTGATAGAATTAAATGATATTAACTAACTTTGTTAACTAGCATATAAATTAGTTAATTTTACTTATATGTAAGTCCTGAGAGAGAGTAATAAAATTGGTATTATTATCTATAAATTTTTTACAACGCAAAAATGGGACAGAAAAGTCATCCTATTAATTTTTAGAAATGTATTTTTGAAATAGATGTTTATAAGAAAATAAGATAAATATAATATTATATAATGTCATATTCGATCTCAATTTTTTACGTTCAAATACTTACAACTGTATTAATTACTCAAGTTTAATTTTGATATATTGTAAATATAAATATTTTTATATTGTGAATTAATTAAAAATAATTTAAATATAATTTTTAAAATAATCACTATAAATGTAAATAATTTTCAATTATATACAACGATAAATAATTGAATAACAGTTAAGTATGTTTCAATTACTCTTAAAATAAAAAAGCATATTTCAATTAAATTGTTAGTTACTCATTGTCTGCTCATTCCTCGGACGGTCAAATTCTATATATATATATTATTTTATTTTTTATTTTTATTTTTATTTTTTTTTCCTTACGACTATGGGTTTATTATTGCAATAATGTTCCAAATAAAACATTTACCACAAAATTCTCGTTACTATAGTTCATCTCTCTCTTTTTTTTCGTAACATAATTCATCTCTCTCTTATCAACATTGATGCGTAATTCCTCATCAAAGTTAGATTGCAGATTATGTGCAATGGAAATTATAGTTACGCCGATAAACGACGTATGGAACATTGATGTTTTAGAAAAGTGTCGACGAGAGAAAACGCGAGGAAAACCTGAATGATGAGGAAGATATTGTTATGAAACATTGTACAGTACAAAGAAGAAGAAAATAACTTGTGAGAAATCTGAAAATGTGTTGATTGGAATTGGATAAAGTGTATACAAATGATGGTTTACATACTAACAAGTTAACTAAAACTAACCAACCTTTAACTAATAAACTAATTAATCTTTAACCAACTAACTAACTTCACTAACTATATCTTCAATAGCTCCCTATAAGTTGGAAAGTGTTCACATCATTTTCAGCTTGGAATGAATAATACAAGTATATACAAAATTAAAGGGAAATATAATGAAAATGCCAAAAATACATTGGCCGAAAGGTATACAATAACTAAATCCATCAAAAGTTAATAGGCAAAATCTTAACCATTAAGGAGAAGCCACAAATCAAGGTTTAACCACTTAACAGAAGCAAACATGCTTAACTACCTAAAATGTAGAAGCAAAACAATGATAAATGCTTAACCACCATAAAGGTAGAAGCAACCAAAGCTTAACTATTAGGAGTAAAAGCTAAAATAAAAGCTTAACCGCTCAAGATAGAAGAAAAAAAATCCAATGCTTAATTGCCATGAACAGAAACTTGCATCAAAGAAAACAACAATATATTATCAAAAAAAAAAGAGAAAAAGAAAACAACAATAAACCACAACAACTCAATTGTATCTTCAAAGAGAATTATTCACAAATACCTTGTGAGCATAATTTCAACTCACCAAACCAAACAACTTCTAGAATGTCTTCTAAAGAAGAAGACACAATAACCAATTTCTAAATCACGCAAGGCCATAGAAAAAATAACACAACATCAAACAAACTTCAAATCTCACAACAATGGTATCCTTGAATGAAGTCCATATTCCACACATATTCTTAAACAAGAGCCAATATTGAAGAAGATTTTAGTGCAAGATTCGACCTAGAGAAAAAAAAAATCAATAACCAAGAAATCGAACTCATGCCTTCAAAAATCAAACTAAGACGACCGAACAATGTTGCATATCACTACTTTTTGATACAAATTCTTTTTGTGTGTGTGTGTGAGAGAGAGAGAGAGAGAGAGAGAATGCAAGTTAGATTGCAGACGAACCAATTGAGCCAAACAAATAAATCTTTTCAATAAATCATCACCTAATTTTTTAGTGAATTTCAGCACAAGTTGAAACAACACACAGAAATTTGAATAAAGACTGAGGGAAAATGAAAGGGAGTGGGGTCAGAGTTGCCCTTTCTCTATATGTAAGCTAACGTAGAGGTGGTATTACAATGTCAATTCACAATATCTCTCAGCCACAGATCGAACAAGAAACTACACGCATCAACCAAATGAATGTGCCTCACATTGATTGAGGGCTTCTTTGAAAATAAAAGAAGACCAAAGTGAATTAATCATGCAACAATATTCACCACCTTTCCATGGCAAAGTAATATATCAATAGAGATACACAAGGGGATTGGCAATTTATTTGATGTAATTCTAGGGTAAAAGTTATAAAGAAAGAGTTGAAAAGAACAAAAGTTTGTATTTAGAGAGTATTTGATTGAAGAAAAAAGAAAAACATGAACACGAAAGCATTGTTAAGAAAAATATTGAAATTTTGCAAGGAAAAGAAAGAAAATGAGCTGAAAAAGCTCTGTGTAGCGAATAAAGAATTTCTCTTTAGGGGTGGTGGTATTGCTTTGATACCATATTATGAAACATGCACAAGTGCAAAAAACACATACTATGACAGGTTTTTACATCGATTGCTAAACAATCAATATAAAAAAAATACGGTGGCAAACTTGTAAATGAAAGAAAAAATTTTACATCGGTTATATTTCAATCGATGTAAAAACTACTTTCTACATCGATTAAATTTTTAACCAATGTAGAAAGCAATTTTTACATCGATTTAAACTTATAATCGATGTAAAAAAGCTTATATGAGCACCCCTGTACAATTCCCCTTCATTTTGCAAAAGGCTCTCGACCCCTGTCCAAACCCTAGATTGATCCTTTATAACTCCTCCATCACCGCCGCCAACACAATCGTTCTTCCCCAAATCACGACCCCAACCCTAATTTGACCCTAACCCCAATCACTATTCTCCCCTGTTCCTTCAATTCACAAGCGCAACACAATCGTCCCCAACCCCAATTGCATGGACACAACCACCAAAACTCATCACTGCTACCTAAGGTAAGTCATTTTCTTCCCAACTCAGTAATTATTGCTCTTTTTTTTGTAAAAATTGTTTTGGTTTTGGCCCAATCTCGTGGGTTTTGTGATTGGGTTGAATAAACTTGGTTTTTCCTCTGTGTGCTAGTTCTTGGTAATCTCGAACTCTCAAAATACTCATCAGTTTCAATTTTTCTTAATATTTTATTGTTTGTTATTTTTTTTTCGGTTTTATCATGGTATGTAAATAATTGATTGAAGGATATTTATTTGAATTGTATGATTGTCAAAGATTGTGATTGTGATTGAAGGATATTTATGTGTTTGCATGATTGGCCTATATAGAACTTAATTGGGCCTTGTGTGATGTTCTTGGTTATTGATTGGATTGTCAGATAGGTTTGCATGTGGTACTGTGATTGATTGAATAATGTAAAATATGGGAAAGTACTACAAAACAGAAAAAAAAATTGTTAGCTTTTTGTAGAAATTTTGATTTGATTGTCTAATTTGTTGGTTAATTAACAAAGAATAAGAATGGCCATATAGAGCTCAGTTGGTTAACACCCTTCCCTACGAACTACATGTCCTACAACCAATATGAACCCCTTGATACATTTTAAACAAGAATGCTTTTTTTTTTTCTTGTTTTTTCTTTTTGGGAACGCAAAATTGTTTTTTTGTTTCCTCTCTTGCTCTCTCATAGTAATAATTAAGTGTTTTTGCATGACAAAGAAAGAAATTGGAGTTTTTGTGAATGTGAAGGGCATGTTAGGATTTAAATGTGTTAGCATGATTGGTTAACACCCGTCCTTGCTTGTTACACATCCTACAAGTAACATGAGATTAGTGATACATTTCAAGCAAGGAAGCACTTTTTTTTTCTTTTTGCTAACATAAAATTGTTTTGTTTTTTTTTTTCCTTTTGAGTGATCAATAGAGAATGCAGAGTCGCGAATCCACTTTTTGCTCTCTCATAGTTAGGATTGGAAAAACAATAGATAGAGGACCAGTATAAGCCTTTCTATTTCCAAAATGATTCATCACCAAAATAGTTAATTTCAGTATCAGTAGAAGCACTAAATAGTTCAATAATTGACAACTTCCCCTTTTCAACAAAATTCTCTCTTATTCTATTTAAACTTGGAGGTAAAATTAGGTGGTGGGTCATTGGATTCTCCATCCTCTTTTTCTACACTACAGTCGCGTCTTTTTGAATTTGAAAAAGACTAACTCATGATGGCTAAATGACACACAGTAAAAATATTGAAACATGACACAGTTGGGAATTTATCACTTTGAACCTTATTCGACACATTTGTTACTTTGCACTTAGCAATCTTTCTTTCAAGTTTCTCAATCTGGCCTTCAAGATCATAGGATAATACATCCTTTTTCCAACACAACCATAATATAATGTCTCATTCCTTACTGAATTTGATTGCTTCCACTAACTTGATCAAGGTAACCTCATGATGAGCTAAATGACACACAGTGAAAACAATCAAATCTAAATAAGGAAGCATTATCATGATTTGATACTTTTGATATAAAAGACCCAATTGAGAACCTTGAAAGAGTGCTTACTTAATATACTTTGTTATTTAAATTTTTCTTATTTATAGCTTTTTAATTTTCTACTTTTTTCTGTATTGTTTGCAAAATATACTAATAATTTCTTCCTATATTATTTGACATTTGCAGAAGCAAGTTTTTGTGGTGATATTGGTGTAAAGCAAATGGGTATTTAGGTCAAATAAAATGTCCTCTTATTCTATTTGTCCTATTTATTTTACACCAATATTACTATGATGACTTGTCTTTATAATGCCCTACAATATAGGAAAACATTATTAGTAGATCTTGCAACCAATATAGAAAAGTAGAATTTTAATGAAAGTTATAGTTATAAGATTAATTTTCATAATAAAGTCTAGTGAGCAATCACTCTTTCAAGGTTCTTAATTCAGCCTTATACATCAGAAGTATTAAATCATGACAAGGCTTCCTTACTTGGATTTGATTGCTTTCACTGTGTGCCATTTAGCTCATCATGAGTTGGCCTTGATCACGTTAGTGGAAGCAATCAAATCCAGGTAAGGAAGGAGATATTATATGATGGTTGTGTTGGAAAGAAGGTGTAGTATCCTATGATCTTGAAGCCAGATTTAGAAGTTTGAAAGAGAGATTGCTAAGCGCAAAGTAACAAATGTGTCGAACAAGATTCGAAGTGATAAATTCACGGTTGTGTCATGTTTCAACATTTTTACTATGTGTCATTTAGCCATCATGAGTTAGCCTTCCTCAAGTTCATAAAGACATGGCTACAATGCTTAAAAGAGGGTGGGGGATTCTATGACCCACCACCTAGTTTTACCTCCAAGTTTAAAATAGAACAAGGAGAAAATTTTGTTGAAAAGGGAAAGTTGTCAATTATTGAACAATTTAGTGCTTCTATTGAAATTAAATATTTTGGTGATGAATAATTAATTTGGAAATGGAAAGGCTTACATTGGCCCTCTGTTTATTTTTTTTCCAACCCTAACATGAGGTTCATGACTCCTCATTCTCCGTTGATCACTTCACTTCATTGTTTTAACGAACTTTTTATCCCCTTATATGAACTTGTAGATATTCAACAATCCATATTCATCCTCCGACGTTGACTTGGATGACATTCACACATGTGTATTTAGGTAGTTTATAATTGTATTAGAATTGTATTTTATCATTTGTTGTAGATGAAATTTATATGTTTGCTTTGAATGTATTTAGGAGGTAGTTTAGAATTAGTTGTAGATGAAATTTATATGTTTAGAATGAATTTAAGTAGTTTACAATTGTTTGAAGTGTGTTTAGGACATACTTTAGCATATAATTATGTTATAATGCATATATTTACTATTTATTGATGACATTTCAAATTTAGCATATTTAATTATGATTGAACTGTCTATTTGGGTTTGTTTGTAATTTACAGGTTGGGAAATTCATAAAATAAACAAAATATTAAAAAAAATGACTTTTTACATTGGTTAAAGACTTAACCAATGTAGAAAGTCACCTTTCTATATATAGAAATTGACTTTCTACATCTGTTCAACTTGGAACCGATGTAGAAAGTGTTTTTTACATCGGTTCTTAGCCCAATGTAAAAAATGCCCACTTTCTATGTCACCGAGATCTACATCAATTCTTGAACCAATGTAGAATCCTCAAAATAATCGATGTTGAAAGTGTTTGCTCCAATAGTGGTGGCACAATACAAGGAAGAAGAAAATAACTTGACAAAAATCTAAAAATTGTATTGATTGGAATTGGAAGCTAACCAAAGCTAGCCAACTTTTAAATAATTAAGTAAGAGCCTAATAAACCTTTAACTAACTATCTAAATTTACTAACTATATCTTTAATAGATATTATAGTGCACTATTTGCCTGTAGCACCTTTTTACTGAGGCCTACTGGTAAAACAAAGGTGAGAGCCACTAATTAACTTAATAACTTTAACTTTCAACTGAAGATTATTTTTTTAGCATCAAACTAAAAATTACTCAATCAATTATTTTTGACAAACATACTCCTTTATTATAAATTAGAGTATTCACTTTAGAGAGTGACTCTCTCACTCTTACCATTTTCTCAATTAACTCACTTTTTTTAAGAGTTGACAAAATTGGTTCGGCCCAGCGGCCCAAGTCGAGTAGAGCTATTAAAATTCTGAAAAAGAACTAGGTCAATTTGGCTCAGCTTAATGGGTCATGCTAGACTCACAAAAAGTAGGCTTGAAATGTACACACACACACACACACACACACACACACACACACACATATAGGGACAGGATCTGTTGACACCAGGTGTAAGAGTTAGTCAAATTACACCTGCAAGAACTTTTTGTATAATACAAATTTAACCAATCCAACCGTTGAATTTGGTGATATTATCTTTGTGATTATGTATATCAAATTTCACATCATTTGAACTTTTCTAAATATGTTATCTAATATTGAATATTTACATATATTTTAATATTATATTGTATGTTAAAATAAAGTGATTTAATGAACTATTAAATAATTTTACAATTGTATGAAATTTTGTATACTTAATCTAATTAATAAGAACATCAAATTCAATGGTTGAATTGGTTAAATTTGTATTATACAAAAAATTATTGAAGGTGTAATTTGACTAACTGTTACACCTGGTGTCAACGGATCCTACTCCATATATATATATATATATATATATGTATGTATGTATGTATATATGTATGTATATATATATATATTCTCTCTTCCCTCATTAATGATTTCGACACACAACTTAAGAGAGTGATATCGATTTTTTAAGATTTTTAAGATTTTCTAAATTTAAATTTTTGTTATTATTAATATATTATTATCTTTAAATTCAAATTTAAATTAAATCATATTTTATTTTCAGTTAAAACAATTAATATTATTTTTAAATTTAAATTAAATTACAGGATTAAAATGCTAGTTTTAAAAAACTAATATTTTAGCTTGTACAATGTACAGAATAAATATTTATTTTTATATGATCAAAATTCATAATAAATAAATATATTTGAATATATAAATTATATTTTTGATTTATAATAAATAATTTAAATTATAATATGAGATTGTTTTAATTATTGATTTTTTTTAAATTAAAATTTAATTTATAAATAAAGATAAAAGCTGAAAAATTGAAAGAAATAAAAGATTAAGAAAAACTAAAAATACAAATAGAGATAAAAGAAAGATAATTTGAGATGATTGAGAGAGAGAAAAAAAAGTGTGAATAATGTGTGAATGTACATTCTTAAAGAAAAAAAAAAGAAAAATATTGCCAATATTTAATTGAGAGATATATTTTAATTTATAATATAAGAGTATATCATTAGTGGGTGACAATACATACTTTTCCACGTGTACCTGGATCTATATTGGGCCTTTTCTTGAGGCTTGTTTTTGTTAAGGGTGAGTTTATCTTTACTAAATGGGATAGACCCATGACTTGAGTCCTTGGCAAATATTAACATCACTAATATTTTTCATTATGTATTAAATCAATAAATGCAAGTAATTAATTAATAGTAGTTTAATTATACATTAAACTATTGTAGACAGTAAAATTCTCTCTTCCGAGTATTAAAGGCTGCTGCATATCTAGGAGTTTGAGTTCTGAATATACAACTGTGTTAAGTACGCAGAGAAAAAGATTTGTTGTCATAATGATCTTACTCATCTTATTTCTTGTGGAGAATACATATGTTCTATATAAAAAAAGCTATAAGCAGAGATGCTTCACATATTGGTTTATCACTTTATCCTTTATGGCTTTATTGGTATTCTGATTCGTTGATGTATAAGATAGCTAATTGTGTTAGGTTGATCAACGCTGAAATAAGATGCTTATAAGTATATTTCTCTTAATAATGGACAAAATTTACCCTTAAATTATAAGTATGACTATTTTTTTTTTAAATGAGAACATTTTTAAGAGTTATTTTTATCTTTATTAAGTTATGTAAATTTTTTACATTGAACATTTAATTTTGCTTCTCTATCTATAAATATTTTTTTTTTCAAATATTATTAATTAATTTTAATTTTATTTAAATTTTAAATATTCATAAACTATATTAAATTAACAGTATCTTTCTTAGATAAATTGAATTTTAAAATTATTGTAATCTTAATCAATATTAATTTGAATTTAATTTTTAAATTTAAATTTTATTATATATACCTTATTAACAAATAATTTATTTTCATAATTTTTTGTCAATTTTAAAAGTATTATTTTTAATTTATTTTGATGTTATATAATAGAATATCCATTATGAATAAATAAAATATTATTATTTATTTAATTTTTATTTCAATTTTAAAAAATCTATACGTAGAATGTGCCTGTCCCATAAAACATAAAGAAAATAGGCTATATACTGACAGTGTAAAGCAGTTCTATACTATCATCCAATCACAACTCATCATGTATGGTAAGTTTGTTGACATTTATAATAATTACCTTAAAAGTCATATTAACGGTAATTTTTGATTGGTTAACAGTGTAAAACTTTTTACATTGACAATGCATAGTCATTAAACTCTAAAACATATGCTAGTCCACTGTTAAGCTAATTATGACTTTATTAGATTGTTTTTAATAACTCCTTATACCAATAAGGACTTTCCTAGGTATGATGTTATATTGTTTGTTTGTTTTGTTTTGTTTTGGTAAGAAGGTGTTATCTTGTTTGACACGGCATGTAATTTTAAAACCATTACTTCTACAATACATACGTAGATTTGTGCATTTTAAAAGTTCGCAACTAATGCTTCATTAGCCAACTTGCATGACTCTTAATACTTTCAGGTAGTTGCGAGATTAATGTTTTTTCTTTCTAGCTAAAATTGTGTTAATTAATTACCTTGAAATGCCAAGAATAATGCTAGCTAGGTGCTACTTTATTTTAAGGTTGTTATAGATTGACAATTCCAAGTGTAACCCAAAAAAAAAAAAAAAAAAAGATTAACAATTACAAGTGGCCACTCTTTTTCTATTTGGCGCACATTCTATACGTGCTGGATATATTTTTCAAGCATTTACTAAAGATTAGATTAGATAGACTTACAAAATTTTGACAAGTGACATTACTAGGATACAACTTGCATTCCCTATCATAATCATAAATCATAATTGTTAATTTGTATTTTTTTATATACAATTGCATTGTATAAATAATATTTCTGAGAATATTACCTAACATTGTAAGGGAAGAAAGAGCTAGAATTTTTTTTTAAGTGTCCTCATTGTCCTTATGCCAAGATCTTGTACTTACATTCCCCTTTGATCCAAGGGGCCTTTACCTCATCTTTGAGAATAAAAAGTGATGAAAACCCACTTATTGTCAAAGAGGGTACCTCAAGTCTTATTGCATGCTTCCTCTTATACTTCATAAAACTTTGGTCTTTCTTAGATAACCGGAGCATAAACTATATCAAATTAACAATATCTTTTTTAGATAAATTGAATTTTAAAATTATTGTAATCTTAATCGATCTTAATTTGAATTTAATTTTTCAATTTAAATTTTATTATACCTGATCAACAAATAATTTATTTTCATAATTTTTTGTCTATTTTAAAAGTATTATTTTTAATTTATTTTAGTTTTATATAATAGAATATCCATTATTAATAAATAAAATATTATTATTTTTAATTTTTATTGAATTTTAAAAAATATGTACGTAGAATGTGCCTGCCCCATAAAACATATGCTAGTCCACCGTTAAGCTAATTATGACTTTATGATATTGTTTATAATAACTCCTTATACAATAAGGACTTTCCTAGGTATCATGTTTTTTTTCTTTTTTGGGTAAGATGGTGTTATATTGTTGGACACGGCATGTACTTTTAAAACAATTGCGTTTACAATACATATGTAGATTATTGCATTTTAAAAGTTCGCAACTAATGCTTCTTTAGCCAACTTGCATGACTCTTAATACTTTCAGGTAGTTGTAAGATTAATATATTTTTTTCTAGCTGAAATTGTGTTAATTAACTTCCTTGAAATGCCAAGAATAATGCCAGCTAAGTGCTACTTTATTTTAAGGTTGTTATAGATTGACAATTATAAGTGTAACCAAACAAAAAAATATTAACAATTACAATGTGACCACTCTTTTTCTAGTTCTAGTGCACATTATATGCGTGCTGGATATATTTTTCAAGCGTTTGCTAAAGATTGGATTAGATAGACTTACAAAATTTTGACAAGTGACATTACTAGGATACAACTTGCATTCCTTATAATAATCATAAACCATAATTGTTAGTTTGTATTTTTTAATATACAATTGCATTATATAAATAATATTTCTTAGAATATAACAAAAAACTGTAAGGGAAAAAAGAGCCAAAAGTATTTTTAAGAAGCGTTCCCCTTGTCTTTATGCCAAGATCTTGTACTTACATTCCCCTCCGGTCCGAGGGGCCTTTACCACATCTTTGAGAATAGAAAGTGATAGAAACATGTCTATTGTCAAAGAGGGTATCTCAAGTCTTTTTGCATGCTTCATCTTATATTTCATAAAAACTTTGGTCATCCTTTGATATTTGGAGGGGTTGCTCTCCTCCTTCCTCCAAAGAAGACATAGTATTCATACATAAACATAACACATCCCTGGACAGTCATTTATAACATAGAAACATTGGAAATAAGAATGAAAATGAAATAACTATAATATGCTATTCCAAGGGTCCCACTCTTAGTGAGGCTTAGTCTTACTTAGCGAGAAGGACCTTACCACTCAACTCAACGATTGACTCTCGCTTAGCGATATCATGCAATCAATTCAAGATTTGATATCTGAAAGGCCCTTTGCTTAGTGAGTGGAAATCGATGCTTAGCGAGGTTTCACGAGTCCCCTAGACTTGCTCTCTAGAGTCCTTTTTTGCTTAGCATAACTTTGGGTTCTTTGAGTGAATAAAATGCACCTTTTCGGTATTAATTTTTGCTTAGCAAAAGAACTCCCTTGCTTAGTGAGACTGTGACATCTTCTTTGTACCCAATTTTTGCTTAGCAATAGCACTCTTCTCAGTGAGAACTACTTTGGGCCACATACCAAAATTTCGCATGATCCTCGCTCAATGAGTAAGGACTTGCTTAGTAGGAGTTGCGATTTTGCAAAATTGCGAAGGTTCGCGATTCCACTTCCCCAAGGCCATTGATAGCCCATCAACCATCCAAATTCATTATAAATGCATCACAAATGTTCCCTAATACATTTAAACATTGAATCCCCTTTAAATAACTTATAAATCATACAAATCAATGCAAGAATATCCATTTCCCCCTTCTTCATGAATAGTGCACAAAAATGGAAATCCAAGGATAGATGACAGCAACTATGCAATGCACAAAAGGGAAAGGAAGGGGATGTATTCACCAAGGTCTCTAAGTGTGATTAGGTGTGCATATTCCTTTCTCTTGCTTTCCTCTTTCTCCTTCTCTTCTTCCTTCTTTTCTTTCTTTCTTCTCTCTAAAGTGACAAAGTGTGTGGTGTGGGGTGGGGAGGGGTTTTGGTGACTTAAGAGGAGTGTGGGCTCCTATTAGGCCTAGGAGGCCTTTCTTTCAACTAAATTAACTCTGGCCCACTAACAACCGTACCATCATGCAGAGTTAGGGCCTTCATCACATAGAGCACTCGTAAAATAGTTATAAAAGATGTTTTATTTATTTACCTTTATTTCGTAAAGCATATAATGTATATGTAACATCTTGCTAAAATAAATAGATAAAACTAGAAGGGGTTCTATGAAATTAAGGGGTTAGGTAAAAAGGTTTAGTGAAGGCCTTATTTAAAAGAAATAAGATTAGCAAATAAAAAAAGTCCAATAATTAAAAAGGTCACTAGGGCCCAGCCCAACAAGAAGGATTATGGTAAATTGACCCTAATCTTGACACCGCACTCACTCACCACTTTTGTTACGATAGATTAGGAAAGGAAGAGAGAACAAGACGAGAAGCTTAGGAAGGGAGAAGAGAAGGAAGAAAAGTCGAAGAACTTAGGCACCCTCATAGAGAAGTGTCGACCCTCTCTATGTAAGTGTAACCCCTTGCCTATTTTCCCCCTCCTCATAATTGTATTGTTGCTCGTATGTTTTCCTTTGTATATTTTTCCTTTTCCCCATGTATGTTTTGTCTTATATTCTTAGTATGCGTTGTATGAACATGCCATTATAGGGTTCAATTGGGGTTTTTGGTGCAAATAGATGTTTATAGTATGTGTGGGGATTTGGGATATGTAATTGTATGATTAGTGGAGTTTTCTAGTGTTTTAGAAGTTGTGAACGTTTAAAGGTACTCAAATTATATGTATCTACGAGGTGGGAGGCCTCCCAAGCTTTAAAATCATGCCTTAAACTTGCAAAACAATGAGCATGGCCGTGCTTCACAAAGCATGGCCGTGCATCAAATTCAAATTAGCGTCTTGAAAGGAAGCACGACCGTGCTTTGTAAAGCACACCTGTGCATGGTCTCTAGAGTGCGAATTAGGCTTAGGTGTCTTCGTAAGAATTGTAGCCCTGGATGTTAGCTAACTAATGACTTTGGAATCACCTAAAAATAATGTCCATAGCTTAAGATATAATCAAATTAGTGAGCAAATGTCAAGCTGTTAGAATTAGGCAACGATTTCATATTCTTCATAAGTTTCAGCATAGTAGATATCAAACCAGTTTTCGAGGTCAACATAAAAGTTGTAGATAATCTTCTTAGCTTTCAAATGAGATAAAGATCAACTTAATAGGGTTAGTATAACTCTAGATATCGTGTTTGCACTCCACAGAGGTCATAGAAGCGTAGGTGGTAAAATATATGCCTAAGAGATGAATGTGTATGTTTATGTGCTACCTTTATTGTATGATTTTCTTTATTCTCATATGAATGAACAATTGTGATATGTATGCTTGTAAATGAATGTTGAAAGGGTCTCCTTTGGCAAGGAAAGGGTAGAAACCTCTTCGGTCCCCAAAGGATGACCAAAAGCTAAATGTTAAAAGAAAGAATATTTAAGATTTTTGCAATGATAATTAAATTTAATGTCTTTAGTTTACATTTATCTCTACGTAACTAGACTAGTTGTAATTGGATAAAAAATTTGATTTAGTTCCCTTGTAGACAGTTGCCATGGTTTTCTGTGAGGAAAAGAGAGCAAAATTTCGCATTTTGGTTACTCAGATTACGCATTAGAACTGATCAAAAAAAGATTACTCATTAGAGCCACTTAAGCATTTGATTTTTGTTAATACTCTCAAAGCTTAGTAACTTATGATTTTTTCCTTATGGTGATCTTCTAAATACACTAAAGTAGCTCCCATATTTTTTTTGACAATTTTTGGGGCTTATTTATTCCAATTGTGCTCTCAAAGTTACATGTGAGCACTTTGAGACAAATATAAGGAATTTTCAAAAAAAATTCAAAAATTAAAAAATAATATTTTTAACATATTTTTATGCTAAAAATATCATTTTACTATTTTTTTAATGTATCTGACATTTATTTTTGTGATTATACTAGTTTTATTAATTATCTACCCTTTTGTCACTATCTAAAATTTCAATTTAATCCTAGAAGTCTTTAACATTTCAAATTTAAATATAATTTGTCACTCTAAGTCAAGTTTAACTTTCTCAGAACTTCCAAATTAATATTTAGACTTCCACACAATTTCATAGAATCATAAAGTAGTAGTAGTAGTAGTAGTATAATAATAATAATAATAATATCAATAATAATATTTCTAATAAATACAAGATGCTAAAATAGAGGGTGTTGCAATTTCCTTGTAGTTGGTTGTCAACCATTAAATATTCGAAATGAACACCTGAAAGATAACCTTTCTAATTCTATCTTAACCCAAATGGAGCCATTTTTTCCCAAAAGACTTTTTAACTAAACTCTTAATTATTGAATCTTCTTTTCATTTTTATTTTAACTTGATTGAGTTCCCAAACTTAAATCTAATTATGTTCATTCAATTATTTAAAACTTGAATTCACTTCTTCTTTCTCTCAAACCCGTCACCTTCTCTCTCTCTCTCTCTCTCTATGTGTGTGTGTCCACCTAATTATGTTAATTTTTGCATAAAACAACCTAATGAGCTCCACAATTTTATACATTAAATTATCGCATAAAAAGAATGTCCACTCGATGCAATTAATCACTTTTACCTCTTACCTATGTCCACGGGATATCTCAACTATCTCAAATAAGATTATAAGTTTTTTAGACAAACTTGATAAATTCTTTCTATTACACGACCCCTTTTTCACTTGGGTGGTCACCTTTTCTCCTCAGTTGGGTGTTGACTTCTCTCTTCACATAACTCCTTTATATAGGTAAGGTCCATGACTTTAATCATAAATAAGACTTGGTTGATTTTAATTGTTCCACCTCTCCGCCTACTCTCTTATTATGGTAATAGGGTTCTCCAAGATGCACCACTACCTCTTGAAATACACATATTAAATTTCTACTTACTTGAATTATTATTTAAAAATTGGATCGACTTTTCTAACAACCATTAACCACTTGCAATGCATATTTAACCATTAGCACCACAAGTACAAATTAATAATTGTACATACACATTTATTTATTCATAACCACTTGTGAGGCAAAGTTAACTACCTAAACATGTTACTATTAATCACTTGTGAGACACATTTAACCATTAATGACACAAGTATAGATAAATAATTATATATAATTATATTCATTTACTCTTAATCACAATCTTAATTACTTGTGAGACAAAATTAATCATATTTACATATATAATTAACCAAAGTGTGTGTTGGCGGGGGGTGGACATTAGGTGGAAAACTCCCAGTGTTACGTTAATGGTTTTCTAAGTTCTTTGTGAACCAGACATAGAAAACTAATATAAAATTGAGCTTTCTATAGCAGCAAAGCTATTTAATTGAAGTTCCTAAAAATATAAATAAAAGCAATGCTTCTCTGCCAATAAAAAAGAAAATAATATATATCATAACCTCCTGGTTGAGAATAACCTGGTCATCCAAGAGTGCCTACATTACATGGAAATTCTCACTCTATTGGAAGAAAGGGAAAACAATTACCAATTTCCAAAATCGCTTGGTTGTAAAGGCTCTACCAATATATTAAATGTTTTTCAAAACTTAATCTGTTAAATAAAAATATGTATTATTGATGACATATGTACAAACAACCTCATGATAATCGAAGAGTTAAAATAATAAGAGTGGCGTAAATCAAAACGCAAAAGATACGGTTTTAAAACCCAGCTCATAGTTGACTTTGTAATAATAAAGGCTGAAGACAACTTCATCGTGCATCATCAGCAGTGGGGTAGTGGATATAATAGCTTTCACATTCCCATTTTCAATAAGAAATGTCAAATGATATGGGATCAGTTGCTCAACCTACACTGGTATAAAACGTGCAAATGCCCGCCAAATAAAATCTAAGCGGGGAATTTCCATGGCCACGCCAAAAGGAGGAAAGAGCATGGCCAAGAGTTCTATGCATGCAAATCATCCAGAAACTAAAGTTTCCTTTCTTTCTAGTCCTCCACATGCTTATTTCCCAATCGCTCCTCGTACCCCTCCCAAACCTCCCAGACGGAGGAGCCTTGGTTTCAGTAATCTAGTTAATGAAACACTGAAATCTAAAACCAAAGAACCCAAACAAGGTGTTAGACTGAGAAAGAAAACCTTAAGGGATTCCCCTGCCATTGTAAATAGTACAGACACCATACCAAAACAGGACCAAAGTGGCGGTGGGTTACCGACAGCAGTGCTGGACGCACACATCCAATCAATCTCACTAGCTGTGGTTCCTGATGGTAAGCAAATTAATCAATCATTTAATTGTCACTTTAATAAACTGTAACTTTGTTCATGATGTATAATTAAGAGTTCTTTACTTTAGATATAAAGGGTGGATGTTTGTGCATATCTTATTTTAAATTTCAACTATTGACAATCATTCAATTTTAGACTACATGATAAATCGATATTATAAAAATTTTGATATTATGTCGTATACTAATTATTTTGAAATGATACATCTGATGCAAAAATAGTTTTATATTATACTTGTAACACACGATTTCAATTAGGAAAATGTGAAGCAAGAAATTCTGATTGTTGCATATTTTGAAGGATTCCATTTTTTTTTTAATTTCATTGTAACATATACATTAATTTAATTAGGAATAATCGATAAGCAAGTCTGGGGAGATGGGTCTGAGCTGCAATCATCGTGGAATATGGCAGTCGAAAAACTGTACGGACGACCAAAATTTGGAGAAACTTACGAAGCAATCACAGTTGATGTGGAACGTATAAAGAAACGTTTGAAAGATCTATCAATGAATGCTGGGGAGGTGGAAACAAAAAACAAGAACACAATAGATGAAGGGATTGAGATATCTGATGCAGTGGCTCTTTTGAAGTTCAAGAGTACTTCATCCTCAAAGATTGAGATGGCAGGGCAGAAGGCCAAAGGGCAGCAGCTTTGATGCTTCAAGCACAAATGATGTCTAACAAAGCAAACGAACTACTTGCTCAGTGCAAACAAATACTACAATCTGCAGACCTTTAAATATGCTTTGTAACTATGAAAACCTATATCATCTTTTGGAATTTGATTACTGGATGTTTCTCATTTCTCTGCTCCGCACCAGATTTGAGTCCTCTTATGTTCACAAAGAAAAAGACAAAAATAAAAGTAAGTTGAGTAAAATATTTTTTGGTCTTTCATTTTTTTTTTAAGAAAACAATAACCGAAATTTTTGAGAAAATAAGACTAGTCCAACTTTTCTTGAGAGAATAAAAGTAAAAACCGAAAAAAGAAAAGACCAGAAACATTTTTCCAAATAAGTTTAATAAATTATATACAAATAATGGTGAATTATTATAGTTATTTTTATATCTTTCTCTCTCTAGGTTCGTGAGAGGACTTAAGAAAACAACATACGAAGCACCATATCGTTGTATTTCAAAATCAAATCATTATCTTTTATTAGTGTTTACATATACCTAAAAGAGCAAGAACGACAGAGAAAGTCGCCTTGATCTTTGTTGTTTGTTCGCTTTGAATTAACGTTTGCTAAGTGGAATGTAACACCCTAAGGGCATTACCGTAACTAGGTCTAGATTTAAAAAAAAAACAAACTTAAAAAGGTAGAAACAACATACAAATGCTACTCATAAATATAATTAAATATTATATACAAACAATACAATAAAAAAAACCTACATGCCAAATATAACTTATCTATCACCCGAAACTATCGTACAAAATATAAAAAGAATACAAAAACATAATATAAACTAGACTACGTTTTCTTGCACGTGACTCCAAGTTCCATCTGCGCATGTCTTCACCTGTATCCTGAAAAACGGGAAACTTAAAGGAATGAGACATAATGTCTCAGTGAGTGCTTTGAGGACTCTACGACTGGGTTAGACTCTTCTATTCGGACAACCCTCATCATTTATCTTTTATGGCTTTAAACTCACTAGGTCTCTCATAATTCGTCATACCTACGGTCTAATCTACACCTTTTAATCTTCAATGCTTTCTGTGTTAACTACTCTCTCATTCTCCTGACTGTTATATTAGTTTACTATCTCATTCTTAACCTAAGAACTCTTTCTTACCCAAAATGCTCTCTAGTATTTAAACTCTTCATGTTTATATTTTACTTTTCTTTCTTTTAATATTTAAGGTTGTTCTCTATGGGTCAAGTCTAAGGTCACAGACATTCTAAAATACTTTTGATCATCCCTTAACACTCACCTTAATGCCGTCATTTTGTTCTCTCTTATTTGTCTTATACTTTTCTATTATGCTGTGTGGGGATTCACTCTTTCTCTACCTCATTCACAACTATTATTATCCAACTAGGACCCTCACAACACTATCTTAGGGCCTACCCTCTCACTTATCCTTGAGGTAGCAAACATAATTAATTACAAGCATACATTTATTTCACATCTTTTGCCTAGTAACTAGACATACACATCGTTTTGTTTCATCAAGCAAGCTTGACATACATGCATAACATGAGCACATATACATAATCTTGACAATTTATCACAATACACAATCACATTTCACACATGTACACATTACATCATTCGCTTATGAAAAAGGTCACATAGAATTTACATAATTACAACGTAGCATACTTCAACATATCACACTACAACAAGATACATATGCGTGCTATGTTCCTAAACTACTACTCATGCACATGTGGTACCAACCTAAACTTTTCGGAAAGTAGACTAGGAATAAATGCAGGCCATAAGAAGCGTCATCGGTACCGATGCTTTCGGCTTTCGCACCCTCAACTAGCATGATATCTCTCGGTGACTAGTCAAGGTTACCTAGTTTTGCTAGTACGCCCCGGCTCCATGGGATCAGCATGGACCATTGGAGTTTTTCCAACCGGATAACCCCCAAGGCTAAGGTTAAACAACTCATCACAGCCTCCACCAGCCAGATTCCTACATATTTTCCTCATCACATAACTCAAATGTTATGATGCAAGGTCACATACAATGCTTACAGCTTTCACAGACTTTTATTATGAATCATAGGCACAATTTCATATCACACTCATTTTTTCAAAGTAAATAACAACCATACAATATAAACTCAACAAGACATAAAAAAAAACAAATAACAATGAGTTAAACACTGCAAAAGGAGTTCACAAACACAAGGAACGTAATAGCAAAAGTCGTATCCGCCCAGCGGTCCAGCAAACCTACCCAGTGGGTCTGTGCCAGAACCCAACCCGCCTAGCAGGTATGGGTTCGCGTCAGGATCCAACCCGCCCAGCAGGATGTTTCATCCCGCTCAACGGGTCCACACGCCTAGTGCAAACGCGAAATCCAGTTTTTGAAGAAAAGTCGCCCAGCGGCTATCTAATCCCGCCGGGCAGATCCGAGGTACTAATTTCAATTTGTTTTTCCTATTGCCTTTGGTTTCTAAATGCTCCCAAATAAATAACTAGATTCTTCACTCTTTTACATTGATAATTGTTTAATCTAATCTATAAATTCCTTACTCCCTTACAATCTCCTCAAAACCCATCAAATCCCTAAATTTAGGTATCAGGAAGGAAAATATAAATAGAAGAACAAGAACAAGGAAGGACACGGGGGAGAGCACTCACCTTTAGGAGCACGCAAAACTGAGTTCTAGGGTTTGGGTTCGCCGGTTTCTATTCCTCCTTCTTCTCTTCTTTTTCTTCTTCCCTTTTCTCCTTATTCTCTCTAACTTCTTTCTTCTTCTATTTTGTGACGGCTAAACCTAACCCTCCTTCTCTATTCCCTTCTTATAACATGTGGGTAGGTATGTGGCTTAGTGGGCTTTAGTCCCCCTATTAGGCCCTAAATGCTCTTTTGAATTCTATGATAATATTCCTACTAATTTATAATACTAAGGCATTAATAACAACAACAACAATAATAATAATAATAAATATAATAACATCAACACAACACAATAATAGTAATAATAATAATAATAATAACAACAACAACAACAACTTATACAACAACAATAATAAATATAATATTAATAAGAATAGAAACAGTAATAATAAAAAATATAATAAGAATAACTTTTAAGGCATTTTTTGTCTAATAATACAAGGGAATGGTCCTACTAAGAGTTATCTCGTGGTTTATTTCTAGTACTTGAAATTTGGGATGTTACATGGAACATGTACAAACCGTCCAAATTTTGCTTCAAGCTAACCCACCGTATTTCTTTTTACATGGACTATTCGTAACATGTCCCAATAATTTATTTGCTTCATCTCTCATAAGATTCACAGCTGATGAAGTTTTATTAGATCAACCAATTATGCTACAAATCCAGAATCAAATCCAGATATCTGATGCACGAATATTTTAAATTGACCATGTATTCGTATACCCATACTAGAAACTGATGTTTTCTTCATAAATTTTTCGAACAACTTTGGGGCCTAGTTTTACAAGAGAAAACGTTGTTTGGTCGAAATATAAGGCTATGTTTAATTTAAAGTTACAAAAGTATTTTTGCGAATTTTAATGTAAAATTGCACATTCCAATACATAAAATGAAAAGAAAAGATTTGTTATTTTAAGAGTAAAAGTACTTTAAAGCTCTTCCAACTTTAATCTAAACATGCACTAAATCATCTTCTTAAGAAGTTGGCCTTTGGCTTCATCCGAGCTGTAAATGGGGTAAATAAGGAGGCTCTAGCTAAATTCATCATAAGGGATTCCCCACCTATTCATGATGAAGTGGGGATAATAATTTTCACTTGAGTTTCAACGTTGGTCAAGTAGAAGCTCGCTAGGTAGAAGCGCTCCAAAAATCTCTTGTTGGCAAGCTTAGAAGTCCAGACTCTACTTATAGAATTCAAGAGAAATTTCATATGAGGGATATACAATACTTATGGGGGGTGATCTGGTGATGTTAGAGGCAGATGAGGAGGAGGAGATCCTTTAATTAAAGATGCTAAGGACTGGTTGATGAATTGGTTTTCCAAATCAGACATTGGAGTCCGAATGAAGTAGTAATGGAAAGGGTAACATAGGTAAGGTTTTCCAATATCCTGCTCATGTGTGGACGTAGAGTTCTTTAAGTTTATTGTTTTCACTTTCAAAAATGATTTTTGGACACTGAAAATGCTATTTGACACCTAATGAGAGAGAGTTACAAGAGAGAAAAATATAAGTATAATAAGTAATATGATATGATGAAAGAGATTAAAAATAAATAATAAGTGTTAATTAAGTGTTTAGAAAAATGAAATGTTCAAAACTCATTGCTTTTTCACTCTAGGCCATTTTATTAATGTTTATGAAACTACTCTTAAAAGGAGTGGACTAGATGTTGCAAAGATTCTTGTTAGAACCTCAGTTCAAAATCTTGTTAACAAAGTGGCTTGAATTCGTATCAATGATGATAGCTGGTAATGTTCCACCTCCTAATTTCGTTGACGACTCGACGGATATAGTTCAAACAATTCAGACTCTGGGTCTGCCTCTCATAAGTTGGACTTTTCTAGTAATAAGAAGGAAATAAATTTGAATTTTCGTCATTATTTTGATTCAAATTTGGAGCTTAATAATTCTAGGCCCACAGTTCTGGTGGAGGTGTTAATCCTATGTTATTGGAGTTCCCAACCATCATAACTCTTACGAGGCAATCATTGGAGTGGCAGAAACTAATGATACATTTGAATGAATCCAAAATATTGTCTTGTCGAGGTGGCTGACTTAGATAAATTAAAAACCTGAGGGTGGGTTGTGCTAGGTTGTTTAACCAATTCTCAGGAGATTGCAGTGTGTGCCAGCAGGTTTGTCATTTGGACCAAGCCCAAGGCGGAACGTCGCCTGCCATTCTCACCTTTTTTTTTTCTAAGTTCACCCCTTACTTTTATAAAAAAGGGTCAAATGTCCATTTTGTCCTCACTTTCATTTTATTCTTTCTCTTTATCTCTTCTTACCCCACCCAACCCCCACTCTCTTCAATAGTTGAATGAACTTAGCCCCGCACCTCTCCTCTGTTCACCATCTTTTCCTCATCTCACCCTTTTTTCCTCCATTCATTGCCACCATTCTTGATGGAATTCACCCTTTGTCCACATCAGAACTCGTTTTCTCACCATTGTTTCGCTGTCTCACCATCTCGATGAGTAATTTTTTTCTTCAATTACAGATTCAACAAAAACATGTTTTCGTTATGAAATTACATAACAAAAATGTGTTTTCCTTTTGTAACTTGTTCAGTTATAAAACAAAAACACATTTATGTTTTCTTTTGATTATAAAATGTGTCTAATCCTTGCTAATTGATTCTAGGATTTCCGTTATCGACCTTAGTTGGAATACCTTTCTTTTTTTTTTATGAAAAGAATATGCCAACTGTTTGGGAGAATGTGATTGAAACATACGAATGCTTTTAAGCATCCAATAGAAGCAACTGATACTGCTTTGGGAAATTCAATAGAAGCAAATGAGAAGTATACCATAGAAAGGTTGGATATGATTCCCTAAAACACATTTCCCACTTACAGTGAATTTTTCACTATTACAAAGGTAAATTAAAAATTAAATGTTTAGTGTTGAAATTTTGTTTGATATTTATTATGTCTATGTTGTTAAACTGAGAAATGATTATTGGATTTAGGTGTTTGTAGAACATGATGATTTGTTGAAGTAGGTTCAACAAATTGGGAAAAGTGTGGATTTTTTATTGTCATAGAAAGGTTAGAGACAGGACCAAGGAGGACATTTGTTTTATTGTCTTGTGAAAGGGGTGAAAAGTATAAACAACTAAAAGAAGTGTTAACTTGTAAGTCTAATGGAACCAAAAAGTGCGATTTTCCCTTTAGACTTAAAGGAAAGTTTGTGAAAAACATCGGATGGAGACTTTTTGTACTTTGTGGATTTCATAACCACGATGTAGTCAAAACATTGTTTTGGGTCATGCATATGTGGGTTGGTTGAGTAGTGAAGAACAATCTTTGCTAGATGAAATGACCAAAAACATGGTGAAGCTTAGTCAGATTTTATTAACAATCAAAAATCAAAATCAAATAAATGTCAGCACTATCAAAACCATATATAATGCACACTAAAAATATCGTTGATAGTAAAAGGGTCCAAGAACTGAAATGCAACACCTAATGAAGTTGATGGAACATGATGAATATGTCTACTGGTATAGAAGGGTAGACACTGAAGATTTTGTTGGAGATATATTGTGGTCACATTTAGATTCCATCAAACTTTTAAATGCATTCCCCTTTATGTTGATTGTTGATACTCCCTATAAGATGAACAAATATCAGCTTTCATTAATGGAGATTGTTGGTATTACTTCAATTAACATGACCTTTTTTGTAGCGTTTGCTTATTTGAAATCTGAGCGAATAGATAACTTCATATGGGCATTAACTAATTAAGGTGAAAGGAGTGTTTATAAAAGATGATGTTTGCCTCAAGTTATTATTACTAATAGAGGCCTTGCTTCGATGAATGCATTGTAATCTATCTTTCCAATTTCAACCAACTTGTTATGTCAATTCCATATTGCTAAAAATGTCAAAGCAAAAAGCAGGATGTATGTGAGTCTCATGGAAGAATAGGACAAAGTGTTGGATGCTTGAAATTGGTTGATGCAATCTCCTAATGAATATATGTATAACCAATGCCTAATAAGCTTTGAGGAGCTTTGTTCACACTTTGTAATGCCTGTTTCTTAATAATCTGTGAATAAGTGTTTGAATAATTTAAAAGAGAAAATTTAATTTAATTTCCTTTGCAAAGAGTTAATTAAGACATGTGTTTGGTGTCTGTGTAAGTTTCAGTAGAAGAATTCTGCGGGAATTGGATCTACACTGTTGTCAGATAAGCGAAGAGATATTTGCAATGTTTTGATGGACAGTGTAGGGTTATGGAATTTAATTATAATTAATTAAGTTTAATTATGATTGAATTCTAACCAAGTTGGTAGTTTTCCTTACTTTCAAGTTAATCCTTTTCCTGATAAATCTGTTTGTTGAGAAACACGTCTAGAATCCTGTCGGATAAAGTAAATTCAATTGCCTGATTAGACAAAGTCAATTCAATTATAACTAGAAAAACTTCTAAAGAGTCATAAACTCATTTAGATTCTAATATCAATTAAATTGTTCTAATTGATGCAAGTGTTAGAAAACCCTAAACCTAATTTCACGAAACTTGGTATTTGACTGCATTTTTCACTATCAGTATGAGAAATTTAAAATCCCTACTGTCTAGACCCTACCACACGTTCCCCAAGCCCAACCGAATTAAAATAACTATTAGTCCTAAGTAAACTAGTTTAGTTGCAAGCTAATTAGAACCTTATTCCCAAATTCCTACAACTAGTTATGTCATGGTATCCTTATATACCAAAAAAAACCGCTAACCTACCCATTGTTTCCTCCCTTGGTCGTCCACCCCCTTTCCTTGGAGAAGGTGAAATTTGTTTTCCATTTTAATTCAAACATACCTTCTAATTTGCTAGTTATCAAAATGCCCTCCTTTAGTGTCTTGAAACAAGCTTTAAAACACAACAACTTTCTTCATTTTCTTCTCTTGAAACTATGAGCTAGAGAGAAGAGAGAGCCTTGTTCAAAATTTCTGTAAGTGTTGGAAGAGAAGGTAGAAGCTAGGGTATCCAAGAAGTGGTGCTAGGTAAAGCTCCATCCTTTTCATTCCTTCATCTTTTCTTTTCTATCAAGGTCTAAGTGGTCTAAGTATTTTCTTTACTTCCTTGGTTCTAAACTTTGTTCCTTCTTGTGCTTAATGTCTATATCAACCATTTTTGGTGCTGGTTGGTGGCTCACCTTACCAAAATTTGAAGGAGATTCTCCCTTTGTTCCAAAAAAACCCTCTTGCAAGCTTAAAGGATCTTAACATATTGTAAGGAAAGCTAACCCTTTTCTATGTGTTTGAACTGTGGTTGATGTTTTTTGATATGGTTTGTTGCTTAAAAATATTGTTGGTATTTTTAAAAGTTACTAACTTGTTGAAAGAAAACATTTTTGTGCTTGAGTATAACATGTTCCTGATGCTGTTTTGTTTTCCTGTTTAAGCATGGTGCACTATTTTTGTGATGTCTGGAGCTATGGTTAATATTTTGTTTTGTTGTAAACTACACAAAATTTGTTCCAAAATGGACTCAAGAAATGCGTTAAAAGGTTAAGTAACGAAAAAGCTAAGCCTTTTGAAAGTTGTGCATGCTCTCTGAAAAGGCTGACTCGATAGTGTGTAATAAAACGTAAGTTTGAAAGATTCAGTTGTGTACTTAAGAAACTCTTTGAACTAACAAAAAGTAGACACAAAAATCTTTCCAAGCATGTATGGTTTGCCTATATTTGGTTTAGTTTTCTATTTTTAATGATTTTTCGAAATTGAAGGTTGTACTTGTTTCCTGATTGAAAGTGTTTTTGAGAACTATGAACTTTCAAAAATCATATAAAATCATGTGGACTTGGTTTTTGGTGTTCTTGGTCATTTTGAAAATATTTTTAAGTGTAATTTCATAAAATAAAAGGTTTGTACTCTTTAAAGTTTCAGTTGGACATGAAAAATGGCAAGACATGCTCACTGGTCTTCTAGTAGGTTATCCTGACCTTATTGTCTTTTTATTTTTGTATCTTTTTTTATAGATTTTTTCTTGAGGTGATCTTTGTTGTTTTAGAAAATAGACAAAATTTTCTTTCCAACCATACATGGATCATGTTAAGAAAAAAATTTTCACTACCCCAAAATGATTTTCAAATAAAGTCTAAAATCTAGAGCCACTGGAATCTGTTTTAGAAATAAGTTTTAATAACATTGTATAACTTTATAAAAATCCTATCTTTTGTGCTAAAACTTAATGGTGGATCTTTTAAATAAAAGTTAAATATGAATTTCAATAAAATATATCATTTACTGTTTTACATATTTTAAAATATATTTTTGGTAATTTAATTAAAAGAAATTTATAATAAGGATCAATAGACTATGTTTTACTAAAAATCTAAAGCCTAAGCTTTAACTTGATAATTTCATAAATGTATTTCCTATTTAATTTTTATTTTAATATTATAAATATAGAATTTATATTAATATATATTAGGCTTGGTAAGTTTTGGATTAAAAGAGTTTCTTAGCAAAAGTTGCTAAAGGCATGACTTGTTGTATATTTGTGACTTGATGACATGTTGACTATGTTGTGAAAACTGTTGATAAATGGCTTCTCTAGGTGTGAACGATAAGCGGTTGTTGATATATGTTGCCATCAATGTCTGTTTATGATGAGATGTTTGTCATGCACGCATGCATTGTTGTATGAGCATGTGGTACCGAAGGTGTAGGTATTCACAGGATTATGGTGCTAGTCGGGTGTGAAAGCTTGAGGACTATGGATGGCACGATTCCACAGGAGACCGGGGCCTTGCAAACCCTGTGTCGTGGTGGCGATTCCCCATATGGAAATCTTGACAAAGAGCACTAGTTCCTATGATCAGTGGCCGGTATTCCCCAAATGGTTTAGGCACGTGCCTTTTTGAAAACCCTAATAAGGGTATCTGTGTTTATTATACCATGATTAAGGAATATCTAGGCTGGTCGCTCAGTTTTTAGATTTCCATGGAGAGTCTAGGATTCATGGTCTGCATTGCATATTTGGTAATACTTTAATCAAGAATAATAAATGAAAAATCTTGGTGTGTTTATCTTGATTGGATGTATGCTTATTGTATGCTTAGTATGATGTATGTTTTGAATGCTATGTTTGTGTCTTTTGTGTAGCTTATCCTTGCTTGTGTGTTTTGTGTGTGTGTGACTGTGATGATCGCAATTGCCTTAATCGCGGAAGTAGACGGCGTTTCCCCCGCAAAGTGATGCCTTTAGTGTGGAGCTGACACCTACCATCCACGATGGGCGAGATGGTTGGACGATTGATGCTGATGCCCATCAAGCATGTTTTGATGGCCTGCTTCTCACCTGCTACATGCCATGCGATGTCCTGATTTCCATGATTCTGATTATGATTTGGGTGGATTTCTCAGAGTTTGCTCGAGAGGTTCTGCATCCCCCTTCTGCTTTTCCTACACGTACACTTGCTCTTCATCGAGTGGGTAATGCTCACAAGTATTGGAGGCTTTTCAACACGTGCGCTTCTTGTGGACGTGGACATGGACGTGGATGTGGACATGGATGAGGCTCGGGTCGGGTTTCTTTTGCGGGAGACGACGACAATGACGATGCACCCTCTAGCTTTCCTCATTGTCTCTAGGAGACAATATAGCTTGTACTGTATCTTTTGAGTAGAGGTGACTAGTATAGGGAATGAGTCATGTATTCCCTCCCCCTTTTGTGTTGCATTTTGATTTCATTGTCACACACCTCTCCCACTATCCTATTTGATGTTTTCATGGTTATGTTAGATCTTTATGGCTATGTATCCAGTACTTTGCATGCTAGACATGCTATCTTATGTATGGTTATATGTTATATTTTATCTTCATGTATGGCTTTCTTTTGCGATGCGTTGATAATAAACCGATTTGTATTGAGAAAAAAAAACTTATTCATATTTTCACAAGCAAGTTAATAAAGAGTTTTTCCTAATTGAACTTAAAATTAATATAAGCGACTAGCTAGCAATTTTCTTTTCATTGTTCCATTATGATGATTTATTGTGATCAGTATGGCGAGTCATCACACACTTTCCTTTATTCATTAACTATGTGAAAAATACATGGTGGATACCTCATAAGGAGAAGTTTATCACGACATGGATAAATCGGGTGATGGATCTTGAAAGTACAACATTTAATAGGTATTTGTAGTAATTGTTATATTAATTTGACCTCTATTAATGTGTATAATAATACACTTTTGTTGACAATGCGTATTCTTCTAACAGGGTTGAGGGTGCACATGTAATATTGAAGATGTTACTTCGAGATAACATGGGAGACTTATGTATTTATTAGGATGCAATGAATAATATGCTCATATTACAACACATTGAAATAAAGGCATCATTTCAAAAAATCATCAATGTATTGGATCATAGGTTTAATAGTAGATTCTACCAGAAGTTAAGAGGCTTTGTGTCAACAGAAGCATAGAACCTGATGTTCAATGAGTATAAACGTGTTAACACTGTTGGTGTTGACAATTATGCTTGTGGCTGCACACTAAGAACTACTCATGGACTACCTTATGCATGAGAACTTACTAGATATAGCAATATGTTTGGCTACATTCTATTGCGGTCCATTCATGCTCATTGGAGGAGGTTAATTATCAATTTTTGCAGATGAAATGAAACATTGCTGGAGAGACTTATCATTTACATATGATGTCAATGTATTTTTAAAGCAATTTTTAAAATTTGGCATGTCTGGAAAAATTACATTGAAGACTAAAGTCTATGAACTAGGATTTGCAAATACCACTTCAATGTGTCCTACTTTAGAGAAGGTAAAAACAAAGAGAGCACCAAAGTCAAAGAAATCCAGTAAACGTCTTCCTTTGTTGTGGGAGCAAGTTGATGCAATGCACACGGTTGTAGATAGTTCGTCATCTCCTAATGTGCATCACAAAGTAGTCCATGATGGTAAATGCAAAAAGGTGTGCCATTTATAGATGAATTTCATAATGAGTTGTATGAATGTATTGTTTGTAATGTTGATGTAAGAGCAGACGAGAATTGCAGTTACCAGGCAATGGTGCCATTACTAAAGGTGAGGAATCTTGGCCTTTAATATGTGATTATTTGTTTCAAAAACTTCAGTGGTGACACATTGAATATGCTCAACTCTTTGGTAGAGAACAACGAGTGGTTGAATTAAAGACCTCTTTGTATGTTGACAAGGGCACAGTAACAAAGTTTGATAAGTGGACGACAATTCCTAACATGAGTTATGTTATTGCTACCCGGTATAATGTCATGTTAGTCCACTTATCCATGCTACAAAGCTGGACATTTTTTTCGCTTAGGAGTCAACCCTCATCTCCTTCACATCATCAGCTTATTGTTATTAGATTTGTTCATGGTTGTCACTTTGTATAGGTATACATTTTCCAATTATTCTATTATTTAGCATTTTAAGTATGTAAATTTGTTCACTAACTTTATTTAATTATATCCTTTTATAGGTTTATTTAAAGGATGGAACTTTCTTACTTATTGTATCACAATGACATAGATACTACAATAAAAATGCTCGTTCATGGCAAATTTCATTCTTAGACCGCATATAATAGTTCAATTCTTTATTTCTAATTAGGGGAGATGAATATGTAGTAAATATTACTAAAGATTCATTGTAATCATATACTCATTTATATTTACTTTCTCATAGCACACAAACTAATTATTGTCAGACTAATTCCTTTTATGATAATGAATGTGTTGGTGTTGATTGCTATTTGATAATATTGATGCTAGATTTTGTTTTTGTTATTTGATATGCAGCTTATTGTGTGTTATCCAATATGGAGTTGGTGTGTTTTTATTTGAAATGGAGTCTGTGCCTATCTCTACCATATATTGTCTATCAAAATACATAACAAAAATACGTTTTTGTTGTATATCTTAAAACTATACACAAAGAAAATCCATTTTCGTTGTGTATTTTAGAACTATACACAACTGAAACACGTTTTTGTTGTGTATACTTTTAAGATACACAACAAAAATGTGTTTTTGATGTGTTATAATGGGTACACAATGGAAACATGTTTTTGTTGTGCACAATTCACAACGAATACGTGTTTCTATTGTCTATTGGGGCCACACCCCTTAACACCATGGAAACATGTTTCCATTGTGTATTTTGTACGACAAAAACTTATTTCTGTCAGGAGTTTTTTGTAAAAAAAAAAAAACAAGGGGGTGAACTTAGCCAAAAATGGAGTGAAAATAACATCCCTTTATTAAACCTCCTCAGCCCAACTTTAGATTGGTTCATAGTTGGTAATTTGGAGAGCATTCGCAGAATAGTGGCCCTCATATAGGGTTTCATAATAAAAAGAAGCCCAACATTGATGCCTCTAGAAGCAGAAGCTTGGTAATGGTATGGAAGAAGCCAAACAAGCTGAGGGGATTTCAAGTTTCGTTCCCTACTGGTTATGGTTTTAGAATAGACCATTCACGAGCTTTGCAGAATAGTATGACTTTATTAAGTGAGTCAATTTTAGATTTGAATTTTAGACTTCATAATTAGAAATTGGTTTCAAAAAAATTAGGGGATAAACTACTGTAAAAAATTTGGGAAATGAGCAAATTATTGGATGTTATGTTAGGTTCCGAATATAAGGTACAAGACTTGAGTCCTATATTGGAAGTATGAGATTATGGTGTGGAATTTATAAGGCCTTGAACTTTCAAACAACAACAACTACCTTTTGTGACTTGATTCCATCAATGTTCTTATTAATTGATATTGTCCTAATGAATAGGAATGGAGCAATTATGAGATTTTTTACTTTTGAGAAAAATTTGAAGCTTCTTAAAGAGAAACTCATGATTTGTTCAAATGGAGGAAGAGTATTGATAAAGAGGCGAAATATTACAAAGTTGTAGAGAAATTGGAGCTTGAAAGACTTGTCAATTTCTTCCATGAGCCAAATGTGTACACAAAAAAGGATGCTAATTCTTTCTTCTTTTTTTGCATGCTTACATTAGGCTTCAGTGACATAAAAATAACATCACAACCTTACTCTTAGGGGATAGATGGGTTGAAGGAGTCAAAGAGGTTAAATTGAAAGTCATATGCCATCTCTAGAAGTTGTTCTCAACACCTTTTATATACTGGACCGAATTTATTTTGCTTAATTTTATTCATAGGATAATTCCTTGCTTATCTTATCACTTATGAAATAGAAGAATAGTTTGAAGCTATGATAAAGCTATAAGCTAGTTTCAACTTTAATTTCTTCAAAAAATTTATGATCTCATTCTCATCCAAGGTGAGGTTCATGGCTTAGTTGAAGAATTTTATCCTAATGCTAAAATATTATTTATATTTTTGCATTCAAATATTATTTATATTTTATCATAATGCTAAAATATAAATAATATTTTAGGTAGGAATGTAGGATCTTATGATTCGATTTATGATCCCCAAGGTAAGAGTTTTCACCTCACTCCCAATCCTAGGTAAGATTTGTAATAGCCCACAATTGCTACTTATCTAACATCACTAAGCCACCAAGTTATTTTAATTTATTAAAACTATTTATTAATGTATTTATGAAAATGTGAATAAATTTTTTGCCATCAAATAAACATCAGCAACATAATAAAATGATAATGCATAACGAAACATAACATACATACATATCATGTATCAAGTACATAACCAGATTGTAGTATGTGGTCACAGATCAGTCTTACCAACATATCAAGTTAAACTATTAACGGGCACATACAATATACATCAAAAGAACCAGCTAACCATTAGTATTAAGTATCTTTAACAAAAAAAGTGAGGTGCATGAATAATTGCTCATGAACCCGCCATAAATATACATCAAAGGGGGAAGGGGGTACATCAACTCACTCCCTATGTTGGCCAAAACTATACAAAACAACAATATAACTCACTTGTCCTCTGAGGACAATAAGATGTTGATGGGCCATCATCATCACCAGCAAAGTAGTGGCCTTTACTAAAGCCTCTAGGTACAAAACGTGCAAACAACTATCCATCGAAGCGAACTTTGCCCACCTTTGAAACCATGCTCTACCTTGCGAAGTCCCTTAGATGGTAGGAATTAACTCGATGCTAAATGGCTTGGGTATCCAATCCGCCACCATCTATTCCCGCAATAATGATTTACTGCGATCATCATAGTCATATACGCATAAACAAATAATGCAAGGATAAGCTACCTAAAAATAATCACATATAATAGATATAACACTATTTCAAGCAAGATAAATGTATATATAACAACAGATCATAGCATAATCATTAACCAATTTCACATAAACACAATATTAAACAATTCGCATATATCATACCAAAGCACAAGATCAAGGATGATATGTCATGAATGAAACAACTACTCCATGGAGAATCCACAACGAGTGACCAGGGAGACATATCCTTTAATCATGGTAAACATCCAACACCCATCATGGGCTCACAACGGCACATGTCAAAACCATTTAAGGGATATCGAAACTAATTTATGGAATGATATAGTGGCTCGTCAAGTGTTAACCTATTGACAAGCGTACCAATCGTACAAGTAGACAGTGATGAATAGGAGTATCATTTCCTAAAGGACTTGATCAATACTAGGTGTTTACGCTATTTGTTGTAACAAGGAAGGTATTCAAGAAAAAGTTAAATATTTTTTTTTATTAAAGAATTTTAACGAGCACGTGGAATGCATGAAGTAAAAATTAATAACAGCAATAAAAAATGTTGGGATTTGACTTTACTAAATCATCCTTTCATGCATACAAAGGTTAATAATTAAGTCAATGATTCATTCATTACCAAAAACCATACAAGTATCTAATCCCTAATCCCTTAGAAGAATAGATCTAAATCAATTAGTTAAACTTACCAATTCCTTGATTAGCTTAGCTAACTATCTTATTTTAAGAGCAGAGGTTAATAAATGGCTAATGACCCATGTTCCATTCCTAGATACACGATTCATTAGGTGTTTACTCTAGATCTAGTGTAATAAAATTGTTTTCTAACAAATCCAAACACTAAAAATCATATTTTGGGAGATCAGGCCACAATAAGCTTTAAGAGCAGAAGCAAAACACGAATGAATAAAACATAAACATTCAATAAATGACTTAAGAAGTATACATGAAAATAGGTTTAGTACATCAAACCCTAACTAAGGTCAATCTAGCTACTCATGGTGTCAAGGAGCAGCCAGAAGGAGATGAAGAAAGTAGATCGCGACTCTATGGAGTGCTTTCCAACTAAATCCAAGGCTTCCAAGTGGCAGGAGAAGATGAGCTCCTCGTTCCAGAGATAAAATCTTCATTTTGTTCTCCAAAAAGACCCACCAGTGCCCTAATGCCACTCAGCAAGTCATTAAATGAGCTAGCCCATTTTGTTGAGCGAAAACAACTCCCGTTCAACGAATACCCAAATTTTGTGGCTCTAGGGCACCTATTCCGCTAAGTGAGAAATGCTCTCATTGAGCAAATTCGTTAACTACAGATTCTTCTTCCCTCTAGAACTCATAATTTTGCTAAGCGAAAGTCATGCTCACTCAGCGACCTCTTCTTAATGTACACTCTTTTAGCAGTTCCAATCCCATTCCTTCAAATCCTACAAAAAATAAGATGAGATCAAAAGTCAAGTGCTCAAAATTCAAGGCATCCACCCACTGACCTACTCTATTTACATTTAGCTAAAACTGGGGTCAATTAAAGTCTTAAGTAAAGGTAAAAGATTTTCCAGTACATAAATACACACCTAAAAAGTGTGTAAAAATGCCATTTATCATCAAGATAGGCATACGTGAGTAGTGGCTTACCATGACATAGGAACTGCATCACCCTGGCCTACAATGTGGGATTCTCTCGTCTACCTATCCACAAGGAAGTCCATCCTCCACTTTCCCGCACTAGGAATAAGGCCCCACTAAGTAGCCCTAAACTTACGTGTGTACTTACCACACAACATAAGCTATAGACTCATACATGTATGCATGGGCATTTTCCATCAACGTCAACAATTTTATAACAACCACATGACATTAACATCTTTAAGCACAACACTTATACTTGTTATAACAACATTAATAACCACATAGAATTCTATCCAGAGTGACTTCTATAGCAACAGGATCCTATCCAAAGCAATCCCTAATAAGGATAAGCCAAGGTCCTATTCAAAGTGACCTCAACTTAGCAAAGGCCCTATCCAAAGCGACCTTGCTCAACAACAAATCAAGACCCTATCTAGAGCGATCTCAACCCACAGAATGAATCAATCTTTTCACTTTATAAATTACTCAGTCCCATATAAATTAATCCTATAAAAGAATTTCTTGAAAATCCTTTAATTATATGTAATTTTTAACTTAAAATCATTAACTTATTTTCAAGATTCAAAAATATAAGAATTTACATTATTATTGTTTTAAATTTAATTAAATATCCAAAAATACTAAGTAATTGCCAAAAATAATTAAAATATATAATTTTAACTTAGAAATACAGAGTTGGTAACTACATAAATTTTATAACAAATTTTGGAAGAAAATTTGAAAAATTGAACAATTAATCCAATTGAAATCTTTTAAAGTTTTTAAGGAAAATCAAGGAACTAAGTCCCTGATTTAGGTCAAATTTGAAAACAAATTTGAACAAGCAAATGATTTTTGTTAAATACAAAATATAGCTCTTTGTATAGATCTTTAAGTCTATTTTCCAGAACATCCAACCATTTTTCTAACAAAAATCTATAAAAATTACAATTAACTAAAACCGAGAGAGGTTTGACTGCCCTACTAGAAGAATAGTCAACTTCCACTTTATTTTTCATGATCAATTTCAAACATTTTTTAACAAATCTTTTCATCACTTTAAAGAATTTTAAGTCTAGTTTTCATATTGACCACAAGCACTCAAAAATATGATGTGTGCAATTTATAATGATTCTATCTCCAAAACTGTTTCAAGGCCAAATCTAGCCAGAACAAAGCACTAGGCCAAACTTGCAAAAATCACCAAAAATTGAAAATAGCATAAAAATGTACATATGATATATCCACTTAAAGCTTAAAAATATAGTTTTTGGTCATTCAAGAAAGTTTATGAAAAACCCAACACAAAATTCCAACAACTCAAAAAGATCCACATTGTTCATTTGTGTTTTCTAAATAGCATAGGGTCAACTTGTAAAGGATGTAATTTTTTCTTTTCTTAACTTTTTTAGGTGCTTCTTGAGCCTATTTTGTAGCCTTTTGTGTCTACTTCGTGTAGGAGGGGAAGGGTGCTATTCAGTCAGCTTAAGGTAGAAAGGGGTCTATTTTGACTAAAATAGCCTTGGTTAAAGAGAAAAGTGAAGGTGAAAAGTACAAGGTAAAAAAAAATGAAAACTTGTAGGCTAAGTTGTCTCCAAAAAAATTAGAATAGCTTCTCTAAGAAGCCCATTAGGTCTGGCCAAGGGGTGAAGGTGTGACACATATATACAGTATTAAGGAAGAGAAAATTTTAATTTCTACACTAGCAAAGAATGCACAGATAATTTATAAAGAATTCTATCGAGATTTCATGAATTATACAAATTTTAAATCAAATAAAATATTACTATTCAAAATGTAATATTTGATGAATATTGGCTCATTTAAAATGATTTTGCGTGATTTTGGGATATCTTTATTTGAATTATGAAGTCGGTGTCTTCTTGTTCTGAAGTTCAGGTCTTAAACATGATCAAATTCGAATAAAAACATGATTTTTAACTCAAACAAGGAAAGCTCATTAAGCACTATTGAATATGATTATAATTAAATTCTCAAGTCACCACATTAACTATCAGCTTTCATAGTTTTTTTCTTACACTGTCAATCACTAAATAGACTTAATTTCTACATTAATCCTCTACAAAAATTCAAGTAGAAAATAACACTTATTTTCAATTATTTATTAATACTAAAATTAAATTAAATTTTTTCCTTTTCAATTATTCAATCACTTATTCACAAATTAGCAAGAAAAATAGGTCTTACAATCCTCCCCAACAAGAAAAACTTTGTCCTCGAAATTTTGCTTACCAGGGAAGAGATCAGGGTATTGTTCTCTCATCTTATCTTCTAGCTCCCATGTAACATCTCCTAAAGCATCGATCACTTCACCCAACCTTGACAATACTAATATCTTTCCCTTCTACGTTGCTTAATCCTTTAGTGCTCAACCCTAACAAGTCTAGCCTCATACACCAAATAAGGCTCAATAACATGTGTGGGGTCATGAGTATATTTTCTCAACTGGGAAACATGAATGACATCATGAATATTAGATACGAAAGGGGGTAAAACTATCTGATAAGCAACAAGACCTACTCAATGAAGAATTTGGTAGGGTCTAATGAATTTAGGAATAAGTTTCCTGCATTTTATCGCTTTGCCTACCTCAATCATAGGTGTGACTCTCAAGAAAACATGGTCACCTTCAAACTTAAGGGATCTTCTACGCTGATTAGCATAGGATTTTTGGCGACTTTGAACAGTCTGTATGTTCTCTTGAATTCTCTTAACTTTATTTATAGTTTGTTGTACTAACTCAAGTTTAACCACCAAACTCTTTCTATCTTGATACCAACACAATGACATCCTACACCTTCTACTATACATAACCTTAAAAGGTGCCATACCTATACTAGCATGAAAACTGTTACTGTAGGTGAATTTCACCAAAGCTACAACTTCATCCCAACAACCTAGATGCTCTAACACATAAGCCCTTAAAAGATCCTCTAAACTCTGTATCGTCTTCTTAGATTGACCATTAGTCTAAGGGTGATAAGCAGAACTCAACATCAACTTTGTACCTAAAGCTTGATGCAAACTTTTCCAAAACCTTGATGTAAGCCTTGGATCTTTATCAGATATGATACTTGATGGTACTCCATGCAAACAAACTACTTCCTTTATATATAATTGAGTCAGTCTCTCCAAAGGATACTTAATGTTAATAGGGATAAAACAAGCACACTTCGTCAACTTATCAATAATGACCCATATATCATCAAAACCTCTTGTCATCCTAGGCAAACTTACCACAAAATTAATGGCTATATATGCTATCCCACTTCCATTCAAGAACTTTTATTGTCTTCAACATACCTTTGGGCCTTTGGTGTTCCACTTTTGCTTTCTGATAAGTCTGACAAGCTGCAACATACTCTGCTATATCTTTCTTTATACTAGACCACCAAAACACCTTCAAATATTGATACATTTTCATCATACTAGGATGCAAACTAAGCTTACTCTTATGACCTTCATCTAAAACAGGCCTCTTAATCTCTTGATCCCTTGGTATACAAACATGGCTTCTAAACCTCAAGACACCATCATCACTTAAACTAAACCACCTTATCTATTCCTAATAGCTCTTTATGTATTGTATTCTACTCTACCTGATATTTTTCTCCATGTAACATAGCCTAACCGTTAAGGCCCAATTGTTTCAAGGCTCACTTAAGAAGAGATATAGTCCCTATAGATGACATAATTGATAGCATAATCGGCAGAAGGCAAGCCTAAAAATTATATAACACAATATCACGATCACCAAATTGGGTTTTAAGTTTTATGCTGAGAAAAATACTAGCAACACATCTCTGACAAACTCTTTTGAACATGTTCTCTATCATTGGCTAAAATTTATTTGAAATTGCAATTTTCTATAGATCCCACTTCATATTTAATAACTCTCTCTCCTGATTTTGTTGTTTTTAATAAATTTCAACCAATAATAAAGTGTGTTAGTAAGTGTGTATTAGAGAGTGTGTTGTTAGCATTCCTCTTTATGCTAAATATTGACTAGTTGTAGTTTTATGGTAAAAATAAATACTAGCAACATATACCCTTAGGTTCAAAATTATTGATATTTTAATCTTTATTTTTTTTTGTTTTAAAACTATTAATGTTTTATAAATTTTAAATCTCATTAATTATTTTTTCCATATATACTCCTGTTTCATAATCATGTCTTACTCCACAACTACTCCGATAATAAATACTAAATAGGGATATTTTAGATTAAATATACTAATTTTTGGATAGTATTAAATATTTTTTAAGATATGTGCATATTAACCTTATTAAAGATCAATAGTCTTGGATGGGAGGAGGTACTTTCTACCACATACTTTATTATTGGCTAAACTTTATTGGAAATCACAAATTTTTACAGGTCACACTTCATATTTAATGAGTCTCTCGATTTTGTAGTTTTTAATAAATTTTAATCAATAGTAAAGTGTGTGTTCGAACCCACTAAGGTTTAGGGGTGTTCAAAAAATCCAAACCGAATTGGATTACTGTACAACCAAACTAAACCGAATCGGTTTAGAACTAAACCAATTGAATAAAACCGAACTGAACCATTTTTTAAAATAGGTTCGTTTCAAACTAAACCGTTTTATAAATAATGTTCGGTGCACTGATAACCGAACCGTTTTTATAAATCTCTAACACTAAATCATTTGGTCACTTCTTAGTTTTCAAGTCACGCACACGACCAGACGACCAGTAACAACGACATTGTCAACACGCTTACGACTCACGACCTAGTGCTGACCCACAACCACGACGACCGAACAAACAAGAGTCCACCATAAATCTGAGTTCTGACTTTTGAGTTAAGAGGCTAAGTTGAGTGGGTTCCCAATTTCCTATTCTCTTCTCTAGTTCTAAGAATCTTCTCATTCTAAGAACCCTAAATTCCTAATTTCCACTTTCTAGCTCCTAATTTCTTAATTCCTAACGATACTAAGAACACTAATTTGCAGTTTGTAGAAGCTGTTTTGTTAGAGATACGAGCAAGCCCACACCACACTACCATAGGTATATTTTGCTTTCAAATACTGTAGATGTTTAAACTATTGTGTAAGTTTTAAAAGTCCAAATATTTAATCAAGCACTTTATCTGGGTCATTATTTTCATTCATCACAGGCTCGCACAGGGAAGCACAAGATGGATGTGCTGTATTTTGGAAAGACAAGTTGTAGGTTTCCCTTACCCGTAAATCATTTAAGTAATCGAGTTTTTGTATCCTATATTAATCAATTTATTTAATATCTTACATTGTTGACCTTTGACAATAAGTAAATGAGCTGCCTAAATATTCCGTGATTCAACAGAATACCAATATCTTACATTGTCTTTTATTAAAAGGATTTATGATTTGTGATGCAAAGTTTTACCCCCTTCTTTTAAATTCTGTTGTACCTCCTGTATACTCTGCAGACATGTGTTCTTGCTGCAATGAACCCAATTGTTTTAGGTTTTGTTTTTATATCTTATTACTCTTGCATTATCAATTTACAGGAAAACCATGATAAAAAAGAATCTGCCACACGTAACCTAACAACAATGTAAGTTTTACATGTCTCAAATGGTTAATATGAACCAATTATTTGTTTCTTTAACATATCTTTTGCATACCACTTGGAGTATTTCTATTCCATTGTCCTGTGACTAGTTTCTATTATTTTCTACTTTTCTTCAAACCTTTATTTTATCTTTAATTTTTAGCAGCAAGCTAGTTTAAAACTGAAAGTTTTGGGAAGAATAATACATACAATCATGTATTTTCATTTGCTCACACACACACACATGGTGCCTATCTCATGACCAATGATTTTTCATATTTTCCACTTAGTAACTAATTTGATCTACATCTATAGGGCACCATCCACAGTAAAAAGAAAATTTGTTTGTGTACTTGTTACTAAAATAGTAAATTTTCTCATCCTTCCAATTGTACTGCTTATTGGTCTACTTGTTTTTGTATTATGATATAGTTATTTATTTTTCTGAGGGTCATATATTTGTCTATTTATGCAGAATTGTAGATTAGGAAATCACTTGTTGTTTCTAGGTTGAAGGATTATGATTATTCACAGTTTAGATTAGTCACAATTGCACTTTAGAGATTTAGCTTTAAGGTTTGTATACTTAATATTACTTTTCATGAACCAACTCTCTCCAATAGCTCAAGTTGTTAGGTGGAGGAAAAAGAATGATTTTATTACATCTCTAACAATAACTAATAATATTTTTTAAGTTATTGAGTCTTTTGATGTTTATTTTCTAATGTTCCACTTGTTTTTATCTTATGTGTTCTTTGCACAGCACACATCTTGATCAAAGTGGTCATTTATCATCATTCATTTCTTCCAAAATCCAAACCATAATCCCACTTGTGCAGTTGTGCTTCCTTTTTTAGGTATGGAACCAAACCCCACTTATATGAGTTTTTCATTTGATATTTGCAATACACAGAGACTATAAGACTGTTGTATCCATTCATGCAAAGTGATTTTTTTGTTATGAAACTTGAGTTCCCTCATACTGCTTGATTTTGTTCAAACAACTATCATATGAAACTATCATTTATTTTCTCTATTTTTTGAGACTGTGGTTTCTAATAGAATTTCATTTCAACTGTAGAACAATTACATGGATGAGCAAAATGACACTTTAGCCTCTGACACAGCGGAGCATTTAGTTGAGTAGATGTTACCGCCTCGCTCTGAAGGGCATAAAAATCGATCTAGTGTATAGGATCACTTCAGTGAGAAGCCGAAGCCCAACTTAAATAAGAAAGGTAAATGTAACCATTGTGGAACTTTGATTAAATTTGAGAATGGAATGAGTGCTATGAGAACTCATTTAGGTAGATGCAAGGGTATTCAAGATAAGGATGTGAGCAAGAAGCAAAAATCTGATTCATCTGCAACAATTGTCTCTTCTCCTTCTTTGGCCAGGTCCAAAATTGACCCAGAAGCATGCATGAATACAATTATCAAAATGTTTATGGCTATGGAGCTCCCCTTTTGAAGTATTGAGCATGAAGCTTTTCGTGAATTTTTGAACATTATAGCACCATCTCTTAATGTCTTCTCATGCCTACCCTAGCACGCCATATTTTAAACTTTGGGATAGTGAAAAAGCAAAGCTAAAGAAATTTCTTTCCCAACATTGCCATAGGGTTTGCCTCACCACTGACACATGGACTTCATCTCAAAATCTGAGTTATATGTGCTTGACAGCTCATTTTATTGACAACAACTGGAAGTTCCATAAGAAGGTGCTAAATTTTTGTCAAGTTACAAGTCACTTAGGAAAGTCTATGGCTAAGATGGTTGAGCATTGCTTGAGTAGTTGGGGGTTGAATTGTGTTCTTACTTTGACAGTTGATAATGCCTCATCAAATGATGTTGCAATCCAATATCTTAAGAAAAGGCTAATGTCTTGGGACAATTTGGTTATGAAGGGGGACTATATTCACATGCATTGTTGTGCGCATATTCTAAATTTGATTGTGAAAGATGGTTTTAAGGAGAATATTAATGCTATTCTGAGAATTTGTGCAGCCGTCAAATATATAAGATCTTCCCCATCTAGGTTGTCTACATTCAAGGCATGTGTTGGGCAGCAGAACATTGAATATAAAGGCCTTGTTTGCTTGGATGTGGAAACTAGATGGAGTTCTACCTATTTGATGTTGGAGGCTATGTCAAAACATCATAAAGCATTTGAAGAGCTTGAGATGCAAGATAAAAAATATACCAAAGGGTTAGAAAAAGGGAAGGGTGTTCCTACATATGGTGATTGGGAATTTGTGCGTGCAATCTTACCATTCTGAGGTTGTTTTATGATGCTACATTATGCATTTCTGGTTTAGCTTATGTGACTAGTAACATGTACATGTTTAAGGCATTTTTGGAATTGGAAGAAAGATCAAACAAATGTGTACTTTGAAGGATACAAAGGTAAGCATGATGGCTAAAATATGAAGAAGTATGATAAGTATTGAGGCAATCCTGATCGTTTGAACATGTTTTTATTGATTGCTCTTGTGTTGCATCCTAGATACAAATTATAATTCTTGCATTGGTTGATTAATCAATGTTTTGATGGTGACGTAGCATCCAAGTTTAAAGATAAAGTGAAATCTAGTTTGAGATTACTTTTTGAAGAGTATAATGGTGGGAGAGATGAGTTTGAAGCTAACTCACAAGATGCTCATCTTAATGAAGAAGGTGTCGATGATCTTTATGGCTTTAACCAATTTTTTCAATCAACTGGCTCTAATAAATCTGAATTAAATAATACTTGGAGGAGGCTTTAGAAGAGAGTCATGGAGATTTGGATATTTTAAATTGGTGGAAGCTAAACTTGGGTTTCTTGCAAATATGGCAAGAGATTTGCTTGTTATACCTGTCTCTATCGTGGCCTCTGAATCTGCCTTTAGTACTAGAGGAAGAGTTCTTGATCCGTATCGCAGTTCTCTTACATCGCAAATAATGGAAGCACTTGTTTACACGTAAGATTGGCTTAAAGGAACACCCTCACCATTGTCTCCAAATGAAATTAAGCTTTTTGAAGAGCTAGAGAAATTTGAACAAGGTAACAGGATTCGTTTTATAATATATTATTGTATTATGTACTTATTATAATATGACGATAACTAAGGTTGCTTTTCTTCATTTTGTAGAAATGATTCCCTCACAGGAAGTTGCTTATTCAGCCTCCTCCATTACACTTGATGATGACTGAAGAATGAAGATTGCTTCTTTTTTCATTTCTTTTTGTTATTAGGATCATTATGTTTTGGAAATTTTAATTCTTGTTTAATGTTTAAGATCTTTTTCAAATTACTTTTGATGTATTTTTTTTTATTTGTTTAATGTTATTGGTTGTATTTGATGCGTTGTTAGTGCAACTACATGCTTATTGGGCTTTTGTTCAACTTTTTAGTCATATTTTTTCCCTCTAGTTGTTGTTGTATTGCTGCATGTTTTGGTGTTGCATGTTATAGGATATTGCACCAAGCATTGAATCATCACAGCAACACACACAAGTATCAACCCCTTCAAGTGTCCAACCATCACCACAACCCAGTTAGGTATAATTTAATGTGTCTAGTTTTGATCATTTTGTGATATGGTAGGTTTTGAATAATGTGTCTAGTTTCCTGTATCTATTTGCTTTTTTTGTTTTGTTTTAGGCTACAACTTGTCAAACTAGATTTTCACTCATGCTAGAATTTAATTTTCAGTTCATGGTGCTGTAGTGTTTACTATTTCTTTAACTTCTAATGGAACTTTTTATTGTCCTCTTTTTGTGTGTCATGGTTTTATTAGGAACATATACTGCACATACTACTTTCCAATAATAATATTTGATAAGTTGAAACTTTTCCTACTAAAAAACTGGTTTTAAAACCATTTGAAACCAGTTTGGGATTAGTTTGGTTTTCAAAATTGGTTTTAAACCAGTTCAATTCAGAAATTGGTTCGAAATTGATCCATTAAATCGGTTTAGTTTAAACTGGTTCTGTAAAGTAGTTCGTCTCGAGATCCTTTCGAACTGATCCATTTAAAACAATTCGGTTCGGTTCGATTTTTAAAAAAAATCGAACCATGCACACCTCTACTAGGGTTAGCCTATTGGTGAAGAGGTTTGGATTGTAAGAAAAAGATCATAATGTCATCATTGTACACAAAATAAAAAGAGTGTGTTACTAGTATTTCTCTTATGTTGAAACTCACTGCGATACTTCTGATTGCTTGACTAGTAATTTAGAGAAATAAAAAAAATGATTAAGTGATTGGGAGTACATATACCTCATTAACATCATCACATGGTACAGTCCTCATCATCATTAAGGAAAAAAATAATAGTCAGGACATCTATTTATAGAGCTATACTCTCAAACCAATCCCAATGATGATTCAGCAATTGTCAGGGTTATCAAATTAGTTACGTGATTGTCCCAACATCCAGGGTGCTACCCTGACCATAGGACTCTCATAACTTGATACTATACCCTCAAAACCCTCTTGGTCCCTGCATACATCCCGCAGTGTACCAAACTATGATTTCCCTAATAGGGTGTCATGCTACCGCATGTCACTTGCTTTACATTACTCACTAACTTATTGATTTTTAACTTCACAAACAAAGGTTTTCCCTTGTCTCACTTAATATGAGCAATAGTACAATCAACATTTCTGCCTTATAAGGGGACGTGCTCCATGAGCTCTCCTTAAGCTCCTCAATGTAAAATTTATTTGTAATTAAATTAACCGGTATCGATAAAATCACCTAAACTTGAAAAATTAGCTTTTAATATCAAAATAATTCATTTTAATGTGAAACTGAACAAATACATTAATTTTCACAAAAAATAAATTTATAATAATTAATTTTAATTTTTATTAATTTATTTTAATTATATATATTTATTTTTTATTTTTAAGCTAAAAAATTCTTAAAAAATCCATTTTAATTCAATAAATAGCAAAATTTTTATGAAATTTCTAAAATTAAATATTTGACCTATAAATAAATTGAAATTATCATTTTTACTATTTCTGGATGTCAAACCAATGCTGACTAGGCTTAATAGACACCTAGAGACATTTTTGTCATTTTGCACCAAAATTCTATAAAATTTTTAGAAAATTTTTAAAATTATATTTTAATTCATATAACATGATTCTAAGGTCAATTGAAAGTTTTTCTCATGTTAGTCCTTAATTTTGAGAAATAAGGAAAAAATCATCATTTTTTAATTTCTTCAAGACTCCGGCTTGGAAAAATTATTAAAAATTGCAATTATATAGCTCTCAACATTCTGAAGTCAACCATAGGAATTAGAATTTTGAGATTTCTTCCCGATTTTTCAGAAATAAATCATCATATATTAGAAAAATAGTTAAAAAAATTGAAATAAGGGTGTTACATTTTTCATTATTTTTCTTTGAAAATAAAATTATTTTAATTAAAATATACTTAGTATGAAGTTTTCAAAATATTTTGAAGTCAAAAAGTCTGGTTGGTTCCCATAGTCAACTAGGGGTATTTTTGTCATTTTACAAAAATTATCTCAATAAATTTCCAAAAAATATATAAAATTATTATTAATTATTCTAAGTATATTGATGACTTAAAATAATTTTTTTAAACACTTCTAACCATTTTTGTCTATTAATTTTGTTGGCTGGCTTTTTAGGGATGAAATTGTTATTTTACCAATTTTCAAGTTTCGTTCCCCAAAAATTATTAAAAATCTAAACTAAGTACTACTCATAAATACAAACGTAACCATAGGGATCAAATTTTTAAGATTCCCATCAAGTTTTCTAGAAATTAATACAAAATAATTAGGAAAATAGTTCAATAAGTAAAAGTAGGGGTGTTATATGTTTGGTCAGACATAGTTTAGCAAATGGATCAGTGCATCTTCACAACCCAAATTGGCCACTCCTAGTGCCATGAGCTTCACAGCAGAAGCAGTTGTCTACTTGTGAGCCAAATCCCTATCTATAAGAGCATCCTAAAGTAAAGGAGTCACAACATAGATGTAGTCCTTTCCTATTTCACCAATGTACTCAAATAACAAAGAGAGGGATTTGAGCACACCATTTTGCACATTAAGTTCTAGCAGACTATACTCATTCATCAAAGTTGGTAAAACTGTGAATAGTGAACATGTTTTTGCAACTATTTCAAAGGCTACAATTGAGCAATCACTCTTTCAAGCTTCTCAATCTGACCTTTTACATCAGAAGTTTAAAATATGAATGGCCATACATACTCTGCTCATCCTTCAGGGCAAGTTATGCTACTACAATAGCACCCTAAGTCTCTAATATATAGAGAGTCATAAATCTTCCAATACACCTCTCTAACTTTTTGAGCAAGGTAGAACAACCATTGTAGATAGCAACTTGGTGTTTACTTTATAGCTTATGTGTTTGATGACTATGCTTTATATTTAAGTTATGCATATTTGTAGGGATATAGGATATGTTTTAATTTTGTTGTCAAATATTTTAATTATATGCTTTATAATTGCATGTTTAATTATATGCTTTATATTCAAGTTATGCATTATGAGTGAACTTTAGTTTTCCATTTGAGATTCAATACAATGATTAAAGGGCTAATTGTAACAGCCCAAAGTTTGAGTATTAAAAATAAATCATAAGGAGACATTTTGTTAGGACTCTAATATTATATTATTGGATAAAGGACACCTTAGCTTTTGTTGTTGTTGTTGTTGATGATGATGATGATAATGATGTTTTTGTTGTTGTTGTTGTTGTTGTTATTATTATTATCATTACTATTTTTGTTGTTATCATTAGCACTATTATTATGACTGTGGTGATTGTTGCTATTATTGCAATTATTGTTGTTGTTGCTATATTATTATTATTGTTGTTGTTGTTGTTGTTATTGTTATTATTATTATTATTATTCTAGTATTAGAAATTAATAGGAATGAGATAACAAAACCTAAAAGAGCAACTAAGGCCCAATAAGGGACTAAGCCCATACAAGCCACTTACTTACCCAGTTTTATAAGAAGGGAAGAGAGAGATTAGGGTTAGTCATCAGAAAAGAGAAAAAAAGGAAAAAGGAGTAGAGAAAAGAAAGGAAGAAAGAGAAGGAGATTGGAGACCAAAGCTGCGGAGCTTATCTTCGTGGCTTTCCCAAGTGAGTGCTTCCCCCTACCCTTCCCAAGCCTTTGCCTTCATTATTTATGTTATTTCCCTTCTCCTTGCCCATCCTAATTAAATTGTTAAGGTTAGGGGTTTGAATGATTATGGAGGTCATGGATAATTGGTGAGCTATAAGATCGACTTGATGTTTAGAAACGTAGGGAGGGAGTGAGTTATCTCACTCATAGGTGTGGCAATAGTTGTGGGTGGAGGGGTTGGCCCTAAATCCCAATTGTATGATGTTTGAGTGAATTGTTTGCGAAGGAAAATGTGAATTCCCCAAATTTTGGAATTAATTATAGTAGTGATTGAACTTGTGATTGATTCTATGTTGTGATTGATGTTCATCTCCTTGGTTCTTATGTAACGTAAATTGTGTGATTGGTGATGGGAATTGTTTGAATTGTATAAGTTGATTTGTTGTGTTTTTGGTGTTAGGTAGAAATTAGATGAGTTGAATCATATAAATTAATGATTTTTAGTTAATTAAAATAGGTTTCTAACATTTGGAGATATTAGGATTCATAGGTTTTAAAAATTGAGGTGTTTCTATCCCAAATTTGTGTTTTTGTGACCTATAGATAGTTAAGCACGACCATGCTTAGTTTTCAAGTCTCTGTTTCATAAATTTTGTGGTTCAGTGAAGCACAATTGTGCTTAGGCCGTGCATAGGTTAGAAATCACCGTTAACAAGGGAAGCACACCCCTGCTTCGATAAGCATGCCTGTGCCTACCTCCCTTACAGTGTGCGTCAACTTAATGGGCAAAAACAAGTAGAAAAATGATCAAATTAGGCTTTGTAGTCTCTGTAAGAATTGTAAACCTGGATGTTAGCTAACTAATGGCATTGGAATCACTCAAAAATAATGTCTGGAACTCAAGACATATCAAATTAGTGAGAAAAGGTCAAGCTGTCAAGATAGGTAATGATTTTGTATTGTCCCTAATTTTAGGCATAGTAAACGATCAAACCAGATTTTGAGGTCAATATAGAAGTTATAGATATTTTCTTAGCTTTTAAATGCGATAAAGATTTACTTTATTAGATTAGTATAACTCCAAATATCATGTTTACAATCTATAGAAGTCATAGATGTGTAATAAGAAATGAAGGAAATAATACCCAAAAACTTAAGAAACGATACACAAACCTTAGATACCAAATGAAGAGTTGTTATAATAGGACAATGATATAGAATTAGGATGGATTGGTTTATGACTTAGTTAAATATATGTAAAGATGTTCTATGAATGAATTATGTATGAGTTATGTCTATGATGGGTTTAACATGTGATGATATAAAATGAGATATATGACATAACTTGATATCATTATGACAAGTGACCTAGCTTGTGAAAGGCGAGAATGGACTTAGGTGATATCTTGTCTATGAGGGACCTAACCTATGAGAAGCAAGGATAGGACTCACTTATTTATAAATAAAGGGTCCAAAGGGACACTTGTGTGCATTGTATGTATAAGACACACATCGTAACATTTGAGATGATTATGCTGGAAAAAAGTATGTATGAATTTGGATGGTGGAGGCCTTGAGGGGTTGTTTAATCTGCCCTTGAGGTAATTATACCTGGTGTGGAAATCCCAATGACTCATGCTGATCCCATGGAGTCAAGGTGGACTTCAAAAGCTAGGTAACCCTAACTAGTCACCAAAAAATATCATTTTACTTGAGAGTGCGAAAGCCAAAGACATCAATGTGCTGATGGCGCTTCTTATGTTTGTGCATGTACTCCTAGACTACTTTCTTGAGTTAGAATTGGTACCACATGTTCATGAAGTAAAGATTAAGGAACATGGCATAAATATGCAACTTATTGTAGTGTGATATGTTGAAGTGCTACATTATAATTATGTGAAGTTTGTGTGCCTTTGTTCATGACTAATTGTTATATTATATGTTTATTAAAATTGTAATTATGTCTTGTGATATAAATGGATGAAATATTAATTTAAGGGTATGTGATCATGTTATACATTTTGTTGTTACTGTTTGATAGAGAATGAGATGTGTGTCTAACTACTAGGCAAAAGATGTAAAATATGTTTGTACCTTAAGTAATAATAAATATTTTTAATTAGGATTGTCTTTTGTTACCTTAAGGATATGAGAGAGGTTATACTCTAGAATAATGTTATGAGTGTTCTAATAGTCATGAATAAGAAAGAGGAAGGGCAAGTTCCCACCCAAAGTATTAGGAAAGTGTGATTTTAGCAAGAGAAATATAATGGTGTACATTAAGGTGAATGTTAAGAGTATCTTGGAGTATTACTAGTCTTAGGTTTTACCATAGTGGACAACTCTAAGTATCAAAAGGGAAGAAAGGTAGATTCTAAACAAGAATTTTTATTCAACTAGAGGAAGTTATGGATAAAAGGCATTAATAAGGATGAGAATAAATCAGTGTAATGGTTGAGATAATGAGTGGGGAGTTAACAAAAGGGATTGAAAATTGAAAGCTGTAAACTCGACCATAAATATAGAGATTTACTAAAAACCCATTGACAGTAAAGCCATGATAGATAAGTGATAAAGGTTGTTCGGGTAAAAGAGTCTAATCTAGCTGTAGAGTCCTTAGAGCACTCACTGAGGCTTTTGTCTCATTCCTTTAAGTTTTCCTTTTTTCAAGAACCAAATGAAGACGTGTGCCCATGGAGCCTGGAGTCATGTGGAAGAAGGACGTAGCTAGCTTTAGTTTATGTCTTTGCATTTCCCTTATGTTGTATGACGCCTTTAGGCGATAGCTAAATTGTATTAGGCATGTATAGTATTTTATGTATTACTCTTGTATAAAAATTTGTTTATGTTTATGAGTAGCTTCTGCATAATTTTTTAATGTTTTAAAGTTTTCATGCTCATGAAAATCTAGACGTAGTTATGGTAATATACTCTAGGGTGTTACACTAATTGTTGTATTAAATCTTAAATTGTCCAATTTGACAGTTTAGAAAGATTCATTTTTTTATACTTGATTAATACATAGATTTTAAGTCTCATATTAAATTTGATGAAATTTTAGTTTAGTGCATTTTGTGTTGTGTCTCGGTGTGCATACTTGATTGTGATGGATTTAATGTCACCACTTTTATTTCGTGTACTTTGAGACCAATGCGAAATACTACCGAAATTTTGTCAAATTTAACATATGAGACTTAGCCTATATGTATTAATCAAGTATTAAAAAAATGTCTTCCTAAATGAGATAGGGCCACACCTTGTATAAAAAAATGAGATTTACATGTATGATATATATTTGTGTGTATTACAGAATGTAATTATGGATCATAGTTAGATGAATGCTCTATACACAAGTGATGAGTATGAGAATGGAGTGGAAGAGTTTCTAGTATTTGTCAAAAGAAATGTTGCTAATAGTTATGAAAGGTTTGTTACCCTTATGTTAACTGTTTGAATGAGAAACAACTATAAGTTGAGAAAATACGGGAGCATCTTCTTTGTGATGAGTTTTCCAAAAGTTATACAATATGGACATGACATGGTGAATTGTTAGACATGCCAATTATAGCTCACCAAAGAGAAGAGGTTGATGTCGATATAGATTGTGGACTAGAGGACATGATCCGTGATATTGGGCAAGAGCCTTTTCAGTGAACATATGTGTATGATAGTTTATGCAGTGATGCATAGAAGCCTTTGTATCTAGGGTGCACTAATTTCACACGGTTGTCAATGGTATTAAGGTTGTTCAATGTAAAGGCAAGAAATGGGTGGATTGATAAAAGCTTTACCGAATTGCTATAGTTGTTGAAAGACATGCTTCTAGAAGGTAACACATTGCCCAATCGTAAGTATGAGGCGAAGAAGATATTGTGTCTGATGGGTATAGAGTATAAGAAAATACATGTGTGCCCGGTGATTGTATATTGTATAGGAAAGAGTAGGAAGACATGCATGGGTGCCTTAGGTGTGGGGTATCATGATACAAAGTGAAGGATGGTGGTAGTGATAAGGGCACAAAGAAGGGTCCTCTTGTAAAGGTGTTGTGGTATCTTCCAATAATTTCAAGGTTCAAGCAATTGATTGCTAATGGAAATTAGGCAAAGCACCTTAAATGGCATGTAAATGAGAAGAAATGTGATGGACAACTTTGCCATTCAGAAGATTCTTTGCAATGGAGGAAAATTGATAGTTTGTTTCTAGAGTTCAGCAATGAGCCAAGAAACCTTAGGCTTTGGACATGCTACAAATGGAATGAATCCCTATGGTAATTTATGTAGTATGCATAGTTCATGGCCCATTATGTTGGTAGTTTACAACTTACCTCCCTAGCTGTGCATGAAATACAAATACATTATGTTATCTATGATGATTTCGGGCCCAAGACAGCCAGGAAATGACATAGATGTTTATCTAAGTCCTTTGATTAAAGACTTAAGAATACTGTTGGAGGAAGGCATCAATGTGTTTGATTGGTATTCCAGTGAATATTTCAAGTTACATGCCATGTTATTTTGCACAATTATTAACTTTCCATCATCTCTCTCTCTCCTGAAACCTATCGAACCCTAAACCCTTAATCTTTCAACAATGGTGATGGAGGAAATTGATGCCGCCATGAAGGTTGTGGCTCATGTGGAAAGCCTGGACAAGGCTATCGTCCTGATTGAGAGCCGCTTTGATGTACAAGCTCTTGATGACATGGGTGTGAGGGTTAAAGACAACCTGACGAGATGTGGAATCCTTAACTATTTCCACCTGAACGAGATTGTATATCCAGAACTCATCAAACAATTCTGGAATTTTGTAGAGTTCTCAAAGACAGACATTGTTGGCACTATTTTAGGTGTGAAGGTCACACTCGATCTTGGTATAGTTGCACAAGCTATTGGCTGTGAAAGGGCTAGCTCTTGCATAAAAAATGGCTGGGAGAAAAGCTTCGGAGGCCATGACACCATCAACGCCACCTTGATAAGACTAGAAGGCGAAGGCCCCTTGAGTACAGTAAGCTGACAAAAGAAGGAAAAGTATACCAACAGTTTCTAAAGGCTAGGTTAAAGGACAGCATCACCTTCCTACACAGGTTTGCACTATTCCACATGATAACTACTCAGTAGTTCAATATGCCTCACCTCATCCTGAGCAACATCTTCCGCACCATGAGAGGATGAGGAGAGCTTGATCAAATAACCTATGCCGCTTTGCTGAACCAGATTTTCTGGCAATAAAAAGAATACCATGCCTTCTTTGCTCTATCAGTTGGTGAGCAGATGCAGATTCGGACACTAGGTGGTGGCTACAGGTTCACACAGTTACCATTTAGATGCAACAACATTGCCCAAATGAAGGCTAGTTTTGTGTTGAAGCCTTTAGAGACAACATCCAAACAGGTGGATGTAACAACTGGCAACTTTCAGGATCAATGGCTATCTCCACAGACCAACATAAGACTTTTCAGTGTGCTTTGTCCTCACTCACATGCTTCCTAGGAAACTTCCCAGTAGGTCACCCATCCCTAAATTGCTCTAAGTCAAGCACGCTTAACTATGGAGTTCTTAAGTGATAGGCTACCGAAAAGTAGATGCATCTTGTTGGTATAGGTAGCACTTATTAATTCCTTTAAGCCTATCATCAACTGTACAGTCCTATACCTGTACAGCCTCTAGATCCCTTTCATTCGGGTGTGTATTCAATTCATTCATGTACCCCTCCCGCTGGAAGCCTGCCAGGAACCGCTCCTTGTCTGTGCCTCATCTCTTTTGCACCGGTGATCACTCCCCACCCTCGTCAGCGCCCAGGATGTTGTAGTGGACATTAAGGAAGAACCTGTTGAGCAGATACCTTAGCCAGCAGAAGAAAAAATCATCCAACATGCTGAGGCAATGGACGATGAAGTTTTATTTGTATATCCTGTAGCTGCTAGACAGAGGAAGTCGTCCAAGACTAGGACATCCAAAATAATGAGGTCTAAGTCTCAACGGCCTCAAGCTCTGCTTGCTGCTGCTACACCTGCATGAACACTTGCCGAAAAAAAACTCCAGATGATAGTGGAATCAAACAATGAAGATGATGAGCCCATCGAAGTTCTTCTTAAGAAACAAAAGACTATTGTTGTCACTGTTCAAACACAACCACAACCATTAGCCATCCAACCCTCATAACTAACAAAACGATCGGCAGAATCAGAACTAACAACAGTACAGCAAAAGAAAAGTTATCTGCTCCTGCTGTTACTGAATCAGATGATGTGTTTGTTGAATCTCTGATTGTTGAACCCTATGAACAACCCTCCGTCTGAACACAAGCCCAATCACAAACCGAAACAGAAGCCATACCTGAACCAGACATACTCCTGCTTGGTGATGAAGGTTATACCTACACCATACCCACACCTAGACTCCTTAAACTACACCTTTCCATCAAGCCTCCAAAACAACCTTCTTTATCTTCCATCATAGCCACATCATCCACCAAACAAGAAACCTTGACAAGAACCAAACAATAGTGGTCTTTACTGTTTTTGGATGGGAACCAACAAAACCAAGTGGACGATAACGCCATTATACTGCGTCCAGAACCTCTTCCTGAACCAGACTTTGGTTTTGACTATTCACCTCTTTCTCTTGACAAATATATGGACGACTACGTCCATCAACCATCACAAGCTTACTTGGTGCTACCTCCTAGAGCAATTGAACATTTGTCGCTCAAGCGGTTCATCTAACAAAGGTATCCAAGACTGGTACGAGCTTGGCGCTTAACTGCCCATCCTCCTAGAGTACTTCAATATCGAGTACCTCTAGTGGAAGAAATACAATAGGCTTTGCAACAAAGGAGACATCAAGCGTTTGAGCGGACAGTCCATTTGAGGCCAACTGATTTGAAGTTTAGGCCATTGGACCTGGAAGAAGTTGGATTCTTCCCCTCGCCTTTCGACCATATGTTTTGCAACTTTGTAAAGAGCTCTGCGCCTCCCTCTCAACACATCAAACCATCCACATCCATCAGCATCCAACCCAACCACGTCTGCCTAAGGCTTCCAACCTTGGATGTTAACAGTAAGAAGGAGAACATTCTAACCAAGACGCCTTCTTTACCACTACCGTCCAGAGCTGAACTTCAACATCATCCAACCATTACTCCGAAATGGTACATTGCTCATCGTCTTTCACAAGACATGGACGAGGACGACACTGAACGTTTCTAGCATCAACATATGTTCACTTGTGAACAAGAAGCGTCCAACAGTAGAGTCTCGCAAGACGACAAGGCCAACACTCCAACAGCAAAGAACTATGAGTACACACAGCGTCTAGCTTGTGTCTTTCACCTCTCAAACACTTCTACCACATTTGTTCGTCCAACTGATGCACGTCCAATAATTGGTACAGAAACCTCCATTCTCTACACCTTGATTGCTGCACTCACACATCCCAACTCCTTCAAACCATCTTATCCTTGGGAAACACCGCGTCCATACCAACTCCAAATCCTTAACCTTCTCTTCTTAGAAGCACCCCCTCCACCCACTAAAATTCACCCACCAACCCTCTCTCAATCACCCGTACCAACAACTCCACCTCCACCTACTCTCAAATCTCAAGCATCCGCAAGCCTTCCCATCTCCATTACTGCCCCTCCACCTATTTCAATTGTTAACCTCGCCGTCCAACAGTATGTCACAAACCAACTCCAACCCATCTTCTCACTCCTACAACCAATTCTCCAAAACCAGCAAGAACTCCTCCGCACACCGCAACCTTCCCCACCTCCTCCTCCACCAGCGCCCAAGTGACAATGATGTCGTCTCCTTTCTTTTTTTCTTTTCCTTTGTTTTTTTTTATAATGACAAAGGGGGAGAAAATAATGCATAAGTTTTATAAGCTTTATGTATAGTCCTAAGGTGTCTATAATAAAGTTTTTTTCCATATGATTTTGTTCTTAAGTCTTCCCTTTAGTTACTCTTTTGATTGCTCTAATAAGTTAAAATTTGACTGCTTTGATTATCCTTCGCGCTAATACTTGTGGCATTACATAACATTCATGCATAAACATTCTATACTCTGACACTTGGATTTTTTTTGGATTAACATTTTTGTATGTTTCAAGTATGCAAATTATGATATTTTAGACTCAGGGGGAGCATAGTAAGTCTATCAAAACCTTGTTATATATGCGCTTTCCTTGTCTTATATATTTACAAAACTTAAAAATTAATAAGGTTTGTCATCATCAAAAAGGGAGAGATTGTTGGAACCAAAGACGTTGAAGCGTTTACACCATCGAATTTTGAAGATAACAAACTTATTAAAGTTTAAGTCTTTGTTTTTAAATTATCGAGTTTTACAGCGTCCAAACTCATGGCGTCCAACGCACTAATCTCATCGAACGTCCAAAACGTATACATGAAGACCGTCCAAGAGTAAAAGTCTCATTCATGGACTATGTGTCTTAAGTATTAGACACTTATACTTGACGTGTCCAAACGAAAGCTCTTAAATGGCTAAGTTTTTCTTTAATATATTTGTCCAAGCTACACGTCTTACATACATATCTCAAGACTAATGCCTTACCTTTTTGAGATATATAACGTTCAAATATTTCAAGCATTAAATGGTAGACAGAATCATTCAAGTGCAAAAGTGTAGCAAGGTAGAAAAAGCAAGTCAACTTTTCAAGCTGCCAAGACGAATGAAGAATGTTCAGAAAAGCAGACCTCCAGCACATAACTGCTCTTTTCGTTTTAGTGCAAGGTCAAAAGCTGTCCTTTTTGATCTGTATGGAAGCTCGATACGCACACCTCTTTCTTGAAGACTGAAGCTAAGTCATCTTCAATGGCTCTTTTTTGCTAAAGACTATATATACCAAAGAAGAAGAAGAAAGAAGACGACGAATCAAGCACGAACATAAAAACGCTGATTGCTTTCTTACACATCCACTAGACGATAGTTCATATATCTCTAATACAATATTGTATTGTGCTTAATTTTTATATCCTCACGTTGTGACGTTGTGAGTTGACCTTTACTATCAATTGTACTTGTTGTGAAAGCCTGGAGAGACTTAGTGAGAAAAAATACTTGGGTTAAGCAATTTGGGGCTATTGTATTGTAAAGCCTGAAGAGGCCGTGAAGAATACTTATACCAAGGTTGGTTAGTGGATACCTTCTAGGTGAAGGAACTAGACGTAGCTCAAGGTTGAGTGAACCAGTATAAAATTCTCTGTGTGCTTGTCTTCTCTATCCTTCAACTTAAAAACGTTTTTGAACTTATTTTTATATTGAAAAAGTTTTTAAACGCACAATTCAACCCCCCCTTTTGTGCGTCTCTTGCTATTTCACGACCAGCTGACCAGCTTAGACAAGTAATGGAATTGGCAGTGAATCTATGTATAAGGATCCCTTGTATCAAAAGTCTTCCTGACAATATGGGGTTAGATAGCGTATCCCATTGATGTGAGCTAACAGTGGTACAAGTATTTATAGCATATTGGTAGCAATGGCTAAGCTCTAAGGATCACCATGAATATTTGTGGATGGAAAAAGCTTCCACCTAAGGGGTAGCACACCATGTAGAAGAGACTCACACTTGAGAGAGAGATTGTTGGAGTGCAAGTGTGAATATGAAGTCTCACACTAGGTAGGAATAGGTAAGTTGAGTAACATATAAGTGAGAATGACAGACAAACCTTATGTCTTAAGGTTTTGGGTTGATTGTGGTGTCAAGTTCATTTTGTGTAGTTGGTTCGTGGCAATTAATGGAGTTTTTCTCGGTGTTTTACCCCCTCATATTTTCCAACAGGGATGATGATGATTCTAGTGATGAGGAGACAAAGGACTATTATTCAAAGGACTTTTTTTAGTTGCTAACAACCTACACTATGTTTTGTTGACCTTAGGATGGGAGGGGTTAGTGTAGATTCTACTCTAACATAAACCTTTTTTTTATTTTTCTTGTATATATAGAGAGGATTGTCAATATCTTTTGGCATGTATATATTTTATGATGATAGTTATGATGGCACTCTTTACTTTTTGGATGACTGTATTTTATTAAGGTGGGTTAACTATATGACAGTGACATATGTTTATTACTAATGTATGATATATGGATGCATGATGTATGTATTATTATGACCTTGTATTATTTTATCTTTTCATTAACATGTTGCTAATTATTTATTCAACTACGCATTTTTATTTCAATTAAGTTTAGATAAAAAGAAAATTTTCACCCTAAGTTTTAAATTAAGTATAAATTAAGTTCTAAATAAAATCAATTAATTAAAAAATAAAATCTAATACATATTATATTTTAAGCTAATGTGATTGGGTGTCACATATTATGTATTACACTTTTATAAATAGAACACAACAAGTTAACACCACTACAAGGAAAATGACTTATAACTACAGACAAAAATTGTTACTAGAAGTCCAAAATTTGCAAGTAAATGTATAATGAAGTTTGACCTATGGACTTTTGGACATCAACTTGGAAGGGTCATATTTGTCACTATAGGTTTTACCTACAAATATATTTTTTTAACTATAATTACATTTGCCCGTCACTGTATAAGTAATAACTATAATTTGAAATATGTGTAGGTAAAAGGCATTAACTGATGAAAATAATACAAAATTACATCAACATGACTAATAAATACAGATTATAGAATGTGACTTATGTTGCAACCAAAGATGTATGAAGCATCTAGTCCCTTAAGTTTTGAAGATAACGATAATTTATTAAATTTTAAGTTTTCTTGGGTTTCTGTTGAAAAAAGGCTTTTCGAGTGTCCAACGCGCCAGTATATAGCAAGCATCCGATGAGTTCTTGTATGATACTCGTCCATATGATAAGTTTTCTTTAACAACTAATTATTAAGATGCTTTAACTCTGTGTATTTACATATACATTAAGACTAGTGCTTTACTTTCTTAAATTGATCTAACGTTCAAATGTTTGAGCATTTAATGAAAGACAGGATGTTTTTACGTATGAGCAGAACTTTGCAGAAAAAAGAAGTCAACTTATCAAGTTGTCAAACCGAATAAGAAATGTTCAAAAAAATAGCTCTGAAACACAGAACTGCACCTTCTATTTTAATGCAAAACAAAAGTTACTTTTCTGTCTCTGCTACAAACTCGATATATGCATACATGCAAAAAAAACATTGGAATTCTCTCTTGAAGACTAAAGCCTGAAACCTCAACAGCTATCTTCTAAAAGGCTATATATATATATATATATATATCAGTTTAGAAGAGAAGAAGAAAAGTGAACTAAGATGAACTTTGTGTTGCCTGGACGACTGTGAGAAATTATCAAATCCTTTTTCTTTGTGTAGAAAAGTTCTTGTACTGCTCTTAAACTTTCATATCCTCACTTTGTGAGTTGATCTTTTTTAAACAATTGTTTCACGTTGTGAAAGCCTAGAGAGGCTTGGTGATTAAAGAATACTTGGGTGGTTAAGTGATTTAGGTTGGTCGCTTTGTAAAGCTTGAAGAGGTAAAGAAAAATATTTGCTTGTAACCAAAGGTTGGTTAATGAAAACCTTTAGGACGAAGGGACTGGACGTAGCTCAAGTTGAGTGAACTAGTATAAAATCCTCTGTGTGTCTTCTTTCCCTTATCCATATATATATGCCTTAATTAATCATTTGCATTAACTCTGCTTTATTTGGTTAAAAAGTTTTTAGAATGCACAATTCTGTAACGCCGTGTTTTTCTTAATGTATGATTTAGTGGTTTAATAACTAAAAGTGAAAATTAATATGTAATTATGGTGTTTAAAACAAATAAATAAATAGATTGTTGTTGATTGTTGTTGTGGGGTGTTAGTTTTATGTTGTTGACTTGGAATTCCTATTTGAGTTTAAGGAACTGAGACAAATGTGCTTGAGCCAAATTCATAGTGTTGTTGGTGTTGTTTGAGTTTTGAGGGAAAATAGTAGAGTGGAGCCAATCGTGAGTTTTGGAGGGTTAATAGACAGACCTTGAGTTTTAGTGGGCACAAAGCCTTCATGAGGCCTAGGGAGAGTTTTAAAACCCCCTTCCCTTCTCATTTCTCTCATTCTCTCGTCTTTCTCTCATTCTCTCCTCCATTCTCTCAATTTCTCCTTAACCCTTGCTGAGATTCTTGAAGTGTGAGACCCAAACCCAGTGAGGAATTTTGTTTTTAGGTGTTGGAGAGTTGTCTTTGACTTGCTTTCATGGAGTTTGGCTCAAGGTTCTACATCTCTCACGTTTTCCCTTCCCCAAGCTCGGATTCGGAAGCTCCAAGAGGTAAGGAAGCTTACACTTGCTAGATTTGTGATGTATGAACATGATTGTGTGTGAATATCACCTTGGGTTGGTCAAAATTCGAATTGAATGTTGGTTGTGGTGAGATTTTGGATGAAAATTGGTTTTTAGAGAAAAATTTGAGATTTTATGAGAAATCTATGAATTATGTGATGAAATGTTGAATTGATTGTATAATCTATTGTGTATAAGCTTAGTTGGGGTGGATTGATGATCTTGGAACCCCATTGATTCAAAAATTTGAGTTTGGGTGGTGAAAGGTCGAGTTTTTTGCAGAAAAATTGGGGGTTTTTCGCAATCTGTCGCTCCATAATTGATTATCTGGAGCTCTAGGTGCTATTTTTGTGATTTTGGCTCTGTGATAATCAATTATGGACTCTGATAATCAATTATCTGGGTTTCAAAAACAAAAAACAAAATTTCTTGTCGATTTTGGCTTTGGAATAATCGATTATGGAAACCCATAATCAATTATCCCTGCTGAAAAATGAAATCTGATGCATTTTTATTGAACAGATATAATCTGTTACTACAGTATATAATCTGTTATTTTAGAACTAAATGTATTATTTAAGATTTTGAAGCTTTCATTCCAAAATGTGAAGTATTATGTATATACGCATATAAAAAGAGTATTATATATTTTCAAAAGCTCTATTTGAGAAAAGTGGTGGGTTGTCAAGTTAGGATACTATTTTCTTTAATTTAAAGAGGCGAATTGTTTCAAAGTTTTTTTTAAAATTTCCAGATTTACCTATCTTCCAAATGGTTTTCAAATAGGGTCTTGGTTTTAAATTATGAATTGATTGTTGGATATGTCTTTGAAGTGAAAGGTTGCTTAGATTGGACCTCCACTTGTTGTGTATGGTATTATTGCATGAGGTTTCTCACGAGGGGGGCTGCTTAGATAAGGCCTTACCTGTTGATTATGATTGAGGCTGGTTTGGGGCCGATATGGTGTTGACAGATGTTGAGTGGTCATGTGAGGTAGCTGACGATGGACCTCTTTGCCACTAGTTGTATTGATATACATATATACATGCCGTATGTTTATTGGTTGTGGTTGAGTAGTTGTTGGTGTGTAGTACATGCATTCATGCATAGTTGGCAACTGAGGTAGCTTAACGATGGACCTCATGCCACAATGCTAGTAGGCACGTAAGTTGGATGGTGACTAGAGTTGGAACTCAGATGGGCCTCCAACCTAGTGCTGGATAAGACGTTGGGTAACTGGCGATGGGCCTTCAGGGATGAGTGGATGGGCGACTCCGCAAGAGGCCAAGGTGATGCAGGCCTTGTGTCGCGGTAAGCCACCACCCACATACGCTTATCTTGACAAACCACTAAGCTTATCCATAGATCAGAGTTTGGCATTCCCTGAATGGTGCTTAGATAGGCCACAGTAAGAGGTGAGACCTGGTTGATCGCCCAATATGTTGTAAATTTCTCAAGAGTCGTGTCATCATGCACTGACATAGTTGTGACGGATTGGTGGTGATATGGAGTTCTGGATTGAGAACTCTTTGCCATGTAAATGAATGCTTTATATATGTACATCTATATGTAGATGTTGAGAACTCTGGATATATGATGGTGTGCCATATACTTGTGATGGAATATTGTGAATTGTTGACGATTTCCATAATCATATGCTATGCCATTATTGTAGTAAGCTTACCTTTGCCATGTTTTGTTGTTGTTAGTTGTCCTGTTGTTGCTGTTTGTGCTGATGTGCCTGTGATGATCACGTCTTATGGCGTGGGAGCAGATGGCAAGGCTTCAGTGGACCTAGCTGCCTAGAGATGATAGTGGAGTTGCTTGCGAAACAACTCTTTTTGTTTTGGAAGTGTTGTTTTGTATATTTATTCTTTTGATGGGATTGTATAGATTGACCAGCTATAGGGAGTGAGTTTTGTATCTCACATCCCCGATGTTGTATATTTTGATATCTTTGATATGGACTGGTGTTATCCCATTGTGGTGTATATATGATGATGACATTTGAACAGATATGCATGCATGGTACTAGAGAGATAGGTGGATCTCTCAGTTGGTGTGTATGACTTATATACGAATATGTTATGTTATGCTTTTATCCCCTTGATAAGGTGCATGTGGTGTATGTTTAGTGGGGTTGTTTAGTAGCGACAGTTGGGTCGTTACACAATTCAACCTCCCTTCTTGTGTGTTCTTTGTTCTTTCAAATTAATAGTGTGTAATTTAGAGAGATAGAACATTTACTTGATTTTATTTTTTATTCCATTTGATCCACTTTGATGAGAGAAATCAAGATCCTGAGTTGAGAGCAATTCTGCCCATTTTCTAAAGAGTTTTGTTTGCCCTAAAAAATTGCTTAATGGGATAGCAATTTTATTACTCTCTAGTAGTAGGTAGAAACCTCTCAACGAGGCTACTCATAATGAATGACCCAACCCATCATAAACTCTTAACACAAAAAGACTCATCTTTCGATATTTCATAACTGACATATAACAATTAATAGAATTTATAACTGTCAATTAATGATTTTAAATAATATTTTAATTATTGATTAATTCTAATCCATAGTTATAATTATTTTTTATAACATTCTCCTACTTGGATAGCATTAATCAATCATTAAAATATAAAAGTCATTATGAATATAATGACAATTATGACCAAAGCATATGTCAACTAACAGTATAAGAAATGTAAGCTTTAGTGCTGTAGAAAATAATATCTGATAGGGATATATATCATACTTGATAAATGCTCACATTTCTCATAAGAAAAGGAATATGAAAGAGCTTAATTTTTTAAAATTTATGAATGGTCTAAGCATTTGAAAATGCTATAAGAGATATGATACAACAAATGATGTTATTTTATACATATCTCAAAATAATATGTTTTTAGACTCCATTGACCCAAAACGCTCAAACTTAACCAAACCATATGAGTTACAGTATTTTGATAAAGTTCAATAGTTAAGTCTTTGATCAATGGTTCTACAAGCATGTTTCCTCTAACATTATGCTCAATCTAAGTCTAAAAATTCGTGAAGGCCAAAAACATAATCTACATGTATTTAGGTGCTCATAATAGCCTAATAACAGAAGTAATTACATATGGGTCAGATCAACAAATGTTTTACAATATTTGACATTCAATTAACTGAGTTTCACAAAATAAGTGACTGCAAATCTAGAAACAATTAGGAAATCCAAAAATTTCCTACTTGAACAACATAGGCACCTAGATTAAATAAAACAATACTCTAGATTAATGTGACTATGAATGCCAAAATGAGCAAGCACTTACAATTATTGGTCCAAACATAAAATTTACAAATACTTTTACAATGTAGAAAATCATACTCGATAAGAGTATTGATATCATACATGCAAAATACTTATAAATTTATGACCTAGCAGAACGTAAAGTTTTAAGTAAAAGAAAAGCACAACATAATTGTTTGTCAAAACATTAATTGTGCAATTCCCAACAAAATGGCCATGACATCAACTTAAGATGTCTATTAAGATACAACAAAGTTTATGTATCTCAATACAATAGGACAAGACTAAACAACAAAGTCCTTCTAGAGTATGTCATACAATTATAAAATGTGCACAAAAATATACGATAATATAAGTTTAATAAGTCTCGAGACAAAAAAAATTTACACACCCTCACTAATCATTTATACCAAAATAAGAATAGGATTTTCACTAGAGCCCACCAATATTAAAATGCTCTAATGGTATAGGACCTGTTTGGATACATATTAAAAGATCTTTTGAGAGTTTATCTTTTGGAATAAGTACTTTGCTATGTAAAAAGTAGTGTTTGGATGTACATTTTTTTTCAGCTTTTGAAAAAGTAAAAGCTCCTAGTAGAGCTTATGGTGAAGCTAAAATTTTCAGATTCTCAAATAATTATTATTTTGAATAAGCACTTAAGAATATATTATCCAAACACAATATTAGCTTATTTAAAAAGATCTTTTCATAATAGAGCTTCTAAATAAGCTCTTTTTCTATAAGTTCTTTTAGAAAAACTCATCCAAACAGGCCCATAATATATAAAATGGTGGGATCTTAGATCTAGGATATCCAATGTGAGTCTAAAGGCTCACTAAATTTCTCTCTTAAAAGTGTGCTAATAAATTAAAAAAATAGACTAGTGCAGAATTATTAAAAGAAGTGGTTATAAAATTTATCACTTACAAAATTTTTATAAAACTTAACCACATATTTTGCATATGGAATTAAGGAGATTATAAGTGTTTACTTGACATTTAATAACACAGGATCTCCTTCAGTTATCGCAAACATAAATTCTTAAAAAAAATTATATATAAGGTAACCTATGTAAAATATGATGACTATTTAAAATGTTTATCATCATATGAGTGAGATCAAAATCCCTAATATTTTAAATAGAATATGGAATTACTTGCAAGTTTTCAATAACTCACTCAAACTCAAGTATTAGAAAATAGCCACACAAACTTGAGCAGAATATTAGGTTACGCAAAACAAAAGTACATGGAACTTAAACTTTACTATAATTGAGGATATAAGAAAAATAGTCTAAAACTACCATAAGTATTAAAGAATAGCAATAACATCTTGCATTTCAAAATATAACAATAAGAAAAATATTGTCAGGTATATATTTCAAATATACCATTTATAATGATATAGAATAATGGTATTGAGTAAAGAAATTATTCTCAACAAAATTTGCTAGCTAATATTGGGATTTCATTATATTATCGTAATAATGATTGTTGTTAATAACATAAAACAATATGGACTTCAGTGAATAACAATATTCTAGAAAAGACTATAATATCCCCAATGTAAGTCCTCGTTGTAACGCCCTAAGGGGCATTACCGTAACTAAGTCTAGATTTAAAAAAACAAACTGAGAAAGGTAGAAACAACATACAAATACTACTCATAAATATAATTGAATATTATATACGAACAATACAAAAAAACATACATGCCAAATATAACTCATCTATCACCTGAAGGTATCGTACAAAATATAAACAAGAATACAAAAACATAATATAAACTAGACTACGTTTTCTTGCACGTGACTCCAAGCTCCATCTACGTGTGTCTTCACCTGTATCCTGAAAAGGGGAAAACTTAAAGGAATGAGACATAATGTCTCAGTGAGTGCTCTAAGGACTCTACGGCTGGTTAGACTCTTCTATTCGGACAACCTTCATTACTTATCTCTCATGGCTTTAGCCTCATTGGGTTTCTCATAATTATTCATACCTATGGTTGAGTCTATACCTTTCAACAGTCAATACTCCCTGTTAATTGCTCTCTCATTCTCACAACTATTATATTGGTTTACTATCTCATTCTTAACTTAAGAACTCATTCTCATTATTTATACTTTCTTACCCAAAACACTCTTTAGAATTTACTCTTCTTCCTTTTGATATTCAAAGCTGTCCCCTAGGGTCAAGTATAAGGTTACAGACATCCTAAAATACTCTTATTTCATTCTCTCTCTTACTTGTCTTATACCTTTTTATTACGCCATGAGGGAATTCACCCTTCCTCTATCTTACTCACAACTATTATTATCTAACTAGAACCCTCATAACACTATCCTAAGGTCTAGCCTCTCACTTATCCTTAAGGTAGCAAACACAATTCCAATTACAAGCATATAATTGTTTCACATTCTTTGTCTAGTAACTAGACATATACCTCGTTTTATTTTATCAAACAGGAACGACACTCGTGCAAGATATGATCACATGTCCACAACTTTAACATTTCATCACAAGGCACAATTACATTCTTACATAGAATTCACATAGATAGGGTCACATAGAATTCACATAATTACAACATAGCACACTCTAACATATCACACTATAACAAGACACATATGCGTGCTATGTTTCTAAACCACTACTCATGCACATGTGGTACCAACCTAAACTTTTCGGAAAGTAAACTAGGAGTAAATGCAGGCCATAAGAAGCGTCATCGGTACCGATGCCTTCGGCTTTCGCACCCTCAACTAGCATGATATCCCCCGGTGACTAGTTAGGGTTACCCAGTTTTGCCAGTACGCCCCGGCTCCATGGGATCAGCATGGACCATTGGAGTTTTCCCAACCGGATAACCCCCAAGGCTAAGATTAAACAACCCATCACGGCCTCTACCAGCCAGATTCCTACATACTTTTCTCATCACATAACTCAAATGTTATGATGCATGGTCACAAATAATGCTTACAACTTTTTATAGACTTTTATCATGAAACATTGACACAATTTCATATCACACTCAGTTTCTTTCAAAGTAAATAATAATCATACAATATAACCTCAACAAGGCATAAGAAAACAAACAACAATGAGTTAAAAACTGCAAAGAGGAGCTTATAAACACAAAGAACGGAATAACAAAAGTCGTATCCGCCCAGCAGGACGGAAGTCCCGCCCAGCGGTCCAGCGAACCCGCCCAGCAGGTCTGCGTCGGAACCCAACCCGCCCAGCGGGTATTTCGCCCCGCCCAGCGGCTCCGCGTGCCTAGCATAAATGCAGAATCCAATTTTTGAAGAAAAATCGTCCAGCGGCTATCTAATCCCGCCGGGCGGATCCGAGATACTAATTTTAATTTATTTTTCCTATTGTCTTTGGGTTCTAAATGCTTCAAGATAAATAATTAGATTCTTAATCACTCTTCTACATCGATAATTGGTCAATCTAATCTATAATTTCCTTACTCCTTCACAATCCTCTCAAAACCCATCAAATCCCTAAATTTAGGTATAAGGAGGGAAAAGATAAATAGATGAACAAGAACAAGGAAGGACATGGGGGAGAGCACTCACCTTTGTGGACATGCAAAGTTGAGTTCTAGGGTTTGGATTCTCCGGTTTCTATTCTTCCTCCTTCTCTTCCTCTTCTTCTTCCCTTCTTTTCCTCATTCTCTCTAACTTATTTCTTCTTCTATTTGTGACGGCTAAACTTAATCCTCCTTCTCTATTCCCTTCTTATAACATGTGGGTGGGTATGTAGCTTAGTGGGCTTTAGTCTCCTATTGGGCCCTAGATGCTCTTTTGGGTTGTATGATAATATTCCTACTAATTTATAATACTAAGGTATTAATAACAATAATAATAATAAGAATAATAATAATAATAATAGTAACAACAACAACAACAATAATAATAATAACAATAAATATAATAACAACAACACAACACAATAATAATAATAATAATAATATAATAATAGGAAATATAATAACAATAATTCTTAAGACATCTTTTGTCTAATAACATATGAGAAGGGTTCTACTAAAAGCTACATCGTGGTTTATTTCTAGTACTTGAAAATTGGGCTGTTACACTCGTAACAAAGTGATGACAATCAATATATAAAGAAAACATATTAAATGAGGTACATTTGAAAATATGAATATATTTGTTTTCTCATGTCTTATTAATTAGGCATATGATTAATTGGGCATTTTAATTAAAGTAGAGATCTTGTATTAACCCAATCCCATTTATAGGACATTACTTTTAGTATACAAAAATCTCCCACTTGATAAAGAAAGATAAATAGTTGAACTAAGAATTTAAAAAATCCAAAGTACTCAAAATAAACATTCAACTATTTTCTTTAATCACACAATAATTATGTCAAGTAATGACATACTGATAGGGTATGTCACTCACTTACATAATACAAACATAATATCAATCCGTTGCAATAAAAGAATTTTATTAAACATAAATTTGCATTGTGATAGGCAAATGCAAAAATTTTTGGAATAATATTGGATTACATAAAATTAAATAAAATATGCCCAATTAAGAGTTAGTCAATGAGATTGATATTAAAATAATAAAGAAATCATTTAATGTACATAAGTTACCAAACAATTAAAATAAAATGATTTGATATAAATACAATCAAAACATGCCTTTTAGAGAAATTCTTATTTATTGTGATCCCGCCTAAGGGTCCTAAACCATAATAAACAAGAAATATAATATTACAATATATGAAACTTATATTTTTTAGAACTCTAATGTTAGTATGGTACTCAAGCAAATAATTGACATGAACACAAGATTAATATTACATTGTATAAAAATATATTATATTAATAATAATACACCGATAAGGTATAATTAGGATTAATATAATACAAATTAAAAAATTATATTAATAATAATACACTGATAGGGTATAATTATTATTAATATAATATAAATTATAGTTAAAGAAAAAATTTAATTATTTTACTCACCAAATTTGCATAGTTGTACCCACAATAGGTGAGTTAACAATTATACAAATTACTAGCAATAATGCCTAATAGAATATGACAAGTCCATGCATTGAGTGTATTAAATTTGCATGACATGATATCTTATATTGTCATATCAAATGGTCTATAAATTTAGATTAGACCATAACAATAAATGATAATAAAATTTTCATTTTAAATAGGCATAAATTGCAAGGATGATACAATTTCTATTGAAAAGAATATAATAACAAAGTTATTATTTATATTTTGACTGAGTCAAGTATACAAAAGTGCATAAAATAATTTTATATTTATCCCAAAATAGAACTCTCAAAATAATAAGATATGAAATACTCTCACTATGAATTGGAATAAGAATATAATTACAAAATAAAGTATTATTACAAGCAATCAATAAATTGATAATTGCATATTTTGGGAAACAATCATACTCTCATTTATAATTGCATATTTATGATCACTAAAAGATAAGAATATCTTATTAACAATTTTATTTTCTATATATTCAATCATATATTAAGTCAAAAAATTAAAAAGTTTACAACTAACCTCACAAAGTGTCATTCATCCTTGCATAGAGCTAATGAGAGTATCATAAGATTTATATATTGTTATCTCAAATGATTCACAAATCAATGTTAAATTATAATTATTACAAAAATATATATTTCAAATAGATTCTAATTATAAATCAATATAAAACATACATTATAAGGATGATACAATTTTCAATTGCCTCAAGTATTGTCCAACAAAATAATTTTAATAAAATTTTACAAGTGGACATATTAAAAGAAACTTTACAATGAGGCAATATAAATTACACAATTAGCATAAAATAAGACACAATTGCAAATTCATTACATACATGAATTTAATATATAATATATATGCCTAACCCATATTAAATGATAATAATAATTTGGTTTAATGCAACTCAAATGGCTCTAAATTGATTTTACAATTATAACACTTTAAGAGAGAGAATATAATATGCATAACTGCTATTTGCAATAGAAAATTTTCACAACTGTTTAATGAGGTAGCAATTTTATAACTCTCTAGCAGTAAGTAAAGACCTCTAAACGGACTACTCATAATGAATGATCTAACCCACCACAAGATCACTCTTAACACAAAAAACCTTGTCTTTTGATACTCCATAACTGACATATAACAATTAATAAATTCATAACTGTCAATTAATGATTTTAAATAATATTTTAATTACTGATTAATGCTAATCCATAATTATAATTAATTTTTTTAACATTAACTTATACTTACGGCCTCTCCGACCATAGATATAAGCCACTAAATTGTACCTATAGCCTCAATTGTAGGTAAAAGCCATATAATAATAAAAAAAATATCTCTTTGTTATGCTCTTTGCTCATTAAAAATTGTTAAATCAAATATATTTTCTTTTCTTTTTCTTATTATTAAATTTTATGAAAAAATAATATAATTGAAAGAAGGATTATTGAACATTTCATATACTTGAAACTTTAAATGGAAAGAACCACCAACAAGTCATATACTTGAAACTTAAAATATTATTTTCCATTTCTTAATTTTCTATTTCCTATTTACTTGAATTTCATAAGGCAATACCTATTGACTTATGAAATTGTCGTTATCTATTGACTTATGAAATATATATAATATATATATATATATATATATATATATGTAGTGTATTAGTTGAGAGATGAGAGTGTGAGAAAAACCAATTTCAGCCGTATAATTGAATGTTGAATGATATCCTTAAAAAAAATCAATCAATTAGTGATCAAATTTAGTGAAAAATTATTATTTTTCTTTACTAATTATAGGGTCACAAAAATTTTAGTGACAATTTTTTTAAAAAAATTACATATAAATTGTTTTGTCACTTATTTTTTCTTATAGTTTAAAAATAATTAAAATAACATTGACCATCCATAATGATATGATCATATTAGGACTTGTTTGGTAGTCAAGATATGATTGGATAAGATAAGATATGAGAGAATGATAAGAATAAGATAAGATAAGAGCAGGATATGTTATAATCTTATCTAATATTTGATGCACACCAGATAACAAACTAGACAATGATAAGATAAAATATAAAATATGTTCAAATGAAAAAATTATTTTTTTGTTAAAATTGCATATAATTTTCTAGAAAGTACTTTAATTTAATTTTAATTTTTACAAAAATATAATTTTAACTAAAGTATACAATATTATTTTATTTATGTAGTTACTTTTCTTAAAATTATAAAAGAAAATTAAGATTTTTAAAATATAATTATTATTTAAATATTTTTTCTTAAAAATCTTTAAAATTAATTATTTAATTTTTTTATATTTTAATTAATAATCTACCTTTAAATTTACATGTGATTATTATTTTTATTATACTAAATAATAGAATATCATATATATTCATTTATGTATATTCTATATCTTATATTATTAATTATTTTGTTCTTATATCTATATCTATTTAAATATATCATCATCAAATATATATATAAATTTTATATATTTTTCATAATAATGTTATTTTTGTTTATATATAATTATATATAATACTTATTATAATATAACTATATATATAATATTTATTATAATATTCAACATAATATATATATATATATATATATATATATATATATAGAGAGAGAGAGAGAGAGGAGAGAGAGGAGAAGAGAGAGAGAGAGAGAGAAAGAACTTATCCTATTCTGTTGTTTTTTAACTCAAGTCCTCCCTCAGAATAAGAAATAAACTAGAACAACAGGATATGATAAGGGATACGAAAATGTTATTAGATCCTATTAGCACAACAAACAAGAAATTACAACAAGATAGAAAGCTATCCTATCTTACCCTATAATATCTTGACCACCAATGGACCTTAACTCTTCTCACCTCCTATGCTTTATCACTCAATCATACGTTGTCATATTCTTTAAAAAAAAAAAATTTGATATATTTGCATTGACAGCCATACCATTTTAAGAATATAACAATGCATGATTTAACAAAAATGTAAATTAAAAATGATTTCTTTTATATCCTAAATTTTACGCTCACTTTAGAATATTCTCTTTCTTTAAGCTTTCTTTATTATATTATTTATTACATTTATTATTTTCACTCTGTTTTCTTATTATTCACTTTTTGTTTCAAATATTTATTTCAATGCATGATTTAATAAAAACATAAATTAAAAATGGCTTAAATATGTTTCTAGTCCCTATAATATATTCGTTTTATGTTTTTAGTCCCTATAAATTTTTTTTATGGTTTTGGTTCCTATAGAATTTTATTTTACGATTTTAGTCCCTGTCAATATTTGTTGATGAGATGTCAACCATTTATTAGACAACAAACTTGATATTTCTTAAATAATAGGAACTAAAATAAATATTTCTAATATAAGAGGGACCAATATCAAAAGTTTACAATTTTATAAGAACTAAAAAAATTTATAATAACTAAAATCGTAAAACAAAATTTTATAGGGACCAAATGCTTAAAAAAAAATTATAGGAGCTAAAAGCATAAAACAGGGTATATTATAGGGACTAAAAATATATTTAAGCCATTAAAAATTATTTCTTTTATATACTATTTTTTACACTCACTTTAGAATATTCTCTTTCTTTCTCTTTTTTCCATTATATTATTTATTATTTTCACTCTCTTTTTTTTTATCATTCCCTTTTTATTTCAAGGGTATATACACCCTAGGTATGTCAAACAAACATTTTCCTAAAATTAAATCATGCTTGTGTTTGCATGTGACTACATATTATTCCAAAATTCAAACAAAGTCAAATATTCTACCTCGGACACAACATACTACTTTTTAATTTTCTCTATTACATCTATTATTTTATGAATTTAATGGTCATGTACTGACAGTGTAAATTAGTTTTACACTTGTCATCTAATCACAAACCACTATTTATTGTAAGTTTGTTGACTTTTATAATAAATATTTTAAAAGTCATATTAATAGTGAATTCTAATTGGATGACAGTGTAAAACTTTTTGCAATGACAATACATGATCATTAAACTCTTATTTTATTTTTACCTTTTATCTCTATTTTTTTAAATAATAGAAATGTGTAATAGAAATAAAATTTCTTTCAAGACGATTTCTCTAAACTGCTTTTGTGTGTTAAAAAGTGTATTCCTAACGCTCTTCTTGCATATAGTCCAATACAATAATACATTGTATAACATATCAAATCATGAACCGTGAGTCAAATATACGAAAGTTTAAAGTATACCCGTTTTACACAAAAGCTAAAATAATCATCAACTGATTGTACTGTTAGCCACGGAAAGAGCGGGTTCACTAATTGAGTGAACTCATTTTCAATGGTACATACTTGCATCTTTGTCACATTCAAATTGTTTCAATTGTTAATTTGTTAGGTTATTCTTATCTTTTATATTTTCTTACGGGATTCCAACTTTTGATATTATAAGTTTTTTAATTGCTTATAAGTTGAAACTTCCGGGCAACTTTTGATTATCTCATCTAGCCTATGACCTTTATGCTAATAATGCGTATGCATCGACAAAATTTAAAGAAATATAATAATACAAAAATATAAAATTGATTTTAATTAATTATTAATATATTTTTTGTTTTTGGTTCAAGAAGAAGCTAAGACTTACAAGGAAGAGGAAAAGAGGGACTAAGAAATAAAGAAATGGGTGAACTGTATTTTGGAAGAATTGATTAGTGCGTAATTAATAAAAAAATAAATTATATTGATACCCCTTGTAATTTTTTTAGATTGCACACGATATCCCTTTTTTTTCTATTCCTACACTAACTTTCTTAAGTGTTCAAAAAACATTACATTGACATCCTTATACATTACACTAACCTCCCTTAATTGTTTGAAAAATATTATATCATGTACCCCTATAAAAGAAATTGTTGTAAATGTTAAAAAAGTAGAACAATTATGTGCAATCTGAAAAAATCTCAAAGGATACCAATATAATTTACTCTTAATATAATTTTGTATATCATCACAATTTATAACTATATGCAGCTGATTAAAAGTGTTCTTAGAAACTTATATAGGATCTTATATTTGAGTTTATAAAAATGCAATTGTGTTAAAAATTTGGAGTCTTGTAATATGTTTTAATTCAATTCAAATTTCTGAAATATCTAATATAATACCAATAATTTTTAAAAACAAAAATCATGAAATGAGACGAGATAAAGATCATGTCTCACAATGATATATTTTTTATATTATACTCACTCGATTTTAAGCCAAGCTATATGTCAATTACGTTATACTTTTTTAGCCTTTTAAGCTTCATTTGCCTTTTTGGCTCGAGGCTGGAGGGTTGTATACCCTCTCAGTCTTAGGCCGAGCCATATGCGTCTTAGATCTGTAGTCCTAGATAGACTTATCACCAGATATTAGGCCCATTTTTAATACTGCTTGGGACAACAACCCACAAGTGAGTATGCTAGCTATTATCTAAAGATTTGACATTTAAAAAGACAAGATCAATGATAACAAGAAATCCCCATAATTCAAATAACCGCCAATCAGCTTGAGTTTAAAATCCCCTTTAGATTTGAAAAGCAAGCATAACTCACTTTTGAATGATCTAGTCGTAAGTTATTTCTAGATCGTCATCTGCAGGTTTCCTATGGCTGGAACATTTCGGCGCCTACCATAGGGCTCAATGAAACAGATCCCAACACCCTTGTTTCTTGTTTAGAGACAAGCTTACATCAATATGCAAACTCGAAACAATACTGCAGGTTGGGCAACCATTATGGTGAAACCCCTTCCTTACAATGGTTGTTGGATGTGGTGATGGGTTGAAGAAACAAAAATAGCGCGATCTACAACGGTGTGTCATATTGGATCCAAGAGGTAGTTGGCAAAGGTATTTTTTGTGGTTGTGAAATTCCTTAGACATATAATTCAGCTAAGTTCACGATCTCCATCTTGCATTTTGTCAATTTCAAATTTTATTTTACCAATCTTTAACTTTTTGATTTCAAAAATTATACGGATATGTTGCAAAAGGTCAAGTATCAAGAAATAATATCATTTTTAAGAATTAATTTAGATCGGTAATAACTTTTTCAAGGATTAAATTAATATGCACTTATTTTTTAAAATACGGATTATTTATGAAGGATTTAAGTGTTTCATATTTATAATTTGAAGAAATTATTTAATAACTTTTTAAAACTAAACTGGCTCGGATAATTATTATACGAAATAAATTAGGTGTTTACTCTTATTTTATTTTTTCACAAATCATGATAATTCTAATTCTAATTTATTTAAGTAGAAATTAACAGAGTTTGTTCATTCTATCGTGTCATGATTCACATGATTAGCGATTTTCGGTTGTCGCTAATTTGAATTTACGATAATTTATTTACCATTTGAGGAGAAAATAAAAATAAAAATTTACGTGCCTGCATGTTTCAAAAGGTAAAGATATTTTAAGACCAATAAATTATAAACACATGCACTTGTAGTATTCACTTTATGGGCAGTATGAAACTGATAATGTGGTTTATTCCTTAATATATAAAATTATCTGCTTTTTCAGGTTTCCACTCTTTCTCACATTCACTTTTATTTGAATTTTTTTTTCTTAAAGAGATAGACTTCACTCTCCTAATATGTATCAAGTATCCTCTTATGTTTTTAATATCAAATGAACTGTTTAACAAGCTGTAACTGAATATCAGAAACTAATTTCATATATATATATAAAGATCCATTGATTACACATTTAATAACATTTTATAAAATGCAAATTTAACTAATCAAACCGTTGAATTGTGTGATATTATCTTTAGAATCATGTATATCAAATTTCACATAATTTAGACTTTTATAAATATGTTATTTAACATTGAACATTTACATATATTTTAATATTGTATTGTGCGTTAAAATATGCAATGAAATACTAAATAATTTTGGAATTATATGAAATTTTGTATACTTGATCTAATTAATAAGACCATCAAATTCAATGATTAGATTGAATAAATTTACATTCTACAAAAAATTATCGAATGTGTAATTTAACTAATTTTGACACCTAATATCAACAGATCCTTATCCTATATGTGTGTGTGTGTGTGCGTGTGTGTGTGTGTGTGTGTGTGTGTGTGTGTGTGTGTGTGTGTGTGTGTGTGTGTGTGTGTGTGTGTGTGTGTGTGTGTGTGTGTGTGTGTGTGTGTGTGTGTGTATATATATATGTATATATATATATGGGTGGGGATCAAGTTACTCCAATAGTAACTCTTGGTAAAGTTACTCTACTCAATAACTCTTGATATTTAATGAATTTCAACGATCTAACCGTGAATATCTTGATATTATGTCAACGATCTTGCACACCAAATTTTAAGTAAATCGAACATTTGTAGCTAGTTAATCTTATAAGCGACATTTACATATAATTTAAAAAAATATATTATATGTATATTAATTTGAATTTATCTAATGAAGTTTCAAATAGTTTTCAAACTTTATAAAAATTTGTGTACTTGATCTACTTAATTAAATCCTTTAATTTAATAGCTGGATTGTTCAAATTCAATATATATCAAGAATTATTGAGTAGGGTAATTCTACCAAGAGTTACTCTTGGAGTAACTTGATCCCCACCCTATATATATAAGCTTAGGATCCATTGACATCAGGTGTCAAAGTTAGTCAAATTATACATTTAGTAACTTTTTGTAGGATGCAAATTTAACCTATCTAACAATTGAATTATGTGATATTAATTATATTCATGATCATGTATATCAAATTTTTTATATAATTTGGAATTTTATAGATATGTTATCTACCATTAAATATTTGCATATATTTTAATATTATATTGTATGTTAAAATAAAGTGATGTAATGAACTACTAAATAATTTTGAAATTGTATGAAAGTTTGTAGACTTAATCTAATTAATAAGAACATCAAATTCAATGGTTAGATCAATTAAATTTACATTCTACAAAAAGTTATTATAGGTGTAATTTAATTAACTTTGACACATGGTGTCAATGGATCTTCACACACACACACACACACACACATATATATATTATCTTCAAAATTCAAATACGCTCCTAACATGCATATGATATCCTCTATATATATAAATTAGAATAATTATCCTAAACAAGAGTGTTTTTAGCTGCCCTTCTTCAACAAGGACATTTTTAGGGATTTTTCTTAACCTTTTATCTCTTTTAATCTATTATTTTCAATATCTCTAGTTTTAACTTGAATTTCAACATTTTTAAAAAAAATATTAATAATTAAAAATAATATTGTATCACAATATAAAGTATTTGTCATAAATCTAAAATATAATTTATATGTCTAAAATATTTATTTATTACTATTTCGGTACACCAAAATAGATCCACATCACTTAGGAATCGAGGCAAAGGGTAGTTTATAAACACCCTCCTCCCTTAACCCATCGAGACACCTTTTAAGGACAAAATCATGATGCCCATGAGCACCAAAGCGAATAATATCTCAGATGCGGTAACCCTAACAATGCTAACGGACTTGAGGTCAGAACATTAAGGAGGGCCTAAACCACACACGGGGCTTTATGCCCTCTAGCCCCTTAGCCTAGATTGGGGGGCTACTGGTCCGATATACCAAAATAGTCCTACATTGCTTAGAAATCAAGGCTAAAGGTAGTTTATAAACACCCTCCTCCCGTAACCACCAAGGCGCCTTTGAAGGACAAAATCGTGCAACCCACGAGCGCCAAAACAGACAATACCTCAGATACGATGACCTTAACAATGCTAGTGAACTTGAGGTCGAAACAATTACAAATTTTAATTGTAATATAATTTATTTATTTAGAATTATTTATTTATTATAAATTTTAATTATATAAACTAAACATTTATTATGAGCAATGAAAATGCTAAAATATTGGTTGTTTAAGATTTTTTTAATTTTTAATTGTTAAATGACTCTTTGGGTTGTTAAATGACCTATTGAGTTTCTTTTGTTGCTGATTCCATTTAAACTTGCATATTTTTTTCATATTTAATATTGAATTTTAAAAAAACCATTAAAATTAAATTCTAACTCATTTATGATATGATTTTAATGCCTAAATGGTTGTTTTTTATTTGTTTAGGATGAAAAGGAACCGATATCCTCTTAAAATATAAGGTACCGAAGCAATCACCAATAAAAAAAATTAAAAATTTTAAAATAAAAAGAAAGTTAAAAAAAGTATAAAAGAAATATTTTATTATATTAGTAGATTAAACAATAGATTAAAATAAGATAAAATAGTTTATCCTCTCTTATTCTATCTTTATTAGTTTTAATTTTTTAAATTTTTTCCATGAAAGATAAAATTTTTGACATTTATTCTCTTTGTGAATTTTCTTCCTCTTTATATAAATAAATTTCGTTTGATACTTAAATATATCCAGTCGAAACAGGAGCGTATCTTTAATCATTCACTACCAAAAAAAGTATGATTTGTGGCAGTTAAAAAATCAATTTCTGGCGGCTAATAACCGCCACAAATGGTAATTCTGACGGTTAAAAAAGGCACCAGGTCCATATGCGCCAAAAACGTCTTCCGACGAATTTTAACTAACCGCTGGTATTGTCGCCAAAACACAATTGACAATTATTGGCGACTAAAAACTGCCAGAAGTTGTGAAAACACCGCCACATAATTTATTTTCAGTTTGCTTATTTTAGCATTTACTGACTGTTATAAACCGCTAGGAAAGACAACTATTGGCGGTGAAAAAAGACTAGAAAATGTATATTTTCAGTTTACTAAATCCAGCATTTATTGGAGCTTAGGAACCGCCAGAAAGTGATATATTGATGCTTTCAAAAAATGAAAGAATACAAGAAGTCTAACCACTAATGAATTAGTACTTTTTACTGCAAAAAATCATTTTTAATAATTTTTCACTCAGAATTGGGCCATTTCCTGACATTGGTTCATAGAAATCAAAAGTAATGGTTAAATTTTATGAAATTGTCTAAAGCCTAATTTGGCAAGCCCAAGAGGAAAAAACACTTTGGTTCTCATCTCCTTCCCGCACTCCACTCTTGGTCCAGACTCCGCTACTCCCATTTGGCAGTCACGTGTACACAATCAAAAGTAATTAAATCATTTATATGTATGTCACTAACAAGAAGGATACAACAATTAAGAGAAGAGCAAATATTGGACAATAGATATTCAGTGACATACAAATTGGGCTAATAGATGAATGATAAGTGGGGAACACTTAAATTGATATCCATTTGAGCATAGTCAGAAAAAAAAAAAGAATAACATAAATATGAAATTTTAAGAATGTTGTGTAATTATACTTACAAATATATAAAGATGGACCAAGTAACAAGTTTTTACCTCCACTAGTTCCTTCTTCGGGTGCAATCAAGTCTTTCTGTATCCACAATCAATTTAAAAAACTCAACAGGACATTAATTGTGGTAGTACCATCTATACTTATTCAAATCGAGTTCCTAATCAATCGATTATGATTTGGTTACCCAAAGGGATTCAATCCAAAGGCAAAATTACTAGTTGTCATAGTATCATCTATACGTTTATAAGGCACACCTAATACATACCAGCCACCTTGCACCTCTACCTTATGATATAGTCCTGGGAGGTCCAGCATCAATATATTCTGAATCAGGCAAACAGTTAGTCGTAGTAGCTGTTGAAAAAGAGGAAACAAAGACATATTTGACTGAAACCGTGTGTCTGAATACACAACGGAAACGAGTTTATATAGGCTTATTACATTAATGATACATAAATAGAGAATATTTAGTTTCCTCTAAATCAATGATTACATGCCTATAAACTACAATAAATTCAGAATATTTTATTTTGATTTTCAACACTCTCCCTCAAGCTGGAGCATATAAATCATATGCATCCAGCTTGGTACATATATAGTCAACTCTTGGTCCCCTTAAAGACTTGGTGAAGATATCTGCTAGCTGGTCACTAAAGTTGATGAAGCTCGTGGTAATGTCCCCCAACTCGATCTTCTCCCTGATAAAATGAGAATCATCCTCAATATGTTTGGTTCATTTGTGGAAGACAGGATTGGATGCAATATGCAAAGCCGCTTGATTGTCACAAATCAGCATCATTTTCGTGGGCTCTTCAAACTTGAGTTCCCTAAGAAGTTGCTTCAACCATATGAGTTCACAAGTTACTAAAGCCATGGCCTGTATTCTGCTTCAGCACTAGATCTTGCTACAACATTTTGCTTCTTACTTTTCCAAGATATCAAGTTTCCTCCAACCAACACACAATACCCAGAAGTGGATCGCCTATCACTGGGTGAACTAGCCCAATTGGCATCTGAGTACCCAACTATCTGAGTGTGTCCCCTATCTTCATAAATGAGGCCTTTACCAGGAGTGCTCTTAATGTATTTAAGTATTTGAATTACTGCATCCCAATGATCCTGACAAGGAGAGTTTAAGAACTGGCTTACCATGCTGACAGCAAAGGCAATATATGGACGAGTGACTGTGAGATAGTTCAACTTTCCCACCAATCTCCTATATCTCCCAGATCTGATAAGGGCTCCCCTTGATTTGGTAGCAGTTTGGCTTTAGGATCCATAGGAGTGTCCTATTGGCTTAGCATTTAATAGACCAGTTTCTTTTAGGATATCAAGAGCGTATTTCCTCTGAGAGATCACCAAACCATACTTGGATTGAGCAACTTTGATACCTAGGAAATACCAAAGCTTACCAAGGTCTTTAGTCTGGAATTGTTAGGAGAGGTACTGTTTCAAACGGAGAATGCCACGCTGATCACTGCCCATAATGACGATGTCGTCCACATAAACAATAAGATATATACATCCCTGAGGTGAATGGCGATAAAAGACAGAGTGGTCGGCTTCACTGTGAGTCAAACCCAACTACTGTACAACGGTACGAAAGCGACCAAACCACACTCGGGGGGACTGCTTAAGTCCATATAGGGATCTACGAAGCCGGCACACCATAGTAGAGGACTCCCCCTAAGCAACAAACCCGGGAGGTTGCTCTATGTAGACTTCTTCATCAAGATCACCATGCAGGAAGGCATTTTTGATATCAAGTTGGAAAAGGGGCTAATGGCAAATGGCAGCCATAGAGAATAAGAGCTGGACAGACCCCATTTTGGCAACCAGAGAGAAAGTATCAGTGTAGTCCTGCCCATACACTTATGTGTATCCTTTAGCCACCAGACGAGCCTTGAAAGGATCAATGGTTCCGTTAGGGCCAACCTTAAGAGTGTATAGCTAACGACACCCAGCAGCGGACTTGCCAGTGGGAAGAGGAACCAAATCTAGGTACCACTGCTCTGAAGAGTACACATCTCGTCAATCATTGCTTGTCGCCAGTCAGGGTGAGATAAGGCTTCACCTGGAGAGTGAGGAATAGACACAGAAGACAAAGAAGAGAGGCAGGTATAATGCAAAGGAGAAAGACGGTGAAAACTAAGGTTAACATAATGAAGAGACAGGTTGCGAGTAGAACGAATACCTTCTCGTAGAGCAATGGGCCAATTAGTGCAGGGGGCAAGCCTGGATCCGGTAGAGAAGATGGCGCCGGGGAAGGGTCTAACAGGGCCTCTATTATATCTGTGGAAGCTAGTGTAGGTGCAGGTGCAGGTGGAGGAATGACAATAGGTCGTTGGCGACGATGATATGTCTGAAGAGGTCGCACAGCCGGAGGCTTCGCTGGAACATCGTGATTCACCACAGGGGCATCCAAAGAGATAGACGGAAGGGGGACACGAGTAGGGGTACCAAGAAGAGCAGACAGACACATATCGAAAGGGAAGGAAGCAGACTCAAAATAAGGGATAGACTAAAAAAAGGAGACATCGGCAGAAAGAAAATACCTTTGAAGGGTAGGAGAGTAGCAGTGATATCCTTTCTGCGAGCGATGGTAACCCAAGAAGACACATTTGATGGCCTTGGCGGAGAGTTTGTCGAGACCTGGAGTTAGGTTGTGGACAAAACAGGTAGAGTCGAAGATCCGAGGAGGAAGCTCATGAAGGGGTGAATGAGGAAAAAGGATCGAATGAGGAACCTGGTCATTCAGGACAAAGGATGGCATGCGATTGATGAGATAGCAGGCTATGAGTACAGCATCACCCCAGAAGCGTGGGGGAACATGATCGTGGAGGAGAAGAGTCCGAGTAGTTTCAATGAGATGTCTATTTTTGCGTTCAGCCACTCCATTTTGTTGAGGAGTGTGGGCATAAGATGTTTGATGGAGAATGCCCTTGGATGCCATAAAGTGTTGAAACTGATGAGACAAATATTCATGAGCATTATCACTACGAATAAAGCGTATAGGAATACCAAATTGGGTTTTGATCTCATGATAAAACTTCTCAAAGAGGGAAAAAAGTTTGAATCTATGTTTCATTAAACATAACCACGTACAACGGGAAAAATCATCAATAAAAGTTACAAAATACCTAAAACTAGAAGAGGTAACAATACGAGAGGGACCCCAAACATCAGAATAGACTAAGGCAAATAGGGACATAACCCGTTTATTGACTCTATCATGGAACGTAGTACGAATGTGTTTTCCTAACTGATAAGACTCACAGTGAAGACTAGAGATTTTAGAAAGACTGGGTACCATCTTCTGAAGCTTTGGCAAACTAGGATGTCCCAGCTGAGCGTGGATGGTCGTCGGAGAGACAGTGGTTGAGTATGCTTGCGGAGGCGTAGAAAGATAATAGAGGCCATGAGACTCATATCCGATGCCAATCATCCGTCCCGAAGTCCGGTCCTGCAAGGTAACAGAATGTTTATTAAAGGTAATGACAAAGTCATGGGATTGGGTAAGACGATAAATAGAAAGCAGGTTAAAAGGCCAATTAGGGACATATAACACAGACTCAATAGTTAGGGAGGGTAGGGGATGTGCAATGCCAATACCACTAGACTTTATTTGAGAACCATTGGCACATGTAATCGTGGGTAAATAGCCAGATGTAGACAAAGAAGAGAAAAGGGAACGATTACCAGAGATATGGTCAGACATACCAGAGTCAAGCACCCAAGGACCCAGGGAAGGAGATTGGAAGATGCAAGCAATAGAATTACTAGTTTGTGCAACAGAAGCAGTGGTGCCAGGGGTCTGGCGAGTCTCAAACCACTTGACAAAATCCTCATAAGTAGCTGGGGTAGCCCGGGGTTGATCAGCAAGCTGAGTGGTTTTCGCCAGAGGTGTGTGAGCCACATTGGTGGGACGAGGTGGTTTACCATGTAACTTCCAGCAATGGTCAATGGTATGCCCAAGGCGATGGCAATGCTCACACTTGGGACGATTCTTAGAGTGAGATGTCCCAGTGCGAGTACGTCTAGAAGTAGTGCTCTGAGATGCAAGAGCAGAGGTATCACTAGTTGTGGGAGTAGGGATCTCCATAGGGACCTTTGGTGGAATGCGGAGGAGGGCAAAAGAGGCGGATGTCATTGTAGGGACCGTGGGTGACCCAAGAATTTGGTTATGAGTAACAGAATACTTTGGTGACAAGCCGTAGAAGGCAAGGACCATGAAAAAGGCACTCCGATTCTCTAGTTCCTTCTTAGCTTCAGTTAGAGTCGAGGTGGCAGGAGGCAAGAGTTCATTAAAATCATGTAGAGCAGTATGAACTCGCCCAAGATATGCAGACATAGGGCCATCAAAGCACTGAGGGGCAATGAGGGTCATCAAATCATGGCAAACACCGTATAGGCGCTACGTGTCATTAGTATAAAAGGTGCGTGCCTCGGTCCAAACTGATTCACAAGTGACATGGGGCCAAAAAATTGGCTTGATAGAAGGGTGAATGGTGGATTTAATGATACTGCATAATTGGGCATCAATCTTTGCCCATTGTACACATTCACCTGCGTCGACAGAATCAATGGTACTAGTGAGGTGGGCTTTGAAGCCCAGACCATTAATCCATAAGGTTATGTCTGAGGCCCAAGTGGAGTAGTTCGAACCGTCCAGTTTCTCAATAGAGAGTGGAAAGTTCGGAAAGAGAATGGTGTCTGCCTTAGGTGGAATTGAGGAGCCAGAGAAAGCCATGGTGAGTGGTAAAAAAAATCGTCAAAACAACTAACACATGAACAGTACCTAACACGCGGGTAGAAAACAGTGGGCGGTCAAAAACTGATTGGATGGAGGCGAAAGTCGGAGGGTGAGGTCGTCTGGGTGGGGTGACGCCCACGCCGGAGTCACGGCCGGAAAAGACCTTCCACGCACCATTGAGAAGTGCTGTTTGGCGCAAAAGGGGGGAGGCGCGTGAGCGAGTGTGAAACGTCGGATGGGGTCATCGTCGACGGATCTATGTAGATCGACGACCGGTGATCCGGATTGTGGGGTCGGCAGCCGGAAAAGTCGCCAGAGCAGCGGCGGCGGTGGCAAGAGAAGACACCAAAAAAATAGACGACGGTGCTGGAACAGGGGGTAAACCGGAGACGTACACGGTTCGCCAGAAAAAAAAATTTGTCTCTGGGGACAGTGGGTCCACTGGGTAGGCATGATCCTTGAGATGCCTCTGTTAGGCTCTAGATACCATGTTGAAAAAGAGGAAACAAAGACATATTTGACTGAAACCGTGTGTCTGAATACACAACGGAAACGAGTTTATATAGGCTTATTACATTAATGATACATAAATAGAGAATATTTAGTTTCCTCTAAATCAATGATTGCATGCCTATAAACTATAATAAATTCAGAATATTTTATTCTGATTTTCAACAATAGCTTTAAAACATTAATTACATGTGAAGATCTTGAAGAATCTGACTGTAAAGTTAAAGCTAGTTGACTACCTCCAATTTGCAAACCTAAAAGCTATTCTCTGTTACTTCAAGCAAAACCAATTGTGTACAAAACCAACAATAGTTAAAATGCAAAACCTACATTGTACAAACCAATAAATTAGTAAAGAAAGAATAGAAGGATTAAGAAAATTACTACATTGATAACTCAGAGAAATGCAGCTTTCCGTTTTCAATATTTCTTTTTTCCAAAACTCAACCAATATGAAAAGGTATCTATGTGGATGGACTCCTAGGAGAAGTAATAACAATTCCACTAGATGGACCTCTAAGAGATGTAATAGCCATCATTTTTCAAAGTTTTTACTTTCTATAGATAGTTCTTTTTAGAAACATATCATAGGTGGATGAATCCTTTTTTGACAAGAGGCCCAATGACACTTTATCTAAGAATATGACACTTGTTGGTCAGCATACGTCTTAAATCAAGCAAAAAATTGCACATACATAGGAACATGGAAAACTACCAACAAGTTTAGACCAAGTTTGGCAGCCTTCAAAGACATAATCATAACTAATACCTTAAAGACAACATGTCAAACTTAATGGTTATCATTCAATATATCTCTTTGCCAAATTTATGGTATGGGAACTAGAAATTCAATCATGATTTTAAAGGATCTTCAACTTTACAAACCTCAGGAAAAGTGTTAAAATCTTCAATAGCTTTATCTCTTGCAACAACTGACATTGTTCCATCAAGCCTAAAATGTTGAAACAGCCACAAACTAAAACAAAAGCATCTTCAGGAGGATCCTGTCTAGAAAACAAGTGATAGGAAATATAGAGCAAAGGTGTAATTAGGTCTTATTCACAAATATAGGAGCAGAAAGTAGATCTCATCCAAATTAGATCCACAACTAAAATTCAAATGTTGAAATGGACCAAGCATTCAAAAAGCTTCCTGTGACACTGATGGTTTGCCTATAGCTTCAGCTCATACAATACACATGTCCTAGCCCTTTCTTAATGATACAATATCCTAAACCCAACACTAGAGACTTTATTCTACATTAGTTTACTACCTAATTATTATATAGCAACAGCTAGTAAGGCCAAAAGCCAACAACGTAGCTCACATATAAGTAGCCAGCAACGTAGCAAGGCTAAATTTGAAACATCAATCACAAAGTATTTAAGTAAAACTTCAATCATGTCAATAACATCTAAGTATTTATGTAAAAAAGGAAAAAAAAAAAACTAAAAAATGAGTGAATAGAAGTCCTACTAATTGTCTTCTCTAAACATGTTGCCACAAATTCCTCTCTTCGTTTTTTTCTAATGGGCTTAACAAGATAATCAGTAGCATCGCTCGGCATGTATTTGTATACTGTGCTAATTGAATATTGGGAAGACATCACTAGAAAAGCATTAAAAAATGCAGATCAGTTCCTTGAGGTATTAACAATGTTGGAAAATTCAACATTTTATGAAAATGTTCATGCACACTAATAAAAACCTTATAGAAACTGATACCATATATCCAACATTGCCTCGGCTCTTTTTCCTCTCTCTAACATGAGACCTATGTCCATAAGATATTAGTTACTCCCTTTGCCAAGTCATTCTTACTTGGGGAGCTTATCCCCTCATTGAGAGGAAATTTATAAAAATAGATATGCATATATTTCAAAACAAGATCCATAAAGGCCCTAGCAAAAACTGAAATATTAAAATATAAATAAGCACTAGAATGAGTTTTGAAAGGCTTAATCCTTTGCCTTGATACCTTGTTGCAATAGAGGCAACTAAAATCTAAAACAAGAAAAATTGCAACTAATTTATCATGAACCCTTAACCTCAAATCAGGATCACACTCACACCCTTATTGCTTGGTGAAATTTAACACATAAACCTTAGAATTACAAGTCTTAGCAGCAACAATACTAGGGTTCAGCAACATATAATGCGCTCGATAATTGGAAACACGTTGAACCTCGAAACCAATCCAGATTCAATAAATTAAAAAATAATCGATGAGTTCAAATAACATTGAAAAAAATAAGAACCCGAATAGAGAAAAAAAATGAAAGAGATAAAGGATGTAGAACTGGAATCGTTGGGCACTTTTTTCCATAAATATAGAACAAAGGAGTTAGGGAGTGTGGGTGAGATTGAGATGAGAATGAGTTTTGCAAAGATTCAAAATCTCACCTTGAATGGATGAAAATTGAAGAATGTGGCTGGGATTTTGAGGCGAAGCACACAAAGAGAAGAACGGTCGATGCATTATTAAGTTTTGGATGGGAAAGGAAAGTATCTTTTTAAAAACTCAAACAAACGTTGGTGCATCAATACGGAAGATGAGCATGCGTCTAAAAAATTAAATAAGGCATAAAAGAGTTTAAAACACTGTAGCGGTATTTAACCCCCAAAACAAAAAATCCACCGCCAGAAAATGTATCAAGCTCTGGTGGTTTAAATATGTGCTAGAAATTACAATATTTTTTGGCGGTTTATTGTAACTACTAGATAAAAAATCGCCACTAAAGACCTATTTTTTTTAGTGATTCCATAAGTGATTTAGTATACGAGATTATAAATTATCTTGAAAAAAATTTATGAAAATATTATATAAAGTAATTATTCTTTAAAATAAATGAATTTAAAAACCTGAATTAGATTTATAGTAAAGAGTTTATGTACCGATAGTGTAAAAGAGTTTTACACTGCCATCCAATCATAAATCGTATGAATGATAAGTTTGTTAACTTTTACAGTAAGTACCTTAAAAGTCATACCAATAACAATTTTTTTGATTGGTTGACAGTGTAAAATTTTTTTATACTGACAGTGCATAACTATTAAACTCTTAAATTTATTGGATTAAATTTCTTATTAGTTTCAAAAGATGATAATGTATGGAAAAAAAATTCAAAAAGAGAATATGCACTACAGAAGAAAAAATTAAAAATGATATTATGAAAAGTTTTTCTTTTAGGGTCACCATATTATTGGTGCAAAGCATCCATCACTTTGTTTAAGGTATCCAAGCTCGGTGATAAATATACAACTTAAGTAGATTAATTATAGAACTATTTTACATGATTTTGCATTAGTTCAAAGGAAATTATAGAGAAAATAACCCATATGCATATGTTTTTTGTGATTCATGTTTTGAATGGTTTAAACGGAAAAGTGCATGAATATGTTGATTTTCTTGGGTTTTTGACGTAAGGAAATTGAGCAATAGTGAAAATCTTCATTTTTCATATTCAAACTTTGACCTTTCTTCCTTGTTTGAGTCACAACTTGGACTCTAGGAATGCTATTGAAGTGATCTTGGTCTCTATGGAAAGCTTAAACATAGATCTACATTTTTCATGAAGAGAGTTTAATCAGATTTAAAGTTGATCATAGAGAAAATAGGGCTTAAATTTGAAGTTGACATGCTGTCCTAACAACACTAACATAGGTGCATTGTTTTGAGGATATCTTGACTTGTAGATATCAAATTGACATAGGACGGTGCCATTGTTTCATGGAAAAATTACCTACGATTTTTGTGCAAACACCGAAAGCTAGTTCTGCTTGTAGAGTGCACAAAAGACAAAAAACTGCAACCAGCATGAACAAATTTGCATAGTGACGCTCAGCGGGTTATTGTTCACCTACCCAACAAGTCCTACACCAACGTGATGATTTTTCCAATTTTGACCCACCTAGCAGGCCCAGGCTCCGTATTTTGACATTTTTACCTCCTTTATAGGCCTAGGTTTGTTCTTTTATAGGCCAGAAAGCCCAAACTCGTTATTAAAAGGATGAAATTACATGTTTGGGGATCATTCTTTGACTTCTCTAAGGACCGAAAGCGAGGAAGAAGACTCTTGGGAATCATTCTCCACCATTGAAGATTGAAGGAAGTGACAACAATCCTTGAAGATTCATGGCTCTATCCTCATCTCTCTAATAAATTTGTTTTCTTTTCTCTTTTTATGAATTTTTAATTTCCTTTGGGTTTGGTTAGGATGAACCTTGGTTTGAATCTAACGTAATTGATTTCTCTTTTTGAATTCTTCTCTTGTTTCTATTAATTTAATTATTAAATTCATGCTTAATGCTTTTTCATGATTGACACTTATTAAGAATTGATCCGTAATCTAAATCTTGCAATTGAAAATTGGGGTTTAGAATGTTCCAATTCAATAGCTATACAACTGTTGAGCTTAGGGATAGGGATAGATTGTATACCTTCACATGAATTTCCTTCTCTTAATGCTTATGATTGATTTTGCTCGCCTAAGGAAGTAGGATTCATAGTTCGAATTAAAGGGTTTATTGCCTAACGAATTAGGGTTAAACTAATTTAGAGAAATTGAAGGTAAATTGCTTAATAAGAAAGGGTTTTGAAGGGAAAGAAATTACTTTAGGGGAGAATCAGGGTGATTCTGATACCTAACCATTTTAATTCATTAAATCTTCAACAAATCTTTTAATTGCATTCTTTATCTTTTCAATTAAATCAACACCCAAAAACTTTTATTTTTTCTTAATTATTAAATCAAAATAGTTATTGATAGATTGAATTGTTATTAAACCACAATCCCTATGGATACAATATTAAACTACATGTATTTTTGAATATTGTATAGCCATAGAAGAAAAAATTATAATAAAGATTAAAGCACATAAGGAGAGTGTTGTAAAATAGCATGATTTAAGAGAAAAAGAAGAAGAAAAAGTTGAGGAGAAAACAATAAAGGAGTGAGAGGAGTGCTTACAAGTAGAAATTCAATAAGAAAATGTATGTTTGGATTAAAGTTTGCATACTTCAGTTTGAATGAACTTCATTTTGCAAACTGAGTTTGCAAAAACAACCTTGATATTGCTTTCAAATAAAACTTGGTTTCAAGACAAATTTAGGTGCGCAAACATACTTTTGAGAGAAATCAAACATATCACCAAACTGATTTTATTGGGACAAACATAAGTTGAAGGAGGCTAAATGGTAAACCAAAATACCCAAAGTCTTTCATGAGTCAATATCTCTCTCCACCAATTGATTAATAGAGAAGAAAGGTGTAGAAAACATGATAGATCCTTAGACGCCTTTTTCTGCCTTGTTCATTAACACTTCCTTTGCAATGGTCTGGAAGCCATTCCATGAATATCTAAAGTAGAAGCATAAGGAGGATGTGTTCTTTTGTGTCATTCATGCCACCTTGAACAATATTCTACCATCCAGCTCAGGACGATAAATAAGCACTACTTAGGAGGCAACCCAAGCATTCTTCCCTTTCTTGCATTTCAGTTTTAGTTATTTTAAATTTTCGGATTGCTTTTCTTTTTCTTTTCTTCTTAAGAATTGAGAGATTGAGGAGTATGGTGATACTTCACACAACAACTTTCTTGGTTTCCTTTTGGATGCTCCATGCTTACTTGACTCAGGGAAGTTCTTTTTACTTTCTTTACTTCTCTACTATCTATTTGTATTCTTTGCTTTAAATTGATTCCTATATGCTAATGTGATATTATGTCTTATTCTCTTTTGCCCCTTTTGTTTCTTAGATGTCATATTTTGGTGTTGCTTGTTAAAATTATTTTGTGAAAATACTTGGTTGTCAATTCTCTTTGTATGTCACTCACACTTTGATGGTTATGAATCTTCTGAGTAATGCCTACCAACACTTGCTAGTTTTGAAATTGTCTATGCTTTGTGGCTTTCTAACTCTCAACTTATGTGAGATTTTGGTCCTAAACAAATATTCTTTTAGTATTGCTTGCTATTTGCTTCAAAACTTGCCTTGATTCTTATTGTTATTGCTTAACCTGTACACACATAAATGATAAAAATACATTCTTTCTTTAAGCCAAGCCAAATATTAGTCACCCTTTTTACCTATCCTTTGCTAACCCCTTTGAGCCTTAACCTCTTTGTTCTTTATATTAGCTCATTATAAGCCAAAAAGGGAAAAATCATATTGTTCCTTTTATTTGGAATTAAGGGATTGCTTTTCTTATAGGGCACTTTTGGCTTGATCTTAAGTATAGGGTTGTATGCTTGCTTGAGGAGGACAAACAAAGATTTTAAGTTTGGGGTGGGAATACAGCAAAAATAAAAATTTTCTATTCTGTTACAAACACAAAAAACAAAAAGTAAAAAAAAAGAAAAAGAAAAAGCAAAAGAGCTCAAAAATATGTATTGTTTTATGTTTCATTAGGTTTCAAATATTACTGTGAAGAAGTGGGTGTGAAAAATTTGATAGGAAAAAATACTAATGCCAAGGGATAACAGGGGCGACTTAACTCAAAGATGTTTATGATTATCCCTTAATTTCAATTGTTTAACCCAAATTCAAATGTTTTCCCACCCATGTCCCTAGCCTAATTATAACCTAGAAAAGACCTCTTGAGTATATGTACTTATCTTATGATAATGATTTTATAATCTTGTCAAGCATATGGTAAGGATAGCATGTGATGATGACGAGTGTAAACAGAACCCATTTTTGGTGAGTTAAGTGAAACACTTAATCCCATGAGGAGAGTGAAGTATGCAGAGAGTACATGCAGTGCGGTTAATATCTTATGTTGGCTTGATTTGCTTTAGAGGGGGATCATGACCTTTAGGACTGAGTGGTGTAACATCTCTAATTTGGGACAATAGAAATAAGACCATAATAAATGGTTAAGGATATCCATAAGCACCAATAATAATTACCTCTATATTAGGATTCACAAGAGCATGATGAAAAGACCTGAACGAGACTCTAAGGCCTAAGATGGGCCTGAGACCCACTAGACCCCACACACACGCTCATAGTTATAAATAGGAAAAGGAAGGGAGAGAAAGAGAAAAAAGAAAGAAGGAAGAGGAAAGGAGGAGAAGAGGAAGAGGAGGAGCAAACCAAAGACCAAAGACCCGACCCTAAAGCTTAGATTCATGCTATCCTGGAGGTTAGTGTTTCCCCCTTGTCCTCCCTTACCCTTTGAATGCATGTTTTCTCCCTTTGAACCTTAGGAAAGAGATTTATGAGTTTTGAGGGATTTGTATGATTGAGGGGTTTATTGGGTAGTTTAATCAATTAGAAAGATAATAGAAGTGACTAAGAATGATTTGGTACACTTTAGATTGATTGGGTGCCAATTATGGCCATGGGAATGCAAATTCATGAAAGGCTGCGAACTGCAAAATCCTAGGTTCTTGTTACACAAGCATTAGGCTTGCTTAGCAAAGTATGAAGTTTTGGGTTCAGGATGAGTTGTTGCTAAGCAAACGGGAGACTTGTTAAGCGAGGTTAGGTCCTCGTTAAGCGAAAAGGAAGGCAGAGAGGGAGTTAGGTCATCACTAAGTGAGGACTACCCTTGCTAAGCGAAAACTTAGTCCAGATAGCAGTATAGAGATTCGCTAAGTGAAACATTAGGCTCACCAAGCGAGAGAGTTTCCCAAGAATTCCATTTAAGGTAGAGTACAGGCTTGTTGAGCAAGAGTGCTTCTAAAGAGCTATATGGTAAGTGTGGTGGCAGTGGCACCAAGTGACCAAGGGCTTTCACTTAACGAGACCTTCTGGACAACAAATAGTTGTTCCAACTCCAAGAAAGAGTTAAGGTGCATATTGCTTTCCTTGCTTGCTTTCCTTATATGCTTGATAGTGTTTGATGTATTGTTATGTCTGTATAGTTAGTTATAGTAAATTACTTTCATGTGGCTATTGCATTTGCCTAGGATAGTTTATATGTATGTAATGATAAACCCTAAGTAAAAAGTCACTTAAGATATTTAAAACACCATCATATGTCTCCTTAGCTAAAGATATGGAGTTTCCCCTAAGTTTAAGAAAGGTTTTATTAAAGGAAAGGTTGTAAGAAAGGAATATGTTTTTGAGAAAAGTAAATGTTTTCAAAGAAAGATGTTTTTTAAAAAAAATGATGCTTTCAGAGAAAGTACCTCTTTAGTAATGTTAGGACTTCCACGGTGTCAGTCATGTCTAAGCAATAAGCTCGGCATACTACAGTGTGCAAACTATAGCGAGGATTCCGAGGTTACCAAGAAGAGATGAGGTTTTATGCAACAATAAGATGAGTTATAAGTAAAGGGCTAGGAGGTCCCCCTGTATTAAGGGAAGGGACCGTCATCATTTAGATGCAAGGAGAAAAACAAAGGGAAGGATAGGTCCTTTGGTAAGGGGACATAATCATTCTTCGGTAAGGGAAGAATGTCAAAGGAACTCCTTCTATAATGAAAGGTAGTTCAACAACTTTTGACCAGTGGTAGTAAGAAGTTAAAGCAAGAGGACGTCTCTTGATGGTTAGAGCTTAATCGAGAGAAAGACGAAAGTTAAGTGAAGCCTAATAATAAAGATAACAAGAACCACACAAAAATATAAACAAAACTAGGATATTAATGATGTGAATGTCTATGTATTGCATGTGTGTATGCTCCTGGCAATAGGGTAGATGATGAGTTGTAAGCTTAATTGCTAGGCGAGTGGGAAAAGGTTAATTTATGCATTAGATGAAGACATGTGTTTGATGTACACTATCCAGAGTAAGCAAGTGAAGGGATGTACCTAATAGAGAAGGTATATGTTTGTATGATTATAAAGATATGTTTACAAAGCGGAAAATGTTAAGATTTATATGTCTTTTATATGTATAAAATGTATGATGTTGTTGTGTCCCTAGGTCACTTACTAAGACTTTATCTCATTAGTTTAAGTTTATGTTCCAAATTGAGTAGGTCCTAGAGCCTTTGAGTAGCCAATACAGAGAAGGATTGACTGAGCTTTAGTTTACTTTCTACAGGCTTTAGTGGTATAAATTGTGATTTATGCTTTGTATTTGAGACCTCAATGTTGAGGCATTGATTATGTGCCTTTTCTAAGGATTTATATAATACCTTAAGTATTCAAGTTTATAAGAAGTTATGCTTTTAGCTTGAATGCCAATGGTATTTATGTTGAAATTTATTTATTTTGTAAGTAAGAATAAAAGTTAGGGTAATGCCTACCTAGGGTGTTACATTTTGGTATCAAAGCAATTCGATTCATTTGCACTGTGGTTAGAGCAGAGAATGTTGTTTTACCTTGCTATGAATTATATTTTACCTTGTTACGAGATATTGTGCTTGATCAACTCAATATGTTGTACAATGTAGGTAGAAAGCATAGCTAATAACGGCTGAAACTAAAGTTGTTAAAGTGAGCCAATCCAACTCACCCAAGTTGGCTCACCACGAGTTGAACCAAAAAATGAGTCAGCCCAACCCCGCTTACTTTTGGGCAAGCCAGAAAATAGTCGACCGCCTCAACCCACCAAGGGTTGATAGGCTAAACGAGTTGGCTCACCTAAAGTAAATAAAATAAAAAAAATAAAATTCAAACATAATTTTTATTTTTTTGTGACAAAATATTAGAACAATTAAACATTTAAATTTTAAACTAATGTTAAGGCATTTATAATTGTAAAAGGATGCGATATATATATATATATATATATATATATATATATATATATATTGAGTTTTTTTTTTAAAAAGCCAACTCGACTCACCACAGGTTCAACCCGACTAAGCCACGAGCTAAGTGAGTCGGGACCATTTTTACTTATAATCATGGTAAGCTAGACTTTTTCAACACAACCCAACTTGAACTAGTGGTGGGTAGGGTTTGCTTGTCGAGCTATGGCTCACTTTGACAGCTATAGCCGAAACCCACGGCGTGGGCGACCACCCTTAAACACTCCTTTATTTCTTATGTTGTGTGAAGCGTCTAAAGTCATTTATGAAATCTCTACCTTTTCTGTTGAGTGTGTCCACCCCTGCTAAGGTAGGACTGTAACTTCTCATAATTGCATAGAATGTTCCCTAGAGATTCAAAATAAGCATTCTCTTGTTGACTTGATATGTTTGTCTCTAAGTGATCTAAATATTATTCTTGAAATGGATCAAAGAGTCACTCGAAAGGGGGTTAAATAGTGACCCTGGATAGATTTTACCTTTTTCTGCACAACCAAGAATAACTTCGGATTTTTTATGCTCCAGTTATTTTTAGCGATCAGAAATTGGTTAGGAGCAAGGAAATGCTTGTTCATACTAAAATGAAAGATAATTTAAATAATCAGAGCATATCTAAGTGCTGAGAAGCTAGTTTAAAAATAGTTTGCACAAATGCAGCTTCTAGTTGTTATAAGAAGCTAGTTTTTTGTTTCAGCAGTTTATAATGCTTTTTCTGGACCAAGAAATTAGTTTAAAAATTATCTAAGTTTTCTTTAAAAAGCTCAATTCATATTTAAGTTTCGTTTAAAAAACAAAAATCAGATATTAAATGGCAAACTTCAAAGTAAATGGATGAAAAATAAGTAAGAAAGGATACTGCACACATAGATTTTTATATTGGTTCACCCCTTAACTTTGGGCTACATCTAGTCCCTACCTCCTGCAAGATTTTCCCTAGAAAACACACCAATTACCTAGGTATTATTTATCCTCAAGCCTCCACAGGCTTTCGCACCAATATTTTTCTCAAGCCTCTATAGGTTGCAACAAACCAATATTCTTCTCAAGTCTCTACGTAGGGGTGTTCATCGAATTGGATTGGATCGGTTTTGAAGAGAAAAACCATCTGATCCAATCACTTCGGTTTTGTTAATTCACCATCCAATCGGTTTGTTTTTAAATTTAAATACAATTCGATCCGATCCAATTTAAAATGGTTTGGATTGGACTGGTTTTTTGTTTTAATCGTACTATTATTTTTTAAAAAAAGCATTAAATAAATAATATGATATATAATAAATATATTAAAAAATAATTTAAAATATCAAATATTTCATTAATGAGTCATTATATAACTAATACTAGTATAACTCTTCAAATATATATTATTAAAAATAAATTTACACAACTTGATGATTATGTTTATGTATCTTTACTTAAATAGTTACTAAAAAACTATCTTTAAAAAAATATATTTTTATAAACAAGTATAATTTATGTGATAATTTTACAAATATATAAGAAATAAAAACATAAATATGAGTGATATTAGAAAATTACAAGTGAAAAATATATATGCATGTATAAGTTCGGTTTAGATTGGATTGAATCGATTTTCAAAATCAAATCTGAAATTCAAAATCTGATCCAATCCAATAAAAATTTTAGTTTTTTCAATTTTCAATTTTTTTGATTTTCTGTTTATTCAATTTTCAATTTTTTGGATCAATTTTTTCGGTTTTTATTGGATTGGATCGGTTTATGAACACCCCTATCTCTACGTGCTGCACACACTCAGTATTCTTACCTTTGTAGGTCCACCCAATATTCTCACCTCTGTAGGTTACGCAACTAGTATTCTCATCTCTATAGGTCATACTACCAATATTCTCACATTTGCATGTTCTCAACTCAATATTCTCACCTTTGTAGGCTTTCACAATAATAAACTCAATAAATAACTATAACATTTCCTCACTTAATGAAAATATATATGATAATAATATATTAATAAAAAAATTAATGAGAATAAGCAAATTCTATTCTTTTCTCTAATTATTGGTGTAGTATTTTAAATATGTGAAGCACTTTAGTCAAAAGAATTTAATAACAATGATTACCATATTAATAAGAATATAATATATTATTTAAACAATTCTTGGAAATTAATATTAATACTAATGTCACCCACTTATTGAATTAAAGAAAATATCATAAAGCTAATACCTATAAATTCCTTTAGTATTTAAGATACTCACACCAATATACAATGCAATATGAGAAGTTTAGAATATTGCCCTTTTTCTTAAATGTTCGTATAATTATTTTAATAGTCAAAACAATTTAATTTAGTTAGCACATAATTATATACTAATGTTTAATCATCACACAAGTACTTAATTAGTACACACAACTATCATACACATCACTGATCATTCACACAGAGTCCTAAAATTAGGATGTTACACACATAGAGTCACAGCCTTAACCACCACACTGGAAAGGTTGCCTTGCAGCACTGGTATTCTAGAAAACCATCTCAATGCCAAAATAGCAAAAACCAAATGGGGGAAATGAAGAAAATAAATGGTAAAAATGGTAGAAGAGGGATTAGAGAGAATATCTTTTGAATATGATTGATGGAAAATGTCACAAGTTACTATAAGATGTGCTTCAAAGCAAAGAACTCTTGCCTGAAATTGCCTTTTCTCGTCATAGAAGAAGAAGAAAGCAAGAGAAAGTCAAAAAACTATTTTCGTGCCCAAGGTATTTATAGACTGCATCAACGTCAACAAATAGGGTTTTAAATTCAAATTTATTGCATTTGTCTTTTGCCCCATGTAACCGTCATAAACCGCTGTCGGTAAGCGAAAGGGTCTCCCACTCACAACACAACGCGTGTCCAACGATACCCCGATTTGGAAGTTAACGGACATCGTCTCGCTAGTTAGTCGTTATGACGACGTTTGACATTCTTCTATGCTCTTAAGTTGACTTTATTTCATGATAAAGGAAGTTGAAATGACTGCCATCCGTGACATAACACTTGTCCACGCGACATCGAAAAGAATACCAACAGACGTCAGTTTATGCTCACCAAACCTAGGTGTTACAGTCTTCACAAGCTTAAAGTTGGCATCATCTCATGAGATGATATCGACTTAGGAGAAACTGTTCTGGATCAGCCTCTAGCCTAACATTCTTTGCCCTACGCTAGTGTGCTTGTCGACTTTCATAGGGCAAAATAGCAACATTACTTAACTTCTTAAGGACTAAGCCTCCAAGTTACTGGCAAAGCCAAACTAGCATCGGGCTCAACCTCTTAAAGCCAAACTTCACAATTCGATTTGCTGGCTTATGATTCGTCATATAATTCGTGTGACTATAACAGAAGGCCATGTAGGAAAGATAGATCGTAACAACCTAACAGTTTTTCTCGTCAAAACTACAACTATATTGTTGATAAATATTTATCTATTTGTAATTTAAAATTTAAATTAAAAAAAGTTTTTAACTGAATCAGTTTTTTTTTTTAAAAAAAAAAACTGCAATGAATGAATGTTTTCTTTTTCCCGTTAGCCCCTTTTTTTTTGGGTCTTTGACCAAGTCAATTAATTTTACTTCTCCTGCACGTTGGTAGCTTTTCCTTTAATTTTGGCTCACGTTGGCTGTTGAGGGCTACACGTTTATAGCTACTGTGTTTTTTTTATATATCCCTGTTTTTTGAGAATACACACATAAAATGATACATACGTATAGAGAAGAAAAAATAGAGCTATTTGCTGCTACTAAAAAACAACTTATTTTGGAGCATTGATGTTCATTGGTTCGGGGGTCCTTCGTTACACACGATTAATCCAGTGAGTTGACGTATCTTGGGAGAGGAGGGCGTCAATTTTTATTACTAGTGTAGTGGGGGCATTTTCTCTCTAAGGATAGCGCTTTGCGTGCTTCAACCCAAGCTACTCTATTCTCATCTTCTGAATTTAATTCACTCTTTGTTTGCTTCATTGTTTGTTATTATTCACTTGGTTTTATTCTAAAATTCCATGCTACCTTGTGCTATTGTTCTTTACTGATAAATTGCTTTAATATTCTGCTTCTGTATTTTTTTTATTAACAATCTTAGAGAGAAAAACCGTAAAAAAAAAATCCTTTCTATTAACAATATGTCTGCAATGGATTTGTTGAAGTCTTTCTCTAGTAAGCCTGAAAATTTTAATGGTGGGAATTTCTTTTGTTGGTAACAACAATGGAAGTTCTAGCTTACTGAATTGAGTTTATTTTCTGTTATTTTGAATGGAAAATCTGAAAAAAGTTCTGAGAAGTCTTCTGATGATTTGGTTCAAAATAGTTCTTCTGTTGATGTTTCTAGTGACAAAGATATTTTGTGTCATGGTCGTATTTTAAGTGCTCTGTCTGATAATGTTTATAAAATCTTTTGTCACACTAAAACTGCCTTGGAGTTATAGGATGCTCTTGAATTCAAATATGGTTCTGTTGAAAAAGGTTTAAGACGATACTCTTGCAAAAGAATGATTTATTTTCAAATGGAAGATGGAAAATCTACTTCAGACCAAATTCATGAATTTGAAAATATTGTTTATGACATGCAGATGGAAGAAATTGTTTTGCCTGACATCATGCTTGTTAGTCTCTTGATTTCTAAATTGCCTCCTTCTTGGTCTAAATTTGCTAGAAGCCTAAAGCATAAACCTGATTATTTTACTCTTGATGACTTGTTGGTTTCTTTGCGTATTGAAGATAAACATCGTCTTTCACAAAAGGATTTTCAAAAACCTCAGTTTCAGGCTAAGGCTCATTTAGTGGAGAATGCTAACAAGCCTAAGCCTAAGCCTAAGTCTTTCAAAAAATCTGGTTTTAACAAAAACAAGTTTGGTAAAAACTCCCATTTCTCTAAGAATAAAAACAATGCATTTAATAACAACAATAGGCCAAAGGGTAAAATTCAAGGGGATGAGTCTTTTTGCTTTGTTTGTGGGCGAACCAATCATCTTGCTAAGGATTGTTTTCTATGTCCTTGTCAACCTAAAGATAATGCATCTAGTTCTAGTCTAAAATCTTCTCAGCCTCAGGCTAATGTTATTACTACAAATGCTAGCTCTAATTCTCCATCTGACAAGTATCATGTCACTAGCCTAGAGTTAAATTTTATTTATAACTCAAATGATTGGTGGATTAACTCTGGAGCTAATGCTCATGTGTGTGCTAATAAAAAAACTCTTTTTTTCGTATCAGGAATGTGGCACACGTACTGTGAGCATAGGGAATGGGAGCTTAGCACATGTTCATGGTCTAGGCCGAGTAGAGTTAGAGTTGTCATCTGGGAACCATCTCATTTTAGATGAAGTTTTTCATGTTTCTGATATTAGGAAAAATTTAATTAGTGCTTCCATGTTGGTCCAGCAAGGTTTTAAGGTTGTTTTTGAGTCTAACAGGGTTGTAATTTCTAGATATGGTACTTTTGTTGGCAAAGGTTACATGTGTGATGGTTTGTTTAAACTTAATCTCATGACTACTTTAATTAATAAAAATTCTAGTTATTATTCTTCATCCATTTCAAATGTTGAATGTTGTGATACTTGGCATGGTAGACTTGGGCATGTTAATTTGAATTCAATTAGACGAATGATGACTCTTGATCTTATTCCTAAATCATTTATTGAATTGAAACAAAAATGTGAAGTTTGTGTTCAAGCCAAACAATGTAGAAAACCTTTTCAAAATTCTATAAAAAGGAAACTTGTATGCTTGAACTTATTCATAGTGATATATGTGATAGCAATGGTGTGTTAACTCGTGGTGGAAAAAGACATTTTGTCACTTTTATTGATGACTTCTCAAAATATTGCTATGTGTTCTTAATCATTCATAAAAGTGAGTTATTTAATAAATTCAAAATATACAAAGCAGAGGTAGAAAATCAATTAGAAAAGAAAATTAAAATCCTTCGTTCTAATAAAGGTGGGGAATATGCTTATAATGAAATGGGTGAATTTTTGAATCACATGGAATTATTCATGAAGTTACTCCACCTTATGCTCCTCAATCTAATGGTATAGCTGAAAGAAAAAATCGCACTTTGCTAGATATGATAAATGTTATGCTTATTAGTTTTGGTTTGCCTAATAATTTATGGGGTGAAGCTTTATATATTGCATTTCATATTCTTAATAGAATTCCCTACAAAAATTCAGATAAAACCCCTTATGAACTATGGAAAAATAGAAAACCAAATTTGAAATATCTCAAAGTGTGGGGGTGTCTTATAAAGGTGAACATTCCTATTAACAAGAAAAGAAAAATTGGACCTAAGACTATTGATTGTGTTTTTCTTGGTTATTGTTTGCATAGTACTACTTATAGGATTTTGGTTATTAATTTTGAAGTTGCTAAAATTTCTAATAATACAATTATGGAATCTAGAGATGTTGTTTTCTTTGAAAATGATTTTCTTTGAAGAATAAGTTTTCTAAACATGTTTGTGATGTTTCTAGTTCTATTTTACCTTCTAGTAGTAATACTACTAATAATGTTGAACTTGAACTTAGAAGAAGTAAAAGACCTAGAAAGGCTAAGGATTTTGGTCTGGATTTTTGTTCCTATTTGTTAGAAGATGATCCCCAAAACTTATAGTGAGGCCATGAGGTCCATTGATGCACCTTTTTGGAAAAAAGCCATTAATGATGAAATGAATTCTCTTAAAGCCAATAAAACTTGGTTTTTAACTGATATTCCCCCTGGTTGTAAAAGTATAGGTTGTAAATGGGTTTTTCGAAAAAAAAAAGAACTAAGAACTAATGGATCTATAGAAAAATTTAAGGCAAGGCTTGTTGTTATTGGTTGCAAACAAGTAGAAGGTGTAGATTTCTTTGATACATATTCCCCTGTTTCTAAAGTTACTACTATTAGAGTTTTAATTGCACTTGCTTGTGTTTTTAATTTAGAAATACACCAAATGGATGTTAAAACTGCTTTTTTAAATGATGACTTGGAGGAAGAAATTTATATGAATCAACTTGAAGGTTTTATAGAACCTGGAATGGAAAAGAAAGTTTAAAAGCTTGTTAAGTCTCTCTATGGTTTGAAACAAGCACCAAAACAATGGCATGAAAAGTTTGACCAAGTTGTTTTATCATATGGGTTTCAGTTTAATAATAGTGATAAATGTGTTTATGTGAAACAACTTGATGATAATTCGTGTGTTATTCCATGTCTCTATGTGGATGATATTTTAATATTTGGTAGTAATTTGCATGTTATAAATGATGTGAAGTGTTTCTTGTCTAGCAACTTTGAAATGAAGGATCTTGGTCCTATTAATGTTATTTTAGGCATTAAATTAATAAAGAATCAAGATGGCATTGTTTTGACACAATCACATTATAATGAAAAATTATTAAATAAGTTTAATTATTTTGATGTGAAACCTGTTTCTACACCCTTTGACTCTAGTCTAAAGTTAAAGAAAAATACGGGTGAAGGCATTTCTCCTCTTAAATATTCTCAAATTATTGGTTCTTTGTTACATTTGACAAATTACTCTAGGCCTGACATTGCATATGCGGTTAGTGGATTAGGAAGATATACTTATAATCCTGATCATTCACATTGGATAGCACTAGAAAGGATATTTAAATACCTTAAAGGAACTATTAATTATGACATTCATTACTTTCGTTATCCTATTGTTATTGAAGGCTTTAGTGATGCAAATTGGATTTATGATTCAGAGGAAACAAAATCAACTAATGGTTATGTGTTTACTTTAGCTGGAGGTGCAGTATCTTAGAAATTTGTAAAACAATCTATTATTTCTCGTTCTACTATGGAAGCTGAAATAATTGCCTTAGATACTGCGAGTAGTGAAGCTAAATTTCTTAAAAATCTTCTATGTGATTTGCCAATGCTCAATAAACCTATACCTCCTATCTCTATACATTGTGATAGTCAAGTTGCTATTGCTAAAGTTACTAGCAAGAACTTTAATGAAAAAAGAAGACACTTGAGAATAAGACATAAGTCTATTAGAAATTTGATATCTCATGGTGTTATTTCTCTTGACTTTGTCAAGTCTGAAAACAATTTGCGGATCAATTCACAAAAGGGTTGACGCATCAACAAGTTCTTAAATCGTCGAGGGGAATAGGACTAAAGCCCATCAACTAGTTGCAACAATGGACACCCATCTCCAAAGGAATGGTGATCCTATGAATGGAGTTCAATGGGTAATAATGAAGTTGTTGTTGACTAAAGTACACATTTTATTTTGCAAAATTCTTGCATGTCCCATTCCTATGACCAGGTGTACTCTAAACTGTGGCTATAATAAGGTTGAGGTATTTACATATATATTTTATTGTGTTTAATTTAAAATACCTCTTAATGGACCCAATGACAATAGTTGTAGGGGTGGGGGTCACAGACCACCCTTGGGAAGGTTCACCTAGTGAGTGTGGTGGTGGGGCTGCCACTATGAGGCTTGGGCAAGTCTCTAAATGACACTCACGAAACAAGATACATGCGCAAGGCCGTAATGCGCAACCACTGATTAGAACTCAAATGAACACCTATATTGTATTTGTTGTGTTTTAAAGCCTGGTTAAAGGGGATGTAGCTCAAGACAATCAAGTCTCTATATTTCCTCAAATGGAAGTTCATATATACTAGGTATAAGGCTCAAATCCAGAAGGTTCCTTGTACTGAAAATATAATATCTTATGCTCCACAAAAGTTGTTGTTTTATTTTCACTTAGTTTTAATATTTCATTTTTTATTTGTTTAAATCTTAAATTAATGGGGGAATGTTGATAAATATTTATCTATTTGTAATTTAAAATTAAAATTTATTTTTTTTTACTGAATCAGTTTTTTTTTTTAAAAAAAAACTAAAATGAATGAATGTTTTCTTTTTCCCATTAGCCCCCTTTTTTTGGGTCTTTGACCAAGTCAATTAATTTTACTTCACCTGCACGTTGGTAGTCGTTCCTTTAATTTTGGTTCACATTATAGCTACTATTTTTTTTTTATATATATCCCTGTTTTTTGAGAATACACACAGAGAACGATACATACATATAGAGAAGAAAAAATAGTGCTATTTGCTACTACTGAAAAACAACTTATTTGGAGCATTGGTGTTCATTGGTTCGGGGGTCCTTCGTTGCACACGATTGATCCAACGGGTTGACATATCTTGGGAGAGGAGCGCGTCAATTTTTATTACCAGTGTAGTGGGGGCGCTTTCTCTCTAAGGATAGCGCTTTGCGTGCTTCAACCTAGGCTACTCTATACTCATCTTCTGAATTTAATTCACTCTTTCTTTGCTTCATTGTTTGTTATTATTCACTTTGTTTAATTCTAAAATTCCATGCTACCTTGTGCTGCTATTTTTTGCTGATAAACTGCTTTAATATTTTGCTTCTGTATTTTTTTATTAACATATATAAAGGCATCCTGCCTACCAAGTATGAATCTAACCCTCAATTTACACTCCCTATATTCTCTCACTAACTTGAATGTCGGAGTCATTGCAAGTTGCTAGTACTAGAGATCCTTCTTTTGCCATATTGGAGCCCTCCTCTGTCGTGCTCAGCTTACTAGCAATTGCCTTTAATCACACCTATGTCCACCCTCAATTTCAAAACTAAACAATATCCATTTAAGTATAACATCATTTAAGATAACTTTTTTTATGTCACAAATTTTAGACTTCAATTTTAAATATAAGGTTACTTAAATTATATGGATTACATCTCATCTTCTTATACCATCAAACACGTGGATCAACTAGTATGATGTTGTTCCAAGTTAACCAATGGTCTCAAATTTGATCTTACATATGTAAGTGCATTAAATACTCGAAAAGAGAGTTTTGCCACCTATAATGGTCTACCCTACTTAAACAGGATTATCTCTCGTACAACATACCTGTAGTCTCATACCAAAAATAAAATAAAATCTCATCATCTTATAATATTGTGTCTTGTATTCATAAAAAGTGTCTTGTGAGTTTGTAATTAATAATTTTTTTTGATGAATTACCTAAGTAAGTTTTTAATTTTCTTTATTATTATAATCAATAATTAAAATTATTCGCTTTCAAACAAAAAATAAATAAATTTCTTTTGTTAACGTTAAATATAATGAGATATTTATAATAAACTAATATTAAAGTAATATTCCATTACTAATTAAATAAATTTCCAATTTTTAAAATTAAAATTGTTAAATTCCTACAATTTTATAGTTCATTTTTCATTCTTATCATTAATAAAATAATATTTCATTAAATATTTTTAAACTTATATTTTTTCATATTTTACGTATATTTACAATGTAAGAAAATATCTCAATTTCACAAGAACTTATTGGGTGTGAAAATGGTACACACCCACCCTAACAATATTATAAGATGAAAAGATGTTTTAACTTTTCTACTGCAAATGTATATGATAACAACGTTTAAATAACGACGGCGCGATTATAATAATAATGATAATGTTAATAAAATTAATTATTGATGTTGAGTGGGTGTGGAGTCAATTACATGTATTTAAAAATAAACGGAGAAATCCTTCCGCAATCACCATTTGTAATATTTAAGAATAAAAATGTTTTATGAACATGTCAATAGGTATCCGTGGAGAAAGAAATGGAAGAAAAAAGTCATAAATATAATAAATCATGTAGTGTGACAAAAAATATAGATAAATAAAAATAAAAAATGTCAAATGACTATGCATTGCTCAGGTGTCAAATAATAAGAGTTGTTTAAGAATTCACGTGTAATATTAAGCTTTTCAAAAATGTCGTAATGTGATGACGTTTTGGTTGTGACGGGAGATGATGGCACGATTTAGCCTGATTTCAATTTTTTTTTTCTTAATAATGATAGATTAAGCATAAAAACATAAGATTTGATCTTCTTGTACTTTCTTTTATATTTTTGGCTTAAATATGTTTTTGGTCTCTCAAATTTGGAATAAATTTATTTTTGGTCCTCCAAATTTAAAAGTAATTTTTTTATTCCCTCTAATTTAAAAAAAGTTTATTTTAGTCCTTCAGGACTACCTATAGTATTATTGATAGTACAGATTGAGTCAGTTGTGCGGCATTAGTTGAGTTTAGTGTGATGTTTTCACTGACAAAAACATTACTGGGTAGGTTTTGTGTGATAAATTTACTAACTGCATTTGGACAAAAGGACAAAAACATGCTTTTTTCAAATTACAAGAACTAAAAAGGTCAGTTTTAAATTTGAGGGACCAAAAACGGATTTATCTCAAATTTGAACGACTAAAAACATATTTAAGCTTATATTTTTTCTATATATTTTTATTTTTCTCTTTTATTGCATTTCTTTTTTATTTTTCTTTCTGTTTTCTTTCTTAAGAGAAACATTACCCTAAAAATATGAGTTAGGATTTTGTGGTAGATACACAGGTTTTTCACTAGAAGTAATCTTATTCAAGCTGGATAGAATCACTCTGAGCCACAAATTAATTCTCCCGCTGAGTATTAATACTCAAACTTGAGACTATTGATTAAGTTAAAACAATCTCATGTTACTTGATCCATGCGCTCGATGATAGGAGTTATGATTATTATCATTGATATAATCTTTGATCAACAAAAATTAAATTATTGATATAGACATTGTATATTTGCGCTACTACATGTATGATATATATTAATTTTTTTTACCAACAAAAATTGTCCATTAATATAATAGGAGTATATAATGTTATTATTATTATTAGTGTGTGTGTATAAATAGATAGATAGATAGATAGATAGATATAAACACACACACAAGTGAGAGCATGAGAAAAATTAATCTCAACCATATAATTGAAATGATGAATGGTATACACAGAAAATAATGAATTGGTGACCAAATTTAAGATGAAAATTACTTTCTCCTCACTAATTACGATGTCACAAAAATTTTAGTGAGAAATTTTTTAAAAATTAAATATAAATTATTTTGCCACTAATTTTAATTTTTCTTAAAGTTTAAAAATAATTAAAAAATATTGACCATCTATAATGGTATGACCAATATTAATTTTTTCACCTCTTGCCCTATCAATTCGTACACATATACCACTTAATCATACATCCTCACATTCTTTAAAAAAAAAAGACTTTTGATATATTTGCATCGAGAGTCAAACCATTTTAAGAAAATACATAATTTAATAAAAATGTAAATTAAAAATGATTTATTTTTTATCCTAATTTATATACTCAGTTTAGAATATTCTCTTTCCTTATGTTTTCTTCATTATATCATTTATTACATTGATTTTTTTTTCACTTTCTGTACTTATCATTCCCTTTTTATTTCAAGGATTTATTTCAATGCATGATTTAATAAAAATATAAATTAAAAATTATTTCTTTTGTATACTAATTTTTGCACTCACTATAGAATCTTTTTTTTTTCACTATATTATTTATTACATTTATTATTTTCACTTTTTTTTATCATTCCCTTTTTATTTCAAGGGTATATACACCGTAGATGTGTCAAAACAAACATTTTCCTTCGAACAAGTCATTGGTTAGAGTGGAACTAGGCTCGAATCCGTTAAGCAAGGTCCCCGATTTGAGCCTTGTGAATGGAAAAAGTGTAATTAGGAGGGAAAACCCCACTAAAGGTGTCAGGTTCTCCGATGGAGATTAGTCATTGACAAAGTTGGTAGATATTTCACACCAGCAACATGGTTACTTGGAAATAAAAAAACATTTTCCTAAAATTAAATCTTGTTTGTGTTTGCATGAGACTACATGTAGTGTCATATAAGTGCATTTTAAATAATTCGTAAAATTGCTACTAACTTAAGCGTTGAAGTGTCTTTTGAAGGTACACACCACCTATTCATGGCATCTCAACCACGTTAGAGAGGAGATTTTTCGTTTATACACTTCGAATCTAAGTCAATGAAGGACATATCTTGAACAAAATAATTCCAAAATTCAAACAAAGTCAATTATCTTAACTCAGACATACCATATTATTTTTTATTTTTCTCTATTACATTTATTATTTTATTTTATACTTTTTTTTTAATAATAGAAAGGTGTAATAGAAATAAAATTTCTTACGAGACAATTCCAATTAAGGCTTAAATTCACTTTTGGTCCCCCTAGTTTCGCGATTGTGCAATTTTGGTCGCCTTTTAAATTTATTTGCAATTTTCGTCTCCCACGTTTTTGAAATTAAGCAATTACAGTCCACCGTTAGTCTGCCGTCAATTTTTTAACAAAAATTGTTGATGTGGCACATTAGTGATGACGTGGCATAGACATGCTAACGTGGCATATGATGTGGCAATTCAACACATATGCTGACATGGCACTAACATGCTGACATGGCACGAAGGGACCAAAATTACTCAATCTTGATACTTTAGGGACCAAAATTACACAATTGTGATACTTTAGGGACGACCAAATTTGCATACTTAATTTTGTCTCAATTTTTTATTTTTGTTTATTTTTATTTTATTTTCTTTATCTTTTTATTCAAATTTTTAAAATTATCAAAATAAAAATTTTAAAAATCAAAATTATGTTCATGAATAAATAAATAATGAAAATGCAAAAAAAGAGAAAAACAACATCACAAACCTCATCCTTAACCATGCAAAAGTCCAAAATCGCAAACCAAACCTTATCAAATCCGGTCATTGCCATCACTTAAACTGACACGTAGGAGTCCATCATCAACATTAATTTCATACCATCACCCAAACCAAACAGCAAAGTCATTATGTTTTCCTCTATCAACCAATAATCCTATGAACAACATCTCATAGTCCCAAACTAAGCCAAAGGGCACCATGAGCCACAAAGACTTCTCACTGCACCATGTGCATGCTATACACACATCACTTGAGCAGAACCATGCCACCATAACACTTCATACCTATCCACTATCGTGCCACCTATGAGCTAACATTAACTTAGAACAAGATCTCATTCTTTATTTGGCTAGGAGGTGGCGTCAAATTATTTACATTACATTTTTTCATTACCAAGTATGTACATCTCTTTTATTGAATATGCTATATTTGGATGGTTGCATCTTTTTCTTGGTTGTTTGCAAGCTACATTGTGGTATGACTATATTTTTTCTATGCAACTGTGGATGCATTTTCATATCATTTTGGTTAATAACCTTTGTCTGTGTTTTCTCCTTTTCCTCGTACATGTGTTTTTCTTGTTTAGCGGTTCATGGGTAACATATTTGTATTTTTTTTATATTTTTTTCACATTTTAATATTTTTATTTATCCTAACAAAATTGGATGTTCACTCATTATAGGAGTGTGTTGTGCCTTTTTTTGTGATGTGTGAACGATTATGCTCAAGTGGTGTGATAGACAAAATTAGGTGTTCACAATCACAAGAATATGTCTCATTCCTTTCCTTTTATCTTTTTTTTTCTCAAAGTTTTTTTTATTGTTTTCCTTTTTGTTTTGTTTTATTTTTCTTGCTTTCTTGTATTTTTTTCATTTTTTATCTTGTTTTATAAAAAAAAAAAGATAAAGAAAATAAAATAAAAATAAACAAAAAAAATAGAAAAATTGAGACAAAATTAAGTGCGCAAATTTGGTCCCTAGAGTATTACAATTGTGTAATTTTGGCCCCTAAAGTATCATGATTGAGCAATTTTGGTCCCCTAGTGTCACATCAGCATATGTGTTAGACTATCACGTCATCTGTCATGCAAGCATGTCAGTGCCACACCATTACTAACATGCCACGTCAACAATTTTTGTTAAAAAATTGATAGTAGACTAACAGTGGACCGAAATTGCTCAATTTCAAAAACTTGGGGTACCAAAATTGCAATAAAATTTAAAAGGGGACCAAAATTGCACAATGACAAAACTAGGGGGGACCAAAAGTGGATTTAACCCAAAATTTAAAGTCTACCCGTTTTACACAAAAGCTAAATTAATCATCAACTCATTGTATTCTTAGCCACGAAAAGAACAGGTTCACGAATTGCGTGAACTCATTTTCAATGGTTCATACTTGCATCTTTGACACATTCAAATTGTTTCCATTGTTGATTTGTTAGGTTATTATTCTCTTTTATATTTTCTTACGGGATTCCAACTTTTGATATTGTAAGTTTTTTAATTACTTTAAGTTGAAACTTCCTAACAACTTTTGATTGTCTCATCTAGCCTATGACGTTTATGCTAATAATGCGTATGCATTGACAAAATTTAAAGAAATATAATAATACAAAAATATAAAATTGATTTTAATTAATTGTTAATATATTTTTGGTTTGGTTCATGAAGATGCTAAGTGTGACACCTAACTACATTGACTCTTATTCCCACAAGTTATTAGATTCATTTTAATTAATTTGATATATATATATATATATATATATATTTAAAATTTCTTTGTAACTATGAAAAAAAAATTCGACATAATTATTGAACTGTAATACAACATATATTTAAGGTAGTTGTAAACATAAACACACATTACTATTATCAATATGATTATTTGAAACATCGTTAAAGAATAAATACATGACCAAAGAGATAAATAACTATCCTTTAAAAACAAACTTAAGTCAGACCAGTGACCATATATGATCCCATTCCCATCCTAGAACAAAACATATAGTATTTACAACTTTTACAATAATTCCTCTGTGGCATTGCATCCCCCTGAATTCTTTCCAGTCTCAGTACCCTGATGATTAGCCTCCAACACCTCTATCTTCTACCAGCTATAACGCCGTAGCACACATACATATACAAGAAAGAAAAATAGAAAGAAAGAATACACAAAAAGGAGTGATCATATAACTTCAAATCATTTTTACAAAAGGTTTGTAGGACTAACCTACAACCTAAAATATACAAGTTATTAGCCAAACAAATACAAGGGAACCTACATTTTAACCTAAGTTATCATGACACAACATAGACCTTTACCACGCGTATGGATCCATACCTCTCTCTGATGATTATCATCAATGATCAGGAATCCTACATCAATTGAAAAGCGATCAAGAGTACATATACCTCTCTAACATCATCATGGTACAAATTAATTTCAATAACTAGTAATCTTTCAGTTCAAGGCCATGACCCTAAAGTGGAGATATACTCTCTACCAATCATGATGATGTTGAGCAGGTGTTAAGGTTATCAAGCTGGTTATGTGATTGTCCCGACTCAAGAGCATCCTTGGCCATTAGGATGCTCACTACTCGATATTATACCTCTTAGACCTTTTCCATAGTTCATGTCTTTCATCCCGCAGCATACTAGATTATAACTTCCCATCTTTGGAACACATGCCTCACTACATGGTCCATCATCATCATCAACTCATTACATTTAGTCATGCAAGTTAGACTCAACAATACTTTACATAATATCTCTCTAAAGTATCCGACAGAGACTCAATTATAGTTTACATAATATCTCTCCTAAATATCAAGCAGAGGCTCAACAATTCTTTTTACAACATCTCTCCAGAATATTCGACAAAGTTTCCTCTATAATTTGGTACTCAACTACCCATACCTCTTTAAGTAGGTATTGTCACAAACCTTAAGAAAATAGATATCTCAACTCATCAATCACAAGGCTATAATATAACTAATTTATTCTTAAGTAATTTAATATAAATATTTTAACCTTTTTATAAAATTTCTAAGTTAAAATGCATAACTTATTTTATTAATAATACCCTTATATATTTTGCAATAAGATAATTTTCTTCTACTAAATTAGATGGTTTATTATTAATAATACTTAAATAGATATATACATTGAAATAAAATAATTTCCTTCTTGTTTATTTTATAAAAACCGAAAGCCATTATTTAGAAAATCAAAGGTTAAAAAAAAAACAATCTTTTCATTGCATATTTTAATGTATCCTTGTCATGAAATAATTATAATTTCAATAATAATTAATATTAAATAATTTTTCATTATTTTTTTTAACTTGACCGAGAGCCAATTTTGTTAAGATCATTCAAAGAAAAAATTTTGTCTATATTTTTTAATCCAAAATTAATTTTATAAATAACAATAGAATAAAAAAAAAATTCTTGCTCTTTGTTAAACATGGCCAAGAGCCATATGATAATAAAGCCTCATCTTTTTAAAATTTTACTTATACATATATATTTCACAAATTACTTTTAATTTTCATATTAATAATAGTATTATATATATTTTTTTCAATTTCTACTTAAATGGCCGAAAGCCATCTTCAATCAAAATCCAAGATTTAAAATTTTTCAATATATAATTTATATTATTTTTTCCACAAAATATTTTTTTCTTCCCAATAATAATAATAATAATAATAAAACATTTTTTTTCACTTTCCTTTACAAAGCAACAAGGGTGCTTATTATACTGCAGCCAACCAAGAAGTTTTATTTATTTATTTTTATCCAAAATCACATTCTCAATTCAATCATCAATTAAAAATGGATTATATCCATTATAATCCAAGATCAAGCCACACAAACATGATTTAAACATCAACAACCAAGATTAACTGTGGAAATAGCATCATAAAAATTTAACTCAAATAATACAACATGCATCAATTAAAACAATAAAAACATAAATAAATAACAAAGCAGCATAAACTTGTGAGATTTGGGGGACCAATCCCTCCTAGAACCCTTTGATCAATGATATAAGAAGTTAAATCCCCACTGCCCCATTTACCTTAGTAGGGAATTTGATTGGAAGAAAGAAAAGAGCTTTAGAGATGAAGGATTTAGCACCACACCAAGATAATACTACTCCTTTAATCTTCAATTAATATTTAAGTGAGTGTTTTGTGTGTTTGGATAAGAAAAAAAATAAAAAGAGTGAGTGAATTGTGTGTTAGTAAAAGATAAGAATTTTGGCTTTTAAACATTAATTTAAATAATTAAAATAAATGCACATTGGTTTATATTATCCAAAGGAAACTTCTAGGTTGCTTGGTGATCAAAAGTGGCATGAAACTTAAGCAAATCTTTATCCAAAATTTTCTATTTTTTAATCTATATTAGGTGGAAAATATTATTAATAATTAATTATATTAATTGAGTTTGGGTTTTTAAAAGTGATTTTGGGCCAAAATCAGGTTGGAACACACAAGCCCACCTAAAAAAAAATTTATATAAAAATTTTCATAAAATTTTATTTATTATGTAATTATTTATAATTATTTTATGTAAAAATACTAAATAGTTGCTTAATAAATCAATTTTGTGCCAAATAAATAGGGATTTTTTAAAATTTTCAAAATTTTAATTTTAATTTTTATTTATTTAAAACAGACTTGTTTGTAACTGTTTATAATTTGTCTAAGTCAAAAGTTCCCTGTTTAAGCTTTTGTAGTTGCCTAGTGGCATTTTCGTCTTTTTACTCGAAAGTTTTAGAAAACATTCAAAAAATTTCTAAAATTATATTTCATTATTCTAAGCATATTTCCAATTTAAAAATGAAATTTAATCATTTCTATGTATTTTTACTATTATATCCTATTATTACTATTTTTAGGGACGTAATGGTCATTTTATCATTTCTCAAACTCCGTTTCGGAAAAATTATTAAAAATCTAAACTAAGGTATATTCGTTATTTTGAATGCAATTGCATATACATAATTTCCAAATTCCTACCCAAACACTTAAAATAAATATTAAATAAATAAATAAATGATAACCAAAAATGATGGTTTTACACTAAGACTTACAAGGAAGAGGAACAAAGGGAATAAGAAATAAAGAAAAGGGTGAAGTATATTTTGGAAGAATTGATTAGGGCATAATCAATATAATTTTGTATATCATAACAATTTATCATTATATGCAGTTGATTAAAAGTGTTCTAAAAAACTTATATAGGAACTTATATTTGAGTTTATAATAATGCAATTGCGTCAAAATTTTGGAGTCTAGTGATATTTTTTTAATTCAATTCAAATTACTGAATTGTCTAACAACAAAATGATACCGATAATTCTAGAAAAAAATATGAAATGAGAGGAGATAAAAATTATACACACACACACACACACACACACACACACACACACACACACACACACACACACACACATATATATATATATATATATATATATATATATATATTTTAGATTTTCTAAAATGTGCATGCATGCATATATTAAAAATATTATTATACTAATTAACTTATTTATTTAATTATTTTCTCTTAATAATGTAAACTAATTTTATCCTTTTCATTTCTAAGAAAAAAAGCTATCTCTTTGATTATCTCTTCTCCTCCAATTCGCTCCCTTATTTTCAAAATTTCTTTTAGAGCCCTATTCCCTGTTCACTAATGAGCCACCTATTGCTAGTGATGGCCAAAAGAACTTGCTTGTGGATATCCATGAGTAAAATCCGCTACGAGTTTAAATAGAAAGCTTAATGGGTAGTCGCAAATAATTTAAATAGATTTTTTTCTTTACCCATTTGCTAATAGGACGGGTATCATGGTATCTATACTCGTGAGTACTAGAGTTGGCAAACTTGGCCCGGCCCGGCAGGCCAACCCGATGGCCCGATAGGGCAGGCCAGGCTGGGCCGTTAAATGTTTGGCCTAATAAAAACTGGGCAAAAATGGCCCGGCCTGATTAGCTTGCCGGGCCAGGCTAGGCCACAAGAAAACTGGCCTGAATGAAATCGGGCCTATTTGGCTTGGTAATATATATATTTTTTTCTTTGTAAAATATACAAAAAACTAAGAAAAAAATAGTCACGGGCCATTTTGGCTCGGCTTGATAGGCACGATGGGCTGGGCCGGGCCACAAAAATATAGCCTATTAAGAATTCGAGCCGGCCCGGCCTGGCCCGCTTTCGACACTTGGCCCGCCAGGCCAGGCCAAGCCGGGCCAGCTCGGCCTATTTGACAGCTCTAGTGAGTACCCACTGATGCAAAATTACCTAACTACCCTTACATAAGCAAATTACCTAACTACCTTTACTTGTGTTGATCAATTGGTAATTTGATATATTTTGAATGAATTATTGATTAGTTTTTATAAGATAAAATGATAGGTTTATTTTTTGAAATACATGATAAATTTATTTTAAAAGCATTTTTAGTTTGGTTAGGTAAATAATACTTGCAAAAGAATCAAGATGACCTCCTTAATTATTATAAAGTCGTAATTAGGTAGTAACATCTAAGACCAAGAGGCCATCCTTTCAAAGATGAATAAAGTCGTAATTAATTTCTTTTTTAATTAACACAAAGAAGATGTTTGCTAATTTTTTTAATTTTTATTTTCTAACAAGTATGTATGGACATATGCAGGTATTGCTTAACAGATATCTGTGTGGGCATGGGAGCAGGTACAAAATGAATTTTTATCTAATGGGTTGGGTGATGGAGAGCTACTACCTGTTCGGTGATACTTGTTAGAGAACTAAAGTATCACATCGAACAAATAAAATCAAGTCAAAGTGTATATAAGAATAGAGAGATCAAACCTAATTGGTTCAAATCTTTTAGGTGATACACCTTCTATCCTTGATACACATTTAAGCTCAATCCACACTTTTCCATTGGGCTCGCACTATATATTCAATTTTCTATTTTTCTTTTTATCACATTACTTACATATATAATTTCATCTATCTATTCTTTTTATACCTCTTATCTCTATTTTCTTACCATCCAAATTTAACCCTGAGTGTTAGGGGCAGAGGCTGATAGTTTTTTGAGATAATTATAAATATATATCTCATTCTCTTATAACTCATTTTCAACCCATTTTTTTTATTACATCATATATCATATCTATCACTTTTTCTCTTTCTACTTTTTGTTGTCTTTATCTCTCTCTTTCCTCTACCTCAATAAGTCCTATTCTAGTACATAAAGTTTAGTAGAAGTTTAAATTTAACTTGGGTAAATCATAAGTGTCACAACCAGAGTCACGACGGGATGGCGAAAACAATATTAAAAACAAAGAAGTTGCCACCATAATTTATTAAGGGAAAACATGAAAAATCCTAAAAAAGGTCTTGAACCAAAGGTTGGATTTGGGAGTCGATTACGCATAGGGAAGGTATTAACACCCTATGACGTCCATTATAAAAACGGTTACCCTTTAACTTGACTTGATGTGTGAACGAAATCAATTGTCTTCTCCTCTTGCTTATAAAATTATTAATCCTATTTTATTATTTTATTATTTATTTTCATTCATTTGAAATTTATAAAAAAATATTTGAGATTGATAGGAGTGTGCCCCTGCTCCTACGTATCTTTCGGTGCAATGAGGAACTCAGACTCACGTAGTTCTTTGGTAGAAAATGTTTTGTTGGTTGATTGTTTTTATTTTTATTGTTTAATTTTCGGTGTTGCTAAATTTGACATCACTAAGTTGTACCACTCATATGTGTCAAATTTATTGAGTGACCAAACAGGAAGTACTTCCAAAGTGGTCACGTTTAAAATTTTGTTATGTGTTTCTATTAAAATATTTGTATTATATGTATTATAATGATAACCAAATAAGAAGTCCATCTCAAGTGGTTATCATTAATTATTTTAAAACTTTAATAACGTCCAAATAGGAAGTGCATCCAAGTTGACCATTATCAAGTTTAATTATTATTATATAGTTTAATATAGAAAGAAATTATGTTACTTAAATAGGTTATTGGAGGAATTTAGTAAAACAATAGTTAAAGGAATTAGTTGAATTTACCTAAATAATTAGAACGTGAACTAATATTACGGTTATTAGATTCAATAAATATTTCACTATTAGCAACTTATTCCATTTATTTGTTTTGAACCAAAACATATTAATATGTTACACATACATGCAAGCGATTTGGTCTTTATTTTTTATTAACTCAAAATCAACTTTAAAGAAACAGAACGCATTAATTTTTTTAAAGCTTACATCGTCTAACCCATTCCCAAATCAAATTCAGGTCCTGCAACATTAATCCAAATGAGCATTAAACTTAAATTTTTAGATCCAAACCCAGTTACTTACGCTCACGAAGCCCAACCTAAAAAAGGGGGTCCAACGTGCTGACCTAATTGCATTGGGCTGTTTTGAATTCTAAAACGTATTAGGAGGTAGCAGAGTACAGCAACTAACACGCAAAAGCACAAAAAAGGTTTCAGATTCCAGCGTGAAGGCTGGTGGTGCGACTTCCGGCATGGGTGGCAGCGCGAAAATAGGCGGCGGTTTGATGACATCGTGGAATTTGGTAACCCAGTGTGGTGCGTTGGAGACGCGATGAAGGAACCCCGCAAGCGTGCCAACAACGCCGGGAAGCACAGGATCTCGCGCGGCTGAGGCATAGTAGAAGCGCGATGAGGACACGCTGTAGCGTAGTGGAGGCACTAAGTAGCTCGACGCCGATTCGCGTCACTATTGTGCCGATTTGGATATTGTTTTATTTATTTTTGTTTTTTATCACAGAAATTTGCTGGCATTGTTCATAATGGGATTAACAGCGTGAGTGCATAGGAAGTTTAGGGAAATCCTTGTGTAAATATATTGAATTCTGTAGGATCTTTGTGCATGTTGTTTGCGATCTGTAGATGGATTAAATGGAACATGGGGAGTGTTGTGAATGTGTAGTTGTGCAGTGTTTGTGATTTGGTGGTTTGTTGAAAAATTGAGGAGAATGCTTTAACTATATATGAATTATTTAAATGCAACAGACCAGTATATCAGTATCCTTGATGTGTTTGTTCTGATGTTTGGAAAATAGTGGAATGTTGATTGTGAAACGAAAGAGAGTAACATGTGCACAAGATGAAGCTCTGTTTCTGTTATTGTTCAAATGCAGGAAGGAATACAGATTCTGTAACAGAGCTGCCTATTAAGAAGAGAATTCCAGCACACAAGCACCAAGCAAGATTCCAACAATGGAGAAGAAATCAGCTATTCAAACATGCAGCAAAATTCAATGCTTGGAGCAGGACCTCAAGAATAGAATGTCTACGTTGGAAAAATGTGACAGAAATCAAGAAGAAAACGAATACCTCAAGAGTCGCACAGCAAATAGGCCTTAGCCTTCAATTGAACAGAGTAACAGCTTTTGTAGTACTCCTTTTTCACTCCTCCAGCTTTTATTTAGCGTTTCCTACCTTTTTTTCTCCCAAGTCAACAGCAGAACATTGCTCTCTCCTTCCCCCTCTCTCTTAGCGTAGTATCCATCTCCTCCTCCTGTTTTTTCTTTCTTCTTATTTATAGGCCAGTGGAAGCTTCAATTGAGACTGTTCAAGTTCCGTAATTGTTTCCCTTTCTCAACTCTTCACTTCCTTTTGTTATTATTATTCTTTATTTTGTATTTATTTTCTACAATGATGATGAACTCTTGAAGTACTATTATGAATAAATATATATGATCATGGGTTTAAAACTTTTAATTTAACAAGAAATTTAATATTTTTTAGTTAGTTACCAGGACATTTCTAGTTTAACAAGAATAAAAGATAAACATATTTAACCTAATTATTATTATTATTATTTTATTTATTTATTTATTTGAAGTTACAATTATTCGGATAAAATTGGGCGTTCACAATAAGCTTAGAATAATTCCAATGGTTAATCAATGTCTTAACATAAAGTCTAAAATTTTAATTTCTCTAAGTATGTATGCAATTTGGTTTTTATAGTTAAGATTAATTAAATTTAAGTTTATAAATTTCTAATTAATTAGTTTAATCTTTTATTAAGTACCTAAGACCTATAGTTTAAAATTGGAAATTGTTAATTAATCATCTTAAGCAACTTGATTTTGATAATATTAAGTATCCAACCATGAAATTTTTCTAAGTAACCTTAGTCTTTAAATTAGGTACTTAAGGTAATTAAATAAAATTTGATAAGTAAATACCTACTAATTTGTATTAGATCATGATTAATTTCCCTAAAGATTACCTTATTATTTAATTACATGTTTTCTAATAGATTACATTTAAATTGTTCAATTTATAATTTGTAGTAGATATTTCTATATAAATGTATAGATCCCAAACTATTATGTGAATAAATACTAAGTTTGCATAGTGAAGCAGAGACATTGAGAATGAGAGTACTGGTGCTCAGACTTGCTGAGACTAGGAAAACCTTTGCTATAAGATAAGTCTATTAGTTAGATGAGCAATGAGCTGTGAGGGAAATGTAATTGGCATGAAACCCTGTAAGGGAAGTTACAGTTTGGTACGCCTAGGAATAAAAGGTAGGGACCCACTTGCGGAGGTCTTAGAGGTATGATATCAAGTGGTGAAGATCCTAATAGCCAAGGTAGCTTTTTTGAGCCAGGATATTCACCTAACCAAACTTGATAACCTTGACAACTGCTTAGTATTCTAGGATTGATGCGAGATTATACCTCTGTGTGGATAGTGTATGTCATGAGTTGAAAGATTGCTCTATTCGTCGATGTGATGAGGATTGTACCTTGATAATGATATAGAGAGAGGTATATGTACTCTCAATCACTTTCTAGTTTTGGTGTGATGAATTGTTCATCTATGGAAAATATGGATCCATACAGAGTAAAGGGTAGACTATATAATTTAGATAAAAATCCTAGGTTCCCTTCTTATGATTGTCAATTGTGTTTTATCTTATGTTTGACAGTAGGATTTTCTATCATCTATGTAAAAGTGATTTTGACAACAAATCACCTCACTCCTCTACCTATTCTTTCTATGTATGTTATATATGGACGAATATGCAAAGATGGCAGTGATACCCAATGATCGCGCCCCTATGCTACTCTAGATGATTTAAAGATTACTTAGGTAGACGAGGAGTTGTAAGACTAGGGAACTTGCTTTCTTTTTGGTTGTATATAGGATGGGATAGGTTATAGACACTGTTATGATTTAGGACCTTTTTTGCTATATATAGTAGGATAGGTAGTGTTTCTTACTGTGTATTTTGGCTATTTCCTTATATCCCATTTGAATTTCTATATATTCAACTTTGACGATGTACTAAAAACTTGTGTATGATAAATTGATGCATATTAAATATACTTTGTTTATTTTATATTTTACTACCATTTTTAAATTCTGTTTTACTTTCTTTTTTCTTATTTTAAAAATTGGCAAATGTAAATTGAGGATAAAATAAATGAAAAAAAATTTCTCGCATTTTTAGCAATAATATCTAATTAAATAAATAAACAAGTATGGATTGTGTCCAATGTGAATGAGTGTCATAGTAGTCCTAGCTGGTTTGGGTAACCCAGCAATGTCTTTGGGTTGTGTTCTGTTGTTGATTGTTGGGTTAAGATTTACTAGTTTCATTGGATATTTGTATTGATACATTCTAGATTTTTATTTTATTTCTGTAAACCTATTATAATTTCTTTTCTATTCAGATTCCTGTATGGAACCTATCTGTTAAATGCATCTAAGATTTTTTGTATCCCCTTTCCTAGTACCCCATATACAATTGCTATCAAGTATTAACGGATAACAGCTTTGAGATTTTAAAGTACTTATTTTATATTTTAGATTGTTGAGTTTTATACTCACCTGCATGATCAGGCTAATTTATACTTGTACATATAAACTGTTTATCAGATGCTTGCGAACGTGATCACTACACGTGGCTAATCTTTATGTTTTTCCCTTACATGAGGGTATTATAAATTGTTTTCTTTCAACAGGTTCCATATTTTACAAAACAAGAACACATGTTTAGACCAAAAGTAAAAATTTATTCATATTTTCACCAATTTAAAATAATTAAAGTTTTATTTTCCTAATTCTGAATGAATACTAGCTAAGTTCAAATCTCAACAAGCTAGAGCCTTACAGTTGGGAGATTGAAATCTAGCTGCAATTTAATTTAGGGGCAAAAAGGAATTGTATAAGTATGAGCTGGTCTCGAATAATGATTGTTTCCTCTTTCGTTGCATATGACTTTATGCGATTAGGCATTCCAACATGGTAAGGTTCTATATCTTGAACATTTGTCATGCACATAAAAATGCCAGTCATGTGATGTAAATCACTTGTGTCAATGATCCATGGATTCTTACTTGTCAATCTTGCACTCGTTTAAGTTTTATGTGTGCTGATAACATTCAAGATAGCACTCCATTATTTTGGACTCAATCTCGGTAATGCCACCCACTCACTGTCATCCTTTATGTCATTTGATGTTGCTCCTATAATGTCAACAACTAATGTCCCATATTTACCTTGGCATTGTTACCTCTTCCCTTCGCCCAACCACTTATCTGCTAGTGCAACAACTTGACACGTGCAGAACCACGACTTTCAGGTCATGGTTTCTTACCCCACCAATCTGGGTAACCCATTGGCTGAAAGCAGGGGTTAACATCATGTCTAAATCGTTTGCATTGAGAACATGGCCCTTATGATGTTGCCTGATATTTTACTCCTCCTGACGTCTAACCAATCTTGACAGCAAAGTCAACTAGGTCTCCACATTCCTCTCTGTCTCATGCCATTACACTGACTCTCCCCTCTTGCACCACTATTTGGTATGTTATACTCAAACTTTGCTAGCAGAATGATATTTGATCAAAATCATTCAATTCATTTCACAATTATTTAAGTTGTCCTAAATAGTTCATAATTGTGTCTCTATTTTGTCTACAATTTGCCAAGTCAGACTTTAGTTGTTGGATACGAGGACTATTTGTCTAAAGAACCTATGTTTGATATTTTCCTACAACTCCTTTGCATTCTCCTTATAAGTTATGGTTGACCGTAGCTTCTATTCAATCGTATCGAAAATCCACAAGACAATCATGAAATTGACAGTCCACCAATCTTCAATTTCAGGAGCATCTTCAATAGGTTTGTCGATCGTTCCATCGATCGGCAAATTCTAATTTTCTTCTTTCCCTCAAAAAGCCTCAGATTGCACGAGATCATAATTTTCACCCCTCAGTTGCACTTGAGTGATGATGTTTCGTAGGTTGTCACTCAAATATAGATCATAAGGAGTGATTTGTTTCTTTGACTACGACCATATCAAAGATCAAAGGTTCTCAGAGTTTAGCTCTGGTATATACGATAAAGAAATAAGATGAGGCAAAAGTTGTTTTCTATTGACTCTGAGACCACCAATATATACAAACTTCACAGCTGGTTGTATATGAGATACACAAAAACAAATCTCAACAAAATCCGAAAAATAGGAAACTATTGAAATAAATATGTGCAAAAAATATTTTCCCCTAAAAGGTAGGAAAGAAAATGTCAACACAATCTGAATGCATAAGAGAAATATAGAAACAAAATAAACATATCGTTGCTAAATAAAACATCACAATGATTAATATCTGAATAATAAACATAACTCATGCATAATAGTAATACGACCATAGGCATTACTGATTTGTCATCATGAAAAATCAAGTACAAATAGGAATGAAATAAAATAGATGTCCACCGACTTAAAGGCAAAATACATAACCAACATAGCTAAGTAAAAAGCTCACATCAAAATAAACTGAAAAGCAACCCCAACACAACTAGACAGATCTATGCTCCCTGCAACTGACTCAGATTACCCTCTAACTAATATTGAGTATTCTCGGGGGGTCCTCTTTGAAACTTGAGACTCTAATATAAAATTCTCTAAGATAAGTTGATAAAAGATAACTCTAGTAATATGCTGTTTTTTATCATTCCAATAAAAGTGTTATATTTCTTACCCTAGCCAGCATTGGAGTCAATTACTAACTGCTTTTGTTGTGACTGTTATTTTTCATGGAACATAACAAAAACAGATAGTCCAATGATGAAGGCAAACTCCTTAGGTCCGTGTCTTTTGCATAGACATAATTACATTTTAATTAGAATAAACTAGCTAAAATAGTTTTTATTAATCTAGAAACATGCACCTTCGACGGGGCATTGCAAGCAAAAGTCAAAATCTATTATTCAGCATTTCAACAAAGTAAATTTCGACCCTATAATATTTTTATTAGAAGTGTTTCTCTTAATGTAAAGAATCTACTGTGGTTAATAAGAGTTCCTGATCAAAGGTGTCAAGAAACAAAAGAAATTTCATCAAACGACAAAGTTTTCTAAGCAGCATTATTATTAAGCTATATTTGGTTAGCTATTAATCAGGTGTAATATCTATCATGTAATTATAGTAATCTGTCATGTAATCACTGTATTATCAGCATATAATCCCATGATAGTAGCACTGATAGGAGAGATAATTTTGGGGTTTTCTGTATAGTTGACCATGTGATTGAAATAGTTATTGTAGGAATATTGTTAGGCATACATTAAGGAGTAATAGTAGGCTGCACTAAGGTGCGTTCTTGTATATATATGTTGTTGTAGCCTATGAGTAAAATAGAGGTGCAGATGCCTGTTTATTAATTATACTTCCTTTTAACACAAGATCAGATGGTCTTCATCACATTGGATACATAGCTTCGTAACCTTGATTTTTGATTACCTATTGAGCTTTCTTATATTTAGGTACTGTTGTATTCTGCTATAATGACAACTAACCATAAAGTGTGATATTTATTTGAATAATTACATTAGCAGCAGGCCAACCTTAACTGTTACTTCTCAATTATTTAGTTTTATGTCTTATGAGTTGAGTAAGTGGCTAAAGAGATTGAAGTATAATTAATAAATAATCTTAGATTTTGTCGATAAACTGTGTTGTGGTAAGACTATGTGTGACTCATTGTTTTGTTCATTTCTTGACTTTGCAAGGACTTAATACATGGATTCAAAAGATTTCTTTTGTTTGAATCCTATTTCATTTCTATTCTTCCTACCCCTGGAAGAACTTAGCAATTAGAAATGTACATTGTAGATTCATTGGAATGTTAATGATTTTGCTTATAAATTCTATTGATTATTCAACTACCTTTTCTACTTTGATATGTTATTGTTTTTAGTTGATTATTATTTACAATTTCTTTTTTCTTTGATGTTTCAGACAGGAAAATCAAGACATTTTGGTTTCTTAGAATTTGAATCTCGTGACGCAGTACTTGTTCCATCTGACTCCTTATTTTATTGTTGTCGTTATGTTTTTACTTGCTAAAGTTGTGTTGCTGTTACAGGTAGTGAAAACTGTAGCTGATACCATGCACAATTATCCGTTGTTTGAACACCTCCAGGTTTATTTGATACCTTCAGAGCACGTTCATCCAAAGATATAAGTTATTTATTGTTTTACCGAAGTAAATTGAACATTTTATCGTGGTTCATCAGTGTTAACAATTAATTGTATGCCCTCTAAGCTAATCATTGTGCACCTATACTTTTAATTTTGCAGAAAATATCTTGTGTTAAAACTACAGTGTACAGAGATTCTCATCCTTGATTGGATGTGAAATGAGAATAATATAATTGGCCACCTAACATGTGCCTTTTTTCTAAATAGATGGAGAGGTTTCAATTACCGTTACAAGTTGCTAGATTCTGTTCAAATTGAAAGAGAGCAATATGACAAGGTATCTTATTGGATCAAGAAAAAATGTATTGTTTGTTAGTCTGATTCTGTGTAAAAAGGTTCTTTGTTTGCTCTGGTGCTGTTTGTTTAGGACAGAACATTAGAAGGGTATAAGAAGTTGATAGAAAATATTGTAAAACATGATCAAAAGCAACGAACGACAATAGAGGCCGCAGGCATTGATTACGAATGCCCCAAGATTGTGTTTACTTATCTGCCCTTTTGAATCTACTGTTGCTTGGTCTTTAGAAATAAAGAGTCCATGTCATGAAATTGCTTTTGTAGGTGGGTAACATCCAGCTTGTACCAAAGAAAATAGAATTTGAAGACTGTCACAGCCCAAATTTTATGTATTAGAAATAAACTATAAGAAACCTTGTTTAAGACTTTAATATTATGTCATTTGATAAATGATACCTCAATTATTATTATTATTATTGTTGTTGTTGTTGTTGTTGTTATTACTATTACTACTACTATTATTATTATTATTAATATCCTAACGCTAGAAATTAGTAGGAATGAAATAATAGAATCCAAAGAGAGTATTAAGGGCCCAACAAGCCACAAACTCACCCAGGTTTTATAAAAAGGAAAGATAGAGAGAGATTTGGGTTAGCCGTCAAAAAATAGAAGGGAGAAAAAAAGAGAAAAAAGGAGGAGGTGTGACACCCATTCACACTGAATACAACCCATACTTATTTACTTATTTAAAAATGGGAGTAAAATTTTTCTCCTGCTTTTAATAAAAGAAAATTTGTAAATTTAACAGAATTTAAAAACAATAGTAAAATAAAATCTATATGTATTCATCGTAGAACTGTACATCATAATTTCATAATAATAAAAAAATTATTAAAATACAGGGAAATTAAAATATACATCAAAATAGTTACTACTTATTCCCAGTATATCAAAAAGATCCTAATCAGAGTAGTGTCCGTCTACCTATCCCATAAAATAAGAAACTATCAGACTAGCCATAGAGGTCTTCATCAACAGCCGAGTCTTCATTAACCGCAATCAATCATGCATAAAAGAAAAAGTAATGGAGTGAGCTGATTTGTTCTAATATCACTTTTACACGTATGGTAGGAATTCTACCACATAATACAGATAAAACACAGTTGACAATAAAAGGGGAACCTAAAGTTTATTCTATGTTATACAATCATTGACTCAGTATGGATCCATACTTTCCATTAGTGGGTAATAGTTCTTAACAGAATCTGGAAAGTGACTAGGAATACATATACCTCTCTCAACACCATCACTTGGTACAGTCCTCGTCATCATTGAGGAACAAAATAACAATTTAGGATATCCATTTATAGAGGTATACTCTCAAACCAATCTTGGAATGCTGAGTAGTTGTCGGGGTTATCGAGTTTGGTCAAGTGAATATCCCGGCTCAAGGGCGCTACCCTAGCCATTGGGACCTTCACCACTTGATGCTTACCCCTAAGACCTCCGCAAGTGGGTCCTTGTCTTTTATTCCTCAGCGTACCAAACTGTAGCTTCCCTAGCAGGGTGCCATGCCACTGCATGTCACTTGCTTTACATTACTCACTAAACTATCAATTCCTAACTTCTCAAGCAAAGGTTTCCCTAGTCTCATTTAATTTAAGCACTAGTACAATTAACATTTTTGCCTTGCAAAAATTGTATGATACCAAAATTTTAATGGAATAACAATTTAGTAATCATATAAAATTTTAGAAGAATAATAATATAGTAATTATAATTTAATTACTAAAATTTTGGCAGAATAACAACTAAATAAATGCATTTTGATTTTCTAAATTTGAGCAGAGTAATAGCTTAGCAAATGCATTTTTATTTTCTAAAATTGAACAGAGTAACAACTTAGCAAGTAAAATTTAATAATTTAAATTTGAGCAAAGTAACAATTTAGTAATTATGATTTAATAATCTAAATTTGGGTAGAGTAACAACTTAGCAAAAATTAAAGTTTAACATTAAACAATAATAACAATAATAAAACTTAAGCCTAAGCGAGTTTAGGGGAAAACCCTTCCTACCAACATGCAAAGTGACAATAATTTAGAACCAACCCCACTCCCCCCATTACCTCTAAGGTGGTTGATGAAGAGGATAGAATTGTTGGTGCAAAGCTTCTAGGAGGGGAAATTCTACTAGTTGAAAACTAGCAAAATTTTAACATAAAAACTAAATAAGAAAATTTTCTAGAGAGAGAAGATTTTAGAGAGAGAGGCTCTCTAGCTTATGGAGGAGAAGAATGGTGAAAATATTGTCCAAAGGCATGCCTATTTATAGAGAAAAAATGAGATTAGGTGTCCATTTTGATGACATAAGCCATTATGTCATAAATCTCATTTTTGATTTATTTTTAATTAATTTAGGGACACATATCAAGGTTAGAGTGATGAATCAGCTATTTCTAGGTTGTGGACGTGCTCCCTTAGCTGTCCAACTTCTAGATGTCAATTTTATTTGTAGGTAAATTAACTTGTATCGATAAAATCGCCTAAACTTAAAAAAATTGACTTTTAATATAAAAAAAATGAAATTAAATGTAAAAATGGACAATACATTATTTTTCATCAAAAATAAATTTCTAATAATTAATTTTAATTTTTATTAATTTATTTCAAATTATATATATTTATTTTGCATTTTTAAGCTAGAAAATTCATAAAAATTCCATTTTAATTCAATAAATACCATTTTTTTTGAAAATTATAAAATTGAATATTTTATCCATAAATAAACTAAAATTACCATTTTCACCCTTTTTAAATGTCAAGCCAGTACTGGTTGGCTTATTAGACATGTATGGGCATTTTGGTCATTTTACACAATAATTCTAGAAATTCCCAAAAAATTTCAAAAATATATTTTAATATATATGACATAATTCCAAGCTCAAATTGACATTTTAATGTCAATTGAATCTTTTCTCATGTCAGCCCTTAATATTGAGAAGTAGAGACAAAATCGTCATTTTCTAATTTCTCCAGGCTCTAGCTCGAAAAAATTATTAAAAATCACGATTAAATAGCTCTTGAATTTTTGAGAAAAATGTTGAGAGTCAGAATTTTGAAATTCCTTCCCAATTTTTCAGAATTGCATTGTCAAATATATAAAAAAAAACAATTGAAGAATTAAAATAAGATTGTTATATTTTTCACTATTTTTCTTTCAGAATAAAGTTTTTATAATGAGAGATACTTAATATAAAATTTTCAAAATATTTTGTGGTCAAAAAGTCTTTGATTGGTTCCTATAGTCAACCTGTGAGTATTTTGGTCATTTCACAAAAACTGTCTTAATAAATTTGCGAAAAACTTCTAAAATTATTATTAATTATTTTAAGCACATAATTGACTTAAAAAATAAATTTTAGGCACTTCTAACTATTTTTATCTATTTTCTCAATTATTTAGTCTTTTTAGTGGAAAAATAGTCATTTTACCCTTTTCCAGATTCCGTTTCCTAAAAATTATTCAAAATCTAAACTAAGTACTACCCAGTAATATGAGCATAACCATAGGGATCAAAATTTTGAGATTCCCATTTGGTTCTTCAAAAATAAATACAAAATAATTAGGAAAATAATTTGATATGCAAAAATAGGGGTGTTACAGGAGGAAGGAAGAGAAGGAGATTAGAGACCTAAGCCCCAGAACTTTTCTTCACGGTCTTTCCAGGTGAGTGCTTCCCCCTACCCTCCCCAAGCCTTTACCTCCAATATTTATGTTGTTTTCCCTTTCCTTGCCCATCCTAATTATATTGTTAAGGTTAGGATTTTTGAATGGTTATGTTGGTTTTTCTTGAGATGAATTTAATGTGAATTGATTGAACCTATGGTTGTTTGAGGGTAGAATAAAATTATTGTGAGGGTTTAGGTTAACTTGAGGGTTTTCCTTATTTTGGATAAGGAATTAAAGGATTAGGCTTAAATGATAACAACTTAGATTAATAGGAAATCCCTATTTTGAAGTAGAGTGGGCATTAAGATAGTAAGAACACAACCATATGGAGTTTTGGTAGTTTAGGGAGGCCTTAGGAAGCCTCCATGCTCGCAAATTATGATTTTTCAATTTGCCGAGTGACAAGTACATATGTGCTTACCTCCCTAACAGCATATGTCAACGTAATGGTCAAAAACGAGTAGGAAAACGATTGAATTAGGCTTCCTTGTATTCATAATAATTGTAGCCCTAGATGTTAGCTAACTAATGGCGTTGGAATTACTCAAAAATAATGTCTAGAACTTAATATATTCCCAAAAAACCGCACCTATGTCTGGTTGTCAGCAGGAAACAGCATGTCTAACCTTAAGTCCATTTTCATCCATAATTTAAGCCAAATCAGCTCACAACTTCTTCATGAAATTATAGATTTTTCTTTTATCTTTCCATAGACAATAAGATCACCTTAAACGCATCTCTGTAGCTTAAGTTATGATCCAAAAAAGGACCAAAGGTCAAAATCCATAAAAATCTAAAAATTAATTAAGATTTCTATTAAAGTCCAATTGAATCCAAACATGGAAAACTCAATTAGGACAGCAATATTAAGCCCTATAAACATTCAATTAATCCAAATATTAAGCAATAATAAGCATTTAAAATTGGTTTACTTGTATGGTGATTTGGACTTGTGACATTATGCTATAAAATGTATGATACTACTTGATATCATTGTGACGAGTGATCTAAGCTGTGAGAGGCGAGAATGAGGTCAGGTGATATCTTGTCTGTGAGGGACCTAGCTAGTGAGAGGCGAGGATGAGACTCACTTATTTGTAGATAAAAGGTCTAGAGGGACACTTGTGTGCATTGTATGTATGAGACATGTATCATAACATTTGAGATGATTGGACTGGCAGAAAGTATGTATGAATTTGGATGGTAGAGGCCCTAGGGGGTTGTTTAACTCGGCCTTGGGGGTGATTATACCTGGTGTGAAAACCAAATGACTCATGTTGATCCCATGGAGTTGGGGTATACTTCGAAAGCTGGGTAACCTTGACTAATCACCAAAAAATATCAATTTAGTGTAGAGTGCTAAGTCAAAGGCATCAATACACTGATGAGGCTTCCTTTATGGCTAGCATGTCCTCCTAGACTACTTTCTTGAGTTAGAATTGGTACCACATGTGCTTGAAGTAAAGATTGAGGAACATGGCATGCATATGAATCTTGTTGTAGTGTGATATGTTAAATCATGCTATATTATGGTTATGTAAAGTTTTAGTGCCTTTATTCATGACTGGTTATTATACTGTATATATGTTAAAACTATAGTTGTGTTTTGTGATATGAATGGATAAAGTGTTAGGATTATGAGTAAGTGATCGTGTTACAAATGTGTGTTGTCCCTGTCTAATAGAGAATGAGACGTGTGCCCAACTACTAGGCGTAAAATGTAAAGTATGTTTGTATCTTAAGTAAGAATAGATGTTTTAAACTGGAAATTCTTTTGCTATCTTAAGGCTGTGTGAAAGGTTATACTCTAGAATATTGTTATGAGGGTTCTAATAAATTATGAATAAGAAAAAGGAAGGGTAAGTTCTCACTCGAAGTATTAGGAAAGTGTGCTTTTAGCAAGAGAAATATAATTGTGTAGGTTAAGGTGAATGTTAAGAGTATCCTAGAGTATTATTAGCCTTAGGTTTGACCATAGTGGACAACTCTAAGTATCAAGCAAAGAAGGGTAGACTCTAAACAATAATACTTAGTCATCTAGAGTAAGTTGTAGATAAAAGGCGTTAGTATAGATGAAATACTAGGATAATGATGAGAATAAATCAGCGTAATAGTTGTGAGAATGGATTGGGAATTAATAGGAAGTATTGACAATTAAAAGTTATAGATTCGACCATAGGTAGAGAGATTCATTAAAGACCTAGAGAGAGTGATGCTATGAAGGATAAGTGACAAAGGTTGTTCAGATAGAAGAGTCTAACTCAGCCATAGAGTCCTTAGAGCACTCATTGAGACTTTGGTCTCATTCCTTTAAGTTTCCCTTTTTTTTAAGGAACTAGATGAAGACGTGTGCTAATGGAGCTTGGAGTCGCGTGCAAGAAGAACGTAGTTAACTTTAGTTTAAGTTTTGTATTTTTCCTTCTTATATTTGTACGATGCCATTGGGCAATGGCTGAATTGTATTAGGCGTGTATGCATTTTCTTTATTCCTCTTGTATACAAATCTTTTTACGTTTATGAGTAGCTTTTGCATAATGTTTTATGTTTTATGTTTTAAAGTTTTCACGTTCATAGAAATCTAGGCGTAGTTATAGTAATACCCTTTACAGTGTTACAAAGACTAAGTGAGCAACTTGTCTCATGCCCTTTAGAAGGAAAAGGTTTGCACCTTGGTATATGATTACTATGTAGGATTTCAAGAACAGGCAGTGAACTTATCATATTTACCAAGGCTAGAGCTTATGACATTTTTATTTTAAAGCCTTGTATTCCCTTTTCATGTAGCCATTTGCCATGGTTGTATTTTATCTCTATCACGGTGGCAAATAATACTTTTTTAAATAATTTAGGGCAAATGCTAAATGTCCTGTTTAACCAGTCAAAGAGATGAAACATAGTAGTTAGGATTATATTCTTACTACTAATATGAGTAATATGTGTAAGTAGACTAGGAACAAACAGTAGACTTCAATAATTTAGATAACAAGTATGTATTCAATAAGTTTATCATATGAGAACTTATTCGTTGAACTAGCAAGCATATCAAAATAAGTTAAAAAGAACATGCAGAAATGTCATAAACTAATACTGATAACTTTCATATATAATTTCTTACAAATGTCGTCATATATCTATGTTTAGTGTATGTCCAATTAACCTTTCTTGAGTCATCGAGCTTCTAATATGGTAATTGTCACATCGTTTGTTGAACTCGTGTCTTTCTGATTTAAGTGTAAATTTTCTTCAGCTGAAACATTTCTTGGAATGAAACCATGTTCTTTAGGCTCAACTAGTTCTATGTGACTCTCCAACATCAGAATAACGGTCGCCATTGTAGGCCTATCTTCTGGGTACTGCTGCACACACAATAGACTAACATGGAGGCAACGCAATACTTCTGATATAACACATGATTCCTTCATGTTTGAGTCAATCAAATCTAATGCCCTTCCCGCTTTCCATATTGTCCATGCCTGTGTCATAATAATAATAATAATAATAATAATAATAATAATAATAATAATAATAGATAATGGCTAAATTATATTTTTGGTCTCCCTATTTTTTTCAATTTGCAATTTTGGTCTCCTTATTTTTTTGAGACATTTAGTCCTCCTAATTTTAAAAATTTGCAATTTTGGTCCCTCCATCAAATTTCTTGCATTGATTATTAGTGGTTTAACATTGACTCCGACGTGTCAATGTTAACTCTAATGTTGACTCTGACTTTAACATGTCATTTAAGTATTGATATGTCAGAATCAACGTTAAATTATTAACAGTTAACGCAAGAGATTTGATGGAGGGACCAAAATTGCAGATTTTTAAAAATAGGGGGACTAAATGTTTCTAAAAATATTAGGAGGACCAAAATTATGAATTGAAAAAAATAGGGGGACCAAAAATAAAATTTAGCCAAAGATAATTATTTGTACATTTCAATTTGACATACATAAATTGAAAACTGATTCAAGCTCTTACATGACCAACGAGGTTAAGATTCTTATCTGTGTGATAAAGTCCTTTGTTTCTCTTGCCACATACAATCTCCAACACTAAAATGCCAAAGCTAAAGACATCAGATTTTATAGAAAATAACCCATCAACAGCATACTCCGGTGCCATATACCCACTGCAAGACATACATTACATCAAGAACAATTCACATATTTGCAAAAAAGAAAAATGGTGCTTGTTAACAAGACACTCACTAGGTCCCAACTACTCTATTTGTGTTTCCTTCAATTTGGTCTCCTCCAAAAATTCTAGCCATTCCAAAATCTGATATTTTTGGGCTCAAATTTTCATCAAGCAAAACGTTACTTGCTTTGAGATCTCTATGGATAATCCTCAATCGGGAATCTTGATGAAGATACATAAGCCCTCTTGCAATTCCACAGATTATGTGGAAGCGCTGAGGCCATTCTAGCAATGTGCATTTTTTATCATCTGTTTTATTCAAGCAAAATTGATATTCAGTGTTGAATTTTTAATTTTAGTAATATGCTTATTTCACTAGAGTCATTAACAACCATACCAAAAATGAAGGAGTCTAGACTGCTGTTTGCCATGTACTCATAAATTAGCATTTTCTCTTGTCCTTGAATGCAACAACCAAGAAGTTTTACAAGATTTCGATGCTGAAGTTTTGCAATCAATTTTACTTCATTTATGAACTCTGTCACTCCTTGCCATGAGCTCCTTGACAGAGTCTTTACAGTAATTTCTTGCCCGTCTGTTAATATTCCCTACAAACTCTTGGTCATAGTAGACACTTTGCATTAATATTTATATTTCTTTCTTTTATTTGGTGGTAGTGCTCAAAGAATGATTACCTTGTATACAGGTCCAAAACCGCCTTCTCCAATCTTATTCTCTAGGGAGAAGTCATTAGTGGCAGTTGTAATTGTCGGTAGATCAAATAATTGGACATCCAGATCATCCACATGTTTTTCATTGTTATCTTCTACCAATGAATTTCCTACAAAATGAAGGAAGGCCTTTAATAACGTTATAAAACGTGTGGAGGGAAATGAAATTAGCAAACAAAAAAAAATATGAAAATTAGAGAAGGAAAAATAAAATGATATGATTTCCTTTTGTTTATTATCAGCAAGTTATTAAACTTGAGATCATATAATTAATGAAATACAATGACATGTTAAAAAGCTACTTGACCTGCACTTTGTTGTTACATATGATGATTAAATCATGAGAATTTCTGATTTGCAGTATTTATGGTAAAATATGTTTGTAAAGAAACTAGAATGATAAAACTAAACGTGTTCTCTCTAGATTCAAGAAGCTAGTACATTGAAAATTTATAATATAATATAATATAGGGAGATGAAAAGGAAACAAAATCAATTTTAATAAAGGAAATAATTTCCTAATTAGCTTTCTAAACAAATCCCAATTTAAGGGATTGGGGGTTGAATGTCCTAATAATGATATTTACATCGAATATTTACATATTTACAATTCAATATTCCCACTTAAGCTAAGGAATCAATGCTTTCATTCTCAATTTAACTATATATAAGATCATGATAGCCTAAGTTGTTCAACTCCTTTGTGAGAGCATCAACCAATTGTTGTTGAGATGGAACATAGAACATGCACATTCCTATCTTTTGTCTTATATCATGTTGCACAAGATCATAGGCAATATTGATTGTTGACTTTTTGTAACAGTAGAGATTCACAAGACCCTTCAATTCAATTCTTCAAATTGTTTAGGATAATTTTCCATTATAGTAGTTCATATAGTCTTTGGGTGATTTTTCTAAATTTAGATTCTATTGAAGATCTTGATACTGCATCTTGTTGTTTACTCCTCCATGTTTACTAAATTGCCCTCAAGATAGTTGTAATAACTAGACGTTAATTGATCTTCCACCAATAATCCTACACAATCAACGTTAGTGTAGACTTCTAAGGCCAAAGTGCCATTCCTTTTGGAAAACTCCTTTCCAAAGACTTCCCTCTAAGTAATGCAAAACTCAATAAGTAATCAGAAGGTGAGATTTTTTTAGATTATATATAAATTCTCTTATCACACTTTTTGAGAATGCTATTTTTGGTCTTGTGTGAGAAAGATATGTAAGTTTTCCACCAACCTTTTACTTATTAATAGTTAGTTCCTCTTGAGCTTCTCTTCTAGCTTAGAATTTGGGTCCATAGGAGTTGAGCCAAGTTTGCATCCAAGCTTTCTGGTTTTTGCTAATGAACTAGTTACATAGTTTTGTTGATGTATTAAGATTCCATGAGTAAATTAAAGTAAGCACCTTCAATACCAAGAAAATATTGTGCTTCAAGTCTCGCTTCTCTTTCTCATCATTTCCTGTTATTGTGATGTCATCTATATAACACTAGTCCAAAAAACACATACTACGATTGGTTTTTACATTGGTTGATAAACAACTGGTGTAAAAAACAGAGAAAAAACACGATGGCAAACTTGTAAATAAAAGCACAAATTTTACATTGGTTAAATTTTTAATTGATGTAAAAAGTGGTTTTTACATCGGTTAATTTTATAACCAATGTAAAAAAGGTTATATAAGCGAATTTGATTTGATTCCCCTTCATTTTGTGAAAGGCATCTACCATCCAAAACCCAAGATCGTTCGCAACTCCTCCATTACTGCCGCCAACACCACATTTCCTCCCCAAAATGGCGACCCCAACCACAATTTGACCCCAACCATCACCGCAGCTGACACCATGATTCACTCGTGTGACACCTTTGTCTCTAACCCCAACCACCATGGATGCCACCACCAGAACTCGCCGTCGCCATGAGCCTTTCTTTACTGCGAGGAACCCTCTCATTTCGGTGTGTATTCGATTCATTTATGTACCCTTCTCGCTAAAAGCCTGCCAGGAGCCACTCCTTGTTCGTAACTTATCTCTTTTGCACCGGCAATCACCCCCACCTCGTCAGCGCCCAAGATGTTACATGCCCACTAGCTTTTGCTTGGTTTGTCCTTAAACCACACCGTACTAAGAGAGAGGTCCTTCTCTGATACCACTTTATAACGCCTGGCCGCTTTTAGGATCGACGACTATTCCCACAAACCAATACAAGATTTTTCAATGTGCTTTGTCCTCACTTACACGCTTCTTAGGAAATTTCCCAGACGTTACCCATTCCAAAATTACTCCAAGTCAAGCATGCTTAATTGTGGAGTTCTTAAGTGATAGGCTACCAAAATGTATATGCATCTTGTTGGTATAGGTAGCACTTATTAATTCCTTTAAGTTATCCTCAACTATACAGTCTCATACTTGCATAGCCTTTGAATCCTGTCATTTTGGTGTGTATTTGATTCATTCATGTGCCCTTTCTGCTAGAAGCCTTCCAAGAGATGTTCCTTATCCGTGCATTATCTCTTTTGTACCGGTGATCACGTCCCATCCTCATCAGCACTTGGGATGTTATACCCTATAAGGTAAATTTTTGGTAACTACCATTGTATTCTACCTATGTGACATCCATTGTATCTGTTTGTGTGTTGGTTTAACCAAGAGATTATTTAACCTTGCCTCTGTTGTGTATGGCCCACTTTGACTGTTTTTGTCCATTTGGCCCTAATGTTACATGGGTTTAATTATGTCCATTGTATCTATTTTGTAGGTTTTGGTGATATATGATTAGTTTACCTTCATTTCATTTGCTTTGAGGGTTAATGTTAATGTTACTGTTCCTAGTTGTGATGTTCTTTTTGGTTTTTCCCTGATGAATAGTTAGTCATTATGCATTTTTTTTATATTAATATTCTCAGAATTAAGGGGTTTTCAATATTATGAATGTTTTTTTTTCTGGCCATGGTAGATTTTCTGTAGAAATTTTGATTAGATTGTCTAATTTACTGCTTAATTAACAAAGAATAAAAATGACCATATAAAGCTTAGTTGAGCTTTGTATGATATTATCATATTAGTTAATTTCAATTGTTTAACTCTTAAGGATGTTGAATAGGTTTGCATGATTGATTAACACCCTTCCTTGCAAACTATGCGTCCTGCAACCAATATGAACCCCTTGATATATTTTAAGCAAGAAAGCATTTTTTCTTATTTTTTCTTTTTGGGAACGAAAAATTGTTCCTTTTTTCCTCTTTTGTTCTCTTATAGTAATAATTAAGCATTTTTGCACGACGAAAAAAGAATCGAAGGTTTTGTGGATGTGAAGAGAATATTAGGATTTAGATGTGTTATCATGATTGGTTAACACCATTCCCTGCTTATTACATGTCCTACAAGCAACATGAGATTAGTGATACATTCCAAACAAGAAAGCACTTTTCTTGTTTTTTCTTTTTGCAAATGCAAGATTGTTTTTTTTCCTCTCGATTGATCAGCAGAGAATGCAGAGTCGCGAATCAACTCTTTACTTATAGTTAAGATTGGAAAAATAATAGTCAGAGGAACACTATAAGCCTTTCCATTTCCAAATTATTCATTACCAAAACATCTACTTTTTGTAGAAGTACTAAATAATTCAATAATTGACAACTTTCCCTTTTTAACAAAATTTTCTCCTATTCTGTTTTAACCTTGGAAGTAAAACTAGGTGGTGGGTCATAGGATCCTCCAACCTCTTTTCGACCATTGTTGCCACGTCTTTATGAATTTGAGGAAGGTTAACTTATGATGGCCAAACGGCACACAATTAAAATGTTGAAACATGACATAACCGAGATCTTATCACTTCGAACCTTATAGGACACATTTGCTACTTTGTGCTTAGCAATCACTTTTTCAAGCATCTCAATTTGGCCTTCAAGATCATAGGATACAACACCCTCTTTCTACACAAACATCATATATGTCTCCTTCCATACTTGGATTTGATTGCTTCCACCAACTTGTTCTAGGTTAATTCATAATAAGGTAAATAGCACACTATAAGAGCAATCAAATCCAAGTAAGGAAGCCTTGCCAGAATTTGATACTTTTGATGTAAAAGAACCAATTAAGAACCTTGAAAGAGTGCTTGCTCAATACACTCTGTTGTGTAAATTTCTTTTATTTATAGCTTTTTAATTTTCTATTTTTTTCTATATTGTTTGCAAAATATACTAATAATGTCTTCCAATATTACATGACATTTGTGAAGTCAAGTTTTTGTGGTACTATTGATGTGAAGCAAATGGGACAAATAGTATGTTAGCTTCTATTTAGGTCAAATAGAATGTCTTCTCATTCTCTTTGTCCCATTTGTTTCACACCAATATTGCCATGATGACTTGTCTCCAGTGATGCCCTGTAATATAGTAAGACATTATTAGTAGATCTTGCAACCAATATAGCAAAGTAGAATTTCAAAGAAGTTATATTTATAAGATTAACTTTCATAATAAAATCTAGTGGGCAATCACGCTTTCAAGGTTTTTAATTTGGCCTTATACATCAAAAATACCAAATCATGATAAGATTTCCTTACTTGGATTTGATTGCTTTCATTGTGTGTCATTTAGCTTATCATAAGCTTGCCTTCATCAAGTTGGTGGAAGTAATCAAATCCAAGTAAGGAAGGAGACATATATGATGATTGTGTTGGAAAGAGGGTGTGGTATCCTATGATCTTAAAGGACAAATTGAGAAGTTTGAAAGAGAGATTGCTAAGCATAAAGTAACAAATGTGTCGAATAAGGTTTGAAGTGATATTCTCGGTTGTGTCATGTTTCAACATTTTTACTGTGTGCCATTTAGCCATCATAAGTTGGCCTTCCTCGACCTCATAAAGACGTGACTACAATGGTGGAAAAGATGGTGGAGGATCCTATGACCCACTACTTGGTTTTACCTCCAAGTTTAAAACATAACAAGGAGAGAATTTTTTTGAAAAGGAGAAGTTGTCAATTATTGAACTATTTAGTGCATTTACTTAAATTAAATGTTTTGGTGATGAATTAATTTTGAAATGAAAAGGCTTACATTGGTCCTCTGACTATTGTTTTCCTCATCCTAGCACTAGGTTCGCGACTCCTCATTCTTCGTTGATCACTCCGCTTTATTGTTTTAACTAACATTTTATCCTCTTATGTGAACCTACAAATATTCAACAATTCACATCCATCCTCCGATGAGACATGGATGACATCTACACATGTGTATTTAGGTAATTTACAATTGTATTTTAGGTAGTTTAGAATTGTATTTTACAATTAGTTGTAGATGAAATTTATATATTTGTTTCGAATGTATTTAGGAGGTAGTTTAGAATTAGTTGTAAATGAAATTTATATATGTTGAGAATGGATTTAGTGAGTTTACAATTGTTTGAATTGTGTTTAGGAGATACTTTATATAATTATGTTTTAATGCATATTTGATTATATTTCGTATTTAGCATACTTAAATATGATTGTACTGTTTGTTTGGGTCTGTTTTTATTTTATAGGTTGTGAAACTTATAAAATAGACAAAATATTAAAAAAAATGACTTTCTATGTCGACTAAGGCCTTAACCGATGTAGAAAGTCACCTTTATACACATAGAAATTGACTTTCTACATCGGTTACAAGCTGAACCGATGTAAAAAGTCACACCTTTCTACATCGGTTCAAGTTGGAACTAATGTAAAAAGTATTTTTTACATCAGTTCTTTTGTCAATGTAAAAAAGTCTCACTTTCTACATTGACAAGATCTACATCGGTTCAAGAACCATTGTAAAATCCCCGAAATAATCGATGTTAAAAGGTGTTGTTGCACTAGTGTAAACTAAAATGTCATCACCCCCCTAATTGTTGTATTTAACAAAGAGGGTGTAGTCATCTTGGCTTTGTTTATATCCAAACTCCTTCATAGCTTTTGTGAGTCTCCCAAATCATGCTTTAAAGAATTGTTTTAGTCCATAAAGAGCTTTTGAATGCATGTACCATGTTGCCTCTATCTCCTTCAAATCCAAGTGGAATACTCATGCATATTTCCTTATATAGATTACCTTGAAGAAATGCATTCTTCACATCATACTACATTAGATGGTAATTGAAATGCGCAGCCAATGCTAGCAAAATTCTAATACGATTCATCTTTGAAACCCAAGTAAATTAAAGTCTTTTTGCAGTCTACTCCATAAATTTGACTGTATCCTTTGGCAATTAACCTTGCCCTATACCATTTAAAGGAGCCACCAACCTTGTATTTCACAATATGAAGACCCGCTTACAATCAACGAAGTTTTTTCCTTTCAATTTGTTAACCACTTATGTATTATTTGTTTTTTATAAGGCAGTTCATCTCCTCCTTCGCAACCTGCTTTCATTTGCCTTTTGGTAATGCTTAAAATGATTTAGGTTGAACTATAAGTTCATTCCCAAAATCCAAGTAGTGTTCTTAAACTTGTCTTCGTTATGGAATAATTTTCCTCCTTGAGTGTTTGATATATTTGGGTCAACACCAGAATTTTCTATGGCGGAATTATAGGGCTGCTTCAGAGTTAAGGGTTTGAAAGATGTAGATTTAGCATTATGCATTAGGGTTGGAAGTTTTAGGAGTTCAACAAGCTCACAAAGATTGTCTTCCATCATTGAAATCTCCCTTTGAAGAGAGGACTCAAAAAAGAAAGTTTGTGTTTTTATATAGAAAGTAACATTTACAAATATATACCACTTTTTTTAGAGGATCGTAGTACTTATAACCCTTTTAACTGGGTGAGTAGCCAAGAAAGACACATCATGGATCAAATTTATCTTTATTTTGTTTGTGGATATGCACAAATGTTATACACCAGAATACTTTAGGTATTATACTAGTAGAGGTTCTAAAATGAGGGTAAAAGTTGTTGAGAACTTTTATAGGGCTTTGTTTTCTAGAATACGTGTTGGAAGTTTGTTTATTGTGTATGAGGAAGTAAGGATAAATTCTTCCTAATATGTTTTGGGAACCTCTCCTTGAAATAGTAAAGTTTAGGTTGTATTAAGTAAGTGGCCAATCATCTTTTCAGTTACGTCATTTTGTTGAGGTGTGTTAATACATGATGAGTCACAAATGATGCCTTGTGAAGTGAAGTATGTAGACAACATTTGATTGAGGTAATCTTTTACATTGTTAGTTTTGAAATTTTTTTTAGTTTTCACCCTAAATTGATTATGAATCATTGAGTGAAATTGGGAATGTTATTGCTAACTTTAGTTTTATGCTCAATCAGAACAAATCAATCTAATTTAAGTATAGCCAGTCATCAATCAAGGATAAAAACCATTAAGCCTCGAAAAAAGTAAGCATAGTAGAAGGTCCCAAAACATTGTGTAAGAAATCAAAAGGGTGATAACTTCTTTCGTTGCTAAGAGGAAAAGGTACACCTATATGCTTATCCAACTGAAATATACCACAATAAAATTTAGTGGCCCCTTTAATCCTTGAAACAACCTAGAAGCATGAGTTTTAAGACATTAAATGATGGATGTCCTAGACATAGATGGTGCAGCCAAACATCCTTATTTAAAGAAATGAGAAAGGACAAAGGTAGAGTTCTCTTCTTGAGGTCTTGGGAAAATTCAAAATGGTAAAGGCCACTTCTTTTTTTAGCAAGTTCAATCTTCTCCCACAATCCCTACTCTTGTAGAATACAATAAAAGGGAAAAAATGTAGCATAACAATTATGATCGTGAGCAAGATTTTTTATGGAAACAAGATTGACCAATAATTTTGGCACATATAGGACATTTTCAAGATGGAGTAATGTATATGTCTTTATAACTTGCAATAGTAGCCAAAGATCTATTTCCTACCACAATTGTGATATAGGAGTTGATTACTTAAGAGTTAACACATGTTAAGACATTCATGCAAAGAAGTGTCCCTAAAAGTGCCAAAGAGCAAGATCTAATAAGTCTAGTATTTCTCATTATTTCCCAACAAGTTTCTTAAGTACTGGGTTTCTTCAGCATCGAATCCTCCAATTATTAATGGTTCTTAAGATTTCTTAACCAGGTGTGCCTAAAGCCTTTTCTACCCCTCACAGCTTCCCCATTCTTTGCTTGGATGTTTTCCATTCAGACTCCCACATTTTTTTTTCTAGTGTATGTAAGTGTGGGAATAGGCCAGGCAATCAGTTAGGGGCTTATGGCCTAGTTTGCATAAGGCTTGACCTAGCCTAGTTCGTTTAATAAAAAGGCTAGGCTTAGACTTTTTAAAAAGCCTATTAAGCTTAATAGGCTAGCCTATTTATATACATATATAATAAATTATTATTATATTATATATTATGTTATACTATATATACGTAATTAAATATAATAAACATATTACATATAATAATATAAAAAATGTGTAATTACTAATAGGTCTTTTTAGGCTAACAGGCCTACCAGCATTTTTTATAAGCCTTAAAAGAAAAGAGGCTTTAAAATAGGCTTACAAGCTAGGTCAAGCTTTTATAAGCTAGTCCTAGGCCTTTTTAAAGGCTTATGACAAGTAAATAAGCCAGGATCAAGATTTATCTTTTTAATGAAGGTCAGGCTCAGGCCTACTAAAGCCTGACTTGGCCTATTTCACCCTTAATTATATATGCCACCATAGGTTACTGTTTTTGTACTTGATTATATGTTGGCCAGATCACTTCTCTTTTTTAGTAGTTGTTTTTGCTTTATCATTAGTGTTGATCCTTCTATATATTATTGTTCATACATAACACTCCTACTTTGCTCTTCTTAGACCTTAGAAATTGTGCCTTCTAGGGAAGGTGTCTCATTTTTGTCAAGAATTTGAATCTTAACTTGGTAAAATTCGAGATTCAATTAGCGAAGAAATCATATGCATGATCCTTTTCAATGAATCTCTTCAAAAAGGATGCATTTGTAGTACATTTCATTTTAAACAAATGGTAATGAACTAGTGATCTAGCTCTTCTTACAAGTTTTGCAGAAGGGTGGCATAGTTGGTTGCATATTTGTTCCCTTATTTACTTGTTGTAGTTATAACTTTAATTTTGTACACTTGGGTAGCATCATTGGTCTTGGAATATGTGTGACTCATGAAATCCCAAATGTCCTTGGTGTCCAAGAACATGCAAGTGTCACTGATTATGGGTTCCATGGAGTCCCATAACTAGGATGTTATCATGGAATATTCTTTATATTGAGGTAAATTTTGGGTAAGGATGTCAAGATGGGCCAACTCAACTCGCTTTCAACCCACCAAAAACCGAATTAGGTTAGGTTGAACTCGTTTTGAGATTGGGTAGAAAATCTCAACCTAACCCAACTCGTAACAATCACGAGATTTAGATCTTGTGACACATAAGTTGACACACTACATAAATAAATAAAAAATAAACAGTTAAAAATAAAAAAATGTTACAATCACAAGAATCACATCTTACTAAATTGCCTTTGGACAAATGCTCTTTGTAGGCTATCATCATGATTTAGATAAATGTAGTGCAAAGCAACAAAATAACATGAAATCTATAACAATCCACAAAATATTATGTCTAACAAAACAATATTAATCAAATAATCCAACCAAAACATCTCAACCCACTAGGTCCACACAGCCCAACTCTCCTCTTGACCCGCTGGGTTGATGGGTTATGCAAAATGAAGGTTAAATTACATAACCCAACCTAACCCGTTTTGATGGGTTAAATGAATTTACCCACTAAGTTCAACCCATTTTGACATCTCTATGTGGCCTAAATTCATCATGAGAAAGGTGCCTTTGAGATAGGTCCAAACAAATTAGGACCAGCTTGAGGTAGTTCTTTCCATTGAGGCAATTAGAAGCTTGAATGCTCTATGGCTCCCCAGTCTCCAGTTTCAAGTGAAACTCGTTGGAGGGAGGGTTGCTCATCAATGGTTTTTGTTTCTCACATGGTGATAAAGGAAACACCCAAATAGTAGGAATGACTAGATTACTTGAAATGTGCAATGAACACTAGACAAAAATTAAGACTGATTAGATTGAATGTTTTACATAGATGAAACGATGTAGTGATGAAGATTGCTTAAAGGTAGACTGATTGTGTAGCAATGAAGGTTGCTTAAGGAAGAACAATTGTGCAATGATGAAGATAGCCCTAGCGCACGATAACACTAAATTTGTTCACTCTTGATTCAAGAGGCTAGTACATTGGAAATTTATAACATGACAGTGGGTGATAAAAGAGCAAACAAAATCAATCCTAATAAAGAAAACAATTGCCTGATCAACTGTCTAAATACATGCCGTGATGTAAGGAATTGTAAGTTGACTATCCTAAATAAAATTATATTTATAGCAAATATCGTTCTAATAATTATATTTACAGTTTCATATTTACGGCTAGCTCTACAAAGTTATATTTAGACAGTCATTCAGTAAAGTTGTGGGTAAACAATTATTTACCAGTATTGTTCCTCCGGATTCTGCAAATAAAGTAAGTACTCAGCAAAATAACCACACAAATTGCAGCAATGGTGGAAGCAACTATTGTTGGCGTGTTCTTCTCGTGCCTATAAACAGGTTCTTGAGGGTTGGATTTAATAAATCAACAAAAAAGAAAAAGCAAAGGCTAAAGTTAGAGTGATCTTGAGTTTTCAAACTTGCAATTGTGATGAGAAGATCAAAGTTTATCGTGCTCACCTAACTCTGAAGCAGGCATCCTGATATATAGATCTTGCCCACGACTTTGAAACTGTTTCATGTCAAGGAGATCTCCAAACCACATGACACAACCACTACCTGCTCCTCTTATGTCTGAATTAGTATAGGCCATACAAGAACAATTATTCAAGCACTTGACTCTGCATTCCTCTAGGCCAATGGTCTCATCCAACCAAGTATGTGTAGTATCTGGAACTTTCAGCCCTACAAATTTGACAAATCCATCCGTGAGTTTGTTTTTGCAGCTTAATGGTTTATTGCGCACACATCCTCGAGTCCAGTCCGATGTGTTCCATTCTTGTGATGACTTTGGACTGAAACCTTTTAAACATTGGCAGGCTTGTGATTGAGTATTTACACAATTCCCGTAGGGTCCACAAAGGCCATAAGTGTCACAAAACTCTTTCGGGAAGGATCTATATATCCTCCAATTCTGACCATCCTGCGCCCATACATAGCGATAAATTGTACCTGTTTGGTTTGTTACAGTTCTGCAGAGGACAAAATTATTTACGAGGCTAAAGGTGTAGTAAATCTCATCCTTATTGCTGACAAAATTCAAGCCATAAATGGTGTTATTCTGTAGATCTGGCATTCCACTAAAATATAGGCCATTCCAAGGTCCATACCGGAACAACTTCTGTGTTCCCTTCATTGAATAAATCTCAGGATAGTTATAGAGTTCTAAAACACGATAAACCTCTCCTGGGGATGGATCATCTGGACTCTTCCAAGCAGTAAATCTCCGCTGCAGACCAGTTCGGAGGTCACATCCCAATTTCATCCCTGGCAAGAGTGTATCAGATGGATAGTCAAAGCTTTGCCACAAGTACCCTTCTGGATTTGTTTCTACCTCTTTTCTTATCACAAGATTGCCACTGTCCAAGAGCTCTGCTACTGGATTCGGTGCTTGTTTCTGAGAGCTGGTGTACCAAACAACAGACCCATTTTGGCTAAGAACAAGATTGCCTGTGCTGTTCAGTGTTAAGGTGCCTGAGGAATCATTGATGGGGTTGGCCCTATTGGCAACCCAAACAACTGTCTGAATTGGGATATTCTTGTACCAAATGCCCAGGTAACGTTTCTGGGAACTACCTGGGCTGAAAAACCCAAGTTCAAACTTTCCACCTTTTGACACCAAGGTCTCCCCATCACTCATGGACTGTGGCACGTTAATAGAATCATTTGCTATGGAAATTCTGAGAGAGGTGACATGTATGCAAGCAACCATAATCATGAAAGAAAGAATGCCCATTGAGTCACAGCTTTTGTGGTACACGGTTATTTGGTTATTGATGATATGGATCGACCTAAGTGTATCAAAAGCCCGGAAATGAGAAATTCAGGATAAGCTGTGAGTGCTTGGCGTATGTATGCTTTAGTTCTTCGTTCTAACTTGACTTCCAAGTCAAGCACGCACCCCACTTCTTTGGGTGTCATTCTGACATTTATGTTCCCATTCCAATTTAATTAATTCTCATATTTGATTCTATTTATAAAAATTTTGATTTTGTTTTATTTCACACTCATAATCAATCCTTCAATTCAACAATTGTCTTTTAAGTTGACATATTTTTTTTTAAAAAAAAATAAAATCTCTCAAAGAGTATGCTTGCTCTCTAGCTAACAGACAGAAGAAGTGAGATTGCACCTCAAAATTCGAACTTAAAACTGAAAATTTTGAATATAAATTAAGTTAAAATTTGAAATCATATTTAATACTTGTAAATTTAAAGATCAATGCCTTAACATGTATCACACAATATTTGGGTTGCATTCGATGAACCTCTCTAAAATGTCAATATTTGTGAGAAGCTTCAAATTATAATTTATATTTGACACTCCCATCTTTCCTGAAATTTCATAAAAATATGATAATTAAATGTGATGAAGTAGTACAAAAAACATTATGAAAATCGATCAAAAGAAAGCTTTGCAAAAATTATATTATAAAAATATTTTAAAGATCAGTGCCTTGTATGTAACATTTATCACAAAATAATTGGGCCTCACTCAATAAACCTCTCTAAAATGTCAATATCTGTGAGAAGCTTCAAATTATAATTCGTATTTGACACTCTCATATTTTGCCTGAAATTTCATAAAAATATGATAATTGAATGCCATGAAGTGGTAAAAAAAAAAAAAAAAAAGCATTATGAGAATCGATTAAAAGAAAGCTTTACAAAAATTATATCATGAAAATACATATTTTTTTACTCTTACCCAAATACCTAAATACATATTCTCTTTACAGTCACCATAATAATTGCATGTAGTGCATTTCAAATTCCACGATAATGAATTTTCAATGGTGTTGGTTATTTTGTTCCATTATAATTATATATTGTTGTATACAACAAACACATTCTAATGGATAAACATTAAGAGTCTAAGATTAAAAAAGTTTTCAAAAGGTGAAAGTACTATTGTGAGACAAAATTAAATGTTCACGTCACTCATTTTACGAAACTAACACTCTCCCTCTAGATTTTTAGCAATGTATTGTAACAGTTGAATTGCATAATTTTCCAACAAAGTGCACATATGATTTTCTCCTTCCCTTTGTAGACAAATTAAACATTGTTTGTTAGAGTGTGTGTGTGTGTCTATCTATCTATCTATCTATCTATCTATCTATATATATATATATATATATATATATATATATATATATATATATATATTACGTTGTCTGAGTGGAACTAGGCTTATATCTCCTAAGCAAGGTCTCGATTTCGAGTTTGGTGGATGGAAAAAATATTGCTGGGATGGGGGATCTACTAAATGTGGCCAGGCAAGTTCTTCAGTAGAGATTAGACATCAACAAAGCCGGTAGATACTTCATGCCAATGACATAGTGAAAGCTATGTGTGTGTGTGTGTCTCACATTAAAAACATGGAACACTTTAATTCTTACATTAAGAATAGGAGGAGCTTGTAAGAAACTAAAAAAAAAGTTTTATGTAATAAAAATTTCTCTAACATACTTGACCAATGATGTTTTCCTTTCTTGTCCAACTTTATATGTTACTTAGTCAATGATGTTTTCTTTTTTGTCAGATTTTAATGTGTGGCTTAGTCAATGATGTTTTCTTTTCTTTTTATTTTTTTAAGAAAAAAAACATATTGTAAGTAAATACCTGACTTTGTCTAAGAAAAAATGGACATTTTGATTTCTTTTTAAAAAAAAAAACATTTAATTCCTTAAGATTAAAAACATGCATTTCTTTAATTCTTACATTTAAAGAATAGAAGGACTAAAAGTTCTAACAATTTTAATTTTAAAAGATTATTTACTGACTTTTTTTTAATAATTAAATTAGCTTGAATGAATTTTTTCAACAGAAATATCCATTGATACCTAATGATTTGTTTGGTACAAGAGATGGGAGGAAGATGAATTGAGGAGGGATGGAAAAAATTAATATTTGTAATTCTTCCTTCGTTTGGTATTAAGGGGATAATGGAAGAGTACTACAAGTGGGTTTCATATTAAATTCATGTTTGGTCCAAAATGGGAGAGAAAAGGAAGGGAAATGAGTTGTTTTTTTATGCAAAAGACAAAAATATATTTATTTATATCACAATTCATTTTTTATTTAGGGTATTTATATCATCTTATACATATAATTTTTTTCTTTTACTTTGTACACAACTAAACAAGAAGAAAAAAAATTATCTTTATTTTTATTTTTCTCTTATCAAACAACCTAATATATTATCTCACTTTCTACTCTTTTTTCTTTTTTATTTTCTTTCCTTTTACTTTCTTTTCTAAATCAAACATATTAAGTGTCAATTTATACTTAGAGAGCAAAATAGATAAAAGAAAAAAATATATATAAATATGAATATGATAAATAATATGACATAAAGAAAAGAGAGATTGAAAAAATAAAGGGTATAAAAAGAAGTGTTTGCCGTGTCAACTGTCCAAGTTGTCCAAAAAGTATTACCGTTATTTAAAGGCATGAATTGAGTGTTTACTCAAAATTTTATGCAAAATAAATTTCTTCGTAGACTTGGTCAATATTGTTTTCCTTTTTGTCCGAGTTTAGTCAGTCAATGATGTTTTCTTTTTGTCATATTTTAATATTTGACTTAGTCAATGATGTTTCCTTTTTTGTCAGACTTTACTAGGTTACACACGACTACCATCAATCAACGACTAATTTAGCTTCAGAATTTTTCGTTCCATATGTCAGCCGTATACCATACCAGCCACGGCAAACGTCCCTATCGACTTGTTACACAGTACACACGATTTATACACTGAATTTGACAAACGTTGTAAAAAGAAAAGGAGCAAAAGGGATTAACGGAGTTAATATATATAGTTGTAGGACTCGTTTGATGGTCATAATAGAATAAAATAATTATCTTATTTTGTTGTAATTTTTTATTTGTTATGTTAATAAGATATATGATAGTGTTATCTTATTTTTTATCCTATTATATTGTTTTAATGTATTTATTATTTTGAGGAGGGAGTTGGATTAGGAAACAACAAGATAGGATAAGCTTCCTCCCTCCCTATATATATATATATATATATATATATATATAATTTTGACACATAAATTTAAAGTATATTATTAATTAAAATATTAAAATATTAAAAATTACTATTCTAATGTTTTTTAAAATAAAATTATTTGAATAATAATTATAATTTTAAAAGCTTGTATAATTTTTTTATAATTTTAAGAAAAGTAACTACATAAATAAAAAATAATATTGTATAGTTAGTTAAAATTATATTTTTTTAAAAATTAAAAAATTAAATTAAAAGTTACTTGTAGAAAATTATATGTAATTTTACAAAATAGTAATTTTGTCATCTGAACATAATTTATATTTTATCTTATCATTGTCTGATGTACACCAAACATTAAATAAAATTATAACTTATATATCTTGCTTTTATCTTATCCTATTCTTATATCATATCGTATATTATCACATCCTCACTGACAAACAGGCCTTACTGTTAATTAATTGAATAGAAGCCACTGTAGGAACTAAAATCTAAAGTGAGAAAGTTGATGTCATTCTAAGATGTCCCTGGAGATGAATAATGGAAACATTGGGTGAAATTTTCAGTTTCGCACGAAAATTAATGTTTAATAATCATACGTGCTAGTACTTGACACCGTCTAGAAACAATACTATTTGCATAAAGTTTCTATTTTCTAACAGATTGAAAGCTTATTAACGTCTTAAAAAATAATAAGAACAAATGGCCATATCTGGAACAAGAGGAATACTAGCAACACTTTCTTAACACTCTTTTTCTAACAATCTCTCTATTATTGGTCAGAATTTATTGGAAGTCACAAATTTTGGTAAGTCTCACTTATAAATCAAGAGAGAGACTCATTAAATGAAAAGTGAGACTTACCAAAATTTTTGATTTTTAATAAATTTTAACCAATAGTAAAGAGAGTGTTAGAAAAAGAGTGTTGCTAACATTTCTCTACGGGACAATATTATTTGCTTAAGCCCTTACACGATTGGTCCATATGCACAATCAAACTTGAACAAAATTTGATAAAATATATTAGAAAGAAGAAGCAAAATAAGGATTGACTAGAGCAGTATTATTTTAAAGGAAAAATGTGTTTTTAGTCTCTATACTTTCGGTCAAACATGGTCAAGCTTCCTATATTTTTTCATTGATGAATTTAGTCCTCAAACTTTAAAAAACATGTAAATTTAGTTCCTCCTCTCTAAGAATTCATCATGTTTTTTAAAGTTAAGATGGACTAAATCTACATGTTTTTTAAAGTTTGAGAAACAAATCCATCAATATAAAATTGCATGGACCTTGACCACATTTGACAAAAAGTATGGGGATTAAAACCACATTTTCCCCTTATTTTAATATTAATTATTTGAATCAAAGCCAATGTAGGAATTTTATATCTAAAAGTAGCATGAATAGATGAGACACTGATGATGACACTATTGTTTTGTTTGGATTAAGAATGAAATAGAAAGGAAATAAATAGAAAGAAAATAAATAGAAATAATATAGAAATAGAGAATAATATTATGGAAAATATGTGTTTTTTAATAGATAGAAATAGGAAGGAAGAAAGTGAAAGAGTTTTTCTCTATTTATTTAGATGAGTGAAAAAGAGAATGGAAAGAAATAAATGAACTATAAAAAATATTTTTATAATAATTAAAAAATATAACTTTTTAATCTAATTTTTTTCTTAACATAAAATTATTTATTATTTTAAAAAAATATTATATTTTGTTTAAAAAAATAAAAAAATGACAAAAAGGAGATCATTTCTCTTGCATTTCATTCTAATTTGGGAAAAAATGTATGGTGAGTCTCACAAAAATAACTTTTCTCTTTCCTATTTTTCCTCTTAAATAAATGATAAAAATTTAGTATTTCCATCATATTTTCTTCCATTTTATTTTCTTCCACTTTATTTCTCCCCAAACAAACAAGGGGTACCTATACTGTCCGAATCCTGCTTAGTTGAAAATAGATGGATTGATTGGAATAGCTATGAACAATACAACTTGATGGAAAGTGGACAATGTACATTCATTATTGTGCTCTACATTTAGGTTTTTTTTTTAGCAATTTTATTATGTTGCTTAAATTAGTATTTTATAATTTTTTTGTTAGATTCAATCATTATATGTTAAACAAATTAAACACTTTTTTAATGATTCAATTCCAAAAAAAACCATTAAATGCATACATCTTACATCTTATCTTACATTTTGATTTTTTTTTATTTTTAATTGGATTCAGAAATTTAAGACATTCGTATTTTAATTTTGAATCAATAAAAACATAGCAAAATATATAATATATTATAAATAAAACAAATTTAGTTCTAATTTTTTTAAGAAATGTTTTATTAGAGACTCCAAATTGAATTCTCAAAGTAGACTCATAGTTCACAAGATTAGATGGCGAGAAAAATGAAATAAACATGAACACATAAAAGGGGGGGGGGGGTTGAATTGTGTGTTTTAGAAAAACTTTTTCGTAAACTTATGAAAACAGATAAAAAGCGCAAATAAAAGCCAACCAAGAAAGGGTAAGGAAAGAAAAGCACAGAAGGAATTTTTATACTAGTTCACTCAACCTCAGTTACATCTAATCCCTTCGTCAAAAGGATTTCCACTAACCAATCCTTGGTTACAAACAAGTATTCTTACTATCTCTTCAGGCTTACAACAGTGATTAACCCAGATCACTTGAACAACCAAAGTATTCTTTAATCACAAAGTCTCTTCAAGCTTTCACAACATAAAAGAGTATTTTATAGAAATCTACTCACTAAGTGAGGATATAAAAGTTAAGAGCAATTTACAAAGTCTTTGCTTTTGCAAAGAGTATGAAAACTGAGAAAATATGTAAGCTTGTCCAAAGAGGTTTTGAAATGTTCGTCACTGCTTCGTGCTTCTATTTTTTTTTGAAACTTCGGGCTTGATATATATAGCCTTAGAAAGATAGGCTTTGAAGTAAACAAGCTTTAAGCTTTAGAGACACATTGTAAAACTTTGTCATCTAGGTAGCGCGTGTATCGAGCTTGTAGAAGGAATAGACAAACGACTTTTACATTTGCACCAAAAAGGGAGGTGTAATTCTGCATTTTAGAGTTGCTTTTTCTAATCATTCCTTATTTTGGTTTGACAGCTTGATAAGTTAACTTGCTTTTCTGCAAAACTATACTTATACAAAAATATATATTTGCTTTTCATTTAAAGCGAGATATGTATGAACGTTAGGTCTCATAAAAGGAATAAAACATTCGTTTTCAAGGCTACAAGGATAAGCATTTTGAACTTTAACACTTAGTTGAATTTTAAAAATGTCTCAGATAAGGTATTGGACAGTTTTCAAAAGAACGCATATGTTTGAGTAAAACAATTGGAAGCTTGGTTTAAAATGGCATGTTGGATGCTAGATTTTCTTAAAACATATTGGACGCTTTCAAATTTTTTTTACTAAAATGTGATATCTAGATGTTGATTTAAAATATATACACACTTTTTGGCTCCTACACTTGCCAATTCCCCAAGTTTACTTGAGGTAAGTCTTTTGAGCAAAACAAAAAAAAAACAAAAAACAAAAAGTTCGTTAGGCTGAAAACCTGTAAGGGCGGTCTAAGCAAAAGTTAGGACACAAACAAAAAGCAAAAAGAGCAGCATGTGTTAAATTCATCAAATTTTGTCTTGGATTAAATTTATGAAAATAAGCAGTTATGATTTGAGATGATGTATGGTCATTTTTCTTTATCTCCAAAAATACAAATTGTCCCTTGTTACCCAATTTGATTCATTAAAAAAAAAAAGCTTTCAATTTACCCCAAACAAGGATCACCCCTACATTAGGGGGCAACGTAGTGCTCATATTGAATCTAGTTAAGTCGTGATGTCATCAAAGTAATGAAAAAAGAAAACAAAAAAAGAAGAAAAAAAGAGCGAAAAAGAATTGTGAAGTGATGTTTGAGACACAAAGAAAAAGAAGAAAAAAGGAAACCGAGGAAAAGAAAAATACAAAAGTAATGGCAGAATAATATATTGGATGTGGCACTACATAAAAAATCCTTGTTTCAAATAAACCTTCAAACACTTATTTAAGCCTTCACATCCTTTTTTTCATAGCCTTCTCAGCCACTGGCCGCGTTACAAGCCCAATAAAGTCAATACTAATCAAATATTGACTGTTCTTGTTTTCTTGAAGTTTAATCCTAAGATAAAATAATTTAACTCATTCCTTATTATTAACATTCTTACATAAGAAAAAAAGAGAAGAAGAAGAAGAAGAATGAAAAAAAACATATAAAAAAAGACAAATATAGGAAAAATATAAAATAATGCTCATAAAGCTTATCCATCCAAGATTTCTACAAGAAATGACAAATACTAGGGCAAAAAAATTTTCATCAATGGTCAAGGGGATCATTCAAAGAATTTAGACTGGGGCAATTCATATGTCATCCTCAAATCCTATTCCTTCAAGTTTAAAACTGGGACAATATCTTCCATCTCGTTTCACTCTTTAATTCCATCCATCTAGGTTTAAATTAGGACAATTCATGTGTCATTCCATCCTCAGTTCATCTTTCAATCATATTCCTTCAAGTCTAAGTTAGGTTAGTCTCTTCCATCTTTGTTCATCCTCTAATTCCACCTTTTCAGGCTGGGTGGGGCATTCACTTCACATTTTATTCCATCCTCAATTCATCCTTTGATAATATTCCCTCGAGTCTAAATTGGGGTAATTCTTTTTATCTGTGTCCCCTACTCTAACCCCACCTCCAAGCTTAAATTGGGGCAATTACTTCACCTATCATTCTATCTTTACTTCATTCATTAATTCCATCCACTTAAGATGAATTGGGACAATTGCTCAATCCTTCATTTCATTCTCACTCCTCATTTCATCATAGATTAGGGCAACTCATACCTCTTTCCTATGATGGGGCAACTCAAGTTTTTTTAGACTGGGACAATCATTTGATCTATTTTCCAACCCCTATTAAGTGTCTCATGTTGCCTTTTTGAAACTAAAAATCCCTTTAGCATAGTCATGCATATTTATTAAATAATGTTTCAAAAAAAAAAAAGATAATAAGAAGTTAATCCCTCGGTTAACATGTTAGACCAAAAGGACTCAATGAGCTTCAAGTAAAGTCTAATCAAAGGATAAGAGTTACATATTCAACCTCTATCTCTTCAATCAAGGTCAGAAAACCCAAACAATGAGAGGAAATTGAAAAGAAGAAGAAGAAGGAATTTGCATGATAATCAATTTAAAGCATCTTTCTCTAAAAAATGAAAAGGAAGGAAAATAATGAAGTTTTTGCTAGGGACTTTTAATCACATTATCATTCTTGCATCACATCACAATTTTGCATCGTTGTCTGAGCATCCTGCATCATTATAACATGTCTTATCATACAACATATGTGCATCACATCAAGATTTTGCATCATTTGTCGCAATGTCTATGCATCATATCATCTATCAACATTCATCATAACAACTACCCTCCATCTAAATTGTCAATTGCATTTATGAGCATCCCAAGCCCTATTTTTCTACTCTTATATGCTTTAGTCCTACATATTAGGCATCACATAACAATATCCTACATGTTAATCTTTGTTTGTACATTTACATCACCTACATCCAAATTCGGTACCTACCCGGTATTTACATGACTTGCATCTAAGTCCAATACCTACTTGGCATCTTTATCACTAACATCCCAATTCAATACCTGCCCGATATTTTCATGACCTGCATCAAAGTCCGATACCTGCTCGGCACCTGCATCTAAATCCAGTACCTGCCTGGCATATGCATCATTAACATCAAAGTCCGGTACTTGCCTGACACTTGCATCTAAGTCTAGTACCTGCCTGGCATTTGCATCATTAAGCTCAAAGTCTGGTACTTGCCCAGTACCTACATCTAAGTCCAGTACCTTCCTGACATCTGCTTCATTAACCTCAAAGTCCGATACTTGCCCGACACCTGCATCTAAGTCTAGTACTTGCCTAACATGTGTATCATTAACATAAAAGTCTGGTACCTGCTCGGCACCTGCATCTAAGTCCAGTACTTACCTGACATTTGCATCATTAATGTCAAAGTCTGGTACTTGCCCGACGCCTGCATCTAAGTCCAATACTTGCTTGGCATCTGCATCAATAACATCAAAGTCTGGTACCTGCCTGATAGCTGCATCTAAGTCCAGTACCTACCTGACATCTGCATTGTTAACATCAAAGTCTGGTACTTGCCCAATGCTTGCATCTAAGTTTAGTACCTGCCTGGCATTTGCATCAATAACATCAAAGTCCAATACCTGTTCGATGCCTGCATCTAAGTCCAGTACCTTCTTGACATCTGCATCAATAACATCAAAGTTCGGTACCTATTCGGCACCTACATCTAAGTCCAATATCTGTTCGGTACCTGCATCTAAGCCCAGTACCTGCTTGGCATCTGCATCATTAACATCAAAATATGGTACTTGCCCAGCACCTGCATCTAAGTCTAGTACCTGCTTAGTATCTACATCATTTATAAATTTTGGTACCTTGCCAAAATCTACCTAACAAATACTAGAGGAACATCAATAATCGCTTTTACGTTTCAAGTCCTCGTGCCCTCCGCTTTTACAATTCTGGGTCCTCGTGCTCATCGCTTTTATGTTTCGGGTCCCCACTCCCACTGCTTTTACGTTTTGGGTCCCCGTGCCCACCGCTTTTACAATTTCAGGTCCCCATGCCCATCGCTTTTACGTTTGGGGTTTCCGGGCCCACCGTTTTTACGTTTCGGGTCCCCACACCCACTACTTTTACATTTTCGGGCCCTTGTGCTAACTGCTTTTACGTTTTTGGGTCCTCATGCCCACTATCTTTACGTTTTGAGTCCCTACACTCACTACTTTTACGTTTTCGAACCCCTGCGCCCACTGCTTTTTCGTTTCTGGGTCTTCACGCCCACCGCTTTTACGTTTCGGGTCCCTACACCCACTATTTTAATGGTTTCAATTTCCGTGCCCACTTTTCTTATTTTTTTAGGTTTTCATATCCATTGCCTTTCTGTTCAGGTTCCGAACAAAATTAGGGTTCATATCTTTATTTATCTTTTACTACGATAATATAAAAACATTCAGTTATTCATATTATCTAGTAAAACCTAAGTAAAGAGGGGCAACTGTGAACATCAAATTTTGCTCGGGTAAATGAAAATAAAATATAAAAGAAAAGGAAAAAAAATCTTTTTTTTATGATAAATACCATGAAAAGACAATGTCATATCTTGAGTTACACTTGTCTGTTTACGATGTTCTTTGCACCGTTGAAAAGCTAGTAGAAAGATCTACAACTCATATCTCTAACTCAAAAACCAAAATCAACTTCTATCTTGATGAAAATCAACCCCGAAGTGGGCCATTTAATCATAAAAGAACTCAAGTCTCACATTCCTTTCCTTTCACCTTCCCTTCACTTATAAGTCCTACTTTGGACAATCTACACCCATGCATCTTCTCTTTCTCCTTTATAAAGAAGTGTCTAATAAACAATGGGGAGAAGCCAAAAATCCATTAATCAAAGGCTTAATGCAAAGCATAGAGCCTATGAAAGTTTGATTTTTTTTTATTATCTTTTTTTTTCTTTCTTTTTCCTCTCTTGGAGCTTCTACTAGAAGCACGTGGTGGATTGTTTTGTGCTCATTACAAATTGTTATCTTGAGATAAATTTGTTTATCTTATCTTTTTTATATATGTTTTATTACCTTCTTTTTGTCATTGTTATTGTTGTTAAATTTTATTCTTTGTATGTCATTTTCAAATTAGAAATATTTTATTTTTAATTAATTTTTTTAGAGAAATGATTAATTGGGTGTGACATCTTTTTAATCCTAAGGTTTGGAGGCACAAGTTGTGACAACTTGACGTTTTTAAACTCCTCTCTAAAATTAAAAATGTTAAATTAAAATTAAATTGCTACAAAAATAAAAAAATGTTATTGTTATTATTACTTTTTCTTTATGTTTTTATTTTTATTTTTAATTAGGAATATTCTATTTTTTAAAATATCTTAAATAGAGAAAATGATTAATTTGATGTGACATCTTAATCTCAAGATGTTAGGGCACAAGTTGCAACAGCTTGGTGTCTTAAGGCTCCTTTATAAGGTAAAACAAAATAAAATAAAAATAAAATGTTAAACTAAAATTAATTGGCTTTAATAGATTGACTTAGGTGTACGCTTCTGTTGATTCTATTTTTAGGATGTATGAGTTGTGATGGTTCAGAAATCCTAAAATTTAATAAACAAAATTAAAAAATGACAACACACAAATATTTTCTACAAAAGAACTATGTGAGTCTGATTCTCCATTGCATCGGGAGATACGTAAGAGCAGGGGCCCACTCCTGTCGATCTCAAAAATAATAAAGTTTAAGATAAAATAAAAATCCTTTTCTTTATATAATAAATAAAATTCTTTTTTACAATTATTTTTAGGGTAAGATAAATATTTTAAAAGTCATTAATAATTTCTTAATTAATTAGAGGTAATCGTCTTGATGACGGATGTCGTAGGATGCTAATACCTTCCCTACGCATAATTGACTCCCGAACCCAAAATATAATTTCGTAGACCATTTTCTTTTTAGGTTTTTCCAATGTTTTTTCCTTAATAAATATTGGTGGCAACTCCCTGTTTTTAAAACTCTTTTTTGTCGTTCTGCCGTGACCCCGGTTGCGACAATGAGGATTGGGATCATGTAGAGGAAAGCGTGAAGAATCAAAATTGGCAAACTATCACGGTATTTTACTTTTATTTTCTCAAATATATATATATATATATATATATATATATATATTGTATTTAATCGTATTATTATCGTACATTGACTAGTCAATTTTATTGTGTAGCTCACTTGTGATGTTCCACATAGTGCCATCTTGAAGAAGAAATTGCTTACACTTGCGGCTAAGCGTTGAAGGGCTTTTAAGACACAGCTCACCACCAGATATATATATATATATATATATATATATATATGTGTGTGTGTGTGTGTGGAAAATTAAAAGACACTTCTCCTTGTGAGAAAGTATGCATTTTTAGATGAGGAGACGTAGGCAAAGTTTGTTGAAAGCCAAGAGGATCCTGCCTTTCAGGTTTAGTTGGAAGATTATTTTTTTAATCGTACAACAACATTTGATTATTTCTTATTGAATTTAACAATGTGTTATTATTCATAGGAGAAGAGAAAAAAGGGGCAGATGATTGCATCAAAGAATGTCCACCCCCATAGATTGTCTCGTGGGGGTATAAGTTGCTTGAGTAGAAGATGATGACGGAGAAGGTGAGGCAACGTCAACAGCAAGACTCAACATCTGGTTTTGCAAGAGATATTATTCCTTCATCACCATTGCAACGCTGGGATAAATGGAAGGTGGCCCACACGCTAAAATCAGGCAGATATATATTTGAGGAGACACGCATTGTTGCTGAAAAGATTGTAAGTAATTTTTGACTTCAAATTGTAATTATAACTTGTTAGGTCATATTTCTTACACATTTCTTGAATTATATGTTGTAGGATTCTCTAGTTGAGTAGAGCTCACAGGGAACGCTTGTTCCTTATGGGCGTGAAGATATATTAACTGCTGCTATTGAGAGACCAAAACACCCTGGTCAAGTTCGTGTTTCTGGATGAGGTGTTGACATTCGTGATTACTATGGACCACCTTCACATTGTGGGCCCACCTCAGGAATTGTCACCAGGGAAGAGATGGAGCACATCAAGCAAAAGATTAGAAATGAGTTTAAGGAGCAATTGAGACAGGAGATTAGAGAGGAGTTGGCATCTTTGGGTCTTTCATAATAAAATACAAATGTCCAGTTAGAACAAGCTCATACTCCTATACGTGTGAGCACAAAGGGAAGTTGTGCTGTTACTGATCCTTTTGGGGAGGAGATTGACACTGATATCCCGGAGTAGTGTGAGTTGTATATTGATGGGGAGCCTGTTCGTTTAATGACTTATCGGAGAGTATATAATTTGGGGTCAACCATACACCACAGGACCATTGAGGATAATATGGTGAGGGTGGTTGTTGAACAAATTTGGGATGCATATGCTTAATTCCCCTATGCCCATTAAGGAGGTTCAGACTGTGGGACAGGCCCTTAAACAGTTCATTCAAAGGCCGAGACAACTTGTAAAGGTTACACAGCCAAGGTATATTCAAATCTTATCTTAAATTATTTTTTTTTCTCTAATTACAAATTGAAATAACTTGACTGTATTTTATAACATTGTTTTATATTTATTTTTTTAGGATGTTCAATCATCTAAGAAAGATGTTCCACCTAAAAAATTGAAACCTCAAGTTGATCTGATAACATGCTTGTGGCAAGTGGCATCTAGTATGGGGACAGATGTTGTGCAAATTGATTGAGAACCCACATTCCTTGGCAGGCCTAGTGATATTGACATATGGATCACCCAAAATGATGTTTTGGAAATATGTACTTGCAATGACATGCTAAATATCTCAGTTCTATAATTATGGTTGCTGTAAGTTTAATATATTTGTAAATCTCTTAAATAAGTATCTCATTATTATAATTAACATTCATTTGGATATTTTAGGTATATGTATCGCCTTTGTCTCTCAAAGGGGCGAAAGAATGTATATGGATTTATTGACCGTTTCTTATTCAAAAGATAAGGAATAAGGATGAAGATTCTCATATTTACATTTAGAATTGGATGTATAATGGACGAAAATGATGTTACCTAGCACCAAGCCGGTCCAATGGTGAATGAAACTTAAAACAAATTTTAAAAGATACTTTTTTACTTTAAATGAGAAAGTTATATGTTTAGCCTTTTTAATTTTTAATAACATATATAACCTTTTTACTTTGTAAAATTTAATAGCAAATAATTTTTGTTAATAAATTTAAAGTTTGAGCTGGGCTACACCTACATGGTAGATCATGACCTCGTGTACGCGAGTACGTCCACCGAACCAAAGGCCCACGTGCTTCTTTATAAAGGGCGATAGGTTAGTCCTTCATGCATAAAACAGATATAACAGTACAGAACCTAAAAGATTGAGAAATTCGATCTTACAAACACACAAGACCTTTTAAGTGTGACTATACTTTCATTGATTCTGCGTTTGTTCCTTTCCTGCTATTTTCTCTCATTTCCCCCTTCTTTTTTATTCTTAAACGGTTCATTATATTCCTGGTCTAATTAAGGAGGAACATAATTAATTACACCGTCTTTCAGAAAGTAATTAACCGGGATCTTTCTTTCTTAACAGGCTAAGATGACGGATCCGACAGCCGAAAACCAATTGGAAAGATGGCTTTCTCCTGTTAAAACGATGTTGGGTACCCTAACACACAAACGAGTCAGAGCAAATAGCATTTCAGATGTTCCAGAACAACTTAAAAGATCGAATGTGGGAGCTTACAAGCCAAAGGTGGTCTCCATAGGACCCCTACACAGGAAATCTAGTAGGGACCTGCTATACATGGAAGAGATCAAATGGCAATGCATGCTGTCTCTTCTTTATCGAACCGATGATCCTGAAGAACGCTTGACCAAATGCGGCAAAGCCATTTTAAACTATGAAGAGGCAGTCCGCGCGTGCTACATGGACCCCATCGAAGTCGACAGCAACGAACTCGCCAAATTCATGTTGTTAGATGACTGTTTTCTGCTGGAGCTTCTTCTCATCTGTAACAACGAGCACTTACATGACGAACGAGGAAACCAATTCCCTGTGACGGTCGGAAAAATGGAAGAGTTCCTGTCTGATTTGAAATTACTTGAAAACCAGATACCTCTGTTCGTTATCGAATTGTTGTATATAAAACTGTTCGTGGAAAATCTTAGAGAGGATACGAAACCATCTAAAGAGGAATGGGACAGGAGCTCCAAGAAAGTCAGTGGCCATGCACTGTTTCTCTTTGGTTGCCGTTGCCCTTCTGCCTCGAGCCCTGTAAATAGCCCAAATAGGGTACACTTTGTTGAACTCACGCACTGGTTCTTAGCTAAACCAGAGCAAGAACGCAGCGCCCAAGCTGTGGAGCTTACAATTGAGCCTCACAATGATCCTGTTGCAAGATGTGACAAAAAAATCAGCAAAGAAACTAAACCAAAATTAGAACGCTGCCCTGCTAGGCTCCAAGCTGCAGGGGTTAACGTTACGCCCTTAAACCGTCAGAGCGGAAGCAGTGATATCATGTTTGGCTGTAAGAAGGATTTCGGGTAGGGGAAGCTAGAGATCCAGTCTCTGCATGTTACAGAGGAAACCGAAGTACAGTGGCGGAATTTCATAGCTTGGGAGCAGACCAGAACTACCGAGAAAAAATTCAGTCAGTAAGCTTTGTTATTCAAAGGTTTGGTTTGTTGTGAATACGACGTAGAACTGCTTAAAAGTAAAGAAGTCTTACTGGTACACGATGAAAACAAGTGGAGCAATGAGAAGTTGAAGAAGTTCATTCATGACATCGCCGACGGAATTCAAATTGATGCGAGTGCGGATCCTGAATTTTGTCTGATGATTAAGGATTTGAACAAGTGTGGGAGTGAAAAAGGAAATTGTAACATCATCATGTTCGAGTATCATTGCCGAATCGTTCTCACAAAAGCAAGGAAAATGTGCAGATACTTGTTCGCCACTTTGAAACGTGACCATATTTCCACACCGTGGAAAACTTTAGGAGTAATGGTTGCTGTCCTGCTGCTTCTTCTCACCATCGCGCAGACTGTTCTTGCAGCCATTGGCCTGTAAGTTGTTTACTTCTTTCTTAGCGAGTCCAGGCTACATATAGTATTCGCAGATTTGCAGTGTGTGACGTATAATGAATTGTATCAGTTGGCTTTCTCCTCCACTAATGTCCTGTCTCGTTTGTTTGTCTATGATGTATAATATAATGTATGATGTATAATGTATTGTATCAGTCGGTTTTCTCTTCCAGAAAATGTCCTATGTTAGGCCTCGGGGAACAGAGATAGAGCAAGGACCGTGACAAAAGGAGAGTCTTTCCGAGGGCGTCGAGACGGTCAAATCAAATAGGATAGCAGCAATCTGACTTTGAAAGACCCAAAACTTAATATTGAATTGGATCTGTCTTTAGCGTTAGAGAGAAAAAAATGCTTCTCTGTGCCAAATTACCAATTTGTCTTTATGCATGTTTCAAAATGATTTATGTATATAATTATTTGTTTAAAAATAAATAATAATGTATATGTTTATATTTTATTTTTTAAAGTATAGTTCACGCCTTCAAAGATATAATTTTATCATTTATTTTATACACATAATATGTATTTATTATAGGACGAATGATATTATAGGATCAATAATATTATAGTACCATAGGACAAATAATATTGTGGGAGGAATAGCACATTATAGTAGTATAGGTACCAAGCAAAACTAAAGTACACCTTATTAAAGGAATTAACATGTGTGCCTATTTTGTAGAATATGCACAGTCTTGCTCAGTATCAATCCTGCTATAAGCACACAAATTTATGTACACTGGTTATATTCATTGTACTTCTGGAAAAAGCAAGCATTTATTTTATAAATCAATAAATAAATCCAAATTTCACATAACCATTACAGGAATGCTTTTTTTCGATATTAATCGATGATCGGGAAGACCAAAACACTTTAGATCATTTAAAATCTCAGTTGTTAACCAATCAGATTGAACATCTATGTCCTCATCAATTTTCAATATAAAATCAGAACTTAGATAAATTCTGAATATGTTTGTTTTGACATTGAATGTGTTCAAATGTCCGTTCAAGCCAATCCAACAAGACATGGTTTTTTGTTGGAGTGTTTCGAAAGTTGCAAAACCTGTAAACTAAACACACACTCTCTCATTCCCTAACAATAATGACATAACATATTAATTGATAAAGCTTACTGATTCCAATGTAGGAACCAATATTGTTCTATCTTTAAAGTAGTTAACATTGTCAAATTGATCCAATAAATTAGGAAAACATAATATATACAAAATGAAATTAAATTTTAAAGTAAAATTTTTTAAATCATAATAAAATTATACATTTTAAAGAAAATGATGATTAATATAAAATTATCTCAATTTTATTTATCAAAAAAAATCTCAATTTTAAATATGAATATGATGTGAATTTTAAATATGCATAATATATAATACATTAGATTTATGTTAACAGGCTTTATCAGATAATTTTTTAATAATGAATTTAAAAAATTATACTATGATATAATATGATGTGAATTTTAGAAAATGAATTATTTTTTATTGATTTTATGTTTTTCACTTTGCATATATAATTTTAAATATTTTGGAATTAATTTGAAAAAAGAATAAAAATAATCAAAGGATTAATTTTGAATATCAAAGGAATAATTAAAATTAATCCTTTGATTATTTTTATTCTTTTTTAAATTAATTCAAAATATTTAAAATTATATATACAAAGTAAAAAACATAAAATCAATAAAAAAATAATTCATTGAAATTTCAAAAAAAATTCAATCAAAGTTTATTTTTATCTACCTTCTTTTATCTTCATTTTTAAATTAAACTTCAACAGTTTTTTTTTTTCATGAGAAATTATCAATAATTAAAAATAATCTTATATTACCATTTAAATTGTTTATTGCGAATCTAGAATATAAATTATATATTTAAATATATTTATTTTTTATAAATTTTAATTATAACATAATTTATATATTAAAATTATTTATTTATTATTTAAATTTTAATTATATAAAAATAAAAAACTATCATGTACAACGCATAAACAAAGATACTAATTTATATATATAAATATTACCTGCACAACTAAAAATTTATGAATCCGTCACTAATTAAAATAATAGTTAACACTAATATTGCATTTAATTCTAATGCCTAGGCCTAGTTGAAAATTTCAATTACATGCAATTCAAATCTTATGAGATAGACAACATTTAACATTTGGAAATGCATATCATGATTCTATTTTCAATTAGCAACAAAATGGTTTGTTTCCACTGACAACTTAAGAAACCTTTTATATCAAAATGAGCATCTCTCTATTTAGGGAATCAGAGCAAGCTTCCTAACTAACAAATATTGAATTTTTATAAACATCAGAAACAAATCTAAATTTTTCTTTTATTTTTTCACCAAAAAATTCTTTTATTATATGAATCCCATATCTCTTTTACAAAATAAAATAAAATAAAATAAAATAAAATAGCTAGCTAAGGCCTCAGATGGATTGGAAAATAACTAAATCAAGCAATGTTTTGAAAATCAAATTTAATTATAATTTTGGAGGAAAACAATGACTTAGGATAATTGAAAGATGAAGTGTAATAGAATATACGTACAGTCCTGTCACAGGTAGAATCAAATTGGGTTCCATCAAGCAAGGTTCTGGTATGATGCACTTCAACTTGGTTTCCAGTGTTAGCTGTGTCCTAGCCTTCACCTTTCTTGAGCAGCTTCTTCTTCAACCCTTTTTTTCCCAATTTCATACTCCTCCCCAACTTTAAGGATTGGGCTTTACATTTTTACCTCAAGCATTTCAAAATCGGCAGTTACGCCGTCTCCGAGTTATAGGTGCAGTATTTGAATTGGATTATTTTAGAAACTATAATACAAATAATTGCTTATAATCTTCTTTTTTAATTAATAATATTAGCAAATATTAGATTATAATCTTAAACTACTTTTATTACAAAGAAAAACAATTCTTTCAAAATGAAATTTAAGAAATTATGATTAAAAATTAATAGATTTTTTCCAACTAATTTTATTTTTTATTTTATTCTCAACCATTGATTAATTTTAGATCGATTAATTTAAATTTAAAATTAAATACTTTTTTTATAATTTTATCACAAAATTTAATTATTTTAAACAATTTATGTAAAATAAATTATTTTAAAATTACTTTTTACTTAGCATAGTTAAATATAAAATTTATTTGATGTAATCAATTATCATAAATTATTCAAATAATCTTTAAAATAATCAAATCCAAAGTCAACGTACTTTTGATTGGCCTTATTTTATTTTATTTTACATGCAATATTTTTATAAGAAAAAATAACAATTTTTAATTTAATTACTTTTATTGACGTTTTATTTATTCGACCACCCTAATTCAAACCGCGTCACTGCGTCCCTAGTTGCTTGTATAAATATATAAGGCCAAGCAATGTTGTAATATGCATCACACCCAATGATTAATCAAAAGCGGAGAGAAATTAAATTAAAAAATATTAATGGCTAATTATAAAAAATTCAAAGGAACAATATTTACACCTATAATCAGAAAGTCGAACAATGGTAATTCCCTAAAAGTAGAATCATAAGAGACAAGAATTGTCAAGTCACATAACCTTCATATTGCATGAGAAAAAAAAAAAACTATATTCGAGAATGTCATATTTGCTATATCGATGATAATATTATTACAGACAGAATGGGACTTACACCTCATTTAAAAAGAGAATAAGCAGCAACATGACTTGGGCATTAGATATTTCTTTAAGCCAACTTGTATACCATATAGGAGACCCTTTCCTGGTTCAACAAAAGGAATAACATCTACTACATTCTGTACATCACAATCGGTTAGAGGTCCTGAATATAGAATGGTTGTAAACTTGTTGATGGTGAAAATTTGTTTCCAGCATCGAAGCGATGTCAATTCTCAAAAGATAATTTCTCACAATGATTCTAACCAACAAATAAGATTTTTATTTAATGGGGCTTAGAATCTATAACTATTTGTGGACTCTTTTTGTTCGAACTAACAATCTTTGATTTTAAACTTGAGAGTGAAATTTTGTTACTGGTAATTCAAGAATATAGTCTCGATTCTAATAAGAATATTGAACCCTGATTCTTTATAATAGATTCAGATTATGATTGTATTCCTGTTCAACTTAATGAATAAGGACATTTGAATAAACATTTAGATTTAAATTCAATTCTCAATTAATAGATAAGTGCCTAAATCGAATTGTATATCTTCATAATATAAATGTCGCAAGAAAATGTCATAGGCAGAAGAGGTAGTCATAGAAAGCAAAAAGGGATATAGATAGCTTGAAATTAAATTGTAAAGAAAGAGTTATCGAAAGAAAAATGGGTTATAGACAGTAGAATTTGAGATGAAAAAGCAAAATATATTGAAATAAAAATTGGGTAAAAACATACACTTTGTTCTTGAAACTGGTAGCCATTAGTGCGGCATGTGTGGTGTACAAAGTTTGTGTAAATGTTAGAACCAAAGAAAAATGACTACATATGACGCCCAATCACATTAACTCTTAAATCCAACACTTATCAATGTTTATATTCAATTAATTGATTTTATGCTTGGTTTTAAATTTCATTTTATTTAAATCTTTAGAAACGGTAGAATAAAACTTTAAGACGTATATCTCACATTCATTTATCATACTTCAATAAAGAACATACACCACTGTTATCAATATGAATACAATTGTTTGAAACAAGAATATGTCTCAACTATCCATTATAGTCCTAAATCAGAGCAGTGACTGTCTACAAACCTTTACCTATTTCAAAATAAAACATAAACATCTCTACAGCTATGTTGAACCTTTTGTAGCGTGGCCTCTCTCTTTAGATCTTTTGGTCTCAATGTTCTTGTTCCTCATCCCTGAGTACTATCTGCAATAATTTTGTACCATGCATATACACAAGTAATAAAAGTAGAAAGAGTGAGGTCATTTATTTTCTCTTATAAATCACTTTCACAATGAACACAAACATCATGACTGACACCTTTTTAAAGGGGCCTAGAATTATTCTAAGTTATTTTAGTCTACCCAATATTTAACAACTTGTATGAATCCATACCCTACTGATCTCAAATTTCTCTTGACCTCTTAGTTTAATTCATGGGGAAGCAATTGAGAGTTCATATACCCTAACTATCATGGTATAAAATACATCATCATCAATCACTGAGCCTTCACAACTCTTGAGCTCTCACAGCTCTATAACTAGGGTATACTCTACACCAATCTTAAAGATGCTGAATAGGTGTCAAGATTATCAAGTCGGGTATGTGATCATCCCAGCTCAGGGGGCACTACCTGGGCCATTAGGAATCTCACTAACTTGATAACACCCCTATCAATTTGGTGGTCCTTGCCTTTCATCTCGTAATACACCAAACTGTAACTTCCAATTCCACAGGCACACATGCTCTCACGGCATGGTCCTCATTCATTATTCAATTCATAACATTAATTCATAATGGATATTAAGTTACAGTACTATTCTCCAAATCATTCAGAATAACCTCTATTTACAAATATCCAACACTTTTAGAGATATTTTAATATCTCTATTCCAATTTCACACAATCTTTAAGAAAATTTAATATTTACTTACTTATGAACTAAAAGATTTAAGTATTTCAAAAAAATTACTAAGTTCAAACTTATTTCCATTTCTATTAACTATCTTCCTACTCATTTAACCTTAAACTATTATTTATTTAATAATTCGAAGAGTACCATTGAAATATATACATATTGAAAAATACATTCAATTCAAGAGTTCTAAAATTTATTTTTCCTATAGGCTTAAATTATTTTTACTCAAATTTGGGCTTACAAAAGCTATTTTTGCTTAAACTCCTAAATTTTATTTTGAAACTTCCTTTGGATTTTCATAAAACATTTGTTGTCTAAAATTTTAAGTTGAGCCCAAAAGTTCTCCTTTTCCTTGTTTATTGGCTTTAGGGCCAAAATTTATTGATGGAGTAAAACAAGCTCAAAATTTTATTTTTCATATCACAAAGTAATTTATTACAAAAATAAGATATTTATTTAATATAAATTTTATAGAGATGAAAAGTAACTAGTTGTCTGAATCTAGGATAGCTAAAATAGTATCAAATGTTACAACCTTTGTTTTTTACCTATATACTTCTAATTCAAATATTAATACAATTTCAGCATTAGCATTTTATATAATCCTTTTACTAGATCAAATAATTTCAAATCCAAGTGACACAAAATTTTAAGCAATACCACCCCTATTATTCTCACCAAATCCGTGAGATTTGTAGGGGGTTTAGTGAGAAGATTTTGCTTCAATGGAAGCAAATCTATCAAGCAATCTCATGCATCATATCTTTATAATAACACTTACTTGGTTTCTTTAAAAGAATTTTAGGATTTAGAAGAAGAAACAATCAAGAACATTTCATAGTTTTTCGTGGACATAATCTATCTTATTCATATCAATCAAGCATACAAGAACATCATCAAGATTTCTAACATCTCAAGCATCATTAAAATGATAAGAGAAAGTAGAACAATCATGGAAACCCATCATGAAAGTGATAAGAAAATAAACATCCCACTCCCCCTTACCTTGAATGGAGTGGTGATGGAGAAAAACTTCACCAAAGCTAGGCTTCTATGGAGGTTCTACTACCTCTAAGACTTCAAACCATCAAGATGAGAGTTAGGAGAAGAAAAATTTAGAGAGAGAAGGAGAGAGAGAGAGAGAGAGAATTCGTCCAACTTGAGAAAGGAGAGAATAATTGTGAAAATTATGGCTGTAAAGCTACAGGTTGTAAAATAGCACGCTACAAACTGTAGGCCATAAACTATAGGCTATCCAAATCTTGGAAAAGATTCACCAAATCTTTGATAGATTTTCCAAATCTTTGAAAGATTACCAAATCTTTTACCAAATTGTTCAAGATTCACTAAATTCGTTACCAAATCTTCTAAGATTCACCAAATCTTTGAAGATTTGTAGTTATCTCTAACTAATGGAATCCTATCTCTAAGTAATTAAAATTTATCCCTAAGTAACTATAGTTTATCTCTAAGTAACTAAACCTTATCCATAAGTAACTAATTATTAAATTAGCATGTCATTTTCATCGATTTTTTTCCTATTTTAAATAAGAACTAGTCAGTTACCCGTGTGTTTGCACAAGTCGTGTTTGTTTGTATGCATATTTGCAAGCAGTATGTGTATGTACTTGCACTAACAAATATTTGGTTCCACTTAAGCAAGAGTGTCAAATAAGATCTAACGAATTCAATGATTTTATATGGTGATCAATACTCGAAAGAGTTTAAATTGTGCAGTCAATATTGCTTAGAAAACATATTGATGATGTTTCTTGATTTGAAGCAACAAAAAAAAAAAAAACCCAAGAAACTCATGTGTTTTGGGATTGATTTTAGTATGTTTCCACAAAACATATTATGTATTAGGTAGCTAAAAAACAATGCAAAATAGAATGTTTGGCGAATGAAATATTTGGCACTTGAAAAAAAGACAATGAAAAACAAATAGTGCCTAGCAATGGATGTTGATGTGTGAGGAATATAGAGCAAAGCAATGGCACGTATATGATTTATGATTGTGGCAGTAAAACACAAATCCAAAATTTTTATGCATGTTCTTTAGAGTTGTTCATAGGACTTGCACAAAAAGGACAAAACTTTTTGCTTTGTTATGAGAATAGTCTTTTGTATCACAATAATCTAACTCTAAGAGATATTTTCAATGGTTAGTTAAGCCTATAAATACAGTAAACCAAAGTAAATACTTGAATGACTTCAAAACAAATAGTTGTTATAGAAAACCAAAGTAAGTAATCAAAATAGTTGAAGTTCATTCCACCACTTGTCATAATTTTCTTCCACCTAGCATTCCAAAATTAAAAGAAAATGAATCAAAGTATTCAAATTTTGATGAAAAAATTTTCTTAATAGAAACTTCATACATAAATTAAGGATCATACTAAGGCACTATGTGGTCAATCTAACATTAACCAATTGTCGATCTCAATTTCTATGTGTACCAATTAATTTTATCACTAAAATAAATAAGACTAAGTTGAAGGAGTGGAAAGAGTATAAGATATTAATAGTCTGAATTCTTTGGTACCTGAGCATCAGTCATGCACCATACATATGTAATAAAAATTTGGCCAAGCTTTAGTTTTACAAATTTCTTTGTAGTATCCATATTATCTATAAGTCCAAATTAAGAAAAAAAAAAGATTTCAAATGATTCAAATTAAAGATAGAAATAAAAAAAAATTGCAATTTATACATGCAGTTCTCGTATAGTCATAAAACCAAAGCACTTAATCACCTTGACAACAAAATAAAGCTCATTCCAACAAAAGGCTACTAAAGTGCAACAACAATAAAAACAAATAAAGCATGATAGCTCATTACTTGAAGTATGAAGGAATGCATAGATTTTTGTTGTAAACACTGGATAGAGTAGATCTACATATGCACAATATACAAAAGTTGTCAAATGTGCAGTGCAAGTGTTATGTGACTGGAAGGTTTTATTAAGATGAGATGACATTGACTCAATCATAATGCTAATAATTGAAACTAATAATAGAACTATTAAAACACTTACTTGCTAGAGGTTTGGAAGACCTCCTTGAAGACCACATTGGTGGTAGTGTTTAATGCTTTCCCTTCCTTATCATGTATTAAGATCTTCAATCCATGTTTGCTTTGAACTCTAGAAAATGCCACGTACAATTGACCATGACTAAACACAGCTCTAGGCAAGTATATCCAACACTTGCCAACGATTGACCTTGAGATTTGTTGATTGTCATATCATATGAGACAATTATAGGAAATTGTCTCCTAATAAGTTTAAAAGGCCATGGTGATTGAGAATGAGACATAGACATCCGAGGAATGTAAATCACCTTTCCAATGTTCTTTCCAGACATGATTTTTGCTTCAATGACATGATTTGCTAGCCTTGTGAGAATCAATTTGGTGCCATTACATAATCTTTTAGTCTGGTCTAAATTTCTTAATAGCATTATTGGAGTTTCAACCTTTAGTTTTATCTTATGGTTAGGAAGACCTAATGTTCTAAGAGAGCTTACAAATTAAGGGTAAATACTTCAAATGCTTGAGTTTCAATTACTTCTGATTTGTTAATAGAATCTGAGCTTAAATATTCCTTTTCATCACCTGCATTCATTGACAATCATTATAATTGACTTATATAATAACTCAAATTGAATGTATTATGATATCAATGAAGTATAAAACAACATATTGAATAAATTACCTAGAATTATAGAAAGAACATATTCATTGATTTAATTAGGTATTTTAATGGTTGATGCCAAAATAGCTTTAGACTGCAAAAACTCTTCATTCTTGTATTACTCCACTAAATTAGGATATGTGCTTCAAACTATAGTATCTGTGGGATCATCAAAATTTGTAATCAAAAACTGCTTTGGAATTTCAATTGATGCATAACCATCATTTGGCTTAAATTTTTTTCCATCTCCCACATTCAATATCCATTGTGAAAATTCTTTGTGTTCTATTGCATTGGTATTATCCAAACCATGTTGTAAACGCATATTTTTCGTAAGAGTTAATACTTGACAATGATCCTAAAGATATAAAGCATTGATTGTTGTAAGGACAATGTCAAAATGCTTCCTTGTGGAATGACTGGTAAAATTTGTCTGAAGTCTCCTCCAAACACAACTACTTTTCCTCCAAATGGAGAAAATACATTTTTGTTAGAGCTCATGATGTCTCTTAGACCTTTGTCTAATGCTTCAAAACAAATTTATGTGCCATTGGAGCTTCATCTCATATTATCAACTTTGTTAATTTCAATAGCTCCACTAGTTCACTTCCTTGGTGAATATTGCAAGTTGAGTTCTCTAGTGTAGGAACAGGGATAGCGAACTTTGAGTGTGTTGTTCTCCCTCCAGGTAATAATAGAGATGCTATGCCACTGGATGCCACAGTCAATACAATATAACGTTGAGAACGTAGGGCAGAAGCTAAACTTTTCCACATGAAGGTTTTTCTTGTACCACTATAACCATATAAAAAAAACATTCCACCTTGTTGGTTGTTCGCAGCTTGCATGATCATGTCAAATATACATCTTTGCTTATCTGTAAAAGTAGGTAAAATATTCAAATAAATTAGCCTATATTGTTAAATTTTAATCAATAAATTAAGTAATTTTGATGCAAAGTCAATGTCAATTATATTACCTGTAAGAGAACTAAATAAATTCTCGAATTGATCATGTAAATCAGATATATCATAATCACTGTTCGGCGTATATGAGTCTATTCCCTAATTGACTTGTGATATAACCCTTTGGATATGGTAATGATGGATAATCCTTTAGACATTTTCTGTTTGCTTGCAATAACTTCTCAATCTCTAATAAAGTTACATTTTGTAACTCTTAATTGCTGAGCTGCAAGTCTAAAAAGAGAAGAAATGCAATTTGATAAGTATTATGATTATTTTAAGACGAAAAATATGAATTGTTTGTGTGAAATAAAAAGGAAAGAATATGTGTACCTTGAATATTTGACAATTTTCTTTGATCATGAAGAATCCTATCTACCAACCATTGCCACGTTTGTTCCCATACATGCTCTGGCCTATTAATGCTACTTGATAAGAGCATTGTGACAAATAACTTCTTCAAGTCGTGACCTGATCCTCAATCCTTGGCTTCTCTTATAGCTTCAATATATTCTTTATCATCTTCAAGTAATCCCATTGGAAAACATGCTTCTCTGAAAGTTGGATACTGGATATGGGCAACAGTTCTAATGTCTTCATAGCTACATGGTTCTTTTACAATAGTTAGCATCATTCTTAAATAGAATAGCTCACCTGTACTTGGAGGAACCCAGATAAGCCTACCTATAGTATAACCTTTTTTTCGTGGTTTCCAACACCTTTTGCTAGGTACATAAACAAACCTTGAAACAAATTTCCTATAAGTCAAATTTTTGCCTTTAGAGTATATACTGTTTGGTTGCATCCAAGATGTAAACATTGATTCTTTAACACTTGGTTTTGAAAGCACTGAATCAATGTCCTCATGATCATTAAAGTACACAAACTACTCATCTAGAACGTGAAAGAATAACCTTTCAACTGCTGGTGACTTACCATGAATTGGATAAGAAAAAATTCTCCAACATGCCTTGCATGGTGACACATACCTACAATCGAGATATTGTTTGATCTCATCAATGTTCCCACCATAAGATGCTCTTTCATTTTCTGTTAGAACAATAATTGCTTGCAATTTGATCATATCCTTTATTGATGTACTTAATAAGTATTTAATTGAAAGTACTTTGGTTCCACCATTCTATGTTAATATGTGCTTGATATTTTAACAACAACTTTAGATTGTAAGGGACAACATGACAATTATAAAGAGAAACACCATTTTTGTTTGTTGTATTTCCATTATCTCTTCTCCTATAAACAGGATAAACATCCTGGTCAACAATTGTTGAGCTTTGAAATTGCTTAGGATAATACCTAGAGCACCTACCATCTTTCATGCATAGCGATGACTTGTTGGCTAAATCACATGGAGCATGGATCATGTGAGTTGTTACTAAGTTGTATAACTTTTTCTCACCTTCCTAATTTGGTATTTCTACTGAAATTATTTTGTCAATATCCTTTGCAGAAGGGTACTTGTTAGATGGATTTAGAAAGATAAGTATATGTTCGTGCGACAAACTTTTTTTTGAAACTCAATTGTGTACATATCTAAAAGTAAACAATTTTTCAAATGCTTGTGAGTAGAATGACATTGCAATGATTGCCAAGAAATAATGAAATAAATGTATGTGCATGATCAAATATGGGACGTACATGCAAGTACTTTCCCTAAAACATACTTTTTCCTCAAATCTATTAATAACTCAACAAATTTTATTTTAAAGACCATTGTTGGTATATGCACTTGATATTTAATATTAAGGCCCATTATAAAGAGAACCTATAGGGTCGCACACTTAAGACAAGCCCACTAGGAATAAAAACTGGTTAGACCAGAATTATTCTAATGGGTCAATTCGTTGGAATTGAGCCCATTATGAGTGACCCTCCTTAACCCTAATTACTTCTTATTAATACATGATGTAGGAGGTATGGCTGCACTCTATGAATATGGAGACAAAAAATATTAGGGTTAGCCGTCAAACTCCTCTCTAATTGTCGCTAACACAGCAATCGTAAGGAACCCTAGTGTGGGCATGGAGATGCACGCTTGTTTGTGTACACACCTGTGGAGACGATCGCTCGCTTGCATCGTTTAGTGGAAGAGGTAACTCTTATTTTAATTCTACGTTATTTAACCTTGATTCGTGCCATTCATTTGAACAATAAGGGGACAATATTTTAGTTTTGCTGCGTTGTCCCACGTCTCGATCCAATAATTGGTATCAAAGCACTGGTTAATGAAAGGCACGTTTTGGGTTGCATATGCTAGAATTTGAATATGTGATATTTTGTTAAATGCAAATATGAATATATGACATTCTATTGCTTTATATTCGTTAGCATGAACGCATGATACTCTGCGCAGGCGGCCTCCCTTGACCCCTGCCCGCTGACCGGGCAGCGGGACCCCTGTGCTTTCTCTGCGTAGAGTGTTATTTCGTAAAATACATATCAATGCGATTAAAGCGATAGCTTTTTATATTTTGTAATATTTTTGCATGGTGATTGGTTATGGCCTTAGTATTTTGGTTAAAAATACTACTTGTGTGTCATGCCTTATCTCCCAAAATTCTATTGTATTTCTCTTCTCATCTCACTCCCCTCATATGTAAAATGAGGTTTCTTTATTTTATGAGATTATGGTTTTTTGTTGGGAATGTATTATAGGAGGCCATAGCTATTTCATGTTTGTGTATGAGATGCATGCTCGTTAGTTAGTTAAAGTGTTTAACGACTAGATAATTTTAAAGATGTTTAAAATAATAATAATAAAAAAAAAACCCTCAAGATATATATTAAGTCTTGTATATAATGCCTTCCGATGTATGACACTCGTCAAGGCTAGTATTGATTAAGTGTGGGTCTGCCAAAGCGGAGTGCCTTTATCTATACTAATGAGGCGCGATGGGATAATTGTAATATCCAAAATGTCAAGTCATTGGGTTAACTTAACTAGGTTAAATTCAATAAGATTGAAAAACCTAGAGGCATTAGATTGGGCTCATATTCATAAGATGAATTAGAATAAAAGTTATTCACCCTAACTATCCAAGAGTTGTATGTGATACAATTGAAAAGTGTTTTCTACCTAAATAGCCTACTTGTAAGTGTTCAACCAAAGTTGACTTATGATTAGGTCAAATATGGATCTTGGCCCACTAAAAGGAATTTTATCAATGTTGAGGGTCATTGTTTTTTAAACAAAATAGTGGGAGGTATATTTTAATTAAAGACCTTATTAATTTTTTTTTATATATAACACGAAAACTTATATGTTTGTTTTCTTGTTGATAGATTACCATGGCTGCAAACAATACTAATAACATGTCATTGCGATTCTTCCTTGAGAAGGAGAAGTTGTCTGGAACAAACTTTCTAGACTTGGTACAGAAATCTAAGGATTATCCTTAGACATGAAAAGAAGCTGTATATCCTAGAACAGCCCATTCCTGAAGCACCCCATGCTATTGTCCCTAGAGCTGAAAAAGATGCTCATAAGAAGCATCAAGATGATGCTCTTAATGTGGGATGCTTCATGCTTGCAACCATGAACTCAGAGCTTCAGAAGCATAATGAGAACATGGATGCGTACAATATGATCGTACATTTAAAAAGCCTTTATCAAGGGCAGGCTAGGCATGAAAGATATGAAGCATCAAAAGCCCTTTACCAATGCAGACTAGAAAAGGGAAACCCTATTGGACCTCATGTACTCAAAATGATTAGGTACACAGAGAGCCTTAAAGGCTTGGGGTTTCACTTGGCCAAGATATGGCTACTGACCTTGTCCTACAATTGTTGCTGGACTCCTTCAGTCAATTCGTCATGAACTATAACATGAATGAAATTGACAAACCTCTTCCAGAATTGCTTAGCATGTTGAGAACAGCTGAGCAAAGCATCAGTAAAGGTAAGGGGAAGGCTGTTATGATGATTCAGCCGGGAAAGAATAAGGGCAAGATGCAATTTAAGAAGCCCAAGACTTTCCCAAAAGGCAAGGGCAAATATAAGCCTAGTACATTTGGCTTGAAACCAGTGGGAGGGATCGCTAAGGCTAGAACATGCTTCCATTGTGGGCAAACAGGACATTGGAAGAGAAACTATCTAAAGTATTTGGAAGAGGTTAAAAAGAAGAAGAGAAGTAAGACTTCCACTTCAGGTATTTTTGTTATAGAAGTTAACTTATCTACTTCTGCATCTTGGGTATTAGATACTGGATGTGGGTCTCACATTTGTGTAAATGTGCAGGGACTAAGAAGGAGTAGACCGTGACTAAGGGCGAAGTCAACCTACGCGTGGGTAATGGAGCAAGAGTTGCTGCTTTAGCCGTAGAAACTTATTATTTGACTTTGCCTAGTGGGCTTATTTTGGAACTTGATAATTGTTATTTCGTGCCAGCTATTAGTAAGAACATTATTTTTGTTTCATGCTTGGATAAGAAAGGCTTTTCATTTATAATAAAGAACAAAGTTGTTCAATTTATATGAATGAAATTTTCTATGGTTGTGCACAATTGAATAATGGACTCTATGTTCTTGATCTAGAAATGCCCATCTACAACATTAATACAAAGAGGATAAAATCAAATGATTTGAATCCATCTTTTCTTTGGCATTGTCGCCTAGGGCATATAAATGAGAAACGTGTTTCCAAACTCCATCATGATGGATACTTGGACTCCTTTGATTATCAATCATTTGAGATATGCGAATCTTGTTTATTAAGGAAGATGACAAAGACCTCATTCACAGGACAAGGTGAAAGGGCGAGTGATCTTCTAAGACTCATACATAGTGATGTATGTGGGCCCATAAGCAAAATAGCCAGAGGTGGTTTTCAATACTTTATCACTTTCACTGATGACTACAATAGATATGGATTTATGTATCTTATGAAACACAAGTCTGAGTCCTTTGAAAAGTTCAAAGAATTCAAGAATGAAGTACAAAACCAGTTAGGCAAATGTATTAAGATACTTCGATCAGATCGAGGTGAAGAGTACTTGAGCCTACAATTTGATGACTATCTAAAAGCGTATGGGATTATATCCTAACTCACTCCTCCTGGAACGCCACAATGGAATGGTGTTTCAAAAAGGAGAAATCGGACACTATTAGACATGGTTCAATCTATGATGAGTCATTCAGACCTCCCTGACTCCTTTTGGGGGCATGCCTTGTTGACAGCAACTTTCACACTAAATCGTGTTCCATCAAAAGCTGTTATGAAGACACCATATGAGATATAGATTGGAAAACGACCCAGTATGTCCTTCATAAAGATTTGGGGATGTGAATCTTATGTGAAGCGCCTAGTTTCTGATAAATTAGGACCCAAATCAGATAAGTGTTACTTTATGGGATACCCAAAGGAAACTAAGGGTTACTACTTTTATAATCCTACCAAAGGCAAAGTATTTGTCGCACGGAATGTAACATCCCGGACGCTGACAAGGGCGGGGAGTGATCGTCGATGCAAAAGAGATGAGGCACGGACAAGGAGCGACTCTGGCAGGCTTCTAGCGGGAGGGGTACATGAATGAATCGAATACACACCTGAATGAGACGGATCTAGAGGTTGTGCAGGTATGAGACTGTACAGTTGAGGATAGCTTAAAGGAATTAATAGGTGCTACCTATACCAAAAGATGCATCTACTTTTCGGTAGCCTATCACTTAAGAACTCCACAGTTAAGCGTGCTTGACTTGGAGCAATTTAGGGATGGGTGACCTATTGGGAAGCTTCCCGGGAAGCATGTGAGTGAGGACAAAGCACGCTGAAAAGTCTTGTGTTGGTTTGTGGGGACAGTCACTCATCCTAAAAGCAGCCAGGCGTTACACGGAATGCTGTATTCTTAGAAAGAGAATTTATTTCTAAAGAAGTCAGTGGGAAGAAAGTAGAACTTGAAGAAATTCAAGAACCACATAGTAGTCATGATCTAGCAATGGAACTAGTGCAAATACCACAAGGTGTTGTGGAGCCACACAGTCAAGTAGCATAAGAACCACGAAGGTCTGACAAGATACGTCACCAACCTAAGAGATATTGTTTCCTTGTCACTCAACAAGGAGATGTATTGCTCATGGATCAAAATGAGCCTGTGACCTATCAGGAAGCTATTTCTAGTCTAGAGTCTGAGAAATGGCTTGATGCCATGAGATCTGAAATGGAATCCACGTACACTAATGAGGTATGGACCTTGATTGATCCTAAACCTATTGGGTGCAAGTGGGTTTTCAAAAAGAAAACTGACATGGATGGTAATGTGAGTACCTTTAAAGCAAGACTAGTAGCTAAGGGTTTCAAGCTAATTCATGGCATAAACTATGATGAAACCTTTTCTCTAGTAGTTATGCTTAAATCTATTTGGATCTTGTTTGCCATTACAGCTTATCACAATTATGAAATATGGCAAATGGATGTCAAGACTGCTTTCCTTAATGGAAATCTTCTTGAGGATGTATACATGACACAACCCGAAGGCTTTAATATGCCTGAAAATGCTAGAAAGGTTTGTAAGTTGCAAGGGTCCATTTATGGATTGAAGCAAGCTTCTAGAAGCTGGAACCTTCGTTTTGATGAAGCTATTAAGCAATTTGGTTTCATTAAAAATGAAGATGTACCTTGTGTCTACAAAAAGGTTAGTGACAGTATAGTAGTATTTTTGGTACTGTATGTAGATGACATACTACTCATGGGAAATGACATTCCTACACTTCAATCTGTAAAGATGTGGTTGGAAAGTTGTTTTTTCATGAAAGATTTAGGCGAGGCAACCTATGTATTAGGTATAAGGATCTATAGAGATAGATCACAAAGAATGCTTGGCCTAAGTCAGAGTACATATATTGACAAGGTTCAATATGCAAGATTCCAAGAAAGGTTTCTTACTTATGTCATATGGCATAAGCTTATCCAAAGCTCAATCTCCTTCCACTAAGGAAGAAAGAGATTGTATGAGCAAGATTCCACATGCATCAGCTACCGGATCTATTATGTATGCCATGTTATGTACTCGACTAGATATTTCGTATGCTTTGAGTATGACGAGTAGGTACCAGTCAAATCTCGGTGAAGGTCACTGGACTGCGATCAAGAACATCCTTAAGTACTTGAGAAGAACTAAGGATTTGTTCTTGGTCTATGGAGGTGACGAAGAGCTAAGTATAAGAAGTTACACTGATGCAAGCTTCTAAACTGACAAAGACGACTCAAGATCGCAATCAGTTATGTTTTTTGTTTGAATGGTGGCGCTGTGAGCTGGAAAAGTTCAAAGCAAGACACAGTTGCTGATTCTATGACAGAAGCTAAGTATATTGCTGCCTCAAATGCTGCAAAAGAGGTTGTTTGGATGAAAAAGTTCATTGGTAAGCTTGGTGTGGTTCCTAGCATTGAGCACCCTATTCATCTCTACTGTGATAATAGTGAAGCAATTGCTCAAGCTAAGGAACCTAGATCACATCAAAGATCCAAACATATACTTAGGCGTTTCCATCTCATTCGCGAGATTATCGACAGAGGAGATGTGGAAATATGCAAAGTGCATACAGATGATAATGTTGCAGACACACTAACTAAACCTCTCGCACAGCAGAAGCATGAGGGCCACACTAGATCATTAGGCATTAGAAATATGTTTGAATGGCTCTAGTGCAAGTGGGAGATCATAACTGCATAGTTGGTGTATGTACTAGAAACTTATGTCTATTAGACATATGTCTTTTTCGTGTTATATATAATAAAGAGGCATTTCAGTATTATACTTTTTTGTGTATAATTTTGTACCTAGAATAGCAAGAACAACTTTGTAGGACATTAAGTGGATGACTTGATTGTGAGATTCCACTTAGTGCTATTCTTGAAAATTGTCCCTAGTCTAGTATTAATATTTGGACAAAATTAATACATTAAGACTAGTACATTAATGGACTAATGATCACATCTCACAGATAATGAATATGAGATATTAAGTTCATGCATTGGTACACATTAGGAGTAATGATGTACTGGACTGACCCACATTGAGAACATTACATGGATTGTTACACTAAAGTCATAAACGATTCTCAAAGTGATAATTGTATGGAATCCTTTGACCTGAAGTCACTACGATTCTTACATGAGGAACTCTATGTTTTAATGTAGTCAAACGTCACCTGTAACAAGATGATTATAAAGATTGCAATTGGACATGGAATGAATCATGTTGAAGAATGTGAGTGGTGTAGATGGGATTTGTCCCTCCTATGTAACAAGAGTGATATCTATGGGGCCACTTGGTAGAGTAAGACTAATAAATGCATGGCCATGCTCAAAGGATAAATATAAGATATTTATCGCAGTAAAGTCTTCTCAGGTATCGAGAAATAAAATTGGACTATACAAGGATGACATATTCCATGCCTTGTGTCCAATTAGATATTCAAACAAAGGGATGAACCATGCAAATTAATTATCATGAAAGGTTATGTCATTTCACTGGTATTCTCAATATTGGGTAATAGTGAAGTATTGTTAGATACCGCTCATTATTATCAATATTAAGTATTCTAGTGCAAGTGGGAGATTGTTGGTATATGCACTTGATATTTAATATTGAGGCCTATTATAAAGAGAACCTATAGGATTGCACACTTAAGACAAACCCACTAGGAATAAAAACTAGTTAGACCAGAATTATTCTAATGGGTCAATTCGTTGGAATTGAACCCATTATGAGTGACACTTCTTAACCCTAATTACTTCCTATTAATACATGATGTAGGAGGTATGGCCGCAGTCTATGAATACGGAGACAAAAAATATTAGGGTTAGCCAGTCAAACTCCTCTCTGATTGTCGCTAGCATAGCAACTGAGAGGAGTCCTAGTGTGGGTGTGGAGACCCATGCTTATCTGTGTGCACACCTGTGGAGACGATCGCTCGCTTGCATCATTCAGTGGAAGAGGTAACTCTTATTTTAATTCTACGTTATGTAACCTTGATTCGTGCCATTCTTTTGAACAATAAGGGGACAATATTTTAGTTCCGCTACGTTATCCCACGTCTCGATCCAACACCTTCATACTATATCAGGATGATCTTGTGGTGTCAAATGCATTGGTCTAAGTAACCTTTGAATTTCTGGCCAGTTGGGATTGCATGTAATTGTAAGAAACAAATCAAGAAAGCCAACAAAGCTACAAATTGCCATCCCATCAAAGTATAATTTATCCATGTATCTACGACTTCCCACAAAAGTAGAAGGTAATATGACTCTTTTGCTTATGTTTGATCCTTGAGATTGGACTTGGTGATGTGATTGATTCAAGCTATTGTATTTATCAATTCTTAGTTTTGATTGGTTTTTCCTAATAAAAGATAATATTTTCGACTCCACCATAGTATAACCATCAACTACAAATTGTTGAAAGACTCTTCTTGATCTCAGTAAAGTTTATGCCTCATTTTTTCTAGATTGGAGTCTAAAACAAAGCTATTCTCTTATAGTAAGTCAATTCCTTTTGCAATTTTGAGAATTGCTTCTATCTCTATGAGGCACATCATGCTTGTAACCATCCTCACCATAAGGAAATAGAAGAGGATATTGGTAACCCAGATAGCTTATCTGCAACTAATCTATTCTTTGAAGTTCACCAATTTGCATCTCCATAATTATATCTCTTTTTGATGTTATGTCAACATCACCAACAATAAAAGCAGCCACTTCTAAAACAGTAGGTAGATTATATATTCTACCATCAGTAGCTTTATCAGAAATGAGCTTTAGCCTTAGATCATGCATAAGTCCAGCTTGTAATCTTTCTTAGCCATCCTAAAGGATTTTGCATATGCATTATATTGATCTAACATGGCTGACAATTTGCACACAATTTGTGGATCTATATGGCTTTGATTCCTATGAATTAATAGAAAAACATATGTTGGTCAAATACTAATCATCAAATATTAAGCAAAATCTCTATTTGTTATACTATGTATAAAAAATTTAACTTTAAAAAGTATGTACGCACCTTAATCCTTGAAGCCTATTTTGTATTTCATTTTTAGTGTCATAAATATAAAGTTGTGCAAACTTTGGAGCATGACTAGGCATAAGCAATAGGCTGCCAATTCGATGACATGTTTGACCTTGTATCCTAATAGAAGGTGGTCCTTTACCATCATTAATTGACCTGTCAAGTTTTGCCCCTGGTGATGCAAATGCAAACATCATGTTATAGACTTAAATGTATTGCTGATAATTCTTGTTATCGGCTGAATCATTATCAAATATAAGATGTTGAAGCACAGTAGGCAGAGTGCTCAAAAGTGGTAGTTGAACCTTTCCGCCACCACAACAAAGATGATACTTAGGAGTTGAAGTGTGTCTATGTTTTTCTGATCTCTCTTGGTACCATATATATGCTTGACAATGTTCACATTGAATGAGTGGATCTCCAATATCAGAATATCCTATAAAGTAAATAAAATGTTAATAAGTAGTACTTAATGGTCATTATCATGCAAATTATAATATATTATATAGTACCTTGACTAATATTGGCAAGGTTTTGCAAGATTTCCATTATCATGTATTTCTTCATCAAAAATTGAGTTGCTATCAAAAGTCAAGCCTATTGAAATAAAATATTAAATGTTCATATTAGATTAATATAAAGTTTAATATACTTAAATTTGCCCCTAAATTCTTGAATAGATTTGTTATTGTTACCTTCAATTGGGTCAACATCAATACCATAACGATTTTCTGCATCTTCAAGCGAAGCATATGTTTTTTCTCTAATAACATGTCTACCTGGTCTCAAAGGACGCCATGATATTGCCGTGGATATATTCTAGTTTGATGAAAATGATGCTACATTGCAGGGATTATGTGCATCATCTCCATTGACTAAATTTTGATTCATCTCAAAAAACTTGTTCATTAGATTGACACCCAATGAATCAATACAAATGGCTCTCCTTTTTCTTTGTGATAGGTGTTGGTTAGCACTTGGCTGAGTATATATGCAGGAATTAGAGTTGAACATGCTATTCAATCAAGCTTTGCTTTGGTTTCTTTCATTGAGGATGCCAAAAGTGATATCAGACAACGATGTACTATTTCTTGATCCTCTTGCAACTTCCTTTCTAGCAACATCCATACACATGGCAGCGGTGTGGACATGATTAGTTGTGCCATCAACCCAATAAGATACAAATTTGAGAAATCACAATAATAATATGCAATTCTTGATCATTTACAATTAATAATAACTTCTTAGTTATACCATTGTTCGGTGGAAGATGCAAGTGTTAATTTTGACTTCCACTTCTGGATCTATATGCATGTCTTTCCCACAAAATAGATTTTATGTTTAAACGTGCTTCTGCTGCAAAATCTTTTTTTATGTTTTGTTCCTTATCCATGTGTGTGGAGAAAAAGCAATAAAACAATTAAGCAAAAAGTGAGGTGTTAAAATAGTCAATATGTGAATAATAATTATATTAATTCACTTTTTGCATGTTGGTATGTAATGTTAAAATATCTAAATTATAAAATTTAGATAAAAGAAACCATTCTATTAGGATCCCAATTTGCTCATGTTGGCAATTTTTTTTTCTTCAATCCCTATTTTTTCTATCATGACCCTACTTTATTCATATTGGAAATTGGACCATCCATCAAACTCAACCTAACAATTGAAAAATGTAACACGTCAAGTTACTAACTCACCTTTTCAGATAACCAAGTTTAGCGACTAAATTGCTACTTGAATGTATGATATGCTAGTTGAGTTTAACTTTACCAATCACAAAATGAGTGAAATTGATTGTTCAATTTATTGGTAGAAAGATTCCAAACTTTGTTTTGTAACCCCCTCCAAAATTGCTACTTGAATGTATAATTATGCCTCAATTTATTTCCATCAATTTTCATGTTAATCAATATGTTTAGTTGAGTTACTCAAAAAATTATTTTAATATGCTATCAATGTAAAATGAAAAATGTATATATATATATATATAAAAAAAAAACACTCAAGCTTACGATATACCAAAATTTAAGTATTCTACAAAATGTACTTTTTCATTTATTTATGTATTTGACAAAAATCAATTATTTACTATATAGAAACTATTGAAAACTTCAAATCAAAATAATTTAGTAGTGTTCACGTCACTTTATCTTATGAACAACATCTAAACCTTTTTATCTAATGTTTCTGTTTTCTCTAATGCAAGTGCTAGTCCAAGAAAAATAGCTTAAAGCCTCTTAACTGCCTTCTAATTTTGTTACTTTCTTGATCTGCAGTTTGTGACTTTAACTATAAACATTAAACAACTTTAGCTGCTAGTGTGTCCAAATTGTGTGACACTATTTGACAAAAAAATAAGTATTAAATTTTTTTTATATCTTTAACATAAATGTATATTTTCTTTTTTAGTAAACACTTTTATCTTTGTCTTCTTACTTAACACTTCAAGGACATGTTTTTTTGTCATTCTCCCTCCACCTCGCCCCCCCCCCCCCCGTCTCTCTCTCTCTCTCTCTATATATATACAAACCAATCATTCCAAAACATAGCTAGATAAAAATTTAAAAGAAATCCCAAATAAAAACTTTTTTAAAAAAAGACACTTAGTAATAAATGTTTAAGAATATTAGTTGAAAGGATTAAATATGTTCAATTAAGTATTTTTATTTACTTAAAATAATTATTATTATCATTACAATTAGTAATAAACTTAATACACAATAATATAAAAATAAAACATAATTTTACTTTTAAAATTTTAAGGATAACTAAGATGGTGAAAATTAAAATAAGTTAAATGTTAATCAATGTCTTAACACTACATTATCTAAGAAAATAAAAGTATATTTATTATATAAAAACATAATAAATATTTAGTACTTTTTTCTTGTTGAGAAATTAAAAGTATTTAAATGAGTATATTAAAATAATTTTTGACTAACATTGTTAGAAATCTTCACAAGACTCAAAATAATTGCAAAAGTGTAAATCAGAACAAGCATCTTTTTTTTCATAGAAATTGAAATATATATGTATAAAAAAAACTATAATAAAACAAAGAATAATATGGATGCATAATTTGCTATCCATTACTTATGTAAATAGCTCTAATTTATTCACTGCAACACAACACGACGCAAAAGTGTCAAATCCGAATCAAATAGACCTTCCATCACAATTTTCTTATTCTTTATATGATATTGTAATTATGTGGTTGGTGTTCATCTTTTGCACGTTATCATTATCTATCTTTCTTAATTAAGATAATGCTATTTATATAACAAAAATTTACAACATACTTTATAATGAAAAAATAGATAAAAATATTGAAATATAAAATAAGATGTGATTAATGAAAAATTAAAAAATTAAATTATAAAAATATGTCATGAATGTGATATTATTCTTTCTAATCACAGTGGGAATTTTTAGAATGAAATAAGATATAAAATTTATTTTCACAGTAATAATTTTTTTTCGCAAAAGTACATTGATTAATTGTTATGCATTTCCAAACCACGTCCTAAGTGATTAATTGTTATGCATTTCCAAACCACATGCTAGGTTTTATCCTATCAAGTATTATTTCGTAGGACATAATGTATCACTCTGTTCAGATTCTTTAAGAACGAAAGGTTGACGATATTTTTACAAAATAATGAGTATCATGTCCTAATGGTAGTGTTTTAACACATTAGAAATAATAATTTATAGGCATTTGGGCCATCACTTAAAAGACAACTTAGACCACTTAAACAAATGACAATTATTTTGGCACAACCTAGGCTATGCAGCACTTGAGACAACTTGTTTAGAAACAAATGATTTCATTCCATAATAGTAAACTGATTGGTTACATACATATATAAATTTAGACACCAATCAATTTCTTGTTTTTTTTTTCTTTATCATGTTATGTCTCATGTGGAGGGAGTAGAGTATTTATCACACAATTTAAACAACCAACACCTTTTTTTTCCATTTTGTGTGGGTGGGAGGATTAAACACTTTAAACATGTCTTAGCACTTCGATACAGGATAGGATTATAGGAGAAAAATGCAAGCAGAAACTTGTTCTTACAGTATGCAAAAGACATCTTTTCCAGGAAGAAGCAAAAGAAAGGCTAACAACATGGTTTAATATGCTAAGTTTTGAAAGCATCTTATATGCATTTCTAATTCTATTACTTTCTTGATCTGTAATTTGTGACTTTAATTATAAACAACTTTAGGTTTTAGTGTGTCCAAATTGTGTGACCCTCTTTTTGATAAACTTTTGATCGAGACATTAAAAGATAAGATTAAAACAAATAATGGAAAAGCTACAGTTAATTTACCTCAATAATTAAGACATAGTATTTTTTTCACTTTATACTTACATGATCTAGCTAGCCTTCGTGATAGTCATGTACCATGAGAAAGCTAGATTCCAGTAGAAGTACCCTTTGTGCAGATCCACGCTTAACTAACCATAACATCTTACTCCAGAATCTACACAGTTTAAAAGGATGAAAAGAAAAGAAGCACCCAAAAGAGAAGTGGAAATAACTGTAGAGAAACTCATTAAAAGTGGAAGCATACATATATTTTAATAAGACCAATCTTTCTCTATTCATTGGTTCCCTAAGCCCTATTATATTAAGAAACAAAATGTTTTATGTAGAAGAAGAATCAAACATACAACTTAGTAATGCATATTTAAAAAAAAATCAACCTCAAACAAGCTTTTTTTAAAATATAACTATATAAATTAAAAAAATGGAAATTTTTATAATCATCAATTTCTTCCATCTATGAGATTGTTGATACGTCTCATTTACTAAATGCAATGCATAAAGTATGACTTTATTTCCATTTACATTGCGACATACTAATTTAAATCATCATTTATAATTCTATAGCCACTTTTGCACAAAAACTCATGTATGACTCTGTTTCTATTCACACTTTTATTTTTTTATTAATTTATCGATTTAAATCAGTTTAAATCAATTCTCCAATACTCCCAATTTAGATCAGTCGAAAAGGAACACGTTAAATTTGAACATGGCTTGTTCAATCATCTCCTTGTACAAACACGATTGAACTTTCGCCCAATCAATCCTCAATAACTCTATTAACATAAGTGATTTTCCACCAAGACATCAACATTGTTGAAAACTTGAGCCAAATTTTCTCATTAGTTTTATATTTTCAACAATTATTGACCTAGGAGTTTCAATAAAACCAAGAGATGCACAACTACAGACAGTCTGCTCAACATAAAGAAGTAGATTTAGTAATCTCTGATTGGAACAATACATTTTTACCATTTGTATTATCTTAATTTACGATTGCTTGCTCTATAGTTAGTTATGTGTGTCACTCATTAAATCACCTAAATAAGTATTAGCCCAATTATCTCCAGAAAGACCACTCATTATAAAATATGTACGGGTAGGCGACCTTTCTGCCTCAAAGATTCTTTTTTTTGTGTGTGTTAACCCATTAAAGGTAACCTGACCATATTTTCATACACTTGACCAAGTGATTACTAAAATTTGACCATATTTCCATCCCCCCATTGATGTCTGAACTGAAAATCTAAATTGTTTTGTCTATTAAACATAGCAAAGTCCATTAGTGTATTACATTACACACGCCCTACTTTGGTGTAAGCCGTTTAAAGAAGTCAAATATATGATATGATCAAACTCCGTGGAAAAAGAGCTATATATATATATATATATATATATATGGAGAACAAACTTTATGTCTCTCTTCCTTGGAAAATGATAGAGTGCAATATAAAACTCTTCTATTTATAAATTAGGAAGAGAAACAAAATATCAAGAAAATATATATTTCCTATAACAAAAGAAATATCTACCAAGAAGCTTAAGAATTAAAAACTTAAGAAATAAAAAACATACTAATTCTAAGCTTAACAACTATCATTTAGCACATTGAAAGACAACAACAACAAAAGATATTGTCTCATATAACTATGCATTGTATGTAAAGATTATGCAGGAAAAAATTCGACACCTCCAAAGTTCAAATTTATAAACAAAACTCATATAAGATATTCACTAAGTATTTTGTTATCAAATAGCTAAAATTATTACTTTTATATACGAAATGGTAATTAAGTTTGCTGAAAAAGTTGTTATATCTTCACTTGAGATGTTGCAACATGGGAATATGTTCATAAGTGTTCTTTAAATTCAAAGGCTTTTCCTATCTTCAGTTACTTCATATAATGCTCAAGCAAATTTATAAATAGAACTGATATAAAATATTTAGTGCCCCTATCTTCAGGGTGGGATGTTACATAATTAAAAACAGTCTAGTATATAATTAAAATAAGTATATCTAGTGAGTCAAATAACTGTCAAGCTAAAATTTATATTAAAATATATAATTCCTGCCACTGTGATAACTGAGTAATGGTTATCCAAAGTACCCTTCAATTTAATTGAGACTTAATTTATCAAATTCACACTCTACAAAAAAACCCTTCATTCTCAAAAATCAGTAAATCCCCCATGAACATTTTTTTATAATAAGAAAACACACATACAGAAACACTCAAAATATGAACATAATTTTACAAAAATAATAAAAACTTACCCAGACAAATATGACAACAAATACCCCTAATTTTCAGATCCTATCAATCTGCTTGCGAGCAATGCTGTAAGACACCGCTACTTCTCTTTTGTATTCATTGCAAGTCACGACTTGTGACACATTGGTTCATATAGAAATATCTAAATTAACATACTACACATAAAATTTATAAATAGTTTTTGAAACACCAGATGCTTTAACATTTTATGATCCATTGGTATAGCTCTTTTAGGTACTCTCAAACCAATGGTCAAAAGTTTCTGCTAATTGGCTCCCTTAAAAGACACCTAGCTTTCAGATTTATTTTTTTCATACTTCTCTGTTTAGGATCATAAAATATGACATTATAGATGAAATTATGGATCCCTATAGGCTTTAAAATAACCAAAACTTAGAAACAACATCTAGACTCTGCCTTCTAGAACTGATTAAAGACATTAAAAGGCATATAAATATCTAGCATCATGTATCTCATGTGGATTTATACCTGAATGATAGCTATATCTTCCCCTGATTCCAACTTAAATAGAAATTATGGATCTTGCAACTTTTGCAAAGAAAAGTGCATTACAATGAACAATTCCTCTCTATTCAAGTAGCATGACTAAAGAAGGAAGCCAAATCATACTCGTATATTGTTCACAAATTTGCACTGCAAATTTATATTCCCCTCTCCAGTATAAAATGTTAAAGCATCTGGTGTCTCAATAATAAGGAAACAGGTGGCTTTCCTTGAAATTAATGAACGAAGAAGTAGGATAAGCAATGGGGCTAAGCTTTTACCCTCACCCAAAGTTTTGCAAAACAGCCATCATTATAAGATACAGATTGCAGACCACAAACCAATGGCTAAAGGATTGATAACAGGATCATGATGTAGAACAAAGATACCTTAATAGATATGAAAAGCATAACATTTAAAGCCTTCGAAACCTTCTTGAACGCGTCATACCTGGAGCCTTGTTCTTATCGGGATGAACTTTTAATGATAATTTCCTATAAGCTCTTTGAATCTCTTCAACGGAACAACCCTTCTCTAAGTAATCCCAGTGTTGTAATTGCTTTTTTCTTTAATTTTCCTAATTATTTTAACGTTGTAAAGACGAAAATAAAAATGAAAAAAAAAAAAAGAGAAAGAAGGAATTGAGTTATTGTGTAGGGTGAGCGGGAAAAAAATTCTCTATAACCTGACACGTGTAGTCTAGAGGTCAAAATAGTAAATATGCTAGAAGTTTCAATTCTTATATAGTAATAGATTTTGACTTGGATTTGGGATCACTTACGCTGTATTTGGTATCGAAGAAGTAGCGAAGAAGAGAAGAGAACAGCGACATTTCTCTTCATTTGGTGGCGCGGAAATAGCGACAAAGTTTTTAAATTTTTTGTGGGTCCCACGCCAAATTTAATCCGTCCAAAACTGCAAAGAAATGCGAAGAAATACAACGTTGATTGCAAGTGTTCGTTAATACCCTTGTCCTCTGTGTAATATGTTAATCACATATTCAAATATGTATATACATATTCGAATATTGTTTCACATATTCGAATATGTATACGCATATTTGAATATATAAACACACATATTCGAATATTGTTTTCACATATTCGAATATGTATATGCATATTCGAATATATAAATACACATATTCGAATATTGTTTTCACATATTCGAATATGTATACACATATTCGAATATATAAACACACATATTCGAATATGTTACATATTAAAATCTGAAAATCGATTTTTAAAATTAAATAAATATATAAATAATTATTAATATATAAATATTTACTAATATATATATATATATATATATATATATTCGAATTTGAAGATTCAATATTCGAATATATATATATATATATTCGAATACAATATCATCATATTCGAATATATATTTGAATTTGAACACAGTGTATTCGAATATGCATATTTACTAATATGTATTTAGATATATCTGTCATGCATAATCGAATATACAAGAATATATTCGAATACTGGGTGCAAAGTCGAACATATATATATATATGTAGTGCCATATATTCGAATATGGTAATCACATAATCGAATATATGGCATTGTTATGACCATATATTCGATTATGTGAATAACGTAATCGAATATATGTTACAAATATCATGGTAAAAAAACCAAGGATATAAGTGTAATTTTGTTTTTTTATTCCAAATCCCCAAAAGTCAAAAAGCAAACTTGTAACACCCTCACTTTTATTAATTGTTTTATTTATTTATTTATTCTATATTTAATTCTGAAAAATCGGGAAGGAATCTAAAAATTCTGATCCCCACGGTTAAACTCAAAATATTGAAAACTATCTAATCGTGATTTTCAATAATTTTTCCAAGTTGAAGTCCGGAGAAATTCGAAAATGACGATTTTGTCTTTATTTGTCAATATTAAGGGCTGACATGAGAAAAAGATTCAATTGATATTAAAATGTCAAATTGAGTTTAAAATCATGTCATATGTATTAAAATATAATTTTGGGAATTTTTTGGGAATTTTCTGAAATTCCTGTACAACATGACCAAAATACCCCTAGTTGTCAAATAACCAACTCAATATTGGTTTGACATCCAAAAATGATGAAAATGATATTTTTAATACATTTCTAGGTAAAATATGTAATTTTATAATTTTCATAAAAATTTGAGCATTTATTGAATTAAAATGAATTTAATATGAATTTTCTAAGCTTAAAATATATAATATATATATTTATAATTCGAAAAAAATTAAAATTTATTTTTTAGAAATTATTTTTGATGAAAAATATTACATTTGTTCAGATTTATATTTAAATTAATTATTTTAGTATTAAAAGTTAATTTTTTCAAATTTAGGCGATTTTATCGGTACCGGATAATTAATTAACAGTCAAAATTTATACTGAGATTCTTTGGGACAGCTGCTATCCCACGTTTCTGATCTACCAAGAGGTGATTCACCACCTACTTATATATGTGTCCCTAATTTTCAATTAAACATAAATCAAAAATTGTATTTTTGACATCATGGATGATCTCATCAATGGACACCTAGGTTCATTTTTTCCTATAAATAGCCATCACTTAGAACTGAATTCTTCATCCCATTCCTCCTTTCACCACCGTAAGCCTCCATAGAGAAATTCTCTCTCTTTAGAAAATTTTCTTTTACTTTGTTTTTATGCTAAAATTCTACTAGTTTTCCGATAACTAGTAAAAATCCTCTTCCTAGGAGCTCTGTACCAACAACTTCACCAACTCTTTGAGGTAATGGGGGGAGTGGGGTTGGTTCTAAATTTCAATTACTTTGCATGTTGGTAGGAAGGGTTTTCCCCTAAACCTGTTTAGGCTTTAGTTTTACTATTAATATTATTGTTATATTATTTGATGTTAAACTTTAAATTTTGCTAAGTTATTATTTTGCTCAAATTTAAATTATTAAATTATACCAAGCTGTTACTCTGCTCAATTTTAGAAAATTAAAATGCACTTGCTAAGCTGTTACTCTGCTCATTTTTAGAAAATTAAAATGCATTTACTAAGATGTTACTTTGCTCAATTTTAGATAATTAAAATACTCTTATTAAGTAGTTATGCTGCTCAAATTTAGACAACCATAGTATAATTATTAAGTTGTTATACTGCTCGAATTTAAACAATTACAGTAGAATTACTAAGCTGTTATACTACCCAAATTTAGAAAAAATATTTTTAGCTATTATGATAAATAATTAAATTATTAAATTATCAAATTTTAGTAATACTCAATTAGTTTAGCAAAAATAGTAGAAGAAATAAACCATAAATCTCATAATATGAAACTAAAGATAGAAATTATTTTATGAGCTATTTATGAATTTATTTTTAGAAAACTACTATAAAAATTTCAATTTAAGTTCTTATCGTTCAGGTAAGGTCTAGACACACTAATAAACCATCTGTAAAAATTTCATAAATTTTAAAGCTTATTTAGTATTTCTAATTGTGCTCTATAAGTGCCTGTAGACACATTTTTCTTAGAAATACTAAATTTCAAAAAAATTCAAAAAAATTCAAAAAATTCATGATAAAATTCTAATTATTTTTCTAAGTTTAAAATTATTTTTATGGAATTTTTTGACCATTCTATAATTTATTTCTTAATTATCAGTCTTTATTTTAAATTGTATATCTTTATTTTTATTGAATTATTGCTTATGTGCTTTAATTTGAATTATGAATTATGTGAATGATATGTATGGATCAAATCTCTGTAATATAAAGCAGCGATATTAGTAGAAATTATACTGGTGCTCAAATACTTGAGACCAGAATGAATCTTTAGAAATTAATAGATTAGTGAGTAATGTAAAGCAAGGGACATGCAGTGGCATGACACCTTGTTGGGGAAGCTACAGTTTGGTACGCTGAGGAATGAAAGGCAGGGACCCATTTGGGAGGTCTCGGGGGTAGGCATCGAGTGGTGAAAGTCCTAATAGCCAGGGTAGCGCCCGTGAGCTGGGATATTCACCTGACCAAGCTCGATAACCCCGACAACTGCTCAGCATTCTGGGATTGGTTCGAGAGTATACCTCTATAAATGGACGTCCTGACTGATATTTGTTCCTCATTGATGATGAGGACTGTACCATGTGATTATGTTGATGAAGTATATGTACTCCTAGTCACTTCCCAAGTTCTGTTAAGAACTATTACTCACTAATGGGAAGTATGGATCCATACCAAGTCAAGGGTAGTGTAGTATAACTTAGAATAAACCCTAGGTTCCCTTCATTAATTGTATTTAAATTCCTACCATACATGTGAAAGTGATTTAGAACAAATCACCTCACTCCATTATTTTTGTTATGCATGTTGAATCGTGATTATTGAAGATGATAACAATGCCTGATGATGCTGAGGAAGAGCCAGAGGATACTTCTCCAAATTTGAAGACCTAGTTTATAATATTTTCTTAAGGGATAGGGTAGATAAACACTGCTTTGTATAGGATCTTTTTTTATGTATATATTGGGTTAGGTAGTATATATCTTTTAATGTACTTTGTTTCCTCTTTGACTATTATGTATTACTCAAACCATGATGTACAGTTGGATATATATATATATATATATATATATATATATATATATATATATATACATAAGCAGTTTTTATCATTTCACTTCTATTTCTAAATTCTGTTTTGCTAGTATCGAAAAAAAAATAAATTTACTCACATTTTCATCAACTTAAAGTAATAATTAAATTAATATGAATTATATTTAAATTAAAGGAGTGTTACAAAACTTCCACTCTATTTCTTCTCTACTTTTCTCCAACCAAACAACCTCTATTTCCACTCTATTTCTTACCTACTTCTCTTCTCTTTTCTTCTCTTCTACCCACTTCCTCTCCCTCTATTTCTCTCCTCTCTACCAAACACAGCGTTAAGGAAGCCCAATTCACCTTCTCTTGGAAATGAACTTAGAGGCCCAGTTAGGGAAAAATCAACAAAAATTTCATCTCCTAGGTTCTTACTTCATAACTACTTATTAAACCTATACATTTCTAAGCCAAAATTCTACTATAAACAGGTTTTTATTTCAAATTAATTTTATAAAAATTAAAATTATAAAAAACATGGATTAGGGAATTTTCTCAAAATTTTTGAAGGTCAAATAGTCTTTGTTTCGGCTTATTTAGCCTTGAAGGGCATTTTAGTCATTTCACTTGAGGATATTAGAAAATTCTCAAAAAATTTCCAAAAATATATTTTATTATTCTAAACACAATTTCAACCCTAAATATAAAATTTTTCTAATTATTAATCATTTTTATCTATTTTTAATCAATTTAGAGATTTTAGGGGTAAAATGGTCTTTTCACTTGATTTCAACCTAGGAAATTTTTTTATTAAAAATTTGGCCTAAATGTTTTTCAACATTTCAGACATAATGGCGTAGTTAGAATTGTGAGATCATCATCAGGTACAAAGATAAAAAATATTGGAAAATAGAAAAATCAGTTAGTTAAGTAAAAGTTAGGGCATTACACTACGTGGATGTTTATTTATACCTAATTTACATAATGGCCATGTTTCTACAATCTCAACACGTCTAAAATAACTAAAGCAAGCCTTACTAAGAAGTTGCCACTTGTTTGGAGTCGTTTTTCTTTGTAAACTACCTCTAACCGCAACTTGAACTTCTTTTCGAGTGCGTCTTTTGATTATTTCAACCACCTCTGATAAAATCTTCTTGAAAATGTACTTCGCTTGACTAACTTGAACACTTATATTTGACTATTCTAACACTTAGCACTTCATGTTGTTGCAACTCGTACTCCTTTCGATAACATTATTCGAATAAAATTTTAATGAACCCAACAATACTACAGTCGATTGGTATATATGAGTTAGCCTTTGTAGGAGCTTTTACAAAGTAATTGTAGATCTTTGTATTATATGCTGAATCAAAAACAATTGATGCACACATAAATATATGGTGAAGAATTAGGCATAGAAATGATGATATGATAAATGTGAATTTCAATCATCATATTCATAATTTAGGTATGATAGTGTGGATTTTGGCAAAGACAGGAGAAATTTCTAAAACAAAAGATATTCTAAAAGGTTAAAAAAAACATGTTGTTTGAGATACAATGATGGTATGCTTCAGTAGCTGAAGAACACACTTATGATAATCATGGCAATGCTTTTGCTTGAGGAGCTTGCATAATGGTTACCACAAAATAATGGATATCAAAGTAAAGAGGTTAAATTAATAGAACCCAAAATATAATAACCAAAAGAGAAGTCTCTAGTTTTTGTTGTGCAAAGAAGGAACTCACAATGTGCTAAAAGTCATGTGTAGAACACATGGAAAAATAATTCATAAACTACAGCTCAATCCATCTTTTCAATGTCCATGAAAATATTGCTTTCTCATGCTTCTAACTCAACCTTCTAATCCAACATGAAAAAGTTTATTCTAGAATTGCCAATAATCCATTTTACCAATCAAGTATTGATGATATAGACCAACCAAGAAATAGTGAAAAGTGCCTTTAATTCAAAGAGATTTAGGACCTAAGCATTACTACTATGAGATTTGCATTAATCTTTATATTAGTCTCTACATGAATACTTTTGTAAAGCTCTTTGTAAAGTCTTTTAGCACTTGAAACATGCATGCATGCGAAAGAAAGTTTACTGCCTAGGTAAATTAAATAGAATTGACATATATGTTTTGAAGGCCAATGGAAATTAAGAACAAATCTATAAAGCATATAAGCAATGTTAAAAGGATTGTACCATATCAATTTAAAAAACCATATAGATATAAACATAAACAATCGTATGAAATTAACAAGAAATTTTAAAAATGACAAATTAGAATATGGTGTAAATTTTCATAAAATGCTTTATAACTTTCCTATATGGTCTTCATAGCTTATTTCAGTAAACTTCATCGTCAAACTTATGAATAATTTCATATTTGATAATTACTTAATAAAGTCATTTACTTAAATGTCTCTCATCGATCTTGGAAAAATCCTAGCAAGTATCAGATGTTATACGTGGAATGTGTTACTTTATAAGGCCATAGTTGACAGAAATACTATAGGTTTTATAAATAAAGAGAGACACAATATAATATAGCAATTAAACACTAAGAGCTTAGGCCCGTTTGGGGTGGTTTTGAGTTTTTGGTTTTTGGTTTTTAAATGCAATTTTCAAAACAAAACGCGTTTGGCTAAAATGGAGCTGAAATGGTTTTTAACTCAATTTCAAAACATTTTTACATTCATTTTTAAAACCAAGAAAAAAAGATTTGTAAATTTGGTTTTTGGTTTTAAAAAAAAATACACATTATTATATTTGACAATAGCATTTCTCGCCACTACCACCACCACAACCACAACCACAACCATCGCTATTGTCACCACCACTGTCACCGCTACCATTATTGCTGCCGCTATCTCCGTAGTCGCTGTCACCACCACCACTACCACTGCTACCACCACCACCAGCACCTCCACCTCCTCACCACCGCCACAACTATCATGACTACCGGCATTGCTTCTACCACCACAAGCTTCATCACTACTACCATCGTCACCGCCACCACCACGACCACGATTACCAGCGCTGCTACGACCACCATAGGCACTATCACCACCACCACAGACTCTACCACCACCATCACCACTGGCATTGTCACGATCACCATTGGCACTGCCACGATCACCATCAGTACCGCCACAACCATAGCTGTCAACACTGTTACAACCGTCACCGTCAGCACCGCCACAACTGTCACCGTTAGCATTACCACCACCACCACCATTATTTTTATTGTCACCACACAAACATATTCTTAAACTAATTTTAATAAAATAAAAAATTTCAAAATGAGTTTATTTTAAAACTAAAAATTAAAAAAAAAACTAAAACTAATTTTTAAAAATTAAAAACTGATTGTAATTTTTGAAAATTTTAAAACTCACAACCAAAAACCACCCAAAACGGCCCTTAGCAATTAAATCACAAGAGCTTGTGTTTCACATGTGAAACACAGGCGAATTCTAGCGTGGGAGACTTTCTGCGGTGGGCAAATGATTTTTAACTGCTAGATTTATTGGTTTTTAAATAGAGGGTTGGGATTTTTTTTTCTTTTTCCTTTTCTTTTCTTTTCTTTTTTATCTTTCCCAGTTTATCTCTACCCCCTTAGAAGGATTCCACCACCGCATCCCCACCCTCTGTCTCCTCCAACCGCCGCATCAACGCCCCCTTCCTTCTTTGAGGAATTTCACCACCGCATCTCCACCCTCAGTCTCCTCCAACTACCATATCAACAACACCTTGCACGGCGTCCCCGGCAGCACCTCTCGTTGCCTCCCCCTCACCGTCCTACAATAAAATGACTAGATCGAGAAAATCAAACATCTATAACAATCAGAGAAAGAGGCAAGAAATTGAAAAAATTTCAAATCGTGTTTTGCAGGACACATGCATCGACGCTCTCATGGACCGCCTCAGGCCGCGGATCTGAGATTCGAAGTTGTGCACTTCCTCTCTTTTGTGTGTCGTGTGCCGTTTGCGTGCGCCGTCATCACTTCCTCATCACCAGCATTTGCCATCATCACGCCCTCTCTTACGAATCTGACGATGCTGTTCAAGTGCGCATGTAGGGAGCACCAAGAGCGGGTGTTGCTCAGCACGCGTGTGTTGATCTCGCGTGAGGTTGAGACTTGTCAGGACGATAGAACCTTCGAGAACCGATTTGCATTGGAATTAACATAAGAAAATGTGTGGTGTAGTATCCGCAGATTTTGCTTCTTTTTTTTTTTGTCGTTGATGTGTCTAGATCTATGGAGGGAGGAGGTTTGTAGGAAGGAAAGGTGGAGGGGGTAGGGTTGCGGAGTGTCTAGATCTATGGAAGGGGGAGGGTTGCGGGAAGGAAAGGTGGAGGCGGTGGGTTTGAAGAAGATTGACAATGGAGAGGAAGGGGTAAATCTGGAAAGAAGGAAAAAAAAGAGGGAAAAAAAAAAGAAGAACAAAATATCTCAGCCATTAATTTTAAATTAAAAAAATTTAATGGTCAAAAATCATTTGCCCACCATGAAATAGGGGTGAGCAACGGACGGGTTTATATTTGTTCTATCTGACTCGAAATTTTGAAGGATCACTTTTTCAAACCTGATCAAGACTCAAAGATATGAGACAAGACCGGGTCAACCTGGCTTTTTAACACAACGTATCAATTTTAACATTATGTACAATTAAATTATAAAATAAAATAAGTATAAAACTTAAATTAAGGTACGTTTTATTATATCTATTTTAAAATAAATAATATCATTATAAATATAATATCATGTTATACAAAATCTTATCTATTAAATTAAAAAGTTTTATTATTAATACACAATTGTTCAAAAAATTTATACTTTTGAAGAAAATATAGGACACTAAACCGGGTTGGGACGATCCGAAACATAACCCGAATTCGTCCTTAAAATACACCGGGTTTAATTTCAAAACCCAAACCTGTCAAAATCAATTCGGGTCGGGCCGGGTTCGTGGATTGGGTTGGGTCATGCTCACCCCTACCATGGAACACTGGAATTCGCCGTGAAACGCAATATAATATAATAATTAAACACATGAGTTTGTGTTTCACTTGTAGCAATTAAAAAACTAATGGTGCGTTTGGTAGAAGAAAAATTTTTGATTCTTGGGAATCATAAATTTCGAGAATCATGATTTTTAGAAAGGACTAAAATTTGTTTGGTTAATCATAAATATTTTTGGGAATATTTATATTTGTTGCTTAGGAATTAAAATTATTTACGTCTAGTTTTAATAGAACTTTTCCAAAAACTTTAATTATTTATCACATTAAATATTTAATGAAGGTAACATGATATTTTTACTGGGATAAAACTTTTCTCTCAATTCGGAAAAGTTAGATTCCTATTTTTCCATGGGAACAATTTTCTGAAAAATATAAGTAAAAATATTTCTTGAGAAACAATGTTTTTTAGGAATGTTATTTTTTAAAAAACAAATCAAACATGAAAAACAAAACATTTCTATTTTTAGATTATTGAAAACTAAAAACTTCCCTCATACTAAACGCCCCCTAAGAGACTAATGGAGTGTAGTGCAGCAGCATAAGCTGCACTTGAGTGGTAATGCTTCTCATCTTCAATGTGGAGGAATATGGAAGCTTTGCTTTTACTTAAGGTGGGCAGACCAACAAGCACAATAAGTTTATAGTAGGATGATAGTCTTGAACAGAGGGTAACCAATACATTCACTAGGATCAGTTGAGAAACCTTACAAAAGTAATTGTACTAAAGAAGTATTAGTATCGGTAAAAATTATTTGCAAGATTACTTAACAACACATATGGCATTTAGATGCTAAATAATCTTTCTGGGCCTATGTGATTTTAGGGAAAGTATCATTCAAGTTTTGATAAGTACACATAGTTTAAAGACCGATAAACACAAATAAGAGCGCATTAAATTAACTTTTCGCTACTTGAGATGATTGTTTCTAGTAGGATCAACCAAAACTAATTTAATAACCCAATCCATTGACAGAGATAGCTCTTAATTGAAATGCATTACTCCACTTTGGCTCTGGAAAAAATGGCCAAGTTGTAAAGCATCAGAAAAATCTAATGAAGCTTCAGTGGCGATTTGAAGCAAAACCTGGAATATATGTTTAATTGCAAATTTAATTTTGTATGGCTGAGGGAATTTTAAAGTTGACTACCTCTGATCCAAGCTGTCTTATATATTATATTGTATTATTTATTTTTAAACTATGTTTAATCATACCTTTGCCTCTGTCATTAATCCTTTGATTGGTATTGCTGGAATGTATTCCTCATTTTGTAGTTTGTCTTCTTAAACGAAACTAAATTAAGGAAATGTGTGCCACAGTTGGGCTTTTGTCATAATATTGGGAACAGTCTAAGAAATGTGGTGAACCAAAGATTGGTTGCATGCTCCCTATATCTCCACCATTCTCTTCATACTCACTATTTCTTTAATGCACTATTTCAGTGTCCTAGCACATTTATTATTTTCTCAGATTGAAGTAAGATTGAGAAAAGAGAACTATAAAACATACTAAAATGTGTAATCAACCTCCAAGTACATTGGTCACTACATCCATCACTGTCCTTTGCAGACCAAAATGAGAAAAAAAAAATCCCAACTCAACTTATGATGGAAGAAGCATGTAAATGCAATGAATTAGTAAAATGAAAAAATACACAGACGTTGTCCTCATAAACATCAAAATACAGGGGAGGAAAATATATGCAAATGGAAAAATGTAAGACCATTAGACACACACACACACAACAAATAAAAATTAACAGAAGAAAAGCAAAGGAAAATCTTGAAACTTTGAAGCTAGAAGAGAGAGAAGGTTGGAGCAGAGGTCAAGGGCAAATTTTAGAAAATGAAGAGAATAAACCGGATGTAAATAAGCAAAGTTAATAACCACACAAATTCGAAGTCTTTTCTTTCAGACTACCCACTTGAGATTTCCTAATGAATTTAAAGAAAAAAATGTCATATGATCATTCATGTAACTAATATAAGCGATAAGTATGAGACTGAGTATACGGGATGATTTTGAAGGAGAGAAAGCGAGGTCCAAAAGTGATCATTAAATTAGATTTATGAATACAATTGCGGAAAATATATCCTTAACATGTTGCATATTGAGAAAAATCACTAATCAATTAAATTTTTCAATTGGATTTCAGTTTAATTAAAAAAATTATTGAACAAATATGACAAGCTCCATTTAAAACACCTAAACATAAATTAATACATGAAGGAACTTTGTATTAGATTTACAAATGATCATTACATTAAACCTTATATGGTCCATGATCAATCCTTTTGCAACCTTTGTTACAAAGAAACTTAACGAGATAGTTTCATAACTCTCTCTTTAGTAAAGTAGCAGCATCGTGCTGTTATTTTTAAGCCAACAAAGTAAACAAATGTGAGACACATCATCCAATTGTATGCATATTAGATATCTAACTAGCTTATGGCTTTTTTTGTATTAGGATGGTTTTTGTTAGTAAAGAAGTTAGCATCTGCAGAAGAGAACTTGTATAAAAAAAATGAAGCAATTAGCTATTATGGATATATCAAGAATTTTGGAATTAGTTGAGGGAGAGCTTTAGATCTCTCGAACACCTAGTTACCATTTCTATTCTTGTAACCAGTCTTGCCAGTTGCACAAACATGAGATAACTAAGGATAGAGATAAAGAAGCAAAACAATAATCAAGTGATGATATAGGAGAAACAAAAGTAGGAAAAAAGGCAAGACCATTACGAAGAACATACCTTGAGCTACGGTATGCGACGATGAGAGAGGAGAGCAAGTATCGAAAACCACACCTTAAGCTCCATCAACATAGATGTAAAATCCATCTAAAACATTTTCAAGAGATTTTTGAATTTGTTGTGTGGTAAATACAAGAATGCGTCTCCGGTGAGTTCTTACGGTAGTTGTTGGCGTCTCTGGTGGTGGCACCTACAAGAACTCCGATGCTTAAGTTAGTATGGATCCAAGTGTGAGTGAATATGAGAGAGAGAGAGTGTACCTGATGGGTGTGGAGTCTTTTATATAGTGTGTTTTGGAGGGAAATTCTGTTAGAGCTGAGTGCCACGTGGCAGTGTGCGTTTGGGTGCCTAACTACACGCGTTCCTTACCGTTAAGCGCTTCCCATGTTGTGACAGGATAGAGGTGGAGTCAATCCGGGATAGCAGGGTTTATGAGCTGGGGTACCCGAGGCTGTGCTAGTCGGGATAAGTGACGTGGGAGTCGACGTAGATTGTGAGCCAAGTAACCTCCAGAATAGTTGCCTTAAGCCAGCGATGCTTAGAGTAGCATCGTTGGCTTAGGAGTCTAAGTTGGCCCCATAATAGTTGTCCCCAAGTCAGTGAGGCTTAAGAGCCTGAAAGAGGGTCCGAGATGGTGTTTCCCTCAAGTCAACAAGGCTTTCCGCTGGAAAGCCTTGCCTTGCTAGAAAGGCTTGTCGACTTTGGAGTTGAAAGGTTTGAGTCTTTTCATTTTTCAGACAGTTGCACCGTATTTTTTAGATAGCCGAGGTGCATTAAATGCATAATGATTTGATACCTAAAACTCTGTAGCGCTTCAAATTCCAAGGGATTTGGCGATTGTCTTTTGAAAATTTTGGACTTAGGCCTGGCCCTAATATGGGCCCATAATATAAAAGGTTTACACTCTCAAGGTTTAGTACCGTTACCTTCATTCTACTGTAAGATTTTCTTTCTTCTTTGTGAGAGTACCGTCTACCTTTTGTGTTTTCTTCCTCTGGTGAAGGACATGAAGCCTGCTGTTCTGCCTCCCTTATTCTTCATTACCAACGCTTTTATATACAAAGGTAACATTCTTCTTCTCGTCTTCACTTTAAGCATCCCCTTGTCTTCTGGTTTCTTGTACTGTATTGTGTTTTTTGTTTGGTCGAAGATGGACCTGCGTAGATGCGATGCTTTGTCTTGTGCTCGAGGCAGTCGTGGGAGTCGCCCAGGGGGTTTTGCCGCTAACTGGCTCTTTCAGTCTATGGCGGTGCCTCCGTCCCACTGCACCGGTTGTCGTGGCCAGGAGGGTGTCGCCGGTGGTATCGGTTCTTTGGCTGGTCTCGCAACTACACGCGGGGGGGTAGCGGTTCGGGTTAGGTTGGGTAGATGAAGGTCCTCAAGAGGGACTAATGAGCGCCCTATGACAACCGACCCAAAACAACCCTCACCACCTAAAATCATAATTTGTCCTAAGGTCTTGGAAAAGTGCTGGAGCCACTTAAAAGCCATAGGGATGCCATACAGCTCGGACGAGGTATTAGAGTATGCTAAGGCCTGGGTGCAATACCCATACTTGATGAGGATCCCTTTCGAGTCGGGCAGTATTTTCGGGGTTAAAAAGTTGGCGCAGCTCAGCGCCGAGGTTGGGTCGCAATTAAAGCCCCAATCGGCCTCTTCTAACCCTTCTTCCACTATTTTTGACAGGGAGATGGGAAAAACTATCAAGACTGTGGGGACTACTCCTGAGGCATACCACAACGCGACCAGCCTAGACATTGACTGGGTTCACAAGGAGGTGGTCGGAACTCGGTCATGCTTTAACCAGGCAGCCTTAGATGCCTTGGCGGGTCGCCTCAAGCTAAGTCGAGGTGGTGCTGAGATGGCGTTTGACGTGGTTGCCCCTGGGGATGATGGTCGTATATGTTTGTAGGGCCAAAAAGAAAACATGTGGACCCTGCTAGACGAGGCCGAGGCGACAACGGTGGGATATTTATACCCCAACTTCCTTTCCATGTACTTAACATTATTTGAGCACCTTGGGATTAGGCTGCCACTAACGGAGTTCCAAGTGTTGGTCCTAAACTTTCTGAGTGTCGCGCCTTCACAGCTTCAACCCAATTCTTGGGGCTTTATAGTGGCATTTAAGAGTCTGTGCAGTTGGGAGGGAGTTGTCTGTAGCCGAAATTTATTTCTATACTACTTTACCCCTATCTACCAGACTTATGACAATAAGTTCTCCTCTGTCTCGTTTCAAAGCGTCTAGGGTCGGGCATTACTTAAACCCTTCTAGGATTCTTACAAGGACTACAAGGACAAATTCTTCTTTTTGCGCCATCGTGCAGAGAGTTGAGAGGTGTTTTTTATGGTCTGCGATGTAGGGGATAATGTTGTTAAGCCCCGGTTCCCACTGTACTAGTCGTATGACCATTATTGCTTGGATCATGGAAAATTTTTGGTCCAAAATGATGACCTGACCCCGAAAGAAGCTCGAGACCAGGACTATTTTTTCATCATGATAAAAACCTGCAAGGCATCCTCTGCTAGTGGTTAATTGGCACTACCTCTGTTGAATACTGCCAATATTTTGGTCTATTTATGTGAACTTTTTACATGTTTATTTTCTGATTGTCTTGATATTTTGTGCATAACTTGACCGAGTTCATTTTATTTTTTTTGCAGATACGATGGTGAAATCAAAGATGGTCGACTTCACCTTAGCCTTCCAGCAGGATAAGGCGGCTAAGCCCAAAGAACCGAGGAGGGCCAAAGGAAGGTTAGGTAGTGGAAAAAACATAGGCGCTTCCTCCCTTGGTCCTCGTAGCAGCAAAAGGTATAGTGATCAAGGAGGTCGAGAACTGGGATGCGCCTGCATCAGCAATGCCTGGCTTCCACTGAGGTTGTGCCTTCTGGGGTTATCTTGCCAGCTGGGGTCTCCCAAAAAGTGTCTGTCGATGCCGCTTCGACTGACGTTGCCTTTAGGAAGAGGGTAGTGACCGATGTTATACCAGAGAAGGCGCCACCTACAAAGAGGCGTTGGGATGATCAGCCCTTTCTTTCGACGATGGAGTTGGCTGATAAGCATATTTTGTCTGGGAAGGTGACGATCTTTGAAGATAAAATTTCTGGCGAAGTGAGCTTGATGAGGGGGGAACTAGGCGTTATACGGGATGGATTTGACGGACTAGGCTCCCTTTTCAGCTGTATGTTCCATGGTTATTCACAATACGTGCTGATGAGGAAGGTGTTTGGCAACCAAAACCCTCTAGATATCCTGGCGGATAAGGATGCAGTCATATCCTGACTCAAACAAGTTGAGGAGGGTGCACGCATGGCGAAGGAATAGTCTGGCTGAAGGATCGCCGAGCTAGAGGAGGAAGTGCATTCTTTGAAAGGGTAGTTGGCGAAAGAAAAAACTGATAAATTGCGATTAGCTAAGACTGAAGCTGATCTCCGAGTGAAGTTGTCTGCTGCTGACGCCAGATACGCTGAGCTTGAGATGGATCTATCTTCCTGACTCTAGGCCTCCGAAGACAAGGTGAAAAATTTAGAGGCTGCAGTGCGGAAGTTAGAGGTCGGCATGGTAGGTTCCCAAGAGGAGTCTACTTTGATGCGCCACTGCTGGATCGAATCTGTCCAGCTGTCCTTTGAAAATACAATGGAGCAAGTACGCTTCCTCCTCCAAGGGAACATGGACCTTGCGTGCGCTCGACCGAACTGTGAAGTGATTGATGGTGTTTGGCATGCAAACGTAAATGGTTAAATGACGTCAACGAATCCAGCCGTTCCAACAGCTGGTTCTGACGTTGAAGATGACGCCGAGGAAGATGAAGCCGATGGACAACATCAGGGTGCTGGGGTCGATCTTGAGCTTCAAGCAAATAAGCAAGATGCCGCAAGGGAACTTGTAGATAGCTTTATATCGACCCTGCAAGTGACGCCGACTATCCCGCCTTCTACCGAGGTGATGATCTTGAACCCGGAGATGTTGGTGTTCTTCCAGATGTTGCCAACGCCGAAGATTGAAGAGTTAGGATGCCGGTTTATTTTGTAACTGTTGTTTAAGTTTTCTTTGGATTTTGTATACATGTTAATACATTGAACGTAAATGACAAGTTATGATGCCTTCCTCTATTGAGTACGACTTGATATATATACTTTGCTTTATATATATAGATTGCTTTTCACGTCTTCGCTAAATGCTTTTGTGTTTGTTTGTTTTTGTTCTTGGCATTTTCGTTGAACACTTTATCTTTATGCGCTTCTTATTTAGTGATCTTCCTACCCTGGCTGGAGCGAATCCACGTACACGGGGTAGTTCACATTCTTCTTCGGGGTAGGAGTGAATTCACGTACACGGGGTAGTTGGCATTCTTCTTCTTGTTTAGTGATCTTCCTACCTCAGCTGGAGCGAATCCACATACATGGGGTAGTTCGCAATCTTCTTCTTCTTTAGCAATCTTCCTACCCCGGCTGGAGCGAATCCACGTACACGGGGTAGTTCTCAATCTTCTTTTTCTTTAGTGATCTTTCTACCCTAGTGGAGCGAATCCACGTACACGGGGTAGTTCGCATTCTTCTTCTTCTTTAGCTATCTTCCTACCTCGACTAGAGTGAATCCACGTACACGGGGTAGTTTGCAATCTTTTTCTTCTTTAGCGATCTTCCTACCCCAGCTGGAGCGAATCCACGTACACAGGGTAGTTTGCAATAGCCTTTCCTTTTAATTTCAATGTATTCATCCACCCCTATACTTAGCTTTATATGGAAGGCAAACTCTAATTTTATTAATCATGTAGGACAAAAAATATTACAAAAGCCACAATTTATAGTATACGACTCTGTCCAGATATACTACAGACTTAAAATAACTAGGAAATCTAAACTAGCATTACCAATTATGCTTCAACTGTAGTACCGTCTGAGGTTACCTGCATTCCACGTTCGCAGGATGACAATCCTGGGTAGTGTCTCTAAGCTGTAAGCACCTGTTCTAGTCTTTGAGGTAACCCGGTACAGGCATTCTCATTTCTCGGTGAGCTTTCCTTATTTGGCATTTCTCCCTCCTATGTCGGCACGCCTCAAGACTAGATCACCGGGCTCGAAAGAGCGATACAAAACCTTCTTATTGTACCTTGCTGTGACCTGTCTTTTTAAAACAGCTTCTCTTATGGCGGCCACCTCCCTCCTTTCTTCCGCTATATCCAACTCTAAATGTAGCAGTCCATCATTGTCCCTCAAGTCTTAGGTTAGCCACTCTCCACGTCGACTCTCTAATCTCTGTGAGATCATTGCCTCCATGCCATAAGTAAGGCGGAAAAGAGACTTTCTAGTGGAAGAGTGGGGGGTTGTGCAGTATGCCCATAGGACATATGGTAGTTGCTCAACCCAGCACCCCTTCGCTTCATCTAGACATCATCTGAGCCTTCTAAGGATGACTGTGTTTGCTACTTCTACTTGTTTGTTTGTTTGGGGGTGTTCAACTGATGTGAAGTGCTGCTTGATTTTTAATCTGGCTAAGAACTCTTGGAAGCTTTGATCTGTAAATTGAGTGCTATTATCTGACACTAGGACATCTAAGTATACTAAACCTGCAAATAATCTGTCGAAATACAAAGTTCTCTATATTCCTTTCTATGATAGTGGCTAATGCTTCTGCCTCAATCCACTTGGTGAAGTAGTCAATTGCTACCACCAAATATTTAACTTAGCCGGGTGCTTTAGGAAAGGAGCCGATAATATCAATACCCCACCATATGAAAGGCCGCGGGGAAGTAATCATGCTTAAGTCTTCTGAGGGGGCCAAATGGATGTCGAAGCATTTTTGGCATCTATCACAATTTTTAGTGAACTCCATGGCATTGTTTTCTAACGTCAGCCAATAATAGGTAGCTTTGAGAATCTTCTTAGCCAATGCTCTACCTCCCAAGTGTTGGTCGTAGCATCCCTTATGTATCTCGTGTTGGAACCAAAGACGTAGAAGCGTCTAAACCCTCAATGTTTTAAAGATAACAAAGCTTATTAATGTTCACATTTGCGCGTATAAACTAACCCTGTCACAGCTAAGAAGAAGACTCGCCAACAAGGACCGTCTAGTAGACGTGTCAAAGACCGTCCAGTAGACATGTTTAAAGACCATCCAGTTGAACAAACTAGAGGCGATCATCTAAGTCTCCAAGATCATATATTCAAACGGCTAAGTTTTTAGTCTGAACGTCAATTAGATTTATGCTAAGTCTGCCTCGTAAATTACATATTTCTACTCCAGTGAACTAACGTTCAAATCTAGTTTGAAGCATTAACATCAATTCAGTACAAAAGCGCAGTAGAATAGATAAAGCAAGTTAACTTATCAAGCTGACAAGACAAATGAAGAAGATTTAGAAGAACAGACTACCAGCGTAGTCCTGCATCTTCCCTTGTAGTGTAAGTCTACAACTGCCACACCTGACATTTCTGAAAAGATAGTCTGCACGCTTCTCATTGCGTAAAGAGTCAAATTATCTACAACGAATCTTTTTCCTGAAGACTACATATATACGTGCACTAACGAAAACAACAGTACAACAACGAAAAACGAAAAGGTGAAGAGAAAAAGGTGAAGTCTGTCAAAAAGAACAAGAACGTAAAGATTTGTGTAATACTCTGTTAAGAGCGTCTAGTGGACGATAGCAAAATTTTGTAAAGATCCTCAAAGTGATCTTGAGCTAAATCCTTCAAATCCTCACTACGTAAGTTGACCCTTCCTCTTAAAACACTTGTGTGTTGTGAAAGCCTGGAGAGGCTTAGTGTAAAAGAATACTTTGGTTAAGCAATCTAGGGAGATTGCGTTGTAAAGCTTGAAGAGGCCACGAACAATACTTGTAACCTAAGATTGGTTAGTAGATACCTTCTGGGTGAAGGGACTGGACGTAGCTCAGGTTGAGTGAACCAGTATAAAATCGTTTGTGTTTTTCTTCTCTCTATCCCTACGCTTGAAAACGTTTTTGTTTTATCTACGTTTTTCGAAAAAGGTTTTACAAGGCACAATTCAACCCCCCTTCTTGTGCACTTTTTCGTATTTCAATTGGTATCAGAGCTCGGCCTCTTGGGGTTGAGCATCTCACACTGCAGGGGTAAAAACGATCTTGATCACTCGTGGAAAATGAAGGACAAGCCGTTAACAGACCGCCTCTTTTCAAAGGTTAGAACTACGATTACTGGAAGTAAAGAATGATAGCATTCTTTGATGCATGTCACATAGACATGTGGGACGTAGTAGAAACTGGTGACTACCTGCCCCTTGACCATGATAGAGTGGAACTCCCAAGAAGTCAATGGACAAAATCTCACAAACAGAGATATCTCTTAAACTCAAAGACTAGAAATGCTATGATGTGTGCCTTATCTGAATCTGAATATGAAAAGGTACACAGTTTAAAAAGTGCTAAGAAAATGTGGGACACCCTTGCTCTTGCTTACGAGGGCACCTCACAAGTAAAGAGGTCCAAATTGAGCTTACTCGTAAGACAATATGAACTATTTACTATGGAAGAAAATGAAACTATCGAACCTATGTTTGGTAGATTTCAAACCATAACAAACAACTTGAGGTCTTTAGGCAAAACCTATGATAATTATGATCACATTGACAAAATCTTGAGAAGTTTGCCTAAGTAATGGAGATCGCAGGTTACAGCCTTAAGAGCTTCCAAGGATCTAACAGCTGCTCTCAATAGAAGAATTACTTGGAACTCTTAAAGTACATGAACTGGAGCTGAAGCAAGACGAAAGACAGAAGAAGAAGTCCATCGCTCTAAGCGTCCAGCAACCATCCAGAGGATCAATGTCCAAGGCACTAAACGTGGAAGAATCTGAGATATCCTTCATCTCAAGGAAAATACAGGCTATGTGGAGGAAGAAAGGAGGATCAAGAGCCCAAAACTTCACAAAGAAGTTTAACAAAACTCCAAAAGAAAAAAGTCCTTCAGTATGCTATGAATGCAAGAAGCCTGGACATTTCAAAACTGAATGTCACAGTCTACAGAAAAACAAAAAGAGGGACATTCTTCAAGAAAAAGGGTCTCATGGCTACCTTAGGAAGACATGGACCTATCTTCATCAGATGAAGAAGGAGAAAAAGAAGCCAACCTGTGTCTCATGGTAGGAACCAGCTCTGATAGCTTAGGCAATGAGCAAGACGAAGAGGTAAACTTTGACAACTTAATCTCCCTACAAGAAGCTTATAATGACTTGCTTGCTAACTCCTTAACTCTTTCAGTAGGATATAGAGAACTGAAAAAGAAATTTTCAAAAATAACAAAAGAATTCAATTTGCTCAACAAAGAGCATAAAAAGGTCTTGAAAGAAAATGAGGTTTTGAAAACTAAAAATATTTCAGAAGAAACATCTTCTCATGAAGTCTTAAAACTTCAAAAAGAAGTTACTCATCTAAAAGAAAGTTTATCTAAATTTGTTAGTGGAATTGAAAATCTAGACAAAATTCTATCGTATAAAAGAAGTCCTCATGACAAATCTGGACTTGGTTTTGTTAAAGAAGAAAACTACAAACCTGGTAAAAATATAACATTTTGTAAAATATGTGGAAAGAATGGGCATGAATCAACACAATGTAGATATCGTCCAACAAAGAAGGTGTCCAATGCCTTCAGAACTAACCAAAAAGGACCCAAGTCTATTTGGGTACCTAAGTCCATGATAACACTTGTTGCAGATTTGCTTGACAACCAAAAGAAGACTCATGGTACCTAGATAGTGGTTGCTCACGACACATGACGGAAGAAAAGCGTATGTTCCAAAGCCTGCAACCCAAGAATGGTGGGTAGGTCACCTTTGGAGGAAACCAGAAAGGAAAGATCACAGGTATAGGAACAATCGGTAAGCATTCCTTCCCTTCTATTGAAAATGTTTTGTATGTTGACGGCCTCAGACATAATCTACTGAGCATAAGTCAATTATATGACAGTGGACACAATGTCTCCTTTGACAAAGATAAATGTACTGTCAAGAATCTAGATGGATCCATATTATTCTCTGCTAAAAGGGAAAGCAATCTTTATAAGATTGATCTAGTTGACCTCACAAATCAAAACGTATCTTGTCTAGTATCCATCAAGGAAAATCAATGGATTTGGGACAAGAAGCTTGGACATGCAAACTTGAGATTAATCTCAAAGCTAAATAAGCATAACCTCGTAAGAAGACTTCCAAATCTTGCTTAAAAGTCTGATATTCTCGGTGATGCTTGTCAAAAAGGGAAACAAGTAAAAAGCTCTTTTGAATCAAAAAATACTGTTTCCACAACTAGACCTCTTGAGCTATTACATATTGACTTGTTTGGTCTAACTAGAACGGCTTCCCTGAGTGGAAAACGATAAGGACTAGTCATAGTGGATGACTACTCTAGATGGACATGGGTTATGTTCTTAAAACACAAGGATGAGTCTTATAAAATCTTTTCTACCTTTTGCAAAAGGATACAAAATGAAAAAGGTGTTTGTATAGCTTCAATAAGAAGTGATCACGGAGGAGAGTTTGAAAACGAAAGTTTTCAATGGTTTTGTGAGGCGAATGAAATTCTCCACAACTTCTCTGTACCACGAACACCACAACAAAATGGTGTGGTAGAGAGAAAGAACAGGTCATTGCAAGAAATGACTAGAACCATGCTAAATGATAACTCAACTCCTAAGCATTTCTGGGCTGAAGCCGTAAATATTGCATGTTATTTACAAAATAGAATTTATATAAGACCTTTTCTGAAAAAGACTCCCTATGAATTGTGGAAAGGACAAAAACCCAACATATCATATTTCCATCTCTTTGGATGTCAATGTTTCATTCTAAACACTAAGGACAACCTTGGTAAGTTTGATTCAAAGTGTGATGATGGAATACTGTTAGGCTATTCTAAAACATCCAAGGCTTATAGAGTTTACAACTCTAGAACCTTAGTAGTTGCAGAAGCCATCCACGTTAAGTTCAATGACAAAAAGCCTGATAACGAAATATCAGAGCTAGACGATTCATTTGCAGATATGAAGCTGGACGATGCCAGACCTTCAGCATCCTGAGATCAAATGGACGATCCAAAAGCAGAAGAAAAAGAACCAACTGGACGTTCTTGGCAAATGAAGACCTATCATCCAGAAAATCAAATTCTTGGAAACGTCCAAGATCATGTTAGGACAAGATCGACCTTCAAGGAGCAAGCTCAAACTGCTTTGATTTCTTAATTGGAACCAAAGACAGTAGACGAAGCTCTCCTAGACGATGGATGGATTAGCGCCATGAAGGACGAACTTAGTCAATTCGAAAAGAATGATGTCTGGATGCTAGTTCCCACACCCAAGGACAAGTCTATCATTGGAACAAAGTGGGTATTCCGCAACAAGCTTGATGAAGCTAGTAATGTGGTAAGAAATAAAGTAAGACTTGTAGCACAAGGCTACTCTCAACAAGAAGGTATAGAATTTACCAAAACTTTTGCACCAGTAGCTAGATTAGAAGCCATTCGCATCTTACTTTCATTGCTGCTCATAGTAATACGAAGCTCTATCAAATGGATGTAAAAAGTGCGTTCTTAAATGGCATAATAAACGAGGAAGTCTATGTGAAACAACCTCCTGGTTTTGAGTGTGATACTTTTCCCAAACATGTTTTCAAACTTAAAAAGGCTTTGTATGGTCTTAAACAAGCTCCAAGAGCTAGGTATGAAAAACTAAGTTCTTTTCTTTTAGAAAATGGTTTCTTTAGAGGAAAAGTAGATACCACTCTCTTTCGCAAAGACGTCAAAACACATTTTATCATTGCACAAATATATGTAGATGACATTATTTTTGGAGCTACTAATGACGGGTTATGCAAGGATTTTTCTAAGATTATGACAGCAAAATTTGAGATGAGTATGATGGGAGAACTAAAATTCTTCTTGGGGTTGCAAGTAAAGTAGATTGGAAATGGCATATTCATACATCAAACAAAGTATGTCAACGAACTTCTGAAAAAGCATAAGATGGACGATGCAAAAGAAATGAGTACACCCATGCATCCATCATCAATACTTAGCCTGGACGACACTTCTAAAAGGTAGATTAATCTACATATCGAGATATGATTGGATCCCTTTTATATCTCACAGCGTCCAGACCTGACATTATGTTCAGTGTATGTCTATGTGCTTGCTTTCAGTCTGATCCTAGAGAAACTCATTTAACAGCAGTTAAAAGAATCTTTAGATACTTAAAAAGAACCACTAATCTTGGTTTATGTTTTAAGTCAACCAAAAAATACAGATTAGTTGGTTTTTGCAATGCTGACTATGTGCGAGATAGAGTAGAACGCAAGAGCACCAGTGGAGGATGTCACCTTATTGGTGGAAATCTAGTCTCCTGGACGAGCAAAAGACAAGGGACAATTGCCCTATCCACAGCAGAAGCAAAGTATGTCTCAGCAGCGTCTTGTTGCTCACAACTCTTATGGATCAAGCATCAGTTAAAAGACTATAGTATCTACGAGAGTAACATTCCTATTTTCTGTGATAACACTACTGTTATAAATCTGTCAAAAAATCCTATCTTGCATTCTAGGGCAAAGCACATTGAAATAAAATATCATTTTATAAGAGATTATGTTCAGAAGGGAGTTGTCGATATTCAGTTTATTAACACTGAAAATCAATTGGCAGATATATTTACAAAACCCCTTCCTAAAGATAAACTCATTCATATTCGAGATCTTCTAGGTATGGAATTTATAAGTGAATAGTTCTATTCAACATGCCTTGATCGTCCAAGGTTCGGTAACGTCCAATGTTTTCATAGCGTCCAATACCTCATCGTCCACTTGCATATATTTTCGCATTCTATAACTGGCTTTTATTTGTGTGTGCATCCTTATCCGTATTTAATCATGTTTTCTCTAAAAATGATTTGAAATAAATGCTTTCTTTCTGGTCTGAGTCACTCATGCGTCGTATAACCAACCTCAAGAAATGTAAGCGCCTGACCCAGCATTTATTACACATCACCTCTATCTTCAAAAGTAAAAGAACCGCCAAAAGCAAAACTCTTCGATTTTGTCATATACACTCAAACCCAAACCAAATACTCACCTCTTTTCAAATCCACCTGAACTCCCTCAACCTCTCAAACCTTAACCTTCTTTCAAGCTCTCAGATATGGCAACTGAAAAGGCTGGTCCCGCTGCAAAGGCCGTGGCTCATGTGGAAAGCCTAGACAAGGCTGTTGTTCTCATCGAAAGCCGCTTTGATATCCAAGCTCTCAACGACATGGGGGTGTATGTAAAGGATAACTTGCTCAGATGTGGAATTCTCAACTACTTCCATCTAAATGAAATCATATACCCAGAACTCATTCGATAGTTCTGGAATTCTGCCGTTTTCTCAAAGACGGACATCACTGGAACCGTTCTGGGAGTTAAGGTCACACTAGACCTAGGCTCTGTCGCCCAAGCCATTGGCTGTGAGAAGGCTGGATCTTGCATCAAAAACGGCTGGGAAGACAGCTTTGGAGGACATGACACAGTTGATGTTGCACTAATGGGTCCCGAAGGACAAAGCCCAGTTGAGTAAAGCAAACTGACGAAAGAAGGGAAGATATTCCAGTAGTTTCTGAACAAGGGAATTCTTCACAAGGTTGGATCCAAGGATAGCGTTACCTTCCTGCATCAGTTCGCGTTGTTCCACATGATCATTGGTCAACAGTTCAACTTGCCGCACCTTATCTTGAGCAACATCTTTAGGACCATGAGAGGACGCGGGGAACGCGACCAGATTACCTATGTCGCACTTCTTAACAGAATCTTCTGGCAACAACATGTATTTCATGCTTTCTTTGCTCTTTCTCTTGGGGAGCAAAACAAGATTCGGATTCTGGGTGGTGGCCAAAGATTCACACAACTGCCATTCAGACGCAACAATGTTGTGCAGATGAAGGCTGGGTTCGTGTTGAAGCCTTTAGAAACCATGTCCAAACTCGTGGACATCAAAGAAGAAGCTATTGAGATGGCACCCTTACAAACAGTAGCGCCAATTGTCCAGCATGTTGCACCTATGGACGACAAGGTACTGTTTGAAAATCCTATTGCTGCTAGACCGTCCACCAGAAGAAGGTCGTCTAAGACACAAGCGACCAAAGCTACAAGGTCCAAGACCCAACGACCTTCAGCTCCACCTGTTCCCCTTGCAGTTGCTCCTACTATTGCATCTGATCCTTCTCTTGCACCAACTACAATTCTTGTTAAGAGACGGTTGATCGTCACCTCTGATGATGAAGACGATGAGCCTATTGGTAAGCTTGTCAAGAAGCAGAAAGCTGTCATGATTGCTATTTCCGATCAACCACAATCCCAACCATCTACCTCACCCAAACAACCAGCAGACACATCGCCAGGGGAAGCACAATCCAAGAAATGTAAGCTTTCCTTTCCTGTTGCTGCTGATGAACCTGTAAATGATTTTGTTGAATCTATCCTCATTGAACCATATGAACCTCTTACCTAACCACAAACCGAAACACAAGCCACACCTGAACTAGAAATGTTGTTGCCTAGTGATGAAGGTTATACCTGCACCATTCCTATCCCCGGTATCTCAAAATCTTACCTCTCCATTAAACCTCCTAAATCACCTCCCTCCTCATCCATCATCTCCTTACCTACCTCTTCCTCAGAAACCTTGGCACAAACCAAACAGAAATGGCCTCTACTTTTTGTTGAAGGCATTCTCCAAAACCTCCTGGATGATAATGCCATCATTCTGCGTCCAGAGCTTCCTGAACCAGACTTCGGTTTTGATTACTCTCCGATCGTCATGGAGAAGTACATGGACGACTATGTCCATCAGCCATCGGAAGAATACCTGGCACTACCTCCTAGAGCCATTGAACACCTACCGCTCAAGCGGTTTATTAAATGAAGGTATCCTAGAGTTGTACAAGCTTGGCGCATAAATGCTCATTCTCCTGGAGTACTTCAACACAGAGTACCTGCAATCGAAGACACCGAGAAAGCTCTCCAACAAAGAGGACCAACGGACGAGCGGATCATTCATCTATGGCCTGTAGATTTGAAGTTTCGGCCTATAGATCCGGAAGAAGATGGATTCTTTCCATCCGCCTTTGAGCATATGTTCTACAACACTCTCAAAGGTTCAGCATTCTTGAAGTATTAGCTGTTCAGTCCTCCATCCCAACATATCTGACCTTCAACATCCATCCGCATCCAACCTGACCGCATCTGTCCAAGACTGCCAATCATCGATGAAAATCGCAAGAAGAAGAAAATTCTGACCAAGGCACCATCTTTTCCTTTACCGTCAAGAGTTACAATTCAACATCATCCAACCCATTCCCATGAATGGTTTTTAGCTCAACGTCTTCTTACAGACATGGACGAGACGATGCTGAACGCTTCTGGCATCAACATATGTTCCTATGCGAACAAGAAACGTCCAGCAGCGGAGTTTCCACAAACAACAAGGCTGATATCCCAACTACAACGAACTGTGCATTCACGCAGTGTCCAGCTCTTGTCTTTCACTTTTCGGACACTTCAGCTGCCTTTGTCCATCCACCAGATGAGCGTCCACTCCTTGGTATAGAAACTTCTATTCTATACACCTTGATTGCTGCTCTTACACACATCAACACCTTCCAACCACCCTACCCTTGGACCCCTCCTCGACCTTATCAACTTGACGTGCCAAACCTAAATTTTGTAGAAGCACCTCCTCCCCCCTCTGAAGCTCTTCCACCTTCTCAACCACCTTCACCTACACCTCCACCACCGCCTACTCTTGGCTCCCAAACCTCTGCCAGCCTCCTTATCTCTACTTCCGCCCTTTCATCCATCCCATCTGTTGACCCCGCTGTTCAACAATATGTTGCCACCCAACTTCAACCTATATTCACTCTTCTTCACCAAATTCTTCAGAACCAACAAGCCCTCCTCCATCCTTCTCACCTCCTCTCGTCATCGCCACAATGACTGTGATGACGACTCCCCTTCTCTTTTTTTTGATAATGACAAAGGGGGAGAAAACATTATGTTCTATGTTTTTGTTTTTTTTCCTTTTTTCCTTTGTCACATTTTTTTGTGCACATATTCTTGTCAAATTTTATGCTCTGAACAGCTAAATAAAATACAAGTTGATCTGCTTTACTTCAAGTACTGCTCTGCCTATATTAAATCCTATATTTGTTATATAATATGCTTAATACTTGATATGATATTTGATATGGATTCAAGCTGATATCCTGTGTCTCAAACATACAAAACTTGGTATATTCGACTCAGGGGGAGCATAGTAAGTCTTTCGGAAACTTCTTTATGCGCTTCTTTATTTTCTAACAAAAACTTAAAAAACTAATAAGGTTTGTCATCATCAAAAAGGGACAGATTGTTGGAACCAAAGACGTAGAAGCGTCTAAAGCCTTAATGTTTTGAAGATAACAAAGCTTATTAATGTTCATATTTGCACGTATAGACTAACCCTGTCACAGCTAAGAAGAAGACTTGCCAACAAGGATCGTCCAGTGCCATGTCAAAGACTGTCTAGTAGACATGTCAAAGACCGTCCAATAGACATGTTTAAAGACCATCCAGTTGAACAAATTGGAGGCGACCGTCCAAGTCTTCAAGATCATATATTCAAACGGCTAAGTTTTTAGTCTGAACGTCAATTAGATTTATGCTAAGTCTACCTCGTAAATTACATATTACTACTCCAGTGAACTAACATTCAAATCTGTTTGAAGCATCAACATCAATTTAGTACAAAAGCATAGCAGAATAGGTAAAGCAAGTCAACTTATCAAGCTGACAAGACAAATGAAGAAGGTTCAGAAGAACAGATCGCCAGCGCAGACTTGCACCTTCCCTTGTAATGCAAGTCTACAACTGCCACGCCTGACATTTCTGAAAGATAGTCTACACACTTCTCATTGCGTAAAGAGTCAAATTATCTACAACGGATCTTTTTCTTGAAGACTACATATATACGTGCACTAACGAAAACAGCAGTACAACAACGAAAAACGAAAAGGTGAAGAGAAAAAGGTGAAGTCTGTAAAAAGAACAAGAATGTAAAGATTTGTATAATACTCTGTTAAGAGCATCCAGTGGACGATAGCAAAATTTTGTAAAGATCCTCGAAGTGATCTTGAGCTAAATCCTTCAAATCCTCACTACGTGAGTTGACCCTTCCTCTTAAAACACTTGTGTGTTGTGAAAGCCTAGAAAGGCTTAGTGTAAAAGAATACTTGGGTTAAGCAATCTAGGGAGATTGCATTGTAAAGCCTGAAAAGGCCACGAACAATACTTGTAACCTAAGATTGGTTAGTAGATACCTTCTGGGTGAAGGGACTGGCCGTAGCTCAGGTTGAGTGAACCAGTATAAAACCATTTGTGTTTTTCTTCTCTCTATTCCTACGCTTGAAAACGTTTTTGTTTGATCTACGTTTTTCGAAAAAGGTTTTACAAGGCACAATTCAACCCCCCTTTTTTTGTGCGCTTTTTCGTATTTCATCTCAGCCATCACATATTCAGACTCAGACTTTCCCAAACATCTAAGCAACGATTGTGAGAAGCCACGTCGGTACAGTTTATCATTTACTATGCAAAATTGAGCTGCGAAACCAGTCTCCTTGCTTCTTTTTTGTCTTCTAGGATGACGCCCTTATTCAGATAGCTAATAATAGGGGACATCCAACTCTGCTCCACCTCAATAGCCAACACGAGATTAGGTTCGTGGATTGTCTGTTGAATGACCGTTTTATTATTGCCGAAAGATTTCGTGTTAGCCAACTTCAACAAAATATTTGCCTTGACATTCTTCTCCCTTAGAGTCTATATTATTAAACTTCGCCATAAGAGTCTTAACTTTTACTAGATACTTCTACAATATCATTTCTTTGGCTTGATAGGCCCCATTAATCTGCGGGATCATCAACTGGGAATAGTTGCATACATGCAATGACATGACGTGGATGTCGGCCGCCATAATGAGTCCGGCTATACACGCCTCATACTCTGCCTGGTTGTTAAAGGTAGGAAACATAAAAGTCAATGATTATTCCAATACAACGCCGTCCACAGATTCCAACAGTATGCTGGCTCTGCTTCCTTTCTCATCGGATGACCCATCTACAAAAAGGGTCCATGTCGAATTTTGGGATGCGGATTCCGTCGGAGTCAATTCTGCTATGAAGTTGGCTAGCACTTGGGCTTTCAGTGCCTGCCTTGGTTCATACTAAACCTTGTATTCTAATAATTCGATGGCCTAGGTTGTCATCCTCCCCGCTAACTCGGGCCTATGTAGAATATGCCGGATTGGTTGATTCATCCTCACTATAATCTGGTGCGACTGGAAGTATGGCCTTAACCTTCTAGCCGCCATTACCAGAGTGAACACAACCTTTTCCATCTTGGGATATCTCAATTCAGCTCCTTGGAGAGCTCTGTTTACAAAAAAGACTGGCTTTTGCCCTTCCGATGTCTTTCGTACTAGCACGACGCTCACAGCTTCATCGGCCACGGCTAAGTATAGGTATAACACTTCACCCACCTTGGGTTTAGTGAGTAAGGGGAGAGGATAAGGGCTTTTTTAATTTCCCGAACACGGCTTCGCAATCGTCTGTCCATTCAAAAGGTTTGCCTTTCCTTAAAAGCTGGAAAAAAAGAAGGGCATTCTACGCTGATCTAGCTATGAATCTCGTCAACGCTGCAAGGTGCCCTGTCAACTTCTGAACCTCCTTGACACTCTGAGTGCTCTTCATTTCTAGTATAGCTCGGCACTTTTCTAGGTTTAACTTAATCCTCATTTCTGACAACATATACCCTTAAAATTTCCCCGCCGAGACACCAAATGCACATTGGTTGGGGTTTAGCCTCATATTGAATTTTTCCAACTGGGCGAAAGTTTCTTGCAAGTCTTGAAGGTGTACCTAAAGGGTGGTACTTTTCACGATCATGTCATCAACATATACCTCCAGGTTCCTCCCTATCTGTTCCTCAAACACTTTATTCATCATTCTTTGATATGTAGCTCTAGTGTTTTTCAACCCGAAGGACATCACCTTATAGCAATAATTGGCCTTCTTAATCATGAAAGCCGTCTTATCCTGGTCGCCTGGGTATAGAGGGATCTGGTTGTATCCTGAGTAAACGTCCATGAAAGACAGATAACGAAACCCAAATGAACCATCCACCAGCTTGTCAATGTTGGGGAAAAGGTATGAGTCCTTCGGGCAGTGCTTGTTTAGGTCAGTGTAATCAACACACATTCTCCACTTCCCTTTCTGCTTCTTCACAAGCACTACGTTGGCTAGCCAGGTGGTATACTTCACTTCTCTAATGAAACCTACTTTTAATAACTCCTCTATTTGTCTATCAATCTCCTGTAGGCGCTCAAGGGCCATCTTTCTCCTTCTCTGACATACTGATTTCACGGAGGGATCAACCTCTAACCGGTGGCAAAAGAGATTGGGGTCTATCCCAAGCATATCTGCCGGCTTCCACGCAAACAAGCTAGCATTATTCTTCATAAGTGTCTATAGATCCTCTTTCATTTTTTCGCCTAGGTCGACTCCAATTTTCACGACCTAATCCTCTTCCTTCTCGATTTGAACCGGGATACATTCTCCTTCTGGCTCTAGATGGGGTATCCAGGTGTCTCTTTCGATCTCATCTCAACAGTCTAACTCTGTCAGGAGTACTTTGCCTTCTTTGGGGTTGGGTTTGTAATCTATGTCGAGGTTGCATTCGACTTTAAGGGATTCCTTGTAGCATTCCCTTGCTTTCCTCTGGTCACCTCGAAGGGTGATTATCCCTATGTTATCACTGACGAACTTCATAACCAGATGCGAGACCGAGATAATGGCCCCCAATGCATTCAACATTGGTCTACCCAAGATTGCATTATACAAGGACTTAGCATCCACAACTATGAACCGTGTGGTTATAGTTTTCATGCATGGCGGCTTCCCAAAAGTCACGTGGAGCTTTATGTACCTTACTGGCGTTATGTGATGTCCAAAGAATCCTATTAGGTCCTTGTTATACAACATCAACTCGGACTCTGGTATCTTCAGCTTTTAGAAAAGCTTGTAGAACATAACATTGGCAAAGCTGTCGATGTCCACCAGTAGCCTATGGACCTCCTTGTTTGTCATCAAAGCATTCACCACTAGAGGATCATCGTGGTTGGCATAACGTCGGCATAATTCGAATCATCAAAAGTCAAGGGCGGGGCCTTCTTCTTCACAGGGTTATCACCAGTGTGAACCTCGGAAGAAGTTACCATTACCTCTCTAGCATGCCTTTTCCTCACATTGTTTGATGGACCTCCACTTGAGAATCTGCCCGCAATGATGTATATGATCTTGTGACTCCGTGCGGGAGAATAGGCGAGAGATCGTGTGGACCACCGGGATGATGACCGCCTAGGAGATTGATGGTGTATAGCGTGTATTTAGACATCGTCTCGTGATGGCCGGGGTGGTGAGTGGCTTCTCACGGGACTATGTCAGCGTGGTGACCTGTCTCTCCGAGGTGGAGAGTGTTCCCTCCTTGGGCTTCTGGATCTTTCCCTCCTTGGTGGCGAAGGTCGTCGTCCCCTATCACTATGACCCCTATTCCGCTTAACAAAGCGATCTAGTCTCCCTCGTCTGATCAACACTTCAATTACATCCTTCAGCTAAAAGCATTCATCTGTATCATGGCCTGTCGCCTTGTGAAACCAGCAGTACTTAGACTGATCCCTCAATTCTCTGTTTCTCATTAGCTTCAGAGGTTTTATCCCTTCTTGCACAAACTCCATATTATATACCACGCTATAAATTCTGGCTCTGGAGGCATTCAGCGGTGTATACTCTTTGAACCTCGAGCCTCTTTTATATAAACCCCGGTCCTTATGGCGCGACAGTTTGTCAGCCTTAGCCTGTGGATTCTTCTTCTGTAGTGCAATCTTAGCCGTTTTCACCTACTCGGGCTTCAGCACGTTTTCATAATTGATGTACTTTTCTGCCTTCTTCAAGAACTCCTCAATCGACATGAAGAAAGGTAAGCTTGGCCTCACTCTGTCCTTAGCCAGTATGAGAACTACTCTAGTTTGCAGATTCTCCGTAGCTCGTGCTTCCTGGTTAAGTCTGCTGATATACTCTCTCAACGGCTCATCTGTGCCCTGGCAGATCCTCTTCAGATCGGCCTCAGTCTTTGGCCTGGCCTTGCTAGTCGTGAATGTGGTCGTGAACTTTTCCCTCAACGTTGTCCATGAGTCAATGGACCTCCATTTCAGGGATTGGAACCACTTCAGAGCCACTCCTTTCAATGAGAGTGGGAACGCTTTGCATGTCAACGAAGCCGATGCTCCTTTGTACGACATCGCTAACTCGAACACTAAGAGGTGGTCATTTTGATCAGAAGATCCATCATACAACTATAGAGAAGGCAGCTATTGTAGTTGCTTTGAGACCTATAAATTCAGGATCCTCAAGGAGAAGGGAAGGTTGAACGGAACCATCTCATCCTCCTCGTCCGCCTTCGTTGCCATGTGCATGTCATGCATCTCCAGCGCAGGCTTTAGAGCAAATGTAGCGGACCTCTCAGTGTGGTCGTAAGTGTTCTCTGTAACCTTCTTGCTATCTCTCTCCACTCGAAGTTCAACAATAATCTTCTCCTGCTCCTTCAATGCCTCTCTTTGTTGCTGCAACAGTGTGGCAAGGTCCGCCATGGTGACTAACAGTCCTGGAACAGTGTTCGCGCTGGGAGTCCGCCTCAGGAGTGGTGGAAGTAGGTTCGTCATCCTTAGGTGGTGGTGGTGGAAGCTTCGGTGGTAAAGGTGGCCACAGCGGACTTGCAATTTCTTGTGCTAACCATCACCATCTTCAAAGGATGAAGAAAATAAAATGAAGAGAAGAGAATCAAAAAACGATTCCCACAAACGGTGCCAATGCTGTGTGGTGAACACAAGAATGCGTCTTCGGTGAGCTCCCACGGTAGTTGTTGACGTCTCCGATGGTGGCACCTGTAAGAATTCCGATGCTTAAGTCAGTATGGATCGAAGTGTGAGTGAATATGAGAGAGAGTGTGTGTACCTAATGGGTGTGGAGTCCTTTACATAGTGTGTTTTGGAGGGAAATTCTGTTAGAGTTGTGTGCCATGTGGCAGCATGCGTTTGGGTGCCTAATACATGTGTTCCTTGCCGTTAAGCGCTTCCCATGTTGTGCCAGGATAGAGGTGGAGTCGATCCGAGATAGTAGGGATTTATGAGCCGGGATACCCAAGACTGTGCTAGCCGGAATAGGTGACGTGGAGCCAACTTAGATTGTGGGCCTAGTAACCTCTAGAACAGTTGTCCCCAAGGCGGTGATGCTTAGAGTAGCATCGTCGGCTTAGATGTCTAAGTTGGCCCCATAATAGAAATGATAGTTAAAATATGGACAGCACCATTTGAAACATTTTACCTCTGAGAAAAAGGAAAAATCAATTAGAGAAGAAAAAAAAAGGAAAAAACAAGTGAAACTAAACATTAACAAATTTTAAATCAGTCAACTCAACTATCTACCTTTATTGCTATTAAAAAAATATCCAAGTAAAATTTTAGATGGAAGACATGCAGCAATCACTTGAGAGATCTCTAATGCTGCCACCAGTCTAAATGAAAAAGATAAATTATATAAAAGTAATATGCTACTGCTAGTCGAGAGCATAAATAAATAGAAAAAATACAAAAGAATTAGGAAAACATGAATACCTTCCATGTGAGTTTAGAGTTAGATGTACTTAACAAAGCTTCTCTCTCAAGAAGTAACATGTAGATTTCCTTCGTACTTTGTCTTGAAAGAAACCGAAGCACACCTTGCATGTGCAAAATCAAACCTCACATTCCATTTGAAAATGATATAACCTGATTGAGGTTTATATAAAAGGAGATTAAGAAAAATGAGAGATGATGTCAGCCATCGGAGTCACCACCATGGATGTTAGCCCTTCTCCAATTAACCAATCTTGTAGTAAATAAATTGTCTCCGGTGTATGCACCCTTCCCACAAGACATTTCTCTAACTCCTCCATCTCTTCCTTTTCCACTTTAAACGATAACCCCTTCCACTCGTCTCCTTCAAATTCCCCCAACTTACCACCTACTTTTGGCCTCCACACCTTTTTTATCCTTCCTCCCCCTTTTTCCATACCTTTCTCTGACCTTCCACCCACCATATCCGCATACGATCGCCCTATTGTAGTTTGTAGGATAGGCCTTTTGGTCACCCCAACTAATTTTTTTGGGTGCTCAACATAGATGATCTTAGATTCTCGCCCAAACTGTGTCAGGTTCACTCGTAACTTACACCATCCTATATATATCTTGTCCAATTGAGTCTGCAATTCCACCAGATCTCCCACTTTCTTGTATCTAACGAAACCAAAACGCTTCCCTGCCTTATTACGTTTCTTTGGAATGAACAAATCCTCCACATGTCCCCAATTGCCAAACACCTTTCTCATCGAATCCACACCATAATTGTTTGGGAAATTTGTAAAAAAATAAGTTGTTTGGGTGTCCTTGTCGTAACTAGTCTCCTATCTAATCATACCTGATCCTCTCGTTTTCCCCTTCCTTGGTGGCACAAAGGTCCAACCCTCATCCTCACCTTCTCTCTGTTTTTTTCTCATCTCGCCAGGGCTTTGTAGATCATGTGCTACAAAATTTCTTTTAAAAGGTTATTTGTGATACAAGGTTATTTGTAAACATTGATAATTTCTTTTAAAAAAAAAAATTAATTTAAAAATAAAATGAAAATGATAAATTGGAAGAGAAAGAGGTTAAAAAAAACTCCTAAAAATATTCTTGATGAAAAACAACTCCTAAAAATGTTCTCAATAAATAATAACTTCTAAAAATGTTTTCATTCAAGATAACTATTCTAATTTCTATATAAATTAGAATCACTATCTTGAATGAAAGCGTTTTCTTAAGTTATTCTTCAATGAGAGTTTTTTTTAGAGTGCTTAAAGGAATTTTACTTAGAGTTTAATAGCTATGCTTTGTCAATGCACAAAGTTTTACACCATCAACTAATCACAAATAACTATTGTTATGACTTTTAAGGTAATTATTGTAAATGTCAACAAACTTACCGTGCATGGTGGTTTGTAATTGGATGACAGTGTAAAACAACTTTACACTGTCAGTACATGATCTATTTTCTCTTTTACTTAACCTCTTATATCTTTTAATCTATATTTTTCATCTTTATTTCTAAATTGAATTACAATATTTTTTGAAAGAAACTATCAATAGTTAAAAATAACTTTGTTTCACAATATAAATTATTTATCATAAATTTAAAATATAATTTATATAATATAAAATATTTATTTATTATGAATTTTAATTATAATCTTCTATCTTCTCTATATATAAATTAGAAAAACTATCTTAAACAAGAGTGTTTTTAGACCATTTTTCAATGAGAGTGTTTTTAGCCATTTTTCTTCAACGAGAGCGTTTTTAGAGATTTTTTTTAAAATCTCTTATCTCTTTTAATCTATCATTTTTATTTTTATTTTTAAATCAAATTTTAATATTTATAAAAAAATTATCAATAATTAAAAATAACCTTGTATCACAATATAAATTATTTATCATAAATCTAAAATATAATTTATATGATCAAAAAAATTTTTATTATAAAATTTAATTATAATATAATTTATCTATTCAAAAGTATTTATTTATTATAAATTTTAGTTATATAAAATAAAAATTTATCCTGTACATTGCACAGGTTAAATACTAGTGCATATAAATTAGAAAAACCAACTTAAATGAGAGTGTTTTTAGAAGTTATTCTTCAATAAGAGCATTTTTAGGACTTGTTCTATAATGAGAACATTTTTAAGAATTTTCTTAATATCTTATCTCTTTCAATTTATTCTTTTCATCCTTATTTCTAAATTAAATTTTAATATTTTTTTAAAAAAATAATCAATTGTTAAAAATAATCTTGTATCAAAATATAATTTGTTTATCATAAATCTAAAATATATTTTATATGTTTTAAAATATTTATTTATTATAAATTTTAATTATAGTATAATTTATATATTCATAAGTATTTATTTATTATAAATTTTAATGATATAAAATAAACATTTATATTTTGTATTGTACAGGTTAAGGTATTAGTATAATGTATATATTTAAAAATATTTATTTATTATCAATTTTAGTTATATAAAATAAATATTTATCATGTAATAAAATACTAATATATATAGAGGATGAGAAGGAATTAAATTTGAGTGATCATCATCATTTTCATTCAAATTTAAACCTTAATAATTCTAGGCCTACGGTTTTGGTGGAGGTGTCAATCCTATGTTGTTGGAGTTCCCAGGTTTCGCCGTTTCGGGAGTAGCCTTCATGAGTCTTACTAGGGAATCATTGGAGTGAGAGCAACTATTGATACATTGAATGAATCAAAAAATGTCGAGGTGGCTGACTTGGAAAAAACCCGAGGGTGGACTGTGTTAGGTTAGGTCGTCTAACCAATTCTCTGGAGATTGCCGTGTGGACCAGCAGGTCCTCATTTGGACCTAGCCCAAGGCGGGTATGTCTGTCTATTTGTCCCCTCCTCCACACTTGCGGCCCAACTTCAGATCTAGACTGGTAATAGCTGGTAATTTGGAGAGCGTTCACAGAGAGTCTCGAAATAAAAAGGAGCCCATCGTTGGTGCCTCTAGAATCAGAAGCATGGTAACGGTATGGAAGAAGCCCAACAATGTGAGGGCATCTCAAGTTTCGTCCCCTGCTGGTTATGGTTTTAGTGTGGACCATGCACGAGCTCTGCAGGACGGTATGGCTTTGTCAGGTAAGTGAATTTTAGATTCGGTTTTCAGGTTCCATATATAATTAATAAGAAATTGTTTCAAAAAATGGGGGATAAACTGCGGAAAAAATTTGGGAAATGAGTAAATTGTTGGATGTTATGTTCGGATCCAATTACAAAATATAAAACTTAAGTCCCACATTAAAAGTATGAGATTGTAGTGTAGAATTTATAAGGTCATAACTTTCCAACAACAATGACTATCTTTTGTGACGTGATTCTATTATGTTCTTTTTAATTGATATTGTCCTAATGGATAGGAACGAAACAAATATGAGAATTTCTGCACAATTATGAGAATTTTGCTTTTATGAAAAATTTGAAGCTTCTTAAAGAGAAACTCAAGATTTGTTGAAATGGTGGAAGAGTATTGACAAAGAGGAGGGATATTGCAACCGAATTGTGGAGAAATTGGAGCTTGAAAGAAACTTGCCAATTCTTTCATGAATCAAATGTATGGGAAATGGATGCGATTTTATATTTTTTTCAAGCTTATATTAGGCTTCAAAGACATCAAAACAACATCACAACCTTACTCTTAGGGGATAGGTGGATTGAAGGAGTCAAAGGGGTTAAATTGAAAGTCATGTGTCGTTTCCAAAAGTTGTTCTCGAAACATTTTATATTAAGGAGATTTACTTTGCTCAATTATCTTCAAAGGATAAATCCTTGCCTATTTCAACTTTTATTACTTGTGAACTAAAAGAAGCAGTTTGAAGCTATGAACCTAGGTAAGAGTCCTTGCCCTTACTGTTTCAACTTCAATTTCTTTAAAAAAATAAAAAATTCAAGTTGAGTTTTGTGGCTTAGTTGAGAATTTTATTATAAAGCTAAAATTACGCAAGTATCTTTTCTTCCTTCTTAGCATTGGCGCCTAAGAGAGAAAACCCTCATTTAGTGCATGGTTTTAGACGGTTAAAATATATTTTTTGGTTCCTTATCTTTTTATTAAAAGAGAAAATGGGCTATGCATTAACAGTGTAAAGTAGTTTTATACTGTCATCTAATCACAACCCACTGTATATGGTAAGTTTGTTAACTTTTATTATAATTATCTTAAAAATATACCAACGATGATTTCTAGTTGGTTGATAGTGTAAAACTATTTTACACTGACAGTGCATAGCCATTAAACTCTTATTAAAATTCGTTTTGATTCTTTATCTTTTAAAAGATTCGTTTTAGTCTTTAACTCTCAAATATGAATCAATGTCATTCTTCTGAAATAGTGATTGTTTTCGATTTTGTGGCACAATTTTGAATTCTTTTTTGACCAATTCAAGACATGAAACATGTCTCATTAGATTCACCTACATAAAAACTATGAAACCTAACTAGTGTTCGAACCAAAAAACATGGTGAAAATTACGTAAAAGTGAATCCCACAAGCAACCAGAAAACTAAAAAATCTAATATCAATTTTTTTTCCGATTGTTTGTGAGACTCACTTTTTACGCAAATTTCATCATGTTTATGGCCCTTTATGGTTCGAACATTAGTTAGGTTTCATAATTTTCATGTTGGTGAATCTAATGCAACAAGTTTCATATCTTGAATTGGAAAAAAGGTTCAAAATGGTGTCCCAAAATTGAAAATACTCATTGTTTTAGAAGGACAACATTGATTCAAATTTAAGAGTTAAAGAACCAAAACAAATTTAGTAAAAAGTTAAGGGACCAAAAATATATTTTAGCCATTTTAGACCAATATTCTGGATTCGCAGTATTTATAAGGTTAAAGAGGATTGCTTAATTTTAAAGATTGATTTTGAAAAGGTCTATGACTCTATCCATTCAAATTTCTTAGATTACATGTTTGACAAGTTGTGTTTATGTGAGAAATGGAGGTTATAGATGAAAACTTATATCAAACAAGGCTTTATTTCTACTAAGCTTTGTATAAATTCTCAACCATCATCTTTTATATTTGTTATTTCAATTTATTATTGTTTTATGTTTGAAATTGATTATTGGATTTCAAGCATTTTATATCAATTTAATTGCTACTAAGGTTTTGGCTTTTATTATTTTTTTTCATCAAAATTTATAATTGGGTTTTGGCATTCAACACCAATTGAATTGTTTCTATGATTATTCTTATTCTATTCAGTATATAAATCCTCCACACGCTCAAAAAATTGGTTTGTAAAATGGTTTTAAAACTCAATTTATTTCTCGAGTTTGACTAACCATTTAAGTAATAAGGTTACTATATTATATTAATAATTGTCCAATACAATAAGTAAAAAATTATTAGATTAAATTTATTTTTAACATATAATGTTTTTAAATAATTTCAAAATGCTTTTTAATTTAATTACTTTAAAATTACTCAAATTTGAAAATAATCACTCAAATTTATAATAACGTGGCAGGTAAGATGTGGGTTGTTTCTCTCATTATTTTCATCGCGAATTGAAAAATTCTTTGCCGAGATCTCCCCTATTGTTTCGAGAGCAAGCCACTGAATAATGAAATAAAAACAATTCAACTAAACAGCACTTTTATTAAATCGAATCAAAAGAAACAGAGCAGAACCATGTTACTTTTTAGCTACATCACCATGTTTTTACTGTAAGGACCTAATAAATCTACGATCTCCACCCAGGTACTGGAGAAACATCCAAATATCTTAGAAATAATAATACAACAGAAGCAGATCAAAAGCGGGACACTTCTTGCCAAGCATTCATAGAAACAAGAACAAAATGAGAAGTCAACTTAATCAATAAAAATAAAAAACATATGAAAGTAAGACATAACTTAGTGTTTTTAATGCTATTCTTTAATAAAAATGAAAATTATATCTCAATAGTTTATATTAACAAAACGTCTTTTATTGTATAAATTATCGAGATACAAGTTTAATTTTTATTAAAAAACAACTCTAAAATCACCTGACTTGGTCCACCTAAGTTTTATCCCAGAATGGCAGAATTAACGAAGGAAAGTTACGGATGAGTGAGGTCAATTCTGGATGCAGGCTTTCCCGTTACATATCGAAGCGATGCTCGGTACTGAGCAAGCAGTTGCTCTCCCATGTCACGAAGGATCTCAGCTTGAAGAAACAGCATTCCAGCGCTTTGAGCCAATTCCTTTATCTCTTCCGCTCTGTGCTCATCGGTTGAACTTGGAATGCACCGCCTCTTGACCTTCAAAACATACTCTCCATCGCCCACATCAAGGTCCACAGTGACCCCTGACCCTGCCTCTAATATTTGTCCGCTCCGACCTACGTGTACAACAACAATACTTGTCAGCTAATCACAAACTGTCACCGTCATTTAACGCAAGTTTGTTAATTTTTAAAGTAATTATTTTTATTTTATTTTATTTTTTTCAAAATCAATTATACTTGTTATTAGAGATCTCATATCGGTGATATGACTAAAATATAATATATAAGCTAAGGACAACAATTATTATTTTATAAGCTGATTTTATAAGATTGAGTTAGGTTCAAACTCAAAAATTTTAAAATGATATTAAAATCTATCCTAATGATTGTTATTGAGTCTATAGCCTTAGGCTGTTATCAGATCATCTGTAATTGTTTAGTCTTGCAAATATGAATAAATATAGTTTATAAATAGGAGACAATTCTTATTTTATAAACCGATTTTATAGAATTAAGTTAGCCCAAACTCAAAAATTTTAAGACTGGTCAAAATTGAATTTGGAAAACCAAATCCAATTCCAGAAGGTGATTGATTAGGTGGTATCAAATACGTTACAAGTATATTTACAGCATCATACCCGCCGAATCAACGTGTGATATGCTAGCATTGGTGGAGTTGGAAGGTGGCGTTTGTAATTTAGTGCTATTTCTTGGCTGAATAACACTGAGGGGAGAATGTGCGTCAACTTCGGTTAATGACGAATTATATAGAGAAGAAGAAGAAAGCGACCGGGCAGCGGTGTCATCTGTCTCCTCGTCGCGACCCATCGGTTTATCCCCAAATCTAACCTTCAGCTTTTCTAATGAGACATGAGAATCGCAGGCATAGAGCTATTAAAAAAACTGATCTCTTTTAAACTAAAGGATACACTTTACAAGAAAAAAGTAAATTTCATCATTGATTAAAATCGTTCATTATAAATCAAAGGATGTGAAATATGTTTGGAACTAGGAAGTAATATTTTAAAAATATATTAAAAAGAATTGATTGTTTTTGAAATAAAAATATAATTTCATGAATTTCATGCCTAAAATCAATTCATATAAATAGAAAAGTAAAACTTCAATTTTTTCAAAATCAATTTTGGAAAAACAAAACCAATTCAAGAACGTGATTTTAGAGGTGCTATATATCAAGCGTATATACAACATACCCGCTGAATCAACGTCTGATATGCTACACTCGGGGGAGTTGGAGAGTGGCGTTTGTTTACTGCCAATTATTGGCAGAATAGATTTGGGGGGAGTCTGTAGAATTGGCGTACAATGGCCAATATATACGGGCGAAGTAGGACCCCGTCGAGCGGTGTCCTCGTCGCTCGATTGATCTTTGGCGTCATTTATTTGATCGTTGACGTGATTTCCGAAACAGGTTTTCCTCTTTCGCTTCCTCTCCATTCTTGTGTAATTGACGCCATCTCCGGGACTGTAGGAACTTCGGTCATTCTTGTCAACCATTGGTTTCTCTCTCCCACTAACCCTCGGCTTTCCTAATGAGACATGAGAATTGCAGGCACACAGGTATTTATATTAGATTTCGGCAAAAAAGTGGCCTTTTACCAAAAGATAAATTTTTCACATTTTATGACCGCGCTCATGAGACATGACTACTTGGCTTGAATTGATTAAACAAAAAACGGTGTCGGCTAAATGGATTACAAATTTTCGAATATATAAAGTTCTGGAGTTAAGGAGCGATTTCCCGGTAATATAATGCAGTGTATACAGAACAGATTAATAAGGGAAATTATTAAAAGAAGAAAATTAGGACCACTAGTAAAAAATATGCATTTAACAATGCCGTTTTACATCAATTATAATAGAATTGATATAAAAAAAATGTACGGTGATATTTTTGTAATTAAGTTTAATTTTTTTCTAATGGTTATAGTTGAATTGATGTAAAAAAGGTCCTTTTACATCGGTTCAACTTATAACCGATGTTTTTACATTGGTTCAAACTACGACCGATATAAAATAAGCTTTTAAAACCTTGCAAACCAATTTCATTCCACTTGCGCAACTTCCAAACCTCATCTTCTTCCTCTCACTTTGCAACCTTCCCTCTCACGAACCCTCATCATTGCATCATGCTTTTGCCGCCATTGTCTCTGCCATTGTCGCTATTGAGAGGTACGAATCTCTCACGTGTTCTTCTCCTTCCCCAACTCAGCTTTTTCTTCTCTCACTGATTATGCTATCCTAGCTTCGCAACTGTTGCCACCAAATGCCACTCCCAATGCTGCCCCTCTCCCTCTTTCACCATTGTTGCCATTGAGAGAATCCCTTATTGCATTGCTCTCGACAATTTGTTCCTCTTAGGTACAAATCCTTCATTTTGAACAGAATTACTAACTTGTATGAGGTGTTCACGTAGAGCTGAATTTGGGTCTATCAGTAATCGCTTAGCCACACAAGGATAGGCAACCTATTTGACATACTAGTGTTCATATTAGACTGACAAATAAGGTATGATAGAGAAAGGACAATTTTGACAGTTGCTCAAATTGATTCATTTACAATGTTGAAGTATTTGTTCTATAAAAATATTTAGAACTTTTCTACTTCTAATACCATATTATACAACTTTCTTTCTTCTAATGCAACTTATTAAAAAAAAATTGCCTTTTGAAAATAAGTAGCATGCAGTCTTCAAATCAACTTGAATGGGATAATTGTAAACCAACTAGTTAAATTTTCTTGTAGTAATTTCATTAAAATTTGATCAAGGTACGAAAAAAACTAAAATCTACTTACAATTAACATGTAACTACAAAATCATTCCTAGATTACCATGAATTTGAGACACCAAAGTAAATCATTATAGAGATATTATGAGCTAAATTATAGTATCTTCAAAATCATAAAAAAAAATGTAAATTAGTTTTTGATCCCTGTATAAGAAAACATATTTGTTCCTCTTCCCATAAATATTGTGACACCCTCCATATAATATCACTGAGGGGTAATGCTAAATTAGCAATCAATTTGCATCATATATGGGGTAAGACTACTAAAAGTTAATAATGGTGTATCTTACCAAAAAATCATGTATGTAGCCATTTTCTGTTAGGAGTCATATCTCGTTCTTGGTTGATCTTAAAGCTAGTTCTTGTTGTATGAGGTTTTGTTGGTGGGCTAGTGTTGGGTTTTGCGAATAATCTACTAGTAATTATGGAATTAGTGACTTGTGAAGTGGTCGATTAGCTTGATTAATGATTATATGCACTTGAATTAATTGAAAAATTGAAATTTGGTTTGGTTTGGTTGTAGGGACTCATAGTTTTGTTGACCCCAAGTAAAGTGAATGTGTTTAAATTTTTATTCAATTGTTATCTTGAAAACTTAGCCTTTGAAGTGGTAAAGAAAATAAAAATTAATGGAACTTAAACTATACACTTAATTGGTTATATGAAGGAATTAGGAACATAAATCATTGTCATGATTTACGACTTGGATGAAGAAGATAGAATCAAAGAAATTTTATCCCTTATTACTTGTATATGCCATGACCCCTTTGGCTAATAGGTACCTAGGATGAGTTTTATTTTTATTAGTATTATAGTTTAGGAATTAGAATCCTAGAATGAAAAATTAAATTATTTTATATTGTGAATTAGTGTATGCTAAGAGTTCAATTTTAGTGAGCCATGGATGAGGGAATGTGAGTCTTGAACTATACATATAAGCTTAGACTAATTAAAAGGATAACTTAGATACCTTACTTAAGTTAAGTTAGCAAGATTTAAAGTTTATGAACTTAGTCTAATCTACTTCTAGAAATTAAGTTGCCTACTAGTTTAGGCATAGGGATTTATTTTTAGAAGCTCTATTAGTAACTAAAACCAAGTACGTAAAGAGAGCTAAGTGTCTAAAGTAAGTTAAGAAAAGAATTAGAATAAGTTAATTTGACTAATTAGTAAATGGCCAAAGTTTAGGTACCATGTGCTGTGGGAGGTTAGGAGTCATGGCTTGTCCATTTTTTTTTTACTCTGGCTGGTTTACATTGGGAATGAGAAGAGTTTTACTTGATTTTGACCAATGAGAATACTTCTGTTTCCAATGAATCTGATAAGCCACTTTTATCAATCTCATTTTCCATTGTCTAAAAGTACTTATAATTTTAGAAATTGTAACTTTTCGTCAACATATTGTACTTTTCTCAAGTACTTCTCCTTATACATTTTTATTTGCATTTCGATATTTGAGCCAAGGTTGTCTCTTTCTCCATTTGGATATTAGAGTGCGAGGTCTATTTAATTAGTGATGTTAGGAACCTATGATGAATTTTAAATTTAACTAGTATCATAGGTGAAGAACTAGAATCCAAAAGTGTCAAGTTAGTTATTCTATGACTTAGTATATTTTAGAAGTTAAGATTTAATGATCCATATTCTTGATTATGAACATTATGATATTGAATTGAGACATATTTTGATAATGATGATATATATAAATTGACAATTAAGTGGATCTTGATGTCTGGTTGTCATACTTTTGATAAAGGTGTGTGGAAAAGTACCAAAATATAGAGAAAACTCTACCAAAATTTTTGTAGAAATTATGGAACCTTGGATTAAAACCTAAAGTATGCTTATGCGTCATTTGCATTGGTTGAGAGTGTTTTGGGAAGCATACAGTTGGTACACATTCTCACACATTTCTCCCTTTTCCTTTCGCAAGATCTTTTTCTTTCCCTTCTCGCATCACCAACTTGCACTCCTTGTTATTGCTGGCAAGCCTCCACCATTATATGCATCTCTTTTTTCTTCTATTCTAGATTCAATGAATCTATCTTACGTTATATGAAATAAAAGCTTGAAATCTATCTTGATTGTTGAATAATTTGACATGTGTCTTGAAATTAGTTGATAAAAGTTGATTAGGTGGATTTATTGATCCTACTAGATTGCTGAGATATAAATTGTTTAATTAGGTGGATCTTGATTCTAGGTTGCCATACCTTTGATAAAGGTATAAGGGAAAGTACCAAAATATAGAAGAGATTTTGCTAAAAATTGTGGAAAAATTATGGATAGGAAAGATTATAACAGAACATATAAAATCCATTGAGTTAAGCAATATAGTAATATAGAATATATTAGATGAAAAATGTTATTTTTGTTTGAAAAAGCTATGTACTATAAGAAAATGATCATTTACATTGCCTAAAAGTTATGCAAAACCTAAAGTTCTATGTGATTGTTCTTATTTATTATTTGACATCATTCATATTGGCATCCCTATATGCATTTTGCATTTGTTGTTTGCTTTGCATGTTGTTTTGGTTTTGGTATCCCATGGGCATTTTGGTCTCTTGGTGGGTTGGTTGTGTTGTAAATTTGTATCCATTTGCTATGTTGGAGATTATAATGTGGAGAGTGATTTAGAATTGACTTAAATGAACTTGGATTAATTGTGTGAGAATGTTTGGATTTGTGGAATTTGGAATTTGTTATGGATTGGATTGTCTATCGAGTATTGTTATTGAATATCTGTAAATAGATATATGGAAAAATACTAGCAAATAAAGGAAACTCTGTCAGTTTTTCTGTAAAAATTGTTTTTGGCTTGTATCAGTCTTATTTATTGTGTTGTTTTTGTTATCTTTTTTTCTTGTCTAAACAGGCATATGACTAATTCATCTAGCAACCCTCCTTCATAGTCTACACAGAAAAGGAGTAGACAACCCACACAATTGGGACATGTGACCCTCAAACACCATGGTGACCAAAGGTTATTGGTTGAGTTTGAGCTTGATACTGGGAGAGCTTCAGGGTCAAATACATCTAAATTCAACAACTTTTGGGGGTCCTTGCTCAATCCAAGTTTTTTATTCTCACTACAGATTGGGATCATGTGGAGAAGAGCTTAAAGGAGACGATTTGATAGGATATCAAGGTAAGTACCTTTGTACCCTTTATTTTTCTCAATACTATTATATTTACCATATTATTATCATACACTAATTGTTCAACTTTGATTTGTAATGTAACTCACCTTTGATGTTCCAGGTATGGATATCTTGAGGAGGAAATGTCTTGGATTTGTAGTTAAGAAATGGAGGGCATTTAAGACAAATCTCATTAGCACGTACCTATTTGGTAGCAAGAACAACATGTCTCCTTGCAAGAAGTATTTAGGTATTAACGATGAGACGTGGCAAAGATCTATTGAGAGTTGATTAGACCCTGCCTTTTAGGTTAGTTAGGGATATATTATTAAAGTTGCCATTACTGAATTTTATTTATTTTTACTAAATTTAATGGTGTGTTATTTATCACAAGAGAAAAGAAAGAAGATGCAGGCAATTCAGTCAAAGAACGCTTGCCCCCACAGATTGTCTCATGGGGGCTATCAATTGCTTGAAAAGAAGATTATGAATGAGAAGTTGAAGCAACAGTAGGAGGAGTCCTAGTTTGATCCTACAATAGTTGTTGATCCTCCATCACCACTTGAACATTATTACAAATAGAAGACAACCCACATTGTAACATCCAGCAAAATTAAACTTAATAAGTAATATAAATTAAAGGGTGTTTTAATAATTAGATAACTAAATAATTAGACAATGGGCTTAAGTCAATAAAAAGAAAGGTAGGCTTTTAGAAGAGAAGGGTCACTAAGGCCTAGTAAGAGAATTAAGGTTTATAAACCTGAATCCACACACATTAGTCACACATTCTCATTTAACCTAAAGAGGAAAATAAGGAGAAAAAGAGAAGAAAAGAAGGGAAGGGAGAACCTAGGCACCCTTATAAGGATCTAGCAATCATCTCTAGGTGAGTGCAATGCTTTATATGTTTCCCCTTCCTTATAATTATGAATCCCTATTGTATGTGTGTCTAGCATATTTTCTCTTTTCCCATAATTGTTTGTTATTGTCTATCTTGCCTGTCATATTCTTTGTATGTTTATGCTGTGTGGGGTTAAGATAAAAGTTTTGTACTTGTTAATGTTTATGCAAGATTTAGGGGTTAAGATAGAACCATTGATATTATTGGATGATTAAAGGGTCAAAGATAGGGGCATTCTGATGTTAATTTAGAAATAGGATTGTTTCTCCCTTTTCATTTGTGTGAATATGGATCACCCATGGTTAGGGTTTAGTGAGGGTTTGAAATGGATCTTAAATTGTTGGGTTTAGAGGAGGCATTCTAATGTTTGGGAAGTAGCAAAAGGTAATATTGTACGTTGTGGATATATTTTATTCAAGGTGTTATTATTGTTATTGTTATTGTTATTATTGTTGTTGTTATTGTTATTGTTATTGCTATTATTGTTGTTATTATTGTTGTTGTTGTTGTTGTTGTTACTATTATTATTATCATTATTATTATAATTGTTGATGTTGTTGTTGTTGTTCTTGGTGTTATTATTATTATTATTATGGGAACCTCTTCCCATTTATGATAAAGTGTATCTTTACCCCTATAGTAGATAATCTCTATCCCTATAAGTAAAGATAAGACATATCTCTATCTTATAGGTAAAAGATAAGATGTATGCCTATCTTATAGGTAAGAGATATATTATTTGTCTGTCCCTTAGATAGGAGATAAACATTTGCTTATCCTATAGGAATGATATAAAATGTATGTCTACTCCTTAGGTAAGAGATTATTGCTCTTAATGTGGATTGAGTGTCACATATTGATGTGTTGCTTTTCTTTATAATGCATTGAAGTGAACCTATGTGATTAATCTATCTTATGATCACTTAAGGGTAGACTGAGATTGTAGTGAGAAGTGTGGGGAAAATCTATAGGTTTATAGAACCTTAATCCGCATCACCTATTTGTTGCCTCTCACTTAGGGAGTGCAAGCCTCACTGAACGAAAAAGAGGGTTTAGAGACTAGGGTAAGTCTCTGGAAGATTTTTCGCTTAGCAAGGCCCTTTCTTGCTTAGCAAAAAATAAGACAAAAAGTAGGGCAAGTCCTTGAAGCAAGACCACTTAGCAAGGCAATGTCTCATTTAGCGAAAAAGATGAGATCAAAGATTGGGCAAGTCCCTAGAACAATAACCGCTTAGCGAGGCCATATCTTGCTTAGCGAAAAGTTAGATAGAGAATGAAAGTGAGCCTTGGGAGCAGATTTACTTAACAAGTGCAAAGCGTTGCTTAACAAAAAATGGAAGAGAGAGCAAAGTAAGTCCTTAATGGTTGTGCTACTTAGCGAGAAGTGTCCTCATTGAGTGAGCAACATGTGTCTCGCTAAGCGAGACATATCCTTATTAAGTAAAAGCATGACGCAAAGCAAAAGATACAACTTATGTATGTCATATGTAATGTGATTGCTTTACGAAATGTGTGCCATATTATGTCATATGTATGTCATATGAGATGCCTAAATGCTATGAAATGTATCATAAGAAGTGACAAATGTTAAGATGAGGGGCCTAGCTAAGAGAGGTAGGACCCTACTTGAGAGTTGTCCAATGGGACCATGAGCATTGTTTATGTTATCATGCATCATAACATTTAAGCTATGTGATAAAGGAAAGTATGTGGGAATTTGGCTAGTGAAGGCCATGAAGGGTTATTTAATCCTGGCCTTGGGGTGATGATACTTGGTGTGGAAACTCTAGTGGCTCATGCTGATCCCATGGAGTCGGAGCGCACTGGCAAAATGGGTAACCCTGACTAGTTGTAGGAGAATATCATTCTAGTTGAGAGTGCAAAAGCCATAGGCATTAGTATGCTGATGACGCTTCTTAAAAAGTTAAGAAAAAGCTATATAAAAAGAAGGAAATGATTAAAAATAGATAAAAATATTTTACTTTTAGTATTTGTGAATAAATAAGCTCATGAAGAATCATTTCCACATATTTATAAGTAATAAGAAAACTCTTGCATCTAGCATTGCAATATACGAAATGCTAGATGGAGTCTTGCGTTACGTGAAGCCTAGCAGCCACTCTTCAAAGGAAGCCTAGCGTTGGATGCTGGGATTTTGCTGTAGACGCCAAGTCAGATGCTAAAAGTATTGGATCTCTCAAGTGGACTAGCGTCTAAGACGCCAAATAGATTAGATATGCTACATTGGATGCTAAAGCATCAATTCCTCACGAATAGATTAATGTTCGATACGTCGTTTAGCCTGTCCACCATTTTTTACAATCAATGTCCTAAACTCTTGGTGTAACACTAGTGTTTTTCCTAATCTTTGATTCAGTGATTTGAATAATTAAAAGCGAAATTAAATTTAATTCCTGTAATAAAAATGTAATAAATAAGTGGTATTTATGCATTGGTAGTAATTTCATGTTTTATTGTTCCATGTTAAGTTGTCTTGGAAGCCCAAGTTTTGAATTGTGGGAATTGACAAAATATCGCTTGAGCTAGATATCTCCGTTGGTGGAATATCAATTGGTTTAGTGATGAATTGTGGTGTTGGGCCAGATTTAGGCCTTAAAGTGTTAGTAGGTGGTTATTGGGAAAAGTTGTTCAATTTGTATGAAAGAAATTTTCTATAGTTGTGCACAATTGAATAATGGACTCTATGTCCTTGATCTAAAAATACCCATCTATAACATTAATACAAAGAGGATAAAATCAAATGATTTGAATCTATCTTTTCTTTGGCATTGTGGCTTAGGACATATAAACGAGAAACGTATTTCCAAACTCCATCATGATGGATACTTGGACTCTTTTGATTATGAATCATTTGAGATATGCGAGTCTTGTTTATTAGGGAAGATGACAAAGGCCCCTATTCACGGGATAAGGTGAAAGGGTGAGTGATCTTCTAGGACTCATACATAGTGATGTATGTGGGCCCATAGGCAAAATGGCAAGGGTTGGTTTTCAATACTTCATCACTTTCACTGATGACTACAGTAGATATGGATTTGTGTATCTTATGAAACACAAGTCAGAATCCTTTGATAAGTTCGAAGAATTCAAGAATTAAGTACAAAACCAACTAGGCAAAAATTATTAAGATACTTCGATTAGATCAAGGTGGAGAGTACTTAAGCCTACAATTTGATGACTATCTAAAAGAGTATAGGATTATATCTCAACTCACTCATCTTGGAACGCCATAGTGGAATGGTGTTTCAGAAAGAAGGAATCAAACACTGTTAGATATGGTTCGATCTATGATGAGTCATTCAGACCACCTTGACTCCTTTTGGGAGCATTGTTGACAACAGCTTTCACACTAAATTGTGTTCCATCAAAAGCTATCATGAAGATACCATATGAGATATAGATTGGAAAACAACCTAGTATGTCCTTCATGAAGATTTGGGGATGTGAGACTTATGTGAAGCGCCTAGTTTTTGGTAAATTAGGACCCAAATTAGATACATGCTACTTTGTGGGATACCCAAAGGAAACTATGGGTAACTACTTTTATAATCCTACCGAAGGCAAAGTGGTTGTCGCACGAAATGTTGTATTCTTAGAAGAAGAATATATATCTAAGGATGTTAGTGGGAAGAAAGTAGAACTTGAAGAAATTCAAGAACCACATAGTAGTCATGAGCTAGCAATAGAACTAGTGCATATACCACAAAGTGCTGTGGAGCTGCACAGTCAAGTAGCACAAGAACCATGAAGGTCTAACAGAATACACCACCAACTTGAGAGATATGGTTTCCTTATCACTCAGCAAGGAGATATATTGCTCATGGATCAAAATGAGCATGTGACCTATCAAGAAGTTATTTCCAGTCCAGGGTTTGAGAAATGGCTTGATGCCATGAAATTTGAAATGGAATCCATGTACACTAATGAGGTATGGACCTTGGTTGATCCACCTGATGGGGTAAAACCTATTAGGTGCAAGTGGGTTCTCAAAAAGAAAACTAACATGGATGATAATGTGAGTACCTTTAAAGCACGATTGGTAGCTAAAGTTTCAAGTAAATTCATGGTGTAGAATATAATGAACCCTTTTCTCCAATAGTTATGCTTAAATCCGTTTGGATCTTGCTTGCTATTGCAGCTTACCACAATTATGAAATCTGGCAAATGGATGTCAAGACTGCTTTCCTTAATGGAAATCTTCTTGAAGATGTGTACATGACATAACTTGAAGGCTTTAATATGCCTGAAAATGCTGGAAAGGTTTGTAAGTTGCAACAGTCCATTTATGGATTGAAGCAAGCTTCTAGAAGCTGGAATCTCCATTTTGATGAAGCTATTAATCAATTTGGTTTCATTAAAAATGAACATGAACCTTGTGTCTACAAAAAGGTTAGTGACAAGCATAATAGCAGTTTTTGGTATTGTATGTAGATGACATACTACTCATAGGAAATGATATTCCTACACTTCAATCTGTAAAGATGTGGTTGGAAAGTTGTTTTTCCATGAAAGATTTAGGCGAAGAAACCTATGTATTAGGTATAAGGATCTATAGAGATAGATCACAAAGAATGCTTGGCCAAAGTTAGAGTACATATATTGACAAAGTATTAAAACGGTTCAATATGCAAGATTCCAAGAAAGGTTTTCTACCTATGTCACATTGCATAAGCTTATCCAAAGCTCAATCTCCTTCCATTAAGGAAGAAAGAGATCGTATGAGCAAGATTCCATATGTATTCACTATCGAATCTATCATGTATGCCATGTTATGTACTCAACCAGATATTTTGTATGCTTTGAGTATGACGAGTAGGTACCAATCAAATCTCGGTGCAAGTCACTGAACTACAGTTAAGAACATCCTTAAGTACTTCAGAAGAACTAAGGATTTGTTTTTGGTTTATGGAGGTGCAGAAGAACTAAGTGTAAGAGGTTACATTGATGCAAGCTTCCAAACTGACAAAGATGACTCAAGATTGTAATCAGGTTATGTTTTTTGTTTGAATGGTGGTGCTGTGAGTTGGAAAAGTTCAAAGCAAGACACAGTTGTTCATTTTACGATAGAAGCTGAGTATATTGCTACCTCAAATGTTGCAAAAGAGGTTGTTTGGATGAAGAAGCTCATCAGTGAGCTTAGTGTGGTTCCTAGCATTGAGGACCTTGTTAGTCTCTATTGTGATAATAATGGCACAATTGCTAAAGCTAAGGAACCCAGATCACATCAAAGATCCAAGCAAATACTTAGGTGTTTCCATGTCATTTGAGAGATCATCGACAGGGGAGATGTGAAAATATCTAAAATGCATATAGATGATAATGTTGCAGACCTCTAACTAAACCTCTTGCACAGTAGAAGCACGAAGGACACACTAGATCATTAGGCATTAGAAACATGTATGAGTGGCTTTAGTGCAAGTAAGAGATCATAGTTGCATAGTTGGTGTATACACTAGAGACTTATATGTATTAGACATATGTCTTTTTTGTGTTATATATATAATGAAGAGGCATTTTAGTATTATACTTATTTGCGTATAATTTTGTCCTTAGAATAGCAAATACAACTTTGTAGGACATTAAGTGGATGACTTGATTGTGAGATTCTACTTAGTGCTATTCTTGAAATTGTCCCTAGTCAAGTATTAATAATTGGACAATATTAATACATTAAGACTAGTACATTAATGGACTGATGATCACATCTCACAAATCATGAATATGAGATATTAAGTTCATGCGTTGATACATATTAGGAGTAATGATGTACTAGATTGACCCACATTGAGAATGTTACATGGATTGTTACACTAAAGTCATAAACGATTCTCAAAGTGATAATTGTATGGAATCCTTTGACCTGAAGTCACTACAATTCTTACATGGGGAACTCTATGTTTTAATGCAGTCAAACATCATTTGTAACAAGGTGATTATAAAGATTGCAATTGGACATGGAATGAATTATGTTGAAGAATGTGAGTGATGTAGATGGGATTTGTCCCTCCTATGTAACAAGAGTGATATCTATGGGACCACTTGATAGAGTAAGACCAATAAATCCATGGCCATCCTTAAAAGAATAAATATGAGATATTTATCATAGTAAAGTCTTTTCAGGTATCAAGAAATAGAATTGAACTATACAAGGATGACAAATTCCATGCCTTGTGTCCAATTAGATATTCGGACAAAGGGATTAACCATACAAATTAATTATCATGGAAAGGTTATGTCATTTCATTGGCATTCTCAATATTGGGTAATAGTAATGTATTGCTAGATACCGCTCATTATTATCAATATTAAATATTCTGGTGCAAGTGGGAGATTGTTGGTATATGCATTAGATATTTAATATTGAAGCCCTTATTAAGAGAACCTATAAGGTCGCACTTTTAAGACAAGCCCACTAGGAATAAAATTTGGTTGGACCAGAACTATTTTAATGGGTCAATTCATTAAAATTGAGCCATTATGAATGACGCATATACCAACAAATGAAAATCTTCTTGAAGATGTGTGCATGACCAAACCCAAAGGCTTTAATATGCCTGAATATGCTAGAAAGGTATGTAAGTTGTAACAGTCTATTTATGGATTAAAGCAAGCTTCTACAAACTAGAATCTTCATTTTAATGAAGCTATTAAATAGTATGGTTTCATTAAAAAGTTAGTGACAACATAGTAGTATTTCTAGTATTGTATGTACATGACATACTCCTCATGGGAAATAACATTCCTACACTTCAATCTATAAAGATGTCGTTGGAAAGTTGTTTTTTCATGAAAGATTTAGGCGAAGCAACCTATGTATTAGGTATAAGGATCTATAGAGATAGATCATAAAGAATGCTTGTCCTAAGTCAGAGTACATATATTAACAAAGTATTGAAATGGCTCAATATGCAAGATTCCAAGAAAGGTTTTCCACCTATGTCACATGGCATAAGCTTATCCAAAGCTTAATCTCCTTCCACCAAGGAAGAAAGAGATCGTATGAACAATATTTCATATACCTCAACTATCGGATCTATCATGCATGCTATGTTATATACTCGACCAGATATCTCGTATGCTTTGAGTATGATAAGTAGGTACCAGCCAAATCCTGGTGAAGGTCATTGGACTACGGTCAAGAACATCCTCAAGTACTTGAGAAGAACTAAGGATTTGTTCTTGGTTTATGGAGGTGAGGAAGAGCTAAGTGTAAGAGGTTACATTGATGCAAGCTTCCAAACTGACAAAGACAACTCAAGATCGCAATCAAGTTATGTTTTTTGTTTGAATGGTGGCATTGTGAACTAGAAAAGTTCAAAGCAAGACACAGTTGCTGATTCTACGATAGAAGTTAAGTATATTGCTGCCTCAAATGCTACAAAAAGAGGCTATTTAGATGAAGAAGTTCATCAGTGAGCTTAGTGTGGTTCTTAACATTGAGGACCCTGTTAGTCTCTACTGTGACAATAGTGAAGTAATTGCTCAAGCTAAGGACCCAGATCACATCAAAGATCTAAGCATATACTTAGGCGTTTCCATCCATTCGGGAGATCATCAATAGAGGAGATGTGAAAATATGCAAAGTGCATACAGATGATAATGTTGTAGACCTACTGACTAAACCTCTTGCACAGCAGAAGCATGAGGGGCATACTAGATCATTAGGCATTAGAAACATGTTTAAGTGACTCTAGTGCAAGTGGGAGATCATAATTACATAGTTCATGTATGCATTAGAGACTTATGTGTTACACATATGGCATTTTCGTGTTATATATATATATATATATATACATGTTAAACAAAAGGGTTGGATCCAAGAGGGGGGGAGGGGGTGAATTGGATCTTTCAAAAATTTCAAGAATTCCCAATTTCTTTTCAATAATGAATAACTAGATTTTTCAAAACTTTGAATCTTATTGATTTGGTTATACAAATGAAATAGAATTAGATCAAGTTATCTTGAACTTTTCTCTGCAAAGAGCCTTATGATTTTAAATGCAAGTGATCAAGATTTAATATGCTAGCAAAAGGATAGAGGAAAGAAAAGAGACGAAACAAGATTTATACTAGCTCGATCACCACCACTGTGATCTACATCCAGTTTTCAATCAAACCGATTGGTGTTATCACTAAGTAATTCAAATGTTTATAAACACTATGCACAAACACAAGAATTACTATCAAACAAATCACACAATCAAGTTTCTTGAACCCTATCAAGAAAAACTTGAAACCTTTCTTGTGGAACCTTACCACAAGGAAGATAAGAGAGACACCCTTTCAAGAACGAAAATCAAATTAAAAGAAGGTTAGATATCACCTTAGTTTGTGATAGATGAAAAACAATGAAGAACCAATCAACTTTACCCAAGTAAAGACTTTTCTTTATTCTCAAGATTGATCCATGATGAGCTCTTTGATCTTTGATCTAAAACTTGTAGTGGAGTAGAAGAATAATATCAATTCTCTCTAGAAAAGCTCTCTCTCAATTTTAGAAAAATGAATTTGTAAAAGTGTTGTGAAGTGATTTTAAAGACTCACAAAGGTTCATTTTGTATAGAGAGTTTACTGATATAACTAGTTATTTAAACTTGTAATTAGTTATTTTGTTATTTGAAATCTGGAAAATGAACTTTGAATGGGTTTAACTAGTTATTTCCATTTATAACTAGTTAAAACAGAGCCCATTCGAATTTGCCTTTACTAGAATAACTGGTTACATAACTTTGTAACTAATTATTTTCATATAGGACAAAACAGCTTTATATTATGTAACTAGTTACAGAATTATGTAATTGGTTAATGCTAAAATAACTGATTACATAATGTTGTAACTAATTAAAACAGAAAACATGTAACTGATTACATATTGATTTAACTAGTTAAAACAATGTATATTTTCACTGTTTACACGAAAGTAAACAATTTTAATCGATTACAAAGCTAACTTAACCGATTAAATGGTTCTTTAATATAGGATTGAATTGTTCTATGGTTTTAATACAATGACTTTCACTTCTTATCAATTTAAAACTTAGTTTTATCCAATTTTGGACTTATAAAAAATATATTTTCCACTTTGTTAACCTTTAATTCTTAAATCTTGAGCTCATTTCCATCAAACCATTAAGGATAGAGATAAATCATGCAAGACCACACATACACACACATGCATAAACACACATTACAGCTTTGCACTCATCAAGAGGCTAAATCATCAAAACTATATTAATTTTCCTTCGGGCAAGAGTAATCTTCTTCTTGCTTCTTCAATCTCCCCCTTTTTGATGATGACAACCACTTGATAACTTGTGTGTCATGGTGTGTTCAAGTTGTCTTCATGATTTAATTCCTGCAATTTTGTAAAACATACCCTTCTCCCCCTTTGGCCATCATCAAAAATATAAAACCAAAATGAAGTATGGAAAGCCAAAAAGAAATAGGAAGGATAGCTAGTGCAACAAATACTATTATTAAACAAGGGTAAACTTCATTAAAGTAGATCATAGAAATACATTACAACATATTAAAGAAAAACAAACAACAAGGATAAACATAAGGATAAGATTTAATACAGACCAACATAAAATGCATAATAAGCACAACATAAGCAACATCAAATTAAAGCAATCCTAATGCTAAACAAATCATTCTAGCATTAAATAAGAGTTGTGCATATTTATTCCCCCCAAGTGTTATCATTTTTCTTGGGTGTTTAGAGGAATTTCTAGAGGAAGACATGGTGGTGTAATGGAATTTGGATAAAGAAAGATGCAAATTCTAGTGATTTTTCAAGTTTCAAGCATGAACATGTATATAGAACAACCAAGTAGCAAGCAAAAAAAAATTCATTTCAGATTTGTAGAGTAATATTCACGTGAATCTTAGGTGTGGGTTGTGCGTGAATGTTAGTCAAAGATTTTAAGAATCTTTGTGTAGAACTTTGAGTGATTCCTTCACTCTTGATTGAAGAAACAAACAAAGAAGAATCAAAATAATCAATTACAAAGGTGCCATTTTCGTTTTTGGTACACCAGCTGAAATAGTCAGTTAAGAATGCATTTAACCAGTTAAAATAGTGAGCAAATCATGTGCAGTGATCAAAAACATAATTGGTTACAACTATATGTAACTAGATATGTTATAGCTTTTTATTTTGTGTCTTTTGAGTCATAAAAGCTGCATGAAATAACTGGTTACATATATATGTAACTAGTTAAAGCCGAAAGCTTGCTAAACGTTTTAAAGAGTTGGACAAAAATAACCAATTACATAAAGCAGTAATCAGTTATTCTAGAGAGCAATGAAAAACATAGAGGGGTTGTATGAAAAAAATAATCAGTTACATAAACTTGTAACTTATTCTAGCAACAAGCAACACGTGAATTAGGTGCTGGAATGGAATAATCAATTACATAAACCTGTAATTGGTTATTCCAGCAAGCCGTCCATGAAAATTGGTGCATGAATTTTGAAATTAATGGGTTACAAAGTGCTGTAACAGGTTATTTGTGACAGCATACTGCACTTTTTAAAAAAAATTCTGCAGCAAATAACTAGTTGCTAGGTGTTGTAATTAGTTAAAGCAGTGAGCCAATTATATGTGTAAGTGAGACAACTCAAAAATAACTAGTTATAGGCTTTATAATTGGTTATTTGTGACAGTAAAGTGCACTTTTACACTAAAATACTGCAACAATTTACAAGTTATTTATGCATTTAACTAGTTACATACAACTTGATATGAGTATTAATTACAAAGTAACTAATTGAATCTACTCTAAACCACTTAGTCAAGGATCAAAATGCACAAATTAATCAATTAAAACACACTTTAATCAATTACTTACTTGTTAACTTCAAACTTTAAAATATTTTTCTCTAACATTCATGCTTCTTTCTCATTCAAAAACTAAGAATCCACACATAAGAACACAATTTATGAACTTAGTTGTAAGTGTAATGCACTAAGGCAAATTTATGTATGATATCAATTTATGTATGAAACTTATCTAATAGTTTCTAGTATGCATGTATGTATCTAAGAATCAAACACATAAATTTCTCAAAGCAATAGAAACTTTCACAAATACTCAAACAAATCTAGCATTTAAAAACACACAAATGCACACATAAAAAGTTTCAAACATGAATTTAGAGTGACTAACTAACACTAGACTCATCGAGGATGCCTAATTCATTTCTTATTAGGTAGAATCTTACTCTTGGAAGAAGTTTAGTGAATATATCTGCAAGTTGCCTATTTGTATCAACAAATTCGAATACACAATCCCTTTCTATGCCACAACCACACATCATTTTAATTTCATTTGATGCATTTGTAGTTATCATACAATATTCTGAATTAAAGACTACTTTAAAACCTTTATCACACAATTGACTAATACTGAGCAAGTTGTGTTTTAGACCTTCAACATATAGCACATTTTCAATCAAGATGTATGAAGGGTTTCTAATATTACCAACACCAAGAATCTTTCCTTTGTTGTTATCACCATAAGTCACATATCCATCTTGTCTTGAGGAAAAACTTGAGAACTTAGTGACATCTCCACTCATGTGTCTTGAACAGCCACTATCTAAGTACCACATTGAATTTCGGGCTTTCAAGCACACCTACAAAACAAGATTAAGATAGAATTTTTGGTCCCCAACTTTTATTGGGTCCTTGAATGTTAGTAGGAGTCTTAGTTCCTTTAGGAATCCACATGTACTTGCCACTAGGAATGCAAACATTTTTAATGTAACATGAAGATGTTGTATGGCCTTTCCTACTACAATAAAAGCAGGTCACAAATGGATAGCTAGTGGCCTTTCTAAAGCTGAAAAAGTTCTTATAAGATTTTTGTTGAGTTTCAAAATTGTAACCAATTCCAGCTTTATCAAAGACACACTTTTGTCTACCAAGTAAGATATCCAAGTTTGCTTTTCCTTTTGTGAACTTTGCAAGAGTCTCCTTGAGATACTCATTTTCAGTTTTAAGACTAATGCAAATTTCACAATCTAAGACTTTAAGAGAGGATGAAGATGCACAATTACATGCAGAGTTTTTGTAAATCGTTTCCATGGTTGCATGCTCTAATTTGAGATCATCCAACTCTTTTTGCAACTTAGCTAACTGTGATTCATATAGCTTAATTTTGCTTTTAAGCCTATTATTTGAAATTCCTAACTTTTGAGCCTGTTCATGCATCTCTAAGAATGCTTCATGCAATTTATCATAGCTAGAGGAGGTTTCAAAATCAAAATCACTTACAACGCTTTGCTCATCATAGCTTGTCATTAGACATAAATTGGCTTCTTCATCCGCTTCAAATTCACTTGAAGAGCTCATGTCATTTTCATCCTATGCTATGTAGGCTTTTCTAACTTTGCTTGGTTTCTTAGGCTTTTTCTCTCCCCCTTGATGTTTCTTTAAGTAAGTTGGACAGTCCGCTTTGATGTGTCCTTGTCCTCCACATTCAAAGTAAGTATAATTTGAAGGAGTTGCCTCATTCTTCTTAGTGACTTTCTTGAATACAGAGTTTCCATTTCTACTCTTCTTCTTCTTCATGAATTTGCTGAATTTCTTTACCAGTGGAGTCAAATTCTCATTGTTCGAATCATCCGAGCTTGAGCTATTGCACTTGTCATCTTCTGCTTTTGATGAGGAAGCCTTGAGTGCTATGCCTTTCTTCTTCTTGTCAGTTTCTTCTTCATGAGCCAGGCGATGAAGCTCAAGTTCATGCTCCCTAAGCTTTCCAAATAATGCAGCAAGTGTCATGGTTGTAAGATCTTTGGATTCTGCAATTGCTGTCACCTTTGGTTGCCAAGATCGATTGAGACATTTGAGTACTTTTACATTCAGCTCTTCCCTGTCAAATTGCTTACCAAGACCAGTTAAGTGATTAACAATATGTGTAAACCTTTTTTGACCATCAGAGATAGATTCACCATTATTCATGCGAAACATCTCATACTCTTGAACTAATGTATGCTTTTTAGCTCTTTTAACATCATTAGTTCCTTCATGAGTAACTTACAAATCATCCCACATTTCTTTTGCAGTTGAACATTGAGATACTCTAAAGAACTCATCAAGAGTTAATGCAGAGGTTATTATGTTCTTTGCTCTTAAATTGTATTGAGCTTTTCTCTTTTCTTCTTCAGTCCACTCAGTCCAATGCTTTATTACTTGTTCTCCTTTTTCCTCATGTTTAGGAACATATGGTCCATTTTCTACTGCATCCTATATAGCCACATCAATCGATTCAATAAAGATTTTCATACGAACTAGGTATAGTTTTCACCATTGAAAATAGGGGGTCTATTAATCGAACCACTTTCACCGGAATGGACTTGATTTCCAACCATTTTAAAAAGAAATCTTGAAGTAACTGTCAAGAACCTTGCTCTGATACCAATTGTTAAACAAAAGGGTTGGATCCAAGAGGGGGTGAATTGGATCTTTCAAAAATTTTAAGAATCCCCAATTTCTTTTCAATAATGAATAATTAGATTTTTCAAAAACTTTGAATCTTATTGATTTGGTTATACAAATGAAATAGAATTAGATCAAGTTATCTTGAACTTTTCTATGCAAAGAGCCTTATGATTTTAAATGCAAGTGATCAAGATTTAATATGCTAGCAAAAGGATAGAGGAAAGAAAAGAGACGAAACAAGATTTATACTAGTTCGATCACCACCACTATGATCTACATCCAGTTTTCAATCAAACTGATTGGTGTTATCACTAAGTAATTCAAATGTTTACAAACACTATGCACAAACACAAGAATTACTATCAAACAAATCACACAATCAAGTTTCTTGAACCCTATCAAGAAAAACTTGAAACCTTTCTTGTGGAACCCTACCACAAGGAAGATATGAGAGACACCCTCTCAAGAATGAAAATCAAATTAAAAGAAGGTTAGATATCACCTTAGTTTGTGATAGATGAAAAACAATGAAGAACCAATCAACTTTACCCAAGTAAAGACTTTTCTTTATCCTCAAGATTGATCCATGATGAGCTCTTTGATCTTTGATCTAAAACTTGTAGTAGAGTAGAAGAATAATATCAATTCTCTCTAGAAAAGCTCTCTCTCAATTTTAGAAAAATGAATTTGTAAAAGTGTTGTGAAGTGATTTTAAAGACTCACAAAGGTTCATTTTGTATAGAGAGTTTACTGATATAACTAGTTATTTAAACTTGTAATTAGTTATTTTGTTATTTGAAATCTGGAAAATGAACTTTGAATAGGTTTAACTAGTTATTTCCATTTATAACTAGTTAAAACAGAGCCCATTCGAATTTGCCTTTACTAGAATAACTGGTTACATAACTTTGTAACTAGTTATTTTCATATAGGACAAAACAGCTTTATATTATGTAACTAATTACAGAATTATGTAATTGGTTACTGCTAAAATAACTGATTACATAATGTTGTAACTAGTTAAAACAGAAAACATGTAACTGATTACATATTGATTTAACTAGTTAAAACAATGTATATTTTCACTGTTTACATGAAATTAAACAATTTTAATCGATTACAAAGCTAACTTAACCGATTAAATGGTTCTTTAATATAGGATTGAATTGTTCTATGGTTTTAATACAATGACTTTCACTTCTTATCAATTTAAAACTTAGTTTTATCCAATTTTGGACTTATAAAAAATATATTTTCCACTTTGTTAACCTTTAATTCTTAAATCTTGAGCTCATTTCCATCAAACCATTAAGGATAGAGATAAATCATGCAAGACCACACACACACACACATGCATAAACACACATTACAGCTTTGCACTCATCAAGAGGCTAAATCATCAAAACTATATTAATTTTCCTTCGGGCAAGAGTAATCTTCTTCTTGCTTCTTCAATATATATATATATATATAGTTAAAGAGGCATTTTAGTATTATACTTATTTGTGTATAATTTTTTCCTTAGAATAACAAATACAACTTTGTAGGACATTAAGTGCATGACTTGATTGTGAGATTCTACTTAGTGCTATTCTTCAAATTGTCCCTAGTCTAGTATTAATAATTGGACAATATTAATATATTAAGACTAGTACGTTAGTGGATTAATGATCACTTCTCACAAATCAGGAAAATGAGATATCAAGTCCATGCGTTGGTACACATTAGGAGTAATGATATACTAGACTGACCCACATTGAGAACATTACATGGATCATTACACTAAAGTTATAAACGGTTATCAAAGTGATAATTGTAAAGAATCCTTTGACCTGAAGTCACTACGATTCTTACATAAGGAACTCTATGTTTTAATGTAGTCAAATGTCATTTGTAACAAGGTGATTATAATGATTGCAATTAGACATAGAATGAATCATATTGAAGAATATGAGTGATGTAGATGGGATTTGTCCTTCCTATGTAACAGGAGTGATATCTGTGGGGCTATTTGATAGAGTAAGACTGATAAATGCATGGCCATGCTCAAAAAAGGATAAATATGAGATATTTATCATAGTCAAGTCTTCTCAGGTATCAAGAAATAGAATTAGACTATTCAAGGATGACAAAGTCCATGCCTTGTGTCTAATTACATATTTGGACAAAGGGATGACCTTTATGAATTAATTATCATGGATATGTTATGTCAATTCGCTGGCATTCTCAATATTGGGTGATAGTGATGTATTGCTAGATACCGCTCATTATTATCAATATTAAATATTTTGGTGCAAGTGAGAGATTGTTGGTATATGTACTGGATATTTAATATTGAGGCCCATTTTTAAGAGAACCTGTGGGGTCGCACACTTAAGACAAGCCTACTAGGAATAAAAATTTGGTTGGTCTAATGGGCCAATTCGTTAGAATTGAGCCCATTATGAGTGACGCCCCTCTAATCCTAATTACCTCCTATTAATAAGCGCTATAGGAGATGTGGCCGTATTGGATATTGTGAAAAAAATTAGGGTTAGCGTTCACTTCTTTCTGATTGCGACTAGCACAACAAACGAAGAGGAATCCTAATGTGCGCGTGGATATGCGTGCTTGTTTGTGTGCACACCTATAGAGATGTTGCTCACTTGCTTCGTTTAGTGAACAAAAAGGTAACTCCTTACTCTATGTTATATTGTCTTGATTCGTGCCGTTTGTTTGAACAATAAGGAGACAAACATTATTAGTTTCGCTGAATTGTCCCATGTCTCGATCCATCAGATTCTACCAAAATCAGGATTATCATGTGAACTAATAGTGTAGTAGTATTGTAAGGACCTAGCTTGTTGGGATTAGAATTTAACTAGTTTTCATTTGAGATTTGAAAACTAAAACTTCTTTTTCTTCAAATTAGTGAAAACATGGGAAAATTTTTCATGTTTATTGTAAACCTATGTAGTTATTTCATAAAGCATAGAACCTATAGCCAAAAACACAATTTACAACACCTTCACATAGGGAAATGAATAAAATTTGGCCATGCAAGATGACTGTGTCCGTAGGTACCCAATAGATAGTTGATATGTACAAAATTGTAATTCAGCCTGATCAAGCAAGTGAGTATAATACTCAATAATCGAAAATGTAAAACAAACTACTTTAAAAATAAAGCTTCTATCCATTAGTACCTGATAGCAGTCGTATACAGGGTATTAGGAGTTGGATTGCAAAAATATTAAAAGCATAACTAAGGTTCCATACACACATCCAAGTAGAGTAAAAGTTATTACAGGTTTATCAAATTCAGAAATAAATGCCTAAAACACATGAGTATAGTTATCCAGTGAAACTACAAAATCCTATTCTGACAACCAATGACTAAACCATGGCACACTGACATATTTGGCTTACCCAACTAATTAAGACCTCTAACTTTATCACTAGCTCTACTGACTATGAGAGCAACCATTTTGACCCACATGACAGAACACGCCAAGGTCACCAACATAAAGGGAACCATTAAAGGAATCCCCATCATTTATACCACCATCCTTATTAGTTCCAATCTGAACTGTAGTCTCAGTGGTGTCTCAAGATACTCCTTGGGGACTGGTAGTCCTAGGGAAGGTAGTCCCATGATGTGTGGTAGACTTCCTAGTAGTCATTCTCATCTTAGGCCCCTTGGGTCTAAGGTTTAGGGGTACATGTGGTTCTCAAAGGACAAAACCTGTCACTAGCAAAGTCACTTGGGTAGTCACAACAGGGGGTGAAACTACCTTATAACTACTAACGGGGAATCTAAACTTGGGCATATGAGGGTCATCAGGTCCTGAGGAGACCAACCCTTCTACCACTAGAAAGACAGTCCTAGACATACTGCTACTCACGTCCTTTAGCCTGGGGATAACCCCACTGGATCAAACATTCTTGGTAGCAACTCTATCTTCTTGCTCTCCATGTTCTGTGTGACACCCTTTAGCCCAAAGCTAATTATTAAATAAAAATTACGAAAATATAATATACTCTTCATTTGCAAAATAAAACGGTAATTTAGAATCTTTTTCTTCACACAATAAAGGACATCACATGCACAACTCACATTTACTAAAATTCCATAAGATACTTTACTGATTAACCAAAATATGGTATCCCACAGTTGGCTATACAAGTCTTTGGAAAATAAACCAATTTAAATAAGAAATCAATGCTTCTTATATAAAACATAAACACTTCAATACATGAGTACCCAATGTATCTTACAAGACTTAATAATAACCCTTAACATAACAACTAGGCCTCACATAGGAGGTTATTAATTATAAACAAGAAACTGGAATTCTTAAACAAAAATAATAAAGCTATAAGACTATAAGTTATGTCATGTGCTTCCTTTCTTATTGCTCTCTACTCTGCTTAATTTGAAAACATGAAACTTAAACTAATGAGATCACAGTCTCAATGAGTGCCTTAGGGACACCACAACACCATATAGAACACATATAATATACATTTTCATCTTTAATAGTTAATCATGATATCTAAGGCACATAAACATTCATGTCATTCTTAAGAGATCACGATTTATACATAAGACATAGAACATGTAATTCACTCTATAGTACACCATTAGAAACAATAATCATATCATTAGTAGGATGCACAAGTGAATGCAATGTTCCTCTATCTTTACTTTATATGCATGTGGTACCAATACTATCATTGGGAAGTAGCCCATCAAAGGAGTGCAACCCTTTGTGGTTACCTCCAACTAAGCATTCTCAACTAGCATTATGTCCTCAGGTGACTAGTTAGGGTTGCTAAGCTTTGCACAGTACGCCCCAACATCATAGGATCAACATGAGTCATTAGGGTTTCCCTATAGAGAAACCCCTAAGGCTGAGCTGACAACCCCTTAAGGCCTCCACCATTTGGCTCATAATACTTTCCCCCATTACAAAATCTCAATGTCATGATGCATGTCTCATACATATAATACACACAAATGTCCCTCTAGACTTCTCTTTACAAAACGAGTGAGTGTAACATCCCCAATTTTGGGTAATAGAAATCAAAATATAATTATTGTCTAGAATGCCTATAGGTTTTGTAATTGATTAAAATGAGCTACTAGGGTTGGTTTTTCACACCAAGTTAGGAAAAAAATTAATTAATTGATTATTTTGAGTTTTAGGGGCTATTTTATTGATCCTGGTTTTGCAATAATTGATTACAAAGGTTGGTAATCGATTATCTTTAGCAAAAAATGATCACTAGTGCATTTCTACTAAAAACAATTGATTATCATATCCTAGAGTGCGAATTAGGCAAACTAGTATTCATAAGAGTTGTAGCCTTATCTATTAGCTAATTAATGGCTTTGGTTTCACCTAAAAATAATGTTTATAACTCAAGATATGGTCAAATTAGTGAACAAAGGTGAAACTGTCAGGATTTGGAAAAAATTTCATGTTTTTCTCCATGATTTTAGGCATAATATACGATCAAACCAAGTTTTAAGGTCAACATAAAAGTTGTAGATAATATTCTTAGCTTTAAAATGAGATAAAGATAAACTTGATTGGGTTAGTATAACTCTAAATATCATGTTTACACTCTATAGAGGTCATAGACGTGTAACAAGAAATGAAGAAGACAATACACAAGAACTTAAGAAATGAGATACAGACCACAATATCAAGTAGATGGTTATTATAATAGATAAATAGTATAGAATTAGGATGGATTGATTTATGTACAGTGTAGTTGAATGTCAAAGGAGATTCCCTTTTAAAGTGGAGATTTTTGGATGATCTTTACTTGTTAGCTATATAAGTGATGAATAAAGCTTATGTAGTGTTGTTAATGCTTGTGAATTAAAAAACGCTCTCTTTAAATATACAGTGTCTAAATAAATAGCACTTTTTCTATAACAATTTTTGGCATAGTATGAATTGAACGTTGATAAATTGAATTGTTATTAAAAGCTGCATGCATTCATGCATGATTCCATAATTGAAGAAGTGACGATGTGTTGGGAAACACAGACTAAAACAACAGCGACAGAAAGCTTTTCCATCACCAAATCCTTAGGAAAGAACATAAAACTGTGATATAGAGTTTACCTCTTGGAGTGTGAAGCTGTCATCAATCGTAGCCTAACAAACTTGAACTGAGCCTTTACTGTGTCCACATGAGTAGATTCCTCTTCCGTCTCATGATAGAGGAAGAGAGGGCAATACTAGTTGTGCCTTTAGAAATGTCCATAATGGCTAGGGTTTCTAACACACACTAAGTGTAGTATGTGGCTAGTGAAGTGATGTATTTTAGGGCTGATCAGGCGCTACCTACATATAGGAGCTCTTTAGCACTTTTAACCTAGTAGTACCGAGCTCTTACATTAAGAGTCCAGCCCATAAGAAACATGACGTATCGTTTGTCATTTTTTTTACCTTTATCTTTTAAGTGGGCTCATACTTTATAAGCTTAACCTATAAGAAATATTGTAGTCATACTTAATATTTCTTTTCTCCTTTAATATGCTCTATGCAAGTGACCCTTGTAGGTTCTCATTACATTGGAAATAATATTAAATCTTATTTAATATTATAAATAGTGAGCGATATTTAGCAATACATCATTGTTACCCAAGTAATAAGAATGTCTTATGATTTAACATAACCTTCCATGACACATGTTCTCGTGTAACTTAGTCCCTTTGTTCAAATATCACAATTGAACACAAGGCATAAATTGTGTTATCCTTGTATAGTTTTATTTATTTATTTCTTCATACCCGAGAAGACATTAGAATAAATGAGAACGATATCCCACATCAACTCATTTAACACATCCATGTATAACTGTCTTACTCTATCAAAAGGGCCCACAGATATTACTCCTATTACAAAGGAGGGACAAATCCCATCTAGATCACTCATATCCTTTTCACAATTTGTTTTATGTCCAATAACCAGCTTTATAATTGCTTTATCATAAGCAACATTTGATGGCATTAAAACATACAACTCCTTATGTAGGAATCGTAGTGACTTTAGGTCTAAGGACTGTATACACCATAGTCACTTTGAGAATCGCTCATGACATTTTCATAACTCTTCTATGTAGAGTTCTCATAGTGGGTCAATCCAGTACATCTTTACAATTAATCATGTACTTGATATGAAATGACCCGTGATACGTGGTCATCAGTTCACTCACATACTAGTCTCAATGTATTATTATTGTCCACATTGACAATAATACTCGACTAGTGATATTTTTAAGAACAAATTATTCTATGGACTTTATTATGTTCCAATACACACAATAAATTAAATTCCTTATATCATTAATAAATGAACAAAACAAGATACAAATGTAAACTATAAGGTATTGGCCTCTAGGTTTTACACCAACACGATAGACCTCATGATGTGATTGAGCTGGCACATAAGTTAGGAGTCTTTGTAGAGGCCTCAACCTAGTACTGAACAAACCATAGGGCAATGACGATGACCCTTAGGGACAGATGGACGGGTGATCTCATATGGGGCCAAGGTCTTGCAAGCCTTGTGCCATGGAAGCCACTACCCACATACATTCATCTTGACAAACCACTAAAGCTAGTCCATAGATTAGAGTTTTGGCTTTTCCTCAATAGTGTCTAGCATGTGCCATGTTGTTATGAATTAGCAGTCATGTTATACCATTTTGAGGGAAATATCCATGCTAGTTGCTCAAACTATTGTAAATCTTTATAGAGTCGAGTCTGCTTCAAAGCATGGTTATCTATCAGTTGTACATACTTTATATGATTGTTTATGTGAATGGATGAATATTGGCTATTTGTTGAGATATTTTGTTTTTGTTATTATGAATTTAAAATGTATCCATGTTACTTATATGATATGTTGATTTAAGTAAGCTTACCCTCGCATTTTCTTGTTTGACTATGATGATTGTGTCAATGACATGGGAGTAGATGATGAGGCTATGGAAGATTAAGCTACTCATAGCTGATTTTGGAGATGTCATCATAGGAGATGGTGAGGTGTGACTAGTTAGACAAGTCACGATCGTGGATTTAGTGTTGAGAAGTTATCCTCTTATCTTTGCTTCCTTTTGAGATGTATAGTTATGGCTAATTAGGGAGTGTGTTTAATATTTCCTCTCCCCTTTTGATATATATGTGGTTGATGGTGGCACATTAGATTTGATTTCTCCTGCACCTATTTTTCTAACCCTTTTGAAATACTCTCATGCTTATCTCTTTTGTGGGTTGTAATGCCATGAACCATATTTTTTTATTGCTCGTATTTATATGTTGTGATGTGATACAATTAAGATAAACAATGTCGATGTTCAAATAGACGATGCGAAAAATTCCCACGTGTTTTCATAAACAAATTAATAAAAGAGTCTTACAAAATTTAAAATAAAATTACCTTTACAGTGTATTAGTCATTGGTGTCATGTAGCAATAAGGAGTTGTTACACTTGGTCCATTTGGTATAATATGATTGAAAATCTAAAAAGATACTTGTGAATAATTTGATTGATTCATTTGTTGTTGAGGTAGCTTAATTCCACTGAATCTTGTGAATAAATAAAGAAGTATAATTTTACATTAAAACTTTGTACAAATGAATTGATTTTATCAAGCAATGAATTTCCCCACCTTGGGATTCTTTGAGCCTATACAGTGCATATTCTTTGAATGAGTGATTAATCTCAAGAATTTTGTTTTGCATTAGAATTTGCTTTGGTTCTTTTGATTCTCTCATTTTAAATAAATTTTCTAATGAAAGAGACATGTTTTATTTTGAATAGCTTGGGCCAAAAAAGCCTACCCTTGTGCATTTATCCTTTGTTAGCCAATTTTGAGCCTATTATGACCTATTCTTTCTTTGGTTAAGCACTATACTATACCCGATAGACTTGAAAAACCATGAATACCTTTGATTGTTAAGTGGACCTTAAGCTAAAAGCTTGAGTTTGGGGTTGTACATTGGGTTTGTTTGGGGACAAGTAAATGTTTTAAGTTTGGGGTGGGGATACTAGGCAATAAAAATTGAATTGAAATTTTTTTTTGAAAGAAATGAACAATTTATTTGAAAAATAAATTATTGAAAAAAATTAGAAAAATGGTAAGAAAAGAAAATAGGATAAAAGGCCTTGCCATGTTAGGGCAAGGCAAGAATGTTAGATATTGGGGTTAAGCAAAAATCTATGATGGAAAGAAAATTAGGCTAAGGTTCCAAATGCCAATCATGATAGCTTAGATGACTTTCTCATCCACCCTTACCCAAGCCCTATCACAACAAAAAAGAAAAAGAAAAAAAAGAGCTCTTGAAGAAAATTGATTTGATTATTGATAATCCCTAAAACTTTGGCAAACATATGGTAAGGAATGATTTTTCTTGAGATTGGAGTGGAAACATAAGCTCAAACATTTGAGTGAAATATATTGTGCGAGAGACTAAGCTTGACAATTCTTGCTTGATGGATGATTTTGTTTGTTCTTAGTGGTTTTGTATAGTTAGAAATTTCTTTCTTCTTCATATAGAATAGATTCATGAAAAACAAAATATAATGAAAATAAATTTCAATAAAATATTGAATCAATCAAATCATGCACTTGTGCTTATTATTTTGCAATCCCTTCGTGATTGATTGTTTGCTTGAGGACAAGCAAAGTTCTAAGTTTAGAATTGTGATAAATCTTTATTTAGTGAGTTTAGTGCATGATTCCATTATAAAAAGTTAAGAAAAAGCCATATAAAAAGAAGGAATTGATTAGAAATAGATAAAAAGTAGTTTACTTTCAATATTTATAAATAAATAAGCTCGTGAGGAACCTTTTCCACATTTTTATAAGTAAATAAAGTAAAACTCTTGCATCTGGCATTGCAACATATGAGACATTGGAGGATGTCCTACATTATATGAAGCCTAGCAGCAACAATCCAAAGGAAGTATTGGATCTCTCGAGACTAGCTTTTAAGATGTCAGATTGATAGAAGACCCTAGATCGAACGCTAAAGCATCAATACCTAACGGGTAGATTAACGTCCGACACATCATGCAGTGTGTAATTGCTTGAAGCTTATCCACTATTTTTTGCGTTCAACATTCCAAATACCTGGCCAGCGTGGAATGTTGGTGGTAATTTTCTGATAATGTGAAATAGTTATTGCTGATGCATTGGGCCTATTCTAGTTGATATAAAAGCTAATTGCAAGGCTCATTGGGAAAGAGGACATTGGAAGATGCATCGCACCTTCACTCACCTTATTTTTAGATTTTATCATCAATTCAACCATTGGAGCTTCAACCCTTGAAAGAGGATCTTGAAGATTCAGTGTATTCACCATCATCCATATCCATTTCTATCTTTCTTTTGCTTTTTCCTTTCCAATGTTTTGCTAATTACTCATTGTAGTTAGGATTTGACAAGTTTTGTGGGATTCCTTTATATTGACCTTTAGATTTAATGCAATTCCTTGTGTTTATAAGTAATCATCTTTATTTCTCATGTTTCTTACAATTGATCATTTTTGAGATGATTTAGATCGTGTGTAGTTTGAGGAATCATTTATACATGTTTTGATTTGGGTTTGATTACCATGTCTTAAGTTGACTCTAAGAATATCCTTTCATAAAACATGTGTTCTCATGAATTTCGAACTTAATGCTTGAATCAGTTTTCAATGGGTCTATGAAAGTAGGGTGTTGAGATCGATTCATAGTGATTTCTACCCAGGAATTGGGTTGATATACAATTATGAAATTTGAATGTCTAAACCTATTATGGATTGTATTGAATTTAGGGAAAATGCAAAGGATAAAGATAAAATTATCTAAATTCCTAACTACTCTTATCACCAATATAAAATCCTTTTTAAAAAGCCATAAACATAGCACTAGATTTACTTTCATACAATTTATTCTTTGGCATTTGTGATACCTTACTCACCAAGGTTTTTACTACTTATTTGACTAGTGTACTTGCTATAAAAGAGGTTAATAATTTGAATTGAATATATATACATACACACACACACACACACACACACATATTTTACACATCACCGCATCTGGAACCTTAACAACGAGTAGGCATGTAAGTTGTGGGTTGGCAAAAAGCCTTCAACCTAGCATCAAAAGGATTAGTGGGGTCATGGACAAGGGCCTAAAGGATAGGTAGACAAGCAAATCCTACATTGAGGTCAAGGTTATTACAAACCTTGTGATGTGATAAGCAATTATCCATGTACACTTATCCTGACAAAGCCACTATTCTAATTCCATGGCTCAATTAAAAGCGTCCCCCAATGGTGGGTAGCACGAATCTAAAAGGTCTTTTCCTACCTGATTATACCATGGAGGTGCTTATGTTACCAAATGAAGATCTTTTAACAAAGGACTACCATCGACAAAGAAGAACTTCGTTGAAGATTTTGAGGACTTTATTTGGTATTAGTGTTGTTTTGGGTAATGTTTTAGTTATGACCAACATTAGGGAGTCATGAGTTGTTATAAAGTCTTTATACGATGGTTTCAATGTAATTCATATAAATAGTGTTACAGTGAAATAATATTACAAGTGGCATACTGTGTATATGCCATATATTGAGTTTATGGTAAAGTTTTACATATCTATCCAACTTGTTGTTTAGTATTGGATGAAGTCTTCTACTGTGTGTTGATTTATTTTTATAAAAAAAAAAACATGCATTTTTATAAATACAAGTAATTTAAGTTTTAATTAAAATTGAATTAATATGAGATTTCATTAAAAGGTGTCATGTACCAATAGTGGGTCGTTATAACAGATAGCAGCCTAGTACAACTCTAAGGTTGTATGCTGAGAGTTGAGATCGATGTCCTTGTTCTTTGCCAAGTCGATGTTAGTGGAAAGAATGTAACACATAGGAAGATTATTAAGAACTAGGTCACCATAAAGACTGGCACAGAGGCATACACCCATGAGACTTGACTTTGTATTCCCATCCTACACGCCTAGAATGTCACCAAGTTCAAGCGCTGCTATAGTTGATTGCTTTATTTAATTGTATTTCATGTAACTTTCATATTGATTTACAATAAAACGACCCCTTTTGTGCAAATTATTTTTGCCATATTTAAATTTAGCTCTCAAGTTATAATGACTAGCCAACTTAGTCCAATGCCAAGTTATATGTTGCCTGTGGTTCCATCACTGTTACCTAATGTTAGAGTTTACACTCTGGCTAGGGATCAAGGGTGTTTTCACTCCCGAACTATGGTCTGACACCGCCCTCTTGCAAGGTTTGTGTGTAACACCCTAAAGGACATTACCTTTCCTACGTGCTTTCATTTATATAAATGTAAACTTTTTGAAATAAAACCTTAATATTTCTTAAATAAAACACGAACCCTCCAATATATGAGTACCCAAGGTACCTTACAAGACTTAATAATAATCCTCAACAAAACAACTAGGCCTTACGTAGGAGGTTATTAACTATAAAAGAATGAATTAGAATCTTAAAATAAAAATAACAAATTTATAAGACCATAAGTTTTGTTGAATGCTTCCTTTCTTATTGCTCCCAGCTCTGCTTAATTTGAAAATATTAAACTTAAACTAATGAGACCATGGTCTCTGTAAGTGCCCTATGGACACTACAACATCATATAGAGCACATATAGGAGGTATTTGCATCTTCAACAGGTAATCATGACATCTAAAGCATGTAAACATTCATGTCATTCTTAAGAGATTACAATTTATACACAAAACAGAGAACATGTAATTCACGCTACAATATAGATCGAAAACAATAATTATATCAATAGTAGGATGAACATGTGAATGCAATGGTCCTCTATCCCTACTCCATATGCATGTGGTACCAATACTGTCATCAAAAAGTAGCCTACGAAAACATGCTTAAGGTCAAAAGAGCACAACCCTTTGTGGTTACCTCCAACTAAGCACTCTTAACTAGCATGATGTCCTCAAATGACTAGTCGAGGTTGCTAAGCTTTGTATAATACGCCTCAACATCATGGGATCAGCATGAGTTATTGGGGTTTCCCACCGAGCAACCCCCAAGGTCGGTCTGACAACCCCTTAGGGCCTCTACCATCTAACTCATAATACTTTCCCCCATCACTAAATCTCAACGACATGATACAGGCCTCTTACATACAATGCACCCAAGTGTCCCTCTAGACTTCTCTTTACAAAACGAGTAAGTCTCATTCTCGCCCCTCACAGGCTAGGTCCTTTACAAATGAGATATCATTTGAGCCCATTCTTGCCTCTCACAAGTTAGGTCACTTGTCACAATGATATCAAGTCATATCACACATCTCACAGTATAATATCATATGTTAGACATATCATACATCTCATAGCATAATATATACAAGTCATGATCATAGTCAATCAAAATAAACATACTTAAGTATAATATCACGAGTCACAATCATAACACAAGTAAAGCAACATTCATAACATCACGTGCTCACTTTCCTTATCTTATATCATATTCCTATCTCTAAATGGTCTAATTATTAGTTTCTCAATTCAAGTTTTGATTGCCTAAGCTAGTCCTACTAATCACGTACTCCAAAATTTGAATAGTTCATTGACAGGGAACTTAATACGGGCATGCTCAATAGAGCAAGGGCATGTTAGATCAACCAATTCTAAACACTTATTATGGCTTTGTATTTGGATTTGTTGAATGTTTATTGGACATAATATTAGTGTTTTAGCTAAATTTGCATCTTTGGATTCAATTGGGCTTTAATGAAAAACTTAATTAATTTTCATATTTTTATAGGTTTTGACCTTTCATACTTGTTTAGGTCATAACTTGGGATATAGAGATGCATTTAAGATGGTATTGGTGTTTATAGAAGTCGTGAGCTGATTTAGCTTAGATCATGGATGAAAATTGACTTAAAATTGGAGACAGGGTTTTTGTTGACAGCCTGACATAGGTGTGGTGTTTGGGCATATCTTTAGTTATAGACATTATTTTGAGGTGATTCCATAGCCATTAGTTAGATAACATATAGGGCTACAATTCTTATGAAAACCACAAAGCAATCATATTCCTACTCATTTTAGCCCACTAATTTAGCATTTTCTGTTAGGAAGGTAAGCATGGACATGCTCATCACTTGGCAAATTGCAAAATTGCAATTAACAACCCTGTTCGTTGTTTTCGTTGTGGAGGACCTCACTTTCCAAAGGATTGTACTACATAAATGATTATTTGCTACAATTGTGGAAAATTAGGCCACTATAGCATAAATTGCAAAGAACCAAAGAAGGAATATGGTAATGGAGGTAGAAACAACAATGGCAAGGCTCAAGTTGGAAGACCTAAGGCAACTGGCAGAGTTTTCACTATAAGTGGAATCGAAACCATTCAATCTGACGACCTCATTCAAGGTAAATGCATTATAAATAGATATCTTTTGAATGTACTATATGACTCAAGTGCCACTCATTCATTCATATCGCATGATTGTGCAAAATATCTTAAATTACCTGTTTCTCTACTACCCCATGATTTGACTGTTTCTACCTCTACAAATGTACCTATCATTACTTCTACAGCATGCTTAAATTGTTGCATTTCTATAGAAGGTAGAAATCTCTCTACAAACTTAATTTGTCTACCTTTATCTCACCTAGACATTGTATTAGGCATGGACTAGTTATCTTCCAATCATGTCCTTCTAAACTATCATGATAAGACCTTAGTTTTTAAGCCAAATTTTGATAAACTTTCTAAATCAAAAGATTTAAGAATAGCTATTGCCAACCAAATTAAGGCTTCAAAAGAAGTTCAAGTCTACATGATCCATACTTCTTTGGAAGTAAAAGAAAACCCTGACGTTAGTAAGTTTCTTATAGTTCGTGATTACCCTACTATTTTCCTTGAAGATATTCTTGGATTACCTCTGGAACGAGAGATAAAGTTTACCATAAACTTGGTATTAAGACCAGGTCCTATATCCATTGTCCTTTATAGGATGTTACCTTTAGAGTTAGCAAAGTTGAAGAAGCAAATTGAGGAATTGTTGGAAAAATAGTTTATAAGACCTAGTGTCTCTCCCTAAAGTGCTCCAGTATTGCTAGTTAAAAAGAAAGATAGAAGTATGAGATTATGTGTAGAATACCGTCAGCTTAACAAAATTACCATTAAAAATAGATATCCTCTTTCTAGGATTGATGATTTGATGGATCAGTTGAGGCATGCAACTGTGTTTTCCAAGATTGACTTGAAATTTGGTTATCATTAGATTCAAGTCAAGGCTGAAGATATTTTAAGGACTGCTTTTAGAACAAGATACAATCACTATGAGTATTTGGTAATGCCTTTTGGTCTGACCAATGCTCCTACCATTTTTATGGATTATATGAACTGTATTTTCCATCAGTTTTTGGATAAGTTTGTAGTAGTTTTCATTGATGATATACTGGTATATTCTAGAAGTCATGAAGAACGTCTACCAACTATGTTGCAAAGTTTGAGAGCAAATTTTGGTTGGAACAAGTACAATTCTTAGGGCATGTAATATCTCAAGGTGGGATTTCTATTGATCCTATGAAAGTGGTAGCAGTTTTGCATTGGGAACAACCAACAACAATCACAGAGATATGTAGTTTCTTAGGATTGGTAGGCTATTGTAGAAAATTCATTGAAGGATTTTTTAGATTAGCATTGCCTTTAACTAAGTTAACATGTAAAGGACAACCTTTTGTTTGAAACGAAGCCTGTGAAGCTAGTTTCCAAGAATTGAAGAGAAGATTGACTTATGCACTTGTATTAATACTACATGATCCAACTAGAAAGTTTGAAGTATATTGTGGTGCCTTAAGGCAAGGGTTAGGGTGTGTATTAATGCAAGAAGGAAAAGTAGCTGCTTATGCTTCAAGACAATTAAGATCGCATAAAGTTAACTATCCTACGCATGATTTAGAATTAGCTGCAATAGTGTTTGCTCCAAAGATTTGGAGACACTACTTATATGATGCAAGGTTTGAAGTGTTCAGTGATCACAAGAGTTTGAAGTATTTCTTTGATAAAAAAGAACTGAATATGAGGTAGTGTAGGTGGATAGAATTGATGAAGGATTATGATTTTAAGCTGCAGTATCACCTTGATATAGCAAATGTAGTAGTAGATCCTTCAAGTCGTAAATCCTTACACGTATCAATGATGATGAAGGAGTTAGAATTGATAGGATCATTCAGAGATTTGAATTTGGCAATGGAGATAAGATCCAATAGTCTTTATTTAGGAATGTTGAATGTAACACCCCGTTTCTCCTAATACTTGATTAAGTATTTTAATAACTATAAGTAGGAAACTTGAGATATGTACTTAAGCCAATATAATTGTGTAGAGAGTCTGATTTTGGGGTTTTGAGAGGAAAACAGTTGAGTTAAATCAGTTTTAGGACAAGGCAAGTGGCTGGGTGAGATTTGGGCCTTAGAGGGCTAAAAGTTTGTGTGAGAGCTCCAGGGAGCTTGGATATAAAAGGAAGAGGGGGGTGAAACCCTTCATTCTCTCATTTTTTTCTCCCTCTCTTCAGTTTCTCTCTCCTCATTTCTCTCTTAATCTCTCTCTATAGATTTGAGGTTGATAAGTGTGTTGGAAGCTTTCTAAGCCTGACTTAGTGATTGTGGGGAGAGAAGGGATAAATCTGTGGAAGATTTTAGCTCAAGACACAAGTTTTCTCAAAGGACCAAAATTCAAGTTTGGAAGCTTTTGAGGTAAGGGAAGCTTACTATTGCTTAGTTTCTTGTTTGTGATCATTGATGTGTTGATTTCTTGCCTTGGAATGGATTGATTTTGGTGGAAATCTTGAGTATGGAAACTTTGATACAAAATGGGTTTCAAAAAGGGATTTTGAGATTTGAGGTTGTTTATGGCTAAAAATTGTCGTATAATCGGTTAGAAATGCATTAAAAGTGGTTAGAATTGATTTGGAATGAGTTTATAGCAATTAAAAGCCAAGGAATTGAAGAATTTCACTCATACCATGTTCGCAACGCAGGCGACGCCGGCGACGGCCCCTTCCGCTGGGCGAGGTTCTTCCCGAGCCTAGAAAATGGCTTCTAGAAGAACGTCGTCGGGCGACGTTTTTGTCCCATTGGGCGCCGATTGACCCAAGGCAAAAATAATGGGTTTCGGGTAGTGTGTCGCCGAGCGGCAGTGAAGTGCTGCCAGGCGGGATGTTGCTTAAAAAAATATATATGTGTGATGTTGTTATTTTAGTAGAGTGAGACTTGAATCCAAGTAAGAATGTGAAAGGTATTTGATTACCTTGGATTTGATGTTTAGGTGAGATCCTTTAAAATATTGGAAAAATGTTTAGCTTTAAAAGAAAGACCTATTTGTCATGTGTGCTTGGTTTAAGAGGTTTGTGTTGATGTAAAATGAAAGTATGAACTTTGTTATTGTTACAGTGTATTGTGATTGAGTTGATTGTTGTGAAGATATATATATATATTGAATGAATATGTGGTTGGCTGAGGTTATGTGGGCCTCAAGCTATTGTGGTGTAATGGTGTGTCATATAAAAAATATGCATGTGGATATGGATGAATAATTTTCGGTTGAGTTGTTGTTGTTGTGTATGTGTTGACGTGGAAGGTTGCTTAGATAGGACCTCCACATGTTGTTATTCTTCCAAAATTGGTTCTTGGTTTTCTTTATTATTGTTGTGAATTGGTTTGATAAAATGTGGAAAAATGGTAATTGAGTGGAAGGTTGCTCAGGTAGAGCCTCCACTAGTCGTAATATGTTGTGATGGTGAGATACCTTACTTGTTGACCATTTAAGAGGCTAGATTGGGCCTGCATGGGTTGATGATGATTGTTGTGGTTGATTTGTTGTGGCTATGTTGATGTTATATTGAAAGACATGCATTTATGTATGTGTTGACAGCTGAGGTAGCTGACGATGGACCTCATGTCGTGTTGTGATTAAACAGCTGAGGTAGCTGACGATGAACCTCATGCCGTGGTGATTATTGTGGTGATACATGCATTGGTATGCATATGTTGGCGGCTGAGGTAGCTGACGATGGACCTCATGCTGTGGTGATACATGCATTAGTATGCATATATTGGCGGCTGAGGTAGTTGACGATGGACCTCATGTTGTGGTATAGACAGGTGGCTGGGGTAGCTAACAATGGACCTCATACCATTGTGTGGATTGATAACTGAGGTAGCTGGTGATGGACCTCATGTTGTTGTGTGGGTACTGAGGTAGCTGACGATGGACCTCAAGCTATTGTGTTTGTGGATTTGGATATGTAGAGGTTGAAAGTATGATGCATTAGTATTGTGATTGATATCACTAAGTAAGAATGTGACTATATGTCATGAAATTTTATTTGAATTCTTATATATATAAATGAGGTTTTTGTTTATAATTAATGATGTCTTTAGTGGTAATGGCTGTGTTGTCGTTGTTGTTATGATTACTTGGTAATTGTGGCTGTGGTAGTAATAGGTGTTGGTAGCGGAAGTAGCATCGTTGTTTTGGTTGTTTATTGTCGTGGTTGCTATTATGGTTAGAGTGGTAGTAGAGGTGTGGATAATGCTTTGTTGTTGACATTGCTGCTATTTTTCTATTTGATTATTGATATGGGATGAGGAGATTTTTCTATTACTTTACTTTTAAAATATATGTTTTATTATTCAAGTAAGCTTACCCTTGCGTCGTTTGCACGTGTGGTTCGTGCCTGTGATGATCACGTCTTTGGTGTGGGAGTAGATGTTGAGTTTTTGACAAGTTCAGCTTCACTTAGTTGGTGATGAAGCTTCGTTTCAGCCAGTGACGAGATTGAATAAGCATGGAGAATTATATTTTGTTCTTTTCTTTAAAGAAATTGATATTCCTAATCGTTGTTTATTTTTTTAAGATGATGTATAAAGTGACCAGCTATAGGAAGTTATGTTACTATATTGTAACCTTAATTGTACATGATATCTTTGGATTTGTATAAATTTTATGGTCATGAATGGTGATATAATCAGTTTTGTAAATGATTAAACTTATGGTCAAAATATGAGGAATGTGAGTAGTATTGTAGTGGCAGAGGATAGTTACATTGAAGATTTCAAGTGAATTTCTGGAACAAATTAGAGAAGCATAAGAAGCAGATCAAATTCTACAAAAGAAAATGAAAGTAAGAGAAGAAGGGAAGGAACCAAAATTCTACAAGAATTCCAATAGGATCATTAAGTTCAAAGACAAGATCTATGTGCCTTTTGAGGACGATATGAGGAAACTAATACTAGAAGAAGCTTATAAAAGCAAACTAAGTATTCATCTAGGTGCTATCAAAATGTATCAAGACTTAAAGAAGATGTTCTGGTGGTCGGGAATGAATAAAGTTACTGTTGAGTTTGTAGCATCTTGTTTGGTATGTCAAAAAGCAAAGGTAGAACATTAGAAACCTTCTGGTGAACTAATGGAATAACATTTAAGTGGATTTTGTTACAGGTTTGCCTAGGGCTTCCTTTAGTAATGATGCTATATGGTGATTCTGGATAGATTAACCAAATCTGCTCATTTTCTACACATTTAGATTAGATTTTCCTTAGAAAAGTTAGCCCAATTGTATATTAAAGAGATTATTAGACTACATGGTGTACCTTCTAGTATAATCTCTGATAGCAATCCACATTTGACTTCTAGGTTTTGGGATAGCTTGCAACGAGCCCTAGGAACTAAGATTAGACTTAGTTCAGCCTATCACCCTTAGATAGATGGACAATCTAAAAGGACAATCCAATCCTTAGAAGATTTGTTAAGAGCTTGTGTATTGGAACAAATGGGTAAGTGGGATCAGTTTTTACCACTGATTGAGTTTACCTATAGCAACAATTTCTACTCTAGTATTGGAATGGCTCGATAAGAGGCTTTATATGGAAGGAAATGCATAACTCCATTATGCTAGAATGAGACAGGAGGATCTCTAATCTTAGGAACTAAGATAGTTCAACAAGTTTCTGATAAGATAAAAATGATTAGGGAAAAGATGAAGATATCACAGGACAGATAGAAAAGTTATTATAACAAAAGGAGAAAACCCATTGAGTTTCAAGAAGGAGAACATGTGTTCTTGAAAGTTATACCGATAACTGAGGTTGACAGAGCCCTTAAATCTAAAAAACTTTCTCGTAAATTCATTAGCCCTTATCAAATTCTTAAGCAAATTGGTTCCATTGCTTATCAAACTACTTTACCTCCAAATCTTTCTAACCTTCACAATATATTCCATGTTTTTCAACTTCAAAAATACATTTCTGATCCTTCTCATGTGATTGAACCTAACATAGTACAATTAAAGGAAAACCTCACTTATGATGTATTTTCAGTAAGAAATGAGGACCGTAGGATTAAACAACTTTAGGGAAAAGAGATATCTCTGGTAAAAAATATTTGGAGTCAACAACTTCAGGAAAAGAGATGCCACATAGGAATTAGAAGGCAACATGCAAGAGTTATATCCTCAACTTTTCTCAAGTTAGTGAATTTTAGGGACAAAATTCCTAAAAGAAGGAGAGTACTGTAACACCCTTACTTTTACTTAATTAATTAATTTTCTATTTATTCCATATTTAATTCCAAAAAATAAGGAAGAAATTTTAAAATTTTGATCCCTATAGTTAAATTCAGAAAGTTGAAAGCTATCTAATTGTGATTTTTAACAATTTTTCTAAGCTAGAGCAGAGAGAAATTAGAAAATGACGATTTTGTCCTTATTTCTTAACATTAAGGCCTGACATGAGAAAAAGATTCAATTAACATTAAAATGTCAATCTGAGCTTAAAATCATGTCATATGTTTTTAAATATAATTTTGAGAATTTTATATAATTTTGGTGCAAAATGACCAAAATGTCTCTAGGTGTTAGATAAACCAAATTAGTATTGGTTTGAACTCCAAAAAAGATAAAAATAATATTCTTAGTTCATTTTTAAATAAAATATATAATTTTAGAATTTTCATAAAAATTTGAGCATTTATTGAATTAAAATGGATTTAATATGAGTTTTCTAAGCTTAACAAATACAATATATATATATATATATATATATATATATATATATATATATATAATTCAAAAATAATTAATAAAAATTAAAAAAATAGAAATTTATTTTTGATAGAAAATAATACATTTGTTTAGTTCTAAATTTAAAATAATTATTTAGATATTAAAATTTAATTTATTCAAGTTTAGGTGTTTTTATCGATACCGACTAATTTAATTATAGATAAAATTTACACTGAGGAACCTTGGGACAAATGGGCTACACGTCCTCAACCTAGGAGGAGGTGATTCATCACCTAAGTTGGATATGTGTTCCTAAGTTCAAATAAAAATAAATAAAAATTCTTATTTTTTGAATAATGCATGATGCATTAAGTGGCCACTTAAGCTTCCTTCACTCCCTATAAATAGGTAACAACTTGGGCAGAATTTTCAACATCTCCCTCCTTCAAAAAACTAGCCGAAACATATAAGAGAAACATCTCCCTCTAGAAAATTTTTTATGCTAAGATTTTACAAGTTTTTCATTAACTAGTAAACATTCTCTTCCTAGGAGCTTTGCACCAACAATTCCATCAACTTCACCAACCATCTTTGAGGTAGTGGGGTTGGTTCTAAATTTTAATTACTTTGCATGTTGGTAGGAAAAATTTTCTCCTAAACCTTTCAATGTTTAAGTTTACTATGTTTTATGATAATGTTATAATGTTTAATATTAGATTTAAATTTTTACTAACTTGTTATGCTGTTCAATTTTAGATAATTAAAATACACTTATTAACTAGTTATGCTACTCAAATTTAGAAAACTATAGTGTAAATATTAAGTTGTTATACTGCTCAAATTCAAATAATTATAATAGAATTACTAAATTATTATACTGCCAAATTTTGTATAAATTTTTTTTAGCTGTTATACTACTTACGTTTAGATAATTAAATTGTTATATTGCTAAATTTTAGTAAAACTCAATCAATCTAGTAAAAATAATGGAAGAAGTAAGTTAGTAATTTTATAATATAAGACTAAATATAAGAGTTATTTAATGAGCTATTTATGAATTTATTTTTAGAAAACTATTATACAAAATTTCAGTTTAAGATCTTATTGTTCAGGTAAGGTCTAGATACACTAAGAGACAATCTATAAAAGATTTATAATTTTAAAGCTTATTTTTTACTTAAAAATACTAAATTTCTAAAATTTTCAAAAATTTTCTAAAAATTCATGATAAAATTCTAATTATTTTTATGAATTTTTTTACCATTCTATGATTTATTTCTTAATTGTCATTATTTATTTAAATTTTATGTTTTTAATTTTATTGAAAAATTGATTATGTGTTTTAATATTTATTAGGAATTATGAGGATAATATATATGGATTTAATCTTTGCAATTTAAGCCAGAGATATTAGAAATAAGCATACTGGTGCTCAAATTAAATGATACCAAAGAGAACCTTTGTTTAGGAATTTAGAAATTAATAAGTTAGTGAGTAATGTAAAATTAGGGACATGTAGTGGCATGACACCCTGTTAAGGAAGCTACAATTTGGTACACTAAGGAATGAAAGACAGGGACCCATTTGAGGAGGTCTTGGGGGTAGGCATCGAGTGGTGAGAATCCCAATAGGCAGGGTAACACCCATGAGCCGGGATATTCACCTGATCAAGCTCGATAACCCTAACAACTACTTAGTATTCTAGGATTGGTGAAAGAGTATACTTCTATAAATGGACATCCTAACTGTTATTTATTCCTCATTTATGATGAGACTATACCATGTGATGATGTTGAAAATGTATATGTACTCCCAATCACTTTTTGGTTCTATTGAGAACTATTACTCACTAATAAGAAGTATGGATCTATACCAAGTTAAGTAGTTTAGTATAACTTAGAATAAACCCTAAGTTTCCTTTGTTAATTATGTTTTATCTAGATTTTATGGTAGATTTCCTACCATACATGTGAAAGTGATTTTAGAACAAATCACCTCACTCCATTGTTTTTCTTTCATGTATGTTTAATCGTGATTATTGAAAATGATAAAAACACCAGTGTTACTAAGGATGAGTTAGAGGTCACCCTACGAACGAGGGTTTGTAGACTTAGTTATAGTATTTTCTTTTTGTATGAGTGATAGGATAGATTGACATTATTCTATATAGGATCTTTTTGATGTATATATTAGGTTAGGTAGTATATATCTTTTGATGTACTTTTTTGTTTTATGACTATTATGTATTACCCAAACCATGAATTACCGTCATATATATATATATATCTTTTATTTCCATTTTCAAATTTGGTTAAATTTAAAATTTTTCTATTATAAAATCTGAAAAAATTTACCCGCATTTTCATCAACTTGAATTAATAACTAAATTAATATAAATTATATTTAAATTGAAAGAGTGTTACACTACGTATTTGGTGTAGTTCAAAAATAGTACAATTCGGTTAAAAAACATTTCAATCCAGTTAAAATCAGTTTGGTTAACAGTTCGGTTTGAACTTTTAGAATATAGTTCACTAAACTAAAACACAGTTCGATTCAGTTCTCCCGAACTGTTTTCTAATTCAATTCGATTCAGGCGAACTGTTTTTCTAGTTCAGCTCAGTTTAGTTCAATTCAGTTATTTTGGTCACCCTCACCACCACTAGAGACATCTCTTACTGCCATGTTGTAGCCGTGTTCTGGTGTGCTTTGTTATCTAAAAATTGCCTCTTGTCCACCGTAGTTTGAGGGATCGAACAATAATAAACTATAAACTAAATTTTTTTATTACTTAATGTATTTTTTTATATTTAAATTATATTTTCATATATAAACAAATTCATGCACGGAAGGAGCACTCTACTGAAATATTATGTAAAGTCTATAAGTCAAAATAAACAGGTTCTTTTGATTTACCCGTTTATCACCTACTTATGCTCAAGAGTACATCTATCTCTACTTTCCCCCAATAGTTTGATATATAACAGCACGTGCTTTAGAATGCAAGTAATGAATTTTACGATTTCTGGTATGTTAACCTTGATATAATTAAATGCAAAATAGGAGCGTTCTTCCTTATTGACAAATTATTTTCTAACTTCTTCACAACATGGATAACAAACTAATCAAATGTTTCTTTATTGAGGGTTTCCTCAAGTTATACAAGGAATTTCGAGTTCTTTTTCATTTGAAAAAAAGAACCAAGAGATTAATTATATCTTTCAAATCTTCAAAGTTATGTTAGGACACTAATTAATAATATCAAAATATTTGTCATGTATCCTTGGAAATTGCCCATGGTATATGAGTCATCAATAATCTATTTTTGGCAAAATTTCTTTTCATTCAAGTTTAAATTAACAAAATTTCTTTAAAAATGTTCACATTTTTTTTACATCATTAAGTATATGGTAAGCAAATATTTTTTATTTTCATATTTCATGCTTCAATTATAGTAAAAATATTAGATTTTTACTACTTTAATTATGTAACTATATTTTCAACTTTAGATGTTATATGGTTTTTAAGATAATCGAAAATATTATTCTTCATTCATAAAATACCTGTACATTGCATGGCTCTTGTTCTAGTGTGTCTCTCTGAATATATATTATTTTTAAAGAGTAAAGGTTCTCTGAATTTTTCTTTTGATATGTACTGAACCGTGATCCGAAAAATGCGGTACTCCAGACCAATACATTAGAGTTGTAGTATTGACTCTTGAGTAACGACTCCAAAGAGAACAAATCTCTCGCCGATTTGAAAATCATATGCACATGGGAAGTGGCGACAATTTCACTTGGTCGATGTATGATTATGTTTTGGTATTACGGATGCATACTGCAACTATGATTTGTTATATCCTGTAGCTTTTGTTTATTTTTCCGTTTAATTACCTAAACAATTTTAAAAACCACTTGTATACCTATCTCGATAATAACAATGAAGTAGCAGAGTTCACACGCTGTGCGTTCTTTTATGTTTTTGCGTTCAATTTAATTATTTTATCTAGCAATATGCGTTTATATTGGTGCTTCGTGATACTACTATCTGGCATCATCAAAGATTAGATGGAAAACAGAATTGATGAGGGAATGCTATGCTATGAACGCGATTTGTGAGTGAATTGAATTGATTAAAGTCTCCACTCACGAAGTGGGGAAACAATTTACGAGACCAAATTACAGATAAAACAAATTAATGGTCAACTCGTTACTTGTATACTCACTAATCTATATATCTATATATTATATACAAAGAAAATTTCTTATATTTTTTTCACGTGAACTCGAATCTTTTATCGCATTAATTTTTAATTGTGTCATTTAATAAGAATTGACATATATTTTTAATTATATCATCAATATTTCACAACTTCTCAACATCAATATTTATCATATTTATTACTTTTTTATCACTTTTCTAAACATTTCATAAAGTGTATCTCTTTTTTTTTTTTTTATATCATAAAGTACATCTCTTTCTTTTCACTAATTATCCATTACATTTATTATTTATCTCTCTTCATATATTATTCATCTCTTTCTTTTAACACTACTGCAAAAAACACTTTTTAAATTAGTTTTACAACCGATTTAGATACGGTCGATATAGAAAGTATTATCACTCTAAACTAGTTATTGAACCGATTTAAAAAATACTTTTTAAATCGGTTCATTGGGCAATCGATTTTAAAAGGTGAACTTTTTAAATCGGTTCTGGGATAGAACTGATTTAAAAAGCTAGACTTTTAAATCAGTTCTAGCCAAAACCCAGAACCGATTTAAAAAGTCTAACTTTTTAAATTGGTTAATACACAACTAATTTAAAAAGTGTCATTTTGTTTTAAATAATTTCATTGTTTTAATTCATAGACCAAATCTTGTTGTTATGAAACAGATACCACAAAAACATCTAGATCAACACATTCATTTATAACTTATATTGACCAACAAAATTTCATAATATACTTTGAAACATATAAAATATAAAAGTACTATTCTTCTGTCCATCTAAAGACATTCTAAACATATTATCTATTACTTATTTCAAGGAAAAATGTTGCCCAACGTCGGCGAATGTCTAGCAAGTCCTCATGTGAGAATGGTTCCCTTTCAATGAATAACTGTAACATAAAAAAACATAAGATAAATTCATTACCCAATCAACTATAAAAACTATAAGCATTATTGTAACTAGATGAAAATTATATTACCTCCCATGAATCCACAATATCTGTGGAAACTATAGTCAACATATGTTTCATTACATAATATCAACACTCATAGCTCCCTACTTGTTTGTTAGCCTACCAATGAGAATTGTTTTTAGAAATGAGTTGTAGAAACTAATAGAAATTGTAATTGAATATGCAACTGTAAATTACTTTCATAGGAGAAAAAACCAACTAGGCTTTCTTCGTAGTGACACGTGCCTACTCGCTAATGTTTGATATCCAATCATGACTCTGATTAAAAAATGGATATGCAAAACATGTTATAGGTTTCAAAACTATAATTAAAGCACAAATGGAATATATTATAAATAAAAATTGACCTTTCAATTAGTTGTTTCAATTCTTTGTTGGGCTTCTTGTGCAATGAACACAACAAGGTTACAACATTGTCCCTAGGACAAATAATTAACAATTGTCAATGCGAGCTGCATTGGAAAAAGAATATATGTGACAAGATTCAAATATCATTTAAAATTATTTGGGTGAGAAATAACTTGTGCTTACCAATGCAAATACGGTGCTAGCTAACACTGTTTTTGTCCATTATACATCCAATTCTGAATGTAGGCTTGAGAATATTCATCCTTATTTCCTATCTTCTGAATAGGGAACAGGTCAATAAATCCATATACATTCTCCCGGCCCTTTGAGAGACGAAGACGATGCATGTACCTAAAATATACAAATGAATGTTAATTATAATATTGAGATGCATATTTAAGAGATTTATAAAAAAATTAAACTTACAACAACCATAATTGTAGAACTGAGATATTTAGCATGTCATTGCTAGTACAAATTTCCAATACATTGTTCTGGGTGATCCATAGGTCTACATCACTGGGTCTGCCAAGGAATGTCGGTTCCCAGTCTATTTGAACAACATCTGTCCCCATACTAGATGTCACCTGCCACAAGCATGTTATTAGATCAACTTCAGGTTCCAATTTTTTAGTTGGAACATCTTTCTTAGACGGTTGAACATCCTATAAAAAAAGTAAATATAAAATAATGTTATAAAATACAATCAAGTTATTTCAATTTGTAATTAGAGAAAAAAATAATTTAAGATGAATTTTGAATATACCTTGGCTGTGTGACCTTTATAAGTCGTCTCGACCATTGAATGAATTGTTTAGGGGCCTGCCCAACAGTCTGAACCTCCTCGGTGGGCACAGGAAATTGAGCATATGCATCCCATATTTGTTGAACCACCACACTTACCATATCATCCTCAACGGTCTTGTGGTGTATGGTAGGCCCTAAAGTATATACTCTCCCAAAGGCCACTAAATGAATAGGTTCTCCATCAACATATAACTCACACTGCTCATGGATATTAGTGTTAGTCTCCTCCCTAGAAGGATCAGCAGTAGCACAACTTCCCTTTGTGCTAACACGTACAAGAGTATGAGCTTGTTCTACCTGGACATTTGTATTTTGTTGTGAAAGACCTAAGGATGCCAACTCCTCTCTAATCTCCTATCTCAAATGCTCTTTAAGCTCATTTCTAATCTCCTGCCTGACTTACTCCACCTCTTCCCTAGTGACAATTCTTGAGGTGGGTCCACTACGTAAGCGTGGTCCATAGTAATCACGAATGCCAACACCTTGTCTAGTAGCACGAACCCTACCAGGGTGCTATAGTTTCCCAACAGTAGTAGTTAATATATCCTCACGTCCATGAGGAACAAATGTTCCCTATGAGGTCTACTCAGCTAGTGAATCCTATAACATATAATTCAAGAAATGTGTAAGAAATATGACGTATCAAGTTACAATTACAATTTGAATTCAAAAAGTATTTACAATCTTTTCAGCAACAATGTGTGTCTCCTTAATATATATCTGCCTGATTTTAGTGTGCGGGTCACCTTCCATTTATCCCATTGTTGTGGTGGTGATGGATGAGCAATATCTGCAATAGAACCAGATGTTGAGGCTTCCAGTTGACGTTGCCTCGCCTTTTTTGTCAACATCTTCTGCTCAAGCAACTTATACCCCCCCAAGACAATCTATAGGGGTGGACATTCTTTGATGCAATCACTTGTCCTTTTTTTCTCTTCTCCTGCGAATAACAAGACACTGTTAAATTCAATAAAAATTAACCAAATGTTGTTGTATGATTAAAAAAATATGTTTTCAACTAAACCTGGAAGGCAGGATCCTTTTAGCTTTCAACAAACTTTGCCCACTTCTCCTCGTCCAAAAATGCATACTTCTCACAAGGAGAAATGTCTTTCAATTTTCCATATATGTATCTCGTGGTGAACTGTGTCTTAAATGCTCTCCAACGCTCAGCCGCAAGTGATAGCAATTTCTTTTTCAACATGACATTATGTGGAATGTTATAAGTCAATTACAAAATAAAATTGAATAGTCAATGTATGATAATAATATGGTTAAATATAATTTATATATTTAAGACTGTAAAAGTAAAATACCATGATAGTCTCCCAAATTTGATTCTTCATGCTCTCCACTACATGGTCCCAATCCTCATAAAGGATAAAGACCTTACTCTGAGCAAGGACACCCACAAAATTAATGAATTTGGTGGCATTTTCCCCCTCAGGTGCTCCATTAAGCATGTCAAATTGAATTGGCATCAGATGGTCACCAGCTTGACTGAGAGTCAATTCCTTTAGGTGTGTACCTTATCTACCTTTTTTTTTGTAGACTCATAAGATGGGTTACTAGAAAAATCAGTCATGTGCCTGTTTAGAAAAGGAAAAAAAAAAAAAACACATGTAAGTACCGTTATTCACAAAATTTTCAATTTTCAAAGATAAACACAATGATAAAAAAAATTAAACAATAAAATAAAAAATAATGTCAACAAGAATATACAATAACATAAACATAAGTAAGTTATTAACATAGTCAAGTATGAATGCTTTCTCATATTCCTTTGTGATGATCATCACGTGTGGCATGTACATCATCCACTTTATTTTCATCAATCAAAGTAGGGCATCCATTTTAAGAAAGAAGGAATCTCAATAAGATCGACATTTGAATCTTCTTTTTCATGACTAGCATGCAAGCTTCTTCCTTAGAGAACCACTGACCATCTCTTGGTAGAAGGATCACTAACATAAAAACTTGTTTTGCGTGGTATGCCAAAATGAAAGGTTCTTCCTTATAACCTACCTTGCTAAGATCCACTAATGTGAACCCTAATTCATCGATTTGCACACTAATGTTACTGTCAACCCACTTACATTTAAAAATAGGCACTCTGAATTTTGTGCAGTCAACCTCCTATATGTCTTTGATAACTCCAAAATAACACATGGATGCCATAATAAGGTTTTTATCTTTTGAACTAGAGAAGTGCATGGACTTAGCCATAACCATAACCCCATTGTTTTGTACGGTACTCTTCTTATCCAACGACTTTGTATAGAGGGAAAACCTTTTGATATCGTATCCAGTCCAACATATGACATCAAAGTTAGGTCCATGTGCTAGCCAATTTAATGTGTTAGAAGCATTTTCATCATTCAAAACTTGTTCTTTAAACCAGTTTAAGAATGTTTTGTTATGCTCGTTCAACTGCCATTTCTCTGGCATTCTAGGGTTCTTTTTCTTGACAATGTTTTTGTGAGTAGAAAAGTAAGGTTCAACTTCATCAGTGTTATTCAATATATAGAAATGTGCTTGCAAAACTTCCTCCTGACTCATTGGTTTAATGTTTACACCTCGAGTACCCTACTAGAAAATCTTCCCTCATGATAAGATTTAGGAAGCCCTATAGGTTTAGCTTGTGATAGGTATTCTATACAAAATTCAATGGCTTCTTCAGCAATGTACCTCTCAACAATAGATGTTTCTAGACAGTATGGATTCTTGACAGTACCCTTTCAAGATCTTCATAAATCGTTCAACAGGATACATCCACCTTAAATAAGTCAGACCACACATTCTAATCTCTCTCACTAGATGCACTATTAAGTGAACCATGATGTCAAAAAAATGAAGGAGGAAAATACATCTCCAACTGGCATAATATAATAGCAGCTTCATTTTCCAACTCATCCAACTTCATAGGTCAATAACTTTGCTACATATGGCATTGAAGAATATGCACAGTCGCATAATGGCATGTCTAACTTTTTTAGGCAATATGTCATGAATAGCCACTAGTAAGAGTTGTTGCATCAAGACGTGGCAATCATATGACTTTAACCCAACTAATTTGAGATCTTTTAGTGACACAGGCTCTTGATATTTGAAGAGTAACCTTGTGGCACCTTGACGCCCTGTAGACACTTACAGAAACTTGTTTTCTCTTCTCTTGACAAGGTATGACATGCTGAGGGCAAATATGTCTGCTTACCCATTGACTGTAGACCTAATTGGAGGCGTATAGCCATCTCAACCAGATCTTGACAAGTATTCAAACCATCCTTTGTCTTGCCTTTAATGTTCAGAAGAGTGCCGATTACACTACCTACATGCATTTTTCTCAACATACATGACATTTAGACAATATCTAACATCTAGATCGCACCAGTATGGAAGATCAAAGAATATCGACCTCTTCTTCCACAAGTTTTTCTTAGTACATTTCTTTTGGGTCTTTCCAAATTCGACATTGATGTCCTTCACCCGTTCATAAACCTGCTCACCAGTTAAAACAGGTGGCGCAATACCATCCTCCTAACATCCATTAAAAGCTTTTTTAAGTTTACGATATGGGTGATTAGGCCTGAGAAATTTTTGATGCCTAGTGTAAACTGTTTTCTTTCCATGTTGAAGTTGTACTTAGCATGTGTCTTCTTCACAGATAGGGCAAGCATTATGCCCCTTAACACTATATCTCAATTTTCCTATATGCTGGAAAGTCATTGATGGTACAGAATAACATTGCACACAATATTAAATTTTCACAATGATACTCGTTATACACATCAACACCTTCATCCCACAGCATTCTCAAATCTTTAATCAAGGGACGTAAGTAGACATCTATGTCATTTCCTAGGCTGTCTTGGGCCCGCAATCATCATAAATAACATAACATATTTTTGCTTCATGCATAACCAAAGAGGCAAATTGTAAATAACTAGGAGAACATGCCATGAACTGTGCTTACTGGATAAGTTACCATAAGGATTCATTCCATTCGTAGCAAGTCCAAGCCTAAGGTTTCTTGCCTTAGTCCTAAAGGCTAGAAATAAACGATCAATTTTCTTCCATTGTGGAGAATCAGTAGGATGGTGAAGCTGTCCATCACATTTTCTCCCATCTGCATGCCACGTAAGGTTCTTCGTGTCATTTACATTGGAAAATAATTGCCTAAACTTTGGGATTATTAGAAGATACCATAAGACCTTCACAGGGGGACCCTTCTTTGTGCTCTCATCAGTATTACAATCATCACCCTTCACTTTATACTGTGATACCCCACACCTGGGACACTTGTGCAACTCTTCTTTGTACAATATGCAATCATTAAGACATGTATGTAATTTCTTGTATTCCAATCCCATTCAACACAACACCTTCTTTGCCTCATAGTTACTTCTCGACAACATGTTACCTTCCAGAAGCATTTCGTTCAACAACTCAAGCAATTCGGCAAAACTTTTATCACTCCACCCATTTCTTGCCTTGACATTCACCAATCTTAACATCGTTGACAACCATGTGAATTTAGTGCACCCCAGATATAGAGGCTTATCTGCACAAAGTGTCATACACATGAGCTCGCTGAAAAGACTCCGATCCAATATCACAGATCATGTCTTCTAGTTGATCATCCATAGGTACATGCGTCTAGAATTAATCCAACTACGACCCATAATTCCTTTTGTGATCCGCAAACCATATCTTAATACATGTACATCTCACTTTTTATACAAGGTATAATTGTAACGCCCGGCCGCTTGCAGGATCTGTGACTGTCCCCACAAACCAACACAAGACTTTTCAGTGTGCTTTGTCCTCACTCACACGCTTCCTGGGAAACTTCCCAAGAGGTCACCCATCCCTAAATCGCTCCAAGTCAAGCACGCTTAACTATGGAGTTCTTAAGTGATGGGCTACCGAAAAGTAGATGCATCTTGTTGGTATAGGTAGCACTTATTAATTCCTTTAAGCTATCCTCAACTGTACAGTCCCATACCCGCACAGCCTCTGGATCCCTCTCGTTCGGGTGTGTATTCGATTCATTCATGTACCCCTCCCACTGGAAGCCTGCCAGGAGCCGCTCATTGTCCGTGCCTCATCTCTTTTGCACCGGCGATCACTCCCCGCCCTCGTCAGTGCCCGGGATGTTACAATAATCCTATCCCATTCAGGAAGTCATTTTTTTAAACTTGATTAATACATACAGGTTTAGTCTCATATCTTAAATTTAACAAAATTTCAACAATATTTCGCATTGGTCTCCAAGTACACAAAATGAAAGTGGTGACATCAACTTCACCACAATCAAGTATGCACCCAGAAACACAACACAAAATGCACTAAACCAAAATTTAATCAAATTTAAGATGAGACTTAACCACTACGTATTAATAAAGTATAAAAAAATGAATCTTTCCAAACCGTCCAACCGAACAATTCAAGATTCAATACAACAATTACCACTTTAATCATTGTATTGAATCTCAAACGGGAAACTAAGGTTTGCTTGTAATGCATAATTTTAATAAAAAAGACAACACACAATTAAACACACAACATAATGCATACAATTTATACAAAAATTTCGGCGGAGTTTCCTCTGTATTCTGGTACTTTCCCAGAGACCTATTTATAGGTATTCAATAACAATACCAAATGTTAACCTGTTAGATAATCCAATCCACAACAAATCTAATACCCAAAAGTTCATAAATCTCATAAAAATAGGCAGATTTTCCTCTCTTTTTGGCGCTATCCATCATACCTCACAAAGGGTATGGTCAACAACATGGAGGTATGAATTACCAATCAATATTCAATTCTCCCTTGTTTCCTCACTTTATCTTAAGAATATATGGTAGCATTTTAACCATTTCAATTCTCCCTTTTTTGCTCACTTTATCTTAAGAATGTATCTTAGCATATAAGTTGTCTTATCTTATTATCTTTTAATTTCTTAACTAGTTCCTAATCTACTAATTCTTTGATTCTTATAATCCACTAATTCTAGAGCTTTAGGTTTTAAACAACATTTAGTTACATTATATTTGGTGAGAATTAATTAAATCCTAACATATAGTTAAATTAATTTCTTACTTTTATTCTTTTTCATTACTTAGCAACTTCAAGGTAATTAAGTATTAGCTAAAATAATCAACTTCAATTAATTCTACCTTATGTCATCTAATTCTCAACACTTAAAATTCTTATGACATATTCATATAAGTTAATAACTAACTTAAATAATTTATCTTTTTCTGTTAAGATTCATAAATCCATAAACTTACAAGGAACTAAATTTTTCTTATATTGATGAACATATTCAAGCATAACCTTTAGCAATTAATTCCATGTAACAACATAATTAACATAAAAAATTAATTTCAAATTAATATTAAAAATTTAATAACCATATTCACACACTTGCTCCAAGGGCAGAATCAAAAAACCAATGCAAACCATAATGAACCAAATAAAAAATAAATAACCCACGAGTGTGCTTCGAGCTGTTCACAGAGCACTTAAAGTTAACTTCCCCTTCTCACAGAGTGTGTGATCTCCAACTGCAGCAATGGAGCACCTTGCACGACCTCCTTCTATAGCAATGGAGCCCCTTGCGCAACCTCTAACCACAGCAAAGTCCACCTCTTGCATGAGCACCAACCACAACAACATTCCCACCTTTCGTAGTCTCCAACAACAACAACAATGGGAGGCTCTTGTGCGAGCTCCAACGAGATCAACGGGAGCTTCTTGCACGAGCTCTAACAACAAAAATGGCTCTTGAGCGATGACTCTAAACGGTGGTAGCAATGGGAGCTAAAAAGTGGAGATGGTTAGAAAATGGGGTAGAAGAAAGTGGTGGATGGGCTTCGAAAATGGCCAAAGGAAATGGGTGAGCAAGGAAGACTTCAAGGAAAAGATATTTTGAAAGGAGGAAATGAAGACGCCAAAGCACACAAGGTGCAGAAAAAGGCATTTTTTAAATCGATTCAGTTGGGAAATCGATTCAGCTTGAACCGATTTAAAAAGTTGGCGAGGATTATATTTTAAATTTAAAAATACATTTTTAGACCGGTTAAATTTGAACTGATTTAAAAAAGTTTGATCAAATTTCAAAAATGCCAACGTGTTCGTATTTTAAACTGGTTCATTTTGAATTGAGTTAAATTCCTGCTATAAAAACCGTTTTTGCAATAGTGTAACACTATTATTTACTGTTTATATAAAGACCGAAGGTAGTATTTTAAAAAAAAAAATTAGGAATACATTTTGTTTTAACAATTAATCATTGATAATTATGTTATTTATTTGTATAAAAATAATTAATTCATATTTAAATGATTAAAAATACAATTTAAGATTACATTAAAATAAATATTTGTCACACAAAAAATATTAATCACTACTGTAGTAAACACTTTCAACATTGGCTATTTAGGAGATTTTACATTAGTTCTTAAACCAATATGGATGCCGTCGATGTAGAAAGTGGGACTTTTTTACATTAAACAAAAAACCAATGTAAAAAAGACTTTCTACATTGGTTCAAACATGAACCGATGTAGAAATGTGTGACTTTTGACATCAGTTTAAGATATAATTGATGTAGAAAGTCACCTTTCTACATCTATTATAGATTGAATCGATGTAAAAGTCTCCTATGCATAGAAAAATGACTTTCTAGATCAATTGATTTCTACATCGATTAAGACTTTAATCGATGTATAAAGTCATTTTTTTTAATATTTTGTCTGTTTTATCAATTTTCTTACCTGTAAATTTCAGACAGACCCAAGTAGGCAGTTCAATCATATTTAAATATGTTAAATTCAAAATATCATCTATAAATATTAATATATGCATTAAATCATAATTATAAGCTAAAGTACCTCTTAAACACACTTCAAACAATTCTAAACTACCTAAATCCATTATAATCGTATATAAATTTCATCTATAACTATTAGCAACTAAACCTAAATACATTCTAAACAAACATATAAATTTCATCTACAACTAATTCTAAACTACCTAAATAAATTCTAAACAAACATAATAAATTTTGGGATGTAATTTATAAACAATTGCTTTATCACCCAATGGTTACTAATCGGCAAATAACTGCAACACATAATAACTTAACATTATATCATAAACCATAAAACTATAATTAATGTGCTTTTGAATGTTGGGATTGTAAACTACTTATCTTGGGAAAATCCATTCAAGCTTGTTTGATTTTGCTGTGGGCAGCGATACGCTCCAAAATATTATATGTGGACATAACACCAATTAAAAACCATATGAATATAAGGTTCCCTTTTGATAAAAATAATGAAAACATGTTTAAATTAAATAACAAGATAACATAACTTATTTCTTACACGATTAGGTAGGAATGTTCTCCCATATCCCTTTATTATAATCATCACGACTAGTATGCACATCGTTCATTTCATTTTCCTTAATGATAGTAGGCATCCGTGTTGAGAAAGAAAAAGTGTCAAAAATATCAAGTGTTGAATCTTGATTTTCATGAGTACCATGCATGCTTCTTCCTTAGAGAACAACTAACCACCTTTTATTACAAGAATTATTGATATAAAACATTTGTTTGGCTTGGTATGCCATGATGAAAGGTTCGTCCTTATAATACCTTGCAAGGTCTACCAAAGTAAATCCTAATTTATCGGTTTGCACACCACTGTCATTGTCATCCTATTTACACTTAAAAAACAGACACTCTAAATGTAATGTAATCCACCTCCCAAATCTCTTCAATGACTCCAAAGTAACTTATGGATGCCATAATGAGGTTTTTATCCTTTAAACTAGAGAAGTGCAGGAACTCAACCTAAAGAGTAACCCCATTATTTTGCATGGTACTCTTGTCATCCTGTGACTTTGTATAGAAGAAATACTTATTGATATCATATCCAGTCCAAGTTATGACATTAAGGTTAGACCCATGTACTAGCCATTTTAACATATTAGAAGCACTATCATCATCAATTTTTTCTTTAAACCAATTTAAGAAAGTCTTGTTATGCTCGTTCAACACCCATTTTTCGTTCATTCAAGAGTTATTTGTCTTGACAAGGGTTTTGTGAGCAGATAAGTAAGAGAGAACCTCATTAGTGTTATTCAATATATACAAATGTGCTTGAAGCACTTCCTTTCGAACCTTGGTGACTACTTTTACACCTCTTGTACCATGACCTCCACATCTTCCTTTATGATGAGATTTAGGAAGCCTTATAACTTCCTCTTATGATAAGTACGCTAAACAAAACTCAATGGCTTCTTTTGTACTGTACCTCTCAACAACAAATGCTTTTGGACAGTATGAATTATTCACGTACCATTTCAAGATCATGTATTGTTTAATTGGGCACATCCACCTTAAATAAACAGGGCCACATATTCTAATCTCTCCCACTAGATGCACTATTAAGTGAACTATGATGTCAAAAAATGAAAGAAGAAAATACATCTCCAACTAGCACAAGATAATAGTTTCATTTTCCAACTCATCCAACTTTTGAGGGTTAATGACTTTGCTAGATATAGCATTGAAGAATAAGCATAGCCGTTTTATGGCATATCTAACATTTTTAGGCAATATGTCACAAATAGTTACTCGTAGGAGTTTTGCATCAAGATGTGGCAATCATGAGACTTTAAAGCCAACTAATTTGAGATCTTTTATTGACACAAGGCTTTGGCATTTGAAGAGTATCCTTGTGGCACTTTCACGCCCTGAAGACACTTATAGAAACTAGTTTTCTCCTTTCTTGACAAGGTATGACATGCTAAGGGCAAATATATTCCCTTACCTACTGATTACAGGCCTAACTATAGGTGTATACCCATCTCAACTAGATCTTGACAAGCATTCAAACCATCCTTTGTCTTGCCTTTATTGTTTAGAAGCATGCCGAAGACACTATAACAAACATTTTTCTTCGCATGCATAACATCTATATACAATGTCTAACATCTAGATAGCACCATTATGAAAGATTAAAGAATATTGACCTCTTCTTCGATATGTTTTTCTTAGTAGCCTTCTTTTTTGTCTTTCCAAAGTCAACATTGATATATTTCACTAGTTCATAAACTTGCTCATCAATTAGGGCAGGTGGCGCAATACCATCCTCTTGACATCCATCAAAAGCTTTTTTTGGTCTACAATATGGATGATTAGGCCTGAGAAATTTTTGATGCCAAGTGTAAACTGTCTTCTTTCCATGTTTTAGTTATAGGTAGCATGTGTCTTCTACACAAATAGGGCATACGTTAACTATACCCGCTTAAGTTTCCATATACTAGAAAGTCATTAATGATGCAGAATAACATTGTATGCAGCATGAAATTTTGATGGTGATACTTGTCATACACATCAAAGCTTCCTTCCACAACATTTTCAAATCTTCAATCACGGGACATAGGTAAACATCTATGTCATTTTTTGGCTATCTTGGCCTGAAATCATCATAGATAATAAAACATATTTTCACTTCATGCACAACTAAGGAGGCAGATTGTAAATTACTAGGACAGCAGGCCATAAACTGTTCTTACTAGATAAGTTACCGTAAGGATTCATTCCATCAGTAGCAAGTCTAAGCCTAAGAGTTTTTTTGCCTCAATCCCAAAAGGTAGAAACAAATGATCAATTTTATGGGGAGAATCAGCCGGATGGCAAAGCTGTCCGTTACACTTTCTCCCATCTGCATGCCACATAAGATTCTTCACATTATTTGCATTAGCAAAGTATCACTTAAACCTTGGAATTATTGGAAGATACCATAAAAACTTTGTAGGGGGATCTTCTTTTGTGCTCTCATTATTATTACAATCATCATCCTTCACCTTGTAGCGTGATACCCCACACTTGGGAAACTTATGCAACTCTTCATACTCTTTTCTGTACAATATGCAATCATTAGGGCACACACACACACACACACACACACACACACACACACACACACACACATATATATATATATATATATATATATTCTTGTATTCCAATCGCATCGGGCACAACACCTTCTAAGCATGTCCTTCAACAACTTAAGCAATTCATTGAATCTTTTATCATCCTTCACTTTGTAGCGTGATACCCCACACTTGGGAAACTTATGCAACTCTTCATACTCTTTTCTGTACAATATGCAATCATTAGGGCACACACACACACACACACACACACACACACACACACACACACATATATATATATATGTTCTTGCATTCCAATCGCATCGAGCACAACACCTTCTTCGCCTCATAGTTACGATTCGGCAATATGTTACCTTCTAGAAGCATGTCCTTCAACAACTCAAGCAATTCATTGAATCTTTTATCACTTCACCCATTTCTTGCCTTGACATTCACCAATCTTAACACTACTGACAACTGTGTGAATTTAGTGCACCGTGGATACAAAGGTTTCTCAGCATCATTGGATAAAGTGTCATACACATGTGCCTACTAAAAAGACTCTTGTCTAACATCGTAAATCATATCCTCTAATCCATCATCCATATCTACATTAGCTTGCTCTATTTGGGACAAATTTGGAATTTCTAACAATTCACCATGTCATATCTATATTGTATAACTCTTATGAAACCCATCACAAAAAGATGTTCATAAGAAACCCATCACCATTACTATTAGGAACATTTTGTTTAGCAAATTCTAGAAACTCTTTAACTTCATTCTCATCATCACTTATGCGACTTGTATTCATCCAACTTCGATCCATAACTACGATCTCTAATACACACAAACATATATTCATTCATGTAAATCTCAATTTTTTTTAAATGTGTGGCCCTATCCTATTCAGGAAGACATTTTTTAATACTTGATTGATACGTACATGATAAGTCTCATATTTTAAATTTGACAATATTTCGACAATATTTCGCATTGGTCTCCAAGTAGATGAAATGAAAGTGGTGACATCAAATCTGACCACAATCAAGTATGCACTTGAAGACACAACACGAAATGCACTAAACCAAAGTTTCATCAAATTTAACATGAGACTTAACGTCTACGTATTAATCAAGTATAAAAAATGAAACTTCCCAAACTATACAATCAAACAATTCAAGATTCAATATAACAATTAGCACTTTAATTATTATATTGAATCTTAAATGGGAAACTAAGGCTCACTCATAATGCATAACTTGAATATAAAGCATATAATTAAACACATAATTAACCAATATATAATTAAATACACAAGTTATAAAGCATATAATTAAACACACTATTATAAACTAAGGTCATAAAAAGCCCTTCCTTTTCCCCATTTCAATTTTCTCACCGCACTATCGCTCACGATGTTGGAGCACTATTTAGTGCAACGTCTCTTCTGAAGAAGGGTCTAGAGGCCATGAAGGAAAGACATTGAGAAGCTTTTAAATCCTATCTTTAACCATGTTGTTAATGTTTCCGTGTTTTGTTTACTAAGTTATGTTGAGAAGTGTTGGTATTTTATGATGTATGTTTAAGTTATTATTTTGGTTACTAAGGAGGGTCTGAAATTCTCCATTAAAGGGGATATTGGAATTGCAAATATAGTTTGCAGAAAGAATACTTCTGTCGACAATCTTCATTGTACATTATATCTAATGGTCATTGTAGACTAAAAATGCTACTGTCATTGAGATGAATGAGCCTATGTCCTTAACACTTTGCATTGTGATACATGAACACTTTTACAAAGACAACATCATTGTCTTGTACAATTACCATTAGTCTGCCAAATGAGCTACCAGTTGTGGAAGAGTACAAGATTACTGAGATGGGTCATATGTAGTTCTATTTGACTCCCAAGATAGAAAAGGATGAAGAAGAGACAAAGCCTCAAGTTTAATATATTTTTAGACACATTAAGAATTGACAATCTATAGTTCCTCTCTTAATATTTCTTTTGACTATTGTTAATAATATAATCAACCCAAAAAAAAACTCTAACAGAAATTTTGTAGGAGTACATTAAAAATGAAGACTAACAAACAATAGTTCATCTCTTAAGATTTATTTTGACCATTGTTAATAATATCATCAACCCACAAAAAGCTTATTATCGGCCCAAGCAAGAATAAGGAAAAAGAGAGAGAGAAAACGTACCATGGTGGCTATTAGTGGGTGCCCAATGGTCAATGATGGGGAAGGTAATGGAGGACGATGGTGGGGACGGTTGTCGACAACGATCGGGTAAGCGCAAGCGTGATTGGTTATTGTTCGCATAGTTATTCTCGACGTGTATGCGCAGAGGTACAAGGATGTTGTCGGTGGTGGATGTCCTCGGTGATAGTGTCGGTGGCGATTGTCGTCGATGGTGGTGGCGAGGTTGTTGGTGGGCATTGTCGGAGGTGGGTTGTGTACATGTAGTTCGCGCTCAATGGTTTGCGAAGGGAGGGAACTAGGGTTTTAATTATCACGAGGGGTTTTACATCGGTTACATGTTTTAACCAATGTAAAATTTTTGCGGTTAATTACAAAATTGTCACCGCGCCTTTGTTTTATATCGGGTTAAACAACTGATGTTAAATAGCATCGTAAAGAGTGTTTTTTCCACCAGTAAATATATCTTTTTTATTTCATTAAATACATAAATTAGATATTTACTTGTTAAATATTTTTAGCAATAATTTTAAAAATATTATCAAATTAAATAATAAAGTAATCAAAATTACATACATGTGTGACGAATATTTTTAAAAGAAATTCTTAAATAATTGATATAATTTTTTATTAATACAATATTTATAAGGTTTGTTGTCTTTAATCTCATTATTATAAATTTTAATGAAAATATGTGAATAATATTTATTGAATTTATTTTTGAATGTTTAATCAATAATATATTTTAATTTTATATATCAATGTTTTTATAAATACATATAATATGTCAAATAAAAATCTTATGAAGTATATACATGACTATTAGATAATTTTTAAAAATTTAGATATTGAATTATTTTAAGGGGTCAAATTATTTTTATTAAAATAAAACAAACAATATAAAAATTTGAATATTAAAATTTAATTAATCTATATATTCATAAATATTAGATTTATATAATTATCATTGTTTAAAAGCAGTTATCCATAAGACATTATTTATAAACAATAAAGATGTCAAATGTTATACTTATATTATTCAAATTAAAAATCATGTGTGAGTATTATATTATAAAAATTGATCAAGTGAATTTATTTCAAAAATTAATTTTGCTACACACACATACAATTTTAAATATCGCAAATAATTGAATATATCCGGAAAGAAAAGATATATATTGCATGTTTAGATAAATCTAATTAATCTACTTTTTAATACATATTTTTTTTATCTTATGCATTTTGATATATTAGTTAATGGACATTAAAAAAACACTCCTAAATATTTTTTATTCAATAAAATATAAATATTAATTTTTTTAGTGAAAAAAAACTATAGTTTAATTGTCATATATTTTTAACCCAGATATCTCCAAATTAAAAGTTAGAGATTAATCTCTTGAAATATTGAGATCTATTTAAAGGATTAATTTCTTTTAATAAATGCTTTTCTATACATACAAGCCTAAGGATGAAACCTGTGTTTTTATAATTGTGTTTTACTTTTAGTAGTTACGATTATTTTATAATTATAATATCCTTTTTTTAGTAGTTACGATTATTTTAGGTTAAATTAATCGAAAGCTCCTTATAGTTTTATAAATTTTTTAATTAAGTCCCTACAGTTAAAAACACTTTAAAAAAGTCCTTATAGTTTAAAAGATTTGTAATTAAATCCCTACATGCTAATGATGTTAAAACTTTGTTAATTTATATTTAACTTAATTATACTTTTAGTCCCCCAACTTTTCTTTTATTTACAATCAAGTACAAGTGTAGGTGGTATACAAAAATGGGAAAGAAATTAATAAAGGTGTTGAAGGTAGGAATCGAACTCCCACCTTTGAAGTCCACCAAATAACACTAAAATCACAAAGCTAATGAGTTTATTTAGTATATAAATAAAATTTATATTATGTATAACTTAAATGGGAGACCAGAATTGCACATATATTTACCACTACTAAATTAATTATATTAACATCATATAAACTAATAATATTAAAAATAATATTAATAAATATAAATTAATAATATATACTTGTCAATATGAATGGAGTCTGAATTCTCACTCTTAGAGTTCACTAATATATATAAATTAGAATATATTAATAAACATCTAGAAAAAATTAAATATATTAGACATGATATAAATATATCAGAAGAAGGTTAATTAGAAATATATAATATAAATATACTCTTTATAGTGAAATATATATAAAAATTATTTCATTGATAATAATATCTTATTTCAATCACTAAAATATGCAAAAAAAAAAAAAAAAAATTAAAACAACACAATTTTATAAAAAATAAAATTATTTAAAATAGAGTGATTAAGTTATAGTTAAGATATATAGTAACTAAAAATATAAGTTATTGTCTGTTTTGTTTTGTAATATTATATTGTTTATTTACAAGTAGTAAATATATGTATAATTTTGGTCCTTAGTGTATATTATTAATTTATATTTATTAATATTAATTTTAATATTATTAGTATTTATTAATTTTAATATTATTACTATATATTTAGTATATATTTATTAATATTAATTTTAATATTATTAGTTTATATAAAGTTAAATATTATTTAATTTAGTAGTAGCAAATATATGTGTAATTTTAGTCTCCCATTTAAGTTATATATAATATAATTTTTATTTATATATTAAATAAAGTCATTAGCTTATTGGTTTTAATGTTGGTGAACTTTAAGGTTGGGAGTTTGATTCTCATCTTTAACACCTTTATTAATTCCTTTTCCAGTTTTGTATACCACCTACACTTGAATTTGACTATAAATAAGAGGAAAGTTGGGAGACTAAAAGTATAATTAAGTTAAATATAAATTAACGAAGTTACAACACCATTAGCGTGTAAGGATTTAATTACAAACTTTTTAAACTATAAGGACTTTTAATTGTAGGGACCTAATTAAAAACCCTATAAAACTATAAAGACTTATAAATTAATTTACCCATTATTGTATAATTATAATATCCTTTTAGTATCTTATAATTATATTATCCTTAACTGCACGTGATTTTTGTCTTTAAAAAGAAAATATAGTTCTATAGTCAAAGAAGACACTCGGGAAATGGATTCCTTTTGCCAATCCACCACCAGCCACTAGGGGTTTCTCTTCTCGTGGTTCTTAAAAAATATTTCAGGGGAAAAAAAATCTGGGGAAGGCTTCCTATGTAGTATGACATTTTCGTCTATTGAATACAGATGGCATATTATGTTATAGTTTTTTAATCTAATATTATTCTTTTCATGTGTTTAAACATGTGAATTTAAACCTACTAGAATCAGTTTAATGGTGATAGATTTAGATAATATGTATGAAGTCTTAAGTCGCTGCAACAATAACACAAATTAGAGTTGGCCTAAAGACCGACGATATATACTGTTCTAGCGTCAGATAAGCGTCAGCAAGCCTACAGGCGCTAAACTGGGTGACAGAAACTTGATTGTGTCGGTCTTATAAGGCCGACACTTATTTAAGTCAGTAACACTGATGCAATAGCCTTGAAAAATAAAGGCTGACACTAAAATTTTTATTTTTTGACTTAGTGTCGGCTTATTCCACGGCTTATAGCGTCAGCTTAACCAACGCATGTTTGTTTTTATTTTTTGCTTTAGTGTTGATTTTAGAGAGGGCTTAGATAACACAAATATTTTTTTTTTGTTGCGCAACATAAATATTTGTTTATTTTTTTCACTTGCGTCGACTTTTGAGTGGGCTTAGCCGACACAAGTTTATTTATTTATTTGGGCAATTGATTTGTAAACTGAACCGAAGTTCTTGCCGGCAAACCATTTTTATCCCAAAACTAACAATTAATATTATAACTCTCCACAAATCCAGAATTGAAGTACCAAAAATAAAATTATACAGTTATTCATATTATAGTTGACAAATCCATAAAGTGATAAAAAAAATTATGACATTGAAAGTAAAATATCTGTAAAAGTAAACCAAGTATAACAAATCCACAACTTTTTGGCTTCAGATGCAATCCGTGAAGCCTATACACCACCTACTCCTCCCCTAGTAGTAGCCTTCTACACTTCATCCATTTCCCATCTGAAAGCAACAGTTTTAAGGTAAGCTTGTATTTATAGCTCAGAGAATTTTGTAGGATCCTCGAAGGAGCCAATTGAATGACATATTTAGTATAGTGCACAATCACAACTAGTACTAACGAAAGGTAATTTTCATACCAAAAATCAATCAAAAAAAGATAACTGTATCAATACCATCAAAATTGCTTGGTATTATTTCAAAATTAAATATTTGAAATGCTAATGATATTTATGAATGCATAACAAGTGCAAAGCAATATCATTTTGTCACTAGTAACATTTTAACAATCAGACGGGTAACATATTATCCCTTAATTACTAAAAGCTTTAATTCCCTAAAACTTTGATATGATTCAAACTCTTGAATACTGAAGACTTAACTTAGCTATGTAAACCTTTAAACTTACAACGTTTATTTTCCTAATTAATATTTTGTAATGCAAAAATATTTACAAGTTTCTTACTTTTCCATGCTTTTACTTTTCCAAAAAGTAGATAAATCATAAACTTAATTTCAGTAGCATTAGTACAACAGGTGAAAGTTATATAAATTTGATGGCAACTACTAATATGCATCATCGAAAATAGTGATATTTGAAAAACATGTAAATGGTTTTAGACATCAGAAAAGAGCTAAAGGGTACCTGACCTAGTTGTGACCAACTGCGAGTGTAAACGTCGTATGTAACCCCACACAATCTTATAGTCCGCGAAGACTAAGCTAAATCTGCATTAAGTTTAGCTAATGTAACCTGCAAATATCAGTATACAGTTCAAAATCTATTTAGAAATTGACCAGATATTTCCATAAAGAACAATTTCTTATTGGATACTAAAGGAAATTTTTGGTATTATAGAATAAACAAGTGAAAGTTAAGCTAAAAGGAGACTAAGATATCTCCAAAACAGAAAAGGCAAAATGCATCATAGGCAACTGTAGGAATGTGTGACCCTTGATTAATATATAAACCTTCTGACACATGGCTACGAAACTATAAAAATATGATATTACTAAGTAACTAAAGCTTCTCACAATACCAATAACTATGGCTAAACACTAACAATAACTATTTACTTTCTAACAACCAAGCAGTATAACGAGGATAAGAAAAGTTATGCTAGGAGTAATTTTCTTTCTTAATAATTATGATAAAAGAATTATCTACATCATCAAATTTCCCTCCGGTCCATTGAAAAGAATAAGAAAAGGATTTTTATTGACCAAACAAATATCAAAATAAGAATATCATTATGCAAGATTTATGTACTATGATTATAATCCAATCCCAACACCATCAATAGAAAAAATTAAACACCCTTGACCTAGTAACCTAATTGAAGAGCAAAACTAAAAAAAAATGATTAAGAAGTTGTTAAATATTTTAATCTTGACAACTTGTTCTTGGGCCAATAACATCTTTTTGTCATGACCAATCATCAAGATTACAAAAGGAAAAACAAAACAATACCAATGGATCACATAAATGTAAATTACAACAGGTGTACAAAGAAAGCTCCACAATGATACATGTTCCAATGCAGAAACAGGAATCTATGCAAACTGATTTATCTACATATGAATGAAATTGTCATATATTGGCCTATTTACCAATATTAAGAAATTGTCATATATTGGCCTCTTCTCTAGTGAATTAAGAAATTTAGTAATTAAGCAGTCACAAGAAGAAAAAATGAGTTGTGAAGAGTAATAAGCTCAAACAATGTACCTGAACTGAACCAATAAGCTCAAATTGTGTTTCCTATTTTCTTTTTGCAAACCCTATTTTATTTGAACAAATTGTTGAAAAAAAAAAAGACAAATCAAAATAGAGAAAAATATTTGAAATAAAAACAATAAGAAGGAAGGGACAACGTATACTTGTTAGGGTTCCATAAGAAGGTGTTATACCCAATGACTTGCTTTCGAGATTGGGAGGGGACAGTCAGGAAATGTTTCTTGGTGAGTGGATTTAGGGTTCAATAGTGAGATGGGTCCAGATTGGGAGGGGATAATGAGAGTGGAACTCAGTGAGATGGGGTTCGAGAGTAGGAGTGAGAGTGAAAGTAGGTTCGACTGATTTAGGTTTACAAATTGGGGAATATTAACATAGGCGCGAAATTGGGGAATTTAGTGAAAATAACTTGATTAAAAAATATTTTCCTATAGCGTCGGCTAAATCGACATTTTATTAAATAATTTTATTTAAAAATATTTTCATATTAGCCGACGCGATATAATAAAAAATTTAAAATAAAAAAAAATACTTAGCGTCAGCTTTGCCTACCAAACGTAAATATTTTTTAAAATAAACAATTAATAAATAAAAAACACCTTTATGTCAACCTAAACGCGGTCTAGCCGACACTATTTGTGTCGGCCAAATAGCCGACACTAATGGGTCGCAGCTATATGCTGTGATTCTTGTAGTGAGTTCTAACATCAATACCGTCATTGTACAACAACAAAAAATAAATTGAATACATGTGACCTACTTGTATTTTATAGTATTGTATTGGGAGGTTGCAAGTAATCGTGGATTTAAATACGAAGAATATCTTCTAAATATTTGGAAGACTTTTGTGAGAGATACATATGTAAAGATATTATCAAAAAATATACTATTAACCTTCCTCTGCATATGATAAAAAGAAAAAACATACAAATAATGTGAGAAATCCTACATTCAATAGTAATATGGTTAAAATATTGTATATAAGTGAGAGTCAACTTTCACCCCATTTCTAAGATGATATAAGAATCTATCCTAGTAGTTATTGTTGGCTTATTGGATCACATGTTATTGAGTTGTTATTAGACCACATGCAAATGTCCAATCCTATAAACTTCACATTTAAGATGTCTAATATTTGAAGTGAGGAGTGTGTTGAACATCCACTACTGGAGTAAACACTTTCTACATTGGTTATTTTGGGGATTCTACATCGGTTCAAGAACCAATGTAGATCCCGCCAATATAGAAAGTGAGACTTTTTTACATCAGACTTAGAACCGATGTAAAAAATGTTAGAACCAAAGACGTAGAAGCGTTTAGACCCTCAAAGTTTTGAAGATAACAAACTTATTAATGTTCAAGTTTCTGCCAAAGAACTAAACTCTTTACAGCATACAAGCTTCCCTTCGAAGACCTGTCTAGTAGACGTGTCAGAGAAGACCGTCCAGTAGACGTGTCAAAGAATACCGTCTAATAGACGTGCTTAAAGAAGATCATCCAGTGAACAACTTAAGATGATCATCTGAAGAATAAATTCAAATATCTGATGCAAGCTTCCATCGACAAATATTCAAATGGCTAAGTTCTATTTTTGAACGTCCAATTTATTTATGCTAGTTTTTCTTGAAACTAACATATTACCTATCTTATGATCTAATGATCAAATTGTTTTAAGCATTTAATTGTATCAGAATCATTCTAGTGTAAGAGCGCAGCAAAAACAGATAAAGCAAGTCAACTTATCAAGCTTGCCATGCCGAATGAAGAATGTTTAGAAAAGCAGCTCATCAGCACAGTCTTGAGCTTTCCTCTTTAGTGCAAGTCTAAAAGTTGCCACGCCTGATCACTCTGAAAGGATAGTTTGCATGCCCTTCTTTGTATAACGAAGTCAAGTCTTCAACGGATCTTTTTCTCTGAAGACTATATATATATATATATATATATATATATATACTAAGGAAGAACGATATAGAAATATACGTGTCTGGTGTTAAAATTCTTAGTTAACAAATAACTTCTGAACAATTGATAGAAGCGTCCAGTGGACGATAGCAAAAAATATTGTAAAGTTTTCAGAGTGTGCTTGAGCTTTATCTTTCAAATCCTCACTACGTGAGTTGATATCTTTGTAAAAACACTTGCCTGTGTTGTGAAAGCCTGGAGAGGCTTAGTGTAAAAGAATACTTGGGTTAAGCAATCTAGGGGTGATTGCTGTGTAAAGCTTGAAGAGGCCACGAACAATACTTGTATCCAAAGTTGGTTAGTAAACACCTTCTGGGCAAAGGAACTAGACGTAGCTCAGATTGAGTGAACCAGTATAAAACCTTTCTGTGTTCTTCTTCTCTCTATCCCTGAGCTTGAAAACGTTTTCAAACTGTTTTACTTGTATTGAAAAAAAAAGGAAAAAGGTTTTAAACGCACAATTTAACCCCCTCTTCTTGTGTGCTTTTTCTATTTCAATTGGTATCAGAGCTCAGCCCTCTTGGGGTTGAGCATCTAACACTGTAGGGGTAAAACGATCCTGATCACTCATGAAAAACAAAAGACAAGCCGTTAATAGACCGCCTCTCTTTAAAGGACAAAACTACGATTATTGGAAGCAAAGAATGATAGCATTCGTTGATGCATGTCACATAGACATGTGGGACATAGTAGAAACTGACGACTACCTGCCCCTTGACCATGATAGAGTGGAGCTGCCAAGAAGTCAATGGACAGAATCTCACAAACAGAGGTATCTTCTAAACTCAAAAGCTAGAAATGTTATGATGTGTGCCTTATCTGAATCTGAATATGAAAAGGTACATAGCTTAAAATGTGCTAAGAAAATGTGGGACACCCTTGCTCTTGCCTACGAAGGCACTTCACAAGTAAAGAGGTCCAAGTTGAGCTTACTCGTAAGACAATACAAACTCTTTACTATGGAAGAAAATGAAACTATCGAACTTATGTTTGGTAGGTTTCAAACTCTAATAAATAACCTGAGATCCTTAAGCAAAACCTATGACAATTATGATTACATTGACAAAATCTTAAGAAGTTTACCTAAGCAATGGAGACCGCAAGTTACAGCCTTAAGAGCTTCCAAGGATCTAATAGCTCTCTCAATGGAAGAGTTACTTGGAACTCTTAAAGTCCATGAACTGGAGCTGAAGCAAGACGAAAGACAGAAGAAGAAGTCCATCGTTCTAAGCGTCTAGCATCCACCCAGAGGATCATCGTCCAAAGCCCTAAACGTGGAAGAATCCTCTAAGGAAGAGTCCAACGAGAATGACTCTGATGAAGATGAAATATCCTTCATCTCTAGAAAAATACAGGCTATGTGGAAGAAGAAAGAAGGATCCAGAGCCAAAAACTTCACAAAGAAGTTTAACAAGGCACCAAAAGAAAAGAGTCCTTCAGTTTGTTATGAATGCAAGAAGCATGGACATTTTAAAGCTGAATGTCCCAGTTTGCAGAAGGACAAAAAGAAATGATTTTCAAGAAAAAAGGTCTTATGGCTACCTGGGATGACATGGACCTATCTTCATCAAATGAAGAAGGAGAGGAAGAAGCCAATCTGTGTCTCATGGCAGAGACCAGCTCTGATAGCTTAGATAATGAGCAAGACGAAGAGGTAAACTTCGATAACTTAATCTCTCTACAAGAAGCCTATGATGATTTTCTTGCTAACTCCTCAACTCTCTCAATAGGATATAAAGAACTAAAAAAGAAATTTTCAAAAATAACAAAAGACTTCAATTTGCTTAATGAAGAGCATAAAAAGGTTTTAAAAGAAAATGAGCTTTTAAAAACAAAGAGCATTTCAGAAGAGACATTCTCTCATGAAGTTTTAGAACTTCAAAAAGAAGTCACTCATCTGAAAGAAAGTTTGTCCAAATTTGTCAGTGGAACTGAGAACCTAAATAAAATTCTATCTTATAGAAGAAATCCTCATGACAAATCTGGACTTGGTTTTATTAAGGAATAAAATTTTAAACCTAGTAAAAACATAACCTTCTATAAAATATGTGGAAAGAATGGGCATGAATCAACAGAATGTAGATATCGTCCAACAAAGAAGGCGTCCAATGCTTTCAGAACTAACAGAAAAGTACCTAAGTCCATTTGGGTACCTAAGTCTATGATAATACTTGTTGCAAATTTGCTTGACAACCGAAAGAAGACCCCAGTCATGGTACCTGGATAGTGGTTGCTCACGACACATGATAGGAGAAAGGTGTATGTTCCATAGCCTACAACCCAAGAATGGTGGATGGGTCACCTTTGGAGGAAACTAGAAGGGAAAGATCACAGGAATAGGAACAATTGGTAAGCACTGTTTCCCCTCCATTGAAAATATTTTATATGTTGAAGGACTTAGACATAATCTACTGAGCATAAGTCAATTATGTGACAGTGGACACAATATCTCCTTTGACAAAGAAAAATGTATTGTCAGGAATCTAGATAGATCCATACTATTCTCTGCTAAGAGGCAAAGCAATCTTTATAAGATTGATCTCAATGACCTCACAAATCAAAATGTATCGTGTCTAGTATCCATCAAAAAGAATCAATGGACTTGGCACAAGAAGCTTGGATATGCAAGCTTGAGACTAATCTCAAAGCTAAATATGTATAACCTTGTAAGAGGACTCCTAAATCTTGCTTACAAGTCTGATGTTCTCTGTGATGCAAGTCAAAAAGGGAAACAAGTAAAAAGCTCTTTTGAATCAAAAAATATTGTTTCCACAAATAGACCTCTTAAGCTACTACATATTGATTTGTTTGGTCCAACCAGAACAACCTCCCTTAGTAGAAAATGATAGGGATTAGTCGTAGTGGACGACTATTCTAGATGGACATGGGTTATGTTCTTAAAACACAAGGATGAGTCTTACAAGATCTTTTCAATCTTTTGCAAAAGAATTCAAAATGAAAAATGACGTTTGCATAGCTTCAATCAAAAGTGATCATAGAGAGGAGTTCGAAAACGAAAGTTTTCAAGGGTTTTGTGAGAGAACGGAATTCTCCACAACTTCTCTGTACCACAAACACCATAACAAAATGGTGTGGTAGAGAGAAAGAACAGATCATTGCAAGAAATGGCTAGAACCATGCTAAATGATAATTCCACTCCTAAGCACTTCTAAGCTGAAGCAGTAAACACTGCATGTTATTTACAAAATAGAATTTATATAAGACCTATTTTGAGAAAGACTCCTTATGAATTGTGGAAAGGTCGAATGCCCAACATATCATATCTTCATCCCTTTGGATGTTAATGTTTCATCTTAAACACTAAGGACAATCTTGGAAAATTTGATTCTAAGTGTGATAATGGAATATTGTTAGGCTATTCCGAAACAACCAAGGCCTATAGAGTTTACAACTCTAGAACCTTAACAGTTGAAGAAGCCATCCATGTTAAATTCAATGACAATAAGCCTGATAAAGAAATATCAAAGCTAGACGATTCATTTGCAGATATGAAGCTAGAAGATGCCAGACCTTCAGCGTCCAAAGATTAGATGGACCATCCAAAAGAAGAAGAAAAGGAACCAACTGGACGCTCTTAGCAAATGAAGACCTATAATCCAGATAATCAAATTATTGGAAACGTTCAAGATCATGTCAGGACAAGATCGACCTTCAAGGAGCAAGCTCAAACTGCTTTGATTTCTCAACTGGAACCAAAGACAGTGGACGAAGCTCTCCTGGATGATGACTGGATCAACGCCATGAAAGACGAACTTAGTCAATTCGAAAAGAATGATGTTTGGATGCTAGTTCCTGCACCCAAGAACAAGTCTATTATTGAAACAAATTGGGTGTTCCGCAACAAGCTAGATGAAGCTGGCAAAGTGGTAAGAAATAAAGCAAGACTTGTAGCTCAAGGCTACTCTCAACAAGAAGGTATAGACTTTACCAAAACCTTTACACTAGTAGCTAGATTAGAAGTCATTCGCATCTTACTTTCATTTGCTGCTCATAGTAATATGAAGCTCTATCAAATGGACATAAAAAGTGCATTCTTGAATGGCATAATAAACGAGGAAGTCTATGTGAAACAACCTCCTGGTTTTGAGAGTGATACTTTTCCAAAACATGTTTACAAATTGAAAAAGGCTTTGTATGGACTTAAACAAGCTCCAAGAGCTTGGTATGAAAAGCTAAGTTCCTTTCTTTTAGAAAATGGTTTTACTAGAGGAAAAGTAGACACCACTCTCTTTCGCAAAGACGTTAAATCACACTTTATTATTGCACAAATATATGTAGACGATATTATAATCGGCGCTACTAATGACGCTTTATGCAAGGATTTTTCTAAGATCATGATAGCAGAATTTGAGATGAGTATGATGGAAGAATTAAAATTCTTCCTGGGATTACAAGTAAAGCAAACTGCAAATGGTATATTCATACATCAAACAAAATATGTCAATGAACTTCTCAAGAAGTACAAGATGGACGATGCCAAGGAAATGAGTATACCTATGCATCCATCATCAGTACTCAGCCTAGACGACTCTTCTAAAAAGGTAGACCAAACTACATACTGAGGTATGATTGGGTCTCTTTTATATCTCACAGCATCTAGACCTGACATTATGTTCAGTATATGCTTATGTGCCCGTTTTCAGTTTGACCCTAGAGAAACTCATCTAACAGCAGTTAAGAGAATTTTTAGATACTTAAAAAGGACCACTAACCTTGGTTTGTGTTTTAAGTCAAACAAAAAATACAGGTTAGTTGGTTATTGCGATGGTAACTATGCGGGAGATAGAATAGAACACAAAAGCACAAGTGGAGGATATCACCTCATTGGTGGGAATCTAGTCTCCTAGACAAGCAAAAGACAAGGGACGATTGCCCTGTCCACAGTGGAAGCAGAGTATGTCTTAGCTGTGTCTTGTTGTTGACAACTTTTATGGATTAAGCATCAGTTAGAAGACTATAGTATCTACGAGAGTAACATTCCTATCTTTTGTGATAACACTACTGCTATAAATCTATCTAAAAATCCTATTTTACATTCTCGGGCAAAGCACATTGAAATAAAACATCACTTTATAAGAGATTATGTTCAGAAGGGAATTGTCGATATTCAATTTGTTAACACTGAAAATCAATTGGCCGACATATTTACAAAACTCCTTCCTGAAGATAAGCTCATCTATATTCGAGATCTTCTTAGTATGGAATTTATAAATGAATAGTCTATTCAACATGCCTTGACCATCCAAAGATATGAGCGTCCAATGTGTTGTAGCGTCCAATATTACATCGTCCACTTGCATAGCTTTTCGCATTCCATAACAACTTACATTTATGTGTGCATAAAGATCCTTATCCGTACTTAATTATGATTTCTCTGAAAATGATTTGAAATAAATGCCTTATTCTGGTCTGAGTCACTTATGCGCCGTATAACCAACCTCGAGAAATGTAAGCGCCTGACCCAGTATTTATTGCACATCACCTTTCTCTTCGAAATTGAAAGAACCGCCAAAAAGCAAAACTATTCGATTTCTTCATATACATTCAAACCTAAACCAAACACTCACTTCTTCTCAAATCCACCTGAACTCTCTCAGTCTCTCGAAACCTCTCAAACCCTAACAATCCTTCAAGCTCTCAGATATGGAAACTAAAAAGGCTGGTCCTGCTGCAAAGGCCGTGGCTCGTGAGGAGAGCCTAAACAAGGCTGTTGTTCTTATCGAAAGTCGTTTTGATATCCAAGCTCTGGAGGACATGGGTGTGAATGTAATGGACAACTTGCTCAAATGTGGAATTCTCAACTACTTCCACTTGAACGAGATCATATACCTAGAAGTCATCAGACAATTCTAGAACTCTGCTGTTTTCTCAAATACGGACATCACTAGAACTGCTCTGGGAGTTAAGGTCACACTGGACCTCGGCTCTGTTGTCCAAGCCATTGGTTGTGAGTGGGCTTGGTCCTGCATCAAGAATGGCTAGGAAAGAAAATTTGGAGGACATGACACAATAGACGCTGCTCTGATGGGTCCAGAAGGTGAAGGGCCAATAAAATAGAGCAAGTTGACAAAAGAGGGGAAGATATTCCAACAGTTTCTGAACAAGGGAATCCTTCACAAGGCTGGATCGAAGGACAGCGTTACCTTCCTGCATAGGTTCGCGCTGTTCCACATGATCACAGGCCAACAGTTTAACCTGCTGCACCTCATCATGAGCAACATCTTCAAGACCATGAGAGGACGTGAAGAGCACGACCAGATCACCTACACCGCTCTCCTTAACAGACTTTTGTGGCAACAGCAGGTGTATCATGCTTTTTTTGCTCTATCTCTTGGAAAGCAAAACCACATTAGGATTCTGGGTGGTGGCCATCGTTTCACTCAATTGTCGTTTGGACGCAACAATGTTGCACAGAGAAGGCTGGGTTCGTGCTGAAGCCTTTGGAGACCATGTCCAAACTAGTAGACGATAAAAAGGAAGTTGTTAAGATGGCACCTCTATAGACAATTGAGCCAATCGTCCAGCTTGCTAAGCTGATGGACGACGAGGCATTGTTTGTGAATCCAGTTGCTGTCAGACCGTCCACCAAGAGGAGGTCGTCCAAGACGCAAGCGACCAAGGTTACAAGATCCAAGACCCAAAGACCTTCGGCTCCGCCTGCTCCTCTTGCAGCTGCTCCTATCACTGCCCTGCTCCTTCACCTACTCCGGCACAAGCTCTTTCTAAGAGACGGTTGATCGTCGCTTCTGATGACGAAGACGATGAGCCAATTGGTAAGCTTGTCAAGAAGCAAAAAGTTGCCATGGTTGATGTTCCTGTTCAACCACAACCACAACCATCTGCCTCAACTAACGACCAGCAGAAGCATTGCCAGGGGAAGCACAACCCAAAAAAAGTAAGCTTTCCTCTCCTGTTGCTAATGAACCTGTTAGTGACTTGACTGCATCAATCTTTATTGAACCTTCTAAACCTCTTACCTAAACACAAACCGACACACAAGCCACACCTAAACCAGACTTGTTGTTGCCTGGTGACAAAGGTTATACCTGCACCATCCCCACCCCTGGCATATCTAAGACACATCTCTCCTTCAAGCCGACTAAATCACCTTCCTCCTCAACCATCATTTCCTTCCTACATCTTCCACCCCCTCAGACACCTTGACCAAAACCAAACAGAAATGGCCTCTACTCTTTATTAAAGGCAACCCCCAAAACCGCATGGACGATAATGCTATTATCTTGCGTCCAAAGCTCCCTGAACCTATTTTCAGTTTTGATTACTCTCCACTTGATCTTGACAAGTACATGAATGACTATGTCCATAAACCTTCGGAAGCTTATCTAGCACTGCCTCTTGGGGCTATTGAACACTTACCGCTCAAGCAGTTTATCAGACGGAGGTACCCAAGAGTTGTACTTGGCGCATCAATGCACATCCTCCTGGAATACTTCAACACAGAGTACCTCTAGTAGACCACATCAAGCAAGCTTTGCAACAAAGGAAACCTGGGGGCGAGTGGACTGTTCACATAAGGCCTGCAGATTTGAAGTTTCGGCCTCTAAACCTGGTAGAAGATGGATTCTTTCCATCTGCCTTTGAGCATATGTTTTGCAACACTCTCAAAGGTTCCGCCACCTTGATGTTTCAACTCTTCATTCCCCCATCACAACACATCCATCCGCATCCAACCAGATCGCGTCTGCCCAAGACTGCCAATTATAGATGACAACCGCAAAAAGAAGAAGATTCTAACCAAGGCCCCGTCCCTACCTTTGCCGTCCAAAGCTGATGTTCAACAACATTTAACTCATTCTCGTGAATGGTTCTTAGCTCAGCGTCTTTATACAGACTTGGACGAGGCCGATGCTAAACACTTCTAGCATCAACATATGTTCCTATGCGAATAAGAAGCATCCAGTAGTGGAGTTTCAGCAGACGACAAAGCCGATATCCCAATTGCAACAAACTGTGAAGTCACGCAGCGTCCAGCTCGTGTATTTCACTTTTCGGACTCTTCAGCTGCCTTTGTCCATCCAGCAAACGAGCATCCACTCCTTAGTACAGAAACTTCTATCCTATACATTATGATTGCTGCTCTTACTCACCACACAAATTTCAACCACCCTACCCTTGGACCTCTCCACGTCCATACCAACTAGAAGTACAAGACTTGAAGCATCTCGAACCACCTCCTCCCCCCTCTGAAGCTCTTCCACCCACTCCTTCCCAACCACCGTCACCTACACCTCCACCACCGCCTACTCCTGGCTCCTAAGCCTCCGCAAGCCTTCCTATCTCTTCTTCTGCCCCTTTACCCTCTCCTCTTGTTGACCCCGTCAGTTCAACAATATGTTGCAAACCAGCTGTAACCCATCTTCACCCTTCTTCATAAAATTCTCCAGAACCAACAAGCTCTCCTACACCCTCCTCAACCTCCCCCATCTCCTCCTCCTACCGCCGTAACAGTGACTATGATGACGTCTCCCTTCTCTCTCTGTCTGCTTTTTGCTAATGACAAAAGGGGGAGAACTGGAAAACTATAGCATTATTGTAACTGGAAAATTATTTTTGCTGTTTTGTATGATCTTCCAGTATAATAAAATACATTTTATTTTGACATATTTCAAGTGTTGCTCTATTTATGGTTAAACTTATAACTGTTAGATATAATATGATCTAACTCTTGGTATTTTATTCGATATGGATTTAAACTAATATTTCTTGTATCTCAAAAGTATACAAAATCTTGGAATATTAGACTTAGGGGGAGCATAGTAAGTCTTTCGAAAACTCTTTCATGCATTCCTTTATATTCTAGCAAAAACTTAAAAACTAATAATGTTTGTCATCATCAAAAAGGGGGAGATTGTTAGAACCAAAGACGTAGAAGCGTCTAGACCCTCAAAGTTTTGAAGATAACAAACTTATTAATGTTCAAGTTTCTGCCAAAGAACTGAACTCTTTACAGCATACAAGCTTCCCTTCGAAGACCATCTAGTAGACGTGTTAGAGAAGACCATCCAATAGACGTGTCAAAGAAGACCGTCCAATAGACGTGCTTAAAGAAGATCATCCAGTGAACAACTTAAGATGATCATTTGAAGAATAAATTCAAATATCTGATGCAAGCTTCCAACGACAAATATTCAAACGGCTAAGTTCTATTTTTGAACATCTAATTTATTTATGCTAGTTTTTCTTGAAACTAACATATTACCTATCTTATGATCTAACGATCAAATTGTTTGAAGCATTTAATTGTATCAGAATCATTCTTGTGCAAGAGCGCAGCAAAAACAGATAAAGCAAGTCAACTTATCAAGCTGCCATGCCGAATGAAGAATGTTTAGAAAAGCAGCTTGTCAACACAGTCTTGAGCTTTCCTCTTTAGTGCAAGTCTAAAAGTTATCGCGCTTGATCACTTTGAAAGGATAGTTTGCATACCCTTCTTTGCATAACAAAGTCAAGTCTTCAACAGATCTTTTCTCTGAAGACTATATATATATATATACATACCAAGGAAGAACGGTATAGAAATATACGTGTCTGGTGTTAAAATTCTTAGTTAACAAATAACTTATGAACAATTGATAGAAGCGTCCAGTGGACAATAGCAAAAAATATTGCAAAGATTTTCAGAGTGTGCTTGAGCTTTATCTTTCAAATCCTCACTACGTGAGTTGATATCTTTGTAAAAAACACTTGCCTGTGTTGTGAAAGCTTGGAGAGGCTTAGTGTAAAAGAATACTTGGGTTAAGCAATCTGGGGTGATTGTTGTGTAAAGCCTGAAGAGGCCATGAACAATACTTGTATCCAAAGTTGGTTAGTAAACACCTTCTGGGTGAAGGGACTGGACGTAGCTCAGATTGAGTGAACCAGTATAAAAACTTTCTGTGTTCTTCTTTTCTCTATCCCTGAGCATGAAAACGTTTTCAAACTGTTTTTACTTGTATCGAAAAAAAAAAGGAAAAAGGTTTTAAACGCACAATTCAACCCCCCCCCTTCTTGTGCGCTTTTTCTATTTCAAAAAACACTTTCTACATCAGTTATAACTTGAATCAATGTAGAAAGTGACACCTTTCTATGTCGATTCAAGCTACAACAGATGTAGAAAGGTGAATTTGTACATTGGTTATAGGCTTAATAGATGTAGAAAGTCATTTCTATGTGTAGAAATTGACACCTTTCTACATCATTTCAGGCTTTAATCGATATAAAAAGAGACTTTCTTCATCGATTAATGTATGAATCGATGTCGAAAATCATTTTTTTAATATTTATCTATTTTATAAAGTTTCCAACCTACAAATTATAAAAACAGACCCAGACAAGCAGTTCAATCATATTTATATATGCTAAATTTGAAAAATCATCAATAAATATTAATATACACATTAAAACGTAATTTTATGCTAAAGTACCTCCTAAACACTATTCAAACAATTCTAAACTACCTAAATCTATTCTAAACATATATAAATTTCATCTACAACTAATTTTAAGCTAACTTATGAACACATTTAAAGCAATTCTAAACTACATATATACATTTTAAACAAAATAAATTGAAGAGATTACTAATTTCCTCAATAATTGCCTCAATACCCAATGGTTCCTGATCAACAAATAACTAAAACATATAATAACTTAACATTAGATCATAAACAATAAAAACTATAATTAATGTAACTTGTTAAGTAAAATTATATTACCTCATTCCAAGAATATACAATACCCGCTCAGACTATGGTCAACATCCATTGCATCACGTAATATGTATGTGCATTTCCCTTTTTCTATACTTAACCGATCTAGATGCCTAAAATGTTGAAATAAATGTTAATTGTAAATCAATGATACTTAATTAAATTATGAACCTACAAAAAAATGTACTTACTGTAGAGCACAAAGATAACACAAGAAGGGAGGTTGAATTGTATTATAGCAAATTTTCGCAAATCTTTCGTTAACTACGTATCGTCTAAAGTAAGATCAAAAAGATTCTCAAAACGTTTGTAAGACAGATGAAAGCTGAAAGACAAACTAAAAAGTACACAGAATATATACTGGTTCGTCTCACCCCTAGAGACTACGTCCAATTCTTGGTAACAACCAAGTTCCACTAACTTTTTCAAGTTACAAGTATTCTTTCCACAAGCCTCTTCAGGCTCAACCCAAGTAGTCTTTCACTTGCCTCTCCAAGCAAACACCCAAGTATTCTTTGAATCAAAGCCTCTTCAGGCTTCCACCAATCTTGTTAAGAAAAAGGTTTACGCGTGAGTTACCTCACTGGGTTTAATGTCTTAACAGACGAATATTCAATGAAGTATAAAAAGAATTTTACAAATAAAGTTTACACAAGATTTTTCTTTTCTTAAAGTGATTTATGATCAGCAACAACAACAACTTTTGAAAGAGGTATCTTCTTCTATTTATAGGCTTCAAAATGAAATCCGCTGCGTGCTTTGCAGAAGACGGCCTTCGTCTGATGAAAAGAGTCGTTGGAGCATTAAATACAGCATTTAATGCCTTTCACTAACTTGTCATATAATAAGATAAAGCAATCTGCTTATCTTTTCTCTTCTTGTACACAATCTTGTAGCAGTTGTCATGTCCGTTTTCCCATTATGACATACACACATTCCTTCTTTTTCGCTAACTATCTTCAAGAGTAAGTATGTAGGCTTTATACGTTTCGAGATAGCTTATGCTCTGATTGATATGTAGATCATTTTAGAACATTGTTATCGTCTATCAGATTTGTTAGTTACGAAATATATTTGATCAAAAGATAAGACGATATTCATTTTAAAAACATCAGACGATTGTATGCAAACATATGAACAGAGGATTATGTAAAGACATATATAATTTTAACTATTTGTTATTATCAAAATATTTGAGGGTTATAAATTCGTCCTTTGTCTTAACAATCTCCCCCTTTTTGATGATGACAACAATTATAGTTCTTGTAAATCATTTTCTATGAAATACTTTTCTATGAAAACATTTTATATATGTGTACTTCAATTAAGCAGATGCAATACGTATAAAGAGGTAACTGAAGGAAACTAGACGATATCATTCAATATGTAATTCATTATTATATATAAAAAAATACTTCCCGTGAGATTGATATCTTTATACTCCTATATTTTTATACTCCCCCTTATCTTCTATTTTTTCTCCCCCTTTTGGCATCATCAATCAGAAGATTCAGAGTCTGAAAGTGTAGATGATGAGCTAAGGTCACTTTTGAAGCACTTGGCTAGCTTGGCTAATAGAACTTATGCTCGTTTGGGTTTCCTATTTCTTTCCTAAGATTAGCTTCAAGACGCTACATAGTCTGCTTCAATTCATTGAAAGCTTGTCTGTCGTCTGAAGGTGCAGGTGCAAAGCTGGTAGTTGCTTCATCACTGGGTTCCTTTACAAAACATAAGTTGAAAACATAAGGTACAAGAGGACCACAGAACCAAAAGTGGCCGTAGGGTAGAGAGATTTCGAAGGTTTTAGAGGAGAAAAAGATATAGGTTTGGGGTAGGTTTGTGGATAGTTGGTTGTGGGGGTTGGATGTACAGTTGGAGGGAGACGAAGAGACTTACGTCTAGTGACCTGTCAGATGAAGTGCAGCTTCATGGCTTAGTAGACTCTTCTCATCAACAGACAGACCAGATAAGTGCTTTAGTGCTTTAACATGGTCTTGCAACCTTTTGCGGTCTGTGCTTCGGAGAGTTGCTTTTCCTTTAAGTTTAGCTAGTTGTGCAAATGATAGAGCTCTTTGTCTGATCATCAAGTGCCTTCAGGGGTTACGTCTGAACTTTGGTTCTTTTCCTTTCCCCATAGATAGATTTTGGCACGGATAGTTCTTTTAACAATAGATGTGAAAGGTAGTCCATGGCTTCATAAGGAGCCACATCTGAGTAGCCATGAATCTAGGTGAGCCTAGTTCAAGGTCTGGACACCTTCGCACACAGATTGCATGCTACAAGGAAATCTGCATCTTCTCCCGCAGGAAGTTATTCATCACCCTTCCTAATTCCCAGTCATCATCACCAATTTGCCATTTTTCAAAATCTGAACTGTCTTCTGGATGGATGGCGAGGGGGTAAGTCTTGATCATCCCATGGCAAAACGGATATATGATTTTGGGCTTGTAATGATACTTTCTGCACATGATTAGATACTCTGAGTAGTTGCATTTCAGCATGAAAGGAGAGATGTGACAGAGAATCTCACGCTATCTCCAAACTTCATATTCCAACTGGAAATGTCATTCTAGTTTAGGGTGGATAAACGAAGATTGGAGCGTCTAATAGGGTGCTATATCCTTCCTCCCAGACATATGGGGTGATGTGCGGCTCATAAGACATGGCTGGGTAGCTTCTTCTTCAATATCAAGAAATTTTTCAACGTACCCATGGCGTACCAGAAGTGGCCATTCTTCATTGATGAGAGTCGTCCACATTCTTAGATTATTTACTTCGCCCAGTTCATAATTGATTGTAGATTGAAGTTCCTCTAGGTCGAAGGGCTCTAGTAATTGATATTCTTTTGTTGTTCCAGTTTGACGTGACTCAGGCTGCTCAAAGTAGATCATTGTGCGTCTTTGAAGACGTTCAAATGGAGGCATTTCCGAGCGATAATCTTCGGGTGCTGTTTCGTCTATCATAGGTGCAGCTCCTCCAAATGAAGTTCCTTCTATTTCAAGTTCCGCGAAGAAAACAGAGAGTGAAACAGCCCTTGCAGGCTGATCAACACTAGGTGCCGCTATTAAGTTTACAGAAAGACGGTTGAAGACTTAAGATAAAGAAACAGATTGTGGAACTTCCCAGAAAAGAGATCTAGGTAATCTACCTCTTGAGGTAGCAAGCAATGTCCTCTAGAATCAACAGCTCTTGCTCTTCATGCTCTGCAAGGGCTGTTTGTAGCAGGTGCTCAATCACAGATTGAAGCACTGCTTCCTCAATCTGTTCTTGCTCAGCCTCAGCTAGTTTCTCTTCTTCTTCTTTCTTCTTTTTCTCAACCCGTTTTGATTCAGCTCGGCTCTCCTGAGCTACTTTTCTTCTTGAGCTTTTATGTTTGGTACTAGAATCATTTTGGATTTTGAGGGTTTTTTAGATGGTTGGGTAGATGGAGTGGATTCAGTAGATGTAGGTGGTGGAGGTGGTTGTTCTGATGGAGGGGTAGGAATGATTGTGCTTGGAGTAGGAAGAAGGGTGTTAATGGGAAGGTCATCGTCTGAGTTAGGTTGGGGAGTTGGTTTGGATCTCAGACGAATGGTTAAGGGTTTTTGTTTCTAGTGAGGTTGAGACAATAGGGTTTGGAGTTTGGTCTGTTATGGTTGAGGGTCTGGTTGTGAAGGTCTTTTGATAGGTAACTTAGGCTTTTGTGGTTTGGTCTGTTTGAGTTGTAGTTGAGATGGTTGGGGTTTCGTCTGTGGTGGAGGTTGAGTAGACGCAGTACCAACAGAGGGGTCAACAGACGATCCTACTCTGAATGCAGTTCCAACAACTTCTTATGGTGGTTCTTCCTTGATCAATGCCATCTCTAGATGTCTAGCAACATATCCAGAGAAGAGATGTGCAATCCTCATCTTCCTAATGATGGATACATCGATCTCAAAACCTTGTTTCATCTTCTCCAATCCAGATTCTTTTATTCCTGCCAGACGAATGATTTAGGTGAAGAGAATGGCATAAGGAATAGAATGCTTCTGCTTGCTATAGGCATCTTCCTTTGACTTGGAGAAACAGGATCTCCAGTTGTCCAGGATTAATGCAGGCATATTGACCTTCTGACCAGTCAGCATCTTGTACATGCAGAATCTATCCTTGGAGGTTACATTATTCTTTGAGCCTTTTTCTTGGCAAAATAATGTGCAGCAAGATGTTGTGAATTAATCTATAGAAAGGCTTCATGTTTGAAGAGTACAGAAACCTCTTCAAAACATCTTTGTTCTCAATTTGAGGCCTAGGCATTCTATACAATGCCCTGTCAACAGTTTCTGGGGTTATGACCTTTTCCTAGTCTTCAGTAAAGAGGTCACCCTCCTCTTTACAGCTAGACGCTGCTGTAATGGTGTCGGTAGAGATAATGATGGCTTAATTGTCAACTGTTCCAATGATAGTACTGTTAACCTCAGACGCAGAGGCCCAGATGTAGGCGTACGATGCATGGTACCAAGAGGTTCTCTTCTGCACGAAGGCTTCCCATCTAACATTTTTGATATACATTTATAGAGGGAATCCTTCTTCTTCAAGTTTCTGTAAGTCGACCCATTTTCTAGTGACAAAGTCACTTTCTGCAAATCTCTCCATGGGCACAAGCTGTTTTTGGGTGGCCATGAGTTCTGGCTTGAGAGATTTAAGATTTGAGAGCAAAGGTGAGGAATAAGGTTTGAGTTCAGAGAGTTTGAGAAGTTTTCAGAGTGTGTAAGTGATGAAAAGAGCGGTTATTTTGAATAAAAGAGAAGGTCGAAAGTACTGAAGAGATGTGCATTGATGACGTCTTGATGTGGCAGGGGAGACGGCGCACGTTTCTTAGGTGGTTATCGAGAGTAATCATTAGAGGAAATATCAGACTAATGAATTTAAACTTTTCATATTCAAAGACGATTGTGTCAGTAAGATGAAATATAATGAAATGTAAGACGATATAGAATAAGACGAAACTTAGATAAGCAAATAAGACGATGCATGTAAGACAATTTATTCTTGCAAAACTTTCATGTGCAAATTTTCTAAGATGAAGTTAAAACGTTCTACAAGTAAAGCTTTTGTAAAGATATCAGCCCATTGATGGTCTGTATTGATGAACTTAATATCAAAAACACCTTTTTGAACATAGTCACAAATAAAATGATGTCTTATCTCTATATACTTAGCTTTAGAATGCTGAATGGGGTTTTTAGATAAATTGATTGCACTAGTATTATCACATAACACAAGAATGTTATGCTCAAAGCTAGAGTAATCTTCAAGTTGATACTTTACCCATAAGAGTTGTGAGCAGCAACTAGCAGCAGATACATATTCAACTTCAGCAGTTGATAATGTAATTGAGTTCTGCTTCTTACTGGTCCAGGATATAAGACATGGTCCGATGAAATGACATCCACTACTTGTACTCTTTCGTTCAAGTCTATCACCTGCATAGTCTGCATCACAGTATCCTACTAACCTGAAATCTTTGTTTTTCTCATAGAATAAACTGAGGTTAGGTGTACCAACAAGATATCTAAAAATCCTCTTAACAGCTTTTAAATGAGACTCTCTAGGGTCAGATTGAAATCTGGCGCATGGAAAACTTCTTGAGCAAATCAAGTTCTTTTGATACCTTGGAAAACTTTCCTTTCAATTCTTTATAACCAATAGAGAGAGTTGAAGAATTAGAAAATAGTTCATTTTAGTCCTCTTGGAGAGCAATTAAGACATTAAAGTTTACCTCATCTTCTTCTTACTTGTTCTCTGAGCTTTCTGGACTTGTTTCTGCCATAAGACACAAGTTTGCTTCTTCCTCTCCTTCTTCCTTAAAGGAGGACAGGTTCATATCTTCACATCTTGCCATAAGTCCTTTCTTTTTCTTTTAAAGAAAGTCTTCTTTTTCTCCTTTGTAAGCTTGGACAATTAGCTTTGAAGTGTCCAGGCTTTTCGCATTCGAAGCAAACAGGTGGACTCTTTTCCTTGGATTCCTTATTAAACTTTCTAGCAAAGTTTCTAGCTCTAGATCCTCCTTTCTTCATTCACATCGCCTATATTTTCTTGGATATAAAGGAGATCTCATCTTCATCAGAATCTTCTTCTTCGGATGCTTCCTTAGAAGATTCTTCCATATTTAGAGCCTTAGACGACAACCCCTTTACTAGATGCTAGACGCTTAGGGCCAGGGACTTTCCTCTTCTCAATCCTTCGTCTTGCTTTAGTTCCAACCCATGCACTTTAAGTGTTCCAAGCAACTCTTCCATAGAGAGAGATGTTAGGTCCTTGGACGTGTTCAAGGCTATAACCTGTGGTCTCCACTATCTAGGCAAACTTTTCAAGATTTTGTCAATGTGATCATAATTATCATAAGTTTTACCTAGAGATCTTAAGTTATTTACAATAGTTTGAAATCTACCAAACATAAGTATACTAGTTTCATTTTCCTCCATTACAAATAACTCGTATTGTCGTACAAGCAGACTTAACTTACATCTTTTTACTTGTGATGTACCTTCGTAAGCAAGAGCTAGAGTGTGTAACACCCCAAATTTCAAGTACTAAAAATAAACCATGAGGTAGCTCTTAGTAGGACCCTTCCTATGTGTTATTAAAGAAAAAACGCCTTAAGAGTTATTGTTATTAGATCACTTATTATTATTATTATTTTCATGTTGTGTTGTTGTTATTATATTTGTTGTTATTATTATTATTGTTGTTATTATTATTATTGTTACTAATACCTTAGCATTAGAAATTAGTAGAAATGTTATCATAAAACCCAAAAGAGCATCTAGGGCCTAATAGGGGACTAAAGCCCACTAAGCTAGATATCCACCCACATATTATAAGAAGGGAATAGGGAAGGAGAATTAGGTTTAGTCGTCAAAAAAATAGAAGAAGAAAAGGAAGAGAAAGAGGAGGAATAGAAACCCGAGAACCCAAACCCTAAAACTCAACTTTGCATGTCCATAAAGGTGAGTGCTCTCCCCTGTGTCCTTCCTTGTGCTTTATGTTGTTCTTGTTCATCTATTTATCTTTTTTCCCTCCTTATGCCTAAGTTTGGGGATTTGATGATAGAATATATATATATAAGATATCCTCCAGATAATTCAAATTGAACCAATTGGATATTTGACTCGGGTCTATATGACATGACCAATCAATAAAAATACTCTAACACTCTACCTTTGTCATATATTCCTTACATCACACTAGATAAATATTATATTCATGGAATACGATTCACTTTCAAAATGCCTTGGTGGTGAAATGGTAGACACGCAAGACTCAAAATCTCGTGCTAAAGAGCGTGGAGGTTCGAGTCCTCTTCAAGGCATAATATTAAGATCTCTTATTGAATTGGAATAAGTTAGGCAGCGAATCACGAAATCTTGGTGATCTTCTCTGTCTAATGAATGAGTAATCCGTTTTGAAATCGTTCGCCCTACACCCTCCCCGAGTATATGCTTCAACAAAATCACACAGGGGTAGATTGATACAATAAAAACCTCTGGTAAAATACCCACCCGTAACCCAACGGATAAAGTACATTACATATTCTGTTTTAGGTATCGCCGACTTACCCATTCAATGACTTTGGCACTGGACGTTCCCAAAATGGATTTCATGGGTTTTGAGAAGATTGAGAGGGAGTAAGGAATTTATAGATTAGATTGACCAATTATCAATGTAGAAGAGTAATGAATGTAACATGTTTTTCTTAATGCATGATTAAGTGTTTTAATAACTAAAAAGTGAAAATTTGATATCTAATCTAGGTGATTAAAAGAAATAAATGAATTGTTTTTATATATGGTATGTTGTATGTAGTAATGGTTTAGTGTTGTTTATTGAATTCGAGTTTGAATTTAGGAAATTTGAGATATGTGCTTAAGCCAATTTGGATATGTTGTGAGAGTGATTTTGGGCTTTTGAGAGAAAACAGTTGAGTTAAACCAGTTTTGAGATAAGGGAAGTGGTTTGGTGAGATTCAGGTCTCAGTTGGCCAAAAGTCCGTGTGAGAGCTCTAGGAGGTCCATGTATAAAAGGAAGGAAGGGGGGATTTCCCCTCATTCTCTCATTTTCTTTCCTTCTCTTCACTTTCTCTCTCAATCTCTCTCTAGAAATTTGAAGTTACTAAGGGTGTTAAGAGGATTCCCAAGCCTAGTCTAGTATTGTTGTAAGAGGAAGATCAATCTGTGGAAGGTTTTAGCTTAAGATACCAATTTCTCAAAGAACCAAAATTCAGATTCAGGAACAGGAACTTTTAGGGGTAATGGAAGCTTACCAATCGGTTGTTTTGTGTTAATAACTATTGGTATGTTGATTTCTTGCCTTATAATCTGTTGATTCTCTGTGGATGTTGTCGTTTTCGTTGGTTTTGGTTGAAAATGGGTTTTAGGGGAAAATTTTGAGATTTGGATGAGAAATTGATGATTTTGTGATGAAATGTTGAATTTGTTGTGTAATTTGATGTGTATGAACTTGGTTGAGGTGGATTGATGTTGTTGGAACACCATTGATCTAAAAATCTGTGTTATTTGGTTGAAAAGCTTGAGTTTTTCCAAAGAAAATCGCGTTTTTTGAAAATTTGTTGCAGATAATCAATTATGGGGATCACATAATTGATTATATGGAGTTCCAGAAGCTGTTTTCATGATTTTTGTTTTGGGAATAATCAATTATGGACTTTGATAATCGATTATCTGGGTTTCAGAAAAATTTCTTCTGGTTTTGGTTCGGAAATAATTGATTATGGAAATCCATAATCGATTATCTTTATTGAAAAATGAAATTTGATGCATTTTGGTTCGGAAATAATCGATTATGGAAACAGATAATCGATTATCCCTACTGAAAAACGAAATCTGGTGCATTTTTACTAAACGGATATAATCTGTTACTACAATACATAATCTGTTACTACAATACATAATCTGTTACTACAATACATAATCTGTTATTTCAGAACTGAATGTACTATTTAAGATTTTAGAGCTTTTATTTCAAAATGTGAAGTATTTTGTATATACACATATAAAAAGAGTATTATACATTTTCAAAAGCTCTATTTGAGAATAATGGAGAGTTGTCCAGTTGGGATATGATTTTCTTTAAATTAAAGAAGTGAATTGTTTCAAAGGTTTTTGTAAATTTTAAAATTTGCCAATCTTCCAAATGGTTTTCAAAGAAGGTCTTGATTTTCAAATTGTAGTTGATTGTTGGATTGGTTGTGAAGTGAAAGGTTGCTTAGATAGGACCTCCACTTGATGTGTATGATATTATTGTATGAGGTTTCTCATGAGGTGGCCTGTTGGATAGGGCCTTACCTGTTGACCATGCAAGAGGCCAAATTGGGCGTGCATAGGATTGATGGTGACTGTTGGACCACAGGTGGTGCTGAGTAGGCCACGTGGTGTTATGTTGATACATATATGATATGATGACTGTTGTGGTTAAGTTAATGGTTGTGTTGATATGTTGCTACATATATATATATATATATATATATGATAATTGTTTGGTAGAGTTGATTATTGTGGTGATACATGCATTGGCATGCATATGTTGTTGGCTGAGGTTGTGAGGGCCTCAAGCCGTGTGTGGGTAGGCATGTAAGGCGGATGGTGACTAGAGTTGGCACTCAGATAGGCCTCCAACCTAGTGCCTGGATAAGAAGTGGGGTCTTAAAGTTGGGCCTAAGGGATGAGTGAATGGGTAATTCCGCAGTGGGGCCAAGGCAATGTAGGCCTTGTGTTGCGGTATATTACCACCCACATACACTTATCCTGACAACCATAAGCTTATCCAATAGATCAGAGTTTTGGCAATCCCTGAATGGTGCTAGATGGCCATGGTAGAGGATAAGACTTGGCTGATTGGCCAAAATGTAAAAAATCTCTCGAGAGTCGTGTCATTCATACATTGACATTTTGGGGTCGAAGGCATGATGTGTTGTGTTGTATGTATGCAAACTCATTCTTTGATGAAATGGGAATCCAAACTTGTATGTTGATGAAATTGTTATTATGGTTATTCGATGCCGTTGTTGCTATGAGTACTTGGCAATTGTTATTGTGGTTGTGTTATGTGTTAGTAGCGGAGGTAGTATTATTGTTGTTACTTAATTATTGTGGCTGTTTGTAATTGTCATGATTGGTGATGGTAGTGATAGAGGTGTTGTTAATATCATTGTTGTTATTATGTTAAAGGTCGTTGTTGTAATGGTTGTACTGGTGTTATCATTATTTTTTTTAAGTAAGCTTACCCTTGCGTTGTTTGCACGTATGGTTCGTGCCTGTGATGATCACGTCTTTGGCGTGGAAGCAGATGTTGAGTTTTTGGCAGGTTTAGCTACACTTAGTTGGTGATGAAGCTTCGTTTCAGCCAGTGGTGAAATTGAACAAGGATAGAGAATCATCTTTTGTTCTTTTCCTTAAAGGAATTGATATTCCTAATTGTTGTTTATTTCTTTTAAAATGATGTATAAAGTGACCAGCTATAGGGAGTTTTGTATTTGGATTTTTTTCCTTGGTATTGTATATAAATGGGCCTGTATACTATTATTCTTTCATATCTTATATATGTTAAAGTAACTTGTGGATTGATTATTATTAAGTATATATACAAGGGTTTGTTTGTAGTACTGTAGCGACAGAAGGTCGTTACAATGAAGAACCTAATTATTTATTTTGGAACATTTAGAAACCAAAGACAATAGGAAAAATAAATTAAAATTAGTGTCTTGGATCTGCTTGACGGGATTAGATAGCCGCTAAGCGACTTTTCTTCAAAAACTAGATTTTGCGTTAGTGCTAGGCACATGGACCCGCTGGGTGGGGTGCAATACCTGCTGGGCGGGTTGGGTTCCGGCGCAAACCGCTAGGTGGGTTCGCTTGGTCGTCAAGCGGGACTCCTATCCTGCCAGGCGGATACGACCTTTGCTATTCCATTCTTTGTGCTTATGAACTCTTTTTTGTAGTTTTCAACTCGTTGTTGTTTGTTTTTTTATGCCTCGTGTTTATATTGTATGATTGTTATTTACCTTGAAAAAACTGAGTATTGTGCCAATGTTTCATGATAAAAGTCTATGAAATGTTGTAAGCATTATATGTGAGCATGCATCATAACATTTGAATTATGTGATAAGGAAAGTATGTACGAATCTGGCTGGTGGAGGTCGAGATGGGTTGTCTAACCTTAGCTTTAGGGGTAATTCGATTGGGAAAACTCCAATGGTTCATGTTGATCCCATGGAGCCGGGGCATATTGGCAAAACTGGGTAACCCTAACTAGTTGCCGGGGGATATCATACTAGTTGAGGGTGCGAAAGCCGAAGGTATCGGTACCAATGACGCTTCTTATGGTCGTGCATTTACTCCTAGTCTACTTTCCGAAACGTTTAGGTTGGTACAACATGTGCATGAGTAGTGGTTTAGGAACCTAGCATGCAAATGCATCTTGTTATAATGTGATATGTTGAAGTGTGCTACGTTGTAACTATGTGAAGTTTGTGTGACCTTCATGAGCACTTGATGTAATGTGTACACGTGTGATAATGTAATTGTGTCTTGTGATGAAGTGTCAAGATTATGCATATGTGCTCATGTTATGAATGTACGTTATGCTTGTTTGATGAAACAAAACGATGCATATATCTAGTTACTAGGCAAAAGATGTGAAATAAATGTATGCTTGTAATTATAATTGTGTTTGCTACCTTAAGGATAAGTGAAAGGCTAGGCCCTAGGATAGTGTTATGAAGGTTCTAGTTAGATAATAATAGTTGTGAATACGATAGAGAAAGGGTGAATTCCCTCACGACGTAATAAAAAGGTATAAGACAAGTAAGAGAGAATAAAATAAGAGTGTTGAGGTGAGCATTAAAAGAGTGTCAAGAGTATTTTAGAATGTCTGTGACCTTAGACTTGACCCCTAGAGGACAACTTTGAATATTAAAAGGAAGAAGAGTAAATTCTAAAGAGGGTTTTGGGTAAGAAAGTATAAGTAATGAGGATGAGTTCTTAGATTAAGAATGAGATAGTAAACCAATATAATAGTTGTGAGAATGAAAGAGCAATTAATAGGGAGTATTGACTGTTGAAAGGTGTAGTCTCGACCATAGGTATGGAGAATTATGAGAGACCCAGTGAGGCTAAGGCCATGAGAGATAAATGATGAAGGTTGTCCAAGTGGAAGAGTCTGACCTAGCTGTAGAACCCTTATAGCACTCACTGAAACATTATGTCTCACTTCTTTAAGTTTCCCCCTTTTCAAGATACAGGCAAAGACATAGGCGGATGAAGCTTACAGTCACATGCAAGAAGACGTAGCCTAGTTTACGTTATGTTTTTGTATTCTCCTTTATATTTTGTATAACACCTTCGGGTGATAGATGAGTTATATTAGGCATGTATGTAAGGTATTTTATTGTATTTTTCTTATATGAATATAATTATATTTATGAGTCGCTTCAACATGTTATTTTTATGTTTTTAAGTCTTTTTTTTTTTGTTCTTAGAAATCTAGACCTAGTTACGGTAATACCCTTAGGGTGTTACAGAATGTCCCATATCTTTTTAACACTTTTTAAGCTATGTACTTTTTCGTACTCAAATTTAGGCAAGGCACAAATAATGGCATTTCGAGCTTTAGAGTTTAGCAGATACCTCTATTTATGTACTTCTGTCCACCGACCTCTTGATAGTTCTGCTTCGTTTTCATCAACAGGTAGTCGCCTGCCTATACAACATCCCACATATAAATGTGACATGCATCAAAGAAGGCTATGATCGTCTGTTTTCAATAGTCATAATTTTGACACTTGTAGAGAGGTGGTCTGTTAATTGCTTGTCCTTCGTTATCCATGCCTGCTCAAGATCTTTTTATCGCTATACTGTTAGATGCTCAACCCCTAGAGGCCGAGCTCTGATACCAACTGAAAGAGAAAACAACACACAAGAAAGGGGGTTGAATTGTGTGTTTATGACTATAAAAACAATTTTTATTTTTGCAACTACAAACAACTATATGAAATAACATCCAACTTAAAACAAGTGTAAGGAAAATGAAGAGAAAAACACATAGAAGATTTTATACTAGCTCCTTCAAACTGAGCTACGTCTAGTACCTTCCTTCAGAAGGATTTCCACTAACCAACCTCTTGATCACAAGCAAGTATTCTTACTGCCTCTTCAGGCCTTACAAAAATCGTCAACTCGAGATCATTTAAAACCCAAGTATTCTTTAGTCACCAAGCCTCTCCAGGCTTTCACAACATAGATAAATTTGTTACAAAAGATCAACTCACAAAGTGATGATATGAAAGTTTAAGTGCAGTTGCAAACATTTTGCAATGCAAAGAATATGGGAGTTTTCGTATTGCAAGATCATCCAGCAAAGAGTTGTTTTTTTTTTCTCTTCTATTCTACCTTTCATTTTCTCTGATCTTGCTTTTATTATAGCCTCTAAGAAGATAGCCATTGAGACTTAGGAATTATCTAAGATAAGTCATCTGGATGAGTTTAATATTGGATGCTTAAAAGAAAGCATAGCTTTGGACAGATAGCGTAAAAGATCGTTTTGGACACTTCTATTTTTTAAAGCATTTCAAATGCTTGATTTAGAGTGTCGTGTTGGATGCCAGATTTATACATAGCATATTGGATGCGTTAAAACCTTTTCATTATATATCGAGACTTAAAAAGCTGCTCATAAAAACAAGTACTCTAAAATTTAATAACCTTTGTTATCTTCAAAACTTTGAGGGATTAGACGTTTCATACATCTTTGATTCTAACATAACCTAAGTTTATTTTATGAGAAAAATAAAGATTTTAGGTTAGTAGGCTACTGTGATGCAGACTATGCTAGTGACAAGATTGAAAGGAAAAGTACAAGTAGTGGATGTCACTTTATTGGACCATGTCTTATATCCTAGGCTATCAAAAAGCAAAATTCTATTGCTCTCTCAATTGTTGAAGTAGCATATGTGTCAGGTGCTAGTTGTTGCTCACAACTATTATGGATAAAATATCAACTTGAAGATTACTCTAGCTTTGAACATAACATTCTAGTATTTTGTGATAATACTAGTGTAATCAATTTGTTTAAAAATCGCATTCACCGTTCTAAAGCTAAGCATATAGAAATAAGGCATCATTTTATTCGAGACTATGTACAAAAAGGTGTTTTTGATATCCAGTTTATTAATACAGATCATCAATGAGCTAATATCTTAAAAGAGCTCTTCTTGAAGAATGTTTTAACTTCATCAGAGAAAACTTGCATATCAAAGTTTTAATTTATTAAATCATCTTATGCATTGTCTTGTGCATCATTCTTCACATCGTCTTATATTATCGTCTTATTGATTTTATTTGTCTATTTGATCTTACTTTACTAATCTGTGTCTTTTATGTGCAAGAATACAAATCACTTTATCCATAGTTTTTCTTCATTTCTTTGTCTATTTCATATTGGCCGTGAAAAATCCCTCTCATCAAATGTCACAAAAAGTGCATCGTATTTCTCTGCTCCATTAAGTCGCATTTAATGCACGTCCTTTTAGTGTCATCGGTTTTCAAAATTTCAAAATTAATCGCTCACATAATTTTTTTTTATATTTTCATTCTTCTGAAAAACCTACACTTTTTCTTTCTTTCGTGTTCCCTTCTATTTTAAACTTAGAAACTCAAAACCTTTGTGAACCTTCAGTTATGGCTACCTAGAAACCCCTTGCTCCTATGGAAAGATTTCTCAAGACTGACTTTGTGCCTGGAAAATGGGTAAACCTGAAAAAACTAGAAGGCGATGGCTTTCCTATGACCACTTACATCAAAAACCTGGGTTAGGAAGTATATGTGCAACACAAGACCCACTAGTACCATGCCCCCTATGCGTACTTCTGGGCATTAACATCTGAACTAAACAAAACCATTACTGGAACCATTGATAATCAGTCCATTATCATCTCCACAGATACGATCACTGTAGCATTTGGTTGCAACGAAGAAGAAGATGTGTTCTCAGAAGACTAAGAGAAAGTGATTACTCCTAAGACTGTTGGCTTGGCCCTGTATAGAAGACTAAGACCTCAAACTGACAACAAAGATGTACTAAGGAAATTTCAATATGCCTTAAACATGAAGAGGGACTATAGGCTTCTACACAATTTTCTGCTTCACATCATCATGCGAAGAAAAGGCTCTAAGGATAATGTTTTCTCTCGTGACATATTCTGTCTATACAAAATGCTAATTGGGCATAAGGTAAATCTCCCTGAGATTCTTAGAAAAGCTGAAGTGAATCAAGATGGTTAGACAAGAAGCAAACCTGGTGCTAAAATTGATGTGTCCATTATAAGAAAGATGAGGATTGCTCACTTGTTTCCTAGATATGTTTCAAACATCCAGAATTGGCCATGGTTAAGGAAGAACCTACTAATGACTTATTAGGTATTGCTTATAGGAAAAGATCATCTACTAACCCATATATCAACCAAGCTATAATCTAACAAGCTCAACCTCAACCAAAAACCCAACAGACTCAACCACAAATAGAACCCAAACAGACCAAACTATCCAGAACCAAGGTACTTATCAGAAAGCCACCTCAACTTCAATTCAAATCCGAACCACAAACACTTGACCAACCCCCATCCTCCCCTTATAAAAGAAAAAAAGCCTTTCAAGATTCGTTTGAAATCTAAGCCAACTTAATTAACTCCCTCTAAGCATGTTCCAGAACCTAATAAGGACGATTCTACTCTTATCAAAGATCTGAAGCTACCAAAGGAATAGATGAAAATTGAATCTCAATCTACTGTAGAACAACAAACAAAGTATAAAACTATTATTGAATAGACTGAACAATCGTCTGAAGTTGTTGTTGAAGAATTGACCTTTAAGAAGGACCCTTGGAGGTCACAAAGACTAAGACAAATAAGTCAGCCCAAGACAAAGACTAAGGAAGAATAATAGTTAAAAGGGCCAAAGCTTTTTCCAAAAGAGCTAAGAAGAAGAAGAGAAAAAAGAAGAAGATGAGAAACCGACAGAAGAAGAAGAAGAGTAGATTGAAGAAGCTGTTCTATAATCTGTTATTGAGCAATCAAAGCATGATCTAATTAAGGAAACTGATAAAGATGCAAAATTTGCTTTAGAAGAAATAGTTGCTGCTTCTAGAGGTATGCTTCCCAAGATCCCTTTTCTAGGAAGTTACACCTTTAGTTTCTGTGTCTCAAGTGTTTAAGCATATATCAGATGATCTAAAGGTAAGACCAAGCTCCCCACAGTCTGTCAAGATTGTTAAGAATCCCTTACCTCAGTTTGATAATGTACAAGAAGTTAAGACTGAAGATCATTTTGAAACAGCATTGTCTGGAGACTTGCTTGAAGTATCTACTACAAGTGAGGTTAATCCAAATCTATACAAATCAGAGACTCCACCTTCAGAAAGAGTAATGCCTGCCACTAAGTCTTATGAAAATAAAGAACCAAGGATGAGTGGTAAATCAAAGGAGTACCAATAAGAAGAACCTTTTAAGCCTGAAACTCTTCGAGCATTGATAGAGTATGAGCTTGGTGAAGTCAATAATCCAAAGATGTAGAGAGTAATAATTGAAGAGGAATGGCCATTGCTTGTAAGGCATGGCTATGCTGAAAAGCTTGTAGAACAAGGCGAGGTGACCCTTGCTCTAACATATGAGCCATATATCACACTATATATTTCGAAACTAGGTTACAACACGAAATTAGATGCACCTATCTTCATCTAACCACCATCCATCAGAACAAAGGACTATGAAGTATAGAGACACAGGGTGCTGTATTGCCACACCTCACCTTTCTTTCTCCATTGTAACTACTCTGAATACTTGATTATATGTAGAACCTACAACTACAAGCCTAAAATTATCTATCCCTTCTGCCTGGGGAAGATCAAAACATATCCTCTCAGCATTCGTCTGGAGGAAAGTCTAGACTTTGACAAGTGGAGCCTTGGTGATGATGATTGGGAACTCGAAAGAGTTATGAACAATTATCTCAAGGAGAAAATGAAGATTGCTTTATGCAAGGCTATAATTGAAAAGAGGTGTGTAGACTGTGAAATTGGCATACCAACTATGCTTGGTGGTGAAGTCAGGACCTTATTGAGACCATGGACAATCTTCAAAATTTGCTGCCAAAAGACCTACAATTACAGAAAGCTATCCATGGGAAAAGGCAAGGAATGTAAGTTTAGAAGAGACCTTAACAGGAATCTCATGACTAAATGAAGAGCTCTTTCTCTAGCACAGCTCGTTGCTCTCAAAAGGAAAGATGTTCTATGGAGTTCAGACCGTTTGAAGCTTCAAGCTCATCTTGAGGTTTCTAGTCTTACTCCTAAAGAAAAGAGCATTTTAGGTCACCAAGCTGCCCTTTGTTTGACAGGCCATTGGACTCAAGTTACTCCTTTACCATTTCTTACTAAAACCTCTCCAACCAACTAACTTTCTTTCAACTATCCCAAAACTTATGTTTTTTTTTTCTACAAATGGTACCACCTTCCAAGTCTTTCTATATATTGGTTATTATTGGTTCTGTGGTCTCCCTGTTGTTAATGTCTATAATTTTTGTTATGTAGAACAACCAATTAACACAGATAGAGCAGAACCATCTTCCTCTAATCCATTTCCATAAGTTCGTAAATAAGTCAATAAGCTAAAACAGACTCTTCAGTGTCTAGAAGCTGTACTCAAATATGAAAGTAGGAAGCAGAAATGTGCAAAGACTTTGCTCACCAAATTAGCAAAGAGGTTCAAGGAAAAATTAGACTCATCATCTAGTTCTAGCTCTAGCTTTGATTCTGGCCCCTCTTTTTAATGATGCCAAAAGGGAAAGAAAAATAATGGAAGAAACAGACTCAATAAGTCAAAGCACACTATAGGGGGAATATTTTTTTATTTTTCTTTAACTATGTTGATTAACTCTGGTATTATCTTGATATATTTTGTGCTCTGATATATCTTAATTTACATATCTTAAATGAAGGTCTTTTACTCAACATGCAAAACATCTTATCTTGGTAAAATTTTATTAAGTTTGCACTATAATCAGACGAACTGATCACGTATAGTCTGATCTCACCTAATTATATGCTTAAATAAGTACCATTTTCTCTTAACTAAAGTTCTTATATTCTAAATATCATTTGTCAAAAGCGTTGTATCCAAAGTAAAAATGTTGTTCACATAAAAGGATTTTCGTTTAAAATATAGTTATTTGTTATCATCAAAAAGGGGGAGATTGTTAGGACAAAGGATAATTATATAACCTTCGTTTTGTTATGATTTTGCCAAATAGACTAAAGTTTATGAAACCATTTGAATGACCGCTTTTGAAACATAAAAAATCATGTTGTTATATACACCAAACGAAAGCTAAAGGAGATTGATGGTTTAAGTTTTTATTAGATATGTTTTGCACAATTTTGACCCTTGTCTAGGAGTTCACGCATCTACTTTATCGAGAAAGAGGATGTCAATATGCCAATCTTTGAAAAGCATAGCTATCAGCCAAATACCTTGTCAGTACAAAAAATTAAACATGCTTACTACAACAAGATTCAATACGAGAAAGGTAAGATAAGCAAACTACTTTATCTTATGAGTGTGACTAGTTGGTGAAAGGCATTTAATGCTCCAACGGACATTTTTCTTCTCTATGTGACATCAGATGAAAGATGCTCGTGAAGTACTCACAACAGATACATTTCCTAGAGCACTATAAATAGAAGAGAAGACTTGCACAAGAGCAGAACACGAGCTAAAATTATTGATTCTTATCTAAGTGCTTAAAACTTTATAGAATTCTCTATAAGAAGTGTCTTAGACACTCTTTATTAGACTTTGAACTTCAATGTATATTCGTTTGATAAGACGTAACCTAGTCTATGAGAACTTACCCTTAACCATTTCTTTGTGAATTTGGTGGAAGCCTAAAGAGGCTTTGTTTCAAAGATTACTTAGGTTTTGCTTAGAGAGGCAAGTGAAACACTACATGGGATAAGCTTGAAGAGGCTTGGATAAAGAATACTTGTAACTTTTTAAAGTTATATTGGTGCTATGCCAATAACTGGACATAGTCTCTAGGGTGAGACGAACCAGTATAAAACTTTGTGTCTTTATCTCTTTATCTTTCGAATATGTTTGTACAAAATTTCTTTCATTCTTAAAGAGTTTTTCTTAAACAAAATATCTTCGAACGTGGTTGATTCAAAAAGGTTTCTTTAAAATCTCTTTTGAACAAATAGCTTTATTTGTCTTATCATCAGACGATACTTGTTTGTGAAAAAGTGTTGCAAAAGTTTTTGAGAAACACAATTCAACCCCTTTCTTGTGTTTTCCTATAGTTTACATCTTCATATGCCAGTTGCGTCCAGTAGGCTCTCTTTGTTCTTCTTTTGTTGAGTCATTCAAAGGCTCATTAGACACTTGTTCCTCGTGGTCATCTAGCTTCGTATCTGCAAAAGATTCATCTAGCTCTTATAGTTCTCTATCAGGCTTAGTGTCATTAAATTTTACGTGGATGGCTAGAGTAACCTAACAATATTTCATCATCACATTTAGAACCAAACTTTCCAAGATTGTCCTTAGTGTTTAGAATGAAACATTCATATCCAAAATGATGAAAGTATGATATGTTGGATTTTTGTCCTTTCCACAGTTCATAAAGAGTCTTTTTCAATATAGGTCTAATATATATTATGTTTCGTAAACAACATGCTGTGTTTACAGCTTTAGCCTAGAAGTGTTTAGGAGTTGAATTATCATTCAACATGGCTCTAGCCATTTCTTGCAATGACCTGTTCTTTCTCTCCACCACACCATTTTGCTAAGGTGTTTGTGGCATAGAGAAGTTATGGATAATTCCATTCTCTATGCAGAACTTTTGAAAACTTTCATTTTCAAACTCTCCTCCACCGTCACTTCTGATTATTAAAGTTATGCAAACACCTTTTATATTTTGAACTCTTTCACAGATTATAGAGAAAATCTTGAAAGACTCATCCTTGTGGATTAAGAACATAGCCCATATCTATCTAGTATAGTCGTCCACTACTATGAGCATAGTATTTTCCACTGAGCAAGGCAGTTCTAGTGGGTCCAAACAAATCAATGTGTAATAACTCAAGTGGTCTAGAAGTTGAAACAATATTTTTCAAATCAAAAGAGTTTTTAACTTGTTTCCCTTTCTAACATGCATCACAAAGAGAATTAGATTTGAAAACAAGATTTGGAAGCCTTCTTACAAGGTTATGCTTATTTAGCTTTGAGATTAATCTCAAGCTTGCATGTCCAAGTTTCTTATGCCAAATCCATTGATTTTCTTTGATGGATACTAAGCGTGATACATTTTGATTTGTCAAATCACTAATGTTAATCTTATAAAAATTACTTTGCCTTTTGGTAGAAAATAGCAAAGATCCATCTTTGTTTTTGACTATACATTCTTTCCCATTGAAGGAAACATCATGTCCACTGTCACACAATTGACATATGCTCAACAGATTGTGTCTTGGTCCTTCAACATACAGGACGTTATTGATAGAGGGAAAATGGTGCTTACTAATCTTACCTTTCCCCACCATCTTGCCCTTCTGATTTCTGTCAAAAGTTACCCATCCACCATTCCTTGGTTTAAGACTTTGGAACATAGACTTTTCTCCCATCATGTGACGTGAGTAGCCATTGTCCAAGTACCATGTGTAACATCCCAAGCACTAACGAGGGCGGGGAGTGGTCGCCAGTGCAAAAAAAGATGAGGCACGGACAAGGAGCAACTTCTAGTAGGCTTCCAGCGAGAATGACACATGAATGAATCAAATACACACCAGAATGAGAAGGATCCAAAGGTTATGCAGATATAGACTATACAATTGAGGATAGCTTAAAGGAATTAATAAGTGCTACCTATACCAAGAAGATGCATCTACTTTTCGGTAGCCTATCACTTAAGAACTTCACAGTTAAGCGTACTTAACTTGGAGAAATTTTGGGATAGCAACCTCTTGGGAAGTCTCCCAAGAAGCGTGTGAATGAGGACAAAGCACACTAAAAAGTCTTGTGTTGGTTTGTGGGGACAGTCTTTGATCCTGAAAGCGGGCAGGCGTTATACCATGATTGATGTCTCCTTCCTACTAACAAGTAAATCTGCAATAGAAATAATCATAATTTTAGATACTTAAATGAACTTGGGTTATTTCTTGTTAGTACTAAAGGCAATGGACGACTTCTAAATTGGACGATGAGTATATCTAGACGATTCATGTCCACTCTTACCACAATATTTACAAAAGGCAATAACTTTGGCTGTACCAGAAAGTCCTTTCTCTTCCTTGAAAACAAAACCAAATTTGTCATGTGGACTTCTTTTATGAGAAAGAATTTTGTTAAGGTTTTCATTCCCACTAACAAATTTGGGCAGGCTTTCTCTTAAGTGCGTCACTTCCTTTTGAAGCTCATTTACTTCATTAGGTGGTTTCACTTCTGAGAAGTCTTTTGGTTTCTCAATGTTTAACTTCTCATTCTTTCTACTAAGTTCTTTGAAAGCTTTTTTTAAGGAATCAAGTTCTTTTGATATTTTTGAAAACTTCTTTTTCAATTTTTTATAACTAATAGAGAGAGTTGAAGAGTTAGAGAAAAGTTCATAGTAAGCTTCTTGTAAAGTAGATAGGTCATTGAAATTTACCTTTTCTTCCTCTTACTCATTTTCTAAGCTTTCTGGACTAGTATTTTCCATTAGACAAATATTAACTTCTTCCTCACCTTCTTTTTTTCGATGAAGACAGATCCATGTCCTCCCTTGTTGTCATAAGACCTTTCTTTTTCTTAGAAAAGGTCTTCTTTTTCTCTTTTTGCAGGCTTGGACATTATAACTTGAAACTCCAGGCTTGTTGCATTTAAAGCATACTGGTTAGCTCTTTTCCTTCATTTCTCTATTGAACTTCTTGGAAAAGTCCCTTACTCTAGATCCTCCTTTCTTCTTCCATATGTGTAACACCCTGATATTCCTTTTCTTGTATATATGTATATGGCTATGATGTTTGTTGTATGTTATTTTAATAAATAGTATTTTGGGAAAGTAATACGGGGAGATTAAAAAGGAGTTTTATAATTAAAATGTTTTTAAAAAAATTATAAAAAAATAAATAATAAATAAAGTTTCTAAAGGTTGTGTTAGTTAAGCCTTTTTACTAATTAGGCCTTGGCCTGCTATCTTCTGCAGCCTAACTTATCTTTAAAAGCTTTTATTAGGTCTCTTAGACCTGATTCTCAATTCTTCACCTCACTCTTCGTTGTCTCTTAGAACCTGTGCTATCGCTGCAGAGTTGTCACAAAAGCCCTTGTAAGAGCTGTCATGATCGTGATTGGGAGATTGTAGGATTCGCAGTTGAGCCATCTTCATCCTCTTGCTATGGATTTTCTTCTTTTGAGGTAAAGGGGGATGAAACTATCTCACTTGTGGGTGTAACAATAATCGTCGAAATAGACCCTAATTGTTTTAGGTATCTATTTGTGTTTGATTGTGATTGTGAAGCGGAATGTGAATTCCCTAAACCCTTGATTCCTTAGGACTGAATTCTCAAAGGTTGATTGTAATGCCTTTTGTATGTTAGGATTTGGTATGAATTGTAATTATTTCTCTTCATGGTATTATGTAACACCCCTACTTTTATCTATTAAACTATTTTCTTAATTATTCTGTATTTATTTCTGAAGAACCGGATGAGAATCTCAAAAATTTGATCCCTATGGTTACGTTCGTATTAGTAAGTAGTACTTAGTTTAGTTTTTTCTGGGAACAGAGCTCGAAAATTGGTAAAAGGACTGTTTCGTCTCTAAAAAGTCAGAAAACAGAACTAACAAACAAAAATATATAGAAGTGTTTAAAATTTATTTTTAAGTCATCAATTAGAATAATTAATAATAATTTTAGAAAATTTTTGAGAATTTATTGAAATAATTTTTGTGAACTAACAAAAATAACCCTAGTTGACTACAGGAACCAGCCAGAGACTTTTTGACCTCAAAATATTTTGAAAATTTTATACTAAGTATACTCCATTATAAAAATTTTATTTTGAAAGAAAAATAGTGAAAAATATAACAACCATATTTCAATCTTTTCAACCATTTTTCTAATATTTAACGATTTAATTCTGAAAAATCAGGAAGAAATTTCAAAATTATGATCACCATTACGATCATAATTTCAAGAGCTATTTAATCGTGATTTTTAATAATTTTTCCTAGCTAAAGCTTGGAGAAATTAGAAAATGACGATTTTATCTTTATTTCTCAACATTAAGGGCTAACATGAGAAAAAGATTCAATTGACATTAAAATGCCAAATTGGCCTTGGAATCATGTCATATATATTAAAATATAATTTTGAGAATTTTCTGGAATTCCTGTGTAAAGTGACCAAAATGCCCCTAGGTATTCAATAAGCCTAACTAATATTGGTTTAACATCTAGAAATGGTGAAAATGGTAATTCCAGTTCATTTATAGGTAAAATATTTAATTTTATAATTTTATAAAAAAATTGGTATTTATTGAATTAAAATAGATTTATTATGAATTTTTTAGTCAAAAACACAAAATATATACACATAAATACAAAATAAATGAATAAAAATAAAAATTATTTATTAGAAACTCCTTTTTGATAAAAAATAATGTATATGTTTAGTTTTGCATTAAAATGCATTATTTTGACATTAAAGGTTAAATTTTTTAAGTTTAGATAATTTTATTGGTACCGGTTGATTTAACTGTAGAGAATATTAACATAAATGAAGTTGGGACAACTTATAGTGCCAAATGTCTAGCCTAGGAGTGACTCACCTATCTAAACTTGAATATATGTCCTATAAATGGAATTGAAGATAAATAAAAATTGAAATTATGACATAATGGCTTATATCATTTGTTGGACACCTAAGCTCCTTCCTTCCTCTATAAATAGCCATAGTTTTGGACCATTTTTCAACACCTCTTCCTTTCTCAGGCTGGCTAAAAAAAATTGGAGAGCTTCTCTCTCTAGAAAAATTTTATTTTGATTTTATTGTAAAGATTTTATTAGTTTTCCAACAACTAGTAAAGTTCTCTTCCTAGGAGCTTTGCACCAATAATTCCATCAACTTCATCAACCATTTTTGAGGTAATTAATGGGGGTAGTGGGGTTAGTTCTAAATTATTGTCACTTTTCATGTTGGTAGGAAAGGGTTTTTCCTAAACCTTTCAATTTACTATGTTTTCCTATAATGTTATAATGTTTAATGTCATAATTTAAATTTTTACTATATTGTTACTCTTCTCAAATTTTGATTACTAAATTATAATTGCTAAGTTGTTACTCTGCTCAAATTTAGATAATTAAATCATAATTGTTAAGTTATTATTTTGCTAAGATGTTAGTAATAATATTTTGATTATTAAGTCATTATTCTGCAAAAATTTTGGTAATTAAATTGTGATTACCAAATTGTTATTTTGTTAAAATTTTGGTAAGTAGTTATATTGCCAAAATTTTGATGATTGTTAAATTATTATCATGTAATTTCAGTAATGTAAGACAGAAATGTTAATTGTATTGATGCTCAAATTAAATGAGACCAGAGAAACTTCTGTTTGAGAAGTTAGGAAGTGATAAATTAGTAAGTAATGTAAAGCGAGTGACATGCTTGGCATGACACCCTGCTAAGGGAAGCTACAGTTTGGTACGCTGAGGAATAAAAGACAGGAACCCACTTGCGAAGGTCTTGAGAGTAGGCGTCAAGTGGTGAATGTGTCAATGGCAAGGATAGTGCCCTCGAGGTGGGATATTCGCCTGACCAAGGTCGATAGCCCTAACAACTGCTCAGCATTCTAGGATTGGTTTGACAGTATGCCTCTATAAATGCATATCCTGACTATTATTTTCCTCAATGATGATGAGGAATGTACCATATGATGATGTTGATGAGGTATATGTACTCTAGTCACTTCCCAGGTTCTATTGAAAACTATTACTCACTAATGGGAAGTATGGCTCCATACCAAGTCAAGGGTAGTCTAGTACAACTTAAAATAAACTCTAGGCTCTCCTCTATTGTCAACTGTGTTTTATTTGTATTTTACAGTAGAATTCCTACCATACATGTGAAAGTGATTTTAGAACAAATCACCTCACTCCATTATTTTTCTTCCATGCATGTCTGATTGCAATTATTGAAGAAGACGAAAATGCCCAATGATGCTGAGGATGAGTCAGTGGACACCCTACAGACGAGGATTTATAGACTTAGTTTATAGTATTTTCTTTTTGTATAAGGGATAGGGTAGATGAACACTATTCTGTATAAGATCTTTTTGATGTATATATTGGGTTAGATAGTGTTTATCTTTTAATATATTTTTAGTCTTTCTATATTTTATGTTTGTCATGTATTATCAAACCATGATGTACAATTTTACAACATATAAGTATATATAGTCGTTCTCATCATCTTTTACTGTTATTTCCAAATTTTGTTTAATTTTAGAACTTTTTTATTGCAAGAATCAGAAAAATTTTATTCGTAATAATTAAATAACTAAGTTAATACAAACTATGATTAATAAGAATGGGTGTTAAATTTAGATTACTCACTAATCTATCAAATTACCACTTCTCAAACAGAAGTTTCCCTAGTCTCATTTAATTTGAATACCAGTACAATTAACATTTTTGCCTTACATTACAAAAATTACATGATAATAATTTAACAATTATCAAAATTTTGGCAGTATAACTACTTACCAAAATTTTAGTAGAATAATGACTTAATAATCAAAATATTATTACTAAAATTTTAGTAGAATAATAACTTAACAATTATAATTTATTATCTAAATTAGAGCAAAGTAACAACTTAGCAATTATAATTTAGTAATCAAAATTTGACCAAAGTAACAATATAGTAAAAATTTAAATTCTAACATTAAACATTATAGGAAAATATAGTAAATTGAAAGGTTTAGGAAAAAAACCTTTCCTACCAACATGCAAAGTGACAATAATTTAGAATTAACCCCACTCCCCCCACTACCTCAAAGATGGTTGATGAAGTTGATGGAATTATTGGTGCAAAATAAAAAAAAAATTCTAGAGAGAGAAGCTCTCCAATTTTTTTTAGCCAGCCTGAAAGAGGAAGAGGCGCTGAAAAATGGTCCAAAACTATGACTATTTATAGATAAAGGAAGGAGCTTACGTGTCCAACAAATGACATAAGTCATTATGTCATAATTTCAATTTTTATTTATCTTCAATTCCATTTATAGGACACATATTTAAGTTTAGATAGGTGAGTCAATCCTAGGTTGACTTGTCCCAACTTTATCTGTGTTAATTTTCTCTACAGTTAAATCAACCGATACTGATAAAATCGCCTAGACTTAAATAATTTAGCCTTTAATATTAAAATAATGTATTTTAATGCAAAACTGAACATATACATTTTTTCATCAGAAATAAGTTTCTTATAATTAATTTTTATTTTTATTTATTCATTTCAAATATATATATATATATATATATATATATTGTACTTTTGAGCTAAAAAATTCATAATAAATCTATTTTAATTAAATAAATATCAAAAATTTTATGAAAATTATAAAATTAAATATTTTACCTATAAATGAACCGGGGTTACCATTTTCACCATTTTTGGATGTCAAACCAATATTGGCTAAGCTTATCGAATACCTAAGGATTTTGGTCATTTTACACAAGAATTGTAGAAAATTTCTAGAAAATTTTCAAAATTATATTTTAATATGTATGACATGATTCCAAGCTCAAATAGATATTTTAATGTCAATTGAATCTTTTTCTCATGTTAACCCTTAATGTTAAGAAATAAGGGCAAAATCGTCATTTTCTAATTTTTCTATGCTTCAGCTTGGAAAAATTATTAAAAATCAAGATAAAATAGCTCTTGAAATTATGAGCATAATGGTGGGAATCATAATTTTGAAATTTCTTCCTAATTTTCCAAAATTAAATAGTCAAATATTAACAAAACAATTGAAAAGATTTTTAAAATATTTTGAGATCAGAAAGTCTTTGGTTGGTTCTTGTAGTCAACTAAGAATATTTATGTCATTTCACAAAAATTATCTCAATAAATGCCCAAATTTTTTTCTAAACTTATTATTAATTATTCTAAATACATTGATGACTTAAAAAAAAAATCAAAGCACTTCTATCTATTTTTCTTTATTAATTCTGTTGTCTAGCTTTTTAGAGACGAAACAATCATTTTACCAATTTTCGGGCTTTGTTCCCCAGAAAAATTTAAACTAAGTAGTAGTTACTAATACGAACATAATCGTAAGGATCAAAATTTTGAGATTCTCATCCGGTTCTCTAGAAATAAATACAGAATAATTAAGAAAGGAATTTAATGGGCAAAAGTAGAAGTGTTACATATTGCATGAATGTGCAAGTTATGTTGGTTTCCCTTAAGGTGAATTTGATGTGGATTGATTGAACCTATGATGGTTTGAGGGTAGAATGAGATTATTGTGAGGGTTTGGTTTAACTTGAGAGTTTCTCTTATTTTTTGATAAGAAATTAAAGGATTACGCTTAAACGAGAACGACTCAAATTGATAGAAAATCCCCATTTTGAAATAGAATATTAAGCAATTAGACATTGAGATAGTATGAATACAACCTTATAGAATTTTGGCAATTTAAGGATGGCCTAAGAAGCCCTTATGCTCAAAAATCACAATTTTGCAATTGTCGATTAGTGAGCACGTCTGTGCTTACCTTCCTGATAGAAAATGTCAACTTAGTGGACAAAAACGAGTGGGAAGATGATCAAATTAGCTTTGTGGTTTGCATAAGAATTGTAGCCCTGGATGCTAGCTAACTAATGGCTTTGGAATCACCAAAAAATAATGTGTATAACTCAAGATATGCCCAAAATACTACACCTAAGTCAGACTATTAGCGAGAAGCAGCGCGTCCAAATTTAAGTCAATTTTCATTCATGATCTAGGCCAAATAAGCTCATGACTTCTCCATTAAAGTTGTATATTTTTATTTTATCTTTCCGTAGACACCAATATCACCTCAAACACATCTTTGTAGCCCAAGTTATGACCCAAACAAGGACAAAAGGGCAAGACCCACAAAAATCCAAAAATTAATTAAGATTTTCATTAAAGTCCAATTGAATCCAAACACGCAAAACTTAGCTAGGACACCAATATTAAGCCCAATAAACATTCAATAAAGCCAAATAGTAAGTTATAATAAGCATTTAAAATTGGTTGATTTAACATGCTCGTGTTCCATTGAGCATGTCAATATTAAGTTCCTTGTGAAGTGTGCGAATTTTAGAGTATGATAGTAGTAAGACTAGCTTAGGCAATCAAACAATGAATTGAGAGACTAGTAATTAGATTATTTAGAGAGAGGAATATCATATGGGATAAAGGGAGTGAGTGTGTGATCTTATGAATGTTGGTTTACTTGCATGGTGATTGTGACTTGTGATATTATGCTTGTGTGTATTATGCTATAAGATGTATGATATGACTTGATATCATTGTGACGAGTGACTTAGCCTATGAAAGGCGAGAATGTGCTCGAGTGATATCTTGCCTGTGAGGGACCTAGCCTGTGAGAGGCGAGTCACTTGTTTGTAAATAAAAGGTCCAGAGGGACACTTGTGTGCATTGTATGTATGAGACATACATTATAACATTTGAGATGATTGTGCTGGCAAAAAGTATGTATGAATTTGGAAAGTGGAGGCCTTGAGGGGTTGTTTAACCCAACCTTGGGGGTGATTATGCCTAGTGTGGAAACCCCAATGACTCATGCTGATCCCATGGAGTCAGAGCGTACTTCAAAAGCTGGGTAACCGTGACTAGTCACTAGAGAATATTAATCTAGTGTAGAGTGCTAAATTGAAGGCATCAGTACACTGATGGTGCTTCCTTATGGCTAACATGTACTCTTTGACTACTTTCTTAAGTTAGGATTGGTACTACGTGCATATGGAGTAGAAACTAAAGAACATTGCATTTGCATGAGCTTTCTTTTATTGATGTGTTTGTCTATGAGGATTGTGTTTTGTTGTATGAAATGTGTGTATGATCTACCAATTTCTATTGCTACACTTTTAGCATATGTGAGATGTATCTCACTCCCTATTGCTTCCTTGTGTTTTTCCCTTTGTGAATTTAGCGTACAGGTGAAGTTCTGCAAGAATTAGAAGAGTGACCTTGGAGTGAAGGCACTAGCCTTATTTATTATTTATTTTTAGTTTATTAGTTGGGACTTGTATAGCTCTGATAGGTGTGACATCGAGGCTAATTTTTGAGTAGTTGATATGTTTAAGTTTTTATAATTTACGTTTTATGTTGGTTTTATTCAAAAATTATATGAATATTGTGGGACAACATTTATGATAATTTATGAGAATTTTTTTAGATGAATGAGTCTATGTGATGTTCTTTATTGTGCAAAAGGAATTTAAAAACCTATGTTTTTCATCATTCTGCAAATTAGAACTTCCTATTTTTGCAACAATTAATTAATAAATGTTTTCGGGGTAAAGGGTGTCACAACATGGCTTGTATCTTTTTGGAAATAAAGGAGATCTCGTTTTCATTAGAGTCTTCACCATAAGATGGTTCATCAGAGGATTCTTAGCATTCAAGGCTTTAGACGATGACCCCTTTGTGAGTCATTGGACGCTTAGGGCCAAAGACTTCCTTCATTGTATCTCTTCGTCTTGCTTTAGTTTCATCTTGTGGACTTTGAGAGTTCCAAGTAGTTCTTTCATAGATAGAGTTGTTAGATCTTTGGACGCTCTCAAGGTTGTAACCTGTGGTCTTCACTGTCCAGGCAAACTTCTTAAGATTTTGTTAATATGATCATAGTTATCATAAGTTTTACCTAGTGACCTTAAGTTATTTAGTTTGGAACCTACCATACATAAGTTCAATAGTTTTATTCTGTTCCATTGTAAATAACTTGTATTGTCTAACAAGCAAGCTTAACTTAGATCTTTTTACTTGTCAGGTACCCTTATAGGTAAGAGCTAGAGTGTCCTATATCTTTTTAGCACTTTTTAAGCTATGCATTTTTTCATACTCAGATTCAGATAAAGCACACTTAATACCATTACAAGCTTTAGAGTTAAGTAGATACATCTGTTTATAGGTCTTAGTTCATTGACCTCATGGAAGCTCTTCTCCGTTTTCACCAATAGGTATATAGTCACCTTTTTCAACCACATCTAACATATCAATGTGGCAAGCATCAAAGAATGCTATCATTCTCTGCTTCCAATAGTCATACTTTTAACCCTTGAAGAGAGGTGGTTTGTTAATGTAACACCCCTATTTTTGCATATCAAATTATTTTCCTAATTATTCTGTATTTATTTTTTAAGAACCAAATGGGAATCTCAAAAGTTTGATCCCTATGGTTACACTCATATTACTAGGTAGTACTTAGTTTAGATTTTTAATAATTTCTAGGAAACGTAGTCTGGAAAAGGGTAAAATGACTATTTTGCCCCTAGAAAGACTAAATAATTGAGAAAATAGATAAAAATAGTTAGAAGTGCCGAAAATTTATTTTTAAGTCATTTATGTGCTTAAAATAATTAACAATAATTTTATAAGTTTTTCGAAAATTTATTAAGACAGTTTTTGTGAAATGACCAGAATACCCCCGGTTGACTATAAGAACCAATCAGAGACTTTTTGACCACAAAATATTTTAAAAAGTTTTCTATTAAGTATATCTCATTATAAAAACTTTATTATGAGAGAAAAGTAGTGAAAAATATAACAATCTTATTTTAATTCTTCAATTGTTTTTTTTTTATATTTGACAATGCAATTCTGAAAAATCGGGAAGGAATTTCAAAATTTTGACTCCCACCAATTTGCTCAAAATTTCAGGAGCTATTTAATCGTGATTTTTAATAATTTTTCCGAGCTGGAGCTTGGAGAAATTAGAAAATGATGATTTTGTCCCTACTTCTCAGTATTAAGGATTGACATGAGGAAAAGATTCAATTGACATTAAATGTTAATTTGAGCTTGGAATTATGTCATATATATTAAAATATAATTTTGGAAATTTTTTGGAATTTCTATGTAAAATGACCAAAAGGCCCTTACGTGTCTAATAAGTTAGCCAGTACTGACTTGACATTCAAAAAGGATGAAAATGGTAATTTTAGTTTATTTATGGGTAAAATATTTAATTTTAGAATTTTTCGAAAAAAATTTGGTATTTATTGAATTAAAATGTAATTTTTATGAATTTTCTAGCTTAAAAATGCAAGATAAATATATATAATTTGAAATAAATTAATAAAAATTAAAATTAATTATTAGAAATTTATTTTTGATGAAAAATAATTTATTTTTCTAGTTTTACATTTAATTTCCCTTTTTTGATATTAAAAGTCAATTTTTTTAAGTTTAGACAATTTTATTGGTACCAGTTAATTTACCTGCAAATAAAATTGACATCTAGAAGATGGACAGCTAAGGGAGAATTTCCACAACCAAGAAATAGCTTATTCATCACTCTAACTTTGATATGTGTCCCTAAATTAATCAAAAAATGGGATTTATGATATAATGGCTTATGTCATCAAAGTGGACACCTAATCTCATTTTTTCTCTATAAATAGGCATGCCTTTGGACAAGATTTTCACCATTCTTCTCCTCCATAAGATAGAGAGCCTCTCTCTCTAGAAAATTTTCTTATTTAGTTTTTATGTTAAAATTTTGCTAGTTTTCAACTAGTAGAATTTCTCCTCCTAGAAGCTTTGCACCAACAATTCCATCCTCTTCATCAACCACCTTAGAGGTAATGAGGGGAGTGGGGTTGGTTCTAAATTATTGCCACTTTGCATGTTGGTAGGAAGGGCTTTCTCCTAAACCCGTTTAGGATTAAGTTTTATTATTGTTTAATGTTTAATTTTAATTTTTGCAAAGTTGTTACTCTGCCCAAATTTAGATTATTAAATCATAATTACTAAATTATTACTCTGCTCAAATTTAAATTATTAAATTTTACTTGCTAAGTTGTTACTTTGTTCAATTTTAGAAAATTAAAATGCATTTGTTAAGCTGTTACTCTACTCAAATTTAGAAAATCAAAATGCATTTATTTAGTTATTATTTTTCCAAAATTTTAGTAATTAAATTATAATTACTATATTGTTATTCTACTAAAATTTTATGTAAGTACTAAAATTGTTATTCTGTTAAAATTTTGGTATTATACAATTTCTACAAAATAAGGCAGAAATGTTGATTGTACTGGTGCTTAAATTAAATGAGACCAGGGAAACCTTTGCTTGAGAAGTTAGAAATTAATAGTTTAGTGAGTAATGAAAAGCGAGTGACATATAGTGGCATGGCACCCTGCTAAGGAAGCTACAGTTTGGTACGCTAAGGAATGAAAGGTAGGGACCCACTTGCCGAGGTCTTAGGGATAGGCATCGAGTGGTGAAAGTCCCAATGGCCAGGGTAGCGCCCTTGAGTTGGGATATTCGCCTGACCAAACTCGATAACCCCAACAACTGCTCAACATTCTAAGATTGGTTTGAAAGTATACCTCTATAAATGGATATCCTAAATTGTTATTTTGTTCCTCAATAATGATGAGAACTGTATCATGTGATGGTATTGAGAGAGGTATATGTACTCCTAGTCACTTCCCAGGTTCTGTTAAGAACTATTACCCACTAATGGAAAGTATGGATCCATATCGAGTCAAGGATTGTATAACATAGAATAAACTTTAGGTTCCCCTTTTATTGTCAACTGTGTTTTATTTGTATTGTGTGGTAGAATTCCTACCATACATATAAAAGTGATATTAGAGCAAATCACCTCACTCCATTACTTTTTCTTTTATGCATGATTGATCGCGGTTAATGAAGACTCGGTTGTTGATGAAGACCTATAGGGCTAGTTTGATAGTTTATTATTTTATGGGATATGGTAGACAGACATTGCTCTAATTAGGATCTTTTTGATGTACTGGAAATAAGTAGTAACTATTTTGATGTATATTTTAATCTCCCTGTATTTCAATAATTTTTTTGATTATGAAATCATGATGTACAATTCTACGATGAATACATACAGATTTTATTTTTTTATTATCATTTTCAAATTCTGTTAAATTTACAAATTTTCTTATATTAAAAGCGGAGAAAATTTTTACTCACATTTTTAAATAAGTAAATAAGTATAGGTTGTATTCAATGTGAATGGGTGTCACAGTTAGCGCTTGTCCTTCGTTATCCATGCATGCCTAGGATCTTTTTACTCTTGCACTATTAGATGCTCAACCCCTAAAGGCCGACCTCTGATACCAACTGAAAGAGAAAGAAACACACAAGAAGGGAGTTGAATTGTGTGTTTCTGTGGTTTTTGAAACCTTTTCACAAATGTATTAACAGATATATAAAAGGTCATCCAAAGACAAATGTGTGAGGATAAGGAAGGATAAAAACACATAGAGATTTTATACTAGTTCACTCAACCTGAGCTACGTCCAACACCTCCTTATTAGAAGTATTCCCGCTAACCAACACCTGGTTGCACCAAGTATTTTACAATAGCCACTTCAGGCCTTATAACGTGATCAACCCTATATCACTAAAAAACAAAATATTCTTTTATCACAAAGCCTCTCTAGGCTTTCACAACGCCAATGTTGTTTTACAAAGAATTAACTTATAATGTGAGGATATGAAAGTTTAAGCACAGAGTACAATAACTTTGCAATGCAAAGAGTATAAAAGTTTAAGCACAACAGAGATCGTCCAAAAGAGTTTCAAAGCTTGTATGAGTTCGTAAGTTATGAGCATTTGTTCAACCCTCATTTTGTTTTTAAGTCTTGCTTATATAGCCTCTTGAAAAGTAACCATTTAAAGAGAGGATTGTTTGATATTCTTATTCTGAAGGAGCATTAAATGCATGGAAAAATCTTCATGTTTAGAGCTTGATATGTGTCTCAAGAATCTTGGAGAGAAAAGCAGTAGTCTTGTCTTGGAGTGATCTTATACTGAAAAGGGTAGATATTTTAAGATGCACAGTGCTGCTTTTCTGAACATACCTTCTTTTGTTCTCTCTTTTTGTACTATAACCTTGATAAGTTGACTAACTTTTTTCACATGCTGTACTTATAAGACACAATATCATGTTTTTCATTATATGCTAAGATATTTAAGCGTTAGAGCATATCGAAAAGCATAAGGAACAAGTTTCAACATGTACGAGGATAGATAAACTTCTTCAGTTTTATCGAAACTTAAACAGGTGGAAAAAGTCTATGTTAAAGCTTTGGACGATTCTTTTTATTGAACGCTTTTTAAAAGACTTATATTGGATGAGGTTCACAAATAGGTGCGTTGGACACCATGTTTTCTAAAAATATTGGACGCTTGATTTTAAATTGGTGTATTGGACACCAGTTTTTCTAAAAACTTGTTGGATGCATCTAAGATAAGAATTATACTGTTGTTTCTAACAAGCAATATTTTTGCACATATAACACACTTGTCATTAAACTCTAAAATTTAATAAACTTTGTTATCATCAAAACTTTGAAGGGTTAGATACTTTATACGTCTTTGTTACAACACTTTTAAGACACTATGTCCCTTCCCTCCCTCTCATTTTGTCACATACACTCCTCTTTACTGTCTAAGAATTCTCTCAAATCCTCTTCACAAATTTCTCAAGAGTAGAGCAAAAATCTTAAGACAACTCTTCTCCTCCTTCTTGAGTGTGAGAAATATTGTCTTCTATTGGTAAGTCTCTTGTCTCCCACCCATTTTGTTTCTATGGAATTGAGGTTAGGACATAAAAGTTGGTGCTAATTCTGAGTATTGTTGTTGTAGAGTTTCCCCCAAATTTAGCTCTAAGATTCTTGTTTTCTCATTCTCCTCTTCCCAAAATTCAAGTGTTTGGAGGCTCTGAGAGGTAAGGGAAGCTTACAATTGCTTGTTTATAGTTTGATGATTATTGGTGTGTTGATATGTTACCTTAGATTGGTTGAAATTCATATTTATGTTGAGTTGTGGTGAGTTTTTAATGAAATATGGGTTGAGGAGAATTTGTGAAGGAATGATGAATGGATGATTTTGGTTGCTCCTTGATGTCGAAAACATGTTTTAAATGTTGAAATGTTGTTTGGAAACCTTTTATGAACTTGGCTTGAGTTGAAAAATTTGAAAATAGAATTTAGGGAAGAAGAAGAAGTTGCTTCATAGCTGGTTCTACAATTTTTGCTAGATGAGAATCAATTTCACTAAGCAAAAAAGGCACAAAGATGCAGAGATATTTTTGTCCCGAATTCGCTGAGCGAAAGTTTATATTTTCTGAGTGAATTTGACTTTGAGGGTACTTTCTGCCCCAAATTTGCTAAGCAATTCAGAAAATGGCTAAGGTAATAAAAAAATGACTAAGCAAAAATATCCTTGGAAGAAAAGATGTTTCTTACCTGACTTTCCCTAAGCAAGCAGAGGAACTCGCTAAGTGACAATGTGACTTTGAGTACATTCGTTGAGTGAGCAAATGCTTTGCTAGGCGAAAATGAGTTAGGTGCAAATTCTTCTCCTTATTTTTAAATTCTAATTGATTTCTAAAATGGTAAATGATTTGTAATTACTTATGAGGTTTCCTAAAAAGGTTAAGACTAGTTTTTTTTTTGAACGGTTTAAATTGGTTTTCAAATAAGGGCTTTGTTTTAAATTGTTGTTGATGACCATGTATTATATGGTGTTAAATTGAGCCTACATGGTGGTGTTGTGTTATTGTTGGCCATATGGTGCTGAATTGAGCCTACATGGAGTTGTTGTGTTGTTGTTGGCATGTATGGTGCTGAATTGAGCTTGCATGGTGTTGTTAAGTTGTTGTTGACCATGTGTTGTGTTGAATCAAGTCCACATGGTGTTGTTGATAAAAATTTTGTTGATGATTGATCATGATTGGTTGATATTGATATGGATGTTGAGTTGATTGGGTGGTACATGCATTCATGCATAAGTCTGTAGTTGTAACTGTGTTGTAAGCAGACATGTAAGTTGCCTAGTTGACTGGAGCTACGGCTTAAACAGGACCTTTAACCTAGTATTGGAAAGGTCGGTGGAGGCCATTGCACCTAAGGCCTGGGGGATAGGTAAACAAGAAATTCTATAAAGGGGCCAAGGTCGTTGCAACCCTTGTGTCGTGGTGAGCCACTACCCATGTATATCTATCTTGATCAACCACTTAATCTTATTCATTGATCAGAGCTACGATGTTCTCCAATAGTGGGGGACTGTGCTGGTCACTCAAAATGCTAAAAAGCTCTTGGGAGTAGTGTGTACATGCATGGTATGGTTGTTGGTTGGTTGAGTTGTATTGTTGTCATGCATGGTAGAATTGATTGTTGAATTTAAATTATATGAATGTTGATAAAATACTTATGGTGAGTAGTTTATGCTTTCTCCCTGTTGGTAAATTGCTTGGAATAAGTATGGAATTACCTATTGTTTATTCCAATTGATTATATGATATGTTGTTTTTATGTAAGCTTACCTTTGCTTTGTTGTTATTATTTGACTGTGATGATCACGTCGTCAACATGGAAGCAGATGTTGAGGTTTTAATGGATCCAACTACTCATAGCTGAAGGTGGAGATGCTGCTTAGAGGCGACGAGATGTGATGAGTCACATTTCCTTTTGTGTTCTCTTTTTGGACAGTTAGTGTTTTCCATTAACATAATGTATAATGTGGCCAGCTATAGGGAGTGTATTTTTGTATCCCTCTCCTTGTTGATGTAAACCTTGGTTTTTGGTGTTGGCACACAGGTTTTTATGTATCTTTTGATTTGTATATTTGCATAGCTATTTTATTGAGACTGATGGGTCTCATATTTGATGTTTGCTCATATATACATATGATGTTGGTTTTTAGTTGGATGATGATCGATGTGATTTTCTTGAAAGTTGAAAAACAAAAAACAAAATACGTGTTTTTGAAATATTTAAACACAATATCTTTTATAAAAATCAATTTTGTTCTATAGCGGCAGTGGGTCGTTATAGAAGACATTGAAACAAGACCCCTTCTGAAGTTACTGTCATATGTCCATCGTAATACACAATAGCAAGGAATGAATCCATTTTCTTAGTAAAGAAAAAATATGGAATGAAGATGGTTGAAAAATTGGACAGAAGAAAAATTGTGAATGTGAAAGCAATGTTGTGCTTTAGAGCAAATCTTTTTTATACTAGTGCATATACTATTCACATGTAAGTGAGTGATTAAAAGTTTTGTCCTATGTGTCAAAACAAGAAATGGTCGAGATTGCGTCGACTAAATCAAGGGTCCAGATCATATCAATTCAAACATATGCCCTGTTCGTGCATTAATGAATCATTAAAAGCTTTGTCTTGTGCGTCAGAAAAAGAAACGATCGAGATTACACACAATAAATCAAGGGTCCAAATTGTACCTATTCAAACGCGTGCCCTGTTCATGTATCAGTGTCCCATTAAAAGTGTTGTCCTGTGCATTAGAAAAAATAGTGGTCAAGATTGCACATAGAAAATCAAGGGTCTAGATCGCACCGATTCAAATGGATGTCCTATTCACGCATTAGTGAATCATTAAATGTTGTGCATCAAAAAAGAATTTAATTTTGAAAGTATAAACAATTAAATTAGAAATACACAACGAAAACAAGTTTGGTTTTGTTTTTGGGCTTTTGCCTTCTTATTTTATAAGAAATTATTACACAGTCTACGATCACCATGATCCAAGACTACCATGGTTTAGAATTATTTTAGTCCCAACCAATCTCTACTTGATACATAATTAAATGTTATTAACTTTTCTTTTAAATTGAAATTTTTGGTTATATATATGTAGCACAAAAATTAGTCAGAACTATAGACATGTGATGTTCTGATTTGTTATAATTTCTCTTATGTTTCCTTAAACATACTTAATGTGTATACATTATTGGGATACAGAGAATAGGTAAGATAAGAAAATCAGATAACGTATTCACGATAGGTGGCAGATAAGTTGTTAAAAACTTTCAACTTAGCTATTGAAAAATTTTATAATGTCAAAAGTTGGATGATGAAGGACAATATTTATAAAAAGAATATTCAAATACTCTCAGTGGGATCTCGTGCTCAAAAGATATAAAAGAAAAGTAAAATTCATGTAAAGGATGAAAAGCCGGGAAGTGAAGTCTAGCAAGAAATTAATAATCAATTTACAATTATCAAAATATTTTGAATGCGTCAAAGGTGCAAGTAGGTAAGACTAAAAATGAGTTGACGAGGTAATAATTTCTCCCTATTATTTTTCCTTAAACATAGTTAATGTGTACACATTATTGGGATATAGAGAATAGGTAAATATGAAAATCAGATAACGTATCCACGATAGGTGGCAAATAAGTTGTTAAAAACTTTCAACTTAGCTATTGAAAATTTTTTATTATGTCAAAAGTTGAAACGTGAAAGACAATATTTATGAAAAGAATATTCAAATTCTCTCAGTGGAATCTCGTGCTCAAATGATATAAAAGAAAAGAAAAAATTATGTAAGGGATGAAAAGCCGGGGAGTGAAGTCTAGCAAGAAATTACTAATCAATTTACAATGATAAAAATATTTTGAATGCATCAAAGGCGCAAGTAGGTAAGACTAAAAATGAGTTGACGAGGTAATAATTTCTCCCTATTATATTTCCTTAAACATATATATATATATATATATATATATATATATATATATGTATAGTTAATGTCTATACATTATTGGGATCGATATAGAGAATAGGTAAATATGAAAATCAGATAACGTATCCACGATAGGTTGCAAATAAGTTGTTAAAAACTTTCAACTTAGCTATTGAAATTTTTTTATTATGTCAAAAGTTGGAACGTGAAAGACAATATTTATGAAAAGAATATTCAAATACTCTCGGTGGGATCTCGTGCTCAAAAGATATAAAAGAAAAGAAAAATTCATGTAAAGGATGAAAAGCCGGGGAGTGAAGTCAAGCAAGAAATTAATAATTAATTTACAGTGATTAAAATCTGTGTTTTGAAAACTGTATTGGACCGACTGGTCGGACTGAAAAATCGGTAAATAAACCACAGAACCAGCCTAAACAAAAATCGGTCAAAAAACTGGAAACCGAAAATGCTTAATACAACATTATTTTTTTCTTAAAAAAAAAAACCTAAAGTATTTGTCATTTTCTTTTTTATTTTAAATATAAACTTGTTTTGTTAATAAATGTTGATATGTATTGTTAAAACTTAGACTTAATTATTATGAGATATTTGATTTGAACTTTTGTAAGTATTGTAAATGTTAAGAACATATGAAATTATGTTTTATTTTTAGTTTTTAATATTATAAAATTATGATATTGTGTTTTTTAATATTATTTTATGTATTATTTAATTATTTTTATTATTTTATTAATATCAGTTCAACTACGGTTGAACCATTGAACGTTAAACTAGTATCTTAACCAGTTTAATCATCATTCCAGTTTTAAAAACATTGATTAAAATATTTTTTTGATGCGTCAAAGGTGCAAGCTGGTAAGACTAAAATTTAAAAAAGACTTGACGCCGTTCCACTTCCCGAAGTCTAGCAAGAAATTAATAATTAATTTACATTATTGGAATATTTTGAATGGATCAAAGGTGCAAAGGTGCAAGCAGGTAAGACTAAAAATAAGTTGACGCCGTTCCGCTTCATGTTCAGTTTACAACGATTTTAGCTTATTTAAATAAAAAGGTGAAGTTTACCCGAGTGGCACTAAGTTTGAACCTAAAACAAAGTCTTAGTTTGAATTTTGTGAATGAAAAAAATGTAGATGAGAGAGGAGACTCCATAAAGATAGTCAATAATTTTTTTGGCAAAAATTAGTCATTAATTAAGTCTGTAGATACTTTACACTTATAACAAAAGGTTAAAAAAAAAGGTAACGTTGAATTGTCACACACACATATATAACACATAGAGATTTGCTAACGTACATCTACTTATTCTTTAGTTATAGTACATTAACAAGCTACACCATTAGTGTATTTTAAGATAATTCTAATTATAACTTACTAACATATATCCTAACTAAAAAACAAGTTGGTATACATTAACAAACTCCACAAGCATGTGCTAACGTACACATATTTGTTTTTTAATTGTTCTACGTTAGTGGCTATGCCGTGGGTGAATTTTTAAGATAATCCTTATTTATAAATTGCTAACATACTCCAATTAAAAAATAAGTGAGTGTATATTAACAAATATCATATGAGTGTGTGTGTGTGTGTGATCATAAAAAGAAAAAGATCGAGAGAAATAATAAGTATTAATGGAGTGTTTGATACATAGAGGTGTCTATATATTATCACGTTATGCATATATAATTAAAAGTTATTTATATTTTTAGTTGTCATTAATAAGATTTCCTATAATATTTTCAAATACTCTTTATTTTACGATTATTAATGATTTTAAGTCATTAAAAGAGTATAGAGAATTTTAATTTACAAGTTTTTAGTCATTGAAAGAGGATAAAGAAGGTAATCGTTAGTCATTATTATTATTATTATTATTATTATTAATATACACAATTTTATTTTAATATTACACTTTAAGTTTTTATTTTTGATAACATCGACCCTTATGACTGAATTTAAGAACATTTTTTATTCATTACCTATTTCATTAATTAATTGTCTTTTCATAGTATAAACATTTTTTTTCATTTTTCACATTTGTCTATGACTTTTATATCCTCATTTCGGTATAGGTTAAACGACTTCAGCCTACAGATTTTTCTTGTGAATTTTTTTATATAGATTTTTTTCTATCAACTTTGTGATTTTCTTGCAAATTTTTCTATAGAAATTTTCAAAAAATTTACTGTAATTTTGGCACAAATATAATTATCTCCTTAAACTTGTTGAAAGATTCATGGAAAAATTTAACTTTTTACATATTCTCGCACAAATTTTGTTTGTGTAAAAAAAAAACTTTGTTTCTTGTAAATTTTTTCATAAAAAAACTTTACAAATACATTTTCCAATTTTTTTGATTCGGTAGTAAAATTTATAAAAAAAAAAAAAAAAACTTGATAAGTGTTATTAATAAAGTAGAAAAATTATTTTAATATCTTAAAAGACAATTAATTAGAAAAATAGTTAATATTTAAATAATATCATTAAATACTTAAGAGATTTTATTATCAAAATTGTTACATTTAATGTATATATTATAATCTTAATGATTTTGTCTCCTCCAATTTTTTTATCCCAAGCTTGGCCATTGAAAAAGAGAGGACAATGATATATATGGACCCACGGGCAATGAGGCTCATTTAACAAAGTGGGATAAAATTACAAAAATAAAAATATTAGAATGGAATAATTTTGAAATATATTATTGAATTGGAGCTATTTTTATCATGTCATTTGGAAATTGCTAAGCCACGTAACAATTTTTTGTGCCACGTGGCTTTTTTTTTATTCTTTTTAAAAAAATTGGACTGCATCCCACGTGACATGCCACATGTGACACAATCTATTTTGTTTTTTAAAAAAGTCTGCCACGTGGATATTGTTAGTCCACATGGCGATTGTTTTGGAAAATTAAAAAAATGAAAAAATAAAATTTAAAAATAAATAAATAAACTTAAATAAAAATTTAAATTAAAATAAATAATTTAACAAATTAATAAATAAATACATAATACCATAAATAAATGATATGTGTATGTATATAATAACGAACATAACGACAACATACCTAAAAGCAATGAAGAAATTTTTCGATAAGTTGAAAATGAAAAGAAGACAAAAAAGGGAGATACATCATGCATGATAAATACCAACATAATAAAGTCAGCCTTCAAAAGACACATATCACATTTGGAAAATTCTTCGACCAGATCTTCCTATGTCACATTAACTATTTGTCATCAAGCACCATATCCTTCATCAACGATAATAAATTAAAATAAATTACATTTCACTGTTCTTATATTTTCATTTTTCTTATAAATCAAAATAAATTGTGTTTCTTTTTATATATATATTTTTCATTATTGGTGACCAATTTTGATATAGAGCTAACCAACTACCCGTGGAATGTGACACTCATTCACATTAAACATAACCGATACTTATTTACTTATTTAATAATGCGAGTAAAATTTTTCTTCGCTTTTAACACTAGAAAATTTGTAAATTTAACTAGAATTTGAAAATGATAGTAAAAAAATATAAAAGCTGTATGTATTCATCATAGAACTGTACATCATGATTTCATAATCAGAAAAATTACTAAAATACAGGGAGATCAAAATATACATGAAAATAGTTACTACTTATTTCCAATATATCAAAAAGATCTTAGTCAAATAAGTGTCTGTCTATCCTATCCTATAACAAACTATCATACTAGTCCTATAAGTCCTCATCAACACCCGGGTCTTCATTAACCGTGATCAATCATACATAAAAGAAAAAGTAATGGAGTGGGGTGATTTCTTCTAATATCACTTTTACATGTATGGTAGGAATTCTACCACACAATACAGATAAAACACAGTTGACAATAAAAGGGGAACCTAAAGTTTATTCTATGTTATATAATTCTTGACTCGATATGGATTCATACTTTTCATTAGTGGGTAATACTTCTTAACAGAACTTGGAAAGTAACTAGGAGTACATATACCTTTCTCAACATCATCACATGGTACAGTCCTCGTCATCATTGAGGAGCAAAATAATAATTTAGGATATCCATTTATAGAGGTATACTCTCACCAATCCTGGGGATGCTGAGCAGTTGTCAGGATTATCAAGTTGGTTAAGTGATTGTCCTGGCTCAAGAGCACTACCTTGGCCATTAGGACGCTCACCACTCGATACCATACCCTCTAAACCTAACCATGGGTCCCTGCATTTCATCTCGCAGTGTACCAAACCATAGCTTCCCTAGCAGGGTGTCATGCTACTGCATGTCACTTGCTTTACATTACTCACTAATTATCACTTCCTAACTTCTCAAACAGAGGTTTCTCTAATCTCAATTAATTTGAGTACCAGTACAATCAACATTTTTGCCTTATATTGTAGAAATTGCACAATATCAAAATAGAATAACAACATAGTAATTATAGTTTAATTACTAAAATTTTGGAAGAATAACAACTAATTAAATACATTTTAATTTTCTAAATTTGAGCAAAGTAACAGCTTAGCAAGTGCATTTTAATTTTCTAAAATTGAGCAAAGTAACAACTTAGCAAGTGCATTTTAATTTTTTAAAATTGAGTAGCGTAACAATTAGTAATTATAATTTAATATTTTAAATTTGAGCAGAGTAATAACTTAGCAATTATAATTTAATAATCTAAATTTGGGCAGAGTAACAACTTAGCAAAAATTAAAGTTTAACATTAAATAATATAACAACAACAATAATAATAATAAAACTTAAGCTTAAACGGGTTTAGGGGGAAGCCCTTCCTACCAGCATGCAAAGTGACAATAATTTAGAACCAACCCCACCCACCCCCAATTACCTCTAAGGTGGTTGATGAAGATGATGGAATTGTTGATGCAAAGCTCCTAGGAAGAGAACTTTACTAGTTGTTGGAAAACTAGTAAAATTTTAGCATAAAAGCAAAGTAAAAGAAAAAAATTCTAGAGAGAGGAGCTCTCTAAGAATTTGGTAGCTTGAGAGAGGGAGAGGTGCTGAAAAATGGTCTAAAACCATGGCTATTTATAGAGGAGGAGAAGGGGTTAGGTGTCCACAAAATTACATAAACCATTATGTAAGCATTATGTCATAAATCTAATTTTTATTTATTTTTAATTTAATTTAGGGACACATACACAATTTAGGGTGGTGAATCACCCCTCCTGGGCTTGGGGACGTGCTATATGAGCTGTTCTCAAGCTCCTCAGTGTAAATTTTATCTATAGGTAAATTAATCGGTACCAATAAAAATGCCTAAATTTGAAAAATTAGTTTTTAATATCAAAATAATGAATTTTAATGTAAAACTGGAAAAATAAATTATTTTTAATCAAAAATAAATTTCTAATAATAAATTTTTATTTTTATTAATTTAATTCGAATTACATGTATTTATTTTGTATTTTTAAGCTAGAAAATTCATAAAAAAATCCATTTTAATTCAATAAATACCAAAATTTTTATGAAAATTATAAAATTAAATATTTAACCTATAAATAAACTTAAATCACCATTTTCACCTTTTTTGGATGTTAAACTAATACTAGTTGGCTTATTACCTAGGGGTATTTTGGTCATTTTATACAGGAATTCCAGAAAATTTCAAGAAAGTTCCTAAAATTATATTTTAATATATATGACATGATTCCAAGCTCAAATTGACATTTTAATGTCAATTGAATCTTTTTTTATGGCAGCCCTTACTGTTGAAAAATATGGACAAAATCGTCATTTTCTAATTTTTCCGGGCTCTGGCTCAAAAAAGTTATTAAAAATCACTATTAAGTAGCTCTTGGAATTTTGAGCATAATGGTGGAAATCAAAATTTTGAAATTCCATCCCGATTTTTCAAACTTACATTATCAAATATTAGAAAAACGATTGAAAAAATTGAAATAAGATTATTATATTTTTCACTATTTTTCTTTCAAAATAAAATTTTTATAACGAAACATACTTAGTATAAAATTTTTAAAATATTTTTGAAGTCAAAAAGTCCCTAGGTTACTCTCACAGTCAATCAGGGGTATTTTGGTTATTTCACAAAAACTATCTTAATAGATTCCTGAAAATTTCCAAAATTATTATTAATTATTCTAAGTATATTGATAATTTAAAAAGAATTTGTAAACACTTCTAACTAATTTTTTCTTATTCTGTTATCTGACTTTTTAGGGCAAAACGGTTATTTTACCCATTTTGAGCTCAATTCCCCAAAAATTTATTAAAAATCTAAACTAAGTACTACATAACTATAATAATCAAATTTTTGAGATTTTCATCTAGTTCTCTAGAAATAAATATAGTATAATTAAGAAAATAATTTGATATGTAAAAATAGGGGTGTTACATGGAACATGTACTAGGAATTGAAGTTGATGATCTATTCAACACAAAGCTAAACTCAATGTCGTTGGTCTTTTTCGATAATTTTTGAGTGATATTAAAGAATTGTAGAAAATTTGATGGTATGGATAATTGCACTAATAATAGTTCTAACTAATCATTTAATGATGACTTGTATTTAGTGGATGAGATGATACGAGAAAGAGGAACATGATAAGTTTTTGTCTAGAAGGATATATATATATATATATATATATATATATATATATATATCCTTTTGGACAAAAACTTACCATGTTATATATATATGTGTGTGTGATATTATTTATTTATTATGTAATTTTGTAATATATATGTTATAGTATTTATAATAACTTGTGTGGTTAAAAAAAAATTATATTAAGATAATTAATTTTAATCACACACATGCGCGCACACACACATATATATACGTCATATTATTTATCTATTATGTAATTTTGTAATATATATGTTATAGTATTTATAATAATTTGTGTGGTTAAAAAAAATTTAGATTAAGATAATTAATTTTAATCACACACATGCGCGCGCGCACACACACACATATATATACGTCATATTATTTATTTATTATGTAATTTTGTAATATATATGTTATAGTATTTATAATAACTTGTGTGGTTAAAGAAATTTAAATTAAGATAATTAATTTTAATCAAAATTTTGATATTATCCAATCTTTGGTCTTATCTATTATTTTTCACCTTAAGGTAAAAGTAAAAAATAATTTAGGCATATGCTTGCTTCTTATGGTTGGCTGAAAATTGCTTGTTAGAGAAGTAGGGATATTTTAATTTGTTCTTATCACTCAGATAAAAGTAATGGTTAATATTAAGCCAAGTTACTTAAATAAAATGTGGTCTTGATAAATTAATGTAACTAATTTAATTTAAAGTAAAAGACTTGATATTATCCTATCTAGGTGGATTTCATAGTGACTTCAAGTTGAAGGACTACATACATTATGGTTACGATGAGAATCACTTATGACATTCGTACAACATTCTACGAAATGTTCTCATGACGGGTTATTCCAGTACATTATTACTCTAATCATGTACCTATGTGAAGACATTAATATCTCATATCCATGACTCGTGAGATGTGGTAATTAATCTACTTACATACTAGTCTCAATATTTTATTATTGTCCTTATTAACAATATGATTAGGAATATTTTAGAATAGTATTCTATTACTAGTATAGGAAACGCTTTTTAAATCGGTTAAAAAAGGCTTTTTAAATCGGTTATACAACCGATTTAGATACAGTCAATATAAAAGGCATTACAATTTTAAATTGCATTTTGATCGATTTAAAAAACACTTTTAAATCAGTTGAAGTAAGAACCGATTTAAAAAGTGCCACGTTTTAAATCGGTTGTTGTTTCAACCGATTTAAAAAGCTACGTTTTTTTTTAAATAATTTCATTGTTTTATCATGCAACCAACCCTGTTATCATTAAACAAATGCCACAGAAACTAGCCAGTACATCATCACAATTAGTTATAACATACTTTAGCCAACAAAACTTCATAATATGCTTTGAAACATATAAAATAAAAAACTACTATTCTTTGCCTAACTAAAAACATTCTAAACAAAACTATCTATTGCAACACCCTAAGGGGTATTACCGTAACTAGGTCTAGATTTCTAAGAATGAAAAAAAAAACTTAAAAATGTAGAAACAACATGCAAACACTACTCATAAATATAATTAGATATTATATATGAACAATACAATAAAAAAAAACACATACGTGCCTATTACAACTCATCTATCACCCGAAGGTATCGTACAAAATATAAAGAATACAAAAACACAACGTAAACTAGGCTATGTCTTCTTTCATGCGACTCCAAGCTCTATCCGCACATGTCTTCACTTGTATCTTGAAAAAGGAGAAATTTAAAGGAGTGAGACATAATGTCTCAGTGGGTGCTCTAAGGACTTTACGACTGCGTTAGATTCTTCTACTTGGACAACCTTCATCACTTATCTCTCATGGCTTTAAACTCACTAGGTCTCTCATAATTTTCCATACTTATGGTCTAGTCTACACCTTTTAATCTTCAATTCTTCTTGTGTTAACTACTCTCTCATTCTCCCAACTATTATATTAGTTTACTATTTCATTCTCAACCTAAGAACTCTTTCTTACCCAAAACCCTCTCTAGTATTTAAACTCTTCATGTTTAGATTTTATTCTTCTTTCTTTTGATATTTAAAGTTGTCTTCTAGGGGTCAAGTCTAAGGTCATAGATATTCTAAAATATTCTTGACACTCCCTTAACGCTCACCTTAATACTCTTATGTTATTCTTTCTTACTTGTCTTATACCTTTCTATTACACCATGAGGGAATTCACCTATTCTCTATCTTATTCATAACTATTATTATCCAACTAGAACCTTCATAACACTATCCTAGGGCCTAGCCTCTCACTTATCCTTAAGGTAGCAAAAACAATTTTAATTACAAGCATACATTTATTTCACATCTTTTTCCTAGTAACTAGACATACACATCGTTTGGTTTCATCAAATAAGCATAATGTACATTCATAACATGAGCACATATGCATAATCTCGACACTTCATCACAAGACACAATTATGTTTTCACACGTGTTCACATTACATCAATCGCTCATGAAGGTCACACAGACTTCACATAATTACAATTGTAGCACACTTCAACATATCACACGATAACAAGATGCATATGCATGTTATGTTCCTAAACCACTACTTATGCACATGTGGTACCAACCTAAACTTTTCAGGAAGTAGGACTAGGAGTAAATGCACGGTCATAAGAAGCATCATAGGTACCAATGCCTTCGGCTCTCGCACCCTCCACTAGTATGATATCCTTCGGCAACTAGTTAGGGTTACCCTATTTTTCCAGTATGCCCCAACTCCATAGAATCAGCATGAACCATTGGAATTTTCCCAACCGGATAACCCCCAAGGCTAGGGTTAGACAACCCATGACGGCCTCCACCAGCCAGATTCCTACATACTTTCCTCATCACATAACTCAAATGTTATGAAGCATGGTCACATATAATGCTTACAACTTTTCGTAGGCTTTTATCATGAAACACTGACATTAGTTCATATCACACTTAGTTTTCTCAAGGCAAATAACAATCACAAGTATAAACTTAACGAGGCATAAGAAAAGAAGCAATAATGAATTAACAACTGCAAAAAGAAGTTCATAGATACAAAAAACAGAATAACGAATATCGTATCTGCTCTACGGGACAAGACAGTCTGCCCAGCGGTCATGCCAACAGCGAACCCGCCCGGCGGGTCCACGTGAGGGACCCAACCTGCCCGGCGGGTGTTGCACCCCGCCCAGTAGGTCCAGTGAGCCCAACGAATAAAAGTTGTCCAAAGACTATCTAATCTATAAACTCCTTACTTTTTCACAATCCCTCAAAACCCATCAAATCCCTAATCTTAGGCATAAGGAGGGGGAAAAGGTAAATAGATGAACAAGAACAACATAAAGGACAAGGAAAAGCACGAGATAGAGCACTCACCTTTAGGAGCACGCAAAGCTGAGTTCTAGGACTTGGGTTCTACGGTTTCTATTCTTTCTCTTTCTCTTTCTCTTTCTCTTTTTCTTTCCTTTTCTCGTCATTCTTTCTAACTTCTTTCTTCTTCTATTTTGTGATGACTAAACCTAACTCTTCTTCTCTATTCTTTTCTTATAACATGTGGGTGGGTATGTAGCTTAGTGGGCTTTAGTCCCTTATTAGACCCTAGATGCTCTTTTGGGTTCTATGATAACATTCCTACTAATTTCTAATACTAAGGTGTCGATAATAATAACACTAATAATAACAATAATAATAATATAATAACAACACCATAATAATAATAATAATAATAATAATAATATAATAATAATAATAATAATAATAATAAGTTATCTAATAACAATAGCTCTTAAGACGTCTTTTGTCTAATAACACATAAGAAGGGTCCTACTAAGAGCTATCTTGTAGTTTATTTCTAATACCTGAAATTTGGGGTGTTACATCTATTACTAATTTGAAGGAAGAATGTTGCCCAACGTTGGCGGATGTCTAGCAAGTCCTCTTGTGAGAATGGTTCCCTATGAACGAATATCTGCAAGATAAACAAAAGATAAATTCATTACCCAATCAACTATAAAAACTATAAATATTATTGTAACTGGATGAAAATTATATTACCTCGTCCTATGAATCCACAATATCTGTCGAAACTATGGTCAACATATGTTTCATTACATAATATCCACACTCATAGCTCCCTCCTTGTTTGTTACCAATGAGAATTGTTTTTAAAAATGAGTTGTAGAAATTATTACAAATTGTAATTGAATATACAGTTGTAAATCACTTACATAGGGAAAAAAACCAACTAGGCTTCCTTCGTAGTGACACATGCGTACCCGCTAATGTTTGATATCCGATCATCACTCCGATTAAAAAATGGATATGCAAAGTATGCTATAGGTTTTAAAATTATAATACAAAGGACAAAGGAAATAAATTATAAATTTAAACTTACCTTTCTACTAGTTGTTTCAATTCTTTGTTGGGCTTCTTGTGCAACAAACACAACAAGGCCATAACATTGTCTCTAGGACAAATAATTAGCAATTGTCAATGCGAGCTACATTTGAAAAAGAATATAAGTGACAACATTCAAATATCATTTAAAATCATTTGGGTGAGAAATATATACAAGTGTTTACCAATGCAAGTATGGTGCTAGGTAACACCATTTTTGCCTATTATACATCCAATTCTGAATGTAGGCCTAAGAATCTTCATCCTTATTCGCTATTTTCTGAATAGAGAATGGGTCAATAAATCCATAAACATTGTCCCGACCCTTTGAGAGACAGAGGCGATGCATATACCTAAAATTGATTGAAATGAATGTAAATTATAATAAAGGAGATGCTTATTTAAGAGATTTACAAAAAGATTAAACTTACAGCAACCATAATTGTAGAACTGAGATATTCAGCATGTCATTGCCGGTGCATATTTTCAAGACATCCTTTTGGGTGATCCATATGTCAACATCATTGGGTCTGCCAAGGAATGTGGGTTCCCAATCTATTTGCACCACATCTGTCCCCATACTAGATGCCACCTGCCATAAGCGTGTCATTAGATTAACTTGAGGTTCCAATTTTTTAGGTGGAACATTTTTCTTCGATGGTTGAATATTCTAAAAGAATAAATATAAAATAATGTTATAAAATACAATCTAGTAATTTCAATTTGTAATTAGAGAAAAAAATAACTTAGGATGAAATTTGAATATACCTTGGTTAATGTAACCTTTATAAGTCGTTTCGGCCACCGAATAAACTATTTAGGGCTTGCCCCATAGTTTGAACCTCCTTGGTGGGCACAAGGACTTGAACACATGCATCCCAAATTTGTTCAACCACCACCCTTGCCATATCATCCTCAATGGTCCTGTGGTGTATGGTAGGCCCTAAACTATATATTCTCCCATAGGCCACTAAACGAACAAGCTTTCCATCAACATATAACTTACACTGCTTAGGGATATCAGTGTCAGTCTCTTCCCCAGAAGGATCAGTGGCAGCACAACTTCCCTTCGTGCTGACACGTACAAGAGTATGAGCTTGTTCTGGCTAGACATTTGTATTTTGCTGTGAAATACCTAAAGATGCCAACTCCTCTTTAATCTCTCGTCTCAATTGCTCTTTAAGCTCATTTCTAATTTCTTGTCTGATTCGCTCCATCTCTTCCCTAGTGACAATTCCTAATGTGGGCCTACTATGTGAAGGTGGTCCATAGTAATCACGAATGCCAACACCTCGTCCAGCAACACGAACCCGACCAAGGTGCTCTAGTCTCCCAATAGCAACAGTTAATATATCCTCATGTCCATGAGAAACAAACGTTCCTTGTGAGCTCTGCTCAACAAGAGAATCCTACAACATATAATTGAAGAAATGTCTAATAAATATAACGTAGTAAGTTACAATTAGTACTTGAAGTCAAAAATTACTTACAATCTTTTCAACAACAATGTGTGTCTTCTCTGACGTATATCTGCCTGATTATAGTGTATGGGTTACCTTCCATTTATCCCAGCGTTGCAATGGTGATGGAGGAGCAATATCTCCAACAAATCCAGAAATCGAGGCTTCTAGTTCACGTTGTCTTGCCTTATCAGCCATTATTTTATGCTCAAGCAACTTATACCCCCCACGAGATAATCTGTGGGGATGGACATTCTTTGATGCTATTATCTGTCCCTTTTTTCTCTTCTCCGGTGAACAATAACACACTGTTAAATTTAATAAAAAATAATCAAATATTGTTGTACGATTAAAAAACATGCTTCAAACTAAACCTGATAGGTAGGATCCTCTTGGCTTTCAACAAACTTTGGCCCATGTCTCCTCATCTAAAAATGCATATTTTTCACAAGGAGAAGTGTCTTTCAATTTTCCATATATGTATCTAATGGTGAGCTGTGTCTTAAATGCCCTCTAACGTTCAATTGCAAGTGTTAGCAATTTACTTTTCAATATGGCATTATGTGGAACATCATAAGTGAGCTACAAAATAAAATTAAATAGTCAATGTACGACACTAATACAGTAAAATACAATATTTATATTTAAGACTATAAAAGTAAAATATTGTGATAGTTTGCCAAATTTGATTCTTCACTCTCTCCTCTACATGGTCTTAATCCTCATAAAGGATAAAAACCTTGCTTCGAACAAGGACACCCACAAAACTAATGAATTTTGTGGCATTTTCCCCTCCAGGTGCCCCACTAATCATGTCAAATTGAATTGGTATTAGATGGTCACCAGCTCAGCTAAGAGTCAACTCCTTTAACTGTGTACCTTGTCTACCCTTTTTTTTTTTGTAGACTTATAAGATGGGTTACTAGAAGAATAAGCCATGTGCCTGTTTACAAAAGGAAAAAAAGAAATGCATATCAATATCAACATTCATGGAACATGTCATTTCCAAAGATAAACATTATGATCGAAATAAAATAAATAAAATAAAAAAGATAATAGAAACAAGAATAAACAATAAGCTAAATATAAGTTAGTTACTAACGTTGTCAAGTACGTATGTTTTCCCATATTCCTTTGTGATGATCATCATGTGTGGCATGTACATCATCCACTTCATTTTCATCAGTAAAATGGGCATCTGTATTGAGAAAGAAGGAATCTCAATAAGATCGACATTTGAATTTTCTTTTTCATCACTAGCATGCACGGTTGTTCCTTGGAGAACCACTGACCATCTCTTGTTAGAAGGATCACTAACATAAAAAACTTGTTTTGCTTGGTATGCCATAATGAAAGACCCTTCTTTATAACCTACCTTGCTAAGATCTACCAATGTGAACCTAATTCATTGGTTTGCACACCAGTGTTACTGTCAACCCACTTACATTTAAAAACATGCACTCTAAATTTTGCGTAGTCAACCTCCTATATGTCTTCAATAACTCCAAAGTAACACATGGATGCCATAACAGGATTTTTATCTTTTGAACTGAGGAAGTGCATGGACTCAGCCACAACATAGCCCCACTGTTTTGCACGATACTCTTCTCATCCAACGACTTTGTATAGAAACAAAACTTGTTGATATCGTAACCAGTCCAACATATGACATCAAAGTTAGGTCCATGTGCTAGCCATTTTAATCTGTCAGAAGCATTATCATCATTCAAAACTTGTTCTTTAAACCAGTTTAAGAATGTTTTGTTATGCTTATTCAACCGCCATTTCTTTGGTATTCTAGGGTTCTTTTTCTTGACAATGTTTTTGTGAGTAGAAAAGTAAGGTTCAACTTTATCAGTGTTATTCAATATATACAAGTGTGCTTGCAAAACTTCCTCTCGACTCATTGGTTTAACGTTTACACCTCGAGTACCCTTACCGGAAAATCTTCCTTCATGACACGATTTAGGAAGCCCTACAAGTTCAGCCTGTGATAAGTATTCTGTACAAAACTCAATGGCTTCTTCAGCAATGTACCTTTCAACAATAGATGCTTCTGGATGGTATGGATTCTTGACGTACCCTTTCAAGATCTTTATATATCGTTCAACAGGATACATCCACCTTACTAGATGCACTATTAAGTGAACCATGATGTCAAAAAATGAAGGAGGAAAATACATCTCCAATTGGCACAATATAATAGTAGCTTCATTTTCCAAGTCATCCAACTTCATAGGGTCAATGACTTTGCTACATATGGCATTGAAGAATAAGCACAATCGCGTAATGGCATGTCTAACTTTTTTAGGCAATATGTCACGAATAGCCACTGGTAGGAGTTGTTGCATCAAGACGTCGCAATCATGAGACTTTAACCCAACTAATTTAAGATCTTTTAGTGATACAAGGCTCTTGATATTTGAAGAGTATCCTTATGGCACCTTCACGCCCTGTAGACACTTACAGAAACTTGTTTTTTCTTCTCTTCACAAGGTATGACATGCTAGGGGTAAATATGTTCGCTTACCCACTGACTGCGAACCTAACTAAAGGCGTATACCTATCTCAACCAGATCTTGACGAGCATTCAAACCATCCTTTGTGTTGCCTTTACTGTTCATAAGAGTGCCGATTACATTATCACAAACATTTTTCTCAACATGCATTATATCTACACAATGTCTAACATCTAGATCACACCAGTAGGGAAGATTAAAGAAAATCAACCTCTTCTTCCACAAGTTTTTCTCGGTGGTTTTCTTTTCGGTCTTTCCAAATTCGACATTGATGTCCTTCACCCAGTGATAAACCTACTCACCAGTTAAGGCAGGTGGCGCAATACCATCCTCCTAACATCCATTAAAAGCTTTTTTGAGTCTACGATATAGGTGATTAGGCCTGAAAAATTTTTGATGTCCACTGTAAACTGTCTTCTTTTCATGTTTAAGTTATACGTAACATGTGTCTTCTTCATAGATAGCGCAAGCGTTATGCCCCTTAACACTATACCTGCTCAAGTTTCCATATGTTGGAAAGTCATTGATGGCATAGAATAACATTGCACGCAATATGAAATTTTCATGACGATACCCGTCATACACATTAACACCTTCATCCCACGGCATTCTCAAATCTTCAATCAAGGGACGTAAGTAGATCTATGTCATTTCCTGGCTGTCTTGGGCTCGTAATCATTATAGATAACATAACATATTTTCGCTTCATGCACAACCAAGGAGACATATTGTAAATAACTAGGAGAACAGGCCATGAATTGTGCTTATTGGATAGGTTACCGTAAGGATTCATTCCATCTGTAGCAAGTCCAAGCCTAAGGTTTCTTGCCTCAATTCCAAAGATTGGAAAGAAAGGATCAATTTTCTTCCATTGCGAAGAATCAACAGGATGGCGAAGCTATCCATCACATTTTCTCCCATCTGCATGTCACATAAGGTTCTTCGCGTCGTCCGCATTGGCAAATAATTGTTTAAACCTTAGAATTATTGGAAGATACTATAACACCTTTGCAGGGGGGACTCTCTTTTTTGCTCTCATCACTATTACAATCATCATCCTTCACTTTATAACGTGACACCCCACACCTGGGACACTTGTGCAACTCTTCAAACTCTTCTCTATACAATATGCAATCATTAGGGCACGCATATATTTTTTTTTGTATTCCAATCCCATCGGACACAAGACTTTCTTTGCCTCATAGTTATGTCTCAGCAACGTGTTATCTTCTGGAAGCATTTCGTTCAATAACTCAAGTAATTTGGTGAAACTTTTATCACTCCACCCATTTCTTGCCTTTACATTCACCAATCTTAAAATCGATGATACCTGTGTGAATTTAGTGCACCCCAAATATAGAGGCTTATTCGCATCACTGCACAAAGTGTCTACACATGAGCTCGCTCAAAAGACTCCGATCCAATATCACGGATCATGTCCTCTAGTCAATCATCCATAGGTACATCAACTTGCTCTGTTTGAGACACACTCGGCATGTCTAACAATTCACCATGTCATGTCCATTTTGTATAACTCTTGCAAAACCCATCACAAAGAACATGCTCCTATTTTTGCTCAATTTGTAGTCGTCTCTCATTCAAACAATTAACAAAAGGACAATAGAAGAACCCATCATTATCAGGAAGATTTCTTTTCGCAAATTGCATAAATTCTTCCACTCCATTCTGATACTCATCAATTGTGCGTCTAGAATTAATCCAACTATAATCCATAACTTCGTACTGTGATCCACAAACCATATCTTAATGCATGTAAATCCCACTTTTTTATACAAGGTGTGGCCTTATCCCATTCAGAAAGATATTTTCTTAAACTTGATAAATACGTACAGGTTTAGTCTCATGTCTTAAATTTGACAAAATTTCGGCAGCATTTCGCATTGTTCTCCAAGTACACAAAATGAAAGTGGTGACATCAAGTTCACCACAATCAAGTATGCACTTGGAGACACAACATGAAATGCACTAAATCGAAATTTAATCAAATTTAAGATGAGACTTAACCACTACATATTAATCAAGTATGAAAAATGAATATTTCCAAACTATCCAACCGGACAATTCAAAATTGAATACAATAATTAGTACTTTAATCATTTTATAATTAATACTTTAATCATTGTATTGAATCTCAAAGGGGAAACTAAGGTTCGCTCATAATGCATAAATTTAATAAAAAACAACAAAATTAAACATAGAACATAATGAATATAATTTATACAGAAATTTCGAAAGAGTTTCCTTTGTATTTTGGTACTTTCCCAAAGACCTGTTAACAGGTATTCAATCATAATACCAAAGGTTAACCTGTCAGACAATCCAATCCACAACAACTCTCATATCGACTTTCATGGCCAATATCATTACATTTAAATTTCTTAATCTCTTAAACTTTAGTACTTAAATTATTCAATTTTAGATTCTTATACTAATTCACTCTTAAACTAATTCTCCCTCTTTGCTCGCTTTATCTTACTAATGTACTCTCCCATAAAAGTTCACTTATGTTATTATCTTTTAGTTTCTTAACAAGTTCCCAATCTACATTAAGGCTAGTTCTTACATTCTTGTAATCCACCAACTCTATAGCCATCATACATTTTAAACAAAATATAATACATTTTATGACAATTAATTCCTTAAATATCCTTAAATTAGTTTCAAATTTTTATCCTTTCTTATTACTAAGCAACATCAATGTAAGTACTAACCAAAATATTCGACTTCAATTGATTGTATAGCTTATGCCATTCAATTCTCAACACTTAAAATCCTTAATATATATTCATATAAGTTATGACTAACTTAAATAATACTTCTACCTTTTTACTTAAAGATTCATAAATCCATACATGTAAAAATAACTAAATTTATCTTTTATTCATCAACATATATATTCAAGCATAGCCTCTAGCAATTAATTTCCCATAGCAAGAAAATCCAATTTCAAAATTGCAATAATGACAGCACATGCATGAACAAAAACTGCAAAAATGGAGCTTGCAGCTATGCAATGTTGAACTTATTGGTGTTGAATGGAGGTGAAGCAAGCTCAAACCGCCCCTATGCAATGTAGATTTTTCTTTTCAATGGAGGTGGAGCACGACGTCGACTAATAGAGGTGGGGAGTGTGACACGAACAGGATGCAGGGAGGGAGAGCACGACGCAAACAAGATATAGGGAGGAAGAGGACAACGTCAAAATGGTAGGGAGGGAGGGAGGGAGCTCAAAGTTTTCCAAATGGGAGTGAGGGAGCTTGGAACTTAAGCTTGGATAAAGATGGAGAGATGGAGAGAGCTTCAATAGGACCGTAGTGGCTCGCGCTTCTGTAAAGGAAATAGAGGGAATAAACTTTTTATACCAGTTCCACCTAGAATCGGTTTAAAAAGTATGACTTTTTAAATCGGTTTCGATAGGAGCCGATTTAAAAAGCCTCATTTTTGAATCGGTTTAGTGTAACAGATTTAAAATGCAACATTTTAAATCAGTTACATGCATAACTGATTTAAAAATGAGATTTTAAATCGATTATAATACAACCGAGTTAAAAACTTTTGATTAAAATTGCAAAAATGCCACCTGCGTCTTATTTTAAATCAATTGAATGTGAACCATTTTAAAATCCTACTCTAAAATCGATTTTTTGCAATAGTGCTATTATCTAATTCGATTTCATGATCAAGAATAGACTTTATTATGTTTCAACAAATAAATGAAATATCTTATATTAATAAAGAAAATGAGTTACAAATGTAACTCAAATAGTCAATTAAAGCATTGGCTTTTAAGGCTTACACCAACAATCTCCTACTAGCACCGGAGCTAATCACACATATGTCTCATAGACCTAGTGTGACATTCATGCTTCTATTGTGCAAGAGGTTTTGTAAGTGGGTCAACAATCTTATCTAGTGTTGGTACTCCACATATCTTCACATCTCCCAACCAATAAAGATCGAGTCTTATTGGTCTAGTTTAGGTCAAATATAATCAAAGAAAAAAACTTATCCAACTTAATTGGTTTAGTTTAGATAATTGGGTTGCTAGGGTCGAACCGAACCAATGAAGAACTTTCAAAGATAGTAGTTTCAACTTCATCGTTCTTATTAGATGTGATAATGGAATATGACAAACAATGCAATAGGTCTGGGCAAATCGTGGTTTCTCCTTTTTTTTGTTTTTTAGTTGTGAAAGAAAATTATGACGATTTCACACCCTTTAAAAATTTTGTAGCGATTTTACATTGATCGAAAAATTTTATAGCACTATTGACAACAATTATGTCAATTGTAACACCCCAAATTTCAGGTACCAAAAATAAACCACGAAATAGCTCTTATTAGGACCATTCCCATATGTTATTAGATAGAAGACGGCTTAAGAGTTATTGTTATTATATCTCTTATTATTATTATTATTATTATTATTCTTATTATTATTATTATATTTATTGTTGTTATTGTTGTTGTTATTATTATTATTATTATTAATTTTGTGCTATGTTGTTGTTATTATATTATGGTTATTGTTATTGTTATTATTATTGTTATTATTATTATTATTATTATTATTATTATTGTTGTTGTTGTTGTTGTTATTGTTACCCTAGTGTTAGAAGTTAGTAGGAATGTTATAATAGAATCCAAAAGAGCATCTAGGACCCAATAGGGGACTAAAGCCCACTAAGCTACATACTCACCCACATGTTATAAGAAGGGAATAGAGAAGGAGAGTTAGGTTTAGTCGTCACAAAATAGAAGAAGAAAGAAGTCAGAGAGAATGAGGAGAAAAGGAAGAAGAAGAAGAAGAAGAAGAGAAAGAGAAAGAGAAGGAATAGAAACTGAAAAAACCAAGCCCTAGAACTCAGCTTTGTGTGTCCCTAAAGGTGAGTGCTCTCCCCGGCGTCCTTCCTTGCCCTTTATGTTGTGCTTGTTTATCTATTTACCTTTTCCCCCTCTTTATACCTAAGTTGGGATTTGGTGGGTTTTGAGGGGATTGTGAGTGAGTGAAGAGTTTATAAATTAGATTGACCAATTATCAAGGTAGAGGAAGTGAGTGAGAATTTAATTATTTGTTTTGAAATATTTAGAAGCTAAAGACAATAGGAAAAAGAAATTAAAACTCGTACCTTGGATCTGCCCGGAAGGGATAGATAGCCATTAGGAGACTTTTTTTCGAAAAAATGGACTTTGCGCTAGCGTTGAGCCACTGTGCTATCTGCTGGGCAGGATGCACAACCTATTGGGCGTGCTGGGTCCTGGCGCGGATCAGCTAGGCGGGTTGGGTTTTGGGGTGACTACCAAGCGGCCCTTCTGGCCCGCCGGTTGTGTACAACCTTGGCTACTTCATTTTTGAGCCTGTGAACTCCTTTTTGTAGTCTTTAACTCATTGTTGCTTCTTTTTTATGCCTTGTTGAGTTTATACTTTGTGATTGTTATTTACCTTAAGAAAACTGAGTGTGATATTAATTTATGTCAATGTTTCATGATAAAAGCCTATGAAAAGCTGTAAGCATTGTATGTGACCATGCATCATAACATTTAAGTTATGTGATTAAGTAAAGTATGTAGGAATCTGGCTGGTGAAGGCCGTGATGGTTTGTTTAACCCTAGCCTTGGGGGTGGTATCCGGTTGGGAAACTCCAATGGTCCATGTTGATCCTATGGAGTTGGGGCGTACTAGCATAACTGGGTAACCCTGACTAATAACCGGGTGACATCATACTAGTTGAGGGTGCAAAAATCGAAGGCATCGGTACCAATGACGCTTCTTATAGCCGTGTATTTAATCCTAGTCTACTTTCCGACAAGTTTAAATTGGTACCACATGTGCATGAGTAGAGATTTAGGAACATAGCATGCATATGCATCTTGTTGTAGTGTGATATGTTAAACTGTGCTACGTTGTAACTGTGTGAAGTCTATGTGACCTTGTTCATGAGAGATTAATATAATGTGTACACATGTGAAAATATAATTGTGTCTTGTGATGAAGGGTTAAAGTTGTGGATATGTGATCATATCATGCACGTGTGTTGTTCCTGTTTGATAAAACAAAACGAGTTGTATGTCTAGTTACTAGGCAAAGGATGTGAAATAAATGTATGCTTGTAATTAGGATTGTCTTTGTTACCTTAAGGATATGTGAGAGGCTAGACCCTAGGATAGTGTTATGAGGGTTATAGTTGGATAATAATAATTATGAATTAAATAGAGAAAGGGTAAATTCCCACATGGCGTAATAGAAAGGTATAAGACAAGTAGAATAGAACAAGATGTGAATATTAAGATAAGCGTTAAGAGAGTGTCAAGAGTATTTTAGGATGTTTGTAGCCTTAGACTTGACCCCTAGAAGATAACTTTAAATATCAAAAGGAAGAAGAGTAAAATCTAAACATGAAGGATTTAAATACTAGAGAGGGTTTTAGGTAAGAAAATATAAGTAATGAGGATGAGTTCTTAGGTTGAGAATGAGATAGTAAGCTTGTATAATAGTTGTGAGAATGAGAGAAGGGTTAACAAGAAGTATTGACTGTTGAAAGGGGTAAACCCGACCATAGGCATGAATAATTATGAGAGACCTAGTGAGGCTAAAGCCATGACAGATAAGTGATGGAGGTTGTTTGAGTAGAAGTGTCTGACCTAGCCGTAGAGTCCTTAGAGCACTCACTGAAACATTATGTCTCACTCCTTTAAGTTTTTCCTTTTTCAAGATACAAATGAAGACGTGTGCAGATAAAGCTTGGAGTCACATGCAAGAAAAAGTAGTCTAGTTTACATTGTTTCCTCATATTCCTCTTTATGCTTTGTACGACACCTTCGGGTGATAGATGAGTTGCTATAGGCATCTATTGTATTTTATTATATCATTCATGTATAAAACCCAATTATATTTATGAGTAGTATCTGCATGTTGTTTCTACATTTTAAAGTTTTTTTCCATTCTTAAAAATCTAGACTTAATTACAGTAATACCTCCTAGGGTGTTACATCAGCCACATCAGTAATGATGTTAATGGTGAAGACCAAAACTTATATGAGTAAAGACTAAAACTTACAATTTTTTGTATAAAGAAAAAAGTCGTAAAATAGGATTAGGTATAGGAGCAAAATATTAATTAAATGTAGCCATTACTTTTACCAAAGTAATGATCGCACCAAATTTAATAATTATATTATTTATAAAACTTATTTTTAAAATATTCTTTTTCTATATTTGTACATCATGTCATATCTTATTTCAGGCTTTTCTACAAATTATACAATACAACCTCTATTTTCTACAAATACAACCTCTACAAATTATACAGTACAATACAAATTATACAATACAATCTCTATAATAACATTGATTCTGAATAATAACGTAGCAAATTATTACGGACCATTAAATTCTTGGAAGAGGATCAAAAGTTAAAGAAAAAAAAAACGCAAACCAAGAAAGGAAAATACAACACGTACATACGACAGGGAACAACTAACAAAGGATGTTACTGATGACTATTTTCGATCTTCTTCTGCCTCTCTGGTGGACTTTTTTTTTGTTTAAATCTCGACGGTACATCATATTTTATCTCTTCCTCCATTATTAGACAATAACCCATTTAACTACTCATGTCTTGGTTGGATGCTGGCTGCACCCAAACGTACCGGATAGGATCCAAGATGACTCATTCATTAGGAAGCGATTCCTGGGACTGGGCATGCAATTTGTTTCCCATGTCAAGAAGCATCTTTCCGTAAAGCAACAACATGGCTGCCTTTTGAGCCATTTGCTTTGCCCTTTCCACCTTATCCTCTTCGGTTGAGCTTGGAGTAACCCTCTTGATCTTCAGAACATGTTCTCCATCCCCCTTCATCTCAAGGTTTACGTTGACCGCTAGATCGCTATTGGACTGTGTCTCACCATCTATCCACACTGACAATTGTTGGTTCTCAGTGTTTTGGGGCAGTAAATCAGCTGCTTCAGATTCATCCATGTCGCTCTTACCTACGCATAACATTCGTATTAAACAAAAAAAAAAGCACCCCATGTCTATAGAATTTGCAAGTTAACAGGAAAATCTAGTATTACAGATTTACCCCCGAGATTTTGTCTTTTTGGGTCAGGTTCATCGGAATCATTTGGACTTCCTTTGCGTTTACCCCCTGATTGATCATGCTTGGAATTATTACCTCTTTTGACCGCGCTCTTATATTTTTTCCTCAGTCTTCCTTGGAAATGATTGTTGGCACATTTTGTAACACAGTAACCTCGTTTTTTAAGCCCCCGGATGGTGCTACTTTGGCAATATTCTTGTTCACGGTGCCCAATTCGGCAATTCGCCACGGTGGAGAGAGAGAGTGACCGGACAGAGGAGATCTGAGACCGCAAAGTGCCAAATTGGATAACATTTGGCTCGCCGCAACTCCACTTTCGAAACGGTCGGAAACCACTTTTCCCGAAAGGAAGTTGATATTTCTTCTTTTGACAAAACGCAAGGTTGTGGCTTCCGATAGCTAAAGCAAGCAGGCTGTTCATCGTTGACTGTGTCATCCTTGCCATCTCTGCCAGAGGAGGTTGGTAGGCGGGTGCAGGTAAAATGGAGAGGAAGTAGAAGAAAAGCAAAATGCTATAGAGCTTCGCATATAGCCATATATTGTTTCTGCAAAGTTATAAATAGCATGGAGATAATTTTGGGAAAACGACAAACCTAGGGTCGACCCAAATGTAAATTTATTAAAGCTCAAGCTTAAATTCACCAACAAAAAAGTTTTTATAAAACAAAAAGGTCATATATATTGATAAAAAGACTTATTATATAACTCTTTCATTTAAAGTAAAAAAAAAAATTCAAAATTTATTTTAAGTCTCACTTAACATTGAGCTGATCCTATACAAACCTATACCTCAATTTTTGGCGAAACGTTAATGAAATAAAAACTTATGATCTGTAATGATTTTTTTGACACCTGAACATTGTAAATACTTCACCAACAATATTCTTAATTTCTCTCTATCTCTCTCTTTCCATTATATTTGATCATTTATCATGTTTATATCTTTCTCTCTTTTTCACTTGGTGTCAGCTAGCATTTTGTGTATTCAGATATCATTTTTATACAAAATATCTAAACTCTTTATTATTAGGTGGACTCTAGTAAATTAACATACATCTCATTTATATATCCAAGGAAGTGAAAAGAAGAGAGATAAGAAGAAAATAATATATATATATATATATATATATATATATATTAGGATGAAAAAAGAAAATAATTAAATGAAAAAGAAAGGGAAGATAAAGTAAGTTTAACTTTGTAAAAACGCATAATTTTTCTATTGAATTACTAAAATTCTCAACTACGTCAATTAAAGGAATACGAAAATAATTCACTTAACAACAAAATCATTTTTGTATCAAAATCTTTTGTAAGTTTAGTTTTGACCAAATTTGAGTTTTATCAGGTTAATGACAACTTGTTATGAAAATAGGAAAAAGATACTTGGACACTAAAAAGTGTGAACATCTAGAAGAAAAACAAGAAGAGAAAAGAGATAAGTAATTGATACTTTTGAAGATGTAATGTGACAAAAAGAAAGATAAAAAAATGAAAAGTGTCAATGAGATATTTGTACTATTTGAGTGTCCAAAAGTCAATATAAAAATATAAATTTTGTATGAGAATAAAAGTGTGTATATATATTTTATATTTATTTATTTATTTGATATTATATATCTATTTCACTCTTTTTGTAGTACACCCTGTTAATAACTTAGATTAAAATTACACAATGAGACATGTAATTTGAAGAAAGACACAAAGACTCGTATATAAATGGAGTGCTAAAAGACAAATGAAAAAGAAAATCATAGCCCTATTATTAAATTGTTTTGATTTTTGGACACTCAAACATCTAAACATTTCATTGACATCATTCATTTTTTTTTATCTCTCTTTTCTTGTTATATTATATTATTAATCATATCAATCATTTATCTCTCATCTCTTCGTATTTTTTCCTACAGAAATTATTATGTAATTCTAGATCATCTTAATCTCCATTAATTTTTACATAACATGTATTAATTTTTCTTGTAAATTATAAAATTTAAATGTGTTATATAAATATTAATTGAAACCGTATTTTAAATTATCTAATAATTTCTCCTTTCTTTGAGCTTCTACACCGTGCAAAGATATTTTTCCATTATTAAATGACCTGCATAAGTATACACCAAAAATAACCAAATAAAATTACCTGCCTAAGTCATGACCTCATGTCTACCTAATTATCTGTCGCTTTTATTAATGAAAATCACATTGAAGATATTTACCAAAATAAAAAAATAAAAATTAAATCACATTGGAGACCTTAACCCGATCATCATCCACCGAGCCAATGGCCCATGTGCTTCTTTATAAACGGCCATTGGTTAGTCCCTCATGCATGACAAATTCAATCTTGCAGACACAAGACCTTTTAAGTGAGACTATACTTTCTTTGGTTCTGCGTTTGTTCCTTTCTTGGCCTTTTTCTCCCACTCCCCCCTTCTTTTTTGTTCTTAAACGGTTCGTTATATTCCTGGTCTAACTAACGCGGAAGATAATTAATTACGCCGTCTTTGAGAAACTAAACGCAGTCGTTCTTTCATTACAGGTCATGGGCGACAATGACGGATTGGAAAATGTTAGTGGGTCGGAAAACGGGAGTGATGACGGATCGGAGGCAACATGGATTTCTGCCATTGAAACTATGCTGGGTGCCATAACAGATAAACGAATCAAAGCAAATAGCATTTCCCATGTTCCAGAACAACTTCAAAAGTCGAACGTGAAGCTTACAAGCCAAAGGTGGTCTCCATGGGACCCCTACACCGGGGAACTAATAGCGACCTGTTGTACATGGAAGAGATCAAATGGCAATGCATGCTGTCTCTTTTTCTTCGATTTGAAGAAGAAGAATCACAAAGACGCTTGACGCAATGCGGTGAAGCCATTCAACAATTAGACGAGGCAGTCCGCGCGACCTACGTGGACCGCATCCAATTCGACAGCCGCGAACTCGCCAGAATCATGTTACTCGATGGCTGTTTTCTGCTAGAGCTTCTCATCAGTAACAGCAAGCAATTAAACGAGAAACTAAAATTCAAATCCCCTGCAACACAGAAGAAAACGGAAGAGGTCCCGTCTGGTTGGGAATTACTTGAAAAACACTTGAAAAAGGGAGAGATCCTGTCCGATTTAAAATTGCTTGAAAACCAGATACCTCTATTCATTATCGATCTGTTGTATGAAAAACTGTTTGGGGAAATATCTACAGTATCGGATATAATCAACGGCTGCGCATTGTTTCTCTTTGGTTGCTCTTCTGACACGAGCCCTGTGTGTAGCCCAAATAGCGCACACGTTCTTGAACTCACGCACTGGTTCTTGACCCGGAAAGAGCATGAAGAAGGCAAGCCCGAAGCTGTAGGGTTACAATTGAGCCTCTGGATCTCGAACATGAAGAACAAAGCATGGTGATAAGGCTTGGAGAGAGGGACGACATTGATCCTGTTTCAAGCTGTGACAAAAAGCTTAGCAAAGAAACTAAACCAAATCTTGAACGCTGCGCGGCTAAGCTCCAAGCTGAAAGGGTTACGATTACTCATCAGCAGGGAGAAAGCAGCAGCGCAGAAACGCTTAAAGGGAGGATGCCCGTCGGTGTCGTGTTTGGCTTTAAGAAAAAATTCGAGAAAAAATTCGAGCCGGTGAAGCTAGAGATCCAGCCTCTGCATGTTACAGAGACGACCGAAGTTCAGTGGCGGAATTACATTGCTTTGGAGCATACCAAAACTACCAACAAAAAATTCAGTGAGTATGCATTGCTATTCAAAGGTTTGGTTTGTTGTGAGGACGACATAGAACTGCTCAAAACACAAGAAGTCCTACGGGTACACGACACAAAGAAGTGGAGCAATGAGAAGTTGAAGAAGTTCATTCATGACATCGCTGATGGAATTCAAATTGATGCTAAGGTGAATCTCGAATTTTGTGAGATGCTTAAGCAGTTGAACGAGTATAAGAGTCCCGCAGGAACCCGTAGAATCTTATTGTTCGGACATCATTGCAGACGCTTTCTCACAAACACACGGTACACGTGCAGAGACTTGTACGGTCTTTTGAAACGCGACCATGCTTCCACACCCTGGAAAACGTTAGGAGTAATCGCTGCTGTCTTGCTGCTTTTGCTCACGGTCGCCCAGACTGTTCTTGCAGCCATTGGCCTATAGTTGTTTACTTCGTTTTTAGGGAGTCCAAGCTACGTATAGCATTCGCCAATTTGCAGTGTGTGATGTATAATGTATTGTATCAGTTGGCTTTCTTTCTCCTCCAGTAATGTCCTGTCTTGTTTGTTTGTTTATGATGTATAATGTTAAGTGTATTGTATTCTATTGTATAATGTATAATGTATAATGTATTGTGTGATGTATAATGTATTGTATCAATCGGTTTTCTCTTCCAGAAAATGTCCTGTTATGTTAGGCCTCCGGGAACGGAGATGGCAAGGACAATGAAAATAGGGCGGGCGTCGAGACGGTCGAGTCAAATAGGATCACGGCAGGAAACTTAACATTGAATTGGACCGTGCCTTTAGCGTTAGAAAGAAAAAAAAATGCTTCTCAGTACCAATTCTTGTTGCATGAACAATATCTACAGACAACATGCTTTGACTTCTATCAAAGTTCTCATTCTCTTTTAATTTAATATTTTTCAAAACATTTAAACAGGTGCATTTGTAGTTCATTAAACCTATGTTTGGTTGAGAGAAAAAAAAAATTGAAGAAAGAGAAAAAAGTTTAAAATCTAAATTGAAGGAAATGATAAAAGAAAAAAAATTAAATTTTTATTTTTAAAAGTCAATTTTTGTCTCTCATTTTTTTTTACTTTATTTTCAACCAAATAAAAAAAAAGAAATTGTTATTCATATTTTTCTTATTTTTTATTTTCTTTCCTCCTCTTTTCACCTTTTCCAAATATACTGTAAAAGTACAAAAGGAAAAAGAATTTATGTTGGTCATACATGAAAATGTGTTTTATTTTCTTCTTCTTTTTTCAAATTTTACAAAAAAAAAAACAAAGCAAAAGCTTTTATATATGTAAAAACAAAAATATCTTTATTTATATCACGTCTCATTTTTTATTTAGAGTATTTATATTATTCTATAAATATTTTTTCTTTCACTTTTTACCTAACCAAATAAAAGAAAAGAAAATATTTATCTTTATTTCTGTTCATTTTCTTTCTTACCAAACAACTTAAAAAATTATTTCATTTTTTATTCTTTTTCTTTCTTTTCATTTTTTTCCTAAACTAAATATAGGCAAAGCATCTCTAAAGGGAAAGCATATCCAAGCGAGATGCTTACATAGTTCTTAAAAATAAGAACTCTCTCACTATAAAGTTTATCATTGACAAGATTTATGTGACATGCTAATTATAAGAATTGTTCTTCTACAAGCAATGATTATTTATATTTAAAAAATAATTCTTTTGTCTTCCTCTCTCAGCAAAAAGAAGCAAAACGAAACAATCTGAGCATGAAAGAATGGAGAGGTAGAAACATCCAAAATCGACCAAAGGAAAAATCAACCAAGATCGAGAACAACAATCAACCAAAATAATCAGCCAAAAATCAACCTAAAACTCAAAATCAATCGAATGAAGATGCAAAAAGGAAGAAGAAAAATAAGAGATGTAAACTTAGGTAAATTATTTAAACATGTTATAAATCCAAACAACACATTCAGATAAAAAATAAGCGAAAACAAATAATTAGATTGAGGTACTTACCTCCAGTCATTGCTTTAATCTCCACCTTCACTATTTTGACTTTTTTGGACTTTCATTTACTCAAACTCGATGGTGTGTTTTTCTGAAAAGAGGAGTAGGCACAGTGATCCAAAACAAAGAGCACCTCCAATTTATAGAGCTTTGTCCATCACAGAGTTCAATTGACATAATAGCGTGAATTAATGTCTCTAAACGTTTCACTAAAATTAATGGGTCGTATATGACTGCAAAATGGACCACATTCAAGCATTGATTTCAAATTCAAACAACAGAATCAATACCCAACTGTAACAGAATTCCTATCATTAATTCTAAATTTGAATGGCCAGTAACGAAAAATTCATTCAATCATCTGTAACGGAAAATATGTTACATTCTCCCACTTGGTCCATTTAACCCATTATTAACCATAACAAGAAACAAAATACACGAATCATGGCGATAGGTCCTCTAATGATGAGTATTATCTTCCATGTATCACAATATATTACATTTCTTAATATTACCCTTTAACTTAATGAATAAACCATATGTTTATTCTGGATCTAATCTTAATGATATTTCTCAAAACAAATATGTGCACAAAACCATATGAGAAAACATCAAACTAAATAAGAGTTTCATTAATAATAATAAATGTATGTACAATGAAATCACATCACGAAACCAAGTCCCATTTGTATCACATGATCCTTAAAATTCTTTGGTGGTATGCCTTTGGTTAAAGGATCAATAATCATCAACTCAGTACTGATGTGTTCAATGACCACTTTATTTTCCTTAACTCGTTCTCTTATGGCTAAGTATTTAATGTCGATGTGTTTACTTCGACCTCCACTTTTATTATTCTTAGCCAAAAACACAGCAGTAAAGTTGTCACAGAACAATTTTAATGGTCTAGAAATAGAGTCCACAACTCTAAGTCTAGATATGAAACTCTTCAACCATACACCATGTGAGGTAGCCTCAAAACAAGAGACAAACTCAGCTTCCATAGTGGAAGTAGCAGTCAAGGTCTGCTTTGCACTTCTCCAAGATACAGCCCCACCAGCTAGCATGAAAATATAACCAGATGTTGATTTATGAGAATCAACGCAGCCAGCATAGTCTGAATCGGAGTAGCCAAATACCTCTAGATCATCAGTCTGTCTGTACATAAGCATGTAGTTCTTTGTTCTTTGAAGATATCTCATTACTTTCTTTGCAGCTTTCTAGTGGTCAACACTTGGATTACTCTGATATCTTCCCAAAACTCTAACAGCATATGCAATGTCAGGTCTGGTACAAACCTGAGCATACATAAGACTTCCAATAGCTGAAGTATATGGAATATTTTTCATGTGTTCCTACTCAAAATCATTTTTGGGGCACTAACTTAAATCAAGTCTATCGCCCTTCATAATGGGAGCTACACTCGGTGAACAATCTTTTATGTTAAATCTCTCTAAGACTTTGTTAATATAAGCCTCTTGAGACAAACCCAAAATGCCTTGAGATCTTTCTCTATGGATCTTAATGCCAATGACATAAGATGCCTCTCTCATATCTTTCATATCAAAGTTCTTCGAGAGAAATTGTTTCACTTCATATAGCAATCCCTTATCATTAGTCGCAAGTAAAATATCATCCACATATAACACAAGAAAACAAATCTTACTCCCACTAACCTTTAGGTATATACAATTATCCATGATGTTCTCTTTAAAACCAAATGAAGTGATGATCTCATGAAATTTTAAATACCACTAGCAAGAAGCTTGTTTTAATCCATAGATGGATTTATTAAGCTGTAGACTAAATGCTCGCCATCACTAGAGAAGAATCCTTCAGGCTGTTTCATGTAAACCTCTTCATCTAGCTCACCATTGAGGAATGTTGTTTTCACATCCATTTGATGTAACTCAAAGTCAAGTTGAGCTACTAATGCCATAATTACTCGAAGAGATCTTTCTTAGATACAGGAGAAAAAGTCTCTGTGTAGTCGATTCCTTTTCTTTGAGTGAATCCTTTGGCAACAAGTCTTGCTTTATGTCTCTCAATGTTGCCTTGTGAGTCTTTCTTTGTTTTAAAAACCCATTTACATCCAATGGCTTTTACACTATTAGGCAACTCAACGAGATCCCAAACTCGATTAGACGCCATAGAATCCATCTCATCTTTCATGGCATTATACCATAAGTTTGATTCTTTAGAACTCATGGCCTGTGAAAATGTTTCAAGATCATTTTCGGCTCCAACGTTGGAGTCTAATTCTTGTAGATACACGACGTAATCACTAAGAATTACTAACCTCTTAACTCTAGTAGATCTTCTTAATGTTGCCTCATTATCTTGTTGAGGAATTTATTGTTCAACTGGTTGTTGTTCAACATAATCATGTTCCTCATCAACAACTTGATCTACAGGGTTGTTTTCAACAACTTGTGGAACTTCAATTACTAGTTGTCTAACACCCGTTTATACTTGAGGAGTATGAATGAAAATTAATCTATCACTTGATCCAGAGGGTTGAGCTTCATAGTGATCCTTTTCAAAAATAATGTCTTGAAACTGATCACTCCCACTAATCAAGTCATTTTCAATAAATTTTGCATTTCTTGATTCCATAATCCTAGTGTTGTGTGTTGGGCAATAGAATCTATACCCTTTGGACTTTTCATCATATCCAATGAAATACCCACTAATAGTCCTTGGGTCTAGCTTCTTTTTTTGTGGGTTATAAACTCTCACTTCAGACAGCCATCCCCAAACACGTATATGTCGCAAACTTGGTTTCCAACCTTTAAATAGCTCAAAAGGTGTCTTTAAGATAGCCTTGGTTGGAACTCGATTTAATATATACACAACCGTCTTTAGTGCTTCAATCCACAAGAATTGAGGAAGTTTTGCGTTACTCCTCATACTTCTCACCATGTCCATTAAAGCTCAGTTTCTTCTTTCTGCCACACCATTCTGATCTGGAGAACCAAGCATAGTGTACTAGGCAACAATCCCATGTTCTTGAAGAAACTTCGCAAATGGATCAGGTGCTTGTCCATTCTCCATGTATCTACCATAATACTCTCCACCTCTATCGGATCTCACAATCTTAATTTGCTTTCCACATTGTTTCTCCACTTCAACCTTAAAAACTTTAAAGGCATCCAAAGCTTCATCCTTAGAACGAAGTAAGTAGAGATACATATATCGCGAATAATCATCTATAAAGGTGATAAAGTATTTCGGACTACTTGCATCCATGTTTGGACAACAAATATTTGTATGTATGATTTCTAATAGATTTGTACTTCTCTTTGCACCCTTTTTAGACTTGTTAGTTTGTTTACCTTTAATACAATCTACACAAGTCTCAAAATCAATAAAATCCAAAGTACTAAGTACTCCTTCATTCACTAATCGCTTAATTCTCTCAATGGAGATATGTCCCAATCTCCGGTGCCATAACATAAAGGTTCCTCATTCACAACACATCGTTTTAACCCAGCAGTAACATACATAGAATTATAAGCAACATTTTGTAATTTAATTTCATAAAGACCATCAATCAATGCACCAAAACTAATAATTCCAGATTTATTGGATAAAGTAAAACCATTGTCCGAGAAATTAAAAGAAAAACCCAAAGTTGCAAGTCTTGAAACAAAAATTAAATTCTTCAAAAAGCTTGGAACATAAAAGTTTTTTCCAAACATAAAATAATCCCACTGCTTAAAGTTAAATTGCACGTCCCAATAACTTCCACATGTGAACTCATCTTTCCTCCTGAATAGATGTATTGTTCACTTCCCATTGGTTTCCTTAGGTTTTCCATACCTTGCAAGGTATTAGAAACATGGATTGTAGAACCAGAATCAATCCACCATGTGTTATGATTAACACTAATCATATTAGATTCATAACAAACAAATACAAAAAGAATACCTTTCTTGTCGAGCCAGTTCTTAAACTTTATGCAGTCTTTCTTCATGTGTCCCTTCTTTTTACAAAAGAAACACTTTGACTCTATTTTTATGACTGGCTGAGCAGGAATCTTACCCTTATTATTGGCTTGATTCTTCTTGTACTTTCCTGAAGTAGTCAAGTTCACCCTCTCACCCTCTTCCATTATCAATCTTTCCTCCTCTTGAACACACATGGTCAATAATTCATTAAATGACCACTTGTCTTTATGTGTGTTGTAAGAGATCTTGAAAGAGGCATATTGATGAGGTAGGGTGCACAAAATATAGTGTACCAGGAAAGACTCTGACATGGTAACCTCTAAGCCTTCTAGTTGAGCCACTATATCCCTTATTCGCATGATGTGATCACGCACACCTCTTATCCCAGTAAGCTTCATGGATGAGAATTGCATTATAAGGGTTCTGGCAAGGGACTTGTCATATGTAGTGAATTGATCATCAATGGCCTTCAAAAGATCTCTGACCTTATTATGCTTATTGACAGAACCCTGAATACCAGCAAATATTTTGGTCTTTATGAACATCACGGAGAGGTAATTAGACCTTTCTCATTTTTCATAAAGATCAACAGCATCTGGAATGCTGGTTTCAGTAATACTTGGTGGCTCATCCTTCCTAATAGCATAATCTATGTCCATCCAACCTAAATGAAGGAGAATTCTCTCCTTCCAAACCTTATAATTATCACCCCTTAATTTGGGAATGTCACACTTAATATCAAAAATATTCCTAGATTGCATAACTGCAAGGTTCAAATATACATGCTCATTATTCATTATTTGAGACTAAATAAAATATCATGTTTACCAATGTAAATCATGTCTAAATCTATGAATCTAGGGACATAAAACTTGCCTGTGGGCTAAAGTCTTATTCAATTAGATTCATTACATAACCTTATAACAAACTATCAAATTGTGTTCCTTTTCTTAATTCTTGTGGGTAGATTAAGAAATATAATTTGATATTTTATCCTAATTAATCATATAAATATAATAAAATTCCTATGGGTAGATTTTACTATATTATATATAATTAATTACAATTAATGTTTTTAATGTGATTTCAAAACTTAATATATAGTCCTAATAAAGTAAAGATGCTATGGCTACTCTCTAATTTATTAAAAATTATATTAATCACTTTAACATTAAAATATTTGCATAATATCCCAATTATAACAAATAAATTGAATAATATTGCATAAATATTGTTTAACCAAATTTTGCATGTATAATAATCATAAATTTATTCACACAAAATATTAAAATAAACAAATAAATTATGCATACAATTATTCAATAAATAGAACTCTAAGTTGTCAATTTTAATGTATAAAATATTTAACTTAATATTGCATGCTTAAATAAATAACAAATATTAAACATACAATTTAACAAATTATGTAAATAGTACATTAAATATGTTATAACTGACAGCTTAAATTAAAACTCATTAAAGAATTTTTAAGTGTAATAAAGCATGTTTAAAACGTATATAATCATTGTCAATAAACATTTATTCACAAAATAAAGACCGGCAAGGTGGTAACAGTTGGCATAGGCACGCACAGGGCATGGGTTCGAATCCCACATTTGCGATTTCTTGCTCATTAATTTTTATTTCTACTAAAACATCGTAAAAGAAGACAATGAATCACAGAGGATCGAACCCGCACCCCAAAGGGCAAAACCAAGAAAGCAAACCACCACACTGCATCAGTGTTTGTGTAAGCCACATAATATATAAAACGACACAAAATAATGTGTTCTAGTCATCTTCAACCTCTAGATGGGTCAAAATGGCCCAGTTGCAACTCAAATAAAAACCCAATGGTTTTCAACTATTTCCAATACCGAAAAAACATTTTAAACACCAAGAAATATTAGAAAACAATTTCCATTTAATTTTTGTTTTTAATTTGGGTTAAAAAACCCTCTAAAAACAATACTCAAATATAGAAATTTTAAAACCCAAACAAAACATATAGCAAGGCAAAGGCAAAACAGGCTTTGATACCAAATGTAAACTTAGGTAAATGATCTAAACATGTTATAAATCCAAACAACACATTCAGATCAAAAATAAGCGAAAACAAATAATTAGATTGAGGTACTTACCTCCAGCTATTGCTTTAATCTCCACCTTCACTGTTTTGACATTTCTGGACCTTCACTCACTCAAACTCGATGGTCTGTTTTTCTGAAGAGAGAAATAGGCACAGTGATCCAAAATAAAGAGTACCTTCAATTTATAGAGCTCTGTCCATCACAGAGTTCAATTGACATAATAGCCGAATTAATGTCCCTGAACGTTTCGCTAAAATTAATGGGTCGTATCTGACTGAAAAATGGACCACATTCAGCCATTGATTTCAAATTCAAACAACAGAATCAATACCCAACTGTAACGGAATTCCTATCATTAATTCTGAATTTGAATGGCTAGTAACAAAAAATTCATTCAATCATCTGTAATGAAAAATATGTTATAGGGCTGACATAGAGGGCAAAATGAGGAGACAAATAATTGAAATAAGAAGTAAATTAAATGATAGAAAAAGAAAAATTGGGTGTGAGGTTTCTCGAAATGATGAGAAATTTCGATCGTTTTTTAATCATTGAGACAAAAAAATAGTTAAAATAAAATTCTTATATTTTTAAATACACTTTACTTATTTATTTATTATTTTAAAATTAAAAACATAAATAAATTATTATTTAAAGTGAAATAAAATAAAAATATAAAAATGTAGAGTAACATGTAGAGCCCATTTTAAGTTTGTCGCAACCGGGGTCGCGGCGGGACGGCAAAAAAGATTTAGAAAAACAAGGAGTCGCCACCAATATTTATTAAGGGCAAACATTGGAAAAACCTAAAAAGAAAATGGTCTACAAAATCAAATTTTGGGCTCGGGAGTCAATTACGTGTAGGGAAGGTATTAGCATCCTACAACGTCCGTCATAAAGACAGTTACCTCTAATTGATTAAGCAAATTATTAATGACTTTTAAAATATTTATCTCACCCTAAAATAGTTGCAAGAATAAATTTATTATTATAAAAAATATTTTTATTTTATCTTAAATTTTATTATTTTTGAGATCGACAAGAGTGGGCCCCTACTCTTACGTATCTCCCGGTGCAATGGAGAATCAGACTCACGTAGTTCTTTTGTAGAAAATATTTGTGTGTTGTTATTTTTTTTAATTTTGTTTATTAAATTTTAGGATTTCTAAACCGTCACGGCTTATATGTCCTAAAAATAGAATCAACAGAGGTGTACACCTAAGTCAATCCATTGAAGCAAATTAATTTTAGTTTAACATTTCTAATTTTAGAGAGGAGTTTAAAGACATCAAGTTGTCACAACTTGTGTCTTAAAACCTTAGGATTAAAAAGATGTCATATCTAATTAATCCTTTCTCTAAAAAAACAATTAAATATAAAATATTTCTAATTTGAAAAGGACATATAAAGAATAAAATTTAACAAAACAACAATGACAAAAGAAAATAAAACATATATAAAAAAGATAAGATAAGCAAATTTACCTCAAGATATAATTTGTGGTAAACACAAAACAATCCATCACAAACTTCTAATAAAAGCTCCAAGAGAGAAAAAATAAAAGAGATAATAAAAAAAAGATTAAAATTTCATAGGCTCCATGTTTTGCATTAAGTCCATAATTAATAGATGTTTCTTCTTCTCTATTGCTTGGTAAGCACCTCTTTATATAGGGGAAGGAGAAGATACATGAGTGTGGATTGTCCAATGTGAGACTTTTAAGTGAAGGAAAGGTGGGAGGAAAGGAATCTAGGACTTGAGTTTTGTTATGATTAAATGCCCCAATTTGGGGTTGATTTTCATCAAGATAAAAGTTGATTTTGGTTTTTGAGCTAGAGAGATGAGTTGTAGATTTTTTTACAAGCTTTCCAACAGTGCAAAGAACACCTCAAACGGACAAGTATAACTCAAGATGCGATATTGTCTTTTCATGGTATTCATCATTAAAAAAAAAAGCTTTTTTGCTTTAAAAGTTTTCTTATTTCTTTTTTCTTGTCTTTTATATTTTATTTTCATTTACCCGAATAAAATTGGGTATTCACAAAGTTCTTAAATAATTATACCTTTAGAATAAAAAATTGTTGAAATTCTTCAATATAATATGGCATAGTAGGACTCACAGACATGAGTTAAGAATCAAAGAGATAATTTTATCATTGGAGATATTCGAAATTCTTAAATTTAATATGACAAAATAAGACGTACAAAAATGAGCTAAGAATCAAGGAGATAATTGTCCCACTAGAGATACTCTCACGTTTCTTTCCCTTTTTAGCTTAAGCCATAGCTATCCCAAAAGGTTAATAGAACAACGCCTACCAGAGGCGTGCCCCTGAAAAGTAATTCACCATTTCCTATAACACGACTGTGCACATTTTTTTAATTAATAATTTTTGTCATAGTGTGGATCATCTAAGTATATAAATAAGGAATTGTTTTGGATTTGGCTTGTGGTCTAACCCACATAACGGGTTATTTCATCCCAAAATACCTCGAGTCCAAAATTTTAGGTGTTAATCAAAGTTAATGCTTAGATGCAAGATACCTAAGATATATTTATAAACAGTTTACACCTTGGTCTAGAGCAAAGTTACCCTATTGCTATATTAAGATAGAGTATCATTGCCCTTGAGAGGAATTAAGCCCCATATTAGAGAATTAAACTCATTTCTAAAACCTATAAATACAACCAACGTTGATGTATCAAATAAGTATTTAATATATATCATCACTCTAGAGAAAATCTTGTAGATTTGAGAGACAGAATGCCTTTGGTAGGTACTTATCCATTTTTCACAGTGTCTCAATTTCACTAAAGGACCAACCACGTTCAGAAAATATCAGACCTTGGTCCCCCAATAGAGCACCAAAGTCAATACTCACCAGGGCCTAGTCATAAGACAACAGTCCACCATGAATATGTTGGCAATCCATCTACATACATCAACTTTTTCCATCTCAAACAAATCATTAGCATCGTATGTAGGAATCTGGTAAATACAATTCCCACCATCATGGTCACAACGAAACAGACAATCGAGGCCATCAACAATGGTCAAGCAGAAGTTAGTTCCCAGCAAACCCAATAGTAGTAGTAGTTGATATGGCACTGATTGAGGTGGTTTTGAACACCACTGGAATTTTTATTGTGATATGGAAATGTTGTGGAATGATATTGTAAAATTTGGTAGGATTATCTTGAGTTTTGAATTTATTAAAAATCCTACAAGTGAGTCATGAGATTAGATTCTAGATTAGCATAACTACACTATGATTGGCTTTTGGTTACGAGCTTGAGCAAGTTGTGGATTGTTTTGGTTCATGAGAAAATTTGAGAGGATACCTATATATGAGGATGATTATTGAGAAATTTTAGCTCCAACGGACCCAAATTCGACTTTATGCAAATTATTGAAGTTACTATATTAGAAGTTAGAACCGTTCCAAGTTGGCAATGCTTTCGAATTTTAATTACTTTTATTTTCTGAAAATATTCAAAGTGGTTATTTGATTCTATACATCTAAAGGTTCATTCCTATTAAATTTCGTGTAAAATAAAAATTGTTTAAGTACAGAATATGCGAAACTAGAATTTTATACTACTTACAGGTATCAATACATTTACCACTTAACAATATGAACTTTTATGACCACATTGTTATAAGTGAAATATATTTAATTAAGAAAAGTTTAAGTGAAGCATAAAGTGCTGTTTTTACTTAGTTTGTATTTTATATATTGCTAAGTTATTATAAGCCTAAGATTTCTAGCTAGTTTTAGGTCTAAATATGTTTTTGGTTTTTTAAATTTGGGGTAAGTTTATTTTTGGTTTTCCAAATTAAAAAGCGATTTTTTTTTTCATTCCTAAAATTTGGAAATAGCTTCTTTTAGTCCCTTGCAATAAATGATGTTACACTCGTTACTGGTGTGGCTAATGACATCCACGTCATCATATGTCACGTAGTCATCATATGCCATGTGGAAATATTTAATTTTTTGGCTTAAATATCTTTTTGGTCCCTCAAATTTGAGTCAAGTTTTCTTTTGCTCTCCCAAATTTAAAAGTATTTTTGTAGTCCCCAAATTTGAAAATAGCTCATTTTGGTTCTCAAAGTTGACGTTAAAAAATATATTAACATGATTAACGATATGTTTTCTAGCAGTTTTAAAAATACAATTTATGGCAATTTTAAACCATCAAAATTTAGATTAACGAATAATGTTTTAAAATAAATTTTGTGATGGTTTTAAACCTCCAAAAGCTAGTAATTATAGCAAAATCAAAAAATCAAAATAAAAGAAACAATTGCGATCTTCCATTCAAACACCAAGTTCGCACATTCCAGCCACAAATCACCATACCTCAATCCCAAAATAAAAAACAAGCCCAACCTCATTCATGGCAGCATGAGTGGGAGAGATGGAGAGTGAGCAAGAGAGAAAGGAGGGATGACATTTTTAACTTGTGACTGTATTTTAATTATTTATTTATTTATATGACTATTTTAAAAATAAAAAAAAAGATTTGTGTAGATGGAAAAGGTGAGGGTGGAATTGGAAGAGAAGAAGAAGAGGCAAACTAGGAGGTTGATGGAGGCTATTGAGGTACGAATGATGAAGAGGCTGAAAGTAAAGGAGGAAGAGATTTTCAAAATTCAGAAATTGAATTAAGCTTTGGAAGAGAGAGTGAGGTTGATGTAATTTTTTATTTGTTTATTCGCTTTATTGGATTTTGGGGGTTTAAAATGGCCACAAAACGTCTTTTAAAACATTATTCATTAATGGAGACTAGAAAATTCACTTTTAAATTAGAGGACCAAAAAAAAATTAGCCTAAATTTAAGAAATCAAAAAGATGTTAAATATTTCCACGTTAGTTGAATCTAATTAGACAATTCAATCTATTTTTCTAAATAATGGTTTTGGTATTGCTTCTCCTAATGACTAGTGTAAATATCATATCATTAAAAAAAAATTATTCTGAAAAATATACATAAAATGTATTAATTTATATATTTTCTATATATAATTGAGTGATGATGCACAACAATATATATGGACATTATATTAAAATTAAAAGATATATTTACAAGCAACATAGCAATAATAAATTAATTAGAGTTTAATAGTTATGTACTGTCAGTGTAAAAAGTTTTACACTGTGAACCAATTAGAAATCACTGTTAGTATGACTTTTAAAATAATTATTGTAAAAGTCAACAAACTTACCATACACGGTAATTTGTGATTGAATGACAGTGTAAAACTGCTTTACACTGTCAATGCATAGTTTATTTTCTCAATTAATTTATTATACACATTAGCATTAGATTTTTTTTAATTTAATTAAAAAAATTATCGAGTTATACCAAGTAATAGTCTATCTCGCTAAACTTAAAAGAAAAATGGCTCGCTCGGATTCAACCATTCATTGGAAATTGACAAAATAGGTTTAGTTTTTAAGAAGTCGATTTTGGCCCTAGTTGTGGATAAAGATGCAATCATTTGAACATTAGCTTTTCTTTTTTCTTTTTAACGTTTATGCAGTTCAAACTTGAAACTCACTCAAACTAATATTATGTGAGAAGAACCAAGGTAAGTATTGTGCTCTAGGCATATAATTAACTGTTAGGCATCTAGCCTTTTTCTTGAGTTTATCTTTTTACGCAATACAGGAGATTGCAAAGTGTATTTTGGGTTCATTATGGCCTCTATTTTGCTCATGATAGGTTAAGGGATACTGGGATAGCATTGTTAGAATGTAGGGGTTGTGAACTATCAGGCTATATGGTCATCATCTTGTAATAACTTTTTGGGAGAAGATTATTGAATGTCTTAAACTTTATCTCTTTTACAAATAGATATATTAAATATTAGTTTTATTCTAATTAATCTTTAAATTTTATTTTCTTTACAAGTAAATACTTTAAATTATAATTTCATCTCAAGTAATCCTTAAATTTCAATTCGCATCTATTTACACATAGACACCCATATTTCAATTTCATCTAAATTTACCTTTAAAATTTACCCCTTATATAAATAGTGTCTTATATTAAAGTGGGATTAAATCACTAAAAAAAAAAGAAATAATTTATTTATTTTAATCTCAAACTATTTTTATTTTTATAAATCACTTTTTCAAACATTAAAACATAATAAATGTAGAATTAAAAAAATCAAATAATTTTTTTTTATTTTCTCTTTTTATTTCTTCTAAATTCATATTTTTAAATTATATTTTAATATATGAGAAAATGAGTTGTAAAAAAAAATCAATGAACAATTAACATTTAAGTAAAGAAATTATTGAGTTTTCTTTTCGGTTAATATTTTAACTCTAACTTGATAGAAAAAGTTATTTGTAAAAAGAATAAATTTTAAGGATTAATTGGATTGAAATTAAAGTTCAAGCTGTCTATTTGTAAAAACAATAAAGTTTAAATATCAATTAGAACAAAATTAAAATTCAGGGTGTCTATTTGGCAAAAAAAATAAAGTTTAAGAATCAATTAAAACAAAATTAAAGTTTAGAATGTCTATTTGTAAAATGAATAAAGTTTTAGCGACTTGTATACTCTTTTTCCTAATTTTTATGTCTGTCGGCTTGAGCACATCTTGTGCTTCCAATCTATATTAATGCATTTCTTTTGTTTATCAAAAAATAAAAATCCAAGTAAGTATACGTACAGAAAATGAAACATAAATATGAAATAATATACAAGATATTAACTATATAAATATGAAAAGTATGTCCATAAATGTGAGAATATTATTTTTCTTATCTATAGGCATCTCAACTACAATGTAAACAATTTATGAGTCATAATTGCATATACGAGTAATGGGTCCCTCGTTTAATTTCAAGAACTAACATGTTCCACACATATATGGATTGTATTACGATAGGATTATGACAACACTTTGTGACATAGTACCATGATCTATGCAGAGATCTAGAACAGGTACATAATATCTCATTTTTCACTACGCGACTCAATACCATGACTTGCGCAGAGATCTATTGTATTCATTTATCAATGGATAAATATTGAATAAATTATTAAATTAGTCCTTTTCAATTACATGGACGTTTTAATTTTTTAAATTACAAAAAAAATAAAACTAATAATTGTTGATCATTTTTGTCCTTGTCATTAATAATTCATTAATCTGTCGCAGATTTTAATTATTATCACATATTTTAGTCCCTAACTTCAGTGTAGATAAGTCAATTTAGTTTCTAACTTCTATACACATCAATCCAATTTAATCCCTAAGGTTAATGACCAAATCAATTTATGGTATAGTTAAGTATTTGGACCAATTTGATGATAGTCATCAAATTTAGAGATTAAATTTACCGATTTTATAATGTTATTGATCAAACTGTGATACTAAATTTAGGACTAAATTAGTTAACGGTTACTAAAGTTAATTAATGACTAAATTTACCTTTTTACAATATCAAAGACTAGATTCATTAGTGTTTATAATTTTAGAAAATATTTTAACCCATCACTTGAATAAACTTACGCATATCCTCGTTTATTTAAGATTAATTAAATATAACAATTTTCTCTTTGTTCCATTCTAGCATATCTCATTAAAGTTACTCAAAAATTCTATTGACATATTCAAGTTCAATAATTCATGGGGAGTAAAATGATTAACCCATTTGAGTCCCTAACTTCAAGTCAACTCGGACAGTTAAATTAAGAGACATAAATTATGAGTACATGAATTTGATTTTCACAATGTGCTTCGTCCTTTTTCATTCCCGAATTTTTCTTCGTCAAAATTGCAAATTGTGCTCTAAAACAAATATATATTAGTAGAATCTGTTGTGTGGTGAGCACGAGAAAAGATTCTTGGTGAGCTTCCACGGTGGTTGTTGCCGTCTCCAGTGGTGGCACTTGCAAGGATTCCGATGCTTAAGTTAGTAAGGACGCAAGAGCGAGTGAGAATATGAGAGAGCATGTATACCTGATGAGTGTAGAGTCCTTTATATAGAGCGTTTTGGAGAAAAATTCCGTTAAGGTTAGATGCAATGTGACAGCGTGCATTTTGGTGTCTCATTACACGCTTTCCTTGCCATTAGACGCTTTCCACGCCATACCGGAGTAGGCATAAAATCGAACCGGGATAGCACATGATTAGTATCTGGGGTCTACATGGCTGTGCTAGCCGAGATAGGCGTTAAGTGATACAACTTAAGGCTAAATATCCGAGTGACATCCAGAACAGTTGTCCTTAAGTCGGTGATGCTTGGAAAAAGCATTGTCGGCTTAAGATCCTAGATCGGTCCCAGAACATAATCTAATTAGGATAATGTATTGAGAGTGTAAAGATTTTTTATTTTTATTTTTATACATGAAATTTAGGGGGATAGGATAGTGCCCCAATCCATGACGGGAAAAGCCTCCAGGCTCAAAGAGCGCTTACAGAGGTACTTACATTTATAGAGGGAGAGTATAAAGATTTTTTATATTATTATCTAATCATGAATTGATATTTATGGTAAGATTGTTTATTTTTATAATAAATGCTTTACAACTTTTATTTAAAATAATTTCTAATTAACTAATAATGTAAATCTTTATACTAGTATCATATTAAAATTAAACTGATTTCAATATTATAGAATAGGAAAGTACTTCATGATACAATATCAAATGATGTAAGCAGTGGTCCATCATAAACAAGAAATATCTCAGTTCTCGAAAGATAAACATTATTTGTGTATAAGTACGGTTAGATTTGTTTATAAAATAAGTCAATTTTATATAATTAGAAAAGTTTAAATGTTTAAAAAATTACATATATAAGTAAGACTATTTAAGTAAATGTAAATGTAAATAATAATAATAATAGTATGTAATCTTATAATAATAATACAATTATTATTGTATTAAATTTATGTTATAATGTTTTGATATTATATATTTGTTAATATATTTAAAAAGTCAAGTTTGCTAATTTACATATATGTTTAAGTTCATTAATCTATATTTTTTTTTTTTAGATACGGGATTTGATCCAGAGGTATCCCCACAACTAAAAGTCATGGGAATAATCCTCCGAAAAAGTAGAGTATCGGTTAAGGGGCAACTCCTCTACCTATAGGTAATGCTCTGTTTGCATAACTAGAGATTGAACTCTTGTCATATGCTTAAAGGGCCCAAGCTACTAACTACTTGTGTCACACCTTAGTAGTCATTAGTCTAGTTAGATGTTGCCTTTTAAACCTATTTAATAGGTCTTATTGTTATTGTATTGAATTTATGTTATTATGTTTTATGATCTCTGTTATTGTTTTTTCTTTTACTAGTTTCTCTTGAAAAGCGAATGGCATGGTGTACATAGAAAGATTCCAATGTTCAAGAATGTAAATATTCAAGTAGTTGAGGAATTGTGAGGCGAGATGCATACCCAGGACTTATGAGTAGTGTGTCCTTATTAATTTATATATAGAGCGTGGTTGGAGATTCCATAATTTTATAGATAAGATAAAATATTCATCGAAAAGAATATTTACCTTTATTAGGCCATTATGGTACTGGTTTGGAGCTTGCTTAGGTCTTTTAGAACCAAAACATCTTGTGGATGATTACAGTGGGTTGGGTAAATTTGATGAATTCAATCACCTAACTCAAACCAATTAGTTTGTGTTGATTTTTTTTTTTCAGGTCAAACCCAACACCAATTGGAACTTGTTTGATTTGGATTACAAGTTTATAATTTTAAACTCATCAACCAGATAACTCGACTAGATGATACACTATTTTTATTTTTATTTTTGTCTATTCAGTAGTCACACTCAACACTTGTATTTTCGTTAGGAGAGATCTAGAGTTCACATATGTCCTCAAATGTGTTTTGTGATAAGACAACTATTGGTGCATAAATTATTTAAAATTTTAGAATTCAAGACAACTATGTAATAACAGTGCATGCATTATTTATACAAGAATCCTAAATTTAACATCTCTTAGTTTATCTTCTTTTTATGTTTGTGTTGATTATAAGTAATGAAATAACTTTAAATTGTTATATGTTTAAATGTTAAAATTATTGTTAATGGCTTGAAAATAGATTTGGAATGTTAGGAAAAAGCTTACAACTTTTTTAGAATTTTTTAAATAAGTTTTTAAAAATGTGCCCTCTTCCAAATCAACTCAACTCTGATCAGATTTGATTTGATAGAAAAATTGTATGAACCTAATCCAACTCAATACATAAAAAAAATTATTGGTTTGAATGATGGATTTATCTAAACCCGACCCCGTCCGAGGCATGTAGATTCCTAAAATCTTGAGACACGTTGAGTCATGATAACCCAATCCAGAATAGTTATCCTCCATTCTGTGTACTAGTGTAAGCGCGCTTATGCTGTATGAGTACTTATCTTACAAGACTTATCAGGTTATCAAGTTGTTGTTCGCCACGTCGAGATGTGACTATTATAAGTTTAGGTCTATTGTCCATGATAAGATTCGTATTGCTTCCATAATCCTTTTGAATGCCTTTGATATTTGTTCATCATGTGTGTTATATTGTGTTAAAATTTTTTGAGCTAAACTGCTGAGACTCAACACAGTGAAAATCACTGAAAAACAAGAAAAAAAATTAATCTTAGGAGATTAATTTTATTTATCATTGTTGAACAGTTTATTCAAATTAAAATGGAGTAAAACAATAAATTTTTTTATCTCTCATAAAAATAAAGTTTAAATATTTTTTTAATAAAAAAGTGATAACAGTACAATTTAAATATTTTAGAAAAGAAAATGTTATGAAAAACATATCAACGATCTGTTAATTGACAAATCACTTACTTGTTGTAGCTGAAGTTTAATTTATATTGTATATAAGTATTAATATATGGATTTTTTAATTATAAGTGAGCTTCGTTATATTAATTTTATATTACTTTGTTGTCGCTAGCTTCTCCCCGGTTGGAACATAGACACCATTATACCTGTGCTCGCCTCTCCTCAATCCTCCTAACTTGTTATTTCAGTTTAACAGAGATGGGTGCAATTAAATTGGTTGTTTTTATTATTTTCCTTATTAATATGTGATGATTAAATTATTTATCTTTATTGACAATGCGGGGATCAATATTTAGTATGTTACATTTTTGATCGGGCCATTTTTAATCTTCATAACTTATAGCGGTAAAGTTGTAAAGACCCAAATGTCCCTGCTCCCCCATATTTTATTTTACCTTTTTTTTTTTTTTTTTTTTGAGAAGATTTTACCTTGTCACTTATTCCACTTTTGTGCTGTGTTCCACGCTTTCCTACTCCGGTAGCTTTTGTCATGCATATTTTATTTTTATGTTTTTATAATATTTATTTTTTATTCTTACTGAATGTTTATTTTTTCTACATTGACAATTAATAATATATTATATATTTTTATTCTTTTTATAATATTCCTTTTATATAATATTTTTTTCAAAATATATTTTACACTGAAAGAGTAATATTATTATATCAAATATTTATGTGCAGTTATTTATGTCATTTCACAAATATATTTTTCCATTCATTTTATTTTTTACACAATCAAACAAAAAAAATATTTTTTTTTCATTTTTTCGCCTATTCGGCAACTTAAAAATGAATTTACTTTTTCATTCTTTTTATTTCCATCCTCCTTTTTTTCTTTCATCCCAAAATCAAATAAACCTTAAAAGTTAGAATCGAGCATTAGAATTGAGCGTTGATAATCGTGACAACTAGAAAGAAGTTTTCAAGTTTTCAATTATCTAAGGTAAGTGTACAAATATGTGAAATTCGATTCTCTACTTACTTTAAAAAGAGAAAAAATTATAAAGTCAAAAAATAATCACAAATTTTTATTATTCAATTTACAATTTTATTACTTATAATAAATAAATTTAAAAAAATAACAGTGCATTTTTATTTTTATAAGTACTAAAATAAACTCCTCAATTTGTTAATTATATCTACATTGTCTATTTTTTTATTTATTTTTTCACTAGCATGATCCTGACATCAACTCATGGAATTTTGTTTGCGGTAAATTTTCGTATCGAGATATAAGTCATCGCATATTCAAATTAAGGGAATTTAAATTATCCACAAATTTAAATATGAAAGTCACTAAAGTTGAGTTAGTAGTAAGACACTTAGGTAATTTATATGCGATTATAAGTTTAAACGTTATTGTGACTATTATTAAAAAAAATCAGAAAATAAATATAATGATGTGAATTCGACATCAGTGAACTAACTTGAAAACAAATAATTAATTAGGGGGACCACTCATGGATTAAAAAAACTAATATCAAATGATAAAATTCCATATATAACAAGTGAGTTTTATTAAATTTTCAGAAATAAAATTTTAAATTCAGGCTCGTATTTTTCTTTATTTGGTAAATTATATATATTTTTATTTTGAATGATGTTTGAATTATATTGTTATTTCTTTTACTTTTAAAAATTATACCACCTTGTAACGAATTTTTTTTAGCTATAAGCCTATAACTTTGACATAAAATAAATCATTTAAGGGCATGCATTTCTTTCCCTTATAGTTTATTTATAGTTTCACTCATAATTATTTTTGAGCATTCTTTACATTGATTTTGGAAATTTAAAAGATAGAATGAATATTTAAATACTTTATATTAGCGGTTTTAAATATTTGCCTAAAATTTTCATTTAAAAGTTCCAAAGTTAATAACAAGTGTTGAAAATTAATCATTAGTGATGTCAAAAGTTGCGGAGAAAAGAAACTAATACAAATAACGGTGTTTTTTGGATGCATCTTCACACCTGATCTTTTAAGATATGTGCTGCTTGATTTTTGTTGATTTTGGACGGATTGGGTTTTAACTTTTGTTGGAATAGCATCAGACTTTGGTGGGGTTGGGTAGGTAGAAGTTGTAGGACTATTTGGCGCTTACTTATTTTGCTAGCTAGTGGGACAGAGTGCTTCTTCTCTCTTTCAATTTGGATGCTCTGTTTCATAAATTTTGACATGTCTCATGTTAAGTTTGATAGCAAAAATATAGTTCTTTTTCTATCAAAACAAAAACCAGAGTATTTTTTTTTATTAATTACAAAGACTTTTTCGTTTAGGCTTAACCACAAACTGGTGTTCTAACATCAATTACGAATATTTATTTTGTAGGTAAGTTTATTTAAAAAAGGAATAATTACAAATCTTTCTATAACATTCTTCTATTAATTCTCTTACTTTCTTTATATAATAGATATTGAATATGTTTTATATTTCTAAGATATTAAATATATTTACTTTTTCATTTAATATTTTTTTGATAAAGTAATAGAAAAATTATAAAAAGATTTGTAAAAGGATATAACTCGTATAAAATATAGACGTTAGTGTATGATCATGGAAAATTTAGTTTATCAAAAAATTGAGATAAGAAAAATGAATTTATTAAAGATAGAACTCAATGTATGAACATGAGAAGTGAAGTGACCTACAACTAACTTGTAAATAAGCATTAAATCATTTGGACAATTAATGCATGGAGAAGACAACATTATACATGTGAAGAGATGTACTCTTATTTTTTTTAAAAAAAATTTATTGACTTTAATTCTTTTAATATATCTTATCAGTAATATGTTTATTGCTTTAAATTTTATTGACTATACACTTAAAGAGATAAAGTAAAATTTTCAATATACACTATACATTTGGTATTTACCTATCTTGTTGGGAGTTGAGTTCATGTTATATATATCTCCTTCTCTCTCTCTCTGTCTCTCTTTTATAAATGAAATTTTTATTCGGCATAAGATATGCACAAGTTGGAAGCATGTAGCATCCATGATACATATGAAATGAAACCCTGCTCCAAACCTGGATCCATAACAGAATTTTGCAAAAACTGCTCCATCTCTAATTAATTTGGATGTTTCCTTTTTACCAACTTAAAGAAACAGAGTGTTTTTCGTGATTAATTACAAAGACTTTATTTATTTTAGTCTCATCCACAAACTAGTGTTCTCGCATCAACCTTGCATTTTTATTTTGTAAGCAAATTTATTTATAAAAGAAAAAATTTTAAATCCTCCAAAAAATCCTCTTGTTAATCATCCCATTTCTCATATAAGTATTGAATACATTTTATTTTTCCATGACATTAAATGTATTACTTTTTTATTTAACATTTTCTTTACAAAATAATAGGAAGATTTATAAGAGGATTTATAGAAAATATAACATTACTCTGTAAAATATAGACATTAATGTGTGATCATGGGAAATATAGTTTATAAAAATTTGAGAAAAGAAAACTGAACTTATTGATGATCGAACACAATGGTTTGAACTCGATAAAAGGGAAGTGACGCACAACTAACTTGTAAATAAACAAAAAAAAAATAAATCAATGGGACAATTAATGGATTGTGAAAACAACATTATATCACTAAAATGAAAGTGCAACATGTGGGTGACTTATTAAATGTACACAACTAAAATTTATAATGTTGGTTGATCTTATATATATACATTATCCTTTGATTGAGATATTTAAATTATATCATTATATTTCATCTATTATAAAAAAAATTGGATTAATCCTTTAAAGTGCGCAACTCACTTTACAGGATAAGCCAAGTTATATTAGTCATTGGTGAGAAAATCAATGATAAATATTACCTGCACATACATACTAAATTATGGATGTGTTAAAATATTAACGGTTGATTTTTTTTGTCAACCACTGGAATTACTTATTTTATTCTAACTGACTTTAAAAGAGCCAAATCCATTTTGTTTTCATGAAACAAAAAAATATTTAATAATTCATTTTATTTTAATATAAGCAAACTTCTCAACAATAAGGAATAATGAATCTCTTAAAGCATTCTTCAAATTTTAGGATATGTTTGAGAGTTGGACTATTAGAATTTTAATGATTGTATGTGGATTTTCTTATGGATGTTATATAAAAATTTGTAGGAAACAAGTTTGTTGTAGGTTTTTCTATGGATTTTGGTTTTCAAATAATACTTTGGTTGATAATTAGTTTCTTGCAATTTTTTTTTCACAACACAAAAATATCTGTCGAAATTTTTTATTTTTGAAATTTTTAATGCGATTTTCATGGGAAAAAAATCCACATGTAATTTTCCTACAGCAGAATTTTGTAGGTAATTATTCTAAGGATTTAAAATCCACAATAAATTTCGTATGTAATTTTCCTATGGATTGTAAATTCGCAGATAATTTTCCCATGAATTATAAATCAGCAAGTAGTTTTCTGTGGATAAAATATTTGTGGGAAATTTCATACATAAATTTGCATGTATTTTTTATGCCAAAAAAAAATCGTAGGCAAATCTGTAAAAAAAAAAATCCAAATAATTTTTCAAAGCCGCAAAAAATATTCATACTAATTTATTTGGTTTATTTTAAAAACAGCAAGTGTCTAGAAGTTTTTAGTTTTAATTAATATTTATTATTATGTCATTTTATGTCATTCCATCCCACATTTTTTTCTTTTTTAATTCCCTCTAATTTAGACTATCAGATAGAATTAGTCTTTTCTTTTTAGTGTAAATTTAAATAATAGAAAATAACTCTATTTTATTTTATTCTATTTAACTAGCAATGAATATAGAGATATTGTATTTATATAACAAAATTATACAACAATTTATACAATGATTTTTTTTTCTTTCTATTTCTCTCCATCGCACCACTCATCTTATTTTATATTTCTCTCGCTTCTCTTTTATCTCTCTTATTTGTAACTTCAATTTCTTTACTAAATCACAAACACCAGGAAATAGATAAAAGATACAAATTTCATTATTTTCTATTTACTAATTCACAATCATTAGTTATTAATTGGGCTTGCACTTTAAATTTTGATGCAACTTTCACACCCTGAACTTTTCAGACACATGTTTGTTTTGTGCCGATTTTGGACAGATTGGATCTATACTCATGTTGAAACAACATCAGACTGAGGTGAGGTTGGGTGGGTTAAAGTTGTAGAAGTATTTGGTTCCAACTTATTTTGTTGGATAGAGTGCTTCTCCTCTCTTTTAATTCGGATGTTTACTTTGTACCAACTTCATGTTGAATTTGATAGCAATAATATGCTTCTTTGCCTATAAAAAAATAGTCTTTTCGTTATTAATTACATAGAATTTATTTCTTTTAGTCTCAACCACAAACTAGTGTTCTCACATTATCCGTGCATTTTTATTTTGAAGGCAAATTTATTTATAAAAATAATTCTTCAAAATATCCTCTTATTAATCATCCCATTTCTTGTATAGGATAAGCATTGAATATGTTTTATATTTTAAAGTCAATGTATTACTTTTTTATTTAATACTTTCTTTATAAAATAGTAGGAAGATTTCTAAAAAGATTTGTGAGAAAATATAATATTGCTTTTGTAAAAAAATAGACATTAGTGTGTGTTCATGAGAAAATTAGTTTATTAAAAACTTGAGATATAAGGAAAAATGAATTTATGTAGCACTATGATTTGAACTCGAGAGAAGCCAAGTGATACTACAACTAACTTATAAATAAACAATAAATCAATGGGACAATTAGTGGATTGTGTAAATAACATTACATCACTAAAATCCAAGAACAAAATGTGTGTAGGTTATTAATTAAATTTACATAACTAACATCTTTAATGTTGGTTGATATTTTACATATACATTATGTTTTGATAGAGATATCTAAAGTATATCATTATTTCATTTAAGCATTCTTCAATGCTTAAGATATGTTTGAGAGTTGCAATATAAGAATTTTATTGATTATATGTGGATTTTCTAGTAGATTTTATATAAAAATTAGTAGGAAATAGGATTTTTTTCTGTAGATTTTCTTTTTCAAATTTTGGTTCTCAGATAATACTTTAGTTGATAATTAGTTTCCTGCAGATTTTTTCATAACAAATACAAAAATTTCAGTAAAATTTTGGTATTTTTAAAAAAAATTTCAGATTTTTGTGGGAAAAAAATCCGCATGTAATTTTCCTAAAACAAAATTTTCCAAGTAATATTTCTAAGGATTTAACGTCCACAAGAAATTTCGTATGAAATTTCCTTATAGATTTAAATCTGTTGATAATTTTCCCACAAACTTTAAATCTGCAAGTAATTTTCTTGTGGATTTAAAATTCGTAGGAAATTTTGTACATAAATCCACAATTATTTTTGATGCAAAATAAAATGTGTAGGTGAATAAAACAAGAAAATTTACAAATATTTTTTTCAAGCTCGAAAAATATTCAAATTAATATATTTTTTGTTTATTTTAAAAATAACAAGACTCTAGAAGTTTTTAATATTAATTAATATTTATTATTATAAAAATATTCTTATTTAATTGATGAATTATCAACAAAAGTATAAATTTATTATTATTGATATATATATATATATATATATATATATATATATATCATAAATAAAATATAAATGATTATTACTTCTAATATTTAATATATATTTACATAATAATACTTTTAATTTTAGTATATAATATTTATAGCACATAATAACGATTAAACAAATGAAACATATAAAATACTTTCTTAATAAAATAATAGCAAGATTTGTTGGAAAATATAATATTACTCTTGTAAAAAAATAGACATTAGTGTGTGTTCATGAGAAAATTAGTTTATCAAAAACTTGTGATATAAGAAAAATGAATTTATTTAACACTATGATTTGAACTCGAAAGGAGCTAAGTGACAGTACAACTAACTTATAAATAAACAATCAATCAATGGGACAATTGGTGGATTGTGTAAATAACAATGCATAACTGAAATCCAACTACAAAATGTGCGTAGGTTATTTATTAAATTTACATAACTAACATCTCTAATGTTGGTTGATATTTTACATATACATTATGTTTTGATAGAAATATTTAAATTATGCCATTATTTCATTAAAGCATTCTTCAATGTTTAAGATATGTTTGAGAGTTACACTATTAGAATTTTATTGATTATATGTGGATTTTCTAGTAGATTTTATATAAAAATTTGTAGGAAACAGGCTTTCTTTTTGTAGATATTTTTTATAAATTTTGATTCTCAGGTAATACTTTAGTTGTTAATTAGTTTCCTGCGGATTTTTTTCACAACAAATACAAAAGTTTCTGTAAAATTTTGGTATTTTTAATTTTTTTTTCATATTTTCGTGCAAAAAAAATCCCCATGTAATTTTCCTTAAACAAAATTTTCCAAGTAATGTTTCTAAGGATTTAAAGTCTACAAGAAATTTCATATGAAATTTCCTTATAGATTTAAATCTGTTGATAATTTTCCCACAAACTTTAAATCTGCAAGTAATTTTCTTGTGGGTTTAAAATTCGTAGGAAATTTTGTGCATAAATCCACAATTATTTTTTAAGCAAAATAAAAAGTGTAGGTGAATAAACCAAAAAAATTTACAAATATTTTTTTGAAGCTAGAAAAATATTCAAATTAATATACTTTTGGTTTATTTTAAAAATAACAAGACTCTAGAAGTTTTTAATATTAATTAATATTTATTGTTATAAAAATATTCTTATTTAGTTAATGAATTATCAACAAAAGTATAAGTTTATTATTGTTGATATATATAATAAATATAATATAAATAATTATTGCTTCTAATTTTTAATATATATTTACATAATAATACTTTTAATTTTAATATATAATATTTGTAGCACATAATAATGATTAAACAAATGAAACATATAAAAATACTTTCTTTATAAAATAATAGCAAGATTTGTTTGAAGATATAATATTACATTTGTGAAAAATAGACGATAGTGTGTGCCCAAGAAAATTTTAGTTTATCAAAAAATTGAGATGAGAAAAATTAATTCATTAAAGATTGAACACAATGATTTGAACTCGAGGGAAATAAAGTGACAGTACAACCAATTTGTAAATAAACAATAAATCAATGGGACAATAAATGGATTACAAAAACAACATTATATCAATAAAATGGAAGCACAACATGTGGGTGTTTTATTGAATTTACAAACAAACATTATATCAATAAAATATTTATTAATTTTTTTCCCATGAAAATCGCAATAAAAATTTCAAAAATACAAAATTTCTATAGAAATATTTGTGTTGTGAAAATAATATTCATAATAAATTATTTGGTTTATTTTACAAATAACAAGAGTCTAGAAGTTTTTCATTTTAATTAATATTTATTATTATACAAATATTTTTTCTTAATTTATGAAATATCAATAAAAGAATAAAATTTATTATTATTAATTTATATAATATATTTATAAAATAATACTTATAATTTAAATATTTATAGTACATAATAATTATCAAACAATAATTTTCGTAATAAAGCTTATAAAAATGCATAGTTGCTAAATTTAGATTATAGATTGAATCAAATTTGCAAAATAATTAGTGTATAATTCCATAATTCACTATTTGAATCATTTAAAATAAAATGAAATGAAAAAAGATGGAATGTATTCTATGTCATTCCATCCCACTTTTTTCTCTAATTTAGACTATGAGATAGAATTAATTTATTTTTTTCAGTGTAAATTTAAATAATAGAAAATAACTCTATTTTATTTTATTCTATTTAACTCACCAATGAATATAGAAATATTATATTTATATAACAAAATTATACAATAATTTTTTTCTTTCCATTTCTCTCCATTGCAGCACTCATCTTATTTTATATTTCTCTTGCTTCTCTTTTATCTCTGTTAATTCTAACTTCAATTTCTTTACTAAATCACAATCGCCAGGAAATAGATAAAAGATACAAATTTCATATTTTCTAATTTCACAATCACTAGTTATTAATCGGGCTTGCACTTTAAATTTTGATGCAACTTTCACACCTAAGCTTTTCAGACACATGTTGTTTGTTTTGTGTTGATTTTGGACAGATTGGATTTATACTCATGTTGAAACAACATCAGACTGAGGTGAGGTTGGGTGGGTCAAAGTTGTAGAAGTATGTGGTTCTAACTTATTTTGTTGGGACAGAGTGCTTCTCCTCTCTTTTAATTCGGATGTTTACTTTGTACCAACTTCATGTTGAATTTGATAGCAATAATATGCTTCTTTGCCTATAAAAAAATAGTCTTTTCGTTATTAATTACATAGAATTTATTTCTTTTAGTCTCAACCACAAACTAGTGTTCTCATATCATCCGTGCATTTTTATTTTGAAGGCAATTTTATTTATAAAAGTAATTCTTCAAAATATCATAATATTACTTTTGTAAAAAATTGGCAATAGTGTATGCTCAAGAAAATTTTTGTTTATCAAAAAGCTGAGATAAGGAAAATGAATTTATTAAAGACTGAACACAATGATTTGAACTCGAGCGAAACGAAGTGACAGTACAACCAATTTGTAAATAAACAATAAATCAATGGGACAATAAATGGATTATGAAAACAACATTAAATCAATAAAATGCAAGCACAACATGTGGGTGATTTATTGAATTTACAAACAAACATTTTTTATGTTTGGTTGATTATATGTATATATATGTATATATATATGTATGTATGTATATGTATATGTATGTATGTATGTATGTATGTATGTATCTTCTAAAGTAAAACAACTCACAACTTACTTTAGAGGGTAAAGTATGTTATATAAATTGTTGATGAAAAAATCAATGACTAGTATTATGTGTTGTTGCCACTGGAGTCATAGTGGGATGAAGAAAAATATTAAAAATCAGGAAGTTGCCATCGTGGTTTATTTTTAGGAAAAAAACGTTGGCAAAACCTTGCTAAAGAAGAAAATGGTCTTCGAAACCAAATTTTATGTTCAATAGTTAATTATGCATAAAGAATGTGTTAACATCCTACAATGTTCGTCCTAGAGTGATTTCCTATAATTAAATGTGTAAAATTTAGATAACTTCAAAAATATTTATTTTATCCCTCAGAAGAAAACAAGAATAAGTTTGAATGTTTTATATATTATTTTTTTAACACAAGAATTTTTATTATTTAAAACAAGATTTATTTTTTTTGAAGTAAGGGAGAATTTAAGAAAATATTTATTTTTTGATCTTTTTAATGCGACAATAGTGGTATCTGGCTCTTATGTGTTAGGCTGCCCTTGACACACAAAAATATAAAAATCCTACTTATCTTAATTCCTAACAAAAGATTCTTCCTCCCTACTTGATTTTGATATTGTCAAAAGCAATGAGTATTGATTCATTTTTGAGTCCCTTTAATTGTGGTTTCTCTACCACATGTTCGTTCTTTCTGAAAAGGACGAATGATTATGCAATAACACCTATATAATAGAGCCACAAGGTTCAAAATATATTTCTCTTCTAGTAATTTGACTCTTGTTATTTAGGCTTAGTGAAAACTAAAATCTAATATATCTAAGTAATTTCTTTATAGTCTTTCCTCTCTCTTTTTATCTTACCTTAATTAGGATACTTAAGCTAATTAAGCAAGTTAGTTATAATAAATTGATTTATCTAAAGAGACATGAAATGTTATGGGTCTAATTGTCTAAAGTTTATATTCATCCTATTTCTTTTTACATGCTTTAAAAGATGAAATCTCACAAATTTAGGTTATACAAACTTTCTTTAATAGGTTTTAGTGTAATTATACTCTTTTTATCCCTTTTATATTTTCACAATACCTATTTTTTAATTGTATCAAAGTTATAACTCAATATTTATATAAACAAGTCTTTTTTTACTTTTATCTTTATCATTATTACTCTTCGTTGGGATAGTCTTTTACTTTATCTAGATCATAATCCCGAAAGACCTAATTTTTGGGTTGTCCTTACAATCGATACTTTTTAGTATATCCAATCTATCAAAATCCTTCTCTTTATGTTTATTTCATTTAATTAATACCCCTTTTGTTTTTACTTTAAAACTTAAATTACTTCCTACAATTAAATATTTTGTTATTATTATTATTATTACTATTTATGGGTTGGGCTAACTTTGTTTAATATGGTATTTAGACTTCTACATTTTGTTCTCCCAACGCAGTTGTGCCTACGTGCTTGCCATTGTGTTATCAATTGATTTTTTTTCCGTCAATTATTTACTTTGCTTTTTTTTTTTTAACAGTATTTAATTTAATTTGCTTCTTGATTTATATTCTCTCTTTTGTCTTAGTTAAAAATAATTCTGAATTAGATCACTTTAAAGTTTGCATGCACCATCTAGCGAGGGGTTCCTCATTTTTTTTTTCCCTATGAGTAGTTGTACTTGTTAGTGGGATTTTATTTCACAACCCAACTTGCTGGATTCAAGGCTTATCAGCCGAACTTGCCCAGCCCAATATCACTCACGTAAAAGACCTTCAACTAGAACATGTGGCCCAATTTCGGGGAGCCCAACGTTGCCATAGCAGCAGAAAAAAGCAGCCCAACTTTAAAGACAAAAAGAAAAAAAAATTCTTCTTCTTCTTCCTTTTGAAACCCACAGCCAGCACCCAAGACCCTTGCACTTCCGTTCCTCGTGTGCAGCACAGCTTCTCCTCCAAACTCTCTCTCTCTCTCTCTCTCTCTCTCTCTGTTTTAATACAAGGCAATAGAAAGGAACTCTCACGCAATATAATGCTCTCAACAATCCCAAATTGAAGCAAGAAATTATTAGCCTAAGACAGTCAGATGTTTACAGTTCCACATAATAATTTTTAATTTATAAAAAAGAATTAATAACTTTTAACTATATGTTATGCATAGATTAATTAAGACCATGATGATTACAGACTATGTAATAATTTATCAATCGAAACCTCTAAATAGAATAACCCCAACCTCCCTCTCTCGATCCTATACCACCAGGTACAAGGAAGAAAAAAATTCCTCAAGTACACACTCCTAGGCCACGATTTTAAAGAGATAGAAACTCCTAACATAATTTTATTTAGCAAGTAAATACCAAAATGATTCTCTTCTTGCAATGCTTTCCTCTAATCAAGCTAATAACATTTTCAATTTCACATAATGGTAGCCAAATAGTTCGAAAACAGAGATTAATTACTCCTTCCAACAGAGGAGGGAATAAAACCAATAAGGAAAAAGGCAACACCAATAATTATTCAGGTACACGGGGTAATGAAACACAAGGAAAATCTACAAATCACAATTACAATTTCAAGGTTCTGGGAAGGCAAAACTAACAAAACAAAAATGAACATGGTGCCAGCCTTAAGGTTCAAAAATGGATCAAATTTTGATGGAAGTGATGCAAAGGTCACAACCTTAGAGCATGATGACTATGTTGTTTGCTTGCTATGCTGGCATTGACAGTGAGGGTAAAAAACTTGTGTTTAAGAGTTTTGTTGTTGGAAAAACATACACACCCCAACGGAATCCCCTACATGCCCAAAAGATCTTAGATGGAACACACAATAATTAACGTAATTCGACATCTTTTGTCTACATCCACGGAATCGTCTCAAAAGAGTTTCACTATCTGAAATAAGATTACAAGTTGTTTACACAAACTTGAGAAAACCTTCCATTACAAGTTTTTTGGATAAACTTGAAAAACCTTCCAATTACAAGTTTTCTGAACAAACTTAAGAAACCCTCTCACTACAATAACCCCTTTCTTGCTTGGGTGGTAACCCTCTCTCTTTAATTGGGTGATGACTTCTCTTTTCACATGACCCTTTTTATATAGCAAAGGTCCATGGATTCATTCATAAATGAGAGTTAGTGGATTTTAATTGTTTCAGCTTTCTGCCTACCCTCTTATTATGATAGTGGAGTTCTCTAAGAGTCAAGAGACGCCCTACTACCTTTTGGAATACATCTCCTAGTTTTCCTCCCATTTGCATTAATATTTGGAAATTTGGATTGACTTTCCCAACAATTCCCCCTCAATTAAAATTTTCAAATCTCATAATTATCTCTTCAACTACATTTTTTTGGCTCACACATTGTGCTTCTGCTTCATAAATTTTGGTATGCTCCTTGCTATGCCTTTGATCTCAATATTCCTTTACGAGTATTATATGGTGACACTTCTTGTACTTGTACCACCGTTAGCTATCATGACACATCGTTTGACTTCCATATTACCAAGAAGACTTTCAACATAAAAGTTTGCATTGTTGTTAGCTATTTGGACACACCGCTTGACTTCCACTTTGCCAAGAAGACTTTTGATACAAGGACCTCCACATGGATCCACCATTAGCTTAATCTCACTTCAATACTCGTCTAACTGGTCACCAAATCGCACCATTAACTCTGATACCACTGTTGAAAAAAAAACACATACACTAATAGGGATGACAACAAGGTGAGGCGGCATGGATAGTAGCCACCTACTACCCTCCCCACTAGATAAATATCTATCCTATACCTACCCCATTACTCGTCTAGGTACCAATTCTGTGGATACCCATAGATTTTTTCAATATCCACGAAAATATGTGGATATTTAAAAAAAAAACTTAAAAATATATTAAAAAACACTTTAATCATATTTTTTTAATTATTTTGACAATTTTTTAATTTTTTAAAACAAAGTTTGAAGTTGAAAAAATTAAAATTATTCAAATATTCTACACAATTATACTAATCAAAATATTTCAATTTAGAAACTAAATTTAAATGCTAAAATACTTCAATCCCATTAGTCCAAACAAAGTCAATAAACTAAAATAATTCAATCCCATAAGTCCAAACAAATAGTTAATAAGATTACAATACTTCAATTTTATAAGTAGGAAAAATTAGGTTAAGTTACTTATATATATATATATATATATATATATATATATGTATCCAAACTACGTATGTGAACTAAATAACTAATATTCATTAGGAAAAATCCTAATTAATGTTTTAATTAATTTTTTTTTCTAAAAATACAGGTTTGTTTTAATTAATTTCATGGGGGGCAGGTACCTATTGTAACGACCCACTGCTGCTACATGTCTCATGCTCATTATTCATTAGGAAAAATCCTAATTAATGTTTTAATTATTTTTTTTTTCTAAAAATACTAGTTTGTTTTTCACCTCTTTCAACCTTAAGAAAAGCCTATTTTCAAGTCAAACTTAACCATCTTATACATCATACTATAAAAATCCAAACTACGTATGTGAACCAAATAACTAATATCAACATATACATTCTTTACACCATCCTAGAAGGAAAATACAAAAAAACACACCCTTAATAGCTAGCCACACTATACAACATAACAGAATGACACCAATCAAGAATCAAAGAAACAGGTGCCAAAATGAAGTTTGTCACAACTTGTCATCTCCAAGCGAGCAACTCCACCGTCATCCATGAATTGCTGACCATACTAAGCTTCACACCTCTGCTCTCATGCCATTGACATGATCATCATATTCAAACAACACAACAACAATAACAATAACCATAACAACAAGGTAAGGTTAAGATTACATAAAACAACTTTTCTCATAAATAGCAATAGTATGATTAATAAATAATCCACATCTATATGCATAGAAAATTGATGGAAACACCATGCTACATTCATCAAGAAGAATTTCATCTAGCATATCACACTTATATGACAATGTCCAATAGCAAACATTTACAACATTAACAACTGCTTCAATAATACCATATAACTCAATTTGACACCACATATGAAAAATAACCAACAACACATTGATAATGTTTGTGTTCCGATACCTTTAAGGTTTAAGATACGACAACTTCGTACCCACAATTTCAACTATGGCCTGCCTTAAGGTCTCATGAAATCACCAACAACAAATTTTTAACCACACCATGTGGGCTCAATTCAGCACCTCACACGGCCAACATCATCTCAACAACACCAATTTCATACATGATATGCAATGTATACCATAACTACTCCATGGAGACTTAACTGTTGAGGGATCAAGCAGACTATTCCTTAATCATGGTAAACAACAACACCCACATGGGCCAAGGCGACACGTGCCAAAAACCATTTGGGGAATATCTGACACTGATTTACGGAAATGATATAGCAACTAGTTAGGATAGATAAATGTGGGTGTTAGCTTTACCGTGGCACAAGATCTGTAGTAACCTTAGTTTATATGCGGGGTTCGCCTGTTCGTCTATCCCCAAGGAAATCCATCCTCCACTAATCTTTCCCACACTAGGTATGAGACCCCACCTGGACTAGCCAACATACTTATGTGTGTCTTCTTAGGCACAACACAACCAAAGCTACATATTTATGCATGTATGCATGTCAATTACAACAACCATAACCAACGGTTCAAAGTCTAAGTTTTTTTATTAGCTTTCCATCATCAACTCTATAACAACAATCATGCAACCCCAACAACCATCATACCAACATCAACAATCAAATCCAATTATCAACTAGATTTTTATTAGTAAATACCATGTGGGTTCATTTCAGCACCACACATGGCCAACACCAACTTAACAACACCATACAAGCTCAATTCAGCACTGTACATGGCCAATAGATAAGGCCCTATCCAAGTAGCCTACACCCCTTTGGGATTTCATAACTAAATCCCATCAACAACACACGAAGGTCCTATCCAAGTAACCATCCACTTTAATATATATATATATATATATATATATATATATATATATATATATATATATATATATATATATATCCAACAACTCAAAACAAAACCTCTCTGGGAAAAACTATTTGAAAAAATTTTAAAATCAAATTAATAGAATAAAGCGTAAATAAGGCAACTCGCTAAGTGACCTAAGCGACCAAATGCCTTGCTAAGTGAAAACTCCTATTATAAAGAGCTTAAATTTTCCCATCAAGACTCTCATTAAGCGACCCTAGCTGTTGCTCAGCAAAAGGCCTAGCTCTAGAGAGTACCCTTTTTGTTACCAAGGGCTCTCACTAAGCAATAACAAGGTTTGCTAAGCAAAAATAGCTCCAAGGACTTCCAATATTTTGAAAACTAGGATCGTTTAGCAAGCGCAACCCTCACTCAGCGACCCACCATTTCCAAAAAAATAACATTTTTGAAAAACATTCCTTTCACCCAGTAAACACATTTCTTGCTTTGCGGAAGGCTTACTACAAAGAGTAAGAAATTTTCAAAACAAGGGATTGCTCAGCGAGGCTAGCCTTCGCTTAGCGAATCACTTCTAGACATTCTGGAATGTCTAACTTCACTCAGCGAGTCACCTACTCGCTTAGTGAACAACCTCTTAGAAAATTTCTAGATTTCACATGAGCTTCGCTTACCAAGACGAACACTCACTCAGCGAACACCTCCATACTTCTAGTTTTCAATAGAGGTCAAGAACTCTCACTCAGCAACATTAGGGCTCGCTAAGTGAAATTCATGGCTAAGAGCACCATATTGATCGTATGGCCTTGTTCGCTCAGTGAGCCTTTCTTCGCTAAGTGACGATACAGATCCAAAACCCGAGGGCTCTTCGAAAAACCCTAAGAACTCATCTTTTTCACAACCCCCACCAAAAATTAGTCCAACAATGGTCAAAACATCAACCACACACACACACATACACACACATGTATATAAGATTTTATCACCCCTTTTGATGTTTTATTAATAAATCAGAGATTTCCTCATAAAACCCACTTTTACCAAAGTTTCACCACAACTCACACAAATCACATTGCTAGGTCATTCCAAAGTAATATCTAAAGATAACAACAATCACCACATTAGAAATAAACCATTGTAAGCTTCCTTTATCTCTAGGAGCTTCCAAGGTTTGAATTTGTGGAAGAGGAGAATAAGGAGAGGAGAACTCTAAAGCCAAACCTTTGGGGAAAGCAAATCTTCTCATGGCATAAGGGAAGGGGAAAAGTCTTGAAATCTTGCTTTAATTCTTGAAGAATTATGGGAAGAGGGTTAAGAGAATTTGAGAGTGTCTAAATTTATGTTGGTGGCAAAATAGGAAAGAGGAAGCGCTCACCTCTTTTAAGAGGATTATGGGCTTTAAAAGAGAACTTGGGCCTACTAAGGCCCAACTCCTACTTTCTCATACTCCAAGGCCCAAGTCCATTGTTCACTCACCAAAACCAATATAGGCACCATCAACAGGGGTATTTGTCTCTAACAACATTTTCCTTAAGTACCATAATTCAAATTAGAGCTTCCAAGGCAACACAACACAAAATAATAACAACATCCATCTATAATTCATTTATTGCCTTTTAATTGCATAAATTAAATTTAATCTCCACTTTCAATTATTAAATCACTAAATCACACATTAGGGAAAACACAGGTGTTACACCTGTGGGTGTGGATACCATGATGCCTGCCCCTGTCCCATTAACAAATGGGTAGAAAAAAAATACCTATATCCATTACTGGTAGGTATTCATTAAAGCTACTTATTTTCTATCAGTGGCAGATTTTATTTGTGGATATCCATAGGTGCGAATTTTTTTGCATCCCTACACACTAATGCAATCACCCACACGCCAAAAGATCTTAGATAGAACACACGATAATTAACGTAGTTTAGCACCTCTTGCTACATTCATGGGAACATCTCAACAAATATTCACCATCTCAAATAAGATTACAAGTTTTTTGGACAAATTTAAGAAAACTTTCCCATTACAAGTTTTTTTTGGATAAACCTGAGAAACCTCCCAATTACAAGTTTTCTAGACAAACTTGAGAAACCCTCTCATTACAACGACCCCCCTCTCACTTGGGTGATAGCCCCCTCCCCTCTCTTTAGCTAGGTGGTGATTTATCTTTTCACATGACTTCTTTATATAGCAAAGGTCCATGGCTTCATTCACAAATGAGACTTAGTGGGCTTTAATTGTCTCGCCTTTCCACCTACCATCTCATTATTATGACTACCTCTTCAAATATATCTTTTAATTTTCCACCTATTCGCATTAATATTTAAAAATTTAGATTGAATTTTTTTAAAAATGGACCAAATTTAGATGGAAGTGATGCAAAGGCCATATCCCTAAAGCATGACAACTATGTTGTTAGCATTCTATACTAGTAACGATCGTGAGGGAAATACGATTTTATCACCTAATTTGAAGCTTCCCGAAATGCATGCGATAGAGGAGAGTTGAAAAAATGGTTGAACAATTGTTACATTAGTGTTTGCTGCTTGAAGATGAGAGCAATACTGACAAGTGTGGCAAAGAAATGGATGTTGTAGTTAAACTCCCAAGGACACGCATATGCAAACTGCAAATTGGCAACAAGCTATGTTGCATTAGTGTTGGGGAAATAAACCCTTCTCTTACGTACAATAATGAGGATTAAAGGATATAGGACACACAACACCACAAATATAGATATAGCGAAAGACACGATTTAACGTGGTTCGACATCTTTTGTTTACGTCCATGGAAATATCTCAAGAATCATTCAATATTATTAAATCAAATTATATGTTTTCTGGATAAACTTGAAAAACCCTCTCATCACATAACCCCTTCTTTCTCATAGGGTAGTAACCCCCTCTACAAGCTGGGTGGTTTTTCTCATCTCAAGAACCTCTATTTATAGTCCTTGCATCCTAATCTTAAAAGAGAAAACAAATATAGGACACATAACACCACAAATATAGAAAAAGTGAAAGATACAATTTAACGTGGTTCGATATTTCTTGTCTGCGTTCACAGGAACATCTCAATATTCATTCATTATCTTAAATCAAATTACAAGTTTTCTGGATAAACTTGAAAATGCTCCCTTCATGTAACCCCCATTCTCTCTTAGGGTGATGACCTCTGCTATAGGCTAGGTGATTTTTCTCTTCTATAAAACCTTTATTTATAGTCCTTACATCCTAATCTTAAAAAAGGAAACAAATAAAATTTCTAAGCTTCCTCTTTGACTCTTGTCATCATGGATACATCATAATCATCTTAAATTATGCTTTTGCTTTACAAACTTTGGTGTGTTCCCCCTTTCGCTCTGCAAGTATTGGATGGTGACACTTTTTGTACTTGTACTATTGTTAGCTATTAGGACATGCCACTTAACTTTTACATCGCTAAAAAGACTTTTGACACAAGAATCTCATGTATATCTACTATTAGCTTCATCAAGTTTCAATACTCATCTGACTAGTCATCAAGCAGCACAACCATCAGCTTTGATAGCACTATTCAAGAAACAAACCTTTCTCTTACGCACAACAATAAGGATCAAAGGATATGGGACACACAACATCACAAAAATATAAATAACGAAAGACACAATTTAACTTGGTTTAACACCTCTTGTCTACATCCACGGGAACATTTCAATACTCATTTATTATCTCAAATGAAATTACAAGTTTTATGGACAAACTTGAAAACCCTCCCTTCACATAACCTTATCTGTCTTAGGGTGGTGACCCTTTTTCTAGGTTGGGTGGTTTTTCTTATCTCAAAAACTTCTATTTATAGTCCTTGCATCTTAATCTTAAAAGAGGAATCAAATCCCTAATTTAAGATAATATTTTTAAATCTAAACAACATCTTAAAATACTATATAATATCTTTAAATTTAAACAACATCCTATGGATTTGAAATTGGAAATTTGAATTGTTCAATCAATGTTTAGTAAGTAATCTCATGGCCAAGATTCCATCACTTTCCATAGTCATTGGATGCACCTTTTTCTATTCTTTTTCAATTAACAACCATGATGGTTCACTAGGAGAGAACACCACTAAACCCAAATTGAGGGGAGGACAAAATATATAAAGGAAAGGGAAAAGGCTTGTAGTTGTCATACTAAAGCCTTGGCTAAATTGAACACAATTGAAACAACTTGTAAAAAAACAGGCTCAGGGTTAAGGGACATGAATAATCTTGCCCAAAGAAAAGCAAATAATATTGGTGTAAGTCTACCCTTATTAAAAGTTAGATCAAAACCATTATATTGTTATCCAGTCATATATTATCATGTATGAGAGGGTAGAGAGCTCAGAGTCAAGTTTTCCCCCTAAACCATAAGATGGGGAAAGAGAGTGAGAGGTAATGAAGAGGTTGTTTAAGGATATGATTTTAGGGAAAGTGTCTGCTTCAAGGCAAGCATGTAATTTACTTTAGGAGGGTGTTATGACACTATCCTATAAGAATGGTAACCATCTCTTGCCGAAATTCACTATTAAACCTTTGGCCTTTGAACATTTATGTATACCATAGAGGAAGTGCCTTATAGTGAAACTATTAGGTAAGATAGTGGGATATCTGACTATACAAGATAAACTCAGGTCGTTATGGAAGTTGGAGGGAGGGTTTGAACTAATGGACGTTGATGCGCAAAAACAACAAGTGCATAGTTGTCGTCAAGCAATAATTCACAGATCATATCCATAGGGACTTCGTGTTCAATGATTATCGCTAAATAAATAAAAATTAGACAAAAGGAATTTGTTTGGAAAATATCAGTTTTGAGCAATTGGAAGAAAAATGAAATTAAAAATTAAATTAAACACGTAAATAAAATTAGGGGTAATTCCATAAGAGAAGATTTCTAGGATTCGGGTTTCACACTACAGTGCTTAATGCCTTAATTCTGCTACCTATGTGCTTCAACTTGTTCTTACCGAAGGTGAATTAACCTAAGGTACCCTTCGTTATCTTTCAAGATACAAATGGGTATTTAATCAAATTTACCACTTACTATAGTGATGGCTATATTCAATTAGACCCACCAAGTTCTTTGTTAATTCAATTATTCCTTGAAGGCTTTAACCTACTTTCGTGGCTTAGACCTAAGTTCCTTTTCTATAGGTTTGGTGTTTGGGTTCACCTCTCAGTTTCCAAAATTCCTAAGGTTATGAAAAAATTGGCAAATTCGTTTCGCATAAATAAAGTAATAGAAAAGAAATAAAAAAAAGGAACAAGATCATACATAGACAAACATAAATTAATTCATTAAGATAATCATAGGGCTATGCCAATCCTAGAAAAATAGGGTTTGACTCACATATAGTCATGAGAGAACACCAAAAGAAAATAAAGGACATGGACAAACTTAGAAGAAAATAGAGAAGAAGAGAGCAATCGTCTAATTCTCTGTGCCTTTAAAATAAGGTTCAAAGATAGATAAAAATTTCAAAGAATGTATATTTATAATTAAAATACAATGAATTTTAGTTTCATCCCTAAAAGAAGTGAGAAACTCGCAAAATCAATCAAGTTTTTCTGCCCACCGCTTAGTGATGGGCATCACCACCTGGTGGTAGATGCGCATGTGTAGATTTCAGCTTCAGGAGTCACGCCATTGCGTGGTGGTGCATGTGCGGAAGGTTAAAATAGCTTCCAGCGAGTTCACCACTCCTTGGTGATGATTGCCACCTAATGGTGATGAGGTCTCCAATAATTTTTCTTTAAGTTTTCTTTTTTCAAACACTTTAGGATGACCTTCATGCTTTCCAAGTAGATTTCTAAAGACCTAAAGGTCTTTAAATCATCTAAAGGGCTTCTAAATCTTCAATTTCTTTCTTTCCATGCCCAATTAACCTATAAGATTTTCCTAAAACAAAAGACACGCAAAGAAAAAGACATAACACGATACAAGAAAGGAAATTCATGCAATTAGACATATAACTAGTCCTAAACCACAATGAAATGCATGTGATCTAATAATGAAAACTATACTAAACATGTTATAAAATGCACGCATCAAACAACCTCAAACTTAAGAATTTACTTATCCTCAAGCAATCATTGTGGCAATACCAAACATTAGGGAATCCAATAAGTGGGGCACAGGGAATTAAAAGTACATGCAATAAGCAAGTCAAACATATAGATAACCACAAGCAAATCAAATTAGAGCTTACGTCTCCAGAATCAATGCTTACACTGACCAGATCACTCATTTTTCCACCCTCAAAGTGTTTAAGGACAAGGTAATTTCACTTAACCATTCTCAATCAAAGTATCCTACCATAGGCTTAATAAGGAACCTTACCTTCACTTAAACATCTTAAGTACACAAATGAGTCACAAGGTCTTTCATTAGGTTGTTATGGGGCCAGGGGTGAAACATTTAGGTGAGGAATTAAAGAAAAAGGAATTCAAAGGGCTTATCATCATAAGCAATCCCAATACCCTACAAAGCATATTAAGCATTACAGTTCTTGACAAATGGGGCACATTTCAAACTTAGCATTCCTCTTGCTTCCATTTGCATCCTTCATTTTCATTTATTCAAACACCTCTTTTTATTTTTATTTTTCTTTTCATCTTCCATACATTCCTTTTTCAACATTTTTTGGCCTTTTCTCAATTCAAATCTTAACATTCCCAAGCAAGAGTCAAATTTACAAGACATTACAAGAGAGCCCTAAACTTAACACAAAGTTGTACCAAGAAGCATAAAACTTTCAAGCAATAAGGTACAAACAAAAATCATTCAATGTATGGCTCAAGAGGGCAACTAATGGTCGTGTTTCAATTCTAACTCTGGGGTTTGAAGAATAAATTCCTAAATGCCTTGATCATGCTCATTCATGCAAACAGAATTGTGTCACTTCAAAAATGTTCCAAAGCTAGTTCTTGAGGATAACAATAATGGCAATGTCACATTTAAAGAATGAATTAGGGTAAAGTGTGCAATGAATAACCACTCCTATTTATGCTCAAATCTCACTTTTATAGCTTAAATCAGTGCAAACATTTAAATAGGAAAGTTTATGCTAATTCTTAACTTGCTTAAAGATTATCTCATGCAATATTGCCACTACAAAACTTGGCATATTGGCACCAAACTCAGAGGATTCAAAAATTACAATGTACATAGAGATACAATGAAGTACATAGGAGTTCAATGCAAGCAATTTATAGTCCTAAATGATATATAAGATAGGAATTAAGTAACATAAAAGTCCTAATATGCAATGCAAGGAATAAACATAAATACACATACACCCCAACAACCCCAAACTTAAGAATTGCATTGTCTCTGATGTAAACCAAAAAGCTAAAGGAGAGGGGTGAGAGAAAACTCACTAGGGTGGATATGGGCCTAAAGGGTGGAGAGTGCCAATGCATCCGAACTTCAGCCAGGACGTCTCGAAATTCTACTTAGTGGGCTTGAAACTCAGCTCTATGCTCTAAGAAAGCAGCATGATGTGCTTGAAATTTCAAACACTTGATATGGAGGTTGGAAAAATGGGTATAGAAGAAGAAGAAGAAGAAGAAAATAGGGGAAATGATGTAGGTTTGATGGAAGTGAGAAAGGGAAGACGAGGTTTAAATGGAGGAGAGTTGATTTGGAGGTGCAGGTACTTGGATTAATGGAGGGTTATGGTGATTGGGTGTTTGTAATGGTGGGAGAAGTAGAAAAATAAGGAGAGGTTATAGATGACAGGTTATGGGAGTTCTCTACAAGTTGGGGAAGTGATTTAGGTATTTAAAAAAAATAAGTTTTTTTTTTGCCCACCCACCACATGGTGGAAATTACCACACAAGGGTGACAGGGGCACTAAAGTGCATGCATGGTGCAGGGTGTGACACCCTTTGTCACAATACTTATTTTCTCTAGTGTTTTATTTAAATGCTAGTCTTTAATAATCATTTTACAGGTAATTTTTTTTTCAAGTGTAATCATGAAGATGGAAATAATTAGTGAATTCATAATCTCATACATATAAAATATAAAACTAATATAAACACATGCCTATCCATTTATATATATATATATATATATATATATATATTATAAGTGACAATCACTAAAAGTATGTGGTGATAAGGGTGTACAGACTAGCATCATGAAATTCACAATATCTCAAAAAGATAAAGATTAGCCTAGCTGACTAGTATATATATAACATCAAAAGATAAGGATCCTAGCCTACCTATATATAATACATCAAAAGGGTAAAGGCCTATAAATTAGAGCAGTTAGCTATCTATATCATCCTCCTCCTCCTTATCCTCAGCGACATGGCCATCGTCAGTCAACCATCCATTGGACCTAGAGGGTCTAGGGATAGCATCAGTAGTTTGTCTAGGAAATAAAAATCCATACTAAAGAGCGGGATCATATATTGGTAGTGACAAAGGTAGTTGAGGCAAGACACTCCTAGGTGATGGGGACTTATAATATTGCACCACTGATGCATACTGAAAATCTGGCATCGGTAAATCAGACGAAGGTGATGAAGACGAGGGTGGAGTCGCTCACACATATCCAGGGGCAGATGACTGAGTGTAGATCATGGGCAAGCTGATCGAAGCAGTATGTACTGACATAGTCATAAAAACAGGCATATATGTGATAGTTACAATCCCATAAAAAGTATCTTCAAAGTACCAGGGGTTATGGGTCCAATGACCTATGCTAGTGCAGTGCAGTGTACAACCATCCTCAGGAATGGGGTGAATGGCTCCAAGAGTGCCAGCTACTCTCTGATAAATCAGCAACACATACAAACATGGAAATGGAAGAAAAAGGAGTGGGGTCACATCACCTTTATATTCAAGGTAAAAAACAACGAACCTTAATGGTTCCAAACAAATAGAATAATCATTGTGAGTGATTACCTGAGTATGCAATGTAAAAAAGTCCTAAAGTTTCATTTAAGTTTGACAGACTCATGCATATAGGCCCATGCCTCCAATTCCCATGATTAGAGGACTTTACTTTTCATTTGGGTGATGATCGGGAGTACATATTCCTTCATGGCACTTCTTTTTACAGACAAACACAAGTCTTTTCTTTTGAAGGAATACTCTCACCAACCATGGATATACTCAACAGTTGTTGGGGTTATTGTGCTGGATAAGGTGAATACTCCCAGCTCAGGATTGCAAGTCCTGGCTCTTGGAATTTCACAACCCAATTCCTTACACTCCCAAGACTCCGAGTGTCCTGTATACATCCCTCAAGTACCATACTGTGGTCTACCCATCTCACATTTTACTTTACTCGATGCATATGATGTATGCTTTCTATCTTAACACAAATACTTAACTAAAGGTTATGAAATTTCTCCTAGAAATCCGGCAGAGTCTTCTCTGGTTCTTGGTACTATCCCACATACCACAACAAGGGTATGGTCAATTACTAATAGAGACACCACCTGCTAAACAATACAACCCATAATTTCCAACCATTCTCAATCTTAATTTCATTTCAATATCAAAACTTAGTTCATTTTCATATAGACTATTATGGCCTTATCATTTGCTAGCTTTCAAGCCTACCACAATGGTCATATCTCAGTCTCAATTTTAAAACTACAAAAACATAGCATCTCAACACTTTAACTCGAGTAAAACAATCTAAACAAAATCATCATTCCATCCAATACTACACAATAGCCATATTCCACTTATATAGGTTGGCAAGATCAATTTTAGTTTCCACACATGATTCTTTAGTTCAAGATCCTCTACTAATATTCGATCAAAAAGCCTTTTGCTCATTGTCCTCATTTAGTCTAGGTATTAATATTCTTTCTCAAAATAGGAATCAAATTTAATTGACTAAAGTTAGTGTTCTAAATTTTGTTATAAGTGGTTGATCATTATATTACCATTACTAGAACTTAATTTTTAGGATTTTAGTCCATTAATGTTATGTCACTTTACCACCACACACCATTAAAGTCACTTGACAATATATACCAAAAGCCAAGTTATTACAACTAATTTGTTAAGTCTAGGCTACTTTAACTAACTCACTATTCTTATTCATGGTTCTAAATTAGTAAGCTTCTCCTTGTTGACTTGATTTCCCTCTAAAACATATAGTGAGTTTCTTTCACCAATTCAAGTGATTGTCACTCCTTAATTGTCCATGACCTTATTAACTAGATCTCTAACCTTTTAATATACTAAAACTCTATTTCAAAACTGATTTTTGTTATCATATTTAAAAACAGACTTTTAGTAATTCCCTATACTTTTCAAATTCTGGCACTTTAAATTTCAGGGAATCACCACATCTGGCACTAAACATAGTTCAGCTGTAACTCCAAAGCCATAATTTCCCACTCCTTTAATGGCTCTCAGCCTTTCCTCTAAAATTTTAAACGTTTCCTTGGTTTCAAAATTTTCAATAGTAGCTCTAGGCATGGTAGTGTGAGCTGAATGTACCACAAGAGTATTTTAGGTGTCAACAATAGTAGGTATCTCAAACTGAAACACATTCCCATCTATAGTGTGAGTTGGCGGGGGTATATGGTAGGTTGATGTATGGGTATTTATTTGAGGTTGGGTGGTATTTGAGGCATTCATGGTAGGGATAATAGGGTCAATGTTTGGTGGGTTGGTGGCTGTTGGTAGAGTATAGTTAGGAGGAAGGTGATATAGTGGGAATGGTTAGGCTTGGTTTTCCTGGGAATAATTAGTTTGAAGATGCATAAAATGGAGAGGCTACACTGTGGTAGATGCCATGTTTCCTTGAGGGTTAACCCTCTAATTTTGCATATGTATTGTATAGAAGCCTGGTGGAGAAAGGAGGACCTCATCATCAACATTTGTCACTGAAGTGGCCTCATTTGCTTTCTTTTCTGTCAAGGACTTCAATGCCTCCATAACTTGAGCCATTTGCTCTTTCAAAAAATTCATGTCACTCCTCATCTTTTTTTAAGCTTGTTCTAATTCATCCATGACTTTTGACTAAGCATGGGTCCGATAAGGGTGCCGAGGAACCAGCTTGCTTTTCTTTTACTCCTTTACTGAGCACAAAATATGCATATGAGTATGGTGCTTTTATTTATTTATTTATTTTTGCAATTTCCTAGCAACAAGAAAGAATGGGATGTATGGTGCCTATGTAGAATAAATGTGACCTTTTGTATTTAATGGATTAAATGCATAAGGATAAGGCTGCTTATTTATTTATCTTTTACAAAGGAAATGATTCTTAAGATAGGATATGATGGTATAGTTATTTTACAAAAGAAATGGTGAATGGGATGTGATGATATATATTTTTTATTTTGATAGAATGAAGAAATAATGAATGAAATGGAATGCTATGTTTTTATTTTTCCTTAGGTGAAAATAATGAGATAATATGTTTATATTATGAATGAAATAATGAATGAGATGCCATATTTATTATTATTTTTAAATGAAATAGGGATGATATATATATTTTATGAATGAAATGATAATGTGATTTTTTTTAGATGAAACAAAAATGTGATTATGATTTTTATTCAAATGCAATGGATGAGATGATGATGTTGTTTTTTATTTATAAAAATAAATGATGAATGAAATATACATATTTTTTTTATATACAAAGGATGAAATGATGATATTATGTTTATATAGTTATTTATGAAAAAGAATTGGAAATAATGATTTTATTTAGATGGGATGGGTGAAATGGTGATGTCATGGATGAAATGATAATGCTATTTTTTTTATGTAAGGAATGCTCCATTTATGTCCTACTTGGGCACACCTCTGAGTGAGTAGCTTCTACCCTATGGGTCAAAGGTGTTTTAAAATGTGAGCCTCACCAATAGGTAGCTATTATAATGCTAAAGGTCTTTTGGCTTCTAGAGCTAAGGACTTATTTCGGAATGTGACCACAAATAGGAAGTACATTCGAATTGTGGGAATCCACGAATAAAGTCACGCTCTAAATGAGACTTTCATGATAACTAAATAGGAAGTGTATTAAAAATGGCTACTAATCACCTCTTTCTTGTCTCAAGCTGCACTCGGGCCTAAACATAGGACCCCACTCATAAATGTGTGAAAAGAAGTGTAATCATAGTGTGTGGAAGGAGCAAAGTGATTCACAGATATAATATATAAGGTAGTCTATCTTAGGGTTCAATCCAAGCAAGCGTATATACAATTATTAACGATTCAAATAATCAAACATATAACAGAATAAAATACAAAAAGAACAAGGGTGAAATAAATAAAGAAAAAGCTATCAACTTTACACATCTAATTATGTTGGGCTTGACTCTCTAAAATTTTCCAGTGGAGTTGCCAACTGTCACAACTAGGGTCACGACAGGATAGTGAAAAAGAAATTAAATAGAGGAGTCACCACCAAAGTTTATTAGGGAAAACATTGGAAAAACGCTTTAAAAGGAAATGGTCTTTTGAAACCAAATATAGGTTCAGAAGTCGGTTACGTGTAGGAAAGGTGTTAGCACCCTACGGCGCCAGTCTTAAAGACGGTTACTCCTAATTAAATGTGCAAAACTAGATAGTTTCAAAAATATTTATTTTACTCCTAACAAAATTTTACAAAGAATTTTAGAAAATATTTATTTTGAAAATAATTAATTTTTTTATTTTTTGATATCGACAGGGGTGGGTCCCAACTCTTATGTATCCTCAGGTGCAATGAGAAAACAGACTCACATAGTTCTTTGGGTAGAAAAATGTTTTGCTAGTTGATGTTTTTATTATTTTTTTAATATTTTAAAAGGCTTACTCAATAACCAAATAGGAAGTGCATCTAAAATGGTTATCAATATACCTTTTGTGGTTCTTGCAATACCCAAATAGTAAGTGCATCCAAAATGGATATTTCTAAAACCTTTATTAAAGAAAAGTTTGTTTTAAGATTTTTTAGAATTTTAAATTAAAAGGATTTTACAATAGCTAACTAGGAAGTGCATCCAATATGGTTATTGTTTCACCTTTTAATATTTTTATAATAGTCAAATAAAAGTGCATCCAAAATGACTATAATTAAAACCCTTGTTATGTGTTTTTATTAAAATATTTGTATTATACACATTATATATTTGTCTAAAAGAATGATAACCAAATAAGAAGTGCATCTAAAATGGTTGTCATTTAATATTTTAAAACTTTAATAATGTCTAAATAGGAAGTGCATCCAAAATGGCCATTGTCAAATTTTTTTGATTATTTAATCTTTAAGAAATAAAATTAATACTTATTGTTTCATTATTATATCATTTCTCATGTAAAATAAAATGTATTCTTGTTAATTTAGTTCCTACTTTATTTATTATCAATGTTCATTTAATTTAGACTTAAAACAATTTCTTGTTTATAAGCCCATCAAGGATTAACGAATATGGGTATCATCAAAAAGAAAAATGGGTTAGGCCCCATATGGTGACAAACAAAGGTGTTTGCCCCCTTTTTTTTAGTAAAAATATGAATTTAGTAATGGGCCAAGCCCATCACTGCACCCAAAAGGGGGGGGGGGGGGGGGGGGGGGCGGGGCAATACCCCTTCAAACCCTTCATTTTCAATCCCTAGCTCCAAATTTTCACCCTAGGTGGTGCAGGATCCATGTCACCAGGAAGGAGCATCAAGCATAAGGCTGCTAAGTCTCCTTCATACCAATAGTGGTGCTTTAATGAATGCAATGCACAGAGAAGGTGGAATAAGCTCATGTCACTTCTGATGCAGTGTGTAACGACCCTCTGTTGCCACAGTACTACATATAACCCCATACAAAAAGAGATAATCATAATAATAATAATAATAAAACCATATATATAGTGTCTTTCATAATATGAAGTATGCATAAGGTATGAAATAATAAAATATACAAGCCAGAATATACAAAACCCAAGAGGGAGACAAAAACAAAACTCCTACAGTTGGTCGACTATACAATATATACATCAAAACCTAAAGAGAAATGAGTTTCTAGAAAAGCTCCACCCAAGAAAGGCCTTCAACCTCTCCTATTGGGACATCCACTATCAACTGTGAGATGCAGGATCTGTTAGAGTCTCTCCCTTTGCCCCCACACCAAAAAGACGTGATCATCACAGTCTTAGCAACATACAACAACAACAACAACCATAGCAACCATACCAAAACAAAATAACAAGGCAAGGGTAAGCTTACGAAATAAAGCCAACATATAATATGCAATCCTATAAAATTAAGCCATCAACATACCAATATGGAAATCCAATTTGTCCATAAATGGGTTTATATACATTACAACAGAACATACCATGCTTTCAACCCCTACATGCCAATAAATGAATGACACAATTGTCGAAAGATTTTCTACATTTCGGGTGATCAACCAAGTCTTACCCCCTACCATGGCCTTCTAAGCACCATTCAAGGATTGTTAAAACTCTAATCAATGGATAAGCTTATGGTTGTCAGGATAAGTGAATGTGGGTGGTGGTATACTTCGATACAAGGCATGCACTGCCTTGGCCCCCTACGGGATTACCCATCTACCCATCCCCTAGGCCCAAATTTCAAACCCCACTTCTCATCTAGGCACTAGGTTGAAGGCCCGTCTAAACCGCAGCTTCGTTCACCCCTAACTTCCATGCCTACCTGCACACGGCTTGAGGCCTACATAATCTCAGCCAATAACATATGCATGTATGCATGATCCACAACAACAACTCAACCATAATCATTCATCAATATCCATATATATATATATATATATATATATATATATATCACATCTTCACACCACATGGCCTACTCAGCACCATCTGTGGTCCATAGTCACCATCAACCCCATGCAGGCCCAATCCAGCCTGTTGCATGGTCAACAGATAAGACATTCACCACAACAACACAAATGGAAGTTCTATCTAAGCAACCTTCCACCCAACTACCACTTTGCAACAATTTATAAAACAAATCCATAATAATAATAAAGAAAAACCAAAGCTAGTTTAGAAAACCATTTGAACATCCAATTATCTTAAAAGATACATTTGACATCCATAGAAGTCAATAAAGTCATCAATAAACAACAATAATAATTATAAAGCAAAGAAAATCCTATTTTTCTCTCACTAGCGAGAGATCCACTAAGCGAGAGATCCGTTGTTAAGCGAGTTTTTCCATCGCTAGGAAATGAATTACAAAGAGTCATCAGCATCCATCACTAAGCAAGATTTCTGTTGCTAAGCGAATGACAGACTCTAGTGACTAGCAAGATCCATCGCTAAGCTACAGAATCCATCGCTGGGTGCGAGTGCGATCTTTTTGTTTGCAAATCAATCACCAACAACCATTTTTTACCAAATCAATCAACACCAAGCATCACAAAACAATTTTAGCTACTTCTAATACCTTTCTAAGTGATTACATAACAATTTTATCCACAAATCATCCACAGATTTCAAAACTCCTTTTCCAAACCGATTTTTTTTTCAAGAACCACATACACACAAATATTCCAAAAATCAATTGATTCCAAAGCATTAAATTGACATATCAACATCCACAAGCACAAAATCAACCAAGAGTAAGCTTCCCTTACCTCTAAAAGCTCCCGAATTTGAATTTAGGTTCTTAGAGAATCCGGTGTCTTGAGCCCAAACTTCTAAAGATTGCTCCTCTTCTCACCCAAAGCATGCAATTAAACTTGAAATCCTTTAATACACTTACTAACTTGAGAGATTCTAGAGAGAGATAGAGAGATGAAGTAAAGAGAGAGAAAGAGAATGGGAAAACTAAGAGAAAACTCCTCTCTCCCCCTCTTATATACTCGACCTCCTAGAGCTCTCACATAGACTTTTGACCAACTGATGCCCAAATCTCACCAAGCCACTCCCCTTATCTTAAAACTAATTTAACTTAACTTTTTTCCCCTCAAAAGCCCAAAATCACACTCACAACACACCTACATTAGCTCAAGCACATATCTTAAGTTTCCTAAATTCAAACCAAAATTTCAAATATACAACACACAACTATCACCACATACTACATATCATACATAACAACAATTCATTTATTTCTATTAATCATCTATATTACATATCAAATTTCTACTTTTTAGTTATTAAAACACTTAATCATGCATTAGGAAAAACAAGATGTTACAATCCTCCCCAACAAGAAAAATTTTCGTCCTCGAAAATTCTCTTACCTGGGAAGAGATTTGGGTATTGGTTTTTCATCTTTTTCTCTAATTTTCGTGTAGATTCTCTAGTTACATCATTCCATACCACTCTCACTAACTGGATATCCTTGCCTCTTAATTGCTTTGTCCTTTTATCCATTACTCTCACTGGTAACACTTCATAGGTCAAATCTTCTCGAACTTGCACCAAGTCTGGTTTTATGATGAGAGTAAGGTCATACACATACTTCCTCAACTGAGATACATGGAAGACATTGTGGATATTGGACAAGAAAGGTGGTAACGCCATTTGGTATACAACAAGTCCAACTCTACGAAGGATTTGGTAAGGACCAAGAAACTTAGGAGTAAGCTTCTTAGACTTAATCACCATACCAACTCCAGTCATCGGGGTGACCCTTAAGAAAACATATTCGTCCTCCTCAAATTCAAGAGGCCTTCTACTATTATCAGCATATGACTTCTGACGACTCTGAGCAATTCTCATGTTCTCTTAAATCTTCTTCACCTTCTCTGTCATCTGCTATATCAATTCTAGCCCCATAAGCATGCTTTCTCCACCTTGATACCAACACAATGGTGTTCTACATCTCCAACCATACAAGGCTTCAAATAGTGCCATTCCAATGCTTGCATGAAAACTGCTATTGTATGTGAATTGCACCAAAGGCAAAATCTCATCCCAACTCTTAAGGTGATCTAACACACATGCCTTTAAAAGATCCTCCAAAGACTGGATTGTCCTCTTCGACTGACCATCTGTTTGAGGGTAATATGCAGAGCTAAGCTTCAACTTTGTACCTAAAGTCTAATGCAAACTTTGCCAGAACCTTGAAGTGAACCTTGGATCTCTATCAGATACAATGCTAGAAGGCACTCCATGCAAACGTACAATCTCTTCAATATATATCTAAGTCAATTTTTCCAAGGAATACTTAATGTTAATAGGTAAGAAGTGAGCACACTTCGTCAACCTATCAATAATTACCCAACTAACATCAACACCACTTGCCGTCCTAGGCAAACTCAAAACAAAATCCATGGTGATGCTATCCCACTTCCACTCAGATATCTCCATGGTCTGCAGTATCCCACTGGGTCTCTCGTGTTCTATCTTTGCCTTCTGATAGGTAAGGCAAGTTACAACATACTCCGCCACATCTCTTTTGATACTCAACCACCAAAACATCTTCAAATCTTGATACATTTTGGTAGTACCGAGATGCAAACTTAGCTTACTCTTGTGACCTTCTTCCAAGATAAGCTTTTTCAACTCAAGATCTTGTGGCACACATACTTTGCCTTTGAATCTCAAAACATCATCTGCACCCAAGCTGAAATCTATCGCCTTATCTGTGCCTAACAATTCCTTAGTCCTACAAAGACTAGGATCCCCTGATTGCTTCTCCTTGGCCATCTCTAAGAAATCACTAGCCACGGTAATCATACCACAGCCGATATGGTTAGATGATAACTCCACATATAAGTTCAGATCTTTGAACTTCTTCACCAACTCCAACTCCTTTACCATCAAGGTTGACATGTAAACAGTCTTCCTACTCAAAGCATCAGCTACCACATTTGCCTTGCCAAGATGATACATCAACTGGAAATCAAAATCTTTCAGATACTTCATCCATATTCTCTGCCACATGTTTAGCTCCTTCTGATCAAACAAGTACTTTAAGATTTTGTGATCACTGAACACATCAAACTTTGCACCATACAGATAGTGTCTCCATATTCATATTTTAAAAGCAAACACCACCGCTTTCTATGTTGCATCAGCGTATAGCCCAAACCTTGATGAGAAGCATCGTAGTAAACCTCAAAAGGCTCACTAGGATCAGGCAACACTAAGACAGGAGAAGTAGTCAACCTCTTTTTCAACTCCTTGAAACTGTTCTCACAAGCTTCTGTCCAAGTAAAAGGTCGATCCCTACGAGTAAGTTGGGTCAAAGGTGCAACAATTCTTGAGAAACCTTCTATGAATCTTTGGTAATACCCAGCCAACCCAACAAAACTCTTTATCTCCGTAGCTATCTTCAGACATTCCCATCTTAACACATCTCAACCTTATTAGCACCAACTGTAATCCCATCAACTGAGATCACGTGGCCTAAGAATTTCACTTCATCCAACCAAAACTCATACTTGGACAGTTTAGCATACAGCTACTTCTCCTTCAAGATTTCCAACACTATTCTCAAATGCTCTCCATGCTCCTCATACGACTGGGAATAAACAAGAATGTCGTCAATGAATACAATGACAAACTTGTCTAAGAAAGGTTGAAAGATTCTATTCATGTAATCCATGAATATAGCAGGAGCATTTGTAACTCCAAATGGCATCACCACGTACTTGTAATGCCCATACAGAGTCCTAAAAGCAGTCTTCAGTATATCTTCATCCTTCTCCCTTATCTGATGGTATCCAGATCTTAAATCTATCTTTGAGAATACCTTTGCTCCCCTCAACTAGTCCATCAAATCATCTATCCTTGACAATGGATATTTATTCTTGATCGTAATCTTGTTCAACTGCCTGTAATCCACACATAAGCGTGAACTACCATCTTTCTTCTTTACTAACAATACCAGTGCTCCCCAAGGAGAAACACTAGGTCGGATTATCTTCTTCTCTAGTAACTCCTTAACTTGCTTCTTTAACTCTGCTAACTCAATTGGTGCCATTCTATAAGGAGCCATGGACACTAGTCTCGCTCCTGGAACTAAGACTATAGCAAACTCCACTTCTCTCTACGGAGGTACACCAGGCACATCCTTAGGAAAGACTTTAGGAAATTCTTTAACCACTGCCACTGAATCCAAATCTAGGTCACTCTTGACTTCCAGAAAAGACAAGATCATATATCCTTAAGCTCCTTCTTACAAAGAAATCTGAGCTTGAGTAGCAGAAATGAATTTAGAACTCTCCATACTAGGAAAGATCAAGGCCTTTCTAGCAAAATCCAATGGGATATGGTTGGAAGACAACTAATCCATCCCCAAAATCACATCCAACTCTGTCAAGGGAAGACAAATCAAATTCACCTTATACCTTTGCCTACTCGCTACTATCAGACAATTAGCACAAACCATCGATGTCACCACAGAGGTAGCAGTTAGTGTAGAAACAAGCAGATCAAACAACAAAGGACAGGTAAACAATTGCAACCTCTCCACACATTCATAAGAAATGAAAGAATGAGTGGCTCCAGAATCAAACAACACTGATAGAACATTACCAGCTATCTCACACTTGCCCCGAATAAGATCATCGGAACAAGCAACTTCTACTCTGCTCATGGCAAACACACGTCTAGTTGTTATAGGTCTCATAGCCCTTGTAGCATTCACGATGTACTCCGCCTTCATTGAAGCTGTACAGTCTCTGGCTATATGTCTAGGCTACTGACATCTATAACAAACACTGCCCTTCAAAGGGCACTGGCTTATAAGTATAGTCCTCCACACCAATAGCATCTAACCTCCTACTGTCTGGTCTAGGGTGTAACAGAGGAACAACTCTAGGAGCTAGAAGTCCCAGATTGCTGAAGCCTAGAGGATTGCGTCTGACTCTGAGGTCTGCTATAAGGCTTCCTCTACTACCTTCTTTTCCAGGATCCAAATGATCCATTACTCGGAGTCCTCACCACTTGAGTGCCAGACTCCAGTCACTCCACTGTCTTTGCCTTCTCTACCAGAGTAGGAAACTCTCTAATAGTCATAGGGATAATCATCCTCTTCAGCCCATGCCTCAAACCTTCTTCAAACTTGCGACATCTTCACTCCTTGGTAATCGCCTGTGAGTAAAACCGGGCCAGGTACTCAAACTTGTCGATGTACTCGTTCATCATCATGTTCCCTTGATATAACCTTAGGAACTCCATCTCCTTAGCATGTCCAGTGCTCGCTGAAAATATTTCTCCAGGAAATGCTCTTGGAAGCTAGCCCAGGTGACAGCCTCACCCTAAGCCCCCATCAGCTACTGAGTTCCTTGCCACCAATATTCTGCCTCATCAACAAGCATATAAGTGGCATAAACGACCTTTCTTTCATCAGGGCAAGCCATCACCCTAAAAATCCTCTCCATTTCCCACATCTACTGGTTAGCTGCATCAGGATTGGACTCACCCTTAAACTGGGGTGGGTCACTCTTCCTAAACTCGGTTAACCCTTGAAATTCGAGAGGCACAGCAACACAAGTAGCTTCTGTAGCAGCTCAAGACATCTCCAGTTGAGCCATATTAGCTTGGTGTTGCTAAGCCATGGTAGTCTGTTGCTGGGCCATAGTATTCTGCTATTGGGCCATAGCAACAACCATCACTTCCATAGCCTTGGCTATCTGGGAGAAATCAACTAGAGGTGCTAGTGGTGGCTGGTTAAACCTCCTCATCAAGATTCTACAAAATTAACTACAACAACAGCTAATCAACTATCCAAACATGATCACTTCACTCACGGAAGGATCCACACCAAACAACATCACATAAACCAAGCACACCAAACAACATGTCATATACACATAACATAAGCATATTGGACCTATTTCCCATAGGTCATCCTAAAAGACACGACCAGCTCTGATACCAAAAAGTGTAACAACCCTCTATCGCCACAATACTACATACAATCACATACAAAACGAGATAATAATAATAATAATAATAATAATAATAATAATAATAATAATAATAATAACAAAACCAGATATATAATGTCTTTCATAATATGATGTATAATGTATGAAATAATAAAATATACAAGCCAAAATATACAAAACCCAAGAGGGAGACAAAAACAAAACTCCCTACAGTTGGTCGACTATATAATATATACATCAAAACCCAAAGAGAAATGAGCTTCTAGAAAAGCTCCACCCAAGAAGAGCCTTCAACCTCTCTTGCTGGGACATCCACTATCAATTGAGAGATGCAAGATCTGTTGGAGTCTCTCCCTCTAGTCCTATGCCAAAATGACGTGATCATCACAGTCACAGCAACATACAATAACAACAGCAACCATACCAAAACAAAATAGCAAGGCAAGCGTAAGCTTACGAAATAAAACCAACATATAATATGCAATCCCATAAAATCAAGCCATCAACATACCAATATGGAAATCCAATTTGTCCAGAAATGGGTTTACATACATTACAACAGAACACACCATGCTTTCAACCCTTAAATGTCAATGAATAAATGACATGACTCTCGAGAGATTTTCTATATTTCGGGTGATCAGCCAAGTCTTAACCCCTACTATGGCCTTCTAAGCACCATTCAGAGATTGCCAAAACTCTGATCAATGGATAAGCTTATGGTTGTCAGGATAAGTGAATGAGGGTGGTGGTATACCACGACACAAGGCCTGCACTGCCTTGGCCCCCTGCGGGATTACCCATCCCTTAAGCCCAACTTTCAGACCCCACTTCTCATCCAGGCACTAGGTTGGAGGCCTGTCTGAGCCGCAGCTCCGTTCACCCCCAACTTCCATGCCTACTCGCACACGGCTTGAGGCCGACACAACCTCAGCCAATAACATATGCATGTATGCATGATCCACAACAACAACTCAACTACAATCATTCATCAATATCCATATATATATATATATATATATATATATCACATCTTCACACCAGGTGGCCTACTTAGCACCACCTGTGGTCCAACAGTCAGCATCAACCCCATGCAGGCCCAATCCAGCCTTTTGCATGGTCAACAGATAAGTTGGACCAGTCATACGGTTGGAGGTCACGTATTCCCCTTCTATGCTGCCGTTGACCATGGCGATGAAGGCCACTATGCACGTAATATAATGGTTGCTAAAGCCTATAAATTAGCATTCCTTTTTAGATTAAGACCCTGTTTGAATGAGCTTTTCTAAAAGAACTTATAGAAAAAGAGCTTATTTAGAAGTTCTATTATGAAAAGATCTTTTTAAATAAGCTAATATTGTGTTTGGATAATACATTCTTAAGTGCTTATTCAGAATGATAATTATTTGAGAACCTGAAAATTTTAGCTTCACCATAAGTTTTACTGGGAGCTTTTAGTTTTCCAAAAGCTGAAAAAAAAAATACATCCAAACACCACTTTTTACATAACAAAGTGTTTATTCCAAAAGATAAACTCTTAAAAGATCTTTTAATATGTATCCAAACATGTCCTTAGTCTTTTCTTTTTATTTTTTAACGATAGTTTTCTTCACATTTTTTTGCTTTTTTGTTAGCATCCTTTTGGACCGGTCTAGGCCTGATGCTTATGTCCCTTTTCTATTCCAGCACGCCCGCATATTAGTTGACCCGCTTTCTTTTTTATTTAAAGCCTAGTTCACTTACCTTAATTTAATAAAGACAACTTTAATAAACAAAAAAGGAAAATCAATGTAGATGAATAAATAACTGAATATAATAAAAAGAAAAATGGTATAATAAAGTTCATTCGATAAAGAGATGAAAAAAAAAGGATTAGAAAAGTCAATTTGTTATTTCCTAAAATTAAGATTAACTTTTTTATGAAACTAAACAATAATAAAAAATTTAAAGATAATCACTTTGGAAGTACTTCTTATTTGGTCATTCGATAAATTTGATACAACTGAGTTGTGACAACTTGGTAATTTCAAATCTAATAATAAAAATTTAATTAAAAAACACCAACCTACAAAACTTCTTTCTACTAAAATAACTACTTAACCTTGATTATCCATTACACTTGAAGATACGTAAGACCAAAGGTAACATCTTGTTGGGCTAAAAAAAATATTTTCAAAAATATTCCCCTTCCCAAAATTCAATAAATGATTAAAATGAAAAGTAATAAAAAGAATAAATTTTTTTAAAAATAAAAATAAATTATTTTGTTAATAACTTAACAAGCAAGAGAAAAGTCAATTTTATTTTACACATTAGATTAAAGGGTAACCATCTTATGACTAACATCGTAGGATATTAGCACATTCTTTATGCATAATTGACTACCAAATCTATATCTAGGTTCAAGATTATTTTTTGGGTTTTTTCATTTATTTATTTTTAATAAATTATGGTGGTGCCTTCCTAGCTTTATCATTTTTTACCTTTTTTTGCTATCTTGTTGTTACCTTGGCTATGATTGCTTGGCATTGACAATCTTAGCAACTTGGTTCCGTACGTCCATCTGGCAGATTCTCAGTTGAAAGTGGCCAATCTTTAGGAGAATAACACGTAGAACCTACACCATTTCAGATGTCTACTGCCTAAGAACCTAGTTACTTTAATCTCAAACATTAAGATTCCCACAGCTAGAGAGGGGCTAGACTTACTGGTCTTGCTTGGTGATAATTCAAGCTGCTACACTGTAGCCTCTTGTTACAAGTGGTTGTTGTCTCCACCCCCCTCAACACCCCCCGCCCCCGGTGCAACATAACACTCCCTGGAAAAGGATTTGGTAGTTATAGGTCCCTGATAAAATTCAAGTTTTCCTCCGGTAGGTTGGTCACGCAGCTTTTCTGACAAATGCTTGAAGGTTCTATTGTAATATGGCAAGCAACAATGGGTGTAACCACTGTTCTGCAACTATTGAAGTCACCCTCCATATACTCAGACATTACCCCCACTCTAGAGAGCTTTGGACCAGATTGGGGATTTCATCTCGGATTTTACTTACGTGCCCTAAACTTTGCTTTTGGCTTAACACGTTATTATCTTCAGATAATGCCCTAGTCTTAGCAGTTATCAACTGGTGGGCTTGGAAGTGGACGAACTCTTGCATTTTGGGAGAAGAGCGCTGGTCTATCTAGTATATTACGTGCATGGTGCACTTGACCTTGGTAGAGATTAATCGTATGGAATTTATTACCCACCCGCAACTAGTTTTTGAGAGTTGACATTTGCCTATGGATCTTTATATCAAAATTAACGTGGATGGCAGCTGTCCCACATCAACTGGTCTCATAGGCATTAGGGGAGTGATTAGAGACTCAGCCAGGAGGTGGATTTTTGACTTTTCGCAGGGTGTTGATATTGGGGACCATCTCAAGGTAGAAATGTTAACCTTGGAGAAAGGTTTGGATTTTTGCTAGACTTAAGGTTATAGAACGGTAATGGTGGAGACAGACTGAAGAGAATTGGTTGCAAGCCTTGAGGAACAACAAGAGAGTCATTGACTTGCATGCACATAGGGCTCTTGTTATTTGTCTACAAGAACTATTACAACTACAGTGGCATGTAATGTTGTCTTGGATTCCACAAAATGCAAACAAGATCGTAGATTTATTAGTCACTTAGCGTGCTAGATCTCCTCATTGCCTACATTAGTGGATGTTCCCGTCGTCTAAGTTTCTATCGAAGTATCATAAAGATTTAGTCTTTGTGTTTTCGTTGTCGTGTTGCTTTTCTATATTTTCTATATGTACCGGAAAAAAAAAAGTTAGATTAACACACACAAATGGTCTAAATGTTCATCATTTGTAATGCACATCCAAACCAAATTAATTAAACTAGTTCTTAATTCATTTAATTAATGTAGTTAATCACTTGTCTATTTGTGTGTGTGTGTGTGAAATTTGATATACATGATCACGAAAATGATATCACATAAATACGATTGAATCGGTTAAATTTGCATTCTACAAAATATTATTGAAAGTGTAATTTGATTAATTTTAACACCTAATGTCAACGAATCCTGACCCATATATATATATACATATGTGTGTGTGTGTGTGTGTGTGAGTATGTATATATATAGAGAGAGAGAGAGAGAGTTTATGAAAATATTTCTATAAAATTAAATAAATAAAACTCTGCAAATTTCCGTTTTGTTAGAAATATTAATGTGGTTATAATTGTAAGAAACACAAAATAATAAGAACTATCAACACACTAATCTTACTTTATTTTTCGCAATAGGAAAAGGATAGCATAAAAAAAAATTAGAAAGAAAAGGATGTCACCAAAACAACTATTTGGATTCAGAAATTCATCCTATGGTTAGGGGATGCTAGTCTCCTACATAATGCCTATGGATCATTGAATCCTACTTTTGCTACTTGTGGAGTGGTCAGCAACTAATAGGTGTGGGATGTGGTCAAAAATAACTAATATTATTATTAGAATTAACAATTAAATCAAAACAGCTCAATTTTTTATTCTTATTCCAGTAATCAAAACAACTCAGGGACACCAGACCATAGGAAAAAAAAAGATCTCATTCAAATTGGGTAATAATCTTTAAAGTTATAAAGTGCTTCTCTAAGTTCGGTATTTGATAACTAAATTAACCCTTGCCATTCCTTTTACTTCTTTCCTCTTTTCCTCTCTTCTTGCCGTTTCTAACTTCAAGGTGGTCACTACTGCTAAAGGAGAAACTGCTGTTTTGTTGCTGCCACTTGTTCAAGTACGACATTCGTACCTACAAACGGTGGTGGACCCAATGCAAGGCAGAGATGACTCTAGTGAGCAGCAGCATGAAAGGTTGTGGTGGTAATCTGCAAAAATTGTTCGACATTTACGTTAGTATCTATAAGAGGTAAATGAAGTAAGGTCTGAAGTGTACTTGAGAGCATGAGATGTCTTATATGATGGTAAAGTGGCAGGGGAAACTGTAGGTGATTACCCCCAGCCCCAAGCCATGTGGCGATGTTGAAAATGGGCTCAGAACACCACTTGTGTTTCTGTTGCTCCAACAATTTATGATGGTAGTTAGGGCTTAATTGAGTTATTACATACAAAGGTAAGTATTTTTTTAGTTGAATTTATTTATTTATTTTTCACTTACTGTTTTTCATTGAGCTTTAGTTGGATCCATTATTCCTTTTGAACTTTCCCTCCTCGACTGAATCAATAAATGGGCTCATTCCATTCTACTTTTGTTTTTTAGTTTTTGTCAATTGTCCTTAGTTTGAGAATGGACTAGATTGTTCATGGATCCATTTGGGTAGTTACTTATATATCTCAAGTGTCGACCCAGTGTTAAGCATTCTTTTTCACCCTCCTTGTGAACGTAGATTGGGCTTAGTACAATTCCCATCAGAGTTGATTCTAGTTATTGGGCTCCTGTCTTTCTTTCATACAAATCTAACCTAAATAATAATTCCTCTCTTAGTCCATTTAGACGTTTCAATAATTAAAGACCTAGTAATCGTTATTATTTAATTTCACATCCACTTTATTTGTTCACATATTCATTTATTATTAGAGTAAATTATACTTCTTTTCCTCTATAGATATGAATATTACAATGTCCTCCCCTCTTATGTTAAAAAATACACTCACACTTTACTCATTTTGTAAATTTTTCGTTAAAGTTCCATTAGCTTTTGTTAAATAAACTATTACCAAAACATCCTTTACTCTACCACCCCTCAAAAGATGTGAGTAGTGAACCATTTTCCCTCCTTGTGTTAAACTACACACTTTCCTTTCTTAGCAAATGCAAATATATTACACTTTATTAATATATATATATATATATAGCAATTTATCTCTTAAACCTTTATTTATTATTTTAAAAATTATTTTTAATTATTATTTTCACAAAACATATTTTAAAATAAACAAATTAAAAATAATATACATATAAATGAAATAAAATTGAACACAAGATAGTATTGAATTGATGTTATTAATATAGCATTTTTATAAATATTTAAATAAACTGACATTTTTTTATATAGTATTAATTATTATATTTACTGAATATAATATATTTATTGAATTTAATAAATGTAATGCTAATATATCTATATTAAATGTACAATTTTTTATATTTTAATAGACACAATATATAGTTTATCTCTCACCCACACACACTCTCTCACACACACACACACAATTTATCTCAAATTTATTTATTTTTTTACTTTAGCACACACACATATACTTTATCTCATAATTTCTATTTTAATAAATTGTTTTAATATTATAAATTTAATTTATATTTTAAAAATCTTTAACAAGTGAACAATAACTTAATAAATTAATATATTTTAGTATATATTTTAATTAAAAATATATTTTAAAATCTTATAATTAAGTATACTAAATTATATATTTTAACATAAGAGGGGTGAAACATTGTAATATTCACCTATCTTAAGGAAAGAAAGTGTAATTTATTTTATATTTTAACATAAGAAGGGAGTATAGCGTAATACTCGCATCTCTCTAGAGATAAGAGTGTAATTTATTTTAACATGTTAAGTTAAATAGACTAAATTTTTTATTTTAACATAAGAGGAAAGAATAGTATAATAGTCACATCTCTCAAAAGAAGGAAGTATAATTTACTCTTATAATTATATTACAGATTTATAACAATATTGGATCAAAGAAGGCAATCAAATAGAGCATGCTTGGCTATCAAAAATCAAATACGTATTAATCTTAATTTGGGCATGCAAACTCAATCATAAAACAATACTCAATACAAACTAAAAAAATATAAATATCAAATTAAAAAAATTAAGCAAAAGTTATACAAGTACAATATCTGTTACAGATATAAGAACACATGCATATAACAATAGCAAAATTATGAACACATAAATAGTGAGTTTTGGGACTATTTATATCATTTTCATCACACCTAAACGTAGCATTCAATGTCCTTTTATTTTCTCATTAGAAAATAAAAGCTATAGTACTAACAAAAAAATCCCACAATTGATCCCTTGAGTTTGATGCAAATTAGTCAAGAGGAATGCTAATGTTACTATCTCTAACACTCTTTTTCTAACACTTTTTTATTATTGGTTGAAATATATTGAAAATTAAAAATTTAGGTAAGTCTCACTTATAAATCAGGAAAAAAAAACTCATTAAATAAAAAGTGAGATCAGTAAAATTTGTAATTTTCAACAAATTTCAACCAATAGTATAAAGAGTGTTAAAGAGAGTGACATTAGCATTCCTCAAGTAGTCAAATACCATAAATGATGCAAGGGAAGCTACGGTGGCAGCGGCTTTGTCGCAGCAGCGAACATTCAGTCTAGCAAAAGCGGAAAGAGGTCTTCATGGTGGCAGTGAGGGTAGCAACAACTCCAGCAACGACAAATGAAGGTGGCGCCACGGTAATTTTAAACAAAGAGAAACTAAGAGACAAAGCGAGACATAGTAAGGATGAAAGAATGGGTCAAAGAGAGAGTGAGACTTACACACAAAATGTTCGTCGACGTCATAGCTCAGTAGCCAAATGCTATCATAAACATTTAATATTAACATTTTATTATGTCATTGAACCATTGAAGCTAGCGTTGGCCTAACCGATGCTAGCATTATATCTTGCCTAGTTTCAATCAATGCTGCTTCTAAAATAGGGTCAATTTAACCAGTACTATATGTATTTGGTGACTTAATTTCCCCACCACCACACATTTGAAAAAAAAATCAGTCACACTTCCGAAAAAAATTCCCACAATGCCACACTTTTGCATTGTGTTGGAATATTAGATATTGAAATCCTGATTGCGTCCATTGTTCCGTGATGTTTGTTTTCTAAACCAGTTGGAAATTCCGGTTTGCAAAACCCGATTACTATACTGTTTATTTTTCAATAAAAATTGTTTATTTTATTAAGTTGAAAAATAAATTTAATTAATTTGTTGATTTTAAGTGTTAATTGTGTTCTAATTGTTAAAAAAAAAATCCACTTTGTAATTATAAAAATACAATGTTATTAATTCCAATTGACGTTATAAAAAATTAATCAAATTATTAAATAATTAAGGTAATTAATTCATATCAATAAATCGAAAAAGCTAACAATTGTGACAAAAATAAATTTAATTAATTTAACAAATTACAAAATAACTAGAACCAATTAATCTCATAAGTGATGTCTAGTCCCACACAATGGTGATTGTCGATTTCTTGGAGGGTTTTGATAGGGTCACCCATGTTGTTGTATTTGTTGTTGTTCATCATCAACATTTGTTGATCTTGCACTACCTCCTTGTCTAAATTTAAATTTATGTTTGGTGAAGGCAATGACTGATAATGTGTAAAATTGTTGATGTATGAGGAAGAAGAATTGTCAGCCTCATGTTGGTGAAATGATGAAACGCTAGATGAATTCCTGTTTGGCAGATAAGCATGGGCTGACACTGGCGTTTGAAGGTCTACACCTAACAAATTACTCACAAAGTCTTTTAAGTTGTAGGCAAAAGAGTGTTGACGATCATCAAAACTTTGATCAACCTATTGTTGTAATGGAGTGAATGCAAATGAATGACATGATGGTTCTAGGTCTTCATGTTGCATGGTGTCGGCAATGGGGGGCTCAGTTGTCGAGGTGTATTCCTTCAGCATGCTCATTGTTGTGTTGGCATTTGTTGGGCTAGTTTAGGTGTATTCTTCCTCATGTCATGTCTACTTGTGCACTAATTCGAGTAGACTACATGTCATACATGCATTCAGTGTATAGCTTGGAAAGTGTGTTGAATATGTACAACACTAATTTTGGGGCATTCCACCACCAACATTATTGGCCACAATATGAACAAAAGGAGGTCTTCCATAACAAAGATGCAAAGAGTAAAGAAGGGTTGTCCTTAATCAACATGCATTCGCACGGAGATGTACCTTAGGAAAAAGGATCAATTGAAGAAGTGTGGTTTATGTAGAAACCATGGTCATTCAAGAAAAAATTGTCCTTACCGTGACCAAAGTCCAAGGCAACCGAAATAAATTAATTACATTAATTTTTTAATCACAATTGTTTTTAATTATTTCAATTAATAATAATTTTAAATTTATTTTATTTTTTGAAGATTATGTTTGAATTTATTGGTTTGAATTAATTACCTTAATTATTTAATAATTTGATTAAATTTTTTAATAATGTAAATTGAAATTAATAACATTGTATTTTTTATAATTACAAAGTGGATTTTGTTAACAATTAGAACACAATTAACACTTAAAATCAACAAATTAATTTATTTATTTTTCAACTAATACAAACAAGCAATTTGTTATTCTTTAAAAAAAAAATAGTATAGAGATCAGGTTTTGTAAATCGAATTTTCAACTGGTTTAGAAAACAAACATTGCGGAACAATGGAGACAAATCGAGATTCCAATACCTGATATTCCAACACAATGCAAAAATGTGGCATTGTGGGAATGTTTTTCGAAAGTGTGGCAATTACGGATTTTTTTTTTTTTCAAATGTGTGGCAGTGGGGGAATTAAATCGTATTTTGTATTAAAAATTTTTAAAAAGTGGTTTCAAAAAGTTGTGTTCCCATGTGTCAAGACTGACACTAAGGGGCGTTTAGTAGGAAAAAAGTTTCTAGTTTTTCGAGAATCTTAGATTTAGAATATTCGTTTCTCATATTTGGTATTTATTTTTAGAAAAAATATTTTCAAGAAATATTGTTTCTCAAGAATTATTTTTATCTTACTTTTCCACAAAAATATTTCTAAGCGGAAGGTTGGGAATCTAACTTTCTGACTAAGAGGAAAAGTTTTAATTGTATAAAAGATCAAATCTAACTTTTTTAGAAAACGTTTGAAAATATTTTTAAGAATATTTATAACTAACCAAATAGATTTTCACTATTTTTAGGAAACATGATTCCAAGTATATAAAAAACTTCCTCTATACCAAAAGTCCTCCTAAGTGTTGGACTCTATTTTACCAAATTCTTGTAACATTGAAATATATATAACGATGATAAGAATGAAAGCCTTATATATGAATTTCGTCGATTCTTACTTGTTACAAATTTATTGAAAAAAGATTTTTAATTATTTATTCTCCTACCTGTACAGTTATTTAGCACTCCTTATATGAAATGAAACAACATATATTCCTAGTGATCTTATCTTGTTTGGTGTACACATCAAATTTTTACGACAGCTACTCAAATCTACGCTTTCCTATCCTAAAAATTCCTGGTAATCATGTAATACTCCTTTGCAAACATTAATTCATGGAAAGAAGGGAAAATACAATACAAAATAACACAGGAAGCTATACTTAGTTATGATCATTGATCAGACTTCAAATTGGGAAAAGGTGAGGGCATTTTAAATACGGAGTAAAGCGATGCTTGGGACTGGGCGATCAATTTCTCTCCCATGTCTTGAAGCAACTCTCCGTAAGTTAACAACATGGCTCCATTTTGAGCCATATGCTTAGCCCTTTCTACCTCATCTTCATCGGTTGAACTTGGATTCATCCTCTTGATCTTCAGAACATACTCTCCATCGCCCACGATCTCAAGGTCAACGTTGACCGCAATATCACCATCTAACAATTGTTCTTCCCCACTCTTTTTGGGAAGTTTATAAGATAATTTATCTGCATCCATATTCCTCTCACCTGCACACAACACAAAGCAATTAATTAACCATTCAAAAAGTAAAGTTATATTATTCATACAGATATTTTCTATCATAGTATTTTACACTTCATCTTTTTTTCTCTTTATATCACATATTTTATTTTAATGCTTCTCTTCTGTGTTTTTATATCATTTAATTATAAAAAAGTTATACAAAAATATTTTTGAACAAAGTATTTCCTAAAAATGGTTTAATATGGTTTTAGTTTCTATAAATATGACTAATTTTAATCCTTCAAAAAAAAAATTGTTGATTTTAATTCTTATAAATTTTTTAAAGTTTGAAAATGGTTCCTATTATTATTACTTGCTGATACTGTGATATAAATCTAAACATGTTATGTCACATGACATCTCAGAGTAATCTTTAACATGATATGTTTAAATACATATTATATCATCAGTAGATGATAATAGAAATTATTTTAAAAAATTAAAATTTACAAAAATTAAAACTTATTTTTTAAAATATCTCAGATCAAAATTAGTCATATTTAAAGAAACTAAAATCATATTTAATTCTAATACACATATAATTTGCAAGTTAACAAAAAATTCAAGAATCACAGAATTACCCTCGTCCTTAATTTGTGTTTTGCTGTCAAGTTCGATGGAATAGCTATCTGGCTGTGTTTCCAGATTTTGCCCTGTTTCAGTTGAATCCCTGCCGAAGAGTGCGTTGCTGAATAGGTTATCCAAATAGTTTTTGATCGCGTCTTGACCTTCTTTCTGTATATGGCTTGGAATTGTCAGCTTATGTTCTTCCCCAGGCTTTTGGGGCAGTTTATAAGCTGATTTATCTGTATCCATATTCCTCTCACCTACATACACACAGCATAAACAAAGCAATTAACCATTTAAAAGTAAAGTTCTATTATTCATACACACATCTTTATCATACTATTTTATAGATAATTTTTTCTTATATATACTTTAGTTATATCACATTTTAACACTTCTCTATTCTCTCTTTTTTATATCCTTTACTTATAAAAAGGTTAGAATTTAATTTCTATTTACTGTTAATATAAAAATTGTTACACTGTTAACTAATTAGAATCATCACACACACACACATATATATATATAAATTAATTATTACAAAAAGTCAATAATTTAATCTATGATTTGATCATGGTGTAAATAACTTTTACATTTGGTAGTAAGTTCTAATTAAATTTAAAAAGTTATATTAAATGATTAAATAGTGCATGCACGAGATTTTATATTGTCATCTAATCACAAACTGCAATATATAGTAATTACATTAAAAATCATTCTTATCATGATTTTTTATTGATTGACGGTACTGTATGGAAATTAAATTCATACAAAAATATTTTAGCAATAAAATTTCTCTTAAAAAATTTAAGACACCGTGTCTATAGAATTTGCAATTTAACAAAAAAATTCAAGAATTACAGATTTACCCTCGTCCTTAGTTTGTGTTTTGCTGTCAGGTTCGACGGCATGGCTATCTGGATGTGTTTCCTGGTTTTGCCCTGTTTCAGTTGAATCACTGCCGAGCAGCGCGTTGCTGAATAGGTTATCCAAATAGTCTCTGATCGCGTCTTGCCCTTCTTTTTGTATATGGCTCGGAATTGTCAATCCCTGAGAACATTTGGGTTCGCAGTTACCAACCACGTTCAGCCCATCCACCGTGGCATTTTCACAATCCAACTCGCAGTGCTCAATCTGGTTCAACAAATTGGAGCAGGCAAAAGTGGCACACAAGAGCGACACGGAGAGAGAGAGTGACCAGAGAGAAAGAGGGGAGGGAGAGAGGGAGATCCGAGACGGTGAAATCGTTGACCGCGTCATCTTCCTCTTGATGAAGAGCTGCAGTTGATTTGTCCTGCTTTTGGGAGAGGAAGAGTCGTATTTATTAGCAGTTTGAAAATGAAGAGGAGGGGACAGAGGAAAAGGCAAAAGTCTACGATGTTGCAAGAAAATCTTTTTAAATTACACAACTCAACTGCCCCAGTTAGAAAACAATAATTTAATTAGAATTCACTTATAGTATAAAGATATTTTATATTGGGTTTAATTATTTTTTTGTCTTTATAATTGTGCTAACTTTATTTTTTGGTCTTTATAGTTGAAAATAATCTCTTTTAATCTTTATACATGCATATTCGATATCGGTTTTATTCTACCGTTTTAAACCACCATAAATTGAATAAAAAATGCCAAAAAGTGTTAATTTGTGATAATTTTTCACCGCCAATTTTCATTTTGTGATGGTTTTCTTTCACATACTTAAGACACACTTGACGGCAAGAACCAAACCGACATCGAAAATGTATGTATAGGGACTAAAAGGGATTATTTTCAACTATAAGAACTAAAAGGTAAAATTCGCGCAACTATAGGGACCAAAAAGGTAATTAAACATTTATATTGTTATGTAATTAAAAATTACTTATATATAATAAGATTACTAATTGTTGTAATAATTATTTTAAAAATTGTATTTAAAATTTAATTATTAACATTAATTAACAATATATAAAAGTTAAACTCTTAAAAAATAGAGAAAATAGGTTATGCACTAACATTGTAAATTAGTTTTACACTGTCATCCAATTACAAACTACCATTGATTGTAAGTTTGTTGACTTTTATACTAAATATTTTAAAAGTCATATTAATGGTGATTTCTAATTGGTTGATAATATAAAACTTTTTACACTAACAGTACATTACCATTAAACTCTAAAAAATATACAAGGATAACTACAACAAATTCAGTTTTAGAAATCAAATTTCTTAAATGAAATTTATCTCGATTCAATTTCTTTAGTTTCATTTTAATTAAAATTAAAAGTAAGCTTATAATGAAATAATTTGTTCAAGTATTTTTATTAGAGGGTGTTGAGTATTTCATTTGGCTTAACTAATAATTCTTGCCCAATAAAAGACAAAAAAATATCAACATTGCATATCTAACCATTAGAGTCAACCTAGTAGTGAGCAATTTTGAGTAGTTTGCATAAGGTTTTAAGTTCTAATACACAAAAAGAAATATAATTCTACAATAGTTTTCATTGTCATTAGTTTCAAATGCAAAGTTAACATTTTTAATTTATGAATTAAAGTTGTAAATCGAGTAATGCAAAAGAAACTCAACAGGTTAATTGATAAACAATGAGTGTTGAGGGATGTGTAATTTACCTTAACATTATTGTTTAATAAATTTTAAATACGTGCTTATTACAAGAATCATTAGTTAAAATACAGGCTTAATTGTATTTGCAGTTGGTTCTTCCAATTTTTTTTATTTACAAATTTGATCTCAATATTATAATTGTATAATTTTAGTTTATCTGTTAACATAACATTCAATATTTAACAAAAATATTGACATAACATTCTATTACATGTCACGTCAACATATTCATGGTGACATGTGCTAACATGGTAGTTATGGATTAAACTAGCAAAAAAAAAAAAAAAAAAGGAACCAAAATCAAGAAGTGACAATAGTAAAGCGAACAAAAATATAATTAAACTTCAAACATATTTAAAAACTTATAATAATGCTATTGAATGGTAAATGATTCAACTTTAGGACACAATTTAAAAAAATAATATTTAGTTACATAACATACTATGTAAAATATTTTAGTGGAGTTTAAATCATTAATTCAATAAGAGAATAAAATAAGAGAAAACAGGCCACGCACTAATAGTGTAAAGTAGTTTGACACTGTCATCCAATCACAAACCACCATTTATTTTAAGTTTGTTAACTTTTATAATAAGAGAAAAAAGGTCATACACTGACAGTGTAAAACAGTTTTATACTGTCATCCAATCACAAACTATTATGTATAGTAAATTTGTTGACTTTTACAATAATAGCCTCAAAAGTCATACCAACGGTGAATTCCAATTGGTTGACAGTGTAAAACTTTTTATACTGACAGTACATGACTATTAAACCCTTATAATAAATACTTTAAAAGTCATATCAATGGTGATTTCTGATTGGTTGATAGTGTAAATTTTTTTACACTGACAGTGTATGACCATTTAACTCATAAAATAAAGAAGTTGGTAATCATGTTCTTTTTTGTTCTTATGCACCAACAAAAAGGATAGAAATAAAAAAAAATGAAAATATTAACTACTATTTTTTAAGTTTAGGTGAAGGAGGGGGTTATTCATTTCAAGATAAGAATATATGGCAAACCTTGTGAAAAATGTAAAATGATATAAATTCTTTCTTGAGATAATTTTATTTTTTAATTTCATTCAAATATCTTCTATATGAAATAATCATGTTTAAAGTATGATTAGATACTAAATGTAAATATTTTTCTTATAAGAAATTTTTTGACACAAATTACGATAATTAAGAATTGAATTGAAAACTTTTTTCAATATAGAAAAATGCTAATAATATATATTTTTTATTTTATTAGGTCAAAATAATATGAGTTTCTGTTTAATATATGAGTTTTATTCTCAAACTAATGCAAGGTCAGGGTCTTTCACAGGCAATATTTCTCTATCTGGGAGTAACAACATTGTGACTTTACTTCAAGTTGAGGTGTGATCCTTTTTTCATGATCTCATCTTAAAAGTCTTATTTGTAAGTGCTGATCTGGGTTGATTCAACATTTTGGATCGATGTGACTTGATTTTTTAAAATAAGTTAATTGTGTGACATGATTTTTACGTTATATTGAGCCAATTTGTTACATATTAAAAAAATGATTCTAATGCAAAATAATCCTATTTGGATAAGTTTTTCCATTAACACTTATAAAAGAAGAAAATAACAAAAAAAAATGAAATAAATTTTTCCTATAAACTAAAATTAACTTGTGCACAAGTTAAAATCAACTTTTTAGAGTTGTTAATATTAGCTTATCCAATTTTTTTAAAAAAAATTTATGCATAAACTAATTTTAGCTTATAGAAAAAGTTTATTTTATTTTTATTTTTTATTTTCTTTTTCTATAAGCACTTATGAAAAAACTTATCTACATAAGATCATAATCTAGTAATTATTTTTTAGAGATATAAAAAAAAGAGCAAAAACTAAATTATATTTATTTACAATCATCAGAATTACTTCTTCTAAAAGAAGGAACTAATTTTATGAAAATCTATTCAAAATAGCTTATTAGCAATAAATTAACATCAACCTTTCCACTTTTGTATTATTGTTTTTCTTTGAATTTAGTCAATGCGTATATACTTTTGGGATAACGACAATAGGTTAGATAAGAGAATCAGTTTACATATCCATAATACGTGGCAAAAGTTGTAAAGAAGTTTCAAATTGGAAATTGAAAAGGTTTTGTAATATCAGAAGTTGGAACACGTAGGAAAATATTTATGAACACATAAGATATAAAAAAAAAATCTTAAAATAACATCATACAAGAAGAGAAAAGAAAAGAAATACTAGCAATGCATTCTCTAATACTCTCTTTTAAATATATTTTTTTCTATTAATAAATAAAATTAATGTCATATACCTATTAAATATGTGAGTCTCATTTTTAATTTCATGAATTTCATTCTCAAATTAGTGAAACCTATATAAACTTTAATTAAAAAAAAGTGTGTTGAAAAATCTAAAAAAATGCTAATAACACTCGTGTAGAGAAGAATTGACTTGGTATAAAGTATAGCGAGAAATGAATAATATAATGACCGGACACAAGCAGTTGAATGTGTCAAATTAGGTAGAACTAAGTTAGTTGTCAAAAACAAAAATTAGGTAGAACTAAGTTGACACAATCCCTGAACTTACAATTAAAATGTGTCTTTAAATTAATTTTAATATATATTTTATATTGAAATATATATACAGTGAGAGGAATTGAGTATGAAGGTGAAATAAATAATTATATGTGTTGTTTAGGTTTAATTTATTTCGAAAAAATGATTTTTATTAACATTTTAAAAAAACTTTAAAAATCAGTATTTTCTTATACAAAAAAGTAATTTACCAAATATGTACTAAATTATCATATATTGAACTTATTAATTCATCAACTAATGTTTAAGTTTATTTTTGTTTGATAAATTTTTAAATAAAACAATTTCTTTGAGTCATCGGGTACATAGTCTATCAAGCATTAAAAGCAAACGACTCATTCGTTTTCAACTTGGGAAGGTTAAAACAACGAATTCAAATTTTTAATGAGTCAATTTCATCCCAAGTTGCGGTTACAAGAAGCAATTAATTAAATAATAATGGCAGGTTGTTTACAAATAATTCACATTAGCGCTCAAACTAATATTACCTAACAACCAGCATATCATTGATCAGAGTGGTATTGGACTCGAATCTTTTAAGTAAAGTCTTAGGTTCGAACCTTACAGATAAAAAAAGGTAGTTGGGAGAAAAGACCCATTGAAGGTGGCCAACCAAGTTCTCTAACAGAAATTAGTTATTGACAAAGTTGGTAAATAATGTTACATTATAATTACCAAAGGTGACATGAGAGTTGTTCTAGTTGAACAAGTAACGTCAGTTTCACAAGCGTACATTGATCGGAGCTTAAACGGTTTCAGATTACTTTTAGAATGGCAATGGAGGGATCAACGAAAGTGGTAAGTGCTTTGACGCTTAAGTGATTAATAATTAAAACAGAATTTTAGTAGTGAAGTAGAGAAAACATACCCAAGAGATGTGCTTGCTCTAGGTGATATACAAATGAGATAGGTAGAGGAGTGATAGGAAGTTTGGTTTGTCCATTAGCAACCTCTATATATTGTTTTCTGAGTTTTTGGACACAAAAGGGTTGTTCAAACTCTATCAAAAAATAACTCCAAAAGTTATGGCAAAAACTTCATTTTTGAAGGAGTGTCAATCGTCTGTCATATAGGTTAGCAAACTGACTTATGCCCTGTATGGCAAATCTCGGTCATCCGATGTGCAAAGACAAGGGAAGGTGTGCTCATGATGGATTGGTTGGATCGTTGGGCCTCTGTGACACCCAATCACATTGACTTCTAACATAATATTTATTTTATTTTATTTTTAATTAATTGATTTTATGTAATTAGAAATAGTTTGTACTTTAATAAAAACTCAAGGTAAAGATTTTCCTTTTATTTAAACTTGGTTAAAATAAAAACACTTATTTGATTAAATAATTAGTAACGTATTAATAAAATAATAAAATGACACATATTCATGATATTACATACATCATGCATTCAAATATCATACATCTATAATACGTCTACATCACTGTTATTCAGAAATATATACATATCAAAAGATACTAACTACCCTTTTTATATATACAAGCAAAATAACAATAGCCTATGGTAGAGTAGTTTGTCTACACTAATCCTATCCCGTCTTAAAATTAGCAAAACATAATGTAGATCTTCAATAGCTATTGAGAATCCTCAAAGTAGTCATCCTCTATCTTCTCATAGCTAGAATCATCATCACTTTCATCAGTATCTTCATCATGCTCATAATGTAATTATCCACCAAATAGAGGTTGCCCAAGCTCACTAGAAGGTAATGAAAGTGAAGCTGGTGCAACTTTACGATATGCAGGTGATGGAGTCGTAGTCAAAAGCATTGATGTAGTAAAACTAGTTGTGTGCATCCAATGTCAGGAATTACAGATAAAAAGTTAAAAGTAATGTATCCTTGGAAATTGTCTTCCCTAGAGAACTCATTATCTTCACACTAGTCTAACAAACTATATCGTGGGTGAAGCCTTCCCATTGTTGGGAAGTGTGTCATCTGCTAATATCGTACCACTAACACTTATAGAAGAAAAGAGGAATGAGGTGATTTAATCTCTAAATCACTTTCACAAAAGGTTCGTAGGATTAACCTACAAAATCAAACACAGATAAATACATTAACACAACTTAAGTAAAAATGAAACCTAGTGTTTGACCTAAGTTATTCTAGATTTACCCAAGACTCGTACAATTCATATGGATCCATACTCCCGCTGATAAGCAACATCAAACATCATTAATCTTGGGAAGTGATTGGGAGCTCGTAGCTGCCTCATCATGGTACTATTATCGTCATCATCGTTATTCTCGAGAAATGAGCTCTCACAACTCTCTAGGGGTACACACTACACCAATCCTGGTGATGTTCAATAGTTGTCAAGGTTATTGAGTTAGTTTGCGTGATTTTCCCAACTCTAGGTTGCAAGGCCTAATTATTGGGATTTCACAACTCAATACCTTTATACTAAAGACCATCCATAGTTCTTGCTTACATCCTGTAGTGTACCAAATTGTAACTTCCCATCTTTGGAACATATGCCTCACTACATGGTCCATCATCATCAACTCATCACATGCCACACTGCATGTCAGACTCAACAACACTTTACACAACATCTCTTTGGAACACCCGATAGAGGTATCTTTGTAACTCAATACTTATCCATTAATAATCTTTTTAGAGATATTGTCTCAAACCAATATCTCAACTACCAACGGAGGTTGGGTTTAGAGAAGGGGCTAGTTTCTCATAACGTGACGAACCAAGTTTTGAATCCTTGCTAGGAGAGGTACTCATATATTTAGTGCCCTAAGTATATTCAACATACATAAGCATAAACAATCCAAAAATTCATAATATTTGCAATAGATTTCAATAATAATTATAAAACAAACCATATAATGATATAAGAACAAGAGACCATCACATATTCATCATATACAAGTAAACTAACCACAAAATTAATATTTAGACAATATATACACAATAAACAAAAGAAATGTAATTTAAAGGAGATTTGGGGACCAAATCTCTCCTACAACCCTTTGTTAAGCAATAATCATGACATTAATCACACCCTCCCCCCTTATCTTGATTAAGAAGAGGATAAGAAGGAGAAGGTGAGAAACAAGCTTCTTGATCTATCAAGAACAAGCCAAAGTGATGAGAAATGGAAGCTTTGTGATTTTTCTTCAGAAATCTAAGGTTTCTTTGATGTTTTGATGATTGAAAATCAAAGAAATGGAAGGATGTGTGTGTGTGATTTTCGTGCAACAAGAGGGAGTGAGAGAGAATGAGAGTTTGTGATATTTTTAGAAGCTTTTAATGTAATCTTATCCTTTTAATAAAGTTATGGTTAAGAAATTTTATGTAACACTGTGTTTTCCTAATGTGTGATTTAAAAAGTGATTAAAATTAATTACAAGAGAAATTTTAAATTTAGTTTAATTGATAAAATTTAATTAAAACACTTTTATATGATTTTATGTGACAATTTCCGAACAGATTCTAATTAAACTAGAATTTTAATTGTACACTGTCAGTGTAAAATTACACCGTATAAATGAACAAACAATTAGATATTTATCATGAGTCAATCTTAATGTGTCATTAACACATTTTCGTAAATAATTAACACCTATTTCAAGATAAATTACTTTTAATTTACCAATTTTGGTTAAACCATATCTCCCAATTTTAGTAAATCACTTTAATCGATTTTATTAACAAAATTTGAAAACAAAATACCCAACTTTGGGCATTGCTTATTCGGCTCTTCCTACACCCCTATTAACTGGAAGCTAATTGAGTTTCCACCTAGTAAACCACACACACACACACACACAAAATGAACCCCCCCTGAATTTGCACGTTAGTTTCTTTTAAACCCCCCCTGGATATGTTTTTAAGCAACAAAACGTAAAAAAAATAAAATATACCCCATTACCTGTTGTTTATTTTCAATATATGCACCAACCAATACATTAAACAAATAAGCCTTATTACCTAGTAGATTTAAGACTCCCCCTACATTGTCTTTAAATTACAATGTAACATAGGAGAAAAAAAGGTAGGGGGGGACTTTACCTTTCAATAGCTACAGACGTGAGTGTAGGAGAGAAGAAAAATCAAGTTTTAATCCTTGCTAGCTACGTGGAAATTGTGAAGCCCTCCCTCCTCCATCTTTGAGTTTCTTCCTTCCCTTTAAGCCTTATAGCTCTTCCAAGTTGTAAGGAAGCTTATAACTTCTCTTGATTTTTTCTTTCTTGAAATCTTTTATATGTTAACATGAAAATGATGAACTAAGTGATATATTTTTTTTAATGTATAGGTTGTTTGTTGGATGAGAAGTATTTACTATGGTTCAAATGTTGTTGAGAAGTTGTTCATCTTTCACTAAGATCTTGTTATATTGAGTTATTTTCTTGTTTATATAGCTGCTGTTTGGAATGATAAAAATATGGCTTTACATGATTTTATTACATTAAATGAATATGAGTTGATGGAGTAATTTTATATTTATAGAAATTTTATTTGGACATGTTCTGAAAACTCATGCTATCTAAAATTTTGAGCTGCCTGGTTATGAATCTGCTTTAACAAGATTCTTTTTATTTTATTTTATTTGCTGCACCTAGAAGTTTAGGGACAAAAATTTTGTTGTTAAGATCTAGCAAAGCCACCTAGTACCAAAACCTCAAAATCATTAGTCATAAAGTCCTGGAAGAAAAAGAAAAAGAATTAGAATTATGTAGAATCCCTTTGCTAGGAGTGTAACAATGTGAAATATAATCACTGTTTTAGGACTAAATAATTTGAAATTTAATTAATTAGCATAAAGGTTAAAGATTTATTATTGAAGTTTAATTCTTTTTGTTAAATAAAGAACCTTAATGTGCTGAATTTTTTTTGAGAGCTTTATGGTTTAGGAGTTAGTAATTGAACCATGTAGGTGTAGATGAATTTTGGGTGAACCACAGAAAAGAGAGAGAGAGAGAGAGAGAGAGAGAGAGAACGTGAGGAATGAATGAGATTAGGATAGTTTTTGAGATAAATGGGAATGAATTGGTTTTAGAAAAAAAAACTTAAATTCCAAAATTTAGATTCAATATTGCAATTTTTTAAATTAAATTAGTTGAGAAATAATTATTAGACTTTTATCTATGATTTTAGTAAGTATGGAGAAAAATATATTTATATGACACTTCTTTAAAAAATATAGAATTAAGGAAAAAATTAAATTAATAACTTTTCACTTTGAAGAAAAAATTATTTCCTCATTAGAGAATAGTCTTTTGATGAACTAAAATATTACATTTCAGATTTTTATATATTACGAGTTTTTTATGATTTTTTCCCAATTCTAATAAGTATAATTCTCTTGTATAAAATGTAGATTGTTTCAAATAAAATCCCTTTTAGCTTCCCTATTATTGTCAATATTAATCATTAAGTTATTAGAAGGGATTAATAAAACATAAAAGAATTGAAAAGTGGAACTCTAAAGTCCAAGTTCATAAAATTTAATAATATGCGTTATCCATTAATTAATGAATAATGAAAATTAGTTGTGAAGAATAGGGTGTGCCTCTTGACCTTATGTGGAGTTTTTTTTTTTTTTTTTTTTTATTGTTGTTGATATATGTATGTATGTGTATAGGTCTTATTTGGATGGTATTGCGAGTAGGCACGTAAGTTGGGAGTTGGTGTATAGCTCTCAATATAGTGCTGGGAGAAAGAGTGGGGTAGTTGTCGATGGACCTTGAGGATAGGTGGACGGGCGAATCTCACATTGAGGTTAAGGCTATCGCAAACCTTGTCTCGTGGTAAGCCACTACCTATATACATCTATCCTGACACAACCACTATCGACTTTCGCAGGACCAGTTTATGTGCTCCCTCAATAGTTGTGTCTTGAAGGAATCCGTGCAATCCATGTGGCTCAAGTGCTATGTTAAGAGATGTTTCCATGATGATCACTTGAGTTTTTGAAAAGTCTCCATGGAGTAGTGTCCGTATCAATTGTATAAATTATGTTGTACTATGTTTACATACGTTTATTTAAAATGTCATAATCTTTTTTGATATCAATGTTCTCTCCTTTTTGAAAATACTTGTATTAGTTAGAATTATGTATCTACCTTTATTATAAGCTCACCCTTGCACCATTTGCACGTACAATTCGTGCTTGTGATGATCTCGAACGTCGTGTTCATGGGAGCAGATACCGAGACGACCTAAGATGTCGAGACCACCGTCAATGATCTGGAACCACGTTCATGTCAGTCCTTATTGCATTGACTTCTGTGAGATTGCCATGGGAGACTGTGAAGCTTGGAGTATTGACCACGAGCTTCAAAGTGTCTACTATAAGGGAGAGCTTACGCTTTCCTATGCTTCTATGAGGATTGCTGTGTTTTCTGTGACCATGTATACATCGCTTGAGTTTTGGTTACCCATCAGGGAGATGTGGGGGGAGCCTATTCCTACCACCTAACCTTGTATGAGAGCTGAGTATTTGTTGCTTGTTTGCTTAGGGACCTCGTCCCCGCTAGAGCTAAGGAGCCACCTGCTAATGCTCCACCTGTCATTCCTCCTTCTAAGATGTAGTGTTTAGTGGTACGACCTACTTCTTTTGTTGATTGGTACATTGATGTATGTGCACACACACACACTATCTTTTGAGATGCCTTGAAGATGATGTAGGTTTGTAAGTGCTATAAGGCACAAATATTTACACTTGATACTTTGTGATGTATGCATGGGTTATTTTAGTATGTTGGATAATCATTTTATGTTTTATACAATAGAGTTTTTGAAAGAAAAAAAACATTGTATGTCTTGCCTCAAAAAAAAAAAAACTCACACTTTATTTCATAAATAAATTAATCAAAAGTTTTTGCCTAGAATTAAATCTTCTGCATCGCATTAATTATTTACTTAACCATGTAGTAACAGTGGGTTGTTACATTTTACAAAAACCAATTTGATTTAATTAGAGTTATTATTTCTTTAAGGATGAAATTGTGGCTGGAAAATGTGCATTGCTGGCCAAAATATTTGCCACACCTTCACTTAGATATTTTCAAGATTTTTATCATTATTTAATCATTTATTACATAATTAAGTAAATGAATTTAATTCAAAATGATTCATGTTTATCCAAAGTTGACTAAACACTTGATAATGGTATTGGATATGTGGATAGTACCTAGACCACGAAAATATAAAAAATATTTTTTATAAATTTTTATTTCATTATTCAGTCATTTAAATGCATTTTTGTAGCAAAAATTACAAAAATAAATCATTTTAATTAAAGAAAATCCGAAAAGATCAAAATAGTTTATAAAATAATATTTTGTATAAAAATATCACTTAAATAATTTTTCTAAAATTTTTCAATATAAAAAAAACACTAGTTTGGCTTTTATAGTTAATTAGGGACATTTTGGATATTTTACACAAGAATTTCAAAAACTTTTAAAAAAAATTCCAAAATTCTATTTTATTATTTAAAACATTATTTTAATTTAAAAATAATTTTTTTATCATCATTTTAATCATCTTACAAATTTATAACATAATTTGTTTTATTTATTAGTTTTAGGGACGAATGGTCATTTTACTATTATTAAAGCTCCAGTCTGGAAAAATTATTACAAATCACAATTGAATAGTACTCAATATTCTGAACACAATAGTGGAGATCAAAATTTTGAGATTATCATTTATTTGTCCAGAAATAAATACAGAGGAAAATAGAAAAACACACAAGAAAAAAAAAATGAGGGTGTTACAACCTTTATTAGGCTAGAGGCCAACAGTTGCCCCTAGATAGTGCTTCATGCCAACCTAGCACCAACTTGAGTCATAACCAGTTTAGTTGTCCATTTATCTACCATGCGAGTTGAGTCATCCTTGTTGGGCCTAGTCTAACAAAAGTCTCCACACTATGTGTCCTTCAATTAGCGGGTATGTGACTATTCAATTTCAAAAACTTTTCCTATAACTAGCCTATTAACCATTGTAGTTCCTCTTTTCTATTCTATTTCTTCATTATTTAATTCTTTTGAGTGTGTGAGTTCATCTCCTTTTACTCTTATACCCTAAGCTTCATCCTTTTCAAGTTTCCTTTTTTGTTTCCCTGCTCCCAACTCTTTCTAAGTATTCATTCTTTGCCTTTATTCTTTCATTTTTGCTTTGCACTTTATTTCCTCATTGTTTGTTTTTCCTTTTTGACATTTGTATTCTTTTTCTCTAATTGTTGGTTCCATTGGTCCAATTCTTATTCTGGGGAAGGGATTGTTGTTCATGATGACCCCTTTCCCCTTAATACAAGGTCCTCTACACGCAAAGGCAATTTTTCGCTGAGAGTTTGTTCTAGTCCACCATAGCGAAAAGCTCATGGAATGGCTTCAGTGATTTTTGTAACACCAACTATAATAAGACAAGCGCTTGTTTAATTTAATTTTTCCTTAATCCGTTTACTAGAAACGTCAGCTAGGCTTAAAACTTTACCACACTATTTTTTTTTTTGCAATTATGGAATAAATAAAGAGACATTATATAAAGAACCATAATCATGAAATAAACATCGTCATATATATATGCGTCAAGCCTTTGTACAAGGTCAGATGTCAAGTACATACATGGGAAATACATCAAAAAAAAGCCTAGATATCCGCTCATAGCTATACAACAAAAAATCTATGTTAGAGCAGTATAAACCTATACTAGGCCACCCCATCCTGTAGGATATACCAAAAAAAAAGGACAAGTAGAATCGTCGTCATTGCGAGTCCTTGGAGTCCATCATATTGGTGTCCTCTTAGTCCACCATATCCTCGTCCTCGTCATTAGAAGGTACATGACCATTGGCCAATTGCCCGAGGCCATCAAAGCTACTGATGCTACTACCCTTAGAAGAAAAAGAGATCTATTCATAGTTCTCACCAAGATGATAAGAGGGATCGGATGAAGACTTGGTGGTGTTAGGGTAAGGTGGAATCTCGACTGGTGGCTCATAGTACTAAAGATATGGTGCAAGGATCGCCATGATGCTGATGTCTAGAACAACATCCATCTGTGAAAATGGAGTGTCATCCATCTCAACATCTACAAGCAATGGTGGAAGGGCCTATGGTCCTTTGACATAGTTGTGAGGAGCGGTCGTAGATAGGGTTATAGATAGTGTAAGCAATTGCATAGGTAAAAAAACGTCTAGGATGGGGGGACATAAACATGAAGGTCACCCATCTCGAATAGATCGAATACTGAGTACTTGGGTCATAAACCCAAATCCCCAGTGGGCAGTATGATATGTGGATGTTCCTTATCCCGTGGAAGAAGTCCATATACTTGTACCACAATCTTATATAAAAAGAAGCAGAAAGAAATGAGTGAGGTTTTTATAAAAGCCTCTTTCATTTCTTAATAGGCTACAAACATCAAATTAAACAATCAATCAAGGAAATCTTAAGGTTTGACCTATGTTATTGTCGCTCGTATACAGACTTTTACTCGACGTATGGATCCATACCTATCTATAAAGATTCACTTTAACCATTAGGAATTACTGGGAAGCGATTGTGAGTTCGTATAATCCCTCATAAGGTACAAACATCCATGTCATAATCATCATCCTCGAGGAAAAGGCCACACACCCATCAAAGATATACACTCCACCAACCATGGTGGTGCTGAGTAGGCGTTAGGGTTACCAAGTTAGTTTACGTGATTTATCTTGGCTCAAGGTGGTAACCTAACCATTGGGATGTTCACAACTCAGTACCTTTACCCTCAAGACCCGAACAATGGTCCCTGCCTTTCATCCCATAGTGTACCAAATTGTGACTTTTCAGACACAGGCACTCATGCTTTTCAGTATGGTCCTAACTCAATCGGGATTTTCCTATAACTTTGTTTTCTAAGTTTCAAGGTAAACTCTCTGGATAATCCAACAGAGTCTTAGAGTCCCTCATTGACAGAGATTTCATTTATCCATCACATTCATTTAAAACTTAGACACAATTCAATACAAATATTATAGGGAAGGAAATATCAACAATCAAAGTTGCATACATATTCATTCTCATTCATTCATACATTTACTATGGTTCTTATTTTAATTACTTTGATTTATCCTTCTCTTTTTCTAACTTTTCAAATTAGATTATTTTAAAGGGTTTTCAATCTACAATTATAACTAGGACATAGTAATAAAATTTGAGAGAAGTTCTTTTCTAATGTGGAAGGTCAGATTATGCTGCAACCATAAAGCATACTTAGAGTTTCTCTCTAGTTATTTTCTTTTATTAAAATTTGACGTATTTATCTTAGAAAACCAATGCTTTTAATTTCCTAAATTTTTATTAAAGAAGATCATGTAAGTGTATGCATTTCATCAAAACATTTGTTAACTTTATTTAAACAAGATTATTTATTTATTTATTTATTTCTATACTAGCCATAAAATTGTTCAAAATAATAGTTGCATGGTAACAAATTAAAATTGTCCAAGAAGGTCTTTATTTCTAAAAAAATTTCCTAGTTTGGGCCTAAAATCCATTTAGTTAGTTTGAAATTATTTTTTTTACTAGTACTTGCTTTTTTAAGAAAACATTTTCTTCCAACTTTTCCTAAGGTTCATTTTTTTTTTCCATTTTGAACCAATTTAAGTAATTATCAAAAATGCTTAATTTTAATAAAAGGAACTCATTTTCTTCCTTAATTTTCCAAAAGGGCCGTGAGCCCATTTTTGTATACAAAATCAAATTTTCACTTTGCCACTTAGATTTCTAGTACATCATTAAAATCTAAATTTTATATAAATAATTTTTTTTAAAATTTCTTCTTTATTTTTAATGGGCCGAATGCCCTTTTTAGAAAAAGTCCAACATATTTGTTTTTCTTTCTAGAAATTGAAGCATTCTCTAAGTGGTCTTAAAAATTTATTTTATAATTATCATTATTTCTCAACCATCTTTACTCATTTTAATTGGCTAATTGACCCAATTTTTTTTTCTTGGCCTTACTTTTATTAAGTGGCCAAGAGCCCCTAAGGGAAAAAGAGTTCCAAAAATTTGTTATTCTTAAGGCTTCAAGTTTGGTTTTTAGAAAATAGATAGCTTGCATAAAAGTAGGCTCATTGATAGTTATTCATAATAGAATATTAAGTTATAATAAGATGCCAACAATAAGAATAAAAGTAACATAGAAAATAAATGACAACAATTAAAATAACAATAAGATAAAGCTTAAGTAAATGACAATGGAATAGAAATAAAAATTTTAAGACAAAAATAAGATAAATAGCAATAATTTAAATGGGCAAAATATAAATGGCAATAAGTAAGGCAAGAAATTAAATGGGCAAGAATTTAAATAGCAAAAAACTAAATAATAACGTAAATGACATAAAGTAAATGGGAAAAAATATAAATGAAGCAAAAAAATTAAAATAAATGGCAGCATAATGTGAATAATAATAAAGGCAAGAAAATAAATGGACATTAAAATAAATGACTTAAGTAAAGCAAGAAATTAAATGAACAAGAATGTAAATTATTACATAGTAGTAGTAGTAGTAGTAGTAGAATTAGTAATTAATATGGGTTTAAGGGATAACCCACACACATCCATTAAGAAACAAATTTAGAGGCCTAAAACTTATTCCCCCTTACCTCCAAATGTGGTTTGTTGGTGATAGAATAGAAGAGGAGAGGTGACTTGGAGGTATAAGAGCCTAAACTAATGGAAGTGCTTTTAATGGTGAGAAAAAAAATCAAGACTTTGGGGAGGGGGAGAGCTACACATTCCAGCAGTAGGGAGGAGAGGGAGATGTCTGAATTTGTAAAGGGAAGAGTGAAAATAGTGTAGTGGTTGATAGGGTTATTTATAAGACAAAAGCTGGTATATTTAGATTTGAATTTTGAACCAAAATCAATAGAATATTATTTTGGTGTGTACTTTTCCCATGTGGGCTAAAGGTTGATGCCCCAAACCAGTCAAGGGTCTGAAATTTCAAAAAATTTATTTTATATAATGATTAGATATTAAAAATAATTAAATATTAATTTATTGCAACAAAATTAGATAGAAATTTTGGGTAGGTTTTTGGAAAATATGACCACACCACATTTTCAAACATATTTTTTGAGCCTTACAAAAAAATTTCATATTTTTCTCACATATATATTATTTAAAATAATTTTTTCACTCAAAAAGTCATTTATTAGGCTAGTAAATCAAATTTTTGCCAAATAAATATATTTTTTGATTTTTCACTATTTTCCTCTTAAAATAATATTTTATAATTAAATTATACTCAATATAAAATTTTCAAAATATTTTGAGTTAAAAAGTCTCTGATTGGCTTTCGCAATCGGCTAAGGGTATATCGGTCATTTCACAAAAACTGTCTCAATAAATTCCCGAAAATTTTTTAAAATTATTATTAACTATTTTAAATATAAATATAATTTAAAAATGATTTTTAAACTTCTTTAGCTAATTTTTTTTTACTATTTTATCTTATTATGCAAGTTTTTGGGACGAACTAGTCATTTTATCGCTTCCCAGGCCCTAACCCAAATAAAATATTAAAAATATAAACTAGATAGAACTTGTTAATATGAATATAACTGTGGGAATTATACCCCGGAGATTCTCATATAGTTTTCCACAAATAATCATAGAATAATTAAAAAAACGGATTAATAAGTAAAAGTGAGGGTGTTACAATTTTTTGAATGGTATTTTAGTTAAGGCCACTAGAGGTGGCTGCTAGGCCATCCCACCTCAGGGTTTTGATGGTAGATCTAGGGCTCTCTCAGTGAGACTGAGCAAATTGGTTGCTTTGGCATGCAATTTGGCCTACACTTTAGAGAAAGTAGTAGAAGTCATAAGATATAGGTTGTAGTCTATTTGGTGTTGGCTTGTAAGTCGAAAAAAGGCTTGCGCTTTTTGGGAGGGGCCTATGGGGAGCCAGGTTAGTGAGTTCAAATGAAAAGAATAGTGAGCTAAGTGGAAGTAGTTGGTTGTTCAAGTCAAATTTAGAAAGTGAGACCGAAATGTTAAGGAGAAAGATTCCAATCTCTCAATATAAGGTTTGACGGATTTTGAACATCTCAAGTTTACACTCTAATTATTACTGCCTTATTGTCTTTAGAAGACAAACTAAGGAATCCATAGGCCAACAAATTGACATTTTGAATAATAAGTTAAGTAAACAAAAAGGATAAAGCAAAATACAACTTTGAAAGAAAAGAAAACAAGTAAACATTTTTGGGCTCAATGACAAAATTGATAATATGCCATTTGAAAAGATGCAATCATAATGCAAAAAAATTTAAGGTTGCACAACACTGTTTAATTGACACAAATTCCAGTTAACACACGTTGAGTGTGTAACCAAAAAAACAATCATGAAACAACTCTAGAAACCCTAAACGACGCTTAAGATGTGTCTAATAGTCAAGTAAGCTAATATGCTAATAAAACCATAAAGTACACTACCAATAGGTAATACAAAATCTTGGTGAGGGAGGGAAAAGTCCATTAGCACAACAAAAGGGAATATTATGCACTTGCCATACTAACGAAGTGTCAATTGGGATATAAAAAGATTGTATTTACTAACTCTTTGATTGGAAGTGTAACAGTCATATAAGTAATACATTGATAAAAAAAAAAAAAGTACTAGTCCCATGAGGAATTGGGCAATTACCAATTAATGCTAAATTAAATTATTAGGTTGTTCACAAACAAATGCAAATTATTTTTATTACATCAAATATCATTAGCAAAAATACAATACCAAATACATAGAGTTTCAAAGAGGGTTCTTCACCCTTAGCCTAGAGGGCTTTAGTTACATATCATAATTTTAGTAAACAAATGAAAAACTAAAGGCTTCCATTTTGTCTTCTGATCTTTGAGCTTCTAAGCTTTTTTAGAGAATTTCCTTCTTCTGCTCCAAGCTCTAATGTTCTCTCTAGGTCGCTAAAATAATTCCTAAAAATTTGACCTTAAGCCTTTAAAATAGTATTTGTGACACCCATTCACATTGAGCATAACCCATACTTATTTAATAATGCAAGTAAAATTTTTTCTCTTCTTTTAATAATAGAAAATTTGTAAAATTCACCAGAATTTGGAAACGGTAGAAAAAAATAAAATTTGTATATATTTTCATCATAGAACTGTATATCATGATTTCATAATCAGAAAAATAATTGAAATACAAAAAGATCAAAATATACATCAAAATAGTTACTACTTATTCCCAGTACATCAAAAAGATCCTAGTCAGAACAGTGCTCGTCTACCCTATCCCATAAAATAACAAGCTATCAGACTAGCCCTATAGATTCTCATTAACATTCGGGTCTTCATTAACTGCGATCAATCATGCATAAAAGAAAAAGTAATGGAGTGAGGTGATTTGTTCTAAAATCGCTTTCACACTTATGGTAGGAAATCTACCATAAAATACAAAGAAAATACAGTTGATAATAAAAGGGAACCTAGAGTTTATTCTAAGTTATAATATCCTTAACTCGGTATGGATCCATACTTTCTATTAGTGGGTAATAGTTCTTAATAAAACTTGGAAAGTGACTGGAAGTACATATACCTCTCTCAACATCGTCATATGATACAATACTCATCATCATTGAGGAACAAAATAACAATTTAGGATATCATTTATAGAAGTATACTTTCACCAATCTTGGTGATGCTGAACAGTTGTCAGGGTTATCAAATTGGTTAAGTGATTGTCCTAGCTAAAGAGCACTACTTAGGCCATTAGGGCGCTCACCACTCTATACCATACCCTCTAGACCTAACCATGGGTCCTTGCCTTTTATCTCACAGTGTACCAAACTATAACTTCCCTAGTAGGGTGTCGTATGTCACTTGCTTTACATTACTCACTAACTTATCACTTCTTAACTTCTCAAACAGAGGTTTCCCTGGTCTCATTTAATTTGAGCACCGAAACAATCAACATTTCTGCCTTATTTTGTAGAAATTGCACAATACCATAATCACATAAAATTTTAGCATAATAATGACATAGTAATTATAATTTAATTACTAAAATTTTGGCAGAGTAACAATTAAATAAATACATTTTAATTTTCTAAATTTGAGCAAAGTAACAGCATAGCAAGTATAATTTAATAATTTAAATTTGAGCAAAGTAACAACTTAATAAACATTAAAGTTTAGCATCAAACATAATATAATGGTAATAGTAATTAAAATTATGCCAAAACGGGTTTAAGGGAAAGTCCTTCCTACCAACATACAAAGTGACAATAATTTAGAACCAACCTCACTCCCCTCATTATCTTTAAGGTGGTTGATGAAGAGGATGAAGTTGTTGGTCCAAAGCTCCTAGGAAGAGAATTTTTATTGGTTAATGAAAACTAGTAAAATTTAAACAAAATAAGAGAGAGAAAGAAAAAAAATTTAGAAAGAGAATCTCTCTAGCTTATAGAGGAGAAGAATGGTGAAAATCTTGTCCAAAGGCATACCTATTTATAGAAAAAAAAATGAGATTTGGTATCCACTTTGATGACATAAGTCATTACGTTATAAATCCCATTTTTTATTTATTTTAATTCAATTAAGGAACAAATATGAAAAACTAGGGACACATATCAATTTTAGATGGTGAATCACCCCTTGTAGGTTAAAAATGTACTCGGTGAGCTATCCTCAAGCTCCCCAGCATAAATTTTAATTGTAATTGATTAGCCCGTACCAATAAAATGGCCTAAACTTTGTAAAAATAGATTTTAATATAAAAAAAATGTAATTAAATGAAAAACTGGAAAAAAAGCATTAATTTTTATCAAAAATAAATTTATAAAAATTAATTTTAATTTTTATGAATTTATTTCAAATTTTATATTTTTATTTGTATTTTTAAACTAAAAAATTCATAATAAATCCATTTTAATTCAATAAATATCAAAAATTTTGTTAAAATTCTAAAATTAAATATTTGACCTATAAATAAACTAAAATTACTATTTTTACCATTTGTGGATGTCAAACCAATACTGGTTGGCTTATCGGACACTTAGTAGTATTTTGGTCATTTTACAAAAGAATTCCAGAAAATTACCATAAATTTTTTAAAATTATATTTTAATATATATGACATGATTACAAGCTCAAATTGACATTTTAATATCAATTGAATTTTTTTCTTATGTCAACCTTTAATGTTGAGAAATAGCGACAAAATCATCATTTTTGTAATTTCTTCGAGCTTCGGCTCGAAAAAATGATTAAAAATTACGATTAAAAAACTCTCGAAATTCTAAGTGTCATGGTGATAATCAAAATTTTGAAATTCCTTCCCTATTTTTCAGAATTAAATCGTCAAATATTAGAAAAACAATTGAAAAAATCAAAATAGCGATGTTTCATTTTTCACTATTTTTCTTTCAAAATAAAATTTTTATAATTAAATATAATTTGTATAAAATTTCCAAAATATTTTGAGGTCAAAAGTCTCTAGTTGGTTCCTGCAATCAACTAAGATTATTTTTGTCATTTCATAAAAATTATCTCAATAAATTTTCAAAAATTTATAAAATTATTATTAATTATTTTAAGTATATTGACAACTTAAAAACAATTTGTAAACACTTCTAACTATTTTTATTTATTTTCTCAATTATCCAGTCATTCTAGGGGCAAAATAGTCATTTTACCCTTTTTTGTACTCTGTTTTCCAAAAATTATTAAAAATCTAAATTAAGTACTACTCACTAATATGAGTGTAACCATAGGGGTCAAATTTTTGAGATTTCCATCCGGTTCTTCAGAAGTAAATACAAAATAATTAGAAAAATAATTTGATAAGCAAAAAACATAGGAGTGTTACATTATTTTTAACAAAAACCATTGAAACCTTTGAACTGGTCATTGTGTAGCATTTGGTGCCAAGGTGGCTAGTGCTTGGCACCCAAGGCTCTAGGACGAAGTGTGGTCCCAATCATATGGTAAATTAGTAAAAAGAAAAATTAAAAGTTAAGAATATTTATAAAAATTAATTAGAATTATCTCTAAAAATTATAAAGTTGTGAAAACATTAAGTTTTATGCTAAAATGTAAGTGTAAAAAAACTAATATTTCAAATTTAAATGTATAACAAATTTGCATCAATTGTAAATTTATCATAATCCCAAACTTAGAATATTGTTTGTCATCAAGCAAATAGAAAGAACAAAAATGGATTGCAAAACTTTATGATCTTGATTGGTGATGATTATACAAAACATTTTAAAATAAATCATGCCTTTGAACAAAAATTATGAACACATTTAGCCAACTATTTTTTTTTATTCATTGATTCCTTCTTGTAACATTCAAAGCCAAAAGCAAACATTAACTCATTCTACAATTAAAAACATCATAACTCCTTTTAATTGAATGCTTCACTCATCTCTCAAAGTGTATAAAGTTCTATTTACATTCAATTATCATTAGAAACATTACCCTACCATAAGCTTGATAAAATTCTAAAAATATCAAGTAAATCACATGAAACACACATGGAGATGACTTTAGCAAGGATTGTAATGAGGCTTAGGTAAGAGCGAATGAGAGGTCATTTAGGCTAATTCTCTTAAGGTCAAGGGATATGCAAAATACCCACCCTAAGTGTTTTCTAAAGATTTTAACTGCAAGGAATTATCCACTAGATCAGGTATTATCCTTACTTTCTCTCACTCCTCATTTAAAGGATGACTTTCTTAATTACGAAAGATCCTAACTTTTTTGTTACTCAAGGACTCTACTCTCTATAAAGGGGAACCCTCAAGTAGGATCACACTTTACTCTTCTTTCTTTTTCACACCTACAACCTATTTACTAACTTAAGCATTAAAGAGTTTTTGCAGGTACCCATCATTTTCATTGTTGTCAAGTTTTGGATTTCTAGACCCATATCAAGATTCACGTAACAACAAAAATGCTATAGGAATAATTAGATTGGGTCAAGGGTCTCTATCCCTTCTCTCACAATTTGGAATCCTTTTTAGGGAAAAAGGTTTTCTCTATGCTTTGCTCCATCAGACTTTAACATTTTGGGCAAAATTAGTATTAGTACATGTAGTAAAGTTTTAGGAGAAAGAGTAATGAAAACTCAAGTGGTCTCAAGAGAAAGTTAGACCTATCACATTGAAGGGCACAAATGTTGGAAATATGTGCCCTTTAGGTTACATTTGGTATTGAATTTTTTTTATTACCAACTAAATCACTTTTATGGAAATATAAGGTTCATGGAAATAACATTTTTGGGGAAAATTTATAAAATACATTTGGTTATCATTTGACTTCTTGTAAAAGTATGTTCATGGTTAATTACTATGGGACAATTTAGTAACTTCATAATCAATTATCACAAAAGGTTTTATTTTCACATAAGAAAGTAGGAAAGTTTTGTTTTGACTTATTTCAAAATTAAGATTTCGTAAGAATATTTTATACTAGACATATTTTTATTGTCTTTTATCAAACATCAAAATTTTTATTCTTATCTCACTATTTTGGAAATGTTAAAATTTTCTTTGTGTCAAATATTACATTAATTCTTCACAATATATTTCCAAGGAGAATGTGATTATTGATTCACATTCAACAAGAACAATTGTACCCCTTGAACTTTAAAATGGCTCGGTAAAGGAATTGAAGCCATACATGAGCTAGAGAAGCCCAATAAGGAAGACTCAAACTTGGATTCTTTGCTTTGTTTTAAAGGCATTTTTATTGCTCATTTTATGGGCGATGTGTGTAGTTAATGCCTACACAAACCTTTTATACTAGTAATTACGAGGAGTTTTTCCTTGTAGTCAATGGAGATATACCAATGGATCATATATATTAGGCAATAATGTTCAATAATTTAATTCATGTGGTCTCAAAAAGATAGTCTCCTTTTAGTTAATTGATTGCACCAATTATATCGTAGAGATTATTATAATGTAATATCTATCGTTAGAAATTAATCTATATTTTGATGTTGGGCTTAGAATCAATAGAAAAGGCAATGGAATAAAATATTCATACAACCTTTGCCGACTTAAAAACCAATATTCTTTTGCCACAACCTATGTAGGCTCCACACATGCAAGCTCTCTTAAACCAACACTAGCACCATTTGCTAGCTTAAAAGAGAAAAACACCAAAACAAAGTAGGATGAGGTATGAGTATAACAATAGCTCACAAATACTCATAAAGTGGATAGGCTTCTCGATTTTGAGCTAAAAGTACCACCTATAACAAAAAATGATGAAAAGGATGGTGAACAATGCACCAAGCTTAAAGTAAGAACAATCCCTTGTGTTCTTCTCTTGTCTCTCTTCATTTCAATTATAGATTCATGTTATGTATAGATAATCTTTGCCAAACTAGTCATTGGAGCATGTCTTTTTCAAATTTGAAATTATTCGATCTAATACAACTATAAAGCTCTTTTTTGGTTAGTAAAGTACTGTTCATCTAGAAGCTTTTGTGCTAGCTTTCTAAATATCTTATTGATCAATCTTCTAATGTTTAGTCCATGAATGTTTTAAAGTTTGAACTTTTTCAAGAGTATTAGCTTTTATGAGAACATTGTGTATTATAAATTATGATCATAACCTTAAAGTTTAATTTTTACATAGACTTAAATATATTTTTGGTCTTTGTAATATACCACTTTTTTAGTTTTAGTACTTATAATATTATTTTTTTAAATGGTCCCTGTAAAATTTTTCTTTTTAATTTTGGTCCTTGTTATTTTGTTTTAGTCCTTTTAATATACTAATTTTTTTTGTTTTTGTCCTTGTAATATATGAATAATTTGTTTTTAGTCCCTACTATTTTTTTTTCATAGGGACTATGATGTGTGCATTTTATAACTCATTTAGCATAGTTATTTCATTAGATTGCTTGCATTTTATTATGGTTTAGGATTAGTTAGGTATCTAATTGAATGTTTTTCCCTTCTTGTATCATGTTACGCCTTTTTCTTTGTTTGTCGTTGTTTTTAGGAAAATCTTGTAGGTTTCTTAGGCTTGGAAAGCAAAAAGACTTGCAATTGGATGTCCTCAAGATGATGTGAATACCTTTGAGCACTTATAAGTCCTTTTGGAAGGCAATGGAGTCATCCCAAAGCATTTGGAAAGCAAAATCTTGGAGAAAAAGCCTTGGAGACTTCGCTACCATCTGGTGGTGCCTTCCTCTGATGCTAAAATAATCTCTGCACGTCTGCCACCATGTGGTGGTACCTACCACCACCTGGCGGCACCTTTCCCTGATGCTAAAATAGTCCCTACGTGTTTGCCACCATGTGGTGGCACCCCCCCTTGGAGCAAAAATCACTGTTGCACATCTACCACCAGCTGGTGGTGCGTATCACCACGTGGTGGGCAGAATTACCTGAAGGATTTCACAAGTTTTTAATTTTCTTTTGAGGATTAGCTTAGGCTTAATTGTACTTGAGATATAAATAGACCTTTCTAGGGATTTTATTTTTATCTTTTGAACTCTATTCTAAGCACGGAGAATTGGGATAATTGTTCTTCTTCTTCTTCAATCTCCGGGTTAGTTTTATGTTTCCTTTATTTTCTCTTTGGCATTCTCTCATGACTATGTGTGAGTAGAACCCTTTCTTTCTGGGATTGGGCGTAGCCCTATAATTGAGTTAATGAATTGATTTTCGTTTGTCTATATGTCATCTTGTTCCTCTTTGATTCTTTTTCTATTGATTTATTTATGTGAAACGAATTGGTTGGCGTTTTTCATAATCTTAGGGATTTAGGGAGGTACTAAGAGGTGAACCCAAACACCGGATCCATAGGAAAGGGACTTGGGTTTAGACCATGAAAGTAGGTTAAGGTCTTCGAGGAATAATTGAATTGGCAAAGAACTTAATGGGTCTAATTGAACACAGCCATCACAACAGTAGGTGGTAAATTTGATTAGATACCCCTTCGTATCTTGAAAGAGAACGAAGGGTACTTTAAGTTAATTCACCTTCATTGAGAACAAACAAAACACATAGGTAGCGAAATTAAGACATTAAGCATCATAGTATGAAACCTCAATCCTAGAAGTCTTCCTATTTGAACTACATCCAATTTTAATTACAAATTTATTTAATTTCTAAATTGCATTTTCTTTCAATTGCTCTTCCCTAAATTTTCCCAATCAAAATTCTTTTTGTTTAATTTTATTTATTTAGCGATAATCACTGAACATGCAGTCCCTGTGAAGACGATCTTTTATTATTACTTGACGACAACCGTGCATTTGCGGTTTTTCCACATCAGACTAACTCAAAATGAACAAAATATTACAGGAACTAAAATGAAAAAATAGCTATATTACAAGGACTAAAATAAAATAACAAGGACCAAAATAAAAATATAAATTTTACAAGGACCATTTTAAAAAAATTACAAGGACCAAAACAAAAAATATGATATATCATAGGGACCAAAAATATATTTAAATGTTTTTACATATTATTTATTTTAGGTACATGGGTCGAATTGGGTCGAATTTAGCTACACCCGTTACCTAAATCAATCAAAATACTTCAGTTTGGATTGGGTCACGTTTGTGCATTTTTCCTATCAAACTTGAACCAAACAAACTCGATTAATGATGAATCGGATCGGGTCTAAGAAAAACTTAAAAAAGTGTTTTAAATTCTCTAAAGTTGTGAATAATAAATAAATAAATAAATACAATATATATATATATATATATATATATATATATATATATATATAATTAAAAAAAGAAAATATCATGTCAATAGGTTGGGTCATTGAATTTGTGGGTTTAAAAATAAAAACACATTACCTGAACCAAAGGTCATCAAGTTTAAACGAGAGTTGGGTTGAATTTGATCCGAACAACGCCAAAATCCAAAACAATCTATTTGGGCCGATTGGGTCAATTCGGGTTTACAAGTTACCTAAACCTGTGAACAGTCATAATTTCTTTTATATTATGGTAATAATTTAATATATATGAAAATAATTACTTAGCAAAAATAAATTACATTTTCTTACCTTTACAAAAAGATTGATTCATAATATGTGTTCTAAATTCTTACTAATATTTAATAAGAAAGAAAAAAAAATCAAATCCAACAATTTTTTTATAATTTCAATAGAGTTTGAAGATAAATTATTTTATTTAATTTTGTTCCATTCATATATTTTTAACAATTTTTAAGAGTTTAATTAATAAAATACTTATCTTTCATACTTTTTCTTTTACTCACTTATAATTATTATCAAAATAAGTATTATCCTTATAGATTGTGTCTAACAATATTTTTTAACTCGTAATCCACATAAATATTTGATTTATAAAGTTATATTATTTAATTAATCAGGTAAGTATAATAATACTTTTAGGGTCTGTTTGGTGATCAAGATATGATAAAATAGGATATAAGAGTAGAATAAGAACATGATAGGATAAGAGCAAGATAAGCTTAAATCCTATCCAATGTTTGGTGTCCAGTATTTGACACGAACCAAATAATGATAGATGGTGGTGGTGCACGGTGGTGGTTATGGCAATGCCAATGGCAATGATGGAGGCGACAGGGGTGGTAACGATGGCGACAATGGTGGCAGTGGTAGCAGTAGTAGTGGTGACAATGGCAACAATTTTAGTGGGGATGGCAGTGGTGGTAGTAATAGTGGCGACAATGATGGTGATGAGAGTGGTGGTGGTGACAATGGGTAGGGTAGTGGCGACAGTGATGGCGGCAGTTGCGATAGTGGTGGTGTTTATTGTGGCGACAATAGTGGTGGCAGGGTGGTGGTGGCAATAGCGAGGATGATGGTGGTAGTGATGACGACAATTGTTGTGATGATGACAGCGATAGGAATGGTGGCGGTGATGAGAGGGAGGGAGGGAGAGAGACTATTCTATTTTGTTGTTTTCTAACCTAGCTCCCTACTCAGGATAAGAAATATACTACCAAACAACTAATTACAACCAAATATGTTAGTTATCCTATCTTATCTTGGCCACCAAATAGGCCCTTAAAATTAAATATTATAAATATAATACTTAAAAATTAATAAAGAGAATTTATGAAATTCAAGTATATACTCATTTATAGAGTAATTACCAAAATATTTATTACTAAATTTTATTATAATTACGTAATTAATTTATTTATTATAATCAACTCAATTTAAACGAACTTATATATAATTTGATCTTTTAATTTTTTATATTTTTAACCAACATTATATTGACAAATTTTTTAAACTTTAATGGTTATATTCTAATGCAGCTATTAGTTTAATAAACTTCTAACATCCAAACTTTAATAAAATAAATTAAAGAAACAAATAAATGAAGTAAATGAAAAATAAATGAAGTAATAAATTAAAAGAATTTAAAAAATAAAAAAAATGATCTGTGAAATTTTAGTGGAAGGACTTTAGTATCATATATATAGATAATACTTAATTTTACACAAATATTAACTAATATTAGGAAATTAAAAGTAAAAAATTATAAAAATATAACATTTAATGTTATGAGTACATCTCTATCATTTTTTTTAATGAAAGAATCTTTCTATTTATTAATTCTTTACCTAGTAACTTTAAGCATTCATTAGCAAAGCCTTCATTTAATTTATTAATTTACTAGTCAAACATTCTTAATATTATTTTTTTTTGAAGAATCAAACATTCTTAAAATTAATATAAATAAAATTATTATTAATATAGAATAAATTAAATTCAATCAATATTCTAATGAGAGATTTGTTTTAATATGGTATTAATTATGGGCCCTAACTTTTTTTGATTTAACTGTAATCCATTTTTGGGACTAACATATTTTTTCATACACATAAAAATCCAAGAATAAAACCCACCCTTAGCCACATACTTAAAAAATATAAGTACGTGCCAATCATGCCTATGGACCCTAACCCTAACTAGCATTAAATGTGTTATTAATGTAATGAGATTTGCCCATCCCAATGTACGATAATAGCCCTGTAGCGTTTGTTTAATTTTTTAAACTCCTTCGCTCACACATTTTGTTTACTTTTCACTAACTACCTTGTATCTCCAGCGATAAACATCATGGCCATCAATCTCTGCTTTCGTTTGTGCTTCTTTGTTATGTTTATGTTCTTATGTTAAACACAAACATTTGAAGCTTCCAACAGTGCTGGGTTCGGTGTCCAATTAATCCGCCGCAACTCACGTGATTCCCCTTTCCGTAAATTCCATAAACATAGATTTCACTCATTCAACCAACTCAATCAATTAACATATGACTATTATTTATATGAATATCTCATGAAGCTCACATTGGGAACTCCACCGGTGGAAATATATGGTGCGTATGACACAGGCAGTGGCCTAGTATGGACACAATGTACACCTTGCCCTGGCTGCTATAAGCCAAAAAACCCAATGTTTGATCCCCTCAAATCCCAAACATACAACAACATTTATTGTGGTTCAGAGCAGTGTAAGGCATTCCCTTTTGACTCGTGCTCTCCTCAAAATCTTTGCGTTTATAATTATGGCTATTATGATACTTCAGTGACGTATGGGGTGCTTGCAAGTGAAACAGCTACCTTTAATTCCACCGATAGAGAGTTTGTTGTTAGGGACTTTGTGTTTGGGTGTGGGCACAATAGTAATTTAGAAATTTTCGATGAAAATGAAATGGGAATAATTGGATTTGATCGAGGGCCTCTATCACTTATCTCACAAATTGGTAACCATTTTGGGGGCAGAAGGTTCTCCCAATGCTTGGTTTCTTCTCATGTGGACCATAAGATTGCTGGCAAAATTAATTTTGGTGCAGAGATTGAAATTTTTCGCGAAGGAGTGGTGACAACTCCTTTAGTCTCTAGAGAAACTCCCTATTATTATGTCATACTGAAAGGCATAAGTGTTGGAAATAACTTTTTGCCTTTTAATCCTTCACAACAACATTCCGAGGGGTATATGATGATTGATTCAGGTACACCACCATGCCATGTACCACTTGAACTTTATAACGGCTTGGTAGAGGAAATGAGGTCACAGATTATTGGCCAGGAATCAATTGGGTATGATCCAAGGTTTGCCGGGTTGCTTTGTTTTAGAAGTGATAAATTTCCTGAAGGACCAATTTTGACTTTTCATTTTGAGGGGGCAGATGTGCAGTTAATGCCTACACAAACCTTTTTCATTGTTGAAGAAGGGGTATGTTGCTTTGGAATCGACGGAGTACCTGAGGAGCCATAATATGTATTTGGCAATTTTGCTCAATCAAACATTTTGATTGGGTTTGATCTTGACAGAAAGATAGTCTCCTTTAAACCAACCGATTGCACCAAACTGTAGGCATTATTTCAAAGTAATTTCTAGTCTATGAAATACTCAAATTGTAGGCTTTTGAAATGTTATCTAGTTCACAAAAAATAAAATGCTTTAATTATCATAAATGAGCATGTGTGTGTATAGGGATGACCCCTGTGAAAACACTTGGTTATTGTAAGAAATAAGTTAAAGGTCATACACACATGAATGGCCAAAATTATAATTTAGTTGGTGAACATACATACAACAACAAAAACTTGAAGTTATATTATATCCTCATATGATAATTTCTTATTAATACTTTACAAATAAAATATTAAATGAAACATTAATTGTATGTCATAAAAACTATTTAATAATTATTTATTTCGTAAGAATTTATTATATTTAACGCATAACTTAAATTGTATACTCAATATATAATTTATACCGTTGTTTAAATGCTCATTAAAGGTGTTTTCTATATATATATATATATACCACTTCAGAATTTATATGGTTATTAAATGCTATTGTAAATCGTGTTCTCTTCCTATTTCAATTTAGATGTGGATTCCTTCATTTACTTCCTCCATTCCAAAAATGTATCGTTTTAGTAATTTTCTTTTGAAATTATCTATCATTTTATAATGAGATTATTTTTCATATATTGTTAGTGTAAAAACTTTTACACTATTAATTAATTAGAAATCATTTTAGATATGATTTTCAAAATGGTTAGTATAAAAGTTAACAAATTTATTATAAATGATAATATGTAATTGAATGACAATATAAAAGCCATTACACTATCAATATATTTTAATTAAATTCTTTTACAATAATAAGCAAAGATTTATTAAATTTTTTATACCTTGTCATTTTATCTACGGTTCCTTCTAAGCATAATGTCTTGGTAATTGCAAAATTAAATTATTTTTTTTTCTTTTTAAAAGATAAATTGTGAAGAATATATAAAACCTACTACCAAGGAAAAAAGTAGTTTAAAATACATAAATTAAAGTACTAATTCACTCTAAAATAATTAATGTTTGCTATTTTCAGTTTTTAATGTGAAGGAATGGTATCTGGAACTAGTTAGGATTTGAATCCCTTCATGATTCTCCTTCTATAATTTTATCAATTGATTTTTAGTACATAAGTCACTTTTGCTACTAGAATTGATTTTGTTCAATTTTACTAAGTTCAAGAGCAGGTTCATTGATATATACGAAGAGAGTTGGGTGCAAAAGTTTAAGTTGATGTATCTATTATAGTTCTGAAAATTTGTTGTTGGTTAGGACGTGCAAGTTTAAGTTGTTGTATCCATTAGAATTCTTTTGCCTATAGAGGAGGTGAGTTGCTGTATCACATAACTAATGAACCTGTAGTTCGTTACAAATTTCAGTTAAGATGAATAAATAAAAGAGGCACCGAGGCACTTAAAAAAAGGTGAAAGAACGCCATTAAGTATAGGGATGTTAAAGTGGGTTAAATCCAATGGATCAATTTACATAACCATCAAAACGGGTTAGATTGGGTGATTCAATCCCTTAACCCGCAGAACCTGCTAACTTAACAGGTTAAGGGGCGGGTTGGGTTAGGTTGACCCATTGAGTTAATATTTTTTTGTTAGATATTTTGATGTATTATTTAGTTAAACATTGTTTTATTGGATGTAATGTTTTGTGAAGTATTATGAATTTCATGTTATTTTGTTACTTTATTCTACATTTATTTAACTCATGATATGTTTAGATTATTTATATTTATGCATTTTATTTGATGGGTCAACTTGTGAGTCATCTATTTTTATAACTTTTTTTCTTTTTTAAAAATTTAGACTTGTCAACCTAATCCAACCTGCAACCCACCACAGGGTTGGATTGAGTTGAGATTTTCAACCCAATCTTAAAACGGGTCCAACTCAACCCAACTCATTTTTTGGCGAGTTAAAGGCAGGTTGGGTTGGCTTGACCCATTTGACATCCCTAATTAAGAGAGAGTAGGATAAGGAGGCTTTTTGTTAGTATTAGTTATATCCCATAATTGATTTCTCATTAATCATTGCTTTTGCTAGAATACACTATTACTGGAATATTGATTTTTCATTAATTAATCATTACTTTTGCAGGAATGCATTATTTTCCTTTCTTAAAATGGTTATTATAAACTCATCAGAGTATGATACAACTGGAATGGAGATGATATTGAGAAGTCTAAAGAAGATATTATACTTATACTAGCATTAGCGACAATATTACTTATTGATTATAGTTGGAAGTACGTGTGCAAAGAACCATGTCGAACTAGTGCATTAACAAGAAATAATTAGGTTCAAGAAATTTTAGGTGGTCGTGAGATTCGTTGTTATGAAATGTTTAGAATTGGAAAAACATGTTTTTTATGCCTTTTGTGGCAAACTAGTTGAGCATGGATTGAAGCAAAGTAAAAAAATATTAGAGTGTTGGAGATGGTGGCCATGTTTTTGAATGTTGTTAGACATGGGGTTGGCAATAGAATGATTCAAGAAAGATTCCAACACTTTGGTGAAACTGTTAATAGATGTTTCCACAAAGTTCTAGTGGTTTGTTTGAAGTTGTCCATGAAATTGATCAAGGTGCAAGATCCATCTTTCAAGAATATTCATACAAAGGTTCAATATGATGAAAGATATTGACCCTTTTTTAAAGATTATATAGGAGTAATTGATGGAGTTCATATTCCTTGTGTAGTCCCTAAAAGTGAGTAACCAAAATATATAAGCAAAAAGGGATATACTAGCCAAAATGTCATAGTTGTATGTGACGAGGATATGTGCTTTATATTTGCATTGGAAGGCTAGGAAGGTAGAGCACATGTTGCAAGAACTTTTCATGAAGTACTACTTAATCCAAACTTTAAATTTCCACATCCTCCCACAAGTTTGATATTCTAACTAATCGTTTATAAATTACTTGCATGTTTCTATATATCTTTTCCTTATAGGTTTTTTTAACTATTGATCAGGCAAATATTATTTGGTTGATGTTGGTTATCCAACACCAATTAGCTACTTAGGATCATATAAAAGTGAGCGATAACATTTTCTAGATTTCAAGCGAGCTACTGGTTTTAATAGTGATAATGAAGTTTTCAACTATTTTCATTCTAGCTTAAGGAGCACCATAGAAAGAACATTTTGCGTATGGAAGAATATATTTGCTATTTTGAATTACATGCTCAAATTTAAATATTCCACTCAAGTTTAAACAGTTATCACAACAATGACAAAACACAACTTCATTAGACAAAATAGTATCACTGATGTTGAGTTTAACAACATTGTTGATGATGAGAATGAAGAAACCATACTAGATGATGCTACTAATGATGACAATGACCTACCTGAGCACGTTGATAATATGTCTTCTAAGTACATGGATCGTATTCGAGATTCAATTAGAGATGAAATTGTTAAAATTTTTGTAAAAGAACTAATTTGTGCATTGTTCTTTAATTTGTGGATTGTCTAATTTCAAATTGGTAATGTAACAACATTTATTTATACTAAAGCTTTAACTTCTCTTTAATTTAGTAATTTCTCTTAATTTTTTTTATCTCTCACACTTTTGTCATTCATATTTATTTAATTTATAATAATACAAAAAAAAATCGGTGACAAATTAAGAAAGACATAAACATTTAAATAAGTTTTAATGTTAAGAAACGAATAAAATATTATTAATACAAATAAATAATTACATATCCTTTTTGTAATTTACTATGTAAAAACTTTTTTTTTCATCCAAATGAAATTAATTATCTTCAAAAAAAAATTAACAAACTTATCCAAACAAAAACTAATTCTAATTATAATCGATTATATAATAATCAATTATATATATAATTGATTATTTAAATAATCTATTTTTTGCAGTTGTCTCAAACAAACTCAATTGTCATTTATAGATTTAATTTATTTGAAAAAACATTTTCTTAATTTTAATAATTTCTTATTAAGATTTCAAGCTTAATATAGAAGTTTAAATAATTATGAAAACTAAAACTAAATCAAATTATCTGTCACTATTAAAAGTTTAATCGGATCAATTGCAAAAATTAAAATCATAAAAAATGCCCAAAAAAAAAATCAAAGTTTAAGCGTATAAAGAAAAATTTTAAATATTTGAATTTGAAAAAAAAATTAAAATCATTTTATGGAATCAATTATTATGATGAGTAAAATATGAATAAAGTATTGTAAATCAATATCCCACCAACGTTCAATTCACTCTTGGAAAAGCCTTATTTGGATCACTAGTATTTTATATATTAAGCTGTTGATTATGCTAATCAAAATGCAGCAATAGATGCACGAAATTTTGTCAATTGGCTATTAACCTATTGATCACCCAACTTTAGCATGTCAGCGCTTATGTAGAGTCACAATTTACTAAATGAATAAATTAAAATCTTCAATGGCCTCAAGGCAATTTCCTGCCATTACTTTTCATAGTGATCTCATTTTATCAGTATTTTTGCCCTCGTCCATTCCTCTCGATTTCGTGCTTAATTAACATTTATAGGAGAACACTTAACATCAAGCAGAAGCATTCTGCTTAGCCTCTCCAATTCACGTTACTAGTTTTCACAAGTACTAATCCAGCTAAGTGAAATGTTTTTACAACCCAAAGCCGAAAGACTTTTAGAAGGCACAATATATTGACGAGGTACAAGACTCTTAAGAGGAGGATGAGAAGGTGTCGATGATGGTTGTGTGAAGTGGGTCACTCAAGTGGGTGGCCCAGTTGTTAAGTGGGCCCTTGCCAGTGGCAGCAGCTTGAACTGCAAAGCCCAAGAAGCCCACCATGGCAAGACGTGCATGCTTGATCTCGGCCAATTGCAGGGTGGCTTTCTTCTCTGGGTCTGAGGCCAAGCCAAGAGGGTCGAAGAAGCTGCCACCTGGGTACAGCCTCTTTTCTGGGTCAAGCTCTGCGTTCCTCTGGAACTCTATGTAGCCAACTAGTAGAACCTCGATCCAAATCAATGTGGTAATTGAGAACGGAAGTGGTTGCCCAAGGTATGATGACCCTTCCACGAGCTCGACCTTAAAATCAAACCGCAAGTTCATAATTAATTAAGAAGCCCGTCATATATGCTATCAAAATAAAGAACACACAATTTCTTTGTTTCAAGTTTTTGCTAACTTCCACTTTTTTTGTGATGGAATTCAACTCTAGAATCAATAATTGCTACAGGTTGTTTCGAAAACAACAATTGAAAATTAAATTGATTTATAATTAAAATTATGTATTTAAAATCTATAAATAGGAATTGTTTTAATATTCAATAATTTTTTGTTCAAGTTGACAAATCAACACAAAACTACTTTGACTAAGTATTCAATTTCGGTTTTAATTATTTATATTAATAATTTTATCCTTATTAGTTTAACCATTCTTTTTATATACAATAGTTGCACTAAAATTTAAACCTGTAGGTTAGTTGTTTTAATATTCAATAATTTTTTGTTATAGTTGACAAATCAACACAAAATTACTTTGATTAAATATTCAATTTCAGTTTTAATTATTTATATTAATAATTTATCCTCTTATTAGTTTAACTGCTTTTTATGTACAATATTCGCACTAAGATTAGAATCTATAACATCATGCATATTACCCAACTTTCACTACTAGGTCAACTCTAGTAGGTTTTAGTTTAACCGTTTTAATATTTTCCTTCAAAATTCTAAACTTAAATAATAAAGTAAAATTAGAAAAATAAAAGAAATTCAACTAATACTTAAACCATTCTAAATAGAAAATTTAATTTAAAAACTAATAAATTAATATTTTTAGGACTTCGTAGCATAAGAATTAAATTTTAAAATAGAAACTAACGATATTACACAACAACGCATTCATCCCTTCCGACAAACACACTGGTACACGAGGGAAGCAATCTTTCCCGCGTTTTTCTTTCATTTTTCTCTCACACAAAAATATAAACTAACACCAAAACCGTTTAAAAACATTCCAAATTAAAACTGATAGAGTCTAAACCCACACACGTGTAATTAAAACTCCCTCCTTATGATTATTCTATGTAATAAAAATATACAAAATAATTATAAGATTCAATTATTTTCATGTGACATGCAATTTACACTCATGAATTATCATATTTTTAAGGAGTTTAATAACTATACATTGTCAGTGTAAAATCTTTTACACTGTCAATCAATCAAAACTTATCGTTAATATGATTTTTAAGATAGCTATTATAAAAGTTAACAAACTTATCATATATAGTGATTTGTGATTGGATAACTGTGTAAAAATGCTTTATACTGTCAATGTATACTCTATCTTTTTCATTTCTGATAACTATTTTAAAAAAATATATTAAAATAATTTGTAATTGATCTATAGTGCAAAAAAATTAATATTGTTATGTTAATTATTAGATAAATGTTAACCTTCTTTTTCTCACTTCCTCTCTTCTATTAGGTAGAATTCATGCAAATCCTACTTGTGAGTCTTATTACTAATTGAGTAAACCCTCATTTTAATTCCTGAATTTGTAAGGCTCTATCATAATAGTCCTTAAACTTAGAAAAATTTCAAATAATTCCTAAAATTAAAATTACTATCATTTTGATCCCTAAAATATATAACTTGTTATCATTATAGTTTCCAAATTTTATAATTTACTGTCACTATAGTCCCTACAAAGCTAACAGGGACTAACATGACTAATAAATTTTAATTTTAAGAATTTATTTGATATTTTTCTAATTTTAAGAACAATTATGACAATGTCTCACAAATCAAGAATTAAAATGAGAATTTACTCTTACTAATTTAATAGATCTTATTCCTAAATATATGGAAGTATCTTAAAACTAGTCAGACTCACGTGAACTTCGACAAACAATGATTGTATTTGAAAGAGTGTGTGATTATCAGATCTCTAACTATTATCAATTTATCATCAGATGATGGAAATGTCTGATCATTGGTAAAGAAGTAACAGCAGAGAACCATACCTTCCCGGCGTCCTGCCACGTAACACCGGTGAGCCACTCAACAGTGAGGGCCCCGAGCGTGGCGAGCATGGCCCACCTTCCGTGAATGAGCTCGCACTCCCGGAACCTCTGGAGCCCGAACACCTCGCTGTAGGGCTGGAACGGCGTGGACTTCACGTCGGAGACCTCGGTCCTGGTCCCGATGATGTCCCCGGCCACGTTCTTCGCGAGGTTCTGGTCCAGCGAGTCCAGCTCGTACTGTAGGTACTCCGCGGGCTTCCCCAGCCCGAACGGGTCGAACCCGTAGTCCCCGACCAGGCTCCCGTCGAGCCACTCCGGCGCCTTCGCCCCCGGGTACCACAGCGGCCGGTCCGACCCCGGGCCCCTCGACGCCCTTCTTCGGCGGCGGGCTTTTCTTCTTCGACCCGAACCCGAACCTCGCCTGGACCCTCCCAGAGCCGGAATGGGCCTCGCGGAGGCGCGTCCCGATGAAGGAGGAAGTTGCGGCAGCGGTTTGCGGTTGCGGTGGCCATGGGTTTGTGCTAACGTGCGCGGGCGGGTGGTGAGAAATGGAGAGAGAGTGTTGGGGAGTTAGTGGTTGGAGTGTGAGAGAGAGAGAGGGATGGGAGATATATTTGACGAGGGAGGTGATATTGGATAATCTGTGTTGGGGGTTTGGGGGCGTTGGATTTGGGAGAGTATCCATCTGACGGTGGAGAAGAGGCTGGGACTTATCGTTATGTTTATCTGGTGGTGGTGACGTGGACTCTGTCCGTGGACCCGCTGGGGTTTTGTGGTGCTGGTTCACTGGTTGGGTGGTTCGGATTGCGGGATTTGGGAAAAAAATCTAATGACTTTTGTGAGATTAATCATCTGTTAATCTGTCTGGGTTTGATATTTGGAATGTTTGGTTCAATTGGTTGTAAATGAGAGAAAGATTCTCTCCAGTTTTTTTAAAACTGAACAAAATCTCAGTCTTTGTTTAATTTTAATAATTAATAATTTTAATACATAAAAAGTAATAAAAGCATTGGTGAATGGTAAGATCTTAAAACTGAACACTTTTTAATTTTTTTTAACTGGAGAGAATCTATGCCCATTGTAAATGGAGAAGGGAGAAAAAAATTGTATCTGGTTGCTGCATTGATATTTTTGTTGTATAAATCAAATGATTCGTAGAAAAATAATGGTAGTTGGATTCGATAAATGTATGAGAAAATAGGTTATGTACTAATAGTGTAAAACAGTTTTATATTTTCATCTAATCATAACTTATTACGTATGGTAAATTTATTGATTTTTATGTTGATTATCTTAAAAGTTATACTAACGGTTATTTTTTATTAATTAGTTGATAATGTAAAAGTTTTTAAATTGATAGTGCATAATCTTTAAACTCTATATGTATTATATAGTAGTGCCAAATGGAATAATGAGAGAAATTAGGTTAGGTTGATTTTTCCTTTCTTTATGTAAAATGGAGTAAAAGAAAAATTAAAAATCACATTTTTTGAAGTATTACAGCAAGAGAGAAGAGAGATTGAAAAAAGGGAAAACTGATAAATATGATAAATAATATAATGAAACAGAAAAACAGAAAAAAGTATATGATAAATGTAAATATTAAAATATAAAAATCAAATTTTATAGAGAATAATAAATTTTAAAAAGTTTATATATATTCACTTAACTATATTTGTAGTAAGTATAAAAAGGAAACAGGTTGGGGAACATCTCCACTTTAAATGACATAGGTATAATAAGTAATGTGATAGAAAAAGAGATAGAAAAAAATAAGAAGTGTTTAGAGTAGAAAAGTGTCCATTAACCATTACTCTATATAAATGATTAGGCTAAAATTCTAATTTTGAAACTTATGAAAAGTAGTGTGTTAATATTTATAATAATTGTCAATTATATATTAAGAAACTGTTTATTTAAATTTAGAATAGCTAATTGTGTGATACTTTATTTTTATTTTGAATTTTTTAGTGTTTATTATTTTTAACGTCAGATATAAGTAGGCTTATTTAATGTACCCCAAAAAAATAGGCTTATTTAAAATATGTATACAATTATTATCATTATTTAAACATAGTTTTAAATAAAAAAATATTTTACTATTAAAAAAAATTTAATAGCTATGCACTTTCAGTATAAACATCCTTAAAAAAAAAAAAAAGATGTGCACGGCCCCTGTTTTTCAGAAAAAATGTTTTTATACAATTAAAGTAGAACAACTTTTGTTATCTCTTTTAATTTTTAGAGAGTATTTTTGAAATATATGTAATTGAAAAGGGAAAAATAAATAATAAATAAAATAAATATATTTAATATTGAATATGATATTAATTATTTGATGTTTAAATAATAAAATTAAGCTTCAAAGAGTGTTAGTTAAATTGCAAAATGGTCATGACATTTTTCAAAATGATGCGTGTTATTTAAATTGCAAAATAAACCTGGCACTTTGCAAACTGGAATTTTTTTATTTATTATTATAACCTTAAAAAACAATTAAATACATCAATGCCCTCTAGATTCTATCACGTCTTACTATTTTCATTGGGAAGTCAAGTTTGGGGGACTCGACTTCTCAATGGGTTTTTTTTTTTTTTAATTAATGTTGAGAAGTCGATTTTGGGAACTTTGACTTCTCAACATGTTTTTCAATTTTTTATTTTCAATTAGTTTAAGTTTTTAATTAATTATTTAGTTTAATTATTTTGTTAATTAAATGTGTTAATTCAGCTTAATTCAGAAAAAATATATTTGTGATCAAAAATATTTTTTGTGATTAATTTAAATGAATATTACATAAATAACAACAATAGAAAAAATTAAAAAAAATAATTAAGCTTTGTTCATTATTTGTATTAATTAAGCTTAATTGTTATTATTATTTGTATTTTAGAGGTTTGTTTCCTCTTTTAATATTGGGATGCCAGTTGTATAAATAGGGGTTCTTGATATGAGAAGATTCATCCGACCTGTAAAGGAGGCCACTACCCAAAGAGAAAGGATGGTCATGTGAAAGGAGGGTTTCACAAGTTTTTCTAAAAAACTTGTAATGAGATGTAATGGGGTTGAATATTTGTGATGAATAATATTGATATGTTTTTGTGGATGTAGGCAAGAGGTGTCGAACCACGTTAAATAAAGGTGTGTATTTTCCTAGCTATGGTATCAAAGCTGATGGTTATGCAGCCTAATGACCTGTTAGAGGAGGAGTATTGAAGCTTGATGAAGCTGGTGGTGGATCCGTGTGAGATCCTTATGTCGAAAGTCTTCTTGACAATAGGAAGTCAAGCGACATGTCCTGGTAGCTAATGGCAGTGCAAGTATTTGTGTTGAAAGTCTTCTTGGCAATAGGGAAGTCAAGTGACATGTCCTGGTGGCTAGCGACAGTGCAAGTACAAGAAATGTCACCATTCAATACTTGTAGAGTGGAGGAGGGAACACACCAAAGTTTGTAAAGCGGAAGCAAGACTGGAGATAATTGCGACAAGCATTCATGACGACAAGAGTAAAAGAGGAAATTTGAAAATTTTAAATGAAGGAGGAATTGTTAGGAAATAATTCAAATTTCCAATTTCAAATCTTTAGAATATTGTTCAAATTAAAAAAATATTATTTGTATTTTAGGAATTTGTTTCCTCTTTTAATATCAGGGTACAAGTTGTATAAATAAGTGCTCTTAAGATGAGAAGATTCACCCGGCCTGTAGAGAGGTCACCACCCTAAGAGAGAGGGTGGTCATGTTAAGGGAGAGTTTCACAAGTTTGTCCATAAAACTTGTAATAAGATGTAATGGGGTTGAATATTTGTGATGAATAATATTGAGATATTTTTGTGAACGAAGGCAAGAGGTGCTGAATCACGTTAAATAAAAGTGTGTGTTTCCCCAACATTAATTAATACAAATAATGAACAATTTGTTTGTAAGTAATTTAATAAAGAGTACATAAATTATAATAAAAATAAATAAATTATTCAAGTTGTCTTGAAGGTCCATCGTGATGACAACCATTATTCCTATAATGACCTTTGTTTTGACATAAACCACATCTCTTTGGTTGACCCTTTTTCTTAATGTCCATTTCAATACGAATGTGCTCTAATTGAAGATGACCACGAGGATTTCTTCTCATCTCTGGATTGTGGCACAGTTTGTCTTCATCATATTGTGGCCAATAATCTTGGTTGCACACTATGCCAAATGATTTCCTACAATGTTGAAGACATTCTCCAACTTGTACACCAAATTAGGGCTATTTGGGTCATTCATTTCATTAGTTGCGATCTCCATTGTTCCTTTTTCTGACACAAAGGACAAAGTACTTAATAATTCTCTAACACGTGAATAGTATGTGCATTTGAATAAGGTAATCTAGGTCATTGATTTTGTTAGTGCAATCTCAATTGTTCTTTTTTCTGACTCAAAGGACAAAGCACTTAATGGTTCTCTAACCATGAATAGTACACGTGTTTGAATTGGAGCAATTTAGGTCATTGATTTCATTAGTGCGATCTTAATTGTTCCTTTTAACTGACGTTTATAAATATAAGTGGTCTAGATATTGGTGTCCACCACACAAATTCAAATACACTCTACGTTCGTGAACACTTAAAAACCTTCATTATTACCCTAAACCTTAAACCTTAATTGTGAGTTTGTCAGCGGTCTTTGTTTTTGTTTATTATAACAAATAAATGATTTACTACAACTGATCACAGGGCAACATTTGTAAGCAATGACCCAAAGTCATTTCACATTAACAAAGGCATCACACTGATGGCTTGAAACAAACCATCCAGAATATGATTAGAACTAGCGATGGCAAAACAATGGCACACATCCATTATCAATGCCTTATATCTGTTGTTGGTGATTACATTCAATAGTGCGTGGAAACTTCAAGAAGGTGAGGACGTAAAGACAATGTTCTCTATATTCGCCCAACGCCCTAACCTCACTTGCATTGAGTTATATGCTACTTTGGAGGATACTCAAGCACAAGCATTTACCTAATCAAACAATAAAGCTTGGGGATCTAAATGTAGATATCATGAAGATAATGGAGGAAAAGAAAATTGCTATAATAACACCACCTCATAGTATCGTATGTTTGGAAGCGTCACCTTTGAGGAATAAAGAAAGTACAATCTTTCTCTTAGCCAAAACTCAAGATAAAGTGCATGCTAGTTTTTCATTGATATATGTGTTTTTAATTTCTAAAATGTAATTGGTTATTATTACATCGTTGTGCTTTTATAAAGTATTCTAATAATGCGTGATTGTTATTATTATTACATTATTGCATTTTATCGATTTCATCTTACAGTTAAAAAATCAAAACAAACAAATGGACAATAATAATATTATTCAACTAAATAGAACCACTTCTACATCATGCGGTAAAAATAAGAAATGTTCAAGAAAATCGATAATGGTTTATGTCAAGCTAGTGGTAGCTTTAGTCATGTCAGATCATGGTTGGGTCAAGCTCGTGGTGGTCTGGTCATTGGAGTTGCTTGATGACTCTGTTTGACTTAAGTTGGCTATGATCTAGTCATTAGATCTAGCCAACATAGCATATAACTCAATTGGCTCAAGGCTAGCACATTGGGCGAAGAAGGAGAACATCGTTGCTACATCATCATCGTGTTCAAGTTTAAAAATCTCGTATTCAACATAATCATACCCTATGGATATAGGATGTTGATAATGAATATCAACCACCCTTTAGGTACCCCTAGCTCTAATCTTATCACAATTTTTTTTAAGGGCATTAAGTGTCATGCCTTCATTTATCCTAAGTGATTTTGGGGCATCACATTAAAAATGTGACCCCTTTATAATTTGTTGTAACTTATCCATTGTAATACACAATAACAAGTGTCAAACTAATGTTCTTACAAAAGAATGTATCTTGAACGAAGGAAGGGTTTTGGGTGAAAATGTTGACAGATGAAAAATTATGAATGTTTCTAAAGTGCTATGATTCAAACACTTGTACTTATACCAGTGCATCTATGTTCACATGTTAGAGAATTATTAGTAACTTTATCCTTGTGTCAGAAAAAAGGAACGACTAAGATTGCATTGATGAAATGAAGAGCCCAGATCGCCCCAATTCAAAAGTGTGCATTGATCACATGTTAGAGAATCATTACGTACCTTTGTCCTTCCGTCAGAAAAAAGGAACAACCGAGATCACATGAAAAAATCAACTACCAGATCATTGTTAACCCATTGGCAAGTGTACCAATCGCACAAGTAAATAGTGATGAATATGATTATTGTTTCCCAAGGGACTTGGTCAATACTAAGTAGTTTACGCAGTTTGTTGTTATATATAAAGGTATTATAGTGAGAAATCAAAAGTTTGTTTAATGAGAAATTTTTACGAACACTTAGAACGCAAAAATAAAAAACAATAACAGCAATTAAAAATGTTGAGGTTTGACAATACTAAATCATCCTTTCATGCATACAAAGGTCATTTACTAAATCTATGATTCATTCATTACCATAAACCAAACAGATATCCAATCCTTAATTCCTTAGTGGAATAGATCTAAGTCAATTAGTTAAATTATTAATTCCTTGATTAGCTCAACTAACTAACTTGCTTTAAAAACAGAGGTTAAGAAATGGCTAATGACTCGTATTCTATTCCTGGATACACAATTCATTAGATGTTTATTTCAAATCTGTGTAATAATATGTTTTCCAACAAATCTAAACACTAAGATCAAATTATGGGAGATCAGACCATAACAAGTATTAAGAGCAAAAGTGAAACGTATATGAATGAAACATAAACATTCAATAAATAACTTAAGAAGTGTTAGCTCATTGGCAAGTGTACCAATTTTCACAAGTAGACAGTAATGAGTAGAGTATCGTATCCCAAAGGACTTCAGTAATACTAGGTTTTTCACTCAATCAAATGAATCGTTCAAGGGAGAATTTATACGAATATGTAAAGTGTAGTTTTTAAGAAACAAGACAATAAGCAAAAGCGTTGGGTCTGATTACACTAATCATCCTCTCATGAAACATAAAGGTCACCTATTGAATTTATATCCTATTCATTACCATTAACCCACAATTATATCCAAACCCTAATCCCTTAGTTGAATGGACCTAAGTTATCTGATTAAAACATCAATCCCTTGATGAGTTTACCTAAACAACTTGCTTTACGAAAAAGGTTTAGAAATGGTTAATAAATCGTGTTCTATTCCTAGCTACAAGATTTATTAAGTGCTCTCTTTAGTTCTATGCAAAGAAAGAGTTTTCCAACATCAATCAAAACAAAAGAAACAAGTCATGGGAGATCAAGCCACAACAAGCATTAAGTATGGAAATAAAGACATTAACGAATATAATATAAACATCAATAAATAACTTAAAATGTATACATGAAAGCAGATTAGTTACATCAAACCCCAAATAAGATAAGATTAGCCACTCATGGGTGAATGTGTAACACCCTGTTTCTCGTAATACCTGATTAAGTGTTTTAATAACTGAAAGCAGGAACTTAGATATGTAATCTAGGTGATTAAAAGGAAGAAATGAATTCTCATTGTGTATGGTTTGTTATATGTGGTGAAAGTGGTGAATTATCTGTTTGAATTCGGATTTGATTTTAAGGGATTTGAGTTATGTGCTTGAGCCAATCTAGATATGTTGTGAGAGTGATTTTGGGCTTTTAAGAGAAAACAGTTGAGTTAAATCAATTTTGGGATAAGAGTAGTGGTTTGGGGAGATTTGGGCCTCAGTTGGCCAAAAGTCCGTGTAAGAACTCCAAGGAGCTCGGATATAAAAGGAGGAGGGGGGGAAACCCTTATTCTCCTTCTCTCTCATCCCTTCTCTCCCTTTTCTTCATCTCTCTCTATTTCTCTCTAGATTTCTCAAGGAGTTAAGAGTGTCAAAGGTTTCTCAGCTCTGATTTCGAGTCCTTGAGTTGCAGAGGGCAGATTTCTTGGAAGATTGGCTCAAGAATTATCTTCTCTCATATTCTCATCTTCCCAACTTTCAAATTTGGAAGCTTTTGAGGTAAGGGAAGCTTACTATTGTTTGATTTCATGTTTGTAGTCGTTGATATGTTGATTTCTTGCCTTGGAAATGGTTAAATCTCTATGGATGTGGATATATTTGGTAGGTTTGATATTTTGGGAAAAATGGGTTTTTGGAAAAGGATTTTGAAATTTGAGAATGATTTATGGATAAAATTGTTGTATAATCGGTTAGAAATGCATTAAAAGTGGTTAGAATTGATTTGGATTGATTGTATAGCAATTAAAAGCCAAGGAATTGAAGAATTTCATCCCATATACCCTGTTCGCACACAGGCCACGTCGGGCGATGGCCCTCTCCCATCGGGCGAGGTTCTTCCCGAGCCAAGAAGGTGGCTCCTGGAAGAACGTCACCAGGCGACGTCTTTGTCCTGTCGGGTGATGGTTAACCCGAGGCCAAAAAAATGGATCTCGGGCAGTATGTCGCCAGGCGGCAGTGCTGTTCCGCCGGGCGGGATGCTAAAGAAAAAAATGATATTATTCTCTTTTTGTTATTTTAGTTGAGTGAGACTTGGCTCTAAGTAAGAATGTGAAAGGTAGTTAATTACCTTGGATTTGATATTTAGGTGTGATCCTTTGAAATATTGGAAAAATGTTTAGCTTTAAAAGAAAGACATATTTGTCATGTATGCTTTGTTTAAGAAGTTTGGTGTTGATGAGAAATGAATGTGTGAGCTTTGTTATTGTTGCAATGTATTGTGGTTGAGTTGATTGTTGTGATGATACATATATTTTGTATGCATATGTTTTTGGCTGAGGTTATGTGGGCCTCAAGTTATTGTGGTGTGATGGTGTGACATATAAATAAATATGCATGTGAATATGGATGAATAATTTTGGTTGAGTTGTTGTTGTTGGATATGTGTTGACGTGGAAGGTTGCTTAGATAGGACTTCCACATGTTGTTATTATTCCAAACGTGGTTCTTGGTTTTCTTTATTATTGTTGTGAATTGGTTTGATAAAATGTGGAAAACTGGTAATTGAGTGGAAGGTTGCTCAGGTGGAGCCTCCACGAGTTGTAGAATGAGGTGATAATGAGATATCTTACTTGTTGACCATGCAAGAGGCTAGATTGGGCCTGCATGGAGTTGGTAGTGATTGTTGGCCCACAGGTGGTGCTAAGTAGGCTACGTGATGATATGTTGATACACATATGTATGATGTGTTGATTGTTGTTGTTGAATGGATGGTTGTGATGATATATTGATATATATATATATATATATATATATATATATATATATATATATGTACCTATGGATATTATGAATGGTTGTGGTTAAGTTGATTGTTGTGGTGATACATACATTGACATGCATATGTTGTTAGCGGAGGTTGTATGGGCCTCATGCTGTATGCAAGTAGGCATAGAAGTTGGGGGTGAACGGAGGTGTGGCTCAAACGGGCCTCCAATCTAGTGTCTGGATAAGAAGTAGGTTCTAAAAGATGGGCCTAGGGGATAAGTGGATGAGTAACCCCGCAGTGGGGCCAAGGCAGTGCGGGCTTGTGTCGCGGTATACCACAACCCACATACACTTATCTTGACAACCATAAGCTTATCCAACTGATCAGAGTTTCGCAATCCTTGAATGGTGCTTGGAAGGCCATGGTAGGGGATAAGACTTGGCTGATCGCTCGATATGTAGAAATCTCTCGAGAGTAGTGTCTTCACGCATTAGTATGGTGATTGATATCACTATGGAAGAATGTGACTATATATCATGAAATTTTATTTGAATTTTTATCTATAAATGAAGTTTTCGTCTGTAACTAATGATGTGGTGGTGGTAATGGTAGTGTTGTCGTTGTCCTTATGGTTACTTGGTAATTGTGGTTGTGGTTGTGATGTATGTTGGTAGTGGAGGTAGTATTGTTGTTGTGGTTGTTTATTGTCATGGTTGTTATTATGGTTGGAGTGGTAATAGAGGTGTGGATAATGCTTTGTTGTTGATATTGTTGCTATTTTTCTGTTTGATTATTGATATGGAATGAATGGATTTTTCTATTACTTGACTTTTAAAATATACATTTTATTATTTTAAGTAAGCTTACCCTTGCATTATTTGCACGTGTAGTCCGTGCTTGTGATGATCACATCTTTGGCATGGGAGCAGATTGTTGAGTTTTTGGTAGGTTTAGCTTCTCTTAATTGATGATGAAGTTTCATTTTAGCCAATGGTGATATGGAACAAGTATGGAGGATTATTTTTTGTTCCTTTAGAGGAATTGATATTCCTTTTGTTGTTTATTTCCATTAAAAGAATGTATAGAGTGACCAACTATAGAGAGAATGTTTTGTACCCTATATTTATTGATATAAAAATGTTTAATAATGTTGGGGTATGTATTTTCTTTTGATTTCTTGATGTATACATTGATGTAATTATTTTGGTTGGAATGGATAATTTTCTCTATTATTATCTATAAAGATGGAGAAGACAAAAAACAAAGACATATTTTTATAATACTTAATCTAATATCTTTATTAAGAGAAGCCTTCCAAGAGATAAAGTAGAAAGGTTGCTATGTAGCGGCAGTGGGTCGTTACAGAATGAACCAAACAAAAAGATGAAGAATAAAGGTCTTGGATTGAAGCTTCAAGGAGGTGCTCCCAAACTGTTCCTCTCAGCCCTAGCAGGAAAAATAACAGAAATAAGAAGTGTCCTAAAAGCCCCCGTCTTTTACTCTTTTGTTGCACATTCATTAAGTGGGGTGGCACTGTTCTTGCTCAGTGATCACAAGGCTCGCTGAGCGAAAGTCTACACTTTGTGGTCTCTGGAATGAGTCTCGCTCAGCAAAGATACGTATCATTGAGTGAAAGCCTTGACTGCTCTCTATAAAAGATTTCGCTAAGCAAATGAACTGTTCGCTCAGTGACTTTGGGCAACTTCATTTCTCCCATCTTGCTGCAGTCTTCTATCTTCATTTCCTGCAAAAAATCATCAGTTGGTAATTAAAATGCCCAAAATGTATAATTCTATTTGTAAATGCTACTTACTTAAAAATCAACTAAAATTGGATTTAGAAAAAGCCTTTAGTTTGGGAAAGAAAGCAGTAAATACACAAATAAATGCCAAAAAGATAGACATGATTGACAGTTATCAAGAAGTATACATGAAAATAGGTTCAGTTACATCAAACCTTAACTAGGTGAAGAAAGTAGGTTCAGTTACATCAAATCTAGCTACTCATGATACAGAGAAGCAACCAAAAAGTAGGTGAAGAAAGTATATCGGAGGTCCATGAAGTGCTTCCTAGCTAAATCCAAGTCTCCAGGTGTCAAGAGTGAAAAGGAGAGCCAAACGTTAGAGAGAGAAAGTTCCCCTATCATCTATCTTCATATATCTCCTAATACCCTAATGCCACTTCGCTAAGTCATTAAATGAGCTAGCTTCTTTCGCTGAGTGAAGGTAACTTTCACTCAGCGGATTCCCAAATTTTATAGCTTTAGGGCTTCAATTTCGCTCAGCGAACAATGCTCTTGCAGAGTGAATCCTTTGATTACAGATTTTCCTTCCCTTTGGAGCTCACAAAAGTCATGCTAAAAAGTATGTAGAATGCCATTTATCAATCGTCTCGATTCAAACTTATGTACTGTTCACGCTTAGAAAATCATTAGGTACCTTTATCCTTGCATAAAAAAAAGGAATGACTAAGATTACATCAACGAAATGAACAACCCAGATGACTCCATCAGGGAATCATTAAGTATCTCTGTCTTTGTGTCAAAAGAAAAAAGAGTGGCTGAGAGCGCACCGACAAAATCAACAGCCTATATTGCCCTTATTCAAATATATACACTATTCATGCATCAGAGAATCATTAAATACCTTTGTCTTTGAGTTAGAAAAAAGAAACGGTTGAGATCGCACCAACAAAATCAACAGCCCAAATCACCCTAATTAAAACATGTGTATTGTTCACATGTCATAGAATCATTAAGTACCTTTCTCCTTGCGACAGAAAAAAGAATGGTTGAGATTGCATCGACGAAATCAGTGACCCAAATTGTCTTGATTCAAATGCGTGTTTCTTTTGATAGTTGAGATCTCACAGAGTACATAAAGGGCTGAGATCGCACAAACAATACTTCAAAAATAGATGGCATGTCGTCCTTGCAAATACTTATACATTTTCGCTTCATTAAGTTCATAACTAACCTCTGAAACATCTTCATTTCATAAGTTAGTAATACCTACATGGATCTTGCACCATTGCTCAAATTACAATACCTTCACAGGTCATCATGCATACATGATATGGTAAGTGTTGTTTAATGTTACATACATTCACGTTTTGTACTCACCTCTAATTATGTTGCACTAACTAATGACTTTAGTTTTTATTTGAAGAACCCACAAAAAGATATAATCGAAGCCTACTTCTATACAATGTCCCCTCCAAATTCATTAATAGAACCATTGTTGGAGCAAGTTGGGTTTTCTCATATTGCAAAACAGGGACATTGTAAGATTGACTGTTTGTTGGTAACTACTCTAATAGAAAGATGAAGACCTAAAACACACACGTTCCATTTTCCATGTGGCGAATGCACAATGACTATAGAAGATATGGTGCTCCAACTAGGATTATAGGTGGATGGACTATCGATTATTGGACCTAGTTTTTTATTTTATTTTATTGGGAAGAATCTTGCGCCACATATCTGGGTGTGGTTCCTCTGAATTATCAACTGAAATGAATGATCAATAATTAAACTAAAATGCTTACGATAAACTTTTGCGACTCTCCCGATTGAACCAACACAATTCCATCTAGAGTGTCATTATAGAGCATACATTTTATGCTTGATTGGGAAGGTCTTGATGCTCAACAAATTAGCCAACAGAGTTCACCTAATTTATCTACATTTATTGGTAGATTTTCAGCATGTTGGACGCTACAATTAAGGTTTAGCATGTTTGGCAACTTTGTATAGAGAAATGTGTCATGCAACTGCACCAAGTGCATGCACTATGGGTGGGTATATATCACTGTTACAATCTTAGGCATGGTATCGCATGCCCTTCATTGTACCACAGGTCCATCGTGGCACAACATATCCATTTGCAAATAGGTAAATAAAAAAATTGACACTCAAATCTACTTACATATCTAATAATTATACTCACAAAAAAATGTCTTTTACTAGATGGATTGCAATATATTGGAACTTCTCATGGTGATCAGACCAAGTAAAAATCAAGAATGGATCACATCACATGCAAATTCATGAGGCTAAAAATGTCGTAATTCAATATAGTTACTTATACTTGTGTATCATGTATTGTCACTTTACTAACCATGCTTAATTTTTTCGATTTGTCTTGATTCCACACATCGGTCTTCACAATTGTTTGCCAAAATATGCATTCCAAGATTCAAGAATATGGACTGCTTATACCGTTTTGATTTGTTTCTCAATTATAGAATGGCTACAAACGGATAGAATAAAGCTCCAATTTGGTCTCTGGCAGGACGTACCAAAGCCACCTACAATTCTAGATTGCATCCACTAGATAGACATGCAAGGAAACAATTACACAAATTAGGCAGAAAAGCATGTGGGGTAAAAATTAAATCCTAACTCATATATATATATATATATATATATTCGGGAGGGGGTTTAAATCTCCGAGCCCAAACTCAACCTTGACCCCAACCTTGATCGAAGCGGATTTTTTCTGTCAAAGTCGGATAAAGATTGGACAGCTATACACAAGTACTGATTTTATTGCCATGCATGTCTTCCATTTTTTTTTTCATTTAATGTAATTGTTGAAGTTAAAAAAAAATACATTAATTTAGCTACTAGCTAGATATATTTATTTATTTTCCTTAAGATGTTGTTATGTATAATGTAAATATATTTAGGTTACTGGAGTTACATGTTTATTTTTAAATATAATCAGAAGTTCAAACAAAAAGAAATATGTATTTTTGAAGGAAAAAATGCAATTTAGTTCCTTAATTTATTAGGCTAATTACATTTTTCACAAGTACATTGTACTTTAATTTAACGTAAGTGATTATAATTTAATAATTTTTTCTTTTTGTTCATTTTAATAGTTAATCTTAATTTTAATAGTGTTGATTTTTAATAAAAATATTTCTAGAAGACAAAAATATTCTATTATCAAAATTTATTCTAGATTTTCATCAATGCCTCGTGGTGCCATTGTTGCATATCTTACTGTGCTTATCTTGTCTTCTATGAGGGAGTATAGTTCTAGGTTTATTTATTTAGTTGTCTTTTGATTAATGTTGTCAGGTTTTGTTTTCAAAAAGATAAATAAAAATTGTCTAAATCTCTTTCGGTTTTCTATATATATATATATATATTTGTTAGATATGCGATGAAGGAAATAAGTTTGTATATCAAACAAGAATGAAGGTTATGATTACTTATGGTGGGTAGGGGTGTTAAAATGCGTTAAATTTGATGGACTGACTCAATTAGTTTGATGTATGGGTTAGATATTGTTGTAAAAATTTAAGTTCAAAATTATTTTGGTCTGGTCTAGGCCAGTTCGAATATTTACAAGCCTAAGCCAAGTTGACTTGTGGTAGGTTGGGTCAATTTGTTGGCTCAAGTTATTATTTTTTTTTTTTATAATTAGTAAAATCTCATATGATAAATCTAATACTACATGTGTTGTTGATGTCCATTTTAAGGTTAATATTCTTACTATGTATATTGAGTTTTTTCATGAAGGAGTGGTTCTCACTCATGCTTGTTATTCCATCCTCAACAACATTGTGGAGCTAGCTTCTCGAGCTTAAGTTGTGGTTATCACCATATTTTTTGCGAAGCCAATCAACTAGCTGATGTTCTTGTGAAACAGGGCTTGTCCCATGATGTTGGTCTACATGTTTTTTATGATTCTTCAATCTGGATTCAACTTTAATTGCTAGTTGATGCTTCAATTATTCACTTCTTTCATGGGTTTTAGTTTAGGCTTCTAACACCCTTGTATACCAAAAAAATGTACATTGAGTTTTTCTTTTTTTAAATTTCTAACACTTATATATTGTTACAATTGATGCACTCTATTTTATTTCTATTATTGCTTCTTTTTATTTTACCATATAAATGACAACCTATTATATTTGATACTATTATTAAAACAATAAGATAAAATATAATATAATATATTACTTCTATATTTTTTATTTTAATTTATAGTAATTAAAAATATTTTATTAACTTGTATAAAAATTAATTTGTTTTTTTCTTTATGAACCCAGGCTTTCTCTTAGCCAAGAATCAAAGACTAATTCCTAAAAGTATTGAGATCCATTTAAGGGACTGAGAAAAAGTTAATTTGTTTTGATAATTTTTAAAAAGTCGGTAGCCCATAACTTGTGGGCGCTTCCCTGGGACAAAAGCTAGGAAACCATATGCGCCACATGGATGTGTGACGTGTTGCATTTCATACCATATTTTCATAGCATTTTAGATTGGATTACATGCATTCTTCTCTTAATTCTAGTTAAATTTCATGTGGTTTACTGTTGTTTTCCATTGTAGGACTTGTTGCTTGTTTCTTTCTTTTTCATTTCTGGTCTCGGTATCTCTAAACCATTCTTTGCTTGGAAGATTGAAGTGAGAAAGTTAGAGCACAAAAAAGGTAGAATGAAAGCCAAAATAGAAGAATTTTGTTAAGCCTACTAGAGAAGATCATGGGGGTGTGATCTTGATCATATCCCTATGATCAGGAATTACATATGAGACTTCTAAAGGAGATCACAGCCCTATGATCATGATCACAGGGGAATGAATGCATGGAGTGTTTTATTTTGTGATTTTTTGAGTTTTGTTTTATAATTAGGCTTGACTCTTTATTAGCTTAGACCTTTAAATACCACTTTTAGCTCATAATTAGGGGTTCTAAAGTAATTTTTGTTAGAGTGGCTAAGGGTTAAGGATTGCTTCTCCTTTTCCTTTGATTCATTTCCTGGTTTGATTTATTTTTCTTCTTTCATATGCTTGTTTTTGGGATTCTACCATGACTATGCGAGTAGAACCCTTTTTTTTAGGATTGGAGCTTAATCCTTCATGACTATTGATTTTAATTGAATTATTTTTATGTTCTTTGGAGCTCTACTCTTAATTCTTTTCTTATCTTGCTTATTATGTGAATTGATTACCATCCATTTGGATAACCTTAGGTGTTTGGGGAAAAACTAAAAGGTGAACCTAAACGTTGGAACTATAAAAAAAGAAATTAGGTTTTGAATTGTGAAAGTAGGTTTAATCCTTCAAGGAGCTAATGAATTAACAAGGAACTTAACAGGTTTAATTGAATATAGCTATCATGAAAGAATGAGTCAATTCAATTAGATACATCTCTGTATTTTGAAAGGGAACGAAGGTTACACTAGGTTAATTCCCCTTTAATGAGAACCCAATTGAATGCTTAAATAAGAAAATTAGCCAATAGAATATCATTGTGCGAACCCCCAATCCTAAAGATTTCCTTATCATTAACTTGATCCTTTTAAAATTCTTGTTTTATCTTTAATTTAATATTTCTCTTAATAAGAATCAATCTTTAAATATTTGCACAAATCTTTCAAATGTTTTCTCTAGTTTAATTCGAATTAAATAGTAGTAACTACTAAATCAAACATGTGGTCTTCAAGGAAAGAACGATATTTATTACTAGGTGATACCTTACACTTGTGATAACATATTAGCATGATGCTTGCCATAGCCCTATAGCGCGTAATAAACTGCAATTTTGCAATTTTTATGTTACTTTATAGTTGGGCTTAGGCCTTGGATGTACCCTAAGTATAAGTAGACCTTTTGGGGATTGAAAAAAAGTACCAAACCCTATGGGGGTGACGACTTAAGAGTGAAACAATCATCATCATCTTCTTCTTCTTTTTCTCCTTCTTCCTTCAAGTTTGAATGTTTCTTCTTCTTTATTTTGCTTTCTTCATGGCTATGATTGAGTAGTCATTCTTGTTTCTAAGATTAGGATTAACCCTTGACATTTTAATGGATTTGTGATTTGTTATTTTCTTTATGCATAGATTGATTCTTTTATTTGATTATTTTCTTATCATGCTTCATTATGTGAGTTGATTGATCATCTATTTGCATAACCTTTGATGTTTAAGGAAGAATTAAAAGGTAAACCTAAACAATGGAATTATAGGGAAAAGTAGGTTTAATCCTTTGAGTATCAAATGAATTAACAAAGAACGTAAAAGGTCTAATTGAGCATAATTATTATGAAAGTAGGGGTCAATTTAGTTAGATATACCTTTGTTTCCTAAAAGGCAATAAAGGTTACCTTAGGTTAATTCACCTTCAAATTTGAATCAATATGAGAATATAGATAGTAAAAATAAATCCATTGATAGTCATTGTGTGAAACCCAATCCCATGAACTATTCTTGCACTTGATTTCTACTTAATTGATATTCTTGCATTCTTGCTACTTTCTCTTGTTTCTTTCTTTTGTTCTTTTGTTCACTTTCATTATTATTCTTTCCCAATCAAATAATTTTTGTCGATTAATTCTTCTCAAATAATGATAAATTGGCAATCATAAAACACAATCCATGTGGATTCAATATTTTTATTACTTGACAATAACCGTACAATTGCAATTTTCTCACATCATAATATCTTGCACTCAAATGTGTCATAATTTGTCAACATAAGTAAATAAGTACATGAACAAATAGTAAAATATATGGTGGAATGATAAACAAGGTATAATACAATGTAAAGATATAGGATCATTAGAATACATCAAAAGAACTCCCAAAAGAAAACTCCTACATTTTAAGCTTACCCAAATTACTGCCCTTTAATTACATTGTAAGGTCTTCAAATGGTCTTCCTTTGAACTCAAGATATAAATAATCGAATAGGGTCTCAAGCTTCGTACTAAAGATGTCACGAAACCCTCTTTAGGAGTATAGTAAGGTGCCCTCCACATGCGCTCCATGGGTAAGATGAATTCCACCATCATTCAAATAGAAATAAAGAATGTAGGAAGATTATAAGGGAAAAAGTGAATATAACGTCATCGTTATATTGTACGCAATGATCCTTAAAATCAAATTGCCACAACTCTTGTGATTCCCTCTCATCTTTCATGAACTCTATCATGAGTCATCCTATGTACCTCCTACTTTGTGCCATTTGGTCTATGAACACAGTAGCCACATATGAAAGCAATAGAAAACAAACATAGAAAGGGTGAGCATCTAGACATAAGTACTATAAGAATACGTGTGAACAACACAAACAAACATAAAAGCAATACATATAAACATAGATATGTAGGGGCAACATATTAGACAATCTCGTATTCTAATATCAGTAGATACAACATCATGCACATATAATAGACATAAATCATATGACATCAATGTGAATTAAATCAAATGCTTATACATGAGACTGACACTACTCCATGGAGTTAACAACTCATTTGAGCAATTAGTCGGTTGTGTCTCCTAACATGGTAAAATAATATCAATAACCCTCTAATTTAAAAGCATGACATGTGCCAAAACTATTCAACTAACACACCAAACTCTAATCAGTGGGAGCAACTACAGCTTTGTTAGATGTGTTGTGTGGGGGTAGTCACTACCATGGCATGGTGATGCATACACTCGATTCCATGTGGAATCATGTGCTCGCACATCCTCAAGGTCTATCCAACAACCTCCACTAGTCTTCCCTCACTTGTTAAACAATAAAGTGTATACTTATTTCCAACAACTTGACCTGTGCATATGTATTTGTGGAAACAACAATATACATACTCACAATATCTTTAGATAATTATTTTCAATTACTTTTCACATGGAGATTAACTTAAGCCAACTACTGCCTATGCTCTACTACCTCAAAACTAGCACATAGATCAATGCAAGTCATAAAGGTACTGCCACATACACGTGGTTTCCCACTTAGGCTCAACCATCATTATCTATTTTATTTGAGTCATAAAGTTATAATGTATTAATATGCTCATTAGTAATTTTTTGCAAATATTTTATCCTACACGATTTATTAAATATCCGTGTAATACATACATTATAAAGTCTTATGATATAATCAATTAAAGGTTCCACTTGCAAATTCTTTATTAAATATTGATTAAATAATTAATATTTTAATATTAGTTTCTCTGTAAAAGTTCAGAACCTAAGTATTTTAAATTTTCTATGTTACTGAGATAATTTATTATTTAAATTACATTTTCTTAATTTCAAAATTTTATTCCAAGAGATTTACAAGGTCTTTTAAATTGTTTCTTTTACAAAATTTCTAGAATATATTATTATTTTAGAATATGATGTCCTTTGAATTTTCAAAACATTTTAGGAGTGAATTTACCATTTTACCACTAAATTCACTAATATACTAGTTTACTACTGTTTAACTCTTTTTAAGTTGTAAAAAATGATCATCTTCAAACCAAGGCCTAAATAAATTATATTAACTAAATTTTAACATTTTAAATTAACAACAAAGAAATTCCATTTTTTTCCCTTCTTTAATATATTTTTCATTTTAACCTTCAAAACTAGTCTAAATTAGCTTTTTTTTTTATTCCCCACTTTTTTCTAAGCTTACTAATTCATTATAAATTACTTTTAATCACTTTTAACAACTTAACATCACTGTAATAAGGTTTAGAAAATATTATTAGCCATTAGTTTATTAAAACATCTTCTAACTTTACTAGTAAGTTGGTTTAAGGTTAAATCCATCTTGGACACTTATATTAAATTTTTTATGGACTTATTAAGGTCTTTCTAGAGGCATGAAAATCATGTCCCAAGGTTAAGGTTCGATTTTTACTTAAGTCTTATGATAGCTTCAAAGCTTTGGACTTTTTGGTTCAAATCAACATATATTACCACCAAATCTAACTTATATCAAGATATATCATATGATCTCAAATAAGTAACCAATATCACAACATAAAATTCATTTTACAGAGAAGTATGCATGTAAATCAAGAGCCAAAAGACCAAGAATCAAACTTTAAACTCAAAGAACTCTTCTTTTTGCCAACAACATCATATATGGGACAAAACTCTTGGAAAAGAATTCACCAAGCAAATTTTTCACATAATGACACAAACAAAGGACCTTATATCTCTATGGACTTGTGATTGTGTCTTTGAGATCCTTTGACCAAAGATCCAGGCTTTTGAAATCTTTTCCCCAAGCTTTGCAAGTATGCCACCTACCTCACCAAAATCACAACAACTTATCACATTTTGATTCAAAATCATGAGTAGAAGAAGAAAATGAAGAGAGGGAGAGGAGAAGAATTTCGTGCCATAGGGAAAAAGAGAAAATAAAAATAAACTTGATTTTGTTGAAGAAACTAAATATGCTTGAGCTTGTAAGGTGTTAGAATGGTAGAATAGGTGGAGGATTGAAGATTGCTTGAAGGAACTTGAGGCAAAATGGTGTCCAAAGGGCGAGGGGGAGGTCAACCAGCAGACCAAAAGAGAGAAAATGAGAAAAATTTGGAACGAAGAGATAGAGTATTGGGTGAAAAATGACTTTAAGTTTAAGGTTTCTAACCTTTGAAACTATTTAGCATTATTTTGAAATTTGAATTAAATGGATTAAAATGAACTAAGTTTTTTCCCCCAAACTAATGCTAGATGGTGGCTTGGGATAGCCAATCCAAATGGTGAATTCAAAATTTAGCACAATTAGAGCAAGCTTTGGACTTCTGATCAAGGTTGTAAGTTTTGTGTTTAACCATTTTGGAATAAACTATTGTTAAGACAAAGGATGTTTTTATAACCCGTAAATATTTTGATAATAACAAAATAGTTAAAAATAGTTTTTCAAGCAATAGTTTGGTTACTCGTACATTGTACGTTCATTATCGTCTGATCACTTGATCATGTATCGTCTTTATCTTTCTTTAAAAGATTCAGTAACTAACTGCTTTTAGACTAAGTTCTAATGATCTGTACACTGCACATTTGTAAAAGTGTAAACAACCTCAAAATAATTGAAGTCTACATACCTACTTTCGAGGAAAGTCTAATTTACACGTAAAAGAAGGAATATGCGTGCGAATGTCAAAACAGAAAAGTAGATATGACCACTGCTACAAGATTGAGTACGAGAATGGCAAAGATAAGCAGACTGTTTTATCTTATCAAAGTGATAAGTTGGTGAAAGGCATTAAATGCTATATTTAATACTTCAACGACTCTTTTTCAGCAGACGAAGGATGTCTCCTACAAGCACTCACAACGGACACTTTTTTGGAAAAGCCTATAAATAGTAGAAGAGACCTCAGTCTCAGATGCTAGTCGATTGAAAAATCTTTAACTGTTGAACAGCTCTCGTCTTGTAATATTCATATACGCTGCCTATAAAAGCTTACTTTGAACTTCATTGTATATTCGTCTAATGGGACGTTAAACTAAGTGAGATAACTGACATTCAACCTTTTTCTCTAAGAAATTGGTAGAAGCCTGAAGAGGCTTTGATTCAAAGAATACTTGGGTTTTTGCTTGCAGAGGCAAGTTAAAGACTACTTGAGATGAGCCTGAAGAGGTTTGGTTAAAAGAATACTTGTAACTTGTTTAAGTTAGTGGGACTTGGTTATTGCCAAGAACTAAACGTTATATCTAGGGTGAGATGAACCAATATAATTCCTTTGTGCTTCTCTGATTATCTTTCTGCATTTGTCTTTCCCTAAATAACGTTTTAAAAATCTTTTGGTTAATCCTTCAAATGATACGTCTTTAAAAAGGTTTTTGCCAAAATTTGCTATAACACAATTCAACCCCCCCTTCTTGTGTTATCTTTGTGTTTTACAGTTTGGTATCAGAGCTCAGCCTCTAAGGGTTGAGCACCTTAACAAGTGATAAAGGAAAAGATTCGCATGGCAAACCTTGAAGGACAGTTCATTCTTGAAAGAGCCTCATTGACAAGGCCTTTAGCCTTCAATGGAGAAGATTATGCATACTGGAGAGACAGAATGGAAATGTACATCAAGTCCACTCATTATAGCATCTAGAGAATCATAACTCATAGAGATCTCGTTGTAGCAAAACCAGAACATGAATACAATCAAGATGACTTCAACATGCTACAACAAAATGCAAAGGCTAGGCATATTATAATCCGTGCCTTATCCAAAATTGAATATAACAAATTTTGCAGCTGCAAAATAGCAAAGGAGATGTGGCATGCTATATGCATCACACGTGAAGGCACAGAAGATGTTCATCTCAGAAGAGCAACAACTCTTCAAAGACACTATGAGATGTTCACCATGAAGGAGATAGAAACCATTGATGAGATGTTTGGGAGATTTCAAACAATTCTCAATGGACTCCAGAGTCTTGGCGTTGAGTTTTCCAAAGCTCAGAACGATCTCAAAATTTTGGATAGTCTTCCAAAAGTATGGGAACCCAAGGCTATAGCTATAGTTGAAGCCAGTGACATGAAGACTTTAACTTTAGATGAGTTGTTAGGAGCCTTGAGAGTCCATGAAGTTCATATCTTTAAGAGAGATAAAATAAAGAATAATGACCCTATAGCTCTAAAGAATGGAGAATCAAGTCGAAGAGCGGACAAAGAGACTAAGACGAAAGCTAGGAACAAAGCCCTGAAGGTTTAGTCTAATGAATTTGAGAGCTCAGACAAAAGCACCAGCTGCTCCACAAATGATGAGATCTTTCTCATAACCAAGAAGATGCTCAAGAAGAAAGGAAGATTCAAGCAATCCTCTAGAAAGAAGGATAATAGATACAAGAAACCTCCTCAAGAAGAAAACAACGAAATTATATGTTTTGAGTGCAAAAAGCCTGGACATATAAAGGTTGAATGTCCCAAATTGAAAAGAGGATGGAGTTCAAAGAAAAAAAACAAGAAGAAGAATCTTTTAACCACATGGGAAGATTTGGACAGTAGTAGTAGCAGTTCAGACGATGAAAAGGCTAACATCTGTCTTATGGCAGATACTGAGGAAGTAACATCTGAGGTAAAATCTATTTCTGAAAATAATCTGCATGAGTCTGATAGTTGTAAATTTAAGTCTGATGATGAAGAAGATATGTCATATGACACTCTTCTTGTCAATTCTCACATGATTGCTCTTGAGTATAAGAAATACAAAAAATATATCAAGAAGCTATTTTTGAAAACGAAATATTCAAGAAAGATTTGAAGAGAACGTATAAAAGTCAAGCCTTAGATCCTGAAAAGACAATACTTCTCTCTGAGTCGACAGACTAAAGAAAGAGTCATTAGTCTGAAACATGATCTGGCTAAATTTGTGGATGGATCTTCAAAACTACAATTGATCTTAAAACATAGAAGACCTCCATCTAACAAATCTGGCATAGGCTTTGTAGAAGACAAAGACTCTAAACCATCATTTTCTAAATCTTATTCAACCTTTTGTAACTTTTTTGGAAAATCTAGACACCCATCTCAAAGATGTCAAGACAAAAGGAAACAAAGCTCAAATAAGACCTTTGGGACTAACACAAAAGGACCCAAAAGTATTTGGGTACCAAAATCTCAAATAACTTCTGTTGCAGATGGTACCTAGACAGTGGATGCTCATGTCATATGAAGGAAGAAAGATCTATGTTCCTAGACCTCCAACCATATGAAGGACCGGTCTTATTTGGAGGAAATGGAAAAGGCAAAATCATTGGTATAGGTAAAGTTGGTAAGCCTCTTCTTCCATCTATAGATAATGTGTTGTGTGTTGAAGGACTAAAGTATAACCTGCTTAGCATAAGTCAATTTTGTGATGGTGGGTTTGTCATGTCCTTTAACAAGGAATCATGCATAGTCAAAAGAAATGATGAATCTATTCTTTTTACTACTAAGAGACATAACAATCTATATAAGATTGAGTTTGAAAATCTAAACAAATAGAATGTCACTTGCTTAATGACCAAAGAAGATGAAAAATGGATTTGGCATAAAAAGCTCGGGCACATTAATTTGAAACATATTTCAAAACTATATAAAAAGGGTTTAGTGAAAGGATTTCCTGAGATTTCTTGGAAAACTCATCTTCTTTGTGAAGCATGTCAGAAAGGGAAACAAATTAAAACCTCTTTCAAATCCAAAGATGTTGTTTTCACTTCTAGACCATTAGAATTGTTACATATAGATTTGTTTGATCCTACAAAGACTTTTAGTCTTGGCTGCAAAAAGTATGGTTTTGTTATTATTGATGACTATTCTAGATACACATGGGTTTACTTCCTAACTCACAAACACAAATCTTTTAATGTGTTTAAAATATTCTGTAAACGTGTTCAAAATGAAAAAGGTTTTTGTATAACTACAATTACAAGTGACCATGGAACTGAATTTGATAACGCTAAGTTCAAATTCTTTTGTGAAAAGAATGAAATTTTTCGCAACTTCTCTTCACCAAGAACACCTCAACAAAATAGGGTAGTTGAAAGGAAAAATAGAGCTTTACAAGTTATGGCTAGAACCATGCTCTGTGAAAATTCAATTCCTAAGTACTTTTGGGTAGAAGTTGTAAATACAGTGTGCTATGTTCAAAATAGAATATTGATCAGACCATTAATAAATAAAACTCTTTATGAATTATGGAGAGGTAGAAGACCCAATATTTCATACTTTCATCCCTTTGGATGTGGGTGTTACATTCTCAACACTAGAGAGCAATTGGGAAAATTTGACTCTAAGGTTGATAAAGGTATTTTTCTAAGATATTCTAATACATCAAAAATATTTAGAGTATTTAACTCTAGAACTTCTGTTGTAGAAAAATCTATTCATATTAAATTCAATGATACACTAACCCTTGATAGGAGACTATCAGATTTGGAAGATGATCTTGCAAACTTGCAGATAGGATCGTCTAACCCAATAAGAACAGACGAAGTAAAGGAATCAAAAGATATCCCTCAACAATGGAAGACTAATGATCAGACGAAAGAGTCTCACAAGGATTGAAAGTTCATTACCTATCATCCACAAGATCAGATTATCAGAGAATGGACTAAAAGAGTCAAGACAAGGTCGTCATTGAAGAATCAAGTATCTTGCGCTCTAGTCTTAGAAATCGAGCCTAAGACTATCGAAGAAGCAGTAACAGAAGATGACTAGGTGATAGCTATGCAAGAGCAACTACATTAATTCACAAGAAATGATGTATGGATCCTTGTTCCTAAGCCAGAACATAGAAGCATCATTGGAACAAGATGGGTGTTTTGCAATAAGCTTCATGAAAATAAAAAGGCAATAAGAAATAAAGCAAGGTTAGTAGCACAAGGTTACAATCAACAGGAAGGTATTGACTTCACTGAAACTTTTGCTCATATAACTAGATTAGAAGTTGTTAGAATTATGCTTGCCTTTGTTGCTCATAAAAACATTAAGCTTTTTCAAATGGGTGTTAAAAGTACCTTTTTAAATAGTTTTATTGAGGAAGAAGTCTATGTTAGACAACCTCATGGTTTTGAGGATCCAATCCTCTCAAACTGTGTGTTTAAACTCAAAAAGGCTTTGTATGGTCTTAAACAAGCATCTCGTGCTTGGTATGACAAACTAAGTAGTTTTCTCATTATAAATGGTTTTATGAGAGGCAAAGTAGACACAACTCTCTTTAGAAAGGAATCTGACAAAGATTTCATAATAGTTCAAATTTATGTACATGACATAATTTTTGGAGCTACTAATGAAACTCTATGTAAGGATTTCTCAGATTTGATGCAGAGTGAATTTCAAATAAGCATGATAGGAGAATCCAAATTCTTTCTTGGTTTGCAAGTTAAACAAGAGAAGGAAGGTATATACATTCATCAACAAAAATATACCAAAGAATTACTCAAAAAAAATAAGATGAATGAATCAAAGCCTATGAGTACACCAATGCATCCGTTTGTTTTCATGACAAAGGACGAATCAGGTAAACCAGTAGACCAAGTTGTCTACAAAGGTATGATTGACTCACTTCTTTATTTAATTGCCAATAGACTAGACATTATGCATAGCGTCTGCTTATGTGCCAGATTTCAATCTAATCCTAGAGAGTCTCACTTGAAAGCTGTTAAAAGGATTTTTAGATATCTTGTTGGTACCTCTAACCTAAGCCTATTCTATGAGAAAAATAGAGATTTCAGGTTAATAGGATATTGTGATGCAGACAATGCTGGTGACAGAATTGAAAGGAAAAGCACAAGTGGTGGATGTCACTTCATTGGACCATGTCTTATATGCTAGACCAGCAAGAAACAAAACTCAATTGCACTTTCTACTACTGAAGTAGAATATGTATCAGCCGCTAATTGATGCTCACAGCTTTTATGGGTAAAATATCAACTTGAAGATTACTCTAACTTTGAGCATAACATTCTAATGTTATGTGACAATATTGGTGCAATCAATTTATCTAAAAACTCTATTCAACATTCAAAAGCAAAGCATATAGAAATAAAACATCATTTTATTCATGATTATGTCCAAAAAGGTGTTTTTGATATTAAATCTATTGATATAAACCATCAATAGGCTAATCTCTTTACAAAAGTTTTACCTGAAGAATGCTTTAACTTTATCTTAGAAAATTTGCACATGAAAGTTTTGCATGAATAAAACGTCTTGCATACATCGTCTTATTAATTGTTTTAATTTTCGTCTTATGCTTCATCGTCTTACACTTTATTATTATACTCTATCTTACTAACGCATGTTTCTTTGAATATGAAAAGTTTTTATTTATCCGTCTGACTTTCCCCCATGATTACTTATTGATAACCTCCCAAGAAACATGCGTCGTTCTTCTCTGCCACATCAGGTCATCATAAATGCACTTCAATACTTTCAAACTTCACATATATTCAAAATAACTGCTATTTCTTTCTCTTTACACTCTCTGAAACCCCTTCATACTTTCTGCACTCAAACTCTCTCTAGCTTTCACTCTCAAAACCTTAACCTTCAACCTGCGTTCATAGCCACTCAAAAATAGCTTGTCCCTATAGAGAGATTCCCAAAAAGTGACTTTGTGGCTGGAAAATGGGTTGATCTAAAGAAACTGGGAGAAGAATGGTTTCCTCTGCGTATGTATATTGAGAATGTTAGATAGGAATCGTTCGTTTAGAAGCGACCCCCCAGTATCACGCCACACATGCCTACTTCTAGGCATCTGCGTCTGAGGTGGATGGAACCATCACCGGAATCGTAGACAACCAAACCATCATCATCTCAATGGACACCATTGCAGTAGCGTCTGGCTGCAAGGAAGAAGGAGACTTGTTCACAAAAGACTGGGAGAGAGCCATCACCCCAGAAATAGTCGACCTGGCATTGTATGGGAATCCTAGACCCCAAACTGTCAACAAGGATGTTCTAAAAAGGTTTCTATACTCTTCAAACATGAAGCCGGAATGCAGACTTATCCACAACATCCTTCTACACATTATCCTGCCAAGAAAAGGCTTGAAGGATAATGTATACTCCAAGGACAGATTCTGCATATCCAAGATGTTGGCGGGTCAGAAGGTGAACTTGCCTGCTCTTATCTTGGACAACTAGAGGTCATGCCTCACCAAGTCGAAGGAGAATCCCATTCCCTACTCCATGCTATTCACTGAGATAATTAAACTGGCTGACGTCAATGAATCTGGATAGGAGAAAAAGAAACAAGGTTTTGAGATTGACGTGTCCATAATAAGGAAGATGAGGATAGCCTACCTGTTTACTGGATATGTAGCCAAACACTCTAAGTTAGCTCTAATCAAGGAAGAACCTACTAAAGAAGTGGTTGGAATCGCTTTCCGGGTTGGATCGTTTGTTGATCCCTCTGTTGGTGTTGCTTCTGCTCAACCTCCACCACAAATGAAACCCCAACCTTCTCAACCACAACCTAAATAGACTAAACCCCACAAACCTAAACTACCCATCAAAAGACCATCTCCAAAAGACCTACAACCACAAACACATGACCAACTATCTTCCCCTTATAAAAAACAAAAAGCCCCTGACTATTTGTTTGAGATCCAAACCAATCCCCCAACCCAACTCAGACAATGACCTTCCCATCAACACCTTACTTACAACCACAAGCACAACCATCCCTAAACCTCCATCAAAACAGCCACCTCCACCACCTACTGGCACTGAACCATTTGCCTCTGCTAAACCTACAAAAACTTCCAAAAAGCCTTCAAAATCCAAGAAGATTCCTAAACCAAAAACGCGAGAACAAGAGGAAAAACAACTTAGGAGAGCCAGAGCCGAATCAAAAAAGGCTGAGAAGAAAAAGAAGGAAGAAGAGGAGAAACCTTGCTGAGCAAGAGCAAGAGCAGATTGAGGAAGCAGTGCTACAATCTGTCATTGAGCACTCGCTGCAAATAGCCCCTACGAAACCTGATGAGCAAGAGCTGTTTACTCAAGAGGACATCATCACTACCTCAAGAAACCTGACGGCTAAACCAAGCAATGATTAGCCTGCAAGAGCTGTTACCTTTAATTTGCCAGAAGCTGAAGCCCATCATCTGGAGGAGTTGAACCAATAATAGATGAAACTTCACCTGATCTCTATCAATTAGAGATGCCTCCATCTGAGCGCCTTCACAGGCATGCCACATACTTCCAACAACATGAGCTTCGCAGTGTTGGCAAAACCAAGGAGTACCAACCTCTAGAGCCCTTCGACCGAGAGATTCTTCAAGCTCTCATAAATTATGAACTGGGCGAAGTAAATAATCCGAGGATGTGGACAACCCTTATCTCTGAAGAATGGCCTTTGTCGGTGCACCATGGGTATGTTGAGAAGTTCCCTGATATAGAAGAAGGAGCTACCCCTACTCTTTCTTACGAGCCCCACATCACTCCATACATCTTGGAGGAAGGGTACAACACATTATCAGACGCTCCCATCTTCGTCTACCCTACTTTAACCAGAACCAGATTCCCACCTGGATATGAAGTATGGAGACAATGAGGAATTCTCTGCTATACCTCCTTTTTATGCTAAGTGTAACTACTCTGAGTATCTGATCATGTGCAGAACCTACCACTACAAGCCCAAGATAATCTATCTGTTCTACCATGGGAAGATCAAGACATACCTTCCCACCATCCATCCAAAAGATAGTCTAGACTTTAAGGAATGGCGGATTGGTGATGATGATTAGGAGCTGGGAAGGGTAATGAGCAATTTTCTAAGGGAGAAAATGTAGATTTCCCTACAACATGCAATTTGCGAAAAAAGGTGTCCTGACCTTGAGCTAAGCTCACCTAGACTCGTGGAAACACAAATGCCACTTCTGTTGAAACCATGGACTACCTTTCGCATCTGCTGCCAGAAGACAATCTAGTGTCAAAATCTGTCTATGGGAAAAGGCAAAGAGCCTAAATTCAAACGCAACCTTAGACGACACCTGATGATTAGAAAGAAAGCACTGTCACTTGCGCAACTGGCTACCCTTAAAGGAAAAGAAACTCTACGAAGTTCAGACTAAAAAAGGCTGCAAGATCATGTTGAAGCTCTTAACCACTTTTCGAGTCCAATTGCGGAAGAGAAGAACATTTTGAGCCATGAAGCTGCTATCCGCCCAACCAGTCACTAGGTGCCAGTTTCTCCATCACCATCATCCTGTATATCCAACCCTAATAAACAACTCACAATAAACTGCCCCAAGACCTATATCTTCTTCTCCACAGATGGAAACCCTTCTGAAGTTTTCCTCCCCTTTGGCCACTTTTGGTTCTGTGGTCCCCTATGTATTTAATTTGTGTTTTGTAGAGGAACCCACTGAAAACGAAGCCACTAGCTTTGCCCCTGCTCCAGAACCTTTAAACGTTAGACAAGAATTCAAAGAATTGAAGTAGATTGTACAACGTCTTGAAGCTGATCTGGTGAAGGAACGCAAGAAACGTAAACGTGCGAAAGCTTTACTATCCAAGCTAGCAAAATGCTTCAAGGGCAACCTTGGCTCATCATCTACACCTTCAGACTCTGAATCTTCTGATTAATGATGCCAAAAGGGGGAGAAAATATGAAGAATAAAAAATGGGAGAATAAACAGAAGATCAATCGTAGGGTGAGTATATACTTTTTTCTTTTGATATTTACAATACGTTGAATGTTGACTTATGATCAGTTTTTCAAAGAATTCAGTAGTTACTCAGTTATATTTCTTTTTGATACTGCATCTGCTTGACTGAAGCTTTTCTCTATATGAAAATTGTTTTTTAACCAAAACTTACGTTGCAAAATCACTTTTAATACATAAAGGTTTTCTATGAAAATTAAATATGTTTGTCATCATCAAAACGGGGGAGATTATTAAGACAAAGGACGTTTTTATAACCCTCAAATATTTTGATAATAACAAAACAGTTAAAAACAGTTTTTCAAGCAATTGTCTGGTTACTCGTACATTGTATGTTTGCTATCGTCTGATCACTTGATCATGTATCGTCTTTATCTTTCTTTAAAAGATTCAATAACTAATTGTTTTCAGACAAAGTTTTAATGATTTGTACACTGCACATTTGTACAAGTGTAAACAACCTCAAAATAAATGAAGCCTACGTACCTACTCTCGAGGAAAGTCCAATTTACGCGTAAAAGAAGGAATATGCATGCGGATGTCAGAATGGAAAAGTAGATATGACCACTGCTACAAATTGAGCGAGAATGGCAAAGATATGCGAATTGTTTTATCTTATCAAAGTGACAAGTTGGTAAAGGCATTAAATGCTGCATTAAATGCTCCAACGACTCTTTTTCAACAGACAAAGGATGTCTCCTGCAAGCACTCACAATGTACACTTTTTTGGAGAAGCCTATAAATAGTATAAGAGACCTCAGTCTCAAATGTTAGTTGATTGAAAAATCTTTAACTATTAAAAAGCTCTCATCTTGTAATATTCATATACGCTGCTTGTAAAAGCTTACTTTGAACTTCATTGTATATTCGTCTAGTAGGACGTTAAACTAAGTGAGATAACTCACGTTCAACCTTTTTCTCTAAGAAATCGGTAGAAGCCTAAAAAGGCTTTGATTCAAAGAATACTTGGGTTTTTGCTTGTAGAGGCAAGTTAAAGATTACTTGGGATGAGCCTAAAGAGGCATGGTTAAAAGAATACTTGTAACTTGTTTAAGTTAGTGGGACTTGGTTGTTGCTAAGAACTAGACGTTATCTTTGGGGTGAGACAAACCAATATAATTCCTTTATGCTTCTTTGATTATCTTTCTGCATTCGTCTTTCTCTTAATAATGCTTTAAAAATATTTTGGTTAATCCTTCAGACGATACGTCTTTAAAAAGGTTTTTGCCAAAATTTGCTATAAGACAATTCAACCCCCCTACTTGTGTTATCTTTGTGTTTTACAACTATTAACCATGTTTAATGTGTTAATTTGTCTCATTTGGCTACATAAGATAAATGAAGGGTGAAATGGTAATATACTGAGTGTGGTGAGTGGCACTAAGTGTATCTTTGTGCCACAACTACTCTTTGTATAATGTGTATCCAACACCAAACAATATTTTATTGTGTGTAATGAGTGGTAATTATTTTATTTCAGAATATCAGAATCACTTCAAAATTTCAAAATTTCATATAAGGTTAATTATGATTAATGATCACTAATTATATTAACCTCTGAGAAATTTTATTGTCTCTTCACATAATTCAGTGGAATTTTTTATTGTCTGTTTCATAACACATTCTAAATTTTAATTGAATTAACAATTAAAATTTACTTAAAAATTTACAAAAATTATAATTAGTCAAATTTTATGATTTTATTAATATTTTCACTTATAAATGAGACGGGTCAAGTTAATTAATTAAGAAAATAAAAAATTACTAAATTACTAATTTGGTCCCTTAATTTATTTATTTTATTCAATTGGGTCCTTCTATTATTAGAAAGTTCAATTATGTCCCATAATTTTCAAAAATGTTCAATTAGGTTCTATAATTTTAAAAAACGCTCCAATGTTACTCTTTTTGTCTAAAATGATGTCATTTTTCATTACTTTCCATGCTATTTAATATAAAATTAGACAGAAAATAATGTCATTTTGGATTAAAAAAGTAATATTAGAGCATTTTTTAAAATTATGAGACCTAATTGAACTTTTTTGAAAATTATGAGACTTAATTGAATATTTTAATAGTAGAAGAATTTAATTAAATAAAATAAATAAATTAAGAGATGAAATTAATAATTTAGTTTAAAAAATTTGAGTGTTTCAAGCATAGTATAGCTATAGCAAGACCAAATTGCTTGGCCGAAGGTGTCATAATGGAAGAGAGACCACGACACACTTATTTTTTGAGTGCACGACTTTTTCTAAAGTGTGGATAGAATATTTGAGGGGGTTTGAGATAACTTTTGTTTTACATAATGGTTACCGGATACATTTCATGCAATTTTTGGGCTTACCAAGTTATAATCGAAAGCTTTGACAGGTATGGCAGGTACTGTGGTTTGCAGCTATCTGGTCCGTGGGCTCTAGGCCGTGAAAAAAAATGGATATCTAAAAAAATAATCCGAATCATTTTATGAAAAACGGATCAGTTAACTGTTTTTTATAAAGCAGTTTAGTTTAAATTTTTTCAAAAATAAGTTTGTTTCTTTGAATTTAGATCAGTTTAATTTGGTTCGGTTATTAATTTTATACTCATGTAACTAAACTGTTTTTTATACAGCTGTTCAATTTAAGTTTTTTTCAATGATAGATTGATTTTTTAAATTTAAATCGGTTTAGTTTTGAATTAATTTAGATTTTTTGCACACTTTTATCGGGCTCGAAATCAATGGGTGTTCCAATCCATACCCGCAGAGATAGAGGGAATCATGGAGGCGCTAAAGTTGAAACCCTGGTCATGGTTGGGTGCGCATACGCACTTGGAATTTAAACACTGCTGCCTGGTTGGCCTTACATGAGATGTATAAAGTACATGCAACAGAGGAGGTCACTAGAGTATGTGTTAGAAAATTTAAGTTTCAGACAAATAAAGTCAACTAGTCAAGTCAAAATATATATAAGATAGAGATATCAAACTCAATAAGTTCAAATTTTTGGAGTGATACACATTCTATCCTTGATACACATTTAAGTTCAATCCACACTCTCCTATTAGGTCTGCACTACGTATTCTAACATGGTATCAGAGTTCAAATGACATAACAGTCCATACCGATTTAAAAAAAAAAAGACTAAAAAAAAATTAGGTCTCTGAGACTAAAGAAGTACAAGCCCATGTGGCTAACAAAAAAAAAATAAATCTAAGGTCTCTGAAGCTGACTTGAGTGCAAGCCCCCCCCTAATGACCCCTGCCCCCCAAAAGTAAAAAGTAGAAGTCAAGTACAAATAAAAAAATGATCTATGACCTACTCAGTAATAGTACGCAAGTCACAACTAGAACAATCCAGTTAGACTTGAGGGGGAGTGTTAGAGAACTAAAGTCTCACATCGGACAAATAAAGTCAAGTCAAAGTGTATATGAGAATAGAGAGATCAAACCCAATAAATTCGAATCTTTTGGATAATACACCTCCTATTCTTGATACACATCTAAGCTCAATCTATATTCTCTCATTAGTCCGCACTACATATTCTAACAGTATGGTTATGTGATCATCCATGTGGGAAATTTGTTAAACTTCCTCTCATGGTATCATAATTTTCACTAATGACAAGAAGAGATTTAAGTAGTTTCATTAATGAAGGAACTTGTTTGAAAACTTTTTTTTTTTTCATATAGAGAACAAATTGAAAAACGTGTTTAGTATAGCGATCAAAAAGTTATTTAAACTCCAATTATATTTCAAAATCAGTACCAATTTACATAGGTTTTTAAGATTGATTCTCACGACTTCATATCGACTCAACTATATATCCAATCTAATAAACTACTTAGATTGATTACTTGTCAGTTCGTCGATCAAGTTTAATTTTTTGCTAAAGATCAAGTTTAATTTTAATAACTATGGATACAACCTAGAAACAGAGACATTAGAAGTATACATAAATTAATTTAATCTAACGCAGACCACAAAAAATAAAAATGTACTTCATTGAATTGGATTAGATATTGGATTCAATTTTAAAAATTGATCCAATCTAATACAAACAAAATATATGTGCAGTTGTGCACATATATATGATTCTTCTTGTGAAATTAATATATATCCTATGCTTATATACGCGTATATTTATAAAGTTATAATACGAATTTATTTTCTGTCTCAATCTTTGAATTACATTTTATTGTTTTAATATATTTATTTATAAGATAAGATTACTAATTTTAAATTAATTTAAAATCTCTTCTTGTATTTTATATTTTCTTTATGATATAATTTTTATATTTTATATTAAAAATAAGTTTTGATAAAGGAATATGTAAAAAGGAAAAAATGAGAATAGTCCATTCAAATCATTTTAGATTGGATCAAATTATTCAAAATTAAACCAATTAAATGTTAAAATAAAAAAATTATAATAAATTTTTCTTCCTCGAAATATATCTAGTGTAATCCACCTACTCTCCCATCAAATATCTTGGTTATCTGGCCCAAATTTAATAACACCAACACTTTCGTGCCCTTTTATGGTAATTTTTCGGTCAATCGTGAAATAAAATAATCACGGTCGTAGCATACAAAATTATTTAACTGGTAATTATTGAAAAGCAATAACAATCATTAAATATTTAAAATAAGCATAATATCGTTGTCGAGTGGCAACCGGCTGTGGCAGGTGAAATCCAATTCTCGGGTTGAGTCGTGTGGCGGCAAGGCACCAAAGTCTCCAAAAGTTAACAGGTAGATCCGGTTGCTTTGATCCAATTCACTCTCTATTGGGTCGTACCCTCTTCTTTAGTTTCTGAGAGCGCCTCTCTCTGCTTTTGCTAGTGGTACTGTCTTGCTTTGATTCTTTGTTCTCTGTTTCGCGTGTAAGTTCCTCTTTCCCCTTTCAAAGGTATTTCTGTTTTTCAATAATATCCTTTTTTTAATTTTCCTTTTTCTTTCGGGGGTTGAATTTCCTGGCTTCAATTTCTGTTTGGAAGGCGAGAAAAATCAATCTTTGCTCTCTTTTTTTGCCTTTTTTTTGTGTGTGTGGTTTATTGTTTTGAGGAGTTGAAAAGTAAAGAGTGAGTTTGGGGGAGAAGATTGCATAAACTAAGCTGAATAGGTATTTGTTGTTTTCAAGCTTTTCGATTTCGTTCACTCTCTCTCTCTTCATTTGAATTTGTTTATTGTGGCCTCAAAGGATGTCAAGGGAAAGGATATGTATGCTACTATAATATATGAGTTGAGGATTTTGTATGTGCTTCTTTTTTGTTGATTGTTGTATAATTTTTTGATAATTTACGTAGTATCTGATTTCTGGAATTTGAAGGAAAAGTCAATTTAGTGTGTGTCTGTGTGAATTATGCTGTTGCTACAAAATCTCAAACATGAATTTCTATATGGTTGACTGCTAGGTAGATATAACATTTGGTCAGCATCAGTTAACCCCATAGTATGTGTGTGTGAATTATGCTGTTGTTACAAAATCTCAAACATGTGAATTTCTATGTGGTGGATTGCTAGGTAGAGATGTAACATTTGTTCTGCATCAGTTAACCACTTAACCTCATAGGTTGCATTTATTTTAGCCTGATTTTAGTGGGGATCCTGTTTTATGTATTGAGCTAATTTTGCTATTTAACTGCTTGAAGTTTTTATCCATCTTTTGCCCCCTTTTATTGGGAATTTTCTAATTCCCTTGTTTTTGTTGCTGTAGATTGTCTTGGTACAGGAACTTAAACAATGAAGAATGCAAAGGGCAAGGGAGCAGCGAGGACCTCAAAAGAAGCACTGAAGCCTGTTGATGACCGGTTAGTTCCTGCATCATTATACTTAGTTGATGCATTTTGATTTTTCATATAACTTTGTATCTCCTTGTCCATCAGGGTGTTCAGTGTTGGCTTTCTGGGGCATTTGTTTATATCTAAACATCATATTAATATCTGATTATGCATACTTGATGGTGCATCCAGCTGTTACAGGAATAGTGTAGTGATGGAACATATATCTCTATTGTTTTCAGAAGGGTTGGTAAGCGGAAGGCTTCTGCTAGGCCTGACAAGAGTAGTGCACCGAAGGCAAAGAAGGAGAAGAAGGCCACGAAAGACCCCAACAAGCCAAAAAGACCGCCCAGTGCTTTCTTTGTGTTCCTGTTTGTATCTTCTTTGCTCTTTCCTTTATATCTCTCCCTTGGAAAAATTATATGACTTATTTCCTGGTCTGTGATAGTGAGGAGTTCAGGAAGACCTTTAAGGCTGAGAATCCTAATGTGAAGGCTGTATCAGCTGTAAGTTACATGTTAAATTGCTTTATCTTCGATGATGATGTTCCCTTTTTGAATAAGCATCTAAATTGTTTGCTTCACTCTTTGATTGAAGGTTGGGAAAGCTGGAGGAGAGAAATGGAAATCCTTGTCCAATGCTGTAAGCTCTGCAATTTTGACAAAGAATGGCATATTTCTTTCTATCTTTTAAATTAATTTACTCTTCTTCATTGTGTTTTTAGATGCTTTCAGATATAAATTTTAGTTGATATAGTTTATCATTTATAAATAATTTATTTATTGTTTGTAAGCAAATGTTGCTTCAATTGAATTCCAGTATATCAATATATGTGTACCCAATGAATTCATTCTATTGAAGAAGAGATTTCTCTCTCTCTCTCTCTCTCTCTTTTAAATTAATGTTAACTTCTCTCTTTGGAATGAAAAGGAGAAAGCTCCATATGAAGCCAAGGCTGCAAAAAGGAAAGCTGAGTATGAAAAAATTATGAATGCTTACAATAAAAAGCAGGTGAGCAACTTGTTCCAGTTGTTCTGTTGTGTGTGGTGCTTCAATCGTCTTGTTTATATACTTTATTTTCTATAATGTTGCCAGGCAAGATCTGCAGATGATGATGAATCAGACAAGTCCAAATCTGAAGTGAATGATGAAGATGATGAAGCCAGTGGAGAGGTAGTCTTACTCCTTTCCTCTTTTTCTTTTATGTTAATTAGGTTATTTAGAATGTATTCTCTGTACTTTCCTGAATTTTGAGTATGATAACAAGGAGCTTGGACTAAATGAATATTGTATATAATTGCTGCATGTGGAGTTTGCTTTTGTTTCTTTGGTTTCAAGATTTTAGTTCTAAAGGGCGAAATGAAAAATAAAGAAGGTTCTTGTCAGGGAGTAAATGTAATGAATTTAATTATTTAATTGTGATTTTAGTTATTAACCCTTTTGACTCTTTATATACACATCAAGAGAAGTTTGTAAAATAGGGATTTTCAAACATGGATTGTTCCTTTTGATTTATATACTAAGGCCTCTATAATGTTTTAGCTTCTCAATAAATTGAGATGCCGGGTTCCTTAGTTTAAAGGGGCATAAATGCTAGTGCAGCTAGTTTTTGAATTTTTCACAGAAGGAAAAGCAAACTTGTGTTGTTTTGATGATAAAAGCTTAAAGCCAGTCCTTTTTCTTCTTTCTTTTGTTTTGAGCTCATTGTTTTCCTTTTTGTACAGGAGGACCACCAAGAGGAGGAGGACGAGGACGACGAGGAGGAAGAGGATGATGAAGATGATGACTGAGATTGATGTTCAAAACCTTGGTTATGATGTTTCGTTGGTGAGGGAGGCTATTATATATTTTGACTGTGCATACTAGGCTACTTTTTTATGTTTGTGCTGGTAGAAAAGAGTGTCTTCTTTTGTTGGCATGATATATTGCCACTTGCCAGCTATTTGAGCTTCCCTCGTTTAGCTATCGTACTTGAATTTCTATTTGTGCATTGTAGCCTTAAATGGGTTGCTTTAAGTAATATAATTTCTTTCTGATCAATGCATGGGCATAATTAGTAGTATAAATGGAATTATCATTTTCTGATCAACCTTTCATCATATACGCTAGGAACTTCTTAGTGTAAATGGAATTGTCATTTTCATCTCATTGCGGTTGTCCAGCAGTGCTAGGAGCAAATGTTATTCAGAAGTTGGAATGGCTTGCCGATTTGTTGTCACACTTATAAAATTGATTGGTTTGTGGTTATTTATTATTTGTCTTAAGGTGTATTTGGTAGAGGGGAAGGAAATAGAGGGAGAGGAAGGGAGGAGGTGAGAAAAGAAGATAAGTGAAATAAGTGAGAAATAAAATAGAAGTTAAGGTTATTTGGTTGAAGAAAAATATAATGAAAGTTAATTATTTGATATTATTATTATTTTAATTATTATTATTATTAATATTATTTATTTTATTATTAATATTATTTTTATAACTATAATAATATATGTGAAATAGAGGGAGCCTTCCTCTCCTCTAAATCGATTGTGCTTGCAAAAAAAAGGGCCCCTAAATTGATTATCACGAAAAAGAGGGACGGGAGAGCCTACCAAAACTAAATTGATTTGGTAGGGGGTGAGTGTTACTTCTGCGAGTTTCTTTGTTCTTTTGTGCACAATTTTTTTTTCTGTGGGTCTCACATTTTTTAAAAAAAAAAATTCACACTTTCATTCTAACAAACAATTCATATCTTTTTACTTTCACTAGTTTTCTTTTTCTTCCCCTTTATTTCTTCCATGCCAAACGAATTGCGAAGTGTGAATAAGTGAATAGTGATGGACTCGTAACTTTTTCAGAAAGTTGAAAAAAAATTAAAATAAGACGATTATTTTAACGAAACATAACATTCCCTTTCTCGTGTAGTCGCCTTGTAGCCAAATAGCCTAGCACTCGCGTCTATCTCTGTTAGTTAGGAGGAGAAAGGAGTGATAATTTTTCTTTATAAATTAAAAGAACAATAATGTTTATAAATAAAATAAGTAGTGATTGAAATGTGACTTGATATGTTTGTGGGAAATTTTAACATCCGTTTTTAAGATTAATTTTAAACATTTAAAAGTAGTAAGTTTTATTTGAAAGAAAATATTTATTACACTGGAAATATAAAAGTATAATAATTGTTTTATTTTTAATAAAATTTTAATACTTTTAAATGTTTAAAGTTCATCATGATTCATGAGATAAATAAATGAGAAAAAATAAGAAAAAATAAAATAAAAAGGAAAGAAATGAAAGAGAAATACAGTAAAAAAGATGGATTTTTTATGGATAGAAAAAGAAAAAGAAATAATAAAAACTATTTGTACATGTTTGGATGAGTAGAAGAAAGTGGACAAAGAAATAAATAAATTACATATAAAGACTTTTCACCATTATAACAAATTTGTTTTGATTCAATTGAGGGTAAATGATAATTAAATTTACTCCACTACTCATTATTTTTCATGCAAATTCTTGGCTATTACAGAGAGAAGCTTTTAATGGTTGGATCCACAAAATTTTCCTTTATTTCTTTGCAAACAAACAAGTGAAGCTTTCTAATTCTATCCCATTTCTATCTTTTACATTTCTTTCTTGGTTATTTTTATGAAGACAAACAAAAGAATCAATGTTAACAACATCGTTCTTTTGTGTTAGGTTTTATTTTACTTTTAGTCCCTTTATTATAGCTAATGCATGATTTAATTTCCTGATATATTTTTAAGAAAATATAACCTTTCAATCTTTTTAATTGTCACAGCTAAGTCTTTCTATTACTTTCATTTTACATGAAACTCTCATTCTCATTTTCCACTCAATCATTACAAATTAAGTTGATTAAATTATTTTAAATATTCTTTACCTCAAAACTCACCAATCAAATTATCAAAGTTTACCAAAAATGTAAATAAATAAATTTTTCCTCGTTTCAGACCCTAATATTACTAAATTCTTCGAAGCTTGTCAAATTTTAATTTTTTACATCTGAAATTTTAAAATTTTTTATACTCTAAATTCATCATAAATCCCCAACTATTTGAATAGAAAAAAAGATCATGAGGATTTTAGGTTAACAAGAGGACTAGATTTGTTTAATTTTAAAATTAGAGGAACTTAATTCGCTTAAAAATAAAAAGTTGGAAACTACAATTACATACTGTCAAAATTAAAGGGGCAAAATATATAATTAAACCTTTAATTTAAAAAGTTCTGAAATTAGATGAATGTATACTTAAAATGAAAAGCATCTATTTTTAATACTCTTTCTCCAAACTCCTGTCCATTCATTGCCGACACGGCTAACATCCAGATAAGTGATAACCCTCATTTAAACTAATAGATACTATAGGTATAATAGCGGATGATTGAATTGGTTGTTTTAATTTAACGAGGTTTTTGTGCAACTGTTTTGATGGTTTTAATTAGATTATTTGCAATTACGTAATGTTGAACATGACAGTACTTATCAAGATAGCTCAGGAAGCAAATTTATCCAATAAGCTACAAATGGTGCCATTAAGTATATCAAAGGAATACATTTCATCGTCAAACGTTTCTGACAAAATGGCAATATGTCGATGGTAGATTTTTTTATTTTTTTTTTAAGACATGTTAGAGAATGAGTTATTAAAAAGAAAGAAGAAAAAGATTTTTTTTATACAGGATAATTTTTTATTTTTAAATTAAGATAATAATGTAATGTTTATAAAAATAAACAAAAGATTAAGATATTAAATTTACAATTTATAATAATATATAATTTTATTTTTTCTATTTTAAAAAGTTATTAAATTAAACATAAAAAAATTACCTCTCTTCCCTTCCAAAATTCAACTTCCAAACACACTTGGATGTTTCACAAATAGGTAACGGGAGATTTTAACAGCCGTCAAATTGCTAGGTCTTCATATCAGTGGCGGATCGTGGTATAACCAAATCTTCATGCTATTCATGTTACTTACAGACAATATGCTTTATAAGGACCGTGGACTAGTAATACCCTAAAAACTTAATATTTTTTTTCCTAGTTTATGTTACATGCCTACAGAAAAAGAAAAGAAAAACTAGTTGCTATTCAATTTCATAAGCTGAACACATCAGAGTTTGGATTCTGGAGAAACTGACAGAATGACAAAGGTAGCTAATAGCTACTTATGATCGACCAACAGAAAATGCTAGAATAAATATTTGACAGATAGATGACTACATTATAGAAAACCCCAAAGTATATAATATAGTACTGTTTGTCTCACAAAAGAATACTACGTAGCTAGCTATCTTCTAAGATCTAACATGATAGGCCCATTACCCAGGTTTATAGAAGGAGGGGTGGAAAAATGAGAGAAGGAATTAAAAGGAACGGCCCAATGAATCAGGCTTGCAAACATATGAAAGGCAGGAGGAAGAAATGGAGGATAAGAGGATAAGGAAGGTGTGTTTTAGGTGCGATGAACCATTTTCTCCAGGACATGTATGCATAAATAAGCATTTGCATATTCTTATATTGGGTGACGGGGAAGTGGGAGAAAAGGAGCTAGGGGAAGATGATGATGAGACCAAGGAGGAAGGGGGACAAGCTATGCAGCTGCATATGAGCAGTGCGGCTGGAATGACTTCGTGGAAATCACTGAAGTTATGGGGTACAATCATGGGTAAGAATGTGGTGGTATTGGTGGATTCAAGGGCATCACACAATTTTTTATCCACTAAAGTTGTGGAGTCATTGAGCATTCAACCAAAAGAAACAGGGGAGTATGCAGCGGAAGTAGGAGATGGCCATAGGATCAAAAATAGAGGAGTTTGTAGAAAAGTAGAGTTACAACTGCCCAATCTGAGTATATTACATGATTTTTACCTCTTTCAGTTGGTAGGGGTGGATGTGGTGTTGGGGTATGGATGGCTGGAAGGGTTGGGGAAGATTGAGGCTGATTTCAAGGAGCATGTCATATGGGTGAGAGAAAAAGGGAAAGAAGTAGAAATTAGGAGTGATCCCACTCTCTTTCGCACTTTTGCTTTATTGAAAGCAATCATGGGAGAATTAAAAAGGGGGACAAAGGCATATTATGCTGAGCTTGGAATGATGACTATGTATTCTTAAGAGGTACAACAAGATGTAAACGGGCTGGAAGAATTGTTGGGACACTTGATATACCTCCAAAAAGGTGTTGTGACCATTCTATTGTGATCAAGCAAGGGGCTCAAATCCTGAACATTAGGCCTTACCGCTATTATGCTAGCTGCGGGATTCATCAGGCCCCATGTAAGTCCTTAGTCTAGCCCCCTTATTTTGGTTAAGAAGAAAGACAGTAGTTGGCATTTTTGCACTCATCATAGGGCTCTCAATAGCATCACTACACCCAACAAATTCCCTATTCCAGCTATAGATGAATTAATGGGTGAATTGTGAGGAGCGACTATATTTTCTAAGCTGGACTTAAAATCAGGATACCACCAAATAAGAATGAAAGAGGAAGAGATTCACAAGACAACATTTAGCACACATGAGGGCCACTATGAATACTTGGTCATGCCCTTTCTCCTTCAACCTTCCAAGCTCTCATGAATGAAATTTTCAGGCCCTATTTAAGGAAGTTTGTTTTGGTGTTTTTTTATGACATCTTAATCTATAATGTTGACCAACAAGCCCATTTGGAGCATTTGAGGATTGTGTTGGAAGTATTGAAGGAACATTCATTGAAGATGAATTTCAAGAAATGTAATCTTGGGATGGCTCAACTTGAGTATTTGGGCCACATTATTTCTACTAACGGTATAGAAACTGACTCGAGTAAAATAAAGGTTATGGAAGAGTGGCCCATTCCAAATGATGTTAAGGGCTTGAGGGGATTCTTAGGATTGACAGGATATTATAGAAGGTTTATGAAGAATTATGGGATCATTGCCCGTCCTTTAACTCAATTGTTGAAGAAAAACAATTTCATGTGGGGAGAAGAAGCAATGATTGCACTTCAGAACCTTAAGAAAGTTATGACAAAAATACCCTTGTTGAATATGCCTAATTTTAGCTTACCATTGGAGATTGAAACAGATGCGGGAGCTTATGGAAATTGTATTCGCGGTGCAAAAATGGTGACAGTATTTGATGAGCCATCATTTTATTATAAGGACTGACTAGAAAAGTTTAAAATACCTGCTGGAGCAGAGGATATTAAAAGGAGATCAGCAAAAATGGGTGTCTAATGGGTGATGACTTTGAAATTCGGTACAAACAAGGAAAAGAGAATCGAGTGACAGATGCTTTATCCCGAGTTATGACTATTCAGGTGATTTCATTAGTTTCAAATGATAATTTAAGCATGGTGGCTAAGGAGACAATGGCTGAGGAGACCCTTAAAACAGTCATACAAGAGTTGGAGATTGACCCTAATTCACATCCGAATTTCTCTTTTTTAATTCAACAAGCATTCACACCATTTTGACCGAGTTCCACTCTTCTCCGTTACCAGGGGGGAGAGACAGGTATGGGAGGAATTATCTATGGATTTCTTTAGAGGTTTACCGAAATCTAAAGGGAAAGATACTATAGTGTTTGTGGTGGACAAACTCACAAAGTCCACTCATTTTATTCCATTGCACCATCCTTATTCTGCAAAGGAAGTGGCTGAATCTTTCATCATGAAAGTTGTACGCCTTCATGGTTTCCCTAATTCTATTGTGTCAGATTGAGATCGGGTGTTCATAAGTAATTTTTGGAAGGAAATGTTCCGAATGGCGGGCACCAAACTGAAATTCAGTACCTTATACCATCCTCAAACATATGTGCAAATAAAGGTGACCAATAGAATTATTGAATTGTATTTACGATGCTTTGTGAGTGGATGGCCTAAACCATCGCTGAAATGGGTGGCTTAAGCTGAGTTTTGATCCTCTTATAATGCTTCTATTGGAATAAGTCCTTTCCAAGCTTTATATGGGAAAGAACCACCCATAGTGATCAAATTTAAGCAAGAAGGTAATGCAGTACAAGAGGTAGATCAAATGCTAAGAGCAAGGGATGTCATACTAAATGAATTAAAAGCAAATCTGCATAAAGCTCAGAACAAAATGAAGATACATGTAAGTCAAAAATGCAGAAAAGTAGAATTGGAGGTTGGAGACAAGGTCAATTTGAAGGCACAGCCGTATAGATTCAAGTCCTTGGCCACTCGTCCTAATGAAAAGCTCAACCCCAGGTTTTATGGTCCATTTACTGTTGCAGAAAGAATAGGGAAGGCTGCATACAAGTTGGACTTACTAGCCACCGCTAAGATCCACCCAATTTTTCATGTGTCGCAACTCAAAAGGGCAATCCATGCTAATGTTCCAAGTCAACAACTTCCACCATTCTTGACTAAAGAATGGGAATTGCAAGTGCAGCCATCAGAAGTGTTAAAGGTAAGGAAGTTGTTGAATGGAACTACACAAGTGCTAATTAAATGGGATCAGTTGCCAGATCATGAGAACACTTGGGAAGACAGTGCTGTTATAAAGACAATTTCTAATTATAATGGCCCATTCCTAAGTATATTAAGGGCTTGAGGGGATTCTTGGTGTAACACCCCAAATTTCAAGTACTAGAAATAAACCACGAGCTAGCTCTTAGTAGAACCCTTCCTATATGTTATTAGACAAAAGATGTCTTAAGAGTTATTGTTATTATTATTATTATTATTGTTGTTGTTTTTAATACCTTAGTATTATAAATTAGTAGGAATATTATCATAGAACTCAAAAGAGCATCTAGGGCCCAATAGGGGACTAAAGCCCACTAAGTCACATATCCACCCACATGTTATAAGAAGGGAATAGAGAAGGAGGGTTAGGTTTAGCCGTCACAAAATAGAAGAAGAAAGAGTAACATCCCGGGTGCTGACGAGGGCGGGGAGTGATTGCCGGTGCAAAAGAGATGAGGCACGAACAATGAGCAGCTCCTGGCAGGCTTCTAGCGGGAGGGGTACATGAATGAATCGAATACACACTCGAACGAGAGGGATCTAGAGGTTGTGCGGGTATGGGACTGTACAGTTGAGGATAGCTTAAAGGAATTAATAAGTGATACCTATACCAACAAGATGCATCTACTTTTCGGTAGCCTATCACTTAAGAACTCCACAATTAAGCGTGCTTGACTTGGAGCAATTTAGGGATGGGTGACCTCTTGGGAAGTTTCCCAGGAAGTTTCCCAGGAAGCGTGTGAGTGAGGACAAAGCACGCTGAAAAGTCTTGTGTTGGTTTGTGGGGAAGTCACTCATCTTGAAAGCGGCTGGGCATTACAAAGTGGTATCAGAGCAGGGCCTCTCTCCTAGTACGGTGTGGTTTGAGGACGAACCAAGCGGAAGCTGGTGGACATGTAACATCCCGAGCGCTAACGAGGGCGGGGAGTGATTGCCGGTGCAAAAGAGATGAGGCACGAACAATGAGCGGCTCCTAGCAGACTTCCAGCGGGAGGGGTACATGAATGAATCGAATACACACTCGAACGAGAGGGATCTAGAGGTTATGCGAGTATGGGACTGTACAGTTGAGGATAGCTTAAAGGAATTAATAAGTGCTACCTATACCAACAAGATGCATCTACTTTTTGGTAACCAATCACTTAAGAACTCTATAGTTAAGCGTGCTTGACTTGGAGCAATTTAGGGATGGGTGACCTCTTGGGAAGTTTCCTAGGAAGTGTGTGAGTGAGGACAAAGCACGCTAAAAAGTCTTGTGTTGGTTTGTGGGAACAGTCACTCATCCTGAAAGCGGCCGGGCGTTACACTTTGGATTGAAGGGATATTATAAAAGGTTTGTGAAGAATTATGGGATCATTGCCTGTCCGTTGACTCGATTATTGAAAAAAAGAATTCAAGTGGGTAGAAGAAGCGATGATTGCATTTCAGAACCTTAAGAATGCTATGACAGAATTGCCCTTGTTGAGTATGCCCAACTTTAGCTTACCATTTGAGATTGAAATAGATGCCTTTGTGGTCTAGATTGGGTGACGGGGAAGTGGGAGAAGAGGAGCTAGGGGAAGAAGATGATGAGACCAAGGAGGAAAGGAGACAAGCTATGCAGTTGCATATGAGCAGTGCGGCTGGAATGACTTTGCACACAGAAATCACTGAAGTAATGGGGTACAATCATGGGTAAGAATGTGGTGGTGTTGGTTGATTCAGGGGCATCACACAACTTTTATTCGACCAAAAGAAATAGGGGAGTATGCAGTGGAAGTGGGAGATGGCAATAAGGTCAAAAATAGAGGAGTTAGTAGAAAAGTAGAGTTACAACTGCCCTATCTGAGAATATCATGGGATTTTACCTCTTTGAGTTGGGAGGGGTGGATGTGGTGTTGGGGTATGAATGGCTGGAAGGGTTGGGGAAGATTGAGGTTGATTTCAAGGAGCATGTCATATGGGTGAGAGAAAAAGGGGAAGAAGTAGAAATCAGGGATGAACCCACTCTTTCTCGCACAATTGTTTCTTTGAAAGCAATAGTTAGAGAATTAAAAAGGGGGACAAAGGCATATTATGTTGAGCTTGGAATGATGACTATGTATTCTGAAAAGGTATAACGAGCTGTAAATGGGCTGAAAGAATTGTCGGGAGACTATTCAATTTTGTTCAGCGAAGTTACCAATATACCTCCAAAAAGGGGCTATGATCATGCTATTATGATCAAGCAAGAGGCTTAAATCCCAAACATTAGGCCCTACCCCTATCCTCATCACTAGAAGGATGCAGTTGAGAAGTTTGTTAAAGATATGCTGGCTACGGGATTCATCAGGCCTAGTATAAGTCCTTACTTTAGCTCCCTTATTTTGGTTACGAAGAAAGACAGTAATTTGCATTTTTGCACTGATTTTTGGGCTCTCAATAGCATCACTACACTTAACAAATTCCCTATACTAGCTATAGATGAATTAATGGATGAACTATGAGGGGCGACTATTTTTTCTAAGTTGGACTTAAAATTAGGATACCACCAAATAAGAACGAAAGAGGAAGACATTCACAAGACAGCATTTAGAACACATGAGGGACACTATGAATACTTGGTCATGCCCTTCGGGTTAACTAACACCCCTTCAACCTTCCAAGCTCTCATGAATGAAATTTTCAGGCCCTATTTAAGAAAGTTTGTATTGGTGTTTTTTAATGACATCTTAATCTATAATGTTGACCAACAAGCCCATTTGGAGCATTTGAGAATTGTGTTAGAAGTATTGAAGGAACATCCATTGAAGGTGAATTTCAAGAACGCAGTTTTGGGATGGCTCAACTTTAAGTATTTGGGCCACATTATTTCTGCTGACGGTATAGTAGTTGACCCAAGTAAAATGAAGGTTATTGAATAATGGCCCATTCCTAAGTATATTAAGGGCTTAAGGGGATTCTTGGGATTGACAGGATATTACAAAAGGTTTGTGAAGAATTATGGGATCATTATATGTCCTTTGACTTAATTGTTGAAGAAAAACAATTTCATGTGGGGAGAAGAAGCGATGATTGCATTTCAAAACCTTAAGAAGGTTATGACATAATTTCCCTTGTTGAGTATGCCCAACTTTACCTTACCATTTAAGATTAAAATAGATGCCTTTGGGGTCTGGATTGGGGCTATGTTGATGTAGAAAAGTCATCCCTTAGCCTTTATTAGTCAAGCCTTATCAGAAAGATCGAGAATGAAGTTTGTCTGTGAGCGGGAGCTTATGGCAATTGTATTCCCAGTGCAGAAATGGCAATAGTGCTTGATGGGCCATCATTTTATTATAGAGACTGACAAGAAAAGTTTAAAATATTTGCTGGAGCGAAGGATATTAGAAGATCAGCAAAAATGGGTGTCTAATTTATTGGGTTATGACTTTGAAATCCAATACAAACAAGGTAAAGAGAATTGGGTGGCATGTGCTTTATCCTAGGTTATGACTATTCAGGTGATTTTGTTAGTTTCAAATGATAATTTGAGCATAATGGTTGAGGAGACAGTGGCTAATCCAACCCTTAAAACTGTCATACAGGAGTTACAGATTAACCCTAATTCACATTCGAATTTCTCTTTTTCTAAGGGTTATTTGTGGTATAAAGTTAGATTAGTGTTGCCAAATAACTCAGCAAGCATTCCCACCATTTTGACCAAGTTCCACTCTTCTTCAAGTGGGGGGGGGGGGGGGGGAGACATTTAGGTAGTCTCAGAACTTACAAAAGAGTGGCATCTATCTTCAATTGGAAAGGAATGAAGAAAGACAGAGAGAATTATGTGCAACGTTGTGATGTTTGTCAACAAAATAAATACCAAGCACTAAAGCCCTTGAGGCTATTGCAGCCTTTACCAATTCCAGGGCAGGTATGGGAGGAATTATTTATGGATTTCTTAGGAGGTTTACCGAAATCTAAAGGGAAAGATACTATAATGGTTGTGGTGGACAAACTCACAAAGTCAGCTCATTTTATTCCATTATGCCATCCTTATTCTACAAAGGAAGTGGCTAAATCTTTCATCACGAAAGTTGTATGCCTCCATGGTTTCCTTAATTCTATTGTGTCGAATAGAGATCATGTGTTCATGAGTAATTTTTGGAAGGAAATGTTCTGAATGGCGGGCACCAAACTAAAATTTAGTACCTCATACCATCCTCAAACGAATGGGCAAACAGAGATGACCAATAGAATTATTGAATTGTATTTACGATGCTTTATGAGTGGATGCCCTAAACAGTGGTTGAAATGGGTGGTTTGGGCTGAGTTTTGGTTCAATTCCTCTTATTATGCTTCCATTGGAATGAGTCCTTTCCAAGCTTTATATGGTAGAGAACCACCCACGGTGATCAAATTTAGGCAAGAAGGTACTACAGTACAAGAGGTAGATTAGATGCTAAGTGCAAGGGAATACTAGATGAATTAAAAACAAATCTGCATAAAGCTCAAAATAGAATGAAGATGCATGTAGATCAGAAACGCAGAGAAGTAGAATTTGAGGTTGGAGATAACGTCTATTTGAAGGCACATCTGTATAGATTCAAGTCCTTGGCTACTCGTCCTAATGAAAAGCTCAGCCCCAAGTTTTATGGTTCATTTACTATTGCAGAAAGAATAGGGAAAGCTACATACAAGTTGGACTTACCAACCACCGCTAGGATCCACCCAATTTTCCATTTGTCACAACTCAAAAAGGCAATCCATGCTAATGCTCCAAGTCAACAACTTCCACCATTCTGGACTGAAGAATGATAATTGCAGGTGCAACCCTCAGAAGTGTTGAAGGTGAGAAAGCTGCTGAATGGAACTACACAAGTGCTGATTAAATAGGATCAATTGCCGGATCATGAGAACACTTTGGAAGACAGTGCTGTTATAGAGGTAATTTTCCCTGCCTTTCACCTTGGGGGACAAGGTGAATCTTGTTAGGGGGGGTATTGATAGGCCCATTACCCAAGTTTATAGAAGGAGGGGTGGAAAAAATGAGAGAAGGAATTAAAAGGAACGGGCCCAATGAATCAGGCCTGCAAACATACGAAGGCAGGAGGAAAGGCGTGTGACAAACGGGGGAATGGAGAGAGAAGAGTAATAATAGAAAGAGGACACGTGGGGAGAGGGGATTGGTGGGGGAGAATATGAGGAATCAAGATGAATCATAAGGGGAGTATTTGAGTAGGGAGGAGTAACCGTAGAATGGAGGCTATTTTGGGGCAGATTGGGCAAGGTTGGGTGTAGAGAGTAAGGAGCTAGTCCTTCTCTCTGGGTATCTTGCAATTTCTTTTGTTTCGGTTAATCCCATCTTGTAAGGAGCAGTGCTCCATTCCATTGTCCTTTTCATTGTTGATTTTCTTCATTCAGAACCATTGTAAGAGGATAGCTCCTCTATTTTAGTTCAATACAGTAAACAGATTGTTCATTCTTCTTAATTACTGAGTCGGTCCTAACAAAACAATTATCTGATATCATATTCAAGAAATTAAACATAGAAAAAAAAAATCATCCACAATTGTTCAAGAAAGGCTTGATGAGTATTCTGGTCCTATTGAAAGACGGGAAGGTCATTCCGTGGCTGTTGGTAGTAACTTGTGCCGACCTGTGCAGGAACAATGCTACTTGAGGAGACCTCTTCTCCAATCTCATTTGCCATTTTTAAGAAATAACTATGCCTGAAAAATTAAATGATTATAACTTGATATGATATAAAATTGTAAAATTCAAAAGCCAAAAACAACTTATATCTACCATCGAGTATCAGCTGTCAATTCAGGATGGAAAGCAGTCCCTAGTATGTTCCCTTGTCTCACAGCAACTATAACTTTACCTTCTTCCTCAGCATTCTCCTGTCATATCCAAAACTAATATGAAATAAGGTAATTAATAGGGGGAAAAGACCAAGACATTATAGAAAAGTTGATTAATTTCCAGTGGTGATTGGCAGGCAGTGTTGGTATCAAAACTACTTAAAGGCAAATTGGAGCTGTTAGGTTATAGCAGGAAATATTATTTGCCAGAATAGTAGAGGTATCAATCTTGTCAATCTAAGAACTAGAAACTGCGTAAATGTCCAATAAAATCATAAATCATATTATTAGAACATTTGCTTTTCAACTGCTTAGTGGTTTTGAAACCCTTACATTACAAGATTCCTTCCTAAATCACCAGCAACATAGAGACCTCTTAAGCAAATAAGTTAAATGGGAATATGATCACCATCAAGTAATCGTGCTTTGTCTTACTAAAATAGAATCTACAATGAAATTCAGCTGCACCTCCAAATTCACTCCCATAAGATTAAGAAATAAAACTACAATATATATAAAAAGTTTAATTACCTTTTTGGTCCCTATAGTTGTACAAACTTTACCTTTTGGTCTCTATAATTAAAATTAATCCGTTTTAGTCTCTATACATGACTTTCAATATCATTTTAGTCCCTGCCATTTTAAACCTCCACAAATTGAATACAAAACGTCAGAAAATGTCAATTTGTGGCAATTTTACACCGCCAATTTTCATTTTGTGACAGTTTTATTTCACGGAGTTAAGACACACTTAACAGCAAGAACCAAACTGATATCGAAAATATATGTATAGGAACTAAAACGGATTATTTTTTGAGACCAAAAGGTAAAGTTTGCGCAACTATAAGAACCAAAAAGATAATTAAACTTATATAAAATAAATAGGGAAATACAAAGTATGCTAATTCTTCATTAAGGGAACTAATCATCTGAGGAGCATTTCCTTGAAAGCAACATAACCAGAGAAAATACTTCCAGCAGCTTGCTATATATACCACACCAGCTGGCCAATACAGTTTTCTTTTCTAAGACTTATTACGACACTTCAACCTCAAAATTCAAAACTAAAGTCACCTTGTGCTTGTTGTATGAGCATGTGACTCAGCTACCAGTTTATGATGGCATTAATTTCTTTAATGGTAAAAACATGAATTAGCCTTAACATACAATACCGAAAGGCTATGGCTGATTGGCAATCCATGTTAATATACACAACTACACCTAATGATACAGTCTATCAGTAGTTCATTGGGTATATGAATTATGAAGATGAACTCAACATATTGGGTTGGAAATTAAATATCCTATAAGGTAATATTACTATGGGCAGCTTTCACAAAAGTAGGATTAGGAAACTGTTCCAAGGAGAATAAGCATATAAACAAGAAGGAAATTTTCAAAGAGTTGAGGATCATTGAGTAATAGTGTCCCAAACTAATAAGAATTGAATATTTGTATAGTTATCATTTATTTCTATAAACAATTTCCTTTTCTTTATCCATTCCTTTTTTCTTTTAGTTTCCCCTTCAGAAACTTGCTAACTAAGATTTGCTCACATGAAACTCTTTAGAATCCCAAAATAAACCACTGAACCAAAAGAAACTTAGAAACAATACAGCACAGGGCTTGAATATGTGCCAGAGTCAACCACCGGGGGAGGGGGGGGGCTCAATCCTCAAAATATCAGTTTCATAAACAGAATTATACACCTGAAGTTCCCCATTCCTAGTTGGATCTTTATCCTGCCAATAACATCACCAAACGAAAGTCCCAAATATACAACTATCAACAATGTTTATTTGATCTTGTCCACTCTTGCATGTTTTCATTACTCTATTCATCATACATGAAACCTTTTAAATTCCAATGGCTCTGGAATAAATGACCACTAACAACCTAAAACTAGAATTGGCAAATGATCACACTTAACTAAAATTTAAGTCACAGACATTTCCAATTTAGTCGAAACTTGAGACAAGTTATAAAATCACATACATAGCGCTCTTTTGATATTATATTCATAACAAGGCAAGCTGAAAGCTTTCTATAGACAGATATGTCAATAACTAACCGTTTTGTCTTCAATAAAGGAATCAGAACTCAACAATCTGCTAGAAGGTACAGGATAATCAGCCAGCACTTGAACTTCATGGCCCTGCTTCAAGAATTGCAGGGGCACGAATAAAAACTCCACGAAATGTTTCAGGACCACCTTCTTTGGAGGCGAGCTCTGGCACTGAAAGCTCTGCCTCAAAGCTTTGAATCTAAATAAGCATGTATTTTAGTTAAATGTGACCAAAATTATCAAAGTACACAAAAAATTTTGTTCTTCAAATGAACAATATTATTCTCTTCATTAATTTCATGTAGCTTTGTGCATCACATATTATATTTAGAACTCCATGAATCTTATCAATTATTATGGCAAGAATACTAAATATTTTAGAACAAGAGAAGTTTGTTTTGGCAAAATAAACTTTGCAAGAATCCTGAATATTTGCAATTATTTTAGATTTTGATGCTGAAGATAATAAGAAACCTGAATCAAGAAAGGAGCAGATAGAACAGAGAAGGAAGAGAGTATGAAAAGCTTCACTAAGAATTTGATTATTATCCCTTATGGCTGTGAGTCAGTGATTGTAGAGCCACCAATAGTTCTCCATTGCCACCATTAAGAAAATCTCATATGCTAAATGTTAGGCGGTCATTTAAGAATGACCCTAGCCCTTTATTTTCACACACACCAAAAAAAAAAAAAAAAAAATCCTAAGCTGAAATTTTCATGTCCAACAGACTTCTATGTACATTTGTTTCATAGACTATGCTATAGCTTAAAACGCACAATGCATGCATTTACCTGGCTGCCAAAGAAATTTCTATGCACTGTACAATCAAGTCCACCGACCAGATCTTGTCCACCAGTCTTCTGTCCTGAAATGATGTTTGTCATTTAAAAATTTTAAACTATTATTTAACTTTTCAAGTAAGAAAAAAATTAAGCCTAAGATACCTCATATTGTCTATAATTCAACACAAGAGCAGAAAGGAGAAGACAGAAACAACCCACCTGTAGCTCTATTTGCCAAGAATATAAGCCCTGCACAGGTTCCCCAAACAGGCTTTCCCATTTGTACAAACTCTCGCAAGGCAGGAAACTGAAAAATCAAAACATCCAACGTAAATCACCAACACCAAAATCATCACTTGGTCTCATTTGCATAAAATTATAGAGTGTAAAGTTCAAAGCATTACTCAAAATTCACTCACTCAAAGCCACAACCAAACACACACAAACCAAAAAACCAGTTCCCTTTCCATCATTCTCCTTTCTCTCTCACCTTTACTCATACCATAGTTACAAAATCTCTCAATAACCCTATATATCGTACCAAATTCACTCTACAACTATCAAATAATAAATCCTCTTTAAAGTAAGTCTTGTGATAATAATGTAAAAAGTCACAAACCACATACCTACACAAACCATGTACGCATAACCCCACCACATACCTAATAACTATGACTCATACCAACTATAGAAAACAAAATAAAAACGAAAGTGCCAAGATAATTTGCAACTCCTTGTTTCTACCTTATTCTTCTCATGTAAGTTAAAAACACAACCAAACAAACTCTAATCCACGCACTCAAACTAAAATAAACCTTTTAAATTTTCCTTTACCAAAAAAGGCAAACATTTTCCAGAGTGCGTTTGGAAAACAATGAGAATCGATTCCTCCTATCAAAAATTCAAAATCATTGTGTCACCATGAAAAAATGGAAGCAACTATTGTTACTTTGCTTTCAACGTGCTCCATATAATAGAGTTTGGTGCAACGCACCCCTCCCCCAAACACGCACTCAGTATACGCTACCATGTTACAATAGAGACATAAAAAGTTGTCAATATAATATTTCATTAAAAATAAGAACACATATAGAGAGATACAAAAAAATAAAGTTAAACTATTTTTTCCCTCCCTATATTTGTCCCCATTTTAAGTTTTTGTCTCTATACAACAAAACCTTTAAGTTTTGGTCCATACACAATTTTTTGTAGCAACTTATTACCGCCATAAAGTTTTTGTAGCAATTTTACACCAATAGAAATTATTGTATGATGTCAGCGCAAGGGAGCAAAACTTAACTTTTATACACGTGTAAGGACTAAAACTTATAATTTCTTAGTATAAGAACTAAAACTTAAAATGAGGACAATTTTAAAGACCAAGTGATAGTTTAACCTGAAAAATAAAAGAGAAAATTATACTGACAAAGACAAGTGACATCCCTTGGAGTTTCTTAAGATTGTACATAATCCTTGCTTTTTTAACTCCTTTTTTAAGGTTTACAACAACTTCACTTATAGAAGTACACATGTAGTTTTTTTTTAAACAACTAAGGAGTGTCAGTATAATTTTTTCAAACAATTAAGGAAAATTACCAAAGGAATAGAAAAAAGAAAGGTATCGAGAGAAATTTGATGAAACTTCACAGGAGTGTAATTTACTCAAATAAAAATAAGAAAAGTGGTAGACAAGAGACCAAGTTGTGGTACTCGGCGAGCTTAGCCATGGTGGTGCTTTCTCCACCAGGGATGATGAGGGAACTAACGGTGAGAAGCTGCTCTGGCTTTCGAATTTCCACGCCTTTCACCCCTAACCTTCTAAGAGCTGTCACACGCAACACAAGAGGTTGTGACTTAACGAAGAGCGAAAATAAGAAAGAAAAATATGGTAATGAAGATAGGAAATAAAAACATAAGTAAACGACTGTTAAATAAACAAGAGAAAGGAAGATGAACATGCCAGCTATGTGCTCGTTGAAAGATCCTTGCAACGCGAGGACGCCAACGACGGCCATGCTGTGGAGAAACAGAGATAGCACTAGCAGCGCTTGGTGGTTGTTGAGTAGGTTTTATCACGGGACGAGGTTTTTAACGGAACGAGGTTTTATGACGGAACGAGTTTGGTCCTTTCGTTTGGGGCTCATAGACCAAAGTGATATATTTTTAAAAACTATTTATTAAAGGTTGTTTTGAAATATATTATTAAAATAGGATGATCAACAGTTAAAAAATGTTAGTGTTGTCTATTCTATATCAGTATTTTTAATTATTTTTTAAAATTTAATTGCAAAAAATATCACACTAGATACCACGCAAAATATACTGGTAGTGCTAGCATTTTCAGCAAACACTAAGAGCATCTCCAACACTCCAAATTGAGGCAGTTCTTAGAGCATCTCCAACCATGGTTGTTTATATAAAGTTGTTTATATCAAATTTGTGGGCCCCACAATGCCACCTAGTTATAAGAATTCTACCTAAAAATTTACTTCAATGCTAAAGTTACTTAAAGTGAGTTCTTAACTTATTTAAGTGGATCCTACAATTAACTCTACATATTAATACTTATATTTATATATTTTTATTTTGAATTAAAATATTGTTTGTATTATAATTTTAAAATAATAAATATGTAAAAAATTAAAAAAATAGAATAAAACTAATTTATTTTATTTTATTTCACCCACAGAAGGTTGGTAATTTTGCATAAAATTCCACAAAGAAAAATTAAATTGATTGTTATCCATTTAAAAACAACAAAAAAGAAAAAAAATACTGATTTGCAGAAAATAACAGTGAGAAAAATTATCTGAGAGAAATAACAATAATAAATAATTTGGCTTGAAATCAGTTGTAAGTTGAAACAGATTTATCCCACAATTTATAAAAAAAATTTACACTCAAAATAACCCATCATTTTAACACAACGGTAACTTTCTGACCAATTTAAATTAATTTTTGTAGCGGTTCTCTCTTTCAACAGGTATATTATTACCATTTATGTTAAAATTGTTGAAATTATTTTTTATTTGAAAAATTTATTCTTGCTCAGCCAACGTTTCCACACTCCTTCTCCACATTTTATTTTCGAAATCAGCCTCATCTCCCCACTCCTTCTCCACACTTTCTCCCAAACCCAACACCTTCTCCCCACTCCGACGACGAGCCAACGCTACGACGTTCGGAGAGCCCTTGCCACAACGGCAAGCTGCGCTCCGACTGCAAGCCAGCACTGCGACATTCGGAGAGCCCGGACTGCGACGGCGAGCCGCGCTCTGACGACAAGCCCGCGCTCCAACGACTTGGATGGCGAGAAGAGCTTTGACGGTGAACAGATCGACGGCACCGGACTGACGGCGCTGTTTGCGATGATAAAAACACAACCTTCCCGACTCCAACGGCTCTCCTGGTTGTAGATTGACCCTCCTGGAGCAGATTGACTCTTCCTGGAGCATATCGAGTCTCTCTGGCGCTCCCCCTCTGCCGATCGACTCTGTTCAATGTTTTTTTAATTTTTTTTCTTCTATTTCTGGAGTTTGAAATAATAGATTTTTTGGCAAAGCTGTTCATGTTCTGGAAAATGGTTCTATGTTGTTCCAATATGACCGTTTCTTTCCCTCTTTTTTCTTTGGATTTCACTACAATCTGAGCTTCAAAATTATTTTTTATTGTCAACAATCGTTTAAGCAACGTTGCTTAAATAAGCAACTCACTTTAGGTACGGGCCGCCACGTAATTTGCTCCAATCGTAAGGTTTAATAATCTACGCATCTTATTGATAAGAAACGGCCTTACGGTCCCGCGTTGGAGATGCTCTTAATGGTAAGAACTGGTTCTTAAAAAATAATTGCGTTGGAGCTCGCTTACGTGTGATCCACCGTGTAAGAACAGTTCTTCCTGAAGAACCCGAAAGAACAAGGGGGGCGTTGTGGGGGCCACGTACAGGGAACGAGAAAAGGGGAAATAATTTTTTTGGGGCGGGGGGGGAGGGGCGCGTACCAGGGAATGGGAAAGGGGAAAGGGGTTTTTGTGGGGGATGGGGGGTTGTATATGAAAATGATAATATTTTTATATTTTTATTTTAATTAAAATTTATATAAATAATTATTATAATTTTCAATAACAACAATTTTATATAAATATATAAAAATGTGAGGTCCAAAGTGGGAGCCACAAAAAGTAAACTAAGAACTCAAATTGATTAAAAATGTTTTTATCATTTTTTTAAGTATGTTTTTATCATTTTTTTTAATTTAAAAAAAATACTGATTAAAAATAAATAAATATAAAAATACATGTTAATTTAAAAAATAAAAAAATACTGATTGTCAATTTTAAATAAATATAAAATATAAAACATATTACGTTTTTATTATTTTAAAAAGATATAAAAGTTAAAATGCTAATAATATGTATGACTTTTTTAATTTTGTAATTTACTCTAAATTATTGAAACATATTTATTTTGTATATTTATTTATTTATAATTAGGAAATAACTAGCATTTTTAAATTTTTAAAATTAAAAAGGTGATATTATTAGTAATTTTTTATTTATTGTAAAACGCTATTCGTATTAGCGTTTTTAGTTTCTTATTTTGTTTAAATTTGGAAAACGTATTAATTTTTATATATTTTATTTATTTAAAATTGAAAAATTAGTAGCATTTGTAAATTATTTTATTGAAGATTAAAAACGTCATATTATTAATTTTTTTTATTTTACTATTTATTGTAAAATGGTATTCGTATCAACATTTTTTTTTCAAATTAAGAAAATGCATTATTTTTTATATTTTTTATTAAAAATTCAAAAATCAACAGCATTTTTAAAATTATTATTTTTAATTATTTATTTTTATTTTTATGGAAAATGCTATTTTAAATAGTGTCTTTAGTTTTTAAATAATTATTTTTAATTAGTTTTTTTATTTTTACGGAAAATGCTATTGTGAATAGCGTTTCCAATTTTTACTTTTTTTAAATTTAAAAATTGCATTTTAATTTTTATATTTAAATTTAAAACGTCATTTATTAAAAAAATTATTTTTTATTTATCCGAAAACACTATTATGAATAGATTTTTTATTTTTTATTTTTTAAAATTGTAAACGCTATTACTATTAGAGTTTTCAATGTTTTATATTTTTTTTTAAAAACGAGACACTCATAAAACGCTATCACAAGTGATGTTAACTGTGCTTTCGCTTGCCTATAAATAAGTTCAATACTCTTCTGCACTCACCAAAGCAGCTTCACTCTACATTTCAGTAGTGTGAAGACCAGTTCATTACAGTATTGTCCCTTTTTTATGTTTTTTAATAAATATTTGTATGTTTTATATTATCATTTCTTTTATTGATTTTTCTCTATGTTTGTCATATATTTATATATAATATCTTTGTAATTATTTTGTGTACATAATAAAGTATTTAAGTTTTTTCTATGTCATTTGTTATTAATTATTGATTATATTTTTGATAGTCACAGCGTAAATAATATTTATTAGAATAACATTAAATAAAAAAATTTCTTGTTATAATTTTTTTTATTTCACTAAATATTATTTACAAAAGTATTTATAGATATTTAATTTTATATTTATTTGTTGTGCAGGTGCGTTGAGAAGGATCAAGAATCATGAGTCAAATTATAGCATTTATTTATGCAAATGGTAGGAAGTACAAAGGTCCTGAATGTGTTATTTTTGAAGGGCCTAAGAAGGCAATGTACGTTAAACGTGGTTTAAATTTAAATGATTTGAAGAAAAGGATTCATGGTAAATTGAAGCTCTAATCAAACCAAGTCATATTTGCAATAACATATAGATTTTTAGTTTCAACAAGTGATGGTAATAAATACACCGAGCTAGAAATTGGTGATGATGAAGACGTACAATGCATGATAGAAGCATTTTATAATCAAAATGATATGCCAATACTTGAATTGTACGTTGAGGTAGATGTTGTCGGGAGCTCTATGATCCCATTAGAAGATTTGAGAATTACTTCTCGTTTGTTAGGTCGCGATGATTTGACTTGCAATGAATCAGAAACACAGTCAATTATGCGAGGAGCTGTAAATTCAGATGATGATGATGAAGATTATTATGTGTCATTGTCATATCAAAGTGAGGAGGAATCATATGAGGATGATATAGTTGATGGTTCGATATCTGACACAAATAAGGAACCAAGTCACATGATCCAACCACTTTTGGTATGTCCGTTCGAGGAAGGTATATTTGTCTAACAATTGAAGTTATGTTATTGTCCAGCATTTATTTTCATTTGTATTTTACCTTTATTAATATTAACTTTGTCAATTTATTGTCATGTTATCATGAATCTTTATTTATTTGTTAATTTATTTCTGGTGGAAGTTAGCGTCCGTTTTAGAATGATTTATCACATTATACTAACATTAATTGGACTTATCCTGATCAAGAAGAAGTTGCAGGGATAGATGTGCATGATTCTTGGAGTGTCGGGCAAGAATTATATGTGGGTTTGGAGTTTGAAAGCAAACATGCAGTGCAAAATGCACTTAAACAGTATGCAATCAAAATGCATCAAAGTCATTATGTTGTTAAATCAAAAAAAGATGTATTCGTTGTGAAATGCCCAAATACACAAAAGGTTGCCCATGGTGCATGCGATCAATTTTGTCAAAGAAATCTGATACCTGAAAAGTGACTCAATGGGGTGGACGACATACGTGTTTGAACATGTCATTGTCACAAGCCCATAACAAGTTAGATTTCAATTTAATTTCGACATTTATACATGGTATGTATGCTTACCTAATTGGTCGTTAAATTTTTATACTAAATCGAAAGTCCATTAACAATTTTAATCAATGTTATTTGTGTTTATGAATGGTGTCAAAAGAACCATCTATAAAGATAAGTTTGATTCAAAAAAGAATTACAGCTATGACAGGCTTCAAAATAACGTATCGAAAGGCATGGAAGGCAAAGCAGAAGGCAATAATTAATGTTTTTGGTTACTGGGAAAAGTCATATGCCACACTTCCTAGATGGCTAAAATATATGCAGGATTATGCGCCAGGTAGTTATTACCAACTGTGTCATGATGATTTTGTTGTCGATAACCATTTTAATCGTGAATTTCGTCAATTCCATCGTCTGTTTTGGACATTCAAGCCATGTTGTGATGCTTTTCATTATTGTAAGTCGATGATACAAGTTGGCTGCACACATTTATATGGAAAGCATCGTGGTACACTGTTAATAGCCACCACACAAGATAAAAACAGCAATGTTCTTCTTCTCGCGTTTGCGGTTGTTGAAGGTGAGACACTACTTGCCTGGTCATGGTTCTTGTTGCATCTGCGTGAGCATGTGACAGATAGACAGGGAATATGTCTTATTTCCGATTAACATCATAGCATAAAGTCTGCCGTGGAAAATGAAGCAATTGGTTGGCAACCTTCGCAAGCGTCTCACATGTACTGTATCAGACACATTGCAAGCAACTTTAATCACCGTTTCAAAAATGGGAAACAAAAACAAATGTTGGTCAAGTTAGGTATGATATCCATTTATTGCATTTAACGTAATATCTGCTACTTTTAATTACTCATATCCTTTCTAACTATTGTTCGTGTTCAATGTAGGCTACACTCCATGCAAGCACATATTTGACATGAATTTGAAAAAATTTTGTGAATCCAGTTCAGATGTTGCTTGGTAGGTCAGTGGAATTTCAAATGGGAAATGGAGCATGGCATATGATGTGCACGGTCGTAGATTTGGTCACATGACTACAAATCTATTAGAGTACATTAATAAAGTACTCAAGGATTGCAGAAACATACCAATTACTGCCTTGGTCAAATCAACATACGGCAGATGTGTTGAGTACTTTGTTCAACAAGGTACACAAGCTAAGACAGAGTTGATAAGTGATCAAATATATTGTCAAAAGTTAGTAGAGGTGTTAAGCAAACAACAAGAGAAAGCAAGTTCACATCAAGTTCGTAGGTCCGACCTCAATTCTACCAGGTTTGAGGTAAAGGAAACATATAATCCAGTAATGCAACAAGGTGGTAAGTCGTGGATAGTGAACTTAAACGACAACTATTGTCAATGCTGACGGTTCATAGCATTTCATTATCCATGTTCTCATGTCATTGTCGCATGTGGTGTCGTCAGCATAAATTACTACCAGTATCTGGATCCAGTGTACATAAATGAGTACATCATGAATGCATATTCAGGGCAATGGTGGCCAATGGGCAATAAGGAAGTGATTCCACCAAATGATGAGAACTGGATACCTGTTCTGGATCTATCTATTGTGCGTGGTAAAGGACGACCTAAGTCCACTAGAATTAGAAATGAAATGGATTGGGTTGATTCACAACCAAAACAAAGATGTGGTAGGTGTAGGAGAGAAAGGTCACAACAAGCGTAACTGTCCTGTTACAATCACATTCAAGATCTTCTCAACAAAATGATGAGGTTAACTTGTAGTCTGTAACATTTGGTCTCATGATATGTAATAAACATGTTATTCATATGTAAGTTTGCGTTAAGCATAAATTTTTTCAATTGGTCGCTAAATGGATTGCTAAAACGAAATGTTATTGAACACGTCCTAACATTAAACATAAAGTTAATTATAACATTAGCAATAATAATGACAACACAATAAGTGAACACAAGATAGAGTTGTTATCACATAATCACATATTACATGAACCTAAAAAACAACAAAAACTCAGTCATCACTGTCATCTTCAATATGTCGTCGCCCTTGGGGCTTCAAAACACAAGTACGTGGTCGATTTCTAGCTGCCTTGCTGGGATTTCTTCTTAGCCCCCATGCATCGTCTGGTAACATTGGCGCATTATCTACTTATGAAGAAAAGTCAGCACGGAGATCTACCCCTTCCATGTATTATGGGTTGAAATAAGGCGAACCTAGAATATTATACAGAGGTGCACCTGTAGTTACAAGAGGTGCAGTAGTATATGGTACATTTGTATGTGTTGATGGTGATGGAGTTAAACCTGGAGTTCCAAAAAATTGGTGCAATACATACTTTGTGGATGTGCCTGCATCATGAGGGTCTAGTGAAAAATGCACATCTTGACCATGGAACGATGTTGATGTGGTTGCATCTGGTGGGTGTTGTGATGAATGTGACAAATGATCGAGGAAGGGTGAACATATGGTTGTACCATATGGGTTCTGTGGTGGGAACCAATACATGCCTTGTTGCTGGGAAGGATAATAAGATTGTTGAAAAGGCTCGTAATACATCCTTGGTTGGCATGGAGGCATCGCAAGAATATTATATGTCTCCGATTCAACAGTTCTCCTTCTTCGTATGAGCCCACGACTCTCAACACGATGTGTAGGAATATCAAATGGAGGTATGTCTACTCACTGTGGACGAAGTGGAGCTGAAGTCACACACTCAGTCAAACGTTCATCCTTTTCAACAATGGTGAGGCTTTTATCCACATGCTCTTTCATGTCGTCAAATGTAAATGTATATTTGCCCTCTTCAGACACCATGAACGACAACGATTCTCCCACATCGCTCTACAATAAATAAATCGTTGTCAAGAACAACATGCAATACACATTGGCAATTGGCCATTTAATAAAATAAATTTCCTCACCAGAGTTGCATGGGTTGCATTTTTTAGGTCCACGAAGAGCTTGGACTTTAGTTTATACCACCTCATATACTCAGAGTTTGGACTAAGAAGTCCAACTTGTGGTGCAATCGGTTGAAATTGAAGATTTTCTCTATTTTCCCATAACTATAGAGCTGGCTGTAATATCTGAGTCCAATTTTCATGCTTTTTGCCTCATAATGTTAGCCCATGTAATTGAGGTGGCTGAAGGGGAGGTTGTGGAATCAGTTGTTGAAAGCCAAATTGTCGCATAACCCTATCAGGTTGATGCCATTCACAAACATTGAAACATATTAATGGCACAACACATGTCCACACACCCCTCCCCTCGATGCAAATAGGTGGCAAGTCTTCTACCATCGTTTCTAGATAAGGTTCCCATGCAATCTGCACACATAAATTGTTAAATATTGTTATATAACATTCATGTATTTTACTTTCAAGCCAAAATTTGTACTAGACTTATATATTGCTGCTTCATTTGATCAAACTTGGTACGATGATAAGACAAATTATCACATCCTATGTTTCCATGCCCACGTCGTAGCCAGCTACAAATGACTTGATGATTAAGAATAAAATTCAATGTGTGAAATTGATTGCAAACTTTTATAATGAATGTCTTACCGCATTCCAATTGGTGAATTACCTTGTAATAGTGGTGTCGAAGGAGGAGCAATAGTTTTGAACCTCTCCCATGCCTATAATTGTAACAGCAAGCACATACCCCTAATCGACTTACAGTCGTAGCTGGTAGCATAGAACAACTGGCGATATAGAAAGCTAAGGATAGTAGCACCTCATGCATACCTCCTCGTCACTCTGGAATCCTTTAGAAATTGCAAATACCTTAGGGACACTTTATTGTTGGTCCTATCAACAAGCAAGACACCACCAATAAATCTCAACATCTACACCCTAGCATATCGTATCAACTGTACTTCATCATGTTCGTGGTCCTGAGCGTTGTTAAAATTTTCTGCTAACCAACTTAATTTAATGACACTTCCATTTAATTGTGTAGGCCTAATACCAAGCAGTTCTTCGCATAAAGCACCTCAATCACGTGTTGTCACCCCCATAAGCGTTACACCATCCACAAGTAGATCCAATAATATAGCAACATCTTAAAGAGTGACTATGCACTCTCCAAATCGTATGTGGAACGTATGAGTTTCGGGTCTCCACCTCTCAACCAAAGCACTAATCAATCCAACATTAATTTTTATGAAGCTCATTTTAGCAACCCATTCAAAGTCTGCTTCTTCTAAGTATGGGACAATTTGATGCGGAACTCCTTCAATATCATTGTGAGTTGGACATGCTCGTCTTACCACCAGCTTATGATCTGCCTCACCATTCCAAACGTGTTGAGACACGTGCATGTTCTGCACCCACAACAAATCAGGTGCTGCTAATCCAGAATCTTGAACCGAAAGATGATGAAGACGCCATTTATAGTAATATCGCCAAATGACATTGCATGAATTACCATAAATATATTGGTATGCAAATATAAAAACCAAAAAATAAATACATAATTAAATTCATAATTACCAAATAAAATAAATAACAAATAATTAAAATCCAAATAAATATAATATTTGACTCAAATTAACAACAATAGTAATTCTACTTAAAAAGCTTTTACAAATTAAATGCTACACAATGTGTTACATGTCATAAAATTAATATACAAGACAAAGGTGCTTTAAGATTATTAATGTATTATTTAACAAAATAGAAAGAATATTTAAAATAATATATATTTTATTAATCAGTAATACAAATTTCCGTAAAAATCAAACTACATGAATATAGATTATGTTTATTGTTACTAATATTTTTCACAGTTTTTATTTTAAAAATGGAATGTAGTTATGAATTAATTCTAATATGTCAGTCAAATGTCAATAAATGAGAATGGTATTAGAAAAAAGACAATATTTTTAACTTCACACAATAAAAAATATTTTTAAAAAAATAAAAATATCATAAAGGAATAAAATACAAGAAAAAGAATAATATAAAAAGACTATTTCAATATTATGTTATTGTCACTATTTTAGATCTATTAAGAATATTTACAATTAATAATTAATTACATTCAACTATTACTAATAGTTAAAAATGATTAAAAATACTTATATAATAACATAATTCTTATGTAATATTTAAAATGTGATTACAATTATATTTTTTTAAAATATAACATAATTAGAGTAAAGGATAACTATTTATTTTTTTATTTTACATTTCTTAAATATAAATAAAATTCTTTCTATTTCTAAAATGTATACAAAATATTTCATATTTTAAACATGTAATTAATAAAAATGTATGTTAAGTTAGTTTATTTTTTCACTAATTTTTTTAAAATACATATTACTAATAGATTTTAATGTATTCATAATTTAATTTTATTTGAAATAATAAATTTTGAATAACTTGTAGACTTTTGGAGAGTTTGGAGAACAATAAGTACATTAATAATGACCTTTTTTCATTATTATCTATATTATTAATTATAAACGACAGATATCAAACATTGTCCTACTCCTTATTTAATATAATTACACTATTCAATTATTAATAACTATTATTCATTAGGAAGAAAAATGTTAGTCATGTTATAGGATATGCTCATCAACTATTTACACTCAACAGTTAAATTTTTCTATTTAATTGCTAATTCTTTTTAAATGCTTGCTTATATATATATATATATATATATATATATATATATATAATGTATATATTCTCTTTTACATTAATTAAAAAAATTATATAAGAAATTTTTTTTAGTTCTCTTATACATTATATAAAAATATTCTTTTCAATTCTTATATATATATATATATATATATTCTCTTTTACATTAATTAAAAAAATGGTATAAGAAAAATTCATTTTACAGTGTAAATAAATATAAAGTTTGTACAACTTAAATATTTATAAAATTTAATAAATTAATATTGATTAAAATAAAAATACTAACAATTTATGATCCTTACACTCTTACAGCACGTTATTATTTCAGCTGAAACCCCAAAATGTTAAAAAACTGCAAAATAAAAACTATGAGTACGGACCAGATGAAAAAATGTATATATATATATAAACAGTAAAAAAAACAAAGCTAATAGATTATATTTCTTACACTATGTTACTATTTGAGCTCAAGCTCACAATGTTAGAAAACTGTAATATAAGAAAATATAACGAGCGTGAGTGAGAGCAGATTAAAAAAGTATATATTAATATATTAATATAATAATATAACGAGTAATTAAAAATAAAAATAATACGTTATACTTTTTTTTACTTACAATATGTTGTCATTTTTTCTTCAAGCCTGCACAGTGAAATTGCTACGAACTTGCAACTGGAAATCTTCACAGCACCACAACACTTCGGGCTCGAACTGTGAAGGAGTGGGGACCAAATTGTATATATAAGGAGTGGAAAAATATTTTTTATTTGGGGAAAACTGCATTCACAGTAGGATTTCCCAACTGCATGAGTAGTCACGTCGCACAGTTACATGAACAGTGCATTGCTGGCAGACTGAAAAACTGCAATATAAATAGCGTTTTCAAACCCATTGAGCAAACAATGCGTTGGAGACTGAAAATTTTGGCATACTGGAAAACTGTGGCTAGAGCTTTCGAGCTGCAGAAAATGCATTGAGTAGTCACATTGAATAGTACGTTGCAGACTGAAAACGTGTACAAACAGTAATTTTGGCATACTGGAAAACTGCACTGTGACTAGCGTTTTCCATTTTATTCATATTTTTATTCACTTTTAATTTTCTTTTAAAATGATTTATATTTATATTTATATTTTTTAAATAATTTGTAAAACACAAAAAATAATATATTTATATTTATATTAATTTTTTAAAAAGAAAAACACACTATTATTACTAGCATTTTCTAAATATTTTTAAAAATATATTAATATTAGCATTTTCCTAATTTTTAAAAAAATATATAAATGTAAAAATAAGCGTTTTCTACATTTTATTAATTAAAAATTAAACACATTTTTTTCCTTTTTTTTAAAAAAAATTAAACTGAAAAAATAATAATTAAAAACTAAAAACGCTATTAGAAATAGCGTTTTCTATATTTTATTAATTAAAAATCAAATAATTTTTTTCCACTTTTAAAAAATAAAATTAAACTAAAAAAATAATTAAAAAATGAAAACGCTATTAAAAATAGCGTTTTCTACATTTTATTAATTAAAAATTAAATATTTTTTTCCGTTTTTAAAAAATAAAATTAAACTGAAAAAAAATAATTAAAAACTAAAAATGCTATTAGAAAATGTGTTTTCTACATTTTATTAATTAAAAATTATTTTTTTTCTGTTTTTAAAAAATAAAATTAAACTAAAAATAGTAATAATTAAAAACTAAAAATGCTATTAGAAACAGCGTTTCCTATATTTTATTAATTAAAAATTAAATACTTTTTTTCCGCTTTTAAAAAATAAAATTAAACTGAAAAAAAAATTAAAAAATGAAAACGCTATTAAAAATAGCTTTTTCTACATTTTATTAATTAAAAATTAAATATTTTTTTTCCATTTTTAAAAAATAAAATAAACCGAAAACGCTATTAGAAATAGCGTTTTCTACATTTTAATAATTAAAAATTTAAATACTTATTTTTTCCGTTTTAAAAAATAAAAATAAATTGAACACGCCAGTAGGTAATATCGTTTTGTACACGTGTCTCTCACCTTTCTTTACTTTTTTGCCACATTGGGTGCCATGTGGGATATGTTGGTACTATTAGCGTTTTCTGAAAACGCTAGTACTGCTAGCGTATCCTGCATGGCACCTAGCGTGGCATTTTTTGCAATTAAATTTAAAAAAATAATTAAAATACTGATGTGGAATGGAAAACGCTAGTTTGACTAGCGTTTTCTACCGTTAATCACCCCATTTCGGTAATATGTTTCAAAACAACCCCAGATTGATAAATAGTTTTTAAAAGTACACCACTTTGGTCAATAAGCCCTCGTTTGGTGGTTTGGGGGATGAGTGTTCAAGTGCCTCCCAACTAGGGGTGTTCACGAGTACGAGTAACCTGTTGATTCAAATCAACCCAAAATGATCCAATTAGTTTGGTTTAGGTTTTTTAAGCATTTGGGTCTTACCCAACCCAACCTGCTTAAACCCGTTTAAAGTACAGGTTGGGTAACAGGTTTTGATTTACGAACCCATGAACCCATTACCCAACTCGACGACATGGCATTTTATTTAATTTTTTTTATATATTATATAATTTATATACTAATAATTGTTAATTTAAAATGTAACAAAATACACCTCACAAGGCCATGACAGGCCCAGCCCACACCGATGAAGACATGAAGTACAGAAGTGAGCCTAGATTCCAAAAACTTACCCTAGTAATTCCCTTTCCCATTTTGACATTTCCCTTTCCCAAATTTCCTTTCACAGCTTCTTTAAATTTCCCTTCCCAAATTTCACTTGTATCTTTTTTAGCCATGTTGTATTATATTTCCTGCACATGTTTAAATTTACTGCAAGAAAGATTATATAATGTGTCAAAATTTGTTAAAAAAAATACAATTTTTAAAAATTCAACAAAATTTTAAATATACGAATCCACTTATCCAACTCAAATCAAGACGTTAATGATCGGGTTGGTTTGGTTCGGGTTTGACAAAAAAAAAAAACTCAACCCATATTATTTTGATCGAGTTAAGTAACGGGTTTAACCAAACCCGACCAAACCTACCTGACTCGTGTACACCGCTACTCCCTACTCCACTTGTTGAGCTTGGCCCAAACTTAGGTTTAGTTGGCATCGCAGAATTAAGCATGGGACCTATTTATGCTTTGTTTGGAGAGAGAAAAAAAAATGAAGTAGTGTGAATTTTAAAATTTGAATTGAAGATAAGATAGAAGAAAATAAATTTTTGAATTTGGATTCAATGAGTTTTTAACTCTTATAAATACAGTAAATTTTTGGTTTTAGTATCTGAATTTTTTTTATATGTTTGATAGATATGCACTATTAGTAAAAAAAATTTATACTTTCAATTAATTAAAAATCAATTTTTGTATAATTTTTGGATAATTATTATCAAAGTCAATAAATTTATTATACATGGTAGTTTGTAATTGGATAATAGTATAAAAAAACTTTACATTGTTAGTGTATATATTTTTTCTCTCTTTTTTTTTTATTAGTTTTGGTCTTTATAGATTTTAAAAGTTTTGAAAACGATATGTGCTACTATTTAGAGATGACATGATATGCATTTACACATGTTACTTCATATGTCATTTTGATGGTTGTGGTATGTTTAGATGCATGTTGCATCATCACTTAATAATATTAGAGACCATTTTAAAAAATTAAATTTTATCAGGATTAAAACTAATGGATTTTTAAAATAAATAAAAAATGATATGATAACATAACATTAGATAAGAATAAGTTTAAATTTTGCATTGATAAGAAACTTTTTAATTTATTAATAAACTTTATTATAATTTTTATAATTTGAAATGAAATTAAAATAAAGAAGTCTTGTGGAAAAAATAAAAGTGAGAAAAACTTTTCATTCTCAATAATTGTAAGTAAAAGTCACACTCAAAGAAAAGTAGAAAGAGAATATAAATAATAAATTAAGTAAGAGGTGGAAAAAAAAAAATGAAAGTCTCACTCTCTACATTATATTTCTAATTTATACAAAGAGAGTAGATAATTGTATAAGCTTTCTTAACTTTTATTACTAGTGTTAAATGTGAATGGAAGCTCATTTGGTAATCCGAGTTGACCTTGCCAGTTTTGGAGGCATTATTCGAACTCCTCATGAGGATGGATTATTCGCTATACAGGTTATGCTGGGTGTGCTACAAAACATGCATGTTGAATTGTAGGCTTTGATGCATGGTCTGAGATTAGCGTGGGACCAAGGAATTAGAAGCCTTATTTGTTATTCAAACTCAACTACTGTTATTGGGCTAGTCCATGATGATATCTCTTGTTTTCATCCTTATTTTTCAATGATGCACGAAATCAAGGACCTGATTGATCAATATTGGGAGTTGATAATTTGCCACAAACTCAGAGGAGGAAACCAGTGTACTGATGCCATGGCAAAAATTGGTGCGTTAGGAGAGAAGAAGATGATGATCCACCATACTCCCCCTCATGCTGTTAGCATTTGCAGTTGATGCTAGTAGGGTGCAATTCCTTCGTTTGTAATTTTTGTCTTTTGTCTTTTTGCTTTGTTATCATTCTCTACCAAAATAAAAAAAAACTTTGATCGTATTGATGTTTTCAGTTTAAGTAAAATTTAGAAAATATTAAATACAAACATTTAAATTATAAATAAATATCTATAATTAATTTTAAAAAAGTAGTTGATATTTAAATTAGAAAAATTAATATAAAAATATAAAAAATAATTAATAATTTAAATATAAAATAAGCATTCAATAATAATAATAATAATAATGAAATTACTTGTTGTAAAAAGTAAAAATATAATAAAATATATTTTTATATTTAAAAGTGAGAGACTAGAAATTATAATATGTTAGGGAGTATATAATATTAAGAGTTTAATGGTTATACATTGTCAATTAATCAGAAATCACCGTTAGTATGACTTTTAAGATATTTATTATAAAAGTCAACAAACTTATTATACATAATGATTTGTGATTGGATAACAGTGTAAAACTGTTTTACACTGTCAATGCATAACCTATTTTCTCTAATATTAAATACTTATACAAATTAAAGTACTATTTAATACGAAATGATTCGTTATAAAAAAAGTAACGACTGAATGATTAATCATTTACATATAAATATTAATAGATACGATGATAAAAATATAATTTGTTTTTAAATAAATTTATCAAATATGAATTCGTATATTTCGTTTTATATTAATGATATTTTTCAAACTTTATATTATAACTTATTGAAAAATATATATTTTATGGCCCGTGGAAAACCCATTGGTTCTGTCTACTCCGCACCCGCCAAATTACCTAGGCCATGGGCAACACCCACCATTTTTCTTTCTCTATGAAAATTATTTGTAAATAAAAAAGTGTAAGTTATAATATAAATTACAATTTTATAGTATAACATATTGAAAAATATATTTTTTATGGCCGGCGGGAAGACCCGTTGGTTCTGTGTACTCTTCACCCGCCAAATTACCAAGGCCACACCCCCCATTTTTCTTTCTCTGTGAAAATTATTTTCGGGGTTACCTAGATACTAAGCCCTAAGCCGGCCTACATCACCGCCTATCTCAATTAACATAGTCACATGTATCCCGGACGGTATTACCTTAGTTATCCAGGCCAGAGTTTTATGCCTACCTTGACACGACATGGAAAACACCTAACGGTAAGAAAAACGTGTAATGAGGTACCCAAACGCACGCTGCCATGTGACATCCAACCTTAACGGTATTTTCCTCCAAAACAATCTATATAAAGGGCTCCACAGTCATCAGGTACACACGCTCTCTCTCATTCTCACTCACTCTTACCCCCTTACTGACTTAAGTATCGGAGTTTTTGCAAGTACTATCACCGGAGACATCTACGACCACCATAGGAACTCACCGAAGACCTTTCCTCATGCTCACCACACAACAAAAGTTATTTGTAAATTAAAACATGAAAGAGAAAAAGAATGGGACCATATTTGTTTGGCAACAATTAAGGAATTTGATTTCGTTTATTTGTTCTTTTACAACATAAAAATAGATTATTTTGTTGATGTTATTTATTACTAGTAAATATTTTGTATGTTACACAAATATTTTAAAATATAAAGCAAAAAATAAGAATATAATAAAATATTTTAAAAAAATTGATTTAATCAATGAAAGATTATTTTATGAATAAAAAATAGTAAAAAAATGTATTTATTTATTTTTGAAAAAATTTTAAAAATAATTTAATTGTTAGATTACTGATAATTTGTAAACATCCCATCATGTACAATCGTGAAAACAGATTAAGTCCAGTAATTCAACCCGATCAGCGGATTAAATAAGTTCAAGATGGGTTAACTGAATCAACCTATTTTTTCTTTTTTTCAAATGTCAAAGACCCCCCAAAAAATGAATTGAAGCCTAAAACTAATGAAACATAGTATACACATTCAATCGGGAAGAGAATCTTTCATGTAGAAAAAAATTTGGGATTCTCAAGTGTTAAAGATTTCATCATTAATTCTTTTAAACCCCGTTTATAATAAAAATATATTATGTTATTAAATTTTATTAAAGCATTAGGATCTCATTTAGTAATAATGTCATTGGAGATGATCCATTCCCTATTTAATCATTTTCAATTTTTACTTGTTGCCAAAATTTGATTTTAATAATGCTTTAATAGAAAAGATTTTAACCCATTACAGTTGGCCTAATGGTAGGGAGCTGGGATAGTATGCACAAAGTCTTGGACTCTAACATTTTTGCTGTCGTTATACACACACAAAAAAAAACAAAGATTTTTATTAAAACAGCTATTATTCATGACAGAGAGACCTATAGTAGCAGTTTAGAATAGAATTGTTATTAAAGGCTATTGAACCACTTTTGTGGGTCTTTCCATTATATATATAGAGTTTCAGGATCCATTGACACTAAGTGTTAAAGTTAGTCAAATTATACTTTTAATAACTTTTTTGTAAAATACAAATTTACCCAATCTAATAGTTGAATTATGTGATATTATCTTCATGATTATGTATATCAAATTTTACATCATTTGGACTTTTCTAGGTATGTTATCTAACATTGAATATTTATGTATATTTTAATATCATATTATATGTTAAAATAAAGTGATGTGATGAACTATTAAATAATTTTGAAATTATATGAAATTTTGTATATTTAATTAAATTAATAAGAAAATTAAATTCAACAATTGGATTAGTTAAATTTGCATTCTACAAAATGTTATTGAGGTGTAATTTGACTAACTTTGACACTTAGTATCAACGGATCCTGACCTCTCCCCAACACACACACACACACACACATAATGACACTAGTATAACTTACACCAAATATTACACAATCAATAACTCTATATAAAATATGATTTTTATCAATCCAATCGTTGAATTGTAACTATATATTACTTTGATTGTTTGTGTCAAATTTTGTGAAAATTAAATAATAATAATAAGGTAATCAAATAATTCATATTTTTTTATATTTTAAAAGTATATATTACGTCAATTTTGATGTATATGAATTATATACCACATAATTTTTTATTAATATAATACTTTGTAGATATGATCTACATGAAAAGAACTTTAAATTTAACGGTGGGTTTTGAGATAAAATCATTTAATTAAAAGTTATTGAATGGTGTAATAGTTAGTATAAACAGTTAATGTAAGTTACACCGATATTATTTGATTCCTCCCCTATATATATATATATATATATATATATATATATATATATATATATATATATATATATATATATATATATATATATATATATATATATACCCTTTCTCCCTAAAACTAACTTGTGTTGTTCAACCTTTCTAGGTTATTGATTAATTCCAATTAAATGGTCAAGATCCAATGTTTAAAGCCTCTCTCTCTAAATATTTTCAATAGAATTCTTTCATTTTCTCCTATCATATCCAACCCTTCCCAGTATTAGGTAATTTCTTATGTTCTATTTTTTTTTTCCATATCCTTTTGTATTAGTTTCTCTCCATATTTAGATGGAGCTTACTTTGCTTTTCTTTTTTATTTTTCCCTAAATTCCCAACCAATGAATATGAGTTATATTTTCTTTCATGGTCTTTTGCGCAATCTTTTATTGCACAAGCTTTCAACTTTTGTTTATTGATCCTCCTAGTATGTTGGCATTTGGGAAATAATACTAATAACAGAGAACTTTCATATTATCTTTGGATTTGAACCCTATATTATATGTTATGTAAAATAACCAATTTAATAGTAAAAAAAAACACTCACCAATTTGCTATTTTTTAAATTAGCTCATTATTAAAGTGAGCGAAGTTGGTTGTTTTGATTTGAACTTAAATTTTCACTATTCTACCATTATGTCTACTATTGAACAAGCGTTAACAATTAAGAAAAAGAAAAATTCATTTTAGCCACTTAAAGTTCTAGTAGTGTAAATGAGTCTCCAAAATTTATATGCATGCAAAATGGGCCTTAATGTTTATAAACAAATTAAAATGAATAGTATGCTATAGAAACTTCTAGTTATTTGAGAAGTTTAAGGTTGACTTTGATCAAGATCTGAGGTGAGCTAGTGATGGTTCTTCTTTCTGGTGTGAGTGAATTGCAGTGGAGATCGATTGGGTACTTGCAAAGGCACTCCAATGCTTAAGTCAATAATGATTTTAGCAAAGTAATGCTAGGTAATAAATGTGTACCTAACACTATTGATGTTGGATGGTATTTATAAGGTGCTCAAGATGGGCTGGATCGCTTGACACAAGAATCATGGTCCCTAAGTGGGCAGTTTTCACCTATTCTAAAGTAAAATACTATCAATTTACTCCAAACCGAGGTGTGCTCTCCTATTCTAGGGTGCATCAAAGTCATTTTGTGCTTGGATTGCTTACAGTTGACTTTGATCAACATATAAGCTAATGGTTTAGGTTGATCAACGCTTTTGAACAAAGGTGGTCTTATTTTGATAATTGGGCCATAAAAGCCCATTCCAAAATAATTGCACCCCTTGCCCGACGTGCTTTTGAAGTCAAGTTACTACTTTAGTAATAAGGTGCATGTCTTCCAAAAGATGAAGAGACACCTCAGTCCACTAGCACGTTTCAATCATACTTCTTCATTTTCCGATGTGTAGGTGCTCTAGTTAGGGAGACACACATCTTTCTCCAATTGGAAGATGCTTCTTGAGCTTTGTGTTAGTTATGATAGTAAACATAGGGTTTCATGTTGCAATCATTGCAATTCAAATCTCTATCTGAGATGCCACTTTTACCCCTAATTTTGACATGAAAATGTCAGTTTTACCCCCAGTAAGAATGTTGATAAAATAACTTGATTGCACCATTAATAAGTGAAAATGTTAATTAAATTCTAAAATTTAATTAATTATAATTTTGTGATTTTCTGGTTAAGTTTTGAATGTTAATGCAACTAAAACTTAGATTGTGTTGCAAAATAGACAATAATTTTTTTTATTGATTTCTATAAGCAAACATTCAATTTTTTCATAGAAATTAATATGATTAGTGATAATTAATCATGATTAATTCAATATGAAATTGTGAAATAGTTTTGATACTCAAAAATAAAATAATATTATTTTAGCTTATCACAATATCATCATATATTAGTGTGACAATAACATCACTTATTTTACCTTATGAAAGGTACATGTCTTTTGATGGCTAGAGTATCGACTTAACCTGCCATAGTGACAATGTCATTAGGAAAATGGACTCAACCTAAAGGCTAACTTGTATTGTTATTTCAAAAAGAATTGTTTTGTGGACGAGTGCTAGCTTGGTCCTTGAATGTAAGTGGTCCACGATAATCTATTTTTATCCACCGGTTGTTTCAATTTCCTTAAGTTTTTTTTGGGCATGTGGTTTTTTTAATTTTAGAATTCCTTTTTTACCCTTATGAATATGACATTTATACCCTTATATACTATGACGATTATACCTTGAGAGTAAAGAAGATCAAGCTTAGCCTCGGCTAGAAGAAGTTGCAAAAGTGCATTTCGAATGTTGGGAACGTTAGTCTCGGCATGTGTAGGTGGATTCTCTTCGCAAGTTGTTCGTAAAGGACCATTTTAGGTAACATTTTTTTCATAGTTGTTACGGTGGTGAGTTGAATTTTTTTAAAAAAAAAAGAGTAGTGATACACAACCAACCTCACTTTCTCTCTCTAATCTCTATCCATTTGACTTCTATTTTGAATGTTGATATGCCTCCACCCATTTCCCCAAATATACAAAGAGCACTATGACAACCAAAAGACAAAGAAAGCATAAGATAAAAAGCAAGAAAATTCTAAAGAGAGAGAGAGAGAGAGAGCATAATGATCCCCTTCATTCTTCATTCACCTCTTAATAGTAATGGGCACCTGAGTGAGTCTACATTTCTCGCCGAAAATGTGTTGATTGCAGAACAACCCAACACTCAGAAACAAGTCATTTAGTATCTCAAATTCTAAACACAAACTGCATTCCAATGGGATTAGGAATGATGTTTAAAGCATGAAACAATTTTAGGGAGATTTGACTGCCATTTTTTTCAACCCAACAAATAGATGTGTAAAACACATAAGGGTTAAATGTCTAAATACATCAAGATCAAAAGAGTAAATACAGTTATGCTTTTAATTAAACAAAATTTAAAATATTTACAATTGCAACAGGTTGTAACTAGAAGATATGAGTCACTTTATTTGATAACATTAAATCTAATGGTCAGTAATAACTAGACCACCATAGACCATTTAATTTGGTGGTCCACCCTAGACATTGTCTGTTTTGTGTTTTAAGAATTCAAAAACTAAAATGAAACAAGTGAAATTGTTCATGGACCAAAACAAATATTTTACGGATTTGATGCTAGGTTTTTGATAATACTACATAAACGTGAAATAAATAAATTTTTTCAAAAATCAAAGTCATGTTTTATTTCAAAGAAAATAATTTGGTTCAAAAATCAAAGTCATGTTTTGTTTCAAAGAAAATAATGGTTAAGAGATCAATCCAAAAAGATATGCGTGTATTTGGGTAAGGTTAAATCACTTAGTTAGTCCCTACACTATTTGGAAAATTTTAAGTAGGTCTCTAACTAAAGAAAGTTTAATTGAGTCCCCAAACTAAAAAAGTAAGTCCTTAAGATTAATTTTTGACAGTTTGAAATTGCTAAAAAAATGACAATTTATGGCATTTTTAAAAACCCTAAGGACTTAATTAAAAAAATTTACATATTTAAGTGTAAAACACAAAAATAACACAAGAAGGGCATTGAATTGTGTTATACCAAAATTTCGCAAAAACCTTTTAAGAACGTTTCATCTGAAGGATTAAACAAAAGATTTTTAAATAAAGACGAAAGAAAAACACAAGCTAGATAAACACAAAGAGTTTATACTGGTTCATTTCCCCTAGAGACTACGTCCAGTTTTTGGCAAACTACCAAGTCCTACTAACATAAACAAGTTACAAGTATTCTTTTAACCAAGCCTTTTCAAGCTCAACCCAAGTAGTTTTTAACTTGCCTCTCCAAGCAAAAACCCAAGTATTCTTTGAATCAAAGCCTCTTCAAGCTTCTACCAATTTCTTAGAGAAATGATTGATTATGCTTAAGCTAGCGTCTTATCGGACGAATATACAATAAAGCTCAGGAAATGTTTACAAGCAATGTATTCAGAGATTACGGATTAAGAAAGAGAGAGATATCGCAAGTTCCACATCGTGACTAAGGTCTCTTTTTCTATTTATAGAATTCTTCTAAAAGTATCCATTGTGAGTGTCATTGGAGACATCCTTCGCCTGACGTTGTAAAAGCAGAAAAGACTCGTTGAAACATTAAATACAACAGTTAATGCCTTTCACCAACCAGTCACTTTAATAAGATAAAGCAGTCTGCTTATCTAGCATTTCTTGTACTTAATCTTGTTGCAGTGGACATATATGCTTTCCGTACTGACATCTGTACTCAAGTTCCTACTTTTAAGTGTAAAGTTGACTCTTATCAAGCATAGGTACGTAGATGTCTTCTTTTTCCAAGAGAGCATACGCTTTTCAAAAGAAATAAAAAGGTTTTCGAATACCATAGCTATAAAAAGACAAGTTTAGCACGCACGCGCGCGCGCGCGCACACACACACACACACATATATATATATCATCTTGGGAAGTTAAGATGCATACATATTTCGTGTAATAAGATGATAGCGAAAATATGTGAAAACGTGTGATCAGACGATTAACCATAAGACTGTTTGAAAATGTGTTATCAAATGATTAAACATAAGACTGTTTGTTATTATCAAAATATAAAGAGGGTCATAGATTCGTCCTTTGTCTTAACATTAAGGATCCAATTAAAAAAATTAGTTTAGAAACTTACCTGAAAATTCCCAAATAGTTTAAGGATCAACTGAGTAATTTAACCTTTGGGTAAATAATTTAATTAACCATTTATTTAATAAAATTTATCAAACATAGACATATTTATGAACTTAATTATATTTTTAGGTTTCTTACAGATATTTTCCTTCAAAAGACAATCTTGTTTAAGACATGATCAAACACTAAATGTGAGTACTTATTCCAGTAGGAATTTAAATCTTGATTCGCTATGTTGCAAGAGACTAACCCCTTCCGCTAGACTAAACTGCATTGTTTTTTATGAACTTAATTACGAAGCTTATTAAAATAAGCTAAAAATAACTTATTTTGATAAGTTTCTTCATGAAATTTATTAAAATAAGCTACAAAGAGCTTATAGAAAAGTTATAAAGTTCTATTTGAATAAATCTCTTATTAAGTACTTATCAGTAAAGACAATAAAAAGGTAAATTGAATTAAACTTTTTTTATAAATTAAAATCAACTTATATATTTCATTTTTTTTTTAAACTCACTCATCTAACTTATCAAAAGCTGAATTATATAAATTAATTTTAACTTAAGAGATAAGTTTTATTCATTTTCCTTTTTTGTTTTCTCTTATAAGTAATTGGGAAGTTGATCCATATTGACCAAGTTACTTCCATAAACTCAAAAAAGCTCTTACAAAGGTCTCTTAAGCCAAGAAAAATCACAGTAACAAAGATTATCTTCCATACTTAACAGTATTGGCTAAAAGCAAAATCTAAAGATATTAGCATTGAGCTTGTGTCAAAAACTCACAAGTTTAACTTAGTCAAAAACTCCACCAAGCACAACGCCTTGTGGTTTTCTGTAGGCAGTAGTATGTGAAGTGAGGTAATGAAGAATGGTGTACCAAAATGTATAGTGTGTGTACGTGTAAGGCAATGATGTAGGGGACAACATCCAATGCTCCGGCAGTGCTTGAGAATTGAGATAGCAGTGTTGTTGGGTGCAGGCTGCAGAGTCACGATGAGAAGATGTGCTCCTGTCTAAAGAATCATGAAAGGTGAAAATGGGTGACACTGTAAGTGTGCATAGTCCAAGTGCTATATGACGAAAATTGCTGGGAAGGAAATGGAACTAAAGTTGAAGATACTGGGTAGATATCTCAGCCCTAAAGTGAACAGCTCAAAATGGCAAGAAACGAAAAGGGGGGAATGGGGTGCAAGGTGAGATCACTTTAACTATTAATTTCATTTTCTTTTTGAAGAACAGAGAAAAAGGAGATATTTTCATGAGAAATATTTGAGATTGTACAATTATCAAGAAGACAAATTATTAAAATTGGATACAAGTATACAATTAGTATTTACAACAATCTTGAATTGTACAATAATCTGGAGCACAGCGCATTGCCGTATAACAATAACATCACTTATTGGCAAGCATAGATAGAAGAAAGACATCTGGAAGACATATCTAAGATCAACATTTAAGGGTGGAGCAAAAATATGACTGCTAGCACTGATGAACTAACTCAGATGGAAATGCAAGACTTTTGGACTAGCGAACACTTTAATGTAATTTGAATGGAGTGAAAATATTATTTCACTACGAAGGCAACCTGTATTTACATTTTGAATCATTCCAGCACAAACTGACGATCAAAAACAAACTGGAATTTGAAGTAAAAATTAGCTATCACTAAATGGAAATCAGAAGTTCTGAGAATAAGACATGAATACAGGATCAGGCACCATCAGAGGCAATTTGTCAATGTACATAAGTAGCCTAATTAAATTCTCCTTGTTGATTGAAGCAAAGTATATATCTCACAGCTTTTCATGCAGATCCATACTGCACCGGAGTTCACTAGATAAAAATCAAAAGCGCTGAGGATAAGAAATGAATATAGGATCTGGCACAATCAGAGGCAACTTGTCAATGTACATAAATAGTCTTTTTAAATTCTCCTTGTTGACTGAAGCCAAGTCATCTATCCCATTGTTGTTCATGTAGATCCAAAGGTCACCAGAGTTTACTCTTTGAAGACTGTCTCGACAGAAAGGGCAAGATTGAGATCGTGCATGCCTAAACAAACACAAAAACTTAATCCTTAGAAGGGAAGACAATGTCAGCAGAATAGCATTGCCAAAGAGTTAATCACATTTGAAAATCATCTTAGAAATAACTCAGAAGCCTAATATTTCAGCTCGGTTAAAACATCTCATTAGTATGAATCAGTCCACATACCAACATAATAGATGAGAAACTTTTTGTACTTTTTAACTAAGGTAGGTCATTTCTTGCATATTGTTCCATACTAAGCCTAAAATAAATACAATCAGTCCAATTCTTTTGTACCCTACAAGTCTACAATTACATGTTCTTGGGCATCAATCCATATCAACTAAATTACAATTCCAGATACTTGAGATCCTAAAGTGTCTTAACTTCATTACTATTTTATCATTAGAATTTAGAAGAATTTTTTCCATTATTGACTCAAGTTTGCAAAAGGTTTGGAGAGACAATATGGGATCCATATCATAATGTGACATAAATCACAATTTGCTCACCAGTTTCTGTAGCATTTCATACACAATGAGTGGTTGCAATTGGGCAACACAACCTTGTTGTTCATCTCCATGCAAATACCACATTCTTCTTCTCTCTCTACATCGATTTCAGATAGTTTTCCTTTTCTTGTTATATCTTTTGGCTTGTACTTTGTAGCACATAAATCTTTCTGTTTTCTTTCTTCTACATCAGTGATTCCTCTGTGGAGTTGTAGTAAAGAGGGAAAGATCACACCTGTTGTTAAAGAGTGTAAACGCAATCATGTTTGGAATTTGAGCAACTTTTCTAAAGGAAAGCAAAAAACCATCTAAATGTTTCATACAAAGATCTGACATGGTTTCAAGATCAACTTTTCTTTTGGGTTAAAAAGGAGTTTTATTTCCTGGCGTGGGGAAGGGGATGATGGCTAAAGCACGGGCAAAGCAGCCATTCCTGGATTCAATGCCAAGTACAAACAGTCCTTAAGAGGACTTCGTGCCACTTAAGCTAAAGCTCTTGGACCAAAATTGATCGTTTTAAATCAATATGACTATTCACTTACCATAGAACTCTTTCAGACTGGCTTTTCTTTCATAAATGGACATGGTTGTCTTCCCATCCTCATATACCTGTGACAGCCCAACACTTCATTACAAGCTTGACAATAAAATGGAAGCATTGGTCTACACTATCATATTTGATTGTGGACAACAAGTTTTATAGAGATCCATTTAAAGGTCAATGAGATAGCAAGTGTATATAGAGCAGAGGGGCAGAAACTTCACCTTGTATATGAGAATTCTAAGCAATCCCAAGGCTCCAGCAAGATGACAATCAGTCCACTGAACCAGAAAAAGGAAAAACTGAGCAGCTGGGCTATAAGACAATCTCATTTGTACGCAGGCGCCATCATATTCTCTTGGATAATCAGCAGCCCTGTACAGAAACAAGGTTTGCACAATGAAAAGGTTAAAAAATATATAATGAAAAAAATTACATATTTTGGTTGAGAAAGTTTTCAATATTGAAAGTTGAAATACTGAAGAAGAGAACATTAACATCTAACGCATTCAATTCACACCAGAATTCCACAGGCACAAGCACAAGCACTCAAATTTATAATACCCACATAAATTTATAGCCTTCATAAGGATGCATCCTGAATTCCCACGTAAATTTATCTAATTTTGATGTGCCACAAATACAAGTCTTACACATTAGTGTTCAAACAAAAATTGATGTCCACAACAGACAAATAAAACTATAATTGAAAGTTAGGATCGGCACTGGCCAATTACAGAGCCTATGCAAAAGCATGTGTGACGGTGAATTTATTTGTACAGAAAAAGTTAAAGGCAATGTACCCTTGAATTTTGCATAAAAAGCACCTACCATAAAAAACAGGGAAAATAATAATAATAAAGATATACTTCAATTATCTTAATGGGGTCTTATATCCTTGGATTTTGCCCAAAAGCACCTACCATTAACACCACAAGAAAAAATAAAAAAATGAAATGACACACTACAGTTATAAGCGCGTGCGCGGCCAGTGTTCCATCTCGAAATGACAAAAGCAAAACATGCTTGTAAAATGGGTTGAAATAAAGACATAAAAAGCCAACCAAAGTCCAAAGGAGCCTGCTTAGTGCTTTTTATGTCATAACATACATTTTTAAACCAAATCATTTTTCGACCAAATCTGATCTCTCCTTTGCTTCACCCATGATACGAATTCTTTGTATTCTTCTGGTGCCATTCACTGAACTCGCAACAACCGTTCAGCATTTGGTGAAATTTTATACATATAAAAAAAATAAAACAAAAAAAAATTCTTAAATGACACGCACGCTTGCTATTTAGTCAAAGAGGACAGAGTTCAGAACTACACACCCACTAATTATCTCATGAAAATTAAAAAAAAATAAAAATACTACACCAACACCTCCAATTTAAAAAAACAATAATAAAATAGAATTACCATCTCCTTCAAAGTCCCAGATTCTCTGAAACGGCATAGTGATCAAAACCACACAATTCAACATCAAAGTCATTATAATAATAAAAATGAAATAAAAATTATTATGAGAATTACAGAGTATTGGCAAACTGTATGTCAGCTTCAAGAGCTTTGAGGGAATCCTTGAAGGACTTCCGCATCTCTTCTATGCTATCACTGTTCCTTCTTCTTCTTTTACACGAGCAAATAACTCATTCAATAAATACCGTGATGACGAAACTCCCCTCGGAAACTTTAACCGGTTCCCGGTTTCCTTGCGAAAAACAAGCTCCGAGAAGCAGCCCACGGAAGAGAATTTAAGAGGAAGAGAAAGAAAAAAGGTTCGTGGGAAGGGGAACGGGGTTGTGGGTTTTGGCTTAAAGCACACGGAAACCCTTTATGCATATCTCATCTTCTCGTTTATTTTATTATGAAAAATGTTCGGAATACACTTTTTCGAATGCTCTCAGAATTTTTTAGAGATCACAAAAAAATTGTGGGTTTTATATCTTATATAACGACACTTTTATAATTTTGTAATTTTTAATAAAGTTTAATTGATAATAGAATATATTAAAAAGAGTATATTAAAAAATATGTTATTAATATTTCTTTTTATTATTATTATTTATATTATTTATTACCAAATTAAAATATTAAATTTAAAGTGAATATAGTTAGAGAGTATAATCAAAATTTAATTACAAGCATGTGAATTAATTCATTGTTTTGACTTCAAATTCTAGGTATGGATATAGTCATACTAAATACTTGGAAGAGAAAAATTTGTCATTTATAATAGTTTTACTTAATAAAACAGGATTGTCTTTGTGAAAAATAGTTATAATCTCAAATCGAAAAAGAATTTAATTACAATAATATAAATATTTTTATACGGGTCATTTAATTATAAATTACAAATTACAAATTATCATGTATAATAAATTTGTTGATATTTTACAATAATTAATGTAAAGTCATATTCAAATTTATTTTTAATTTATTAACGGTGAAATTTTTTTCAAAATGACGGTATATAAAAATTAAAAGCAAATAATTATATAAAAATAAAGAATAATTCGGAAAGCGTAAAGCTTCTTACACAATCAAATTCAATAAGAAAATATGAGTTTAAGTATACAAGTTTTAGACTATCTAATATAACTTTATAAGAACTAATTATTCTCTCAGGACCATTTTTTTAATTAATTATTATAAAAGTCAACAAATTTCTATTTATGAAGTTTTAATTAGATGACATTGTAAAATTTTTTAAAACCATTAGTACATATATTATTTATCTTAATACATTGTTTGTGTAAAAATTTACATTTCCAATTATTTAAAAAGCATCTTAACTGACTTTTAAAATAATTATTAAATAAGAAATAATCTTACTATATATGACAATACATTAATTAGATAACAATGTAAACAAATACTTATGGATCAATGCATTCTAATTAAATTCATTAAAAATTTTTAAATTTTATAATAATTACTTTATAAATCATATTTAGCGTGATTTCTAAGTTGTTAAATATCATAAAAATCTTTAGACTTTTTTTGATTCATAAATATTTTTTTATTCAATAAAAAAATCTTTAGACTAACAGTATATTAAAATCAAATTCAAAATAAATTTATTCAAAATTTATTATAATTGAAATAAATATATTTATTATCTAGGTTTGTATAAATATAAAAGTATACATACATATATATATATATATATATATATATAATGTTTAATAAATATTTAAGTAATTAATTGATAATTATAAATTTAGAATAAAATATATATCAAAATATTTTATAAATTTTCAATTTGATAGCGGAATTATTTACGGAAGCGCCACTGTACTTGACGTACTCGATATTTATGGAGAATTCGAATAAATAAATGTGTAGGTGACAGTAGTGGCAATATCGCGTTGCCCGCCACAATGCCACTTGACCTTCCACTTGGCTGTCTCGCAGTTCTTCGGTCTTTCTGTTGTTCTCTGGATACCTCTTATTACTGCTTAACATTGTTATGTTATTAATAAGAGGACTGTTAATAATACTTTTTTTAACGCTCTATTTTTAATATTTTTTAATTATTCTCTTTGATTTTTTTTATAAGACTCAATTAATTAATTTATAAAAATTAAAAAATTTAGTTAATTTAGTTAAAAGCATTAAATTTGTCCTAAATATTTTTTTTTCAAAATTATGCTTAACATTAACAAGACTTATTCTTATTCTTTTTTTAAAATATTTAATTCTTTTAATCTATCTCATCAATAGTATATTTATTATCTTGATTTTTATTGACTATAAATGTGAAGAAACAAAGTAAAATTTTCAAAATTCTTTCCATACAAGACAAAGTTAGATTCTCAAAAAGTCTAAAACATTAATGTATCTTACTTATTATTTAATGAACATAGAGAAAAAGACTAATAATTAAGGGTATTTTTGTAAAAAATAATTAATGCATGAGACATTCTAGATTGGTTCTTATAAAAAAGACCAAGTCAAACTTATAATTTTATTCTTATAAAAAGGACCAGAGGGAATATTAGTTAAAATTTATTGAAAACTACAAAATCAGAGAGAAACTCATTAAATGAGAAGTAGAATTGACAAAAATTTGTGATTTTCAATAAATTTCAGTCAATAATAAAAAGAGTATTGAAAGGAGAGGGTTAAAGAAAATGTTGCTAGTATTTCTCTATTAATAATCTAACAACAACAATAATAATAATTTAAATGAAATTCTTTAAATATTATATATATATATATATATATATATATATATATATATATATATATATATATATATATATATATATATATATATATATATATATATATATTGAATCAAAATTAGAATGTCATTTCAATAATTTATGTTAACCTTTAATATAAATTTTTATTATATAAATTATCGATATAAAATTCTAATTCTTTTTAAAAAATAATATATCATTACTTAAAGAAGAAGAGAGTTAAAGAAAGTGTTGCTTAGCATTTCTCTATTAATAATCTAACAACACACACAACAATAATAATAATTTAAATGAAATTCTTATATATATATATATATATATATATATATATATATAATATTTAATATAAGTTTTTATTATAAAAATTACCGATATAAAATTCTAATTCTTATTAAAGAATAATATATCAATACTAAAAGTATTTAAGAAATTACATTTAAATTTTCTTCGTAATAATAATTCAATATTTAATAAGAATAGAACATATTAATGGGTTCTTATTTATAAGATTTTTATCTCATGTATTTCATTTCAAGTCCTACTTATAGTAATTTTAATGTTAAAACTCATTAAAGTTGCTTAATACCTTTTAGCCGCATTATCCTACATTAGTTTTATTTTATTGGTTTAATTACTTATTTAGTCTCTATATTTGTATAATCTTTATGTTTTAGTCTCTATACCTAGAACTTATTTGTTTTAGTTTTTATACATACACTTTTTAACTTGTTTTAGTCCCTATACATACACTTTTTAATCCATTTTAGTCCCTACAATTTTGGACACCAGGGACTAAAATAGATTAAAAAGTGTATGTATAGGAACTAAAACGAGTAGTTTTTAAGTATAGGAACTAAAACGTAAAGATTGTGTAGGTATATGGACGAAATGAGTAATTAAACATTTTATTTTATAGAAGTTAAATAATTTCCTTTCACTAGTAGTGCAACTTTACAAAAATTTCTATATGAATCCAAGTTTTTTTTTTTTTTGATTGATTTTATACAAGTCTAAGTTATTTCACATCTTTAATTTTTTATTTTAATTTAAAAATTGAACTCATTTTATTTCAATTTTAAAATAATAAAATCATTTTTTTAGTTACACACTCATCAATTGTATTCAAAGCTTTATTGTATTTCAATTGTTGGATCATTGTTAAAAAAAATAAATCTACTTGATCAATGATCAAGAAAATCTCTCTAGTTTTTTCCTGATTGCTTTTAAATCTAAAATGTGCTTAGGCTTCTTCCCCCTCTGTCACATCCATCACTAATCCTTCTTTCCTTCCCTTTTCCATCATCGATCCTCTTTTCCTTTCTTTGTCACCATTGCCACTTTTTCAAATTCTTCTTTTCTCCTTTATAGATTTGGGATCATATTCTACACCCCTTCTTTGTGATGGCATTTAAAGTAGTAACACATGCATGTGTTAGAACAAAAAATGTATGAAGCGTCTAGTCCTTGAAATTCTAATGATAACAAAGAAAATTAAAAAGTGTAAACAAAGATATACATGTGCCTAACCGTATGTTTTCTATGCAGATATAAGCGCTTTTTTGAATTATTACATAAATTTAGTATTTTTGAAAAACAATAAGTAATGAGCTTTGGTTATGCGCTTTTATAAATAAATGTCCAATACATGGCATTTTAAACAAGTGTCCATTATTCGTCCTTTTGAAAAATGTCCAATATTTGTTTACTAAAGCGTCCAATAATTCGCCTTAAGTAACTGTTCAATATCCTTTTAAATGAAGTATCCAATCTAACTTTGGACGAATCCTTTTTAATTGAACAATGGATACATGTTTGTTTTATATTTCTTTGGACAAGCACTTTTTCAACTTGTATTATCACACACACACACACACACACACACACACATAATCTCTGTTCAAAAAGTCCTCATTAATTAAAAAGGAGAGCAAACCTGGACATAGTACATCTAGAGCAAATCAAAAGAAGTAGGTCAACCTATCTTGTTGATAAGTCCTCAGACTTGCATGATAAAGACGAAAAAGAAGAAAGGAACGTTCATTGAGTTAGACTACAATAGTATACCTTTTCGGTGATACTACCTATTTAGTAGTATTGATAATGTTCTCTCTCTCTCTCTCTCCTAAAAAACAACTAAGCTACCGCATAAAAATGTGAAGAAGTGCCTTAAGCTTTTATTGTCAATCAGAATAGTAAGAATTCTTCTCTTAACAAAATTATTTTCATATGAGGCTATATATTGAAGATTTCATTGAAGAAGAAATATTGGACGTGAACTTGAATTTTTGAGAGGGAACAACTTCTTTACGCTTTTCACTTCCACACTCTTCATATACAAAACTTTTTGAATTACACTTAAGTTTCATATTCTCACCTACATGAGTTATCTGTAAAAACCTTATTTGTTTTTTTGAGAAATCCTAAAGAGGTTTAGGGACAAAGAATACTTGTGTGTATAACCTCATGATAATGTTTCGTTGGTGTATGTTTGAAGGGGCAAAAATAATACTTGTAATGATTGTTGTTGTTAGTAGAAAATCCTTCAAATGAAGGGACTGAACATAGCTCTTGTTTGAAGAGTGAACTAGGATAAAATTCCTTTGTGTGATCTTTCTAAACCTTACTCCTTTTATGTTCTTGTTTTCATTTGCAAAAGAATTTTTCTATATCTAATATCATTCAAAACTTCGTTTTCAAAAAAGTTTTGAAGTTTACATACACACAATTTAACCCCTTTTCTTGAATGTACTTTGTTTATTTTAACATGGATTTAAATGATGGTGGTGGTCAAGGATTTCCATTGGGTCATGGTGGTCAAGAATCATTGATTCAACCCACACAAATAATTTCATGCCATCCTTAGCATTCTTCTCCACAAATCTACCACCAAGTTTGATACCCTCCCTTTATTGTGATGGAGGTTACAACAATGACACATGTATAGTATAGCAAGAATCGTGGTGGCTTGCTAGAGACTTTTGGTGACTAAAAACAATCTTTTAGCAACCACAAATGCCTTAATTTTATTTTATTTTGTGTTTTATGATTTCTTTTTCTCCATTTTTTGTGATATGATTTTTAGTGTTAATGTGAACCAGTATTTAAATTTTATTTTCAAATTTTTGGTTCAATTGGTAATACTAACTTATTGGAGTTAATTATGGTCAATAATATTTCCTTAATTTGTGTATCTCTCGAGTTTAAGTTACTTAAAATATAACTATGTTAAAACTTAATAAGGATAACTTTGTTTGTTAAAATGGCAAGATCCAAGAGGAGGTGAATTTGATCGATAAAAATTTGCAGGTCTTTTAAAGAGTTTTCGCAAATCTTTCACTAACCATTTTGAAGATTATTGATTCAATTGGTTTTATAGTGGGATATGGAAGAAAGATTACCCAAATGCAATGTCTAATGTAGATTCTATATGATTAATGCATGAATCAATGTCTAATATGTAGTACAATTAACCATAAATCAATAAGATAAAGAGAGAAAGGAAGAGAGAAAAAGTCAAGCTTTTATATTGGTTCGATCACCCGACTGTGATCTTCATTCATTTTCCTAATCAAATCAATTAAGATCCCATTAGTAATGTTTACAACAAATAATAATTACAAACACAAAGACTAAAGCCACAAGGTTCTTGAACCTTACAAGAAACCTTGAAACCCATTTCTAGAAACCTCTACAAGTAACACTTGAGAAATACTATCTCAAGAACACAACAATTACACCATAAGGGTAAGGTTTGGCATCGACTGAAATTTTAACAAATGCACAAATTAAAGTTCACACTTTTCTAGGTGATGATGACTCCAATTGAATCTTGATGATGATCCCTTCATGAGATTAAGATTTGATGTTAGAAAATGAAAACATTAAGCCTTAGGATCACTCAAGTATTTCTCACTGAATCGCTTTTTAGAAAAGAACTCTTGGTGTTGAAAATGGAGTCACACTTGAAAACAAATCAAGAGTTTGTTGTTTATAGACAAAATTGAAATAATCGATCATTTCAACCATACAATCAATTATTTTGTTCATCCAAACACTTGGGTTTGAACAACAAACAATATAATCGATTATTTTAACCTTTAATCGATTATTTTTTGAAAGGTCATATAATCGATTGTTTTATCATTTAATGGACTAAAACAGTAAGGTCAAGTTTTCTTAAGTTAAAATAGAGCAAAATAATCAATTATAGTTAATTCAAAATTGATTATTTTGTTCCTGATAAAAGTTTTCAAAAACAAGATCAATCTAATCTTTTATTTTTCCATTTAATCTGTTATTACAGAAGCACCCTCAGTCTAATTTTAAGTTCTTTCAATAACATCTTTTCACCTATTATCTTTTTAAATTTTAATTGAGCCCTTGAATCAATTCAATGATCAAGGGAATCAAACCAAACAATCAAAGACTCAAGACACAACGCACACAAGCAATTACAATTTGCACTCATCAAGTGAAGCTACAGAATCATCAAAACAACATAAGGAATGACATGGTCTGCATTTTGTTTTCACAAATTTTGCCTCCCATATTATTTGACTTAAATTAGATTAGTCAAATGTTCAATATAATATTTGGATATTGGTGTTCTAGACTTAAAATTATGTACAAGTAAAGTATTAGTTATGCATTAATGTGGTTAATATATAATTGATTTCTAAAGTTGACATGAGCTTTCAAGCTTGAAAATGAGTATAATAATCTCAAATGTTTTTATAGAATGTGTCAATCTTAGGTAGGTTAATTATAAAGGGTTTTAGAATTATTTTATTTTTGAAATAATTTATATTTAATTTTTTGAAACTATACTATAAATATGTTTTAAAAGTATGTTTGAAAGAACTTATTTAGAGTTTATTTAGACTTACCTTATGACATAAGTACTTATGATATGTCCATAAGTTCTTTCAACTTATTTCAATAAACTTTTCAGGATAAGTTGTAAAAAAGCTTATAGCTTACATGAAAATAGTTTAACCTTATCCTTTTCGATTATAAAAATAATGAATACATAAGTGCTTATATGATAAGTACTTTTTTAATAAGTGATTAATTAAGTTATTTATCCTAAAACACCCTAAATCAAACATGAATAATAAATACAAATCCATCATATGTTAAAAAGAAAGAAAAACAAAAGTAAAGTATGGTGTATACCTACATGGTTGATGGGCAAAACAATGTTATTATTTATAAAAAGAACTAGATATTTTAACCTGTTCAATGCACAAGATAAATGTTTATTTTATATAACTAAAATTTATGATAAATAAATATTTTTGATTATATAAATTATATTATAATTAAAATTTATAATAAATAAATATGTTTAACATATTAATTATATTTTAAATTTATGATAAGCAATTTATATTGTATTACAAGGTTATTTTCAACTATTGATAATTTCTTTTAAAAAAATATTAAAATTTAATTTAGAAATAATGATGAAAAGCATAGATTAAAAGAGATAAAAAGTTAAAAAAAAAAAACTCTTAAAAATGCTGTCGTTAAAGAATAGTTCTAAAAAACACTCTCATTCAAGATAATTATTCTAATTTTTATATATAAGGGATGTTAATTGTTTTGACATGGATTTCGAATATGCCTTAGAAAGACCCAATCTTGGGGGCATGTTTCCTTAAAACTACAAGTTATTGCATATGACGTACTTGTGTTCAACAAAGGTGAGCGAGTAGTATCATCAACATGCATATTATTATAGGGACCAAATGAACACTTCTACCATGACCAAGATGCATCAATTTGTTGACGGTCTCTAACATCTCAAATTCACCTCAGATCAATTTTGAAATGCCCCAAGATAGTCTCAACCCACCTAATTAGTGTTATTAAACCTAGATTGGATTAGTTGATTTGACCAATTTAACTAGAAACTAAACTTATGACCAATTTGGTCAACTTTTCAGATCAAAGTTGCATTAAACTATGCTGACTTAATCAACTTAATTTTGAATTAGATAGAACCAGTGACTTGCCCAATCAATGGGGCCTATCAATCGTGTGCATTAGTTGAGGAACACTATCTAATGATGTTTACATGTTGTCACAAATCAAAAGTCATGCTATCCAACCATTTGCATCATAGGGCATGTTATCCAACAAAGTTTACACATTGTCCAACACCATAGATGCACAAGACTCGTGAGTTAGAATTTGAACAACAAAATCAAACAATTTTGTAGGGGATGAGATTCAAACCCTTATGTTCTTAAAGTAGTTTTAACCATTAAACCATAGCATCCACTTAATATGAGTGTGTGTATATAACAAATTTAATTTATATACAATATCTTAATATAAAATTTATATGTTTAATATATATATCAGTTTATGTGATTTAACCAGTGACCTATTGACCTAATTAGTGACCAATCTATTTTCGATAACACTACACCTTGTGTGAATCTGTTGTTTGTTGTTTCTATGATGTTAACAAACATGTGGAGTTATATGTTGTTGATTTTAATTTCAAATATAGTTAAGTTTTGGTGTAAGTAGTAAGCTTTATGAGAAATTATGTTTGTTAAGATTCTATGTAGATTTATGTTTTTAAGGCAAATAATGTGTTTTTACAGTTATATTATCACGTTGTGCACTGATTTGAATGATTTACATGTTATAATTGTTGAAAAATATAAAAGATGTGTTTTCTAGTGGGGAGTTTTGAACTCTTGCGCTAAGCGTAGTTGAATGTATGCTAAAGCGCAAATTAAAGATTTGGGTTTTGGTTGAAGGCGTGCTAGTAGATGCTAAGCACGGATCATAAAACTAAACAACATTAATAGAACTTGTTGAAGGTTGACTAAGTGTGACAAATGTGCACTAAGCACCACATGAAAATCTAGAAAATGTTATGTACTTGAGTATAATTGACACCAATCATTGTAAATGTGCACTAAGTGTGAATAATGATGACTTATAACATGTATGTACCCTTATGGTGGCACATTAAGCATAGACATGTGACACTAAGCGCTAAAACTTAGATTTTAATGGAATAGTGTTCCTACTTAGATGTGCTAAGCGCAAGGTTATGCACTAAGTGCCAGATGTTAATCTGAAGTACATAACTCTCTATAGTTTTCGTGCTAAGCACTGCAGGGTTGTACTAAGAGTTGAACTCCTTTCATACCTAAAATGTTAATCAACCTAAAGGACTAAGGAAGCTTTCTAAAATTAATAGATGACTTTTCCCTTCTTTAAAATCTTAAGCGAACAAAAGCTTTGAAGTACCATTTTTGGAACTTTAGGTTAGTGAAACCCTCTAAGAAAACTTAATAAGATTTTAAGTGGAACTCTAGTATCGATTCATAAGATGTATTAACTAATGTTATTTGCAAATCAACAAATGATGAGAACTAAAAGTAAGATTGTTGATGGTAGGGATAGATGATGGGAATTCTTACTTAGTAAAGGTTGGTTGTTGGGATGTTTATGGTGATGTTGATGACGTTTAAAACCTTGAGGTTGACCATAGTTAGAATGGTGGGTATGGAAGTCGTCGTATCTAAAATCATAAGGGTACCTAAGCATGCCCATGTTGCAATGTTGTTTTTTGTTGGTGAATTATTGATGTTGATGTTGTATGCATGCATTCATGCATAAGTCCGCAATTATAGTTGTGGTGCGAGTAGGCACATAAGTTGGGGTTGCTTGGTAAGACCTTCAACCTAGTGCCAGGGAGATAGTGAGGTCGTGTGATGGGCCTCAAGGATAGGTAGATGAACAAATCCTACATTATCTTGTGTCATGGTGTGTCATTACTCATATACCTATTTTGACAAATGTAACATCTTTACCTTTAATTTTTTTAAACTATTTTTATAATATTTGATGATTTTTTTCTACAAAATTGGAAAGGAATCTCAAAATTTTGTTCCTAATAGCTAAATTCAGAATGTCAAGAGTTATCTAATTCGTGATTTTCAATAATGTTTTTGAGTCGGAGCCTGGAGAAATTAAAAAATGACAATTTTATCCTTATTTCTCAATATTAAGGATGGCATGAAAAAAATATATTCAATTAACATTAAAATGTCAATTTGAGCTTAGAATCATGTTACATGCATTGCGAATTTTTTGGAATTTTGGTGTAAAATTATCAAAATGTCCCTAAGTGTCTAATAGACCAAACCAGTAATTGTTTAACATCTAGAAAGGGTGAAAATAATGTTCTCAATTCATTTTTAGGTAAAATATTTAATTTTAGAATTTCCATAAAAAATTTATTATTTATTGAATTAAAATAGATTTAATATGAATTTTCTAGTTTGAAAATATAAAATAAATAATAATAAATTAATAATATAAATTTAAATTAACTATAAGAAATTTATTTTTGATGAAAAATAACATATATGTTCAATTTTGCATTAAAATATATTATTTTGATATTAAAAGCTAAATTATCTAAGTTTACGTTATTTTATCAATACTGGTTAATTTAACTATAGATAAAATTTACACTGATAAAGTGGGATAGCTAAGGGACACATCCAACCCCTCTAGAATAGTTGATTCACCACCTCTTTGTGAATATGTGTCCTAAAATTGAACTAAAAATAAATAAAAAAACCTAATTTATGACATAATGGATGACATCATTTGTGGACACCTAAATACCTCCCATTCTCTATAAATAGAAACCATTTTGGATAGCTTTTTAGCACCTCTTTCCCTCCCTTGGCTAGCCCAAAATATTAGAGAGCTTCTCTCTAGAATTTTTTTAACTTTGTTTTCATGCTAAATTTTACTAGTTTTCATCAACTAATAAATTTCTCTCCCTAGGAGTTTGAAACCTACATCACTAGAATCTTTTGAGCTACTTTTAGAGATAATGAGAGGAGTGGAGTTGGTTCTAAATTATGGTCATTTTGTACGTTGGTAGGAAAAGGTTTTCTTCTAAACCTTTCAATGCATAAGTTTAGTATGTTATATTTATTATTATAATGTTTTATACTAAACTTTAATTTTTTATTAAGTTATTATTCTGCTCAAATTTTGATAATTAAATTATTATTATTAAGTTGTTATTCTGCTTAAATTTAAATAATTAAATCATACTTATTACATTGTTACCCTTGTTCAATTATATAACTAAATCATGTTTACTACATTGTTATTCAGCTAAAATTTTAATAATTAAATTATAATTATTAAGTCTTTATTTTGCTAAAATTTTAGTAATTACTAAGTTGTTATTTTGCCAAAATTTTGGTAATTTATGATTAATAAGTTATTATTTTGCTAAAATTTTATGTGATTACTAAATTGTTATTATGTTAAAATTTTGGTATTGTGCTATTTTTATAATATAAGGCAGAAATGTTGATCGTACTGGTACTCAATTAAATGAAACTAGGGGAAACCTTTGTTTGAGAAGTTAGAAACGAGTAATGTAAAACAAGTAACATGTAGTGGCATGATACCTTACTAGGGAAGCTATAGTTTGGTATGTTGAGGAATAAAAGGTAGGAACCCACTTGCGGAGGCCTTGGGGGTAGACATCGAATGGCGATGGTCCCAATGGCCAAGGTAGCACCCGTGAACCGGGATATTCACCTGACCAAGCTTGATAATTACGATAATTGCTCAGCATTCTAGGATTGGTATGAGAGTATACCTTTATAAATGGACATCCCAAATTGTAATTTTGTTCCTTAATGATAACGAGGATTGTACCATGTGATTTTATTGAGAGAGGTATATGTACTCCGAATCACTTCCCGATACTGTTAAGAACTATTACTTACTAATGGAGAGTATGGATCCATACCTTGACAAGGGTATTCTAATATAACTTAGAATAAACATTAGATTCCCCTCTATTGCCAGTTGTGTTTTATCTCTGTTTTATGATAGAATTCTTACCATACATGTGAAAGTGATTTTAAAACAAAACATTTCATTCTATTGTTTTCTTCCATGTATGTTTGATCATGATTATTGAAGATGATAGTAACCCTAGTGATGCCGAGAACAAGTCAAAGGAAACTCATATAGACGAGGATCTGTAGATCTAATTTTAGTATTTTTTTTTCTTTTATATGAGGGATAGGGTAGATTGACACTGCTCTGTAGAAGACCTTTTTGATGTATATATTGGTGTAGGTAGTGTCTATCTTTTGATGTACTTTTAATTTCTTTGTATTTTAGTTGTTTTTCTTTTATGATCGACATGTACTATGAATATATATATAGATAGATAAAAATTTTAAATTTTTTTATTTTAAAATTAGAAAAATTTTACTTGTATTTTCATGAATTCAAACTTAATAATTAAATTAAATATTTAAATTAATAAGGATTGTATTTAATATTAACGAGGGTTACAACAAACCACTACTACATCATGCCATGTCGAGGATTTGAGTGATCCGTTGTTATTGTACCATGTTAAGGGAAGTGTCCATGGAGTGAGTCTACATGCATTGCATGAACGATGCCATGTTATCAACATGATAATTTTGACTGGTTGACCTTTAATGATGAATGTTGTTCATTGATTCTTTTTATTACAATTAAACTGTGAATAGAATTATGATACTAATGATGCTTAATTCTATATGTATTAGTTAAATTTATGTAAGCTTACCCTTGCATTGCTTGTGTCTGTGTGTGTTGTAATTGTGATGATTACAAAACGTTCAATGGAGCAAATGCCGAGGTTGCCGAGGATGTTCAGGTCAATGAGAATGTCCAGTAGTCTCGTGTGTGTGGGCCCTTACTATATTGACTTTCGAGAGATTATTGTGGGAGACAGTGAGGCATGAAGGATAAACTGTGAACTTTAAAGGGTCTGGTATATGAGGAAGCTTACTCTCTTTTATGCCCCCAATGGGTCCACAATCTTTGCTCTTGTGTTACATACTTTATTGCAGTTCTAACCACCCATCTACAAGATGTGGATAGCACTTATTCGCATCATCTAACCTTATGCATGCTTCTAACTACCAACGTTTGTTTCATTAGGGACCTCATCCCTGAGGAGCTTCTGACACTATTATGGAGCAACCTGCCAATGCTTCCCTTATCGCTCCTCCTTCTTAGACATAGGGTTTTGTTGTATGACCAACTAGGTATGCATGATATATTTAGTTTCCCACTCCCCTTTTGATTGTATCTTTTTTCGATGAGTACACTTATGAAGCATGCACCACCTTTTGAAATACTCTAATTATCATGGTTGTAGTGCCATAAGGCATAGTGTTATATTTGGATGACTTATGACTTATGCATGTATATTTAGTATACATCGATGTTTATTATGAGTTCTCACATGTCGAGTTTTAGTGAATGAATATATGATGGATGCGAAAATTTACACAAGTTTTCATGAATAAACTAATAAAAGAATTTACTAAAATTAAACCTTTCAGTACTTTAGTTGTTTGGTGTTATATAGCGATAGCAGGTTGTTACACTGTCACCTTCAACCACTATATTCAATCTTGCTCAAATGCCTTTGGAGTAGTAGCTCACAGTAGAAATACCCATATACGAGTATTTGGTCATGCATTTTGGACTTACCTTAGATCAATTGAGGTACCTAAAATTCACCTTGGATTAATTGGCATCATCTTTGGGAAACGAAACAACGTATTCGCATCACCACTTTTCACCTTTCTAAACACTTTTGTCGGTTTCTACACCTTGCTTTCCACAAAAACCAAACTTATGGCACCAAACACACCACCATTCAACCTTTAATCCAAAATTGTGACTCTTCATTAAGGGTGCTTCTACCTTCATCCCACTACTCCAAGAATAATTAGAGCCACACTACCACCACTAACCAAAGGAGTTGGGGGGGGGGGGGGGGGAGAAGGGTCCCAAGCATTAGACAACCCTACAACAACATCACTCTTAACACCACAATGTCCAATGTAACATCCTAAGTTTTAACCCTAGGAAGTAAACCTCAACTACGTACCTTTTTCCTTGTGAATTATATTATTTTGAGTTTTTAAGCTATCAAAGCTGAGTTTATAAAAATAAAAATGTGGCTATAATATTTTGAAAGGGGTGATATTTTATCTTATTAATTTATTACTGTAGTGGATTATGTTTATTATGATAACTATTTTGTGATATGTATGTTATGACTATGTTTCCTAAATTATGATGACTTAATTAAAGTTTTAATAAAGTGTTTAGATTTAGAAGTGTTTCTTAAGATTAAAGCATGCTTTCTCAATATGTATATATATATATATATATATATATATATATATATATGGGTCAGAATCCATTGACACTAGGTGTCAAAGTTAGTCAAATTACACCTTCAATAACTTTTTGTAGAATACAAATTTAATCGATCCAACCGTTGAATTGTGTAATATTATCTTCATGATCATGTATATCAAATTTCACATAATTTGAAAATTTCTAGATATCTTAACTAACATTGAGTATTTGCCTATATTTTAATATTATACTGTACGTTAAAATAAAGTGATGCGATGAACTACTACATAATTTAGAATTGTATGAAATTTTGTATACTTAATCTAATTAACAAGAACATCAAATTTAACAGTTGGATTGGTTAAATTTGTATTCTACAAATTGTTATTGAATGTGTAATTTGACTAATTTTGACACCTGGTGTCAACGGATCCTGGCCTATATATATATATATAGGCCAGGATCCGTTGACACCAGGTGTCAAAATTAGTCAAATTACACATTCAATAACAATTTGTAAAATACAAATTTAACCAATCCAACCGTTGAATTTGATGATATTATCTTTATGATTATGTATATCAAATTTCACATCATTTGGACTTTTCTAAATATGTTATCTAATATTGAATATTTACATATATTTTAATATCATATCGTACTTTAAAATAAAGTGATTTAATGAACTATTGAATAATTTTAGAATTGCATGAAATTTTGTATACTTAATCTAATTAATAAGAACATCAAATTCAAACGGTTGGATTGGTTAAATTTGCATTATACAAAAAGTTATTGAAGGTGTAATTTGACTAACTCTTACACCTGGTGTCAACGGATCCTGCCCCATATATATATATATATATATATATATATATATATATATATATATATATATATATATTAGTGATTCAAGTCATGAGTTTTAAATATGAAAAACCATTTAAAATAAATTATTTTATATTAATTATATAAGTTGCTATAAGGCTTTCTAAAATATATTTCTATAAAGCAAATGTTTTAATTTAAATATGAGTTCTTAAATATATACATATGTTGATATAGCAATTTATTTGTGAACTTGTATATATAACAACTTTTTAATATATTTGTATATTGCTATACCAATTGATTTATGAGTTTAAGTGTATAAAAGCTTTTAAAATGAATTTCCTTAAATTGCATTATATCACTATAAAGTTTTTATTAATTAAGTCTTACTTAAATGAGCGTTGTAATTATAATTACAAGTTTTATATATTTTAATTAAAACTAGTTTAATTAAATTGCATGCATATGCATTTAGAACACCTAACCGCATTATGGCTATAGTTAGCGAACTTGTTCCTAACTATCCTTAAAGGATCTGATGTATTTGAGGCTTCTAAGGGCTAAGGTAGTACTGGGAAATTATCGAAACCATAAATAAGTTGTTGTATGTTTAGATCTTAAACTTTCTACACCCACCCACCTTACTATAAGAACCGATGCTTATAAACATAAACCCAATGCCTATAATTAAGACACACATACTAAACCCCTAACATCCACAGTTCCTCCCCCTTCTCTACATAAGTAACTCACACCCCCATTCTTCCTCTCCATGACAACAAAACCCTTCTCCCACTTATCTTCTCATGTAACCCCTCTCACTTAAGTCATGAGCATCTCCCCCTTCTTATCCTTCTTCATTTCGATGCCACATCCCCCTACATCTTGTTCACAAAGGCTCCCTAATTCGCCCTTATCTCATTTGTGACCCTCCCTCTCCATTCCTTCCTCCTCATTTTGCATCCTTTCCTTTTCCTCCATGAGGCTAGCCATCACCTCCGTATTCCCACTCCTCTTCAAGTTCTCCTTAACCACCACCAATACGAACCCACCTCCACCCACCGTCAACCTCCATTGTGAGGCCACTGAGAGTCACCATCACGTTCCCTTCCTTTTCTTATTTTCCACCAAAAAACGCCATCACCACCATAACTCTCCTACCACTAAGCTCACCACCTAACCACCTTAAGTCACCATGCCACCATCCAAACCACCAAACTGTGGCTAACCACCACAAGTTGTGACCACTGCCACCTCGAACCACACCTCAAATGGCTTTACATGTGAGTGTCTCCCCCCTCTTACAATTTAAGCCATTCTCTACGCTTCGAAAGTGCTCAGAGCTCGCTAACGAAGCTTAGATTAAGTCGAAAAGTCATCTCACAACCTAGAGAACCATAGGTGAGTTGTCGTTACAAAACCCCTCTCATTTTCCTTCTTCCTCAGGATCATTTCTAGGCTTTTCATGTGGGCCTTCGGACCTCCAAACTCCACATGCAAATGTGTTTTTGTGTTCTACACATGATGAGCTTTGTAACGACCTATTGTCGCTACATATCACCAATTTAACAATCACTATGGCAAAGATTCAATTTAAAATTTTGAAATCTCTTATTAATTTATTTAACGAAAATGTGTATAAATTTTTTGTGTTTTATTTTTCAATTCCCAAAACAAACATCTAGAAGTTTCAACACATAAGCATATAATATACTAGATAATACGCATAAGTAGCACAACAATGTAAATACAATATGGTGCCTCATGGCACTACCATCCCCTAAGTAGAAGATCTGAGTATCTCAAAATAAAGCATACATAGTCATCAAGTACAACTCAAAAGAGATAATACATAAAAAAAAATGGGAGTGGGGAAGTCTATTATATGACATTTACTCCTTAACTGGTCATAACTACATCCTACTCCTATCAAGGATAGTGAGGAGAGGTGGAAGAAGCATCCTCATCAATCTCTTTAGCCTTGTCAGAACCCATCCGTGGGCGTCGCCGGCTCATCCTTCAACAGGCATACGGTCAGAGTCCTGGATTGGGCTCCTCCCACTACTTGGGAGCTTACGATTTCATGTTCTATTTCACTCCCCGATGGGGGTTCTTTTCACCCTTCCCTCACGGTATTACTTCACTATCGGCCTCCCTAAAGGTAATGAAAGCATGCAAAGGTTTCCTTGGGCCAGATGGAGATTGGCCCTCGAGAGCAAAGGCAGAGGGAGCTTGACTACAACACTTACCCGTTGAGCAGGGACGAAAGTCGGCCTTAGTGATCTGATGGATAAAAGTTACTCTAGGGATAATAGATTGATCTTCCCCAATAGCTCACATCGATAGGAAGGTTTGGCACCTCGATGTCGGCTCTTTGCCACCTGGGGCTATAGTATGTTCCAAGGGTTGGGTTGTTCGCCCATTAAAGTGGTACGTGAGCTGGGTTCAGACCGTCACGAGACAGTTCGGTCCATATCCGGTGTGGGCGTTAAAGCATTGAGATGGTGTGATAGGGTATGCTAATCCTCTCCAAGCAACTCACGAAACTCCACTGTCACGAAAATAGAAACGGAAGAAACCATAACACCTATCAGAACATAACGGATAACCAGCACTCCACTAAAACGTGCCTTCTGGGCCTCCTAGTCAATCACCCAACCACCACCTCAGCTTCTAATGGCTAGCACAAGCTCGATGCTAAAAGGTCCCATTCAACGTCGACTGGCCATCTACTCCTGTGAGCGAAACGCCACGATCATTGTAGTCAAATACAAGCACGCAAGGGTAAGCTTATAAACAAATAATTAACCATAATATACCACGACGTTCTATACATCTTTGAGAAGACAATTAATGAATATACATAGCAATTTACATGATTACTATAGCAAATGTACATATAGTCCCAAGTCAATATGATATGGTCATGCAATACAGGCAGACACTACTCCATGGAGATTTCCAACAACTTTGAGCTATCATCCAAACATATCCCTTAACGTGGTACATTAATAACACCACCCCACAAGGCAAGAAGGCAACACGTGCCTAAACCAACTGGGGGATTACTGTTACTGATCTTGGATCAACTGTGGCTTCGTCAGGATATGTGTATATGAGTAGTCGCCACCATGACTCGGGTTTGCAATGATCCCGGTCACTTGTGGAATCGTGAATCCGTATATCCTCAAGGATACTCTAGGTACCTCCACTAGCCATCCCTACGCTTATCAAGTGTTCCTCAATGAATCATGCATGAATGCATGTTAACTAAATAATATTTAGTCTAAGTTAGGATTCAACAACGTTCCCGCTTAGATTCTCTTTTCTGTGGATTAGACATATCAACAATATGTCCGCCACCTTTACAGGTAAGGCCTTTCCATGAGATACTAAGCATAACTATCACCTTGTTCCCAAGGTCTTATATGACAAAATCCCTTAGAATTTTCCAATGGCTATTTTCCACGTATTTTCGACGTTCACCATATACATCGAATAACTTACGTCATTGTAGTTTTATGACAATCATTAAATATTATCTTAATCATCAAGGGTATTAAAAAAATATATATTTACAACACCTAAGGAAAAAAAATTCTTAAAACGTTCAAATCTAATAAGGAAGTTTATTAAATGAGCTGTAACGTTACCAATAATAGGAAGCTTAGGAAAAGTAATGATTTTAATTTCAATTATTTTTTTTTATTTTCTCTAACTATATTTATACTTAAATAGGATTGGTGGAGAAAAGAAATTTTATCTCTAACTTATTAAGAACTGGAATATAATATTATGATTATTAAAAAAAATTGAATTATTTTCTATTTAGAAAATAGTTTTCATTGAAGTGAGAAATCATTTTTTTATTATTATAAAACTAATGTTGTATGTTTACGTTTTTTCACCAAAATACATGTCTACGTTTTCTCACCAAAATATATATCTACGTTTTCTCACCAAAATCTATAAAGCTATAAACAAAAGCTTAAATCATATATATATATATATATATATATATATATATATATATATATGTATGTATGTATGTATGTATGTATATATTTCAGCTAATTTTATACCGATTAATATTATTCATTGTAGAATTTCGAAACACGGTCTCTACATAATACAATGGGTTTACTCAAATGAATATATTAAAAAAAATTCATAAAGTTCCGAAAACAGCAGTTTTACGTATACTAAAACTTTGCTCCGTGGTCTACTTAGAACCTGTATGACTTCGTTCATTATGTGTATGTATTTTTCAAAGTTAACATTTTAGATATTAAATGCAAGCTCCTACCAACTATATCTTGACCCTATGTAAATAATCTTTAGCCTATTAATTCCTTACAGCAGTACCTATACTGTAGATACAAATTATGGATATACATAATGATCTTACCCACTCAAGTAATTATTTTTTTTTCATGGTAAAATCATATAAAAACCATATTTTTCTAACACCAAACAGCAGCTGCAATAACTCATACTGTGACATTTTTCATGATGCATATGCCAAAGAAAAAAAAAATGAGCAAACATATTCTAACAGCAACCCAAACATAGCAACCATTAAAGATCTAACAACAAACCCATTAGCAGTTCAATATTTTCTTACCAGCAGTTACTAGCAGAAGAAAAGAAAACAAGCAAAGAGTAAGCTCCCTTACCACTTGAAACTTGCTTGGAAGCTTTAATGGGAGAAAAAAAACTCAAGAGATAGAAAATACGAGCTTTCCAACTTTACAGTGCGGTTGCAGAAGTCAGTAATTCGATTTTATTTTTCTCGTTCGTTTAACTTTTTAAAGACAAGCAACAATGCTTTTTGTCTCTTGGGTTAAAAAGGGGTCCCTTATATACATATGATCTTGGGTTTAAAACACGTCTAGGGGCATAAAAAAATCAACGTGCAAAAGTTGGGGGCTTGAAAAATAGCATGTCAATAGGTAATATATTGGTTTAAATGTCGGGTAGTGATATGCAACGTGTGGCTGGATAAGAAATGCTTAAAATTGGGTATTTTTCTTTTAAAATTTATTACTAAAACTGATTAAAGTGATTGACTAAAAAAGGGAGATAAGATTTAACCAAAATTGATAAATCAAAAATTAATTTACCTTGAAATAGGTACTAATTATCTTGGAAAAATGTGTTAATGACATATTAGGATTGGCTCATAATAAATTTTTGACTACTTGTTCATTTATACAATGTAATTTTACACAAACAATGTACAATTAAATTTCTAGTTTAATACAAACCTCGTCTAAAATTGTCACATAAAATCATACACGGTGTTTTAATTAAATTTTCTCAATTAAACTAAATTTAAATTTTCTCTTGTAATTAATTTCAATTACTATTTAAGTCATAGGTAAAAAAAATGTGGTGTTATAAGCTTCATTTTGGCGGGTCTTGATCGTTAATCAGACCATTGAGGAAGAAATGACACTAATCGCAAGATTGAAGGTTGCGAAGGAGCGAGATACACAAACACGTGTCGGATAGTAGGTCAAAGTTCTTCTCACACCCGAGGTAAGGGGTAGTGAGATGATGTACTTGTGGTAGACAAAGTAGAGTTAGTTCGAGACACACCATTCCTAACAACTTATAGTTCCAAGTCGATAGTTTTACATTTATCACACTTGATTTTTGTGTGTTGTGTTACGATGGTTTTGGATTGATATATGTGGTGGTGATGTTGTATGTGTGGGTTGAGCATTAGGGATTCAAAAGGAAACCCCAAAGGGCTTCGAAGCTATAAGGTAGAGTAAGAGTTACTCTACAGGCTACATTAGAGTTAGGAAATGTAATGTGTTATTTAATGTTGTTGTTGAGGTTATGACTAAATATGCCTGATTTTGTGAAAAGTTGTGTCGTCTATCCTTGAAGAACCAAGTTTTGATTTTTGTCGATATTGTAGAGGTGTCTTCTTTCAAACCTAAGTGGTTTCGTATTTTTCTGAGCTTCCTAAAATATTTGTCAAATATTTTGCAAGGTAGGTTTAGTTTGTGATAGTGCAATGTAGTTGCTGGTTTATGGACTATTGAAGTCCAGTTGGGTTGGCTAAGGTGTCGAATCTATGGTGGGACTGTTCCCTATTTGTCTATGTATGTGAGATAGGTCTGGATGTGTACTTGGCTATGTGCCAAGCCTTATCTAAGGCTGTGGGAAGTAGGATGTTCCAAAAAAATGTTGATAGTGGTTATAGAAGCTGTTGGACAACACATGTCCTATCTTCCTTATATTCGTGTGAATTGTCTGGTTGGAGTTATGAAAATCCCTTTTGGGTGTATAGCCCAATATGTGTTCTTTGCAACCTTGTGGTTCTGTAAATTTTGGAGTTTTGTAGAATATTTGGTGATTTTCTTTGTGAAGGATGTCAAATCTATTTTTAGGCAAGTCAACTTGAGAGATAGTTGTGGTTTTTACTTTGTTGTGAGGTGTTGTGGTAAGAGTTTGTGTTGGGGATGATTTCCTTAGTTTCCTACACCTAAAAGGTGGATGGAATTGGTTTAGCCTAAGTTTAAATGTGTGTTTGAGTGTAGCATAAAGTAGAAGGCTAAAGTGAGTCATTATGAGATTACAAAAATCTCGCTTTGCATGAGATTTGTGTTGTCTTCAAATTTGGTATTGATGTGGGAAGATTTGGCCAAAACCCTTTGGTTAGGCTGTAGCCTCATGTGTTAGTTTTCAAATGAAAGTAGTTTCATCTTGATTGGAGGTTTATGGGAATTTTGATGATCTTTTGAGTCATGTAAGTTTTTGTGGTATTCCTTGTTAGGCAGCATGTGTTTGTCAGTGTTTAACTATTTATGTGTTGTTAAGTATGCGTGGTAATGCCTTGTTGGAACCAAAGACGTAGAAGCATCTATATCCTTAACGTTTTGAGGATAATAAACTTATAAATGTTTAAGTTTATGCTAAAGGACTAACCTTGTCAAAGCAAACAAGCTTCTCTTTGTAGACCGTCCAGTAGACGTGTCAAAGAAGACTGTACAGTGAACTACTTAAGATAACTGTCCGAAGAACATATTCAAAAATTTGATGCAAGCTTCCAACGACAAATATTCAAATGGCTAAGTTTTATTGGAACGTCCAATTTACTTATGATAGTTTTCTTCGAAACTAACACATTACCACTCTTATGATCTAACGTTCAAATTGTTTGAAGCATTAAATATAATTAGATTCTTTCTAGTGCAAAGGCGCAACAAAACAGATAAAGCAAGTCAACTTATCAAGCTGCCATGCCGAATGAAGAATGTTCAGGAAAGTAGATTGCTAGCACAGTCCTACGCTTTCTTCTTTAGTGCAAGTCTAAAAAGCTGCCACCCTGATCTTTCTAAAAGCACAGTTTACACGTCTCTCGTTGCATAATGAAGTCAAAGTCTTCTACAACGGATCTTTTCCTCGAAGATTATATATATGCACCAAGGAAGAACGAAATATAAATATACGTGCCTTGTGTAAAAATTCTTAGCAAACAAAAAAAACTTCTGAACATTTGATAGAAGCGTCCAGTAGATGATAACAAAAATCTTGTAAAGATTTTCAAAGTGTTTTGAGCTTTATCTTTCAAATCCTTACTACGTGAGTTAATATCCTTGTAAAAATACTTGTCTGTGTTGTGATAGCCTAAAGAGGCTTAGTGAAAAAGAATACTTGGGTTGAGCAATCTAGGGTGATTGCTGTGTAAAGCCTGAAGAGGCCGCGAACAATACTTGTAACCTAAGGTTGGTTAGTAAACACCTTTTGGGTGAAGGGACTGGACGTAGCTCAGGTTAAGTGAACCAGTATAAAAACTTTCTATGTTATCCTTCTCTCTATCCCTAAGCTTGAAAATGTTTTTCATACTTATTTACTTGTTTCAAAAAAATTTAAAATGCACAATTCAACCCCCTTATTGTGCGCCTTTTCTATTTCAATTGGTATCAGAGCTCGGCCTCTTGGGGTTGAGCATCTAATACTACAGGGGTAAAACGATTTTGATCACTCATGGAAAACGAGGGATAAGCCGTTAACATACCACCTCTCTTTAAAGGTCAAAACTACGATTATTGGAAGCAAAGAATGATAGCATTCTTTAAAGCATGTCACATAGACATGTGGGACGTAGTAGAAACTGACGACTATCTGCCCCTTGACCAAGATGGAATGGAGCTGCCAAGAAGTCAATGGACAAAAACTCACAAGCAGAGATATCTTCTAAACTCAAAAGCTAGAAATGCTATGATATGCGCCTTATCTGAAGCTGAATATGAAAAGGTGCACAGTTAAAAAGTGCTAAGAAAATGTGGGACACCCTCGCTCTTACCTACGAGGGGACTTCACAAGTAAAGAGGTCTAAGTTTAGCTTACTAGTAAGACAATATGAACTCTTTACTATAGAAGAAAATGAAACTATCGAACTCATGTTTGGTAGATTTTAGACCATAATAAATAACCTGAGATCCTTTGGCAAAACTATGACAATTATGATCACATTGATAAAATCTTGAGAAGTTTGCCTAGGCAATGGAGACTGCAGGTTACAGCTTTAAGAGCTTTTAAGGATCTAACAACACTCTCAATAGAAGAGTTACTTGGAACTCTTAAAGTCTATGAATTGGAGTTGAAGCAAGACAAAGGACAAAAGAAAAAGTCCATCGCTCTAAGCGTCCAGCATCTTCTAGAGGATCATCGTCTAAAGCACTAAACGTGAAAGAATCCTCTAAGGAAGAGTCCGAAAAGGACGACTTTGATGAAGATGAGATATCTTTCATCTCTAGAAAAATACAGGCTATGTGGAGGAAGAAAGGAGGATTTAGAGCCAAAAACTTCACAAAGAAGTTTAACAAGGAACCAAAAGAAAAGAGTCATTCAGTATGTTATGAATGTGAGAAGCCTAGACATTTCAGGGCTGAATGTCCCAGTCTACAGAAGGATAAAAAGAAGACGTTCTTCTAGAAAAAAGGTCTCATGGCTACCTGGGAAGACATGGACCTATCTTCATCAAAAGACGAAGGAGAAGAAGAAGCCAACCTATGTCTCATGGCGGAGACCAGCTCTGATAGTTCAAACAATGAGCAAGACGAAGAGGTAAACTACAATGGCTTAATCCTTTTACAAGAAGCCTATAATGATTTGCTTGCTAATTCCTCAACTCTCTTAATGGGGTATAAAGAACTAAAAGAAAATTTTCTAAAATAACAAAGGAATTCAATTCACTTAAAGAAGAGCACAAAGAAGTTTTAAAAGAAAATGAGTTGTTAAAAACAAAAAACATTTTAGAAGAGACACCTTCTCATGAAGTCTTAGAACTTCAAATAGAAGTTACTTATTTGAAAGAAAGTTTGTCCAAATTTGTTAGTGGACCAGAGAACCTAAATAAGATTTTATCTTATAGAAGAAGTCCTCACGACAAATCTAGGACTTAGTTTTGTTAAAGAAAATTACAAACCTAGTAAAAACATAACCTTCTGTAAAATATGTGGAAAGAATGGACATGAATCAAGAAAATGTAGATATTGTCCAACGAAGAAGGCGTCCAATGCCTTTAGAACTAACAGAAAAGGACCTAAGTCCATTTAGGTACCTAAGTCTATGATTATCTTTGTTGCAGATTTGCTTGACAATCGAAAGAAAACCCCAGTCATGGTACCTGGACAGTGGTTGCTCACGACACATGACGAGAGAAAGGTGTATGTTCCAAAGCCTACAACCTAAGAATGGTGGATGGGTCACCTTTGGAGGAAACTAGACAGGAAAGATCACAGGAATAGGAACAATCGGTAAGCACTCCTTTCCCTCCATGGAAAATGTTTTATATGTTGAAGGACTCAGACACAATTTATTGAGCATAAGTCAATTATGTGACAGTGGACACAATGTCTCCTTTGACAAAGAAAAATGTATTGTTAGGAATCTAGATGAATCCATATTATTCTCTACTAAGAGGCAAAGCAATCTTTATAAGATTGATCTTAATGACCTCACAAATCAAAATATATCGTGTCTAGTATCCATCAAAGAGAATCAATGGACCTGGCATAAGAAGGTTGGACATGCAAGCTTAAGACTAATCTTAAAGCTAAATAAGCATAACCTAGTAAGAGGACTTCCAAATCTTACTTACAAGTCTGATGTTCTCTGTGATGCATGTCAAAAAGGGAAACAAGTAAAAAGCTCTTTTGAATCAAAAAATATTGTTTCCATAACTAGACCTCTTAAGCTACTACATATTGATTTGTTTAGTCTAACTAGAACAGCCTTCTTAGCGGAAAACGATATGGACTAGTCGTAGTGGACGACTACTCTAGATGGACATGGGTTATGTTCTTAAAACACAAGGATGCGTCTTATAAGATCTTTTCAATCTTTTGCAAAAGAATTCAAAATGAAAAAGGTGTTTGCATAGCTTCAATCAGAAGTGATCACGGAAGGGAGTTCGAAAACGAACGTTTTCAAGGGTTTTGTGAGGAGAACGAAATTCTCCACAACCTCTTTGTACCACGAACACCATAACAAAATGGTGTGGTAGAGAGAAATAATAGGTTATTGTAAGAAATGGCTAGAACCATGCTAAATGATAACTCCACTCCTAAGCACTTATAGGCTAAAGTAGTACACACTGCATGTTATTTACAAAATAAAATTTATATAAGACCTATTTTGAAAAAGACTCCTTATGAATTGTGGAAAGGTCGAATACCCAACATATCATATCTTCATCCTTTTGGATGTCAATGTTTCATTTTAAACACTAAGGACAATCTTGGAAAATTTGATTCTAAGTGTGATGATGGAATACTATTAGGCTATTTCGAAACATCCAAGGCTTATAGAGTTTACAACTCTAGAACCTTAATAGTTGAAGAAGCCATCCATGTTAATTTCAATGACAATAAGCCTGATAAAGAAATATCAGAGCTAGACGATTCATTTGCAGATATGAAGCTAGAAGATGCCAGACCTTCAGCGTCCAAAGATCAGATGGACAATCCAAAAATAGAAGAAAAGGAACCAACTGGACGTTCTTGGCAAATGAGGACATATCATCCATATAATCAAATTCTTGGAAACGTTCAAGATCATGTCAGACGAGATCAACCTTCAAGGAGCAAGCTTAAACTGCTTTGATTTCTTAACTAGAACCAAAAATGGTGGACGAAGCTCTCCTAGACAATGGCTGGATTAGCGCCATGAAGGACGAACTTAGTCAATTCGAACAGAATGATGTCTGGATGTTGGTTCCTGCACCAAAGGACAAGTCTATCATTGGAACAAAGTGGTTGTTCCACAACAAGCTAGATGAAACTGGCAAAGTGGTAAGAAATAAAGCAAGACTGGTAGCTCAAGGCTACTCTCAACAAGAAGGTATAGACTTTACTGAAACCTTTGCACCAGTAGCTAGATTAGAAGCCATTTGCATCTTACTTTCATTTGCTGCTCATAGTAATATGAAGCTCTATCAAATGGATGTAAAAAGTGCATTCTTAAATGGCATAATAAACGAGGAAGTCTATGTGAAACAACCTCCTAGCTTTGAGTGTGATACTTTTCCAAAACATGTTTCCAAACTCAAAAAGGCTTTGTATGGACTTAAACAAGCTCCAAGAGCTTGGTATGAAAAGATAAGTTCTTTTCTTTTAGAAAATGGTTTTACTAGAAGAAAAGTAGACACCACTCTATTTCGTAAAGACGTCAAATCACACTTTATTATTGTACAAATATACGTAGACGATATTACATTTGGTGCTACTAATGACGCTTTATGCAAGGATTTTTCTAAGATTATGACAGCAGAATTCGAGATGAATATGATAGGAAAACTAAAATTCTTCCTAAGATTGCAAGTAAAGCAAACTGCAAATGGCATATTCATACATCAAACAAAATATGTTAACGAACTTCTCAAGAAGTACAAGATGAACGATGCCAAGGAAATGAGTACACCTATGCATCCATCGTCAGTTCTCAACTTGGACAACACGTCTAAAAAGGTAGACCAAACTACATACCGAGGTATGATTGGGTCTCTCTTATATCTCACAACGTCCAGACCTGACATTATGTTTAGTGTATGCTTATGTGCCCATTTTCAGTCTGATCCTAGAGAAACTCATCTAACAGCAGTAAAAAGAATCTTTAGATACTTAAAAAGAACCACTAATCTTGGTTTATGTTTTAAGCCAAACAAAGATTATAGGTTAGTTGGATTCTGTGATGTTGACTATGCTGGAGACAGAATAGAACGCAAAAGCACCAGTGGAGGATGTCACCTCATTGGTAGGAATTTAGTCTCCTAGACAAGCAAAAGACAAGGGACGATTGCCCTATCCACAACAGAAGTAGAATATATCTCAGCCGCGTCTTGTTGCTCACAAATTTTATGGATCAAACATCAATTAGAAGACTACAGTATACGAAAGTAACATCGCTAGCTTTTGTGATAATATTGCTGCTATAAATCTGACTAAAAATCCTATTTTGCATTCTCGGGCAAAGCACATTGAAATAAAACATTATTTTATAAGAGATTATGTTCAGAAGGGAGTTGTCGATATTCAATTATTAACACCGAAAATCAATTGGCCGACATATTTACAAAACCCCTTCCTGAAGATAAATTCATCCATATTCGAGATCTTCTTGGTATGAAATTTATAAATGAATAGTTTATTCAACATGCCTTGACCGTCCAAGGATGTAAGCGCCAATGTGTTGTATAGCTTTTCGCATTCCATAACAACTTACATTTATGTGTGCATAAAAATCCTTATCCATACTTAATTATGATTTCTATGAAAATGATTTGAAATAAATGCCTTATTCCAGTCTGAGTCACTCATGCGCCGTATAACCAACCTCGAGATATGTAAGCACCTAACCCAGCATTTATTACAGATCACCTCTCTCTTTGAAATTGAAAGAACCTCCAAAAGCAAAACTCTTCGTTTTCTTTATATACACTCAAACTTAAACCAAACACTCTCCTCTTCTTAAGTCCACCTGAACTCTCTCTCTCTCGAAATCTCTCAAACCCTAACAATCTTTCAAGCTCTCAGATATGGCAACTAAAAAGGCTGGTCCTGCTGCAAAGGCCGTGGCTCATGTGGAGAGCCTAAACAAGGCTGCTATTCTTATCGAAAGCCGTTTTGATACCCAAGCTCTAGAAGACATGGGTGTGAATGTAAAGGACAACTTGCTCAGATGTGGAATTCTCAACTACTTCCACTTGAACGAGATCATATACCCTGAATTCATCCGACAGTTTTAAAACTCTGTTGTTTTCTCAAATACGGACATCATTGGAACTGCTCTGGGAGTTAAGGTCACACTAGACCTCGGTTCTGTTGCCCAAGCCATTAGCTATGAGCGGGTTAGATCCTGCATCAAGAATGGCTGGGAAAGCAATTTTGGAGGACATGACACAGTAGACGCTGCTCTGATGGGTCTAGAAGGTGAAGGGCCAATAAAATACAGCAAGCTGACAAAAGAGGGGAAGATATTCCAGCAGTTTTTGAACAAGGGAATTCTTCACAAGGCTGGATCGAAGGACAACGTTACCTTCCTGCATAGGTTCGTGCTATTTCACATGATCATAGGCCAACAGTTCAACCTGCCGCACCTCATCTTGAGCAACATCTTCAAGACCATGAGAGGATGTAGAGAGCGCGACCAGATCACCTAACGCCGCTCTCCTTAACAGAATCTTTTGGCAATAGCAAGTGTTTCATGCTTTCTTTGCTCTATCTCTTGTAGAGCAAAACCTGATTCGGATTCTGGGTAGTGGCCATAGATTCACTCAATTGCCGTTTGGACGTAACAATGTTGCACAGATAAAGGCTAGGTTCGTGTTGAAGCTGTTGGAGACTACGTCCAAATTAGTGGATGTTAAAGAAAAAGTTATTAAGATGACACCTCTGCAGACAATAGAGCCAAGCATCCAGCATGCTGAGCTGATGGACGACGGGGCACTATTTGTGAATCCTACTACTACCAGATCGTCCACCAAGAGGAGGTCATCGAAGACGCAAGCAACCAGAGTTACAAGGTCCAAGACCCAACGACCTTCAGCTCCATCTGCTCCTCTTACAACTGCTCCTATCGCTGCCTCTGCTCCCTCTCTTGCTCCAACAATACTCCCTGCTAAGAGACGCTTGATTGTCGTTTCTAATGACGAATATGATGAGCCCATTGGTGAGCTTATCAAGAAGCAGAAAGCTACTATGGTTGTCGTTCCTACTGAACCACAACCTCCACTTGTCCAACAATCAACCATTTCCGTCCCATCCAAACGACTAGTAAAAACACCACTAGGGGAAGCACAGTCTAAAAGAAGTAAGCTTTCCTCTTTTGCTGCTGATGAACCTGTTAGCAACTTTGTTGAATTAATCATTATTGAACCTTCTGAACCTCTTACTCAATCACAAGCCACACCTGAACCAGACATGTTGCTGCCTGGTGACGAAGGTTATACCTGCACCATCCTCACCCCCAGTATATCTAAGACACATCTCTCCATCAAACCTACTAAATCACCTTCCTCCTCAACCATCATATCCATTCCTACATCTTCCACCCCCTCAGAAACCTTGGCTAGAACCAAACAGAAATGGCCTCTACTTTTTGTTGAAGGCAACGCTCAAAACCTCCTAGACGACAATGCTATCATTTTGCGTCCAGAGCTCCCCAAACCTAAATTCGATTTTGATTGCTCTCCGATTGATGTGGACAAATACATGGAAGACTATGTTCATCAACCGTCGGAAGATTATCTGGCATTGCCTCCTGGAGCTATCGAACTCTTGTCGCTCAAGCGGTTTATCAGATGAAGGTATGCTAGAATTATACAAGCTTGGCACCTCAATGCTTATCCTCCTGGAGTACTTCAACATAGAGTACCTCCAGTGGATGACATCGAGCAAGCTCTACAAACAAGACGACCAAGGGACGAGCAGACCGTCCATCTAAGGCCTGCTGATTTGAAGTTTAGGTCTATAGATCCGGAAGAAGATAGATTCTTTCCATCTGCCTTTGAGTATATGTTCTGCAACACTCTCAAAGGTTTCGCAACTTTGAAGTATCAACTCTTCATTCCCCCATCCCAACACATCCGACCTTCCATATCCATCCGCATCCAACCAGATCGCGTTTGCCCAAGACTGCCAATCATAGATGTCAACCACAAAAAGAAGAAGATTCTGACCAAGGCACCATCCTTGCCTTTACTGTCCCAAACTGAATTTCAACAATATCCAACCTATTCCCGTGAATGGTTCCTAACTCAACGTCTTCATACAGACTTGGACGAGACTGATGCTGAATGCTTCTGGCACCAACATATATCCATATGCAAACAAGAAGCGTCTAGTAGTGGCATTTCAGCAGACGACAAGGCTGATATTCCAACTACAACGCACTGTGAATTCACACAACATCCAGCTCGTGTCTTTCACTTTTCGGACACTTCAGTTGCCTTTGTCTGTCCGCTGAACGAGCGTCCATTCCTTGGTAATGAAACTTCTATTTTGTACACCATGATTGCTGCTCTTACTCACCCAAACAACTTCAAACTACCTTACCTTTAGACCAGTCCTCGTCCTTACCAACTCGTATTACAAAACTTAAAATTTCTAGAAGCACATCCTTCCCCCTCTGAAGCTCTTCCACCCACTCTTTCCCAACCACCATCACTTACACCTCTACCACCGCCTACTCCTAGCTCCCAAGCCTCCGCAAGCCTTCCTATCTCTTCTTCTGCCCCTTTACCCATTCCCCCTATTGACCCCACTGTTCAACAATACGTTGCTACCCAACTTCAACCCATCTTCACCCTTCTTCACCAAATTCTCCAAAACCAATAAGCATTTCTACATCCTTCTCAACCTTCCCCACCTCCTCCTCCGTCGCCGCCATAGTGACAATGATGATGCCTCCCTTTTCTTTTTGTCTACTTTTTGCTTATGACAAAAGGGGGAGAGAGCATTCTGTTTTTGCCTTAGTCGTTTTTTTTTCTGCTTTTGTTATTTCTCTTTTATGCTATGTACAGCTTAATAAAATACATAGTTGATTTGATATACTCCAAGTGTTACTCTGCCTATATTACATCCTATAATTGTTAGATATAAGATGCTTGATACTTTGAACGTTATTCAATATGGATTTAAACTAATATATCTTGTGTCTTAAAGAATACAAAACTTGGAATATCAGACTTAGGGGGAGCATAGTAAGTCTTTCGAAAACTCCTTTATGCGTCCTTTTATATTCTAGTAAAAACTTAAAAATTAATAAGGTTTATCATCATTAAAAAGGGGGAGATTGTTGGAACCAAAGACGTAGAAGCATCTATACCCTCAAAGTTTTGAGGACAACAAATTTATAAATGTTTAAGTTTCTACCAAAGGACTAACCTTGTCATAGCAAACAAGCTTCTCTTTGTAGATCATCCAGTAGACGTGTCAAAGAAGACCGTCCAATGAACTACTTAAGATAATCGTCCAAAGAACATATTCAAAAATTTGATGCAAGCTTCCAACGACAATTATTCAAACGGCTAAGTTTTATTAGAACGTCCAATTTACTTATGATAGTTTTTCTCGAAACTAACACATTACCACTCTTATGATCTAACGTTCAAATTGTTTGAAGCATTAAATATAATCAAATTCTTTCTAGTGCAAAGGTGCAACAAAACAAATAAAGCAAGTCAACTTATCAAGCTATCATGCCAAATGAAGAATGTTCAGGAAAGCAGATTGCCAGCACAGTCCTGCGCTTTCTTCTTTAGTGCAAGTCTAAAAAGCTGCCACCCTGATCTTTCTGAAAGCACAGTTTACACGTCTCTTGTTGCATAATGAAGTCAAAGTCTTCTACAACGGATCTTTTCCCCGAAGATTATATATATGCACCAAGGAAGAATAAAATATAAATATACGTGCCTTGTGTAAAAATTCTTAGCGAACCTAAAAAACTTCTGAACATTTGATAGAAGCGTCCAGTGGACGATAGCAAAAATCTTGTAAAGATTTTCAGAGTGTTTTGAGCTTTATCTTTCAAATCCTCACTACGTGAAATGATATCCTTGTAAAAGTACTTGTCTGTGTTGTGAAATCCTGGAGAGGCTTAGTGAAAAAGAATACTTGGGTTGAGCAATCTAGGGTGATTGCTGTGTAAAGCCTGAAGAGGCTACGAACAATACTTGTAACTTAAGGTTGGTTAGTAAACACCTTCTAGGTGAAAGGACTGGACGTAACTCAGGTTGAGTGAACCAGTATAAAAACTTTCTATGTTATCCTTTTCTCTATCCCTAAGCTTGAAAACGTTTTTCATACTTATTTACTTGTTTCAAAAAAATTTAAAACGCACAATTCAACCCCCCTTCTTGTTCGGTATTTCTATTTCATGCCTCACTATGATACTTCTAATGGTTATGTGGATGTTAACACGATATGTATAACCTGTTTTATTTACACTCTAATGAGCGAGGTGCATTTTATGTGGCATTACTAATATATAAGTATATGTGGCATGTGTGAGTCATGATGAATTATTGCTACAACATGTGTGGATATGTGGATATGAATTCCTTGATTTTATGATGGTATATGTGGATTTGGATGCTATAGTTTCTTTTCCTATTATAGTGGCCAATGAGAGGCATTGGATTGTGTGCGAGCTTGTTTGTTTCATCCAACAGCATAATAGAGGATAACACTAGCAGTTTTGAAAACTAAAGCTTTTTCTTAAGTCGCCTAAGGCGATCAAGTGATTTATTGACGTCTCTTAAAACCTTCATGGGTTTAAAAGAGGATTTTCTAAAGTGTGGGTGATTTTTGGGTTGAGGAAAGTGATGTTGAAAGGTGGTGGGCTTGTCTCTTAAAATCCATCATCACTCCTCTCATATCAGCATTAAAAAAAGGGAAAGACGTAATAAATTCATCATGCATCATGATAAGCATGGAAGGTTGCTACCCTATGAGGAGCATAAATCCCATGTGGATTCCTAGGCCAAAGGGAAAAATGCCTTCTACACATGTGTCCCATAGGGACTATTTTTGTGCACATTTGATGGTTATTAAAGGAAACACCCATAGGGTGGAAATGCTTTGTACGAAATGGTAAAATGCATGTAAAGGGTGGTTGGTGCTAGATTATTAATGGAAATGGGTACCCATCATGTATCATGAATACTAATGAAAGAGTAAAGAATGATTGACTAGTCGACCACGCATTGCATGCATCTTGATTATTGATCCCATGAAATTAGGTGTTTTGTGAATGTGCTCCTGGTGTGATGTTTCTTTATGTTACCTGATGGCTATTTGATTATGGTTATGCATGCTATGCATTATGCTTGTAATGTGATTACTCTACCAATTGATGGTGAAAGATGGTCAATTGTGGTCTACGTGTTGTGCTAGCATGTGATGAGTTTTACTCTTTGATGAGTTGTTGTAGTTGTAGTCTAACCAGGTTATATTATGTTGTATATGTATATGTGAATGGGCCTCTACTAATGAGGTGACACACCCCTTAAGCCTACTGTGTGTGTTGGATGTATCTGTGCATGGGTTGGTGACAACGAGGAATGGCATACCCTTGAGCCTATATGCTCATTATTGTGCTTGTCTGGATCTGTTATCTCACCCTTTGCTTTTGTTTTGTTTCTTGGTTGTGGCCCTGCTTGTCACCAAGCAACAAATGGAAGGATGACAAGGTACAAGGATTACCCCAAAAGATGGATAGGAAGTAGAACATTGAGTTGTTGCCAAGGATGTTTCATTCGGTGGGGTCATCCTCAGGCAAGAAGTCATAGGTAGTGGAGTGTCAGGACTGTTATGTCCATAATGGAAGGTGTGGGTCCCTTAGTGCCTGATAGCGGTAGTGAGTACCAACTTAAGAGATTAGTTAATAGTCACAGTGTAGCATTGCTTCCTATGGTTGCTGTTGTTGTGACTGCACTTGTGATGGGTCCTATTCCTTGGGAACCCCAAGTAATGCCAAACCTTAGACCTAAGGGACTTAGGATGAAAATGACTGCTAGGAAGTCAACCATTCCTCATGGGTCTACCTCATCTAAGACTGCTAATTCTAGAGGAGTATCTGTTGAATAAAACGACTGGATCCAAGAGAGGGGGTGAATTAGATCTATAAAAATTTTCAAGAACCCCATAGCCTTTTCAACAATGAAATACTAGATTTTCGAAAAATCTTGAATCAATTTGATTTGGTGATGTGGATGTTATAAAATTAGAACAATTAACTTGTCTTTACTATGCAACCATGAACAAGATTATCATGAATTGATATGCAATTAATAAACTAATCAAGATTCAATATATGTGTGGAAGGGTAGAGAAAAGAGAGGAGCACGCAAGATCCGTATTAGTTCGATCATCACAACTATGATCTACATCTAGTTTCCAATCAAACCGATTGGTATGATCACTATGTAATTCAATTTGTTTACAAGCACACTACATAAACAAAAGAATCACACAAACTCAACCCAAAATCAAGTTTCTTGAAAACCTATCAAGAAAACTTGAACCAATTATTATGGAACTCTACCATAAGAGAAACTTGAGAAAACCCTCCTCAAGGACAAAAATTATACAAAAGTAAGGGTTAGATATCATCTCAACTCGTGATGAATGTAAACAATAAAGCACAATACAAATCTACCCAATAAGATGACTTCTTTGTATCCACAAAGATGATCTATGTGAGAGCTTTTGATTTGATGAAAAACTTGTTGTAATGATGATAAAAAAATGTGTTTTCTCTCTTGAAAAACTCTCACAAAGGTTTAGGAATTGGAAGCCTTGTCTAAATAGTCAATAAGGTTCATAATTTATAGAGGAAAAATTGAAATAATTAGTTATTCAGTCTCGTAATCAATTATTTTGTTCTTCGCAAATCTAGAAAATGAACTTGGAGCAAAAATAACTAGTTATTTCCCTTCATAACTAGTTATTTGTGTATAGCCTTTATTTCAAGTTACTTAAAATAACTGATTACATAACTATATAATCAGTTATTCGCCCATAGCCATATTTTAGTATATTAAAAAATAATTGATTACATAATTGCTTAACTTGTTATTTCATATTCAAATCAGCTTTCTAACATAAATAATAACAAAATTAACCAATTACCTAACCAAATTAATAGATTAAATTGTTTCCAAACACAAGATTGAATCTTTTAAGAGCTTTAACATAGAGTTATCATCTTTTATCAAATTAAAACCATATTTTAAATATCTATTTCATCTTGGATTCAATTTTAAGCTTATGAAAACATGTTATCACTTGTTAATCCATTAAGTCTTAGATTTAGAGCTCACCACCATCAAATCATCAAAGATAAAGATCAACTATGTATGACACACAACAACACACACATATAAACACACAATACAACTTTGTATTCATCAAGAGTCTAAATCATCAAGACTCTAGCAATGCTTCTTGGGGACAAGAACAATTCTTCTTCTTCCTTCTTCAGTATTTAGAGATACCATGTACTATGCAGCCTAGATGGACAATCGTAAAGATGGTAGTAGGGATGGTAGGGACTCCCCTAGTGACTCCCCAGATGATAACGTCCCTAGTTTGTTACATCACATAGGACAGGTGCTTACATCCCTAACCAGTAGGACTAGTGATTAGGTTAGAGACCTCATCTTGTGGGAAATGTCCATGGTGTTTGTGGGTCTTGTGAGCTGACGTTTGTAGTTAGGGTAAGCAGTTTCTAATTTTCATTTGTAGGTTTGTAATCTATTTATAACACATTCTATTTAGAGCTGTAAACCTGATATACTTAGTATTTGTTTTGAGATATGCATGGAACCTTTTTATTGTGGCATTTAAGATTTGTGTATTTCCTACTCCCAATACCCCATATACAACTATTACCAGGTAATGATGGACATGAGTGTTTTATTTAAAGTTTTTCTTCTATGTTTAGATTATTTAGATCTATACCCGCCTGCTTGTTTAGGCTGATTCATATTTTAAATGTGAAAATATATAAACTATTTATCAGGTACATGCTGACTCGATCACTCTAAGTGGCCAATTTCTTTTACTTTTCCCTATACGAAGGTATTGCATGATGTTTATTTGTAACGGGTTCCATATTTTATAAATTGATTATATATGTTTACAATTAAAAGAAAAACATTTCCTTAGGTTTTTACCAAAATTTAATAAAAGAAATTTTAAATTCGCATATTTAAATGAATATTAGTTAAACTCTAATCCCAACTAGTTGAGTCCCTACATCCACTCTCATGGAGAAGACTAAATGGACATCCCAAGATGAACACTTTCATCTTCACCATACAACTACATCTCAGTTGTGTCACCATTAGGACCAGTGCCTCGAGCAAGGTAAAGAGAATACGCTAATTCGAGAGGTGTATCTAGGAGTTGGAAACTCATAGCGCACCTAAGAAGTTGTACACCACCATAAGCTATAGGACAACACTTAAACCATCTCCCTACCACATGTAGGCACAATAGAAGGATGAGGACAACACTTGCCCTAAAGAATACACTACCTAGAGTATTCCTTGAGACGATCTGAGCATGTCAACAAGAACTCTTAGAGGTAATACAATCCTTAAGACAACTACAACCTAATGTTGGACACCACCTCTAGAGTCCATTCACTGATAAGATTGCATATTGTGTCATCCCTAAGGAGTTTCACAAGCTTGTTGTAATTAAGCCTTACATTGGGGGCTTAGATCTCAAGGAGCTTCTCGAGGCATTTCTGAATAAGGTGATGTACATTAACACTCTAGATGAGATCATATGCAGGGCCTTCCAACACACATTAAGGAAGATAACCCCCTCATGGTTTCACTCTTTGCCTGTTGGTTCCATCTATTATTGGGAGCAATTAGCATCTAAATTGTTCACCACTTCATTATTAGACAAAACATATTAAAGATATTACACACCGTAAGGAAGCCCAACGAGTCACTTCGTAGTTTCCTCAAAAGATTTTATAAGGAGGCTTTTCAATTCCCAAACCTACAATTATGTATGTCATGATTGAAAATGTAAGAAAAGGGACATCATTCAATCTTTAAGAGTAAGCCTCAATCCTTGCAAGGCTTTAGGGTAAGTGTAACAAAATATTTGCATATGGAGGATGTGATCACTTACCAAGGGTTGAAACCAACCCAAGAAAAACAAAAACAAGATTACAAATTCAACTTCTAAGCCAAGATGAAAGATGCAAAGTGGGAAATACTAGCAACCATCTTGCAACAAGTTTAACAATCTCAAGAGATTTAACTCAACAAGAAGGCTTTGTCTTAGATAAAGAGATTCCCTCTTAGTCGTAATAGGTCGATGCTAAATTGAAAAAAAAAATGGGATACTAATATCTGCATTGTTTAGAAGCTACAATGTCAGAAGGAACATGCTCAAAACTAAATTGACAAGTTTTCAAAAGCATACCTTTATCCAAAACATCAATTACTAATGCAAACAAAAAGATAAGAAGACTATTACACAAGCACTAGAACTATTAAAAGTACCTATAATATGTACTACAAAGTAGTCTTCAAAAGCAAAATTCCTAACAGACTTCAGAAGTTGTTAGTGAATGAACCACTAGAAATCTAGATCACACCAACTGTCACATATTCAAATTCAAAATTGTGACTAATGATTTCAAAAAGGAAGAGAAAATCATAAAGGAAGAGATTTCAAAAGCAATAGAAAAGACAAACAACTTTTGATGACCATTTGACTGATTTAAACTTGTCTTTAATAACCATAAACAGCTAGTTTGAAGTATAAGAACTTATAAATAACACCTCCATTCAAGGAACTCGGTGTAAGGAAGGAAAACAACGTAGTGGGGGTAATTTCAAAAATATGTGCTTTTAGAAGAAAGAAAAATCTACTTTTGAAATAGATTTTTTCTTTGCCATACACTCTAGCATTGGGTCAACCATTTTTATATCTTAAAGAGTGTTTGTAAATCTCTCTGTGTCACTGTGTAGAGTGATCAAAAGTGGAGAAATAAGATTCGTCTAGTAATAGTGATCAAAACTGCATTTTAGCAAATAACTTAAAGAACTAGCTTCTCAACACTTAGATACACTTTGATTACATACATTATCTATCCATCAAGTGTGAAAAAACATTCTCTTGCTCCTAACCAACTTCTGATGCCAAGAAGTAGCTTAAGCATAAAAAATCATAAGGTATTCTTTTAACTTGTGCAGAAAAAGGCATAATCAATCAAGGGCCACTATTCAACCCCTTTTTAGTAACTCTCTGATCCACTTCGGCCATAATCAGCTTGTGTAGAACAAGCTTGCAAAAAGGACTTAAGAATATGTTGGTGAAGTCTTCTCAAAGAGTCTTGCCCCTTTAAGTGTTGATTTTCATGAAAACATGCTTGTTGAACCATAAAATTTTGATCTTGAATATTTTGTCCTATTTATTTGCACAAAAAATCACCATTGTTTATTGGTGTTCTTGGTTGGATATTGTTTGGTTGTTCATGATTATATGATGCTATTTGATGAATACGTTATTTGGTTATGTTGGGTGATTTAGATGTAAAAGCTTCTACCTTTGGCCATAAACTTTAAAAGACAAAATAAAATCTTGGACCTAAGAGCTAATTTTCGTGCTTCTAGATAGAGTATAAATAGACCTTAATACACCAAGTGTAAGTGTTAAGAGAGGACATAAAACCCTAAGTTAGCTTTTAATGAGTTTAAGATAAGATTTGGTTAAGAAAACTTAATAAAAATATGAACTTTGAAGAGGAAAGTGACTAAAAAAGTTCTAGACCTGATACAATGTGATTAAATTAATTTAAGTGATTAAAGGTCATAAATATTGAATTAATAAACTTAGGGGAAAAAAAGATTAGGTAAAAAAAGAGCTAGTTTAGACTATTTTTAGGATTTAAAATGAAAATCTGTTAATTAGGGCAAACTATAATTTCCCTAATTAAATTAAAATCATATTAATTTTAGTCCTAATAATTTTTTTTGAAGAGAAAACCCTTTTAGGTCTTAAATTAAGTTAATTATAAGTATTCTAGTCAAAATAAACAACCTAAAGGCTGAATGATCATTTCACACTTATAAGTCTTAGAAAATTCAAAAACTAAAATAATTTTGAACTCAAATATATTTTAAATTTTTTGTAAAATAATTAAGTGAAAATACCTTATAAATCTCTTGGAATAAATTTTAGAAGTTAAGAAGATGATATTGAAAAATAAACTGTTTTAAATATTTCAAAAGCTTAAAAATAAATAAATTATGTACTAATTACAAAAAAATACACTTTAAAATATTAATTATTTAATTTAATTAAAGATTTTCAAGTGAAACCTTGATTGAAATTATCAAAAACCTTTATAATACGCATATTATGCATGAACGTTAATTAAACTGTGTAACGTAAATTTTTTTTTAAAAGACTTAAGAATTGTAAACAACACTTTATAAATCTTAATTAAATGGTTTAAAGATGTTTAAGACCTTGTAGAGTGCCATGTGAATTTAGTGTTGTTGGGATTCATAGTGGTCTCTTTACTTTATCTTGATGTCATAGGGCTCAAGTATTGTGTTGTTTGGGTTAATCTCCATAAAAAGGTTGAAGGATGAAAACTTGATAATACTTATTAAGACTTTAATTAAAAAACTTAATGGGTGGTTCCAAGTCATGAGTCACATAGTTGTAGTGATGCTTGTGTTCATGACCCTTAAATGGCCCGTGTGTTGATATTGTGGCCAGATCCCAAACAAACATTGATTTGAGTTTATCTCTACTTAGAGGATTTAAAAGTAATAATTCAATAATAATACGACTGTGTGCATCTTTGTTGTCTTGTATACATGAATGTGTGTCAAGTTGTTGGAAAGGAGCATACACTCTATCGGTTGACAAGTGAGGGAAGGCTAGTGGAAGTTGTGGTTAGACCTTGAGGATGTGTGAATGCATGATTGCATAGAAGACTGAATGTTTGTATCGCTGTGTTGTGATAGCAACTACCCCCGTACAACACATCATGACAAAGCCATGATCACTCCTACTAATCAAATACTGGTGTGTTTACCGAATAGTTTTGGCACGTGTTGTGTGTGACACCCATTCACATTGAACATAACCCATATTTATTTACTTATTTAAAAATACAAGTAAAATTTTTCCTCGCTTTTAATAATAGAAAATTTGTAAATTTTAATAGAATTTGAAAATAAAATCTATATGTATTCATCATAAAACTGTACATCATGATTTCAGAATTAGAAGATTACTAAAATACAGGGAGATCAAAATATACATCAAAATAGTTACTACTTATTCCAGTACATCAAAAAGATCCTAGTCAGAGTAGTGTTCGTCTATCCTATCCCATAAAATAACAAACTATCAGACTAGCCCTATAGGTCCTCCTCAATAGCTGGGTTTTCATTATCTGCAATCAATCATGCATAAAATGAAAAATAATGGGGTGAGGTGATTTATTCTAATATCACTTTTACATGTATGGTAGGAATTCAACCACACAATACAGATAAAACATAGTTGACAATAAAAGGGAAACCTAAAGTTTATTCTATGTTATACAATTCTTGACTCGATATAGATCTATACTTTCCATTAGTGGGTAATAGTTCTTAACAGAACCTGGGAAGTGACTGGGAGTACATATACCTCTCTCAACATCATCTTATGGTACAGTCCTTATCATCATTGAGGAACAAAATAACAATTTAGGATATCCACTTATAGAGGTATACTCTCACCAATCCTGGTAATGCTAAGCAATTGTCAAGGTTATCAAGTTGGTTAAGTGATTGTCCCGGCTTAAGAACGCTACCTTGGCCATTAGGACACTCACCACTCGATACTATACCCTCTAGACCTAACCATGTGTCCTGCCTTTCATCTCGCAATGTACCAAACCGTAGCTTCCCTAACAGGGTGTCATGCCACTACATGTCACTTTGATGAGGATCAAGGAAAGCCTCCAAGAAGAGACGGAAAACCTAAGGGGCAAAAAAGACCTAAGAAGGAAAAAGCTAAAGGGAAAGATCATATGATTGGGCTAGGAATGCCTACAAGAGGAAAAGTAAAGAGACCTAAGGAGCATTTAGAGGTGATCAACATACTACAAGATCAAGCCCAGAGTGGAAGAAGATAGCCCAAGATGGTGTACTTGAATCAAGTAGAAGGCCCAACCCAAGGGATTTAATAATGCACCAACCATGGCTTGCAATCTGAATTTTATTGCATTTTATTTAAATGTTTTTGGACCTATTTTAATTGTAATAAATGGGCTGATTTGATTCTAATTAGAAGCCCATTTTTATTCCTAGTTTAGGTTTTTTTAAGTTTAAAAAATAAATTGTAATTTAGGCCTTAAGCTTTTTGGGCCTTTGCTTATGTTTTCTAAAATTAGGGTTAAACTCTTTAGAATAAACTCTATAAATAGAGATGTAATCCCTCTCATTGGAGAGAGTTGAATAATATTGAGATTTACTCATTTGTGAGTGTGAGTAGAGCATTGACTCCTCTTTTTGGTTCTTAGATTAGAACCTTTTGATTCTTATCAAAGGCTTCCATACCTTTGTGACGAATCCTCACTTGGCTTATCACTCTCCTAGAGTGTGGCACCTTCTTTTCCATTTCTTTTCTATTCCACATTATTCTATTTTACTATCTTCTTCAATTTTCTTGTCTTTTCTATTTTGTCATTTTAATTCTCTTGCTTACTTGTTATGCGCCATTTACTTAATTCTCTTATTTGTTTGCGCAAGTCTTATCTTCTGCCTTTCTTCATTTTCTTTTTATTCCAATAATTCTTGTTACAAGATAGCCAACTCAAGGATGATCCGTAAAAACAATATGAATATGAACTCAGGATCATATCACACTTGCTTTACATTACTCACTAATTTATCACTTCTTAATTTCTCAAACAAAGGTTTTCCTGGTCTCATTTAATTTGAGCACTAGTACAATCAATATTTCTGCCTTTTATTGCAGAAATTGCATAATACCTAAAATTTTAATAGAATAATAACATAGTAATTATAGTTTAATTGCTAAAATTTTGGCAGAATAACAACTAAGTAATTACATTTTAATTTTCTAAAATTAGGCAGAGTAACAGCTTAGTAAGTGCATTTTAATTTTCTAAAATTAAGCAGAGTAACAACTTAGCAAATATAATTTAATAATTTAAATTTGAGCAAAGTAACAACTTAGTAATTATAATTTAATAATCTAAATTTGGGCAAAGTAACAACTTAGCAAAAATTCAAGTTTAACATCAAACAATATAACAACAACAACAATAATAATAATAATAATAATAAAACTTAAGCCTAAACGGGTTTAGGAGAAAACCCTTCCTACCAACATGCAAAGTGACAATAATTTAGAACCAACCCCCACCCCCCCCATTACCTCTAAGGTGGTTGATGAAGAGGATGAAATTGTTGATGCAAAACTTCTAGGAGGAGAAATTCTACTAGTTGAAAACTAGCAAAATTTTAACATAAAAACTAAAGAAGAAAAATTTCTTAGAGAGAGAGGCTCTCTAGCTTATGGAGGAGAAGAATGGTGAAAAATTAGAATTTTGGATGCCTATTTATATAGAAAGGAAGGGGTAAGGTGTCCACTTTGATGACATAAGCTATTATGTCATAAATCCCATTTTTGAATTATTTAGGGACACATATCAAAATTAGGGTTATGAATCAGCTATTCCTAGGTTGTGGACATGCTCCCTTAGCTGTCCAGCTTCTAGATGTTAATTTTATCTGTCGGTAAATTAACCGGTACCGATAAAATTGCCTAAACTTGAAAAAATTGACTTTTTTAATATCAAGAAAATGAAATTAAATTAAAAACTGGAAAAATACATTTTTTCATCAAAAATAAATTTCTAGTAATTAGTTTTAATTTTTGTTAATTTATTTCAAATTTTATCTATTTATTTTGTATTTTTAAGCTAAAAAATTCATAATAAATCCATTTTAATTCAATAAATACCAAAATTTTTATGAAAATTCTAAAATTAAAATTTTCATCTATAAATAAATTGAAATTACAATTTTCACCTTTTTTGGATGTCAAACCAATACTGGTTGGCTTATTGGATACCTAGGGGCATTTTGGTCATTTTACACAGGAATTCCAAAAAATTTATAAAATTATATTTTAATACATATGACATGATTCCAAACTCAAACTGACATTTTGATGTCAATTTAATCTTTTTCTCATGTTAGCCCTTATTGTTGAGAAGTCGAGACAAAATCGTCATTTTCTAATTTTTTCCAAGCTTTGGCTCAGAAAAATTATTAAAAGTCACGACTTGATAGCTCTTGAAATTTTGATCATATTTGTGGGAATCAAAATTTTGAAATTCCTTCCCGATTTTTCAGAATTACATAATCAAATATTAGAAAAATAGTTGAAAAACTGAAATAAAAGTGTTAGATTTTTCACTAATTTTCTTTCAAAATAAAATTTTTATAATTAAAATAAACCTAGTATAAAATTTTCAAAATACTTTGAAGTCAAAAAGTCTCTGGTCTACTCTCGTAGTTAACCAGGGCTATTTTGGTCATTTCACAAGAATTGTCTTAATAATTTTCCAAAATTTTATAAAATTATTTTTAATTATTCTAGGCACATAAATGACTTAAAAATAAATTTTAGGTACTTCTAAATATTTATATCTATTTTCTCAATTATTTAGCCCTTTTAGCGGAAAAATAGTCATTTTACCCTGTTCCAGATTCTATTTCCTAAAAATTATTAAAAATCTAAATTAAGTACTACTTACTAATATGAGCGTAACCATAGGGATCAAACATTTGAGATTCCATCTGGTTCTTCAAAAATAAATATAGAATAATTAGGAAAATAATTTGTTATGCAAAAATAAGGGTGCTACATCATGCTAATGGACTAGAAAGTCCTATTAAGATGTTTTACCATGTTTGGAAACACCATTAATTGATCACTTAGATGAAAAGTAATCTCCATGGAGTAAAGTTAGTCATATGTATGAGTTTTCATCCATGTGTATTGGTTATTGTGCAGGTACTTATCTATTGATGAATGATGGAATTGTTTATATGTGTTGCTAACATTTGTCTCCATTTGCTTGTATTTAACTATATGTAGTTTTGTGTGTTATCCACATGTATTCCTGTAGTACTTGTGTTTGCATGCTTACCATTTTTGTGTCTATGGTTGGGGATGATTGTGATGTTTGTTACGCTTAAGCAGATGGCACATGACTAAGGGCAACATATAGGGATTTTGCACATTGAGTTTGTAGAGCACATCTGCGGGAAACATGATGCGTGGCTCTTTCATTTCAATGGTCAAGGTGTCCACTACACAAATGACATGGTTTTCACATATTTCCCTATTAGTGTTCTTGTGTTCTCCTTCTCTTTGAACAATACAGTGAAGTTTAGCTCATTGATCAAATGCATGTGGAAAACGCCTTATTACACTCCTAGGGACATATCAATGACCTCATCTACCAAAAAGCCACATTATAGATTTGCACTCAACATCTCTAACTTTGAGGAGGATCCATATAAAGCTTCTCAACCTTAGAGTTGGGATTAGTGTGGGCCAGCTTAGGAGTTTTATTTTGGTTGCATTTTGATTTGATCCTCTCAGATCTTGATGTATTTTTTTATCACCCTTTCTAGTCTTAACTATCAGAATTCATGTTTTATGACTTGTCTTTTCATTTATAGTCTATAGCACCTTAGGGTGAAACACATTTTATATTTCTTATGATGCATGGTTATTATTTAGTAATTATCTTGTGGTATTTATTTTACTTTTGATCATCATTATGTATGTCTTATTCTGTATTCGAAATATAAAAAATTTGCACATTTTTTCATGATTACTTAAATAATATTTTCTTAAAATTGAATTTATTTCATGATTAAAGTTAATTAGTCTAATCTGACGTCATGGGACGTTACATCATGCCTAAGTGACATCTTGACAACTCTCACTTCTTGACTTACTAGATTGGAGGGTAATTGTTCTGAAATGGGCCTTCCAAAGAGGCTCAATCTTAGGGACATGACTCTTTAAAACTATATGTTACTAACTCCAACATACATGTATTTGACTTGATGAGTGAATAGTATTGTTGGCACGTATATCATTATGGGGACTAGATGAATGCTTCTGCCACAACCAAGATGCGTAAATCCATTGAAGGCCTCTAATATTTCAGATCCACCTTGGATCAATTTCAAAATGCCCTAAGAAGACCTTGACTCACTTAACAACCCATTTCACTTAATGCTCATTACAAGGCTAGTTAGATTATGTAGTTAAGGGGTAATGTTCCCTCAAAAGTGTCAAAGTATGCCACTTGTAACATATTACCCTATACCATGTCACAAGCTTCCTTGGGAAAGCAATAAAGTAGTCATGAACAATACAAATTTTGTTGAGTATTATATTTATTGTGAAGGTTCACTATAATCATTATAACCATAAAGTAATTGTTAATTGTATAAGTTCTAAGGGCATGTTTATGTTTTTTTTTTTTTCACTTTCCTATGCACATTGAATGAGAATCCTACTTTCACAAAGAATTTATGTTCAATGGGTTGAAATATACCGGTTTAATGAGAATATATTAATGTATTCTCTCATAATTGGTTAAGCAGTTGAAAAAATTCCATTAACGCTCAATAATGTTAAAATTGATTCTTGAATTACAATTAAAATAACCATATTCGATTAAAGTGACGATGTGGGTTAGAGTGTTGTTGATAATTTGGAGTAGCTCGATTTCTAATAAGAAGCCACATCGAATATCCAAAACAACGTTATCTTGCAAGGAACGTTTATTTAGAAAAGCAAACTTAGAATGCATGCATGGTGTTTTGGCATTTTACTAAGAAAATAGTTGTATGTAAAATCTATCCAATCTTATTTTCATCAATGAGCCAACAATTTTGGGTAAAACCTATAAGCATAGTGTAATAGTAACATATCAAGCACTCTTTGTTGAATCTACGGCCATCAATTTAAAGATAGGTGTTCTATTTACGTATTTAATATTTAATTACGCACATTATGTTTACTATATTAGTACAGTCTGTACAATTAACCTTCTACGTCCAAGACCTAGGTCAAGTTACATCACTTAAATGTGCCCAACAAACTAGGCAAGAGATGGTCAAGTTACTTATTAGTCCATCCAATCATGATTATACCCGACATATCTCCTAGCTCATGATGAGTTCCCTTCAAGACCGTACTTTATATGGACAAAACTTAGATGCAATACCATAGGTACTGTTGGTGTTATTCTCCAATCAAGATTAGAGTTTTATCTCGGTAATATACATTGACATTTAATAGAATCCTTTATTACACAAGCTACCGAGGTAAAACTCCAATTCTAATTGGAGAATAACATCAACAGTACCTATAGTACTACATCTAAGTTTTATCCACTTTATATTTCATCATATCATATGGCCAAATGAGTAGCGGTAGGAGAAAGGGATGAAGACAAGGCCCCCCAATTAATTCTTACTCAAGAATTAGCCACTCGTCATTCTTCAAAACATTAATTTCTCCATCTCTATAAAACCAAAACCATTCAGTTATTAACAAGTTGAGAATCTTCACTCTCATGTTCTCAGGGACTAATTTAGACTGTATTCAATTTGCTTGAACTCCATCTCTAAGAAGATTTGTGTGAACAGTACATGCATATAATAAATACAATTTAAATTATATCAAATCATTATTGATAAACTAAATATTAATATTATGACTCTCCATATTATTTAGGATTTAGCAAGTTGTTTGAGAAAGCATTTCTGTATAAAAATGGTCAATTGCAAAAACTGTGAGTACCTTATCCATTGGATAAGTAACCATACAAGTGCTACGAGGTGTTCTAATTAATACTATGTAGGAGGAAAGAGAAGGACTTGTTGGATTATTTATTTGTAGATTAATATTAACTAATTATTTAGTATAAATCTCTTGAACTATTAAATATATTAATTATGGATAATATTACTATTATCATAGAACTTGATTATAGTGGAATTGTAATTAAATTTTTGTTTTGGATGGTTCGTGATGAATTTGGATCATTCATGTAATATCCATTGGAAGTTCCTTACTTTCATATGACGGGTTATAAAAATTGTTTCTTATCAAGTTTGTGATTAGTAGTCAGGTGGAGTGTAGTTATTTTCTCATTAGTTACTCTTATTTCCTAATAAGGTTTGAAAAAAATGAACCCTTCTCCATTAGATACACAAAAAATTTAGTACATTTTATAGTATATATCTATATAATTATATTAATTTTGGTACCTTATAAATTTCCTTTTAAGAGTCGCTTGTAGGCTTGATTTATCATTACAAATGTAGACTGTTGTCAAGTTTGATAATAAAGAGTACGATTAAAATATATAGGTTACAATTTTCGGATACATCTTTATTATATATAGAGACGGAATAGAGTTTGTTTTTGGATGATTTACTTTCAAATTGAAAGAGAACCGATAAATTGGACACTGATTTATTGGATTATTTAATGTGAAATGCTAGTAATACACTCTCTAGTACATTCTTTTAAACACTTTTTATTATTAGCTAAAACTTATCGAAAATCACGAATTTTGGTGAGTCTCACTCTTTATTTAATAACTCTTTCTCTCTCTCTTGATTTTATAGTTTTCAATAAATTTTAACCTAACAATAAAATGTGTATTAGAAAAAATGTGTTAAAAAATGTATTGTTAACACTCTTCTTATTTAATTATTTACAGAAGTAGGAGGGTAGGCTATATCTTAAAGTTCTACCATCGTTCTTCACTACTTTATTGGTAGATTATTTAATCCTAATACGACAGTTCTTTCTTAATTCTAATACGACATTCTTTCTTAATTCTAATTTGGATTATTAGCAAAAAGAAGAGATAATTTTGGACACTATACGTGCAAGTAGTGGATCAGTTGTTCAACCAGTAATAATTTCTTAATCCATGGATGTCAAAATGATTGACCTTAAAAATTTTAAAATTTAATATACCAATAGTAATCAAAAACAATATCCTCTGCAGTACCAATTAGTTTAAAAGTTTACCGCGAAGCATTGGCAATATCTTCTTCACATCATTTGGTCTAATAGCTTCTCATTGACCACTAAGTTAGCATATACCTTGGCACTAAACAAAAGCAAACATTGATTCAGCAAGTGATAATTTAAAATATTTTTGGAGATAATGACATTCCAAACCCATATTAATCAAGAATGAAATAAAGGAAGAGCACTGCACCATAAGGTGGCGTCCGGCAGAAATTAACTTTTGTTTGTGCTGAACTACTAGAGAAAAACTCAAGTTTATCTGGTGTAAAAAGGACTATTATTTTTCCTCCTTTTCCAAGTATGCTACTTGGATTTTAGCGAATTATTTAGCAGCTGCATTATTATTTTACACATGCATGCATGTGGCCTTATTTACATTAAATGCACCTTAAACTTTATCATTAAAACTCAATTTTTTAAAACATTGTTTCCTTTCTTAATTTCTCTTCAACAACATTATGTTATTAATTTAGCTTGTCGTCTGTTGCTCCAAAATGTTGATGCTTGCTTATCTGCAATGGTTGCTAAACATTGAAGATTTATTTTTGTACGTAATGGCAATTTGACAGTTGACACAGTAGTCTCAACCACACCTAAAACCTTTGATTCTAACATTGGAATTGGAAATTTGATTCAATGGACTTATTGATGAATAATACTCGCATATCTAACATTATATCTCTGCCAAAAATTTTGAAGCGTTAAATCCACGAGTCTTTTAATTTTATATAGCCCTTGTTTTATTTATTCATTTCCAACGAGAGTTTACTTTTTTTAACACCACTTGCAAGTTACAATTTACATTCTAATCAAATTTGAATTCGACTCGCATTCCTTCAAAACGATCACAACCATCTAGTATATATTTAATATGTAGTTGCAATTTTATCAAGAATATTATACCATGTATATAATGAATTATGTGAATATCCAATTTTATCCACCTTTTTAATGTATACCTTTTCTAGCATTAAAAATAAATAAATTGGGCCTCTAAACCCATGAAGCAGAGTTCGGAATTAAATTGAGCTACTGGAGCCCTTTTGAGATTAGGTGTCCTTACTCTAGCCACCCTATTCTAAAACCCCCTGATCTGCATCTGCTTCCAAAACCCATCACCCATCACCACCGTTACAGTTACCACCACATAAAGAAATGTAAAAATAATTAAATTTAATTACACTTTTTATCTTTATAATCTTGTAAATTTTATCGTCAAAGAATTTCTTTTATAAATTTTATCTCTTAATTTATAAAATATAGTAAATTTTGTTCTTATATAAAACATTGTAGTAGTTTTTCTTTTAAACCATTACAAAATTGTAATTTTTATATGTAAGGATAAAATTCACAATATTTTATAAATTAGAAGACAAAATATACGGAAAAAATCTTTTAAAGAAAAAATTTAAAAGTTATAAAATTTTGGAGGCAAAAACTATAATTAAACCAAATGATTACCAAATTGGAATTAAATATAATTTGGAGCCTCTATAAATACAGAGAATGACCGAAAACTGGGGGAAAGAATTTGAGATAAGCAACAAACTTGTAACAAAAAATTGAAAAGAGATTGAATTTGAACCGGAAGATGTGGAGTGAAGATTAAAGAAGATAAAAGGAGAAGAATATGCTAGGAAAACAAAGAGCACATACAAACAGGTGCCAATAAGGTAAACCTAACCTCAGTTTGCTTGATTAACTTTGCTCGGCTAGTTACACTGTTGTGTACCTGCAAATTCATGACAAACATTATCAACCCAAACATCATGAAATTCGTTGACACCAACCGCACCCAAGTCCCTAATCAGACCAAGAATCCACAACAAAACCCAATGTACTGAATACTCCCGCCGAACCAAAACTAAATGCTTAACCCACATCTCACTGTACACAACGCCCATACAGAATCACCAAGTAGACATAGAAACTAAATGCTTAACCCCGCGCGCAAGCTGCTCTTAGTAGCTTTAGGAATTAGGGTACGTTGTCTCACAGTGGAGTGGACCGGTCCCACTATTCTCTCTCTTTTTTTTTTTTACATTAATTTGTAAATTTCTAAACTATTTGAAAATTTTAAATTAAGTCTTTAGACTAACAAAATTTGTAATTAAATTTTTGATCTTGTAAAATTTTGTAATTAGGTTTTTAAAATTTTTAAAATTGTCATAAATTATTATTTTGTTCACAATTTTAAACCGTCAAAAACTAATCTCAGAACTCTTTTTCTAAGTTTATGGATTTAATTTCAATTTTTTTAATTTAAAGACCTAATTAAAATTTTCTAAATAGTTTAAAATCAACAGATTAATTTTATTTATTTTTCATTATTAACTGGTGTTGCTTGTTTTGGGTTGTTTAAGCAAGCCCCGAATATGGTGGCTGCTGGCCCATTCTTTTCATTCGGACCTTTTTTTTTGGGGGTGTGTATTTTGTTGTTGTGGGCTCAGCTCATTTATTTTGCTTTTGCCTAAGATTAATTATTTGAGTTGAATATACGTATACAGTAAAATAGAAATTTTATAGTAACTAATAATAATAGTAATCATAAATAATAAATAATTTCTAAAGTTTTGTGTATATATGCTTTTTGACAATAATAATCACAAAAACATTTGTGAAATCATAGTGAATTAAAATATTCAGAATCAAATATTTGTAATCTAATAACTAATTGAAAATGAAATTATGAAAAAGGGTTGATTAGATGCGATATCTTTTTGACCCTTAAAATATTTGAGAGCACAAGTTGTAATAACTTGATGTGCTTGAATTTTCCCCTTAATCAATGTTAACCTTTATCAATAATAATTAATTGAGATAATTGTTATCATGCATTAATTTGAAAGATTGATTGTTATTTTATTTTAGGCTAAAATAGAATTTTGGTCTCTCATTTTAATTTTTTGTTTCAGTTTAATCCCTTAAATTTAAAAAGTTTCACTTTAGACTTTAAAATGTCTTTGTTAGACCAAAATAGCCTTCCATCAGTTTTTTGTACTAAAGGTGTTAATTTTAGCTAATGTGGCATTTCTCACAACTTGCACATGTCACCAAGTTAGTGTGAAAAATTGATGGAGGGACCAACTTGATCAAACAGAGACACTTTAAAGGACTAAAATTATATTTTAGTCTTTATTTTATTTTATTCATTTCTCATTTAATTGCAATTATAGTGATTGATTACAATTTCCATAATTAGTGTTTTAAGACCTCAATTTATTTATATTACGATTTCTTTAAATAAAAAGGAATGATTAGATGTGACATATTCTTGTTCCTTTGAATTTTTGAGGACATAAGTTGTGATAACTTGATATACTTGAAATTATTTCTCAATTAGCTTCAATCATCATCATTAATAATAATAATAATGGCAAAAAATGCTTTCATCATTCTTAAATAAAATGTTTCATAACTATAAAAATTAGCTTTTAACTAAAAATTATGAAACAATTAATACAGAATAAGTTAATTGGATGTGACATCCTTTTAATCCTGAAGTTTTGGGATGCAAGTTGTGACAACTTGATGTTGCAAAACAATTCTCTAACGAAAAAACTTAAAAAATATAGTAAACAAAATATTATCAAACTCTTTAGATTAAAATATCTTAAGGAATTAACTTGAATGTGACACTTCTGTTAATTCTATATTTTTAGGATGTATGAGTTGTGGTAGCTTAAAAATCCTAAAAGCATAACAATAAAATTAACCAAAACACAGTATTACCAAAACTACATAAACTCTTGCACATGGAGATATGTAGGAGTAGGGAACCATCTTGTCAAGTCCCCAAAAATTAAAAAATAAAATTCATTCGTTATCAAACTAAAATAAATATAAATAGTAGAGTAAATAAAGTTCTTATTCTCGTTGTAATTAATTCTTAATAGTGTTTTAGGATGAGATAAATATTTTAAAAATTATTAATAATTTACTTACTTAATTAAAGGTAATCGTTTATAAATGGATGTTGTAGGGTGTTAATACCTTCCTACACATAATTGACTCTGAACCCAAAATTGGTTTTTGAAGACTATTTTCTTTAGGTTTTCAATGTTTTTTCAAATAAAAATATTGGTGGTGACTCTATTGATTTCAAAACTTTTTGTTTGGAGTTTTCACCGTCTCGCTTCTACCTCGATTGTGACAAATTATAATGTTAATCAATTCTAATATATTAAGATTTGTGTTATTCAATGTCTCTTAACTCTCACATTATCATAGAAAACGAAACATACAATCTCAACCTAATTGGGTTAAACTGTTTTCAGCTCCTTTTTCCTAAGTTCGAGCCCAAAACCTAAAACATGACTTGTTGGGTTAGTGAGTCAATTATTGTAAGCGACTAGAAATGAGGCATTGGACCCTTAACAAAAAAAATAAAAAAAGTATAAATGTTCATTGTTCAACCTCAAAAAATAGCAATGGGAAATTTTCAAATAACAAAAAAAAAAAAAAAAGCAAATAGAGAAACTTTAAATAACTCATTTTCGATCCTTCAGCTCATCTTAGAATATTGTAATGCTTAGAATAGTAAGGGATTTGAGTGTAATAGGGTTTAATTCTCCCCATATTCCTCGAAGAATTAAAGGCACTTGAAGGAAATAAAAGTTAGGTTTAATTATTAATTTGGTTTCTTAATTTATTTATTTTATTCAATTAGGTTCCTTTATTATTAAAAAAGGTTCAATTTAGTCCTATAATTTTCAAAAAGGTTTAATTAGGTTCCATAGTTTTCAAAAATGATCCAATGTTATCTTTTTCATCTAAAATAATGTCGTTTTTTGTCCAATTTAACACTAAACGATGTACAAAATGCAGTAAAAAAAATAATTAAAAAGACATCGTTTTGGATGAAAAGGGTAATTTTGGAGTGTTTTTGAAAATTATGGAACATAATTGAATCTTTTTAAAAATTATGGGACCTAATTGAACCTTTTAATAATGGAAGGACCTAATTGAATAAAATAAATAAAGAGACCAAATTAACAATTAAACATAAAAGTTAAAAGTAGTGTTGTCGCAACCGGGGTTGCGGCAGAATGGCGAAAAAGAGTTTTAAAAACAGAGAGTCGCCACCAATATTTATTTAGGAAAAAACATTGGAAAAACCTTTGAAAAGAAGCATGGTCTTTAAAACCAGATTTTGGATTCGAGAGTCAATTACATGTAGGGAAGGTGCTAGTACTAGTCTATTAATAACTTTTAAAATATTTAGCTCACATAAATAATTACAACGAAAATAAAATACTTAAAAAAGGTTTTATTTTTATCTTGAAATTGACTAAATTTTATTGTTTTTGAGATCAATAGGAATGGTCTCTTGCTCCTATGTATCCCTCGGTGCAATGGAGAATTTGACTCATGTAATTCTTTTGGTAGAAAATATTTGTGTGTTGATATTTTTTAATTTTACTATTAATTTTTATGTTTATTAAATTTTAGGATTTTTGAATTGTTACGGCTCATAAGTTCTAAAACATAAAATTGACAGAGGTGTACACCCAAGCCAATTCATTATTTTAATTTTGATTTAAAGTTTTCATTTTATTAATAATTTAATTTGGTTTTAATAGTTTATCTTGAAGGGGGGTTTAAAGACATCAAGTTATCACAACAACTTGTGCCTCAAAACTATAGGATTAAGAAGATGTCACACCCAATCAATCCTTAATTTCTTTGATAAAGATTTTGTTATTATCGTTTTTGTTAAATTATAAAATAATTTCAATTGTTGAAAATTTGTATTATTATTTTTATTGGTTATATTATTAATTTTTGCTTTTTATTTAGAAAAGAGCTTTAAGGCAACAAGCTGTCACAACTTGCGTCCTTAAGCCCTAGATTAAGAGAATGTCAAATCCAAATAATCCCTTCTCTATTAAAGGTTTATTGTAATTTTATCAATTTTAATTTAAGTTATAAATAATTAATTAAGGAGTATTATAAATTTTTTTTATTAAGAAGTACTATTATATTTATATTTTTTATTGTGTTATAATTATTGGCATTATTATCTTATTGTTATTTATTTAGGTAAAACATAATAAAATATTTCCGTGACAATTTATATTTTATATTATCATATTTTAGCCTTTTATTTATTACTTAACTAAGATAGATTTGCACTTTAATGTCTACGTGCCTAGAACAAAATTAAGGGCTTAATTTAAAAATAAAACAAATGACCCAATTTATATTAATTGAAACTAAACAAACTAGCGGCTAAAACAAATGGGCTTGGCCCTCGCGTAAACGAAAGAAGAAAAAGAGATCAAAAAAAAAATAGCTGGAACAAATCCAACTTCCGCAAACAGGTCAAGCGGGCCCAAATGTGGTCTTATTTGGACTTCAACATCAGCGGCTTAGACAAGGAAAAGAAAAAAAACAAAACAAAATAAATTAAAGCCTGATACTAAGTTACCTTAAACAAAAGGGGTTACGAGAAGAGAAGCCCCAATTCTCTTTCGCATAGCCGCTGCGACAAGCGACGCACAAATGCGACTTCGGCACCGCTCACGGCGACCAAATGTGGCTGTATGTGTTGAGGATAAATTTCAGTAGGCGCACCTCTTCTCTTTCACTAATCTGACGCAAAATTTTATTCCCTTTTGAAGCTCTCAAATGTCACTCCTAAACTCTCTCAACTCCCTGATTTCACTTTTCCTCCCCTACCTCCCTCTTTTACTTGATTAAACTCTCAGAATTTATAGGCGTTTTGATTCATTTTTTAATTCATAGGTTAAGCTACTTTGTTGACAATGGTATCACAAGTGCAGAGGAGGTTTTAAAAAATGGCCACTGACGCATAAAACGGTGGAGCAGAGTGAATTTGAAAAATAAGAGGGGAAGGTGGAAACGGTGACGAAGGAGAAGAAGGACTTGGACCGGATATTACTTGTGTGAAGGCTCAATCATCTCGAATTATTTTAATCGGATTTTTGTTTGGTGGACTTGCAGACCCAATTCGTTTTTCTTTTTCTTTGATAATTTTAATTTCTATTTTGTCACAAATTTTATTTTAAATATTAAAGACAATGAAACAAAAAGAATTAAGAAAAGAAGAAAGGAAAAAAATGGACAAGAACAAATCATGAAATGAATAAAAGGGGTGGACAAAATTAGGTGTGACATTGAAATTGGAAAGTAATGTGGTTGATTTGTGAAAAGTTACAAAGGTTCTTTACTTCCCTGTTAATGGGAGCTCTTAGTGACACTAACAATATCTAGTGTCTAGCTCTGAACTTTTTTTTAGTCGTTTGATAACCTTCACATCTTGACGAAACCAAAATTATATAGACAAAAATAGACCAAAATTATTTATTAGGTTGACTTTTTTTTTTTTTTTCTATATCCAAGGTACTCTGTTGCAATAATATTAAGAAAATAAACACCAATATTTATATTTATACTTTTCTATCCACTAGAGTTGGCCTAGTGATGGAAAGTCTGAATAGTTTGTATGAAGTTTTCATCATTGTACACAAAAAAAAAAATTATACTTTTCTCTCGTAGATCTTGCAAACTTTGCCATCACCATTCATTACTTCATTTTTTTTCTCTCCTTTATTTATTTTTTAAATGACAATGATTGGTTCACATCTACCATGAGAGAATCTACTAGGAATTAATGTTTGTGTTTGCAACTATTACAATTAAGCAAACCTCATTTGGTTCAACACTTTTACTCTTGAAGAATAATCAACTGATTAATCACTAAAGATTAAAGGATTTCTTGGCAGAACGTTGACCGCCAAATTAGGATTAGCTAGTTGAAAAGAGAATCAAAACATATGCAAGTTGTGTTTGCAAATAAGTTGAAAATTCATTCAATGTGAATCCACAAAAAAATTCCTCACATTTAATGTGTGTTTGGTCTCACATAATCAACATAAGTTTTCGTGTCAAAATTAAAACTTCATGTTATAACTTTCAAGCACGTCTTTTACTTGATAGATGTGATTTACTAGGTATGTAATGTGTTGTCAAGCATTCCTTTAGTTCTTTTGAATGTGTGTAATAGAAGGCCAAATGCCTAAATGAACACACATGCACATAGCAAGTATGAAAGTTATGTTTATGTTGAAACGTCTATAAAAAAACAATATAATACACAATTAAATGATAACATAATTAAAAATATAAGTAGATATAAAAATCACACTTTCACCCTATGACCATTAGTTATAACATTGGTTACATAATCTTAGGTTCAACCACGGAGCTAGATCAGTTTTGATTATAAACAGGCTGAAAACAAATTATAGGAATTTTTTTAAACTAAATAATAAAATATAAGAGACTTAATTTTAGATAATGAAAAGCCTATTTTTTTAGAAGAATGAGTCATAGTATGCTAAAGAAACTATTTTTAAAGGAAATATACTTTTAATTATTACTCACCATTTAGTATGGTGTTATCTTTTATATATGATGTTAAATTAATACCCATTTTTAGTAGCATTACTTGCTACGTGCACAAAAACAAGTTAAGATAAGTATAGAGATGTTTCTTATTAGTACAAAAAAAAAATGTTTTTACATCAAAATATATATCGTTTCTTGAAAAATTGATGTACTATGTGAGATGGTGGTATTTTTGTAATATTGGGATGAATGTTCTAGATTAGTTGTATTAAGAATTGATCTAAAATATGGACATCCTTTATAACTTTTTAAATTCTTGACAAGACTTTCTAGATTGATTATACTAAAAAACAATATTAAAAGCATTTTCTAGATTGTTTCTTGATGCAATTGATCTAGAATGTTGATGCCCTTTGCAACTTAATTTTGAAAATTTCAACAAGATTTTTAAGATTGATTATACTAAGAACCGTTCTAAAAAATATTTTTTAGATTAATTCTTAGTATAACCAATCTAGAAAGTTCAATATAAGTTTTCTAATGTCAGATATACACTTATATATTTGTTCTTGCTCCAATTTTTAAACCATCTTTTTCAATCTTGATGAATCAAAGACACCTTGAGGACATTGATGTTTCCTCTATTATAAGTATGGCTTCCCTCTTCATTTTCTCTTTGTACATCTTCGTTTTTATTTTTGAAAGTTCTTCATGATCTCTTTTGTTTTTAATGTGTTCTTCATCTTTTCTTCTTATAATGTCTTCAACAAAACCTTAGTTCTCCTTCTCTCCAACATGTATTTTATCTTTATTTGATTATGGCTTATTCTTTGTTTTTATTTGAATATGTCTTGTTATCTCTCATAAATGGTGTATTGTAGTATATGTTGTGTGTATTTTATTGGGAGGATCCAAATAATGTGTTTGAAGGCTCCAAATAGTGTCGTCAATTGGCACAAGGCATCATGGTTTTGTGAGGTGCAAGAAAAAGATCATAAAACTTTTTTTTTTTTCTGATTAAATGGGGGCAAATATGAAAAATTTGACTGCTACAACTATAACACCGTGGTTTTCTTAATGTATGATTTTGTGGTTTAATAACTAAAAGTGAAAATATAATATATGATATTGGTAATTAAAACAAATAAATAAGTTGTTGTTGTGTGAGTATTGTTTTGTATTGGTTGTTTTGGAATTTTTGTCTAAATTTAGGGAATTGAGGAAAATGTTATTCTTGAGCCAAAGTGAGTATGTTGTCGGTAGTTCTATGGGTTGTTGAGAGCTATATAGTTGAGTTGGGACAATTGTGAGTAATGGAGGGTGATCAGACGGACCATGGGGCTTAGTGGGCCCGAAGCCTACGTGAGGCCCATGGAGGATTTTTAAGGCTCAGAGACCTTTTCCCCCCTTATTCTCTCATTTCTCCCATCACACTCACTCAAACTCTCTCATTCTCTCCATCTCACTAAAACCTACCAAGAGTGTAGAAGGGATTCAAGCCTTGATTCCTTGTTAGTGTGCGGAGAAGAGTAGATTTCTCAGAGATTTGGCTTAAGAGTTCATTTTCTCCCATTCTCCTCCTTCCCTAAATTTCAGATTTAGAACTCCTAGAAGTAAGGGAAGCTTACTTATGCTGAATATACGTTGTATGAAAGTGGTAGTGTATGTATGTTGCTATGGTTTATGTTAGAACGCATGATTTGGCTGAGGTTATGACAATGTTACTAGAAATGGGTTTTTAGATTTTCGTGGATGATTTCAGTTGGAATGTTATATGGATTGTTGTAGGTGTTTAGTATGTTGTTGTGTGCTGTTGTGTGGTCGTATTAGACCTCTATGGGATCGATTTGAGGTAGAAACAGGTAGAAAGTTTGGATTTTTGGGGTTTTTTGAAGAGAGTTTCTGGTTCTGTTATCTAATAGTCACTAAGCGACTAAGGGCCTCGTTGAGCAAGGGTGCCCTTGAGGCTGAAGTGAGAGTGTTAGGTTGAGGATTCGCTGAGCGACCCACCGCGTCATTGAGTGAGTGTTCTTGAGTGGTAAAAATGACTGTAGTATAAAAGGGATTCACTGAGCGAAAATGTGGTTCGCTAAACAAATGATCAAGAGAATTTTGGAAATTTTCCTGAACATGGCTCGCTGAGCGAACGCGTCGTTCGCTAAGTGAATGTGAGCATTCTAGAATGCTTGGAACAAATTCGTTGAGCGAACCTTGAGCTCGCTGAGCGAATTAAGAGCCCTGGAGAGTAGTGCTCTTTGTTGCAAGAGGTTCGTTGAGCGAACAACATGTTTGCTAACCGAGGAGTGATGTAGGTACTGGCTGTATTTTGGAATGGCTATTCGCTAAGCGAAAATGTAGTCGAGAGAAATTTGGAGAAAGTCCCTGTAATGGATTCGTTGAGTGAGACTTATGGTAGCTGAGCAAAAAGCCTTCGTAGGGGAAGTTGGTCCTCTGTAAGGAAGGCCTTTGCTGAGCGAGCATGTGGGTCGCTGAACAAATGCAGTATTCTATTGTTGATGATGAAAATGTAGTTGTGTGAGTCATGGTTGAAAAAGACTCCTAGTGTGAGTATAAGGTTGAGAATGTGAGAGGAGTGGTAGGTTGCTTAGATAGGATCTCCACTTGTCGTAAGTGTGGTTGTTGGGTTTTACCCATTGGATGTGGGTTGCTTGGATAGGCCCCTGAGTGGCAAGTCGCTTGGATAGAACCTCCATTAGTTGTGTATGAGTTATGGTGTGAGATTTCTCACGAGATATAAGCTGCTTGGATAGGGCCTTATCTGTTGACTATGCTTGAGGCTGGATTGGGCTTGCATAGCGTTGGTAGTGGTTGTGGATCACGTGTGGTGTTGGTCGGACCCACGTGACGTTGTGTTGTTTTGTTGTGTTGCTACACAAATACATGTGGTTTGGTTGTGGTGTTGTAATACATGCATTTCATGCATATGTTGTTAACTGAGGCTGTGATGGGCCTCATGTCGTTGTGCAAGTAGGCATGTAAGTTGGATGGTTAACAGGAGTTGCAGCTCAGACAGGCCTCCAACGTAGTGCCTGATAAGACGTGGGGTCTTAAAGATAAGCCTTTGGGGATGAGTGGATGGGCAATTCCGCAGAGGGCTAAGGTAATGCAAGCCTTGTGTCGCGATGAGCCACCACCTACATACACTTATCCCAACACACCACTAAGCTTATCCATAGATTAGAGTTTCGGCAATCCCTGAATGGTGCTTGGATAGGCCATGGTAGGGGGTGAAACCTGGCTGATCACCCAAGATGTTGTGAATCTCTCGAGAGTTATGTCATCATGCATTGACATAGTTGTGGCAAATTGGTTGGGATGTGGAGTTCTAGACTAAGAACTTTTTGCCATGTGAATGAATGCTATATCTGTAAATATGTATAAGTATGAATGTCGAGGATTGTTGATGGTTTCAGAGTTCTTATGCTATGTTGTTGTTATAGTAAGCTTATCCTTGCCTTGTTTTGTTGTTGCTAGATATCTTGTTACTGTTGTTGTGCTAGTATGATTATGATGATCACGTCTTATGGCATAGGAGCAGATGACGATGCTTTAGTGGACCCGGTCTCTTAGAACTGAGGATGGAGTTGTGGTGATCAGAGATGTTAGGCTTGAGGAATTAAGCTTTTGTTTCTTTTGTTGTGTATTCAATTTTATTCTTTTGATGGGGTTGTATAGTGTGACCAGTCATAGGGAGTGCATTTTGTATCCCTCCCTCGGTGATGTATATTGTTTTGTTATGGCATGGTATTATTCCCCATATGTTTTGTTGTTGAAAGTTGTACAGATCTTAATATTTGAGTAGAAGAGATGGATGAGTATCTCAGTATGTGATATGTTTCATATATATGTATGTTATGATTTCATTTACTTGATAAGAAGATAAGAATATGATTAGTATGGGTTGTTCAGTAGCGATAGTTGCGTCGTTACAACAACAACTAAGAATATGTACATAGTTTTCCATTTTTCTATTTTCATTTAATTCAGTAGAGATTCAATTCAGTTTTCCAATGTATCTCCCTTTCTCTTTTTTTGTTGTACATTTTTGTTATTATAAACCTCTTATTCGGGTTATATTTATTCATCTTTGATAAAGTTATCATCGCTACATTGTACACTCAAACACTACTAGATCAAATCTAGAATCTACCAGAAAGCGAGTGTTAAAGTGTACAAAAAAAGGTGATAGTTTTGTTAAACATGAATGGATATAATTTGAGTGGGGGTTTATAATAACAAAAATGTGAAACAAAAAGGGAATGAGAACTACCTTAGAAGAAAGAATTGAGATTTTATTGGATCACACAAAAATAAAGACATGCTATTTTCAGTTTTGTCATTGTAATAGAAAATTTTCACTTGTATTTTGATATACAAGATGTATTATATATATAATAAGGAAATAAAGTTATTATGTATTTTTTTATATTTGTTACAAATTCTGTATTTGTAATTTTTATATTAGAATATTGTATATTAGGGAGATAATATAAATGCAGTGTTAAAAATAAACTTTTTACGTAGGTTGTAGCCACAATTGATGTAGAAAGGAAACTTTCTAGATTGGTTATAAATAGAACCAATCTAGAAAGTCACTTTCTACATCGATTTTGGAATCAATCTAGAAAGTGTTAAGTTTCTATATCGATTGATTCTACATCCACTTGTAAAACCAATATATGTCGATAGTTAATTCTTGCAAAGAAGGAATAGAAAGAGAAGCTTAGGCTATGACTTAGAATTCCTAGGTTTCTTGTTAGCTGAGTTGTGGCTTTTGGGGAATTTAGTTTTGGTTCTTATGCATGAAGGATCGTTTGGTAAGGTTGATGAAGGTTTGGTAGTTAAAAGACTAGAGAAAGAAAAGAATAAAGGAAATGGGAATAAATGAAGTATGAGAGAAGACACAAATGTTGAGAAATGGATGTGTCTCTTAGAAGTGTATGCATGAGAAATGGCTTTGTTTAGGAGCCATCAATTTGAGATAATCAATAACTCATATTGACGATTTGTGTGCTTGATCTATGTGTTCGTTATTTTATTAATTTTTATGAACTTCATTTTACAAGCAAAGACTTTTATTAATAAAACATCGTACAAGGAATACTTTAACCTAATTATAAGAATCTCATAGAGCCATATCAAAGGGTTAAACATATATTAGATACAAAATCGATACACCAATCAAAAAAGGAATTTTTATTAGTGATTCATTTTGGAACTACAAATAAAGGATTGTTTTTTAAATGTAACCCCTTTACTAGCAATTTTAATAAAAGTCACTAATAATAGATTTTGCTCTTTTATTAGTGGTTTTAGGTTAAACCTCTAATAAAAGGTTTTTATGCTCCATATATTAACTATTCATCACACATAATCATCAATATATGCACACTAATATAATTCACTTGTGTAGCAATGCCAATTTTTAATAGGAAAAATGTGTTTTTAGTCCCTATACATTAGGTCAAATGTGGTCAAGGTCCTTGTGCTTTCATTTTGATAAATTTGGTCCTCCATGAAATAAACTGGTCAACACACAAGAAGGGGAGTTGAATCATGTGCTTGTGTCTTTTGGAAAACTTTTTCAAAAATCCTTTTAGAAAGCACAAATATAAATTTTGAAATAAACTTTTGAAAAGCAAGTTTAAAAACATGTGGACGTTATAAAGAGATAAAGGGTAGGAAGCAAGAACACTAGAGATTTTTATATAGGTTCACTCTATAACTTAGAGCTACGTCTATTCTATTCCTTTTAAAACTGAAGGTATTCTACTAACTGTCCCAAGTTACAACAAGTATTCTTCATTGTCTTTCCAGGCTTACAACAATCAGTAATCTGCACTAACATTACTTAACATAGCCAAGTATTCTTTCTTATCAAGCCTCTTCAAGCTCACACAGATAAAGACTAATCTAAGGTACACACTGAAAGTAACTTGTAGAGTGAGGGTGTGAAATTTCAATAAAGGAAAATAACTTTAATTACAAAGTGTATGAAAGTTTTGGGACGTCCAACAGAGTTTCTTCATAACAGATTTGTAAGAACTTTGATATGATTCTTGATGGAGGTCTCCTTTATATAGACTTTAGAAAATGACCATTTAGGAAGGAGGAGACAAAGGTGCTGAGGTGTAGCTCCAAGAATGTGCTCGAACACTCCTTCTTTAGGAGATAAAGTTTATCATTTTTTGTGCTGGAGAGAGAAAAAGTTGTCAGGTCGTACACTGCTACATAATGGCTCAAAGTTGCTTTTCCTTGCATGAAATTCTTCCTTGTAATCCTTTTGTGAAAACGTGTCATTCCTGTCTATGTGGATAAGAAGAAACAAATGGAATATTCTTGTGACAACTAAGGATAGTAAAAAACAAATTTGTCACTACGAGGAATGTTCGTCTTAGGTCATTTCAAAACTTAGTTAGTTTCGAATATCATTTTAAGCACGAGCAAAGATATGGACGATAAACTTGTAAGAGACACATTGAAAAATTTCCTTTGGACACTTCGTGTTGGATGCTTATTTTAAAACATATTGGATGCTTGATAAAAACTCTTTGGATGCTTATTTTAAGCGTATGTGGATTGTTCATATTAAAAACAAGTTCCATTTTATACAAGTTTGTATTTGTTAAGTATAAAACTTGTAGTTTGTTTGGTATGAAATTTAAATAACCTTTGTTATCATCAAAACATTTTTAGAAATTGGACGCTTCACACGTCTTTAGTTCCAACACCCCAATTTTAATAAACTTGTGGATTTTGTCCCTTTTCTCTAACAGAGTTAGTGCCATTATTGACTGAGCAAAATGGATTTCACATTGTGGTGGTTTAAAATACAATTTTTGGCAGCTATAAACTGCCACAAAACATGTTTGAGCTTAGCATTTACTTACTATTTTTGACCACCACAACAATTTTTCTCTAATTTTTCGCTCACCCTTTCCCTCTTCTTCCTATCTTTTCCCTTAAAGATCGACATTGATTACTCAAGTGTTGAAGTCATTCTAACTAGAACCTTAACCAACCTTCTGAAAAACGATGTAATCTTCCAAATCATATTAATCATATTCATAAAACATTGCACATATCAATTAATGAATAATTTCCTTTACTCTAAACAAGATTAGAACCGTAATCTGATTCCAACTGTCGCAACTGGGATCACGACTGGATGGCGAAAAAGAAAAGAATCAGAAGAGTCGCTACTATGATTTATTAAGGATAAACCATAGAAAAACCTACAAGTGATGGTCTTGAACCGAGAGAAAGGTTCGGGAGTTATTTACGTGTAGGAAGGTGCTAGCACCCTACACGTCCATCAAAAGATGGTTACCTTTTTATCCTAATGTGTGAAAGTCTTATCTCTTGCTTAGCCATATTTTTTAACATTAAAAATATTATATATTTTTTTTGATTTTTGAGATCGACAGGAGTGGGCCCCTACTCCTACGTATCCTCTGGTGCAATGAGGAACTCAGACTCACGTAGTTCTCTTTGTAAAAAAAACTGTTTCGTTGGTTGATTTTTATGTTATTATTATGCATTTTTATTTTTATTTTTATTTTATTTTTAGTATGGTAAAAGTATACTCAATAACCAAATTGGAAGTGCATTCGAAGTGGTTATCAATATACCTTAAAATTCTAACAATAGTCAAATAGGAAGTGCATCCTAAGTGGCTACTACTAGAAACTTTATTAAGAAAATATTTAATGTTTATTTAATATTATTATTATGACTATTATTTATTTATTTATTCATTTAGAGAAAATGATAATCAAATAAGAAGTGCGTCTTAGGTGATTATCATTAGAACTTTAATAATGCCCAAATAAGAAGTGCATCCTAAGTGAGCATTATCAAGGTTTATGATTTATTTATTTCACTTATTTACTTATTAATTTATTTATTAAAGAAAACTAGTCATAACTTTTATTATAAAAGAAAGGATGCAAAACGTAAAGCAATATAAGAATTCTAATGATTACGTTAACTACCCTAAAATTATTACGATTATTAATTTTTGCCTAAGGTTTCAAAGCAAAAATAAAATAAAATCCTTATATTGGCCAAACGTGAGGGAAATATTTACTATAATGCGTTTTAACCAAAATCAAGAGAACGCATCCCTCCCCGTTTTAAGTAGTCAATTTACGACATGGGCCAAGCCCAATCGTTCAAGAACGTTGGACGGCAAAACCCCTTTTAGACCCCTTATTTTTTTATCTCAACCATAGAAGTGGCGCGAGACCTCCACTTCACAAAAATGAAACAGCCAACGCGATACTGCAGTCGTTATTGGTGTGCAAACCATCCCTTCGTCTCTGTAGTGCAACGTGCGACTACAACTCAATTGGAAGTATTATAGTGGTTCATGGATTTGGGGTGACGGATATGGCACGGATCGACAGCGGCTCTCATCACGACGGCGCGACATCGTCTTTCGATTGACGATGAGGTGACTTCAGGCCATTGGTTTACCGTGGGAGAAACATCATTTTCTGGCGACGGTACGGTAGTCCAATGATTTTGCAACGATGGTTCCTAATACCAAAATAGCGACGAGAGATGAGGAACGGTGTGCCGTTGACGCTTGTCCAAGAACACCGTCACGAAGAACAGGATGATTAAGGCTCTTGGATTCACTCTATCCTCACTAACTAAATTTCAATTGATTTCATTATTTTATTTTCTTTTCATAGAGGCGTGGATATTGGTGTGATTTGTATCGGTAAAGTTTAAAAGAACAATGTGTCAATGAGTAAGAGAGTATGGAATTGCTTGTAGATCTGTGATGTTTGTGTGCTTAACTTCGAATTCATGTGTGTACATTACCAAAAGAGTAAAAGAAATGTGTGATTATGGAATAATTTTGGCAAGAGGCATAAGGTAGGAGATACACAGGCATAGAGTATGTTTTGATCATCCAAACCAGAATAATGTTCGTCAGAGCATGCATACATAGTTACAAATACAGTAAATTGATAGCAATTAAAACAGATAACACATTTATTAAGCATTGCTAATAAACTAGCAAGATATGAAACGTTATCTATGCAGTCTCCTCCTTAGTTATTCTTCACATATTCTGCTTTAGCATCTACTTCTTACCAATGGCTACTTCCTCGGACCAAAGTTTTCAGATTCTATTTCTCTCCTTTTGAACTCAAGCACTATTCTCAAATTTCAGAGTGACGTGAGAATCCACGAGAGCGAAGATGTGAGAATGGTTGAGAGTCTTTTTTACAAAAATGAGGAAAAGCCCCTTTTAAGATTTTCTAAAGCCTATATATAGCATGCGGTTAAAACTTGTCTAGGAAGCTTTCCGTTTAGCTTGCTCCCCACGTCTTAGCTCTCTCGTTTTCACCACTGTCTCCCTTCATTTTATTTTTGTTTTCTTTTGTTAAGAATAGGCCCAATTTGGCTCAAAACTTTATTTTACTAGATAGACATTCAATCCTCAAAAACTTTATAACTATATTCATTTTTATTCATTTCTTATCCTTGATTTAAAAAGAATTTATTTACTTTTTTGTTATATATTTCTTTTTTTTATTTTCTTTTCCACTCAAAATTGAATATTTATTACTTTTTATTATTTTTATTTACTTTATTATCTTTTTTTACTTTGGGATTTTTTTTATCTTTTCCTTTTCTCCTATCTAAAAGGATTATGGGTCCTATGCACTTATAGCCCAATAAGCGTAAGACAAAGGACTTTATTTAACTAAATTTTTTTATTATTACTATTATTTATATTATTTATTTTTGTTGCATGGACTGCTCGGATAAAAGTGGGTATTCACACAAACATTTTAAACTCATCTCTAACCTTTGCAAGCTCAATTTTCAACTTCTCTACAAAGGACTTATATATTATCCAAATGAAAGTACTGGGATAGAGATCGAGTGGCAATGTTAGGACATCAAATTAATTAACACAACAAAATACTAAATGTAAGCTATAGACATTAATAAGTTCATTCAATCAAATGAAGGATGACATCAACAAATGAAAATTTTGATATATAAATAATGGAAAAAAGCAAAGCATACGTAATAATTGTCGTTGTTGTTGAGCTCTCGTTGCTCTTCCTCATCTCCATCCCAAAAATTGACTCTAACAACGCACTCGTTGTGTTGATTACCCTCAAATCGAAAGGCCTCAGCCTCAACAATCATAACAAAGTTGGGATCGCAACCTTAATGTTCTGCAAGCTCTCACGAATGGACTCCATATTGATTGAGGCTCTCGATTTGCCTGGATTTTGCTACATATTTCAATGGTAGATATCTTGGAGTGAGATTTGTTGTAATAGGTCATTGGGTGGGGGAACGAAGGTTTGGGTTGAACTCTGTTAGGTTCTTTCAAATCCCATTGATGGAAGCTTGTTGGGAGTTGGGGGAGCGCAAAATGAGAATTTCGAGGACCTTGTGTTTGAGGGGGGGGGGGGGGGGGGGGGGTTGTTTGAGATTGTCCTTAATATCTCTAAAAAAGGAAGAGAAGGTAGAGTTGGAGTTTAGGTGGAGAAGAAGTGGATAAGAGAAGCGTTGGCTTTGGTTTTGCTTCTAAGATGCAGATGGAGAAGAAGGGTTGTGGTAGAAGATTACACTATTTTCTAGAGGGTTGTTGGAGTGACTAAATGACTTTAACACTCGTGTAATCAATGTTGATCTTTAAAGGAGAAGATGGGAAAAAGAGGGAGAGGATGAGAGAAAAATTAGAGTTTTTTTTTTTTTCTCGGTGGTCAAAATTTAGTTTATAGTCGTTAGAAGCTGTATTTTAAATCGGCACAAAGTGAAATTTGTTTTCCTAGTCACTAACGACACTAACTCCATTAGAGAGTAGAGACTAAATCCACAAGTTTATTAATGTTGGACGACCAGATTCATCAAAAAATAAAAGTATAGGGACCTTGATTACGTTTGACCAAAAGTATAGAGACTAAAAACATATTTTTTTTCCTTTTTTAATATTAAGATTCAAGTTGAAGTTCTAACTTAAGCATTAAAGTATGTTTTACAAGTACTCTCTATTTTACAACAGAGCCTAGGATCAAGGAGACTAGAGCTCAAATAAGTGACAAAAGAAGGAGATCAACGAACCATATCCTTTTAGTTTAATCGTCATTGTTAAGATAATATCTTTTACAAACGATCTTGTACAAATACTACTTAATTTTTATTTTGAGTAAATATACTTTTCATTCCCAAAAGTGACGACCTAATATATGTTGATTTGGTCTTTAAATGTTTGTGTATATACAATTTAACCCCGAATATCTCACCTTGAAAACAAATTAATCCTTTTTTCAACATGGAGTTAACCGAATTTAGTAATTAAATTTGTCATATTAAGAAGATATTCAGAGATGTAATTGTCATGAAGTTAATAGATTTGTAGATCACTAAATAATCAGTGTAAAACTAATTTGCCATAGAATAGACAAATTTAAGAGTTAAATTGTATACATGCAAACTTTTCATAAATCAAATAAACACAATTGGTCATTTTTAAGACAAAATTGTATGTTTATTCATATTATTATTTATAATATTTGTATAGTTAATGTTACAAGAATACATTTACGCATTTTGTGAATCCGTGCATCACCCGGCTACGAAGCCCGCCTTAAAAGTGCGGAACAAAAAAAAATAATCATCCCATCCAATAGATGAAGGATATGACGAGAAAACACCAATTCAGACCAGAAGTCAAAAATAATAATTAAATACGAAACAAATATTTATTTTCCCAAAATTCAAAGCAATATAAATATTTTTTCTTAAATAAGTAAGATAAATTAATAACAATAATATTTTAATTCTTAACTGTAGCTAAACACGTGCTATGTTAAAAACACCCACGTGCATGTGTTAGCCTCTCAGCGAGAAAAGTCCAAATCCCATACGGCTGGCCCTTCGTTCATTTTTATCATAAATTTGCTTTGTTGTATGCTGGAACTATCCGCTAGGGAGAAACACACACACATTAAAAATCACTGAACAACTCAGAGGAAGATGGCAGGTTCAGAGGTTGTTAGGAACTTGAATCCAAATGATACCAGGGGAAAGACCATTACTTGCAAAGGTACGTAACACCAAAATTCTATATTATTCAGATCATATTCCACAATACTCGCGAAGAATGCATGCCAAATAGTCTCATCTTCATAGCTCAATATTAATTAATCATTATTATTATTATAATCAATTCATCGCCATGAAGCTGCCGTGGCATACGGTCCTGGAGAGCCCTTTGTGGTGGAACATGTTCTTGTTCATCCTCCTCAGAAAATGGAGGTTCGAATCAAGATCCTCTTCACTTCAATCTGCCACACCGATCTCAGCGCTTGGCAAGGCGAGGTATATATATAATATATAACAACATATATAATATGTCTAATTAAGAAAATTATTCACAAGGGAATTTGATAGTCAACCATAGTATTGTTTATTGATGCTTCTTATTTTTCTTCTTTTATGGGGAACCAAAGAATGAGGCTCAACGTGCGTATCCTCGGATTTTCGGCCATGAAGCTTCCGGGTAGGACACAAAAATATTGATCCAACTGTGACAAATTATAACATTGATTTAGGTCCTCTTTGGATAAGAAGATAAAAAAGAATTGAGAGAACTTTTAGAGAAGTTAGATAAGAAATTTTTTTTATAAAAATTAAGTGCATAAGTTGATTTTAACTTATGGAAAAAAATTCAATTTATTTTATATCATTATTTTCTTCATTTTTATAAGTTTATCCGAACGTGATCTTAATTGTATGATATATGATGGTCTATCAAATGAATTTGAATTGAAGGTGAGAACACTTGTGATTGTTTGTGGGTACGTGTTTTGAAATTTTTAGGACTGTGGAGAGTGTGGGTGAAGGTGTACGTGACGTGAAAGAAGGGGACTTGGTGGTGCCAATATTCAACGGGGAATGTGGAGATTGCAAATATTGCAAGTGCGAGAAGACCAACAAGTGCGAGAGGTTTGGGGTGGACGCTAGGAAGAAGGTGATGGTTAGTGATGGTGCCACAAGGTTTTCCACAGTGGATGGAAAACCCATCTTCCATTTCTTGAACACTTCCACTTTCACGGAGTACACGGTGGTGGATTCAGCATGCGTCGTCAAGATTCACGTTGATGGTGATGGCGACCTCAACCCCTACATCAAAAGGCTCACCTTACTCAGTTGTGGCGTATCTACGGGTAAGAGGCTTGGTCAACTTCAATAATTTGAGACAATATTATCAAGAGCATAAAATTTTTTATATATAAATATAATCTGATACATAACGACATCTACATGATAATTCACTTTATTAATTTTTTATATGTTAGTATTTTACTCATTTAGCTTTACAAACTATATATTGCGTTTATTTTTATTTTTTACTTTTATTTTGTCTTTTTAGAAGTATCTTAATTAAGAAAACTTTCTTGGCTAAAGTTTTCTTTTCGAAAATTAAATAAAATGTGTTTTACCTAAATTAACCTAACCTATTATCTAGTAATTATATATAATAATTTATGCGTAGTTTAGCTTAGGATTTGGTTTTTGGATCCATCCTATTACATTATAGGTTTTCATTTTCCGATTCAATTGAGAACCGACAAACCACTGTGTATCACGAGATTTGGATGCACTGTCTAAAGTGGGGTGGGGAATTTTCACTCCAACTTTGTTTTCGGTATGTGGAATTTGACTCACGATAGCAAATAAAATTTTACTTGAAGATAATTTATTTTTTATTTCACATTTTTTTTTCATATATATATATATATATATATATATATGTATGTATGTATGTATGTATGTTGTCTTTCTGCAATATATCTCCTGTAAATTATTCTAAATTTTAGAGTTTATTCGCTCGGTTGAAAACAAAATCTTTAAAGCTGAGAAATGAAAAATAATAACATATAAGAATAATGTTATTTACATCTAAAATTCTGAAACAACTTTATGTGATAATTAATAAAATATAATGATATAGAAATTTAAATTTTGTATTTCTAAACTATATTAGGTGTAATATTATTACTGAAAGCAAAAGAAAACGTAGTCCACCAAAGAAAAAGTAAACGTAACTTTTTCTCTTCCCTGGTCTCACCCGTGCCAAACCTTTTTGTGTGGTGCTTGTCTCTTTGTTATTATCACCGAAAGAAGGTACTAATACTTTTTCTTAAGTAAACCAATAAATGATAAATATATAATAACATATAATTGATAATATGTCTTATAATTTGAAATTTTATTATTTTTTAATTACTAAATGACTCTTAAAATTATTTTTGTTGTCTATTTTATTTACATTTACATATTTTTTAGATTTAATATTGAATTTAAAAAATTGAAATAAATATTGATCAATTGAATTTTTTCAATTATAAAATTTAAAACACTAATAAAATTAACCTCTAACTCATTTATCATGTGATTTTAATCTATACATAATTTATTATTATTATTTTAATATCAAAAAGTACCTAATTCCTTCTTAAAATAAAAGATACAGGAACAATCATCCCGAAAGAATTAGTAAAGTCAACTATATTAAATGTTTGCAGTCGTATCTCCGTTGTACACTTTCGTGTGTTGTATACCTTGCTTTGCCAGTAACGTGGAATTGGGTATTAATATTTGATAGTCTCAATTTTGTTTAGGGTCATAGACCCGTTAGGGTTTGGGAGATGTCACATCATTAATATTGATACAAAGAATCTTAGGGTCTGATGACAATGAAAATATATATATATATTTATCTCAACCTTTTACTAAAAATTTAAATGCAAATATTATGAGATTTTAGTTGTGTGTAATGAAAAAAGAATTAGTTTTCAGTTACCAGTTAAGAAATATTTTTAGTATTCAATTTTAATACTTATACGTTCCCTTGTTTTCTGCCGCTGGTCTCTCCGTCTGACTGCTTTGACCCCTAAATTTCGTCCAAGAGTGATGTATTGTACTTATTTTTCTTTCTTCACCCAATATTTGGACACAAATGAATTTAATACAAGGCTTGAAAATAAAGAAATTGACTACGTATCTAATTTAATTAGACAATTAATGACTTACTCAGACAGATAATACAAGCAAGGGAAGACACTTTTATGATTGGCTTCTTTGAAGTAAAAGACCAAATTAAGTTCGGGTCTCCTTAATTTTCTTGTATTTTCAACTGAAAAATTTAGCTATTATGTGCTTATGCTTAAATAAAATAAAATAAAATAGAGGAGACTCACGCTTTTAGCTTTCTTCTCTAATTGGATGCGAACAGAAATCATTTTGCTTGACTAGATATAAGCAGACACGCTGAATTACTGTCACAGAAATCTCAATTCCATTGAAAGTCTTGTTGGCAAGTTTCCTTTATATTTCCTTTACCCTTTCTTAATTTCTTCCCAAATAAAGAGGATGAACGCGGGCCACGTATACCCTTTTCATGGTTAAAAAAAAAAAACAGAAGAAGAAGAGGGTTTGCCATGTGATCATTACTTCGAAAAATCTTCTAACATCCACGACTTAATCGATGGAAAAAAACAACTATCTGTAAAGTTTTTTTTACAAAAGAAATAATGAAAATAATTTATTTTTAAAAGTAGTTCGATCTTTTGGTTTCAAAACAATTGCATGGTAATCACGTGTGAGGGCATTGTGCAAAAAGTAATCGTTAAAGAGAATTTAAAGTTTTACTGAATATCTCCCAAAAATAAATTGTGAAAAGCTAATAAGAATTAATTTTTTCTCACGCAGTTATGCGTAACATTTTTATATCACAATCCTAAATGTGTCAAATATTGATAATTAAGATCATTTGTTATTATAAAACATAATAAATTGAATCAAAACCACAATAACAACCACAAATTCAAATATTAACCGTAGAACTCAAACTTTTATATTTTCCAAAGTTGAAGAAAATACTTTACTACAGGATTATTAACTCTTTTTTTTTTTTTTCACACTTTTTACTAATAAAAAGATCGACAAGTAACTCTACATAAAGTAACAAGTATATGTCTAGCTCCGGTAACTTTGACGGCATGCAACACTGACTACTGTTTCTATTTTTGTGAGATTCAAGCTTTGCACAAACCATTATTTTTAATTTATGATGCTATGTCTTTGTCGTTTGAAATACTTTTTTTTTTTTAAATCATTACACTTTATTACATTTTGTACATTTATATGTGTAAACCACATTTGTTACAAAGTAATTCAACCTACAAAAGTGTTAACATAACTTCAACTTAAAAAAAAATAAAATTGTTGTTTCACACACTGGTTTTAATGTGAGATTAACTTTTCCTAATCACAAAATAAAGAAAGAAAGAAAAGTAAAAGTTTGAATGATAGATAGGCTTACTTGTTTTTTTTAAGCCTTTATTATTATATGGAAGTAAAGGACTCAGCAGTCAGCACAGCAGAGGTATATATTGATAATCTATACTATCAGGACTTCATGCATCCAAGAAATTTAAAAGATCTTTTTTGGTAACATTAACATTAGTATGCCCCACCACTTATTAATGATATTTAACTAATCTTTTGTTTTGCTGAGTATTATATCTCGATGCTTAATTCATGTTATGTGAACGATTGTGACAATAGTAAACGATGTGATCAACTGAGCATAAGTTGTTTAATTAGACCAAATTGATGATGTGTGTCATGTGTAGGTGTTGGAGCTGCATGGAACACCGCTAACGTGCATTCTGGTTCAACTGTAGCTGTCTTTGGTTTAGGAGCAGTGGGTCTCGCTGTAAGTGAAAGTTTCATTTTGCCCATTAATTTACTGCAATCATAATAATATAAGGTATGATTTCTTTTTCATGTTTGATAGGAATTATTTTTTAGAAAATAACTTATTAAAAGTGGTTTTAGGAAGATGTAAAAAAACAATTATTTTCTTGAAAAATTATCCAAATATATGTTAAATTTAATTTTCCGTGAGTGCAAAATTTTCTGTACTATTTAAGAATTTTTTCACACTTCATTAAAATATTTGAATTTAGTAAATAACTTGTGTTGTCAAATTTTCAATAATAATATAATAACTGTATATATTTTTGAATTATTTCAAATTAAAATTAAGAAAGGCTGAAAGAGAGAGAAATTGTTTTAATACTTGTACTTACAAAGGAAAAATAATCAATTAATGTTAATTTTTATACTTCAATTTTTAGACTTAATTTATAATTTTTATGATAAAATATGATTTTAATCCTTGTAAATATGATTAATTTTAATTTTAGTTTTTCAAATATATGATTATTATAAATTTTAAGTTTTTTAAAAATAGTCCTTATTAACACTTATTGATAATTAACATGATACACATCTAAACATGTCATGTTATAAATAGTTTTAGTTTTAATATATCAGTAAGCCCTTGAGTTTTTAAAAAAATTTAATTAGGTTCTTAAACTAAAAAAATTATAATTGGATCTTTAATCTTTTACAACTTATGTAATTAAGTCACTGGAGTTATTTTATGTCGACTTAAAACTGTCAGAAAAATAATAATTTGTGACAGTTTTATTAATTTTAGGGACCCAATTACAAAAATATCAGAAAATCATGAAACCAATTATGATTTTTTTTAGTTTAGAAACCTAATTAAAATTTTTTAAAAAGTTGAAGAACCTTTTGATGTATTAAACCATAATTTTGTAATGATCATTGATATAATATGTCTATATGCATGATACATCACCGTTAAATTATAATAGAAGTTATTTTAAAAAAAATTAGAATTTAAAAATCAAAATCAATAAATTTTTTAAAAGATTAAAATTAAATTTAGTTATATCTAGAGATTAATAACATATTTAACCATTTTTCTTATTTTTCTATTATATCACTAATCATATAACACTTTCTCGCTTTTTTTGTTTCCTTTTTCTATCCCAAAGCATTATGAATTTATTGAAAAAAATATATATATTGTAAAGGCCTGCGTCTTAAATTGGCACAGGTAGCAGAAGGGGCACGAGCTAGAGGTGCATCCAAAATAATAGGCGTGGACATCAACTCTGGCAAATTCATCAAAGGTAATTTTCTCTCCCATGTATCTTTGATTCCACTCTGCTCTTTTACTCTTCTTTATACTTGTTTAGAAAATCATAAAATAAAACCTATAAAGCTTTACGTGAACTTCGTCCTTTTAATATAACTATGTTACAATATAAAATGCTAATGTGACATACGATACATTTTATACGTACACTCAAAGCCCAAGCAATGGGCATCACCGACTTCATAAATCCAAGGGATGATGAGAAGCCAGTATATGAGGTTGGAATTCTCTGTTCCCTTTCTATTCATCTCATTTCGATAAAAGAAAATATCATCTTTATAAGCATTTTCACTAGCAGAATAGTAAACCTTTTTGCAGAGGATCAGGGAAATGACTGGTGGGGGTGTGCACTATAGTTTTGAATGTGCTGGAAATTTGAACGTTCTAAGGGATGCTTTCTTGTCAGCTCATGAGGTATATATGGTCGGTTTGTTTGTCATGAAAAAAAGTGATTTTTTAAAAAATTGATTTATTTTTAAGAAATTCTTGTATAAGTAGAAGTTGATTTGTGTTTGGTTAATAATTATAAAAAAAATAAACTTTTTAATCTTCTTCTCTCTTGCTGATTTTTTTTAGAGAAGTAACTCCAGGTTGCTTTTCAAATAAAATAATTCTTCTTTTTTTATTCTGATTGTTAAAAAAAAAGGTTTAGCCTAAACACTTAAAAATTTCAGTAGGTGATTTTTTTTAAAAAAGTGATTCTTTTAGAAAAAAAAAATTAAACAAACACACTTATATGTGTTCATCTAGCTGCTTTTTTTGGTTCAATGTTATAATATGTTGCTAAGATTTTAAATTGAAAATTCCCAAAAACTTTGTGTTGCAGCCACAGTTATGGTTGCAAACTAATTTTTAAAACCTTGATATATGTTGCAATATTCTTTACAAACATTGCTTCTCTTTTCACTACTAAGTAAATGATGGGTAATTTTGAACAAAACTTCCACAGGGAAAGGCCACACCTACCTCTTGTTTAAGCAAGCTATAAATTTTATATTCTTATGATGATGCAGGGTTGGGGATTGACTGTGATATTAGGGATTCATCCATCACCAAAAATGCTTCCCATCCACCCAATGGAACTGTTCGAGGGTCGCAGAATAGTAGGATCAGTTTTTGGAGGCTTCAAAGGGAAGACTCAATTGCCACATTTTGCCAAGGAATGCATGCATGGAGTAATGACACCATTATTCTCTCAAATTACATGTGTTCTTTAGGATCCATTTCTCCACTTATTTCAAAAAGGCTAAATTACATTTTTGGTTTCTCTATTTTTTTCAATTTACAATTTTCGTCTTTTATTTTTTTAGAGACATTTAGTCTCCTTATTTTTAAAAATCTACAATTTTGGTCTCCCAATTTTTTTTAGAGACATTTAATCCCCCCTATTTTTAAAAATTTACAATTTTGGTCTCGCTGTTAAATCTTTTGCATTGATCATTAGTAGTTTAACGTTGATTCTGACGTGTCAATGTTGATTCTAATGTTGACTCTAACTTTAACACGTCATTTAAGTACTCAACGTTAAGCCACTAACAATTAACGTGACAAATTTGACTGAGACAAAATTGCGGATTGAAAAAAATAAGAAGATCAAAATACAATTTAGCCTTTCAAAAAGGAATACCTGATCATATCACCTTATTTTAAAATTGAATAAAATTTAGAAACTAATATAAAAATAAAATTTTATTATTTCATTTTTAACTTTGAATTTAATTAAAATATATTAACAATGTAATTTTTTTAAAAATTAATAATTAATCAATTCAAGATTGTCATATTATTGAACATAATTGATTTTATAATAATTATTTTAAAAATTATATTTATTATCCTATTACACAAGTCACATATCAAAATTAAACTTTATAGTTTTTATTCAATAATTTTAAAACATAATACGATATTCACTTCATTTTTTTTTTTAAGAATACCGAAATGAACCTAGCTATTTAGTATTTACCTTTTTTATGTTGTCTATACCTGCAATGTGTGACAGTATCGATTGATAAATGCACACGTACATTGACCGCATCCAACAATTTTCTTTTCTTGAATTATTGTTCCAATGGTTGAAGTCAATGAATAGTCTAATTAATTAATGCTTATTTCTCGTGGCCTGACTTAGGTGGTAAAGTTAGATGATTTTATCACTCACGAGCTTCCTTTTGAGGAGATAAACAAGGCCTTTGATCTTTTGACTGCTGGAAAGTCACTGAGATGTCTTCTACACTTCTAAAAATGGTGCCCTTTTGAATGTGTGGGGTCATGAACATGGTCATCGGCGCTGTGTCCCCATTTTCCTGATAATCTTTCTGAATTCTTCAATACGATCGTGTATCCAAAATGGCAGTGTATTTTATTGAAGTGAAAAATTGGTAATACCATAAAGTATGTCTGAATAATATGCAATGGTCATGTGCTATAGTATCTGGCTGTACATGTACTAAAAAAATATAATAAGTGGAGGGCGTGTTCAAGTTTTTTCATCACATGGATTATTCGTCGTCTTTTTTGACGGGTTGTGATATGATTTTTTTAGATTATACGTAACAAAATTTTTGTGTTTTAGGTGTTTCTTTTGATTTTAATAGTGTTTTTAGACTTATATGTCAGATACTCTTTTTACTATTACTGTATTACTCATACCTTATTTTTTTTAAGACCTTGATACGATCTTATAAAACTTTCGTATGAGTTAAAATATTTCTCGCAATGAAGTTTTGCTTATAATTTTTTTTTATCACATAATAAAATTCGGTAATAGAGTAACCCCAAGAGGCCTCCATTTCTTTTCTTTATTTTCTTCTGAATAAAGTTATATAGAAATATGTATACACATATAACTTCATCATTTCATTATAAAAAAATGTCTCTTACTAACCCTTTGTGTTAAATTAATGTTTGTTAGCTTTTATTTAACGAAATTAAACTATATAAATGTTAATTATTAATGTATATATAGACAAAAACAAATAATCTTGTTGATATAAAAAATTTATATATATATATATGTGTGTGTGTGTGTGTGTGTGTGTGTGTGTAGTATATGTATATATATGTATATATATATATATATATGTATATATGTACATACATACATATATATATGTATATGTATGTATATATATGTATGTATATATATGGGGTCTGCTAATGTACATATACTTATTTTTTAATTGGAGTACGTTAACAAGTTATAATTATAATGTATCTTAAAATACATCTACGGTATAGCTTGCTAACGTACTACAAGTAAAAAATAAGTATGTGTACGTTAGCAATTGCTTGTGGAGTTTGCTAATGTATCTTAATATATAATGCTTAATACCAACTTATTGTCCCAAACAAATATCTCTAATATATACTTCAGTACAACGTATTACTTAATTGTAAGAAATGAGAAGTACTTGAATTTTTGTAGTTTGTACAATAATATTTGAGTGTAAAGTACTTACCTTTCCAGTCTTTTTGGTGGAGATGGATGAGAAATGATAGGGAAAGAAGAAATGGATAGAAAATATAAAAGTGGGGTTATTTGGTGAAACGAAAACAAGAAAGCACAGAAATAAAAGAGTGTAGGTCTCACTTTTTATTTCTTTGCTAAAATGAGTGAAAATGAATAGTGATTGGCTATGATTTTAGCATTTTGTGACAGTTAAAAACCATCACAAATTGACGTTTTGTAGCAATTTTTAACATTTTGTGACAGTTATAATCAATAATCAGGTCCAATAGTCTATTATCAAAAACCACAATGAAAACCTCTATTTTGTAAGGTACAATAGTCGAATATTAGGTATAATAGATAATTAAAATTTAATTTTTTATTTATTTTCTATTTCTCTCTTTCTTATTTCTCATCCATTTCTCTTAAATCAAACACCTATTTCCACTCTATTTTTCATTATTTCTTTCTTCTTTATTTCCATCCACTTCTATTTCTCACTTATTTCTTTCCATCCTACCAAACACACCATTAATGATCTTTGTGTTGAAAACTAAAGACAATTTAAAGATATGTCAAGAGAAATATCTTGTGTGATCTTCTAAACCTTCTCTTTTTCACTTCATAATTGTTTAACTTGAGATTGTATTATGATGCTTGAACAAGTGTTTTCAAACTGTATTTTATTAAAACCCTTAATTAAAAAGACACCATATTTGAAATTTTAAACAATTTCTATATAAAGACAGTTTAACTATCTATTTTTCTTTAATCTCTGAAGTGCTTCTTTTTGCGAAAAAAACTTTCTATTTTGCTAAAAAAAATTAAAAAACACAATTCAACCTCTTTTTTTTGCATTTTCTTGTATGTTCTTCAATAATTTAAAGATTAAATTTGTTGAATTTATATTCTAAAAAATTATTAAATAGTACAAGTATTTAATATCTTTGTAATAAAATAAATAAATCTCCTTTTACACATGCATGCCTATACACGCACACAAGAAATGTATCATGTGAAAATGCGAGAAGTAAAAAGAATTAACATTAGTAATATATGTATAATTATAGGATTACAATTAACTCTTATTATGTTTTTGGGTAATGTTACTCATACATCAATTTTGTGCATACAAATTTTACAATATAATGAAGGGAACAATGTGGTTTCATTGAGAGGAATGGAGTGGTCTACTAAGAGGAATGGGGTAAGTGTTAGGGGTATTTTTAAAATAAAAAATAATTCACTTAAATAAATCAATACTAAGTGACGACTTGTTACTGATTTTTCAATGGGCCTTTAAAACATAGCTTAGTCCAATGCAAATTTGGAAGGGTTCTGATGGGAACTGTTATCCTCACTTCTTTTTTTGTCAAGTATACACCCAATCTTTTTTTGTGATGTAAATTTACTTTAACCCTTTGCTCACACCCCATTTTTTGTTACATAAATCTCACTCTCCTACACCTCCTCTTCCGTTCCTTATAACATCTCCAATTTTGAATAATAAAAATATGAATATAATTAATAATTTATAAGCTTATAGGTCTCAATAATAGTTACATGTGTGTTAGGATTTATAGGAATAAGATAATAGGACCGTAGATGAGACTTTGAGGCCCAAAATGCGCTGGAGGCCCACCAGACCACACATACATACAAGCTACAAGATAGGGAAGGAAGAAAGAGAAAAGAAAGAAAGAAAAAGAGGAGTAGGAGAAGAGGAAAGGAGAAGGAAGAAAGGAAGAGAAGAGAGAAGCATAGATCTAGAGATCCCCAAGCCCCAGAGCTCACCTTTGTGCATTTCTGGAGGTGAGTGCTTTCTCCTTATCCTTCCCTACCCCTTTGATTGTTGATTGTATCCCATGTTCTTCCATTTTTCCTTGTTGAACTTTGTTTTGGGTTTTTATGGATTTTTTATGATTATGCATGATTGAAGAGTTTTGGGGGTAGATTAATTGGTTAGCAATAGAATAGAAGTGTTTTAGGACTGTTTATGGTGCATTGGAAAGCTTGGGTGGCCATTAATGGTGCCGAAATAGCGAAATCACGAAGAAATCGTGACGCTGAAAAATCACACTTTGGCTTAATGAATTCAGTTTAGCTTAGCGAATCTTGAAAAATCCATGTACATTTGCTAAGTGAAAATACTTAGCTTAGTGAACTTTGGGCATAAAACAAGTCAAGAAGCCCAATATAAATTCCCTAGGAGAGAGAGAGCTTCGCTAAGCAAATATTGGACAGAAAGGAGGTCTAAGAGCCTCATGCAGACTCGCTAAGTGAAGGTTAATCTAGCTAAGCAAAAAAAGGTCAAAGAACATGTCTTGGACCCTTACAAGGAGTCACTAAGCGACTTTTAGGTACATTAAGTGACAAGGTCTCACTTGCTAAGCGAGGCTATGCCTTCATTAAGCAAGAGACCCTTGGAACTACATATTCATTCATACCATTTTATGATGTTCCATTGATAATTTTGCATTACAAAATACTGCCTAAGGATATGTTGTATTTATGTGTGATTCTTGAGGAGTCACCATTGGGGAAAAGAGGTTAGTAACCCTTTGGATGCTAATGGAAGAATAAATGTTTATGTAAAGAAAGAAGTGCATGTTAAGACTGAGGTGCCCTCTTTGGGTGAATGGGCGGCGTTTCGTCACTTCCCATTTTCCCCAAGGCTAGTGGCTAAACCCCTCAGATCGGAGGGGTATATAAGTACGAGGTCATGGCATAAGGACAAAGAAGAAGCTCCTTAAGAGATTGAGCTCAATAATTTGCCATAGGATGGAAAAGAAGATTAACGTTAAGCATGTGAGAACTAAATGTTAAGTTATGTTTATGGTCATGAAAATGTTTAAGTAAAGATTTATATAAATGATGTGAATGTCTATGTATTGTATGTATGAATACTCATGGCACAATAGGATAGATGATGAGTTGTAGGCCTAGTTACTAGGAGAAAGGAGAAAGGTTAACTTGTGCATTAGATGAGAAAATGTGTATGGTGTATGCTACACTAAGTAGCAAGTGAGAAGATGTACCCCATGTATTGGGATAAGAGGGTGAGACCCCTAGAGAGGGGTCAAGGTCTATGACTAAGAATTTGATGCTTTGGTGCATTGGTGACCATAGGTTTAACCAAGGTGGTCAATTTTAAGAGCCTAAGTAAAGGTTAAGTTAGTATTCAATGAGATAGTGATGATAACATGATTAAGTAATATTTGTCATAATGAGTATCAAGTGAGAGCATGAGATTTAAGTTAGACAACATAAAATTGTCATAAGTAGGAAGAGTCCCTAGAAATCTCGTGAGAAATGAAACCACGTGAGTATAAGAAAAAGATCTCTAGCATAGAGAGTCAGCTAAGAGTCTTTAAAGCACTTACTCAAACATTATGTCTCATTTCTTTAAGTTGTTATGTTTCTTAGGTTGAGCTGGTGGACATCCTTGTCGAGGATCTTGGAGTTGCTTGATTAAAAAAATGTCGAGATATGTACCTCTCAATGCATGGGAATGCAGTTTATGTTTTATATATCTTTCTTTTATATGTTGTACTACACTTTGTGCTATGAATTGTATTAAAATTTGTATTATAAAGAGTAGTGACCTGTTTATATAATCAAAGTTTAAGTTTTAGTTTCAGCATAGTTTTATCTGATATTCTTATATTTTGCACATCCAAGTTTTAGTAATATAAGTAGGCAAAAGGTAATAATACTCTTTAAGGTGTTTCATTCCTCACTCTCCTCCACACTCTTCATCCTCCCTTTAGTTTCCCTTATCATTCCCCGTACTCTCCCTACCTGATGTCACTATGCCTCATGTCGTCGCACACTGACTTCGCCATACCTTGCACCTCGCACCACACAAAGTCTTGTGGTAAGTTATGTTCTTTTTCGCATTTTTTTTCATTGTCTTCGATCTGATAGAAACATGTTCTTGTTGTGTAATACACACAACAAAAACATGTTTCCATTTTGTTACTTAGGTGAATACAAAAAGGAAATATGTTTCTATTTTATAACTTTTTTAAGTTCAAAACAGAAACATGTTTCTATTTTGTAGTCAATATAAAATGTTATGTTGTGAAATTCCTAACTAAGATGTGAATGTTTGTAGGATTTGCATTATGGACCTAAGTTAGTGTACATATTTTTTTTGATGAAGTGAACATGCTAATTGCTTGGGGAATATGATAGAAGAAAACAAGATTGCTTTAGGGAATTCAATAGAAGCAAGTGAGAAGTATATGATAGAGAGGTTGGATGTAAATTCCCAGTGTATGTTTCTGGTTGTCAGTGAATTTTTCACTACTACAAAGGTAAATTGAATAATTAAATGTTAAATGTTGAAAATTTTGTTATGATTATGTCAATATTGTTAAATTGAGAAATGATTATTGAATTTAGGTTTTTGAGGAACATGATGATTTGTTGAAGTGGGTTTGAAAAATTAGGAAAAAAGTTTGGATTTGTTATTGTCACAGTGAGGTCGCAGAATGGACCAAATAGGACATTTGTCACATTGACTTGTTAAAGGAGTGGAAAGTATAAATAAGGGATATTACATCCACAGGTCCCTAAACATTTTGAGTTTTTTAAATAGGTCCTAAAACTATAAAAAATATAATTGAGTCCTTAATCTTTCCAATTTTTGTAATCAAGTCCCTGTGGTTTACAAACCATTAACTTTGATAGCATATTTTTTATTCTCCCTGATCCCAGGGACCTAATTACAAAAAATGGAAAAGATTGAGGACTCAATTACAAATTTTATAGTTTAGAGACCTATTTAAAAAAAAACTCAAAAAGTTTAGGGACCTACAAATGTATTATCCTTAAATAAAACTTTATAATGAGAGACATGTCCTATAATTTGCACACCCTATAAATTTGCTTCCAAGGTTCCTATTTGTCCTATAATTTAAAAGAACCACCTATTCACCTTATACAATAATGCATATATATAGCAAAGTATATAGGAAATATTATCTGGCATTCAAGGATTAAGCCATGTTTTTAGTAAAGTTATCAAAATGGGTCGCTCAACTCGGATTGACTTGACAGGCCAAAGTTTGAGAAGTAGGCCAGGCTGGGATAATTTTCGTATAGGCCACAGATTTTTGCCTATTTGGCCTGGTAGGTTAGGCCAAATTAACCCATTTTTTTTTTTCATAAATTTATATTTTTAATAAGAAAAAAAAATAAAAATACCAAGTCAAATAGGCTCGGTAACTTTCTGGCCAACATTTTTATAACCTGATTCGACTGTTTGGCCTATCGAGCCAGGCCAAATTTCCCTATTCTTTTTAGGCCTCAAAATAAAGAGCCCAGCCTAGCCTAACGTGGCCCACTAAGCTGTCGGGCCAGACTAACTTTGACAACTCTCGTTTTTAGAAAGGGTTATAACTTTTTCTTTTTTATTTTTCTATATATAATTATTTTAGAAAATATTATTCCTTACATTTCAAAATAAAAAAGTTTTAATACATAAAATTTTTATATTAAATAAATTTTGAGTGTTTTTACTAGGTCCTAATCTTTTCAATTCTAGTATTAGGTCCCTAAGCGTAATTTAACGATTTGTAAACGGACCATTAATCCAAGGACCTGATTACAAAAATTGGAAAAGAGTAGGGACTCAATTATAATTTTTTATAGTTTAGAGACCTATTAAAAAAAACACAAAAAGTTTAAGGACTTGCGAATATATTATCCCTATAAATAATATAAAGAGGTGTTAACTCACAAATATATTAAAACTAAAAACTGTGATTGTCCCTTTAGACTTAAAGGGAGATTTGTGAAAAACATCAAATGGAGACTTTTTGTACTTTGTAGATTTCATAACCACAATGTAGTTAAAACATTGTTGGATCATGTATTACATTACATAATGAAAACGTGTTGTTATTGTGTTATAGGGGTTTGACTTCCTATACGCAACGAAACACGTTTCTGTTGTGTATAAACAACAGTTGTGTATACAGAAATCACACCCTTGTCACACAATGGAAACACATTGTGTATTGCGCACAATGAAAACATCTTTTTGTCAAGAGTATTTTTGTCAAAAAAAATTAAAATAAAGTAAGAGTGTAAAATTAGTAGTAAAGAGCTCATGGTTCTGTTTGGTTCGACTAGAAACACTTTCATGGGCACCTAACCCAATAAAAAAAAAAAAAAAAAAACAAGTCTTAGGCATAAGTAAAAGTTGAATGAAAACAGACTAAGATTATGGTGGACCAGCTTTATATGTGGTCTATGGTGCATCATTTTTATTCATTGTTGAATTTATCTAATTGTCACAGTTATACCGTATATCCTCCACACCATATCCCTCCCCCAACTCCATCTATAGCTCCTTCCTCTTCTATGTCTCCTTTATACTAGCATCACTGCCCTCATGAAAATGTCCTTTTTCGACAGCCACTGACATTGTTCCTTGATCCTAAGCAACATCAACAAAATTCCACGGGAGCATTTTGGCATCGATGCCCCACAATGAAATTCATTTGAAACAAGGCACATTCGATGGCAATTCAACAAACCCCATTAGGGTTCGTTTCCCATTTTCCACAAGGCCTTCGCCTCCCACAAGCCGGAGACATTCCACCACCACCTCCTCCACTTTGTGCGCTCCAAAGAGTATGAGATTGAAGAAATGTGCAAGGCTCACTACTAGGAATTCATCCTTGCCGTCGATGACCTCTGGTCCCTCCTCTTCTATGTTGATTCGCTCAAGTTCTCCCTCTTTGACTCCAACTCGAAGCTACAGTCCGCCACACGCCCATTCCTCTCCTTACTCGATGCCTTTGTCAAAACGTGAAATGTCTCAAAGAATGTGAACCTTACCATCGACTCAGTCTACATGTGCATCAAGTTGATGGAAATCTGCTCATGTGTGAACCGCCACCTCGCGAATGATAACTACATGACGTTGAAGTGTGTGGACGCGATCGAGAGGAAGTACTTGACAAAACGACATCGTCTACACTGAAGCAGCGCTGGAGAAGAAGATTTCAAAGATTCGGTCTTACACTGAGAGGAAGGTGAACAAGGAGTTTGACTATTGGTTGGCAGAGATCCGAGTTGTGAGTTGCAATTTAGAGCAATTAGAAATAAGTCAAGCCTCTTCAACGAGAGAGAGAGAAGAGGATCTAACAGTTAAGCACCGCTAAGTGGAGGAACATAGTAGACTCAACATGAGAGACTACATTTATACATTGGAGGAAAAGGATGACGATGGAATCATCGCTGGCAGGATCAGAGAAGACGGCGGTAGAGGGAGTTGGGGGAGGAATTCAATGTGGAGAATGTATAGTATAGCTGTGAGGATTAGATAAATCTAAAGATGAACAAAAGTTGTACACCATAGACCATATAAAACTAGTCCACTGTAACCTTACTCTAAAAAACGATGTAAACCTAGTCTAGAAGCAGCATTTAATTGTTTAACTTTCCCCTTACTTTAAACAGTTTAGTACTTGTTAGAATTTTATAACCTCATTGACCATGGTAGTCCTACGTCATTCAGAACCTTTAAAAACAGCAAAAGCACCCAACTTCAACTTGACAAAGTTGTTCTTTTGATTATGTAACTATTGTTTGTACCACTGGACGACAACATAACAATTCCCCAACCAAAATTGTTGAGCCTCAAATTCAAGTGTGAATTTGAAATCTTACATTGATAAAGAATAGGTTATAGAGAACAAAGCCATATTATCAATGTCTTAAGGTTTTGGATGAAAATATATCATGTTCACTCTTGTGATCTAATGGTTTGCCTTTGGCTATTGAATATTTAGAGGTAGTGATTACTGTTAGCTTTCGGTCTTAGTGCATGCTTCTGTTGTAAGGCTATATTGTGGACAACAAACCCATATATCCCAGTAGTAAGTCCCCTTTTTGGGTTTCCTTGAACCCAAGAGTAATTAGTGATCCATTGTATCGCTTGAAATAGCCATAATGAGGTTTTACTTGGGTTTCTGGCTTCTGCAACGCCATTGCTTAAACATTTTTACTTTGTGGCATATGGAAATGTATCCAAAATCATTTGGTAAGATCCCTACCATTTACTGCTACAGCCTACCACATTTCCTATAAGCTAAGAAGTGTATTTCTAATGGACAAATTTATGAGAAGTATTTATAAATTACAATTGTTATGCTTAGAGTTGTTCAAGTACAGAAGTGCGGATATAATATCAATTAGAAACATTAAAAGACAATGAAAAATAATTATGATAGCTAAAAAGACCATTGATTACTAAATAATAACAAAAAATATAAAAGCAAAACAGACTTGATTTGACTTTTAGGCCAACAACTTTGTACGGGAAATGTTGGTTCCACCGTTTATATTTTTTTCCTCTTTATCTTTCTTTACCATATCACTCAACTTATCTCTCTCACCTTTCTATTTTCTTCTTATCTTTGTTAGATTGTAAGAATTGTTGTAGAAAACTTATGTAGTAGTAGATTAATCCTACTTTGATAGTACCATTGCATTGTATTCAAAGGTAAAAGGTTATATGTGCGTGTGGTCGGTGTGATTAGTATAACCATTTTTTTATTGAGCAAATTCTAGCACGACCGTGCATCTTCAGCAAAAACAAAAACTTAAATTAATTTCAACAAGGCATTGTGCTTGCTAGAATTGTTCTATTCGTACGAGGATTGTCACAAACACATTCTTTTCAACATATTATTGTTGGGTGAATTTGATGCAAGTTACACAACATAGAAGAATGACCTGAGTTATTTAGTGAGACTCGCATAAAATTCATCCTATACTAGAGTGTGTTGAAAAAGTATGTCAATAAGTACTTTCTTTGACATTTCTCTTATATTGTCAATCATTTTGGTAAAATCCCTACAAAAAATTACAGCTAAAATACATTTAGCAAAAGAATATGGCATTACAGTAACAAGCACACTGTGTCCTGCAACATTTACAGCCCCGAGATACAAAATATTGGTTACTAATATATACTCATAACTACTGACAATTTGGCTAGCTAAAAGGAAATTCTCGCAAATACTAGATAGAATTGCTGAAGCATTAGCTCCACAAAATTTCGGCGGGAAAAGAATGGCTAAAACAATATGTGAGTCCTAAGTTCACTATCATTGACTATTGGTGTTTCTTTTGTTTGTTGCAGTTTTCTTCAGTAATTGTTTGAAACTCTTTCTCACTAGCTGCAATTAGGCGTTTGACAATGTCATATGTAGTAAGCCTAATGCTGTAAAGATAAACAAGGACTGGATAAGGTAACTAATCAGAATGATACAATCTACTTCAAATTAAAATACATGACCATGCTCAGCTTTATTTATCGTGGCTCTATATGCTTAATGGCATGGTGGCAGTAGCAATCTCTAACAAACTTTTAGATAGAATTTAAGCTCTAGCAAACAGTACTGAATGTCACAAGAATGGAATTAAGAATCAACAAAAGTGGGATTTCATGAGGCACAATGCAAAGATTGAAAACTTTATAACTAGAAATAGAAGATCACAAGTACCTTACTGCTTGGTAGGTTTTTCAAAGCATTGGGCACAAATCCTCAGGTATAAGCCAACAACCCCATCCCATGCCACAATACCTACATCAATGAAATAATTAATTTGGAAATAGTACAAAACTACTTGAGCATTAAAGCTTAAAAATTGCCTATCATTTAAACAAATTCCCATAAATCAAAACCACCTTGGAGTATAAATTTTAAGTTTTCTTTTTTTATTTTTTCCCACACTGTCGACCAGTCATCCATCAGACCATCACAGAAAAGACTACCAACTTGATTGAAACAAATGTGTTTGCATTCATTTGGTGAGTGCTGTAACATCCCAGTAACTAACGAGGGTGAGGGGTGATTGTCGGTGCAAAAGAGATGAGGCACAGACAAGGAGCGGACTCCTGGCAGGCTTCCAGCTAGGAGGGATACATGAATGAATCGAATACACACCAAAATGAGAGAGATCCAGAGGCTGTGCAAGTATGGGACTGTACAGTTGAGGATAACTTAAAGGAATTAATAAGTGCTACCTATACCAACAAGATGCATCTACTTTTCGGTAGCCTATCACTTAAGAACTCCACAGTTAAGTGTGCTTAACTTGGAGTAATTTTGGGATGGGTGACCTCCTGAGAAGTTTTTCAGGAAGCGTGTGAGTAAGGACAAAGTACGCTGAAAAGTCTTGTGTTAGTTTGTGGGGACAGTCACTGATTTTGAAAACGGCCAGGCGTTACAAGTGCTAGTGTACATGCCATTGTTATAATTACAACTTACAACTACTTCATTAATAAACATTCCTTTTCCTTATGTTGGTAGGATGAATTTGCCTAACTAAAGAGTGCCATGTAACCCACAGACATGAGTAGTGATAACATCTAAGAAGACTTATGGGTCATGGCACACACAACAATGGTGATTATTTTGAAGCTGATAAGAAACACTCATATAATGTGGATATTACTGATTATTCTATATATCAGCTTAAAGAATATAACAATTCCTGTAGCAATAATGAGAATTATTTATATATTTGTTAATAATGTTTGCACAAATACAAGTATGTTGGTGACTGAAACAAGCTGATGCTACACGGTACATCTGAGAATACTAACCTGAAATGGCATCTAATACTGTCTTGTAAGGTGTACCCTTCAATTGCATCTGTCTTCGCACTGTGTCCAAAGGATAGCATGTAAGCATGGCAAAAGACGCTGAAATCACAGCAGTGAGTAGAGATGTTTCAGTTCTCTTTTGATATTTCTCTGGCAACGACTTCTTTAATCTATTGTCCATAGAAGGTCAGAATATTTCAATTTCAATTCTTTCCAATATCCAATGTTCTTAAAGGATAAAAGATTACTAATGAACTCACAAATTAAAAACACAAAAGTTCACTGCAATATATGGAGCTATTCCAATCAGAGAAGGCCCAAGGCCATAGTAGAAAGATGCAAGTCCTTCATCTCTTAGCATACTCAAGGCGACCTGGAAAAGCCACAAGATGGTTCACTAACAAAGGAAGATCATGTGAAAATACTTAAGCAGGCTAATTTATATACCTTTGACATTGTTTGATAACCAGGCTCAACAGCTAATCGTAATCTCAGGACATCTAATGGGTAAGTTATCTACATAGACATACAAAGTTAGATACATACATTGAAATTAAGATGTGAGAGAAATATGAAAAGATTAATATACAAACAAGAACTTGCTCATAAGTGTTAAACACAAGGTTTAATCCCCTACAATGAAACAGAACAACATCATGAAAGTAACAACAAATCAACTAGGTTAGACATCATAATGAATAACTTACGATAGTTGATGTCATGCCAGCAAAAGCACCTGCTACAAGTCTTCCCACCACAGAGAGCTCACCATCCTTTCCCTTGAATATTTTCTATAAATCCAAAAGTATAACTTAGACACGAACATGCAAAATTGAGTATAAGAAATTCGTAAAGATAATTAACAATTAACCTTGTAAATTTCATAAGCAAAAAGCTGGACAGCACTGTAAGGTATAATCCGAATGACCTGGAACATTAAACGTAGAAACACAAAAAACAAATGAAAAGACTAGTCAACATAATAAGGAGATAACATACAGAAATACCAATAAATTCGTTCCTAATTATAAAGACCTGGGGGAGGTTGCCCTTCCAATAACCTTTAATGCCTTTTTCCTTCCCTATTACAGTTATGGCCTGTATATCATGTCAACGTTAGGTCCAACAAAAATTTCATAGTTAATGTTCTGATCATTCACCAGAGAGCCCAATGCATCTAATATGGGCAAAAACATGATGGCAAAAACATGATCATCAAGCAAAGAAATTTTGGAGGCCGCAAAACTATGCATTTAGTACGTGATATATAAATCCTTAATCAATGAAGGTAATTAGTCAGGGATTCAACAAAACTATACATTCTCTGTCAGCTTGTAACACAAACCACGCCTTTTATCTAGCTTGGAACCAACCTATGCAAAATTTTGCAACAAAATACAACATAGGAAGGTAATTAGTGACATACGAAAGCCTTCTATCAATTAGTTGGAAGTTTTCATACACACACAATTCGACATTTTCCTTTCTAATAAATAGCTACAGTTGAAATTATCAGGTTTCATAGAGAAGACACTCTGAAATCTGATTAATGATTTGTCACAAATGCTCATATTTAATTGAGGTCAAGCATAGTTGGAGCATAACTAGTACAAGCCTATTTCACTAAGACTTAAATCTAACATGATTTGTAAAACAATAAGAATCCTAATATATTCCACCAACTATAATTATTATGCTACACTTTTAAGAGGAAACAGCCTAAACAAACCCCACAAATTATCAATCATTAACAAAAAAAAAAGAAAAAAGATTTCATTAAGCATTTACAAACACAACAATCACAAAATCACACTGTCCCACTTGTCAATAATGGACTTCCACAAGTTGATAACACATACAATATTTTATAGACAGTAGCCACAGAATAAGCCAGCACTCCACATTTTTTTTGTTCTCAAAATTTCCTATACAAATCTTAAAAGATAGGAAACAAACTAAACAAAATTCCTGTTTTCAAATTTGTATGAGAACAACTTTTCATTGTCTTGCAGTTTATACTTTTCCGTGTATAAATTTCAGAAAACAAGAAACAAAGTGAAAACAGAAAAGAAAATAATAACTAAATGGCCACTAAAATAATCAATAAAAAATAAAAAAATATTTTCCCAAACCAGACACGGCTCCATTCTCCATACCGAAACACGCTAACAAGAGAAGCACTGATATAAAATAAAAAACAAGATTCATGCTGAACCTAAACCTAATTCTAAATTACATCACAAATACGTGCGCATTATAAAATTCAACCGTAGTGACATAAATTAATATTAAAAAACAAAACCAAACACCGCAAAAGAAGTTGCGATTACTCAGTAATACCTCAATCAAACCAATCGTCTTCTTGGCACTTTCTTGTCCAACTCGCACGCCGTAAGTCTGCAAATACGTAATGTCGTTTTTTACGGAACTTATAGACACATAATAATAATAATAATAATAATAATAATAATAATAATAATAACATCCGCACAAACGGCGAAAGCAAAAACGAAATGAGAGCGTACCTGCATGAGGAGCTTGATGCGGTCGAGAGGCGCGGTGAAAAATTTCGTGGCTGCGCCGGCGATGGCTCCGGCAAGGAACAGGGCGGCGTCTTTCGGCACCAAAGCTACTGCGGCAAGCGGGTGCTGCAGAAGCTGCGTCGGCGTCGGCGCGAACTCTTTGTCGAATTTCCTCTCTGCCATCGACACGCTCGCGAATTTACAGCGGGTGCCACCGACGGGTGCGAAGCCGAGGACGGCGTCGTTTCGGAGCAGGTTGTGGGGGCGGGAAAGAACGACGTCGTCGAGGGAGGATTTGAGGATGGGGATGTTGACCCACGTCACCGTGGCTCTCTCCTCTGATTCTGTCATGTTGGAAGTGTCGGAATGAGAAGAAAGGAGGATAAGTTAGTTGGTGCAGAGAGATACAGAGAGAGGTTGGAGCCAATTTAAAGCAGGTACGAATGAAAGAAAGAAGAAAGAGAAGGAGGAATGATTTTTCTATTGGTTTCCATTTTCATTCTTTTAATTTATTTTTTTTTCCTTTTTAGACTTTATTTTTTTAAAATAAATTAATACCTCCTTAAATTATTTAAAAAAATTTGATTAATTTTTTAAGCTCAAAAATTTGTAATTGGATTCTTGATTTAGTAAAATTTTTGTAATTAGGTCCCTTATATTAATTTATGGTAGTTTAACTATAGATTGAAGCTTGAACATGATAAAGCTGATGGATCTAATCAAATTTAATAGACATAAATGTATTTAATAAAGAATTTAATTGCTCCCATTGATACTATTTATTATTTTATTATAAAATTTTGATAATTTTATGTTAACAATATATATTTCAAAACTAAAAGGCAATAAAAAAGTTAGATATATAAATACTATAATAATAATATTTTTCCTTAAAAAATAATAATAACATTAAATATTATAATATTATAAAAAGCTAGATATAATTTAAAACTAATGATTTTATAAATACGTAGTTAAATTTAAAATGATTAATAATATTTTATTTTAATTAATAATTAAGGATATAAATTAAAAAATAAATTATTATGTATGTACATAAGTCTATTTTATTTTTTAATTTAGTTACTTTAAAATATATTTTTGAAACAATAATAATTAAAAATAAAGATTTTACGGATAAAAGTTAAATCTATAAATACTATAATAATAATATTAAATATTATATTATTAAAAAAGGTTATATATTTTTCAAACCTAATGATTTTATAAATATGTAGTTAAATTTAAAAGAAAACCAAAAGATGACAAAAAAATTAGATATATAAATAGTATATTAATAATATTAAATACTATAATATTATAAAAGTTAGATATATTTTAAACTAATAATTTTATAAATATGTAGTTAAATTTTATAAATATGTAAATATATATTAAAATTATATATATATATATATAATAATAATAATAATAATAAATAATAATAATAATTATCTCTTGGATTCTATCTTTAACTATTATTTTAAACAAATTATTATGAATCATTTCAAATTTAACTAAACATTTAAAAAATTCTTTTTAATTATTGTTGTTCATAAAATATATTATACAGTTACCAATCTATATAGTAAAATAGACTTGAACTTGAGCATTACTATGCTATTTAATGCTATTAAATATTATTTAATGTTTTATTTATATATTTGAAAAGTAATTATTAAATTAAAAGTATTTATTCCTAAATATAAGATAGATATATATACTTTCAAATTTATTATATATATTATTGTTTAAAAAATTAGTTTATAAAGTATTATTTAAAAGAGAATAATGTATATATATATATATATTGATAAACATATAAAATAATTTGCGTCTTAATTCTATCTTTAACTATTATTTTAAATAAATTATTATGAATTGTTTAAAATTTAATTAAATATCTAAAAAAATCATTTTTAATTATTATTGTTCATAAAACATTATAAAGTAACCAAATTGAAAATAAAATAGATTCATATATGATAATTTATTTCTTAATTGTTATCCATAATTATTATTTAAAATAAATTATTTTATATTTAACTATGTCTGTATTAAACTTTTAACTTTAATTATTATTATTCATAAAACATGTTTTAAAGTAATCAATTAAAAAAATAAAATAAATTTGAGCATAAGTATTAATATAATCTTTCTCTTTATATATATATAAAACAAATGTTGTTAGAGCAATTTTTTTGCCTAAACTAGAGATATATAAGTCATTTCAAATATTTTCATTTAATTTAGTTATATTAGTCTTCCAAACTTTGTATTAAATTAAAATTGTAAAAAACTATTTTTAGTGAGTGGGTTTTAAAAATTAAAGTTAAAAATAAACTAAAAGATCATTATTTCTCCTTTAAAGGATAATTAATTTTTTTTAAAGTCCAATTTACCATTTCAAGTCTAATTAATCCTTTGATTCAGTTTCGTAAAACTAAAAAATATTTGAATCATTATCGTGCCTTTCTTTCTTACATATTCTTCCATTGAGGTTTACGGTCGACTAGCAAGTGTATTCTTTCGTTCTTTGTCTTTTCATTTGTTTATTTTTCTTATTTGGCTTTGCATTTTCTTTCTCTCATTTTGCTCTTGCATTTGATAGAAAGAGAATTTTTCTTAATATGTCTTAATTAACTTGCAGCAATGAAACTTTTTGTGCAGGTAAGAGAAAAAAGTTCTTAGAGTGCATCATTTAATGGATTTGGCGAAGGATGAGAAGTGAGAATTGAGAACCAACATTAGGTACATCATCTTATTCTTTATTTTTTATTATTCCTTTGTTTTTTTTTTACGAGTATCATCTTTCTGTATTTCTTTTCTTATTTTACTATTATATTATGTAGTTTTGATATTATTGTTCATGCTTTTCATATATGTCCTTATATTTTTCCTATTACTATTATATTATAAATAATGTTATATTTTTAGTCTTTCTCATTTTGAGCAATAAAAAATTAATAATCTTATTTTTACTTTATATCTTCAACTTACAATATGTTTTTTGTTTAACAAGGCATAAAAGGAACATATTATTGTTACAACTTTATCGCTTATTCATCAATTTTTTTTCTTATAGTTTTTATATAATTCACTTAACACAATTTAATGAATTTTATATAGTTAAATTATCTAATTAATTATTTTAATTTTTTCTACTTAATTCAATTGCCTAATTATATGTTTACATGTTATTTATATAGTTTATTATATACTTTGATATTTATTAATTGTTCCAAATAAATTATGATATAAAAAATAATAAATTATTTTTATAAAATAAATTAAGTATAGACTAATATCTGTCTATCTCTACAAATATAAAAAATATATAATTTAAACAAACCTGTGCAACGCATGGTTTTAAAATCTAGTTGTTTTTGTATGGGAAAGTATAGAGAGAGTAAGTCGGAATTTAAGGGTGTGTGGGTGTATTTTTGTTTGTTAGTTTTTAAAAGTATTTTATAAAATAGCTTTTAGAAAATAAGGGTAGAAGATAAAGATGTGAAAATGTAAAGGAGAATAAAAATAATAGAAAAGTAAAAACAAAAAAGTTAACATAATTTAGAGATATTTTGATTTTTTAATTTTAAAAATTAAAAAGAATATATTTTTTGAATTTTTTTTTCAAAAATACTCTCATAATTTTTTAGTTCTTTATTTTTAAAATAAAAATAATTTCAAAATTAAGAAATAAATTGACCTTATTTTTTTTTTTATTATTTCCAATGCATATTGATTCATGTATTATTTTTAGTTCTTCTGACATGATTAATGCATAATTTGTTTTCTTAATAATTTTTTATTGAATTTATTCCTTTAATTTTTTAATTATTATGATTTATTTATCTAAATAAAATCTTCAAATCCTTATCTTTTTACTCAAATAATTGACAGTTTAGTACAAAGTTAGGATATGAAATTATTCAAAAGCTTCAAAATTTGGAAATCTGATAAAATATAAAGGATTTTGTATATGATACTAGAGTTTTAAAGAAGAAAAATTCTTAACTCACCAGTACCGACTTAATGGTAGGAATTTTAAATAATTTGTACGAGATCCTAGGTTCAAATTCATTGTCACTATTGTATACAAAAAGAGTTTTTTTTTCTTTTTTTTGAGATTTTCTATTTGGAATGCAATCTAATGTTTTTATCAGTAAGTTTAGGGCGAAAAAGAGGCCGTAAAACAATTTAATGGAGACTGATAATAATACGAACTTGTATTAAGATAGAAATCAAATATTATAATATTGATTATGAAAAATATTATAATTATTACATTTAATAATTAGTTTAAATTATTATTAAATTAGTAATCTTAATACTTAATATGATTATTAAATTTTAAACATATAAAGATAACTTTTAAAAAAATAATAAATATTTTAATGAAGAAATTTGTTTATGCACTCTACAAATTAATTTCAAAAGTCGATTTTTTTTATTATTTTAATAGCATTTTTTAACCCGATACATCCATCTTCTAAATATACTATTGAATCATTTTTAATTAAAAACAGTGAGATATTATGCCATGCAAATAAGCATTTTAAAGTTATTTTATATAAAAAATAACTAAAATATCTCTCTACATTAATATTTATTCTACAACATCTGATTGGCTCCCTACTTTACCTTATAGTTAGTAGGTCTCATATAATCTTTAGTGTTTGCTTGTGGGCACATTGTCAAGCTAAACCTAAGGAATCACATCTAGTAGTTGTAAAAGGAAGAGAAATGCTAGCAATATACTTTCTTTATTGGTTGAAATTTATTGAAAATCACACAATTTTATGGGTTCCACATCTTATTTAATGAACCTATCTCATAATTATGTAGTTTTTAATAAATTTTAACCAATAATAGAAAATGTATTAGAGAGTGTGTTACTAACACTTCTCTAAAAAGAATACTTTTATATCTAGTAGGCACTACACATATAGGATTATGGTACCTTAAGGGTGCCCCATGTATTTTACTTGGATATTCAACTAACAAATATCATCACTAAAGCCCTGATTAAGGAAAACTTTTTCCATATAAGAGGAGAATTAGGAATACTAGATTAATGTTGTTTAGAACAACTGCTTAAGAATTTTCCTTGTTTGTTAACAACTTGACTTGCTACAAAAATTACTTAACATTTGTCTAAATAAACCTTAAAATATTAATTATGTGCTTCAGTTGTCGGGTAATCAATTATATGAAAATGTAACAGATTATTTACTTCATTCTTGCATGAAATCTATGGATTGACTCAAAATAATCGATTATTTAGAAAAGTAATTGATTATTAATGTCATTACTACATTAGATGGTTCACTAAACTTGAAATAATAGATTATTTAGCAAAATATTGATTATTGATGTTGTTATTGCATTAGATCTATCATTGGGCGCTTCAAATAATCAATTTTTGATGTCATAAAAGATGTTTAGACTGTATTTAAGCATGAAATAATCAATTATTAAGCCTAATAATCGATTATTGCATGCAATATTAGGGCACCTAGCCTCACTTTCTCCTCGCATTATCATTATTTCCCTTTACCTTCTCTCATTTTCTCTCAACATCTATATTTCCTTTCATCACCAAACTCATTTTAGTGGATTTTACATCGATTAAATTATTTTTCTCCATTAAATTACATATTTCCCACACAAATTTCATATTTCCTTTATCAAATCACCAAAATCCCATTTAAAGCACCTTTTCGGTCATTTTATAATCTAATTTCATAGTTAGGGGCATCATTGAACCAAAATGGATAGATTGTCCGTTCTTCAAGGACGAAGGCTTTCACTTTCAGGAGCTAGTTCTTGATTAAAGACTAGAAAGGTTTGTTCTTCTTAACAACCTTTGTTATCCTAATGTAGTTAAAGTCTTTTACTCTAATTTATACATTAATGATAATGGCTACAAGGTGTTTGAGATACTAAAGAGAAAGCTGATCATCACCCTTGATGTTTGGCTATTTGTGATTAGGCTGGTACATGAAGCAATGAACCTAAATTTGTCCAAGCCCTTGGAGTGACCTAAATTCAAAAGAAATGAGGTTTTGCATAGTGCACTAAGGAATTTTGTAGTCTTCCCTACTAATAAGGTATTTACCACTAGAATCTTATCTTTGGAAGACAAATTGTTGCACTATGCCATATATAAGATTGTGGATGTTAGGTCTAAAAACTATGCTAGAATCATGAAAATTATATTTTTTTCTATGGCTGTTTAAAAATAAGATAAAGATTAATTGGGCTCCATTCATTATTGAGAGAATTTTGAAGGCATGAAGGAGCATAATAAAACATTGCCATATGTTGTTTTGATCTCTCACTTTATTGGTCATTTCAATTTGGATTTATCAGCTAAGACCAAATATGTTCTATTTGGGCAAAATCAGTTCAATGATGACATTTTGAATCAAATGTGACTAAAAAAGGTTCATAATCAATGGGTTTTTGGGCAATGCACCAATTGAAGGTTCTCTTGAAATTGAAGTTGAAGACCAACATATAGAGATCGATATGGATAAGCTTATCACTTCTTCACCTAATCCCATAAAACAAATCCTATCATAATTGATTGGTCTAAACTTAGACTTTTTAGATTTCAGGTAGCATGTGGATATTTCTTTGTTTGACATGCTTAAGGCTTGCATAGCAACTTTAAAGGATGACTTTCATGAGCTCAATGATTGGTTTTAGGCCTTTTGTGTCTTTGATGCTTATTTAGGACTTATTTGCATATTTCATGCTTATCTAGGACACTTACTTATTTGCAAACAAGTTTAGGAACCACAAACTTATTTGCAAACATTTGTTATGGGTTGTTGTCATCGACTCAGGAGTCTTGGGCTATTCCCTCATTGACTAGTACCACTGTAAAAACTCTACAAGAGGCTATAGATGCTCAACAAAGGGCTCAAGTTGTTGAGGAGGTCACTGTTACCCTATTTAATAGATCCATCTTGTGATGTAGCAGTTGGCAACAGTGGAGTGGGGGTCTGACTCCCCTGAGAGTAGGACGTCTGCACCTCCCCACTATCGAGATGATTTAAACGATAGGTCCTAATGATTATTAGATACTTGTGTTCTATTTTTTTATACCTTTTTTAATGTAATTTGACTATTGTAGTACACACATGAGGATTATTGTATATTATTATTATTACTATCATTATTATTATTATTTGTTTCTATATTATTATTGATATTAAAACTTTATCATGTTATTACTATTTTAATTATATATATCTAAGATTTGTAATTATAAGTAATGAAAAAATTATTTTCAAAAAATATAACATTAGCGTCGGTTGGCCGATGCTATGCTTTTTGCAGCTACTTAGTGTTGACTTTATGGCTAATGCTATTAGCAGTCAATTTTAAAGCAAACTCTAGTCAGTTTTTTTGCATTTGTCACGTGAAAGCTAAGACTAGCCTTGACCTTTTTTATTTAAGATTAGTAAGCTTTAACTTTTGCGTCAATTTGGCCGACACTAATTAGTATCGATGCTAAAAAATGTTCACAAAAAATTTGCTTCGAGTGATTTTGCATCCAACCCGAGGCCAATGTAGTAATTGAGACTAATAATAGTTTAACGCCAATTTTCAATGTTCAGAGTTGGCACTAAACAATTTTGTTATAGTGTCCCGAAACACTTATATATATATTATTAATATGAAAAATAGTTGATTAACAACTTGTGGAATAAAAGGCGATATTATAAAACTTTTCTTTGTGTGATAAAGGACATTGTTAGCCCATTGGCAAGTGTACCAATTCGCGTAAGTAAACAGTGACGAGTAGAGTGTTGTCTCTCAAAGGACTTGTATAATACTAGGTTTTTCACACTTAATGCTAGGAAGAGAAATATTCACGCAAATAAATTAAACATTCAAATAGGAATTTATACAAACACTTAAAATGCAAATATTGAGTTAAATGACAATAGATGAAAATATTGGGGTTTGACGACACTAGTCATCCTCTCATGCAACATAAATATTACCTATTGAGTTTGTATCCTATTCATTACCATTAACTCACAAGTTTGTCCAAACCCTAGTTCTTAGTTGAGTGGACCTAAGTTATTTGGTTAAGCCATCAATCCCTTGATTAGCTTACCAAAGTAACTTGCTTTCAAAAAAGAGGTTGAGAGATGGCTAATAAATCATGTTCCATTCCTAGAGACAAGATTTATTAAGTGTTCTCTTCAGTTCTATGATAAGATAAAGTTTTCCAACATCAATCAAAACAATAAAAACAAGTCATGGAAGATCAAACCATAACAAGCATTAAGCATAGAAATAAAGACACCAATGAATAAAATGTAAACCACAATAAATAACTTAGAATGTATACATGAGAGTGGATTAGTTATATCAAACCCTAACTGGAGGAAGGATTAGCCACTCATTGGTGAGTGAACCAAACAAAAAGGAGGAGAAATGGAGATCTTGGATTGAGGCTTTAAGGAGAGGCTTCCTAGCGCTATTCTACAAACCCTTGGATGAAAATTGCAGATTGAAAATGAATGCCCAAAAATTACCTCCTTTACTCTTTTTTGTCGAGCCTTCATTAAGTGAGTGACACTCTTCTTAGTCAACGAGAACATGTCTTGCTGAGTGAAAGTATGCACAATGTGGTCTTTGGAGCTTTTCTCGCTTAGCGAATAGATGCCTCACTGAGCGAGAGCCTTAACTGTTCTATGGAATAGATTTTGCTGAGCGAGTGCTTTGCTCGATCAGCGAGATTGAGTAACCAAACTTTCTTTCTTTGAACTCCTTTCTTGCTTCAATCCTTTATCTTTACTTCCTGCAAAAAATCAACAAACTGGTAATTAAAATGCCCAAAATGCAATATTCTATTCCTAGGTGCTACTTACTTACAATTAATTGAAACTTGGGATTAAACAAAGCTTTAATTTGAAAAGAAGGTTGATAAATGGACAAATAGATGCCAAAAAGATAAACATGATTGACACTTATCAAACATCACAATCATGACTAAATATATCATATAAAACCTCCTGAATTAAAAGAAACAACTTTGGCTCACAAGGCCATACAAATATTCAAAAGATAAAACCAAACCAAAAAATAATTTTAAAAAAAAATACTAAAATTAGACTATAAATGATGAGTATAAATCCAATCCCCGATGTCACACTATTAGAGTAACACAAACCAAAAGAAAACCAAGAAACTAGAGCAAAATAAGAAAGTGCCTTAACTTCAAGATCACTTCTTTGGATCTTGTGGAACGTCTCTATATGCCAAAAATACATAACAAAAACACAATAAAAGACAAGAAGTGAGATACATCTCACATCATGCTCAAAGTGTAACAATAAAGACAAGTAGAACACACACAACATTTAGAAAATATACAGTTTTCATAACACAACCATAACATTAGTAGGATGTACATGTAAATGCAATGTTTCTTTATTTTTACTCCATATGCATGTAGTACCAATACTATTGTCAGGAAGTAGTCTAGGAGTACATGCTTAAGGTTGAAGGAGAACAACATTCTATGGTTACCTCTAATTAAGCACTCTCAACTAACATGATGTCCTCCGGTGGCTAGTTAGGGTTGCTATGCTTCGCACAGTATGCCTCAACATCATAGGATCAATACGAGTCATTGGAGTTTTCTCATCCAGTAACCCCTAAGGCTGGGCTGACAACCCTTTGGGCCTCCATCATCTTGATTTGTAATACTTTATCCCATCACAAAATATCAATTTCATGATTTATGTCCAATATAAATATGCAAATAATTTATTTTTAGTAACTAGGTACCATCCTTACCTTTCCTAAGTTAGATCCCACACAGACTGGATCCCAAGCACCATGTTCACATCATAAGGTAGGTCACTCGTCACAATGATACCAAGTAGTAACACATACCTCATGCATAACATCACTAGTTACAATCACAACAACACTCATAACATTAAGTACTCATTTGCTTTATCCCATATCATGTTCCTATCCTTAAACGATTTAATTATTGGTCTTTCAATTCAGTTTTGGATTGTTTAAGCTAGTTTTACAACTTTCGTACTTTAAACCTCGCAAAACACTGACAAGGAACCCAACACGACTGTGTTCCCTTTTGAGACCCTAATATAAATTTGTTACACGACCATGCTTTGTGAAACACAGTCATGCTCCCCTCGAGCATAGCCTTTGAATTTTTCAAAGTGGAAACCCAAAACCAAGCTTGGACGTGCATAATCTATGCACGGGTATACTCTCCTTTGCATGATCATGCTCAATGAATTACGGCTATGCTCCCCTATGAGCACAATCCCCTAGATTTTTAAAGCAAAAATCTAAAAAACTAAGCACAGGCGTGCATACTTATGCACAGCTGTGCTCGTTTATTAGCAATTCACCATATTGCAAACTGTGACAGGAAAGCCCCAATTATCACCTTAAGGCACTTACCATTCCATTATATGTTATCTTAACCTAAAACAAGGAATTCATAGTTAATCTTATCTTAACCTAAGCAAGGAATTCATTATTAATCTAAATTGTTCTCATTTAAGCCTAAACCTTAATTTCTTTATCTAATTTAGGGGAAACCCTAAGTTAACCTAAACCTTCACAACACTCTCGTTCTACTCTCGAGCAATCACCTGATTAATTATTCACATAAGTTCAAACAAATTTTATCACAAGAAGGCCAATACATATATGGAAATAAGGTAATCCATCGCAAAGGAAAACAATGTAAACATACTTGCTCACAATATACATGTAGGACAAAAATTGCAAAACAAATCTAACCCTAACATACAATAAGCATTATAATTGATCCTCAAGAATTCAGTACTAACAGTCATGAGTTTAGGAAATTTGCATTCCTCTTCATAATCACAAATATGCACAATAAATACTCAAACAATTGGGGTCTAGGGCCAATCCTCTACCCACGACTGTTATTACACTCATGAGCGAGATAGTCTCACTCCCTTTTACCTTGAGAAAAGCAAAACCTCTGCAACGAGGACATAAACGGCTCGACGGCGTATCCCATGATATCTCTATCATTGTTGCGGCAGCGCTTGCAAAGGTTCTTGCTATGATTCTACTATAACGACACAGGTTCCTAGAATAAGATAAAGAATAGACAATTAGGTTCAAAAGACCTAATAAATGCCTTAAAGATAGGTTGGGCTCCAAAAGATGGTGGGCTAAAGCCCAACCAAAAAAAGTAACACAACCTTTAGAAACATTGTTTTTTTTTTTCAAAATATTTTAATTATAAAACTCCTTTTTAATCTCCCTATATTATTTTCCCAAAATACTATTTATTAAAATGCACATGTTATAATTAATACGATGTTTGTTCCATGGTATGATGTCAGTCTTGTTCTTATAATCACATTGTCAAAGTAAAACCATTTGTAACTTAAGTTCAAAATGTAATACCATTGTTTTCCTAATCTATGATTAAGTGATTAAAAATAATTAAAAGAGGAACTTAAATTTATTCCTGTGAAAATTTTAATTAATTAATGTGTGTGGTTTTCTGCTTGAGCTTCTATAAAGAATTCTACTAAAGTTGGGATTGTATATTGCAAGCTAATAATGTAAAACTTCATTATAAAAGTGAGCAAATAGTCAAGTAGCCTAGGGAATTAATTATAATTAATTGATATTGGTTATAATTATGTCCTATAAGAATTTATTAGAATTATTGATGTTATTGATTAAAATAATTTTCTTAATCTAGGTTTCGACACAAAATTCAAGGAGCTTCTTAAGAGCTAGAAAAATTCTCTAAACTTGACAAATATTCTAAAGACATATTAAGACATTTAAATAGGTCATATACTCATTTAATTATGCCTTGACACCAAAGTTTTAAATTGCAAAGTTTGTTGATTTAAATATTTTCCTAATAATTTCTTAAAACTTTATTTTGTACCAAACATAGCATCAATTCAAATTAAAAAAATAAAAATCTAACCACCCTACCCATATATAAACATCTAACTCAAAACAAACAAGTCAAGTAGATTTGTTTATAATTGATTCCAAACTAAACTACCTTAACCAATGTCAAAATCTAGTTAGTTTTACAAACTACAATGTCTTACAACATGTACAAATTGTCCCCTACAAGTACAGACATAAAACCACTTCTAACCCCTTGATCCTCTCATTTGGCCGAAGCATGTGCTACTTTTGGGGGGGGGGGGGGATTTTTTTTATTTTTTCACTTAACCTAGGTACTAAGTTGGATCAATTTGCTAATTACCCATATACCTTCCAAGATGCCTTTCACACCCAAGCTTTTTAGTAATTTTCCCACACCCGAACCCCTTCGTTTCTACTGGCCAAAACATACCCATATCCCTACTCTATCATTTTCATTTCTTCCTTCATCCAAAAGCTCAAGAGAAAGATCTAAGTATGGGTGCCTTTCTAAGTTGGTAAAGTTCAAGCCATTCTCAAGGCATTTGGGTGAGAATCTCTCAACCCTTTCTCTATTCTTCCTTCTATCTTTTATTTCTTCCTTCTAAAATCACTTATTAACACTCATTTATGTCTTGGTTGATGAAAATTTTCCTCCTTTGGTTGGTGACATTTTTGGCTTCAAGAAGTTAAAATCTTCAACACCTTCTTCCACTTTCTCAAGCTTTTTGTTCTTATTTTGTGCTTAAACCTTGGTAAGGAAAACATACCTCAAGCCTCTATTTTAAGCGTATAAAAATCTATTTTTATGTTGTATTGTTGATGTAAAGTGTGGTTGTTGTGGTTAGTGGTTGAAATATGATGATTTATTTAAAGTATGCAAGGATATGCATAATGTGCTTGTTGTCTTTTGATTTCCTGTATGAACACATTCCATTTCATTTGTCATAACTCTCTATGTTGTTAATGGATTTAAGAACCATTTGTTGAAAATAGATATCTTAGGCTACAAAATGGGCACACGAATCTCCCCTAAATGTTAAGAAATGAGTTCTAAAAACATGTTTGAAGTTGAGCTTGGCATATTGAATGTGTGACTGATTGTAATGGCTTCTTTTGTGAATTTCTGATTTTGTAAAAATCATTTGAGAAAAGAAACAATATAATTACAAACTAGACTTAATAAGATTTAAAATGATGGGTCATATGTTTTTTAATTTGACCATTTAATGTTAAAAGTTGGTTTGAAACTAGAGAATGTGCATAACCCCTAGTCTATTTTTTGGGATGAACATGGTTTTGGAAAAATTTTATTACTCTTTGCATAATGGCCTTTAGAAAATGTGGGTACAAATTTAGAAAATAGACTTCTGAGGCTACCAAAAGGACATAAGGTTTGTAATTGTTAGTTTTGATATGAAGGAGAAAACTAGGATTGAAGTTAAGTGTACTACAGAGGTCTAAATTTGACCTTTGTCCACTCTAATATTAATTATGTTTTTTGTAGATTTTTGTTTGAGAAATGGGTTATTGTTTTAGAAAATAGACATTTAGACCTTGAAAATCAATATGGCTTGTTTCCAACAAAATTGTTTAAATATCCAAATTTGCGTTCAAAACTGGTCTTAAAACAAGGAAAGTTTCTAGTTATGTTCTCCTTTTTCTAAATGATTTCAAACCAAATTTAGTGATTTTACTTCAAAATTGTTTTCTAAAATTTTAGAAAAATTTCCAAGTGTTTAAAACTAATTTTTGAGCTTAAATTAAAAATTTTTAGATTTTATTAGAATATTTTGAATTTTTATTTTAAAGTTTAGAATTTAATGGCTCTTTGGATAAAATAAGGATATTTTGGTAAATTAACATTTTTTATAGCTATCGACTAAATTTTGTTTTTAAAGTTATGGGATGAGGGATAATTAACTTAATTTAAAACTTTCTAAAAGATTCAAGCAAAAATAATTTAATTTCTTTCATAAAACTCTATAATATATGTTATTCCACTATTGTCGTAAAACGTTAGGCATTGAAGAGAAATCCTATTGTTTAGTAATGGTTGCCTAGTGGGAACCATACTTGGCAGAGGTTAATTGATGGGGACCTTTATGCCTTGTCTGTAAAGGCAACTAGTGGAACTTTTACAATGTGATGTTAAATTGGAGGAAAACTTAGGGCCCATTTAGGGTTATTTTTAATTGGGTTTCAAATTTTCAAAAATTGCAACTAGTTTTTACTTTTTAAAAAATTAGTTTTAATTTATTTTTCTAATTTTGGTTTCAAAATAAACTCACTTTGAAATTTCTTATTATGTTAAAATTAGTTTAAGGATATGTTTGTATAATGGTGGGAGTGGGAGTGGTGGTGGTGACGGTGACAATGATAGTGGTAGTTGTGGCAATGCCGTCTGCGACAGTTGTAGCGGTGCCGATGGCAACTATTATGGCAATGTCAGTGGTGATGGTGGCAGTGGTGATGGTGCAGTGGTGATGCGGTGGTGGTCATGGTTGTGGTGGTGGCGGGAAGGACTATTGTCGACTTTAATGATGTGTATTTTTTAAAAAACTAAAAACCAAATTCACAAATCCTTTTTTTTTTTTTAGTTTTGAAAATGAATGTAAAACTATTTTGAAATTGAGTTAAAGACCATTTCAATTCTATTTTAGCCAAATGCATTTGATTTTGAAATTATATTTAAAAACCAAAACCAAAAACTTGTAGTCACCCTAAATAGACCCTTAAATTTGTTAGTTGGTTGTTGTAATGAATAGGATGTACATGCATGAGTCCGTTGTTGTAACTGTGGTGCCAGTAGGCATTGTGTAACACCCTCACTTTTATTTAATTAATTGTTTTATTTATTTATTTATTCTATATTTAATTCTGAAAAATCGGGAAGGAATCTAAAAATTCTAATCCCTACGATTGAACTCAGAATAGTGAAAACTATCTAATCGTGATTTTCAATAATTTTTTCGAGTTGAAGCCCGGAGAAATTAAAAAATGATGATTTTGTCATTATTTGTCAATATTAAGGGCTAACATGAGAAAAAGATTCAATTGATATTAAAATGTCAAATTGAGTTTAAAATCATGTCATATGTATTAAAATATAATTTTGGAAATTTTCTAGGAATTTTCTGAAATTCCTGTATAAAACGACCAAAATACCCTAGTTGTCAAATAGCCAACTCAATATTGGTTTGATATCCAAAAATGATGAAAATGATATTTTTAGTACATTTCTAGGTAAAATATGTAATTTTATAATTTTCATAAAAATTTGAGCATTTATTGAATTAAAATGAATTTAATATGAATTTTCTAAGCTTAAAATATATAATATATATATTCATAATTCGAAAAAAATTAAAATATATTTTTAGAAATTATTTTTGATGAAAAATATTACATTTGTTTAGATTTATATTTAAATTAATTATTTTGGTATTAAAAGTTAATTTTTTCAAGTTTAGGTGATTTTATCGGTACCCGGCTAATTAATTAACAGTCAAAATTTATACTGTAAATATTTGGGACAGCTGCTATCCCACGTACCAGCTCTAGCAAGGGGTGATTCATCCCCTATATGAATATGTGTCCCTAATAAAAAAAATAAAAATTGAATTTTGACATCATGGATGACATAACTCCATGGACACCTAAGGCCATTTTTTCCCTATAAATAGCCATGAAACTTGAACCAAGCACTTCACTCCTTTTCTCTTCCGTAAGACACCATAGAAAATCTCTCTCTTTTTAGAAAATTTTCTTTTACTTTGTTTTTATGCTAAAATTCTACTAGTTTTCCAATAACTAGTAAAAATCTTCTTCCTAGGAGCTCTGCACCAACAACTTCACCAACTCTTTGAGGTAATGGGGGGAGTGGGGTTGGTTCTAATTTTCAATTACTTTTCATGTTGGTAGGAAGGGTTTTCCCCTAAACCCGTTTAGGCTTTAGTTTTACTATTAATATTATTGTTATATTATTTGATGTTAAACTTTAAATTTTGCTAAGTTATTATTTTGCTCAAATTTAAATTATTAAATTATACCAAGCTGTTACTCTGCTCAATTTTAAAAAATTAAAATGCACTTGCTAAGCTGTTACTCTGCTCATTTTTAGAAAATTAAAATGCATTTACTAAGATGTTACTCTGCTCAATTTTAGATAATTAAAATACTCTTATTAAGTAGTTATGCTGCTCAAATTTAGACAACCATAGTATAATTATTAAGTTGTTATAGTGCTCGAATTTAAACAATTACAGTAGAATTACTAAGCTGTTATACTGCCCAAATTTAGAAAAAATATTTTTAGCTATTATGATAAATAATTAAATTATTAAATTATCAAATTTTAGTAATACTCAATTAGTTTAGCAAAAATAGTAGAAGAAATAAACCATAAATCTTATAATATGAAACTAAAGATAGAAATTATTTTATGAGCTATTTATGAATTTATTTTTAGAAAACTACTATAGAAATTTCAGTTTAAGTTCTTATCGTTCAGGTAAGGTCTAGACACACTAATAGACCATCTGTAAAAATTTCATAAATTTTAAAGCTTATTTAGTACTTCTAATTGTGCTCTATAAGTGTCTGTGGACACATTTTTCTTAGAAATACTAAATTTCAAAATTTTTTGAAAAAATTCTAAAAATTCATGATAAAATTATAACTATTTTTCTAAGTTTAAAAATTATTTTTATGGAATTTTTTGATCATTCTATGATTTATTTCTTAATTATCAGTCTTTATTTTAATTTGTATATCTTTATTTTTATTGAATTATTGCTTATGTGCTTTAATTTGAATTATGAATTATGTGAATGATATGTATGGATCAAATCTCTGTAATATAAAACATAGATATTAGTAGAAATTATACTGGTGCTCAAATACTTGAGACCAGAATGAACCTTTAGAAATTAATATATTAGTGAGTAATGTAAAGCAAGGGACATGTAGTGGCATGACACCCTATTAGGGAAGCTACAGTTTAGTACGCTGAGGAATGAAAGGCAGGGACCCATTTGGGAGGTCTTGGGGGTAGGCATCGAGTGGTGAAAGTCCTAATAGCCAGGGTAGCACCCGTGAGCTGGGATATTCACCTGACCAAGCTCGATAACCCCGACAACTGCTCAGCATTCCGGGATTGGTTCGAGAGTATACCTCTATAAATGGACGTCCTGACTGATATTTGTTCCTCATTGATGATGAGGACTGTACCATGTGATGATGTTGATGAGGTATATGTACTCCCAGTCACTTCCCAGGTTCTGTTAAGAACTATTACTCACTGATGGGAAGTATGGATCCATACCAAGTCAAGGGTAGTGTAGTATAACTTAGAATAAACCCTAGGTTCCCTTCATTAATTGTATTTAAATTCCTACCATACATGTGAACGTGATTTAGAACAAATTACCTCACTCCATTATTTTTGTTATGCATGTTGAATCGTGATTATTGAAGATGATAACAATGCCTGATGATGCTGAGGAAGAGCCAGAGGATACTTCTCCAGATTTGAAGACCTAGTTTATAATATTTCTTAAGGGATAGGGTAAATAAACATTGCTCTGTATAGGATCCTTTTTTTATGTATATATTGGGTTAGGTAGTATATGTCTTCTGATGTACTTTGTTTTTTCTTGACTATTATGTATTACTCAAACCATGATGTACAGTTGGATATATATATATACATAAGCAGTTTTATCATTTCACTTCTATTTCTAAATCCTGTTTTGCTAGTATCAAAAAAAAAAAAAAAATTACTCACATTTTCATCAACTTAAGTAATAATTAAATTAATATGAATTTTACTTAAATTAAAGGAGTGTTACACATTGCGACACCAAAAATGAATTTTAGTGGCGATGGAATAGCGACGATTATAAAAACCTACCTCTGAAGTAAATAATTATTGTTGGTTTGACAAATGACGTTAAAATTGAAAGTTTAATGGTGGTTTTAGAATTGCCAGTATGTGAGAAATAATATCTAATTTCATAATTCTTTTCGTGCCTCATCTTTTCCCTTTCCCACCCAAGGATGTGTTACTCAAAAAACCAAATGCACAAATTCATTCCCTAATGCCTTTGCGCCCTAGAAACCAATTGCACATAGTATTGCAAGGCAATGCAATGGCAACCATTGGACCAAACTATCTCTGTTGTTGATATTGTCCACCATTATCAGGTACCCTTCTTTCTCTTTTAATTTCTCGTCAAGCACGGTGAGATAAAGCAATATTGGGTTTGTGGATTTTTCTTTTCTTCTTCTCAGCAAGATTCTTCTTTGATTTAGGGTTTCAGACTTTGATGATCTTCGCATGTTTAAAGATAGGCTTTTCCCTCGTGATGGCTTCTCTTTCAGTGATTTTATAATTATAGGAGTAGTCGTGACGGTCAAAGTACTAATGCCTTATACAAAAGAGCTCGTTGTCGTGGCACCGAATTTGATGAGGTGATAATTGGCATTTATGCATACAATTATTCCTTCTCTTAATAAACATAATACTTTGTTTGGCCTCGAAATTTAGCGATTATAAGTAATTTGGATCAGTAGTTAGACTTCATGGATTTAAGGCATTTTACTATTAATTTGCTAACATTTTTTGTAGAATTTGAGGAAGAAGGCTTGGAGTTTTCTAAAAGGGAATTTCATAAGCTAAAAGAAGACCTCGTTGAGTAAGGCGATTACCCAGAAATAACTTAGTGAGTACTTTTCTCATTAAGTAAAAATGTGAACTTCAAAGAGAGCATGAAATTTAATCTGAAGCATTCACTGAGCAAGATTGGAAATTCGTTCAGCAAAATTTGTGCCTTAAATTTAGAATCAAAGTGATTCACTCAACGAGAGTGATTTTTGTTGAGCGAAAAGATGCCAGATTAATTAATAAGGCACAAATGAATTAAAGGAATGAGAGTATAAAGAAAGAATTAACTTTTTCAATCCTTCTTCACTCTTTGACTCACTTTGCAGTTGGAGAAGCTTGAGAGATAGCTGGGAAGCTCTCTATGGCTCTCTAATCCATCTTCTTCATTTCTTCACCATTTTGGCGCTCCTTTCTTCCATGAGTAGCTATATTTATCCTTGTTGGACTTTGATGTATCTAAACCTACTCTAATGTATACATTCTAAGTTATCTATTGATGTTTATTTTTCATTATTAAGTGTCTTTACTTCTATGCTTAAGGCTTGATCTTCCATAGCATGATTTTATAGTTTTTGAATGTTGTTGGAAAACACCTTCTTTCTAGAACGAAAGTGAACACCTAATAAATCTTGTGTCTAGGAATGGAACATGATTTATTAGCCATTGTCTAACCTCTTTCCTTAAAGCAAGTCACTTAGGTAAGCTAATCAAGGTTTTAATAGTTTAAACAGGAAACTTAGATTCACTCCGCTACAAAACTAGGGTTTGAATGAAGTTTTGGGTTGATGGTAATAAGTGAAATATAAAGTCAATGGGTAACATTGTTGTGCATGAGAGGATGGTTTAGTTTAGTCAAACCCCAACACTCTCTACTATTGTTGTTAATCTATGTTTGTCTTCCATGTAATCATAAAAACACTAAAAGGATTTTATCTTGTGTTCTTGTTATTTACTTGTTTCCTTTTACCTTTCTATTACACAAAAATTTCTCTGTCTTGTTAAAATTGTTTGGAATAGCATAAATTTGAGAAAAGCTTAGTATTACTCACATTCGTTGGGAGACAATTCTTATACTTATAATTATCTACTTGTGTGATTTGATACACTTACCAAAGAGTTAACATGAGGCTAACATCTGCTGAAAGTCGGAATAGCGGTTGATGGCGGGTTTCAAACGATGTCATTTTGTCCCTATGTGTGGGGTCTTTGTCGGGGATGGAGGGATCGCTTGGGGAGTGCAATGACGTGGTGGAAGTGGCAGCGTCGAAAAATCTAGAAGGTTAGGAAATTGTGGTGGTAGGGTTGCTGCAAGGGAATCAAAATCACTTGTCGAAAATAAATCACTTGTTTGCATCATTTGCTATATTTTGGGGTTAATAGTGGCGCAGCAAGGTTTGCGAGAATGTCAAGCTGTCAATAAGACTACTTTCCACTACCTCGATGAAATGGGATGGAAGCCCCAGGTTAGATTGGATTACTAGATGCATTATAAAGTATAAACTTGCTTTCATCAAACTTGATCATGAAGAACTCTGTCCTCCTTTAGTGAAAATTTTGAAAATTGTATATTAGAAACTCTACTATTCCTTCAAATGGTGCAATTACACAAATATAAGAGGTAAATTGGATCACTGATTTTCCTTACACTTAAATTTCTAAACTAATGTTTAGTTTCCTATTTGGCTTGATGTTAGGCTATTAGTCTTAATATAATAATGCTAATGTTTATTTTATACCTTGTAAGTATTTTACAGTGTTGCTATTTGTTTAATTTTCTACTCTTTATAATGTTCTAAAACATGTTTTTAATTTCTTTGTGGCCTTGATGTTCTGCCAAATCCTTGGGAGTCCACCCACTATCATCTTGCTTATCAATATTTGGTCTACAAGGAACTTAACTAGCCCATTGCTTCCTTCACTTACTATATTGAACAATTTCCTTGAACAATTCTATGTTATTTTGCTCAATTGTGGTGCATGCTAGATGACTTGCATTGGCCCTGTTGTCTGTGAGAAATTTCAATACAAATTTATGCACTAAATTGTTTGTACTGGTTCAAGAATATTGTTGGTCCCTGCATCATAATATTGATTTTGGGAATTTAGCTTGATTTTTTTTTGTAGTTTGGCTGCACAAGATGCCAAGTTGGCACCAAGATTGTGAACTCACCTACATTCTGACTGATGGTGGCACTCTCTCCAGTGTTGGGGTTACAAGTGGAGATTGTTATAGGTTTGTAAAACCATATTGTGATGGTTAAGTGAAAAGAAAATGAATTGTGTAACTTCAGCACCTACTACTTTGTCTTTTGTGTATTGAATCGGATATAGTGGCTTCCCAACATTCCTTGTTAATAACTTAACCATGATGACATAGAGAAGTCCTTGATTATTGGTTGCCAATAAGTTTTTCAAATAAAGAAAATGCTTTCTCTTTTGGTTAATAAAAGATGGTCAATGAATGGCTATAGGAACAGGGGAGGTGGTAAAGTGTTCCACAGGGCATAATGGGGATTTCCTTCACAGGTATGTTGGGAAACCCGGGCAATAATTATACTGGAACCGACACCTGCCATGGTAATTATACTGGAACCAACACGTGCCAATTTTGTTCTTCAGCCATATTAATTAGCTCAACTGGGAGCTACTATGACGATGGTGTTGATGCTAGTAGAGAAGAATATCAAGATTGCTTAACTTCATATTGTAAGCCTCTTCTATATGAAAAAGCTCAATATTTTCACTTCTTACTGGCTTTTTTGATTGGGCTTAGAGTCTATCTATAGTAGTTACATTTACATATTACTTTATTCTCTCTATAGCTGGAAGAATTTTGCGTTGCAAGCTCAAAACCTTTTATTCAAATGATATTATTCTTAAAATATGCAATAGTTAGGACATAACAACTGTTACAATGAGAGCATGCAGAGATGCAATTGCTACCAATTCAATTCTAGCTTTTCAGAAAGGTATTTTGAATTGGGTTTTAATAGCTACTAATTGTCTATTCTAATATATTAAATCAAATTAAATTAATATTAAATTTTAATTAATTAATAATTAAATGAAATTTTTATTTTCCTTAATTTTTATAATCAATACTTAAATTTCCTTGACCAAGATAGGAGCATAATATTTGTAAATCATTATTGAAATACATTTATATCACTTTTCTTGAACTTTTAAAAATAATCTTTTAATATTTATGACTTTACACTTTAATTTATTTATATTATCATTAAAATATTGTCATTTAAATTAATTTTTAAGTGTTGTTTTAATATAAATTTTTACATCTTTACAACGCACCCAAAAAGCACTCGCACAATGTAAAATGTACTAACTACTTAGAAGTACATATAGTCTTATCAATTCATTGGTCATTTATATTATCGTCTTTAACATATATTTAATTATATTTGGCAATAGAGTAAAACTAAAAAGAAATTTTAAAAATTTAACTCTTTGATAATTATTGAAATACAATTATATCACTTTTTTGGAATTTTAAAATTATTTTTTTAATATCTATAACTTTATACTTTAATTTATTTGTATTAGGGGTGGTAAAGTGGGCTAGTTCGACCTGTTTTGGCCCGCCCTGCCCCCATCCTGCCAAAAATAGGCTGAGGCAAGCTGGCTTGTCTATTAAGGGGTTGGCTAAAAGTTCTGGCACGCTCCATTTAGGGGTGGGCTGATAAGGCTAGCCAGCTATAAATTAAAAAGAAAGAGAAAAATAAGAAAATTTAATTTTAATAAAAAATTCAATACAATTTATAATTCTTGATTAATTAATTAAAAGATTATATGTGTTTTAATGTTAACTTTTTGAAAGTAGAAATATATGTCTGAGTATACTGAGTGTATTTAATTCTTAATAATATTGGTTGTTAATTTAGTCATCTTTCTACCATTTCTAACTAGCAAGGGATCAAGGTGCAAATAGCAAGTTGTTTTACTTGATTGATGTTTACATTTTTTAGATCTTAAATATTATCAAGCTTAAAAAATAGTTTTTTCTTTTTAAAATAATGTGGCTTAACTAGTTGGGTGAGGCGAGTTGGCAGGTTGAACCACTTAGCCCACCCCGCCAATTTTGGCTAGCTAGCCCAACCCGTTTTGCCATCCCTAACTTGTATTATCATTAAAATAATTTTTCATATTTGCCTATATAGCCATACTTGTTCCTCTTGAGATAATTAGCTTCATCCTTTTTCTTTCTTCAAATGCATCAAACTTCCTAGAAAGTATTGGTGAACACCAATAGCTAACTCTTTGTTATAAACTAAAGGTATTGGACCATTTATTACTATTAGGTGTTGAAAGTCCAACGGGTACCTGTTGCATTTGTTGTGCGGTAAGATAACTTCCCTCTCTCACAATGTTTTTATGTATTTATCTCTAACATAAAAATCTTAATGAAATTATATACATACAAAGACAAATTGGTATTTTCCTTTCTTGCTTATATTATCTTTCATTCTGTACATTACTTGTGACAACTAGATATCACTGCTCTATTAGGGGTTGTCTAACTTACCCAAAGTAATAATTGGTACAATTTTCTATGTTTTATCAATCATTTTTAAGTACATAAATAATTACACCAATCATCTTTGAGGGGGTTGTTTAATCCCATTTTTACTTGGGTTAAGTTAGACAACCACCTCTATTAGATGTTATAAGTAATGAGAAAGTGATATACTTGTATTTGGGTGATGAAAGCAGTTGTTGATTGTTGTTCAAGATGTTTTGTGTAAAATTAAGTAGAAGACTAGTCTTCTTGTCCATGAATCAGTTAAACATGGAGTGTGCTTAAGTTACCAAATGGTCCATGCATCCACCTTACTTTTGATTCACATACATTTCGAAGAGCATTTTCTAATTTTTTTAAGTTATGGTAGTAGTTCCATTTCCATTTTTTTTGTAGCATTGAATTAGGAGGGGTGTCTCCATATTCTAAATCTAAATTGGTAAGTATTTGGACATTGATGTATAAGGAAGGTATTTGGACATTAATGAATTGTTGATGTTAAAGTGTTTCTATTTCAGTAAACTGGTCTGTGAGTTGCCTTAGATTATTTGGCTGGCTACACTTCATGATCTTTAACTACTTGTTAAGTTGGGTAAATGAGCCTATTCTTTCATGGATGCTAAGGTTGCATCAAAGACCTGAAAACCAGTGATTTATTGAGGCCAAGGTTTTTTATGTCATTATTTCTCTTTGGTCTAATGTTGTTTTGGAGGTGTGGCTTGTAATCGACTAAAGTTCTTTTTTTGGACTTTGCTAGGGATTAAAATGATAGCATGACAGTGTCTCACAGAATTGTGTAGTATAAAATATTATAGCAAGTGGACAGAGTTTCAAAAGAAAATAAGTATGAATTAGTGGGTTATGCATGCTTTACTTGATAGAAAATAAGTTAGTAACATACAATTTGTCATACAATGGTACTATGTGTTGCCAGATCAAGTTAAGTTGAGCCAGCCTACAAGACCATTGATTTAGAAGTATTGTGTTTGTAGCACTTTAATTTTGCCAATTATTGAGGCTAAGATTCGTTAGGGTTATGTAGGTGATGGAGGGAGAGAAGGAGATAACAAGAAATGGTGCCAAATTTATGGATGGACAAGAAAAGGAATTTGATGCTATAATCTTGGCAATAAGATACAAGAGAAACATGCCTACTTGGCTCAAAGGTTAGAATTGATATGTTTTGTTGCATTTTTAGCTTTATCTTATTATGAACCACTACTTATGACATGTTACTATCTAGGCTTGGGACATATGTAGAGGGCAGAAACCTACAAATGTCTTCTTTTCTTCATTCCAAGGAGAAAGAATAAAATCACTTTGGGATTTTTGCTGGCTTCTACCACTTTTTTTGTTAAATATTTAATTATTTATTTGTGTAACGATCATCAAATATCTCGTTAGCAACTTGTAAAAGTCACACCTAAAAATATTCTTTGTAGCTATATGGATAACCTGGTTAGTAAATTGCGCCACCTTCTAGTCAATTCCCTTTGCTTCAAATTAAATATTAGTTAAATTCAATTTGACTTGTCCTTTTCTTTTCACTATGGATAAAGGGTATGCATCAAGTTTAATATTCTAAGATTACAAATTCCCATGTTATTCTTTGGATACCCGATATCTCTAAGTCTTACATGTTATAGAAAAGAGATCTAATATTTAGACACCTCAACAGTAAACAACACCCATCAAACACCTGCCTACGTGGTATTTTTTAATGAGTCAGCAATTCATTATTTTTTGAAGAAAAAAAGTTTTAGGAGGGAAAAAGGCTTGATATCCAAATATAAAAGAGTGCTAAAACAACACCTGAACTCATTGTGACTCCATTACTTTTGGTTGTAGGGTTTCACAACCATGGGAATTGCGTGGAGGCAGTTGAAGGTTATGCTTTGCAAGAATTGGCTCTTTAATATTCGTCACCCTTTCATTAGTTTCACTGAGGTCCTCCCTTTTTCATTCCTTTAATCTATTCTTAATTTCAACCTTATATTTTCTTTTCATGTTTCTCTTTCACTTGTTCCTTACTCTCACTCTATTTCATGACTTTGATCCTCTACTTAATTTGCCAGAGCATTTGTTTTTGTTAGATAATCTTTGCTTAATTTATTTTATTTTGTTGATTTTCTTATTTATTTATTTTAACGATTTCCTTTTTTAGCTTTAATATAATTTATTGATGATTTTTCTAGTCATGTAATGTTTATTTCATGGTATATATATGAATAAACATACTTTTTTAAGATGTGTTTAAGGTTTTGTATGTGTGTGTTTGTTTCTTTTCTAAGTGCATTTCAATTTGATAAAGGAGGATTGGTGAATACTAGAATTCTAATGCATATTACTTAATTCATGGCAAATTTTACTCCCTACGATTGTGTTGTTGCTATAAGTAGCTATAAGGACACAAGTGGATACACAAATTCATCTACCTCAATTTTGAGTGTTTCTATTCATAACTTTTTGCGTGTATGTGTGTTATATTTTTCCCCGTCCTCTGTTGCATGGAAAACCAGCAAAGGTTTTAATTTATTTTTTTTAATACAAATTTTGAATCTCATTTTAAATACTAGTATATTGAGAGAGTAAAAGCAAATGAAACTGATTTTAGACAACTAATCTATATGGAGGGAAATGGAAGTAATTGTTGTTCTTTCTTTAATATTTTTCACATTTAATATTTTGTCAACAGTAAAGTTTATGTGAAACTGTAGGCATATTCAAAAGGATATGTTTGTGTAAATAGGCAAAGGTATATGCCTTGACTTTCAACAAGTTTTGCAATATTTGTTGGGTAGAGGAGAGTATTTAGCTTATTCACTTAATATCAATGAGACAAAGTTGTTGATAGAAGTAGTGTCAATAAAATTTCCACGCTTGAAGGTACCCATTCATTTATGGTGTTATAGTATTTGACTTTCTATGGCAAGCACAACATATTTTGAGAAGTTGTCCTCTACAATGTGTGCTAAAAATTGAGTTTGTGCTAACATGTCAACGAAACTTTCAACAACCTTTTATATTGTTGCAGAGTAATTCAAAGTGGGTTAATTGTGTTAGTTAGAGTGGTTAACTCAATTGTGTAAACGGTTAATAGTTTCTATTTGATATGTGACTTGTATATAAATACATGTTATCAGTTGTATGATACACACAATGGGTGATAAATAAAATTTTCTTTCATTCTTCTCAATTCTCTCATGAATGTGTGCGTATTCTCTCTTATCTCCAATATATATATGATCTTGAAAATGAGGTAGTATAGTCTTGGTTTATATGGCAAACACAAGCTATGAGTTATCTAAATGATTGATCAAATTGGTTATAACTTGATATATGATTTTGTGATTATCACATCGATAAATGTTCATGCATTATTAGTCTCCTGTCATGTCCTACTATTGGGATTGTGGGTTGATTTCTATTTGTAGCATAGGTATGTTGTTATTGATTTATAGACTCTTTGTCCTTTGACAATTGAGGACATATGTTTGATGAAGTTTGTTTCTTTGGTCTTGTCGGTACTTCTAGTCTTATATATGACCATTCTCTTTTCCAACTTTTTTTTGTACATGAATACTCTTGTAAGTTATAGTATTTGTTAAATTTATTGTTTCTGTTTGTATTGCAAAGGCAAAGGAAAAGGCATTAACTTAGACAATAGTATTTATTTTTTTACTTTTATTGTTAATAGACACATCAACATTTTAAATTTACATATTTGATTAATTTCAACATTTTTTAACTTTTCATTTGTACTCAATTATCTTGCGGACCTTTATTATAGCAATATAGGTTATTACCTTTGTCTAGACCCTAGCTAGTTCTAGAAGGTCTGGAGTCCTAATGTGTTATGCTCATGATTTTGTTTTGTTTTTAAAGACGAAATTTTTTGAGTTGCATTCTTACGGACAACAAGAATATTATTGTGTTTCCAATGAGTTAGACAATATTGTAGAGGATGATAACTCATTTGTAAATCACTTGGTTCTACATGCAACTAATGTCCATTTTCATTGTGTATTACTGTCAAATAATTTATTTGTGAAAATTTTGCAGGCATTGAGAAAACTATATGACAAATCATACATGAAGTTATGAAGTGTCATCTTTGATTAATCTATGTAGCCAATTTTTTCCCCTCTTTCCATAATTAAACCACATTTTTTTGTCAAGTACAAGTAACTTGGAAATTGACCAATTTATGACACATGTGATTAAGTGCTTGTACACAATTGGTGAAATTAATGATTTATAATGGTTAGAAACACATATGGTTAATAACTTAAAAATGGGTTAAATATATGCAATACTTGGTTAATTGAGTAATATGATAAATATCATATCATGACAAATTAGGATAGAGATCTTGTGTGGTAAAGCCTACTAAGATGGTATGTGTTTCACCTACAACAGTGTCTTACCATTAAAGAAAACAACAGTGTCCTACCATCAAAGATAACTATGGCCTTTTGGCAGTTAATTGAGGTTTACTACTTTATCTAATTTTACATAAGTTTTTAAGATGCACCATAAGAAGACTTTACTAATGACATTTGAGAAGCATTATACAAAATTTTTAAGTAATAATGACTAACTTTAGATATAATTGAAAATTCACAGTTATAGACACATGTGGTTAACAACTCATACAAAATTGGTTAAGTCTGTGTAATCTTTGGTTAATTTTGCTCATATGACAAAGTAATGCAGAGATCATGTTTGGTAAAGCTTGCTCAAATGATAGGTGTCTCACCTATCATAATGTCATGCCATCAAAGAAAACAATAAGTTAGTTTCAAACTTTGATTAAATGAATGATTTTTAACACTCAAACATTTACTATCTATGATTCACTTGACATGAAATGCAAAACTCAGTTTTAGACTTTGAAGGTTAATTGTTCATATGAAATGAGAACTCTACATAAGCATTGGTTTTTTTTTTTTTTTATGATAAATGAGTTATAATTATCCAATGTGGTGAAATTATTGTAGACATTAAAGCTTGTTAAAGTTCATACTAGTTTCACCTACAAATTTACCCTCATATCTAAGATTACGATTGGTTAATAAATGATTATTTAAGTATTCAAACATAAAGATGGTTAACTGAATGCAAATAATGGGTTAATCATGTGCTCTAATTTTCCTAAAACAAAGTTCACATTATATTCTTAAAGTTACACCTTTTACACCATGTTTGTGGATAATAAAATGACTAACTCTATTTTAGACTTTTGTGGTTAACTGGTCATATTAAAGTGGTTAACTCGGTATATACATTTTCAATGGCATTATTTTGATAAATTTGTTAAAATACCTAAGTGTAATACAGATTATGGACAATAAAGCCTGTTCATGCAGTACTTGTTCCACCTACAAATTTATCTTGACATGTGAGACTATAATTGGTCCTTCAATGATTATTTAAGTGTTTAGTCATAAAGATAGTTAACTACCAGTAAATAAAGGGTTAATCATGTTTATGCCTGGTTAATTAAGACTTCTTTCAAAAATATAAATTGACATTATATTCTTAAAGTTGGACCTTTTGAAGCATTATTTTACATAAATAATTGAGTAATCTTTACACTAAGACATTCACAATTATTAATTACATGACATGCAAGGAAAAACTCAATTTTAAACTTTGTGGTTAATTGTTTATATTAAAATGGTTAACTTGGTACAAAATTGGTCAATGTTATTCGTATGATAAATTTGTCATAATGCCTAAGTACGATAAAAATTTGTCATAAGAATCATTTGCAACATATTATGGTAAAAACAAATAAAATATTCTTACACAAACACCAAACATCATTACTAACCAATACAACTCGTTAATGAAATTATTTATTATTCATAATCAATCATACTCATACACAGATAAAGTGTTATTTATGTGTTTCACTTGGTTAAAGACAATTAAATTTCACATTACATACAAACTTCACTTCTTTAATGTAATAAATTCGTAACAAAAAGAATTAATTACAATATTTGACAATTGTTTACACGTATTGTTGAATTCAATTTAAGCTCCTCAAAAAATTCAAATGTTATCAGAAGCAAAATACAATGGTTAAGTAAGGTTGATTTGTCGTTAAATTTGAGCTATGTGTGATTAACTGTCTTTTTATGATACTATTCCTTTGACGTTAGACCACTATAAGGAATTGCTTGTGTTGAAGATGTAAAAGTTTGTGCTAGTGTCCAAAGTTTGTGTCTAAACATGTGAGACAATAGTTGAAATTGTTTCCTTACATAAACATGCTTGTGACATTGGTTGGTTAATGCCACACAAATAAAGAGTTAATAAAGTGTTTTAGTTGGTTAAACATGTATAAATTTCATATTACGACTAAACTTCACTTCCTTAATGTAATAATTTACTAACAAAAAGACTTTATGGTATTTCATAACAAATTATAATTATTATTGAATTCAATATAAGCTTATAACAAATTTCAAATTTTATTAGAAACAAAATATGATGGTTAAGGTTAATTTGCGGTTAATGTAGAAATACGAGTGGTAAACTATTTTTTTTGTAATACTATTCCTCCAATTTTATATATATTTTTTTAGTAATTAAGAATGACATAACTAACATGCAAAGGAAAATATAGACAATGATGATTAAGTCATTCTAAGAACTTAGTTAAGTAGGTGTATACCATGGAAATAAGAGACATAACTCACACTCACAAGAATTGAGAAGAATAAGAAGAAAATTTTATTCATCACATTGTGTACTATATACAACTGAATACATGTATTTATACAAGTCTCATATCATATACCTTTTGTTAACCCTTCACTAAACATAATTAATCACTCCCTCTAAACAAAGTTAATCAATTAACAGAATTACTATATTAACCATTCACTTAACAAAATTAACCAGTCTCATTAACAGAGTTAGCCAACAAACAAAATTACTTTAATAGAATCAACCATTCCCATTAACAGCTAATCAACTAACAGAATTACTTTATTAACCATTTACTTAACAAAATTAACCACTCCCACTAACAGAGTTAACCAACAAATAAAATTACTCTATTCATCATTCACTTACAAAATTAATCACTCCTACAAAATAAAGTTAATCAACTGATAGTGACCAATTTGAGATGTAATGTAAAATTCATAGTTATAGGACACATATGGTTAACAACATATACAACTATTTGGTTAATTATGCTAATCTTATAAATATTTCTTACATTTACACGTAGAAATTAGCATCCACAAATAACAAAATTAGAAAAAAAAATCTTTCTTCCATGAATGTTCTTCTCCCATCTTTAACTTCACATGGTTGCAAGGTTGATCATTAAAAGAATTGCTCTTGTTGCTCATTTTGATGAGAAAGAAACATTTTTGCTTCAGATGATTGCAAATTCATAATAAAACCCTACACATATAAAATACAATCATTTGGACTGAGAGATTGATTATCTAACCATAATATTTTTCTAAAATTTCTATTCTATTTTTCTACAATAAGATATAAAGTTGGTTACAGTAGACAAAAACAATGTTTTAAGTTGACTTACAATTGGAGATTGAGTTCTAGCCTTAAAATCTTAGTAATGAATAGGGGGATTATTTCACCAACATCAACCTTTAAAGCATCCAAATTGAACAATGAGAAGATGAACCATAACTTTCAAAATACTAATAAAATCCAAATTTTATCAAGAATAGAATATAATGGTTAAATAAATATTGATAAATGGTTAATTTAAAGCACACGTGGCTAACTACCTTTTCTAATACTATTCTTCCAATGGTAGACTCTTATAGGGAATTCTTTGTCTTAAGCCTGTAAAAGTTTATAAGTTTGCCTAAAGTTTATGTCTAAACATGTGACTAAATAGTTGTAACTGTTTCCTCATACAAACACGCCTACAACATTTGTTGGTGAATCACACAAACATAAAGTATTAATCCATTGTTTTACCTAGTTAAACTGAATTTTGTTTCCTATCACATGCAACTTTGACTCTAAACACTATCTATAATTGCTCAAAAAAAAGACTTTAATTAGGTATTTGATGATTGATTATACTTATTTTTGAATTGAATTTAAGAACCTGATAAAATTCAAATTTTATGAGAAATAGAATAGAATGGTTAATTAAATGTTGATTAATGATTAATTTAAAGCACACATGATTAATTGCTTTTTTTTTATTTGATACAATGCTTCCAATGGTAGACCATTATAGGAAGTTGCTTGTCTTAAGCCTTGTAAAAGTTTATAAGAGTGTATAAAGTTTATGTCTAAACATGTGACATAACAGTTGGAACTTTCACCTTAGACACAAATGCCTGCAACATCTGTTGGTAAGTCACACATAAATAAAGTGTTAATCTAATGTTTTACTTGGTTAAATACAATTTCACTTCCCATTATGTCCAAACTTTACTTCCAAATTGTAAAAAATTACTAACAAGAGGACTTTAATTAGGATATTTGATGATTGATTATACTTATCATTGAATTGTATTTAAGCACCTGATAAAATCCAAATTTTGTCAGAAATAAAATAGGATGGTTAAATAAATGTTAATTAATGGTTAATGGTTAATTTAAAGCACTCATGGTTAACTACTCTTTTTTTTTTCTAATATTGTTCCTCTAATGGAAGATAGGGACTTGCTTGTCTAATGTCTGTGAAAGTTGATAAGAGTGTATAAACATGTGAAAGAATAGTTGGAACTATTTCCTTAGACAAACATGACTGCAACATATATTAGTGAATCACATAGCCATAAAGTATTAATTTAATGTTTCAACTGGTTAAATACAATTCCATTTCCTATTACATCTAAACTTTACTTCCAAATTGTAAAGTTACTAGCAAAAAGACTTTAATTAGGATATTGAATGGTTCATTATACTTATTCTTGAATTGAATTTAAGCACCTAGTAAAATTCAAATTTTATCAGAAATAGAATAGGATGGTTAAGTACATGTTCATTAATGGTTAATTTAAAGCACTTGTGGTTGACTGCCCTTTTTTTTATGCTATTCTTCCAATGGCGGACCATTATAAGGAGTTGCTTGTCCTAAGCCAGTAAAATTTTATAAGAGTGTCTAAAGTCTCTATCTAAACATGTGAGAGAATAGTTGTAACTGTTTCATTAAACAAACATGCCTACAACATTTGTTTATGAATCACACACACATAAAGTCTTAATCCAATGTTTTATTCGATTAAATACAACTCATTTCCTATTACATCCAACCTATAAACAATTTGTCAACAAAAGACTTTAAATAGGGTATTTGATGAATATTGTACTTGTTCTTGAATTGAATCTAAGCATCTTGTGATCAAATTTAAATTTTACCAGAAACATAATTAAAAGGTTATGTACATGTAAATAAAAGGTTAATTGGAACTAGATGTGGTTAACTTTTTTTTTTCTTGATACTGTTCCCCCAATGACAAACTAGTATAGGGACTTCTTTGTCTAACGCATGTAAAAGTTTATTAGAGTGTCTAATGTTTGTATCTAAACATGTGAAACAGTAGTTAGAAATGTTTCATTGTACTACAATAAGAATTCTCCAATTGGAGAGCACACAATTCTAACCCACAATTTTTTAGAGTTTAACAATATCCATCAAAATTATACTCTATAGTATCTTGTGAATCAATTTACTTGTTTTTGTCTTCTCACCCATTTAATGAACTAGCCTCAAAGTTAACTAAAGTCAAAGCTTCTCATCCTTTTCGCTTTTATACTAACTTTCATTTTCCCATGTTTTCAACAAAAAGTTGACTAATTACAATCTCAAACTACTAACAAGCTCCAAAATCACATTACCATCCATAACTACAACAAAATCCATATAGTTTGAATTTAAGTGGAAAATTAGTCTACTGCAAAAGTTATAAGCATAAAGTTCTATGGTAACAAAAAAAATCCTTAAGACAAGAAATTCATACTAAGTGAGTATTTTTTGATACCCTATCTGTATTCTCTAGCCTAAACCACAGAACAATCAAATATCACACCATAAAATCTCAACTTTCTTCTCGTAACTCATTTAGAGTCCCATACATATTAGTTTCTTCTACTCATTTTGCCCCTCTATCTATTTCACCTTAAAATTCAACAATGCTCTGTAACCCTCAACTTTGGTCTCATCTCCACCAAAGAAAATCACAACAAGTAAAATATATATAAAAAAATAATCCAAAAAATAAGAAAACTCAACTTTAATCTCATTCACAACCCAACCAAATAGAGAGCTACTTATACATAACAACCTAACGAAACCATATATTAAATCAGAGAAAGAGAGCCAATTGAGACCTTGGGAACAGATTCTTAATACAGAGTCATTACCTTTTTGTGAACCGCTTCAAGGATGATTCTAGAAAGAAGCTTTTCTTTGGTTGCAAATAGAGCTTTCCTCTTTGGTGTCCCTTCATCATTCTTGCCCTTTCCTCTCAACCAAGCCCCATCTTTCTCCTCCACGCTCCTTGTGTTTCTCCTTTCCTTCTCACTCCCTCTGCTCTTCTTGCTTCTCCCTGTGTTATTTTTTTGTGAAATTTGTTTTTTCTTCCTAACTCTTTGGTACCCTTCTGCATTGTTGCCCTCTTCTCTCAAGCAAGTCTCCTCTTTCTCCTCCATGCTTCTTGTATTTCTCCTTCTCTTCTCACTCCCTTTGTTCTCCTTCCCGCTCCTTGTGTTAATTTTTGTGCATGTTTTTTTTTTAATTATAAGGTTTTTAATAAAAATCCACATAAGAGTCACTTAATGAGTCAGCAAAGCAAAAATATTTTTTTTATCGATGTCTATGGGGTGTCTAGTTTTCAGAGGTGCCCATTGATCATTAGCCTATAAAAAATATAAGCTTTGAAGTAAGAGGGATATAAAATGAACTGTGAGCACTAGTTTTTTTTTTTTTTTAATACTTGTACTTGGTGGCTTTTTCACAACTGCTAAAACAATTTAATATAAAAATTTATTATACTGATAGTTCATAAGCTGTCGGTATATAGAACTAATTGAAAAATAAAACATTAATTTAGTGGTGGCTCTAGAATCGTAGCTACTATAATAAAAAATAATTTAACTATAGGTTAAGAGCGATTTCAAAACTGGTAATATTCCATTTTTCATGTAACAGCGATTATTTCTACAGTTAACGAAAAAGGAGATATGGATTTGTGGTGACAAATTTAATGCCAGTTGTAGAATTGCCAGTAGTTGATTTAGTGGCAGTTTAAACTACTAGTACACCTTCATATAACTGTCACTAAAAGCCAATTTTGGTGTAGTGCATATAAGTTGATGGGTTGGTGAGAAGTCTTCAACCTAGTGTTGAAAAAGTTAGTGGGATAGCTATTAATAAACCTTGAGTATAGGTAGATAAATGAATCCTACACTGAGGTCAAGGTCATTGCAAATCTTGTGTCATGGTGAGCCACTACCCAAATATATCTATCATAATGAACCATTATATCATTTTTGTAAATCATTCAATTTTGTCCCCTCATGGCTTATAGTACGTACTGCCCTTGGTTCTGTGAGGTCCCCCTATTATTATGACAAGTTATGAGACATGTTAGTTTTGATCACTCGAATGGTGAAAATCTTTATAGAGTCAAGTTTATATGCATTGCATGACTGAATTCATGTATCTTGAAGCATGTGACTGCTTGATATGATTCTCTGTGTCTGTGTGTGTATTAAGTCTTGTAAGCTTATCCTTGTACTATTAGTTTGTGTTTCTTTGACTGTGATGATTGCGGCGATGCTTTCACATAAGTAGATGGCCAGCCATCGACGTTTTGATCTATTTAGTATTTAGTTGGTTCCTACCTTCTTCGAGAGTGATAGAGGATGGCAACTAGACTGGAACGCACAAGAAGCTCGTTTTAATAGAGTTTTGGTGATTCACTACATTTCGAGGGGCGTAATTGTATCTTTAGTCTCTATTTTGTCGCTATGGACTTCAGTGAGTTTGTGGATGAGGCTTGGCATGTTCCACATCATCCTCCAAAGGTTGTTGTTCGTATCATCTCTCAAAGACGTTCGTCTCATAAAGAAGCTTGTACTTTAAGGGCTGTGGAGGAGAGTGGAGGTATGATGAAGATGCTTCTAGGAGTAGATGTACTGTGTATAAAAGTGGCAAGCTAAGGAGTGAATAATGTATGTATTTCCCCTCCTTTTTGGTTCATATATACTTACAGATGGGTGCACACATATTGGCACACACCTTTTTACTATTTTGAGATACAATTAAGCTTTTGTACATAAGCTTATGGTGCCATGAGGTACTTTGTTTATATTCTGAATTATTTTAATATATAAATGATGCATGGATGTTTTTAGTAGTTGCTTATATATGTTGACCTTAAGTGAACAAGAGTTCTAATTAAAATTGAATAAATTCACGTTGTAGAAAGTCATGTAATGACAACTGGTCGTTACACACAACACTTAGAATTTGCTTCTTGACAGTTTGTTATCATTAGAACTTCATCTAAGGAAGGACTTCACCTTAACACCCCATATAATTTATTTGCTCATGATTTTGTGAGGAGATTTAACAATGACCATTTTCGTGGTCACCACCAAATAAGTCACACTTAATGACTTAACTTTAGACTTGACTTTAGGCTCATGTTTTCTACTATATATTTACTATTTTTTGAACTTGTTAAGTAACTGGTTTTCATCGAGTAAGTAATTTAACCTTACATTTTTAATGATATATCTAATATTTGACTGAGTCTATTCCTGCTATCTTATTATTCATTAATCCATCGTTAACCTAAAAGCATCTTCTATCATTTTGTCATAAGTCTTATTATTTGTACAAAGTTTAGAGAGATTGTCATTTTGCTTTTTGAAAGAGAATCTGATTAGTTAGAAAACTGATAAGAAAGATTGAAGTTATTATTGCATACACATGTGAATATCTTGAGTGCATGGGTAATTAAATATCTAATTTTACATTGCACTACAAGATATTTTTGAGCTTTCCAAAGTTTAGAAACTTATTTTCTAAACTTGTTAACCATTTTTAGATAACTTTTTGAGTGTCAAGTTTATTTTCTGACTTAAGAAAGAAACACAAAAAGTTATCAAAGTTTCACGTTGGACAAGTTTTTAAAGAATCACAATTTAACCCACCTTTCTTGTGACTAAACTCATCACTTCACTTTGTAGGTATCCAACCTATCTTCGACATAACTTTGTCATGCCGGAAGGAAGAATCACCACTCGTACATATTAGTCTATAGGTCAGAACTCGGTCAAAAGGATGAATAGTGCAAAATGAACCTCTTGAGCGAAAGTGGCTGATAGTGATCTTGTAAAGGTGTTAACTATTTGATCCTTTCATTCTTACAGGTAATGCATTAACACTTGTGAATACAGGTGTGAATGTGTTGGGAGACAATTCAAATTTTTAATTTCAAATATCTAGGAAATTGTTTAGATCTAAAGATATTAGTTTTATTTTAGAAATTTGTTTCTTCTTTTAATATTAGGATGCAATGTGTACAAATAGGGGTTTTTGAAAAGAGAAGAATCACCCGATCCTGGAGAGGCGTGTCATATGAATGGTGGATTTTTCAAGTTTGTACAAAAACTTGTAATAAGGTTGAATATTTGAGATGGTGAATAAAAATTGAGGTGGATCTATAGATGTAGGCAAAAGGTGTCGAACCATATAAAGTTTTGTATTCTTTCGCTATATCTTCTTTATTGTTTGTTGTTTGTGTGTGTTCTTTTGATCGTTGTTATTGTGCATGAGAAGGGGTTTGTTTTCCTAACAGTGGTATAAGAGTTGATGGTTGTGCAACTTGGTCACCTGTCAAAGGAGGAGTATTAAAGCTTGATGAAATTGATGGTAGATTCGTGTGGGAACCTTGATTCGAAAATCTTCTTTGCGATGTAGTAGTCAAGCGTCATGTCACGATAGCTAACGACAATGTAAATCCTTGTGTCAAAAGTCCTTTTTGGCAATGTGGGAATCAAGTGACGTGTTCCAGTAGCTAACGGTGGTACAAGTACAAGAAGTGTCACAATCCAATACTCATGGGGTGGAGGCAGGAACATACCAAAGTTTGCAGAGTAGAAGCATGGTTGGTGATGATTGTGATGAGCATCCATAGCAATAAAAGTTGAAGAGGAAGTTTGAAAATTTTAGTTGAGGGAGGACTTGTTAGGAGACAATTCAAATTTTCAATTTTAAATACCTGGGATATTGTTTAGATTTAATGGTATTAGTTTATTTTAGGGATTTGTTTCTTCTTTTAATATTAGGATGCACTGTGTACAAATTGTGGTTCTTGAGATGGGAAAAATCACCCCATCCATGAGAAAGGAGTCATGTGAATGGAGGGTTTTTCAAATTTGTCTAAAAAACTTGTAATGAAGTTGAATATTTGAGATAGAGAATCAAAATTGAGATGGATCTGTGGATGAAGCAAAAGGTGTCAAATAATGTTAATTTTGTATTCTTTCACTATTTCTTCTTTACTATGTATTCTTTTGATCCTCATTATTGTGCTTGAGAGGGAGTTTGTTTCACCAATAGTGTGAGAGTAGCATTTGAAATGTAAATGAGAGTAACAATTGCATAGATAGATGATTGGGCATTAGACTCGATCTATTTGTAGGATTGTTGAATTTATTTTTGGCGTTTTTTGGTAGTGTAATACTATGACAATGAACTAGTGTTTGTACATGACATGGGGCGAGCCTAGCACTTCTTGTGCTTTAATCTATTATTGCTATATAGTATATAATCTTTTCCCTTTTCAAAAAAAGAGTCAACCCTAATCACCTCGGACACCAACAAACTTCTAACAAGATAGATGTTAGAACCCATTTTCTTCTGAGCTTTAATTTATTACCGAATGTGCTTAATAAGTTAAATAGCTCATCTTTTAAAGATAGACACATCACTTGAGTAAATTAGAAAAGGTCATAAACAATGTCAAATTCATATCTTGTTACTAATACATGTAACTTTAGTTGGACTAGATAGATCTACATGAAGTAGTCCTAAAGGTATTGCTGTGTTGATTGTATTTTCAGCATGAAAATTTGATTTAATTTATTTACCTTTTATTGCATACATCAAAAACCATGCTTTTTTCAAACATCATTTTACACAAGCGCTTTTAGTGAATCAAGAGAAGATAATGATCTACCTATTGTTGATCATTAGGAATGTTGGAGTTGAAACTTGGCAATAATGACCAGGCATGTGTTAGAGTTGGTCATGCGCTTATTGATAAATCTATATTTATGTAGATTTATAGAACAAGTTCACATGATTTTTGCATTAGCTCATTGGAAATTTGTGAGAAAATAGACCATTAATGAAAGATTTTATGTGATGTGTGTTTCTAAGTTTTTTATTTAAGATTACATGAATTGCCTTAATTTTGATTTGAATTTTATGTAGGAAGTTAGTTGAACAAAGAAAAGAAATCTAGTCCACAAGTATAGAGAAGTATTATACTTATCAAAGTAGACTTAAAAGAAGCCTATAAGCACAAGAACAAGCCAAAAAGAGACTTGAAGCACAAAATGGAGTGCACAAGGTTGCACCTGCCTGGCGGGACTTGCCCTGGAGGTATTCCGCCTGGTGGGTTGGATAACCCGCCCGGCGTCAATGTGAAGCGAATTCAAAAAACCGCCCAGCGGGTTTCCAACCTTGCTGGGCAAGTCCGAGGTCCAAGTTTTAATTTTATTTTAATTTTTAATGGGCCTAGATTGTGTGGAATAGATCGGGGTTAAGCCTTCTACTCCAAAATTCTGAAATTGTATTACAAATAGCAAGGAGCAAAGCACAATAGGATCATCTCTGTCTCATCTCTATTATTTCCTTAACTTTTCCTTTTTGCCTTTGGCTTTTGGAGAATGATTCTTAAAGGGCAATAGGATACTCAGAGTTAGAGACATGAGAAAAAACATTTTCTTGTAAAAGATTTCTTTTTCTCTTTCCTTTGATGTATTTCTTTGAAATTATTGTTTCTCTTCTTGCTGTAAGTAGCTAAATTCCTTATTAGGGTTATGGTGTACTTAGTGTTTGGAACCCCTAAATGCTTAATTTTAATTGAATTCTTTTTTCTATTCAGTTAATTAGATTGCTCCACTGTTTTTATTTTCTTACTTGGAATTGATCATCTCTTGTATGCTTTGAATCGATTAATTGAACGGCGGCCGTACCGCAATTAATTGGTAGACGTGTAGGGTAATCAAATTAGGTTTTGTCATATGATCAACCTTCATTCCTAATTTCCAATTAGATTAATTAATTAATTAATCCCCCCTTTTATTCCTCATGTCTTCCTAGGGTTTTAATATCTCATATGATCAATTGGGAAATTAATTTAGAAAGGACTATTGCAATTTATGACCAACAATTGACAATAAAATGCGTAGGAAAATATTGCTAATTGACGAATAGTACAAAGTTCAGTTAGAATTAAATGTGAAGGAACTTAAAAGCACGAAGGAAACCACAACCCTAAGCCTATTTTCTTCTGAATTTTTCTCTACTTGTCATTGTTTGTTTTACAGTTCCGTTTCACGTTTATCATTATTGAATCAACCCACTACCTATTTAAATTCACGTAAATAATATAGAATCTCTAAAAGTTAGTAATCGTTATTTAGTCCTTTGAGTTCGAAATTTGAACTCACATTCCTTTGTTACTACTGCGATAAAGGTACACTTGTCCTTAAGCATATTTTTAGCTCATCACTTGTTGACTTTTAATCTCATCATTCACTATCGTCTTCAGAATCCGAGATGTTGTGGGGCTGTTGTCGCGAGGTAGAAGGAGCTGTAGATTTAATCAAATCATCCACTTTCGCTTCGAAACTAGAGAAGCTGTTGGGGTATGTTCGCGAGGTAGAAAGAATTGTAGATTTAATCAAATCATCCACTTGGAAAGTAGAGATGTTGGTGTATTGTTGCGACGTAGAAGGAACGGTAGATCTAATCCCATCATCCAGTCCCTCTTGGAAACTAAAGAAATTGTTGGAGTATTGTTGTGAGATAGAAGGAATTGTAGATTCAATCCCATCATCCACTACCTCTTGGAAACTGGAGAAATTGTTGGCGTATTGTTGCGAGGTAGAAGGATTTGTAGATATAATCCCATCACTCACTACCCTATTGAAACTATGGACGTTGTTGGAGTTTTGCGAAGTAGAAGGATTTGATCTAAGGGAGTCCCATTGTGCCTCGGAATGAATCACTCGTTGTTGATCATTAGAGAAGTTGGAGTCGGAACCTGGCAATGGTATGTGCTGTTGTTGACGAGAAAATTGGTTGTGGTTTTGTGAACTAGAAGGATCTGATATAACGGAGTTCCGCCATCTCGCAGAAAGACTGACTAGTTGTTGAGTATTACAGATGTTGGAGTTGGAACTTGGCAATGTCGTGTGTTGTTGTTGACCAAAGGGGGTGTTGGGGTTTGGCGGAGTAGAAGCTTTTGATATAACGGAGTTCCGCCATCTCCCAGAAAGACTCCCTCGTTGTTGAGTATTAGAGATGTTGGAGTTGGAACTTGGCAATGTCATGTGTTGTTGTTGACCAAAGGGGGTGTTGGGGCTTGGCGGAGTAGAAGTTTTTGATATAACGGAGTTCAGCCATCTCCCAGAAAGACTCACTCGTTGTTGAGTATTAATGGAGCTTGGCAATGTCGTGTGTTGTTGTTGACCAAAGGGGGTGTTGGGGTTTGGCGGAGTAGAAGTTTTTGACATAACGGAGTTCAGCCATCTCCCAGAAAGACTCACTCGTTGTTGAGTATTAATGGAACTTGGCAATGTCGTGTGTTGTTGTTGACCAAAGGGGGTGTTGGGGTTTGGCGGAGTAGAAGTTTTTGATATAATGGAGTTCCGCCATCTCCCAGAAAGACTCCCTCGTTGTTGATCATTAGAGATGTTGGAGTTGGAACTTGGCAATGTCATGTGGTGTTGTTGACCAAAGGGGGTGTTGGGGTTTTGCGAAGTAGAAGTATTTGATATGAAGGAGTTCAGATCATTAGGGATGTTGGGGTTGGAACCTAGCAATACCGTGGGCAGTTGGTAACTGTGGCTGTTTTGGTAGTTTTGCGAAGTTGGCAAATGACTAGGGAAGCCGAGGGACCTTTGGAATGGTTGGTTGCTTGAGGAAGCGGGCATCATATTGCCATGCTGGTGATTTTGAAGGGAAGCAACACTACTTGGCTGCCTCATCGAAGCGGCAGTCCCAGAACTGTCGTACCGGGGATTTTGAAAGGAATTAGCAGAATAGCGCGAGGCGTTTGATTGATGGGATCTTGGGCCAGTCATCTTCCTAGAGTCTCACTTCCTGGCTTCAGACAATTCGTTTATAAGAGAGACTTCGAACTTAGGGATATATACTGAGGGGATATGTGAATGAATGATGGATTACTCTTAATATTTTTGTAATTTTTATTAATACATAAAAGATAGAGATTTAAGTGAATGGTGACATCGTAAACTGCACCACGGGCGTTGATCAATTCTAAGTCGGCTATAGTTACTGTTTTAATATAATAAAAATCACTGTAGAAGATTCATAATCGAGCAAGAAATCAAGGTGATGATGTACTTGAGTGGCCACTGGGAGATTTTTGAATGTTTGAGTGAAAAAGGAAGTTTCTCAGAATTACACTATTAATTCAAAGTAAGTTCTGTTTATTAAAAAAAAAATAAAAAATAGTACAGTAGTTTTCTAAACAAAATTACTATATAAACTTCGTCATCAGGCAAGAAAATCAACATGATGATGTACTAGAGGGAGATTGGTGAATGCTTGAGTAAAAAAGGAAATTTCTCCGAATATATACGCAACCAATTCAAAGGAAATTTTTGATACGGTATTGCAAGTGTACAGTTATCGTCAAGTAATAAAATATCGAATCCACAGGGACTATGTGTTTGGCTTTATAATTATCGCAATTTAATAAAAATTAAACAAAGAGAGTTCAATTTGGGAATTTAGGTTTTTAGGGTAAAAGCAAAAGATTTAAGAATTGGAAATTAAATTTACCAAGTAAATGAAATTGATAATAATTAAGTGAAACAAAACTTCTAGGATCAAGATTCACCCTATAACGCTTACTAAATTAATTATCTTATTCCGTGTTCTTACTTATTCTTCTTGAAGGTGAATTAACCTAAGATATTCTCTATTCTCTTTCAAGATACAGAGGAGTGTCTAATCAAATTAGCCCCTTACTTTCGTGGTGGTTGTATTTAATTAGACTCAATAAGCTTTTTGTCAATTCAATTAATCTCAAAAGGTTTCACCTACTTTTGTGGTTTAGACCTAGGTTTCTTCCCTGTAGTTCTGGTATTTAAGTTTACCTTTCAGTACTTCCCCAAATCCCTACGGTTATGTAAAATGTGACCAATTCGTTTCACGATAAAGAAAATTAATAAAGAAAAAATCAAGAGAGGAACAAGAATTACACAAAGATAAAATGAATCAATTCATTAAGCATTCATAGGGCTACGTCCAATCCTAGAACAAAGATGACTACTCACACATAGCCATAGAAAACAAACGAGAAAAAAAGAAAAGCATTCAAACCCAGTAGAGAAAGAGGAGAAGATTTTGATTCAAAGCTCTCGCTCTAAGCCATCAAGAATGCAAGGTTTAGACCTCTTTTCCTAAGCCTAAGAAGTCTATATAAGTCTCAAAGTACAAAAGGGTCCAAGCCCAAACCAAAAAAAGAAACAGAAAAATAAAGATTATTAACATTAGTAGCGCGCTACAGGCAGACCGTGATGCTCTCTGGTAGCTCCTATGGCATTTTCCTAGAATTTACCACAGGCATGGCAGTTTGCCACGGGCAAGCCGTTGCGCTCTCTAGAGCTTTTCTTGAAATCTACCACACCTGTGGCGATCGCCACAGTCCAATCCACAAATTTCTTCATTTTTCTTCATTTTTCCTCAACAATTTCTCCATTGCTCCTCCTTGGTTCAAATTACTTCAAGTCTAAATGTTTAAGCTCCAAAGCCAAATCAATTCATGCTAAACTTTTCTTAAAATCCATAAATAAACACAAAAACACAGCTCAAGCATTCTAAGTAATTAAATGAAGGAAATAAAGGGAACTAGTACTAAAACTACTCTTAATAAGCTAAAATGCATGTAAACCTACATGGATTAAGATGTAAATTATAGTATAAAATGCAACGCATCAAACAACTCTAAACTTAAAATCTTTCTTGTCCTCAAGCAATCACTGTGTATTAGCAAAATGGAATCCAATGAATTAAAAGCTCAAGGAAGAAAAAGCGCAAGCAGCAGATTTTAGTTAAGCAATAGATAACCAATGCAAGTCCAATTAGAGCTCAATCTCTCCTGAATTAGTGCTTACACAGACCATGGTCACTCATCTTTCCATGCTCAAAGTGTTTAAGGTATCAAAAAATTACACTCACATTTATCAACTTTTATAATAATTACATTAAAAATCATACTTAACTAACATACTTTCTAATTAGTTTACAATGTAAAAAATTTTACATTGATAGTACATAAACATTAAATTGTATTTTTTTTTCTTATCTTTCTAGAACTACACGAATATGTCAATTACACATCATTATCTTTATCTTCTATACCTACTGCAACATGTTCATCAAATGGTGAGGTTTCATGACTAAAAAATGGATGAATTATACAAAGTTCTCAATAAAAGACTTATAATTTTTTTCTCTACAAGAAAATGTCAATCACATATATATTTTTATTTTCCGTACCTATATCAATGACATCATCAAATGGTGGTGACGTTTTATGACTAAAAGATGGATGAATTAGAGAAAGTTATGAATAAAAGATTTGTATATTTTTTTTTCTTTTATCTTTCTTGAACTACAATAATATGTCAGTCATCTTATCCTTATATTTATCTCTTATATGTACCTATAGCAAGGACATCATCAAATGGTTACGAAGTTTCATGACTAATAAAAGGATGAACTAGAGAAAGTTTTTAATAAAATATTTGTATATTTTTTTTCTCTATCAATATGTTTGGTAAAGATGAAATAGAGGAGAAATAATGAGGAAGGAGCCAAAATGGAAGAGAGATGAGAAAAGTGTGTTATTTGGTAGAATGGAAATAAGACAGAAAAGAAATAGAAAAGTGTGAATAGTTCCATATATTTAACTACAAGAATATGTCAATCATTACATTCCTATGTATATCATCTATACTTATACAGTAACAATATCTTTTAACTTTCTTTTACTAGCTGAAAAGCTTGTTTGACCTTATTAATAATGTTTAGTAGCATGTAACATTTTTTGAGATATTACTTCAAGTAGTATTTTTTAAAATGTTAGCTTCTACCTTTTTATATATTTTTTTCTTTTTTTATCCTTAAAATATTTATTAAATTTTCTTATTACCTTTTTTTACATAAGGTAAGGTTTTATTTTATTTTTGTTTCTCTTCTTACATTGTTTATTTTAACCATTATACTATTTGAATTATTTATTATATCTTTTTAACATTATACTTCAAGATATTTTAACTAATACACTAATCAAACATGATGAAAGTGTTAATCTACTTAAGTGTATGTTAATTTATTTTATTTTAAATTTGGTTGGGAATATTTTAAGATATAATATAAAATTAATAATAGAATGTATAATACGAAAAAAAATATCATAATTGAAACTAAAATTTATAATTAAAAAAATAATCTATAAACAAAAATTAAAGAGTTTAAAATTAATTAAAAAACTAAAATTATAATTATCCCAAAATATATTTTATCAATAAAATAAAATTAAAATTTATATAACAATATCATATAAATATGTCTATTTCTATCATTTTACATTTATCAGCTACTTCAACAGATAATCTTACCAAACACTTATTAATAAGCTAACTTAACAGCTTTCAGCTACCAGCTATCAGTTTTTAACTACCAACTAATTTTTCAGTTTCCAACTAGCTTTTCAGTTACTTTTGTCAAACATATCTTATATTATCTATACTTATCAAATGGTTGTGAAGTTTCATGACTAATAAAAAGATGAATTAATTCTCAATAAAAGATTTGTATTTTTTTTCTCTCTTATTTGTATATCTTTATTTGTGTGTGTGTGTATAGATATAAGGTACATTTGGAGACAATATTTCCCTCCAAAAATTATATCATTTTAATAAGAGAAATACTAACAACACACTCTTTTGAACACACTCTCTCATATTGATTAAAATTTATTGAAAATCATAAAATTTTGTAGGTCTTACATTTTGTTTAATTAAACTTTTTCTCGATTTTGTAGTTTTTAATAAATTTTAACAAATTCTGTCAAAAAATAAATAAATTTTAACTAATAATAAAAGGTGTGTTAGAAAGAATACATTAGAGGGTGTGTTGCTAGCACTCCCTTTTTAATAAAATTACAATGTGATTATGTCTTTAATATTTTTTTTAAAAGAATTAAGAACTTCTTAAAAAGCAATTGATTTATGTATTATTTTAAGAGATAATCAAATTTTACCAAAGGCAGTACAAGGGTTACTTCAACTCATATATAACAAGGGAACAAAAGAACTTAGAACAAAGCAAATAAATTATTTTTAATTTAGGTAATTCATCTTTACTACAACATAATTGAGTTTTAATAATATTTAAAAATATTACTAAATTATGAAAAATGTTACTAATTAGAATTAGCTACATTTTAATAAATGTACTATAAAGTACTTGTTGCTAAAATGTTTTAACAACATTTTAGCATATTACTTGTAATATTTTATAAATGTTACCAATTGACATTTCTTGTATATTAACAAATGTTATTAATTTACATTTTTTAATAATATTTAAAAATGTTGCTAAAAGGTTTTGACAATATTTTAGTATATCATTAATCAAATTTAAAAATATTACTAATTGACATTTTTATAACATGAATAAATACTATATGCATTGACAAAGTAAAAAAGTTTTTACATTATTATCTAATTACAAATTGCTACATATAGTGAGTTTATTAATTTTTATAATAATTATTTTAAAAATCATATAAAAGATAATTTTTTTATTGATTGACAATGTAAAAACTTTTATACTGATATTTATTAAACTCCAGTTACATTTTTTTTGTGTGGCGCATATGATTGCAAAAGAGTATTCAAGTTGATCACCGAGTTTTTCAATCTCCTTCAGAAAATATGTTAGCACTCATAAGTGAGTTGTTCCTTTCCAACAAATTTTTTTCCATATGCACAAGAAACTCTCGTAAAATTTGTATCTGTTGAAAAAGGCACATATGTTTGATAACTTACCTTCATTTGTCTTTTCGACAACCACATTCGACCATTTTAATAATGATCCTAACATTATTATAGAAATTAAGCGAGAGAATTCTTATTCCTACTGCCTTGAGCTTCAACCTAATTTGTCTATTTGGAAGAAATTAAACTTCTATTTGATTCTTCAGATTGATGGGTGCCCATTCTAATCTTACACCGATGATGGATTTTATTGTATTTGGAAATTGAGTGTGAATAGGGGTGGCTTGGAAATCACTGTGTGAAAAGTTGTTCTAGAGTTTTTTTTTCATATATATCTAGGAGGAAATAAACTATGTTTTATGATTTTCCGTGGTTTGATGTGGGTTATGTTTGGTAAAAATAACTGGAAAGTTAGCTGAAAGTTGAAAAGTTAATTCAAAGCTGAAAAGCTAGTTGGTAATTGAAAGCTATTAAGTCAGCATATTGAATTATAAGTATTTGGTAAAATTATCTGTTGAAGTAATTGATAATTGTAAAATGACAAAAATAGGCATGTTTATATTATATTTTTATATAAATTTTAATTTTATTTTATTAATAAAAATATATTTTTGTGTATTTATAATTTAGTTTTTTTTATAAATTTTAAATTCTTGTAATTTTTTTATTACAAATAAATTATTTTAATTACATTTTTTAGCTTCAATTATTATATTTTTCATATTGTGCATTCTACTATTAATCTTATCCTACATCTTAACATATTTCCAATTAAGTTAAAAAAATAAAAATAATATACACTTAAATAGATGTCTTACTTTCATTACATTAATTATTGTAATGGTTAAAATAAACCATGTAATATAAATATATCCAAATAATAATAATAATAATAATAATAATAATAATAGAATAAAATAAACTTATTATCTACATTATCATTATCTTATGTAAAAAAAGGGTAGAAATAAGAAAACCATATATTATGTAAAAAGAGTAAAAATAATAAAATTCTACCTTATGAAGAGAAGAAGAGAAAAAAGAAAAAAGAAAAAAAACTACCCTATGTAGAAAAGGATAAAAAGGAAATTTAATAAATATTTTAAGGACAAAAAGAGAATAAAATATAAGAAGCTAGAAGCTAGCACTTTAAAAAACACTACTTGAAATAGCGTCTCAAAAAAAGCTCCAAGATTCTAAAAGAATCTTTTTTATCAAACACTACTAATAAGGTTAAGGCTAAATTGCAATTTTAGTCCCCTGGTTTTTGTAAATCCGCAATTTTGATCTCCCTATTTTTTTTAGAGACATTTAGTCCCTCAAATTTCAAAAAATCGATAAATTGGTTCCTCTGTCAAATTGGAAGGTGTTAACTGTTATGTATTAAAGTTGACCAACCTAGGTGGCAACTGCGGAGTGACATGGCAATTTAGCCATTAATTAGTGTAAATAAATAGTTAAACAAAAATAATAAAATAACAAAATACTATAGCAATTGGGATTAAAACCTGTGTTATCCTTTCTGAGCCCTAAAACTTAATTCCCCTTAATCCACATTTCTTTTTCTCTGTTTTGAACCCCACATGCATATCTGTCCTTCCCTTTTCGTGTTCCTCATTTTCTCTTTCGTGGACACGCATTTTTGTTCATGTCCCTCTTTCTCATTAACGCATAGCTGTCCCGCTATGCACGCGTGAGTCGTTGTAGTTGCTGGCAATGGATTCGAATGTCCCCTTTCTTGGAGGTGAATCGCACACACAGACCAAGGGACACATTGAACCAATGTACTGTTCAAGGTAGCAGCAACACATGGGTTTTTGTCTTGATGCAATATTTTAATGTATGTGGTCCACATTAGGGTTGGGTTTTTTTTTCTTGGTAAATGTCCATTGCCAGGGCCTTTTGTCCTTTATTGTTAGGGCTTCCCTTTTTTGTAATTTTGTTCGTGAAAAGGTTTGTGTATGCTGCGAGGATGGTACTTGCTATATTCGGTGTTTTGTTGCTTGGAAATATATTGTTTTGTTGACTGAACTAACTTGTTTATTCTTATTTTGGGTTGTTTAAAAGAGAAAGTTTAGATTAGATTAATTGGTTATAGCCTTATACATATAAATGACCATAGTCCCTATTTATACCATTAAATGTAGGATTATGTACAACTTGTTCCTGAAGGGAAAATTATTGCTATATATTTGAGTAATATGTTAATATACTATTTAGGTATTAGTGAAAAGGATAATTACTCCAAATGTGAATCTCAGGATAAATAAGATTGTTTATACTACAATATTTGATGTGTAGTCTTGGACCATATTTATTGGCATCATTCAAAATTTGCAAGTAACAATATTGATTGAAAAAATAATGTTTCTCAATTGTGTTGCATTGAGTTCTTTACTCCAAATGATTCTTACCAATTATAATAAACCATAAGCCTATCAACCTGTTGCTGCTCACATGTTTCATGGAATTAACAAGATTGTTTATATCTTCTAGTCAGATAAATAACGACGTCAAACGTGGCTTCAAACTTTTGAAAACGACCATGCTAATATATAAACTCCCAACCATGCTAAGATTGAACATTAGACATTAATGTGACACATCATAGGGTGATTATTGCCTACCTTTGGCAACCATGTGCAAAACAAATGTTCCTCCAAACACAAAATACATTTGGTCCCACCATGCTAACATTTGGTCCTATTACACCCACACTAACATTTTGGTCCCCACAACCATGTCACCTTATGCTCCTACCAACAAGTACAAGCATAACACAAATTATAATGACCCAAGAAAAAAAGAAGAAAAATTCCTAAAAGCTTTTGAATAATCTTCAGATCATTGATGCTCTTCTTCAGTTCATTTTTTCTATGCTTCATTTCTTCAACTTTCTTCATAAGTCCTCTAATGATTTTCTTCTCACGAGCATTAAGTTGAGGATCATGCCACTCAAACAACTGACAACCCCTTCTCCCTGTTGCTTGTAGTTAAAAACGAAATACATAAAATTTTGAGATTTGAGTTTACCGTTACACATGGAACATAAACCACTATCATATTTTACTGTGTATAGCCCATAGCCAAAAAACCTCCTCCCCAGATTTTCTTCTATCCACGACATCACCAACGGAGCTTTGATGTTACAATGACACACCACGCATCGTCTTCGTGCTCTAGACTCAGTGGTAAAGGATGATGCACTCATCTCAGACCCACCATCCATCCACTACTCTTGCATTGCGATGCCTTTGATTTGTGGTGGTAGAAATGTGTTAGGGAGATTAGGGTTACAAAGATTGGGGGTTGAAGGGTGAACGACACTCACCCTCTATTTATGATTGTTTTTTTATTTTAAATTAGTTTTAATTTTAATTTTAAATAAAATTTGTTCATTAATCTACTTAGCATCTGTACAATCCATGGATTATTGGCCACGTCACTCAACAGTTGCCACCTAAGTTGGTCAACGTTAATTGATAATAGTCAACGCCTTCCAATTTGATGGAGGGACCAATTTTCTAATTTTTTGAAATTAAGGGGACTAAATGTCTCTAAAAAAAATAGGGGGGCCAAAATTGCGGATTTACAAGAATAGGGGGACTAAAATTGCAATTTAGCTAAGGGTTAAACAAGTTTTTCAGCTAGTACAAAAAGTCAAAAGCTAACTGAAATGTCATGCCAAACATATCCTATAATTGCCAAAATTATCTATCAGTAAAAACTTTTTTTGTGCAGTACACACACACACACACACACATATTATTGTAGTGTAAAAACTTATGTTTTTGTAGTATTTAGAAGTAAAAACTCATTCTGATCTTGCTATTATTTCTTTATTGAGTTTATTATATATTATTAATATAAGATTTCTTATATTGTTAATTAACCAATTAAAAATTATTTCATGTATAACTTTTAAAGCACTTATTATAAAATTTAACAAACTTATCATACAATATAATATGTGATTGGATTACAATATAAATACATTTATACTATCAATACATTCTAATTAAATTCTTATTTATATATTATTTTTTGAATCATTTTAAATTCACTGCTATTTTAAAAGTTTTTTATTTTATTGTCCAATCATAAATTGTTATATATGGTGAGATTGTTAAGTTTTATAATAATTGCTTTAAAAGTCATATAGGTTAACAGTATAAAAATATTTACCCTCATAGTATATGAAAATTAAACTCTATTTTTATGATATATTTTATATATTTAGCAACTAATTTTAACTCTAACTATTATTATTATCATTAATTTGAGTTTAAATATTTATTTTACTTCTAATTAAATAGTTAGTTATATTTGTTCTAAAAAAAGAGATTTAAGTGCCCTTTCTAATTAATATAATTAGACTACAAAAAAAATCCTATTACAATCATTGATTTTGCAAAAACTTAATTCTCAAAATAATATTTATAAAACTTAAGTGTATTACAAGCGGTTGCACGCTTCTAACATTTAGAATCTAGGGGTTTTGTCATGTGGTTTTGTACTCTTTTTTTTCATACATTGTGGTTTTGTACTATGCATAATTGTTGGAAATCTTACGTCGACTAGTAATATAACTAAAATAATATATATAAATAAGAGACAACATTCACCTCATGAACTCCTTTTGGGTTGTTTTAGCCCAAACCCAAAATTCTAATAATAACTATATCCTTTCCCATCGATTGCATGATCCACTTGCTCGTAACCAGAGATGTTGGAGTCGAATTGTGGTGCATTCCTATATAAACAGTTTTCAAGTCTGAGTTCTATCATTCACTCATTGTTCATAACTAGATCGAGATGTTGAAGTCGAATAGTGGTGTATACCTCTGCGGAGGTGCATACCTCTGTGGATTCCGAGACTGGATTGCATGATTCACTCGTTGTTCATAACTAGGTATGTTGGAATCGAATAGCGGTGCATACCTCTGCTGATTCCGAGACCGAATTGCATGATTCACTTGTTGTTCATAGGAGTCGAATACTGTTGCATAACTCTGCGGATTCCGAGACCGAATTGCATGATTCACTTGTTGTTCATAAGAGTCGAATAGCGGTGCATGACTGCGCTGATTCCGAGACCGAATTGCATTATTCACCTGTTGTTCATAAGAGACGAATAGCGGAGCATACCTGCGCTGATTCCGAGACCGAATTGCGTGATTCACTCGTTGTTCATAACTAGAGGCGTTGTTGGAGTATTCCGATGCATCGTCATCCGAATATTCATTCCGATCGATTGCACGATCCAATTGTTGTTCATAACTCAAGTGGTTGTCGGAGAATTGTGGTGCATTCCTCTGCGGTTTTGGAGTCTGAATTGAGGTGTTTGATTGATGCGAATTTTGGCCTTTCATCATCCTAGAATATCACTCACTGGCTTCACATAATTAGAAGGGGGTGGTTTCGTTTATAAGAGGCTAGGAACTTGCTTAGTTTTATAGGGATATCAAGGGGATATGAATCCTTATTTTAATCCTAATATTTACTGTATGAGTTTAATGGTTATACACTGTCAATGTAAAAAGTTTTACATTTTCATTCAATTAAAAATTATCATTAATATAACTTTTAAAGTATTTATTACAAAAGTTAACAAACTTACAATAAATAGTAGTTTATGATTAAATGACAGTGTAAAACTACTTTACACTGTAGCAAGTATACAAATATCAGAATATAAACAAATAAAAATCTTAACAATATAATTATATTGACATAATTAAAATTTAAATATAAAATAGAGTTAACCCTCTCTTATCACTCGTCTGATTTGAAAGAAAAAAAAAGAAAAAAGAGAAGACAGAAAAAAAAAAAGGTACAAAGGAAAGCATAAAGGTGTCGATATGAAAGAAAGAATATATGGTAAGAATATGAAAGATAAGGATAAAGGTGAGGATAAATGAAAAAATAAAGGTAAGAACGTAGAAGAAAAGAATATATATATAAAAGAAAATGAATGGTGGATAATAAAGGTAAAAATATTTTAAGAAAAATGAAAAAAAAAGATCGTTGGGTTTTATTGCAATAAAAATCATGCCTCTCCTTTCCTCCCTTTTCTTCTCCGTTCAGCCGTGAAAGATTTTTATATAAAAATCAATGTTGGTTTTTTTCTTCTTTTTTTTCCCACTTTCTCTCACGGCATTACCAACCAGGAGAAGAGAGCATGTTCTCTTCCTTTTCTTGGGTGTTCTTTTCTTTCTCACATAAATATACTGTTCTTATATTTATAAATTACGCTCTCTTCTTTTTTCGAAAATATAACATGTTATACTTTAATTTGTTTTGATGAAAATAAGTCTTTTAGTGGTGGTGAGTAAAATCAATTCCTTAAGTGTATTTGAATGAAATATTTGAGAATTTTAAAGAATTTAAAATTTTAAGAATTTCAATTATTTTGGTTAAAATTATTTTATTTTTATTTTTTTTTGGATAAAGTAATTAAATTCTTTTATTTTCAAAATTTTGTACTTGGATAAAGTAATCAAATTTCTTTATTTATAACTTTCTTGTTAGGATGAAAAAAACAAATTCCGTCATTTTTAAAATTTTGTATTTGAATAGAGAAAAGAAAGAGAGAGGAGAGAGAAGAGGGAGAGAAAAGAGAGAAGAAAGACAAAGGAGAAAGAGAGAGAAGGAGAGAGAGGAGAGAGAAGAATTACGAAATTCTTCATTTTTAGATGAAATTTAGAATTGGACAAAACTTAGATACAGTTCTTTATGTGTTGTTGGTATTTGTTCCAATCAAAATTAGAGTTTTATCTTGATAATTTACGTAATCTTTTACTGCATATATTTATGATGTAGATTACTAAGGTGAAACTTCAATTCTGATTGAAGAACAATACTAACAGCAGGTAATTAACCACAAATTTTAGTCCAAAAGAATTTTAAATCTCTTTAAAATTATTTCTCCTTCTTAAAGTACTCCAATCAAACACACATTAAGAGTATTTTGCTTATTTCTTCAACTTAGAAAGTCACTAACAAGTAATTTTAAAACATTGTATAATTGATTTTTGATTTTTAAGGAAAAAAAGGGAAAAAAAATATAACAAGCTAGAAGTTAGCATTTTAAAAAAATCTACTTGAAATAGCATATTAAAAAATGCTACAAGCTATTAAAAAAAAGGTTATTTACCAAACACTATTAATATGGTCAAACAAGCTTTTCAGCTAGTAAAAGAAGCTGAAGCTAGTTAAAATGGCTTGCCAAACATAGTCCCATAATGAATAAAAACATATATTATTCTCTTAAGGAAAATAAGAGTATTTTTTAAAATAAAAGGAGAAAATAGTGTAATTTAACATAGTATTTGGTTGGGGAAAAATAGAAGGAAGGGAAAGCGAGGAATTTTTATAAACTTTTGTTATTTGGTTCAATTTTTAAGAGGAGAGGAGGAGAATGTAAGGGAGCAAATTCCCTCTCATCCAATTTTTACTCTTCTCCAATATTAGAGAGATCTGGAAAGAGATTTAAAACATTTTGAGTATAACAACTAAAACAACCCTACTTATATTTTGAAATTTAATATTGTATTATAAGGTGTAGAGCACAAAGATAACACAGGAAAGGGGAGGGGGGGTTAAATTGTGTTATAGCAAATTTTCGCAAATCTTTTATTAATGACGTATTGTCTGAAATAAGATCAAAAGGATTTTCAAGAACATTTTTGTAAGACAGAAGAAAGTTGAAGGACAAACTTGAAAGCACACAGAATTTATACTGGTTCGTCTTACCCTAGAGACTACATCCAATTCTTAGCAACAACCAAGTTCTACTAACTTTTTCAAGTTACAAGTATTCTTTCCGCAAGCCTCTTCAGGCTCAACCCAAGTAGTCTTTCACTTGCTTCTTCAAGCAAACATCAAAGTATTCTTTGAATCAAAGCCTTTTCAGGCTTCCACTAATCTCGTTGAGAAAAAGGTTTACTCGTGAGTTACCTCACTGGGTTTAACGTCTTAACAGACAAATATACAATGAAGTATAAAAAGGATTTTATAAATAGAGTTTACATAAGCTTTTTCTTTTCTTAAAGTAATTTATGATCAGTAGCAACAACAACAGCAACGACAACAACAACTTTCAAAAGAGGTCTCTTCTTCTATTTATAGGCTTCAGAAAGAAATCCGTTGAGCGCTTTGTAGAAGACGGCCTTCTTCTGATGAAGAAAGTCGTTGGAGTATTAAATGCAGCATTTAATGCCTTTCACCAACTTGTCATATGATAAGATAAAGCAGTCTGGTTATCTTTTCTCTTCTTGTACTCAATCTTGTAGCAATTGTCATGTCTGTTTTCCCGTTCTGACATACGCACATATATTCCTTCTTTTTCGCTGACTATCTTCGAGAGTAGGTATGTAGGCTTTATATGTTTCGATATAGCTTACGCTCTGATTGAGGTGCAGATCATTTTAGAACGTTGTTATCGTCTGTAAGATTTGTTAGTTACGAAGTTTATCTAATCAAAAGATAAGACGATATTTATTTTAAAAACATCAGACGATTGTATGCAAACGTATGAATAAACGATTATGTAAGGACATATATAATTTTAACTGTTTGTTATTATCAAAGTATTTGAGGGTTATAAATTAGTCATTTGTCTTAACAATCTCCCCCTTTTTGATGATAACAAAAAAATATAGTTCTTGTAAAACATTTTTCTATAAAAACGCTTTAGGTGTACTTCAGTTAAGCAGATGCAATATATACAAAGAGGTAACTGAAGGAACTAGACGATATCATTCAACATATAATTCATCATTGTAAAAAAAGAAATACTCTGCCCGAGATTGATATCTTTATACTCCATATCTTTTATACTCCCCCTTGTCTTCTATTTTTCTCCCCCTTTTGGCATCATCAATCAGAAGATTCAGAGTCTAAAGGAGTAGATGATGAGCCGAGGTCACTTTTGAAGCGCTTGGCTAGCTTGGCTAATAGAACTTCTACTCGTTTGTGTTTCCTACGTTCTTTCCTAAGATCAACTTCAAGACGCTGCACAGTTTGCTTCAATTTAATGAAAGCTTATTTGTCGTTTGAAGGTGCAGGTGCAGAGCTGGTAGCTATTTCATCACTGGGTTCCTCTACAAAACATAAATTGAAAACATAGGGTACAGGAGGACCACAAAACCAAAAGTGGCCGCAGGGTAGAGAGATTTCAAAGGTTTTAGAGGAGAATAAGATATAGGTTTAGGGTAGGTTTATGGATAGTTGGTTTTGGGGGTTAGATGTACAGTTGGAGGGAGACAGAGAGACTTACGTCCAATGACCCGTCGGATGGAGTGCAGCTTCATGGCTTAGCAGACTTTTCTCATCAGCAGATAGACCAGAGAAGTGTTTTGGTGCTTCAACAAGGTCTTGTAGCCTTTTACGATCTATGCTTCGAAAAGTTGCTTTTCCTTTAATTTTACCCAACTGTGTAGACGATAATTCTCTCTGTCTGATCATCAAGTGCCTTTGGGGGTTACGTCTAAACTTTGGTTCTTTTCCTTTCCCCATAAATAGATTTTGGCATGGATAGTTCTTCTGACAACAGATGCGAAAGGTAGTCTATGGCTTTATGAGGAGCCACATTCGAGTAGCCATGAATTTAGGCAAGCCTAGTTCAAGGTCTGGACACCTTCGCTCACAGATTGCATGCTGCAAGGAAATCTGCATCTTCTCTCGTAGGAAGTTATTCATCACCCTTCCTAATTCCCAGTCATCATCACCAATCTGCCATTTTTCAAAATTTGGACTGTCTTCTGGACGAATGGTGAGGGGGTAAGTCTTGATCATCCTATGACAGAATGGATATATGATTTTGGGCTTGTAATGATACGTTCTGCACATAATTAGATACTCTAAGTAGTTGCATTTCAACATGAAAGGAGAGGTGTGACATAGAATCCCACGCTGTCTCTAAACTTCATATCCAGCTAGAAATGTCGTTCTGGTTGAAGGTGGATAGACGAAGATTGGAGCGTCTGACAGAGTGCTATATCCTTCCTCCCAGATGTACGGGGTGATGTGCGGCTCATAAGACATGGCTAGGGTAGCTGCTTCTTCAATATCAGGAAATTTCTCAGCGTACCCATGGCGTACCAGAAGTGGTCATTCTTCATTGATGAGAGTTGTCCACATCCTTGAATTATTTACTTCGCCCAGTTCATAATTGATTGTAGATTGAAGTTCCTCTAGGTTGAAGGGTTCTAGTAATTGATATTCTCTTGTTTTTCCAGTCTGACGCAACTCAGGCTGCTCAAAGTAGATCATTGTGTGCCTTTAGAGATATTCAGATGGAGGCGTTTCAGAGCGATAATCTTCTAGTGTTGTTTCGTCTGTCATAGGTGCAACTCCTTTAGACGAAGTTTCTTCTATTTCAGGTTCTACGAAGGAAAAATAGAGTGAAACAGCCCTTGCAGGCTGATCAAAACTAGGTGTTGCTATTAAGTCTACAGAAAGACGGTTGAAGACTTGAGATAAAGAAACAGATTGTGGAACTTCCCAAAAAAGAGATCTAGGTAATCTACCTCTAAAGGTAGCAGCAATGTCCTCTAGAGTCAACAACTCTTACTTTTCATGCTCTGCAGGGGCTATTTGTAGCAAGTGCTTAATCATAGATTGAAGCACTACTTCCTCGATCTGTTCTTGCTCAGCCTCAGCTAGTTTCTCTTCTTCTTCTTTTTTCTTTTTCTCATCCTGTTTTGATTCAACTCAAGCTCTCCTCAATTGCTTTTCTTCTTGAGCTTTTGTTTTTGGTACAAAAATCTTTTTGGATTTTGAGGGCTTTTAGATGATTGTGTAGATGGAGTGGGTTCAGAAGATGTAGGTGGTGGAGGTGGTTGTTCTGATGGAGGGGCAGGAATGGTTGTGCTTGGAGTAGGAAGAAGGGTGTTAATGGGAAGGTCATTGTCTAAGCCAGGTTGGGGAGTTGGTTTGGATCTCAGACAAATGGTTAAGGGTTTTTATTTCTTATGAGGTGGAGATAATGGGGTTTGGGGTTTGGTTTGTTGTGGTTGAGGGTCAAGTTATAAGGGTCTTTTGATGGGTAACTTAGGTTTTTGTGATTTTTTCGATTTAGGTTGTGGTTGAGATGGTTGGGGTTTCATTTGTGATGGAAGTTGAGTAGACACAGTACCAACAGAGGGGTCAGCAGACGATCCCACTCTGAACGTAGTTCCGACAACTTCTTCTGGTAGTTCTTCCTTGATCAATGCCAACTTTGGATGTCTGGCAACGTATCCAGAGAAGATATGTGCAATCCTCATCTTCCTGATGATGGATACATCGATCTCAGAACCTTGTTTCATCTTCTCTAACCCAGATTCTTTTATTCCCGCCAGACGGATGATTTCGATGAAGAGCATGGCGTAGGGAATAGGATGCTTCTGCTTGCTCTAGGGGCTCCTTCCTTCGACTTAGAGAGACAAGATCTCCAGGTTTCCAGGATTAATGCAGGCAAATTGACCTTCTGACCAGTCAGCATCTTGTATATGCAGAATCTGTCCTTGGAGGTAACATTATCCTTTGAGCCTTTTCTTGGCAGAATAGTGTACAGTAAGACATTGTGAATTAATATATAGATAAGCTTCATGTTCGAAGCATACAGAAACCTCTTCAGAACATCTTTGTTCTCAGTTTGAGGCCTGGGCTTTCCATATAATGCCCGATCGACAGTTTCTGGGGTTATGACCTTTTCCCAGTCTTCAGTAAAGAGGTCACCCTCCTCTTTACAGCCAGACGCTGCTGCAATGGTGTCAGTCAAGATGATGATAGCTTGATTGTTGACTATTCCAGTGATGGTTTTGTTGACCTGAGATGCAGAGGCCCAGAAGTAGGCGTACGGTGCATGGTACCAGGAGGTTCTCTTTTGCATGAAGGCTTCCCATCCGACATTTTTGATATACATTTGTAGAAGGAATCCTTCTTCTTCAAGTTTCTGTAAGTCGACCCATTTTTTGGCGACAAAGTCACTTTCTACAAATCTCTCCATGGGCACAAGTTGTTTCTGGGTGGCCATAAGTTATGGCTTGAGAGATTAAGGTTTGAGAGAAAAGGTGAGGAATAGGGTTTGAGTTCAGAGAGTTTAAGAAGTTTTCAGAGTGTGTAAGTGATGAAAAAAGCAGTTATTTTGAATAAAAGAGAAGGCCGAAAGTACTGAAAAGACGTGCATTTATGACGATTTGATGTGGCAGGGGAGACGGCACACGTTTCTTGGGTGGTTATCGAGAGTAATCATTAAGGGAAATATCAGACTAAAGAAAAACTTTTCATATTCAAAGACGATCATGTCAGTAAGATGAAATATAATGAAATGTAAGACGATATAGAATAAGACGAAACTTAGATAATCAAATAAGAGGATGCATGTAAGACGTTCTATTCTTGCAAACTTTCATGTGCAAATTTTTTAGGATGAAGTTAAAACGTTCTATAGGTAAGGCTTTTGTAAAAATATCAGCCCATTGATGGTATGTATCGATGAACTTAATGTCAAAAATACCTTTTTGAACATAGTCACAAATAAAATGATGTCTTATTTCTATATGCTTAGCTTTAAAATGCTGAATGGGCTTTTTAGATAAATTGATTGCATCACATAACACAGGAATGTTATGCTCAAAGCTAGAGTAATCTTCAAGTTGATACTTTACCCATAGGAGTTGTGAGCAGCAACTAGCAGCAGATACATATTCAGCTTCAGCAATTGATAATGCAATTGAGTTCTGCTTCTTGCTGGTCCAAGATATAAGACATGGTCCGATGAAATGACATCCACCACTTGTGCTCTTTCGTTCAAGTCTATCACCTGCATAGTCTGCATCACAGTATCCTACTAACATAAAATCTTTGTTTTTCTCATAGAATAAATTGAGGTTAGGTGTACCAACAAGATATCTAAAAATCCTCTTAACAGCTTTTAAATGAGACTCTCTAGGGTTAGATTGAAATCTGGCGCATAGACAGACGCTATGCATGATGTCTGGTCTACTAGCAGTTAAATAGAGCAATGAGCTAATCATACCTCTATAGATAGTCTGGTCTACAGGTTTACCTGATTCGTCCTTTGTCATACCAACAGACGGATGCATTGGTGTGCTCATAGGTTTTGACTCATTCATCTTATATTTCTAAAGCAATTCCTTTGTGTATTTTTGCTGATGAATGTATATACCCTTCTTTTCTTGTTTAACTTGCAGGCTAAGGAAGAATTTTAATTCTCCCATCATGCTCATTTCAAATTCACTCTACATCAAATCTGAGAAACCCTTACATAGAGTTTTATTAATAGCACCAAAGATTATATTGTTTACATAAATCTGGACTATAATGAAATCTCTGTTGGATTCCTTTCTAAAAAGAGTTGTGTCTACTTTGCCTCTCATAAACTCATTTTCAATAAGAAAACTGCTCAGTCTGTCATACCAAGCACGAGGTGCTTGTTTAAGACCATACATAGCCCTTTTAAGTTTGAAAACATGGTCTGTGAGGTTTGGATTCTCAAAACCAGAAGGTTGTCGAACACAGACTTCTTCCTCAATGAAACCATTTAAAAAAGCACTTTTCACATCCATTTAAAAACTTAATGTTTTTATGAGCGGCAAAGACAAGCATAATTCTAATAGCTTCTAATCTAGCAATAGGAGCAAAGGTTTCAGTGAAATCAATACCTTGTTGATTGTAACCTTGAACCACTAACCTTGCTTTATTTCTGATCACTTTACCATTTTCATTGAGCTTGTTGCGGAATACCGATCTTGTTCCAATGATGCTCTTATGTTCTGGTTTGGGAACAAGAATCCAAACATCATTTCTTGTGAATTGATGTAATTCTTAGGGGTGTAAGTGGGTCTGACCCAACCCATGGACCCGACCTACTTGACCCAACCCAACTACATTTTAGCAGGTTGGATCGGGTCATCGGGTTGGGTCGGATTCATTTTTGGCTGACTCGATTAAAGTTAGGTTGGGTTTGGGTTAATGCATTCTCAACCCAACTCGACCCAACCCAATTTATAATTTTTTTAATAAAAAAAATTAAAATATTATAATATTCACATATATTGTATTTTTCTTTAATGTTGAATTTATGTGGTTAGACTTGTATTTTAAATTGAACATGTGTTGAATGAGTTCAACTAATTAAGTATTTTATTTTTCTTTCTTTTTTTAAATTTTTTTTCAAATATATAAATTATATTGATATTTTATTCGACCAACCCGATGACCCGACCCAACCCGATTAAAGGTCGGGTTCGGTTGGGTCGCTTTGAAAAAAAATACAAACCCAACCCAACCCAACCCGATTATTTTTAATTAGGTTGGGTCTTCAACACCCCTAAACCCAACCCAACCCGGGCCATTTACACCCCTAGTAATTCTTCTTGCATAGCTATCACCCAGTCATCGTCTGTTAGTGCTTCTTCTATCGTCTTAGGTTCAATTTTTGAAACTAAGGCACAAGACGCTTAATTCTTTAGTGATGACCTTGTTTTAACTTCTTCAATTCGTTCTCCAATAATCTGATCTTGAGGATGATAAGTAACGAACTTCCAGTCCTTGTGAGATCCCTTCGTCTGATTATCGGTCTGTTGTTGAGAAGTTTCTTCTGATTCTTTTGCTTCGTCTGTTCTTATTTGATCAGACGGTTCTATCTATAAATCTGCAAAATCTTCTTCCAAATCTGATAGTCTCCTATTAGGGGTTAGTGTATCATTAAATTTAACATGGATAGATTCTTCTATAACATAAGTTCTAGAGTTGAATACTCTAAATGCTTTTGATGTGTCGGAATATCCAAGAAAAACACCTTTATCAACCTTAGAGTCAAATTTTCCTAGTTAATCTCTAGTGTTGAGAATGTAACATTCCATCCAAAAGAGTGAAAGTATGAAATGTTGAGTTTTCTTCTTCTCCACAGTTCATAAGGAGTCTTTTTAATTATTGATCTAATTAATATTTTGTTTTGAACATAACATGCTGTATTTATAGCTTTTGCCCAGAAGTACTTAGGGACTGAATTTTCACATAGCTTGGTTTTTGCCATCTCTTGTAGAGTCCTATTTTTCCTTTCAACTACCCCATTTTGTTGAGGTGTTCTCGGTGAGGAAAAGTTGTGGAAAATTCCATTCTTTTCACAGAAGGATTTGAACTCAGTATTTTCAAATTCAGTTCCATGGTCATTTCTAATTACAATAATGCAAAAACCTTTTTCATTTTGGACTCTCTTACAGAATATTTCAAACACATTAAAAGACTCGTGTTTGTGAGCTAGGAAATAAACCCATGTATATCTAGAATAGTCATCAATAATGACAAAACCATACTTTTTTTCCACCAAGACTAAGAGTTTTTGTGGGTTCAAACAAATCCATATGCAGTAATTCTAATGGTCTGGAAGTGGAAACAACATCTTTTGATTTAAAAGAGGTTTTGATTTGTTTCCCTTTTTGACATGCTTCACAAAGAAGATGAGTTTTCCAAGAAATCTTGGGCAATCTTTTTACTAAACTCTTTTTATAAAGTTTCGAAATATATTTCAAATTGATATGCCTGAGCCTTTTTATGCCAAATCCATTTTTCATCTTCTTTGGTCATTAGACATGTAACATTTTGTTTGTTTAGATCTCCAAACTCAATCTTATATAGATTATTATGTCTATTGGCAGTAAAGAGAATGGATTCATCATTTCTTTTGACTATGCATGATTCTTTGTTGAAGGATACAATTAATCTACTGTCACAAAATTGACTAATGCTAAGTAGATTGTACTTTAATCCTTCAACACATAAGACATTATCTATGGATGGAAGATGAGGCTTACCAATGTTACCTATACCAATAATTTTTTCTTTTCCATTTCCACCAAATGAGACTGTTCCTTCATGTGATTGGGGGTCTAAGAACATAGACCTTTCTCCCGTCATGTGACGTGAGCATCCACTGTCCAGGTACCAAAATGAATCCCTCCTTTTTCCTATTAAGGATATCTACAACAGGAATTATTTGAGATTTTGGTACCCAAATACTCTTGGGTCCTTTAGTGTCAGTCCCAATGATCTTATTTGACCTTTGTTTCCTTTTATGTTGACATCTTTGGAATGAATGTCCAAATTTGCCACAAAAGTTACAGAAGGTTGAATAAGATTTAGAAGACAATGGTTTAGCACTTTTGTCTTCTACAAATCCAATCCCAGATTTGTTAAACGGAGATCGTCTATATTTTAAAATCATTTGAAGTTTTGAAGATCCGTTTACAAATTTGGTCAGATTATGTTTCAGACTAATGACCTATTTCTTTAGTCTATCAGCTTCAGAAAGAAGCATTGCCTTTTCAGGATCTGAGGCTAGGCTCTTTTGCATTCTCGTCATATCTCTCTTGAGTATCTCATTTTCTAAAATAGCTTCTTGATATTTTTCTTTATATTTTTTATACTCAAGAGCAATCTTGTGTGAGTTAGCAAGAAGAGTGTCATATGACATATCTTCGTCATCAGACTCAGATTCACTGTCATCAAACTCATGCAAAAAGTTATTATAATTAGAGTTTACCTCAGACGTTACTTCCTCTGCGTTTGCCATGAGACATATATTAGCCTTTTCATTGTCTGAACTGCTACTGCAACTGTCTAGATCTTCCCAAGTGGCTAGAAGATTTTTCTTTTTATATCTTTTCTTTGAACTCCATCCTTTCTTTAGTTTGGGGCATTCAGCCTTAATATGTTCGGGCTTTTTGCACTCAAAGCAGATGATCTCATTGTTCTCTTCTTGAGGATGCTTTCTGTATCTAATGTCCTTCTTTCTGGAAGATTGCTTAAATCTGTCTTTCTTTTTTAGCATCTTCTTGAATTTTCTAATGATGAAGGATATCTCACCGTTTGTTGAGTAGCTAGAGTTTTCGTCTAAGCTCTTAGATTCCTCAGATTGGACCTTTAGAGCTTTGTTTCTACCTTTTGTCTCAATTTTTTCGTCTGCTCTACGACTTGATTCTCCAATCTTTAGAGCAATTGAGTCATTATGTTTGACTTTGTCTCTTTTGAAAAGGTGCACTTCATGTACTCTTAAAGCTCCCAGTAACTCATCTAGAGTTAAGGTCTTCATATCCCTTGCTTCAGCTATGGTTGTAGCTTTGGGTTTCCATACTTTGGGAAGACTATCTAGGATCTTGAGATTGTTCTGAGCCTTAGAGAACTTAACACCAAGGCTTTGAAGTCCATTTAGAATTGTTTGAAATCTTCCAAACATTTCATCAATGGTCTCTATCTCTTTCATGGTGAACATCTTATAATGTCTCTAAAGAGTTGCTGCTCTCTTGAGACAAACATCTTCCGTGCCTTCATGTGTTATGCATATAGCATCCCACATTTCCTTAGCAGTTCTGCAACTGCAAAATTTATTATATTCAGTTTTTGATAAGGCACAGGTTATAATGTACTTAGCTTTTGTGTTTTGTTGTAACATGTTGTAGTCATCTTGATTGTATTCGTTTTCTGGCTTGGTTACAACATGATCTCCATGTGTGATGATTCTGTAGATACTATAGTGAGTGGACTTAATGTACATTTCTATTTTGTCCTTCCAATATGCATAATCTTCTCCATTGAAGGCCTTGATAGAGAGTCTCCTTCAAGAATGAACTGTCCTTCAAGGTTTGCCATGTGAATCTTTTCCTCTAACACTTGTTAAGGTGCTTAACCCTTAGAGGTTGAGCTCTGATACCAAATTATAGACTACAAAGATAACACAAGAAGGGGGGGTTGAATTGTGTTATAACAAATTTTCGCAAATCTTTTGTTAACGACGTATTGTCTGAAATAAGATCAAAAGGATTTTCAAGAACGTTTTTGTAAGACAGATGAAAGCTGAAGGACAAACTTGAAAGCACACAGAATTTATACTGGTTGTCTCACCCCAAAGACTATATCCAGTTCTTGGTAACAACCAAGTTCTATTAACTTTTTCAAGTTACAAGTATTCTTTCCACAAGCCTCTTCAGGCTCAAACCAAATAGTCTTTCACTTGCCTATTCAAGCAAACACCAAAGTATTCTTTGAATCAAAGCCTTTTCAAGCTTCCACCAATCTCGTTGAGAAAAAGGTTTACTCGTGAGTTATCTCACTGGGTTTAACGTCTTAACAGACAAATATACAATGAAGTATAAAAAGGATTTTATAAATAGAGTTTACATAAGCTTTTTCTTTTCTTAAAGTAATTTATGATCAATAGCAACAACAACAGCAACGACAACAACAACTTTCAAAAGAGGTCTCTTCTTCTATTTATAGGCTTCAGAAAGAAATCTATTGAGCGCTTTGTAGAAGACGGCCTTCGTCTGATGAAGAAAGTCGTTGGAGCATTAAATGCAGCATTTAATGCCTTTCACCAACTTGTCATATGATAAGATAAAGTAGTCTGGTTATCTTTTCTCTTCTTGTACTCAATCTTGTAGCAATTGTCATGTCTGTTTTCCCGTTCTGACATACGCACATATATTCCTTCTTTTTTGCTGACTATCTTCGAGAGTAGGTATGTAGGCTTTATATGTTTCAAGATAGCTTACGCTCTGATTGATGTGCAGATCATTTTAGAACGTTGTTATCATCTCTAAGATTTGTTAGGTACGAAGTTTATCTAATCAAAAGATAAGACGATATTTATTTTAAAAACATCAGACGATTGTATGCGAACGTATGAATAGACAATTATGTAAGGACATATATAATTTAACTGTTTGTTATTATCAAAATATTTGAGGGTTATAAATTCGTCCTTTGTATTTACATAAGGGTACAAAGGTAAATTAGTTTTTAAAATCTCTCCCTTCCCCTTTTGAACCAAACAAGAAAGGGCTATCTCTCTTTTCTTCTCCTCCATTAAAATTCTTCCCCTCTCTTGCTTTTAATTAAAGAAAATGTCTAATCAAAAATTTTCCCATCCTCTCCCATCCTTTGAATCAAACAGTCCCTAGTAATTTACTTTATCGAATATGGATAAACTAATAAGTTTCTTGTGCATTAATGTTTTTTTTAATTAGAGTAAAATTTATAAATAAAATTAATTGTAGAGAATAGTAATTATTTTCATTTGTAGTAATAAATATTCTATTTTATTAAGCAGGTATAAATTAAAGAGATAAAACTTTAAAATTGAGTTGGAAATTATTAAAAAAAAAAACACATTACAGGAAAGAAAGCTTGAATGAAATAAAGCTACATCGCAACAACAAAAACACATAAGTGAGAAGTAAAATATGAGTCACGCAATCTTTTTAAATAAAGGGATGGATAAATATTTGGGTTAAATATGTTTTTTGTCCTCCAAAAATTGATCCTTTTTTGTTTTAGTCCCTAGAAAAAAAATCATTGAAACTGATCTCCAAACTTTTCAAATTATCCCTTTTAAGTCTTTCTGTTAAATTTCTTAATAGATGCTGTTAAAAATGGGCCACATCAGCATCCCAATCAGCTTTGTTGGTCTGATGTGGCCATCCATTTCACTTTTTTTTTACCAAGTCAGATTGTAATTAAAAAAAAAGAAGACAAAAACAAAGCTCGGACTCGCTCGGCAAGTTAAAAACCCACTGGGCGGCTTTTCAGGTCTCTTTTCTAAATTTCATCTAATTGTGGTATGACAGATTCAAATAGTTCATCAGAATATTAAAGCAAACTTAACACCAATACACTCAACTCAAACACAGCCAAAAAATAGCACTCTGTGTTGTTGTATGATTGGTCTGATATTCAATCTGATTTGTATAGTCTGTTAGATACAGTTTGTTGTAGTGAGCTGCATAGTCTATTTTGTATAGTCTATTAGATATAGTCTGAGCATGATTGGTCTGATATTTAGTTTGAGCATGCAACAATACAGAGTGTTATTTTTGGCTGTGTTTGTTGCATGCTCAGACTGAATATTAGACCAATCAGGCTTAGACTGTATCTAACTGACTATACAAAACAGACTATGTAGCTCACTGCAATAGAGTGTATCTAACAGACTATACAAATCAGACTGAATATCAGATTAATCATGCAACAACATAGAATGCTATTTTTTTGGCTGTGTTTGAGTTGAGTATATTGGTGTTATGTTTGTTTCAATATTCTGATGAACTATTTGAATCTGTCATACCACAATTAGATGAAATTTAGAAAAGAGACCCAAGAATGTGTTTTAGACCTACCAAGGTCGCACCGGCCTAGCAGCTTGTATAGGCCGCCCAGCGTGGCGGGTCACACTCATAACTACCCCGCTCAGCGGGTACCAAGGGTCGCTCGACGCGAGCTTGAAGCTGGTTTTTTTCAAAAAGCCGCCCAGCGGGTTTTTAACCCCGCCGGGCGAGTCCGAGCTCCGTTTTTGTCTTTTTTATTTTTTTAATTTTTAATTACAAAGTGGCTTGGTAAAAAAAAAGGTGAAATGGATGGCCACATCATACCAACAAAACTGATAGGATACTGATGTGGGCCATTTTAATAGCATCTATTTAAAAGGGATAATTTGAAAAGTTTGAGAATCAATTTCAATAATTTTTTTTCTGAAGACTAAAATCAAAAAAAGTTAATTTTTGGAAGACCAAAAACATATTTAATCATAAATATTTTAAGTCGAATTAACTATACACCATCATACATGTTTGGGATTAACACTGTAAGAGAGAACTTGATTTTGTAATTTCAATTTATCAATTCAACATAGTAATTTAATTCAAATAAACAAAAAGTCGAATCAAATGTCATCAAAACCAACCTGACGACGATATTGATCGAAGTGATCGCCAACATAACCTCTGCAGCCTTCAAAGTTTTATCAATATTCTCGTCAACTTTCCTAATAGAATGAGTTTTAATCTGGAAATCCAAATAAAAAATCCAATATTCAACAATCACATAGCCACAAATCCACAAAACTCCCTCCAGATCCCCACTTGGAAAATGAACAACCCATGGTGAAAATTTTTCATGCTACGCTACAGTGTAAAACAAATGCTATCAGTTTGGTTAGAACGCAATGCCAAAATTTCAATGATAGATTTTCCCCACCTTCAACTTCGGGACATCATCTGTCTTGCTATTATAGAAATTAAGCGAGAGAATTCCTTTTCCTACTGCCTAGAGCTTCAGCCTAACTTAAATTTGACTATTTGGAAGAAATTAAACTTCTATTTGACACCTCAGATTGATGGGTACTCACCCAAAGGGGTTTGGCCTAGTGAAAGCATGATAAGTCCGCATGGCTTGAGAATGTATACAAGAATACTCTATATAAGAGGTCCCTGGCTTGATTCCTGCCAAAAGCATTTTCTTGGGGAGGAAGTTTACCCATGTCGCTTTAACCCCCGGGACTATGAAGTTCTCCCTCCACTGTGAAGTTTACCCATGTATCAAAAAAAAAAAAAAAGATTGATGGGTACCCATTCTAATCTGACACTCATGGTAGATTTTATTGTACTTGGACATTGAGCGTAAAAAGTTGTTCTAGAATATATATTTTTTATATATATTTGGGAGGAAATAAACTATTTTTATGATGTTTTGGTGGTTTAATGTGATTCCCAAAACTTTTTTTTTTGGCATATATATATATATATATATATATAGGAAAATATTTTTTCATATATATCTGGGAGGAAATAAACTAGTTTTATGATGTTTTGGAGGTTTAATGTGATCCCCAAAACTTATTTGTTTTTAGCAAATGCTATATAAGATTTGTTAATGTACACACACTTGTTTTTTAGTTGAAGTACTGTTAAGGTCATTTTTGAAAATTATCGAATTTAGTTGTCGAAAAGATATACATAAAAGCAAGGTACTTTTTTCGATAAAACATAGATTCTATCAAAATACTCTGTTCGACAAAAGAAGAGTTAGTATACAAAGAAAAGTTGCTCAAAAATGTCTTAATCAAAATCTATAAGAATTCAAGCAAAAAATCCCTTATTCGAGAAGAAAGCTACATCATATTCGAGGAAGTATTCTAGTAATGTTCGACAAATATCCTAGACAAATCAGAAAGACATACAAAGGAGATCATAATAACGTTGGAAGCAGTTACCACTCAGACAGTTGCACACAGATATCAACGTATTATTTAAAAGTTAACTGTAGACTGTATACGTGTCTTATTGTAGTGATTTTACCGTTGTGTAGAATATCTATAAATAGATGACCACGTAGCCATTATTTTTTGGTTCTGACATTTTACACAAATCCTATATACCACACACGCCGCACAAAATGGCTACCGGTTCCAAGGAAAACGTGTATGTTTTGACCCATCTTTCTTTTTAATGTATTACTTTTTATTGCACTTCTTGTTCGACAATTCCTTTTTCTTCCAATGACTTCCTCTTTTAGTCACTTTTCATGATCTAGTTTTCTCTTTACATTTGTAACTTCTATTCAAGTAATTCGAAACATCTCGAAATCATATGTTTACATGTATTATGAATGAATTCAACACTAATTCAATTTATAATACAAAACTGTAATGAATTTGACGATTACAAAGAAATATGGATGAATCATAAAACATTAACAAAATCATTCTCAAATTGAAAGTTTAACTGCTAGTTCTAATAAAAGAATCCACATTATAAGTTTAGATTCTAAGTCCCACTTAAAAATCTTTATTTGTTGGTTAGAATCTCAGTAAGAAATTATCTATTGAGAATCGAAAACAACTTCGATTGCTCAAACGAATTTCCACCATCAACAAGTATGTTAACAAATTATAATTACAATGTATCTTAAAATATACTTACATTAGCAAGTTTGTTAACGTACTCTAATTAAAAAATAAGTATATATACATTAGCAAATACTTGTGGGATTTACTAACATACACGCACTTGTTTTTTAGTTAGTTAGAATACGTTAATAAGCTATAATTACAACATATCTTAAAATACACTTACGGTATAGTTTACTAACGTACTTCAACTAAAAAAAAGTGTGTGTATATTAACAAATCCCTATATATATATAGGAATTTGCTAATATACACACACTTGATCTACTTTTTGTGCATTCGTGTGCTGTTTCATAGTCTGAATTGCACGATTTACTGTTGTTCATAAGCTGAGATGTTGGAATCGAATTGTGGTGCATTCTTATGCGGTCTCATAGTCTGAGTTACATGATTCACTTGTTGTTCATAACTAGAGATGTTGGAGTCTTGCGATGTAGAAAGAAGACTAAGCATATTGAGTAGGGATCTGTGCGATGATGAGTAGTCATCATTACTACGGATCTCGTCGCTTGGTAATGACGAAGGGAAATGGAATGCTCGTGATTTGGCGGGCTCGATAATTCGAAGGGAAACGGAACGTTTTGAGGTGTTTGATTAGTGGGATTTTCGGCCTTTCAATATTTTCCTAGAATATCACTCACTGGCTTCACATAATTAGCGGGGGTTGGGTTGCGTTCACAAGAGGCTGGGAATTTGCTCATTTTTCATAGGGATATTAAGAGGATATGAATCCTTAATTTAGTCCTAATATTTTTTGTAAATGTAATACTATCTGAGATCTGACTACGATTACTTTTATATTGCTAATTAATTAGAAATCATTCGAAATATAATATTTAAAATAATTATTATAAAAGTTAGCAATTTTCTTATACATGATAAATTATAATTAGATGTCGCATGAAAAAACTTTCTATACTTACATTCTAATTAAATTCTATTTTTAAATGAAAAATATATAACACATATCACTTACTCTTTCATATTTCTCATGGTCTTGTATGAGCAGTAAGTACAAATATCAGAATATAAATATATAGAAATCTTAACAATATAAATTTATTTCAATAATTAAAATTTAAATGTATAAAATAGAGTAAAAAATACACTCTCTCTTATCCTTTGTCTGATTTGAAAGAAAAAGAAAGGAAAAAAAGAAGACAGAATAAAAAATATAGGTACAAAGATAAGCATAAAGACAACGATATGAAAGAAAGAATATAGGATAAGAATATGAAAGATAAGGATATATGCATGGAAAGATAAAGGTAAGAATATAGAAGAAAAGAATATATAAAAGAAAATAAATGATGGATAAAGGTAAAGATATTTTAAGAAAAATGTAAAAAAAAAATGTTAGGTTTTATTGCAATAAAAAACATGCCGCTCCTTTTCTTCTTATTCTTGTCTAGAGAAATGTTAGGAACATATTTTTTCTAATACACTCTTTATTTTTTATTAAAATTTATTATAGAAATTAGGCCTCACATCTTATTTAATGAAGCTCTCTCATGATTTTACAGTTTTCAATAAATTTTAGAGTAAATTAGACTAATACTTCCTGAGATTTTTTGAGATTGTACTTAATTTCCTTGCTTTTTTAATATTTACAACAATTTTCCTTATAGAGGTATACGATGTAATGTTTTTCAAACAATTAAGGGAGGTTAGTGTAATGTATAAAGGATGTCAGTGTAATGCTTTACAAACAATTAAGGGGGTTAATATAAGATAGAAAAAGGAGGGGTATCGTGTGGAATTTAAAAAATCGCAAGAGGTGCTAGTATAATTTACTCTAAATTATAACCAATAGTAGATAGTGTTAGAAATAATGTATTAGAAAGTGTGTTGCTAACTCTTATCTTCTTGTCTATTTAGCCATGAAAGTTTTTTTTTTATTTATAAAGGGTTATTAAGCTACAACGTGCATGCATGCACATTAAGAGTGTTATTACACTCATTAATTATTTTATTTTTTTATTTTGTCTTGATCATGAAAAATAATTTTATCTCTTTCAGTATCCCTTCTCTCCTAATTATATCTCTCCCATTATATCTTCTTTTCCAATTATCTCTCTTCCTTTATCTCTTATTTTTAAAAAAATATTTTTGTTTTTACGGTATTCTAATTGGGTTTAATGGCTATCCACTGTTAGTGTAAAATTTTTTTTCCACTAACAGCCAATTAAATTTTTCTATTTTACCACATCAAATCATATTATTTTATTAAATTAAAAATAAAAAACTTTAAAAAATTTAAAAACTTAAATTTTTCTCTATTTGTCATAGTAACTTTTTTGTTTGTCCTATGATACTTTCATCTTTTTCCTAATCATTTTAATCTTATCTAAAGCTTGCTGGATTATCTTAGGACCTAGAATCAAAGGTTCTCCAGTCCCATACCAACACAATAAGGTTTTGCATTTTCTTCTATATAGAGCCTCATATGGAGCCATCCTTATACTAGAGTGGAAATTGTTATTATAGGTGAATTCTATCAAGGGTAAGAACTAATCCCAATCTCCTATTTGCTCTTAAACACAGGCTCTCAACAAATCTTCTAGAGATTGAATAGTCCTTTTTGATTGTCCATCTATTTGGGGGTGATAGGCTGAGCTAAGTCTAAGCCTAGTTCCTAAGGTTCTCTACAAACTTTCCTAGAATCTAAAGGTAAACGACAGTCCCTATAAGAGGTTATACTTAAAGGTACACCATGCAACCTAATAATTTCTTTTATATATAGCTGGGATAAGTTTTCTAGGGAAAATATGATGTTAATAGGTAGAAATGAACAGATTTTGTCAACCTATCCACTATTACCCATATAGCATCATGACCAAATCAAGTCTTAGGCAACCTTGTAACAAAATCCATTGATATGGTTTTCCATTTCCATTCTAGGATGTTTAAGGATTGTAGTTCACTAAAACATTTCTGATGTTCTACCTTCGCTATCTAACAAACTAGACAACAAGCCACAAACTCTGCTACAACCTCTTTCATTCCAAGCCACCAAAACATCCTTTTCAAATCTTGATACATCTTATTAGTGGCACCTAGATGAATGCTCAATCTACACTCATGAGCTTCTTCCAAAATTAGTTTTCTCAAATTTTCCTCTAATGGCATGCAAATCCTTTCTCTAAACTTCACAATACCACTAGAATCCTTATGAAACTCTGGTTCCTTTCCTTTTTCTCCTACACTCAACTTTTTTTGCAACAATGAGTCCCTTTCCTGTTCTTCCTTAATCTGTCCTAAAAACTCACTTGTAATCTTAAGCATCCCCAAGTAAAGACTCTTAGGTCTCACTTCTATTGCTAAGTTCAAATCTCTACAAGACTCTATCAAATCCAATTCCTTCATCATCATCATTGACACATATAAGGATTTACGACTTAAAGCGTCTACCACTACATTGGCCTTGCCAAGGTGATACTACAGCTCAAAGTCATAATCCTTGAAGAATTTCATCCACCTACGTTGCCTCATATTCAATTCCTTCTAACCAAAGAGATACTTTAAACTTTTATGATTACTAAATACCTCAAACCTTGCACCATACAAGTAGTGTCTCCAAATCTTTAGAGCAAACACTAATGTAGTCAGCTCCAAATCATGTATAGGGTAGTTAACTTCGTCTACCTTAGTTGCCTTGAAGCATAAGCTACCACTCTTCCTTCTTGCATCAAAATACATCCTAGCCCTTGCCTTGAGGTGTCACAGTACACTTCAAACTTCTTAGCAAGGTCAGATGAAATCAACACCTGTGTAGTGGTCAGTCTTCTCTTCAACTTTTGAAAACTAACTTCACAAGTGTTGTTCCACATAAATGGTTGGCTTTTATGTGTTAACTTAGTGAGAGGTAATGCTAGTTTAGACAATCCTTCAATGAACTTCCTATAATAGTCTGCCAATTTTAAGAAACTATGTATTTCCATGTTCATCATTGGTTGTTCCTAATGTAATATGACTTCAACCTTTGTGAGATCAATAGCAATCCCTTCTTGTGATATTACATGTCCCAAAAACTAGACTTGTTCCAATCAAAACTCATATTTTGAGAGTTTTCCATACAACTGTCTTTCTTTCAAAATCTGCAACACAACCCTCAAATGTTCTTCATGTTCCTCATAACTTCTAAAGTATATAAAAATGTCGTCAATGAAACTACAACAAACTTGTCCAAGGACTGGAGAAAAATATGGTTCATGAAATCCATGAATATGGTAGGAGCATTGGTCACACTAAAAGACATTACTAAGTACTCATAATGACCATATCCCATCCTAAAAGTAGTCTTTGGAATGTCTTCTACCTTTCCTCGGATTTGATGATAACTAGATTTCAAGTCAATCTTGGAAAACACTGAAGCACCCTTTAACTAATCCATCAGATCATCTATCCAAGGAAAAAGATACGGTGATCTTATTAAGTTGACAATAATCCACACACAATCTCATACTCTCATCCTTTTTCTTAACTAACAAAATAGTAGCACCCCAAGGAGAAACACTAGGTCTGATAAACTGTTTATCTAAGAGTTCCTTTATATGCTTCTTTAGTTTGCTAACACTAAAGATGACATCTTATAGGGAGCTATGGATATAGGCCTCGATCCTGGTACTAAATCTATGGTAAATTCTCCTTCTCTCTCTCTCTCTAAAGATAATCTAGGAACATTTTCAGGGAAGACATCAAGGTATTCACAGACTACAGGAAACTTATTAACATCCAAGTTTTCCTTAACTTCCATAGAACTCAGGATCTTATAAACTTGGGCACTTTTTCAATCCTCAATGTGGTTGGTAGTAATCTCTCTTAAATCTCTCAAATCAAGAGTTTTATCGAGGATGGACTTAAAAAGTAGGGTCTTATTTTGACCATTTAGGAGAATATGGTTGAAAAATAACTAGTCCATTCGTAACACAATGTCCAAGTGGGATAGAGGTAGACATATCAAATTTACATAAAAATTTCTCTCTTCTACGGAGATGCAATAATTTAAACATGCAAGAAAAGTTATGACAAGAACATTTGTAGAAGTAGAAACAGTCAAATCATAAGGTAACAAAGAAATAGGCAATTTCAGATATTTCACATAATCATGTAATATGAACAAATGAGTAGCACCTAAATCATATAATACATTTAAAAGATAGCCATTTATGATGCACTTACCTTGGATGAGACTATCAGATTGAACGGCTTTAGCTCCACTCATGGTGAAAACTCTGCCCATTGCTTGGGCCTTCCCACTTAAGCTTTCCCACTGCTACTTTCACTTTTGTTGCCATGTTCCTTCTTTGGCTCCTTGGAGTTGTTGCTATAGTAGCCAAACTTGCCACTTTTATAGTAGGTCACCATCTTGATCATACAGTTTCTTGTTAGGTGAGGTCCTCCATATTGAAAGCACCAAATAGGATTATTCATGCCAAGAATAGTATGGCTAGAACTGAAATTCTTCAGTCCTGAAGAACTTCCAGAGAATTGGGGTGATGCTGGTAGGGCTTTCTCTTGCTGAAGAACTCCTTCTTCTTGTTCTGTTGTGGTCCTCAAGATTTCCTATGTTTACCTTGCATTGGTCTTTGTAAATCCTACAACGATTTACGAGGGTGGAACGAGGTGATCTCCATGTAGCCAATAGCCTACTTAATGTTAGGTCTCAACATATTCTCGAACTTCGAACTTCTGAAATGCTCATCTACGCCTTCATGGAAATAAGGACAAAATTTTGACAATTTGTTAAATTTTGCCCTATATTCCCCGATCGTCATGCTTCTTTGTCATAGGTTTAGAAACTCAATGTTCTTCCTTCTTTTGAGATCTTCAAGGAAATACCTTCTTAGAAACGTCTCTCTAAAGACCTCCCTAGTGGTTTTCCTTTCTTTTGCCTCTAGCTGTTGTCTGGTGAATCTCCACCAATTTTTAGATTCCCCAAACAACATGAAAACTACAAAGATAGCTTTGTTGGTGTTGGTGCTTGCCATAGTAGTGAAGATCTTCTCAATCTTCACTATCCATGACTGAGTACCATCAAGGTCGAAACCTCCCTTGAACTAAGGTGGGTTGTTCTTACGGAAGGTTTCCAATCCCTTATACTCAGTAGGTTTAGTGTTGCATTCTTGGTTCAGATTCTCCAACATAGTCGTCTTCTTTCCCAGTAGTCATTGGGTAGCATCGTTCCTAAGTCTAGCAGCCATCTTTTCCTGAAAAAAGAAACATTTGCCTTAGTTCTTCTTAGAATAATACATCATACTAGGGAAGGAATAGTAAGTTGTAATCAATTCGCCCTAAGTCAATTCCCAAGAAAGAGAGATGGGTCGCAATGGACACTCTAAAGCACCAAGTCTCATAACTTGAATTTTTCCCAAAGTCATACATCTCACTTTACTATCTCCTATCCAATTATAATAAAATTCTAAGTGCTAATCTTCTAGAGTAAGTGTTCTCATGTGTCCATCGTTGTCCTTGGTCCTCGCTTTTCCCTATCATACTACTTATCCCACTCTTCTGTTTTTCAATAGAAAATGCAAAAGCACACAACAAACAATAGTTAAGTCCATAACCCCAAGCTTAACGGGAAAGAACTTCTTTGATACCACTAAATGTAACACCCACTATACTAAGACACGAGTTCTTTTAAATTAATTCTTTATTAATTTGATTGTTAGAAAACGTCGACTTGTTTTAAAACTTTTTCATATTTATTTTTCACAAACATTTAACAAATCATAAAAATGTTATATAAAGAACCATGATTATGAAATAAACATCAATACATCATATACATATATGCATCTAGTCCAAAGTACATGGCCAGATACAATCGTCAAATACATGCATAAGAGATACATCAGAAATACATCAAAAGTTATCCTAACTACCTGCCCGTCTATGTACAACAAAAATGGCCTATGTTAGAGTAGTACATATCTATACTAGACCTCCCCAGCCTATAAGGTCTACATAAGTCGCCAACAAGAGTTGCCATCTTTGGGAATCCTTGAAGTCCATCATCTCTATGTCCTCTAAATCCACCATCTCTTCATCCTCGTTGTCAAAAGAAACATGGCCATTGGACAATTGTCCAAAGCCGTAAAGCTACTTACACTACTGATCTCTAAGAAGGAACAGATCCATCCATAATCCTCACCCGGGTGGTACGAGTGAGGATGAAGAATTGATTGTGCTAGGGAAGGGTGGAATCACAGGTGGTGGCACATAGAATTATAGGTAAGGCACTAGGATTGCCATGATGTCGATGTCAAGGTCATCGTCCAAATGAGGAAAAAGAGAGTCGACTATATCAACATCTGCTAGCAGTAGTGGAGGTGGCTATACTCCTCTAACATAGGCATCGAGTGCGATAGTGGATAGAGTCAAAAATATAGTAAGTTGCTACATCAGAAGGAACACGTCTAAAATAGGGGACATGAACATGAAAATGACACGCCCCTAATAGAGTACTAGGTGGCAGGGTCATAGACCCAATGTCCTTGAGGACTGTACGTTATATGAATGTCTACCATCCCATGAAATAGATCCATCTGCTCGTGTCATGAACATATATGAAAAGAAAACAAAAAAGAAAGGAGTGAGGTTTTGCAAAGCCTCATTCCCTTTCTTAATAGGTTACAAACTTCACATATAATTTATTAAGCAATCAATCATGGGAATCCTAGGGTCTGACTTACATTATTATTACTCGATCGTAGACTTTTACTTAATGTGTAGATCCATACCTTAACCATCAGGAACCACTAGGAAGTGATTAGGAGTTCTATAATCCTTCACAAGGTATGAACATCCATGTTGTAATCATCATCCTCAAGAAAAGGGTCACACGACCATTAGAAATATACACTCCACCAATCATGGTGGTGCTAAACAGGCGTCAGGGTTACCAAATTGATTTACGTGATTTATCCCGGCTCAGGACGCTAACCTGGCCATTGGGATGTTCACAACTCAATACCTTTACCCTCAAGACCTAAACAATGGTCCCTACCTTTCATCCTGCAGTGTATCAAATTGTAATTTCTTAGACACAAGCACTCATGCTTCTCAACATGGTCCTAACTTAACCAAGGATTTCCTATGACTTTGTTTTCTAAGTTTCAAGACATACTCTCTGGATAATCCACCAAAGTTTAGAATCATTCTTTGCAGAAACATATTCATCAATTACATTTATAATAACCTATTAACAATTCAAAATATACAATAAGTATAGCAAAAGTGTCGACAATTAAAATTTGCATACATAAGTTACACTTATTCATACATACTTTTAAATGCAGTGTTTCAATTTAATTTATTTGATTTATCCTTCTCCTTTTCTAATTTTTTTCAAATTAGATTACTTTTAAAAGTAAAGCTCCAAAGCCATAAGCATAAGTAAAATTAAGTAAAAATTTTAAGTTAAGAGAAATCCCTTTCTGATGTAGAAGGACAAGCTATGCTACAACCACAGAGCATACTTAGAATTTTCTCTTTGCTACTTCTTTTACTACAATTTGATACTTTTCTCTTAGAAAATCAAGACTTCTATATTTCCCTTCTTACTAAAAAAAAAAGACATGGCATTTATATATTACAAGTACATGCATTTTATTTTGTGGGTAAAACCATTTACTCTTTGGTAAAAAAATTATTGTGAATCTGCTAAGTTCTTTTTACTTACAAACTTAATCTTTTTCCTATATTAACTATAAGTTGCCAAAATAACAATTATATGAGAAATTCTTCACAAACCTTTTTAACAATTTTAGACTAGAATAAGTATTTTGCTAAAGATAATTAAATTTATTAAAGAAAAATTCATTTTCTCTAAATTTTTCTTAACTATGGCCATAAACCCTTCTATTTTTACACAAAACAATTTTTTTTTTCCTACTCAAATTTTAAGTAAGATTAATTATTTGTTACAAAATATTCAATTATTGGTCAAATAAATTTATTTATCCTATTTAATTCCCTATTGGGCAGTGAGCCCATTCTTTCCAAGGGACAAAATTTTAAATTTTTATTCTTTGATTATTTTATCAAAACTTTAATTAATTCATTAATCATTAACAATTCAACCTTTGTTAAAAAAAAATAAAATTCTAGGTTCCCCCTAAGGACTTAAGGGTCGAATGCCCTCCCCCATCCTAAGTCTCTATTCAATTATTTTCTCTTAAGCCAAATCGGTGTGCCATTTGAATAAAAATTCAAATTTTAAACACTTAGTGATTTAGTAGTTATACTTAAAAAACACTTTTTCTTCCTAATCATAAAACAATTGGGCTGAGAGCCCCATATGATAAAAAAAAATCATTCTATAACCAACTTTATTTATTTTAGTTGTTTGGTTATTATTTAGTTAGGCATTAAAAAAAAAATCCTTCCTAGCCTTATTTTTAACAAAGGACCAACAGCCCATTAGAGAGAATAGGTTTACAAAAAAAATTGATTACATGTGATCCATGACCATAAATTAAATTTAAAATAAGCAACTTATAGAAAAGTAAGGTTAAATAATAATTTAACATAGTATGAAAATAAAAATAAATTTTAAGAAGAAGAAGAAGAAGAAGACTCCCCACCTTTACCTCAAAAAATAAATTAGTAGCCTTGTAGATGGAGTTTTGATGAAGCTTAGGTGTAGGAAGCGGCTTAAGACTAAATTAGTAGCCTTGTAGATGGAGTTTGCCTTGTAGATGGAGTTTTTGATGAAGCTTAGGTGTAGGAAGTGGCTTAAGACTTAAAACTAATGTATTTTGGTTTTAGTAAAAACCAAAAAAAAAAATTTTAAGAAGAAGATTAGTCTTATAATATGGATTTAGGAGACAATTCAATAACTTAAAACCCATTATACCTCAAATTAGTAGCCTTGTAGATGGAGTTTTGATGAAGCTAGGTGTAGGAAGTGGCTTAAGACTTAAAACTAATGTATTTTGGTTTTAGTAAAAAAAATTATTATTTTTTTTTGAAGAAGAAGATTAGTCTTAATAATATCGATTTAGGAGACAATTCGATAACTTAAAACCCATTATACCTCAAATTAGTAGCCTGTAGATGGAGTTTTGATGAAGCTTAGGTGTAGGAACTGGCTTAAGACTTAAAACTAATGTATTTTGGTTTTAGTAAAAAAAATATATTTTTTTTTGAAGAAGAAGATTTAGTCTTAATTATGGATTTGGAGACAATTCAATAACTTAAAACCCATTAAGAAAGCAAATGAAGCTAACCCCACTCCCCACCTTTACCTCAAATTAGTAGCCTTGTAGATGGAGTTTTGATGAAGCTTAGGTGTAGGAACTGGCTAAGACTTAAAACTAATGTATTTTGGTTTTAGTAAAAAAAAATATATTTTTTTTTGAAGAAGAAGATTAGTCTTAATAATGGATTTAGGAGACAATTCAATAACTTAAAACCCATTAAGAAAGCAAATGAAGCTAACCCCACTCCCCACCTTTACCTCAAATTAGTAGCCTTGTAGATGGAGTTTTGATGAAGCTTAGGTGTAGGAACTGGCTTAAGACTTAAAACTAATGTATTTTGGTTTTAGTAATTTTATTTTTTTTGAGGTGGTTTATTGTGGAAAAATAAACTTGCAAGCTTGGCTATCGAGGCTAGAGTGTTTCGGTCAGCATTCAGGCAGCAAGAAGGAGAAGAAGCTGAGGAAAAAGTGAGCGTAGATGGAGTAGTTAGTGGGGTTTTTAAAGTGGGAAAAAAGAATTGTTTTAGATTTAATTTTTTATACCAAAATCAATATAATATAATTCTTGCTGGTACTTTCCCCATGTGGCTGAAAATCTGGAGTGAAAGGGAAGGTAGAGGGCCAAAAAATATATATTTTTATTTTATATAATTATTAGGTAATAAAATTAATTAAATATTAATTTATTTTAACGAAATTGGATTGGTTTTTTGGTTAGTTTTGGGCAAATCTGACCACAACACATTCTCACACACATTTTTGTGAGTCTTACAAAAAAAATTTAGAAAATTTCCATTTATATATTATTCATAATAATTAATTTGCTAAAAAATTCATTTATTTAGCTAATAAATAAAGTTTTTGTTAAATAAATATTGTTTTCGATTTTTTCACTATTTTTTCCTCAAAATAAATTTTTTTTATAATTAAAATATACTAAGTATAAATTTTTTAAAATATTTTGAGGTCAAAAAGTTTCTAGTTGATTCTCGTAGTTAATCAAGAGTATTTTGGTTATTTCACAAAAACTATCTCAATAAATTTTCAAAAAATTAAAATTATTAATTATTCTAAGTATATTAATGACTTAAAAATAAATTTTAGACACTTCTAACTATTTTTATCTATTTTCTCAATTATCTAGCCTTCTAAGGGAAAAATGGTCGTTTTACCCTTTCTCGGGCTCTGATTCGAAAAAGTTATTAAAAATCTAAAATAACTAGTATTCACTAATACAAAAATAATTGTGAGGATCAAATTTTTGAGATTCTCATCTAGTTCTCCAGAAATAAATACAGAATAATTAGAAAAATAATTCAATAAGTAAAAGTAGGAATGTTACAAGCAACTGATGTCAATGTCCTATGCACTATCACATCATCATCAAACTACCATATCAACACTACCCACCACATTTGCAATCAAACTGCCACATCAGTGGTCAACTAACAACAATAGATGGTTGACTAACGTTAGAGCAAAATGTGCAAAATTAGGTAAGTATAAGGGAAAAATGTGCGGGAAAAAAAAGAGATTGGGTAGCAAAATTTGTGAAACCATGAAAGATAGTAGACAAGATGTGCAATTAAGCCTAACTTTATTGAATTAAAATTAACAAGAATTGCATCCGGGTAAAATTTGGTATACACACTTTTTTTATTAAGGGAAAAATATTAATTGAATTATATATATTTTATTTTACATTAAACATGTCTTTTTTAAAATAAAATAAAAAGCATTGAGTATTTAACAAATTTTCAATAGGATCATTTAATATAATAATATAAATGTATAAGTACATTCCAACTAAATCTTTAAAAGTAAGCATATGAATTTAAAAATCTCTTATTATTAACTCTTAAGAATAACAAATAAGTTATAATTCAAAAAAAATTATGTCAAGATACATATATGATAATATCTACGTTATCTTTGTATTTCTTTTTATTATAAATTAATTATAATTAAAGTAAGTAACTCTTTTACGAGCAATGATATATATTTCCCTTTATTCTCTAGTGTTTTAAATAAATTGTTTGATTAGCATTTATATTATTTAAAAATAATTTAAAAGTCCATTTATTTTACAATACATATTTTCAATAATTTCAAAAAAAAATATTTCTAATATATAATTTTTTTAAATATTATTCCTTTTAATAGAATTGATAAAAATGATAAGGAAAAAAATAAAAAATACAATTATTATATCCACACCACTAAATAATTTGTTTATTCATTTATAAAATTTATTTGTATAAATATAATATCTATTTTATTTATTTATATAGTTGTGAAATTTTTGTATGATGCTATTAATTTTTTTTTTTATGTTTATCATGTTATAATAGAATAAAATGACTAAAAAAAAGAAGTTAAAGTTAACTTTTGTATCGGTCTTTTATATTAAAAAAAAATAACTAATTCATTAAGACCAATTAAAATCGTTAAGTTAGTTAAATTTTTATTAATAATGTCATGAATTTAAATTTTATTTCCAAAGTACTTATATAATTAAATAGTTTAAGTGATGATTATATTCAATGACACACTTCTCCTAATTCAAAGGATAATTCTTCCAATTGACTTGTATCATTAATAGGCTAATGAATGAATTCACTTGCATGAAAAATGTGTTGGTGACTCATTAATAGGCTTCACAATAAATTAATAGTATAAAAGTAAATTAGCCATTAAGACGTCCAAAAATGGGTTTATGTTTGTTATAATTAAGACAAAAAAATATTCTAGACAAATGTTGTGTGGGGTTATATATTTAAACAAAGGTAGTTAAGAAATTTTACTTAACAGATAATAACAGGTATCGCGCGACGAGTACCTTGATACTCGTACCTGCCCCCATTTATTAACGAGGTACAGATATATCCATTTAAATTATCTGTAGATATCTATTTAACTATCCATCTTATACTCGTTATGAATTTTATCTGTAGATATCTACGAGTATGAATATTTTTGACATCCCTAAGCCCAGTTGTAGTGAAATTCTTAGGTGGTCCTAGACATCCATGGTCTCCATTAATCTTTATATGACATGTAACCAAGTGTTATTAATTTATTCACAAATTGTAAAATTTGAATATATATTATATACACATTAGTTAGGACCATGGACACTTGGTGATCCTAGACTACCTAATAATTTCTCCCAGCTGCACTGAAGGTATTGGAACCTTAATTTAATTCTTAAAACTATAATAAAACGTGACATTTATAAATTGTGAATATTAATATTTTTATGACATTGATGTTAATGTTATATGGGTAAAACATTTTATCTTTTTGTACAACAAAATTGATGTTAATGTATATGAATAAAATAAATTCATTTTTATCATCAGAAAAAATAAAAAATAATTAGTTCTTAAAATAAAATATATTTAAAAAAAAATAGATATACTCATATCTTGTACTTGTCTATTTTAATTTTTGATAGTACCTCTTATTTCTAAAATAATAATATTATACGTATAAAGTTAAAGATATTTTTTAGATATACGAATTTTTTAATCATATTTTATCTAAATTATTAATTTTAATATTAAAAATATTAAAATCCGTGCAACTCATGGATATATATATATATATATATATAGTTGTCGTTGTCGCATCATTTAATTTTCATTGGCATAATTCACGTAATTGTTATCACCATTAAAACTCACTTCACGGGTCATACCAAACATTAGGCAAACACAAAGGGCTTCAGCAAACACAAGGAATTGATTCTTGCTCATGTGGCTTCAAATTCCAAAGAACAGTTCTCATTTTATTTGAAAATCGTGCCATAACTCTCATCTATGTATATTACATTATGAGATGAAAATCTTGTCACAATCCTTTGAAGAGAACTATACACACGGGCAATCAAACAGATTGCAAGCCACTGCATGCAAACTTCTTCAGCTTTCTGTCTGGGGATGACAATCATTAAAATGAACAAATAACAAATCCATCGAATCATACTTTAAGCTTGGATGCTGCAACCCTTTATCTCAGAGAGACCAAAATCGGCCAATTTGCCTGCAATCAAGTGCCGTAGTTAATTCCACAAAGTTCTTGCATGCACACAAAGATTATGTTATGTGTATACAAAACATGAACTTACCTACTAAGCTCTAAAAACTCCTTCAGTTGCTGATTTAAGCGTTATGTTAGGAACATTAGTTTGGTCTGGGGAAAAGAATGACCAAGTTTTAGATATGAATTATAATTTCAGGATGTATAAATATAGATTGTAAATATTTGTGACACCAAGACAGTGTTACATATTATGCTTACTGGAGGGTGTTCTTTGTACGAAAAAGCATGCCCCAATAATAATGTAGCTGAGTATGAGAACAAAGCCTTTCATGTAGTGAGAAGTTCCGTCCTACAAAGATAGATGGAAGAAAAATTGAATCAAGATATACCAAATTTAAGTGTGATGTTTCAATCAGCTAAAATGATGGTATATAAGTATACCTGTAATGTGAAGGCTGTGGTTATTATTGCCAAAGCAAGAGAACCTGTCTCTAGGAGGTTGAAGTTGAGGTCCATTTTGATACCCAGAATCCAAGCAACAATCACACAAAGGGGAATCTATATTGTAATCAAATTAATTTGCTTAATGAAAATTTTTTATTAATCCAACAACAAAGCTAAATGGAAGCATCCCTTTTCTTAAGGTGAATGCTTACCGCAAACATGCTAATTTGAGTTGCAGAACCCAAGGAAACACCCAATGAAATGTCCTGCAGTAACATCATTAGCTTAGTCTCAAGGAATTAAATCATATGCCCTCTTCTCTGTTTCTCCAATTAAAAAATTAATACCTCAGTAAAAATTACAAGAGCGCAGGCAAGTGATTTCGATCATAGTTTCAAGTAACAATTTCATAAAACTGTTAAAGTTGGTACCAGCTTGTTCTTGAAAGCAAATATGATTGCTCCTGCATGTTCAGCTGCATTGCCAACTGTTGGAAGCAAGATTATGCCGAGGAAGCTAACAGACAAACCCCATGAATCAGATGCATCCTGTTCAGATTCACATTTTCCTCATGTCAGCATTGTTATTATAATATATTGTGAATTCAATTAAAATGTACTGACAATGTAAATACTTTTCATACTGTCATTCAATAACATATTGTTATGTATGATTAGTCTGCTGACTTTTATATTAATTATTTTAAAAGTCATATCTAAGATGATTTCTAATTAGCTGACAGTATAAAAATGTTTACACTGATTGTGTATAAAAATTAAACTCATGTATTAGTATCTAAATAGAACTTTTCATCTGTTTGTTTGACAAAAACATTACTCCATAACCTGTCCAATAGAGGAAAAGAATATTTTCATCTCTTAAAAATTAAAAAGTCAATTACCTCAATTGCTTGCACCACATATTCAGACAGCACAGCAATGATTACAGTCATCCCGACCAGCCAAGCAAACCCACTCCAGAATCCTATCACTGCTTCTTCTGAATCATTGGCACCCTCTTCATCACCTTCCTGCAAAATGCATGATGGTAATTACTAATCAAACGTTGACACAAATCAGAATCACAATTAGCTTCATCATCGTAAAATCAAAGAAAACATACATCCCGGGCTTCAAATAGCTGCCGGTGAGTCCACAGTTGGAAGACAAGGTAAGCACAATATGCTATCACCATAACAATGCTAGCAACTCTTGACAACTGCAGAGATGAGTCTGCAGTATCACCTGCTGAGGCACCACCATAATGGAACAGCATTGGCAGCAAGTGGCACAGCAATGACACAAACAGCATAAGCAAGTTCATATCTGCCTGTCTCTGCAAGAAAATTGCAAAACATGAAACCCCTTAACACTAGTCGTTGTTTCACTATAAAGGAAGATAAAGAACCAAAACTATGCAATTCATAGGTATGAATTTTGAATGGATTGCAGGGCCTTACTCTATCATATTTTTGTTCCTGTCTAAGGTTTGCAAGGCCACCACAGAATAAAGAGGTTCCAAGAACCAGAAGAACGTTAGAAATTATGGAACCCAGGAGAGAATACTTGACCACAGCAATTTTGTTATTCTTAAGGGCAAAAATTGCTATGATTAGCTCTGTGACATTCCCACATGTTGCATTCAGAAGTCCTCCCACTGTGTTTCAAAAAAATAAAAAAGCTTTAGGAACATGACAATCAATAGAAGTCCTACAATTTATTAAAACTTTATTTCTAATAGGATAAAGATTGGTAGACACTCATTCAGTACACATATCTAGAGAGAAATAAAAAGAAAAAAAATAGATAAATAATTAATATGATTAATGATGTGATATAACAAAAGAGATAAATAGAAAAAATGGAAGTATCAATTAGATGTTTATACTATTTGGATGTCTAAATATCATGATTCATTCCAATTCTAAGACTATGATTTGATCAAATCATATCCGATGGTTCATCTTAATAACCAACTTTTACACCATAGCAATTAGCATTTTGTGTGAAGATGAAAAACCAAAGAGAGATTATGAACAAGCCTTGATGTTCTTTTCTTTTTTATGGTAATAAAGTGAGATGCATTTTAGTCCAAATTAAAAGAAAACTGACTAGCAAAGTACACCGACACTGTGAAGAACTTTTAAAAAAAATTGCTTGAGTAGTACAGTTGTGGATTCATACACACCTGTGGGACCAGTGTAATATGCAACCTGTCTGCGAAATTTGAAGTTCCAAGTACCAAGGGAGCAAATAAAACGAGAATCAGCATACAAACATTAAAAAAAAATAAAAATTGTACAAATATTAATAATGACTAATCTACGATGCAAGTATAAACAAGAATACAAGAAGCATGTCATGGTTTCCTTACTCTGTCAAGAAGCTGACTCGTTCAGCAAGTGGGGTAAGCCCAAGTAAACTCAACGCAAAAACCCAAGGCTGTACGGCAACAAAAAAGAGTGATCAAATCATCCCATAATATAACATTAACAGCCTCAATTGATAAGACGTGGCGAAATCCAACCACTAAATTTTTTATGCATTTTATAATATTATCACGATATATATATATATATATATATATATATAAGGAGAGCCGTCATTTTCGATCCTTACGAGGTTCCGCCCTTGGATAAAAAGAATATTTCACTAAAAAAATTATACAGAAATTGTTTTTGCAAAAAAAAAATTATAAGAAAAAGTTATATAACAAAAATAAAAATAAAAGAGAGAGTGTAAGATTACATTATTGAAGTGACGCAGAGTACTAGAAAGAATATGTTGATGTGAAGATTTTTGATCCTGATATGTTAAAACGAGAAGAAAACAAAAAAGAGAAAAAAAATCCAAATAAGAATGTAAGTGATTGGAAAAAAAAAAAAAGAGAGAGAGATATTGACTTTTAAAAACAAAAAACTCAAATTGTTTTTTAATTCCATTTCTTATTCAAATTTCAAAGTTTTCACTCCCCTACTTTTCTTTCTTCTTGTCAAGAAGACAAGAAATTATTTTATAGTTTAAAATCACTACATGTCCTTGATTTCAATTGTCACATGATTCTTAGTCGAGATTTTTAATTTACGAGAAAAAGTTAATAAGACTTAATTACTTTTCTTTCTTCTTGTCAACAGGACAAGAAATTATTGTATAGTCTAAAATTACTACATGTCCATGATTTTGGTCAATTTTCACATGATTCGTAGACGAGGTTTTTAATTTACGAGAAAGAGTTAATGAGACTTAGTTACATGTCTCGTGAAATTTTGTCAGACAATAAACGCGTCTTAGACCATATAATAATTTCTCCAGACAAGGGTATAAGTATGAAGTAGAGAATTAGAGAGGGAGAACTCACTCTTGCAAAGCCAAAACATTGAGCAACGACGGCAAGGGGAATGGCAGGGAAAAGAACAGAGAGCTTGGTTCCCAGAATGACCTCTTGAATGTTAGCCAACACATTTCTAAGGGGGCTAGAGTGAACCTTAGACACAAGAGTGAGGTCAGATTTCTTGCGCAACGAAGATGATGACATGTTATGTGCCGTTCTTCCATGTCTCGTCTCCTTGCTCAAGCCCTTCGGGTTCCCCCCATTCTCCATCACCCATGCCTCCTGGTTTCGAGAACCCATTTTCAGACCTGAAAACTTGTTGTAGTAGATGACAAAACAAAGGTGAATATGACAATGTGGCACAGCGAATGTGTGTGTATCGGTGTATGTAATCGTGACTAGCCACAAATATTATAAATAATAGATAAACAACACGGGTGTCACCACAATACATAGACAGTGCAACTTCCAGGAAGGTTCGTATTTCCATGTAGATATTTATGGAAGGAAAAAAGAAAATGTAATGACTAAATTGACAATTATGTATTAAACTATTAGTTTTGTGCTTTTAACGGATATTTTATGAACTGCTTAACAAAGCATCCATTAATGCATGGGGGTTTTAAAGGTACTGTGTTTAATTTAATGTTATATACTGTCTCATTTTATTTTACGTTTTGAGGTTTTGAGATAGAAATTAAAATGTAATCAATATTTTAAATTTCAAAATAATTATTGTAAATTTCTTAATATAATTATTATCTTTCATATGAATCAGATTCTCTCTCCTTTATATTTTTCTTATATTTTCTCACTCCACTATAAATATTTAAGAATATAATAGGAAAAATAATATTTAATGTTTTATTAATATTGTAAAATGACAATTAAAATAAGACAATTTTTTTTTTTTACTAAATCATCAAATAAAATGGGACGGAGGAAATATATACTTGCTGGAAATCTTTTATAAAATTTAGTATAGTAAGAAGTGAAATATTTCCGTGATAAGTTATTAAAGCATTTAAATTTAAATAAAATGTTTTCTAAAATGTGTAATCGTTGTGTGTGTGTGCACCATATGGTACAATAAAAATATAGTGCATGTTTGGATTTCTATGGTAAGAGTTTTTCTTTTGTGTATACAATAGTCGCACTGAAATTAAAACTTATAATTTCATTCATAATACTCCAACGTCCCACCATTAGGCTAATCCTAGTAGGTTAATCGTAAGAGTTTAAAAGTACTTTTATTTTTAAAGTAACAATTTTTTCTTTTTTCATTTTACAAATTAAAATTTAAAATTGTGCATTAAAATTATTTTCTAACTATTATTCAAACATAGTCATAATTAGTGGAGAATAATTGTTTTCCCAAAACATCCAAAGCATGAATAATAAAAATAAGAGGAATATTTTAAAAGTCAAGTTTGTATTTGGTTTAGATTTACTCAGTCATATTTTAATTTTTGTCAAGAATTTTTATATTGATTAGATGGAGAAAATTATTTTTTATAAGAGCAAAACACCATCTGTGTCACTTTAAAAAAAAAAAAAAAAAAAGGGTCTCATTTTTGTAAGTTTTTTCATTCTCTTCACTTACCAATATCATTTTCTTTTTGCTTAGCTTTATTTGTATTTTTTCCAATGTATATATTACGTATAAAATAATATAATAATTGTTGTATAAAAAAAGGATTTTAAAATTAAAATTAACAAAATCTCTTTTTTTTCATTTTAAATTGTTGTCACTTTATAAATTCGGTTTGTTTCAAAATATTTATCACATTAGTAAAATTAAGAAAAATGTTAATTACCTTTTTTTAAACATATCCTTATTTATTCGTATTTTACTTAAACACTTAATTAATTCATAACAATACTTACTCTTTCAATTAGAATATTTTAGTCAAATTAAGAAAATTATTTTGTAATCATAATTTATGTAATTAATATTTTTAAAAAAAATAAGTGTATTACTTGAAATATTTATAGATCATTTATGATGAAGGAAGTACTCAAGATAAATAATGTCTCAAGAAATTAAAGGAATTGACTATATTATAAATTAAAAAATAAATTTTATATAAAATTTATTAGGATAATTGAATAGGTAATTTTGCATCACAAAAACCTCAAAAATATGTATTTTTTAAACGAACAACTTCATAATGATTTTAATAGATTTTTTTATTATTTTAAAATGCCTAATTTTACTCCTCGTTCTAAACAAACGTTAATTGCAGACTTCAGCATCTAAAAGTTATATTAGATCCTAAATAATCTGAATTGAGTCTAAAAAGGCAAATTTTTCAAAAACATGTCTTTTCTTCATTTGGAAGACTTGAACTCAAAATTTTATTAAAAACTGTCTAATAACAATTAATAATTAGTATTGTCATTAAATAATTTTGATTCATAACATTTTAATTATATATAAGAAATCTACTTTTTGTAATTGATATTAATTAATATTTAATAATATGTATCTTTAAATATTTTCAAAGTAATAATTTAGAATTAATATTGTCATTAATGATTGACATCTAGTGTGTGTGTGTGTGTGTCTGTTTTGTTTTTTTTTTTTTTTTTTTTTAGGGTTAGTGTGTGTTTGTTATAGATTCAGCGAGTGGTGTTTTTACTTTTTCATGAATTTCAATACTAATTGAACATAAAAATACTTTCAGTGAGTTGTATTTTTTTTATTGAACAAATACCGAGTTATGTCTGCAAATTTGTAAAACAAATTAATCGTAAAATGATAATATTAAAGAAAATAAATTAAAGGTAATTCATTATGATTTAATAAAGTTAACTGTGGCAGTGTGTACGATTATTTGATATATTTGGTTTATTTTAAAAAAAAAAATACAAGCTATTTTATCCATGTGTTACATAGGTTATTTTAAGTTTGATATATTTTAAAAAAAATAGTTTAATTTAATTAAATATTTATCAATTTTAAATTTGTTTTATAAAATAAAATATAGTTGAAATATTCTCAAAAAAAATTTAAGAAAATCATTTGAAATATAAATTAAATGAATAAAAATACTTATAATAGTCGAAAGTACAAGAAAAATACTCACGTAAATTTAACGATTATATAAGTTTATTACATTTATTTATTTATTGCTATATTTGTATATATTATTAATTTAAGTTTTATGTATGCATCAATTAATAATTACATGTAAGTTGTGTAAACGCGATTAAAAAAAATAGAATATCATTTAAGTTCATTTCATCATGTCATAAACTTATAATAATACTTTTTACCACATAAATAATTTATATAAGTTTTACTAATTCTTTTTATATGTTTTATAATTTTAAGAAGAATTTAAAGTTACACTTAATTATATTGTGATATATTTGTCTTGCATTTATTAACAAAACATGAGAGGGAAACCAGTTTTGGAGAAATTTAATTGTTTAAAAATGTAAAAGTTTTACACCACCATCACTAATTTTTATATGTATGGTATATCGTAATTACATATCGTGATAAAAATTTACACGTATCTGTGAGCGAGTGAAATATGTATACTGAAGTCAGCCTTTAAAAAAGATAAAAAAAAAATTAACTATTTTGTCTAAATTAATAGGTTGACCCGTGCGAGTTGATGAGTTGCGTTTATCTTTATAAATGTACTAATAACAATAATAGTATTCAGTAGTAATTAATTAATTAATTAATAGATAACTATAATATCGCCGTCAACTACCGGAAATTGCTCTCACCGCACAATCTAGTAGTGGATCCACAAGCCGACCTTGCCGACCTACGTAGTTCAAACTAGAGCTAGAATTAATTAAAGATACAATATTTTCCCTTAAATTAAATTTGAGAGAATTAATTAATAAAAATTGAGAAAAAATTAAAATAAAATAATTCTGAAAATAAAGGATAATATATGTTTCCGATCAAACTTGAGACTGAATCCACATCAGTAGGACTACTTCAGTCTAAAGTGTTGAATCAACCAAAATTGTGCAAGTTGAAAATCAACATCCAAACATATAGAATTTCTAAGATGCATTTGTGAACAGTCGATTGTATCTTGATCTAGAACAAAGTTATAACGTCGTCTATGATAGATGTGCGTTTGGTTTCTCTTCTAAAACAAATTGGATCCATGTCTAAATTGAAACTACCAAGAGTAGCTTTCAGACGCAGAAAAATGGTAATAAAAAAGTTTAAGATATGAATCCAAACACATTGAAAATAGTAGTGTCCTTGATGGGCCTTAGATTTTGTACTAAGAAATTTAACCTAATTCAAACACTCATAATTAATACGATCAATGTTATTGTAATAGGTAAGGATTTAGACACTTGAATAAATTTGTTGAGCCTTAAAATACTTTTTACAAATACTCATCCATTACTTAACGGTATGTCTCAACCATATCATAAAATTTCATTACTGTCACGAGATCTCGAATATAAACATATTTCAATCAACGTCTGTGAGAGTTTAGTGAGAGTCTTCTCATCTCGTATGCATCAATATACACTTAAAATTTTCTTGATTACATGAATGAAGTTTGAGTAATTTCACCGTGGACAGAGGAGACTGGGTCAATATTAAAGATATACAAAATATAAAAATTTTCTAATTGGGAAGTCATGTAGGCCAATGCTACCGAAATCATTAGTCACCACGATACAGAGTAGTAACGGAAGAAAGTACAAGTACGAAGTATTGTACGGTGGTACAATATATATTAACCGTAACGAGAATTGATGACCACTGCGCTTAGTCACATTAAAGTATGACATTGACAGCATAGTTGATAATAAAGGGACAGAACACACCCGTATATCAAAATTAAAAAAGGGACAGAACACCCGTATCCTGTTCGGAATGTGAGAATGGCGAAGAGAGGAGAGGAAATTTGCTTTTTTTTTTTTAAAAAAAAAATTCCTGGTTTGACTTAATAAAAATGGTAAGAAATTTTTAAAATATTTTGTGAATTTCGCTGGATATAATTTTTTTTTTCTCTTTTTATTCAAATTAAACAATTTTATAATATTATTTTTAACTTATTTTCTTTTTATTTATGTCAAATCAAACAACTTAAATTTTACTTTATTTTTTATTTATTTCTCTTATCTTAACTTATTTTTTACCTATTTTCATTTACTATATTTCTCTCTTTTTACCAAACAAAACAGTAAAGTACACTTAGCATTTCTTTTCAAAAATCATCGGTCCACGTTTGTTAGGTAAATACATCTATCCAAATTTGGAAGAAAATATAAAATGTAATAAAAGAAAGAAATTAAAAAATAAAATTAAAAAATTAAAAATATTACTTAAATATATTATTAGCAGTATTATTATTATCACTATTATTATTATTGTCATTTCTCCTTTATTACCGTCTTTGGTCAATAAAAGCAGAGTGTCCACTTTTCAACCAAAAAAAAACAATTATGATTTTAGTTTCTATTTTTGTGTTAACTTTTTTATTTTTTTAGAATGATTCTTTGTTCAAGATAAAGAACAGCTTCAGAGGTAAAGTTGCATATATGGACCAATCCGCCCATTTAGGCCAAATCTGTAAAAGCCCGTAAAATAAACAGGTTAGGGACCATGAGATGAATAGTCTTGATTTTTAAGGCCCGCGTCTGCACTGCATAGCTCGCAGGATACCAAGCCAATCCACAACTTGTGAATTTAAATATGAACATAATTTTAAAAATGAAAAAAAAAAATAACAAATACACCAATACAATAAATATTACTAGCAAATTCAAAGTCTTGCATGCTAAATAAACCAAATATGAAGTAATCCAAACACAATTTTAAAGTCTTACAAGTTAAATAAACCATCCAAACCAAATTTAAAACCTTATATTTTTGTTGCGCAATGCTTAACAGAAAGGCGTAAGAGAAACCCTAAGACAAGACTAAGTCATTTAAGAGTTAATATCTATTTTATTTTTTAAAAAAGAAAATTCTAATATTAAAAGCCTGTGGGCTGGCCCACAAATCTGTGAGTAAATTCATTTAAACCGTGGGTTAAATGGACCGAGCTTAAAAAGCCAACAATTTTAAATGGGCCACATATTTTAGGACCGTAGCCTGTACAGACTGCAGGTTGAACGGATGGCCTGCAAGCCTTGGTCCATATGCCTAGCTTTACTCAGAGGCAATTCTATCATTATGAATCAGTGGTAAAAGTTGACTAACTATATCATTTACCCAACAATGATCAAGAAAAAAAAATGCTAAATGAGTGTAACTCTCGAACAGCTTATCCTCACTATATCTCCTTACATTTTTTTAAAGGCTAAATTATACTTTTGGTCCCCCATAATTCTCAATGCACGATTTTAGTCTTTTATTTTTATTTTTGCGATTTTAGTCCCCCAATTTTTAAAAATTTGTAATTTTGGTCCTCTATTTTTAATTCCACAATTTTAATTCTCCAATTTTTAAAAATTCACAATTTTGGTCCCTCTTATTTTTAATTCTGATATTTAGTCCCCTAACTTTTAAAAATCCATAATTTTAGTCTAACCATTAAACGTCCATTTGTTGACTGTTAATGCTTCAACGTTGACTATGATGCGGTATTAGTCTGTTAAATATTATCTACCACACACTCAGTTTAATGTCACATCATAGTTAACGTTAAAGTATTAACAACCAACAAATGGACATTTAATGAATGGACTAAAATTGAGGATTTTTAAAAATTAGGAGACTAAAATTGTGGAATTAAAAATAAGAGGACTAAAACTGCGAATTTTTAAAAATTGGAGGACGAAAATTGCGAAATTAAAAATAGGGGCACAAAAATTTCAGCCACATATATGATTCTTTTAAAATTTTTGTGTTAACTTAGATTGCAGGATGTTCTTAATTATAATTTGGAAAAAAAAATCTTTATAATTTTTCACTTAATTAAGTTATAATTTGAGAAATTTAAGCCTATCTATTTTTATTTTGTGTTATATGTTTATTTAATATGTAAATTTACATATATTGTTAAATTAGGTATTATAAGTTATTTATACTACAAAAACGCACATCGATAACAGGCATTTAAATCAATTCACGGTGAATCGATTTAAAAACATGCATCAGTGGCATTTTTGAAAATTTTGTTCATTGTTTTTAAATCGGCTTGCATTGAACCAATTTAAAAACAAGTTTTTAAATCAGTTTCAATTACAACCAATTTAAAAAACTTGTTTTTAAACTGGTTACTCAAGAAACCAGTTTAAAAACAAGAGGTTTTTAACTAAGTTGAAATATAACTTAGTTAAAAAGCTATTCTCTCCACAGTTTTATTTTGACGAAGAGTGTGAAGGCAACTCTGTATCTGTGTATCTGAATCTGTGTGTGTAAATGTGTAATTTTTGAGATTTGAATCAATGGCTACACAAGATCACTTGTTCAACCTCCACAACAACTTCTACCTCAGTGCATACCAAGCCACCATCAACAGCAATGATGTCTCCAACCTCTCCCAAGATGACGCCGTCAAGCGCAACTCCTTCGTCCATCGCTACAACATATCCCTCGGCCAATTGTAGTTCATCATCTCCAAGATCAACGATTCTGCCCCCACACCCCTCCAAGCCCTTAAACTTCTCACCCTCTATTTCTCTTTTTCTGAAAACAAGGCAAGTACCCCCCCCCCCCCAGTTTCTCCTCAATTTCTTGTATCCTCCTCATCTCATCTCATCTCATGCTCCCCCAAAATCTCACAGGAATCTGTAATCTCCAGCCTTAAGGAATGGCTCGCCAATCCCACCATCGAAAATAATGTCACGCTCAAACTCATCGTCATGGAACCATGGAATTATAAAAGCATTCCTTTTTTTATTTTTATTTATTTATTTTGTGTCGTTATTATAATTGTTTGTGTGTGTTTGTTTATTTTTTCAGGTACGCATTGAATGTTCAGATCTTTATTAAGATGCATAGGTCGGATTATGCAGAGAGGCAACTACAGATCATCCAGCTGATTGATGAGGACAACACTCTTACTCAACTCGCTAATATGTGACTAGATTTAGCTATGGTATTAATTAAGAATTTGTGTGATTTGAAATGATAATGATGAAAAAATGTGGCGAATTTTGGTGTGTTTGATTAATGGGTTGGGTTTTTAATGTACTAAATTAGTTGTAAAACCGATTTAAAAAAGCATTTTTTAACCGATTTAAAAAGTCTTTTCTACAGTTATGATTTTATCTTTTTATTTCTTTAAAGATTAATTTATTAAAATTTATGGTATCTTATTTGATATGAACTTTGTAATGTATAGAGATATTAAAAGCCTTTATTTTTATTTTTATAATGTGTTAAAGTAAAAATTAAAAAAATAAAAATCACTTCTCTTTTAAAAATGATATGAAGTTAAAAGGTCTTAACTACTGTTCATAAGGTTAAGGATTTTAACCCTTAAATTATTTCAATAATCTTCTTTTTTAGCATTACATCATTAGAGAAGAATATAAACTAGATTTATGTTGTGTTTTTTGAGTATTTCAAAAGGTTCTATGTCTCATATTGGGTGGCTTAGCCTATCTTCAAGGTTATATATACTAACATGATTTAAGAGGGTAAAAACAAGATAGAAGTAAAAGTAGGCTTGTATGTGCCTGAAATCAGCCGTTGTGGGCTCGATGCAGTGCAAATATTCTAATTCCACCTACATGCGCAATAATGGGACCTCAAGAGTTTTTGTATAACATTTTAGTTAAGTCTATTCAAAAAATATTTTTTGAATGGTTAAATTAATCCGTAGATCCCTATAGTTTCATAGTGTTTTTAATTAAGTCCATACAGTTAGAAACACTTTAAAAATATTCTAATTCCACCTACATGCGCAATAATGGGACCTCAAGAATTTTTGTATAACATTTTAGTTAAGTCTATTCAAAAAATATTTTTTGAATGGTTAATTAATCCATAGATCCCTATAGTTTCATAGTGTTTTTAATTAAGTCCATATAATTAGAAACACTTTAAAAAAGTCCTTATAGTTTTAAAAGTTTGTATTCAAATCCATATATGCTAACGGTGTTATTTTGTTAATTTATATTTAACTTAATTACACTTTTAGTCTCACAACTTTCCTTTATTTACAATTGAATCTAAGTGTAGGTTGCATGCAAAAATGAAAAAAAAATTAATAAAGTGTTGAGGTGGGAATCAAACCCCCAACCTTGAAGTCCACGAACAACACTAAAATCACTAAACTAATAACTTTATTTAATATATAAATAAAAATTATACTATATAACTTAAATGGGAGACTAAAATTGCACATATATTTACTATTACTAAATTAAATAATATTAACATTATATAACTAATAATATTAAAATTAATACTAATAAATATACTAAATATAAATTAATAAATATTTATTGGATATTAATAACATTAAAAATAATATTAATAAATATATAATATAATATCAAAATTAATAAATACTAATAATATTAAAATTAATATTAACAAATATAAATTAATAATATATACTAAGGATCAAAACTACATTTACTAGTAGCAAATAAACAATATAATATTATAAAACAAAACAAACAATAACTTATACTTTTTAATACTATATATCTTAACTATAACTTAATCACTCTATTTAAAATTTTTTTTTTATAAAATTGTGTTGTTTTAATTTTTTATTTTTTCTCTACATATTTTAGTGACTGAAATAAGATATTATTATCAATGAAATAAATTATATATATATATATATATATATATATATATATATATATAATTTATTTCATACACTAAAAAAATATATTTATATAATATATGTTCAATTAACCTTCTTCTAATATATTTAAATTTTTCTAGAAGTTTATTAATATATACTAATTTATATATGTTAATGAACTCTGAGGGTGGGAATTCAATCTTCATTCACGACGACAAGTATATAATGTTAATTTATATTTATTAATATTAATTTTAATATTATTAGTTTATATGATGTTAATATTATTTAATTTAGTAATGATAAATATATGTACAACTCTAATCTTCCGTTAAGTTATATATAATATAAATTTCATTTGTATATCAAATAAAATTATTAGCCTCATGGTTTTAGTGTTATTGGTGGACTTCAAAGGTGGGGGTTCTTTTCTCACTTTTAACACTTTTATTAATTCCTTTTCCATTTTTGTATAACACCTATACTCGGACTTGATTGTAAATAAGAGAAAAGTTGGGAGACTAAAAGTACAATTAAGTTAAATATAAAATCACAAAGTTTAACACTATTAGCTTACAAGGATTTAATTACATACTTTTTAAATTATAAGAAATTTTTTATAGTGCTTTTAACTGTAAGGATTTAATTAAAAAATCTATAAAACTATAGGGACCTTCAAATTAATTTAACCTTTTTGAATTGAAAGCTTATCTAAAAATGAGATTTCCTAGTTACTGTTTGAACTTGGAATAATTTTCATGTTTTAAGAAATTAATATCATATTTTAATTGGCTTTATTACCTATTTTAAATATATTAATTATTGATTATTTTTGGTTAATTAACCTCATTAGACAAATTTCATTTACACCTTATCAGAAATAAATTGATTATTTTTGAACTATAAAGAAAAGGTGCTTTTCCTTCTTTTTTTCACTACTGAAAAATGTCTTTTCTTTGTCTCTTCTTAGATTTCTTTAAACTTTTGCTTACCAATTAAGATACCTGGAGTTTGTGGCAGAAGGACCTATTAAATCTTAGGGAATTTGTACATCACGTAGATAAATCCTTAAGGATAGTGTAATCATCACACATCTTGAGTTACTATTCTATTTAGCAATTCGTTGCTTTCAACCTTCAAAAACAACAATCTCAAGGATTTAATATGGATGAACACATGGACGTCGAACCTTACGTGCTTGAACCTATCCCTGCTATTGTTATGTCAATCAACTATGCCAAACCATTCCTGAACATATTCAAGATCAACATCTTTGGTGGCCAAAATTTTCATAGGTGGTAGAGCACGTCTACACCATCTTGGACATGCATGGAGTCATTTTCACTCTTACAAACTCGAAGCCTGAAACTTCTGCAAATCCTAAATTGATTAACAACAAGACTCATGCCAATAAGGCATATTTTCACACCATTATTACTACTTTATCTACCAAGCTCTTAGTTGTCTATTGTTCTTATAAGGAAGCGAAGGTCATTTGGGATTTAATGATTCTCAAGTACACCATTGAGGATATTGACAAACAAAGGTTCGTAATAGGGAATTACTACTACTGGGAAATGACAAAGGACAAGGACATAAAAGTTCAAATCAACAAGTACCATAAGCAACTTGAAGATTTCAAGGCAGAAAATGTGCTCCTCCCAAACAAGTTTATGTTAGAACTAATGCTCAAGAAGTTGCTAGCATCATGGACTAGCTACAAGCAACAATTGAAACATAGGCACAAGTGGATGTTGCTATCAGACCTTATCACGCATATTATCATTGAAGATATCAATCAAAAAGAGTGCGTTGTTGCAAGGGAAAAAGCTTTGGCTGTCAGGGCAAACATGGTGCAGGACCAACAAAACCAAAAAAGGTATGATCAAAGACTTGGTCATAATAGGAAAAATAAAAATCATAATTTCACACATGCTATTAACTTCGTCTTCAATAAAAAGGGCTTTTGTTTGGTTTATGAAAAGGCACGTCATCATACACCTTAGTGTAGACAATGTGTGGTGAGAAATAGCAAACCTCCTAAGCCTAGGGCCAACCTAACTGAAGGAGATGATATTATTATTGTAGTCACTTCTCAAACAAATATTGAGACTAGTCTAAACAAATGGATGGTAAACTTTGGGCTACCCGACATATCTATGCTAATTGAAATGCTTCTACCTTCTACACTTTTGTAGGGGATGGAGAAGAACATATCCACCTTGGTGATTCTAGAAAAAGTCTAATTCTAGAAAAAAAAGGAAAGTTCTTCCAAAGCTCACATCTGGGAAGACCTTGGCTCTGAGTGACGTGCTACATGTGCCATCTAGTGTTAATTTAATTTTTGTAGCACTATTGGAGAAGGTTGGAATTAAAGTGTCATTTGAATCTGATACGATTGTAATGACAAAGAATAAAGTTTTTATGGGAAATGGGTATTGTGATCAAGGACTCTTTGTACTAAACATCTCTAAAGTTATTAATGAACTTGCTTCATCTTTTGCTTAGTTGGTTGATTTGTATGATATGTGGCATGCTGGATTAGGACATATAAATTCCTTGTATGATATTAAAATGCAGCAATTAAGAATAGTTAAATTGCATGATATAAATTCCTTGGATGATATTAAAATGCAACAACTAAGAATAATCAAATTGCATGACAAACAATTTAGGAAATGTGAAGTATGTGTTGAATAAAAAATAACTAAAAAATCATGTCCCCCTGTACAACGTGAATCTAAACACCTTAGCTTAATTCATTCAAACTTAGCAAACTTAAAACAAACTATGATAAGAAGAAGTAAAAATTATTTTGTAACCTTTATAGATGATTTTTCTACATATACTAAGGTTTATCTAATCAAACATAAGAATGAGGCCTTTGATATGTTTCTCATATATAAAGCTTAGGTAGAAAATCAATGAAATAGGAAAATTAAAAGGATTAAAACTTATGGGGCGGTGACTACATGTAGTTTAATGACTTTTGTGAAAAAGAAGGAATAATCCATGAAGTAACTTTGCTTATTCACTTGAATCTAATGGAGTAGTTGAGAGGAAAAATAGAACCCTAAAGGAAATGATGAATGTTATGTTAGTTAATTAGTTCGTCTGTGCCTAACAACCTTTGGGGAGAAGTCATATTAATGACATGTTTTTTACAAAATAGGATCCTTCATAAAAAGATTGGAAAAACACCCTATGAGTTGTAGAACGGTTATCAACCTAATTTAAAATACTTGAAAGGGTGGGGGTCCATAGCCAAAAAGTAATGTTAACTGATCCTAAGAAAAGAAAAATAGGCTTTAAGACTTTTGATTGTATGTTTATCAGTTATGCTAAACATAGTGCTACCTACAAGTTTCTTGAATTGAAAAGCGATGTGCTTGGTTGCAATACAATTATAGAGACTAAGAATGCTAATTCTTTGAGGATGTTTTCCCTTTAAAATCTAGAAGTAGCTCTAGATAACTTATAGAAGCCATTATAGTGAGACTATATCTAAAGAATTGAGGATGTTTTGTAGACAACCTATAGAAACTCTTAGTGAAACTATGTATGAGGATTCGAAGAGGAGTCGGAGACAAAGAAAAGAGATATCTTTTGGAGATGATTTTTACACCTACCTAGTTGAGGATGATCTCATGAGTTTCTCCGAAGCAATTAGTTCTTCAGATGTGCATTTTTGGGAACAAGCCAATAAGATTGAAATTGATTCTATTAGGAAGAATAATACATGGACTTTAGAATATTTACCTCAAGAAGCAAAGCTAATTGTCTGTAAATGGGTCTTTAAGAGGAAGCACAACCTGAGGGATTGATTGATAAGTATAAGGCTAGATTAGTAGCTAACAGGTTTACTCTAAAACCTAATGTAGATTATTTTGATACCTTTGCTCTTGTTTCTAGGATTTCCTCTATCTAAGTGTTAATAACTTTAGCATCCAAACATAAGTTAGTGATTAACCAAATTGACGTAAAGATTGCCTTCTTAAATGGTGATTTATAGGAAGATAATTATATGACTCAACATAAAGGGTGTGTAGTACTTGCTCAGGAAAACAAAGTGTGCTAACTCTTAAAATCCCTATATGAACTAAAACAAGCACCAAAATAGTGGCATGAGAATTTAATTGTGCCTTACTTGATGATGGCTTTTCTTCTAATGAAACTGAAAATGTGTGTACACTAAATATGTGAATGGTGATTATGTGATTATCTATTTTGTATATGGATGACATGCTAATTTTTGGTACATGCAATGACATAATCTCTAAGACCAAATCATTTCTTACTTCTAAATTTGATATGAAAGACATAAGTGAAGTAAGTGTTATTTTGAGAGTTAGAATTGTAAAGAAAGGTGATAGTATTTTACTATCCCAAAGGCATTATGTTGAGAAACTTCTCAAGAAGTTTGGTTACTATGACCTTAATTCAGTAAATACCCTTTATGATGCTAACTCTCAATTAAAGAAAAATAAAGGAGATTCCATTAATCAAACTCAATATACCTAAATCATTAGGAGCTTACCTGCATGTAATGAACTTTTCTAAACCTGATATTGTTTATGCAATAGGTAGACTAAGTAGATATACTCAAAGTCCTCATCAGGACCATTGGGATGCCCTTGGAAGACTCATGAGATATTTGAGAGGTACCATAGATTATTGTATTGAGTATAGTGGATTTCCCACTGTACTAGAAAGGTATAGTGAAGCAAACTAGATCTCTAATTTTGATGAGAAAAAATCTACTAGTGGTTATTGTTTACACTTAGTGGTGGTGCGATTGCGTAGACATCAACCAGACAAACAATAATTACAATATCAACAATGGAATCAAAGTTCATAGCTCTGAAGATGGCTGGTAGCAAGGTTAAGTGGTTGAAAAATTTTTAGTGAACATTCCCCTAGAAATGAAACCAACCCCATTGGTGTTAATGCATTGTGAGAAGCAATTAGCAATAGCTATAGTTAAGAACAAAAATTTTAGCGGGAAAAAAGACATATACAATTGAGACATGACGTGGTAAAGCACCTACTAAAGGATGGAATAATTTCCATTGATTATGTGAAGACTAAAGTTAGAAGGAAATTTAGTAAATCCTCTAACAAATCCCCTAGGGAAGAAATTGATATATGAAACATCAAAGGGAATTAGACTTTAGCCACTTGAAACAAACAAGTGATGGTAACCCAAACTTTGTGATTGGAGATCACATGAAGAAGATTCATATGTGTAAAAACAAGTTACTTGTTAATTCTACTAGTACTAAAATTAATTTAATTTTGGTCCTTTCTATGGTGTGAGAAAATGTTAGACGCTACATTAATAAGAGGTTAAGCTTTATAGCCTTAAGGCTTTTAATGATTTTCATACCCCTTTTGGGTGGTGCGTGATTTGCAGCATACACTTGATGAAATCACCTATATGAATGTCAAGTGGGATGAGATCGTGGCAAGATTTCTAAAGCACTTATGAATATCGGGTGCAGCATGGCTTATTGGCTTAAAACAACAATAACAACAAGGATTGTGGGGTGTAATGTGATTGGTAGACTGTTAACATACAAAAAGTGTTTTTGGTTCATATAGATTGCTACACCAACTATGCTTTGTGTTATGTCCTATTAGTCTACGTTAATTCATATAGCTTGCTACAAGAGGTCCGAAGCGTTACATCCTATATGAGAACCCAAAAATTTTCCTTTTTTTTATTCTTAAACGTTTTTAACCTTTTGAAATATATGGGGGATTGATGTGTTTTTTGAGTACTTCAAAAGGTTCCATGTCCACATTGGGTGCCTTAGCATACCTTCAAGGGTACATATACTAATATGTTTTAAGAATTAAGACAAACTAGAAATAGAGTGGGCTTGCATGTGCATGATTTTGCCCAATGTAGGGCTCAATGTAATGTAAATCGTTCAATTCCCCTGCATGCAATAGTGGGACCTCTAGAATTTTTTTACATTTTAATTAAGTATTTTCAAATAAAAAAATTGAATAAAAAGCTTATATAAAAACATAAGAATTTTTAGTTACCATTTTTAACTTGGAATAATTTATGTTTTTGAAGACATTAATGTCATTGGCTTTATTACCTGTTTTAAATATATTATTTAACAGTTATTTTGGTTAATTAAAGTTATTAGACATATTTTATTTACACCTTATTGAAAATAAATTAACCGCTTTCAAACTATAAAAACAATGCTCTTCCTTCTTTTTCCACCACTGAAAAACTCTTTTTTTCTTCTCTTCTTAGGTTTCTCTAAATTTCTTGCAAATTCTGATACCCTAAACTTGTGATCGAGAAGGACTTGTTAAATCCTGGGGGATTTGCACATCACACAAATAAATCTTTAAGGACAGTGTGATCATCACAAGTCTTAGATTGCTACTCTGTTCAACGATTTGTCGCTTTCAATCTCTAAAAACAACAATTTATTCTCTAAAACAAAGTATACATATAAAACTTCAAAGATCAAATAACTCACGAGTTTCTTCATCAAATCAAGTCATGAATTGAGGTATACTTTACTCTAGTATTTCTCCTTTATTCTTAAATGATTTAACATAAAAGTTCTTATTTATGATAATTATCGTCTTCAAAGTTTCTTTTTTTTTTAATTTAACATATATGTTGTACTTTGTTATAAATCTTTACATCAACTATCTCATGTTCATATAAAAGGTAAAGGTTGTATTAGACTATTAACATCCAATGTAAAACTTTTTCAAAGTTAAATCAAGTAAATACCCAATTTCATCCCTAAAAGTGTAGGGTAGTATCAAGTTGGTCCTCTAAAACTAGCAAAATTCTAAAATAATCCTTGAAAGTTCAAAACATTAATCAATTTGGTCCCTCAGTCACTCCCTGTTAGGTAATGTTGTTAGTATAACTAATTATGTGGCATGTTAAGTGTCTCGTTGGCACCCATGTAAGCATCCACATAACCTCCACATCATTAGGACTAAATTGACACTAACTTTCTCTTTTCGCTTCATCTTCTCCATCTTTCCATTTTTCTCTTCTCCCTACTTTGCACCCTTCAATACCACTTAAAACTTCTATGTTTGTGATGTAGATGGAGGGTTAGTTCTTTCATAAATGGAAAAAGAAGGGACAATGGAGGACATTGGTTCTTTCATAGATGGTAAAAGAAAGAAGAGTTTCTTATTCACAATTTGGAGTCATTCATTGCAATTTCAATGAAAGGGAGTTTTTTCTTCTTCTTTTTTATATGAGTTGGTTTCATAATAGAACTTTAGGAATCAATAATGGTGATTGTACAAAAACACACCTTTTTTATTTATAGCGATTTAAAAACTGCCAAAAATGTTGTGATTGCTAGAAAACCACCAAAATCTACTTACTAAATTTACGTAACAAAACCTTATTAAATTAGAAAAAACTTAGGTGTGGTTCCTTAGGTGCTTTTAGTGTTGTTATCTAATCAAAAATGGAGTTTCCTCTCAGTAATCTACATTTATCTTTAATGCATGCAAATTATCGAGGTGAAATTCCAATTTTGATTCGAGAACAGTACCAAAAGCACCTAAGAAACTACAGCTAAGTTTTGTCCTATTCAATTTACTTAATTTAAGCACAAAAAGGTGTCCAAGTACATCAACAAAGCAAAAGCAATTAAATGATGCATTCACATCATTTGAAACTTCATTTATACTATTTCATCTAAATATCTATTAAGCCAAAAAAGAAGCACATGTAGTGTGCCTTTACAGCCAAAAAGTGAATCACCTATATTATGCTTTTACAACATTTACATTGTAGAATATCCCAAAATGTAACATAAAAGTCTTCATTTAAAAGTTGCAACTCTAAATGAGTTGTTGTTCAGGGCTAGTTTGGATGATGAGGTGGTAATCCTCGAGTTAGGATTAACTATATGAACTATGTTTACTCATTTCCTATTAAACATAGTGGTCGAGGAGTTAGAACTCTAATAGGTTGTGGATGTAGTAAAATTGGAAGTTTGATAGGTTGTACAACTACTTCTCTAAGTAATCCTCTGATTGGTGGTGGCTTAAAACCAAATCTAATTGCACTATTACCTGCATAATGTTTGAAACCACCTAGTTACGGTATAATAGGTTCTCTTATACCATATCCCATTCCCTGCTCATCATAATAAGTTTGCATATCAGATTACTCAACACATGTGTATAAGTTAATGTCTAACTTCTCACATGAAATATCAATTTAGTCCCTAATTTTACTGACTTAGTATCAATTTAGACCCTAATTTTACTCACTTAGTATCAATTGAGTCCCCAAAATTGCATTCGTAAAACCAAATTAATCCTCACATATGCACTAGTTCCTTAGTCATATTTGCACCAAATTCAAATTAGCTAATGCATCAAACATAATTATATGCATCAGATATTTCCATATTAATAAACTATATAACCAAAACCAAATCCACACTCTTCTAATAACCAAAACCAAATCTGACAATTTAAATGATGTAAATGCACCACTTAAGCACTTTTGCTTTGTTGATGTACTTGGACATCTTTTGGTGCTTAATTAAGTAAATTCAATAAGTATTTTGTTACATACATTTTGGTTAAATAAATTATGGCAGATTCTGGCAACCACAATTTCTAGTGGTTTTTAAACCGCTAAAAAGAGTGTGTTTTTGTGAAATTACCATTATTAGTTCCTCAATTTCTACCATGAAACTAGCTCATATAGAACTAAAAAAAAAAAAACCTTTTCATTGAAATTGCAATGAATGACTCCAAATTATGAACAAGAATCTCTCTCTATTTTAGCCATCTATGAAAGAACCTACCCCCAATTGTCCCTTCTTTTATCATCAATGAAAGAACCAACTCCTCATCTATGGTCATAAACACAGAAGTTGCAGAGGGAAGGGAACAAGGTAGGGAGGATTGAAAAGATGAAGAAGATGAAGTTGGTGTCAATTTGGTCTTTGAAAGTGTCAATTTAGTCCATATAATGTGGACATTGCGTGGATGCTTACATGGGTGCCAACAAGACACTTAATGTGTTACATAAGCTCTATTAATGGTGTTACCTGACGGGGAGTAATGGAAGGACCAAATTTATTAACTTTTCACTTTTAGGGACTATTTTGAAATTTTGCTAGTTTTAGGGACCAACTTGATACTACGTTACATTTTTAGCGACAAAATTGGATATTTATTCAAGTTAAATCCCTATGACAAGGATTAAGCAAGTTTTGTCGTATGATTTGAGAATTTTAAAAGGAAAACAGGACATCCTATATGTGTTAATTTTCGTGCAAAATTAATTCATATGAAGCAAAAATAATGTAATTTTTAAACAGAAATTATACTTTTTGTTACATATTTGTACAATAATTAAAACACATGAAAGTTGTGACTTTTACTTGTGAAAATTATAAAATTCAGCCGACATGTCTAAGGCCTTTTCATCACATATAATTTATTTTGGTCAAAAAGAATATTTGTATCGTAGCCTTGCTAGTCAATGAATTTACCTTTATTTTTTTTTTTAACAGATTCTTATTTTATATAGGAATTTCGTTTTTCTTCTACTTTCACCTTGGTTTTAATGTATACTCAATTTCAACCGACAAAATTTTTCTTGGTTAAGAAACCCAAAGATGTAAGCGCGTTTCTTCTGAAGACTAGATAATATACTATTCACTTGTGACTTCCTTAGTTCCTTTTTCTTCGGGCGATGTCCTATTAATTCAAGACACAAAGAATTGGTAGAGATTTTCTCGTTGAAATTAGGTAGTTCCAGACAAGATAAGTAAAGTAAGAGAATTAAAAGAATGTCACATTTAATAATTGGTCCGAATTCGCGTCTGACTAAAAACATCTAAAGGAGATTAATCATTCTCAGTCACACAGCAGTCACAACACTTTGCTTTTTTATGTTACTATTGTACACGATTGGTCCTCATTTAAGTGTTTTGTGTCACTCAAATTCAAACTAAATGAAAGTGTAATTTGCTATTTACTTATAACTCTAATAAACGTGTTTTCACTTCTTTCCTTTCGGTGCGCTTTTGTACCCATGCAAGTGTTCGTTAGTATAAAAATCACCATCTTCTTTGCGCAGCGGCGCTAAATGCTACAGCAAAGTAAACAGGCAGGGAAAGTAGTAAGAAATTTCCCATAGTGGGGACAAAAAAAACATACTCTCTTTATCTACCCTATATATATTACATATCCCAGTTGCACAAGAATTTGTTGATGAGTTTTGTCAAAGAAAGCAAGATGAGACGTAGTTTGCTTCACTACTCTTTACTTAAGAAGGTAATGCCTTGTATTCCCTTTACGTGTTATAGTTAAAGTCGTTCTGTTTGAGTTGATATAAGTAGGTATAATTAAGAAGCACTATGTATTAATTTTTTATTTTATTTTTTAGTATATGTTGAGTTGGGTATAGATTATTTCTTTGGAATTGTATTATTTTGAGGCTGTTAGTAATCATATAATAAAGGTCGAGTGAAATATATTTTAAGGCCTTAAATTGTGAGTTATAAATTCCGACGGCTATTGCCATGCATTGTAGTTTTGAGTGTTGCGGTATTTAATTTGTCATTTTATTCGTTTAAAGAATCAATATAATTTCAAGTATTTATTATATCACTATAATTTTCATTTAAAATATGGGTCTTGATAAAGAGTATGCTAAAATACTAATGATAAGGAATTAGGGTCATATAAAGAGATAACTTTTGGTTATTGTAAAAGATAAAAATTGTAAATATGAATCATACAATTATACATAAGTGATCAAGATTAAAAATTAGTTAGTGATTACATATCTACTTAAAATTAAAAGTCATATACATTTATCTTTTAATATTAACTATTCAAATATAATTATTCATCAATTGATTGAATTTCTTTATTCTGATTATTTTCATTAAATTATTTTTTCCTAATAATGCGACATTTTGTTAGAAGGATATGCTCTATATCCATATCAGTACAACACTTTAGCAACATTTATACTAGATTTAAAGCCTTCATATTTATACTTTTCAAAACACAATAATTCACCTTTTAATTGTTTTATAATAGTGTCAATACACATATATAGACTTATATTGTAATTTTTTGCTCACCATATTAATAGAAAATAAAATATCATACTAAACTAATTCATGTTAATTAAAAAAGTTGGTTAGCACCATTTAATTGTACTAATTTTATTTATAAAATAATTCTTTTTTCTAAACTATCTTTCATTGGAACTTGATATCAAGCATAAACAAATGGTCACTAAAAATAAAACCTCAATTAAGTGAAGGGTATTTTGGAAATGGTATCATTAAACTAAGGTTAAATTAATTGAGATTCGATTATATTTGAGACTAGCATACATGAGATTTTTTTTGCTTATGTTTGAGGGTGTTTTGGTACCTCGAACAGGGTGGACGCTCTAGGTAGCTCCGACGAGTGGCAGCACCTGGTTGTTACCTGCAAAGACACTTCGATCCCTAAGTTAGTGTCTGTAAGAGGTGAATAATAATGCTTAGCCCCGTACCTAAAGGCCTATAATGCCTTATATGACAAAGTGGAGGGAAAAATAGTAAGTCAATTACCATGGGCCTCAAGCCACATGGCTAGGCCTAAAGGGGGTCCAGCACAGTAGCCCCGAAGTCGATGGCTTGTGCTGAGACGAGCACCGACTTGTTCTTTGAGTCACGTGGCTTAGGCTTTCACTACCACATTTGTTGTCTTCCTGCAAAATGTTAGTAAAAATTAAGTGTCGATGTTACCCGACAAGGGCGAGCTAAAGATATGCAAATCACATAGGTTGCTTCCTGGTTGAGGTGTCGAGGTGTCGCTTTTGGTTTTGCTTTTGTACCTGAAATGGATTTCAATGTACATTTTTATTATATATACTTTTTGCCTTTTTTGTGCTTGATGAACTCCGTACATATCCGAGCTTTCTTTGCTTTTTGCTTACTGCCTTTGTCATCCTGGTGGGCTTTGCTTTACTGCTTCCGTTATCTTGATGAAATTTTGCTTGTTCTTCTCAGACCTCGGTTGGAGCGGATCGAGATTTTCTTACCCTGGCTGGAGCAAATCCACGTACACAGGGTGGCAGCCTTCCTGCATTTGGTCCCCTTTTCTTTATTTTGCCTTTTGCCTTTTTGTTTTTGACCATTTTGTAGTCCTTGGCAATAGGCTTTTCTCTAAAAGAGATGACGTGTACGCAATGGATGGCAATTGCATAATGGCATGAATCCAATGTAGACCAAAAGCATAACAATGGTCAAGCAGTGAATTTAGCATTCATAAGATATTATTATGAAAATTGTTGAGGAATTGATGAGAAGCATAAATCAGGTTGAAAAATAGAATCCAAAACCATTGAACCGAAACATGAATTTGTGACTTGCTTCGCGGGGAGGTGAAATTGCCAAAAACCAAATTCTAATTCTCAAAGTGGAGTTTTCTCCTTTTGTTCACTGAAGCTTCGATCCCTGTCTCATTTTCACTCCCTTCAATCCTTAATGTGAAACTAGAACCATTTTGTCTTTGATTCTAAGATGATTTTCGTCTTTATCATAGAGATTGATCTGCCAGAGGCTACTACGGCGAAGTGGCCTACAAGCGTTCACTATAGAGGAAAAAGGAACATCAAATTCCTATAGACAGCGCCAATGTTTGAGGGTGTTTTGGTACCTCAAATGGGGTGGACACTCTAAGCAGCTCCAACAAGTGGCAGCACCTAGTTGTCACTTGCAAAGACACTCTGATGCCTAAGTTAGTGTTTGTAAGAGGTGAACAATAATGCTTAGTCCCTTACCTAAAGGCTTGTAATGCCTTATATGGCAAAGTAGAGGGAAAAATGGTAAGTCAGTTACCATGGGCCTCAAGCCACGTGACTAAGCTCAAAGGGGGTCCATAACAGCTTATATTCGAACTAGAAGAAGTAGCAAATAAAATGTTTTCCTATTTTTTAGCTTTGTGAGCCCTATGCTTGAGCCATTGCCCCTTCAATCTAGGCTCAGGAATGACCATAAAAGAAAATACCTGTCATTAAAGGATTATATATACTTTTTCCTCTCTACAAAGAAATTTTCAATTCTATGAATTGTTGGTCTTTAACCTCCTTTCTTGTTAGTGAATGCTCTAGTTTCTCTACTCCTAAGCTTCAATGGACAAAGGGATAGATACTAATAAAAGATATTGACCCTAAAAGACATAAGGTCATCTCATTTGGACTAAGTCCCACTGATGCACTCTTTTGCACCATGCAGCGGGCAGTAGAGATAATCCAAGTCCCTTAAATCGGTATATACTCCAACATGGAAGTCATGATAGTGAAATTCAAGGGACATGTGTAATGGTCTAAGCATAGTTCTAAACTGCGACCTCAATATTGTGGTTGCGGAGCGACCCGTAACAACAATGGCCCGCAATTGCGATATGAACTAAAATCACAGGAATTACCGCAACGCAACCGCAACACATCCGTAACAGGGCTGCAATGAAACCGCAACAAAGCCGCAGCACCATCCTATTCCATTTTTTGTGAAAAAATAAACAAAGATTCAGACTTAAATCTTCTATTCTAACGGGTGTGGTCAAGTGGAATGTTGGGAAAGGAAGGGGGGCATTTGATGGTAACTAGTTTAGGTGCTAGATGGCTACGTGATGCATTCAAGGCAAGGAAAAAAGGTGAGGTGATAAGGGTAGACTAATAGGGGAAAGGTAAGGTGGTAGGTGTAACACCCCTACTTTTGTATATTAAATTATTCTGTATGTTTAAAAATTGTTTTTAAGTCATCAATGTATTTAGAACAATTAATAATAATTTTAGAAAATTTTCTATAATTTATTGAGATAATTTTTGTAAAATGACAAAAATACCCCTGGTTGACTGTTGGAACCAATCGAAGACTTTTTGACCTCAAAATATTTTGAAAATTTTATATTAAGTATCTCTCATTATAAAAACTTTATTTTGAGAGAAAAGTAGTGAAAAATATAATAATCCTATTTCAATTCTTCCACTATTTTTTATATATATTTGACTATACAATTTTGAAAAATCGGAAAGGAATTTTGAAATTCTGACTCCCACCATTTTGCTCAAAATTTCAAGAGCTATTTAATCGTGATTTTTAATAATTTTTCCGAGCCGGAGCATGGAGAAACTAGAAAATGACAATTTTGTCCCTATTTCTCAACATTAAGAACTGACATGAGGAAAGATTCAATTGACATTAAAATGTCAATTTGAGCTTGGAATTATGTCATATATATTAAAATATAATTTTGGGAATTTTTGGGAATTTTCTGAAATTTCTGTGTAAAATGACCAAAATGCCCCTACGTGTCTAATAAGTCAGTCAGTACTGGTTTGACATTCAAAAAGGGTGAAAATGATAATTTTAGTTTAATTATGGGTAAAATATTTAATTTTATAATTTTGATAAAAATTTTGGTATTTATTGAATTAAAATGGATTTTCTATGAATTTTCTAGCTTAAAAATACAAAGTAAAACATATAATTTGAAATAAATTAATAAAAATTAAAATTTATTATTAGAATTTTATTTTTGATGAAAATTAATGTATTTATCCATTTTTGCATTAAAATACATTATTTTGATATTAAAAGCTAATTTTTTCAAGTTTAGGCGTTTTTGTCAGTACCGGTTAATTCACCTACAGATAAGATTTGACACATGGAGGCTTGGGAAAGCTGGTGGAGCATGTCCCCAACCCTAAAATAGGTGATTCACCACCTATTTGAGATATGTGTCCCTAAATTGGATTAGAAATAAATAAAAATTGGATTTATGACATAATGGTGACATAATGGATGATGTAAATATTTGGACACCTAACCCCCCTCCTTCTTCTATAAATAGGCCTCAAAGTTTTCAGATTTTCACTCATCCTTTCCTCGTCCAAGCTAGAGAGCTTCTCTTTCTAAATTTTTCTCTCTCTAAAATATTTTTTTATCTAGTTTTTATGTTAAAATTTTGCTAGTTTTCAACTAGTAGAATTTCTCTTCCTAGAAGCTTTGCACCAACAATTCCATCCTCTTCATCAACTAACTTAGAGGTAATGGGGGGAGTGGGGTTGGTTCTAAATTATTGTCACCTTGCATGTTAGTAGGAAGGGTTTTCCCCTAAACCCGTTTAGGCTTAAATTTTAGTATTGTTATTATTGTTTAAAGTTAAACTTTAATTTTTACTAAGTTGTTACTCTGCCTAAATTTAAATTATTAAATCATGATTATTAAATTGTTACTCTGCTCAAATTTAAATTATTAAATTTTACTTGCTAAGCTGTTACTCTGTTCAATTTTGGAAAATAAAAATACATTTACTAAGTTGTTACTCTGCTCAAATTTTAGCAAATTAAAATGTATTTATTTAGTTGTTATTCTGCCAAAATTTTAGTAATTATACTATAATTGCTATGTTGTTATTCTGTTAAAATTTTGGTATTGTGCAATTTCTGCAAAATAAGACAGAAATGTTGATTATACTGGTGCTCAAATTAAATGAGACCAGGGAAACATCCGCTTGAGAAGTTAGGAATTAACAGTTTAGTGAGTAATGTAAAGCAAATAACATGTAGTGGCATGGCACCCTGCTAGGGAAGCCACAGTTTGGTACGCTGAGGAATGAAAGGCAAGGACCCACTTGCGGAGGTCTTGGGGGTAGGCATCAAGTGGTGAAAGTCCCAATGGCCAGGGTAGCGCTCTTGAGCCGGGATATTCGCCTGACCAAACTCGATAACCCCGACAACTGCTCAGCATTCCAAGATTGGTTTGAGAGTATACCTCTATAAATGGATATCCTAAATTGTTATTTTGTTCCTCAATGATAACGAGGACTGTACCATGTGATGGTGTTGAAAGAGGTATATGTACTCTCAGTCACTTCCCAGGTTCCGTTGAAAACTATTACCCACTAATGGGAAGTATGGATCCATACCTAGTCAAGGGTAGTCGGATACAACTTAGAATGAATCTTAGGATCTCTTGTGTTGTCAGTTGTGTTTTGTCTTTGTTTTATGGTAGATTTCCTACCACACATGTAAAAGTGATTTTAGAACAAAACACCTCACTCCATTATTTCTTTTGTGTATGATTGGTCGTGATTATTGAAGACGACATTAACACTCCGTGATGCTGAGTATGAGATAGAGAACATCTCAACGGGGAAGGACCTGAAGACCTATAGTATTTTCTTTTTGTATGAGGGATAGGGTAGATAAATATTGCTCTGTATAGGATCTCTTTTGATGTATATAATGGGCTAGGTAGTATATGTATTTTGATGTACTTTTGTTTTTGACTGTTATGTATTACTCAAACCATGATGTACAGTTTTATGAAATATATCTATATATCTTTCATATTTTATTACCATTTCCAAATTCTATTAAGTTTGGAATTTCTTTTAAAACTGGAAAAATTTTACACACATTTTTATTTACTTAAACTTAATAACTAAATTAATATGAATTATATTTAAAATTAAATGAGTGTTACAGTAGGGGCAAGGGGAAAGGTAAGGTGGTAAGGGCAAGGGTAAAGGTGAGGTGCAAACATATAATAATTTCACGCTGCAACAGCCGCAATCTGCATCACGGCAACCACAATACCCACAATTGCAATACCCGCAACTGCGACCGCAAACGTAATTTAGAACCATGGGTCTAAGGATAGCAAAATTTTGTGTGCATGTCCTCATCAATGTCTCTAATTATATTCTTGTTGGGACCATAGAGGGATTATTGGGTTCCAACATGGTTCTAAATTACAATTCACAACCACAATTCTGCCCGCAACATACAAGTTTTCGACTTCAATAACTACATCGTGACTACAATTGCGGCCACATTAATCGCATTTTCCCGTAATTTCTTGCAATGTCAAGGATTGCAACGAAATTGCAACCGCAACCGCAATTTAAAACCATAGGCTCCAGGGAATGTGGTGTCTTACAATTTTGGGTATGATTCTAACTCAACCCCAAAAGCTAGCTCTAGAGGTAAGGGTTGTCCCCTACTTATATATGCTTACCAAAAATAAATTCCCTCCCGTGCATGAAATGAAGCCCATGAATGTCGGCAGGCGAGAGCACAAACACAATGTCCTACTATTTTTTTGGTGGATAATCATTGTTCTATTGTGGCCACATCTTCAAAAACATATTATGTCGTTTAGACATATCTCCCTATCATGAAGGCAAAGACGTAACAGGTTCACATGCTAATCAGAGACAAATAATATCAGTCCTTTTGTTGCTGTCCTTATCAACGCATGCTAACGTTTGAGAATTCCCCATCTGCTCAAACTCCTTATTTCAGCTTCACACTTATCACATTATCACTTCCCTCCAAAAACACATAACCTGGAAATGGTTGCAAACCTATCCTAACTATATAACACCCTCACCCTTTCAACGTACCCAACAGCCACAATCAGGCATGCCCCCACATACATGTGTTTCTCAACACCTTCGCAGCTTCTGCGAAGCTTCCTCTTTTCCATTCAAAGATATATCTATAACTTGTCTCACTAGCTAATTCAATCTCTACAAATAACTTGTTCCCTTTTTGTTTTCTTCTGGCATATTCTTGGAAGTACATTAGTTATTGAAGCATCTATTTAATTAATATTTTCCGCGAAAATTTAAGAATATTGTGTGTGTGTGTGTCTTACTTGGGTTTGGGCTTGCCTCAACTCCAAAAGCTAGCTCAAGAGGTAAGAGTTGTCTCTTACTTATATATTCTATTTTGATACTATTTCTAGCCAACATGGAATTTAGATTTTTTCCAATAATATGTTTTGTGAAGTTTGTGAGGTTTGCTAGCAAATTTCATTGGTGATCAGCAAAATGCTAATTATTTGTTACGTATGACACTGAGACTAAACATTATAGGGTGTAAATCAGGTTGGTTAGGACGAGATGAACCTGATCAAGAAATGTTCAATATAGTCGATTTTATGAACAAAAATGATTTTTGGACATGTCAAATGCTATTCAACCTAATAAGAGAGAGATAAAAGAGAGAAAATTATAGGTATGACAGGTGATATAATATGATAGAAAGAAAAGATTATAAAAAATAAGAAATATTAATAGGGTGTTTATAAAATAATAAAGTGTCCAAAAATCTTTACTCTTTTATGAAATCGAATCTAACTCAATTATGTTTCGATTTATGATGGGACAGGAATTAGATCAACCTGACATTTAGAGATAATGTATAAAATACTGACATTTAGAGATAATATATAAAATCTGAACATATACTTAATAAAATCATAAAATTTAAAAGTGTGGAACTAAAAGATGTTTTATGTGTGTGTGTTTGTATTTTTTACGTGTGTATTAAGTTATTTCATTCAATAACTCTTGATATATATTAAATTTTAATGATCCAATTGGTGAATATTTTGATATTATCTAAACGATCACACACACCAAATTTTAAATAAATTGGACATTTGTAGTTAATTAATCTTAAAGTTGACATTTACTTATAATTTAGAAAAATATATTATACGTTAATTTGAATTTATTTAATGAAGTATCAAATAGTTTTTAAACTTTATAAAAAATTGTAGACTTGATCTACTCAATAAAATCTTTTAATTTAACGATTGAATCGTTGCAATTTAATATATATCAAGAATTATTGAGTTGAGTAACTCTAATAAAAGTTACTCTTAGAGCAACTTGATCCCCACCTCTCTCTCTCTCTCTCTTTATATATATATATATATGTGTGTGTGTGTGTGTGTGTGTGTGTGTGTGTGTGTGTGTGTTTGTAAGTAATAAAGGTGTAGTATAAATATAAAAATTTTAAAATTATCATTAATTATTAAAATAATTGTAACATTTAAAATATTGTGTGACATCAAACTGATAATAAGTTAAAGTATGTTTCTAAAGAAATATTGTAAAATAAACCTGACCATCAAATCTATTTTAAGAATATAAATCTATTACAATTAACTTCTAAGAATTTAATTAGAATGCATCATCATTAAATCACAAATTATCATGTATAATAAATTTGTTGACTTTTATAATAATTGTATTAAAAATATATTTAATTAGAATAATTTAAGATTAATTGATAGTATAACAATAACAACTTTTATACAGTACATCAAAATTAAACTCTAACTTCCAATTAAGACAAAATATTCCAACGGGTTGAGGCACATATAAGCACTAAGAGGAGTGTTAGCAATACACTTTCTAACACTCTTTTTAACACACCTTCTACTTAGAGTTTGTTTTATATTTTTTTCTGATCAATAACGTTCTACTTTGAGTTTGTTTTATTATTATTTTTTTCCGATCAATAAAAATTGGAGTCACTACGGAACTTGACATCGATTACAGGTTTGACTCATACGTATCATTATTGCTATTAATATTAATCTTTTAAAACGTAAGATAAAGATGGAAACCAAAATAATCAAACAAAAAAAAACAGAAAGAAAAAGACGTTATTAGGACATTAACTAAACAATAAATGTCAACTAATAATTAATTAACTCATCCTTAAAAGAAATCTCAGTCAAATATAAAATTTCATTTTTAGAAGAAATAATTCTTACTTGTAAGTTTAGAGGTACCTGTTAGTGCTCTTTTTTTTTTTAACTGGAAGGGGCACTTGGTTAATTCTTATATACTTAAACTATTTACTTGCTCCTTATGGTTGCCCTCATTTTAAATTTTAGTCCCTACACAAAAAAAAAATGATAAGTTTTATTTCGTACATATGCATAAAAGTTAAGTTTTGGTCCCTACTGCTAACACCAAATAAAACTTTTGATAGTGTAAAATATCTACAAAAAAAAAAAACTTTCTGTCACTGTAAAATCGTTACAAAAACTTTCTAACAGTGATAAACTGCCACAAACAATTATGTAAAGATTAAAATTTACAATTCTCTCGTATAAACTAAGTAAATAGTTTAACCTTCTTGAATTTATTAAGAAAAAAATCACATAACCTATGTATGGCGTCAGATGATGTAAGGGTAAATTAATACACTTGCGAAAACAGTTCAATAATGTTGACATGAGATACTCAATGACGTTGTAGTTCAATTAGTAGTGATTCAAGTATTTAGACTTTCACGTGATGATAATGTTCCACGTTAACACTCGGAATATAATTTAGATTTTAGATGTAATTTAATCTAAATTATCTTAATCTAAGTATAATAAAAATAATTACATAACATTTTAAATTTAATCAATCGACGTGTATGATTATGCTATAGATGTATTATTCTAATAGATCAGGTTTAGAACCTTATAAATGCTTAAAAAAATTCGGAAGCGCTCGTGCTTTCAATATAAATAAAATAAAATAAAATAAAATAAACATGAAATACAATTTATTTTTGAGGAAAATAGTTGTCTGTATCATACACTTGAAACAAGAAAATCATCATTTTGGATGAAATACATATCTAAAATAAAAAGATTGAATTATTGAACGACGACAAAATAATTGAATACTTTGTGCATTTCAGAGTGATTCGGAGTATGGCAAAACAAAAGCGCAAAAGCACACGAACATTCGCCAAATCCAAAGAACATTGGTCGGTTGGAATATATACATACAGACGAAATCCTTTGTCAGAGTGCACATGGAGGAATATATAAAGAATTAACGACAGTTATTTAAAAATTAGTACTGATCATAGTTTTTATGCAGACTATTAAATTGTATACAAATATAAAATTATATTAAAAGTAATTCTACATAAAGTTAGAGATAAGTAATTTACAGTTCAGAAAAGATAGTTGTTTTTCCTACTTCTGTATGTATAACACTACCCAATATACATGTAGTCTACTTCACCCAATAAGTTATTGCTGTCGTTTGCTTGAATCACAGAAAATTGCTGACGATCTTTGGCACATTGATGTCTTTGAATCTATATCTACAGTGATTTAATTATATTTCTTTAACAATAAAGATAATAAATTCAAGATGAGTTTTATATGAAATATTATATAAAATGTATCCTTAAAATGTATGCAAAATTAATTCTTTAGTAGAGTAACCATTACTCATGTGAGAAGTGGTTGCGGTTTCACAGCGAAAACCACATTTTATTATCGTTAAAGGTTGGTATATGCTTTGATAGAGAAGAATCGAGAAAAATGAAATTGAAAAAAAAAAAAATAGATTGAAAACCATTATTGAATGAATTTTCAAAAATTTGTTAATAGTATATCAGGATATGACCACATTAATTTTATAACAAAAATTGTTATGAAATTAATCCATTAAAAATCAAACTGTTGTCATATTAGTTTACTGAGTATTATTTAATTAAACTAGTCCTTTAAAACTTATAATTATTATTAAGATCCTTCATTTGAAAAACTAAAATGGTAATTTAAGATGACAATTTCGATTATAATTTTATATTTTTAAACAATTAATTTAGTGGAAACATTTTTCACAAAAAATTAATTAATATGACAACATTTTAGCATCTAAAATTTTATTTTAATAGAAAAATCTTTAGACCAATAATACAGGAACATCCAGATTTTGGAAAGCAAAATGGACGGGTACTTGTTTATTTTCTTCTACACAAAAGTAGTCATTACTTCCGTACCAAATTTTCTTCTGGGTCATCATATCCGTACCTATGTAACCCATCACATCCAATTCCTATGGAATCATAAGCAAAAGCAAGCACAAACTTGCGGGTCTAACTAACTAACATCACACCATGTAGCTAAAATATATCAGCCTTGTCGTCTTCAACAAAAACAAAGATGCCGTATCTCATGATATTTGAAATTAATGGTCAAGTTAGTAACAATAACTTAAAAAGATGGTACACCGTGCCAACCTTTGGGGGCTCCACAAGCCTTATAATTTCGTGTTGATATTACTTTTTGGGTCCACCAACTTATTATAATCTTACATGATCATGCCAACCCGGAAATGAATTTCATGGAAAGGGAAGTAAATAGGGACGCAATTACAATAAGAGCAAAAATGTATCAACCTTAAATTACTAGACCAAGAGATCTACAAGGTCACACGAACTTAACAGTGACAACCAAAACCAAGATTTGAATTTCAGTGATGTAACAACTAACAAGAAAATAAAACATGATCTTAACGGTAACAACCAAAACCAAGAAATGAATTTCAGTGATGTAACAACTAACGAGAAAATAAAACAAGTTAAAGAAACTCTATCATAGTTGCTCTTAGCACAAATTGATATGAAGTTTCATAGTAGGTAAGAGTGTTATGAACTAGGAGCTGCAAATTAATCTATAGAAGCTATAACTATGACCAGGAGAAACGCTACTAATGGACCAACCTTCCAGTTTACACTTCATTCTCCAACTAGGCATGCTTGAATACCAATTTCATCAATCAAGTTTTTGTTTCTGACATCTCATTTTCTATGGGATTGATGCAATATACACGGGATCCAATATGCTTCACTCCTAGACCAGCTTTCTCACAACCATTGAAGAAAAGCAATTCATCTTCCTTCCCAATTCTGCGTCTCCAGCTCATTAAAAAGGCTGGCCACGGCAACACTACATCTCCTGCCAGCACAAGATTCAGTAAAGATGCAAACTTGAGTAGCTAAAGCATGTTGGTAAAAAGGGTCCCTAGCACAATACCATCATTCTCATCATTTCCAGTTGGAGAAACTGCTCTCGTATCCTGGGGCTTGCAACATTTGAGAAGAAAGGAAATGGTCTGTATCAAATTCGGATACTGTTTTACATCTACAAACATTGAAGATTTGAGAGATATTAGGGACTATCTCATATGTAACAATCTTTCTTTTCTCTACGAAAGAGAATCAAGAGGAAAGAAATCCATAAGAGAAGAGATTAGAAACACAAATTAAAACATTTCCCAGACCCAGAGCCGATGATTAAGAAATTTGTCTAGTAATTGTCAAGGAGACATGTGACCATAACCAGAACACCATCCACTCTCCTCGAATTTAACCACCAAAAGAAAAAAATCATTTAGGTTATCACAATTCACAAACAAAAATCTAGATACAATTAAATATTACAACAAAAGCCTTATCATACTAGGTGAAGTCAACTACATGAATCACACAATGCCATTCAGTTTGGTTAAAGACTAAATTCTTCATGGATACAATTAAATATTGCAAGATAATGAAATTAAATGACATATTTTAATATTTATTAAACAGGTAGTATAATATAATCGCCTCATTTTTTACTTTAACGAAAAGAAGATCATTAGTGAGAATTAGAATCCAGAAAGAAAAGGACAAAGTACTAGTTCACTCCTTTCACAACAATCAAAATTCAGAAAATCCTTCACAAGTCAGATCAATGCCAGATTGAATCATTGAAATTACCAATCTTGGCATTCCAGGAAACAATAACCACCTAGTGACAGAGGTCAAGGTAAACGGACATCGCAACTAGAATCATAACAGAAAAGATTGAATAGTGATACTAGGCTAGTCACTTTGTGTAATTCTCCATCACCACTTAAAGTGCTACCAATTCAGCAGAGAACTAATGCATTCCAATGGGAACATAAGATCTAGCTTTCTAATTCTTCTAGTAACTTTATACATTTCAATCTGCAAGAAATACTGGTAAGTCTACAGGTTTACAAACCAGTAACAATGGCAGGCTATTCCTTAATGGATACATTGCATTAGTTACAATGAACTAATATTCAGTTAAAAACAAAAGGAGGTAAAATGGCTAACAGAGATAGTAAAGCAATAATAATCTTACATAATAAGATATCACTTGCAATGATCAAGTCCCAGTCAGGGTCAGAATTTGGAAACTTGTCTCCCCAGGTGTCTGAAAATACAAGCACATTTAGTATTTATATAAGTGAAGCTAATTACAAAATCAATAGTAATATAAAGAACGTCTTAAATGATGTAGAATCAGAGGGAAAATATGCGTTACCAATCAGTCTACATATGCATATATTTACATTAGTTACAATATTAATTATAATAACCTACAAATCAGTAACAGGTAATACTACTCATTATACATGTGCTTTTTTCTAACAACTCATCATACGTGTCCTTAATTCTAACCTCTCCCTCAAGTTAGAGCACTTATGTCACATGTACCAAGCTTGCTACAAATGAAGTCAACCCAAGGCCCCCTAATGGTATTAGTAAATACATCAACAAACTAGTTGTTGGAGTTGACAAAACCAATAGTAATCTTGCCTGAAAGAACATTTTCTCTGACAAAATGATGGTCAATCACTGTGTTCTGCCCTTTAAAATTGGGTTATGTTTCGGGACCGACCTAGGCTCTTAAGCCGACGATGCTTTCTCTAAGCATCACCGGCTTGGGAACAACTGTTCTGGAGGTTATTCGAACACACAGCCTTAAGTTGGCTCACATGCCGTCTATCCTAGCTAGCATGGCCACGAGTATCCCGAATGGTAATCCCTAGCCATCCCAGTCTAAGTTTAGGCCTACCCCGGTACGGTGTGGAAAGCGCCTAGCGGCAAGGAAAGCATATAATGAGACACCCAAATGCACACTGCCACGTGGCACCTAACTCTAAAAGAATTTCCCTCCAAAACACTCTATATAAAAGACTCCACACTCATCAGGTACACACGCTCTCTCTCATTCTTACTCACTCTTGCACCCTTACTGACTTAAGCATCGAAGTCCTTGCAAGTGCCACCACCAAAGACGCCAACAACCACCGTGAGAGCTTACTAAAGATTTTCTCTCGTGTTCACTACACAATAGGTTAGAAGCAATATGTAATGCAGCAGGTTGCCAAATATCAGTTTCATTTTCTTAATGTCTCCTAATTTGGGCTACAAAAGCAATTCTTTAACCAAATAAATTCACAAGTTACTGATATACCATAGCACAAACACGTGTCTCTGCATTGAAACTAGCAACTATGTTTAGTTTCTTACTCATCCATGAAATTAAGTTATCAAAACCCTGAAGTTGATCTTCAATCTGACAATGAACCTGTCCAAACAGCATTAGAATAGCCAACAACTTGAGCATTGCCTATGTTTTCATAAAGTAACCCATTACCTAGTGCATTGTTGATGTATCTAAGAATGTGGACCACATCATCCAAATGTACAAAGAGTGCTCAAATTTGATTTACCCCACATATAGCAACAGTAACGTCAGGTCTAGTTACTGTAAGATAGTAAAGTTTACCAGCAAGGTGTCTATACCTACCAAGGTTTGTTAGTGGCTCCTCCTAACCCAATAATAATTTGATGTTGGAATCCAATGGAGTAGAACCTGGTCAACAATCCAATATGCTTGTTCTTCAAGTATGTCTAAAGCATACTTTCCCTAGGTGATAGCAACACCTACATTAGATGGAGCAACCTCAATCCCCCAAGATATTGTTAAGGGAAGAAAGAAGCAAGAGACATGATAAATTCCACGTGTCTAAACTACACAGTGAATCTGAATTATATAGACTAAAAGTTATTAAATACAAAGATCAAAGTTACCCTAATTGTCGTAATTACATGATTTTGTTAGCCTATATAATGACCTAGACATTAATTACATATTTTCTAACAGATAAAAAACCAAGTAAAGGCAATGGCCAAGAGTGGTGGGAGAATACAAAATGATCAACCTCACTTTTGTCATGAGAAATTGCCAAGTGAGTGAATTGAGTCTTCCAAACCAAGCATGGGAGATTGTTTTAGGCAAAAGAGGGAGGGTCGCAGGTCGCAGGTCGCAGACTAAGCCAAGTGCACTCTGTGTAGTAGAAAACCATGGCTATTGCACATAAGCCTCTTCCTATAATTCACCATGTCAAAAGGCCTTGTTTGTTTACTATTTTCTAAAATTTGTTTGTCCCCTAAGCACATTTTTGTTTTATAAAAGTTTGTCATCTAAGCACTAAAAGGAAACAGAACAACAAACAACAAAAGCTTTTTCCCACTAGGTGAGGTCAATTACATGGATCATACGACGTCATTTGGCTCAGTTAAAGACCAGATTTTCAGAGATATTATTTACCATGAGATCCCTCTTAACAACTTTTCCCAATGTCCTTCTTGGTCTCCCTCTCTCCCTTTCCATAGGACTAAAAACCATGCAATCTAATCTCCTCACTGGTGCTTCTAATGGTCTTCTTTGTACATGTCCAAACCACCCTAACCGATTTTCTGTCATCTTTTCCTCTATCAATGCTACACCAATATCTCCTCGTATACAATCATTTTGTATCCTATCCTTTCTTATGTAGTCACAAATCTATCTTAACATTCTCATTTCTACTATTCCTATCTTTTTCTTGTGTTATCCCTTTAAAGCCCAACACTCACTACCATAAAGTATAGCCGAACATATAGTTGTAAGATAAAACTTGCCTTTAAGCTTGGTAGTTACTTTGTGATCACAAATAACCCTTGATGCTTTTTTTTTTTTTTCCATTTTAGTCATCCTGATTGTATTCTATATGATATCCTTATTAATTTCCCCATCATTTTGTATTATTGATCCTAGATATTTAAACTTAGAAACTTGTGGTAAGACATCTTCTCCCACCTTTACTTCCAAGTCATATTCCTCTTGCCTCTTGCTAAAATTGCAATGCATATACTCAGTCTTACTCCTACTTAAGCGAAAACCCTTTATTTCCAAAGTCAATCACCAAAGCACTCTTTAATCAAAACAATATAATCCGCAAAAAGCATGAAATTAGGGATAATCTTTTGTATGTCCTGGTAAGCACATCCAAGACTAGATTAAACAAGTAAGGACTTAAGACTAAGCCTTGATATAATCTTATCCATATAGGAAAGTCCTTAGTCTCGTCTCCTAGAGTTCTCACACTAGTAGTTACCATCTCATACATGTCTTCTATAGCCCAATGTAAGTCACTGCAAACACATTTCTTTTCCAAAGTCTTTCATAACACTTATCTTGGCACTTGATCATACATTTTTTTCCAAGTCAATAAAAATCATATGTAAGTCTTTGTTTTGCTTCGATACCTTTCCATCAACCCTCGTAAAAGATAAATGGCTTCTATTATAGACCTTCCTAGCATAAAACCAAATTGATTCTCTACAATCCTCATTTCTTCCCTTAATCTATGCTCAATCACCTTCAAAGTGTGACTCATAAGTTTTATACCTCTATTGTTTACACAATTCTAAATATCCCCCTTGTTCTTAAATATTGAAAGTTTAAAACCAAAGTGTTCTTTCTCCACTTGAAGAAAATTGAAGAGAACAAAAACAAAATGTCACTTCCAAATAGGGTACCAATTTGAGTTTGAATTAGTGATTGAGAACCTCTAAATATAGAGAAAACTTCAGAATATTTTTCATTAGAAACAGCCAAGTACAAGGGGAAATTTGTCAATAAAGTACAAATCAGATAAAATTAATATAGACCAAATAATTTAACTAAGGTAGCCTGTATGAGTTGTCACTTCTAAGGATGAAAACAATGAAATTTTAGAGTGCTTTTCATGATCATTAAAATCTACAGTACTAATCATCCACTTGTAGGGGACAAGAGAAAGCAAGCAGATTAAACCACTTAAAGGCAGCAAGTTTTGTTGACTAAGTAATGATAAGGCTCTAATATAAAATTATGTTTTATGGCACAAAAGATTATAAAGTACAATCATAAGGGAAACTAAACCAGCCAGAAAACACAGAATCACCACTTTGAAACCCTTCTCAATAGCTAACTAAGAAGCAAAAGACAACTAGGTCAATTGAAAGAAGACTAACGTTTTATGTGAGGAATGACAGGTATTTCATTTGCCCTGCAGTTGTGAGCTATGTTCTTCTCTATTTCTTGATCATCATAGTCTGAAGTTGTAATATCAAGATTATATGATTTTTGAAGAAATATGGCCAAAGCACCTGTGCCACTGAAATTGGATGCAGCACGAGCAAAGAAATCAATGTCTAAAATGTGGAAAGCTACGGACATTGTAATACATTTCATATGAAATGCAGTTAAGTCTGCTAGTCACAGAAATGAAATGTACAACCAAGAGGGAATATTGACAAATGTGCAGCTGGATGCAATCATAGGATCAAGTTAAGATCCCTTCACTTTGAAGTAGCAAAAATTCTACCCTTTGCAAATAACTATAGCTTAGACATATAAATTAATGTAAAAGTAATTTATATACCTCCCCAACTCAATGGCTCGCCGTCCTTCAATGCATGATCTGTGCTGAACTAACCATTCTGCAAATGCAAATGTACCTGGCCAGAGTAAATTAGCATTCAGTTGATGAAAGGAAAATTCTCGGATAATCAACTCCTGCATAAAAGATAATGGCACAGACCAGTACAATATAAGTTAATGCTAACAAAACCTCAAGCATGGACAGAATTAAATAAGTTTGGAAATGTTTTAATTCCTATCAAGGGAACTAACATAAAACTAGCATGTCTAACAGGAAAAAAAAATGACAGGCAAAATGACCATCTCAACCAAAATAACAACAAAAGGCTATTGACTCAACATGAATAGACAGTAAACACACAAAGTACAGGAGAGAAAAACTGATTTAATAACATGTCAAATCATTTGATTTAATAGTTAAGCCCACGGCCCACCAGTGTGGTGAATTAACCAACAAGAAAAGGTGGGGTGAACTGATACAGACCTTAGGAGAACCAAATCACAAAAGCTAACCATGGCAAGAAGAGCCCAAGGCCGTATAAACCCCACGTCATAATTTCATACATCCAATGTGGGACTCAAGTTTAGCTTGGAAGTGAATCTTAAAATTCCACGATGCTCAACAGCCCTAGTGCCATGCAGGCTGGCCCATATATTTTCATACATACCTATATATGTATCTTATATGTATTGTATCCTATATATTTTTAGAATAATCATATCGCTGTATCAAATGCGTAACATATCTAATACACATATCGTATATGTGCATCATAAAGGTTGGTTGTGCACTAGTCCTTTGACTACTCTTGGGTGAATGCTACAATGTCAGGTCACCACCCGTGCCCCCTCATTTGAACTAAGAGACACAGTGGATCTTAAGATGGACAATGGGTTTACTGAATTACTTGAGGAAAATAACCTCAGCAAGCTGTATTATATAATACAAGATTTACAAACATTAATAACAGAAATAAGGAAATACAGCTATACAAATAAAATCAGAATATAAATAAGACTGATACAGTCGTCCCTAAACAAAAAATATTTTCACTAAAGAGAGATACTTTCCAACAATCTCCCTCAAGCTAGAGCATATAAATCAAATGCACCAAACTTATTAAGATGAACTGAATCTGAGGACCTCAAAGAGACTTTGTAAGAATATTTGTTAGTTGATCACTAGAATTGACAAACTCAACAGCAATTTCCATGGGAGAAATTTTGCTTTGATAAAGTGACAATCAATCTCTATATGCTTGGTTCTTTCATGAAAGACTAGGTTAGATGAAATATGAAGCGTAGCTTGATTATCATAGTACAGTTTCCTTTGATCAATGCTACCAAACTTCAACTCACAAAGTAACTAGACTACCCATTTAAGTTCACAAGTAACCATTGCCATAGTTCAATACTCAAACTCTGCACTAGATTGAGTAACAACATTTTGCTTCTTACTTTTCCAGGATATGAGATTTCCACCAACAAAGACACAATATTCTGTAGTAGATCACCTATCAATGGGGGAACTAGCCCAGTAAGTGTTTGAATACCCCACAACATAAGTTTTTCCTTTGTCTTCATATAACATTATTGACCTGAAGCATTCTTAATGCAACATAAAATTCAAATCCCTGTATTTCTGTGATCACCACAAGGTGATAGCATGAACTCACCACACAAACTGCAAGACAAAAAAAATCTGGTCTGGTTACTATAAGATAGTTTAGCTTCCCAACCAACTTCCTATACCTGCAAGGATCTGAATAAAGTTCCCTCCGATCTGGTAATAATTTGCTGTTTGGATCCGTTGGGAGTATCAATGGGATTACAATTTATCATGCCAGTTTCCTCCAATATATCCAAAGCATATTTCTTAGTGAAATCACAATGCTATTCCTCGAGTAAGCCACCCCAAGACCAAGGGAGTATTTTAGTTTTCCCGGTTCTTTGGTTCAAAAGTGGAAAACATATTTCTTCAATTCAAATATTCCCTCATGATCATCATATGTAATAACTATATCATCCACATAAACCGCCAGAAAAATGCATCTACCAAATGTGTGTCAATAAAAAAAGTAAATGATTAGCTTCACTGGGAAAGTCGGAATCATATCAAGTTCCTGCACAACAGTACTAAACTTGTCAAACCAAACTCGAGGAAATTGTTTTAAACCATAAATAGATCGTTTCAACTTGCACACCAAGCCTGACTCCCCCTAAGCAACAAACCAAGTGAATATTAATCTTTACTTCCCTTGTTTTCATCCCAACCAAACACACCCAAACTTGCTGAAACAATGGGTGGGTTGCTGATAAGGCTGCAGGTGAAGAAAAGGATGGGCTAGGGGATCCAACAATGAATGGGAGGCCCAAAAGGCTCAGCAAACGCCCAGCTGGATGGGAGGAGTTTATTCACTAAGAGCTAGCTGTTAGTTAGTCCATTTTACAATCTGTCATGCATTTTAATTAGGTTAATGTGTTGGCACATTATTATTGGGTTTGTTATTTTGCTTTTGGGTCTGTTATTCTGTTTGTTACGGTGGTTTTTCCATTTTGAAGTTGCTATATGTAGTGGCACATGAAAGGGAATAAGACAGAAGAATTATTCCATCAAATTCTATTTCCTTCTTTCTTTCTTCTGGGGGTATTTCCTGACCTCAAATACAGGAAAAGGTATTTTATCAATAAAGCCAGTTCTTATCAGTTGCCCAAAAGCATATGACACTAAGATGTTCCTAAAAGAAATAGTTTCTTTCTAAGACTAAAGAGAACCTACGTGGTTAGGTCATCTCCATTTCCTATACACTCAGCAAAATCATTCAATATTCACTAGCTTTCAACATTTTCCTCTTCCAAACGGTAAAACACTTCAGCTTTTGACCTTCACACAAATCAAATAGCATTCCCATTTAGGCAAGGCAACTCTACCTCAGTACCATTACAAACTCACAGCTTCCCTAACAACAAGTCTCATAGCAACCAACCCAATAAAAAAAAAAATTAAAAATACATAAACACCCCTCAATTGCAAATTCAGCTTCCTTAAAGTGCACAGCACTTTAGCCAAACCCTTCAATAATGCCCCAATTAAACTAAAATTTTCAACATAATATGAACATGACAGCCCCCAAAACAAATCCACATGACGAATTTGCTCAAACAGCTATTAATGATATTAAAGATGGAAACTTTACCATCCCAGGAAACTGGTGTTTCCTCTCAACAAAGCTTTCCTCGGAGTCTGTATTTTCCTCACCTGCATTCAAAACCCAAATTGTCCCACAACGTAGAAAAGGAGTATGTCCCACAACATATGAAGGTAAAAAAAGAAGAGAGAGAGAGAGAGAGATTACGAGTAGGAATGTCATCTTCGGAGAAGAGGGATGATGGAGAGAAGATAGCTATATCCATTTGTTAGTGGCGATGAACTTGAAAATGAAATTGAATAGTTGGTGAAGCTAGTATATTACTCTTTGGCTGTTTAGGCACTGTTCTGTTAGCAGTGGTTTCGTTTTGGAATTTTGGGCTTAGCAGTGCAGTGACAATGCGCAGGCGCGGCGTGTTTAGCCGGATATGCTTATCTTACATCAGGAAAGTGTCTGCCAGCGTTTACCCGGATATGCAGTTAATTATATGTAAATATGATTAATTTTAGTTCATAAGTTGCTATTAGGAAATGAATGTAATTTATATATAATTCTCAATGTGGTTAATATTAACCACTTCTAAGACACAATTAATTACTATTAGACATTTTAATAACCTCATAGCCTTACTAATCACTTATGAAACAAAATTAACCATTATTAAATATTTGAATAATCTTATGATACTATTAACCATATATCCAAAATTATATACAATTACATTCTTTTACTATTAATCATTTGTGAGATAAAATTAGCTATATTTACACACGTGATTAATCACAGTGAAATGATCAATGGCCTCATGACACTATTAACCATTTGTGAGGCAAAGTTAATCACTATTAGATATTTCAATAACATCATTACACTATTAACCACATATTAATATTTGTACACAAATTATGTTTATTTACTCTTAACTACTCGTAAGATAAAATTAACCATATTTTTATATATTGTTAACCACATGTTTGGGTGGATGTTGAGTGTACAAATTCTAGGTGTACGTTACTCTTTTTTCGATTCATTTTGCTAGGAGAATAATTATTATTTTTTTCGTAAATATCTTTTTTGGATGTCTCAATGTCAAATACAAGCCTAGTTTCGAGATAGAGAGAGAACTTTGCCGCCTATAATGGTTCTATCTAGCTCAAGCAAAATTGGCTGACATGAAGGATACATGTGATCTCGATCTCTCTCTATATATAAAGAGAGACATGAGGATTAAGTTACTTCAAGAATAACTCTTAATAGAGTTATTCCATTCAATAATTCTTAATATATATTAAATTTCAACAATTTAATTGTTGAATATTTTGATATTATCTCATAGATCATGCATAACAAATTTTAGATAAATCGAATATTTTGTATTTAGTTAATCTTAGAGTCGACATTTACTTATAATTTAGAAAAATATATTATACATTAATTTGAATTTATTTAATGAAGTATCAAATAGTTCTCAAACTTTATATAATTTTGTAAACTTAGTCTATTAAATAAAATTTTTTAACTTAACGGTTTGATCATTGAAATTTAATATATATCAAGAATTATTGAGTGAAGTAATTATACTAAGAGTTACTCTTGGAATAACTTGACCTATGGATTTGCTAACGTACACACACTTATTTTTTAGTTGAAGTATGTTAGCAAGCTACATCATAAGTATATTTTAAGATACATTGTAGTTATAACTTGCTAACATACTCTAACTAAAAAATAAGTGTCTATACGTTAGCAAATGCTTGTGAGTTTTGCTAACGTATACACTCTTATTTTTTAGTTAGAATACGTTAGCAAGTTATACCATTAGTGTATTTTAATATACATTGTAATTATAACCTGCTAACGTACTCCAACTGAAAAACAAGTGTATGTATGTTAACAAATCTCATATATATATATATATATATATATATATATATATATATATATATATATATAAGCCTAGTTTTATTTTGATCTCCTAAAGTTAAAAGTGATAATTTTTGGAGATATGGTACAAATACAACAATTTGTACAACAATACTTTTTGTGTCTATCTCTCTCTTAAGTGTTGTTGTATAAAACTGTGTTGTATAAAGAGCGTGCTTAGACCGGCTTTTTTTAGCTTATTTTCTCCTTAAAAGGAAAAGCTGGTCCAAACACATTTCATAAAAAAAAAACTATTAAAAAAATAAGCTACTTATTTTTATAGAACAAAATTTGAAAAAAAATAAGTAGCTTACAATTGAGTTGGTAAGGGGAGCTCTGGCTTAAGAAGCTTATTATGCAGTCCCTTCTTTGAATTCCAATATGACCAAAAATACCATCTTTTTTTAATTTTTTATTTTTTCAATTTGAGTGCTTCACTGGCTTTCCCATTAAATAATACTTTATTTTAATAGTTTATTTATTGTAAGGTTTTAATTTATTTTTAAATTATTTATTTTAAAAAATTAAAAATATTATTTATTTTAAAACTTTTAAATATTCTTTACATAAAAAAATAACATTAATAACATGAGTAAAAATTTCGTTAAATAATTTTTATATTTTAAAGTATTTATAATTTTTATTCTTTAAATTAATCCATATTTTTTAAAATTTTTTAATTTGTTGTAGTTAACTTTTGAATTCTTAACTATAAAAATATATTTATTACATACATTTTGGATTATTTATTAAATAATTTTAATATATATTGACATTATTAATTTTTTTAAAATAAATTATATTTTATCTTCTAAAAATATTATTAAACAATAATATACAGGTTTTTAAATATTATTTATTTTTTAACTTTTTAAATATTCTTTACATAAAATAAAAGAACTAATAATATGAGTAAATAATATAGTTAAATAATTTTTTATTTTTTATAATTTTTTATTCTTCAATTTAATTTAGTTGCCATTTTTTAAAATTTTTTAATTTATAGTTAGGTTTTTGAATTCTTAATTACAACAATATATTTATTAAATAATTTTCAGATTATGTATTAAATACTTTTTAATATATTTACATTATTGAATTCTTTTTAAATATATATATTTTATCTTCTAAAATATTTTAAAGAATAATATAAAGGTTTTAAATACTTTAACCTTTGTAGTTAATACTTAAATTTATTTAATTAATATTATATATAATAAAATATTTGTAAATTATATTTAAAATTAATTTTTGTTAATTAAATTAATTTTTTAATTTTAAAATAAAAAAATTTAAATATATTTATTACAGAAATAAAGAAAAATAATACTAAAATTTTTAAATAATATAGAAAATAAAAAATTTATAATGTTTTTCTTTAAATTTAATTTAGATTTGATTTTTTTTAATTTGTAGTTAATTTTTTTATTTTTAATTATATAATAAATTAATACTTTTTCAACTATTGTTAAATACTATTTAATATATTGACATTCTTGAATTCTTTTAAATAATTTATTTATCTTTGAAAATTTATTGAACAACAATACATTTTTTAAAGTATTTTATATTTTTAATAATACTTTTATAATAGTATTATATATAAAAAATATTATAAATCATATTAAAATTAAATTTTATTAACAAAAATAGATTTAACATTTTTAAAATTAAAAATTTGAAATTATGTATTTTAATATTTATGCATTTTTATATCATAAAAATTATGTTGATTAAATTAATTTTACATAATTATAACTCAAAATTAACTACACATAATATTTTTTTATTTTATCAATATATATACTTATTCTATTGAGTAAGGCAATTAGTTTTAGGTAAATGTAAAATTTTTAATTTTTTTACCAAACAACTTTCAGCTTAAAAGGAGCTTTAAGTCTGAAAAAAATAAAAATTATCACACAACTTCTACTTTATTTTTAAAGCTCTTATTTTAAGCTTTAAATTTAAAATAGCTTTTAAGCCAAAAAAAAGTTGGGTCAAACATAACCAAATTATTGTACAAATAATATTTCTCTTATTTCTGTTCCTAATTTAAGAATAACTCACTTTTTATTCTTATCAAGAGACTAAAATGATCACAAAAAAATAATTTATAGAATATTTTCAAATTATGGGACAAAAATAATCACTTTTAAATTTAGGAGACCAAAACAATACTAGACCCAAATTTAAGAGAACAAAAAAATATTTAAGTCTTATTTTTTTACATTTTTTTGAAAAATATATTTTTAACTCAATTTAATTCATTTGATTATAACTAGGGAAAGAGAGACACTTTTAAAAAATAAAAATAAAATAAAAGAGAGAGTGTAATGGGTAGAGAGTAGTTAAAGGGTAAAATGATAAATAATTTAGAGAGTGGTTAAAGGGCATAGTAGTCCAATAAAAAATGGAAACCAAAAGATAATGTCATCTTTATTATAATTATAGATTATAGATTAATTGTAATTATAAAACTATAATAATAGTAATTGTTTAAATTAATTCATTTCTAAAATAAATTTAAAGTAGCAACAAACTAACACGGTTTATATTAATTAAGATGGGAAGAATAAGAGAGATGGCTCACTGGAACCTATAACCTAACTCCCATTAAACCTAATTCATAATTCTTTTTCAGTTTTGGCATTAAGTTATTAATATTTATTTTAGTCACTTCTGAGTGTTGTTCATGTTCGAGTTAGCAGCTTGGACTTAAAATTCTTCCACAGTGTTTAATAAACATGTGCAAATTCTTTCAGAAGTTTAAGCCCATTATTTGCGAGCTTTTTAGCCACCAAGATGGTTGGATTCCCAACAGAGACCTAAAGCTTAAGCTTTTCGCTTAAGGTTTCACTTTTTAATCAAAGGGTATCCATGGTTTTTCAAGTTAAGAGGGTGATTGTATTGTGTTAAACCATAAATGAAAGGTCATTAATGCTTAAATTTGTATAACAAATGATATTTACATAAACAAAAAACATTGAAAAGACTAACAAAAAACTCACAACCTCTCAAGGATGCAGTGGACAATTCACCAGCCTTTGTGATCTTGATGTACAAGGAAACTGGTGCCAAAAAGTGCAAATGTGTATTCCATAGGGGCTTTAACAACTAAAACCCCAAACTCAGTTGCAATTGCAATATCACAATTATGCATTTCCAATCCCACCTTCTCAATGACTTTCAGCCTCCCATGAGAGGACTCCATTAGTTAACAATTTTCTTTTGTGGTGTCACAAACTACAAGAGCATCGTATAGTTTGATTTTGTCAAAGAGCTCATATTATAAGAACAATGAACATGTGCAAACTCTTTCAAAATTTTAAGCCCATTATTCGCGAGCTCTTTGGTCACAAAGAAGGTTGGCTTCCCAACAGGATCGACCCTGGCCTAGGCTAGAGGGGCGATGACTTAGGGTCCAAGGCTGGAAAGGACACAAAATTAAAAAAAGAAATTATATATATATATATATATATATATATATATATATATATATATATATATATATATATATATATATATATATATATATATATATATATATATATATATATATATATATAGTTATGCGGTAAATTTTTTATATTGTTTATGTTATAAATAGATTGAAATCACTATCTCTTATTATTTCTCTTTTTCTATATCTAAATTACAATGTGGCATGTGGTTATGAAGTATTACTCTCTTGGTGTTAGGTTTGTTTCCTAATTCATTATATTTATAAATTTATATAAATGATTTTTTAGCCCACTTTAACAATATCTAACATATCAGCATGTAGTTGACATATGATAATGTGTAGGCTTAAAGTGTTTATCTTTTCAACAAGACAAGAAATACAAGCTAAAGCTCAATATAAAGGAATATACTCCTATACTATAAATTAAAGAGTAAATTATACTAACACCCTTTGAGGTTTCGTCAAATTTCTCTCGATATCCCTCCTTTTTTTACTATTACATTAACTCCCTTAATTGTTTAAAAAATATTACACTAACACCCTTTATAGATTACATCCCTTATATATTACATTAACCCCTTTAATTATTTGAAAAACATTATAAGGAAGGTTGTTGTAAATGTTAAAAAAATAGGAAAGTTTTGTACAATCTCAAAAAATCTCAAAAGGTATCAGTGCAATTTACTCTTAATTAAAATCCCTGACTTGGATGGTGAAACTCTTTTCTCCTCACTCTCTCAATAAGAGATTTTCAACACTCTCTCTTCTCTCCTTGGGAGGTACATTTACACACCTTCTTCACAACTAGACAAAATATCTCTCTCTCAATCGTCCATTTATCTTTATATATAAACGTGATTTTCTTAACCGCCTATTTGTTTCAATTTAAAAATAATCTTGTATGACAATTTAAATCATTTATCATAAATCTGAAATACAATTTATATATTTAAAAATATTTATTTATTATAAACTTTAATAATAATATAATTTAAAATTTTAAAAATATTTATTTATTAGAATTATAATTATTTAAAAATAATTATTTAACTTGTACAATGCATAGACTAAAATACTAGTTAAAACTAAAAGTTAGTATATATTAATAAAGAGCAAAAATACATGTATGATTTAATTTGAGACGATGATATTTTATTGATGATAAATGATAACATAAAAGTAAATTAAATGAAAAATATGATACAATTTTTTTTAGATTTATTAAAACTATGTTATTCACTTAATATAATAAAACATATCATTTTTGATAAAATTATGTGTCTAATTTTTGTTTAATATATGTTTATATTTTAGAATACATATATATTAGGGGGTCTTATTTATTGTTTCGCGCTGGGACCTTAAAATGTTAGGACAACCCTACTTCCCAATCAAAATTGGGAGTAAAATGATCTATGATTGGCAGTTAATTATGTATAAGGAAGGTATTAACACTCTACAACGTCTGTCACAAAGACAACTACCTCTAATTAATTAAACAAATTGTTTATAACTTTTGGAATATTTGTCTCACCCTAAACTAATTAATTTTAACAAAGATTTATTTTATTTATTTAATATGTGCATTTATTTTATTTTGGTGAAGATTAAATTTTATTATCATTTTAAGAAAAGGATTAATATCTTATTATTATTTTCATCTTTTTCGCTTGACAAAGGTGTCCCAGTTACACGTATTCCCGAGTGCAATCGAGAATCAATGTTACATAGTTCTTTTGGAAGAAAATACTTGTGTGTTGAATTTTTTTAATTTTAATTTTATTAATTTTAGGATTTCTGTATTATCACATCTCATATGTCCTAAAATATAAAATTGACAGAGGTGTACACCTAAGTCAATCCATTAGACATTTTAACTTTTGTTTAACATTTTTTAATTTTGAAGAAAATAAATTTTGGTTTAACATTTTTTGTAAGAGAATTAAGACATCAAGCTCAGCTTGTGTGCCTTAAAATCTCAAAATTAAAAAGATGTCACATTTAATTATTATTTTTCTCTATTAAAATATTTTAATCAAAAAATAAAATATTCCTAATTAGAGAAGACGAAGAAGGAATAAAAATAACAACAATAACAATAATAAAAAAGCATAGACAATAAGTAATAATAACAATAACATTTTTTTTATTTTTGTAGCAATTTAATTTTGAATTAATATTTTTTATTTAGAGAGGAGTTTAAAGACATCAAGTTGTCACAATTTGTGCTTCAAGACCTTAGGATTAAGAAGATGTCATATTTAATTAATCCTTTCTCTATTAAAAATATGTTAATTAAAAAATATTCCTAATTTGAACAGGAATAAAAATAACAACAATAACAATAATATAAAGGTAATAAAGCATAGAAAAAAAAAGAAAGATCAAATAGATAAACTTACCTTAAGACAACAATTTATGGTAGGCACAATGCAGAAAACAAACTAAAGCCACGCACCTTTAATAGAAGCTTAAAGAGAGGAAACAAAAAATTAAAAAAAAAAAAAACTTTCACAGGCTCCATGCTTTGCACTAAACCCATATTTTTTGTATGATCTTTCTTGTTTGGTGCTCTCTTCCTTATATAAAGGAAGGAGAGGATGCATGAGAGTGGCTTGTTCAATGTGGGACTTCTTAGGCGAAAGGAAGGTGAGAATGAGACTTAAGTTTCTAACATGAATAACTAGCCTACTTTAGGGTTGATTTTTATCAAGATAGAAGTCAATTTTGGTTTTCAAAGTAGAGACATAAGTGTAAATCTTTCTACAAGCTTTCTAACAACTGCAAAGAAAGCCTTAAATGGATAAGTATAACTCAAGATATGACATTGTCTTTTCATGTTTTTCAACATAAAAAATGGAGCTCTTTTCCTTTAAAAATTCTCTTATTTCTTTTTCCTTTTCTTTGATATTTTATTTTCATTTACCCGAGCAAAACTAAATGCTCACATTTGTATAGTGCTTTGAATGTCAAAGTGAAGAAATTAAACCAAGTGCGAGTAAATAACATGAGTAACTATGACACTCTTAAGGTAACCAAATGTCTTGTCATCTTATTAATGATGTGCATGAATAAATTAACAAGATTCTCACTCTCCTTATCTATTATTTAGTGAAACCATGGCCAAGAGAATGAGCTTGGCAAATTAAGTGATGTAGCTCATGGAAGGTCGTCCAAAAGAGAAGGAAGAGCTAAGAGGAATGATCTCTTTAATTGGGCCAAAAGACCCAAGAAGGAAAAAGCTAAAAGGAAGGAGCATATGATTAGGCTAGGAAAACCTATAAAGGGAAACTGTAAAGAGACCTAAGGAGCATCTAGAGGTGTTCAACACGTACAAACTCAAGCCTGAAATGGAAGAAGACGACCCTAAGATGGTGTCATTAGATTTTAGTAGAAGAAGGCTTCACTTAAGCCTAGTCTTTAGGCACATCCTTTGGGCCTTAATTATGTTTCATTTTGTTTTTAATTTAGATGTGTTTTGGCTTATATCAAATTAGAACTTTGTTTAAATGTATTTGGGCTTGTAATTTGCTTTGAATTGTTTGTATTTTAGGCTGCATGGGTCGTTGGGCTGTCCAAGTCACCTTAGGATTTCTATTTGACATATTCATAACATTAAATAAGGAAATTGGAAAATATCCAAAGCATTAATTAGGATTATAGTACTTAGGGATGTTAAGAAATATCCATAGCATTAATTAAGATTATGTTTCCTTGTTTTCTTTTATTTAGGCTATAGGGAATTATACCTTTTCCTATATATAAGGCAACTCTATGCACTCATGGGACAAGTTGAATAATATTTGAATTTTGCTCCTTGTGAGTGTGAAGAGCTGTGCCTCTTTTTGGGTTCTTGATTATAACCTCTTTGAATCTTATCAAGGGTTTTCACACTTTTGTAGTGGCTCCTCACTTGCTTATCACTCTCTTAAGTGTGGTGCCTTTTTTTTTTTCCCTTTTCCTATCTATTCCATCTTTTTTTTTTTGTTATTTTAATTCTCATTTTTATGTTTTCTGCCATTAATATAATTGTTCATTGACTTTGCACTTAATCCAAGGAAACCAACTCAAGGACGATCCATAAAAATAGTACTGACCATACTTAGGACCATATCATGTGGTATTTAGAGTCCAAATCCTAGAGTTTTGTAGTGTTCTTGTGTTCTTCAATTTTTTGAAAAAAAAATTATGTTCATCATTCATTGAGAACCCAAAAATTGTTTATTCTTGTAATTATTATCACTATTGTTTCTCTTTAATTATGCACAATTAAATTTCTTGGTCTTGGCAATTTGTCATTTATTGTTGTTATTATTGCACAATTCATTGTTATTATTGTTCTTTAATCTTGCACAATTTAATTCCTTGATATTGGCTAATTTGCATTAAGAAGCACCATTCCACTTTTTGAAGAATAATTAAGACAAAGTATATAGTTAAAAAAAAAGAAAAAAAAAAATTATATTCCTAAAGAATAAAGAATAATAGAAAAAATAATATAAAAAAGGAGAAATCTATTCATGAATAATAGAACAAAAAAAAAAGGAGAAAAAGAAATAAGAAAAATTTGCCTTTGCATTTGAAGAACTTCACTTTGATTACCAATTATGAAATCTCTATAATTGGTGCTATTCTTTTGTCTTTATTGTGCTTTTCTTTCTATTCTTATTATTTTGTCTTCTTGTACTCCTTTTGAATTTACCTGTTTTTTTTTTCTTAATTAGTTTTTCTTGTTTGTCTACTAGAGTATTTCTCTATCTTGGACTTCTTAGTGATAACACTATTGAGGATCGTTTACATTTGTATGCACTTTTGATAAATAATACACGATAGGGGTTCTATCTAAGAACTTGTAAAAAAGGACTTGAGTGGGAAAGGCAAGAGCATCTCATTAATCAAAAGCTAAATTGTGTGAAACATGAGTGGATTCATCTTAAGAGTACAAACATGTGAGAAAAGTGGTGAGGTCCTTAATTTTTATGTCTATTAACTTATTTTCTTTGAAGCATGGATAAGTAAGTGAAACTCCAAGGCCTTTTAAGGCACTAGGAGGATCTTTCAAAGAGAAAAAGAAGAATTTCGTAAGATGTTTCTAGGAGAGAAATAAAAGAAGTCATGAGAAAAGAAGTAAAGAAAAAGAGAAAAAAGATAGAGATGATGGGAGAAATGAAAGGTCAAGTTGGAAGACCAAGCAAAAGAAAAAAGGTTCCTTTCAAAGTCTAAAGCGATCATGAGTACTAATGGTCAAATATCTAGTGATAATCCTTTCAACTCTACTCTTCCACTTAGAAGTAGAGTTATTACATGCATTATGTGTTCAGGAAGAGGGCACACAAATTACCATTGCCAAATTGGTTGACAATAATGCTGCATGTAGTTGGTAAGGAACAAGAGAAGATGCAAACAATGAAAGGCCAAGAGAGAAAAGAAATGAAAGAAAAAGAGAAAGAGATAAAAGAATTAAGAGAAAAAGAGAGCAAAAAGGGTAAAGAAAAAGAGAGAGAAAAGAAAGGAAAGAAAGGAAAATTCAAAAGTGAAAGAAAAAGAGAAAGAGGGAAATGATTTGAGACAAGAAGAAAGAGAGAACAAAAGAGCTTATTGGGAAAAATAAGATAGACATAGCTGTTTGAACAAGGAAACTTGTTTGGATACTAACTCTAAACTTTTATCTAGTGTTGATAATTCTTTTTGCAAGACATTAAAGTACCTATTTTAGAAGGGTTCATGACTAAGGCACCTTTTCAAAGAAGATTTCATTGGGAAAGGTTAAACATGTAGTTGATCTTAAGCAATTCTATCCCTCGATGTAAAGTAAAACAAGAATTATTTGGATCGATTTCGACCAATTCTATCCGTTGGTTTGTCAGGTTCACGTAAAGTGGGTGAATGGGTTGCTTTGGTGGGTTGTAGTGGGTTGCCCTTCCTTTTTCTATCGTGCTCAAATGCTAAGTTTTCTTGGTATGATTACAACAATGAAGATGATAAGTGTAAAACATGAGAATAATACAAGAAGAGGGGGTTGAATTATGTTATTAAAAAGAATTTCACAAAACCTTTTTCGAAAAGCATTTCGTCTAAAGGATAGAAAATAAAAGCCTATTTAAAGATATTTGTAAAACCAAAAAGAAGCTATAAGCAAGAGAGACATAGAGATTTACACTGGTTCGTCTCACTCTAAAGACTACATCTAGTTCTTGGTAACCAACTAAGTCCTACTATAACTTAAATAAGTTACAAGTATTCTTTTATCCAAGTCTCTTCAGGCTCAACCCAAGTAGTCTTTCACTTGCCTCTCCAAATAAATATCCAAGTATTCTTTGATTCGAAGCCTTTTCAGGCTTCTACTAATTTCACAGAGAAATGGTTGAAGGTAAGTTATTACACTAAGCTAATGTCTTATCAGACGAATTTACACTGAAGCTCAAGAAAGTGTTTACACGCAAAAATATGTTCAAGATTACAGAGTTAGAGAGAAAGTTTTCCAAGAGTTTTTTCTACTTTGTTGCTAGTGGCCTACTCTTCTATTTACAGGGTTTTTCCAAAAAATGTTCATTGCGAGTGCTTTTGGAGACATCCTTCGTCTAGCGTTGTAAAAGAAGAAAAAAGTCGTTAGAGCATTAAATGCCACATTCAATGCCTTTCACCAACCAGTCACTCTGATAAGATAAAGTAGTCTACTTATCTAGCCTTTCTCTTACTTAATCTTGTTGCAGTGAACATATTTGCTTTTCGTACTGACATATGTACTTAAATTCCTACTTTTAAGTGTAAAGTAGACTCTTATCAAGGATAGGTATGTAGATGTCTTCTTTTTCGAGAAGGCATGCACTTTTTAAAAAAACACAAAGAAAGTTCTCAAATAACAGAGAAAATTTTAGCACACACACACACACACACACACACACACACACACACACACACACACACACACACACATATATATATATATATATATATATATATTGTGACATCCCGAGCGCTGACGAGGGCGAGGGGTGATCGCCGATGCAAATGAGATGAGGCACGGACAAGAAGCGGCTCCTGGCAGGTTTCCAGCGAGAGGGGTACGTGAATAAATCGAATACACACCAGAATGAGAGGAATCTAGAGGCTGTGCAGGTATGGGACTGTACAATTAATGATAGCTTAAAGGAATTAATAAGTGCTACCTATACCAACAAGATGCATCTACTTTTCGGTAGCTTATTACTTAAGAACTCCATAGTTAAGCGTGCTTAACTTGGAGCAATTCTAGGATGGGTGACCTCCTGGGAAGTTTCTCAGCAAGCATGTGAGTGAGGACAAAGCATGCTGAAAAGTCTTGTGTTGGTTTGTGAGGATAGTCTTCGATCTTGAAAGTGGCCAGGCGTTACAATATCGTCTTAGGGAGTTAGTTTGCATACATCATTCGCGTAATAAGACGATAGTAAAAACGAGTGATTAGACGATTAAGCATAAGACTGTTTGTTATTATCAAAACAAAGTGAGGGTCATAAATTCGTCCTTTGTCTTAACAATAAGGTTGATATGTACTTCGCTAACAGGATTTGGCTTCATTCCAGTTGAACTCTGACTAATTATAACAATTGAAATGATTACAACAGTGAAGATGATAAGCCAAGAAGATGATAAGGTCAATAATGAGTGAAGCCATGGAAGGAATTGAAAAACCAAAAGTATTAATAATTACCTTCCAGTCAGATTGAAGGGTCGATAATGAAAATGATAAGCTAAGAACTACTAAGGTCAATGAAAGAAAGTGAACACACAATAAGGGAGGGTTGAATTGTGTGTTGTAGAAAACTTTTCGCAATCTTAAAAAATACACAAAGTAGAGAAAGGATAAGAAAAGCACACAAGGAATTTTTATACTAGTTCACTCAACTTGATCTATATCCAGTCCCTTCGTCCAGAAGATTTTTCACTAACCAACCCTTGGTTACAAACAAGTATTCTTATTGCCTCTTCAGGCCTACAACAATGATCGACCTTGATCACTTAAACAACCTAAGTATTCTTTAGTCACAAAGCCTTTCCACACTTTCACCACTTAAAAAAGTGTTGTACAGAAATTTACTCACCGAGTGAGGATATGAAAGTTAAGATCAATTTACAAAAGCTTTGTCTTGCAAAGAGTATAAAACTGAGAGAGAATGTAAGCTCGTTCAGATATTTTTGAAAAACTCGTCACTTCTTTGTTCTACTCTTTGAAACTTTAGGCTTGATATATATATAGCCTTGGAAAGATAGCCGTTGAAGTAAATAAGCTTCAAGCTTTAGAGACACATTGTAAAACTTTGTCATGTAGGTAGCGCGTGTATCGAGCTTGCAGAAGGAACAAAAACGACTTTTTATATTTGCACCAAAAAGAAAGGTGCAATTGTGCACTTCATCGATGCTTTTTCCTAATCATTCCTTCTTTCAATTTAAAAGCTTGATAAGTTTACTTGCTTTCCGGCAAAGCTGTACTTATACAAAAATATATCTGTTTTTCATTTAATGCAGGATATAAGTGAACGTTAGGTTTCATAAAAGAATAAAGCATTTATTTTCAAGGCATACAAAGATAAGCGTTTTGAGCCTTTAACACTTAGTAGAATTTAAAAACTTCTAAAAAAAGATTTTTGACAATTTTTAAACAAGAGCATATGTTTGAGTAAAGCAATTGGATGCTTGGTTTAAAATGGCATGTTGGACACCAAACTTTCTTAAGACATATTAGATGCTTTGAAAAACTTTTTACTGAAAAATGATATCTATACACTGATTTAAAAAAACTATTATATTCAAACTCTAAAAATTTAATAACTTAAGTTATCTTCAAAATTTGAGGGATTAAACGCTTCATACGTCTTTGGTTCCAACAGTCAATAATGCTTTCATGTATTTTCATTGTTTACTTCTTTGAGCTTGTGCAATCGAGATGCAAATTACAAAGTGGAGGTTCCGTATGAGACTATGTGATCTACATTCTAATGCAAACCCGAGTGTTTTGCAACAAGTCTTACATATATCTTTTGGAAATGTTTAAACAGTTAGTAAAGGGAACTTATGCAAGTATTTTGTTGGACACTTGCAATTTAAACATTTCATATATCTTTTCTCTTTCTATTCTGCAACACAAGTTTGTTTAGTAAAAGGAAAGATAAAAGAGAAGTAGGGGTTAACTTAGAAATTGACAAAGGGAGAAACAGAGAAAGATGAGTAAACAGCTAGCTGACACTGAGGTGATATGGAAACCTACCACAGCCCACAGGTTCAGTCGGCATTTGCACACTTAAAAGAACTAACCCATCTTTCAATTTTCACTTTTTTACAATGAAAATTTTGAACAAAATAATAATGCATTGCATGTTAGTTGTACTTAATTCAAATTTGTTTACTTAGTTAATCGGTCTAGTGTGAGTATTGACGATTTCCTTAACCTGCACTCGCCCAAAACTATTTGTATAAAACTTTTTTTTTAATTTTTTTACCCAAAAGCTAATTTGACTTGCTTGAAATGTATTATTTTGAACTGATTTGATTGGGTTGTGGGCAGGTTGCTTATTCTTGCCCAACCTTAGTTTTAATGGAGGTCGAAAGGGATTACAATATAAAGAAACTAGAGTAAGATGAAGCCCTAATATTGTCTCTAAGCATGTACTCCCTCCACTCTCGAATATAAACCAAACACCCCCCCCCCCCCCCCTCTTACATGTTGATCTCAAATATAAACAAATATTAAATAATTTCACCTTATTTAATGTGACCATCCCTAAAATACCCTTCATTTAATTGAAATTCTATTTTAATGACCCTTTTTTATTCTTGATATCATGTTCAAATGAAGGGCAATTTAAGAAAAAAAAGTTATTTTCTTAATAGAATTAGTAAAATTAAATAATATTAACTAACTTTTTTAATTAGCGTAAGTTTTTTTTTTTTTGTCTATATTCAAGATCGAAGGGAGTATTTGAGATAACTGGACTATCCATTCATGGCCCATCATGATGATAGTTTAGTTGACAATGTGCATATACCAGTGTTTATACATTGTTTTCTTTTGAATGAGATCCATGGCAAATTAACATAATTGAATATAACACAAATATGTGCATTATACATGTAAATTAACTAGTATTTTTCAAAAACATTGTTAACTATAAGTGTATTGATACTTATATTTTGTTATGCATAATTAATTATATTTTATATTTTTAAGAGTCGCATAATCAAAATAGTTAAAAATTGTTATTACTAAATAGAATGAAAAATACAAAGATTAAATTTTATTAATGTACATATGATGAAGTGTTTACTCAACTACCTTAATTTATTATTTTTTATATATTCATTTCTAACCATAATATTGTCAAAAAATTGGTAGTTTATATTGTTGATTTTAATAAAAATAAAAATCTACTATGTTAAAAATATTATCTATAATATATAATAAATTATAAATTAATAAAAATTTTATTTCTTAATATATTTTTATATATATTTAAATTGATTTTTATACTTAACAAACTTGTACCACTTATTACTCCTACTGACAGTTATAGTTGGTTGAACATACCGACACAACTTAATGGAAATTTAGTTAAAATGGGCCAAATCTTTTATTGAGTCCAATAAATTGTCTAAAGGTTATTTTCAGTATTTCACTTCAAAGTTCTAGTTACTCCAGCGAGAATAATATTTCATGTAAATTTAAAAAATGAGTTTAATTTTTATGTTGTTATCTATCTATAACAAATAATAAAGGTGATAAAAGGTGATAAGAGGTGATAAGAGGTTTTAGTTTTCACTCTTTTTTTATTAAATTACTTTTTAACTACATACTTCTATTTATAGATTAATTACATATTTCTGTTTTTTATTCAACTTTCTTTTCTCTCTCTTTTATTTTATGTTTTATTTTTAAAAATTGTTTTCCCCTAGTTGGTATAAAGATTTTTATATTGTTAACCAACTAATTAAAATTTATTTTAAATATAATTTTTAAAAAATTATTATGAGAGTTTAATTTCTATGTATTATCAGTATAAAAGGTTTTGCATTATTAATCAATTAGAAAACATGAGATATATGAATTTTAAGATAATTGTTACAAAAGTCAATAAAGTCATCATATATGTCAATTTGCGATTAAATGACAATATAAAAACTTTTTATATTGTTAGTGTATAGACTATTTATTCTTATTATAAAACTCAATAACTTAATATATATATAATAATTTGTGATGAAATAAAATTTCAAAAAATTTAACCTATAAATATATCTATAACAATATATTATATCACCGTAAAAAACAAAATATATAATATCAATAAACTCTATTGGTCTTCATTTTTCTTAAGTGTATTATTTGATAATTAATCCTACTCTTCTCATGTCATTACCGAAGTTTTATCCCTTAACTATATATTCTCATATTATATTTAACTTCCTTCCTGTTTTTTTTATTTTATGTTTTATTTTTAAAATAAATGTAGAGAGTCACCGTTACCCCTAGTTCTAATAAAGTTAAATCTATTCTAACAACTAAATTTTAGAAAAGAAAAATAATTAAAAAAATTTATTCTCCCTTGTAAGAGTGTAAGAGGGTTGCAATCAACGCGCGAACCCGACCCAACTACATTTTAGCGGGTCGGGTCGGGTTGGGTCCATTTTTGGTTGACTCTATTAAGATTGGGTTAGGTCACAGGTTGATGCATTCTTAACCTGACCCAACTTGATCTATTATTTTTTAATAAAAAATTAAAAAATTATAATATTTATATATATTATATTTTTGTTGGGTGTTGAATTTGTATGGTTATTCTAATAAAGTTAAATCTATTCCAACAACTAAATTTTAGGAAAAAAAAAGTAATTTTAAAAAAAACTTATTCTCCCTTGTAAGGGTGTAAGCAGATCGCAATCGACACGCAAACCCAATCAACCCGACTCAATTACATTTTAGCGGGTTAGGCAGGTTCATTTTTTGTTGACTTTATTAAGATTAGGTAGGGTCATGATTTGATGCATTCTCAACTAGACCCAACCCGATTTATTATTTTTTAATAAAAAAATTAAAATATTATAATGTTTATATATATTGTATTTTCTTGAGTATTGAATTTGTGTGGTTAAACTTGTATTTTAAATTGATCATGCGTTAAATGAGTTGAACTAATTAAGTATTTCATTTTTTTTTTAAATTTTTTTCAAATATAAAAATTATATTAAAATTTTAATTGGACAACGTGATGACCCGATTCAATCCAACCCGTGAAGGTCAGATTGGATTAGATTGGGTCGCTTCGAAAAAATATAAATTCAACCCAACTTAATATGACTATTTTTAATTAAGTTGGATCTTAAATATATCTGAACCAACTCAACCCGGCTATTTGCACCATTTAGGCACTTGCACCCCATCTCTCTCTCTTTTTATATTTTTTTGGGTGTTCCGTCTTCCTCGGAAGCCTCGTTTGCCGCGGCACTTACAACTTCTACATACGAATTCTTATCCCTCAACGCTCACATCACATCGTTCAACAAACCAACCAAAAAAACTAAAAAAGAACAAAAACATTAGTGCAAAACAAACGGCGATCGCAACCTCGACTCGCCAGTACAGGCTGGTCTGAACTTTGGAAACTGCTTCTCTCCTCACAGCCAACAAACACATAACACAACCCAAACAAAGAAACAAACCCCCCAATTTACCCCAACCCCCCTTCCCCACCACTCCCCTCCCAGAGGGGCACAACAGTAATTCCACCCAACCCCAACCCCACCATCTCTTCGTTCCCAATCCCCATTCCCTTCTTCTCCAACCCCAGATCCGATTAACCCCTAACCCTAACTCCCCAATCCCCTCGCCGAGAGAATGGGGGACTTCAACCTGGCGCTGGTGATCGTGGCCATCGTGGTGTGCGTCGTCGTGTTCCTCTTCAACGTGTACCTCCTCGTGAACTACCAGCACCCCGACGACGCCAACCAGGCCTACTTCCCCAAATTCGTCGTCGTTCTGGGGCTCTCCGTCGCCGCCATCTCCATCCTCATGCTCCCCGCCGACGTCGCCAACCGCCAGGCCTGCCGCCACGCGATCTACAACGGCGCGTGCAGCCTCACTCTCCCCATGAAGGACCTCTGGCTCGCCGTCTACATCCTCGACGCCGTGCTCGTCTTCTTCGTCATCCCCTTCGCCATGTTCTACTACGAAGGCGACCAAGACAAGTAAGTAAGCGCGCGCGCGATCTTAATTTCGGGGATAACTGTGTTTTTGGTCTCTGCAAATAGAACACGAAAGATAAAAAAAATCGTTTGCTTCTGTTCCTCGTTTGTGGAAAGAGTCATGATTTTTGGACAACGAAAAATCACAAACACCCGGTTGACGCCCCTCATTTCTCTTCGTCTCCCTTCTTGTTGCACTCCTGAGATTTTTTAGAATTGCACACCTCCCTTACAGGGATATGGTGTAATGTTTTTTAAATAATGAAGAGTTGATGTAATGTATAAGAAATGTTCAAACAATTAAGGCAGTTACTGTGCAAATACAAAAAGAGGGTATAGGATAAAATTTGATGATAGTACAGTACAATTATTCATAATATTAATCATTTATCTCTCATCTCTTTTTTCTATTTCTCTAAAGATGTTTACACCCTGAGTGTCCAACAATCTTTGTCCTTATGGAAATAAGGACTAGAGACACTTTTTTTTTTTTTTAATAATTGAGGGACTAGAAGGGGACAATTTGTTTTTGAAGGATTAAAACCGAACATTTTTCTCTTTGCGGGACTGAACATATAGTTAACTTTTTTTTATTGATAATTTTTTCGTGATTTGTTGGAAAAAAAATTGAAAATGTGTTGTGATTTTGGGGGAAATGCAATGCGTTTTGTTTTCTGTTGGGTGCAGGAGTGTTGGGAAGCGGATTAAGAGCGCGTTGTTGTGGATGGTGACTACTGCGATTGTGTGCGCTCTTGTTTTGGGGATTTTGTATGGTACGTTCTGATGGTATTGTTGGCTGTTTTATTTTATTCTATTTTCTACTCTCAGTTGTACTTTTTTTGTTTTGCTTTGTGTTTTTGTGTGAGGTGGGGGTAAGATGGTAATTTTGGTGTGTGTGAACTGAGGGTTTAATGTGTTTGTTTTGGTTGTAGGTGTTGGGTGGGTGGATTTGTTTGGTTTGATGAGAGTTACTCCCTTTGGACACAAATATAAGCAAATTTTTTTTGATGTATGATAGTTTAAAATATAAACAAATGTAACTAATTTTAGCCTGTTTAATGATATTATCTCTAAAATATCCTTCATTTAATTGAGACTTTATTTTTAATGATCATTTTTTATTCATGATATCAAGTTCCAATGAAGAGTAATTTAGGAGAAAAGTTTATTTTTTAATTGAGATTAATGAAATTAAATGATGTTTACCAACTTTTTTAATTAGTGTGAAATTAGTTATTTTTGCTTATATATGAGTACGGAGAGAGTATGTGATAGTGAATGGAATGATGTATGATTGGGGATGGTGGTTAGTGTGTGTGTGAGCAGTGGGATGAGAATTTGGAACTGGAGGAGAGTGGAATTGGTGGGATTGAATTGTGTTGATGTGAAAAGATTTTGATTGGTGATCACTTGATGGTTGGTACTTGGTTGTGGACATCCATTGGTTGTGGTGCTCCTTGCTTTGGTTGTGAAGCTAGCTAAGAGGAGTGCTAGCAACACGCTTTTGCTCCTATTGGTTGAAATTTATTAGAAATCACAAAATCATGAGAGAGAGATTCATTAAATAAGATGTGGAACCCACATTTTTTTGTAATTTACGATAAATTCAACCAATAGGAGAGAGAGTGTGTTTGAGATTATGTTGCCAGCATTTTTCAGCTAGCAAAATATTATGCATCCATCTTGTAATAAATTCCACAAATAAGGAAAAGAAGAACAGTGGGGTTTAGTGGTGTTTATTACTTCATTCTTTTTTTTTTGGGGGGGGGGGGGGGGGGGTGACATTATCAAAGATATCACTCGGTGAGGTTTCTTTGCTTTGTAAAGCCCTGTGTAAGCATTATTTGATTAAGAAAAGAAGTGGCTTGATGTGGATTGATCATAGCATTAAGGTTGGGATTTAAGCAAGAATTAGTTTGGGTTGCACTTTTGTAGCAATATCAGTGCATTGTGAGCACTATAAAATTTTTCTCAGTTTATGTGAGTGAAAATGTGTTATATATTTTGTGGTTCCTAAATTACAATTCCAGAAATGGTTTTGTGATTCTTAGATTTACTGTAATATATATATATACCACAAACACACTAAATTTGTCATGAGAACAAGTTTAGAAAAAAGAGCTTTTGTGGTAGACCCAGTGTATGGTAGTACTTCTGACTATTATATATTTCATAATTTCAACATATAGCGTCATTTATTACAAGTTGGTTTAAGACTGTAGAATTATGTAAAGTGCAAAATGGATATCCTTTCTTGTGAAGATTATCATAGTTGTTATTTTATTAAGTGGAATTTTCTAGAACCTTAAGAGGCTTGATACCCCTGCCCTGTGGGATGGCTGTTGGTTGGATTATGTTGGATACTTTCAAGATTGCAGTGGTGCCAAAAAATTGGGTTACCTAAGAAATATCCTCTTACTAGTTTATAAAAATAAATTACTGTGCTATGACTAAACTATTTTATATGTTGTGTGTATATAGAAGGCCCAAAACAATACTTAAGCTGCTCATGTGTTTAAGGTCAAATAAACTCATAACAGACAAAAGAAGTCCCGTGAGTGAACGCCCTCAAATATGTATATAGCAAGATAAGACTAGATGCTAAATTTACTATATTTTAGTTTTTAGAGACAATTGATGACCTGTAATACAAGATCAATGCCTTGTCAGTTGTTTGAGATTGACACCAGAATGATGTGTTACTGTGGTTCTTTCCTCAGTTGCTTGATTTGCAACCATTTTACTTGGTGTGGTCCAGTTCTTTTATTGAAGCATTATATTGCTAAATTTTGTTAGAAATGAATGAAGCCGAAGAGACCTTTTCTGTGTGTTAGAAATTCAGAACCATTCCTGGCCTTCGTCTTAGAGGTTGTGTGAGAGATATAAAATTTTTGAGCTTTTAGAATTGATCCTTGACATGGTTTCAGAGTCACTATGACTAAGTGGGCAGGAATTTGATTCTAGCTGCCCCCATTCTTCATAAATCACAATTAAATAAAAATTCAACAAGGTAACATGGCTTGTGTTTTATCTGTGTTTTGAGCCCAAAGGGCTCTTTCATGAAGGTGCGTGTTATGCATATAAGACCATACTTGACCCTCCAAAATCCATGAGCATAAGGTTGCAACTTGCTAGGTATTAACTTCACCTATGCACCAAGTATCACCCTCTGAAATTTGTTATGATTAATTTTACTGCATTCAAATCTTTCCTAAAAGATTTTTTCATGACTACAGTTATTAAATGGAAAATTTGTTACTAAGTGTAAAATCTGATTGTTCAATGTTAACCACCCACGTGAACATTTCAAATCCGCTTTTGCTTGATGTGAACATTGACCTGTTTCTGACTGATGTATTAGGACTTATTGGGAAGGTGGACTTTACTGTTAGGCATCTCTCTTCTTCCACAAGCTCATTTCCTAGCACATGGAACTTCAATAGTGGTCAACAATGTATTGGAAACACCCATCAGGTCTGTCTGTTTCTCTTTCTCTCTCTTACTAACAATACATATATTTTTGCTGGTTTTGTTGCTCTTAGAAGTAATTTTTTTTGCTGTTTCTCATTCTGGTTTTTTATCTTTGTCCTAAAAACAGTGTTCTGCATACTCTTCTAGTCCTTCATCAGAGAAAACATGGACCATGCGTACTACCTTTCCAGAATATGTTGTTGCTCTTGCCACTATTGTTGGATCTGTGCTTTTTGCTGTAAGTTAATCCTATCTCATATACTTCCTAGGTAGTTTATGGTTTTATGCGAGCTTGGATATCTTTTGTTTTTTTTTCAAATGAAAGTACTTTCTTTCAATTATCAAGTTGTTCTTGGGAAAGTGTATGTGAATTAGGATATTGTGTTAGATTTTTTGACTCCCTAAACAATATGAACTGATCCCATAAACTGCACACAAGCAGAAGCCGTTGCTTATAATGACTTTAGTAAAGCCTTCCATCCCAGGTCACATTTACTTTTATTTTTCATATTAGTGATATTAACAATTATGTTCTCACCATTCAATCCAGATATTTGGTGGTGTTGGTATTGCTTGTCTTCCATTGGGACTTATGTTTTCATTCATTCGGCGTCCAAAGGCTGTCATCACTCGTTCACAGTATATCAAGGTGCTATATGCTTTTATAGCCGGAGACATACTAAATGTTTATTGTATATGCTTTACTATATTTATGTTGTGGTTGGTTGGTTATGGTTGTAGGAAGCAACTGAACTTGGTAAAAAAGCAAAAGAACTGAAGAAAGCAGCTGAGTCACTTCATCAGGAAGAAAGAAGTGGTTCCAAGGGTAGGAAATTTCGTAAAAATGTGAAATCAGTAGAAAAGGTAAACAAATATCAATGATTCAGTACTTTATAATACAAACTACAAGTATTTTATGTGTGCTGTTCCAGTTGTGGCTGAAAGTTGTCTACAGTCGATGATTAGTGAAACGTTCTTCTTCTAGTTTGAGTGGTTCTGGTTGTTAACTTATCTATCTTGCTTAATTTGCCAGGAGTTGCTTCAATTAGAAGAAGATGTCAAGCTTCTTGAGGAGATGTATCCACAAGGGGAGAAGGTAGATACTTGACTTCTAGTCATAAACTATATGCTGCAACGTTTCTCCCACAGTCCCACTTACTGATCCTGTATGAATGCAGGCTGAGACAACATGGGCACTGACAGTTCTAGGGTACCTGGCAAAACTTGTTTTGGGAATTTTAGGGTAAGCAATGACATATAACAATCTGAGTTGCTTGGAATGCTGGAAGCTGTATAGGTTATACATAGTTTTACAATTTATCTTGTTTTATTGAATGGGTTGTTTATTCCCCTTCCCTGCACCATGGAATTTATTTTGACATCCTGTTGGACTGATTTCTCACCCTGACACACTCAACTTCATATGTGATAATTTTCACAAGGTTATCTCAGTTGATGCATAGATTTAATGGTTTCTTTTCATTATTAAAAATTGATAAAAGAAATTAAAAAATAATGAATGAAATTACTGATAAGGAGTTTAAATAAATTAGGTGTGGTAATGGAAAATTAATTTAACTAGGAGAAAATAATGATATTGTAGAGAAACTAGAAAAAAGTAGTTAAATTGGAGTAGTAATAGACATACAAGAGTGGCAATATACACCCCTGTGATAGGGCAGTGAATACAGACGTGAAACTATTGCTGGGACATTACTCTTGCTATCTCACTGTAATGAGCATTGCTTATTCTATAACGAGTGTTATGTCTCCCATGTATTAGCTAACCTAAGTTTGAAAATTGTGCCAGGTTTATTGTTTCTGTGGCATGGGTTGCTCATATCATTATCTATCTATTAATTGATCCTCCTCTTTCTCCTTTCTTGAATGAAGTTTTCATCAAGCTGGATGATATCTGGGGTATGTTGGAGAATATTCTTTACCTTTTGTTATCATTCCATTATCATGAGCCATAGAGTATAGACATATTATATTTTAATTTTCATTCAGTTATTCTTCATGATATATGCATTCTGCTTTCATCAGGTCTTCTGGGTACAGCTGCATTTGCATTTTTCTGCTTCTACCTTCTCCTTGCCGTGATTGCTGGAGCCATGATGCTTGGGCTGAGACTAGTTTTCATTACTATACATCCCATGAAGTAATTAAACTTTGCAGTCTATATATCATTTCACTTTGCTTTTAATTTGTTTTGGTCACATACTGCTTCAATTGATCACTCACTATGTAAACTTCTCTATGGCAGGTGGGGAGCGACTCTCATGAACTCTTTTCTGTTCAATGTGGGGCTTATCCTTCTTTGTTCCATTAGGTCAGTATAGCCTGTATTATACATTTCCGAATGGATTATTATATGTAGAAGTTTACTTTTAAGATGGCTGCCCTAGTGATTCAACATTTATGTTAAGTTTTTATTTTGGACCAAGATAAATTTTATAATAATGTTTTTTATTTGTCTTTGGATAAATATAGTAGGAAGAGATGATTTAAAAGGAATGCATAGTTGAAAGCGGTCTTACTTTCTGGCTTTGGTTTTCCTGTTTAAAATTTTAAAAGGAGCTGGGAATTTTTCTTAGTTGTGTAAGTGGTATTTCGAGTGTTTGAGAATTTATTTATGGACATGTACCAAGTAGTGTTCTCTACATAGTGAAAAATTGTTGTACTGCCTTGATAATGTCAATGTTATACTGTGACAACATTGCTGAAAGTTCGGTTGTTTTACCTTTTCAGTGTGATCCAGTTCTGCTCCACAGCATTTGCGTACTATGCTCAAGCAACTGCAGCACAGGAAATATTTGGCCACACCCTGGAGTCTCTTCGTGGAATTAAATATTTGTACAAGTGAGTCAAGCTGGATATTTTTCCTCACTCTCCCCCAACCCTCTGATTGGGTGAAAGAACAGAACCTAACCTTTTTGTAAACTCGCAAATTTTGACCACATGGTGGGATGGTCCCACTTCCAACTCCTATAAATCACTTTGTCAATTGAGATTCTCCGAGGAATGATTCTATTCACATTTCACACACGCAAAATATGCAAAAAATAAAATAAAATCGGTAGGACATATATTGACTCGACAACACATTGTTGAGATCTAATGACCAGCAGGGTTTTTTTTTGTTTGTGTGTGTGTGTGTGTGTGTGTGTGTGTGTGGTAGTGTTGTTGTGGGTGTTTCAGTAGTGTCATTAACTTCTACAATGTTTATGATTACCCTTGATGTGTTAACAATGAGGGTTTGCATTATTATTTGGCACTGACATTTTTTATGCCTTATTAATATAATTAACTCATACATTTGTCACATTACAGGTACAACGTCTTTCAGATTGCATTTGTTGTATTGGCTGGATTGACATTTGTATATTATGCTGCCTTTGTAAGTTTACCTATGTCCTCTGGAAAGTTTTCTTTTCTTTTGTGTGTTAATGTTCTTGCTGATCCTGAAGGGTTTTGAATTTGGAAATATCAGGGGTGGAGAAGAAAGAAGCCTAGTGGCAGGTTCCAATTGTCTACATGAGGGTACGGTTTATAGCATGGAAGAGTGTCTTCTGAAGGGAGCCATCGGGTATTCTTGTCGCAAAATCTCATTTGGAGTGGCTTTAATATTCGGATCTGTATTGGCCTAGTTTTGTTTTATGTTGAAATCTATAGAGTTGGCTGATCAGCATCCGAATAGAATCATTTTCCTGCGGTGTAATTATTAGGTGGGTGCTTGTGCTGCCACTTAGGTCTTTGATGATTCTTTCCTCACACTTGTATGTATTATTCCTTGGTTTGATTTGTGCAACACATTCTTCTGATTATGTTATTGAATATATCATCTGCACAAGAGACTACTGGGTTTCTACTAATCCTTTGATGTATAATGCAACTCTTCCCAAACATAAAGTTTTACCAGTCCACCTTTTAATATTCGAAGAATGTAATAAACTGGCAGACAGCAATCATCCGATCTCGTAGTAGTGAAGTGGTCACTAGGAGTTTTAACGTTTGAAATCTCTTAGAAATGGTGATTTGAAAAGTGAAATTTTAGTGGGGTGTTTGTTTCAAGGTATCATTTTACATTTTTAGAAATTACATTTTCAAGAATATTACAATCAGGAATGTTATTTGTGGATATATTTAAAAAAGTTTGGTTATATTTTAGTATTTTTAGGAATGTTTTTAAAATTGAAAATAATTTAAATAAAAATAATAAAAAATAGAAGTTACAAGTGTGATACAAAAAATAACTTTTCTAATTCTTATAAGCATATCACTTTTCTATCCATTGTCAAGGAAATGAAAATTGCCCAAAACAAGAGAATGTAGATTTCTTGAGAATGAAAGATACATAGAAATCTCTTTTCACAATCTTTTAGCAAACATGAGAATAAATATTTTACTTTCATATTTTTGGAAATAGAAAAAGATAATGTAAAACAAACACCTTTCAAGTCTTCTGCAATTGATGATTATAACTTTGTTTGCAAATTATTGTTTTAAATAAAAGTCAAGTATTTTTTAATTCTAATAAAATCATTATTTGAGACATAAAAAATTATGTTCGAACACAATGCGATTATGATTTTGTTAAACTTATTATCTATGAATGAAACTCACCATATGCACTTAAACAGGCGAACTATGATTTGAATGATGCAAATCATAATCCAAACATACTTGTTTAACAGTTCTATGCCAAGTAACAAGATACCTTTACCTCTTGTCTTCCTAACATGCTATAAGTGCTCGAGATTGACTTGATCGATTCATTGCTCGTGTCATGCTTCACATGAAACTAACCTGAATAAAAATAATGAAGTTTCTCGCAGGACTTAAAGTGTATCAAATATGCATCTTTGCTACCTAATAGTATGCATTTTGCCGACAAAAATTGACACAATTGGTAAGATTCAAATAACATTGACAAAACGGTTTTGTTTTGAATTTTGTTGGTAGTCTCTTATTAGTTGCTCATAGGTAAATATACAATTGCAGGTTATTTTACATATGTAATCTTAATGAAAAAACCTTTTTTTTTTTTGCCAAAAAACAAAAGTAATGCGCATTTTCAGTGCAGTTAGTTGTGCCACCAATAGGAAAGCTGGTGAAGTTCCTTCATGCTTGCGCCACAAGTTGCGAAGCCTTTTCTCTAAACTTAACATTTCCCATACAATAAGGAAGGCATAGCCTGGGTTCAGTAACGCATAAAAATTGTTTGCTCTCCACAATCTTGCATGATAATTGACATATTAATAGTGGGGTGATTATTGGACAGTGTTTTACGTTCGGATGAAAAATAAAATCATAAGATGGTGACATCCAATCACAAGTTCACAACTTCACTTTCTCAAAAACCAGATATAACTCGCTCAATATGCACTTGGAACACCACATTTCTTAAGCACAGTAAAACCTGCTACTTTGTGACTCACCGGTTCTTCAAATTATGGGCCATTCAGTAGCTTGCAAATGAAAAAAAAAACCTTACTCCAATTGAGGATTTCCCTGGAAGTTCCCGTTAGAGACATTTATAGTACTCTTTTCATCTGCACCAATAGGATCAAATGGAGAATCATCTGCAAACTCAATTGGCATTGACTTCCAGTACAGACTAGGTTCCCAGTCTGCTTCTCTGAGGACCTTCAATATCTCTTTTGCCACTATCTTGCTCCCCTCAGATGACAAATGAATTCCATCCCTATCAAACACCACCCCATCAAATGAATCAAAAGTATATTTGTACTTTTCCTTCAGATACATAAGAGTGAGAGCAATTGGCACATATACTTACGTAAAGCAAACATCTAACCAGTCATGCCTTTTCTGGAATGCAGACCAGAGATCAATGGCCTTCACATTCATCTCGCGGCACAGCTCCAAACACGCTTCCGAGTATATTCGACAGGATTCATTAGTCCTTCTTAATTGCCCCAGTAGATTACTGATTTCAGTTCAACCATTAATGTTTAAGATTGAAATGCAAATTTTAATAAAATCAGGTAACAAGAATGTCAAAGCTTTCAGGAAGGATCCTGCCATCCTCTAAATTTATCATGTGCCAGCATAATAGATTCAAATATTGTTGTTATAAAGCCAAAGATGCCATTTTTTACATGTCAGACATGCCAGTATTCAAGCTTAGTCTCAAGTTTGAATAACAATACAGCACATAACCTTTGGGCCAGGGTACAGGTTTGACTTATAAATTAGTAAATACCTACCTAGGAGTTTATGAAATATATGTGCCAGCTTGAGGGGGGAGGGTTTAACAAAAGGGTTGCAAGTAGCACACCCTCACACCCTCAGTACAGGTATGTGTCTTTGTCAATCAGAGCTAGGAGCGTTAGCAACACACTCTTTTGAATATACTCCATACTATTAGTTGAAATTTATTAGAAATTATAAATTTTTGTGGGTTCTTTTTCTTATTTAATGAGTCTTATAATTTGTAGTTTTCAATAAATTAAGAGTGTGTTAAAAAAAGTGTGTTAGAAAGTATACTGTTAGCCTTTCTCTTGTTAATCATATAGCACAATTAAAAGTATAGGCGTTATCCAAAAGTAGAAGTGCAGCCATCGCTATCGTAGCCTCATAGATAATGTGAAATTATATCCAATAACCAAAATCAGTTGTTACTCAGAACCTGAGCGTTTCATGCATTTGTGCCTCATTGATGGGAGGGGAACTGAGAAATATTATGCGAGTCTTCTTTGAAAGGCTCTGACAACAATTAGGATTTGGATCAAATTTCATAGTGATAAATATGCAGGTAAAGAATACATGAATCTATAACACTAAATAATACTAGAAGTCATAAAGATATAATTTTATTTTTTTCATGTGATATTGTGTGGAAAAAGAAAGGAAGGTGACACTCTTGGGTGAAAGTTTACCTTAAGATGGATAGAAATCTTCCTCATATTTTCAATGTATTCTTGGAGGGGTACATGAGGACTATGGCCAGATGGATGTGGATGCATAGAATCATTACCACCAAAGTACACAATTACCAGTGACGGTTGAATAGTGGCATCCTGAGTTGAAGGTGACAGAGAAAACAGGTGATTCCCTTTATAAGTCAGTCTGAGCAAGAATCAAAGTAATCACATTGTGCAAAAATGAATCTAAAGATTAATGTGTTTGTGTTTATGCTGCAATTATTGCCACATGAAGTTTATTATAACACATTTGATCTTTTAAATTTCGCACAAATGTTCTTAATATATCAATGCTCAGTTGTTAGACAAACTGAGGCCACCATATGCAAGTTTGTTCAAGGTAGTCTTTAGCACAAACTTAGCCAATTAGCTAGCGGTGGTTGCATTAGTTACTATTACAAATAAAATGATCACATTTTGTCATTTGTCAAGAAAGGATGAGATATTGAAGTTCAAGAGGTGATATTTTGAATCAACACGGGCAATTAACATAAATGCTCAATACCTTGGGAAATATTATATCCAGAACCTGCAGAGCACGCCTTGAATTCCAACCAGCGTATCCTCGCAAAATTACATCTGCCTGTGTCAATTCAATGTGTGATAAGTTAAACTCATTTTCCAATTACCGTCATAATTCTTCACTCACAAAAAGCACATACAAACGTAAATTGACTGTGTTATTTAGGCTTATATTTCAAAATATTTAGACACTTTAGATGCATGTGTTCTTTTAAACCACTCGCTTTCAAACATTAGATATCACTCTAATTTTTGCCCTTCTGCTAGAAGAAAGAAGGATTGATGGAGTGGAGAGGGGTCTCAAACATCTTGGAGTGTGTAATCTGTCACAGCATTCATCTTTTTCTGTTCCACCATTTCTTTGTACATTATTCATTTCTGTTCTTGTCTCATGTTGATCTAAATTCGGATATAGAGGAATCTTATCAACAGAATTTCCCCTTTTTGCCTAATTGCTAGTCCAGTTGTATTACAGGACCACCACTTCCTCAAAAAGTTCTCAATATGGTGACTTATGTTTACTCTAAATAACTTTTTTTCCTCAATAATTGGCATCTTACTTTCTCATTTCTCCACTAGAAAACGACCAGCCTTACTTTGTATATATTCATGGCATCCGAATTAATAGTAAATACAACCTTTTTTTTTCTTTTTCCAAAAGGAACTGTTCCATTGGGTGCAATCCTGTTCTTGAAAATTAAAAAGAAAAGGGTCATCCATAGATCACAAATCCCACGTCTCTATGAAACATGAGTGCATAAACAAAGCAACTCAATGGGTTATCTAACATGTAAAAGCAAAGGAGAACAACTTTTACCCTCTTTCGATCATTCATAACTGAAGCTAGAAATGGAAGTGAGTCAGTAAGTGAGTGACCTTAAATCAGACAGCCCAAGATTGTGCAAATCAAAGTGCATGCAATGAAAGAAAAAAACACAACATAACCTGAAGACAAAGAAGATAAGAAACCATAATGGAGTGAACAAGAACAACATGAAATATAAGGACCTTGCGAGCATACAAGTTGGCAAGAGTAGCTCCCCAACCTTCATCACTATAACTCAACTCAACTATGGACGAACCAAACAACACAAATTGAGGCCTCACTGGTCCTACCATCTCTCACCGCCACAATATCAATAATACACTAACACTGTATCTGGTATTCGAAATTTATAGACGTGGATTTTCTCCTGTTGCGTTCTCTTGTCAATGTCAACTTCCACAATGTCAATTTCTTCCTCTTGTTGCCTTCTCTTGTCATTGGCACAGCAAATTGAATTGTTGAATTTAGATGCGAAGTGTATGGTGTAGATAAGGATATGATTGCACCAAAAAAAGATAAGGATATGAAACCTTTTAACATTAATACGTCCAATGTTTAGAACTTGACCAATGACATAAACCGAATAACGAAACTTAGGTGTGGTATTTGAGGTATTTTTATTTTCCGAGTAAAATACTTTGATAATGTACGTCTCTTTAACGTATCTTTATCGCGTGAGTTAGTGGGATGAGATTTTAATTCTGATTGAAAAATAATACTAAAATCTTTTATATTTGTTTCCATAAGTCAAACTAAGTGAGACGGGACATTTAGCACTCATATACATGTAATAGAGTAAAATTTTATCTCCTTTAAGTTTTTTTAATTTTTTTTTTTTAATAATAACACAACTTTCTTATATTTAATTTTAAGTCAAAGCATCACTGTTTTCGATTAAACTGAATGCAGAGATAGGATACTTGTACACTATGTAATTGTACCATTATAAAATGATTTTATATAGCTAACTTTGGTTGGTTCAAGTCACAGAAAACTCGGTTAACTCTAAGGTCTGCAAATCAGACCTTGTAAATAGGAAAAAAGAAAAGAAAAAAAGAGGTGCTGTTAACGTGTTTTATCTCTTTAATTTGCTCTATCAGATAGCATCGTCTAACATGGATATCTCAGTATAAACCGTAGGATATATAATTATTTTAATAAACAGTGTAGATGATGAATGGATAATTGATTCGGCCATAATATCTTATTGAGCTATGATACACATATAACAATATATACAATATTATTTTTGTGTCTAACTCTTTCATCACATCATTTATTGTATTGCAAACTGCTCTCTCTTTTTCTCTCGTGATTGTAAAATTTGTTGTACAAGTATTATTTCTCTATCTTATTTGTTTATTTTGAAGAGACGTTAGGCACCTGAAAGGTGCTTTGGGAATGAGATGTAATACACATGTAACAATTCATACAACAATTTATACAACATCTTTTTCTGTGTTTATCTCTCTTCATCACATCATTATTATATTTCAAACTTTTCTCTCTTTTCTTTCTTTTCGTTGTATAATTTGTTGTATAAATAACATTTCTCTTTAGTTTTGTTTTTCATCACTCCATTTTTTTTTGTTTTTCAATTTTCTTTTATTTTTTTTGAATATATATACATATATATATATATATATATTTGTTTTTTATTTTTTATTTTTTCTATTTTTGTTACCTTTTTGTTATTATTATTATTATTATTATTATTATTATTATTATTATTATTATTTATGTTTTATAATTTTATTTTTAGTTGACTCAGGTGCCTACAAATGTTTTTTCTTTTTTTAGTTTAAGTTCTTTTTTGTTTATATATATATCTTTTAGTAGTATTTTTTTTGTTTGGTTAGAGAAATTAACTTACTTAATTGAATTACTTAATTAAATTTATCCTCAAAAGATTTTATTTTATGATAGTATGGAAGAAAAATGGTTTGATTAAATTTATTTAAGTTTAATTAAGAATTTTCTCATTTTAATTTTATTTTTTGATGGGCTTAAATATGTTTCTAATTCCTATAATTAGACTTTTAGTTTTTATAAAATTTTCCTTACAATTTTAGTTCTGATAAAATTTTATTTTACGGTTTTAATCCTTAATGATATTTTTTAATCCTTATAAAATTGTAAACTTTTGATATCGGTCCCTCTTATTTTATAAGATATGTATTGTTTCCCCATTATTTAAGAAACGTAAGACTTGTTTCCTAATAGATGGTTGTTATGTCATCAATAAATAGTGACAAAAACTAAAATTATAAAAATAAAATTTTATAGCAACTAAAACTATAAGAAAAATTTTATAGAAACTAAAACCATAAAATGGATATATTATAAGAACTAGAAACATATTTAAGCTTTTTCGATGTTTTGATTTTAGATAGAAAAATAATTGAACTCAAAAAGAATAAAAAAGGTCATAAAAAGAAAGCTCGGATAGATTTTAAAAAAATTAAAAAAAAGAGCAAAATAAAAAAAACAAAAGGAAAAGAAAAAGAAAGAGAAAAGAGAAATAAGATAGAAAGGGCCGTTGCGCATCTATAAAAAATAAAAAGAAAGGAAAAAAAAGAAGAAATTAAAGGTACCATTTCCTGGACATCTAAAATAAAAGCTGGGCACTATTTCATGTTTTCAGGAGCTAGGTACCACTCATTACATGTCTTCAAGGATTAAATAATAAGGGTTAAATATGTTTTTGGTATTCGAAAAATATAGCAAAATTAATTTTAGTTTTTTGAATTTTTTTTTTAATAAAGTCTCTCAAATATTAAAAATACCTTAATTAGATTTTTGTGTTAAACTTTATTTAACTTTTTTGTTAAATGATGGTCATATCAGCTTCCAAATAAAGTATTTTATTACCTAAAATGCCTAGTGATAATTTTTAATAAAAAACCATGTAATTACTTTTGTTTTAGGGTTAAAAAAGTATGTGGTTTAGGATTAAACATGTAATAAATTTATTCAAGAAGTATGTTACTAATCTAACCTAGACATAACAATTGACATGGACAGCTACATCAGCAAATTAATGGTGATTGTGACACTGATGTGACTATCATTTAACAAAAAAGTTAAACAGAGTTTAGTACATAGATGATCTAATTATGGTATTTTTAATATTTAATGGATTTTATTTAAGGAAAATTTTTTCTAGAGACTAAAACTAATTTTGTCATATTTTTAGAGGACCAAAAACATATTTTACCCTAATAATAATATAATTATTAAACACTAATATATAAAAAGAATTATATGTTCTGTGTATAATTTATAAGTTCACAAGATTTTATTTATTACAAATTTTGATTATAATATAATGTATATATTTACAAAATATTTATTTATTATAATTTTAGTTATATAAAATAAATATTTATCCTGTATATTGCATCAACTAAAATATTAATAATTAATAACCTTCTATAACCAGTCATTTTAAATTGATTTCTCTGGTGCACATTAAAAAGCACCATATCGAATTTGATTTACCTTTTGTTTGATTCTGCGTTTGAACCATGTAATGTAGATCCAAAACGTGCATAAGCTAATATATATAGCTTCTCCGTGGACGTAGATATCGGATGCGAAAATTTACTAACGCAATACGGTTGCAAACACACGCTTAGATTCAATGGAACTTAATGTCACTTTTATTAAAAAGAATTATCTAAAGTCTCAATTTTATTTTATTTTTGTCATTTTATCCTTTGTTTTCTTTAGTTACTTCTTTAAAATTTACTCTTTTTTTGTATAATTTAACTTTATAAAGCACCTTTTTAAAATTTACTTTTTGATTTAATAAAAAAAGTTATTATTTTTTATATTACTATTTGAAAATATACATGCTTTATTTTTTTATTTTTTTTATTTTCATTTCCTTTTTGTTTTATTATTATTATTTTTACATCTTTTTTATTATCTTATTATTTATCCTTTTTATTTTATTTATTTTCATTTCCTTTTTGCTTTATTATTATTCTTTTTACATCTTTTTTATTATCTTATTAGTTATCCTTTTTATTTTATTTTTAGTTGACACAAGTGTCTGGGTTGCATTTGGGCGCTTGTGCCAATTTTTTTTTAGTTTAAGTTTTATTTATTTATTAGTAGTATTTTTTTGTTTGGTTAGAGAAATTAACTCAATCAGTTGAATTATTTAACTATATTTGTCGTCAAAGATTTTATTTTAAGATAGTAAGAAAGAAAAATTATTTGATTAAATTTGTTTAAGTTTTAATTACGAATTTTCTCATTTTAATTTTATTTTTTGATGTTTTGATTTTAGGTAATAAAGAGAAAAATAATTGAAATAAAAAAGAATTAAAAAAAGGCCATAAAAAGAAAGCTCGGATTTTAAAAGAACTAAAGAAAAGAAGAAGAGAAAAACAAAAGAAAGATAAAGAGGATAAAAAAGAAAGAAAGAAAAGGACGCTCTGCGCATCTTTAAAAGGAAAAAAAGAAAAAGAAATTAAAGGAAAGACCCTGGACATCTATTTATCTCTTTGTAATATATAAAAGCTGAAGTGCATGCTTAGGCGTTGATATCCAGCTGTCCATTCAGCTTGAATTTCACTTCATTTTCATTTAGCCAATTAAGCTTTTTGTACGAGTTGTCTTCACATAGACCGTTCTCTCTCATCTATATTTTTCATGTCTTTTTGTAATTAACATAAATGTTGATTAGGAGTTACAAGCTTTACTTTAAGAGAGCGTTTGGTATAAGAAATATTTTTAGTTTCCTAGGAATATGAAGTTAGAAATGTTTGTTTTTCATGTTTAGTTTATTATTTTAAAAAATAACATTCCAGCAAACATTGTTTCTTAGGAATAGTTTTTTATCTATGTTTTCTACGAAATTGTTCTCATGGGGAGGTGGGAATCTAACTTTGTTGAGTTTGGAGAAAAGTTTTACTGTGATAAAAATATTATGTTATCTTTATTAACTCATTTAATGCGATAAATAATTAAAGTTTTTGAAAAAGTTCTATTAAAACTAAATGTAAAAATATTTTAATTCACAAGTAACGAATATAAATATTCTTAAGAATATTTAATTATTTATGACCAACAAAACAGATTTTAATCATTCTTAAGAATCATGACTCTCGAAAATCATGATTCTTGGACATGAAAAATTTTCTCTTCTACCAAACACACTCTAAGTGTATTTATGCAACATGTTAATTTTGATTAATTAAGGAGTTTAAATGAGAATCGTACTCTCCGCATTCTTTAGTTGAAAATATTCTAAAAGGACATTAGTGAAATATGTCCAACCTATTTTATAAGAACAAAAAATACACATAACTAATACAAACTAACAAAAATAATATTTGTCTCTAATTTGAAGGCAAATAAAATAACTAAATTCTTTCAAAAGTACAATGTAATGATACTAGTAAGAAAGATAAATAAAAAATTACTTAAATATAGTTTGAGTTCCTATAATATATTGCTTTTTTTTTTGTCCTTATAAAATTATTTTTTAAAATGATCCCTGTAAAATTTCTCTTTTTATTCTAGTCTTTGTTATTTTGTTTAGTCCTTGTAATGTACTAATTTTTGTTTTGTTTTTGTCCTTGTAATATGTGAACAATTTGTTTTTAATTCCTATCATTTTTATTCAAAGGGACTAACTTAAAATAAACAAAATATTATAGGAACTAAAACGAAAAAATAGATATATTACAAGAATTAAAACAAAATAACAAGGACTAAAATAAAAAATAAATTTTACAAGGATCATTTTAAAAAAATAATAATTTTACAACAACCAAAATAAAAAACAGTAATATATTATAGGGACCGGAGATATTTTTAAACCATAAAAAATTTTATCTTTTGCAAAATTCAATCATATGAAAGAATGAGATTTTATAGATTTAAATTGCAATCAATTATTTTCTTTGATTAATAAAGGGTCAATTGCATGTATTTTAGTTCTTAATTATCAATCTACTAGACTTTTATCGTGAAAATGGCTATATTGAGTATAATATACTTCAAAATCTTAATTTATGACTTTTAATTACAACATAAATTATAATATACAATATATTGACTTTAATTATAGCATAAATTATAATATACAGTATGTTGACTATAATTCATGTGTATTACATGTTTAAAATAATATAATTATAATTATGATAGTTATCATAATAAAAAAAATGATAAAAGATTAATATAATATCACTTTTATTCTTAATTAGAGCATATATCATTGAGAATTTTTTACTTAAATTTATAATGTAATGCTTGATGATTTATTGTTCATAATCTCAGGACATATATTACATGAATTTTTTTATAAACAAAATATTATTAAAAATATATCACTCTCTATATATAAATGAGAATAGCTATCTAGCCTCTTAGGACTTCACTCTCTCCACTCTCCCTTATCTTCACTTTAATTTAAATACTTTCCTCTCCTTTTACCGTGTGTTTCACACTCCACTATTGCATCTCAAACTTCTAACTCTTCTTTTCAAAGTTCAAACTCGTAACTTCAATTGTTTCCTTATCTTCTCCTTAAACTTTCTTTATCTTCTCCAATTAGGTTGCAACTTCCTTCTCTTCTTGATAACTTCCCCTATATATCTTTTTCAAATAGGTTTCAATCATGCTTTTAATCAAACTTCACGAAACCCTTATCTCACAAGTCATAAGTCAAAGCCAACAAAAATCTGAAAGCACCTATAATAGAAAGCCATTTGTTCAGATAGGTTGGGTAAATCTGCATCTTATTCATTCACTAGTCACTTTACCTACTCCTAACAACTCTCCTTTCCCTGTTTTGTTTTTTCTCGCATCCATGAAGTTGGAAGGTGTTCTCCTTGGCATGTGTAACCCTCTCCTCAATATCTATGTCATTGTTTTCTCTCTTGCAAAAGTACTGTGTTTTGCTTGATTTCATTTCCAAAATTTTCGTTGAAATTTATCTAATCTTCTATACATTGTTGTTTGTGGCAATGCCTTACCTTCTCTATTCTTTCTATACCTTGTGGTTCCAATGAAACATCTAATTAATTTTCATCACTAATATCCTTTAGGGTGGTGCCGACAGAAACATCTAATTAATTTCCTTATGGGTTGGACGGTTCTTTTTACATAATCCCCAACCTATAGCCATGTTAATGTTTTGGAAAGCACACGGGGTTACGTTGGGATGCGCTTGATTACGCTGTTTTCTTTGGAAGCATATGCCTTCCTGCATTTGAAAAAAAAAAATTAGGAGGAGGACATGAGATATTATTTATCTAAGGTCTAATATGTATCCATTATTGGCTAAGATGCCTTCTTTCTTGTAAGAAATGCCAATTTGTTTACTCCAAGACAATGATTACCTTACATAATCCCTCAAAATTAGGCTTCCAATTTATTTAATGCTAAACTTTCATCTTGAGTTTTATGCCAATTTGTGTATCTAAGGCTGAGCTATAACATTGTATGCTTTACATAGAATCTAAATTTAATATCTAAATCGTGTTATCAGTGTTCCGTTGCATTTAAATTAAGTAAAAGAGATTGCTGAAAAATCATAGTGACAATGTTACTTGCCTGCCTTGACCTGTTGTGGCCTGTTAAAAAAAACTATGTTTTTTTGCATTGGTTAAATGCTTAGTAATTGAGTTTTATTCTAAAATGGTCCCCTTTTTTTGCACATTATATTAGCCTGTTTATTATGGTGATTTTCTAGACTAAGTCAGTATGTTTTGTTTGCTTGTGAAATTGTTGTTCTTAGATAATATTTTGAAACATAAAGTGTGGTAGGAATTGGATTTCACTATAGGAATTATGCAAATTTCAGAGAACAAAGCTTGGACGATACCAGAATTTTGTTTCTTTGCATAGCTAAATATATAAATTATGATTTTGAGAACAGGGTTAAAAACATAGCTAATTATGTTTATTTGCATGATCTCATAAATTTTCTATGATCTATAAATTACCAGATCTTTAGCTAGGTTGTAAGTTCTTGCATGGCCTGTTGAGTAGCTAAACCAAAACCTTCAATTATAATTGATAGTTTTGCAAATTACATTTGTTGGTATGATCTTCATCTTGATTTTTCACTAAAGCTCTTGCTCTCTATGGCCTCATTGTGGGTATCATCCTCTCATCTCGAGCAGGCTAATCTAAAGTTGATTAAAACAAAGTCAATTCAATGATACTTGGTAATCCAACAAATTTTAATATTAGGCTTGTATTTGAAATAGGATATATTTGTCTTTAGTATTGTTGATTGTGATTAGATATGTAGTTTATCTTTTATCTTTTAAATAAGATTAGTTTATCTTTTATCTTTTAGTTAAGATAAGATTAGTTTATCTTTTAAATAGTTTTTAGGTAGCACTTTATTTGTATATATATATGGGTACACATATTTAACCAATGACACTGGAAGACATTGGGTGAAAAAATGTGAAATATTTTTTCAAATATCTTCCCTTATCTATTTCAAATCTCTTCCCCTTTTATCTTCCTTATCCTCATTTCACTTCATGCTCTTTTTCATTCTAATTGACCAACGAATGTGAAAAAGACTTCAGCACAACTTATAATAAAAATTTTGAGGAACTTGCCTAAATATTGACATGGATATCTCTCCAAGTTGATAGTAATTGTGCCTTTTCACCATTCCAAGTCTTATGAACTCCAATATTGTTGTAGGTTAGTAGGTACCATGGAAAATATGGATATGAAAAGGCTAATGTTTGAGTTAAGCCATTTTTGTGCCCACTAAACTTTCCAACAATTGGCACAATGATCTAATCATATATTAGGAACTTAAAATATGACAGAGGGTGTTAAAGAAACTATAGCTGGTGGGATTTTAAATTTAGACTTGCGAACATGAGTGTCCATGGTTTGCCCCTGCAACACAAGGGACCTTTGTCATCAAAACATATTACATTTGGTAGTTAAATAAAAAGAAATTAGGGGGATTTTGAGAGCTAAAAACATATAACTCTAAGACTAGAAAGAAAGTTAGATCAAACGGTTAAGCTTAAGCCATTGAACCCAGAGAATGAGCACTATAACAAGAAACAAATAAAATAAAATATAGAAGGTAAGTAATGTACATAAATTACAAAAAAGTGTGACTATAACATTCATCTTATGGAAAGGAAGTTGTTTGAATAGGTATTGTTGTCTATTGATACACCCAACATGATAATGTTCATAAATATGCTTCAACAAATTCAAAATAATGAAAAAAAAATCAAGATAGAGATCACTTCTTTACGAAAGAATAGTATAGGAAATAGAGGAGCATCTCTGTTACTACTTATAAAGTATTGCATTCACAAAAATAAACTTATAAAATATTGCTAAACAACATCATAAATCAATTTCTACTTAAATAACTTGTGTTATTAGTAACCAATTCCTTAAAATATAGTAAGTCAATGCCTTTTTTTCCCACCAACGAACATTCTAAGAATCATAATTGAATTGTTTAAATACATACAAACTTCAATATTCAAAGAACCAAAATTGTTTCAATATATTGTGGAAGAGAACTAAATAAGTTAGAATGTATTATTGATATAGGAGAAGCATGAGAAATTCAAAAAAACAAAATTGTTTCAATATATTGTGGCAAATAATTAAATAAGTTAGAATATATTACTGATATATGAGAAGCACAAGACTATTTCAAAGATTGATGGCTATCAAGATGTTTTGGTTCATATTATCAAATGACCATTAACTTTTGATAGTTATTTTACATTATTGACTACCAAGAAAAAAATAAAACTATCAATATGTTTAATGGTTTGAGCTAAAAACAACATCCAAATGATATGTTCTAGAATAAAAGTTAATTTTAATGGAACCATATTTTGCCCATATATACTTAATGTTCTTTTATAAAGTTATTAAAAAGATTTCTCTTCTTCGCTTATCTCTTGATTTAAATTATTTGATCTCTTTCCATATTCTTTCATTTGTTTCCTAATCTAAACCAATTTGTCCCTCATCTTCGATTTCATGAATTTCTTAGAGATAAGTTATCTTTATCTCTTTTAACTTATATATTGATTTAAATTTATTTATCACTTACCTAATTTAAATTCCTTTATCTCTTAACTGATTTAAACTATCTTATTTCTATCATCTCTAATTTTGTAGGGATAAATTATCTTCGATTTCTTGAGAAAAATGATTTATCATTATCCTTTCTCTCATGATGAAGATAACAAATTATTGTTCCTTTATTTAAATTTCTTACGCTTTACTATCATCATTAACTGGAATCACAAGAACTAAAATTATTATTGAATTTTAGTTATTTTGATTTATTATATTGACAATTATTATATTTAAATATATTTATTGTTCTTCTGTGAACAAATTTTATTAAATTTTATCAAGATCATTTTATATATATATTCTTTAATAATATGATAGCCTACCAAAAAAATAATAATTTAACAATATGATATGAATATTTTTTTTACTATTTATAATAAATAATTATAATCATAAGATTGGGCTAACAAACTAGTTGCATGAATGATTTAAAATAAGTTTGAACCTAATAAGTTTCTTAAGGACAGATTGGGAAGTTAACCTTGTTCATATGCTCAGGAAAAAGTTTTGTATATATCACCTTGCCAAGAAGAGTGCAATTCAGGGAAGCGAGTTTTTTGATTGGAATTATCCTCCTCCAAATATTATTGTTCATCTTCACACAGATGCTATAGGTGTTAAGTTCCCTTGTGCATAGTTTCTGTAGTTTTGTTTCAACTTGTTTGTTTTTTGTTTTCTTCCTGCCTCTACCAAAAAAAAAGTTTCTTAAGGGAGTTTAAAGTGAAAAAAAAATATATTTTTTTTACAAAAAAATCCTAATATCTAACTTTTAAACAATGCATATTCTAAATACTATTAAACCAAATTTAATTATAAAATAAAATTTTAAATAAAGAAGATAATTATCTCTATGTTTTTTTTTTTACTTTTTAATACATTCCATTATTATTATTTTTTAGGCTTAATTGCACTTTTTGCTCCAAAGTTTTACAATTTTGCAAATTTTGGCATGGCCAATTTTTTTTGCGAATTTTGCCCCCAATTTACAAAATATTGCAAATTTTGCCTTGACATAGAAAAACCACCACAATTAAGACAGTTTGTGGCATTTTTTCCTTTAAACCGCTACAATTACGACAATTTTGTGGTAGTTTTTCCTTTAATTGTGATGGTTTTTCTATTTAGGGGGCACAATTCGTGAAAAAAATATATTGGTGGCAAAATTCACAAAATTGTAAAACTTTGGGGGCAAAAAGTGCAATTAAGCCATTTTTTTATTTAAAGAATTGAGATACCTGTCGTACAAGTCTTTATCTAATCTAAAACAAACGCTACCAACATGTCATTAATTTGAGTGAAACTAGGCTCAAATCCCTTAAACAAGGTTTCGGGTTCAAGTCTTGTGAATGGAAAAAAAAATGTAGTTGGAAAGGGAGGCCCCACTAACATAGTGTTTAGTTAGGGGAAATGGAGGGGAAGGGGGGGGGGATTTTTATAAACTTTAATTGTTTGGTTCAATTTTTAGGAGGGGAGGTGAGGGGAATGGAGGGGAGGAAAATTCTTCCTCATCTAATTTTTGCTCCCTTCCGATATTGGGGGATTTGGAGGGGAAGGGATTTAAAACATTTTAAGTATAATTACTAAAATATTCCTTACTTATGTTTTGAAATTCAAAATTATAAGGGTACAAAGGTAAATTAATTTTTAAAATTCCTCCTCTCCCTTTGTGAACCTAACAAGAAAAAGGCTACTTCCCCCCCCCCCCCCCTTCATTAAAATCCCTCTCTTCCCCTCCTCTTATATCTAATCATCATCCCTTTTTCCTTCTCCTTCCCTCCCCTCCTTTTCTCTCCCATTTTTTGAACCTGTAACACCGTGTTTTTTTAATGTATGATTTAGTGTTTTAATAATTAAAAAAGTGGAAATTAATATGTGATCTTAGTGGTCAAAACAAATAAAATAAGTAATTGTTGTTGTGGTGTGGTTATGGTTTGATGTTGTTGTCTTGGAGTTCTTGTTCGAATTTAGGGAACTGGAGATAAAATGTTCTTGAGCCAATTGTGAGGCATGAAGAGTGAATAGACAGACCATGGGCTTTAGTGAGCCTGAAGCCTTGTGAGGCTCAGGAAGGTTTTAAGTCACAAAAAAAAAACCTTTCCCCTCTCATTTCTCACTTTGCCAAGACTAAACTCTCCCCAAACTCTCTCATTCTCTTAAATCTCTCTCAAGCTCACCAAGAGTGCAGCAAGATTCCAAGCCTTAATCAGGTGTTACTGGGTTGAGGAGGGTGGATTTCTCAAAGGTTTGGCTCAAGATCTTATGTTCTCCACATTCTCCTCTTCCCCTAAATTTCGAATTCAGAACTCCTAGAGGTAAGGGAAGCTTAAAGGTGCTAAATAGTTGTTGTATGAACATAGTTGTATGCAATTGTGGTCGTGGTTTGTACTGAAAACTGACTTTGAATGAATTATGTTAAGATGTGTGTGGAAATGGGCTTCCCTTCAAAATTTGTTTGATTCGTGTTTAAATGTTATATGGATTGTTGAATGTGTTAAGTATGTTCTTGTGGTTGTTGTGTGGTTGTATCCGGTTTTGTGGGATTGGTTTGGGGTATGGGTGAATGGAAAGCTTGGATTTTTAGGGTTTTTCGAAGAGAGTTTTGTTGCTGTAGTCTAATAGTCGCTGAGCGACTAAGGGCCTTGCTGAGCGAGAATGCTCTTGAGACTGAAGTGAGCCTGTCCGGTTGAGAATTCACTGAGTGACCTATCATATCGTCGAGCGAGTGTTCTTGAGTGGTAGGAATGGTTGTAGTGCAAGAGGAATTCACTAGAATGTTGAGTATTCATAGAAATCTGGAAATTTCCCAGAAAAGTGCTCGTTGAGCGAGTGCGTGGCTCGCTGAGCAAATGTAGGTATCCTAGAATGTCTGGAAGCAATCATCTGAGCGAGTATTGAACTCACCGAGCGAATTGAGGCCTTCGATAATTGTTGCTCTTTGTTGTGAGTGGTTCGCTAAGTAAACATTGTGTTCGTTGAGCGAAGAGTATGGACAGATCTTAACTGCTATCTGGAGGTGGCTATTCGTTGGGCGAGTCCCTGGAATTTGGAGAAAGTCCCTAGAACAAACTCGCTGAGCAACCCCAATTGTCGTTGAGTAAAAGACTCTGGAAACAGTATATTCGCTAAGCAAGACTCATGGTCGCTGAGCAAGAGCCTTCACAGGGGAAAGTTGGTCCTCTATAAGGAAGGCCTTCACTGAGCGAGCATGAAGGTCGCTGAGCAAACGTAGTGTTCTGTAGTTGATCAATTTGGAAAAGTGTAGTTGTGTGAGACACGATTGAGAAGGACTCCTAGTGTGAGTCTAAGGTTAAGAATGTGGGAGGAGTGGTAGGTTGCTTGGATAGGACCTCTACTTGTCTTAAGTGTTGTTGTTTGGGTGTTACCCATTGAGTGTGGGCTGCTTGGATAGGGCCCTAGAGTGGCAAGTTGCTTGGATAGGACCTTCACTGGTTGTGAATAGAATTGTAGTGTGAGGTTTCTCATGAGGTATGGGCTGCATGGATAGGGCCTTACCTGTTGACCATGCTTGAGGCTAGAATGGGCCTGCTTGGTATTGGTAGTTGTTGTTGGACCTCGTGTGGTGCTGGTTAGGTCCATGTGGTGTTGTGTTATTACACATGTATATATATTGACTTATTGTTGAGTGAGTGTGGTGTTCTGATACATGCATTTCATGCATAAGTTGGCGGCTAAGGTAGTTGACGATGGACCTCATGCCATGGTGTGGGCAGACATATAAGTTGGATAGTTTACCAGAACTATAGCTCAGACAGGCCTCCAACCTAGTGCTGGATGAGACGTGGGGTAGCTGACAATGGGCCTTCGAGGATAAGTGGATGGGCGATTCCACAAAGGGCCAAGGTAGTGTAGGCCTTGAGTCGCAGCAAGCCACCACCCATATACACTTATCCTGACAAACCACTAAGCTTATTCGCAGATTAGAGTTTGACAATCCCTGAATAGTGCTTGGATAGGCCATGGTAGGGGGTGAGACCTAACTGATCACTCGAGATGTTGTAAATCTCTCGAGAATCGTGTCATCATGCACTACCATAATTGTGGTGAAATTGTTACAATATAAGGTGCACAATTAAGATTGCTAGCCATGTGAATGCATGATATATATATATATATATATATATATATATATATATATATATATATATACGTATGTGATTGTGAATGTTTGAGGATTGTTGTTGGTTTTTGGTAATCATATACTATATCGTTGTTTAAGTAAACGTACCCTTGCCTTGTGTTTCTGTTGTGGTTTCTCTGTTGTTGTTGTATATTGGTGTGACTGTGAAAATCACGTCATTTGGAGTGGGAGCAGATGACAGTGCTTCAGTGGACGTAGCTTCTCAGGGTTGAGGATGGAGCGGCGAGTTGGAAAGGCATGGCTCGAGGAGTCAAGCTTTTTGTTATTTTGTGGTGTATTTAGTTTCTTTCTTTTGATGGGGTTGTACAGTGTGATCAACCATGGGAGTGTGTCTTGTATCCTTCTCCCCTATTGATGGATTTGTATATTGATTCTTTTGATATGTTCTGGTGTGATCTCCCATTCTTTTATTTGTATAAAGTGTAAAGACAATGGTGTGTATGGAAGTAGGAAAGATGGATAGATCTCTTTGTATATATATATATATACATATATGTATATATGTATATATGTATACATATATATACATATATACATATATGTATATATATATATATATATATATATATATATATATATTTATTTATTTATTTATGTTATGATTTTATTCATGTTTATGTGCCAAGGGAGATATTAGTATGGTTATTTTGTAGCGACAGTTGGGTCGTTACAAAATCAAACAAACCCTTATAAAGGTGCCTAACTAGGTTCCCTAGTGGATATTAGTCATCAGCAAAGCTGGTAGATACTTTACACCAATAACATAGTTATCAAAAAAAAAAAAAATCTAAAATAAATGCTAGGCACCATCTCTTATTTTTAGGAGTTAGGCACCATTCTTTATGGCTCTATTTGGTTTAAAAGAAGGGAAGGGAGAAATTTTAATGAAGGAGAAGTGGAGGGAAGGAGAGGAATTTTGATTAGATATTCTATTTGGTTAAGAGGAGGGGAGGGGAGAAATTTTAATGGAGGGAAGAGGAAGTAACCCTTTTTTTGTTTGGTTCTTAAGGAGAGGGGAGGGATTTTAAAAATTAATGTACCTTTGTATCCTTATAATTTTGAATTTTAAAACATAAGAGATATTTAGTAATTATACTTAAAATGTTTTAAATCCCTCTCCTCCCATCCAAATCCCCCAATATTGGAGGGGATTAGATGAGGAGGGATTTTGCACCCCTCCATTACCCTCCCCTCTTAAAAATTAAACCAAACAACAAAAGTTTATAAAAATCCCTCCCCCCTCCTCTCCCCTCCATTTCTCCCTAACCAAACACTATGTACACATCTTCAAAGATTTAATAATAATAATAATAATAATAATAATAATAAATAGTAATATATACAAAGCAAAAAAAATAAATTAATAACCTATTATAATTGGTGATTTTAAATTAATTTCTCTGGTGGACAATGAAAAACACCTATCTGATTTGATTTAGATTAAATGGAACTTAACGTGACTTTTATTAAAAAAAAAATCTAAAGTCTCATATATTTTTTTTTTACCATTTTATCATTTGTTTTCTTTAGTTACTTCTTTAAAATTTAGTTTTAAACGCACAAAGTTATTTTCGTATAATTTAACTTTACAAAGTACCTTTTTAAAACTAACTTTCATGAGAATCTAGCAGATAATAGAAATTTTAAAAATAAATTGAAAATATATTACTATTTGTAAAAGTAAAATGTACTTTATCTATGGTGTTCAAAAGAAATGTATTTCATTTGCTATCAACTTGTGGTGGGGAAATTTCGCCTGGTTAGTCATGGAAACGACTAATCTTCAATAGATGATTCCCTTTAGGCAATTGGCTTAAGGAAGGCATTATGTTTCTTAATTGGGTTCCTAATCCACTCCAAAAAGCTTCCTAGTAGTCGTAAAACTGATGTTTCTATGCTATGCTACTCCTAAAGCGAATGTAGTAAAGGAAAGCAGTACACAACTAAAATTTAAAGGGCAACAATAAAGAAAAAACTGTAAATGAAAGCGGTAAATACAAAAATTAAATGGCTGGGAAAGATAAATTTGATTGATTTGGTTAGGGACCCATTTTACATCAAAATTTATGCTATTTAAACCAAGGTTATCTGCTGACAGTCGTTTCCCCAAAAATTAACTGCCCACTACCCTATTTTTTAAGAAAGAGTGATAAGTGTCAGAAAATTGCCCCACACTAATTCAAATGTTTGAATTTCCTTCCTAATGGACGCTTCCCATATTGGGCCTTTCTTTGGGCCAGACCTCAAACCATTTTTAACTTAGGCCTATGCCAATTGATGAGAAATAGCTGAATCAACTGTCAGCTGATAAGAATCAACCGTTAACCATTGAAAACTGGCTACACTTGACATTAACTATTTTAGCGCCAACACAATTATAAGCTCATCTATAGAAAAAAGAGTAGTTCTCAATTTTTAGTCATGGATGACTCCATTAAGGTTTTTATTCCCATTATCCATGGAGGAACCTAATTAACTCAATCATAGCCACACAAAAAAAGAAGAAGCTAAGATAGATGAGGAGAGCTCCTCCACACAAGAGAGACCTTGTCTGCAAAGGAAGTACCCTTAGAAACCAAGATTGTTGTACCAAATAATTGCTAGTTGTCAAAGACTCACAATGACTATAAGCCTTCAACTAGTTAGGAAGGCAATCTCTTATATGGACATTTGCTGCAAAATTAATGGTAGACCTCTCCAAAATGAAACCTCCACTTGAGGATGATTTCTAGAACGAGAAATCTTGGATGGGGCACATTTCGGAGGACAAGGAGACGGAGTAAGTACCACATAAGGGTGCAACGATTCAAGAAGACCTTCTATACCTTATAGTATAATGCTTGACAGATGAAATGAAAAGCTTTTGTCAACCATGGAAGCCTTAATCATTAAGTTTCTTAAGAAGTGCATCAGCATTAGGCTACTTAATGACATATCAACTACTAAAGCAATAGGTGCTAAAAAGGGATATGGAATTGATTAATCTAGAAAATGAGTACTTCTTGGCTCATTTTAATGAGTAGGATGACCTCAGGTACGTTTTGGATTGGTCCATGGATGATTTTTGACTACTACCTTACAATGCCATGATGGAGGTCGGGGTTCTCTCACTATGAGGATTCCACGAAAAAAATGGTAGTGTGGATTAGGATGCCAAAACATATAATAGCAAATAACTCAAGAAATTCCTTCAAAAATTTTAACCAGGGGTGTTAGATCTAATCCAATTCTAAAAATAACCACAACAATCTAAAACAATTGAAAACCAAATTTCTTTGTATTTTTTGGGACCATTTTTCTATTACTGATTGGTTTTGTTCAATTTTCAGTTGGTGTTTCCAACATTGAACTAATCCAAACCAAATCAATAATTCTAATACACATATGTGTTTCACATTATACTATATGCATTTTATGTCAACTTTCATGTAAAGTCAATCTTTTAACCACATCATGATTTTGTAAGCAAAAGAACAACTAATTTTAATGACTTTTTACAAACACTGATGAAAAAAGCATCAAAATGAGTTGTAACCATGTATTTTGATAATGTAATTTTGCAGCTACATAATGTATTCGTCCCTTATGTTTCCTACATGTCAAAAATTATTCTTAGGGAGCAATACTTACATTGGATAGTCGGGCTACTTCAACTTCTGTATGATCAACAAACTCCTTTTTGTTTTCATGGATATATTGGTTAAGTGTATTTTTTTTAATATCTATGCAAGCTTTTCTTCTCTCTGATATGATTTCTTGAAAAGTGAAAAGGATATCACATGATTAGCAATAAAAAATATCAAATTGCAATGTGCTCTTAGGCGTAATATAACTATGTAAGGATGTGTCGGTGAAAATTGAATCATCCAATCCAATTCAAACTACATTTTATCAAATTGGATTGGATTAGATTTTTTTTAAGATATCAATCCAAACTGAACTAAATTGTAGGTTGTTTTAATCTATGGGTCGGATGGCTTTTTGGCTTAAAACCGATCCAAATCGATCTGTGAACACCTATAATTTTAACCACAGGGATGTAAGGACCATTTTGCACAAAATCCAGCATGTCTACATCTTGTGAATCCATGAAATACTTAATTTGTCTTTCCAATAGTATTAATCCGCATGTCAAATTTTGAAGGTTTGTTTGTAGATGCTCTTTCTAGAATGAACAGTCTAGTGCTTGTGTTGATCATCACTTCTTCTTAAATCTTTTCCTCTCACACTATTAGGTGTGCTCAACCAAAGAGGCTGACCTTTGATACCAATTGAAGTGGATCAGAGAATCATAAGAAAGGGGATTGAATTATGACCCTTGATAACTTTTTTGCCCTAACTTGCACAACTTAAAATTTCTTTTAATATTTTTGCTCATGATGCTTCTTGGCTATCATAAGGTTGTTAAGAGTAAGCAAATGACATTCACTCACTTGAATATGATTAAAAATATAAATTGACAGTGTACAAATGTTCAGAAGTCAATTATAAAAAGATTATTATTAAAATACTACTTTTGGAAGCTATCAAAAGCTGATTTCTTGAACCAAAAAAGCTTTAATGTAGCTTTTGAATGAGCAAAACAAATTGGTTTCAAATGAAACTTTTTAGAATTAATAAATAACTTAAATAAAATTTCCTTCAATAATTAAAGCTAGTTTTTTTTTTTTTTGTAAAATGATAAGAATAGAAAATAAAAACCAGTTTAGAAGCTAAATGATAGTAGCATAGTTACAAAAACTAAAAGTGAAGGGCAAGAGGATATTGTGTAGGGTATTTTTATGTTGGTTCGCCCACAAATCACTTGGGCTACATCTAGTCCCTACCTCAATAGGTATTTTTCATTATAATCATTGCCATATTACACAAGGTATTCTTTCACAAGCTTTCATAGGCTTTCTAATAATTAGTATCATAGTTTTGAAAACCAGACTGAACATTTTGGTTCAACCGATCTGACCAGGAATCAGTATAGTGACCAGTCCGTTAACTCGAAAAAATTGGATGATTTTAGAACTGATTAAACCAATCTAAAACCAATGTAGAAAATCAGTTTGAACAAGTGGTTTTCAATTTTTTTTTCATTTTTTTCATTTTTAAATTTATTCTAAAACATTTTTAAGATAAATAAAAACACATATTTAATAAGGATTATACATAGATATAAAATGATGTTTTATTTTAGTTTTTAGTGTTATAAAGTTATGATATTATATTTATTTAGTATTATTTTATATATTATTATCATTTTATTAATACTAGTTCGACCACGGTTCAGCCACAATTAAGCTATTGAACCTTAAACCAGTGCTTAGACCAATTCAATGATCAGTCTGATTTTAAAAACATTGACTAGTATTCTTTTCCCAAGCTTCTATAGGATCAACCATAACTCTACAAGCTATCCAACAAAATCAACTCACCTAATTAATTTGGTACAATACTTCCAATAGCACCAATCCTCCTTATTAGCCTCTAGAAAAGCTCTATCTCCTTTAAAAAATATAGACTCCAATTATTTTCTTGTTCTAACACTTAATGAATGGATACACTGTATGATACAAAGCCTAAATACACTCCTTAAAATATTACAAATGAATAAAAATACAACTGAAGTGATTTTCTAGGAAAGGACTTTCTTAAGAAGATATTTTCTCTCTTCAAAAACATAGATTTTGTAGATTTGATGCCTAAGTGTGTTGCATTTCCTTCCTTTATTGAATTTTTGCATGAAGTAGCCTTTATATATAGGTAAAGACCTCAAATTAGCCATTTATAGTCGTTAAGAAGTTAATCAAACTTGTTCAAAAGTTGCATGTCTTGTCATTTTCATTGCAGCAACTTTTTGACTACTCAAATTAGCCTTTATATATAGGTGAAGACCTCAAATTAGCCATTTATAGTCGTTAAGAAGTTAATCAAACTTGTTCAAAAGTTGCATGTCTTGTCATTTTCATTGTAGCAACTTTTTGACTACTTTGTCTTTTGCAATATTTTCTTTTGATGTGTAAATGATCCTTCCTTTTGAAATCCTTTCTTATTGAATTAGATTTGAGGATGATAGTTGGTTGAGCTAAATTTTTTCCAAGAAATATTCTCTATCAACTTCTGGAATCTGTTAGGATTCTTACTTCCAGAAAATGGATATACTCTATAGTAAGTTCACATTTTGCTTCTGAATAGTCTTAGTGAATCCCAATTCATTTTCCTTCATTTCCTTTACCTTTTATGCATCAATACAAGTCATGTAAGTTGATACCTTCCTTATAGAATATGTCTAAACACATTTTTGAGCATGTTTCTTTTTATATAGCATGTTTGATGCTTCTAAAACAATACTGATGTAGCTTCTTAAGTCCTTGTTCAAATTGCAACTTTTGATACAACTTTTGATCACATGTAGTTTTTGATCTTTCTACCCTTTAATCATTTTTTGTTCAGATTCCTTCTTTTGGGAATGCTTCTTATGTACAACTTTTGATGTTGTTACACTTTGCATGTTCAAACTTGTATACTTATGGAAATTTGTCCTTTTGATATTACTGTGTTTGGAGAATATGTAGATTTTGGCATTTTGTGCTTCTAGACATTTGCATACACTAAAAAGATGTTTCTTGAACTTGATTTATGCTTTTTGTGATGTGTTAGTTGGATGATGAGTTGTCTTGTTCTTTAATGGATTTTGTTACGAAAAAATGGTATAGTTTGGTTTTAAAATTACCAAACTAGTATATTTTTTATAAAAAAAAATACTTGTAGGGTGTAAATCAACATCCTGAAAATCAATTTTGATTTTGTGAAACCAATTTTTTTGGCAGTTTTTACCATGTTTTGGCAATTTTAAAACATCACAAATATTTTGGTGGTGAAAGTCTGTTAGAAATTGGCTTCATAAAAGCAAAATTGAATTTCAAGAAGTCAATTTACACTTTGCAAGTAATGTTTTTTAAATTATAGCAGTTGGTAATTTTAAAACCAAACCACATGTACTACTTTTGTTAAAAAGTCTTTTTAATCACATCTTCAAGGCAAATCATTAATAAAGTTTAGAATAGTTATAATTTACTTCTTGACAGTGTGTTATTATTAAAATTTCAACTTAAAAGAGAATTGACCTTAACAAATACCACATTTGTCAAAGCGATTGTGATATACTAGCTAGTCAAAATTGGGACGGGGGGGACGAGGGGTTAAGCTAGAAGGCAATTAATTTAAATTTCGTAGTTATGATCATAGTTTGAAATTATATACGATATTATATACGTGCTTTTCACTTAAAATTCTTTTTTATGATATTTTGTACGTAGATTTTCTGTCTACAAGAGTGCATACTACACAAACAAGTGAACAACCAACAAATCGACAGAGTAAACAACCGATCAAAATCAGTTTACTGAACTACACTAAACCCTTTTTCTTAAATGATTTTTTTCTTTTTATTTTTGAAAATTAATTGTAAACATTATTTTTAAAATAAAGGCTCATATAGTGTGCATACAAATTGCTATTATTTAACTATTCATTATGATTGTTTTAGTAGAGCATTATGTTAATTTCAAATTGTAATTAAGTTAATTTCTTTATAATTTTAATTTGTTATTTTTTGGTGTATTTTTGTTATTTAATATATTATATAACATTAAAAATATATATTTAATTACTTAGATCGATTGGATCCTAATTCAATTACCATTGAATCATTGAAGCCTTTATTACTTCAGTCCCTGTTGCTAAAGACATTGATTAACAAGACCCTTTCCAAAAAGGATGCTTTGTTAAAGTGAAATGGCTTTGCCAATCCAACTCAATTTTAAAAAGACAAAACATATATAAGATGGATACTTTGCATCTTTTCTCTTTTTTTGTGTTTCAACCCGCATACGTTAATTGTAATTCTACGTGAAATGAAGCCACTCAAAATTAGCTTGTCTACACGTGTATGAGGGATAGTAGAAGTCATGTACGTACCATAAGAAAAACTTGTAACGAAATGCTTAAACGTATCAATTAATAACAAAAAAGAAATTAGGCTGCAATCTGGCAAAGGAAAAGACATAAAAAACGCAACACTCGTTCAAATTCTGTATTTCTTTCCCATTGAATCTATAAATTCTATAAGGGCGCCACAACAAGCAATAACTATGTTGCGTAACATGTAAATGCCATTTCAACTGGTCAAGCCTCAAGAATAATTAACAAATGTTTAAGATTAATGACGATCACCTAAATATTCTGTTCTCTTTTTCTTCTCCTTGTAGTCCTTGATGCTTTTCCTTAGCTTGGCCCAGCCTTTCTTGCACGCACCGACAGCCTTCTTCCCATGTTTGACTACGGCCTTCTTGGCTTTTTTTGCCGTAACCTTGGCTTTCTTTGCTGTGACCTTGACTTTGTCTTCAAAATCTGCCATATTGAATTCTCAAATAGAATTCAATTGCAGTTTGCAAGGGTAAGCAAGCATACGCTTTGGCCTTAGCAGCATTGATATTCGAAGTTCTAGTGTATTTATATATGTGACACACATATATTTGATTCCAACATTGAATGACAGTCGCTTGACCAAGTCTTCGTATGGCATATTTAGAAGGTTAGCCTTGAATAGCGTTAATCTAGGGGCCTCTCAGCCTACCGTTCTCATTGTAACGTTATAGTGTTATTACCTTAATTAGTAAATTAAAATTCAAAATTACCTAATCAACAATTAATAAATACCCATCTGTCTTATTTGTAACTTTAAGTTTTGTCGCGCTTGTAATTTGGTTTGACCATTAAGTGTTGTTTATTGTTAAGTTTACATTTACAATTAAACTAGACATAATATTTGTGTGTTGCACAAGCTTATTTAAATGTAAAAATATAATTTGAATATATCAAAATTATATTAAGAAATAATTTTTTATCAGTTTAATAATTATAAACAATTTGTTGTAAATAGTATTTTTAAGATATTGTGTGTACTTTTTATCAAAATTAACCATGTTAATTGTCAATTTTTTTATGAGGTTATGATTAAAAAAATAAAATATATCAAATATTATAGTTTATTAAAGTAATTTATTAAATATTTCTCTAGAGACTATATATCTCATATTTATTAACATTTAAAAAAGAGAAAAATAAAAAATAATTAACCTAGCTAACTTTATAATCATTGAAGGTATGTGACTAGTTTTATAGCATATCATCAAAACTTCGACCAATATTGTGGAGTTAAAAAAAAAAGCTTTTGAAAGAAACAAAAAAAAAATGGTCGAAGTCTTTGGTCGAAGTCACAAAGTGATCAAGAAGAACTAATATTTCGACCAAGCATGCAATTTCAATTGGAAGTTATGCCATATACCATTATTCCTAATAACATCAATTGAAATTCAATAATGGCCAATTTCGACTAATATTTCAAAATAAAATAAAATAAAATATATATTAAGGCCTTAATGATTGGAAGTTTAGGCCTCATTATGTCGAAGGTATAGCTTTGTAAAAAATAAAAGTTTCAAATACATACATGTTGCAATGTGTTTCGATTATTACTTTATTAGCATTCGACCAATGTAGCTAGCCTTTGGTTCTTGTGCATAATGCCTTCAAGGTCCTTAAATTGCTCCCTGTGAAATGTTATAGCACGTAGCCATTGGCCCTAGCTCCTTCAGTGGATAATTATCGAAGGTTGAAGTCTTTTTACCAAGCATGTTTTAAATTGATCGAAATAAAAAAGGAGGGGGGGGGTGGGGCTTTAATGAATCGAAGATCTGAGTCCTATGTCCCACATTAATTTTCACTTGGTTTTCGATTTCGATATTGACAATAAATTTTAGTCGAACAATGGTTGGCTTTGTGTTAATGGAAAATCCAATACTAATGTTGGATTAATTTTAGTTGAATGATGGTTGTTGGCCTTGTGTTATTTGTGAAAATCCAATACCAATTTGGATTAATTTTAGTTGAACGATGGTTGGCCCTATGTTAATTGAGAATCAAGTACTGATGTTGGATTAATGCTAGTTGAAAAGATTTTAGTATTTGTCTTTTCCCTACCCAATCAAAAGACAAATACTGGGGGTCTCTATTAATATCACCATTTTTCAAGAAAATCAAAAATGGTCTTTCGAGGACATTTCGAGAAAATAAAAAAGAATGGTCTTTCGAGGAAACATTTCGACTAAGTGCTGGAAATTGGTATTTCAGCATGCTATTTTGACCAAGTGTCAAAAAATAACTTTTCTACTAATCTCACTTTAACAAGATGGAGACAAAAAGAATTAAAGATCTGGAAAGCATCAAGACCAGAAAAGTTATCGACAATGAAGATTGAAGACAAAAGTCATCAACGGTGAAGATTTAGTAAAAGTTTGTAGCAGTTATTAGTAATTAGGAATCCTTTGTCTATAAATACTAGTTTGTACCATGTAATAAGGGTTAGACATTGTAAACACCCTACATATCCTAAGTCTCCGACGTTCATAGATCGACGAGTTACTACGATATTCTCAATCACCATTTTAATTCCAGCAATTTACATTTATGCAAATCTACTTCTCCCTCCATTTCTTCTCCAAACTTTAATCTCTTTACATTTTCTGCACTGTTCTTCTACCCTTTTCTCTTGCCTTAAACTTCAATTCTTTTCACCTTTCCTCTCACTTTTTTTTTTGTTTACAACTTATTATCATAATCAATCATTGAAATTAATAAAAATTTAACCATAGACCCATGGTAAAGGGCCTACAAAGAAGGGTAAAAGGCCTCCAAAATGAGTAAATATCCCCTTTCTCAAAATCTAGAATAGGATTATGTTTGTTGACAAAAAGGTGCAAAATTTCACTGTCAACAATAATCAATATGAAGAAAAAATAATGCATGCTCAAACATTTCTTTTTTAATTTTTGTCCATGGGTGTTTTAATATAAAAATAAAAAATTAAATTATGAGTTTAATGGCTATGCACTATCAGTGTAAAAAGTTTTACACTGTCAACTAATCACAAATAACTGTTGTTATTGTAAAAGTTAACAAACTTACCACACATGGTAGTTTATGATTAGATAACAGTGTAAAACAGCTTTACATTGTCAATGTATAGCCTATTTTCTCTTAAATTATATGCCAAATAAATAAATAATAATTTTAAAAAGTTTTGTATAATTACAATGTTTGCCTAGTTTGAAATTAAAGATATGTTACTTTGGTTATATATTATAGTTAAATTCAATTAATTTTTATCAAAATGAGAAGAAACAATATTAAACAAATTTATTTTTGAATAATATATTGTATCATTAGACTTATAAGTTGTTAAAAGTATAAAAAAAAAAAGGTATTATAGAATATCTCTCATGAACATAAGATTTAATATAATAAATGGTTGTACTCAACAATTCAATATCAAAAAGGTCTCCACCTTTATCATTTGTTGTAATTTCTAATTGAAATAAAATGATAGAATGAAATAAATAATTTGTAATGATTTTAATTTACAATTATATTGTCATGAAAAATAAAATATTCAAAAATATTATATCACTAACATAAAATACACTATTATATTATTTTTTTAAGAATTTAATTTCTATGTATTGGTAGTGTAAACAACTTTACACTATTAACGATATTATTATTCATTCTTGACAATCGTAAGTTAATAATTTATATTTCAAAATCAAAAGATGATAGAAAAATTTAGCTATATAAATACTATAATAACATTAAATATTATATTAATGCTCATGCTCATATTTATATTTTCAAAGCTTAATTTCACTTTTTGTCCCCCAAAGTTTCACAATCTCACAAAATTTGTCCCTAGATAAATTTTTTTCATAAATTTTGCCTCTACGTAGAAAAACTAGCATAATTAAGACAAATTGTGAATTTTTATAAATTAGGATACAAAAATTGAAAAAAAAAATATTTGAAGGCCAAAATCGCGAGATTGTCAAACTTGGGATAAAAAGTGCAATTAAGCCTATTTTTAAATTATTTATTTAAAATTTATTTTACAAATAGTAATGATAATTAAAAGTAATGACTTTGTAATATATAATTAATTTAAAATAATTCATAATATTGTATGTTAATTAATAATTAAGGATAGAAATTAAGAAATAATTTTTTATGTATATATATCAATATAATTTATTTGTTTATTATATTAATACTTATGCTCAAATATATATGTGTGTGTGTGTGTGTGTGTGTGTGTGTGTGTGTTATAGTTACTTTAAAATTTATTTTATGAATAATAATATCTAAAAGTAATAATTTTATAAATATGTAGTTAAATTTAAAATAATTCATAATTTTTTATTTTAATTAATAATTAAGGACAAAAATTAAGAAATAAATTATTATAAATCATTTTAAATTTTACTACATATTTATAAAATCATTACTTTTAATCATTATTGTTCATGAAATGTATTTTAATAACTAATTTAAAAAACAAAGTATATTGATATATGCATAATAATTTATTTATTAATTTCTATACTTAATTAGTAATTAAAATAATATATTATAAATTATTTTAAATTTAACCACAAATTTATAAAATCTTTATTTTTAATTATTATTGTTCATAAAGTTTTATTTAAAGAAACTAATTTAAAAAAATAAATTTGAGCATAAGTAGTAATATAATATTTAATGTTATTAGTTAATATCAAAATTATTAAAATTAATATTTTATCATCAAAATTGTATAATATATAGCATGTTACTACTTAATATCAGTATTATCAAAAGTAATATTTAATTATCAAAATTGTATAATAAATAACATTAATGTAAGTAATTTAATTCTTTATTAAATACAATTAGGTCCATTAAATTTAATAAGATCTAATCAATGACTATTATATATTAAGTTGAAGTTTCAATCAATGGCTAATGTTTGTTCAAGTCTCTTTTACATATATTTGTAGATAAATTATAGTTTTGTTTGAGAATTCTATGTGATTTTGAAATATGTTTTGCAATTTGAAGTTAAATGTTTTTTTTTACTATTTAAAACTTAAAATTTATAGATAGTATTAAAAACTTAAAATCAAAAATTACTTTGAGTTTTGGTAAGCCAATAGTGTTTATCTTCACTTGAATGACACATGTATCAATCCATAATCTTAATTTAATATTTCGATTAAGATCTTCATTTGCAAATAAGAACACATAATCATATTCAATTTGGTTATTGAGTAATCAAATCTTATTATAAGTTTATTGATTAAAAAAATCTTATTATAAATTTGACTAGTTATTTTAAACAAGATAAATACTAAACCATTGATTCAATTTAATCTTGATGTAAATCAAATTTGAATGTCAAATTGATCAAATAATTGATAATTTGTCTAGAATTGCAAAGTTATGAGAAATCAATTTGCAGAAATTGAAATTGTGACTCAAGAAGAATGAAGTTTAAAATAATTTAAATGATGTAATGCAAATAAAGAATATACATTCTGAAATGCAAATGAACATCAAAAGAAAAATGCAAAAATTTAAATGAAATGTATAAATTTAAATTGCAAGAATGTAACTTAAAAAGCAATGTAAATAATGGGACTAGATCCTCTTCAATGACATTATCACTGGATGGGATTCTAGCCCTTCATTAAATATACTTGAGGTAATATATTTTTATTACAAAATGAATGTTTTAAAAAATTAATGGTGAGATCTCAACACTTGAGAATCTCAAGTATTTTTTCCACATGAGATAATCTCCTCCCATAGCTAATTGAGAATGTAAAAACTTTTATTTGAAAGAGTGGTTAGAAACATACCTAAACTCATCAAACTAGCATGAGGCATGATAGATGTTATAGAGTGTTTGGTCGATGTAAGTGTTTCAACAACTAAAAACAAAATACAAGGGTCATATTTACAAATTTTCAACCCCTAATGGTCCAATAATCCTATACAAACACATATAAACAGACTTTAGAAGATTTTGACATCTGTCTCGATTTGTGTGGGGGTAGTAACTACAACTAACCTCCTTGTGACTCAAAGTCTCGAACCTTTGTCTCAAATTCGTTTCTTTCAATTAAAAATTAGCTACTTTAACATCTTCAAATCTGACTTCAATTTCAATCTCAATACCTGATCTCGAAATTTTTACCATATTATCAACTTTTATGGAATTAACTTCATACTTCAATTCGAACATGGTCTTCAAGAAATTGAAATAAACTTGATCTAATGTATTTTCTAACATTTAAAAATTTTCTAATTTGACAATGAAATTTCAATCCCCTACAACTATTATAATGAAGGAGGGGGGGGGGGGGGGCGCGCTCATCAGTCTTGGGAGACATTTTTGCATTATTATTTTTACAAGTAGATGGACATTCTAGAATTTTAACTCATAACTCCTAAATCATAAGATAACAATCTTCCGCTAATCAGTCAAGCTCTTCCTCCTCCTACAATTAACTAACATAATATGACATAGTTGATAAATAATCTTATTTTTTAAGCATGTGATGAGGGGTTCAATCTCCAAGTTCATGTATATAAAAAAATATTTATTAGGAGAGGTCAGCCCTTTAAATGGATCTTAATATCTCGAGAGATTAGTCTTTGACATCCTGACTAAGGGATACCCTAGGTTCACCCAAAAAATATTACTAAATTAACTTGTATCCTAGTTTTCTAACTAATTCTTCTTTCATATCATCAAAGAATATGTCTAAATCTGAAAATAGGGTTGGAAAACTCATCTAAAAATTTTTTAGACAATAGGAAAAATTAAAATAAAAAAAAAACACTTCCACCTAAATTTTCTTTGACAGTCTTATTCTCCATATTTGGTGCATATTGGTTAAATTAATTTTGAGGAACTGAATTTTAAGAGAGTTGTATTAAGGAAGAATATTGTTGTAAAATTTTTTTGTTACTTTTAGATTCTTAACATTTTTAGTGTTCTTTTTTAATCCTTATTGTTAACTCTAATTAGTTTAATACTGATATGACTAACAAAATGAAGAATTATTAATTAAGATAATTAAGGTGATGAAGAATATTTTAAATTAAGATAATAAATTATTTTTAGGTACATAATTCAATTAAGCAATGTATTTATTATTTTATATAAATAAGGTAATTACATACAATTTACTTTTATAAATTATTTTTATTTTTAATATATTATGAACAATAATTTTTATTGCTTTTAATATTGTTCTTACTTTTCAATTCACTAATTTACTTTTAACATTGTACTTTTTTTAAAAAATATATAATTTACTTAGACGCATGTAATTTATTTTTAATATATTACTTTTGTCTTTGGAGACAAAATTATTGCTTGTGATATATTAAAAAAATAAATTATATTACAATCAGTCAAAATTAATGAATTGAAATGTAAAAATAACATCAAAAGTAATATATTAAAGGTAAATTATAAACATCTAAGTAAATTATATATATTTTTTAAATTACCAATGTTTTTAAAACCAAATCGGTCATTGAACCAGTCAAGGCACTGGTTTAAGGTTCAATAATTCAAATGTGGTTGAATTGTGGTCAAACCGATATTAACAAAATAATAATAATAATAATAATTAAATAATACATAAAATAATATTAAAAAAATAATATCATAATTTTATAATACTAAAAATTAAAAATAAAACATAATTTTATAGGTTATTTACATTTACAATACCTACAAAATTGCAAATCAAATATGTCATGATACTTAAGTATAATTTTAACTATACACATGAACATTTATTAATAAAAACAAGTTTATATTTAAAATAAAAAGAAAATGATAAATACTTTAGATTGGTTTTTATTTTTTTAAGAAAAAATATCAAAATAATGTTGTATGAAGCATTTTTCTTTGACCCGCTGTGAATCGATTTTTGGCTAGGTCTTACTTGTACCAGTTTTGACCGATTTTCTGGTTCTTTGACTGATTTTTCTTTAGGCCAATTCTGTGATTTATTTGAACCAGTCAGGTGATCGGTTCACTAGTTTTTAGGTCAATTTTCAGAACACAGAAAATTACAATGTTAAAAATAAATTTTGAAAAATAACAACAATATTAAAGGTAATAAAAATCACTGTTCATAATATATTAAAAATTAAAATTAAATTATAAAAGTAAATTATATGTAATTATCTTATTTATATAAAATAATAAATGTATTACAATTACGCTCCAAAAATAATTTAACTATCTTAATTTAAAATATTCATCATTACCTTAATTATCTCAATTAATATTCCATGTCAGCACGAAACTAACTAGAGTTAATGATAAGAACTAAAAAAACACTAAAAAAAAGTCAAGGATCTAAAAATAACAAAAAATTTTACAAGAACTAAAACCAAACAGATTCATATTTACAGAGACTTAAAACATATTTAAACTTATTAAAATTACTTTTTAAAAGCCAACTTTTCAAAATGTATAACTGAAAATAAAAAATAATTCATGACAAGAAAAACTGGGCTATAAGGTTTGATTAATTTGCATCCTAATCCTTGGAATATTTGAGAAACAAGCCATTCTCATCTGTACAGGCTAAAATCCTCCCTCCCCCCAACTTGATTGCCCTATATTTGGCACCTTAAGAAACCCAAACGTGATTGTTCCAAACTCTAAAATTTGTATCAGGTCATTAAGAGATAGATTTGCGATCATTATGACGAATTTGCTCATCAATTATTATGATAGGCAAACATTTTATTAATTGACCAACTATATTAGGAATATTGTTATCTGTTGGTGACTACTTAGAATTTTTTCTAAGTGTTGAAACTTCAAAATAGTCAAGTTAGCCAATACTCAAAATATGTGGAAAGCTATAAGTCTCAGACTCATCAATTTGTCTGAGTTAAAGGGTTCAAGATATCGAGTTTTCGAGGAAGGCTAATTTAAGCATGAAGGTAGAGATCAAATGATCAAGACATGTGCAAGGGAATTGTTAAATGTCGAAGTGTTGAAGATATTGAAGCTTTCAAGTGAAGCACGTTGGAAATACATGTCATTTGACAGTTATTGACAATTATCGAAGATATACAAATCGAGATAAATGACAAAATCTTAGATGGTCATTCCTAAGCAACATACACATGTATATATCAAATTATTCAACCTTTAGGGTGAAAAATCTATAAGTAGGGAACCTTTATAGCCATTTTTCCTTGGTTGAAAACAATGCATTATATATCTATAACACCTATAAGCCTAACATCATGGCTACTGGTTCAACGGGTGACAAGTATGTATTCACCCACTTTTAATGCATTTCAATTACATTGTCCTCATTTGTCCTTAGTTTCCGATTTACTCGTTTTCATTTACGTTCTTGCAATTTACTATTTCACGTTCTTTAATTTTAATTGCATTTTTCCTTCTTCTACTCTCTTGCATTTTAAATTTCGATTTACTTTTTAGTAATTTACATTCACTTTCAGTTTAAATTCCATGCACTTTAGTTGCTTTCATTTTCAATTTCCTGCACTTTGTTAGTCATTTACTTTTGTTGCACTTTATAATTCGATACATTTAATTTTTGCACTTTACAAGCTTTTCATTTACATTACTTGCACTGTCTTGTACATTTCTTTTTACTTTTCAAGTAGTTATAATTCAACAAATTTATTTTTCAAGTCATTTACATTTTCTACAAAACTTTTACATTTTTATTTGTCCTTTACATTTTAAGTCTTTAAAGCTTTCATTTATTTTCGAGCAATTTACTTCATTTCGCATTTTACAATTCAAGTCGTTTACAATTCCTTCATCTTGCTGTCTTTCTTTTAAACTTCTTTGATCGAATTTTATATTCGATTAGTTGCTTTTCAATGCTTTGTTTACAAGTTGTCATACTTGTCAAAACTAACAAAGTTAGGATTATTGTCCAATTCGATATTTTTTACAAATCAAATCAAGAATCTAATAAATTAATTAAAATCTTGATCACAAATGAATTGGAATTTTAATTTAATTCATACCATCAATTGAAAGCATAGTGTTGTTGGTTTAAATAAAAAAAATCACATCTTGTAATTGATTCTAGGTCTCACAAATAACAATATTTGTTTATTAGAGTCACTGTGAAAAGTTGTATTTTAAATTAAAAATCTTTAAGATTTATTAGAAAAAGCTCGAAACAAATTTCTACCATCAACATGATCATAATATCTCCTTTTATTAGTTGATCAACTATATTAATTAGGAATATTGTTGTCATAATGTTTCTCTTGGACCAACTACATATATTAAGATATTGTTACCATATAATGGTTAGTTGAATTTTAGAAAAAACAATAGATAACCATATTTGTATATGTATTTTTTGTAGAGACCACAACAGACAATTTTACTTGAACTGGATACCACTAAGGACAGCAAAACTTTCTCTCTAAATATTTAATGCAGCTACATTAAGGGCTCAAATTTGAGACTACTAGTTAAGCTAAAATAATCCAAGCCAGTTGATTCACGCACTTGGTGGTATATCTATATATATTCAAACTAACAGTAAAAAAAAGAGCAAGCTTTTCTAATCAAAGAAATTGTTGGAGTACAAGTGTGAATATGAAATCTCACATTGGTAGGAATGAGCAAGTTGAGCAACATAAAAGTGAGAAGGACCCCCAAACCTAATGCGTTAAGGTTTTGGCTTGGATGTGGTGTCAAATCTGCTTGTGTAGTTAACTCGTAGCCCATTGATGGTATTAAAGCCGATGGTTCAACCAGGTAACCAGTTCAAATGAGTAATGATATATATGAGCTAACGACAATGCAAGTATCTAGAACATATTGATAGCAATGAATAAGCTCTAAAGACAACCTTGAATACTCGTGGATGAAAAAGGCTTCCGCTTGAAGGGAAGCATACCATGTGAAAGAAACTTACACTTGAGAGAGATATTGTTGGAGTGCAAGTGTGAATATGAAGTACCACATCAAGGATGTAAGTGTTTTACTCCCCTCATATTTCCCAACAGAAATATCATTAATTTACATGTCCCATAACTCGATTGTTTTAAACATGCATGAAACCACGTTCATTCAATATATGTAAACTCTATTTGTTTTAGTTTTAAAACGGTATTTGTACAACTTACAATGAAAAACACATTTGAAGGCAAGTTTTATCAAAGTAAAAAATTTCTCCATCAGCCAAACTCCCTTTTGTAACCAAAACAAATAGGCATATAGCTCAACCAAAATCTTGATCAAACAAACACTTACAGACCTGTTTGTTTTAAAATTGAGTAGAATTAATTTTAAAATGCTAAATATAATTAAAATGTATGTCTAAATTAATTTCAATCATAATTTTATATCAATATGTATATTTCTTATTAGAAAATGCAAAAATTGATTTTCTAATGTCAAAAACAACCAGACCTTAATATCTATAAAGATCAGCGTTGCTCATTGCAATATATAATAAATTCTTGTATTGCTAACTAATCTTTGATCACTTCAATTTTACACCACTATTGCTAAGTTGATAACCTAAACTTTGGCTGTAATTGGATGCGGGGTTAATTGTATTCATTGCTTAATCATAACAATATATACATTACATATATAATAAGTTCAACAATGAGCAACTGCTGGAAATGTACAATTTTTGTATGCGAAAGATGGCACCGAAACATATAAATTGCCTAACAAAACTAAAATTAATAATAATAACAATAATCAATCTCCATGTACAGTTTTTTATTGCTTATTTAGCCATGGAGATTCTTAGATTTTAGATCTAACTCATTCCTACAAAACTAGCTTGTAAGGTGAGAGATGTCTAAGTTTTATAACTCTTATCAGAAACTATTAGTCAATCTGAGACATGGACTTTTTTACAATAGAGATGCATTCGGATCTTGTACCACCCTCTCTTACAATACCCCACAAACGTCCATCCACTACTCCTGATTAAAAAACCGATGCTTTTAGACCTCCTCATCTGGTTCTCTTCTTCTGGCTTTGAAGCAGATGTACACATCTTCGGCATTAAATGCAGAATAAGCAATGCGAATAATTAGGTGATATCAAGGTGAAGGTCTTTGATTCAATATATTTCTCTTTACTCTTTGTCTAGGGACAGTGCTTTCTCAGGAATGACACCAATTTCTTTCCTAATTAATTTTTACCTTCTAGTTTGTCTTTTATATATAATGCCTTATGGGGCTGTTATATATGTTAGCTCTATGCGTGGCAATAACGGACTGCGCATATATCTTTTCCTTGACGAGGGAGTCTGATCTGTTTATTGTATTATTCTACGTGGATTACTGTATTTGGTGTGTTTCTAGGTACAGTTTTGTGTGATTGATTAGTATTGGCTGGCCGTTATCTCTAATTTTGGCTATGACGGGTTCTATTCGCATCTGATTTGCTGGCTGTATCAAATGTTGACTAGCTTTTCTTCTCTATTAGTTAGATGAATTTGAGAAGATTAGGTATCTTGAATTAACAAATAAAAAGTTGATGTGGCACACACACCACGCACCACACACATATCAAAGATAAAAGAATGGAGAAGGCCAACGGCGGAAATTTTAGGGGGAAATTATTTGAATTTAGGACAGAGAAAATTCAAATAAATTAAGAGTAAATAAATAGTCTATGTTGTGAGGTAGAGCGTGAGGACGAAGAACGAGATCTCTGATGAGCTCCTACAATGAACTCCTCCGGTGATAGCACCTGTAAGGACTCTCATATGCCTAAGTCAGCGAGAGTTTAAGAGTGGGGAGAAAATAAGAGAGTGATGTGTACCTGGTGCGTGGAGTCTTTATATAGAGTACCTTGGCGGAAAAGCCATTAGGACAATTTACATGCCCCGTGGCAACGTGTGTTGGGATGCCACATTGAGTGATTTACCTATCGTAGCTAAGATAGTGGTGATCGTCATAGCTAGGGTAGAGGTGGTTAACTGAGGTAGATTTGACTGTCAATGCGTTGTGAGTTGCTAAATTGGACCTTAAGTCGGTCACTTAGGTGAGCCAGGCTTAAGAATTTGGTGGTCGGGATAATTCCTAGATACTGTCATTTAATCATAAATTATCATGTATAGTAAATTTGTTAACTTTTAGAAATAATTGCCTTAATCTTGTGTTTAGATGAGAAGTTTTAAGAGGGTAATTCATTTTTTTTTTGAAAATTTAAAATAGAGTGAATCATCAATTTAATTCCTAAAATTGTAATTGACGACCAAATTAGTCCTGAAATAAATAAAATGGCAAAATGGTTCTTGAAATTGTAAATTATCAATCAATTTAGTCCAAGAAATTATAATGGCAGTCAAAGTATGTAGTCCCTAAAATTAAAAAGGTTTTAATTGTTTTGTCTCCTAGCTTTCAAAATTTTGTGAATTTTGCCCTTAATTTTTTTTTGCATATTTTAACCCTAAACTTATATAATCTTGCAAATTTTGTCGTAGCATTCAAAATTTTCACATTTTGTCCCTTAAGCACAATTAAGCCTTTAAAAAATGGTAAAAATGTTAAATATAGGATTTGAATCCTTTGTTCTCTACAGCCACCATAACCACTAAGTCATTTAACTTTTTAATTTATACATAAAAATATATTATATATACCATTTTCACATTTTTTTTTATTACACTGTTGGTTCCTCAAGTGTACATTAAATTTAAAGTATGAAAAAATATCAAAAGTTAAGATGATAAACCTATTTATTAAATATTTGTATTTTAATTATATAAATTTATAAATTATAAAAATTTATTTATCAAATTATATAAAATTATTTATTAGTTAAATTATACAATATCTTATAAATTTATTTATTAAATATTTTTATTTCTAAATAACTATCCTACAAATAAAAGGGTGGAAGATGTATAAATAATTTATAAATAATAAATAATATTATATAACTAAATAAATAAATTTGTATAATGAGTAAATAGTCGCTTTAATCTCTAAAACTGAAAGACATTGTCACATTAGTCCCTGAATTGAAGAAAATAAAAAAAAAAAAGTCTTTCAAAGTGCAAATTGACAACCATATTAGTCCAAAATTCAAAAAAAAGTGTGATTAAAGTGATAATATTAACATATGTGTAGGGACTAAAATGACAATAAATAATTAAGTTTAGGGATTTATTTGACAATTCACGCACCTTTTTTATTTCCTTCAATTTAGGGACTAATGTAACAGTGCCTTTTACTTTCAAGGACTAAAGTGAGTGTTTACTCTTGTGTAATTTTTAAATTTGTATAATTAGAATTAAAAAAATATTTAATAAATAAATTATCATCTTAACTTTTAATATTTTTTTATACAAATATAAATATATACATAAGAGATCAAAAGTGCAATTAACAAATACAGTATAATATATATATATATATATAGTATATTTTACATCTAAATTAAACAAGTTAAATGATTTAGTAGCTTTGGTGGTAGTGGAGAAAGAAGGGTCAAGAGTTCAAATCCTATTTGCAACATTTTTAGCATTTTCTAAAGGCTTAATTGCATGAGAAAAAATTTTAGGGGTATAATTCATGAAATTTTGAAGGTTGGGGACAAAAAAAGCAATTAAGCCCTTTTAATTTTAAGGACCAATTTGACTTCAAGAATGAAATTTTATTGGAACTGTCTAGTTCATCCTTCAGATGTTATTTTGTAAGTACATAATTATCTTGAATAAATTCACTATTTCTTTTCTTTTTTTTAATTGCCTAGAGAAAAGAAGATGATCATTATAATTTCAATGACCATTATGTCATTTTATTTATTTCAAGGACCAATCTAACCATCCATTACAATTTTAGAGACTAAACTGATTGATAATTTACAATTTAGGGACCATTTTATCATTTTATTAATTTTAGGGACCAATTTGACTAACTTTTACAATTTCAGGAACTAAATTGATGATTCACTCATTTAAAATGCTTTGTGGTGAAATATGTTGTTTAAATAGGAGATTTAGTAAAAAATTAAAATTCTAATAATTTGTGAATATATTTTGATTACTTAAAATTGTAGAATTTCAAATTTCACCTAAAAAGTAAGAATTTAAAATTCTTTATACTCACTTTCTCTCTTTCTTCTCCCACCCCACCTCTATGTCTTTTTTGTCTCTCCTCTGTCTTTCTTCTCTCTCTCTCCTCTCTTTTCTCTCTCTTCACTCTCCTTCTTCTATCCTCTTTCTTCTCGCTCTCCCATCTCTCTCTTCTCTCCCTCTTTCTTCCTTCTCTTCTTTCTCGTGTCTTTCTTTTTTCTATCAATATCAACTTAAAAAGTATCAATATTTGTATTTTTGAACTATAAAATATTATCTAATATTAAAATTATTTTTCAATTATTAAATGTTTAAAAATTGGCTAATGTTATTCTGGTAAAGTTTAATATTAAAATTTTAATTTTTAAATATATATTTAAAAATTAAATTTTGCATATAATGAAAATTAAAATTTCATATCCAAGTTAAGAATTTGAAATTTAAAAATTTTGAATTGATTTATCGAAACAAAAATGAAGGAAATTTAAATCAAAGTAAATCAAACTTCAAGCATTTCAAATTCCTTAAAATTTTAAAATTCTTCTTTCAAACATAACCTAAGGGTCCATTTGATAAAAAGGAAAGAAATAGGTGAGAAATATGGTAGATGAAAATAGAAAAAGGTAAACGAAAATAGGTGAAAAATAAAGTAAAAATAAATGTGTTTAGTTTAAGAAAAATAAGAAAGAAATAAGAGAAAAGAAAAATAGGTGAATGAAAATAGGTAAAAATAGAATAGAAATAACTAGTGGATCTCATACTTTTTTTTATTTCTCCTCTCTCATTCCTCTTCTACCAAACGTATTCATTTTTTATTTCTTACCTATTTATTTCCTTTCCACCTTAATTCTCCTTCACCAAACAAAGGGTAAAAGTCATACCAACAATGAATTTTAATTGATTCACAGTGTAAAAGTTTTTACAAACTCATAAATTAAAATGAATTGATTTGATTTCATTTAGTTTTATAATTATTTTTGTCAAATCCAAACTAAATCAACTTATAGTCAACAATGGATTCGATTTTTAATGGGTCTGATATTTATTTTTATTTTAAAAAAATGGAGAGAATTCAAGTAGAATTATCTAGTTGTAAATATAAATTATTCAATTCTTCATTCTCTTGCTTTCTCAATCACACGAACAAAAGACAAACACCTTCTCTGTTCCCTGTATCTCGTCGGCAGCGGCAAGCTTATTATCTGTTAAGAGTTAATAATCGCCAACAGTGGTGGAGTTATGTTGGATACCCCCAAAAAATAATGTAACGAGTATGGGTAATGTTTTATGCATGCATTCTCAATAATTTTGAGTATATCATAATGTCTTTTATGTCTTATTGATTGATAATATAAAAAATAGATCAGGCTCCTCTAAAGTGGGAGAGGATCTTCTCCAGTTGAAAAAAAACTAAATATAATCTCAACTTTTGTTTAATTTTAATATTTAATGATTTTAATATATAAAACATAGTAAAAACATGCATGAATGATGAGGATTTTAAACTGAATATTCTTCAGTTTTTTTTTTAACCGGAGAAGATCCATTCCCCCTCTAAAATATACCTTGTACTTTAGAGTATAAAGTGTATGCATCTCGGCCCTTCATAACAATTAACGGTCCAGATCATTGAGTTAATTAAAACTGCCACATTTATTTTTAACAAAATAAAAATATATCGTTAAAATAAAAAAATAAAAACAAATTATACCTGCGCTTCACCTGCGTGATCGAGGGTTGAGTCTATGGCAGACTGTGTTATTGAGATGAAGGAGACTCTGATATTGTGATCGAACTCTTGATCCTCCGATATCCAATTGCCGGCACATAGGTTTATTATCTACACCAAAAACTCTACTTTTCCTTCACATTTCTCTCCTTCACGATGCAAACTTGAAAGCCAATTTTCCAGTTTTCCCACTATAATAACATCACAGTAACGCTAAAATAAATATCAAAATGTTGAAGACATTGGAAACACTGAACCAGTACGCTGATTTGGTGGTTGTATTGGTCAACTGATGTTTGATTCTCCATTTTTTGTTTTGAATCCCAAGCCATGATCAAATCAAGTGCTGGATCACGGAAAAACATAACTCTGCAAACCGACTAGAAAGATGATCAAGTGCTGGATCACGGCATGCGGTAATAATTTGTTTTTTTTTTTATTTTAAGTAGGGGTGTTCATTGGTTCGAATCAATCCGACAAATCCGACAATCCAAACCGAACCAATTAAATTGGTTCAAATTTTTTAAGTCAGGTAGATCCAAACCAAATCAATTAAACCGATATAAATTGGTTTGGGCATCGGGTTTGGATTTCCAAACCTGAATAAACCCAAACCGAACCGGTTATACAGCTAACTTTATACAATTTTTCTTATTTTCCTTGAATACCCTTCACTAAATTGCAAATATGAATTAGAACAGAGTTACTCACTCGGTCACTCCCTCCTCCCCACGAACCCTAAGCGTTGTTGCCCTGTGCTTCCGCCCCAGCCCCCAAGTCGTGCCTCTCAAACAAACACCGTCGCGCCTCGTGCCGTCGCCATTTGCAACGCCGGCCAGCTCCTCCTCTTTGTCTCAACTCATGTCAATTCATGGTCGCCTTGCGCCACCTCTCGCCACAACCAAGTGGAGGTCACCACCTCGTTGCCACCACCAGTTCCTAGTTATCTCGCTGCCCTGCGTCGCCTGCAGTTCATGAACACTGCTTGCGTGTCGTCACACACCAAGGCACCAACGAGGACGCCGCGAGCCAGCCCGTGAGTTCCTCTATTCATCCTTTTTGGAAATTTGTTCCTTATTTGTTGTTCATTTATTTTTGCTGTTTGTGGAAATTTGATTGAAGCTTAACTAATTTAATTTGTTATTGCAATCAGGTTTTTTTTTTAACTGTGTGTGTAATTGTATCTGTGTCTCTGTGAATGAAATGTCACTCTATGAGAGATGTGAAATGTCAGTCTCTGCATTTTTTTTTAGACTGGACCTAATAGAACTGAACCAAACCAACCCGTTCTTGATCGGGTTGGTTTGGTTCAGATTGTGAGAAAAAAATTGACAAATCTGAACTAATCTGAACCAATTAAAAACGATTGGTTCGGATTTTTTCCCTCCCAAATCCAAACCAAACCGACCCATGAACACCCCTAATTTTAAAGCTTAATTGCACTTTATGCCAGCTCAAGTTTTATCATTTTGCAAATTTTGCCATCGTGTTTTTTTCTCTCATATTTTGTCACCTTATTTTTGAAATATTTGCCTAATTTTGTAAATTTTTATTTAATGAACAGTTGATGATTGAGCAAAATTTGTAAGATTTCAAACATAGGGTGGCTAAATGTGAGAGAAAAAAATACAATGACAAAATCCGTAAAATGATAAAACTTGGGTGCACAATGTGCGATTAAGTCTAATTTTAATTAGAGTTTAATGGTGATGCACTATCAATATAAAAAGTTTTACACTGTCAATCAATCAGACATCACCATTAATATGACTTTTAAAGTATTTATTATAAAAGTCAACAAACTTACAATAAATGGTAGTTTGTGATTGGATGACAGTGTAAAACTGTCAGTACATGACCATTAAACCTTTTAATTAATGATATACTTTTATTTTGTTAAAAAAATATGACATGGCAATTTTAATTACTTGTAATGATTTGAACCGTTGATTGTTATAGAAGATTAAGATGTGTACACTTTACTTTCTAAAGTGCAAGCTGCATTTTAAAGGAGCCTAATCCATAAAAAAATTGTATATTGACACAAAAAAGTTTATACACTATTTGTATAAAAAAAATTTAGCATCCAATCACAAATTAGGATGTAAGTTAAATTTTATAATTTTTAAAATAATTAACTTAAAATTCATACTTACCTTAATTTATTGATTAGTTAAGAGTATAAAATTAAGCCATTTGACATAAGCCAATAGGCACCACTTCTGATGACACCTCAGCCACCATTTCCATTGATTTGAATACCTACATACTACCAACAAAGAAAATGAAACACATTCCAGTAAAAAAATTAGGAGTGACAAAACAATCCATTTATTCATCATCCATCTAATCCATCCATTACACAAAAAAAATAATAATAGATTGGATCCAATCCATTCATTTAATTTTATGGATGGTTAGTGATCCATCCATTATTTTTTTCAAAATTCATTAGATTACATTAAATAAAAAAATAAAATTTATTAGATAAAGAAATAAAAAGATGTCTAATCAATTTTTTTTTCAAAATAATTTGTTTTTTGGTCTTATAATCAGATTTTCATTAAAAAAATAGAGTAGTCATTAAAAAATAAAAAATTCTAATCAGGTTTAAAAAATAATTTCTTAAACCTAAACATTTATAATATAGCTAATTGGTGATTCAAATCTGCATCCTGGCTATTATACAAATTGCTAAGAAATTACATTTAAATTTTGTCGATTCTCTCTACACAAAATTAAAGTTATTGAAATATATTTTTATTTCAAACTATGGTAAAAAAAATTCTAGTTTCTACGTTTTGAAGATTCCTTGGTAGTTGTTTTCTATTTGTTCTTGAACATAATTTCTGTAGTAACTTGAAAAAATATTATTTTAACATGAAAGAATTAGAGAGAGGGTGGAGAGAGGAGAGAGAGAGAGAGGTTAGAGAAAGAGAAGAGAGAGAAAGGAGAGAGAGGAGAGAAGGGGAGAGAATATTTTAAAAATAAAAATTATTTATTTTTTAAAATATATTATTTTTGTAGATGGATTGAATATCCATCCATCAAAAAATTGTTAATGAATAGATTGGATTGGATTGGATTTTATTAAATGGATCATTGATGAATTGAATTTTTTAAATGAACTTTTAATGGATCAAAATAGATTAATAGATTATTTTTATCCAATCTATTATAATCCGACTAAGAATTTATCCGATCCATCTGGTTGCCACTCCTAAGGAAAATCAACAATAGAAGGTCATCCACTAATTCACCAAAGGCTGCCTGTAGAACTTCTCTCTCAAGAGGGAATAATATATAAACCATTTTATGAGGCAGAGTAGCAAATAACCACCATTGTTGCCTTTCACTCTCTTGAAGTTGATGTCTAATAATATGTTAGGTTATTGTGCCAATATTTTGATAATGAAAAATAAACCAAAATGAGCCATGAATTGGAACATTCACGCACCCTATAAAATATGATACTAAAAGAAGAGATCTAAAATTGATAGTGATAAATGACAAACTACTTCTGTAAGTGCATGATCTGTGAAATATGGGATCCTGGCATGAATATCCACAAAATTGCAAAGTCTTAATTTAAACGGAATTTGAAGAAAAAGTACTTGCAACTAGGCCACAAAGGCTTACAAGTTCAAAAGATGCAACAGCCATGAACATTATTGCGTTGTCAAAATAACTGCTAATTGTTTATCCTTAACCCACAGCCTGTAGAAATATGAGCAACTGAAGGAAGAGGTAAGAAACTCCCCCAACTGTAGCATGTTGCAGCTTCTCTTTTCCTTCTACTGCTGGAAAGTCATTGTCCTTTGAACGATTAAAGCCTCCAGCCAACCATCCCAGATTTTTGTAACCTCCATTATACAGTTTTGAAGCTGCTGTCATTGACCTGAATCACTCATCAAAACCAACATATTAACATTTTCCTTTATTGCCAAAATCAACTTGTTCTTCTTGCTGGGATGATTTTATATTTTGATATAGTAAATTGGAAAAGTCACATATATACAATACAAACTAATGTAAAGCTCCAAATCAAAGTCATTAATAATTTTATTGATTAAAAAAAGGAGCGATAGAGTTTATTAACTATGAAATTAGGTGTGACATTTTTATAAGCTTGTAAATCTTAATGTTACTTGGGAAATATATAGACACTTCTATTTGTCAAACACTCTATCAATACTTATTATTTTTCTTTATCTCTCTTTTTTTCTATCACATCATATCATCTATTATGCTTACACTTCTCTATTTTTTTCCTCTTTAGGTGTTGAACAGAGTTTGGTGGATACCAAACTTTTCTCAGAAAGATAAATAGATTCTTTTCGGAAGAAAGTTAATTAGATCTACTTTCAAGTTACTTGATAAAAACTAGGATGGTTACTATAAAATTTACCAAATTTTCTCACCAAGAACAGGAACAACTTAATTTCAATTAAATGCAAGGAACCCATTCAAAATTCTAAGCTATATAAATAACAATAATTTGAAATAACTAAATAACCATATTCTGTAAAAACAAAAATTTATTCCATATGCTCACCTTAATCCTTCTCCACAAGCCACAAGAAGCTTGGTGTCCTTACCAGGAATGGCATTTTCCACTTGACTAAGGAACTCAGAGTTCACAGTAGTGAGGTACTGGCCAGTCCACAAGCCAATGTACCCAAAATGCACCCACTTCTTAAGCAGAGTTATGGGACTGTTATCCTTGTCTTCCACAAAGATTGGCACGTGCAGAGACCCCGTCACACGTGCCTTCTCTCTCTCCCACGCTGGCCTAACATCAAGGAGGATAAAGCCCTCTGAGTTCATGGCTGTGGAAGCATCTTTGGGCCAAATGGGCCTGACTGTGCCAGACTCTATGAGCTGCCTTGCACTGCCTGTTGAAGATGTTGCATTGATTACTTGAAATCTTGGGGCTCTTTGTGATGTTGTCAAAGGGGTCTCTGATTGGGTCTTGTGCTTCAGAATTGAAATTCTGAACACATGGTTCAATTGGGTTGCCATATTCTCTCTCTTTTGTTGAGTTTTGACATGTAAGAATGTGCTATTATGAACTATGAAGGATTTGATTTGACTGGTTTGGGATGATAAAATAAAAATCTATTGACGACCATAACCATTGGTTGGTTCTCTGGGCTTTCTTTTTTGTCTGTTTGCTACTTGCTTTTTCACTTATATATCTTCAAAAGGGTCAAAGATATTATATGCTATCTCAAAAGGATAAGATAAGAAAAGCCATTTTATTCTACTGCTAAAAATGCTTCATCAAACATTTAATTTATTTTCTTTTGACTAGTACATGGTAGGATACTTGAAAGTTTCGGACAAAAAATATCTTAAATGAGTTTAAACTTGGCATTAAGTTTTGTCAGAAAATTTTGTAAATATAAAATTAAATTACAAAATATTGGAAATTGCCAAATTGGTTGGTTACAAATAAATTGAAGAGGAAATATTGGGCTTGGCCCACTTTGAGAAAGACAAAACATTAACAAAAAGATAAAAAAAAGGTTTTTTATGAGTTCTTCCTTTTGGGCTTATTGAACTAAGGAAATATAAGACCCAAGTCTGAAAGAAAAGAAAAGAAAAGAAAAAAAAGAAGAGAAAAAAAAGAAAAAGAAATGAAGTCACGTTTTTGGCTTTCTCTCACACGTTTCTTGCTGCTCTCACTGACGTTTTGGGATCATTTCATTATCAACACATATCACCACTCATACATACAGACCATACTCCTCTATGCTAGCCTATAAATAGGATGAAAAAGATGAGAAGCAAAGAAAAGAAGGGAGGAGGGATACCAAAAAAAAAGGAAGCAGAGAGTTAAAGGGAGGAAGAGAAGAAAACGAAGCAAAGAAAGAGGAAGAGGTAGCAGAGAGAGAACACACTCTTTAATTAAAAATCTAGTGGAATGATACTAGCAGTGGGATAAAAAGAGACTTTCGTGGCTACTCTGCAAAATCGGAGAGAAGTTAGTGCTTGAGGAAGTCACATTGGTATCTTCCCTTGTACTCACACATGCTTTCTTTGATCTTGTTATAAGCGTGAATCCTTGAGCATTACTGATCTGTTATTTCTGATAAAATGTAGTGCATTCTGCTTTTATTTATGCTGATCCTTTTGATTCATGTTATCAAAATAAATGAATAAGAAAGGTAAAAATAAAAAGAAATCCAATAAAATCTAAGGTCTCTGTTAGACATTCATTTCTGGAAACCAGTTTACATACATCTCCCTCATTACCCAATCACAATCATATAGCAGTATTCACATCCCACACGGGTTCATTACATCACATATACAATACATTAATTTCACTTACAGCACTACACATATTCCAGCACATCACTGATACACTAATTCACGCGCCATCTTCATACATTGTCTTTTTCTCATTCGCTTCTTCACAGAAAGCACACGCACAAGCAGTTCAATACCAGACTAATATCACAAATTCACACACACATTCAAATCCAGAATCCACATCAAAAATATGAAAATAATAAAGACTAATGAAGATTTTGGTGCTGAGGATTGCATTTAAAAATCGATCTGGACTCAACAACCTCTTCGCTTCCCTGTTCCTCACGCCAGCATCACGACGACTCACCATGTCCTTTTGAGATCTCCCTCCGGCAATTGTTAATTATACCTCCCTTAATTATTAAGTATACCTCCTTTAGCTTCTTCTTTTTTCCAAAATTACCCCTTTTTCGAAAATAAATTTCTGAAATACAGTGCAATCTGCACTACAAATCCTCCAACAACCCCTACGCACTTGTTCAACGAAATTCCCAAACTAGACATTGTTGCAACAAGCCATACTCTGCCGCCTACATCATTGAACTCACTCACCATCTCTTCAACGCTACCCCATTGACCATTCATGCCACCATTAGTTATAACTTGTAATGTCATGATCATTGCCTTTTCCCATTGTCGCAATGGCCACACTACTCTCCAGCTCTTCATACAAATGAAAAGGCACGACTTCGTTCCCGACCCTTTTTACCTTCCCGAGTTTTCTGGCGCCCTAGCTTTGACAGCTAATGAGGAGATGGAGAGGCATTGTCAGCAATTGTACTGTGAGGTTCTCAACTGGGGTGCACTCTCTGTTCCTTTCTTGAATGTTTTGATGAGTTATTATGTTGCGCTTTTTCGCTGTTGGTGAACTCTTGATGGTTCCTGCTAGGAAGCTCTTTAATGAGGCGCCTCCTGGTTAGAGGGGTGAACCTTCTTGGACTACCATCATTGCTAGCTATGTTAGGAATGGTTATCTTGTTGCGGTGCATGAGCTTCTTGATGGAATGACTGACAACATTACCATTTTGATTCCACCATACTTCATCCTCAATTTTCATTCCAAATCATACAGCATAACTGCCTCTGTTCATAATCAAATATACAAAACCTTGAAGTACTCAAAATAATCCAATTCACGTTCTTCTTTGTTGTTAAGTGTTTTAGGAGAAAAAACCAATGGTAACCTGAGTACTAACTTAAAATTAAACAAAACTCACAAGAGTCATTAAAATTAACTAATCTTGTGGTTAATGCGTATTCTCTTGCTGCACAAGAAAATTAGAATCAATGATGGTATGTGAGAGATTACAGAGAGGGTGAGAAAAAGGAGAAGAAGAAAAACCTGTCGACATCGGAAGGAGCAAGTTGTCCATGAATGGGAAAAAAGAGATCAAGAACATGCTTCAAAGATTGAAGCTTAGCTTCTTCAGCAATTGTGGTTCCATGGGTTCCCCAACAATGACACTTTTAGATAGAGTGCTGTGGCGTGGCGCAAAACCTTCACCCGTTAGTCGCTACCACAGGTCGTTTATGTTAAGCATAACGTACTCTTTTGAACTTTGTTATTCTTTCCTAGTTGCGGTAAATGAGTTTTATTTCTTATCTAACAGTGAGTGTTTTAAACATATATTTATTATGAAGCAGCATTTGACTTGTTTAGGAAAATGCATTCCTTGGGAATTTAACTGGATGAGTACACTTACATTAGCATATTAGTGCTTCTTTTAATGCTGGGTTGTTCAATATTGGAAGACAGGTGCATGCTTACATTCTCAGAATAGTGGTGCTGCCTTCACAACATTTTGTTTCATCAGTTAATAATGCTTCGATTACTTTCTACACTAGATGTAGTAATCACATGGAATATCTTGTTTCGTGTGCTCCTTTTTGGCTCTTTTTTGACGATTTACATGCTTTTCAATTACCTTATCTAAAAACTCATCAAACTGTTTAGCCACTCTGTTTTCTCTACCTCGCAATCTAGAAACCAGGGTCAACCACTCAAGCCAAAGCACATAGTCCCCAACAACAAAAAGGGTGTAAAAATTAAAAAAAAATTGGCTTTCTGGAAACTAATTCAAAGGATATATTTGGAAGATAAAAATTAAAAAAAAAACATAAAAGGTGACAGGCATAGAGGGTGTTGGGGGATTTGCGGTGAAGATCGCAATGTATTCCGGATATTTATTTCCAGAAAAGGGCTAATTTTGGAAAAAAAATGTTAAAGGAGTTACACCTAATAATTAAGGGAGGTATAGTTAACAATTACCTCTCCCACCTTAGGTGCTTAGAGGAATGATGGGCTTGACCCTCGATTTTGGACAGCTTCCTTTTTTAGTTACAATACGTTTTTTGGTTAAAATAATTATGTCCTAGGATTATTTGTTTTTTTTAAATCTGTTCTTTTTCTTAATAAGTTTTCGTTAATATATATATATATATATATATATATATATATATATATATATATATATATATATATATATATATATATATATATATATATAACAATAAAATAAATTACCATAACAAAAATTTTAAATGTGATCATTTTGAAAGTACTTTCTGTTTGGTCACTTAATAAATTTGACAAATCTGAGTGATATAACTTGGTGATGTCAAATTTAGCAACACCAAAAATATAATAAAAATAAAAATTAAAAATCAACCAACAAACTGTTTTTTATCCAAAGAACTACGTGAGTCTGAGTTATTCATTGTATCGAAAGGTACGTAGAAGCAAGGACCTACTCTTGTCAATCTCAAAAATAATAAATTTAATTTCTTTTCAAAACTAAAATGTTTCCTTCTTAATTAAAATTCTTTTGATAAATAAAAATGATAAAATTTGTAAATAAATAAAATTTTGTTAGGGGTAGAATAAATATTTTTGAAGCTATCCAATTTTGCACATTTAATTAAGGGTAATCGTCTTTATGACGGATTTCGTAGGATGTTAACACCTTCCCTATGCATAATCAACTCTCGAACCCATATTTAGTTTCAAAAACTATTTTTTTGTTAATGGGTTTTTCCAAGGTTTTTCCTTAATAAATTTTGGTGACGATTCTTCTGTTTTTAATTCTTTTTCGCCATCCGGTCGTGACCCCGCTTGCAACAATGAGTTATAATGGTAATTAAAAAAGAATGAAAATGTAACAGATTAAAATAGAAAATACAAATTAAAATACCTATTAGATAGTCTATAGAATTTATTTATTTTTGGTAATCAATTCGTATGGCATTGGAGACAAATCGAGTGACGTCCACTTCTCAGATTGAAGTAACATAACTGTTGAATCTTCACGAAGAACCAACTTATAATGGTGATTGGTAACTCTATCAACACCAGAATTATTTATAACAAACTCATCTTGGAAAGTATAAATTCCACCTTCATATAGATTAACATCAAGACAAGATAATGCATAATTTGTAACTGATGCTTCTATTTTTGAACCTTGTTAAATATCAATAAAAAAATGGCTCTCAAACTAATTAATATAAACCATAAAAAAAATAAAAGTTTGCTGAAATGAAAAACGAAAAGTAAGTAATCATATACCTCAGAATCCATAATAATCATTTGCAAAGACTTCATTGCATCTGCTATAATAAATCAATGAGTAAAATAATATTTATTAATTTATTAATATTAAAAATAAGAATAAGAATACGAAAATTTTAATAATGATAATAATGATTGATAAGAGTAACATTTATCTAATAATTTAATAATATAAAAAATCAAAGTAATATATAATCAAACATAAAGTATAAATTTAATAATTTATTAAATTGTAAATTGTGTAGTACAATTGATTAGTTTGACTTGGTCAAGTATGGTACACAATATCACCTACTCAATGAACTATTCATGCCCAGGCTATATTTAATTGATTGATCAGAATATCAACATACAATTTAATCACAGGTGCAGAATATTTATCTTCATTATTCGATAATTTATAATCCCCCCTAACAAAAACCATTAACTGAATCGGTTTTTGGATTAATTAAGTAAATATCATTAATTTTTTACCCAAATAACAATGCCTTTTAGGTGTAATCCATATCCATTTTTTAAACTTTTACTACTTCTAAATATTAGTATTAATGAGTATCAAATGATGTTGACATCATAGCATAAAGCATAGATAAGAACAATTAAAATTATTTTTTAAAATCTACGAACGTGCAAATTATTTTCCCTTTCCCTCTATATCCATTCATGATATAATATGAATCTCTAAATTATATAAACACCTTAAGTTGCTTTGATTATACTCATATTTATTTAAGAATGAACAATTGAAACATACCTAAATATATATTATAATTTTTTACACTACATACCAATTGTAATCTTAATAAAATTAAATATATATTTATTACTAAAATACAAATAATTGTTTTAAATTACCATGCACATTATTTAATTTATATTTCAAATAAAATATAAATAATTAATGAAAAAATATAAAAATATTTACATATATCACCTAATGTGAACACTGAAAGGCAATATATACTGCAAGTACGATATATTACCTACTCTGAAAAATTGACAATATATACTGTATTTAGTATATTATATAGGCAACAGTTCAAGCTAATTAATTAAATCACATAAAAGAATTAATTTTCACAATGAAATGAGTTACACATAAATTAAAATAGAAACATAATCATTTAATTTACAGCTTTTATTATCCAATGAATAATTATTAACTAATTTATAGTGTCACTTCCTATTGCGGAAATTGTATATTTATCTGAATTTCATTCTTAAAATTTTGTATTAACCTCTCTTATATATATTTTTATTAAAAATAGTATATTAAAATTTTCAATAAATAAATAAATAGTACTACCATTCATGTCCTTTAACTTGTCAGTCGATCCAAAATCAGAGATATCAGCAAATTTGCTCTACTTACTTGCCCGATACATCATATTCTGGAAAACATACGTGAACTACCACACCTAACATTACTACATGATGTGCAGGAGTAAGTTCAACTAATATTGCTGGTTTTAATAAAAAGATTAATATATTAAATTTGAAAATTAAGAGTATAACATATAGCAAAGTATAATGAATATCTGATTGATTTTACATATATATGAACGTGAATACTACAAAATCAAAAATATATTTTTACTATATAACAACTTATAAGACTTGAGAAATAAATTGTTAAACTAATTGTTCATATACAATATATATATATATATATATATATATATATATATATATATAGCATGATCCGTTGACACCAAATACAAGAATTAATTAAATTACACTTTTAATAACTTTTTGTATAATACAAATTTAACCAATCCAACCGTTGAATTTGATGATATTATCTTTATGATTATGTATATCAAATTTTACATCATTTGAACTTTTCTAAATATGTTATCTAATATTGAATATTTATATATATTTTAATATCATATTGTACGTTAAAATAAAGTGATTTAATGAACTATTAAATAATTTTAGAATTGTATGAAATTTTGTATACTTAATCTAATTAATAAAAACATCAAATTCAACGGTTGAATTGGTTAAATTTGTATTATACAAAAAATTATTAAAAGTGTAATTTGACTAACTCTTACACATGGTGCAACAGATCATGCCCCATATATATATATATATATATATATATATATATATATATATATATATTTGCATTATTACACTATTATTAGAATATTGAATAAAATTACCACAATAGTCTCAATAAGGAACAAATTGGTTACATATCAATCACGGTTTTAGTCTGCACGACATCTATGCCATGATACACAATAATCACAATAATAAATAATATTTAAGGAAGTGAAAAATATAAAATAAAACTAAACAAAGCTGTCATATACTTCAAGATCTGAAAACGAAATAGAGAGATGGAAAATTTCAGAACCCAATCAATAAATATCAGACATATGAACCAAATTTTTATCAAAGATATTCAAAAAGTACAAAAATAAACTACAAAGTGCACAAACTGGTGACTTCTATGTCAGCACGACACAAATTAATAATTAAAAAAATCTCATATATATCAACTTATATAACATATAAATATAAAATATAAATATTGAATAAACCATTATTTTAGCCTCTCATACATTGCTATCTTTTCTGTATAATCCAAAAAGAAGTAAATTTATATAAATAATCCATTAGGCATTGATTATTTAACGACTTAATAACTAAGTTTTTTTTTTTTACTAACGTTGAATCACTAATTTAACTATTAATTATGATTTCTAGTACTTGTAAGACAAATTATATAATTTCACTACCTTAGAATTAAATAACATAAATAGTAATACTCTACATATAAAATTAAGGGTTTGCTCAATAAATATTTAAACTTATTAATATTCACGGTATCTTAATATTAATTTATCATTATTAGTACAATCACATTATTAGTAAACTCTTATAATGTCTACATAAAATACATGGAATTTAATCTTAATAACATCAAGAGGCAAAGTAACTACCTGTAGTAATATTCCACCAAAAATTACCACAATATTGTAGTCTAAGAATATGCAACTACTTTAACTGTGTAGTGATGAAGGATTTTCTCATGATTATTTGTTCTTAAACTTGTTTACCTCATGCAATGGAATACCTTGGCATTTCTAGACATCGTGTTTGCTTTAAAATAAAGGATACTTTAGAAGGAACTTTTAGCCATGTTTAGCTCAGCATAAATGTTGGATTCTACATTCCAAGGAGTAAAAATCTAAACATCTGAAAATTATCACTCAACTAATCATAGAGATTATATATAACATTTGATTTAACTAAGCAATGAATTATAAAAAATTGAGGAACTCAAGAAGATAAAACAGAACCAATTTGTTACCTTAAATAGAAAAATGAAAGTGATTAAAATTGAAATAAAATGTATAAATTATAAAAATCCATTTGTCCTTCTATTTATAATATTGACTTGATATTTTACTTCTTGATGTAAGTATTCAACCCATAATTTTTTAAGACAAACAAAGATATAATAAGGTTAATAAATAAAACATTGATTACATTTCAAGGTAATATTTCCAAAATCAAAAATAACTCACAACCATGATAATACATTATCTACATACAACAAACCAATGTTTATCAATTACTTATATTATGCTTTAACTTAACAATTTAATATTCTTTAGACAGCTAGGCTACTTCATCTACATCAAAAAGACAATTAGAATATACCAAAACTGTATTTAATCAATACAAAAAAATCGCAATATAAACATATTAGTGCATGTTTGCATTTACATTACATTCAACGTAACTTTAACTCATCACCCACTTCTTTTTTCATTTATCTATTCAAATGTGAAAATTTTCCATTCAACGTTGGTACAACGAATTTCCAAACACACCTTTAGACATACACATAGCAAGCAGTTGAACAGAAACAATTAAAAATTAATACAAATTGAAATAATATAAGGTATATGAAATTCACATAAATAATACAACATCATATTTTTTGAAACACTTCTCTATATACAATGTTCTTTGTAGAAGAACAACTTTGATTACCATCATCACAAACAATGATTTTTAGGCCAGATTTATTCTTCACTCTTGATATAGCAACATACACCTGGCCATGAGAAAAAACTAGTCTTGGCAAAAAAACTCCAACATCAGATAATGTTTGTCCTTGGCTTTTATTTATAAACATCGCAAAACAAACAATAAGAGGACATTGACGCCTTTGAAATTTGATTGGGCTCAAGTAGTTGGAAGGCATTAAATTCATTCTAGAAATATATACCTCCATCCCAATATGATTACCAGTAATAACAACAGCACCAATAACATTTACACCTAAGTCTTCAACAATAAGTCTTGTTTCATTATAAAGACCAATTGAAACATCTAAATTCCTCATTAACATAACAAGTACACCTTTTTTTAAAACCAAACAATGATCTGGAAGCCTAGAGCAATTTATATTATTCAAGAATTCAGTAGTTAACCAATCAGGTTGAACACTAATATCATCATCAACTTTCCATATCGAATCAGAACTAAGATATACTTTTTCTTCAAATGGAAGCATTGACATCATATATTCATTAACTGAGTTAACTATTTCAAGAGTAGGAACTAAAATTGCCCAATTTTGAAAATATTCAATATCTCCAAAATGAGTCAAAATATCAACATAGATTGATCTTACCATGCTGTCAATCAAATTGCCACTTTCCTTAAGCAATAAACACTCAAGAATATCAATAACAACTTCTGCATCACCAACTGAAAGAATCCAATTTGCAAACTCTCTTACTTCATTACAACTCTCAATGTCGACACCACAAGTTAAACACATGTTTTTGACATAGAAAAAGCGCACAAGAAGGGGGGGTTGAATTATGCGTTTAAAACTTTTTAATTCAATATAAATAAGTTTGAAAGCGTTTTCAAGTTAAGGATAGAGAGAAATATAACACAGAATTTTTATACTGGTTTACTCAACCTGAGCTACATCCAGTCCCTTCACCTAAAAGGTATCCACTAATCAACCTTAGGTTACAAGTATTGTTCACGGCCTCTTTAGGCTTTGCAAGGCAATCATCCTAGATTGCTTTACCCAAGTATTCTTTTTCACTAAACCTCTCCAGGCTTTCATAACACAACAAGTGTTTATACAAAGGTATCAACTCACGTAGTGAGGATTTGAAAGATTAAGCTCAAATACTCAAAAAAATTTACAAAGCTTTTTCACTATCGTCCACTAGACGCTTCTAGCAAATGTACAGAAGATTGCTAAGATGTTCACAAGTTAGCACATATCGCAATTGTCTCTATTTTTCGCTTCTTCCTTGGTGCATATATATAGTCTTCAAGGAAAAGATCCATTGTGGAAGACTTGACTTCATTATACTGAAATAGAAAAAGCGCACAAGAAGGGGGGGTTGAATTGTGCGTTTAAAAACTTCTCGAAACAAGTTGATTAGTATGAAAACGTTTTCAAGCGTAGGGATGGAGAGAAGAAGAACACAGAAAGTTTTATACTGGTTCACTCAACCTGAGCTACGTCTAGTCCCTTCACCCAAAAGGTATACACTAACCAACCTTAGGTTACAAGTATTGTTCGCGGCCTCTTCAGGCTTTACAGCGCAATCACCCTAGATTGCTTAACCCAAGTATTCTTTCACACTAAGCCTCTCCAGGCTTTCACAACACAACAAGTGTTTATACAAATGATATCAACTCACGTAGTGAGGATTTGAAAAATTAGGCTAAAAAACGCTCTGAAAAACTTTACACAATTTTTGCTGTCGTCCACTAGACGCTACTTATCAGAATATTGCTAATATTTTTTTGTTCTTTTTCTTTTTCTTGATCATTCGTCACGGTCTCTTTCGCTATTTTCACTTCAGTTGTTGTCGCTTCTTCATTGGTGCATGCATATATATAGTCTTCAGGGAAAATATTTGTTGTAAAAGACTTTGACTTCGTTATGCAATGAGAAGCGTGCAAACTATCCTTTCAAAGAGGTCAGGCGCGGCAACTTTTAAACTTGTACTAAAATGGAAGGTGCAAGACTGTGCTAGCGGTCTGTTTTTCTGAACATTCTTCATTCGTCTCAACAACTTGATAAGTTGACTTGCTTTATCTGATTTTGTTGCGCTCTTGTACTAGAATGATTCTGATGTTATTTAATGCTTCAAACAATTTGAACGTTAGATCACAGAAGTAGTAATATGTTAGTTTCAAGAAAAACTAGCATAAATAAATTAGACGTTCAAAATAGAACTTAGCCGTTTGAATATTTGTCATTGGAAGCTTGCATCAGATATTTGAATTTGTTCTTCAGACGATCATCTTAATTTGTTCATTGGACGATGTTCTTTAAGCACGTCTATTGGACGGTCTTCTTTGACACGTCTATTGGACGGTCTTCTTTGACACGTCTATTGGACAGTCTTCGAAGAGAAGTTTGTATGCTATAAAAAATTCAGTTCTTTGGCAGAAACTTGAACATTAATAAGTTTGTTATCTTCAAAACTTTGAGGGTCTAGACGCTTCTACGTCTTTGGTTCTAACAATCTCCCCATTTTTAATGATGACAAACCTTATTAATTTTTATGTTTTTGCTAGAATATGAAGGAGTTTTCGAAAGACTTACTATGCTCCCACTGAGTCTAATATTTCAAGTTTTGTATACTTTTGAGATACGAGAAATATTAGTTTAAAATCCATATCGAATAACGTTCAAAATATCAAGCATATTGTATCTAACAGTTATGGATTTTAAATATAGGCAGAGTAACAAAGCATGTATTTTATTGTACTTGAAAATCATACAAAAACAGCAAAATAAAAAAAAAACAAAGAAAACAAAAATGCAATAGATTTCCAGTTCTCTCCCTTTTGTCATTAGCAAAAAACAAATAGAGAGAGAAGGGAGACGTCGTCATAGTCACTGTTGCGGTTGTAGCGGAGGAGGTGGAGAAGGTTGAAGAGGGTGTAGGAGAGCTTGTTGGTTCTGGAGAATTTGCTAAAAAAGGGTGAAGATGGGTTGCAATTGGTTTGTAACGTATTGTTGAACGGCGGGGTCAACAGGGGGTAAGGGTAAAAGGGCAGAAGAAGAGATAGGGAGGCTTGCAGAAGTTTAAGAGCCAGGAGTAGGCGGTGGTGGAGGTGTAGGTGACGGTGGTTGGGAAGAAGTGGGTGGAAGAGCTTCAAATAGGGGAGGAGGTGCTTCAAGAAGCTTCAAGTCTTGTACTTCTAGTTGGTATGGATGTGGAGTGGTCTAAGGGTAGGGTGGTTGAAAAATTGTGTGGTGAGTAAGAGTGGCAATCATAGTGTATAGGATAGAAGTTTCTATACCAAGGAGTGGACACTCGTTTGCTGGACGGACAAAAGCAACTGAAGAGTCCGAAAAGTGAAATACACGAGCTAGATGCTGCATGATTTCACAGTTCATTGCAGTTCGGATATCGGCTTTGTCGTCTGTTGAAACTCCACTACTGGACGTTTCTTGTTCACATAGAAACATATGGTGATGCTAGAAGCGTTCAGCATCGTCCTCGTCCAAGTCTGTATGAAGACGCTGAGCTAGAAACCATTCACGGGAATGAGTTGAATGTTGTTGAAAATCAGCTCTAGATGGCAAAGGCAGGGACGGTGCCTTGGTCAGAATCTTCTTCTTTTTGCGGTTGTCATCTATGATTGGCAGTCTTGGGCAGACGCGATCTGGTTAGATGCGGATGGATGTGGAAGGTTGGATGTGTTGTGATGGGGGAATGAAGAGTTGAAACTTCAAGGTGGCGGAACCTTTAAGAGTGTTGTAGAACATATGCTCAAAGGCAGATGGAAAGAATCCATCTTCTGCCAGGTCTAGAGGCTGAAACTTCAAATCTGCAGGCCTTATGTGACCAGTTCGCTCGCCTCCAGGTTTCCTTTGTTGCAGAGCTTGCTCGATGTGGTCTACTAGAGGTACTCTGTGTTGAAGTACTCCAGGAGGATGTGCATTGATGCGCTAAGCTCGTACAACTCTAGGGTACCTCCGTCTGATAAACTGCTTGAGCGGTAAGTGTTCAATAGCTCCAGGAGGCAATGCTAGATAAGCTTCAGAAGGTTTATGGACATAGTCGTCCATGTACTTGTCCAGATTAAGTGGAGAGTAATCAAAACCGAAAACAGGTTTAGGGAGCTCTAGACGAAAGATAATAGCATTGTCGTCCATGCAGTTTTGGGGGTTGCCTTCAACAAAGAGCAGAGGCCATTTCTGTTTGGTTTTGATCAAGGTGGTTGAAGGGGTGGAAGATGTAGGAAGAGAAATGATGGGTAAGGAAGAAGGTGATTTAGTAGGCTTGATGGAGAGATGTGTCTTAGATATACCAGGGGCGGGGATAGTGCAGGTATAACCTTCATCACCAGGCAGTAGCAAATCTGGTTCAAGTGTGGCTTGTGTGTCGGCTTGTGTTTAGGTAAGAGGTTCAGAAGGTTCAATAATGATTAAATCATCAAAGTTGCTGATAGGTTCATCAACAGCAGAAGAGGAAAGCTTACTTCTCTTAAATTGTGCTTCCCCTGGCAGTGCTTCTGTTGGTCATTTGGATGAGGCAGATGGTTGTGGTTGTGGTTGAACAAGAACATCAACTATGGTAGCTTTCTGCTTCTTGACAAGCTTACCAATTGGCTCATCATCTTCGTCGTCAGAAATGACGATCAACCGTCTTTTAGCAAGAGCTTGTGCCGGAGCAGGTGAAGGAGCAAAGGCAGTGATAGGAGCAGCTACAAAAGGAGCAGACGAAGCCGAAGGTCTTTAGGTCTTGGATCTTGTAACCCTGGTCGCTTGCGTCTTGGACGAGCTCCTCTTAGTGGACGGTCTGGCAACAACTGCATTCACAAACAGTGCCTCGTCATCCACCAGCTTAGCAAGCTGGACGATTGGCTTAATTGTCTACGAAGGTGCCATCTCCACGACTTCTTTTTTATCGTCGATTAGTTTGGACATGGTCTTCAAAGGCTTCAGCACGAACCCAGCCTTCATTTGTGCAACATTGTTGCGTCCAAACGGCAATTGAGTGAAATGATAGCCATCACCTAGAATCCTAATCTAACTTTGCTTTCCAAGAGATAGAGCAAAGAAGGCACGATACACCTACTGTTGCCAGAAAAGTCTATTAAGGAGAGCGGCGTAGGTGATCTGGTCGCGCTCTCCACGTCCTCTCATGGTCCTGAAGATGTTGCTCAGGATGAGGTGCAGCAGGTTGAACTGTTGGTCTGTGATCATGTGGAACAGGGCGAATCTATGCAGAAGGTAACGCTGTCCTTCAATCCAGCCTTGTGAAGGATTCCCTTGTTCAGAAACTGCTGGAATATCTTCCCCTCTTTTATCAATTTGTTGTATTCCACTGGCCCTTTGCCTTCTGGACCCATCAGTGCAGCGTCAACAGTGTCATGTCCTCCAAAACTGCTTTCCCAGCCATTCTTGATGCAGGACCCAGCCCGCTCACAGCCAATGGCTTGGGCAACAGAGCCGAGGTCCAATGTGACCTTAACTCCCAAAGCAGTTCTAGTGATGTCCGTATTTAAGAAAATGGCAAAGTTCTAGAACTGTCTGATGAGTTCTAGGTATATGATCTCGTTCAAGTAGAAGTAGTTGAGAATTCCACATCTGAGCAAGTTGTCCATTACATTCACACCCATGTCCTCCAAAGCTTGGATATCGAAACGGCTTTCAATAAGAACAACAGCCTTGTCTAGGCTCTCCACATGAGCCACGGCCTTCGCAGTGGGACCAGCCTTTTCAGTTGCCATATCTAAGAGCTTGAAAGATAGTTAGGGTTTGAGAGGTTTCGAGAGACTAAGAAAGTTCAGGTGGATTTAAGAAGAGGTGAGTGTTTAGCTTAGGTTTGAGTGTATATGAAGAAACCGAAGAGTTTTGCTCTTGGCAGTTCTTTCAATTTCGAAGAGAGAGGTGATGCGCAATAAATGTTGGGTCAGGCACTTACATTTCTCGAGGTTGGTTATACGGCGCATAAGTGACTCAGACCGGAATAAAGCATTTATTTTCAAATCATTTTCAGAGAAAAGCATGATTAAGTACGGATAAAGATTTTTATGCATACATAAATGTAAGTTGTTATGGAATGCGAAAAGCTATGCAAGTGGACGATGTAATATTGGACGTTACAACACATTGGACGCTCACATCTTTGGATGGTCAAGGCATGTTGAATAAACTATTCATTTATAAATTCCATACCAAGAAGATCTCGAATATGGATGAGTTTATCTTCAGGAAGGGGTTTTGTAAATATGTCGGCCAATTGATTTTCAGTGTTAACAAACTGAATATCGACAATTCCCTTCTGAACATAATCTCTTATAAAATGATGTTTTATTTCAATGTTCTTTGCCCGAGAATGTAAAATAGGATTTTTAGACAGATTTATAGCAGTAGTGTTATCACAAAAGATAGGAATGTTACTCTCGTAATATTGTAGTCTTCTAACTGATGCTTGATCCATAAAAGTTGTGAGCAACAAGACGCAGCTGAGACATACTCTGCTTTCGCTGTAGACAGGGCAATTGTCCCTTGTCTTTTGCTCGTCCAGGAGACTAGATTCCCACCAATGAGGTGACATCCTCCATTGGTGCTTTTGTGTTCTACTCTATCTCCCACATAGTCAACATCGCAGTAACCAACTAACCTGTATTCTTTGTTTGACTTAAAACACAAACCAAGGTTACTAGTCCTTCTTAAGTATCTAAAAATTCTCTTAACTGCTGTTAGATGAGTTTCTCTATGGTCAGACTAAAAACGAGCACATAAGCATACACTGAACATAATGTCAGGTCTGGACGCTGTAAGATATAAAAAAGACCCAATCATACCTCGATATGTAGTTTGGTCTACCTTTTTAGAAGAGTCGTCCAGGTTGAGTACTGACGATGGATGCATAGGTGTACTCATTTCCTTGGCGTCGTCCATCTTGTTCTTCTTGAGAAGTTCGTTGACATATTTTGTTTGATGTATGAATATGCCATTTGTCGTCTGCTTTACTTGCAATCCCAGGAAGAATTTTAATTCTCCCATCATACTCATTTTGAATTCTGTTGTCATGATCTTAGAAAAATCCTTGCATAAAGCGTTATTAGTAGCACCGAATATAATATCGTCTACATATATTTGTGCAATAATAAAGTGTGATTTAACGTTTTGCGAAAGAGAGTGGTGTCTACTTTTCCTCTAGTAAAACCATGTTCTAAAAGAAAAGAACTCAGCTTTTCATACCAAGCTCTTGGAGCTTGTTTAAGTCCATACAAAGCCTTTTTCAGTTTGTAAAGATATTTTGGAAAAGTATCACCCTCAAAACCAAGAGGTTGTTTCACATAGACTTCCTTGTTTATTATGCCATTTAAGAACGCACTTTTTACGTCCATTTGATAGAGCTTCATATTACTATGAGCAGCAAATGAAAGTAAGATGCGGATGGCTTCTAATCTAGCTACTGGTGCAAAGGTTTTGGTAAAGTCTATACCTTCTTGTTGAGAGTAGCCTTAAGCTACAAGTCTTGCTTTATTTCTTACCACTTTGCCAGCTTCATCCAGCTTGTTGCGGAACACCCACTTTGTTCCAATGATGGACTTGTCCTTGGGTGCAGGAACTAGCATCCAGACATCATTCTTTTCGAATTGGCTAAGTTCGTCCTTCATGGCGCTGATCCATCCATCATCCAAGAGAGCTTCGTCCACTGTCTTTGGTTCCAGTTGAGAAATCAAAGCAGCTTTAGCTTGCTCCTTGAAGGTCGATCTTGTCCTAACATGATCTTAAACGTTTCCAAGAATTTGATTATCTGGATGATAGGTTTTCATTTGCTAAAAGCGTCTAATTGGTTCCTTTTCTTCTTCTTTTGGATCATCCATCTAATCTCTAAACATTGAAGGTCTGGCATCTTCTAGCTTCATATATGCAAATGAATCGTCTAGCTCTGATATTTCTTTATCAGCTTACTGTCATTAAATTTAACATGGATGGCTTCTTCAACTGTTAAGGTTTTAGAGTTGTAAACTCTATAGGCCTTGGATGTTTCGGAATAGCCTAACAATATTCCATCATCACACTTAGAATCAAACTTTCCAAGATTGTCCTTAGTGTTTAAGATGAAACATTGACATCCAAAAGGATGAAGATATGATATGTTGGGCATTTGTCCTTTCCATAATTCATAGAGAGTCTTTTTCAAAATAGGTCTTATATAAATTCTATTTTGTAAATAACATGCAGTGTTTATTTGCTTCAGCCCAGAAGTGCTTAGGAGTGGAATTATCATTTAGCATGGTTCTAGCCATTTCTTGCAATGACCTGTTCTTTCTCTCTACCACACCATTTTGTTGTGGTGTTCATGGTACAAAGAAGTTGTGGAGAATTCCGTTCTCCTCACAGAACCCTTGAAAACTTTTGTTTTCGAATTCCCCTCTGTGATCACTTCTGATTGAAGCTATGCAAACACCTTTTTCATTTTGAATTCTTTTGCAAAAGATAAAAAAGATCTTGTAAGACTCATCCATGTGTTTTAAGAACATAACCCATATCCATCTAAAGTAGTCGTCCACTACGACTAATCCATATCATTTTCCACTAAGGGAGGCTGTTCTGGTTGGACCAAACAAATCAATATGTAGTAGCTTAAGAGGTCTAGTTGTGGAAACAATATTTTTTAATTCAAAAGAGCTTTTTACTTGTTTCCCTTTTTGACATGCATCACAGAGAACATCAGACTTGTAAACAAGATTTGGAAGTCCTCTTACGAGGTTATGCTTATTTAGCTTTAAGATTAGTCTCAAGCTTGCATGTCCAAGCTTCTTATGCCAAGTCCATTGATTCTCTTTGATGGATACTAGACATGATACATTCTGATTTGTGAGGTCATTGAGATTAATTTTATAAAGATTGCTTTACCTCTTAGCAGAGAATAGTATGGATTCATCTCGATTCCTAACAATACATTTTTCTTTGTCAAAGGAGACATTGTGTCCACTGTCACATAATTGACTTATGTTCAATAGATTGTGTCTGAGTCCTTCAACATATAAAACATTTTCAATGGAAGAGAAGGAATGCTTACCGATTGTTCTTATGCTTGTGATCTTTCCCTTCTGGTTTCCTCCAAAGGTGACCCATCCACCATTCTTGGGTTGTAGGCTTTGGAACATACACCTTTCTCCCGTCATGTGTCGTGAGCAGCCACTGTCTAGGTACCATGACTAGGGACTTCTTTCGATTGTCAAGAAAATCTACAACAGGTATTATCATAGACTTAGGTACCCAAATGGACTTGGGTCCTTTTTTGTTAGTTCTAAAAGCATTGGATGCTTTCTTCGTTGGACGATATCTACACTCTGTTGATTCATGCCCATTCTTTCCACATATTTTACAGAAAGTTATGTTTTTGCAAGGTTTAAAATTTTCTTCCTTAATAAAACCAAGTCCAGATTTGTCATGAGGACTTCTTCTATAAGATAGAATCTTATTTAGGTTCTCTGTTCCGCTGACAAATTTTGACAAACTTTCTTACAGATTAGTGACTTCTTTTGAAGTTCTAAAACTTCATGAGAAGATGTCTCTTCTGAAATGTTCTTTATTTTTAAAAACTCATTTTCTTTTAAAACATTTTTATGCTCTTCGTTGAGCAAATTGAATTCTTTTGTTATTTTTGAAAATTTCTTTTTCAGTTCTTTATATCCCATTGAGAGAGTTGAGGAGTTAGCAAGCAAATAATTATAGGCTTCTTGTAGAGAGATTAAGTTATTGAAGTTTACCTCTTCGTCTTGCTCATTATCTAAGCTATCAGAGCTTATCTTCGCCATAAGACACAGGTTGGCTTCTTTTTCTCCTTCTTCATCTGATGAAGATAGGTTCATGTCTCCCCAGGTAGCCATGAGACCTTTTTTCTTGAAGAACATCTTCTTTTTGTCCTTCTGCAAACTGGGACATTCAGCTCTAAAATGTCCAAGCTTCTTACATTCATAACAGACTAAAGGACTCTTTTCTTTTAGTGCCTTGTTGAACTTCTTTGTGAAGTTTTTGGCTCTTGATCCTCCTTTCTTCTTCCACATAGCCTGTATTTTTCTAGAGATGAAGGATATTTCATCTTCATCAGAGTCATTCTCGTCGGACTCTTCCTTAAAGGATTCTTCTACGTTTAGTGCTTTGGACGATGATTTTCTGGGTGGACACTGGACGCTTAAAGCGATGGACTTCTTCTTTTGTCCTTCGTCTTGCTTTAGCTCTAGTTCGTGGACTTTAAGAGTTCCAAGTAACTCTTCCATTGAGAGTGCTGTTAGATCCTTGGAAGCTTTTAAAGCTGTAACCTGCGGTCTCCATTACCTAGGCAAACTTCTCAAGATTTTGTCAATGTGATCATAATTATCATAGGTTTTGCCTAAGGACCTCAAGTTGTTTATTATGGTTTGAAATCTACCAAACATAAGTTCGATAGTTTCATTTTCTTCCATAGTAAAGAGTTCATATTGTCTTACGAGTAAGCTCAACTTAGACCTCTTTACTTGTGAAGTGCCTTCGTAGGCAAGAGCGAGGGTATTCGACATTTTCTTAGCACTTTTTAAGCTATGTACCTTTTCATATTCAAATTCAGATAAGGCACACATCATAGCATTTCTAGCTTTTGAGTTTAGAAGATACCTCTGTTTGTGAGATTCTGTCCATTGACTTCTTGGCAGCTTCACTCCATCACGGTCGAGGGGCAGGTAGTCGTCAGTTTCTACTATGTCCCACATGTCTATGTGACATGCATCAAAGAATACTATCATTCTTTGCTTCCAATAATCGTAGTTTTGTCCTTTAAAGAAAAGCGGTCTATTAACGGCTTGTCCTTCGTTTTCCATGAGTGATCAAGATCGTTTTACTCCTGCAGTGTTAGATACTCAACCCCAAGAGGCCGAGCTCTGATACCAATTGAAATAGAAAAAGCGCACAAGAAGAGGGGTTGAATTGTGCATTTAAAATTTTTTTCGAAACAAGTTGATCAGTATGAAAATGTTTTCAAGCGTAGGGATGGAGAGAAGAAGAACACAGAAAGTTTTATATTGGTTCACTCAACCTGAGCTACGTCTAGTCCCTTCACCTAGAAGGTATACACTAACCAACCTTAGGTTACAAGTATTGTTCGCGGCCTCTTCAGGCTTTACAACGCAATCACCCTAGATTGCTTAACCCAAGTATTCTTTCACACTAAGCCTCTCCAGGCTTTCACAACACAACAAGTGTTTATACAAACGATATCAACTCACGTAATAAGGATTTGAAAGATTAGGCTCAAAACAACTCTGAAAAACTTTACACAATTTTTGTTGTTGTCCACTGGACACTACTTATCAGAATATTGCTAATATTTTTTTGTTCTTTTTTTTTTTCTTGATCGTTCGTCACAGTCTCTTTCGCTATTTTCACTTCAGTTGTTGTCGCTTCTTCCTTGGTGTATGCATATATATAGTCTTCAGGGAAAATATCCGTTGTAGAAGACTTTGACTTTGTTATGCAATGAGAAGCGTGCAAACTATCCTTTCAAAGAGGTCAAGCACAGCAGCTTTTAGACTTGCACTAAAATGGAAGGTGCAGGACTGTGCTGGCGGTCTATTTTTCTGAACATTCTTCATTCCTCTCAGCAACTTGATAAGTTGACTTGCTTTATCTGATTTTGCTGCGCTCTTGCACTAGAATGATTTTGATGTTATTTAATGCTTCAAACAATTTGAACATTAGATCACAGAAGTAGTAATATGTTAGTTTCAAGAAAAACTAGCATAAATAAATTGTACGTTCAAAATAGAACTTAGCTGTTTGAATATTTGTTGTTGGAAGCTTGCATCAGATATTTGAATTTGTTCTTCAAACGATCATCTTAATTTGTTCATTAGACGATGTTCTTTAAGCACATCTATTGGACGATCTTTTTTGACACGTCTACTGGACGGTCCTCGAAGAGAAGTTTGTATGATGTAAAGAATTCAGTTCTTTGGCAAAAACTTGAACATTAATAAGTTTGTTATCTTCAAAACTTTGAGGGTCTAGCCGCTTCTACGTCTTTGGTTCCAACATATACAAGGAGAGGCGTGTAAATAATGCATTCAGAAGGATCTAGCTTGGCAGCTTTTAGACTTGCACTAAAACGGAAAGCGCAGGACTGTGCTGACGATCTACTTTTCTGAACATTCTTCATTCGGTATGGCAGCTTGATAAGTTGACTTGCTTTATCTGTTTTGCTGCGCCTTTGCACTAGAATGATTCTGATTATATTTAATGCTTCAAACAATTTCAACATTAGATCATAAGAATGGTAATATGTTAGTTTCAAGGAAAACAAACATAAGTAAATTGGACGTTCAAATAAAACTTAGTCGTTTGAATATATGTCGTTGGAAGCTTGCATCTGATCTTTGAACTAGTTCAAAGAGACAAGATTTTGCTTCGAATGGTCATCTTCAGTTTGTTCACTGGACGGTCTTCTTTAGCACATCTACTCAATGGTCTTCTTTAGCGCATCTATTGGATGGTTTTCTTTAGCACGTTTAGTGGACGGTCCATATAAAAGTAGCTTGTTTTCTTTGACAAGGTTAATCCTTAGGCAGAAACTTGAGCATTAATAAGTTTGTTATCTTCAAAACTTTGAGAGTTTAGACGCTTTTACTTCTTTGGTTCCAACAGTTTTGTGTTAATTTCAAAACTTTACAATATTTCCACAATATCGAAGAATTAATTGTTGCCATTACAATTTCAACTCTATTTCCATTAGGAATAACTAGCAAAATCTGTCTAAAATCTCCACCCAAAACAACAACTTTTCCACCAAAAGGTTTCTCAGAGCTATTATATATTTTGAATCTCATAATATCTCTACGTGTCCAATCCAAGGCTTCGAGTGCCCATCTACTAACCATTGGTGCTTCATCCCAAATAATTAAAGCAACATGTTGTAATAACTCTACTTTGGAAGTACCTTGCTTTATACCACAACATGATTCTTCACTAAGTGAGAAAGGAATTGAGAACAAAGAATGTGTAGTTTAACCACTAGGGAGTAAAAGAGAAGCAATTCCACTTGATGCAACATTTAGTACAATCTTTCATTCTGATCTCAACTTATATGTTAATGTCTTCCACAATTCCACCATAACCATACATAAAAAAATTTTTAAAAAATCCTGCTTGGTTACGATTAATTGCCGTTACAATTTCATCATATGCATGCCTTTGATCGCCATTCAAGCAATTTACATGATTATCATATAATAAACACATTTCATTCACATCAAAATTTAACTCATTGAATAGCAAAATGTTACCATACTCAATAACTTCATCCATTTTAGCAACAGGCATGGAATCAAAATCTGCTAATGACTTGCCATTCAATTGCAATAGCTTTTCAATTTCAATCAAGCATAGCTTCTTCAATTCACTTGATTCAATTGTAAGATCTACAAAATATATGTAATTTTCTTATAAATGAAATTATGAAAAATAAAATTACACAAAAAAAATAGACATAATAAGCCAAGAATAAATTTACCTTCACAACTTAACAATTTTCTTCTTTCATACAAAATTCCATCAGCCAACAATTCTCATGATTGTTCCCACATAGTTAAAGGCTTTGCCATGGTGTTTGACAACAATAAAGTAACAAAAAATCTCAGCAAATAAGGTCCAGATGTAAAAGTAGCCGCTTTAATTATACCATCAATGAATTCTCTATCATCACTTAATAATCCAAATGCATTACATGCATCTCGAAAAGATGAATAAGTAATACCATTAACAATTCTCAAATCTTCATATGTTCTACAACCACGTTGAACATTAAGCAATAGTCTCAAATAGTACAACTCTATAGATCCTGGAGGAAAATAACTCAATCAACCAATAGAACATCCTTGTTTTCTTGGTTGCCACTCTTGCAAATCAGAGTCATAAACAAAGGCTTTTGGAAATTGTGCAAATGTTAGTGCTCTCCTTTCCACATGTTTGACATTAGCTTCATCCAAGCAAGAAAAATTGTTTTCTTTTCTTTATTTCTATAAAGAACATAATCAATTGTTTTTATATCTTTAAAAACAATAACTTGTTGGATAGGTAAGTGAAAGCTTAACCTTTGAACAGATGGCCATCTACAATGGATATCAAAGGCAAATATACGCCACACAGACTCTAATGGAGATAAGTATCTATAATCATAATATTGCTTAATTTCATCTTTTCCATTATCCACATCATCATCATTTGATTGATTATTTATTGCCACCGTAATTCTATCAACTCCTTTATTAATATACTTGAAAAGATATTTAATAGAATTACTTTTATTGCAATACTCAATGTTAATGTGGGCTTAATATTTCATCACAAAAGTGCATTGTATGGAACAACAAATCTATTATCCAATTTGATACCTCTCCTAGTTATAAATATCTCATTATTTCTCCTTTTATATATAAGATATCCATCATTGTTAAAAGATGTCTTATCCACAAACTTCTTTAGAAAATGTCTAGAGCATTTACCATCTTTCATGCAAGGAGAATCTCTTCTGCCAAGCCCACAAGGACCATGAACCATATACATTGACACTATTTCAAAAAGTCTTGGATATGTATCAGGATTTAGGAACTCAGCACATATAATAGAATCAATCATCTCAGGGGTTTCAAGCTCATCTCCTGAATCTAACCAAAGCACAATATGAGCATGCGACAACCCTCGTTTTGAAACTCAACAGTATACATTCCCATAATGAAAGACAAAACAACAACCATTAGTAAAAACGATCATACAATAAACATAAATAAATAAAACTAATCATAAAAGATTCTTGGAATATACCAGCATTTACTTTACCAAAAAATTCACCCTTTTTAAAATCATCCATAAAATGCTGCAACTTTATGTGAAATAATCTGGAAGTTATGTCAAGTCTGTCGTACACATTCATTTTCTTTCCAGTTAAATATCTTTCAATTTCTAGCCATTTTGGATTGCATGTAATGGTCAAAAATAAATCAGGGTATCCAAATTATGCACATATAGCCATGGCATCTTGATAATTATTAAACATGTATCTATAACCACCAACAAATGATGATGGCAAAACAACTCTAGTACTAATGACAGAAGGATCAACATTACCACGATCAACAACTTCTTGTATACCACTCAAGAAATCTTTTCTAGTGTTTAGTTGATTCTGTCGAATATATGATTGTTGGAACCAAAGACGTAAAAGTGTCTAAACCCTCAATGTTTTGAACATAACAAGCTTATTAATGTTCAAGTTTGTGCTTAAAGACTAACCCTGTCACAGCTAAGAAGACCGTCCAGTAGATGTGTTAAAAACAGTCCAGAAGACTCGCTAAAAAGGACTGTCCACTTGAACAAACTAAAGGCGACCGTCTGATAAATAAACTCATACAAGCCTCCAAGATCATATATTCAAACGACTAAATTCTATTTTGAATGTCCAATTTATTTATGCTAGTTTTTCTTGAAACTAACATATTACTACTTCTATGATCTAACGTTCAAATTGTTTGAAGCATTAAATAACATCAGAATCATTCTAGTGCAAGCGCGCAGCAAAATCAGATAAAGCAAGTCAACTTATCAAGCTGCTAAGACAAATGAAGAATATTCAGAAAAGCAGATCGCCAGCATAGTCCTACACCTTCCATTTTAGTGCAAGTCTAAAAACTGCCGCGCCTGACCTCTCTGAAAGGATAGTTTGCATGCTTCTCATTGCATAACGAAGTCAAAGTTTTCTACAACGGATCTTTTCCCTAAAGACTATATATACGTGCGCCAACGAAGAAGCAAGATAGAGAAGACGTAGAAAAAGAACAAGAACAAAAAGACATTAGTAACATTCTGATAAAAACGTCCAGTGGACGATAGCAAAAATCTTGTAAAGATTTTCAAAGCATTCTTGAGCCTAATCTTTCAAATCCTCACTACATGAATTGATATCTGTTGTATAAACACTTGTTGTGTTGTGAAAGCCTAGAAAGGCTTAATGTGAAAGAATACTTGGGTTAAGCAATCTAGGGTGATTGCGTTGTAAGGCCTGAAGAAGCCGCAAACAATACTTGTAACCTAAGGTTGGTTAGTGAATACCTTTTAGGTGAAGAGACTGGACGTAGCTCAGGTTAAGTGAACCAATATAAAACTTTCTGTGTTCTTCTTCTCTCTATCCCTATGCATGAAAACGTTTTCATACTGATCAACTTGTTTTGAAAAAGTTTTTGAACACACAATTCAACCTCCTCCCCTTCTTGTGCACTTTTTCTATTTCAATGATAACCTTTGTGCTTCAATCATTGAATAACAATCAACAATAAATTGTTGAAACAATCTTCGACCTTTCAAAATCAAATTCTCTTTTGTCCGTCTATCTTGAATCTGATATGCTATAAATTAATAAAGAGAAATAAGTTTCCTCTTATTCACTTTACCACTTGAGGAAGCAAAACTAAAGGGAATATTTTCTTGATATCCATCTTCACCATATGGAAATAATAATGAATACTATAGTGGAATGTATATTGTATAAGTTTCATGAATTCTTTGCAACTCACCACTATGAGAAGATACAATTATATCTCTACCAACATCAAAACAATCAAAATCACCAACAATTAAAGCTGCAACTTCATCAACAGATGGTAAATTATACATACGTGCATCATTAAGACGCTTTCGAGACAATCTCAAACATAATTTCTAAACATTTTTGCTTGAAAAGAAATCAAGAACTTGTCTAGATGACTTAGTCAAAACATTGTTTTGATCAACCATGCACAAAAGTTCAATAACCAAATTTGAGTCAAATTGATCACCTACCAAATTTCGATTCCTATTCAAACATAAATAATACTCACATTTAATTCAATTACTCTTTAAATTATATATAGCATATTGACTAAAAAAATAAAGAAATAATCGTAACCAACAACTTACGCCATACATATTAATCTATTTTGAACTTCATTTTTAGTGTTATAAATGTACAATTGGGCAAACTTTGGAGCCTCTCCATGAATTGGCAACAAACTTCCAATACAATGGTAGTTTTGCCCACTTATAACAAATTGAGGAGGACCTCCACCATCATTCATATCAGTCTTAATTTTTCCTCCTATAGAAGTGAACGCAAACATTGAATTATACATTCTAATATTTCGTAAAAAATGGGAACTCCTTGAATCTTGACCATTATACAAACCCAATAATAATGTTGGAGGTTCCTTTAACAATGGTAGAACAACTTTTCCTTTCATACAACACAACGAAAATTCCAACTCTTTAGTAGACCTTTTTAAATGCTCATCAACCCAAAACACTAAATTGCAAAATTTACAATAGGACATATCACCAATGTCCATATATCCTACAAAGTAATTAAATTTTTGTCAAAATATATATATCTATACTTTTAATAAAACATAACTACACAATTATTATAATAAAAACTTACCTTGACTTTCACTTAAATCAAATAAAAAAATTTCATCTACATGTTCCATCAAAGTTTCGAAGACATAATCTTCATTTACTGATACCAAATTGTATAAATGGAAGGTACCTACATGAAAACTTACTTAAATAAAACCCAATATTAAAAAAAAAATTATTATAACAAAACAATAAACAATGGTAGAAATATGAAATTAAAATGAAAAAAAAATATCTTTAACAGAGACTAAATAAAGTGGATTACATTATATACAATTGTGAAGGATTAAATTACACTACTCTAACTCTAAAATTGTTAAATTCATTGCTATCAATTCATTTAATTATGATTTAACAATTGTAATTCACCTAATCAAGTGACTCAATTTATTAAAAAATTCATTCTGACATCCATTATAACCATATTTCTCATAGTAATTTATGCTAAAATCCAGCAAACGTTTCCGTCTTTACGGTATGTCACTCTTGCAAATTTCTTCCTCCACAAACCAAGAAACTCTAATACCAATGCTATCTCCCTCGTTCCCAACCCTATATATATATATATATATATGTGTGTGTGTGTGTGTGTGTGTGTGTGTGTGTGTGTGTGTGGGTGCTAAATTAACCATCAATTTAGTCCTTAAAGTATCACCTTCTGTCTTAAATAGTACTTAGACTAATGAAAATATATAAATAGTTCATCAAGTATTACAAATCACACTATATAGTTCCTCAAGTATTGAAAAATCTTTCAAATTAGTCCCTGGTTAGGAACCAAATTGATGGATATTCAATAGTTTAGAAACTAATAATGTAATTTTATTAGTTCAACGGCTATTTAAGAGATAGATTAATATTATAGGAACTAAATTGATGATTTATTCAATATAGAGTTAAAAACCAATTTAAAAGGACACAACCAATTGGAAATAATTAACTTGGATGGTATATTTCATTCCTTGCACTACTAAACCATTATTTAATTAATCATACATTTAGCTATTTATTTAATTATAACATAATTAAAATATGTCATGCACAACATAATCTAAAGTTTCATTATAAAATAGAAAAAAAAAATATACCATATACAACTTAAACTAAAATAATACTAATATTCCACAATTCATTAACAAAATATTACAAATATTATTAATATACCAAGTACAGTAAATGATTTACCCTAAGGTATATGCAACAAACCTGTTTCAACAATTGATTGAGGGGTATAGGATCTTGACGGAGAATTCCCACTTGTAACTTCAACACTCCATGGCATAACTATATAATCATAAAAATAATATTAAACAAATTTAATCAATAAACATATATACAACCTAAATTAATATACTGATATATTAGATAAAATGTTGAATAAGTTACTAAACTATAATTCACCTTACTCCTTTTTCGATGATTTGATGAACTGCATTTGAGGGACTTTTTCCTGCGTTTACCATTGATGACATTTGGATCCATTCTTGTATCAATAATCACCTTCAAACACGTTGCCTCAACTGACATAACATGATATAACAATTTAATTATTTCATTATCAATTCAAACTACATGATAAAAATCACTAAGAGATGAAACCAAGTCTTTTTTTTTTCCTTTGAACTTTTACATTAAATAAAACATATAAATATTACCATATATAAAGTAGTAACTTAATTATATACAAATATAAAAATGATAATAACAAATAAAAGATGATATCTTACCACATTAAGGAAAGACGAAGCTAGAAGTATTTCTAGACTAATTTCGCACCTGATATTGAATGTATCAATCCATGATGTGCAATTTAAAGATGTTGTCCACTGTATCTATAGTTTGTATCAATGAATGAATAAAAACTAACTGTATTAGTAAACTAAAAGGAAAGAGATTTCAATGGTTGCATGTTGAGGAGATTACCTACAGATGCGTATTACATTCTCCATAACTTAACCAAGACTACACCTAACCATACATGCAAAATGCACACCTACCTTTTTTGTTGATTCAATAAAAAAGTTTAATTATATTGATTTTTCAAAATATGTAGGACTTTGTTCTGAATGGTCAACATTGCTTTGCCATTTTTTTTATTTGACCCTAAGCTGGTTAATATTTAATGTTTTCTGTCTATGACAGTAGGTGAATGTACTGGTTATATATTTTTGCTCCATCTCAACAATTCAAATTATCACCACTGAATATATTCATTTAGTTAGATGGTAAAACAATAACTTTATAGAATAACTTACGTTATTCTATTTTTATTAATATTTTGAATTTAGGATATTTGCAAATTGGTTTTTTCAAAATATAACTAAAATACTTGTTCTAAATATAGAAATATAAAACATAAAATTTTAAATAAATCAAATCAAAAACTAATTAAATATAAATAATCCCCCACCAAAAATATTAAGTCTAGATGATATAAAAAGTGCATTATAAAAAAATTATAGTCTTTGTTATTTAATTTTGATTTTTTGAAAAATTTATTAATTATTCTAATTAATTAATATAAGCAAATATTAATAAATATAATACGAAAAAACTTATAATCCAGTATATTTTTAAATACATTAATCCATCATAAAATTTTTGGCTGATCAAGTTATATTTGAAACACCTAAAAGTTGTGGAACAAAATAACTAATATACTATATACATTTAATTATTATTCTTTATTCACACAACAGTTGATTAACCACATTCATGAACTTGATCAATACATTACTAACGATTTAAAATAAAAATTAGATACACATTGCAAAAAAACAAATAAATTAAATAAAAAAATCTTATAGTAAATTACTTCTTTTGAATTCCAAAGAATGAAACTGAAACCATATGGAACATACATTAGAGCCACATGAATGATGCCGATTAAAAAAAACACAAAACAAAATATTAATTTCTATTAGAATGCAAATTCAATATCTAAACAAAACTAGATTCCAAACCTAGGGGAAAGATCAATCCTAATTGAAAATAAATAAAAACATATTTATTATAGAAAAAATTCAAACATGTATAATTTTAAAAAATACGATTAATTTATATAGTTATTCAATCATTTACTGTAAAAAATTAGAATAATAATCATATGTAAATATCAAGTTCAAGTAATTATCTGATTTAATTTTTTTTACTTTTGATATGATAGTTTTTAATATATTTTATATTGCTCAACTAATTATAGATAAATTTAATATACTATGAATATAGGAAATTTATTTGCTTATATTTAAAAAATATTTAAAATATTTTGTCATTTCACTTTATACAATGACAAAGATATTTATTTTTTTAATAATATTATTATTATACATGAAATAATCAATAAATTTAACACCATTGAATGAATGTCTAAAATAGAATGATTGTAATATTGGGCCAAAAAAGTCAATTTCTTTTGAATAAACTTTTAGTTCATGTTCATGTAATATAAGCAAATTTTGATATTAAACCTTCTAAAAAAATTTCTTTTCTTTCCATTTTGAAAATACTAAACTCATTGTTTCTGGTATTTACTAATAAGTGACACTTGTTAACTATTTATGTGGTTACCTCTAAAAAATTATATTCACTCCTAACATAAATGTTATTTATCTATCTTAAGATATATAAATATATTCCGAATTCCTCCAGTTATATGAAGAAAATTAACTACATCAAATTTTAGGGACAAAAAATTAAAAAACAAAATTTTACAACATTCAAAATCAAAACTCTCTGACATTATATGAATTAAAAACATACTTAACCCTATATCAATTTTTATGTATTTATGAAACCGACATCACCTCTATATGGTTAATAAGTATTTTAAAATTATCTTAAAGAGAAAAAATTACCTACTCCAGATAGCTTAATAGTTCATATATTTTCTTCTCAAAGAACAATATGATATTAAATATCAATAAGTTAATACCTAAAATTGATTTCATTTACATAGGCGTCCTCCTTTTCTACTTTAAATTACATTTGTGTCATATAGTTACCTTGTCCTTAATCCTTTAAAAATATATATTTAACTTACACCTTATACTTAAATCTTAGCTTTCTCTCATACACATAAATTCAACAACTTATTTTCATATAGAAAAAATGGAATTTCTTAAATTTATATCTTTAGATCATGTATACTATATTAAAATAGTCACCGTCATTTTCTTAAGCCATTAGTTGGATCTATATGAAGGATTTCAACGATTGCGCCAAAGAAAGTATTAGCATGTGTTACATGTTTTTGTTGACTTTCTGAAGAAATAGATAAACCACAAAAAAATATACACAGATTTGATATTTGTCTTCAACTATGAAACAACCACCCAAACACTCACACTATAATTTTTTTTTATTTAATAGCAACATTAAACTAAACAAAAAAAGGTAATGTAATCCTGAAATTGTGTTGAATTTCTACTAGCTGGTAGCATGATATTGAAATGAGAATGCAATAAATTTTTTCAGAAATATCCTTCAAAAGTGAGGAACACTTCTAACATACAACCTAACCATAATGTAAATTCTCAGAATAAAAGATATATACGTTATTTCCTAAAAACACAAAATTTTAAAGGACAACAATGATTTTAAGTACTTATATTTTGCTATCATTTCTTAGACATATAAGAAGTGTACACTTAACGTATAGGTCATGACAAAGTCTATTAAAGAAACATGTATAAATAGCCTTTATCTAACTTTGAAGAATTTATTTATTCCTATATTTTTTTATAAAACTATTCCTATATATATTTATATTACACATGTAAGTGTTCAATAATTATATTTACTGATGTTGAATAAAAAAAACCAAATAACTCACACATTTGTAAATAAGTAGACAAATAAGTATGGGCAATATTCACAAATTCAATATATATGAGACACTTAATTAATTGCTATATGATTATCAGAATTTAAAAATAGTAAGACTACCACAACAAATATAATAAATGATTTCATAAACATTAGCACATAACTAAGAATGAATAAAGGACTTAAATCTCAAAAGGTAAACGACTATAATAAAATATTTACAAAGCAATATAGCCAACCATACTTCATAAAAGTTCAACATTACATTAGAAAAAGTGCACACATGAACAACTACCATACCACTTATAACCAAAAAAAAGAACGACAGTAATAAATATTATATTGTTCTTCACAAACACTTAACTTACAATCTAAATACAACAACAACAAAAGTAACACATAGATTTAGCTATGGTTTTCCATCTATCGTAATCTTCTTCCCATGCACACTATCTCCAGTAGAATCCAACATAATTTTTGCTCTAACAGAATTCACCGATAGCAAAGACGATGAAGATCCATCAGAAATGGGTAGCCTAAACCAGACCAGCAAAAGCTACATTTCTTGCAGTGTTTGTCAACTTATGACCATTTTGGTTGAAACTCCCAACTAACAGAAGAAACTCATTCATCTGCAGCCTTCAAAATAATAAAAAAAAATATTAATCTTATGATTTTGTCAATTCTATACATAATATTACATTAAAAATTACAAACCTTATTACTTAACACAAATGATTCTCCTTTTAAATATATAGCAATAATATCTGGATCATCGCATACTTTCCTAACCTTAAATTTCTCGGACATACATCCAATCACATTACCAATCCTTTCAAGCTTTAAAAGAACTTGCTTGCCTACAAGATTATTGAAGATTGCTGGTAGTCCAAAATTTGTAGGATCCTATAGTATCAATTAATAGTTACAAAATAATTTAATTACATGATTTATAAAAAATTAACAAAACAAAAATATAATAACACAATAGCATGTACCTCAATCTCAACCAAAATTCAGAACATGTCTTCCTTAACAAAATCTGAACTTCAACATCAAATAATTCAAGTGTAATGGAATTGTGTCCATCACGAACTTCAACACAAATTCCATATCTAATATCAAATAAAAATATTCAATATTATAAATAATTATCAACTAATTAAAACAATGTCCATTATTATTTTGGAAATTCTAATAAGATTATTAGCATAACAAAAATAAATAACAAATTTATGATTTATTAAATAACTATAATAGTGTAGTAACAATATAAAATACAGACAATTATATCTTTACTTTAACATATATATACAATTATACATGAAAATAATGTCAAGTAATTATAAGAAATTAGTAACTATAAAGACACTTACTTAGGAATAGGACTAACTTGCCACCTGTGACAAACATCACAATAAAAAACTCCATTTTGAACTTTTAATGGCCTTAAACACCCACAATAATAATTCCACCATCTCTGAGACTAAATAACTGAACAAATTTTTCCCACATACAATATACTCTCTAGCCTGGATATAAAAATTAATATAAAAAAGTAATTAAATTAAAATCAATAAGTTAGTAAAAATTCATTGGGAAGCATTTCAATTTATAAATATAAAATGTCAATATTTCACCTCTTCAAGTCCTTCTAATTCAAATATTTTCTTTTTAGAATAAAACATAACAAATTCATCCTTCATTGAGAAAAAACGTTGAAGACCACCAACAGCTTTCACTTTATAATTGAAGTTAAGCCCGACCGAGATCAAACTAATTTCAATATAAAATTGGTGTAGCATATATGTACAAATATTAAAAATAATAAAAATAAGCTTGTAAATTATGATAACAAAATATAATCTACTGCATATAATAAAGAATAAAAAAAATTAATCAAAAAAATGTATATATACCAATTTCTAGTATTCATCACATCGGGTATGGCAGAGTTGAAAACAATTTTAGTTGCACCCCCATAGCTATGAACAACACGATCACCTTCAAATACAATTTACAAATCATTATAAGCAATTTATAGAATAAAGTAGCAATGTTAATACATGTAAAAGAATAACCAGTAATCAATGGATAAATATAATTAAGTTAAATGTTATTATAAACTCACCAAACATAAAGGCAGCATGAGGTGTTAATGTTAGAAAGAATGCAACAATCATTGGTTGAAAATCTCGATTTGAAGCTAATGGCTTTTAACAATGTCAACATACTCTTCAAAGAAAACAATCTCAACTTTCCTACTACAAAATAAACCACTAACATTTGAAAAATATAAATTGAAAGATATCATGCTAAAACTATGTCAAAAATACAATAAGACATACGTAACATTTGCTACTTCCATTGTGATGAACCTCTTGGTCTTAGAAAAATTTGACAAATTCTCTCTCAAATGATATACCAGTTATCATTCCATCAACATCTATGTAAAATCATCAAAAATATGATATTAAAATTAATATATGAAATTATATACTAATATTTCTCAAAACATGTAAATAAATGCACTGATGATAACAAATGTGATAAACTTACCAACCAAATATTCAAAGTTTGATCTACTATTTATAATGTTTGAACAGTAGCTTGGAGTATATCCAAAATGAGGAGGAAAATCATTATAGGTCAATGAGATTTTTGTCACATGTTGGAACACCAACACATTGCATGAGTAGTTAACCGAGTTCAAACTTTTCCATCGTTTCTTTGAACAGCAAAATTCCTTATATAATACACATGATCTTCAAGAAGATCTACTTTCATAAACCTCATAACCTATTTTGATACTATTGCATGAATTCTAGTAGCCTATATTTTGAAAAAAAAAAAACAAAGAAATTAAATATTAAGGAAAAATAACAATAGAAGATACAACGAATGCTTGATTTACTTTAAAAAATATCATTAATTAGGAACAAATAACCAAGACAAAAGAGAAAAAATATAATTTGTAAAATATTTTCGCCATGTTGCACTTAACGAATGCATGCTATCACATATCTTAAAAAAATTTAAATGTTAAATAAAAATGAAAATAAAACAAACAAACAAAATCTAGCTTCTTTACCACACAAAGAATAGGAATGAGTAAAAATAACCAACAAATAAAATTGAGAAAGAAAAAATAATTAATCAGCAAACTATTTTTCTCCATTTGTATTTAACCTTTGCATCGACGAGAATCATTTCAGAGCCAAGAAAACCATTTGCATTTTCCAAATATGGAGTGGTCCAAAGCCTTAAAATCTTGCACTTAATGGACCAACATTGTGAATGAGGACCTATATCCTTTAACATATTACATGAAACTCTTGTAGAAGACATGGAAAGCTATTTGAGTTTCAACTTGGAATATAAATTAAAGAGAAAGACAAAAGCCACTTTCACAGAGGCCTTCAACGGTTCACCTCTAAGAAACAAAACAAAAAAGAAAACCTTTATATACAGAGAGGATAGTAGTTTCGATCACAAATAACAGTGAATTGTAATGATGCTTTATTTATTAAACAATATTTTTTTTCCAAAAATTACCTTTAGACATCCACATCTATCTAACTTAAAATGGTTTCCAATGTCAGACTTTTTTTAATTATTACATTCAAATCTTAAAACAATGTCACTATCCAAAATAATGGTACAGCTATTAGACCTCATTACATTTATATAAATGATATATTTATTATTTTAATAACAAATTATAATTAATTATATTTATTTTAAAAAAAGAATAATGAAATGTCCCTCAAAAAAGTCACATGATGCCTACTAAATAATTTCAATTTTCATTATCATAATTAATATCAATTATAAATTTATGTTCTTCATGAAATATACTTAATCAAGAAATTTAAAATGACAATTGAAAATCTAGGATCCACTATTCCAAATAGATGCTGACAGAAAGAAAATTGATTTTTATCTAATGTAAAAGTAATTTATATCTATTATTTATATATTTAATAATAAGAATGAAGATGGCACTTATGCAATAGAAACCTCAAACCGTAGAAGGAAATTATAATCTAATGACATAAAAAAAAGGAACACATAAAAAACCAAAAATAATTACCATTGAAATAACAAAATAAAGTGAATACAATATAGTGATAAATAAATATAATAATAATATTAACAATAATAGTATTAAACAACTAATATTTAAACTTGGTACATGTAAATGTTATTATTTTCATAATAATTGAAAACATCTATTATAAGAAAAATAGCTTAAACATTTTCTAAATTTAAATTATAACTATATCAATTCATTATTTTCAAACCAAATAGAAATATTATTGCTCGGTTGATAATTTAAAATCCCTGAAATTATTAAAAGAAAAATTTAAGAAATTTAAGGTGACTAACGTTCACATTAACAATAATTGAATAGTCATGTGCTTTTAGTTTTTAAAATAGACATTAGTAAACCATACATAATGATACATCGGCAATGTATCTATATGATGTATTGTCATACAAATTATTGACTAAAATACCTTTTTGATCATCATATTATTTCCAATACGCAATTTTAGTATCTTTTATTTTCAATTACATTTAGTTCACCGGTTTTTCAAAATTCACAATTTTGGTTTCCCAATTTATTTTAAGACATTAAAATAATTATGTTTTTCCAATTTTCTACACTATTTTTTTACTTTTATTAAAATAAAGTACTGAATTTTAAGCAAACCACAATTTCAACGGTTAATTTGCGCATCTACCTTATGACTTGTGAATTTTAAAATTTTCTAAATAAGCTAATCCACTAACAAATAAAACTAAAAGAAAATTAAACTATTAAACCGTGAATAGCTTTGAAAACAAAATATAATTGGAATACAACCTAATCAAAATTAGTCACCTCTGAAAGATGTTGACACCACACGAAAATCAATAATCTTCATCACAGAGGTCACAAATCTCAAAAGAAATTACATTGACAAAAAATCTGACAATTAACTTAAAAGATAATTCCACACTCTTAATAAAAATTTCTATTCAACTGCATAGTTTTATATCTAACTCAAAAAATTTACTATATACTAATTTTATATTTAATCAACAACAACCGTAAAGGATAATAATAGACCATATTAATTTAATTATATTCTCTATTTAATGACTTCAGTTTTTTTTTTTCAAATCATTTAACTATAGTACAATTCGATAAATTGTATATATTGATATGATTTAATATTATAAAATACTACACATTTTAATTAAAACATTATTGATAATAATCAATTTGCTGCAAATTTTAATACACAATATAGGTACCAACATTAATTTTTGAGTAAATTGTAATAATTTACTTTACACTCATGTCTATTTCATATTGTCTTAAAAAAATATTTATTAAATTTAATTATCAAAAAAATTCCTAATAATGCAATCTTTCTAATGTTCATGTCTAAAAGAACATTAAAAAAATAAAGACTCACTTATGACTCAACTATACAATAAAATTTAGGAATATATATCAATTATCTAGAAAATAATTATTTTATAATTTATTTTCGCTATATTTCTCACATAGTTTCATTCACCTCTTTGCTTATCTTTTATTTCTAATCTCTCTCTCTCCTATCAAACGACTTAAAATTTCAAATTATTTTCTATAGATTTCTCACATCTTAACTCATTTCTTACCTTTCTATCTATTCCTCTTCTCTCTACCAAAGAAACCCTTAGAGATAAAAAGAACATCACATTAAAATTTTAGGGACCAAAATATAAGTATATAACACACACACACACACGGAAGTGACATCATTATACATCTTCATGGATCAAAGTCAAACATCGGAAGAGTGTCTAATTGACTAAAATGGCAACCTATTAACTTTGAAAGTCATAAAAACAACAATTGACAATATATCTCATGGAACATGTTAATTGATACACAAAGGACATAAATAAAGATTTATAATCATTGTGGACAAATAAGTTACATAAATGAAAATTACCAAGACCAAAATTCCAATCTTAAAAAATTAAAGACACAATTAGTAGAATATTGCAAATGTGACAAAAAATTATTGCCTAAATAGTATATATTAAAAAAAACTCATTGCAACTATTAATATATTTAATGTGTCATTTCTCTAATATTTTTAACAAAATATTCTAATTAACTTTTTTATTTTGACCCTTTTTATAATTTTCCCTCTTTTCTAAAAAAAACAAAGGCAAATCACGAAAAAAAAAAGGTTAAATTATTTCATATGTCCTGAAGGTTTTAGGCAATTTTTAATTAGGTCCCTATACTATTTTTTTTTAATTTAGTCCTTATTAGATAATATTCAATTAAAGTTAACAGAATATTCACAACAATTTAACCCTAGGGACCTAATAAAAAAATTAAAAGATTAAGGAATCATTTAAAAAAAAATTAGTGTAGAAACCTAAATAAAAATTGCTTAAAGGTTCAGGGACCTAAATAATAATTTAAAATTTAAAAAATAATAACACACACTTAATATATATCTAGAATCAAATTCAAAATTACGATTCTATATAATTAATATTTTGATTTACTTTTTTTGTAAGTATATACTTTTTTGTAAGAAAAAAAGAAAGTTCTAATTAATAATAAATTATATTCTAATTAATAATAAATTATATAATTTAATTATATATATACTCTATTTTTTTATATTAATTAATAGATGACGTATAAATAGATTCATAGTATTTTAAATTGAAATATTAATCTTATATAATAAATTTAGAATTATAGAATATATTTATAGAATATTTTGAATATATTTATAAGAATATTCTATTCAACTATTCAATTTTATATGAAAATTCAAAAAAATTAATACATAATAAATGTATATTTGTTAAACTTACCAACCCTAAAGAATAATAACATACACTACTAATGTAATTAGATTCTCCATTAAAATTCTTAAAGTTACTTTTTTCATATCTTTTAATTACAATTCTACTAAATAAACTGAATGTAATTATCTGTTTTAATATTTTAAAATACTAAACATATTAATCAAAACATTATTCACCATAATCAATTTTGTGCAAAATTTAACACAAATTACCTTTTCAACAGTATTTTTTTTCCATTATGTGGAATTAATTTACTTAAACACTAATTTCTTATTTTTTGTTGTCTTAAAGGAAAGTGACATCACTATGCATGTTCATGGACCAAAGTCAAGCATCAGAAGAGTGTGTAAGTGAATAAAATGGCAAGATATTAACATTGAAAGCCATAAAAACAACAATCCACGTTATATCTTACTGAACACGTTATCTCATAGAGAAAGGACACATAAATAAAAATTTATAATCATCTTATAAAATTACTATATTACCACGCCTACTGCAGATTAAGCTTATATAAACTAACAATACTATACTAACCACTACTATAAATAATTATGCTAACATAACATCGACAACAATTTTAATTTTTATTTAATTTATTTCCCTAAATCATATGACTTCCAATAAGATAATTTTGAAATAAATTAATAAAATCATAAAATTATTGGGTACACTAACCTAAATCTCGACTACTAATCATACATATTTTTAGAAGTGAAATAATTTTCCTGATAATACACATGTCGAATCTTCCAACACATGCTGCGCCAAACACATGTGTGTATCTATAACTCAGACATCACAAATGCTAGTATACACCCAACCTTTTATGTACTGACATCCATAGGTACTTTTTATTTCAATGCTGCAGTTAAATCTATGAATTAATTCCTTAGTTCTTTTACATTCCATACTCATACTACTTTTTTCATATCACATATTATTAATTATTAAAAACCTTTATCATAAAATTAATTTTCAAATTTATCTCATCTAATATCAATAAATTCATCATACATCAACAATGTAATTTAAATTAAAAAAAAAACAATAGCAAAAATTTTAACCATTCCCCATAATGTCGAACACTTCCATATTTTTCATACATAAATTTGTTTAAAACACATACATAACTTTCACACATAAACATCATTTCCATAAAACATCAACCACATTTTAAGGAAAAAAACAAATTAACTAACAAAAACCCGAACTAAAAGAAGTTTCAGGTCATTTAGATTTTTTAATTTCAACATTTGTCCACTAGATAACTCATTTTTCACCACAAAATCACCCCATCCCAATCCAATAACATACTACTGACTTTGGCATGTAGTCTTCCGGGAAATTTTACATTCAAAACTATTGCCATGGTCATCATCAAGATGATATTCTTACAATGAAACACGTGCCAAGCAAAAACAACTTTCATTGGGATAGCCTACAATAAAATATTTAGAAACATTAGCTTATAAATATTGTATTGGTGATACATACTTCATAATATTAGATTTAATATAAAAAATTGTTACCACTTGACTCCTCCTTGATATTTCACTGGAAGTTAAATTCATAGACCAAATAAAGTCTACTCCAAATTCAGCTTCATTACTATCTTCAACCAAGTCATCAGAACTAACTGGGAACACAAGCTTGTTAACATGTTCTTCTCCAAATCCTTCTAAATCCAACATAGGGTATTTTATTTCATCACCATTCAATTTAAATATACGAATATCCCATGCTTGAGCACCGTCAAAATACAAAATTGCATGATCCTTCCCCTGAAGTTTATAGAACCCTGCTAATTGAGTAAGACCCATAGTAAAACTTGCACCACCATCATATACTTCTAATTCCACTGTTTTCATATTAAGTTCCTCATCCTCAAAACTTTGATCACCAGGCATAAGATATTTTTTCCAGTATTGATAAAAATCATCATGGATCCTGATTTCATCCTAAATTTTTTATAAAAACATTAGTTAAAAATTCTACATTGACTATAAATTAAATTAAAAAATACCATTAAATGAATAACTAATATAATAACTTATAAATTACAACTATTCATGTATAAAAAAAAATACCATATTCAGCATTAGATCAACTTTCAACTCTCTCATATTCACATTTGATGCTGAAGAAGCATTCATTATCATCTACAAATAAGGAAAATAGTTATTAAAAATAAGTAAATACTATATGAAGAAAATACCAAAAATAATCCAAAAGATAATATCTTCTATTACTTATTTTTAATAACCATAGATATAATTGCAAATAATCTCACACCAGAAATTTATAACTATAACAAGAATAACTCGCTATTCTTAAATGAAAAAAAACAAACACATTGGTAGAAACATCTTCAGCCATAACGGAAAGAACATAAAAGCAAAACACAATGTAGGATCAAATAATACAGTAGATTAATTACGGAAAAAAAAACATTAGAAATGAATAAAAAATAAAAAAACATATTAATATAACAACTGAAGAGGAAAGAGAGATGAAGAGAGAGGGATGAAGAGGAAGAGAGAGAGTGTGCCCCCTCACAAGTGTGTCGTCTCATGCTTTTAATCCAACCATACAGAGTTTTTCCCTTTACAACAAAAACGTCTACTTTAAAACTTAAATTGATCATGAAACTTTAAAATTAAAAAAAGAAAAAGAGAGAGAAAGAGACAGAGATGAGCATAAATAATGAAATCCAGTAAAAAAAATAAGGACTATGGAAAACAAAATAAAATTTATGAGTACCATAATCATCTGCAAAACCCAAATTATTCAATCAAATAATAATAAAGATAATCGAAAATGCTAAATCAAATAACAAAAGAATAATAAGAATATATAAGATAAATAGACAAAGAAAGAATAAAACAAAAGAAAATAGTAGACAACCCAAAGCATATGAACAATCAAACTAAAAATATTTACTAACATGACAGTTGATGAAGAAGGAGCAATCTCAATGGCAAATGCGTTTGAAACCTTTTATTTCCCCTCAAAAGCTAAGAATAACAAAATGTAGGCTTACCCTTTTATAGTGACTTATACACTTACATTTTTTATAAAAATTATATTAATATCAAAGCTACTTAAATACTACATTTATAATCCAACAATATTCTATCTACCCTAATTAATGACAATACACAGACGTGAAATGCTCTTCCTTCAACTTTTTATATACATCTAAATCAAAATTTAATAGACATGATAACACTATAGCTATTTATATCAAATTTCAATTTCCCATAAAAATATAATCATCTAATAACTGGGGGCCCTACTATGTTACACTTTTGTAACCTCTCTTGTAATGTATTTTTAATATCTAATTCATTAAATTAACAATTAATAGTCCCAACCTGATAAAATTAATAATATACCTCATTAAACTTACATTAAATAAAAATTTAGTTAAAATATATTATATATTTAATCATAAATAAAGACATTATAATTTACATACATACCAAAATTGTTTTTAAAATTTAAATATTTCTCTATTTAAAATAATTGTCATATGATACAATATATGGCTACACTTTTAATAAAAATATTAATATAATATATTCCTACCCTTTTATATTAACTTATATAGTTTTTTCAATAAAAAATAATATTAACACAAACTTTGATCACGGCCCCATTTATGATCCACTGATACTATTACCAATTACTAAATAACATTATCTGGATGTGGAATGGTCTTCATATAGATTTGACTGGAATTTCAATTCTTTTTTAAATACCTAAATCAAAAGTTGATAGACATGATAGCACCACAAACATTTATATCAGATTTGTGTTCCCGATAAAATAAATTTAACGATACAATTGATCCTTCTTCAACTTACCAGCGTATTGTTCTACTTCTATTATATATAAAAATTAATAATCTAATTTAATATAACTGCCTGCTATTATTCGACCACTAAAATATATCTTTAACATATAATTAAATCATTTTAATATATAAATTTATGGCTACCTCATTGTTCAATATCTTAATACCTAATCTTTTAAAAATATATAAAAAGATTAGATATAATGGATGCGAGGCTTTACTATATTACGCTTTTAACACTTTCTTCTAATGTATTTTAAATATATCATACCATCACTTAAGAGTTTGAATACACTAAAATTAATAGAATGTTTCATTACAATTACACAAATTAACAAATTATTTAGAATATATTATATTTCAAACAATTCTAATATATTAATATTAAAACACATAACAAAATTGTATTTATATGTAAATATTTTCTACTTTTATACATGGATAAGATATATTTATTTAAATTGCGGTCTACTTCAAATCCCCTTTTTCCATTTAAGTAAATATGAACACATTACCATAATTAAATAAATTTATTCAATTAACAGCTTTCAATTATAAAAAATTCGTAAAATTCATATTCCATTAATATTAATATTATATTTATTGTCCATCATTTAATATTCATTCTATCTTGTATCTTATATTATTTATCATAACAGTTATTATTTATGGTTTCTTTCTTTAGAACAATTTTTTCCTGAATTGGTTTTTATACCTTTTTTGGAATCAATTTTCCATGACATAACTACCATATTGATCGTTTATATCATAACATATAAATATAAATAATAATAAATAATGATTACATTGCCTCATACTTACTGCACTTCCCTTCCCTTCTACTGATAATTAACGTACGAAGCATATCCACTTTCATTGGGAGCGTCAGTATGAAAACAACAAAGCTACTTAAGTATATCTGGGTTACCAATACACAAATCATCACAACTAGATAGATACGGAGCTACCTTAAAGCTATTAGAATTGCCATTTTTTAATTGAATGACATTCTCCTAAATAAGGCATTGTTAACATCGAGGAATACAACTATATATTACTCAAAATCCTCTTAAACTTGATCCTGCAAACTATTCAATTCAATATCAAGGAGCAATTAAATTTGAGATATTTACACAAACCAACAAAACCATTATCCTAAATCAATGTATTGTATACGGATATATCTACAATTTAAGTAGAGTAAAATTATTAATAAAAGGTATACGATAATAATTACATATATGCTTAACACATAAATAACACATTTGGTAAATATTTTATTAACTACAAAAGAAAGTTTACACATCCTTGGATTGGTTAATAAAAAGAAATTCATTCTTAGTGTATTTGAAATCCTAGCCTCTCAACATGATAGAAATATAAATGCTCATAATATATTATTCATTAAAATTTGTTAGAATATCCAAAATAAGTTAAACTTTCATAAATATTTAAAAAAGAATATTTATTCATGAGTTCATTATTCTTTTTGGTAATTTTTAACTAATATCAAATAATATATTTAGTGTACACAGATTTTTTTAAAAACATAATAACTTAAAATTATTGTTACAATAACTTAATCTCTTCTATATTGAAACCCAAATAACTCAATTCCATTGCTTACTTTATCTACTTCGATTCCATTAGTCAATTTCCCTTCAATTAACTTTTTCTCCTACACTTAAAATCTTTTAAACATAATAAAGCCATGTGATATGACACAATATGTAATATTGATCTGGAAATAAAAAGAAAAATAAACTATTTTATGGGCTATAGTAAATTAAAAAATGATACCTACACATATAAGTGGTTTCACAACCTAACTCAATGTACAAAAACAATAAACCAAAAAAATAATAATTAAACACTATATGACAAAAATGAAACAAAAAAACGATTTCAAAAATTCATAAAGTACAAAGTCAGTAACATTAAGATGGTCTTTGTACTTCTCCAAACATGAATACATTTATACTAACTTACACTCCTTGCTCCCACATATCCGGCACTTTACATGCAATTTTAAGTATCACATAGCAATGATACTCAACCAGCACGAGTTGGATTTATTTTTATTCTTTCTTTACCTTTAACTTTAGTTCCCATATTCATCTTTCTTATACCATAATATCAAATCCGACTAATATGAGTAATCAAAAAAATTGAATCAAACATGATCAACGTTAATCTATGTTATTGATAACTTAATATCCTACTATGTACTACTCTATTCTATTTTTAACATTTTTTGTTCATTAAATTAGTTAGTAGATTCGAACAATGTTAATTCATTCAACATATCTACTAATCAACCATAGGAAGACTATTATAGAAAAACATACTAAAGTCAACCATTTATATTAAACATTGACTACTAAGCAATAAGTTACAACCATGTGTTACAACAAAGACAATACAACACCAGACAAATCAAAATAGATAACATAAATATTAGTGAACAGTACATTAACATATTTTCTGGAAATATTAAATAAAAACACTAACACAATACATATCTAGACACTACTACACCTACGTTAAACAACACAAGTAGTGCCACTAATTAGTAGATTCTTTTTCCACCTTCACATCCTTCAAATTTAGTTTTCTTTTGCTCCTGAAATTCTTTTTCTCCTTATCAGACACAGCTCCAACAGAAACATCATTTCTCTTATACACGCCAGAAGCAACATCTTCATTTGTTCTAAAAGCATTCTCATCATCAGCTAAAGAGACAATATCTTCAACTTTGGTAATGTCAATTAAATTTCTTTTAATCCCACCTTCAGAAATAGGTAAATCAATACTAAATTTCAATTGCAAAAACAATTAAAATAAAAACTTGAATAAAGATTGTATAATAAAAATAAAAAGCTTAACAAAATACATGATAATATTAAAGATAGATGTCAAAAAACACGATCTACCTTTTTAGGAGTTTTCACCTCTTTGCCAAACTTAAAAAGAGCAAGAATAGCTGCATCGTCACATATTTTCTTAACCTTAAATGAATCATCAAATCGATAAGCATACTCAGGGTCTTTCTCAACTTTAAACAAAAGTTCCCTTCCAACTAAAGTGCCAAACTCATGAGGTTGTTTAATTGAAGTAGGATCCTTCATATAAATAATAAAAATTATAATTACGGTATTATTACATTAAATTATGACTTCATAATTTAATCATTTGATAGATATAATAAATGAGATTTTTAAAATAAGTTTAACAAAAAATTATTCTATAAATATATCAATACAAACCTTTATAGCAGACACAAAAGAGGCACAAGACTAATGGAGCTACTTCTGACAATCATTATCAAAAATAATAAACATAGCAATATTTTCACCATCAAAAACTTCAATATTTAATTTAATCCTACATAAAATATACATGATATTCACATGTATACATATAATAAAAAAGTTAATAACAAAGATATAAATATATATAAAATATATATAAAAAATAGAAAAAAAATTATTCTAAAAAATCTGCAAACAACCAAACATAAGAGTCATTTCAACAACTTGATTGTGGCAAGAAACACAATAATATACACCACCTTCAGGAGTCACACCCTTGTGACACTTACATGTAGGATACCACCATTGTTCATTTTTCAAAACAGAAACAATAACCCTAGATACAATAAAAAAAAATTCTTGAAAAACAAAAACAAATATCTCACATTACTTATCTTTATATATTACTAATAGATATCTAAAATCCAAATAAAATCTAATTACAATAAAACTAATAGAACAATTAAATTTGAACATCTTCTGTAACATGCAACTGTGAGATCCTTTTCTTAGGCTAAGTGCCAATAAATTCCTCTTTCACAAGAGCAAATCGTTTTTCATCTTCAATAAGTCTAATAGGGATGTTAACAACAAAACCACTACCAATCATCCTATATTCAAAAAGAAACACAACAACATATAAGAAACTCAAATATTTAAGTAATGTAAAAATTACTCTATAGCATAAATATACCCATAAATAATTAATTCCAACATGAAATTATTGATTTGCATATTTATTAGGTAATCACAAAGCATTGGCCTCATTCATAAGCTATATTCAAATTCATATAATATTTTATACATAATAAATAATAAAAATAGTACACTTGAATGTTTAAAATGAAAGCATTTTCACAAATCGACGACACTCCTCTTAAAAAAATCTATATTTACACACAAATTTCAAATGTAACTTTGTCATTGTATGCAATGTTTTTTAAATTTCCTTGTTATCGTATCTTACGTCATACTGGAGATTTACAAAACCTAAAATAAATAAGCTACGAATTAATGAACTTACACTTTGACATAAAAAAGAAGAAGGAATAACCTGAAAAAAAAAATTGATTTTATGGTTTGCTTAGGCTAATCCAATACAACTTATGTATCATTCTAAACTAACCTTTGCTTCAATTCAAAAGCCTTAGGAATTTGAGGACCCCATGAAAGTCTGGAGGTAGTTATTACATTTTGTACAATAATGTCTCCTATCAAATATAAACTTGAATACATTAAAAATACAAACACACGCACACGATTACATAAAACTACATCACTTCACTGTATTTCTATTTAAATGTTTACTAAAACCTTTATCAGTCCTAGCTTTCACAAATTGCAACAAAACAATAGGAAGCTCATCCCCACCAGTTGCTACAAAGTCATTCAACTTGTCAACATAATCACCAAACAATGAGCACTGAATCTTTCCCTTGTGAGGAAAAAAGAATCATTAAGTTATTAAAAATTATAAGTAACTTATATTTGAAATTTTAAAACAACAAATATATCACATTAAAAACTATCAGCTATCATCAACAAGCTCTATTAAGATTAATCTCGTCCTTCGACCATTATTTGAAGATATTTTTTCAGCCGACACAGTGATAAGTATTCCAATAACATTTACAACAAATGCAAAAACAAATTACTACTACAGTCACATATTAAAAAACATAATAAGAAAGAAATATAATAATACTCGCCAATCAAATAATCACATTCACGATTGGTCTGTTTTACTTCATAGGAATTCATCAATGATAGGCCATTCAAAGGAATTGAAGCACACACACATGGAATTATCTTAGTTTTACCATGAAACAACAGCTTGTATTCATGCCTACTTGCTCTATACGAACCAAAGTTGGAAATAACTGCAAAACAATTGATCTTATAAACTTCTCCCTCTATTAATGAATCCTTAAACTTCCTCATCATAGGTTTGCGAATTGTAGCTCGAATTTATACCCCTGAAACAAGCAAAATTTGTTCATAAAGATAAAATAAAAACTGAACACATATCAGTACAAATATTTACATACACAGAGACAAAAATTTTAAATTGTACCACCAATCAAGCATAATTAATATTCTAAAAAGGTTTACGATAAAAATATATACATTCAAATCAAATACTCAACATTGGACAACTAATTGACAAAGGAAAATATATACAAAGTAGAAAGAGCTGGGACAAAGGTAATAAAAAAAAATTGCGAATTCAATGCAAATGTATTTCACAAAGAAAAACAATAAAAAAAATTGCTAATTCAATGCAAAGTAGAAAGGGTTGAGACAAAAGTAATAAAAAATATTGCTAATTCAATGAAAGGTATTTCACAGAGAGTAACAATGAAGGATAGTAGTAAAGTCCCACTAATAGTTGTATCATTAGTCCTTTATTTGATTTCAAGACACACAATGGCACAATCACAGCCCCCCAAGTAGTTAGAGGAACAAACACTCATGTCAATCAAAAAAATAAAAAAATTCCAAACAGAAGCATAAAAAAAATAAAAGTACCTCATCATCAATCAAAACTATCTCAATAGAAAAAGGTTTCGCAAGATCATCAAGAGGACATATATTCCAAAGTCTAATAACCCTAACCTTCAATCTCCAAGTTTGCTTACATGCATTAACATTCTTGATATTGTCATACAAAGCAGCCATTCTGTTAAGAAGAAAACACACAGTACTGGTAGGAAACAATCTTGACCATGAGGAAAAGAACTAATGGAAATGAGACTTTATAGAGATGATGGAGTAGTTGAATGAGTAGTTGGAGATAAGAGAATGTGATCAGTACACTAAAAAGTTCATACGATCACATTTCATTGATAGAATGTGGGAATTAGCTAGCGGCTGGAATACAATATTACACTCAATCACTACATTTCATTCATAAAATATTATACAAAAGTTGGGGAGCAGTTTTTTTGTACGATTTCATAAACCCAAATTCAGTTTTTTAATCCAAAAATTGCACTCAACCACTATAGTTCATTCAAAGAAGCTTATAGGAAAGTGAGGTGGCAATTTTTTAGTACCATCTTATAGAATTGTATTCAATTTTTTAATCCAAAGTTGCACCCAACCACTACATTTGACTCAGTAGCATGTGAATATCATGAGATATAAGGATAACATAGTATATCATATGCTACCATCCACGATTGTAGCCAGCAAGACAAACGAGTCTTGTTGATTACATTCCTTCACTTGCAAATACCATGTTGGAATAAAGTCAAGACAGTCGAAAAATAATCCAATATGAAATTGAAATCGAGAATGAATAGTGTAAAAGGCAACCGAAGCAAACCATCAATTGTATAAGTTATAGATGACACAACGATCTATGGATATCCTATGGCTGTAAATGAATTTGGCACGTTTTCTAACGCATTTTTTCAAACATATTTTTATTATTTGTTAAAATATATTGAAAATTAAAAAACTATGTAGATATTTGTTCTAAACTAGGCCAGTGGCCCATTCTAGTACCACTTTACTAGAGTGGACCATTTTAATCCAAAGTGTTGCAACAATCCAAGTAGTTGACCGAAGTCAATGTCCAAGCACAAGATTCCTATAATGCATTTGTGAACAAAAGATAACACCTCGATTAGGAGTAAAATTACTTTGTCACTACACCAAGAAAGAGTAATATCGCCTACAAGAGGCCTTGAGCTAGGAAATGTAGCCTAGCTCAAACTAGTATAAATATAACAAATGTTACTAGAGTAGGTGAGCATTTAATACATATCATCTTTATGGTAGAATTATTTCTAACTTGAGCATCAAAGTATCTTTTACAGGTATCCACCACTTACTCTTAGTGTCTCGATTGTGCCAAAGAGTTCCACTGTCATTAAGAGATCTCAGACTTAAGCCCACGTGGTAGCATACTTTGGTCCATTTCAACCAGAGTTCAGTCAAAGTCAATTCTCCCATCTCGGACACATTAATATCATTTTTTTATAAAATGGTTTTCATTAAGATTATGTATAATTTTTAATAAATTATAGTTAATAAAAAAAAGTGTATCATTAGCATTTCTAAAAGAAAGAATAGATTTTTTTTTTCAAACTCACATTGACATTTATCATAATTTAAAACAATCAAGATGTTACTTGTTTTGAACTAGTTTTATGCATAGGATCTAGTGGTGGGTATATGGACTTGGGTCATTGTACAATTTGTTTAACATGCAGACCAAGTAGATTAGGATCAGTCAAAATGCTGGTCTATTTAAATGCGGGCTTATTTTGACACAATCCATTTAACCCACAAGTTAAACGGTTTGGTTTTGTAGGTTAACGGGCTAGCCCACAAACAAACACAATTTTTAAATATTATTTATTATTTTATAACTTATTGGTGTATTTAGATAATTATTACTTGGTGTTTGATAAGTATATATTGACAACTTTGTTAGTATTTGAAAATTTATAATTTCTTGGCGTAAAAAGTTAAAGATATTGAATTTTTTATCTTTTATTAATTTTATTTGATATTTGAGTGATATAAATGAAGTATTCTTTTAATTTTACTATTTTATTAATCCATGCATATTTTCTTATATTTTTTTTGTTAATCATATGTTAGATTTTTTTTAGTTTTTATCAATTTTTTTATAATTTTTCTTGTTTCCCAAAATTTTATTATTTTTTTACAATTTTACAATTTTTTTCATTTTTTTTACTTATTAGGCTCACAAAGCTAAGCGAGTTGGAAGCGGACTAGCAAAATCATGGTCCATTTAATAAGCTGGTCAACCCAGCCCAATCCATTTAAATGCAAACCAAAACAAACCAGGCTGGCTTGTATACCTACCTATAATAGGGTTTAACAACCATTAGAAATGAATCACAACATCTATGTAAACTTCCAAATAGGGAAAACAAGATCATGCAAATATAGAAACGAGAAGAAACTATTAGCAAACTTTGCTTTGGCATTAGTATGCTTGTAATAGTAAAGGTCACAATCCCTTTGTAAACGAACCCATTATTGGATCTAGCATACTCGCATTCTCCTTTCTCATCAAACTCAAGATCAATATGACAAGTAAGTAAACTAGAAGGCATCATGACCTTTTTCACCAAAAAAAACAAGTAAACAAAAACAAAATAAAGAGAGATTAGGTCTTTTACAACAAAGTTATATTAGAGAATTAAAAGTAAATCCATCATAACAAATCACATAACCATTCATTCATAATAGGCACAACAACTCATCCAAGTATGTGAATGCAATACTATGCAATATAATACATGAAGGCCCAATACATTAGTACCAGGAATATTATATAGGATCGTCATCCTTGACCAACTACCATAATATGTGACTTAGGGTTTGGAGTTACCGCTATCCAATATGGTTCCTAAACCATCAACATCATTTGCATATATATGATTTTCACCAAATGCACTTAATGCAACCTAACATTGGCTTGTGATATTTTTGGATTTAGACTCTCATTGGGTAGCCACTTTGCATGAACATGATAGCGAACCTACGGCCTCTTGTGAGGGACTGATTGTGAAAGCAAATGAAGACCATGTCATTCCCTATGTTGTTTTGATTATTCAAGCCTTACTTGATGAATGCAAATTGTAATTGTTTATATGTGTGTCTTGTGTCTTGTGTGTTTGGTTTGATTCCTTTGATAATTGATTTAATCTAATAGCTCAATCAAAACTTAAAAAGATAAAAAGTGAAAAGAAGTTTTCAAAATAATTTAAAATTAGACTAGAGCGTTTCTGCAATAACAAATTAAATGACTACATAACCAATTAAATTGATCTTCTTTCTGAAAACTATCATCAGAAACAAAATAATCAATTATGCAATATCTATAATTGATTGTTTGCTTTATTTTGACTCAACAAAAGATGACCTTACTGTTTTAAATGATTAAGTGAGTAAATAATTGATTATATGTATTAAAAGAGGATAGATATTGCATACAATGATACAGGAGTAAACAATGATACAGGAAGGAGGACAGATAAAAAAAGGCAAGAGAGAAAAGAAGGAAAAGAAAAACAAAAAGAGTAAAGCGAGAAAAAATAATGAAAAGAAAGAAACGGAAGATCCATACTCTAGAATTGACACGAGTTTCATGAATGTTTCATATTATAGGATTTGGTAAAGGAATTAAATAGGATCAAAAAAGAAAGAAAAGAGAAAAGGAAATGAGAGAAAAAGAGTTAAAAGATAAAGAAATAAAAAAAAAAGGAGAGGAGAGAAAAGGAGATGAATAACAAAGAGAGGGCAAAAGATAAAGAAAAATATGAGTATTGTTGTTTTTGTTCTAACTCATTGTTTGTTTGTGATAACTCTCTTTTAAAGGGAATTGAAGAAGTGCCTCCTCAAGAGGAATGCAAATCCTTATATTCTAATCCTTTGTTTGGAAGTAATGTTTCTCTTGTGCAAGAAATTGAAAATGAGGCCTTAAATGAGGAGTACAAAACATTCTTTCTTCTAATTTGGATGTTGAGCTTAATTGTCTTTGTAAATTTGATTGTGCATCTAACTATATAAATTCTTTTGTTTTGATGCCTAGGGAAGAATTATAAATAAAAGATCAATGGATAAGGAAATTTAGATAAGAGGTGGATGCATATGAGCAACAAGGCAACCATTGGGAGAAGAAAATTTTGACTTACACCATCTTTAAACCTTATGTTTTATTTGATGTGCAACAACATTGTTAATTATTGATGCTTATGATTTGCTTGATACTTGTGATTTACATGATGTGACACTTGTTCATATTGACCATAACTCGTGTTTATTTAATTATTTATTTAGTTATCTTAATTTTTTATTAAGAAAAATACGAAGAAATTTTTCGCGTTTTATATCACATGCAGTCATCTCATAAAACATTTTAAAGTAAAGAAATTATAAATAAAATAGAATTTGGAAATGGGAGAAAGAGATGAGAAAACAAGACATGTTATATAATCAGAACCATATACATCTAAGTTTTTGAAGTACAATAAAGCTGAATACATCACAACTGAATGCAACTTAAATAAAAAAAATACAAGAAAATCTCAAAAGTACATGAACAAACACTAGCTATCCACTATCCTAACCAAAGTAGTGTCTAGAGATCTACTCCCAGCCCTTGTATCAAAAGAAGAACCACTGGATGGGGTCTACCAATCCTCGTCTGACTATGTCTCCTTAGAATCAGTGTCTGCTCTATAGCATGCATAGCCATTAGGCACCTTGTGGGGTGTTTAGGTCCAGAGGAGGAGGAGGTGAGGGTGGACCAATCGTTGGCCATAGAAGAGTCCATAGGGGACTCAGCCAATACCACCTCCATGGGCAATCCCTCCTCAGGGAACTGTGCATCATCCACAGGATGCTTGGCTGGTAGTGGTGGATATGCATGTATGTGAGGTGCTACAATAAGGATCTTTGGGTTTGCTGGTGGGGACAGGGGTGGTGAAGGCACATACTGGAAATGTGGTGGCAGTGAGAATGATTCTAAGATCGAGAACGTCCACGTCATGGGAGGCATGAACACTCCTGGAATAGGAGACATGAAAGTAATAGTAACGAAGTCGTGGTGAGTCAGATAATTTGCCTTTTTAGTCCCTATAGCGTTGAAATCAACGTGCATGTTCAACAGAACAGGGAATGCCGCCATCTTCGAGTATCAGCCACGACAACTATGCATGAAAGGAAAATACGAAGGAGTGAGGCGATTTTGTTCTCAAAATCACTTTCACATAGATGGTGGGGTATCCTACCGTCATATACAGATAAAACACAGCTAACAACAAAGAAAAAGGGGAAAAACTAGGGTTTGTCTAAGTTATAACAATTACTCTTGACACTGTATGGATCCATACTCCCAACATGGTTCTCAACAAAACCGGAAAGTGACTAAGAGTACATATACCTCTCTCAACATGGTACAATCCTCGTTATCATCGAGGAACAACTTAGGACATTCACCGTCCACACAGAGGTATACCCTCGCACCAATCTTAGAATGTTGAGTAGTTGTCGAGGTTGTCAAGCTTGCGCAGGCAAGTATCCCAACTTAAGAGCGCTACCTCGGTCATTAGGACCTTCACCACTCGAAGCCTTACCCCCAAACCTCCGCAAGTGGGTCCCTACCTTTCATTCCTCAGCGTACCGACTGTAACTTTCCATGCAAGGTACCATGCCCTAGCATGTCCCTCGCATCACACTACTTTATGATTTCACTACTGTCGTTTCTGGACTTCTCAATTTGAACAGAGGTTTTCAGCACACCTGAGTACCAGCACAATCTCTCCTCAACATCTCTGCCTCTTAATGCAGAGGTTCTTATCGCAGTATAATATAAGGGGATTCTAAGTATATAATTGAGAAAGCAAAACAACAAATAAGACACTAAAAGATTAGTATTGATTTGTCTCCATTATCTTAAGTGCCTAATTTAAAGATTAAGCTTACTTAGAAGGCCCTAAATTAGCTAATAGTGATTTGATTTAATCATTTAAATCCTTAATTAGGAACTTAGGTGTTTAATGAAAAGTTCAACTTAATTAATAAATGCTTAATGTATGGCTATCTGTATGTCTTATGTACCAAATTACCTAACAATATTAGATGTCACCATTAATCTATTTTAACAAAATTAATTAGAAGTAGTTAATCATGATTCTAAAAGATTTAGTAAAACAAATTACTTATTTTATGATATCAAAATAAGACTTTATGTCTTAATTAAGGAGGAGTCCTTTTAAATTGTGTAAAAACCGAGATGATTTATTTCTTTAAAAGAAATTTTGTTTAACTTTAAACAAAAAGGTTCATTTTAGGTCCTAAGTATTTAAAAAAATGAGAATTTGGTAACGAGAAGCATGTTCTTTAATTTTAGTTTCAAAACCAGACCTCTAAAGAGTATAGTTTTTAAGTTTAGTTTTGAAATTCAATATGAATGGTTAAACGATTTTTGTTTGCCATGATCTATAGTTTGTTGGAAAGATGTTTTTGTCTATTTTCTAAATCATCAAAGATCATCTCAAACAAAAATCTATAAAAATAGATATGAAAATAACAAGGTAAAGATGTCAGGAGACCTTTACTAGGAGAACCAACAGCACTCCCTTGGTATTTTCGTATCCAACTTTAATTTTTTTGCAACCAAGGAGATTATTTTCAGAAAGTACATTGAAAAACCTTTTTAACAAGTCCAAGAACTCCAAAAACTAAGGTCTAGTTGATTTATAGTGATTTTTCAAAATGCTACTGAAAAAGACATTTCAGGTCAGGAACAGCACGTATCATCTGAATTGTAAAATTTGGTAAAATTAGTAAACAATGACTAATATAGGCAAATCATATATTCCCATAAAGCTTAATAAAAGCACTTTCTAGTCGTTCAAGGCTCATTCATTAACTAGTAGTAGAAAGTTCGAAAATCATTTTTGAGTGTACTCTACTCATTACCATCCTCAAAAAAGTAGCTTCAACTTTTAAAAAGTGTATCTTCATCGTTTTTTAACTTTTTTGAACGATTCTTGTACCCATTTCGAATTAAATTTCCTCTACTTTTCAACAAAAAAGAAGCACCCAAAAATATTAAGTGTAGCTTTAGATATTATGAAAACATTGACGAGTGTTTAAACAAAAATCGAAGATAGCTCGCTGGAACTTAAATACCTTTTCAAAAATACTCTTTTCACTAAGTTGTGGACTTTTAATGACTAAAACAAAATTTTGGGGTTATTAGGTAGGTCAAAAGCTAAAATAATCATCATTTCTTTCCACTAAAAACCATGACTTGTAGAGGATTAAAAATGTCAATATTTAGGGTCACCTGAATTCTGGGTCTAGTTTCAGGAATCCTTGATGTTCTAGGGTCTTTAGTCGTGAGTAAAGTTTCAATCTTGTCTTAAGAAAGTGACCATTTTTATGAGTCCCCTTTGGAAGGACTAGATCAAGCGTTCAAGAGTGTTTAAATGTCATAAAAATCTTCCCTTTGTTCTTGTTTATTAACAAGTTAAGAAAAGTTTACAACTTGAAGTCTTGATTTAGAGGTGTTGAAGTTGTTAACCAAGCCTTTTGTAACACCCTGTTTTCTTTCTAATGCATAATTCAGTGCTTTGATAATTGAAAAGTGGAAATTAGATATGTAATATAAGTAATTAAAAAGGAATAAATGAATTGTTGTTATGTATGGTATGTTGTATGTAGTGATGGTTTGGTATTGTTTGTTTGAAATTCTAATTTGAATTTAGAAAACTTGAGATATATGCTTGAGCCAATTGGATGTGTTGTTAGTGCGATTTTGGACTTTTGAGGAAAAACAATTAAGTTAGACTAGTTATGAGATATGGGGAGTGGTTTGATGAGTCATAAGCCTCAGTTAGCCCAAAGTCCGTGAGAGACTCCGGAGGGTCTAAAGTATAAAAGAGGGTGGAGAGAGATTTCTCTCATTTTCCTTCTCTCTCCTCTCTTCATCTCTTTATCTATCTCTCTAGAATCTCTTAAGTTAGCATGGGTATTAGAGGATTTCGGGCTTAGTTTAGTGATTGTGGTGAGAGGAAGAATCAATCTGTAGAAGGTTTTGGCTCAAGACATCGGATTCTCAAGGAACCTAAATTCATATTCAAGAACTTTTAGAGGTAAGGGAAGCTTACAAATCGGTTGTTTTGTGTTAGTAATTGTTGGTATATTCATTTCTTGCTTTTAAAACGGTTGGATCTTTGTGGATGTTGCCATTTTCGTTGGTTTTGGATGAAAATGGGTTTTAGGGGAAAATTTTGAGATTTTGATGAGAAATTGATGATTTTGTGATGAAATGATGAATTTGTTGTATAATCTAATGTATATGAGGTTGGTTGAGGCGGATTGATTATGTTGGAACTCTTATTGATTTGAAATCTGAGTTTATGTGGTTGAGGAGTTGAATTCTTTATAGAAAATTGCGTTTTTTTTCGAAATTTCGTCGTACATAACCGATTATAGGGATCATATAATCGATTATCTGGAGTTCCAGAAACTATTTTTGTGATTTTGGTTTTGGAATAATCGATTATGGGATCTCATAATCAATTATCTAGGCTTCAAGAAATTTTTTCCTGAAACTGGTTCGGAAATAATCGATTATGGAAATCCATAATTGATTATCCCTGACAGAAAATGAATTCTGGTGCATTTTTACTAAACTAATATAATCTGTTACTATAGTACTTAATCTGTTATTTCAAAATTGAATGTACTATTTCAGATTTTAAAGTTTTCATTTCAAAATGTGAAAGTATATACACATATAAAAAGGGTATTATATATTTTCAAAAGTTCTATTTGGGAATGATGGACAATTGTCCAGTTTAAATACGATTTCTTTATATTAAAGAAAGTGAATTATTTTGAAGGTTTTTGTGAATTTCAAGATTTACCAATCTTCCAAAAGGTTTGCAAAGAGAGTATTGGTTTCAAATTGTGATTGATTGTTGGATACATTATTGAAGTGGACGGTTGCTTAAATAGGACCTCCACTTGTGTATAATATTGTTGAATGAGGCTTCTCATGAGGTTGACTACTTGGATAGGGCCTTACCTGTTAACTATGCTTAAGGTTGGAATGGGCTTGCATGGTATAGATAATATATATATGTGTGTGTGTGTGTGTGTGTTGACTTGTTGTTCGACTGATGTTGTGGTATGTTGTATGCATTCATGCATATGTTGTCGGCTGAGATTGTATGGGCCTCATGCCGTATGCTGGTAGGCATGGAAGTTGGGGTGAACGAAGCTGCAGCTCAGACAGGCCTCCAACCTAGTGCCTAGATAAGAAGTGAGGTCTAAAAGATGGGCCTAAAGGATAAGTGGATGGAAAATCCCGCAAGGGGCCAAGGTAGTGTAGACCTTGCGTCACGGTATACCACCACCCACATTCACTTATCCTAACAACCATAAGCTTATCCATTGATAAGAGTTTTGGCAATCCCTGAATGGTGCTTAGAGGGCCATGGTAGGGGGTAAGACCTGGCTGACCACCTAAAATGTAGAAAATCTCTCGAGAGTCGTGTCATTCATGCATTAACATGTGGTAGTGGAAGCATGGGTGTTGGATTGTGGTGTATTTAACCCATTCTTGATGAATTTGATTTAAATTTGGCAAATGATGGTTTGATGATATAAATTATATATATGCTATGGTTGTTGTTATTTCGTAAGCTTATCCTTGCCTTACTGTTTTGCTTTGGTATGGTTGTTGTTGTTGTTGTATGTTGTTGTGATTGTGATGATCACGTCATTTTGGCGTAGGAGCAAAGGGAGAGACTCCAATAGATCTTACATCTCCCAATTGATAGTAGATGTTCCACTAGGAGAGGTTGAAGGCCCTTCTTAGGTGGAGCTTTTTTGGAAGCTCATTTCTCTTTGGGTTTTGGATGTATATATTGTATAGTTAACCAGCTGTAAGGAGTTTTGTTTCTGTATCTCCTGTGGTTTTGGATTTTTGGAGCTATATATCATATTATTTTGTGTCTTATATGTATATTTTATATAGCATGTTGGTTACTTATTATTAAATATCTTAATAATGTATGGGATTATATGTAGTACTGTGACGATAGAGGATCGTTACACGTTTACCATTTTTAGAGCAATGTAGCCACATAAACCATCATTGAAAGTTAATAACAACTTGAAGACAAGTGATTCCAGCCATAAAAGGAGAAGAAACAATAGATAATAAAACAACTACACAATAAAGCTTAACAATAACATCAACAAGAATAAAAATATATAAATGCTAAGGGTTTGGGGGCCAAACCCACCCATGACTCATCTATATGAAAACAAATGAAAAAAAAACACCCTACTCTCCCCCATATACCTCAAGTCTTGGTTGGTGAAGAGGAGGAACAAGGGTACTTGAGCTTCCAACAAGGTGGTGGATGGTGGTGCCTTTGATGGAGGGTGGAAGGAGGAGAGAATGGAGACTTTGGTGTTTAAATTTTTTTGAATGAACTTAGGGAGAGAGAAAGCTCTTATTCAGCCAGATTAGGAGCAAGAAATAATGGAGAAAGCTAACCCATGAGTAGCCCTTAAATAGAAGGGGGAATAGGTTTTTTTTTTGTCTCAAAAGTTGGCATAAAGCACATTTTTAGGATTTTTTTTTTTTTGGATTTTCTTTCATAATATGTGAAAATAAAATAAAAATGGGTCTGTAGAGTGAACTGGACGTGCATATTTATGCTCCCCAAGTCTCTGCATTTTGTTTTCTCTATAAACAAATTAACTGGTTCCGATAAAAGCGTCTAAAACTTTGTAAATTTTATTTTTATAGCAATTAAATGAATTTTTGTTTGAAATTTTGTGGGCACCTTAATTATTGATTAAAAATAATTTCCAAAATTTAAAATTAATTTTTAGTAATTAAATTCAAATTTTCAGTATTTATTTGGTATTTTTGAGTTAAAAATTCATAGAAATTTCATTTTACCTTAGAAATTTTCAAAATTATTATGGAAATTATAAAATTAAATATCTAACCCAAAAATGAATTGAGAATTTTCATTTTGTCTGTTTCATTTATTATACCCACACCGACTACAGTTTTAATAAACAATGGAGAGTAGTTTGGTCATTTTTTACTAGGATCTCAGAAAATTCCCAATTTTTTAAAAAAAATATATTGTAATATATATGACATATTTCTAAGTTCAAAATGACAATTTACAGTCATTTAGACCTTTTTCCATATGTCAGCCTATAGTGTAGAGGAATTAAGATTAACTGTTAATGTCTTAATTCCCTAGTAATTTCACAAATATTATGAATTATACATAAGTCTAAAATGAGGGTGTTACATATGATGTATATGAGTTGCATAATCTTGCTATAGGTAAAGGGGCAAAGTCCCTGAGACTTGAGAATGATATACATCATTTAAAGTTATATGGTTACCTTGAAACTTCTTCCATGTGTTGTTGTTTGTGAAAATGAGTTCTATAGGCATGGAGCACATATGCTTAATGATGAATCATTTTGTGTGCCTATGATGTCATTACATGGTTTTTTAATTAGAGGAACTCATGTTGAGAGTTTAAAACGACATGTAGTTCATGGTTTATCTAACCTTTTGTTCATTATTATTTCTTCTTGGATGCATTTCATTTTAGTGTTGTTTGATAGTTTCTTTGTGCTTGTATTTGATCCTAGAGGATGGATATATAAGCACATAAATAATAAGAGATTTGTCCTTTCACGAGATTCAAGTCTTTATGATTGTAAGACTTTTCTTATTCCATTGAAAACTAATACTTGCTTTGTTTTTCATGTAGAAATAAAAGAGCTAAATTTGTGAACGAATTTTTCCCAAGAATGAGGGGATGATAGAGGCCTCGAAGGGACTTAGCAACTTTGGATTAGGACACTTGTTATTGGGCTTTGTTGGGCTTATTGTGCAACTTTTGTATGCACCTAAGTGTTGCTTAATTAGGTGTCATGTTGACCTTAGTTAATTTTAGTTTCTAACTTTTGTTTTAGTTTGATTTGTATTGGGCCTTTTAGTTTGATTGGGCCTTTTATTAGTGATAGTATAAATAAGCCCTTAGGACCCCATGTAAAGAACTTTTAATCATTTGTGAATGTGAATTAGCTTTGGCTAATTGATTAAGCATTGCTCTTCTTGGTTCTTGCTTAGAACCTTAGATTCTTATCAAAGAACTCTATTCTTTGTGGCGAATCCTCTTCGGCTTATCAATCTTTGGATTGTGGCGTCGTTCTTTCATCTCTTATCTAATCTGCTTTTTATTTTCTTCACTTTTTAGTTTTGATTTGTTACTCCTTGATGTTGAATTTTTAGATCCACTTTGGGTTTTCATCAAATATGCCCTTAGGACCTCATGTAATAAACTTTTGATCATTAATTTGTGAATGTAAATTAGCTTTGGCTAATTGAGTGAGCATTGCTTCTCTTGATTCTTGCTTAGAACCTTATATTTTTATCAAAGAATGTTATTCTTTATGGCTAATCCTCCTCAACTTATCAATCTTTGGATTGTGGCATCGTTCTTCCATTTCTTATCTAATCTACTTTTTATTTTATTCACTTTTTGGTTCTGACTTGTTTCTCCTTGATGTTGAATTTTTAGATCCACTTTGGGTTTTCATCAATTCTGCCACTCCATCAAAAAAGGGATGGCAATTTTACCTATACGTTATGGGTACCAACAAAAAATATCTACAATGGGTATGATAAATACCTGGTTAATGGGGATGGGTTCGAGGATGAAAATTTATCCATAAAATTTAATGGGGATAGGTGTGGGGATAGGTACTATAGTACTCACTAGCCCTATCCCTGCACCTATGTATGTATAATTATTTAATTAAAATATCTTATACATAGATATACACACATATACACACACACACACACACATTATTAATCAACTTTAATAATTACATTTCATTTAAGAATGATTGTGCTAAATGATTATGTTATTAATATTGTCTAGTTATGTTTGGATGATTTAAGAATGATTTCCAAATTTAGTTATAGTAATTTTTTAGTTAATATTTTTTTACTTTTTGATATTACACTTAATTAAAGTGTGGGTAACGAGTGCGAGTATGGGTATATATGTACCTAACGAATATGGAGATAGAGATTAAAATTGCTACTCACATAAGTATGGGAGAGGGTATAGGTATTTTTTTTCAAACGTAGGCATGAGAACGGATATTATAGTATCTTACCTAGACACTATCCGTTGCCATCTCTAACAATGTATAAGCAAGATTGACATAATCAAATTCATTTTATACTAGTTGGGGACATAACACGTAAATTTTAATATGCGTGGTTTAAGAATGCAATTGAAAAAGTGAGAGATTACCAAAAAAGTTGGAAAGAAAACACAAAGAAATAAAAAATGAAGAACAATAAAATCGTTTCATAGCTTACCTTTTTCATTGCCATCTAGAATATGTCTCAAACACAAAAGAATGAATGATTTCATAAAACACATAAATTTTGAAATAGTTTATGAATACAATCGAAAAAGTGAAAGATTACCACAAAAGTTGAAGAGAAAACACAAAAATAAAAATAATAAAAATTTGAGATCAATAAAATAGACTTATTGCTTATCATTTTTAGTGTCAACAAAATATATCCTAAACACAAAGAAGGAAGAATTTTATTAATCAGATGGAATGAGAGAATAATAGAAACATCAATTTGTAACATCAACATAGTAGATTGAGAACTGACCTTTTTTAGTGCCACGATATGTTGCCTTGAATAGATCAAAGGAAAAAAAATTGGAGAAGATGTACATATGGTGGGCATTAAATTTTGATTTGTTGGTGTATAACATAGAAAGAAAACCCAATGAAATAAAAATAGATAGAATCCCTAATATATTAGTAGTAATCACCCTAATTAATTAAAATTAAAATATATAATGATCATAATCACCTTAATTGTGTATTTTCATGAATTAAAAAGTAAATAAAATTTTACCTACATTTTGGCAGGAAAAGAATGAATTTAGTGCTATCACGTATCATCTACCTAGATGGCAAAACCTTTTTTTATAATAATACTAGCATAATAACTCGTGCTCTACACGGGTGTTGAGTTTATAATCTATATTTTTTATATTATTATACTTTTTAATGTATTTCTCAATTATTTTTAAATTTTTTATAAGTATATGTTAGTAGATATGTATGAAAACATATAAAAATAATTATGAATATTGATACATATTCAAATAATTTTATATTTATACATGTATTATATCATTTTAATTTATATAAATATTTGTTTTGAAACTTTTATAACTATATTTGCGTTTGTAAATAACTTAAATATATACATAATTTTAATAAAAAAATATTAATGATAAAAAATATTTTATTTACAATTTGTAATTATTAGTTTTTCTTTTAAAAATACGTTTCCATCATAAAGGAAGGAAATGACTAACATTAATATATATATATATATATATATATATATATATATATATATATATATATATATATATATAAGAGATTTGTGGGTATTTAAACTTATAGATTACAATAAAAAATTAATGATGAATACAAAAATAAGATAATGCTTATATAAAAAAAGAAAATAGGCCTGATAGTGTAAAACAGTTTTATATTGTTACCCTGTCACAAACCACCATGTATAGTAAGTTTGTTGACTTTTACAATAACTACCTTAAAAGTCATACAACGATAAATTTTAATTAGTTGACAGTGTGAAAGTTTTTACACTAACAGCGCATAGTCATTAAACTCATATAATAATATTGTAAATCATATTTTGTTTAGGCTAATAACTGATAGACTTATAAATTTTTCTTTAGTGATTTCAAGTTGGTTTAGTTCATTTTTAGTTCTTTTTTGATAACATTTTTATCCTTATACATAGAAAATAATTAGGTCTTTTAAGCATGATAGTTTGGATTCAATTAGTGATCATATACATGAAGTTGAAACTTGATAGACACATATTAAATTCATCATTATTGGACATAACCAACAATGAAATGACATATCATTAAAATTTTCTCTAATACATGTTAATTTGAGTAGGTGTAATTACCTCAACGAATATATTTTAAACATATATACAAATAAAATCTACTTAATCATTGACTTTTAAGTAGGAGAATCAACCCCTCCTCATGTCATTTTGATAATTGAAAGTGAAAAAAAACCATAAAATAATATCTACAAATAAATTTTTAATATTAAATATTAGGAAAAATATTTTAAAAAAATATTCAATGAGAAAAGAACGAAATTTTCCTTAGAGAAATGATAAAAATTTTAGTGAATTTGTAGTTTCTTGTTTATATTTATTCTTCCATTAAATCAAATAAAATAATTAACACATATCTATTAATTTGAAAATGATGTAACTTGATTACAATTTTATTATAAAAAATAATGAATAAGAGGTATGAAGAATATAAAAAAAGAGAAAAATATACACACACTTGATTTATTTTATCTTGTTGTTATATATAACATGCATGTAAGGGTGTTTGCGGGTACAGGTAACCCATGAACCTAAACTGACCTAATTATTTCAATTCGATTTTTTTTAGTGTTCGGTCCTCCCCGACCTAACCTGTTTAAACCCATTCAAGTTCGGGTAACAGGTTTTTGATTTTCGGACTCGTGAACTCGACCCACTAACGTGACATTTTATTAAATTTATTATTATTATATATTTTTATATATAACTTTTACATTAAAACGTATATTGTAGTGTGGAAAAATATGTAATTTTGATAAATTACCAAAATGACACTTTTCTAGTTTCTCCTCTTTACTTAATGCTTCTTCAAAAGCCATTTGTAAAGGCCAAGTTGCTGAAACTATACACACCAAAATGTTTACTTGTATACAAATTTGTTAAATGAAAAAAAATGATCGTAACACTAAATACAATATATTTATAATGTGTTAAAATTCATAAGAAAAAAAATATAAATTTAATAAAATTTTAAACATACGGACTTGATAACCTGACCCAAACCAACCTGTTAATGATCGGGTCCAACCCGTATTATTTTGATTGCGTTGGGTAACGAGTTTAGTCAAACCCGACCTGACTCGTATACACCCTTACATGCATGTTTTTGTGTATTAATTTAAATATTCACAATCATTTGAAGAGGAAGAGAAAGCAAATGACATTTTTTAATTAATAAAGAGATAAAAAATGAGTTAAGTTGATAGTATTTATAGATTAGGTGATATCTTTTGGATGATTTTTAAATTTATTTCAATTTAAATTGGAATTAATTATGTTAGTAAAATATTTATTATGAATTACATGATTCATAATAGTAACAATAATGATGTAACTAGATAAATGTTAAAATTTAATGTGATAATTACATAATGTTGAAATTTAAATCAATGAGAAAATAGTAAAAAAAAGATTATTTTACATGGAAAATTTTGTAACTTTATGTTGGAATGCGAGATGATTCACATTGGTATATTTATATTTGATATTTGATTGAAAGTAATTAAATATTTTTTATAAAAACTTGGATAATATACTTATGATTTATTTATTATTTTAAATTTATTTATTTATTGATTTATTTGGATAAACTTTATAATTTGAATTTAATTTTAAGTATCAATTTGAATGCATTGAGTAGAGAATCGATCTCAATTTCATTTTTTATTAGGTAGAAGGTGATCTATCTGTATGTTTGTCTATGTATGTATTATTGAATTAATTTATTTTAAATTATGTTTATTTATTGTAAGATTTTAATTTGTTTTTAAATTATTTATTTTAGAAAATTAAAAATTATTATTTAATTTTTAACTTTTTAAATATTCTATACATAAAATAAAAATCATTAATGAAATGAGTAAATAATATAGTTAAATAAATTATTTATATTTTAAAATATTTATAATTTTTATTCTTTAAATTTAATTTAGATGCCATATTCTTTTAAAATTTTTAATTTATAGTTATGTTTTTGAATTCTTAATTACAACAATATATTTATAAAATACTTTTTGGATTATTTATTAATTACTTTTTAATATATATTGACATTATTAAATTTTTTAAAAATAAATTCTTTTTTACCTTCTAAAAATAATATTTAAAAATAATATAAAAGTTTTTAAATATTTTAACTTTTGTAATTAATACTTAAATTTATTTAATTAACACTATATATAATAAAATATTTGTAAATTATCTTTAAAATTATTTTTGTTAATTAAATCAATTTTTTACATTTATAAAATTAAAAATTTTATATATATTTATGACATAAAATAAAAAAATATTACTAAAATGAGTAAATAATATAGTTAAATAAAAGTCTTATATTTAAAAATATTTATAATGTTTATTCTTTAGATTTCAGATTTTTTATAATTGTTAACTTCTAGTTAAGTTTTTTCATTTTTAATTACAACAATAGATTTATTAGATACTTTTTGGATTATTTGTTACTATTTAATATATATTGACATTATTGAATTTTGTTTAAATAAGTTATTTTTTATCTTCTGAAGATGTAATTGAACAATAATGCAATATTTTTTAAATAATACTTTTATAATTAGTATTATATATAATAAAATATTTATAAATTAGATTTAAAATTAAATTTTATTAATTAAAATAGTTTTTAACATTTTGAAAATTAAAAATTTTAAACTTATATGTTTTAATACTTTCATGTATTTTTGTTATCATTAAAATAACTTTTTGTTGATTAAATTAATTTTACATAACTGTAATTAAAAATTAACATTACAAAATATTTTTTATTTTATCAATATATATTATTCTATTGAGTGAGTCAATTAGTTTTAAGTAAATTTAAAATTTAATTTTTTTTTACCAAACAACTTTTAACTTAAAATGAGCTTTAAAACTAAAAAAAAATAATTACCAAAGAACTTTTACTTCATTTTTAAAGCTTTTGTTTTAAGCTTTAACTTTAAAGTAGCTTTTCAATAATAATAATAAAAAAACTGGGCCAAACATAACCTTAATTTATTAATTATTTTTTATTTTTTGTATGAAATTTATTATTTGAGTGTGATGTTTTAACTTTTGAGTATAAATTAATATGATTAGAATTATGATTTTAGTCAAAATAGTATTTATTATTTGTTGTCATGGATTAAAATGATAAAAAAAGTAAATAAAAAAGAAATATTAACTTAGAGGAGGAAAATAAAAAAAATGAAACTATAAAATATAAAAAAAAACAAATGAATTGAATAACAATGAAAGGGATATATAATAAAAAGATGAACCAAGTGAAACAAAAAATAAAAAAGTATTAAAATTCATAATTTTCAAACCTTTCAATCATTTTGAATATTAGTATCTATAATATAGTCAAAATTGAAAGACATGATGCAATAGAGAAAGAAATTGTTGCAAAGATTGTTTTTTACTGAATAAATTATTTATACTACTAATAAAATATTTTAAAAAAGGAAAGTTTGAATATTCAAATCACAAATATTACTAATTCTAAAAAATTCTGCAAAATTTAATAAATTGATTATGATATTATATAAAATCAAAATTCAGATAAAAGTTAATGATTTAATTGATTGATTGGCTTAATTGCACTTTGTGCCATTCAAGTTTCATCATTTGCAGATTTTGCCACTGTGTTTATTTTCTCTTTCGTTTTGTCATCTTATTTTTGAAATCTTGCAAATTTTGTCCAATCATCAACTATTCATTAAATAAAAATTAGCAAGATTGGGCAAAATTTGCAAGATTTCAAAAATAAGGTGGCAAAATACGAGAGAAAATAAACACGGTGGCAAAATCTGCAAAATGATGAAACTTGGGTGGCACAAAATGCAATTAAGCCTTAAAAATATAATAGAATAAAAATATCCCTTATTATTTGTTACAATAATATTAGTATTTAATGTAATATAATAATTTATTATCATGATTATTATTTTTTGGGTCACCATGTTATTGGTGCGAAATATCCATTGACTTTGTTGATAACTATTTTTTGTTGGAGAACCTAGTTGGGCATCTTTAATGGTAGCTCCCCTCCTGCCCACATTTTTTGGTTTCATAAGACTTGAACCTAAGACTTTGCTTAAGGAATTTGTGCCTAGCTCCACTCGGACTAATGATCATGATTATTATTTTAATACATAAATACTATAATTATTATAAAATAATAAAATAATGATAATAAATATAAAACATGACCACAAATTCTATTATTATTATTATTATTATTATGATGATGATGATGATGATTCATTACATTAGTATTTAAGGTAGTTATTATAATAACAAAAAGTTTCCATAATTATAAAAATATTGCATAAAATTTAATAAATTAAATTCCATATTATATATATATATATATATATATATTCAAAATCTATTTAAGATTTAATGATTTAATTGATTAATTTTATTAGAATATGTATTTGTTATAATCACCTTAATTACTATAACTAAATATAATATTATGTTTTTATGAATTAAAAAACGAAAAAAAATTGGATGAAATTTAGGTGAAAACAAATACTTGACAATATTTCCAAATTGATTTAACAGGTCTTGCACAGTTTCCAAGATGAACATATGCTTAGCTCTCCTAAAAGTAATCAGGTGAGAATTTATTCTAGCTCTTGGAAACATCCATCTTTTGGCAAATTTAAGCTAAATTATGATGATGTTATGGCAAAGGGAGCACAGGCTACTTAAGGAGGGGTGATCTGTGATCATAATGGTATTGTCATTCTAGCCCATGCCTACAACTTTGGCATATGTATAGTAACATAGGCAAAATTGTGAGCTATATTGATAGGTATTCAAATCGCTTGGTCTAGAGGTTTCACATCCTTGATGCTTGAATCTGACTCTAGTGTGGCTATATCTTTGATTAAAGGTGGCTATGTTCCAAACCATAGGTGTTTTTCTATGATTCAGATTATATGGTCTTTTTCTTTTAAGGGTGGTAGCCATTCTTAAACTCACATATTTCAAGAAGCGAATTAGGTGGCTAATGCTATGTCTTAATTTGGTTTATCCATCAATGGAGATGGAATAATTTTTGATTTTGTTCTACCTTTTATTTTTATTCTGTTTATGGGGGATGTATCATTAACTTTGTTTCCTTGTAAGTTTTAATATATTTTTCTTTATGGGGTGCTAATCTCTTTTTTGCCAAAAAAAAAGAAAAGAAAGTTAAAGCACACAAACCTTGCTATTTGGGCCTATATTTAATTAAGAATTAGGCATGGCAAATACTCCCACACCCGTGGTTACTTGCCCGAACCTGCCCTGACTTTGCCTGATTTTTCCCGATTTGATCGGGGTCAAGTTTTTCCTGAATGTCGAAGTCAAGGAGAAGGATGTTGATACTCGCCCTAGTCTTGCTAATGGCAAAATTACCAAATTATTCTTATTTACATTATATATGTGTGTGTGTCTATTTCTATTCCCCTTTCTCATTCAACATCTCCACACACCCTTCCTATTCAGCAGCCCAAACCCCCATGCTCTCTCCTCAAGTGGATTCACACTCCACTAATTTCTCCGCCATCGAGTTGTGTTGTTTTGGCATCCATTGTTTTTTGTTTTCATTCACCTTTCGCTACATCCTCTGAAACTTTGCGTATGGTAGTCATAGTTTTTTTTTTCCTTTTTATTTGTTTCTCCAATCTTTGTCACCACCAACTTAGGGCCCACACACTTCCTTTCTTTCTTTACTTCTGCTTTCCTTTTCTCTTTTGGTCCTTCTCCATTGTCTCCTCTAACTGTCACTACGACTAGTTTGTTGCACCACTATAAGAGCTGCTCAAGCATCATCAATTGTCACTACGGGGGCGGGAGCTGAGCAAAGAAACCCATCCCACGCCAAGGATAAGAATGAACACTCATTTTTTTCTTTTACACCCGACAGAGATCAAGGACAGGGTCGAGATTTTGGGGGAATCAGAGATGGGGACATGAGAGGCAAAACTCGCCCCTGCTACATTGCTACGCCTAAATCAAATTGAAGTGTTTTGAAAAAAGAAGAATGAATTAATACACATGTAAAGGAGAAAGAGAAAGTCATGCAAGCGACAATTAACGTGTCAACTTAACACTTTAACAACCTAATGACAAGAATTAATGTGACAAATGTAAAATAACTTTAGAAACCAGTTATTATTTTCCTGTAATTGAAAAAATGAAGTAAGAGGAAATAGGTGATTTTACGAATTATCTACTACTAGTCTCCTACTAATAATAATAATAATAATAAAAAATGCACCCATTTGTGCGAACAGCAATTTCAAACGAACCTCCTTCTCCCTCTTCTGCCACCCAAACAAACCCTAGAAAAACACAACGACACTGATCCTCTCGCGCTCTCGATTCCCATGCAAATTATCCCAAACTAGCCTCTCTCCTTCTCCCTCTCCCCCTCCTCTCACGGCCATGGTCGGAAAAACCAAGTCCATGGCGGCGACTTCGCGCGAAAAGCTCGCGACTCTCGTGAACGCTGCCAAGCTGGCCATCGACATCCCGTCCAAGCTCGAATCGCTGCGCCAACTGCGCCACGAACTTCCCCTAGAAGACCCTGTCCTCCTCACCGAGTTCCTCCCCTCGCTCTTCCTCTTCCACTCCGATCGCTTCGGCCCCGTGCGCAAATTCGTCACCGAGTAAACCTCTTCCCCCCTTTTCTCTCTTCGCTATGATGACACTTTGACTATCTCGTTTGCGCGTGGAATTGAAATTTGAGGTCAATTGAGGGGAAACTGTTTTTGTTTTTATTTTTATTTTTTGGTTTCAGGATGCTTGGGGAGATTGGATTGGAGAACACGGAGTTCTTGTCCGACATTGTGCCTGTGCTGATTGATGTGTTGGACGACGATACGCCGGCGGTTGTGCGGCAAGCTCTACTGTGCGGAATTGACTTGTTTCGCGGCACGCTTGAGAAGATTGCGGTTCAGGTGTGTGTTTTGTTTTGAATGGAGTGATTTTGCTGTTTCATGTTTTGTTTCAAACAGAGTGATTTCGCCCTTTTTTTTTGAGGAAATTGGTGATGAGTGTGGTTGTGGTGGTACGAGTTATTCTTGTTTTTGGCTGTGTCTTGGTGTGGTTACTTCTTGTGATTTTTGGTCTGTCAGTGTTATATGAGGTTTTAAATTGTGGTCGTGGTTTTGTTGCAATCCCTGATATAGCAGGAAATTGTGGTCAAATATGGTCAATGTAGCCACAATTATGGTTGTGTGGGTGACCGCAAAAATGGTGGCTGCAAGGCCAAAATTGTGGTCACAGACTGTTTTTTAAAACCTTTATATATGTTTGCTCTGAAATTCATTCAACTGAATGGGAATTCAGGAATTTAGTTTTATTTTGATTTTCCACACCTTGGGATAGATGTTAGTTTGATTTCATTGATAGTTAATGTTCTACCTTTTGGAAGAGAATGGGCTTGTTCGTTAAGTGAGTGAAACTGTTGATTAGTGAAATTGATGTTTATTATGAATCAAGAAACACACGGGGAGGTGGCATTAATACCGACATACTTTTTTTCAATGTTTTTAAAACCGGACTGGTCATTGAACCGGTCAAGACACTAATTCAAGGTTCAATGGTTCAACCGGAGTTGAACTGTGGTCGAACTGGTATTAATAAAATAATAATAATAATAATTAAATAATACATAAAAAATTAAAAAATATATAATATCATAACTTTATAATATTAAAAACTAAAAATAAAATATAATTTTATAAGTTCTTAACATATACAATACCTAAAAATGTTCAAATTAAATATGTTATAATACTTAAGTCTAAGTTTTAATAATACACATCAATATTTATTAATAAAAATAAGTTTATGTTTGTAATAAAAAAGAAAATGACAAATATTTTAGGTTGATTTTCATTTTTTTAAAGAAAAAACATCAAAATAATATTTTATTGAACCGCTATGAACCGGTTTTTGACCGGTTCACCGGTTTACAGACCGGTTTTTTGCCTGGCTGGTTCTCTAGTTTAATTGGACCGGACACAGGACCGGTTCATCGGTTTTCCGGTTAAACCGGCCGGTTTGGTCCGGTTCTGAGAACACAGCTTTTTCTTGAGTTTGTGATATGTCCACACCATGGGAATTGCCAACCGTCCAAATTTGGTTCAAAGCTTCAAATTTTGGAAGGCCTTTGACTTTTATCAGCCTGTTTTGTGGCCCATTCTTGGTACAGCATTATAACTAGAAGTCTAGAACATCTTATATAAAGTGATAAAGCAAGTATATGCTACTCATAATTTCATATCTCCACCAAAAAAAAAAAAAAAAACTCAGGAAATGAAGAAGAAAATGCTGGCAAATATTTAGTTACACTAACTTTTGGAAATTTTTAATATCTTATTGTAGTTATCTCTCATCTTACCTCATGTCTCATCCTTTCATGTATTTTTGGTATACATTTTAAGATTTGAACATTCCCATTCTGGTTTTATTTTGTTTTAGGGTCTATATTCTAGTGATTTAGATGATTCACTTGAATCTGCATGGGCATGGATGGTTAAATTCAAAGACAAAGTATACTCAATAGCTTTTCAAGTAAGTAATTGCTCTTGTTAAAAGTATGACGTTTCCTGTTTTGGTTTATGGTCTGATGGTTGTACTTGGTAACATGCTTGAAAGCATGGAAGTGGTGGCACGAAGCTGCTGGCACTGAAGTTTGTTGAGGCAGTTATTCGTCTTTACACTCCTGATCCTAATGGTTCCTCAGAGCCCACTTCTCATCAAGGTATTATATTTTGAGTTTGGTTGGGTAAAAGGATAGTTGTGCCAATCTGTTGTTGTTATCATTATCCTTAAATCAGTTGCTTTTATGGCTTCTCACTTTTTTTATAGGAAGGCCTGTGGAATTTAATATATCATGGCTCAGGCGGGGTCATCCTGTACTTAAACTTGGAGATTTGTCAATTGAAGCCAGCCATCGTTTGGGTCTCTTGCTTGATCAACTCAGATTTCCAACTGTGAAGTCCCTTAGTAACTCAGTGATCATTGTGCTGATTAAAAGGTATTTGATCTTTTCTTTTACATCCTTTGATTTTCTGTCCAATGTTACTGCTTAAAAAGTCACGACTTCATATTTTATTCTTGATGACACATGCATGATGATGATCAGACGGCCAGTATTTGCTTGCATACTCTCTCACACATACATAGAGGAAATTTTGTTTTGTTAGAACTTCCTGATGACACATTCTTGATGATTAGATGATCAATATTTGATCGCTTCTCTTACTCTCAGACACACGTGCGCATATGTGCACACATGTACAGAGAAAGAGAGAAAGGGCTTCTTCTAACCAATATAATCATCTTATTTGACTGGGTTTTGTTTGGAAGAAAACTGACATTCATTTTGAAAATCTGAGGATTGTTCTAAGACTGTATATCAATTATTTTTCATTTTTACCTGCAATCAATTACTACTAACTGTTACCACTGTTTGTAAAAATCCATTGATCTGATTGTTACTTTCTTACTATTGACTCCTTATTGATCTATTCCCAGTCTTTCAGCCATTGCAATTGATAGGCCTGCATTCTATGGCCGCATCTTGCCAGTTTTGCTCAGTTTGGAACCTTCCAGCTCCGTTGTTAATGGGGTCTGTGTATCAGCTGCACATCTTGCTTTGAAGAATGCCTTTCTTACTTGCTCGAAATGTACACATCCAAGTGCTGCTCCGGTAATTCTATTAGACTGAGATGTGTTTGACTTCTTGATTGTTTACTCGTGTAAAGTTTTAGTTTTATTATTTTTATTTGTTTTTGGTCCATGTCAATGTTTACAAATTTCTAGGTGGCATTTGTTGTGTGTTTGGTTTAGCTGACAACAACAACAAAATCTGTTGTGAGTAATCCATGTTTGCTGTATTGACGAGTTTTACGTTGACTGGTTTGGTCTAAGCTTATTTTAGAGAAATAATTGCTTATTTTTACTAACTTCATGAGAGAACTGAAAATATCAACATAGCTTTGAATATTATGACATTTTCCTTAAATGAGTTTATAAGTAATCAAGTGCATACTTCATATTTAAGAGGTTTGGTCTGTTATGGCTTTATGGAAAACTGATTATTTTTTGTTTTGGTAGTGGAGAGATCGTTTGGCAGGTGCATTGAAGGAAATGCAGTCAGAAGGAAAGGCAGATCTGGTGTTCCACCTAATCTCTGCAAGTAATGGAAGCATAAAGAGAGAGAAGGATGATCAACCTGTTATCCAGGTAACCACCCTCTCTTTTGGGGATGTGTATTATTATTTATTTAATTGTTCTGTTTCTTACATACATATTTGAGCTCTGAACACGTAAATATGGAGGTTGTGTATAAGCTAGATGAATTATTAGCTGTATGCCTATATATAGACAATTGAATTGATAGTTAAATTTGTTTTTTGTTTGCAGAAGAGATAGATGGTACATAGTTTCAAACTTTCTGCTATTTTAGAGAATGGGTTTTGTTCCGTTGTTTTTGTTACTTTAGAAAACGAAAATGATGTTAATTATTTATTTCTGACTTTATTATTGTCTCCTGGTATCTCCATTAAATGGAATGAAAAGAAAAGCTTTCATGGAGTGTAATATTCATATGTAATAAAAGTGTCCAGCTGCATGCCATGTGTTGTTTGGTGACAAATTTTCTTGCCCAAGGCACTACTGTAAATTTCTTGTGAAACATAGTCATTTGGAATTGAAGGGCATTTTTGTTTTTTTACATGCATTTATACAGGTTACTGTGTCCAGTATTTTCTCATGATTGAGGGCATTAATTATTTTTGATGATCAAGATCCCACATTAGGTAGATATATGGCCAAATACTTATAATGACTTGAACAATGCTTTTCTCTTCAGCTAGCTTTTAGAATTGAGTTAGACTTAGTCCATTTTCAATTCTAATTTGGTATTAGACCCTATCCTAGTTGGGCCACCATTGCAAATGTATAGTCTTGAATATTTCACATTCCAAATGCCCAGTCCTAAGCATGAGGGAGGTGTCTTTAGATCCCATGTTGGCTGGGCATATGGCTGAAGTACTCCTTATAATGGACCCTCCTCCCTTGAGCTAGCTTTCGGGGTGATGTCCCGTCCATTCTCAATTGTAAGTATTTTGAAGTAGGAGTAAATGTGGAAGTGCCAAACAGTTGGAGTTGTGGTTGCAATAACCGAAATGGTTTTGGTTAATTGCATGGAATTTTGTGGATCACAAGAAATATTTTCAATAGCATTTAATACTGGTAGGACATCATGGTATTGCTCTTCAATTCTTACTTACCATGTTTTAATTTTTATTTTACAGGAAGGGGAACCTGCAGTAAATTCTTTTGATTCAGTGCACAGTAATTTAGCAAGAAAACGATCAGGATCACAAATTGGAGGTGATTTAGCTGAAGATGATGTTCCTGGAAAACGTGTCAGGACCACAATTGTTGCTTTGGAAGAACCTAAGAAACAGTTAGATGAATGTATCACTGACAACTCTCAGGATGAGAGTCCTTCAACTATACCAACATCTTCAAAAGAAGATGTGGATAATGGGCCTGTACGGCAACTTGTTGCCACTTTTGGTGCTTTGATTGCTCAAGGTGAAAAAGCTATTGGACATTTGGAAATTCTCATCTCAAGTATTTCTGCTGACTTGCTAGCTGAGGTGGTGATGGCAAATATGCGAAATCTACCTCCAAATTACCCTAATGCTGAAGAAAATGATGAACAGCTGCAAGACATCAGTATGATTGGTTCTGATGACAAGGCTAAATATCCACCATCATTTGTAGCTGGTGTTATGTCACTTTCTAGTACTTTTCCGCCAATAGCTTCCCTTCTTGATGCTCATCAATCAGTGTTCAATGAGGTAGTGGTATAATTATTAATTTATTTATCTGGTATTTTTGGTTTTTAGGCCTTACCTTTTTATTTTTCAATTTACTACCAACCCCTTTCATTTGTAATAATTTAATCTGTCTATTTTTTTATAGCATATTTCTGAAAATCATCTTTTGACTAAAACTTCGATGTACACAAATATTGCAGAAGTCACAAGGGGAGGAAGAAATTTCTGCAACTGCTGCAAATAGTGGTGCTGTGCATTCTGGCATGAACCTTGTATCTGAAAATATACCATCGCCTACTGATTTTCCATCTTCTGATGCTAGTATACCTGGAGTAGAGAATGGCTGCTCAACTATGCCTCCTGACATCCATGACGTTGGAAACTCAGAGAGTGGAATCCCTGGCCTGGATTCTTTTGGTCGTAATGATGCCTTGTCACAAACTTTGGCTCCTTCCTTATTGGCTTCCACTGAAATACGCCTAGAAGATGGCAGTCAAGAGCAAGATACAAGTTTGGATCAGAGGTCACCTCTGAACTTAGCTCCATCAATATCAACAGATAGATCTGAGGAGCTGAGCCCAAAAGCGCCTGTTACAGATGTCAATAGCTTGGTGTCCTCAACAGCTACTTCAGTTGTGTTGCCTCACCGTTTAGTCTTGCCAAAGATGATTGCTCCTGTTGTTGAACTTGCAGATGAACAAAAGGATCATTTGCAAAAGTCATGTTTTATGCGTATTATTGATGCATATAAGCAAATAGCTGTAGCTGGGGGTTCCAAAGTCCGTTTTTCGATACTCGCTTATTTAGGAGTTGAGGTGAAAATTCCAGCTTCTCGAAATTTTCCAGTTTTATATTTCAGTTGTATAATAACAAATAGTTAAGTGCTCTGTATAGGCACTTGTATATTTTAAACCTTTTTTTGGTCCTTAGAAGCATGGAAGATCCAATTCAATTTATTCTTTTTGGTATTCTGTAACACTCGTTGCCTGTTGATAAAATTTACAATGACTTTAATTTCTGAAGCTCCCCTCTGTTGCGGGTACATTTAGAAGAAACTACAATGGTCTCATGGAGGTTTTCTGATATGACATTGACCTGCCTTTTAGTTTCAGAAAACCTGTCCTACTTTACATTTGTATCAGATATATAACTACTTAATTTTTTTCAAACACGTATACCCCCTTCTTATAGCCTTCCTTCTTAAGCTGGATAGGGTGGTGGGTGAAATTTGAGCAAACTTCTATGGATATCATTATAATTTGGGCTTCTTGCTTGCAATAGTCTTTTTATTTTTTACTATAATAGCTTAGAGCCATGAGAAATTGAGAACATGTGATCTTGAGATCCCTTTCTCTAATTTCTGTTTTATAATACAAATAGGATTAATCATGTCTCAAGCTTTTACTGTTATAGTCTACCATGATGTATTAATTTAAATATTAAATGTTTTCATATTATCTGTTTTACAGTTCTCCATTTCAAGCAATTAGGATGTAAATATTCATCACTAGTCTAATGCATAGTTATTGTTCATATTTGATTTTTTCATCTTGCTTAGATTCAATTATTCTTTTTCTCTTTCTATTCTTAAATGCTTTCAACTTGTGTAATTTAGATATCCCTTAGATCCCAAAATCAATGCTAGCTTCATCTAACAATATGTGTATGTGTGTGTATATATATATTTGCTTACAGCCACTTTTTAATTGATACTGTGCACTCTTTAATTGTTCATGCAGTTTCCCTTGGAATTAGACCCATGGAAACTTTTACAGAAGCATATTTTGATTGATTACTCTAGTCATGAGGTGAGCTCTTGTCTCAAGTGTTACTGCTTCCGTGCCAAGTTCTTTACCTGTTAGCTTTGATGTGAGTAAAACAGTGAAGGAAACTATTTACAGCTCCTCACCCCATGATTAAAAGAAAAAGAGTTATGCATGCTATCTTTCTTTTTTTGTATTTGTTCATGTTTCATCAATTTAATGTTAAAAGAAAGAGACCATCCTAAAGTGCCTATAGTTTTATTTTTCCTTTTTGAGAAAGAGAGATGATTTATATTTCTCTAAAATCAATTAAGAACTGGTTTTGAAAACATAGGTTTTTCCTTAGGTCAATAGCATTTTGCAAATCTGAACTTGGAGAGCTGGCCTTTTATACTACATTAGAGATACGTTATCCATATGGGTTCAATTTGTCGTACATGTTTTGTCAAAAAAGAAATGTCTGCCATGCTGAATGTTGAGAACATAAGGATTAAAAGATCCTGTTTAGTTGTATTAGATTTAGAGTTGGTATGTATTGTTCTGTAAGTATAATGGACACTGTTGTTTATAGAGCTAAATCATGCGAGGAATGAGTATAAATCCAGTCAATGTGTTGTGTGTTGGACATCTAATATGTTATATATTTGATGGACACTGCTGTTTGGTCTAAATAAATCAGATAAGCTAGTGGTTATTATGTGCAAGCTGCTTTTATTTATAAATACTGACAGTGATTACCTTATGTCTCAGGGACACGAGTTGACATTGCTTGTCCTCTACAGATTATTTGGTGAGGCGGAAGAGGAGCCTGACTTCTTTTCTTCCACAACTGCAGCTTCTGTATATGAAAAATTCCTCCTTACAGTGGTCTGTGTTTTTTTTTTTTTTTTTTTTTGTTTCTTCTTGTTTCTTTTGTCCATTTACAAGGCATGAGTTGAGCTTTTGGTTCACTTCGAATGCAGGCAGAAGCACTTAGAGATTCCTTTCCACCTTCAGATAAATCATTAAGTAAATTGCTTGGTGAATCTCCTTATTTACCAAAATCAGTTCTGAAAATTTTAGAAAACATGTGTTCTCCTGAAAATGGGGATAAGGGTGAAAAGGAGTTACACTCACTGAATGCAGATAGAGTTACTCAAGGTCTAAGTGCTGTATGGAGTTTGATTCTTCTAAGGCCTCCCATTCGAGATACTTGCTTACAAATTGCTCTACAGGTTTTTTCCTTCTACTTCTATTGTACAAACTTCTGTGTTCATGTTGTTTGTTTAGTTGTGGTTGTTGGTCATAATTCTTCCACCCCCATTGTTTTTCTTCATATGTTTAAATTGAAGTTTAAGCTGGTGGCTTAATGATATTGTCCCTTGCTTTCCTCCTTGAATTGTAGAAACTGAATTTTTAAACCTTGCTTCCCCTTGTAATTGTAATTTTCTGGCTCTTATAACTGATTTCTTCTTTAATTTTGATTTTTTCCTTTTCCAATGAAAGAGTGCAGTGCATCACTTGGAAGAAGTGCGTATGAAGGCAATACGTCTGGTACATTAAGCATAAATTCCTGTTGAAACATTTAGTTGACTGCATAACAGCATGTGTCATACAATTTGAGCTCTTCTTGCAGGTGGCAAATAAGCTTTATCCTTTGTCATCCATTTCTCGGCAAATAGAAGATTTTGCAAAGGAAATGCTTTTATCAGCGATGAGTGGTGATGCATCTGAAGCTACTGATGTTGAAGGGTCCATTGCTGATTCACAAAAGGTATTCACATAACTATGGATTTACTTTTTTTGTCATTAGAGTCCTCTGGACGGCAAGTTTGTATCATATTTTGTTGTTGAACTTGATGTAATAGTTTTTTTTTAACCTTTTCATCCTTTTTGTTTTCAGGGACCTGATATTCAGAAGGTTCCAAACGAACAATCATCATTGAGTGGCAGCATTAAAGATGTCTCCTCAGATAATCGTCAATCATGCACATCTGAGAGTGTCTCACCAGATTGTGTTTCCGAGGCTCAGAGGTGCATGTCATTGTATTTTGCTTTGTGCACAAAGGTATTGTTTTATTTCCTAGTATAGATCCTTTTATGTTCTGAAACTTATGTTCTGTTATTTGATTAAAAGTAATACATATTGATGCTTTATGATGACAGAAACATTCTCTCTTTCGCCAAATATTTGTCATCTATAGAAGCACATCAAAGGCAGTGAAGCAGGTTTCAGTTTTTGGAATATGGGATCTAGTGAATATTGTCAACTATTGTTGTTCTGGCACTAGGTTATATCATTAATTGTATGCTGCAGGCAGTACATCGCCAAATTCCAATACTAGTACGTACTATGGGCACATCTTCAGATCTCCTTGAAATTATTTCAGATCCCCCAAATGGAAGCGAGAATCTTTTAATGCAGGTTTACTGTTTTAACTTTATATAATTTTCGATGAGTGTTGAAATTTTTGATAATATATTGAATATTGATAATTTTACATTGATCATGTCAGGTATTGCATACACTTACAGATGGTACGATCCCTTCTAAGGATTTAATATGTACTGTGAAAAGGTTGCATGATTCAAAACTCAAGGTATTTTAAAGCGTTGCCTTATCAGTTTCACAGTGAAACTCAGGATTATGGTTAATAAATGGTTGATTCTATACAGGATGCAGAGGTTCTCATTCCGATATTACCATTCCTATCGAATGATGAGGTTCTCCCTATTTTTCTTTCAATTGGATGTAAATTTTGTTGCTTTTTTATTAAAATTATGATATATTTATATCAAGAAAAAATTTGAAGTCATCAATGGATTTGATGTAAGACTTTTTTTATCCTTAGACCTTTTTTTCTTTTACTATCTAATCATCGTGAATGGCATTGCTTTTCATTTGATGGGCATGTTTTCACAATTCTTTTGACAGGTAATGCCGATTTTTCCTCACATTGTGAATCTTCCTTTGGAGAAGTTCCAAGCAGCACTTGGTCGCATATTGCAGGTATTATTTATTCCTTTACAGTCATTAGTCATAGTTGCTAATTCTAAGTTGGACTTAGGGAGACATATGTCACTTAAAGCTTAAGTGGAGCTAGAACCCAGTATATGAAATTTAAGCTTTGGAGCATTTGAAGTTGTAACTGAAATAGACAGGGAAAACACAAGGAAAGAGAGGTTGAATTGTGTTTGCAAAAATTTGCTCACAGCAAACAAAACTCATTTTGAAAACAAGCTGATATGGTCAAACGAGTTATAAAACAGTTTAGAAATGACCGCTTGCTAAAGTTTAGATACTTGTGCCTTAGAAAAACAACTTTTTGAATGCACAAGTGACCCTGTGATCAGACTGTTAGATAGAGATGGTGAATGAGATAAGGTAAGGTAAACAGAGAAGTACAGAAATATTTATCACTGTTCACTATACCACATGGGCTATGTCCAGCCCTCAGCAAGCTACTGAGATTTTACTATAACAAGTATTCTTTCTAGCTGCTTTTTGGCCTGACAAGTATTTTTGTCTAAGTTTCTCTAAGTATTTTTTTGTACAAGCCTCTTCAAGCTCCATACTCAAAAGTTAATGCATGCGTGTTTGGTACAAAGGGAGTTTATCTCTCAGACACTCATGGAGTGTTTAATACTAGAACATGGAGGAGATTAACTCACTAACTCTAAGAAGAATTAAATGTACAAGACTGTACAAAAAGACAAGAAAGGGCTTACGAGTAAATGTGCAAATTAGATGAGTTGTTCAGAAACATTATAAATGCTGAGAAGATTTCTATTTAATATTTATAGCCTTCTTTAATTCTTCTTGGAGACCATGAGTCTTCAACACTTGTAACCATGGATGAAACAACCAATTTTGAGCTTTTGAAGTGCAATGAATGTGTGTTTTTGTTGTCCATGTCAAGTAAGAAAAGCTGTTGTTCTTGTAGATAGATGTAATGTAAATAGGTGCTTTTCAGTGGACTTTCCCTTGTGCTATAGAGAACATAGGATCGCAAGTTTAAAGTCTTCTTCGTTTTTGCCTTTTTTGTACAACAGTAACAGTTCTAGATGTATTTTTCTAGCTCGTTGCCCATGCTTGTATGAGTATGCTAAAAGCCTTTTGGAGAGAGATGTTGTTAAATAAAGTCCTGACATGGTTAGAGTTTGAGAGAGGTAGTCATCTTGAGTTCCTCAGATGTCTCTTGCTCCAAATTTTAGATGATTTAGCATCTTTGCTTCAACATATTTTTAGTTGTGTTGAAGTAGATTCTCAGCTACAGATCCTGTCTGATGAGCATCCTTAGTACGTGGTTCAATCCATATTATTAATTTCATGCTATATTGCGGGGCATTTTGCCATTGTGGCCAATAGTGTGGTGTAGTGGTGTGATGCCCATGGGTATTGGGTAACCACCACCACCCCCCCGCCCCTTCTGTCTCCTTTCTCTTTTTGGCCCAGTTTCAGTGTTGTTTCGAGGTTTTTTGGGGATAAAAATGAGATTTCACCTTCTTTTGTGACCTTATGTAAAAGCCCTAGCTTTCATTGGTTTCCCATCCTTTGTTTTGAATCACAGCCACCCTATCTGAACTCTGAAGCATGCCCAGCCAACATAGCGGAAGACCTTTTCTCTGACAGTTTTCTGATGACTACAATCCTTTTCTAGCAACTTAACATTCTCTTTTGTTGTTTCAATTTCTGGCCACCTTATTTGTTTCTTTGACTTTTATTGTTATGTACTTGTATGTGTTACTCAAGACCTATGACTTTTTATTGTTAATTATGAATATGTCATGAATTGAATAAGTTTTTTGAGCATTTATATGTATATACTATATAGTGTAAATTATTTAATGTGTATAAAATTTTAGAATAGCAGCTTTCCGACCTTGAGCTACCCTGATATAGCATTTTAGGGGGTGAGCTGTTGCGTGTTGCTATCCATGATTGATAACTATGGTTCAATCAAGAATATATGTTTGAAATTAGCAAAACTTGGGTTGAAAGACATTGGGCATCTTGAGACTCAAGTCAACATTGACTTCTCAATATTGACAAAGGAAGAATCAAGTGAAATTTTTTGATAATAATCACTTCATTGTTTTTCTCAAAGATTAAACATAAAGATGTAATAAGTAACCATTTCATACATCTTTTTAATAAATTTTGAAAATAGTGAAATTGAAGAGGATGGTTAGTTTTGAAGAGAAGTGGATAAATTCAAGAGGTGCAACTGTAATGCTGTTTGATTGTATAATGGCAACCTATGTCCATAGTCCATTATGTGTGGTTTGTCATGCTTTGCATTGAAGAGAATTGATTATTAGTAATTGACAATGGCCCAATTTGGACAAACTACTCACCAAACACTTATAGAAGAAGAAAATAAGGAGGTAAAATGAATCAAACTTTTCCCTTAAGTTAAAATCAAGTTATGTACCTTAACTTTTGGAGAAGTTGGATAAGAGAGCTTCTAAAAGAGTTTAAGGGAATAAGTTGATCTTAACATAAGAAAGGAATTTGTTCATTTTACCTCCTTATTTTCTTCTCCTTATCTCCTATAAGTGCTTTTAAGAAATTTATCCAAACTGGTCAAATTCATTGAATGTTTGTGGTATGAACAATCTGATGCTAGATAATTTGCTACTGTATAATTCGTCAGTTATGCTATGTGTAGGTAAAAGTGGCAATCAATTTTGGTAATGAATAAACATTGTACTAGGGAGACCAAGATGATTTCTGGTTGAAGTAACAAGGAAAAATGCACAATAATGGTTATAAAAAAATACTGTTTTTAATTAAATTCTCAATAAAAATCCAACAAACAATACCTAATTTGTTAGGATTAGCCCCACACATGAAATTTAACTCTTCTATTTAAGTGTTTCCATGATTAGCAAAGTTTGTGGGAAGTACACTCCAGTCTCCAGTGACTCCACGCTCCACAGTATTTTAATAAAAAAATAGTTCTGAACTTTTGAGTACATTCTTGTAATTGAATTAATTGCAGACTGTTTTTTTTACAGGGATCATCACAATCTGGTCCGGTGCTTACTCCGGCTGAAGTTTTAATTGCAATTCATGGAATTGATCCTGAAAGGGACAGGATTCCCTTGAAAAAGGTAGGTATCTGATGATGATTGGTTTTATGCATCGGGTTTATTGAAAAATGAAGACACATTTTGCTCAACTGAGGTGTTTATATGCAGGTCACAGATGCATGCAATGCTTGCTTTGAGCAGCGGCAAACTTTTACTCAAGAAGTTCTTGCCAGAGTTTTGAATCAGTTGGTGTGTTATGTGGAAATTGTTTTATATATTTGGAATGCATATTCAACTTAGTTGATCTCACATGGCAATTTGGCAAATGATCTTCCCTGCAGGTTGAGCAGATTCCTCCTCCTTTACTATTCATGCGTACAGTATTACAAGCAATTGGTGCTTTTCCAACACTGGTAAGAAGCTTATCCTAGGAAATATAATGATGCCAAGAAACGTATTTGGTTGTTTATTTTGTACCAGAATTGAGGAATCCAACTGGTAGTTGATTGATTACAACTTACAAATATAGCTCTAGTTTTGAAGCCCCAACATATGTATTCATCAAAGCTTTGCCATTTATTTTTTCCCTATTTCCCCATTAATTTGCTACCTTTGATTTAATTCCTTATTTTCCAACTGAAGATTCTACCATCATTCCCTGTTAACTGTTTCTGTTGTTAGGTTTGAATCTGATCTATTTGTATAAATTATTGACTTATATAAATTTCCATAGGTGGACTTTATCATGGGGATTCTTTCTCGCCTTGTGACGAAGCAGGTGAATATATTATTATTCTATGTTTTTGGTAATTTATTCAATTGTTCAGTGTACTTATACATCACTAAATGAACTGCTGCAGATATGGAAATACCCAAAGTTGTGGGTGGGATTCTTGAAGTGTGTGCAGTTGACAAAACCACAGTCATTTGGCATTTTGCTTCAGGTATTATTGTCTGTGTTTACTCCTCCTATCAGGAACTTATTATCATTTTTTAACGTATGGCACAGTTCTAAGCTCTATTCTCCATTGTCTAACATTGTGAATTAGTTTTCATTGTCTCGGTTCATCTTTACACCTTCAAATACCTATTTTATATGATGAACATATAACTTAAACAAAGATAAAAATATCAGTTTAGTATTATATGGGAAGATTCATCAAGTGGCTGACATGAAATATGTGGAACCGTAGCAACAGAGAAACTTTCCTGTTGATTTCTTAGGTTAACTGTAAAACAACATAAATATATTGTTTTAAATTTTTTGGATGTAACGGTGGTAATGAGGTGTGAACTTATAATCTCATGCAAACTACCTGGGCTCCTCACCACTAGTGCAATCCTAATGGCTTTCATAAGTATATTGTTTAAGAATATAATGCGGCTTTCATTGTAATCAGTATTCTATTCCATACCATAAGCACCAACATGGACACAACATAATGGAGTGACATCATACTTTGTTGCTATTTGCTTTCAGATTGTACTTGGTTCTATTAAATCATAAAATTTTTGTACATTTCCTTGTGACTTGGGATTTGGGGGAGCTCTATGCATGCTAGATTAATGATACAATATGGTAATGTGACTGCAGTGGTTACATTTTTATTATTATTATTATTATTATTATTACTTTTTGAGGTGAGGGGGATTGTATGGTTGATAGAAGACCTATCAATTGTCTGTATTCTTAAGAAATATTTTAGATGGCATTCAACGGTAGAGCTTGATTCTCTGCTATTAAGAGATGCCTCACTTCTGTATACCAAATGGGTTTGAGTAGGGTTTGTTTTTAATTTCTTTTTTAAATAATTACATTGCTCACATTTAATTATCACATTAAGCGATGTCATTGCTTTTTCCTTATTTTTCTCTAGTTTGATTTAGAATATTTTGCTTTTCTTTTGATGAGGAATATTGTGGCAGAAGGGAATCCAAAAGTAATAAAGAAAAAAAAATGCTTATTAATTATATACCCTTTTATTATTTTTTCTTGGGTACAAATATACTGTATTCTTTTTGCCGTTTCTGATTCTTGGATGGTCTTTCTGCGAGCTTTTTAAATTTTAAAACATGTTCTAATGCGTTTTCTGGTGGTGTATGCTTGCAAGCAGCTGCCTCCAGCACAATTGGAAAATGCATTAAATAGAATTGCAGCCCTGAAGGCACCATTGATTGCTCATGCTAGCCAGCCAGATATACAATCTAAACTTCCAAGGTTCAAGAATTCACTAGGCACAACAATGCTGGGAATTTACCTTTTCTGTCCCCTTCTACTCTTTATTTCTTTTGGGGGGTGAATTTGTTTTATTCTTGTTTAAAAACTGTTTTTTTCGGGAGGGGTAAGCGACTGTTTATTATGTTTGCCAACAATATTGATTCTGAGTTCTTGAATGTGTTTAGGGCTATGCTGGTTGTTCTGGGAATTGCTTCGGATTCTCAGGTTTCAAGTCAAGCACAAACTACTCAGACACAGACTACTCAGACACAAACTAGTCAGACACAGACTGGTGAGACAAGCAACTCAGACAAGGACACAGCGACAGAAAAATCTAAAGAATCATCTACAGCGAGCTGAACTGTAAGCAACCATATGATGGGAGTGGTGGAATTTACTAATCAACAGAGTCTCAAGTTGAATTAGCCTAGACCTAACCGAGACTAACTGGAGTGAGCTCTCTCCAGACAAAGGAATGAAGAGCCAATATTGATGAATTTGACATATATTCGGATAGCTAAATAGTTGGGCCATGTGCTCAGGATTTTTGCCCTTCTTTGTACCATTGCATTAGGCAATGACCCGGCGTGTAAATGTATAGGTGAAATAATGTATATCAGAATGGAATGTGTTCCTATTTTGGCCCCAATTTTGGTTTAGCTGCCAGAACTGTGTTCCTATTAAAATGTGTATATATAAATATGTTGATCCCCCCAGTGGATGCCTTTCTTGCGTTAGTCTTGAGCATCTTGTATCTCTGGTTAAGACAAGGATACGAGGAGTGTTTTTACCCATACTTTCTGTACCATTAGATTCGCTTATGAAATTGTGTTAAGTTACTTAAATCATTGTTTTCAATATTTGCGATGATTTCATATATAGAATACGAAAGTACGTTTATTTTGCGATTATGTAGTAGTACGAAACAAAATTTGTCCAAGATGTGTTAATTTTATGAGCATTAAGTTGAAAAATATATGCTTGCATCGAATATACTACGTGAACTTGCAGGATTTGCATGATCCAAAAGCTGGTTTCGGTTTACATCATGGAATACTTTAACGTTGTAACGAATTAAATTGATAATGGGACAGGTGTTTCAAATGAACAGTGGATAGATAGTGGAAGATTCGATTAGTAACAACACAGTACCGTATTAAAAAAAAATAAAAATACAGTAATTGAGCTTCTTGTAATCATCCGACCGGTGGTGAAATGATAATATCTTCACTAATAATTTATGATTACCCACATTTACAGAAAATATATCTAGAGTTTACAAATAAGGCTACAAAATTAGAAATAAATTAAGATAATATTTAGGAATAAAAAGAACCTTTGTATTCTTAGGTGAGCCTCGGACAAGCAGTATTCATTTGTGGCCAATAGGCATAACTACTCAATTTTGTGAATTCGATAGAAATGTTTCGTCACTGACATTTTTTTGGTGGAATCTTAATGGGAAAACTAGATTCAGATCCGTGGTACGCGGTTGATCAATAAATTTAAACTTTATTTAGTTACAATGTATTTTAATTTTATATTACATATTAAAAATAAAATAAATAATTTAATAAATTTTTGAAAAGGTGTGAGATTTTTGCAAGCCTTAAAATATTGTCATTGTTATGAGGGAAATCAATCAAGTGTTAGTGAAAATATTTGTTGAGGAAGCAAAAGTTTTATATTGTAATAATTACAAGTATACTTGCATAAAAAATAATTCATTATTGTGATTAATTAATGGTTATTTAATAGTAGAATGTAGCTGATAGATTCTTATTCATTTAAGAAATTAAAAAAAAAAAAAGGATTGATGTGGGTATAAATTGGTTAAAAAAAAAGTGAAAAAAATTAAGTATTGAACCACTTAACAACAGAACAATTAAGTTACTATGAAATTAAGTTACTTTAAGAGTAATTATTGATAGAGTTACATCATTCTATAACTCTTTGTATGTGTGTGTCTATATATATATATAGTATGATCATGCATTCATGAGCCCGAGTCTACATTTTCTTGTGAGCGTGCACTAAGTCAGGACTAGTGTAGGAAGACCAAAGGAGGTCATTCATATAAGACCTTGAAGATATACGGATTTGCGAATCCATGTGACCCCAAAGCCTTTGCAATCCTCATGTTGTGGTGGCGACCACCCACATATGTATATCCTAATGAAGTCATAGTTGCTCCATTATCAGTACCGGTGTTCGCTAAGTGGTTTATGGCACATGCTGCTTATGAGTTATATAGGTTGGTGTTGTTGATACCATGTTAAGAGACATGATTGACTGGTTCCTCAAAGTTTAGAAATATCTATGGAATTGAATTTGTTGCATATATGACTGATTATTCTTATGATGCAATATGGTATTATAAGATGATTGATAACTGTTTGATTGATTATTACTGTTGTTATGTTATTTGTCTCAAAATATGTTATTATGCATGTACTTTCGTACTTTATTATGCATAAGCTTACCCTTCTGCCTGTATGTGTGCGTGTGATGATCGTGGTCTTTGCGTTCATGGGAGCAGATGGCACGAGCTTGACATCACATGAAATGGTCTTTATTGAGTTCATTGAAATGACAGTAGAATGTGGCAGTGCATGGAAAGTGGACTTTGATAGTTAGAAGATTCGCTATACTAGCGACCTAATCATCACCTACATTCCTCTTGGAGCTTCGACACTCTCTTTTGTGCTTAACAAATCTATTAGTTTTGGGTTTCGATTTTGGAGATGTGCCAGACATCTTTCTATAATCCTAGGGATCATTTGATATCTTTTTTAGCTCATAGCGATGTTCGTGGAGGGCCTCGACGTTGTGAGGCCCCAATTCATCGTCCCACTTTAGAGGAGGAAGATCAGTTTGAGGCATCCTAGCAATAGGGTCTAAGATGTTAGCTGTGGCTAGCCTTAGGGGTTTTATTTTGTTGTAGTAGTATTTTTCCCCCCTCCCTTATTAGACGTACTTTATTTTGATGACTTATCTACCACGATATGTACTATCTTATTTTTGATATATTTTTTACATCAGGTCTATATGATTCTCAACTTCATGTTTGTAGTGTTGTATGACACAATACACTTATTTCATTTCACTTTATGGATGATGAGTATTTAGTTATTATCTGTTGTAGCCAATTATTTGATTTATGTGAGTTATCGATGTATAATGTTTTTATTTTCTCATTGCAAAAAATTTACTCATATTTTCATAATCAAATTAATTAAATTTTATTTAAAATTGAATCTTTCACGTTTTCCGTAAGTTAGACTCATGCAACGTTAGTAGGAGTTTACACTTGCTCTTTTATATTTTGTCTTTAGTAACATTTAAAAGAAAGGAGTTGACCTTATGACATCAGGTTTTTTCATTTATAAAAAGACTTTTGATAAAAGTAGATTATTTACCGTTAAACATTTTATAGGACTGAAGTATCATCGTACTCTCGGATGAGCCTTTCTGGTGACCCTTGAAGTTTTTGCCATCTACGTGCTTAATTTATTTTCTTGTTGTTAAGAAAATATTTGTGAAAAGACTTTATCAAACACAATTCAACCTTTTTTTTTTGATAAAGACTATAGGCATCATCCACTGGAGACAATTCTACTCGAGTCGGGTATGATTACTATGGCCAACAAAGCTCTTCCATCGAGTATTTAATGCAGTTACATACCTAGGACTTGAATTTGAGATTACTGGCTAAATTGTAACAACCTCACGCCAAGTTGATCCATTCCACATGCTTGGTAGTCAATTCAACTCTCTGTTTTATTCTTGTCTTTTACATTAATTTTTACAATTATTAGTTTTTAACTTATAATAATTTAATTAAAATTTTAATAAAAAAAGATCTACAGATTAATTTAACATAAAAAATTATAATTAAAATTTTTAGTATTTTTTTAGTAATTCATTTTTAAAAAAATTAATCAAACATGTACTTAATTGATATATATATATATATATATATATATATATATATATATATATATATATATATATATATATTAAAATTCTTAATTAATGTTTTTTCACTTTAGGTAATATTAGGTGTAAAAAAGTTCTATAAATAAAAATAATTATAATTCAAACTAAATTATAACTTTACTAGTTTTCTAGGTCATGCATGCTGCATAGACAAGTTTTTTTAAGCATAAACAGTTGAAGAGTATGTTTAATTTAATTTATTTTAAAATAATCATTTTTTAACTTTAATTTAGTTTATTTCTTGGAAAATGAACTTTTCTAATCATATGCTTAATCTTATTGTGATTATAAGTAGATAATTAAAAGTATAAATTGAATTAAACAATAATTAATATTGTCAATTAACCATTGTTTAGATGATGAATCATAGATTTAATATATCAATAATCTGGATTAAAATATTTTTTTGAAGTACAAAGGAAGCAACAAGGTTAGAACCTAAGACTCTGTACATACTATCTAAACTCTCCAACTAGGCAAACCCTAGTGGATTTGGATTAAAATATTTTAAATTAGCATACATATTATGTGTACTTATTATTTAATAATATTCATTCAACTAAAGTTACTTGAGAATTGGATTAATTGAATTGATAAGATTATTATAAATAATGCATGATGTTGAAATCTTATAATGAATTTTAAAAGAAAATAAATGAAGCTCACTGCCAGGGACGGATCCACTTGGTGCATACTGAGGATAATTGCCCTCACAAACTTTTAATTCTTTTTAATATAATGTATATGTGTAATTACAAATGGTCCCCATAGTATGAAATGTAGTATAAAAAACTAATTCATAATATAAGTATTGTCCCCACAAATTTATATATATGAGTATTACTTCCACAACATAAAATTTCTAAATCCATCATTACTCACTGTTAGAAAAGTTTTAAATAACAATATATTCAATTTATTATTTAGATATATTTACTTAACATTGATTTTATAAAATTATATACATTGCAAATAATAAATGTTAAAAGACAAAAAATAGTTTTAAAAGAAAATAAATGGCCATCAATAACATGTAGTACATAGTATGGAGTTTGCTGCTAAAATTTAATGATACATTAGATAAGATGTATTTTAAGTTTGACCACTTTACGAGGTCAAATTGGTTAACAAAAAGCGATCATGCAATACTAGCGTTTCAAAATGCGGAAATACTATGCTCTAAGAACCACATATGGAATTAGCATTTTTTTTTTTTTTGGATTGCAAAATGGAATTAGCATTTGGCAATGTGTACACAAATGCCAAAATATGTTATTAAAATCCACCCTTAGGAAAATAAAAAAAAATTAAAAATGCTGACAACATATTTTTTGGCTGACATCACATTTTTAAATAGACTATTTTACTATTTACACTATTCTGTATCATATGAAACTCCTTAAATAAAAGTAAAACTCAATGATTTAATAGATCTTATATAAATTTTATTTGATAATAAAAATGGATATTAAAAAGTGTTTAATTAACGTATTTACTTGATAATAAAGGACAAAAATTATTAATAGGAACTATCTAATAAAAGGATTAATCTCTACACAATATAAATAGAAGAAATATTCATATTTAATGCTGGATTATACTTTTGAATAAGATTACATTTAAAAAACATTTATAAAAAGGAAAAAGAAAAAGAAAACATAGATCAGATTTGAAATATAACAATATTATTAGAGAAAATAGGTCATCCACAGTGTAAAACAGTTTTGCGTTTCAGTTTATGATTGAATGACAGTATAAAAAGCCTTTAGATTTTTGTTAGTATATTTAAATTAAAGAGATGTGATACACATATAATAATTTTAACAATAATTTATACAATATTATTTTTTGTGTTTATCTCTCTCTATCACATCATTTAATATATTTCAAATTTCTCTCTCTTGGTTGTACAAATTGTCGTACAAGTATCATTTTTCTAAATTAAATTAAATGCTTAATATAGGAAGTTAATAATAAAGATATTTATTGAATTTAATGGGTATATATTGTTAGTATAATTTTTTTACATTATAAACCAATTAGAAATTATCTTTAGTTTGACTTTTAGGAGGCGTTTGGTATAGAGGAAGTTTTTTCATACCTGAGAATCATGTTTCCTAGGAATTACAAATCTTGAAAATCATGATTCTTGAGAATAGTTAAAATCCATTTGGTTAGTCATAAACATTTCTAGGAATATTTTCAAATGTTTTTTGGGACAATTAGATTTAGTCTTTTATATAATTAAAACTTTCCTTTCTAGTTAGGAAAGTTAGATTCCCAACCCTCTTGAGAATATTTTTGTGTGAAAGTGAGATAAAAATGATTTTTGAGAAACAATATTTCCTCGGAATATTTTTTCTAAAAATAGATACCAAACATAATAAACTAAGATTCTCAGAAAACTAAAAACTTCTCCCCTACCAAATGCCCCTTAAAGTAAACTTATCTTATTTTCTCTAAAAATAATATATTTAATTATAGGAAAAATATGTCACTCCAAAGTTGATGGAGAACTGGGCCTATTACTAGTGCAAAGTATAAGAGTGTTGTTGAGCCCAGACAAGTTTGTGTTTGTGTATGTGGATATGACTTGTTTCGTCTCTTTCTTCCACCGGGGTCTCTAAACTACACACGTTGCTCTGGCCAAGGCAAATCGGAAAATGGGTGTGGACTATTATAAACTTCTTCAGGTAGATCGAAATGCCAGCGATGAGGATCTCAAGAGAGCTTATCGCAGGCTTGCTATGAAGTGGCACCCTGATAAGAACCCTAACAACAAAAAAGATGCTGAAGCCAAATTCAAGCAAATCTCTGAAGCCTATGATGTATGTTTTCTCTCACCCAACAATTTGTCTCAGTGTAATGCCAATTGGGTTGTGGAAAAAAGTTAAAACTTTTATCAAAGTTTTCATTTTGGGGGGGGGGGGGGGGGGGGGGGTGTTGTTTCTTGCAATTTGAACTGTTGGGTGTTGAATTTTGGGTTTTTTTTTATTGTGATTTGGAGAATTGGAATTGTGGGTTTTTATATCAATCTATGTTTTCTGTCACCCAATCTCAATGTAATGCCAATTGGGTCGTGAAAACAAGCGGATGAATTTGTCTAAGTTCCCATGTTTTTTAATTGTTTCTTGCCATTTGAACTGTTGGGGTGTCCAATTTTACAATTTTTCAAAAAGTTTTCTTGCGATTTGGATCATTGGAATCATGGGTTTTGCTAGTGATTTGGTTTGTGAATAGGTTTTGAGTGATCCACAAAAGAGGGCAGTGTATGATCAGTATGGTGAGGAGGGATTGAAAGGGCAGGTGCCACCCCCGGGTGCTGGTGGATTTGCCGGTGGCAGCGATGGTGGGCCGACGATGTTCCGGTTCAACCCGAGAAGTGCAGATGATATATTCTCTGAGTTCTTTGGGTTTTCGAGTCCATTTGGAATGGGTGATATGGGTGGCCGTGCCGGTGCATCTGGCTTTCCCAGATTTGGGGAGGACATTTTTGCTTCTTTAAGGAGTGGGGCTGGAGAAGGCTCTGGCAATGCACCAAGGAAAAGTGCACCCATTGAGAGAACATTGCAATGCAGTTTGGAGGATTTGTACAAAGGGACTACCAAAAAAATGAAGATTTCCAGGGATGTGATTGATGCCAGTGGGTGAGCTATCTAGTTTAACTTGTCAGCATCTTCTTCCACTTCTTACTTTCATGAAGCAAATATGAAGTTGCTTGTTGTAATTGTTATCGGATGGACTTAGCTTACTAAATTCCAATTCAGGTTTGATGATTTGCTTGTGTTGTATATTGTTGTTTGAGTTTAATAATCACTCACTCGATAATTTTGGTAGATTTGAAAATGAAATATACGTTTACAGTCTGTAGGCTCAGAGTAATCAAATTTTCACTAATAAAGGGGTGAATTCTGAGATGAGTTGAGACATGAGATCTTTGATGTATACAAAGATTTGTAACTTGTAGTACTTATGTTGGTTCTGTGTATTTCCTTGCAATATGCTGTTTACTTGAAGAATTTTCTAAATTTTCTTATGCGACTAGACCGTATGAGCACAGTATTTGCTATCATTGTGCTTTTAATTTCATCCAAAAAGTTAACAGAAGAAGAACTGCATATTTGCAATTTGCCTTATTCATTCAAAATTCAAACTAATTAGTTATGTTGTATGGTTTCTTACTTCTTAGGGTGCTATTAATATAAGTAGAGTGAGTAACACTAGGCCATGTTTTGTCGTATGATTTGTTTCCTTTCATTTTTCATACAAAAATCTTAGGATTTTTGTGGCTTCTAACAGATATAGATTATTACTATGATATTTTATCATTTTCTGTTCAGTAGGCCAGAATTGTTGCTAAATATGTAAGTGCTGTGTATTTTATCGTATTATTTTTTACTTGATCATGTGCATCCTATAACTTTCTGCCTTTGTTGGTCCATAACTTTTGGTGTGTTCATCAGCACAAAAGTAATGTCATTTGTGTTCCATAGATGCAAAAGTTGAGGAGATATGGTTGTCCTCAGTTAAAACTTTAAAAGACTCATCTTTGTGCTGTTTTAATCTAGAGGGGCCTGTTACATATACCACTTTGTGTTAGTTGTTTCAATACCCAAAAATATTGAGGGGAATGAATCTACAAGTAACATGAGGATGTTAAATGTGGAGGTTAACATGCCTGCAAAGCCGGGACAGGGATAAATGATTTGTTTATTGGCACCGAAGAAATAAAAGGGAATTTAATTATTTAGCCATGTATGAATATTCAGTATAAGTCCATTCTTAGTGAAAGAAGTGGTCATTTGTTATTGTATATTACTAGTGGTGGGTGCATTGACGGCCATGTGCCATTATTGATAGGACAAAACTTAGATACAATACTATAGGTATTGATAGTGTTGTTCTCCAATCAAAATCGGCGTTTTATCTCATAAATCACCACTGATTTTAGTTACATAGATGAAAGTTGCAATTACTGAGATAAAATCTTGATTTTGATATGAGAACAGTGTCAACAATAACTATAGTATTGTATGTCTATTTAGAATGACTTGGGGATTTTGTATCCATCAGATCTGTGACAAAGAGTATGGTGTTGGACTCTTGGTTAAGGCATGATGGAAGAATATGTATATCCAAATGATTGAAAAATGAATTTTGGACTGTGATTGACTTGGAACTTAGTTGGTTCTTGGTTGAGAAGTTTTCAACTCAGTATTTAGTTGGCTTACATTGTGACTGTAGTGGACAGAAATTGGGCTTTACATCCAAATATAACTATGAAATCAAATGGCACTTTTGTGTGTGTGTGTATTCATGTTGAAACCACAAATTTGCTTGTTTATGCTTGCAAATTAACACTATGTTTGCAAATCTATTAACACTAGTTCCAATGCAGCAAAACTAAGAAGCAACAATTGTTGTGGAGCAAACATACGTTTGAGTGGTTGCAAGCATACAAACAAACACACTAAATTTGTGTTAAGTGAGAAACTTTAGCGGTTAGGCATGTTTATCTACAATGCATATTTCGTTAATATATGTCTAACGGTCCAGATAATACATGTCAGCTGCTGAATTCTCATCACAAATGCTTCTTATTTCATGGAAATTTTCCTTCATGTCGTTGACTAGTCTGTGCCAGAAAATAGAAGGATATTTATTTCATGTCATTGACTAATCCATGTGCCAGAAAATAAGGACCCAGTTGTAAAACTATTTTATAAGCAACTAACTTCTTTACATAGACAAGGAATCAAAGTCATTCTTTTTCTCCCCCCCCCCCTTTTTATTTGTTGACATTAGGTATATTTAAAAGTAATAGCAAATTGGAATAGTAAATTGAGTGACCAAGAAAATAATCTACTAGTTGTTTTCTTATTGTGTAGGAGGCCCACCACTGTAGAGGAAATTCTAACCATTGAGATCAAGCCAGGTTGGAAGAAAGGAACAAAAATAACTTTTCCAGAGAAGGGAAATGAACAAAGAGGAGTTATTCCAGCTGACCTTGTTTTCATTATTGATGAGAAACCTCATGGTGTCTTCAAAAGGGATGGCAATGATCTTGTTGTCACGCAGAAGATATCTCTTGTTGAAGCTCTGACGGGTTACACGGCGCAACTGACAACACTCGATGGGAGGAATCTAACTGTCTCCACCAACTCCATCATTAGTCCGACATACGAAGAAGTTATTAAAGGAGAGGGTATGCCCGTTCCCAAGGAACCTTCCAAAAGGGAAACTTGAGAATCAAGTTCAATATCAAGTTTCCCTCTAGACTTACATCAGAGCAGAAAACTGGCATTAAAAGATTATTGACATCTTCATAAACACTGGTGGTACCTCTCCCTACCACATATCGAATCGTGTAAGATTGGAATTATTTTTATTCTCGGTTTTCAATTTTCAAATGGAAATTCTTTCCTTTTGCGAGCTGGTTTTCAGTTAGAACAGTTTATTAGAAGTTTGATACTTGTTTGCTGTTTCATGTTTTATTTAGTTTTTGGTCATCCGAATGAAAAGACTCTCTTAACCACTTGCCTACTTGTTTCTACAAAAATGTTTTGGAAGGATTCAATTTATACACTCGTAGACTGGGATCTTTATTTTTGCCATGTCTCCTTTTCGTTGTATAGCTTTGTTAATCATTTTAGCAATCCACGTACACTTTGAAGGGGTGGTTGAAACTACTTATTGGTAAATGTAAGTTTTAGTATAGAATAAAGAAATGTATTTAAAAAAGTATTTAGATGTTAGTTACTTAATGACGGAGCTATGGATATATGAGAAGATCAAAGTCTAAATATGATTAAATTGATAAAATTAATTCAAATTTAAAGTACTACTTAAAGGGATAAGTTATCAATACAAGAGTTTCCTATACATGTTGGCTTGATAATTTTCCAATGGCTTGACTTTGCACTTAACAGTTTGCTCTAATCAAGCATTGTGCATGGTCATGTCCCGGCTCCTTATTAAAAGGTGGCATATATCAATTAATACAACCCTACTTATCTGTGGTTGCTAATGCATCAAATTTGCGCATTTCAAACTTTTAGTAGTTATCATTATGGACTGCTAAACGATTTCAGGTGTAAGAATTTAGGATCAACCAAATTGGCTTGCGTGAAGCATGTAATTTTGTACTTATTACATCAGATGGGAATCGATCATATTCCTGAAAGTAAAGTGGACATTGGACAATTGTACCTTGAAAAACTTCACATTTGTCTGTTTTGATACAATTAGAATTCAAGTGCTCTAACTAACCACAGCTAAAGCGTGTTCCTGACACTTTTACCTTACACATTATCAAGTTTCCTGATGTAATCAAAACTCTAGACCTCTTAGGTAAGGCAAGCATCTTCAAAACTTTTGGGAGGAGGGTTATCCCGACAACCAATTCCATCTAGCTTGAAGCTTTTTATTGCCTTTTACTCTGCAACCTTACCATTGGATTGTTATCAAACTAGTAAGTTGATGATGTCCAAGAAGGTAAATTAAGCATCAATGCCAACTACAAATAGGGGTGTTTGTACAACAGGTTAAATCGAGCTTATCTTTGTCCCTATCTAATATGAAATTATTTGAATTTGAATCTGATTTGATCAAGACTCAATAATATCTAGGATAAGATTGGGCCAATTTGATTAGTTAACATAATATATTAATCTTAGCATTCTCTTTTTATATAAATTAGAATAGTTATTTTGAGTGACAGTGTTTTTAAAAACTATTTTCCGATGAGAGCATTTTTAAGAGTTTTTCTTTAACGAGAGCATTTTTAGAGATTTTTCTTAATCTTTCATCTCAAAATTAAATTTTAATATTTTTTTAAAAGAAATTATCAATAGTTAAAAATAATCTTGTATTACAATATAAAAAGTTTATCATAAATCTAAAATATAATTTATATATTCAAAAGTATTTATTTATTATAAATTTTAGTTATATAAAATAAACATTTATCATGTGCATTGTACATGCTACAATATTAGGTATGTATAATTAAATCATAGAATTAACCAATAATATAAAACTACAATTAAGATACATTTTACAATATATATTTTATTTAAGATAAACAATATTAATATCAATATAATATTGTTATATAAAATATTATCTATTAAGTTAAGATGTTTTATTAACTTTTCTAGGGCTCTAATATTAGAGCTTTCAATATGAGCCATGGCCCTTGAGTCAACTCGGCTTATTACTGGTTCAGGCAGAGTTGGGTTGATAAAATTCGGTTCGCTTGAGCCGTGGGTCAAATTTGACCTGACTCATTTGGCTTATGGCTAATGGTGAGTCAGGTTGGCTCACGGGTTGGAGTTTATTTTTTATTTTTTTTTTAAATTACAACTTACTATACTAACTCACTAAGTAATTAAAGTAACATGTAAACCTAGTCATTTAATTCTATTTTAGTCATATTAAAGGATACATAGTACATTTGCTTATCTTTTTATATATAGATATAAAATTAGAATGTGAATATGACTTATCATTAATATATATATAAATTGTGGGACACAATGTAATAAATATATTGATGCTTTAGTTTTCATTTAGTGTCTCAAAATTTTTATTATCTTAATTTTACTTTCTTATATATTTTTTGGTGTTATATATATATATATATATATATTCATTTTTTTTATTTAAATGAACCAATATGTATAACCCATCAACCTGTGGTGGGTTGAGTTGGTTTAACCATTTTTTATCTTACAATAGATTAAGTTAACTTACTTTTTGACCAACCTGTAATTAATCCAGTGAGTTGAATTGGCTCACTTTAACAACTCCTATCTGAATTAACTTATTTTTTGACCAACCTGTAATTAACCTAATGAGCCGAATTCGCTCACTGTAACAACTCCTTCCTTAGAGAAGCAAATGTTGGCCACTTTGTCCCCGTCATAGCATATTCAGATGTTCTTGCCACAATATTATATACCATCAAACTCACTATACATTTTTGGACTTCAATTTACCGTTGTAGCGCGATACTTGCTATATCAGAGTCTTGTAAAAATTATATATTTAGAGCCTTTTCTAAGGAATATATGATTAAAACTTAAAATAAATATCCCCGCAATACACACAGTCTAACAGTATTACACTATTGCCTTAAAAAAAAAAAACATGTAATTTTTAAATTTAGATATCCTATTTGGTTGTAGCAGGAAGCAGAGTTAGCAATAAAATAAATCAGCATACGGACCTGTTTGCGTTTTGATTCATTAATTATGCAATGACTTAAATTTTTTGACTTGTTTGCTAACTGAATCAAGTTTGTGTTTTTATTTTTTACTTGTTGGCTGCTCATTAGCCCCTCAGCCAGCTTGATACTTATATTTATCTTTTTTAGGAGTAACAATAATAAGAACAAAATTTTGATTCAATATATATTTTTCCTTTAACTATCGTAATTAGGGCTTTTAGCTCTCAGGTGAAACCCCAAGATATCCCTATAAGCTTTGGTCTTTTGGACCGGTTATGAGACTAATTCTTAGTTCGGGACTTAGTCTATATATATTTATATTAGCATTTTTGGTGCTAATATATATTAACATTTAATTTTATTTTTGTTTGACTATACTGTTTTTTAAATAAATGTAAAAAATTTATCGGTTACAAATTAGTCCACGCGTTTAAAGAAAAAGAGCTTCTAAAACCTCAACTTTACTCACTTTCAACACTAGAAGCTGGATATTGTCTTCCCGTTCTGTGTTGATTAGAATATCGAATATATTATATAGCAAATGGCGAAAAAGAAATATCGTACTATTTCATTTAAATAGAGATTTTTTTTCCCTTTTAACAAAAGATCATAAATTGTACATCTCATCATCATGCACGTATACTCATGTGCACATATACTAGTGCATTATTGAAATATCACATGTATTATACATTTTTATTAAACTCATCTAGAATTTTTTAAATTACATATTCAAAATAATTAGTTGAAAATAATTTGAGTTTGAAATTTAAAATAAAAAGAAAGAATAAAATTAATGATGACACTTCATTCTTTAAGAGTAGGGATGATAATCAGACTCATATAATAGATAAGATATTTACTCATCAAATGAATCTGAGTATGGGTAAACTCACAAAATTTGTAGGTATGGATACTTACACAATATATTTATTATATTTATGATTAGTATTTGAAAGTATTTTAAATATTTTTTAATTACCTTAAATAATTCTACTTATAATTAGTGTTTTATAATTAGAAATTTGATTATCTTTGAATATTTTTCAATTAACTTTACTTTTAATTGATTAACGCTCTTTTATTATTAGCTTTTCATCGTTAATGTTAGATTTATGAAGATATTCATGTTTTATACATTTGTCAAAGAAATACATTATAAAGAACATATTCAAGTTAATTATAATGTGAATACTGAATAATGAATTTGAATATCAATATATATAAGTACTTACTACTTATGAAGTTAGGTGTGAATATTTTTTTTTATAAATATGAAAATGAGGACGTAAAATATAAACATTACCTAAACCTACCCATTGTAGTTTTTATTTAAGAGAGTACGAGTACGGTAAAAAAATTAACTTCATATCAACTAAATGTACTCTAATTTAATAAATAAAGGTAGATTTACGAAAAATATGGCACAACCAGAGCTGCTAGTTGGTAGGAATTTGGTAGGAAGAGAGAGCGCATTAATTCACACGTAAGCTGATGTGACAGAAATTAACCCTTCATGTGAAAATCAAGAAATAGTTTTCGTAACTATCAACAATTTTCTAATCAATTCATCACCATATTTTAATTCTTTCCGGTCTATCTATACTATATACAAAGTTAAGTCACATAAAAAGTAAATTTTTACAGGTGTCAAACTCTCAGCAATGCACCATTTTATTACCTTATTGAAAATTTACTATTAAAGGAATTAAATTAAAAAATTAAAGCAATTTAAGCATTAAATCTTCTTTAACATTTTATTATAATAGCAAAGTAACAGAAAATTAAATGTGGGCTTGACAATTTAGCCCACACACTATATAAAGGAGCCCAAATCCATGATAAATGACAAAAGGATTTTGTAAAATGAGTAAGCCTTGCTATGTTGCACTGCTCAAGTGTGAGGCGTCGAAAAAAGCTTATGGAGAAGAGTAACCTATCACAAGTTTGTGACAGGAAGCTATTCAAAATTTAGGGCAAACTGAGTACCCAAAATGCAAAGTTTTCACACACTGGCAAAAGAGGAATACTGAGTGGGAAATGGCGGGGGTAAGAGATTACAATGCATGGGGAAAAGTATTTGAGAAAAGGTAAAATATTGTTGGGTCCTTGTGTACCCTATTGACTACCTTCAACATTTTTTATTTGAATTTGAATACAAATTTGAAATTTGAATTTTAGCGATTGAATTTGAATTTGAACATTTCTTTTATCTCTTTCCTCTCTCTATATATGCGTTGTGTCTACCAAAAGTTGCTAAGGTGTTTAATTGCAAATTTGAAATTGCTATTCTCACATAAACAACATGCATGTCTCTAGAAAGTTGTCTGAGTGCGTATTTCTTCTTCATCTTACCTTCCACCATTGTATTTTTTTTTTTTATATTTTTTGAAATGGTGTGAATAACTTCATTATTTTAATATTTGTTGTCTTCATTTTGAATGTTCTATATAAGTTGTGTGTTTTTTGCTTCAATATTCAAAAAAATTTAACTTGAGGTGCTTATTTCTTGGGTGAGTGGAGTTTTTTTGAGTGAAATGCCTATAAAATTTGTTGAGTGAGTGAAATGACTTAGAGAATTGGAACATCATGGCGAGGGTCATCTGGCTATGGCTGGTGCCTGACTTCACTAATCAAAGGATACAATGAAGTTAGTGTTGATGGATGTAAAGGTTGTGGGCATAGCTTTTGTTGTATTATTTTATAAAAATTTTATGTTGTTGATTTGTGTCTTGATTGTTTTCCTTTGGTTGTAGGGTATAGAATTCATGCTTCTATTACGAGGACATTGATTTATTAGTTCTAGAAGGATTTATGTGAAGGTTCTATATACTCTTTACAAACTTTTGGTATTGCTATAAATGTGAGTAATTAAACTTATTCACTTGTCAACAGTAATGATAAATATTGTTTGATCTTTTATTTCACTCCTAGGAACACAGATCATGATAGATTAAACATATTTTTATGCTTGAGTACATATGGATAACAAAGCCCACCCAAAACCTTAATTATGAGTTTAGTTTTGTTCACATATTTTTGTTCGTTCTCCTAAACATCTTAGGATGAAAATCATAGGATTATATGGTGAAGACTTTGTGTGAGTACTCTTGCCAGAGGGAGCAAAAATTAGAACACTTTTATTTCTTACAAGGATTTAGAGTTTCATGTAATACTATATATTTCTTATGCTAAAATGGCTTTGTTAAATAATGATTTATTTGGTAGTATTCCTCAAGTAGAATACCTTTTTTCTTAATCACACTTTTGATGTGCATGCAGGGTTTTCTGTTTACATTTGATTCAGCTGCATCTCTTGATGTTTTGGATCATCGAATTTTGGACTTGATCTATTACACGGTATACTCCTTAAGTATTCCTTTTTTTTTTTATTGCCACTTGAAGTTTGATTTGTCACTTTCTTGGCATTTGGAATTTACTTTTCACTTTTCAAAATATAGCTAGTTGAGTCCTACCTTTAGCTTTAGTTCTCTACATCCTATGTAAATTGCCTCGAAAGAGAATACCAGATCAATATCATCATATTCGTTAATTATTGTTCATTTTGGATTCTAATTTATTAATTTGCCTACCCATTATTTATGATTTTAATGGTTCTTGGTTAGATAGATACATTTAAGTTCATTAGGAGATGCAGATAAAGAAAAAGGATTCGAATAAAGTCTCATGGCAGTAGTTTTTATATAGGTGATACTCAATGGTTTTGCTACCTAGTAAGGATAATTTGGATTCAGGTTTTGTATGGTATACATGCAATGATAAGTCACAAGAGCTTAAGTGACTTTTTGTACTTATTTGTCCATTGGTCCCTGCAGTTATATATCTAATGCATCACTATAATAAAAGTTTTGTGCTGTAGATAAAGTGGAGGAATAGGTCAACTCCTCTTAAGTCTTTGTATAAGAGTAATGTTGGCGGCAAGTAATTTTTCATAAAGCTACTATGTAACATCCCACAAAATTAGACTTAATAAGTAATATAAATTAAATAGTGTTTTAATGAATAGATACTTAAATAATTCTATAATGGACTTAAGTCAAGGGAAAGATAGATAGGCTTTTATAAGAGAAGGGTCACTAAGGCCCAATAAGGGAATTAAAGTTTATAAACCCTAATCCACACACATTAGTCACACATTCTCACTAAACCTAGAAAGTCACGCAAGAAGGAAAAAGAGGGAGAAGGGAGGAGAAGAGAAGAGAAGAAAAGAGAACCTAGACACCCTCGTAGGGATTTGGAAATCATCTTTAGGTGCGTGGAACCCTTTGTATGCTCCATTTTCCCCATAATTGTATGAATCCCTATTGTATGTGTGCTTGACATGTTTTCCCTTTTCCCATAATTGTTTGTTATTGTCTGTCTTGCCTGCCACGATATTTGTATGTTTATGCCATGTGGGGTTAGGATAAAGGTTTTGTATTTGTTAATGTTTATGCAAGATTGAGGGGTTAGGGTAGAGCCTTGATATTATTGTATGATCAAAGGGTCTAAGATAGAGGCATTTTGATGTTTAGGAATAATGTTGTTCTTCCTTCCTTGTTTATGTGCATGTGTATCATCCATGGTTAGGGTTTAGTGAGGGTTTGAAATGGATGTTTGCTTGTTGGGTTTAAAGAGGACGTTCTAATGTTTGGAAACTAGGAAAAGGTAATACTATGCGTGTGTGGATATATTTTATTATCATTGTTGTTGTTGTTGTTGTTGTTATTATTATTATTATTATTATGTGAACCCTCGTCCCGTTTATGATAAAGTGTATCTCTTTCTCCATATGTTAAGATAAGACGTATATCTATCCCCATAAGTAAAAGATAAGATGTATGCTGATCCCATGAGTAAGAGATAAATTGTATGTCCATCCCATAGGTAGGAGATACACATTTTCTTATCCCATAGGAAGGATATAACATGTATATCTGTTCTTTAGATAAGAAATTGTAGTTTTTGATTTGAATTGTCATATATTGATGTGTTAACTTTTCTTTATGATGAATTGATGGGAACCTATGTGATTAATCTAATTTGTTGCTTGAGGGTAGACTAAGATTATGGTGAAGGTTTAGGTTGATTTGAGGGTTTTCCTTATTTCAGATAAGGAATTAAAGGATTAGACTTAAATGAGAGCGACTTAAATTAATAGGAAATCCCTATTTTGGAGTAGAGTGTTAGGCAATTGAACATTAAGATATTAGGAACATGACCTGATGGAGTTTTGGTAGTTTAGGGAGGCTATGGGAAACCTCCATGCTCACAAATTGCAATTTTGCGACATGTAGAGTGATGAGTACACTCGTGGTTACATTCTTGACAGAAAATGTTAACTACGTGAACAAAGACGAGTAGGAAGATGATCGAATCAGGCTTTGTGGTCTTAATAAGAATTGTATCCCTAGATGTTAGCTAACTAATGACTTTTGGAATCACCTAAAAATAATGTCTATAACGCAAGATATGCTCAAAATATCGCACCTATATCAAGCTGCCAGCATAAAACAGTGTCTCTAACTTTAAGTCTAATTTCATTTACGATCTAGGCCAAATTGGCTCAAGACTTATTCATAAAAGTTGTAGATTTTTCTTTAAGTTTTTCATAGACACTAAGATCACCTTAAACAAGGACAAAAGGTCAAAACCCATAAAAATTTGAAAATTAATTAAGATTTTCATTAAAGCACAATTGAATCCAAATACACAAAAACTCAGCTAGAACACTAATATTAAGCCCAAAAAATATTCAGCTATAACACAAAAACTCAACAGATTTGTGTCCTTTTATTTACACTAATTGGAAGGCTATACCAAATAAAGAGAATATATAGGTTTATGTTAATGTATTAATTCAGCTAGTTATGTGTGTGTGTGTGTGTGTGTGAGTAATCTAATGAAATATATCTTTCTAAATATATATATATATATATATATTTATTTATTTATTTATTTATTTTTCTTTTGTAGCCAAAATACATTGTTTTGGAGAAAGGACCAAAAGTCGTGTATGCTATTATAAATGATGCTTGGAGGTGATACAAATGTTTCTTTAAAAGAAATCGTTTTGGCAAGTATGAAAACATGTGTAAGTGGTTGAAAAATCATCCTAAAAATATACTAGAAGCACACTTAGAAATCTAATGGATTATTGGAAACTTGGAGCCATTTAGTGAGATTGATATAATTTCAATTGTGTATAATTTTTGCACTATAGTTTTTGAATTTAGTGAAATGTATAATTCATTGATGAATGTAATGACCCAACTAGCGCCACTAAACAACCCTACTAAACATACACCACACACACCTTATCAGGTGAATAAAAGCATAGCATATCAGTATATAAGTCATACACATCGATTGAGAGATCCATCTATCCCTCCTGTCATCATCATACACCACTATATAACATATCATATATATAGCATATTATGCATACACAACTATAGGATAACACTAGCCCATATCAAAGATATCAAAATATAAAACATCGGGGAAATGGGATACAAAATTCACTTCCTATAGCTGGTCAATCTATACAAAACAACACCTCCAAAACAAAAGGGGTTGCCTCACAAGCAACTCCACCATCATCTCTGAGCAGCCAGGTCCACTGAAGCCTCGTCGTCTGCTTCCACGCCATAGGACGTGATCATCACAGGCACATCAACACAAGCAGTAATAACAGGACAACCAACAACAACAAAACACGACAAGGGTAAGCTTACTAAAACAAGGGCATAATATACAATTATGGAGATCATCAACAATTTAAAACATGCAGTCACGAGTAATCACCAACAATTCACAACATTTAATTACGAGTATATAGCACCTCATTATACATCTAGAGTTCTCTACGTATACACACAAAAATATTCATACAGAAGGGTTCTTAACTCAGGAATCCACATTTCATCACAATCACCACAACTATGTCAATGTATGATGACACGACTCTCGAGAGATTTACAACATATCAGGCGATCAGCTAGATCTCACGCCCTATTGTGGCCTATCTAAGCACCATTCAGGGATTGCCAGACTCTGATCTGCGGATAAGCTCAGTGGTTTGTCAAGATGAGTGTATGTGGGTAGTGGCTTATCGCGACACAAGGCCTGCATCACCTTGGCCTCCTGCGGAGTTGCCCATCCATTCATCCCCAAAGGCCCATCGTCAACTGCCCCACGTCTTATCCAGCACTAGGTTGGAGGCTTATCTGAGTACCAACTCTAGTCACCATCCAACTTACGTGCCTACCTGCACCACGGCATGTGGTCCATCGTCAACTACCTCAGTTGCCAACTATGCATGAATGCATTACTACACACCATCAACTACTCAACCACAACTAATAAACATACGACATATATATGTATATCAATACAACTAGTAGCAAAGAGGTCCATCGTCAGCTACCTCACATTACTACTCAACATCCATCAACACCATATTGGCCCCAAACCGGCCTCAATCATAATCAACAGGTAAGGCCCTATCTAAGCAGTCTACCTCGAGAGGAACAATATCATACATTATAAGCGAAGGTCCTATCTAAACAACCTTCCACTCAACTACCATTTTCCAACAATTTATCACACAACTCCATAATGATAATAAAGAAAACCAAGAATCCAATTTAGAATCATAACAACATGTAGAGGTCCTATCTAAGCAACCTTTCACGTCAACAACATATCCAACAATCTAAAAGTGGTTGAAACAATCAACCTCACAAACCATTAACAACCTCATTCATGGCCATTCATTATATGATGACATAAATATCCTCAACAATCAAGTATACAATGTGAATTGGCCTTTCTTGTGGAGTTTTAACATTTTTCCAAAGTTCCCAATTATTATATCAAACATTAAACCAATAGCATTCAACCCCATCTTTATGTTTCTTAAAATTTCAACTTTAATGGTCTATACATGGCATCACAAAATTGACACCAAGCACCTCAAAAACAGGGGAGAATCAGGGGTTTTGTCGCCCAGCGCCATTAGACTATCGGCTGGCGCCAATATCATAGAGAAGGTCTACAATTTTGTCGCCTGATGCTGCACTCTTATCGCCTGGCATCAACATCACAAAGAGCATCAGCAAAAATTGGAGAAAATGTTGCCCGGCGACAAAATCCGTCGTTATAGGAAAAATTTTCGTCGTTAAACTAAAATTTCATTACTAATTGACAACATTTCAGATAGCATTCTGTCAGCTATCGCCCGGTGCTGAATCGCGATTTTCTGCAGTTGCAGGGAAGACGATCCACGGTTGTTCTTGACAAAAAATCAATCCATCCTAAGCATCACAAAACAATTCTAGACACTTTAAATATATTCTTAACCGATTACATACTGATTTCTCCCACCAATCATCCACAAATTTTGAAAACCCCTTTTTAAAACCCATTTTGTCAAAAACATACCCTAACTCATGCACAATAGATTTGGAACGAACCCAAGGTAAGATTCACACAAAATCATGCTCATACATTACAATTATACAAGTGTAAGCTTCCCTTACCTCTTGGAGCTTCCGAATCTGAGCTTGGGAAAGGGAAAAACGTGAGAAAACCCAACTCTTGAACCAAACCTTCAGAGCAACCACCACTCCTCACCAAAAGGATAGAAGGGCTACAAATTTTGCCTATACGCAGTGGGTTTGAGAGAATTTTGAGAGAGTGGGAGAAGAGAGACGTGAGAGACGAGAGGATGAGAGAATGAGGGGGATGAGAGAATGAGAGAAATGAGAAGGGGAGGGGGTTTTATATGTTGAAACCCTCCCTGGGCCTTACAAGGCTTCAAGCCCACTAAAGCTCAGGGTTCGTCTATTCAGTCTCCAAAACTCACAACGGCTCTCACTTAACTATTTTTCTCTCAATAACCCAAACCAATATCGACAACACTTTCAATTTGGCTCAAGCACATTTGTCTCAATTCCCTAAACTCAGATAGGAATTCCATGTTAACAACATACAACTAACACTACACAACAACACTCAACAACAATTATATTTATTTATTTGTTTTAAACACCATAATCATATATTAATTTTCACTTTTAGTTATTAAATCACTAAATCATGCATTAAGAAAACACGGTGTTACGATGAACATAGGAAATCAACGATCAAATTAGGGGTGTACAAGACCTGGTCCGGCCTGACAACTCGTCCTGGACCGAAGGTTTCGGGTCAGGTTTGACCTGGTCTCCAAAAAGAAAAAAGGACAAGAAAGGCAAGACAGTCCAGAACCCGGCTTCGGGTTGGGATGGGTTCGGGTTGAACCTCGGGTCACCTGGTCCAGCCCGATTATTATTATTTATTATTATTATCATTACATTTTGGTAAATACTTTGTCATTTTGCTATCAATTTTCCAAGATTTACAAAGAGATAATTTAAAATAATAGAATCCACTTACTGTTGACGGTATTTCCGTTACTCTGGCGTAGTAGAAACAAAAATGGATTATTTGCGTACTTAAAGTTTAATATTGCTATCGCAACTCACTAAAGTTAAGCTCAAAATGGATGATTTGCTTTCCTAGATTTTAGAATTGCCCCTGCGACTTTCCCTTAATAGCCCAAGGTGCACAGAAAGTTAGTAGGTTTGAAAAAACAAAAAAAATGTGATATGCGATGTTAAAAAAAAATTCTATAAGAGATAACCCCTTAACACCCCCCTTAAAAAAAAATTTTACGAGATATTTCCTCTCCAAAATGTCTAATACTCTCACTTTTTATGAATTGAATTTTTTATAAAGCAAAATATGAATGTAATTTCATTTTCTTTGGAGTTTATACATTTTTTTGTTATACAGAATACTATAATCTACGCAAAGAAAAAACCTTATTACGTGCAGTGTGGATTTCTAATAATGTAATGTGCCTTGCTCTTCCTTCCACTCCTTGATTATGAAATCTGATTTTCTAATAATGTGTAATGTGTATTAAGTTTATGTCTTGAACTTCTCACCATGGTTAATGAGCACTATATAAACTTTTAGCTTACACTTCGGGTCAGCCTGATGTTGTCTTACTTGGGCTCGGTCTTCGTTAAACCCGTGTGTTATCGGGTTTCTTTGGGTTGAGGATTGGGTTTGGGTCTACAAAATTGGCCCGATTAAAATTTAGGGACGGGTTAGGGACATATATAGCCCGTCCTAACCCGTCCCATGAACACCCCTAGATCAAATGCTAAAAATATAGCTCAACAAAAATAGAGACATCGACCAGGCCCCATAAGTTTTGCTGTTATAAGAGAAAGATTGGTATCCTTTCTTCATTGTTGTAAGTGTACATTTAAATTATTTGGTGTTAGTTTGTGCTAAACTCATTATTTGCTTGCTTTAATGTGCAAGCAAAGAGGATAAAGAGGGTCCTACTCAAGTTGAGATGTTTATTGAAACGCGATAAAGAAAGAGAGGACAACAATTAGATTTAGAAACAAATAATGCAATTGTAGGTTTTTCTTTATGATTCTATCAAGTCAAATATTATCTAAATCTTTCACTCATGGTTGTCAAACTCGAGAGTTTACGTAAACTCGTGGGGGCTCGATAAACTCGACTAGTAAACTCGTAAGAGTTTACTTACTATAAAAAAATTAAAATACCCATAGATAACATAATAATGCAACATTTTAACTCTATAATAAAACAAAATAGTAAATCACAATAATAACATAACTAAGTCTAGTAATGTACTATTACTATATAAGTTAAACTAAATCAAACAAAACATAAGTTCATACACAAAATAAATTGTTAAGATGATACCATTTAAAACACTAAAAAAAGACTAATGTCTTCAAATGTCCATTTCCAATCTTCTAATAACATCATCTCCAAGATCAACATCACCATCTCCATCATCATCTTCATCACCATCAAGCTCTTCCTCAGTTGAAAAATGTTCATCAACATTGTCATCAAAAGCCAAATTATCAAGATCCAATGCATCTAAAGTTGGATTACTTGAACATCCTCCAACTAATTCAACATTGCTACCATCACCTTCACCTTGAGGTTGCTCAAGCTCAACATTTTCTTCATCAACATTATCTCCCTCTTTTGTTATCCACTCATCATCATATTGAATATCATCAAATGCAACCGGTTTCTTCTCTTTGTATGAACCTAGAATTAGAAAATAACAAAATAAAATTTTATGATTATCTAAACTAAACAAAGAAAATTAAAAATCACAAATGAAGTCATAAACTTCAATTACCATTTCAAATAAGCTCTAATTACGCTCATACCCAAAAGAGCTACAAGTCAAGCTCAAAACATGAATAGCAAACTTCTTCAACTCTGGACATCCATCCCCAAACATCTCCCATCATTCTGTAGGAAGCATAACTTTCCTACCGGCCTTTGCACTATCCATAGAAAAAAGCCTTCTACCATAAATGTAGGTAGTGATCCCTTTTCCTTTTTTTATAGTAACTTGATGAACCTTCAAATGCTTCTCAAAATCCTCAAATATCAAATCAATGCAATGGGCAACACATGGAGTCCAATACAAATGCTCTCGTTTCTGCATCAACAATTCTCCTGCTGCCCTGAAATTTGCAACATTATCAGTAACCACTTGGACTACGTTCTCCTTTCCAACAAATGTGATAGCATCATCCAACATCTTAAAAACTTTGTCAGTTGTTTTTGAGATGTTTGATGTATCTAATGAATACAAAAATACTGTCTGCTTTGGATTGTTCACCAAAAAGTTACAAATTAAACGCCTTTTCTTATCTGTCCACCCATCAGACATGATTGAGCAACTTGTTCTCTTCCACTCCTCCCTATACTCTTCAAGCATTGCATTAGTTTTTCCCACTGCTTGTTTCAAGAGCTTCTCTCTAATGTCATGACAAGATGGAGATTTACAGCCAACTCCACATTTTCCAATCATTTTACACATTTTTGCAAAAGCCGAATTTCTAATAGCATTAAATGGAATGACACTTGTATAAAAAAATTCAGCAACTTGAGCATCAACATCCTCTTTATAATTTTTTTTTCATCATTTGATTTATAGTTGCTTAAACTCCCCTACCACTAGCAACTTTTCCTCTTTCGTCTCCACCCCCTCACTTTGCTCATCATCTTCATCAATACTATTCAATCTTCTTTTCTTTAATGATGCTTCTTTAGCCTCAGCAACAATTTTCATCATTAGAATTTTAATTTCTTTCGGCACCATAGCACAAGGTTTAAAATCTTCTTTAGTCCTAGCAAGATGATGCTTGAATATGAAAATTCCTCCACTAACAATCTTTGAGCAATAGTTACATTTTACTTTTTTACCATTGCCCTAAACATCTGTCTCGTGTTTCCACCCAATATCTGACCTATTTTTCGGAGCATTTTTACTTTTAACTTTAACAACTAAGGAGACAGCTGCATTGCCATAGGATGAATTTGATCTAGTCCCATACATAATATAAAGTATTGAATTGATATCAAACAAAATAAAATACCAAATATTAACAAATAAGAGTTTTAAAAATATGTAGTACAATGCTCATTGCTTGGGGATTTCGGAAGGCACAAAACAGGGACAAAATAAAAAAAATTGTATTGTACAATAAAATAGCACAGCATGACGAAATGGAAACCAAAGAATAGTATAGCAGATTTAACCTTTCTTTGAAGTTGAAGTCGAAATTGGTTGCGGAGTAGATCGACGCACGTTGAAGTAGTGGAGCAGATCATGAATGTCGGAGTCACAAAGCAGAATGATGAGCGTCAGAGTCACAAAGCAGAATGGCAAGCGTCGACTTCAACGCTCGTTGGAGTCGTGGAGAGGTGATTGGTTAAAAACGAAATCGTAGAGGAGCAATTGTTAACGAGCCCTAACGTTTCTATTTCAACGTTTTATGCGAGTTGAATGACTTCAAAAGTTGTCATTTTGAACCAACATGTTTGACCTCAACGAGCTCGCCAACTTGCATGCTAACTTACGAGTTTAAGTGAGTTTAACCAAGTCTACGCAAGTTCACCCGATTTTAGTAGAAAACGATTTTGCATCCAAGTTAACTAGTTTCGTTGACATAGACTCGTAAACTCGTCTGAGTTTACGAGTTAACACTCGAGTTCGATAACCATGCTTTCACTAACATTTTGCCTTTGAATATGCTAGACAAAACTTTAAGACTTGATTGTAAATTCTAGTTAGCCTTCTACTGAAGCTTTTCAAATTGTGTTTGAAAAAAAAAAAGCTAGGGAGAGTCCATTGTTATGGAAGAACTATAATTCCTAGTCTCTTGAAAAGAAATGAAGAAATAACAGAAATTGAAAAAAAGCATGCTAATGAAGTGAAACAATTAACTGATAATGTTTACGAGATGGAGGCAAAGCATAGTAAAGTAATGGAAGCAATGGAGCAAAAATTTCAAGTTCTTCTAAGCACCATGCTAAATCAAAACAACTCAGGACTAGATGTGGGGGCATTGGCAGTTTTATTGTCAACTCCAGGTGATGTTAATAGTGCTTTACATTTGTCTACATTACACATACTCCAAATAATCATGAGGTAAAATAGAAATCACAATTACAATTAGATAATTCTCTTTTATCCTTTGTGTATTACAAGCCTTCTTATTAACCCAAACATGCAGAAGGTACAAGTAGAATAGATTATTGTAAAGTGTAACATCCTAAATTTATTATATTATTTAATTGTTATTTGAAAAAAAATATAATAAATATTACTTAGTTATATAATTATTTAAACAATTAAAAGATTAAGTGGTTAAGATAAGAATTGCTAAAATTATTTTGTAAAGTACAAAAGAATGCAAAAGATAAAATAATAGATAATAAGATAAAATTAGATAACTTATTTAGAGAATCCACGTTAAAAAGAGAGAGAGAGAGAAAAACAAACCTCAACAAATCATGTTGGTGGGTAAACATAAGAGGGACAGGCAGTTTCTTATCTTGGTTACAGAGTTTGTCTTTTCTTTGAAAAATAAGCAAGGCAGTGGACTGCTAGAGGATTGGGAACAAGAAAGAGACGGAGCCAACCTTGTTAACACAGTCAATAGAGAGAGAACCAAACAACTTTGTTCCAAGAGGTGAGTAAAACACTTTTCTTTTAAAAACTTCCATGGTATGTTTCCTGAAGGATGTGATTTGTTAGGGTTCTTGATAGAAAGAAGTTGGGATTAAGGATGTGATTTTCCTATTCATGTGTACTGGGTATAATTTCTAACAGGTTGGATTCTTTTGTTATATAAAATTTTGCTATTGTGACAATCTTTGCTTCCTACGAATTGTCGTGACGGTGCCCTGTTAATCCATTTGCAGACAATGAATATAATGACTATGTCTTTCCTTGTTTATGTTATCAAAAAAAAAAAAAGGGAAACGTCTAGTGGAATGCGTGAATTGAAATCAATAATAGATGGGTTTCTTTTTAATTGTTACACATGTATGTGCATTGAATTAAGATTCATCATTCTTGTCTCGACTTTCCGCTAGCTTGCTTTCAATCACGTTAGCATATATATGCTGCATCTAATTATTATATAAATATGTATATGCGTGAATCTTCAATTAATATATATATATATATATATATATATATATATATATATATATATATATATATATATATATATATATATATATATATATATATATATATATATATATATAAATAATTGATATTATGATGTTATAGTATTGCCATAGTATGACCTTGAGAATTATTATTGCTTATGGAGTTTGAGAATTTCTTTTATAGTCATCAGAGATGACATATTTTTGTTATTGTAAGAGTCAGTCATTATCTTCTGAAAAGGAATGACGGTGTACATCTTATTCCAGGAATATGGTGAGATATCACCATCCGGGATGGGATATCTATTTATTGAACATATTTACATCAAGGATGAGATATGATATGAGATACCTTCATTTGGGATGGGGAAGGCAGTGGGACGCCATTGTGTGAATATGAGGTCATATACCTTAGTGAATCCGAGATTTACAGTGGGTCAGGGACTCACATTGGTTCTGGGAACCAATTATAAAAAGAAAATATTAAATATAAGTGAATTTGGGATTCACATTGATTTCAAGAATTGAGGAGTCAAGTAGGGTGGTTATGGGAATCACTAAGTAGTGTATAGAGTCAAGTGTTTGGAATACAAATATTTGGATATGAAAATTGTTGATTTCCTTTTTAATTATATGTTTGAACTGAATGTCTTGTACTTGCTTTTTAAAAAGTCTTTTTATGAACTTATTTTTGCGAGTACCATGATTGTCTTTTTCCGGTTACCGCACCGGCTGAGAACAACATTGTTTGCGAACCATTTTAGAACTTGTTTTATTCACTGGGATTATTATCTCATTAAAAATGTTTTTTTCAGAGCACGAGGGCGAAGCTACAGTGACGGAGGAAGCTTGAAGTCGTAGTTTTTTTTTTTTCTTTTTTTTGGTTATATTTTAGCTTGGTTAGTTTCTTTCTAGGTTAAAGGACTAGTGCGACTAGTTTGGATGTTCCTTTTTATTACTTTTCTTATTTTGTAGATGCCTGGATTTGAGAACAATGTTTTTTTCTTTTCCTTATGTAAAGATTATAATTTTTTTTTTCATTATTGAGGTATTACTCTAGGCAGTTTCATCTCTTAAATTTCACTTTCGTAATTATTTGAGATTATGTTTAATGTGGGTTATTATTGTAATGAAGGGCGTTACATAAAGTGTGTGTGTGTGTATAATGTAGTTATATTATTTATTAAAAGATGTGATCTATTAGGCTTTCATTAGTACTCTAGTTTTGCAGAATTAAAACTCAATGATTTTCACTTGTCTTTCAATTATAATGGTATGATATATAAAACTCAATGATTTGTTTCTAATTTGAATTATAATCCTACTTGTCATATCAAAACCTATGGGTAGGTTAATGTTAATTGGAATTTCTCTCCTTAAATATGGTTAGATTAAGGCAAGGTGGTTTAGCTACCTATGTTTCGTGATTCAACTAGAGCTTGGCTTCTTGGTTTGTGGCTATGAATTTGTTTTGGTAAATATTTTGTGGTTATGAATTTAATTATGTGAATATTTGCTAATATTCTTTAGGTTTGAAGGCATTCATAATTTTATTTTGGCAAGTAGTTTGGATTCATTCTATATATAAAAACTATATATTCATATTTAAAGATGCATGACTTACTGTTTTTGGTATTTTAATTTTGTAGATAAATCATGAGTAGATTGATGAAGATCAATTGCTTGACAATTTGGAAGAGGAAGAAAATGAAGGTAGACTTTGATGTTTCATTAGTATTATGATTTTTTTTTTACATTGCAACATTATTTTCGTGGATATTGATAGATGAATTATTAACGATTTATTATTGTTTTTTGAGATACATGAGACTTAGCTTGCTTGGCAATTTGGAAGTGGAAGAATATTAAGGAATAGCTTGATAGTTAACAAGTTTGAAGTAAAAGAATAGACGAATGTATACCCTAATGGTTTAGTTATGACCTTTTTTGTTTTAGATTACAATTTTAACGTGGTAAATAAAGATAGATGATTGATGATTGTATTTTTTGTCTTTAATTAGTATCTACAAGCTATCATACCTCATTTCTACATAGAAATACTAGTTATTATGTTACTTGATTCTTTTGGTTTTGATGATATAAAGTTGGTCATAAAATATAACCATTTTGTAATTAAATTCAATTTTTTTGGATTTATATTAATAAATTAATTAGCTTAATAATAATATCAAATAAAAAAATTATCAATGCCTATTCGTAAAATAATTGTTAAATAAAAAATTATCATCACTTTATAAAAACTGTGATACAAATAATTATACGCAACATTTTTATATGCGTTGCCCATACTTAAATGCAAAACTGTTGTCAAATTAAAAAAAAAAGTTGTCTAACATCAATGGATACAATTATATATGTGTACTGTTTGATAACCACAAGCAACAAATTTTTACATTTGCCATACATAACAATAGTAAAAAATTGTTGTCATAGAACAATTTAAAAACCATTGCGTGTTGTAATAACAATGGCAACGATTTTTTCTTAGTATTGCCTATGATTAGTAAAATCATTGCATAAAGATTAGGCAATGCCTTATAATACCACACTTTAAAAACTATTGTCCAAAGAAAAGGCTACGATTTTTGTTTTGTTTTAGACAATGGTTTTGAGGAATTGCTCTACAACAAAAATGTTATAGTGTAATTAAATTTTAGGATTGTCATTAGATTTTCACTTATTTAGTGATTTATACAGTAATTAGCAGATATAGGAATTCTGGGGCCCTACATTTAAATGTGGCAAATGGGCCACTTGGCAAAGCCTAACTCAAATCCCTTATGGTTCTAATATTTGTTGGCCCTACTTGGCTCATATGGTTGGGCCAAGTTGTTCTAGTTTTTTTTTTTTTTATATATATATATACCTAAATTTATATAAATTTTATAAGAAAATAAAATAAAAAATTAAATAAGATTGGGACAAATTGGCCTAGTAGCTTTTGGGCCAACATTTTATGGACTCGACTTGTCCCATTGGGCCCATCAGGGCATACCAAATTGACTTTTTTTTTTGGCCTAAAATTCAAGAGCCCAATTTGGCCTTATTTGTGGGTTGTTCAAGTTGACCCATTTGGTTAGGCCCATTTTGCCACCTTTAGTTAAATTATTTGCTTACAAAACAATCTAAGTTTTAAGTGAATTAATAACCGAAACTCAATCAAAAAATTGCAGTAAATTCAATTTATTAAGTATTGTGATTTTCTTATCATTTTGACTTATTTTGTGGCCTAAACAAGTTGTTTAATAAAATTATTAAAAACTAGAATGTTATAAGACCTATATCATTTCTTACTATGGCTAAGGCAAAGGGTTCAAGTTAAGAGGATGTCATAATTTGTTTAGGTTGGATATAGGGATGTGAATTTATGACATTACCAAATGTTGCTAGGGTTATAGTTGAAGTTGATTTCTTATTTTTGGACTCAGCGAGGTGTTTACTCCTCCCAATAGTCTTTTTCTTGCTTGTAATGGTATTCAATTTTCTTTGACTAATGCCTTCACCACTACTGTTAAGACAAATGATGAATCTATGACCCTCATTGTATTTTGATAATAACAAACAGTCTTATGCTTAATCGTCTGATCACACGTTTTCACATATTTTCGCTATCGTCTTATTACGTGAACTATGTATGCATCTTAACTTCCCAAGACGATATATATATATATATATATATATATATATATATATATATATATATATATATATATATATGTATGTATGTATGTATGTGTGTGTGTATGTATGTGTGTGTGTTGGTGCTAAACTTGTCTTTTTATAGCTATGGTATTCAAGAACCTTATTGTTTCATTTGAAAAGCGCATGCTCTCTCGAAAAAAGAAGACATCTACGTACCTGTCCTCGATAAGGGTCAACTTTATGCTTAAAAGTAGGAACTTGAGTACATATGTTAGTACAAAAAGCAGATATGCCCACTACAACAAGATTGAGTTTGAGAAAGGCCAGATAAGCAAACTATTTTATCTTATCAAATTGATTGGTTAGTGAAAGACATTAAATGTTGTATTTAATGCTCCAACGACTCTTTTATGCTTTTACAACGCTAGACGAAGAATGTCTCCTGCAGCACTCATAACGTACACTTTTTTGGAGAACACTATAAATAGAAGAAGAGATCTTAATCTTAAACGTTGATAGATTTTGATAGTGCATGGAACTGTTGAAAAATTCTCTTTCCACTTGTAATCTCCAAATACATTGCTTGTAAACGCATTCCCTGAACTTCATTGTATATTCATCTGATAAGACATTAAATAAAGTGAGATAACTCACAATCAACCATTTCTCTAAGAAATTGGTGGAAGCCTGAAGAGGCTTGGTTAAAAGAATACTTGTAACTTGTTTAAGTTGGTGGGACTTGGTTATTGCCAAGGACTGGTCGTAATCTCTAGTGTGAGACGAACCGGTATAATCTCTTTGTATTTCTTTGGTTTGCATTTTTTTTCTTTCGTCTTTATCTAAAAATCCTTTGTTTAACCCCTCAGACGAAACGTTCTTAAAAAGATTTTTGCGAAAATTTGGTATAACACAATTCAACCCCCCTTCTTGTGTTATTTCGGTGTTTTACAACTACTAATCTATTTAGCTTCCATATTTAGCCCCTTACCTTAACCTACTAATTGGTAATGCCTTCCACAAGCTTATTACCAACACCTTCCAGATACCCATCATTATCATGTCTCCTCACCAACAACCTTTCTAGGTCTATGAAACCATAATTCTCAAAATCATTTCCTATGCTTTCCCTTTCTTCATCAAGGTCACCAAATTTAACACCACTCACATTATTAGCACCACCTATACTATTTTCACTGTTGTCCATCAATCCAACTTTGTCTAACACATTTATTTAATGTTCCATAAATAACACCATTACATTGTTAGAATTTGAGGAGGCGTAATTTGTCATCTCTATATCATGATTATTAGAACCAAAGACGTCCGATGGCCTAGAATTTTTTGATGATAACACAATTGTAAGGATTAGATGAAATTGTTTTAAGTGGGCTAACAAAATTACCAAGTGTATAGAAGCTTGTAATGTATTAAGATTATAGTTTGAAATCTTGTAACGCTCCTTTAATTTTAAATATAATTCATATAAATATAATTATTAAATTAAGTTGATGAAAATGTGAGTAAATTTTTTTCAATTTTATAATAGAAAAATTCTAAATTTAACAGAATCTAGAAGTGAAATGATAAAAACTACTTATGTATATATATATATATATATATATATATATATATATATATATCAAACTGTACATCATAGTTTGAGTAATACATAACAGTCAAAAAGAAAACAAAAGTGCATCAAAAGACATATACTACCTAGCCCAATATATACATAAAAAAGATCCTATACAGAACAGTATTTATCTACCCTATCCCTCAAGGAAAATATTATAAATTAGGTCTATAAATCTGGAAAAGTATCCTCTAACTCATCCTCAACATCATCATGCATTGTCATCATCTTCAATAATTGCGATCAATCATACAAGGAAGAAAAACAATGAAGTGAGGTGATTTGTTCTAAAATCACTTTTACATGTATGGTAGGAAATCTACCATAAAACAGAAGTAAAACACAATTGACAATAAAAGGGAACTTAGGGTTTATTCTAAGTTGTATCAGACTATCCTTGACTAGATATGGATCCATACTTTCCATTAGTGGGTAATAGTTTTCAACAAAACCTGGAAAGTGACTGGGAGTACATATACCTCATCAACATCATCACGTGGTACAATCCTTATCATCACTGAGGAAAATAACAGTTAGGATATCCATTTATAGAGGTATACTCTCAAACCAATCCTAGAATATTAAGCAGTTGTTGGGGTTATCGAACTTGGTCAGGCGAATATCTCAGCTTGAGGGCGCTACCTTGGCCATTGGGACCTTTACCACTCGATCCCTACCCCCGAGACCTCATCAAATGGGTCTCTGCCTTTCATTCCTTCGCGTACCAAACTGTAGCTTTCCTAGCAGGGTGTCATGCCACTGCATGTCACTTGCTTTACATTACTCACTAAACTATCAATTCCTAATTTCTCAAGCAGAGGTTTCCTTGATCTTATTTAATTTGAGCACCAGTACAATCAATATTTCTATCTTATTTTGGATAAATTGCATAATACCAAAATTTTAATAGAATAATGACATAATAATTATAATTTAATTACTAAAATTCTGGCAAAATAACAACTAAATAAATACATTTTAATTTTTAAAATTTGAGCAAAGTAATTGCTTAGCAAGTGCATTTTAATTTTCTAAAATTGAGTAGAGTAACAGCATAGAAATTACAATTTGATAATCTAAATTTGAGCAGAATAACAACTTAGCAATTATAATTTAATAATTTAAATTTGAGCAGAGTAACAACTTAATAAAAATTAAATTTTAGCATCAAACATATAATGGTAATAATAATTAAAATTATGCATAAACGGGTTTAGGAAAAAACCCTTCTTACTAACATGCAAAGTGACAATAATTTATAACTAACCCCACTTCCCCCTTTACTTCTAAGATAGTTGATGAAGAGGATGGAGTTTTTGATGCAAAGCTCTTACGAAGAGAACTTTATTAGTTGTTGGAAAACTAGTAAAATTTTAGCATAAAAATAAAGTAAAATAAAATTTTTTCTAGAGAGAAAAGCTCTCTAAGAATTTGGTTAGCTTGAAAGAGAGGAGGATGTGTGAAAAATGACCAAGAAGCATGGGTATTTATAGAGGAGAATGGTGGGTTACGTGTCCCCTAGATGACATAAGCGATGATGTAATAAAACTTATTTTTAAATTTTTTTAATTAATTTTAGGGACACATAACCCAAATAGTTGGTGAATCACCTATTTTAGGGTTGGGGATGTGCTCCACCAGTTGTCTCAAGCTTCCATGTGTCAATTTTTATCTGTAGGTGAATTAATCGGTACCCATAAAAATGCCTAAACTTAAAAAATTAGCTTTTAATATCCAAATAATGCATTTTAAAACTGTACAATTACATTATTTTTCATCAAAAATAATTTTCTAATACTAAATTTTAATTTTTATTAATTTATTTCAAATTATATATATTTATTTTGCATTTTTAAGCTAGAAAATTCATAAAAAATCCATTTTAATTTAATATATACCAAAAATTTTATGAACATTCTAAAATTAAATATTTTACCCAAAAATAAACTAAAAATACCATTTCCACCCTTTCTGGAGATCAAACCAATACTAGTTAGGCTTAACAGACACCTAGAGACATTTTGGTCATTTTACACAGGAATTCCAGAAAATTTCCAAAATTATATTTTAATATATGTGACATGATTCCAAGCTCAAATTGACATTTTAATGTGAATTGAATCTTTTTCTCATGTCAGCCTTTAATGTTGAGAAATAGGGATTAGGGGTGGCAAAATGGCGGGGTGGGTTATAGATTTAAGCCCCCTAGCCCGCCCAACCCGCCAACTCAGCGAGCCATTGACAAGGCAGGGCGGGTTGGCCCGCCGGGCCATTTTTTTTTAAAATTATATGTTACTTAATTGTGGTTTTGTTTTGAATTGTTATTAGTATTTTGTATTGTTGAATGACAATTGGTAATTTGTGAATTTTTATTGTTAAAGGATTGGACTATTATTATTTTCTATTGATTGTTGTTGATGAATCATGAAGGACTTTGTCTTGATTCTTGAAAGACTAAGACTATTAGTATTTTTATTGTTAAAGAACTATTAATAATTTGGTATTTTGTGATTTTGTGTTGTTGAAGGATTAATGGAATATTTGTTTTTTGTTTTTATTTTTTTCCTTTCTCTTTTCTATTTTTTTTTAATTTTTGGCAGGCCAGCTGGCCAACCCACCTCTAGGAGGGGTGAGCCATAAAATTCAGCCCACCATCAACTGGTGGCCCAGCCTGCTTTTGGCGGGTTGGTAGTGGGCCAAAGCGGGGTGGGTTGATCCTCTTTGCCATTCCTAATAGGGACAAAACCGTTATTTTCTAATTTTTCTAGACTCTGTCTCAAAAAAATTATTAAAAATTATGATTAAATAGATCTTGAAATTTTGAGCATAATGGTGGGATTAGAATTTTGAAATTCCTTCCTGATTTTTCAAAATTACATTGTTAAATATTAGAAAAACGGTTGACAAAATTAAAATAGGGTTGTTATATTTTTCACTATTTTTATTTTAAATTTTTTTTATAACGAAATATACTTAATATAAAATTTTCAAAATATTTTAAGGTCAAAAAGTTTCTGGTTGGTTCTCGCAGTCAACTAGGGGTATTTTTGTCATTTTTGAAAAATTGTTTCAATAAATTTATGAAAAATTTCTAAAATTATTGTTAATTATTCTAAGTACATTGATGACTTAATTTTTTTTTAAATACTTCCAACTATTTTTGTTTATTAATTTTGTTATTTAGCATTTTAAGGACAAAACAGTCATTTTATAAATTTTCGAACTCCGTTTCCCAAAAATTATTAAAAATATAAACTAAATACTACTTTCTAATATGAACATAACCATTGGGATCAATCTTTTGAGATTTCCATCCGATTTTCTAGAAATAAATATAGAATAATTTAATATACAAAAGTAGGGGTGTTACAAATCTCATAATATATAGTCGTTTGAAGATCATTTAAAGTAGAACCTTTCATAAAATTCATGCTACATCATTTGAAATGCACTAGTACACTAAATAAAAGAAAGGAAACTTGAAGTTTTTAATGAAGTAATACTATGCTTGCACATGAAGAGAAAAAAACACTAATAGAATTACACCATATCCTTGAAAAGTAGTATCTACAATAGATAAAGCAATTGTACAAAAGACAAAGACTGCACAACTTTTAAAGCTCTTAAGTCTTCAACTTCATGAACTCCTATAAATAGGAGTCATTATGAAGAAGAGAGACAAATTGTTGCATATTTAAGAGCTATCTAAAAAGCATCCCTCATTCCTTTATTTTCTTCTCAAAGCTTGTAGTGTCTTAGTTTTGGCACCTTTTGTGTAGTTGAAGGTTATCATTATTTATCATTGTAGACCATTAAAATAACATTAAAATTCTTTTTCTATTGTTTGTAAACACCTTGAGATGAGAGAGTTTGAAGAATATTTTTAAGAAAGAATGCTAGATTATAAGTTTAGAGAGGCTTTTGAAAATAATCTTTGGGATTAAGGATATTGATTATATTTTCAGATTGTGTATAGTGAAAATCATAATCTTTGTGTTGGAGACTAGATGTAACTCTCAAGTGGTTGGAGAGTGATCAAAGATAAAGACTAAATTTGTTCTCCTTAACCTTATCTCTTATTCATCTAACCTTGGGATTGCTTTATAAAAAGTATTTACAAAATATATGTAATTTAGTTTTCATAAAACCTATGTTTAAGGTTATCTTTCGAAACTTCAAACTATCATTTTCAAACTTAAAACAATTACACTTTATTGTCTTTTCAAGTGAATTGAAGTTTGACTTTTCAAAAAATGCTTTATGTTTGTAGAAGTACATAGAAACATAATTAACCTTATTCTTGTGTTTTTTTTTACGGGTTTTTCAATGACTATTCCAACTCAATGCTCTTGGTCTATCATAGAATGACTTTCTAGGGATTATATGTTAACAACTTAGAATCTTTAGTGTGTTCATATTCCTTAACTATGTTTGTTGCTTCAAAATTAGATTGTTTGTCCACATTAATAAACACTATAAGTATTTTTCCACTAACATACATTATCATATGGACATGTTCAAAGTTATTTATACAATGTGTGTGTAAATAAAAAATTTCTTCAATTGCTAGATACATTAAAACACCATAAAAAGAAAAATAATTGTCAACAATAGACAAAACCTCTAAACAAACCAACAAAACAACCTTGCACCCATATGTATAAGGGGGGAAAAAATTACAAGATTTAGTTGTGGAGAAATAGGCAACAAAAAAGATTAGAATATTATTTTGAACCACCATATTGTGATTTTCTCCTTCATATCTTTGTCCACAATTTCTTGTGTCTAATCGTCGATTCTTTCACTAATAATGATTTTGACAATATTTTTTTTGTGGTATGAGAGAAAAAGAAATCATACCATATCAATGTACCCAATGACAAGCGAGTATAATACAATCACTAGTAATAGGGTTTGTCAAACAAGAAAGGACCAACCTTTACCCCAAAATTCCACATAGAAACAATTAGCCACATCATCCCAAAATTCCACATAGGAACAATTAGCCACATCATCCCAAAATTCCACATAGGAACAATTAGCCACATCATCATCTACATTGGTCACCATTTATATTGTAAGGAGTCAAGGTAAACAACCTTCACCCCCAAAATTCCACATAGGAACAATTAGCCACATCATTATCTACATCGATCACCATGTGTACGGGAGGGAGTTCAATAAAACGCCATATAAGCACTTAATATTAATAATAAACGGAGCATTAATAGAAGGAATATTTGACAATGGAAAATATTTTATATAGGGCTCGTTTACAAAAATATAAAATTAAGAGAGACAAAATGAAAAAAATTATGAATTCTTTAAGGATTTAAAACTTAATTAAGTCTAAAAATTAAATATATATATTCAGATTAACTTATTTTGTGTTTGAATAATTTATATAGAGAAATTTAATTTTAACTTTAAAAAAGAAAAGAAAACATTTCCCCCCTAAAATTTACATAAATCCATACATGCTAAAAGCCTTTTAAGAAACAGTCATCTCACTCGTAGCCATTTTTTTTATGTTGTTTCCCTGGGAACCACCTCGAACCGGAACAACTTGTTTGTTCATCTCCTTCATTTTTTTTTTTTGAATTTTTTTATTCTATTCAATGCAGAAAACTAAAATAGAAAAGAGAAAAGTGACAAAATTAGTGGACTTACTCAACCTTAGACAATATTTTTAAAATACAAAGACTCAAAACTTTGGAAGCATCGCACCCCAAAAAGCTAATCGTGACAAAGACTAAGTAAAGCAACTAACCTCCCAATTTATCATTATAATATTATTTATGTAACAAAAAAAAAAGATGCAAGTAATTTGTTATTTATATTAAATTCAATAGGTTACTCGACTCAAAATTTGGTAGAATCATTTTTTTAACCCAAATCTAACCGGATTAAGACCCAATAACATATGAAACAAGACTGAGTCAACTTAATTTGTTAACATAATATATTAATTTTAATATTATATATAATAAAATCATAAAATTATTACAATACATATTTAGGATAAATAATATTAATATAAATATAATATTATGTTAGACAAAACATTTTTATTAAGTGAAAAATAGTGTTATTAATATATAATTATTTAAAAAAACATTTTTTAAAAGAATATATGACCTTGAATTAAATTAAAACGACCTGAAATATAGCTTAAATTCATCCTCAAAATATATTAAATCTAATTTCTTAAACCTAAATTTCTTCAAAAGTGCTTCTAGATTGAATCGAAATTACTACTAAAGGGAGAGGAGACCCCACTAAAGATAAACAACTAGATTTTTTGATGAAGAGTAGTCATTGATAAAGCCGGTAGATACTTCAGATGGTTATAAAAAAATTGAACCGAAATAATGAAGCACAACAAATAATGAAATTAGAGAAATGCTAGCAACACTTTCTTTTTAACACTTTCTCTACTATTAGTTAAAATTTATTAAAAATGATAAATTTTGGTGTGTTTCACTTTTTATTTATTGAGTCTCTCTCTTCATTTAAAAATGTGACTCACTAAAATTTGTATTTTTTAATAAATTCTAGCTAATAATAAAGAGAATATTAAAAAAAATATATTTAAGAGAGTGTTGTCAGTATTCTTCACGAAATTATGAAAGCCCTTAAAATCCATTTATATTTATACAGCATAAAAGAAAATAAAATAATAGCGTTATTCACAGAGACACGCAGACACACACTCCTTCACTCTGTCTGTTGTTCTATTTATTTCCCCTCTCCAAATTCCAACCTCTGTCTCCTCTCTCTCTCTCTCTCTCTCTCTCGCTTTCTTTCATTAGTTCCCGTCCCTAACTCCATCACATGCACCCGCGATCCCCACGATCCCCACGATCCCTTCCCATGGTCTCGTTCCTGCACCCTCGCCGCGCCTTCTAGAACCTTCCCCTCAGATCTCGATTCGGCTCGTTTCATGGAAATGGCCTCCACTCCCCGTACCGTCGAAGAGATCTTCAAGGACTACAGCGCCCGCAGAACCGCCATCGTTCGCGCTCTCTCTCAAGGTCCCCCCTCTCTCTCTTTCTCTCTCTTCGCTTTTTCCCTTTCGAATTTTACTAACCTCTCTAATTCGTTCGGTTTTTCTTCTCTCAGATGTGGACGAATTCTATGGACTCTGCGATCCAGGTATAGCGTACCCGCGGATCTGAGTTGTGATTATTTTTATTTTTCGCTTTACGTTCGAAAATTAATTTTTCTAATTTTCCAATTGTGGTTTCTTGTTTCTGTGTAAGATTGTGCATGTTTGCTTGAGTTCTGCAGGTTGACTTTTTCTTTTGTGGGAATTTAAGAAAAAAAAATTGTTTAAAATAAAGTCAAAGTTTAACATGTCCCATTCCGCATGTGTTATAAATAAATAAAAATATAGGATTTGTTTATAATATATATAAATTGATTAAAAATCTAATTATCAGTTAGTGATAAGAGGGAGATGGATTCTTATTTCTTAGTTTGTTAGTTACTCTATGTACTGGTTAAGCAGTGTATGTATTGTTGGTAATTGGGTGAATTGTGAAGACGTTAAGATTGACTTGGATTGGGTTTGTTTTTCTGAGACACATTGGGTTTTGGATTTTGATTTGGGCGTGAGGTTTGATAGACAGTTGACTGGTTGAATTGGATTCATGCTGGAAATGATGGTTTTTTTTTTATGATAATTATTATGAATTTCTGTGTTGTTTCATTGAGTTGAGGTTTATCGGGTGTGTTTGTTTTAAGATAAGGAGAACTTGTGCCTCTATGGACATCCGAATGAAACATGGGAGGTGACTTTGCCAGCGGAGGAAGTTCCGCCGGAGCTTCCGAGCCAGCGCTTGGAATCAATTTTGCTAGGGATGGCATGGACCGCAGGGATTGGCTCTCTCTGGTTGCTGTGCACAGTGATTCGTGGTTGCTTTCTGTGGCTTTTTATCTTGGAGCTCGTCTGAACCGCAATGAAAGGTACAATCTAGCTTTGTTTTGGGTGTAAGCATGTGGTGATAATTTAAGTTGGTTGTGGCTCTGTGTCTGTAATGCACATAGTTAAGTGCTGTGTGAAATGTTGAAAACTGGGGCTTGTTATTGTAATTGCTGCTGAAATGCATGTCTTTGAAGAAATAATAACTTTAATTAATTCAAAATGAACGTAATTTCTTTGTGGTCTGTTGTGATTCTGGATTATTTTATGCATACATTCCTTGGATAAAATGTGTCTTTAGGCAGTGTTATCTTCCGAGTAACATCAGTAGAGATTCCCTTCTCATCCAAAAAATTAACAATTCAAGAAAACTAATCATAAACTTGAGGTTGGTGAGAGGGATGGCCGTTGTACCTGTGTGAATGCTTACTCTGTAATTAAACTTTATTTTTTAACCGACCAATTATTTTGAATCACATCATACATGCTTTACCTCTCTGCAATCATGTTTATCTTTCCCCCTTACAATTGTGAGCTGCAAAGGGGATTGTAGGCCCCAAAGATACTTAAGGGAAATATAATAAATTGATTTTAATTTATTATTTGTATGGGAGAATACGTGTATGCTATTGCTTTGGGTATTGGGAGTTTTTCCCTTGTAGAATTCCCATTCTCATTGGTTTTCTTTGCTGAAGCATTTTTCCTCAACATCTGCTCTGAAATGGGCATATGGCTTCCTCTTTCTATTGATGGTTCCAATGATTCTTTATGGCAGGAAACGTTTATTTAGCATGATCAATGATCTTCCTACTGTTTTTGAAGTTGTGACTGAGAGGAAGCCAGTTAAGGACAAGCCCACTGCAGACAGTGGAAGCAAATCTAGGGGCAGCACCAAGGTTAGTGTTGTTGTTAGTTTGTGTGTTTGTGGTACTTGTTTTTTTTTTCCCCTCTTTGGTGGGATCATCTGAATTTAGTTGGTTCATACTGAGACATGGTTAGGTTGTGAATGTGCATTGGAAAGCAAATCTATCAATATCATTATGTCTTCTGAAGTTATTAGACTATATTTTCTCTATTTTTTGGTGTTTATCTCCTAAATCAAACACAAAAAATACTTTATCATAGAACTACAATACGATGCCTTTGACTTGTTTATTTATTGTTGGTTTTATGGTCAACTTTCAGAAGCTGCTTTGAGTACAAAAACTAAACTAGGCTTTAGAGTTTCTGGATCTTAATCTTTTTGTGCAACTACGTACAGAATCTTATTGTTTTTCTCATAAAACTAGGTAGTGCTATCTGTGGAACCTAGTGGGATAAGACTTTTGTTGTTGTTATATGTTCAGAATCCGTCTCACTGTGACACCACACAATTATATTTTCCTCTTTGCTTATGTATATGATCAAGATAATTACAATGTGTACAATTGGGCTGTATTTTTTAAACTCTTTGATCGTGGTTTTTGTTTCATGTTGCAAATACTTTAAAGACTATGAGTTAAAGGTTTTATTTTGTGTAGACCTTGCCATGCTGCTATATGATGCTTGCTTGTTCATTTATCTTCAGAGATCAAGTGATGGGCAAGTTAAAAGCAACCCAAAGTTCGCAGATGAAGGTTATGAAGAGGAGGATGACGAGCATAGTGAAACCCTTTGTGGTAGCTGTGGCGGAAATTACAATGCAGATGAATTTTGGATTGGCTGTGATATATGTGAGAGGTGGTTCCATGGGAAGTGTGTGAAGATTACTCCTGCAAAAGCTGAGAGCATAAAGCAATACAAATGCCCATCTTGCAGCTTGAGGCGGGGCAGACCCTAAGCCGAAGGCAATATATGAAGTGAATAATGCTGTGTCATGGCCGACAAGATACTGTAATATTGTTGCATCTCTTATAGTTCATGTAAACAGTATAGTATCTATGTCTGATCATAATCTTTCAGATTAAGTTAATTTCTTCTACCAAGATGAATTCTCAGTGTATGTTAGATAATTTATAGAATAGAATACTATACATCCTATTTTGTCAATTAATCTATATTTTGCTTGAATTTACCCGGTGTGTGTATGGTTATTTCCTTGTGTATGAATTCTGAGATAGAAGGTAGCTGGTAAAATACTGAGGTGAGAGAGGTGAGAACTTCCACCTGAACCTGATTCTTCTATTTGTGATATAATTATGTTGCTGAATACTCATTTCAGACTTGACATGGAACTTCTAAGGTTGTTTGATTTGAGGAAAATATTATGTATTCATTTCCTTTTCTCTTTTTAATAAAAGCTTACAAAAATGATATTGCTTTCACATAGATTTTGGATTTTAAAGATTTGTATTAGAAATGATGTGAAAAAAGTTTTTTAATATTTTACATATAAATCTTTAAAAACAGGAAATAAAGTAAAAATAAGGTTATTTTGTTAATTATGTGGAAAAATTAGAAATAATAAAAAGGACATTTTTTTAAAACCAAATAGGGGTTAAATTTTTATAGGAGCCCTTTAAACTCGTGTCGCATAATGTGTCCATAATTTTGTAGAAAATGGTGATGAGGTCTCAAATTGCACTTTTGATCTTCGCAACTCATTTGGTTTTGATGGTTCAACTTCTAGACTAGACTAGATTAGTTATGAAATTTGTAATTTGTAATTGCTGGTTTTTGAGTGATATGGTTTTATGGGTTATGTGTGGTTTAGTTATAATCTCATGATAAATGATAGCTTGACTCAATTAATCTTAGAAAGAGTTTTCATAACAAATTAACTTCGGAAAATTAGTTTTTAAAAGTAAAAATCTCATATAGAATTCAGATGGGTCAATTTTATGTGGTATTATAAAAAAGTAATAAAATACTTTGAGACCAAAGAGTAATATGTGTCCATAATTTTTTAGAATATGGTGATGAGGTCTCAAATTGCACTTTTGATCTTCGCAGCTCAATTGGTTTTGATGGTTCAACTTCTAGATTAGACTAGACTAGTTATGAAATTTGTAATTTGTAATTTCTGGTTTTTGAGTGATATGGTTTTATGGGTTATGAGTGGTTTAGTTATAATCTCATGATAAATGATGGCTTGACTCAATTAATCTTAGAAAGAGTTTTCATAACAAATTAACTTTGGAAAATTAGTTTTTAAAAGTAAAAATCTCATATAGAATTCAGATGGGTCCATTTTATGTGGTATTATAAAAAAGTAATAAATTACTTTGAGACCAAAGAGTAATATGTGTCCATAATTTTTTAGAATATGGTGATGAAGTCTCAAATTGCACTTTTGATCTCGCAACTCAATTGGTTTTGATGGTTCAACTTCTAGATTAGACTAGACTAGTTATGAAATTTGTAATTTGTAATTTCTAGTTTTTGAGTGATATGGTTTTATGGGTTATGAGTGGTTTAGTTATAATCTCATGATAAATGATGGCTTGACTCAATTAATCTTAGAAAGAGTTTTCATAACAAATTAACTTTGGAAAATTAGTTTTTAAAAGTAAAAGTCTCATATAGAATTCAGATGGGTCAATTTTATGTGGTATTATAAAAAAGTGATAAATTACTTTGAGACCAAAGAGTAATATGTTATAGTAATTGATTACTTTATACAAGCAATCGATTACTACAGAACTTCAGTAAAGTAATTAATTACACTAGAGAAGTAATCGATTATTCCTATGTGAAATGGATTATTCTCTGCGAATTTGAAGTTTTTTGAGCTCGTTTGAACTTCTATAAAAGCATCATTTCTAAACTCTTGCACACTGATTTGTATTGTTTGAAAGCGTTGTCATGCTGCTGAAATTTTGAACCGAAGGCATTGTTCATCAATTTAAGATTCTTGAGTATTGATTGAAGATTAAGCACTAAGGAAGTGTGTTACTACACTTTTGCTTTTGAATTTTATTTTATGAAGCCTGGGTGGGGTATCTTGAGGTGCAAAGAGCGAGGAATCTCTTGGTGGGTGATTTCTTTCGGTGAGGGATTCTAACTACAACAAAGTGAGATATCTTTGTACAAAGTTAATTTTCTAATGAAATTCCTAAAGATTGCTTTGAGAATTAGATGTAGATCACAATTGAGTGATCGAACTAATATAAAATTGACTTGTGCAACTCTCTTTATCCATAATCTCCTTTAATTTTGCAAGTTATGTTAATTTTTGGTTCATGTTGGTTATTTGTAATTATTCTTGAATTGAATTGGTACATGTGCACATATTGTCATTCTTGCATTCATTCATCCATCAAGATAATTCAAGTTTTGCATCTTTAGAATTTATTCCATTTGGTTTCGTAGTATATTGCATTCTTGAGCATTTGCATCTATAGTCTTAAGAAGTTTTTTTTTTTTTTTTTTAATTTTATTGGATCCAAATTTTAAAGACAAGATATTTATTTTTTGAAAAAGATTTTATTGCTCAATTTACCCCTTTTCTTAAGCACATTTTATCTACATTTTCATTTTTACATTTGACATCAAAAGCTTGTGTCTTGAAAAATGTAACACCATTATTTTGTAATCTTTAATTTAACTTGATTGATTAAAATTATACAAGAGGACCTAAATTAAATTATAAAATTTAATTAATTGAATTTATGTGATTTTCTATATAAGCTTTAGTGAAAAATTTAACTAAAACTTAGACTACATTGTGAAATAATGTAGAATTGCATTATAACTGTGAGCAAATAGTCAAATAATTTATAGAATTAATTATAATTAGTCATTATTAATTATAATTAAGCTTATATGAAAATTATAATTAATTCTAACACTGTTGATTAAAATAGTTTCTCGCAGAATAATTTAATTTAAAATGAAAACTCTTTAATTAGTTTATTATAAAAATACATGCAATTTTTTTGCATTCAAAATGAATCATCAAACATCAAATGAAACGTAATTTTAATAAACATCATATGAAATTAGATACTAAATAAGCATGCATGTAATAAGAGATAATGTCATGTGCTTGAAGGCATTACAACCCATAGTCATAGTATATTAAAATACAAGAATCTATGATTGCCAGATACATCCCATAAATACAAAAGTATAGCATAAGTTTCTCAGAATAATTACATGCTAGTGTGCATGAAAGTTGTCAAAGGACAAATACAGTATAAAAAGGAAAGTTAGAAGCTACTAATACAAAATACACTCCTTAGTTGGCCCACACTATACCTCCTAAGGTTGACAACGAGGACAAGTAGATGCGACATCGTCATTAGGCTCCCTATCTTTATTTGAATTCCTTTGTGAGTGGTGCCTTCCATGAAACATATGTTTGTAGGTTGATACACGACCCACATCCTTAGTAGAGCAAGATGGAACGTACCTCGTCTCGTCAATCAAAACTGAAGTCCACATTCACGGTAATGGAGATCGATGCAATGATGACTCCAATGGGTACATATCGAACAATTAAGACTCCTCTAAACTACGCCTTTTATGAATCCCACTTGATTTGCCAACCTTTGCCTCATCTAACATCGACCCTAACAAGCTCAATACTAAAAGGTCTCGAATTTCGATGACTGGTCATCTACTCCTGTGAACACAATGCCATGGTTAGGGGTGTTCACAGGTATTGGTACTCACGAACCCAAACCAACACAACCCAATTCAAATGCTTTTGTTTGGTTTTTTGGGTTGTTCGAGTAGAACCCAACCTAACCTAATCAAACCCATTGTTCTTTGGGTTGGGTAACTTGTTTTATTGTTGAACTTGTGAACCCAACCCATTGATATGGCATTTTAATTTTTAATTTTATTCATATATATTTTTCTTAGATAACATAAAATAAAAAACAAAAAAATAAGAAAATAGTCAAACACACACGACAAGTTTACCATTTCAATCTCTCACTCATATCAAATTTCTCGTTTCTAGCTATGTTGGTTCGGTTGATTGCTTTATTTAATGTATTCATTTGTTTATTTTTTTATTAGATATCTCGAAGTATACGTTTCAATTGTACGATGTTAATTTGTCGAGCCAAAGAACAAATATCAAAGTGTATATTCTAAGAAAAAAAATTGACTTGGAAAAAAAAAACTCATACAATTATTTGCATTTATGGACATCCATAGTTATTGTAGTTATATGTTCAATGAAGTAACTTTCTTTTTCAATTTTATTCCCACAACTGTTTCTTAAAACAGTAAGGAAAAATTAAAATTTTCAAAAAATTTAAAATAGTTTTTAATTTTTTGTACTTGAAGACCTAATCCAACCCATTATTGACTGGGTTGGATTGATTTGGGGTTTGATAGAAAATTACACAAATCCGACCTAACCCAACCTAACCTAAACTTTTTTGATTGGTTTGAGTAACGGGTTTGGCTAAACCCAAACTAACCCAACCTGTGAACACCCTTTGCCATGATCATAATAGTCAAACGTAAACAACAAGCATGGAAGGGTAAGCTTACAAAATAAACATGATAAATACATTCAAGTAATGATATCAAAAGTGTATAGAATATTTTACACTAAGTAGCATTTCAATTCCTAAACGTATATGCAATCTAATGCATATGCTGACTATTATGAATTATGTGACAGACTCAACTCTATGGAGAATTTTTAACATTTGAACGACCAGCTTAGACATGTTCCTTAACATGGTACAACAAAAATAAAGGACCATGTGGATTTAAAGGGCGGCATGTGCCATAACCATTAGGGTGACATCGGTAACTGATCAATGGAACATGTTAGTAGTTTGTCAAAATAGTTATATGTGGGTAGTGGCTTACGTCGACTCAAGGTTTGCAATGACATTGTCCTATGGTAGAATTTGTCGTCTACCTATCCCCAAAGTCTTATCTTAAGCAACCTCCACTAACCTTCTTAAACTAGGTTGAAGGTTCTATCTTGAGTAACCCCCAACTTACATCCATGCTCATACACAGTAACAACTATGGACTCTATGCATGAATGCATGAACCATTCATCAATTTATCAACAATCACAATTTCATTTTATTTAATCACTTAAACCATTTTTATGGATAAGCAATGCCAATTAACTCGAGGTCCTATCTTGAGTAACCTCAACTTAGCAAAAGTCCTATCTTGAGCAACTTTTACTAACACTAAAATCTTTCTTTCTACGTTTAACGTTTTTTGTTTATGATAGATAGCACATGTTATTAGAGTCTTAGATAGACGTTATCATTCCACTCTCAAATTTAAATATTTTAATTAAGGTTAATGACCTTAAATAAAATACCCCTAAAATAATCATTTAAATATTTAATTTCAAATAAATAGGATTTTACTAAAATACCCTTTATTTTTATTAAATCTAGTAAACTTTTGAAATTACATAATAAATTCAAATAACTTATTTTGATTTATAAATTTTATGTTGAGCTATTACAACCATTTTGAACTTGTTGAAATTTTTCCAAAATTTTATAAAATCATTTTGAAGTGAAATTATATTTTATCCTTATAAGGAAATATCTAACTAGAATAGGCATAAAATTTATAATTAATTCCAAAAATACTTAAATATGGAATTTCATAATAAATATCATTAAAATATTTTTTTCAAACTTATAAAATAATGTTATAAAGGCAAAAATTCATATTTATCCTTCTTCCCAATTTTCTCACAAAAATAGTAATATTTTGACTAGTTTCTTTCCAAATTTATTAAAAATACTAAATAAGGTCTAAAAATTTATTTTTCAACAAATTTAGTTTAAAAATATATTATTAATTTCAAAAATTATAATTTACATAAATAAAAATTTTATTAATTAAATTAATTTTTGGGTTAAAACTATGTTATTTTAGCTTAGTTTTTGAGCAATCTTCTTCTAAAATTTCTTATTAATTATCTACAACTATAAAAATTAAAAATCCACTTTTTACCCACTTTAATGAATTTAAATAGTGTTCTTTGATTTTTATTTTTATTTTTAACTCGTTAAGATCATTAGTTTAGGGGGTTAAATTTATGGGATTAGCCTTGAATCTTCATCCCTTTGTCCATGTCCAGGCTTTGGCAATCAAAATAAAATCTTTGCAACACTTGTACCCCACATTTTAAGCTCTGAATAGTGAGGTCTCCACAAAATTTTATTAAGTGTTTTAAAGCTTACAAATCTTGGGTACTTTAGGTGTTTTATGGCTTTATTTTCTTCCTAAACAGCCACAACTCATATATATACACACATGGGCAACAAACAAAATATTTATACTAGTAAATCAGTGAATATATTTAGTCATGTACCATAGAATTTTCGTGCAACACAATAGGTTCAAAAGCATGCCAAACAAATTTTATTTGTTCATACCACCATACCATGAACTCAAATAATCATTCAAAGTCAAAGAACTCAAATAAATCACATTTTAAATGGTTCATACAGAAGGCTTTTTGTGACTTAAATTAAATTGTCACCAACACCCAAAAGTGAATAAAAAATGGGTGCGATTTTTAAATTTTGTTAACCATAAATGGTATAGTACGATTATTAAATAATAAATAAAAGATTAGAAGAAAAAATGAGTAATTAGGCATGATTAATTGTGCTACTCACTTTTCTAAAGTGTGAATGACACTTTAAAATTTATTTGAATAATTAGGAATAATTTAAAAAGTTTCAAATAAATTTCTCCGCTCTTGGAAAGCTTCTTTGAGCTGAGAATTAGATACTAGATTAAAATAAAATTATTTTAATCAATAGTGTTAGAATTAATTAAAATTAATAACAATTAATTATAAACAATTCCATGGGTCTTTTGAATATTTGTTTACTTTCACAATGTAATCTTACACTGTCAGTTTACAACATAGTTCCAGTTTTAGTGAAATTTTCTACTAAAACTTGCACACAAAAACATACATAATTATTTAATTAAATTTTCATAACCAAACTTATATTTTCTCTTGTAATTATTTTCAATCAGTTTTATATCACAAATTAAGACAAGTAATACAATCTTCCCTAACAAGAAAAACTTCATTCTCAAAATTTCGCTTACCTAGGAAAAGAATGGGATATTGTTCTTTATTTTTTCCTCTACCTCCTATGTAGCATCTCTTGTTATATCGCTCCATGTAACTTTGACCAGGTGAATGTCTCTCCTTTTGGGTTTGCTTAGTCTTCTGATCCTCAAAGGGTAAAACTATTGTAACACCTGTTTTCCTAACATGTGATTCAATGTTATGATAACTAAAAAGTGAAATTAGATATGTAATATAAGTAATTAAAAGAAATAAATGAATTATTGTTATGTATGATTTTTTGTATGTGATGATGGTTGTGAATGGTTTGTTTGAAATTCTGGTTTGAATTTAGGGAATTTGAGATATGTGCTTGAGCCAATTTGGATGTGTTGTTGGAGTGATTTTGAGCTTTTGAGAGAAAATAGTTAAGTTAGACCAATTATGAGATATGTGAAGTGGTTTGATTAGTCATGATCCTTAGATAACCTAAAGTCCGTGTGAGAGTTTCAGGAAGTCGAGGTATAAAAGGAGGAAAAGGAGGAGTTTCTTTCATTCTCCCATTCTCATTCTCTCTCTTCTCTTCATTTCTCTCTATCTTTCTCTAGATTTCTCAAGCTTTTTAGTGTAGTCAAGGGATTCCAAGCTTAGTTCAGTGCTTTGGGTGAGAGGAGGATCAATCTTTTGAAGTTTTGGCTTAAGATATCAAATTCTCAAAGAACCTAAATCTAGATTTGGAAGCTTTTAGAGGTAAGGGAAGGTTATTATTGTTTGATTTTGTGTTTGTGGTTGTTGATATGTCGACTTAATACTTTGGAATCGGTTGATTTTTGTGAATATTTGTGTATGTGGGTTTTGACAACAAAATGGGTTTAAAAGGGGTTTTTGAGATTTGTTGATGATTTGTGGATAAAATTGTTATGTAATCAGTTAGAAAGGTATTAGAAGTAGTTAAAATTGTTTTGTGATGCTTGGTGTTGTTTGATTTTGTCAAAAATGGTTGTTGGTGATAGATTTGAGAACAAAATGATCACACTCGCACCCAGCGATGGATTCTATCGCTTAGCGACAGAAATGTTTGCTTAACAATGGATCTTGCTAGTCACTGGAAGTCTGTCACTTGCTTAGCGACGGATGCTGATGACTCTCTGTAAGTCATTCGCTTAGTGACAGAAAAGCTCGCTTAGCGACAGAATTTGCACTTAGCGAGAGAAAAACAGGATTTTCTTTGCTCTATTATTATTGTTGTTGTTTGTTGATGACTTTATTGACTCCTATGGATGTCCAATGTATATTTTAAGATAATTAGATATTCAAATGGTTTTCTAAACTAGTTTTTGATTTTTCTTTATTATTGTTGCAAAGTGGTAGTTGGGTGGAAAATTGCTTAGATAGAACTTCTATTGGTTATGTTGTGTTGTTGTGGTGAGACTTCTCACAAGGGATGTAGGTCTGTGAATACCCAATTTTATTCGGGCAGTCCATGCAATAAATAATAATAAAAATTATAAATTATAAAAATAAATAAATAAATAAATAATAGTAATAATAATAAAATTTTAGTTAAATAACGTCTTTTGTCTTACATTTATTAGGCTAGACGCTTTGGGCCCATAATTCTTTTAAATAAGGAAAAAGGAAAAGTAAAAAATTCCAAAGTTAAAAAAAATATAATAATAAAGTAAATAATAATACTAATAAAAATAATAAGAATGGGAAAGAAAATAGAAGAAAGGTATAATAAAGAATAAATGTTTCCTTTTAAATCAAGATTAAAAATGGATGAAAATGAATATAATTGAGTTTTTAATTGTTGGGCCTACACAACAAAATAAAAAAGCGTTGGGCCCAACCAGGCCCATTCCTAATGAAAATAAATGGACTCAATCAAAAAAGGGAAAAAAAGCGGAAGGGAGTGGAGAAACGTGGAGAACAAGTTTCTCCAAAGTTATAAATAGAAAAAAGAAGAATAGAACAGGGATCTTTTTCATTCTTCGTAAAAACTCTCATTCATTCTCACATGTTAACCCTCGTGGACTCTCACGTCACTTTCTAAAGGAAATCTGAAAACAGTGCCTGAAAGAAAAGAAGAAAGAAAAGCAGAAGGAGAAGGAGGCAAGAAAAACAGTTTCATTAACAGTGAAACGAATTACCAAGGCTCAGTGGAATTGAAAGAGAGAGAGACATCAGTTGCTAGAGAAATTGTAGAGGTACTTCCTCATTCCTTCTCACATTCTATTAAACAACAATGTAGAATTCTGTGCAATGATTGCTATTCATGGTCATGTTTGGTGTATTTGTGAATTTGTTCGTGAATTTGTTCATATATTTCTGTTGTTGAAACGTTTCCTGGTACTTGTTTTGCTCAATTTTTCTTTTATAGATGATTGTCATTGTGGTGGAATTCTTCCTCAGCGAATTATCTTAGTTTTGTTGCAAGGATTTCGTGTTCTGTTTTGCATATAGAAACAATATGAAAATAGAGTGTTATTCACAGCTAATAATATCCTCCTCAATTTTATATCGAATCATCCAACTATTCACACACAATAGACTCCTTTTGCTTTCTTTATATACATCTGTGCCTCATACCGGTTATTCATAAATCTAGAATATGTATACCGGTATTCATATGAAATAATTATTAATAGTCAGATCAAGAAAAACTTAATAAAACACGAAATAACTGTTAATGCAAAGAAGTTCATCATCGCTAGTAAAGCGTCTCCGTTTCGCCGTCGCGGTATTTCTGCTAAAGCTTTCGTATCGTCACTGCCACGCCACCACGATGCTCTGCTATGCCTCCGATGCATCAGCTGTGGTGTTCCCTGGCCATAGTGATATCGTCTCAGCACCGTCCTGGCTTCGTGACGTGAAGAACTCGAGGAGAAACGAACTGTCCTCCTTTGCCATCACTCAGTTCGGAATCTGCGATCTGGATCCATTGCCGCCACTGTACGAAAGCTCCGCTGGGGTCATAGAAGTTATTTGGAATTTGGGAATGAAGAAGCAGGGGGGGTTTACCCCCTCGCCCAGCATACGTCGGTGAGGGGCCTGGCCCATTCATATTTAATTGACAATGCAAAAAGGCAGGCGGTAAAAGACAAATAAAAGGGAATATTTAAATTTTAATACTAGACAATGTGAATATAGCGAAGTTCTCGTCTTCCTTGAAGAAAGTTTAATAATAAATGCTTTTTGCTAGCAATTGACAATGATGTTTTTATTTGTTCATTAAACGTTTTTTTCTCTTAAAGCCCTTTTATGAAATTAATTAATAATTATTATATAAGCAATCCAACGTGATGATAGTCACTTGCTGAGATTAACGTAGAATCTATAGGTTGCGCTTTCACGATGCTTCTTTTCTTCTTTTTAATAATAATTATAATTATCTCTCTTTAATATGATAAATGAATAAATAAATAAATGAAGTAAACAAATCATTAAACTTGATAATAATCACTTAGGATGCACTTCCTATTTAGACATTATTAAAGTTTTAATGATAATCATTTAAGATGCACTTCTTATTTGATTATCATTCTTTTTTTAAATAATAATAATAATGTTTTTTTAAGTAAAATAATAGAAATATTTTGACAAAGGGTTTTAATAATAGTCACTTTGGATGCACTTCCAATTTGACTATTATGAAAATCTTAAAGGGTATTTGGATAACCACTTTGGATGCACTTCCAATTTGGTTATTGATTATGCCTTTATTATAGAAATAATAATAAAAATAATAATAAATGTAATAAAATTGTTAAATCTTTTTATAATATTGAGGGCTTTACAATACTAAAATTTCCTCTTTTAATAAAGATTTTAAATAGTCACTTGGGATATACTTCCTATTTGACTATTATAAAAATCTTAAAAGGTATATTGATAACCACTTTAGATGTACTTCCAATTTGGTTATTAAATATGCCTTTGCCAAACCAAAAAAATAATGATAAAAATAAAATAGTAAAAAATCAAATAACATAAAAATCAACCAACAAAACGTTTTTCTACCAAAAGAATTACATGAGTTTGATTTCTCATTGCACTTGAGGATACGTAGGAGCAGGGGCTCACCCCTGTCGATCTCAAAAAAATAAAAAATTTAATTCTTTTCAAAATAAATGTTTTCTAAAATTCTTTTGGTAAATAAAGATAATAAAATTTGTAAATAAAATAAATCTAAAGGGTAAAATAAATATTTTAGAAGCTATCCGTTTTGCACATTTAATTAGGGATAACCGTCTTTATGATGGACATCGTAGGGTGCTAACACCTTCCCTACATGTAATCGACTCTCGAACCCATTTTGGCTTCACAGACCACATTTCTTTTAAAGGGTTTTTCCATATGTTTTTCCTTAATAAACTATGGTGGCGACTCCTCTGATTTTTATTTTTTTTCTGCCATCGGTCGTGACCCCGGTTGCGACAAGGTCCCAGTGCTATGTGAGAATTTTCACAAGGTATGTGTTGCTTGGATAATGCTTTATTTGTTGACCATGCAAGAGGCTGGATTGGCCCTGCATGGTGTTGATGGTGACTATTGGACCATAGGTGGTGTTGAGTAGGCCACGTGATATGATGATGTGATATATATATATTGATGAATTATTGTGGTTGAGTTGTTGTTGTTGTGGTTCATGCATATGTTGTTGGCTGAGGTTGTATGGGCCTCATGTTGTATGTGGGTAGGCATGGAAGTTGGGGGTGAACGGAGCTGTGGCTTAGACGAGCCTCTAGCCTAGTGCCTGGATAAGATGTGGGGTTTGAAAGCTGGGCCTAGGGGATGAGTGGATGGGTAATCCCGTAGGGGGCCAAGGCAGTGTAAGCCTTGTGTTGCGATATACCACCACCCACATTCACTTATCTTGACATACCATAAAGCTTATCCATAGATCAGAGTTTTGGCAATCCCTGATTGGTGCTTAGAAGGCCATGGTAGGGGATAAGACTTGGTTGATCACCTGGAATGTAGTAAATCTCTCAAGAGTCGTGTCATTCATGCATTGACATTTTGGGGTTGAAAGTATGATGTGTTGTGCTGTAATGTATGTAAACTCATTCTTTGATGAATTGGATTAGTATGTTGATGATTTAATGATATGGATTGCATATTATATGCATTGTTTTTGGTCTGTAAGCTTACCTTTGCCTTACTGTTTGTTTTGTTATGCCTTGCTGTTGTTGCTAGTTATGGTTGTGGGTGTTACCGTGACTATGATAATCACGTCATTTGGCATGAGAGCAGAGGGTGAAGCTTCAGCAGATTTGATTTCCCACAGTTGATGCATGAAGGCCTCAATGGAGATAGTAGAAGGCCTTTTATTGGTGGAGCTTTTCTAGAAGCTCTTTACATTTTGGGATTGATGTATTTGTTGTATAGTTGACCAACTATAGGGAATTTCAATTTTTTGTATCTCTCCCTTGGTTTTATATAACTTGACTTATATATTATATTATTTCATATCTTGTTTATATATATACATATTATATTATGTATGATGTTATAATAACATGTTGATTATTTATTTTTGAATATTAATGTAATGTATGGGGTAGTATGGAGTACTGTAGTGGCAGAGGGTTGTTACAACTATCATTTTGCACTTTAAAATTTTATTTTCTAACTTAGAATAATATATTTTGATGTTATTTACTTATAATTTCAAAATTTTTAATTTAGAAATTATTTGAATTAAATATGATAGTTCTATTCTTTTATTTAAGAATAAGGGTAAAATGATAATTTTTCATCATACTATTTTAGAAAATTATGAGAAAATTCCTAGTGGTCAAAAATAGTGACAGTAGTCTCCCATAAAAATATCAAGTTAAAATAATGTCATTTGAATTGATTATGAAGTTTCAAAGTTTAATAGAATTTAATAAATAAGGATATTTTAGTAAATTTTAATTTTAATTTAAAAATTTGAAAACAATAACTTAGAGGTAATAACATGAACTTAAATAATTTTATTATTTTTTAAGATTTATAAGTGAAATATATTCAAATTCTTTCATAAAACTTAATAATGTATGTTACTCGCGAAAGTGAAAATGTAGAGACGTCAAAAAATTCTAAGGTATCTTTCATACTTATACCTTATTTATAAGGTGATGTGGATGCCTAGTGCTGTGGAGAGCACAATTGATGTGGCAGATTTGTTGAGACCTAAAGGGGTTGATTTGCTAAAGTGTAGCTTAGGTTTAAGGTATGATGATAGTGTAATTGTTGTTTTCTCCACAAGAACGTCTGAGTATTGTTATAATGATTTAAAACGTTGAAGTTTTATATGGTGGAATTGATTTATGCATACATGCACAAGTCTACTTACTTGTTGTGAGCATGCACTTAGTCTATGATTAGTATGAAAAGGTTAGTGGAGGTACCGTTATGTAGCCTAGAGGATATGTAAACGTGTGATTTCACATGTGCTCCAGGTTATTGCAAGCCTTGTGTTGTGGTAGAAACTACCCTCATAAGCATATTTTGACGATGCCACTAATTCTCCATAATCGTTATCAGTGTCACTTGAATGGTTTATGACATGTGTCGTCTTCTTGACCTATGAATTGGTGATTATGTTGTACCATGTTAAGGGACACATTTGGCTGGTTGCTGAATGTTTAGAAATCTCTATGGAGTCGAGTTTGCTACATGCAAAACTGTCAGCATATTTACATCGTTTTATGTACCCGCATTGATTTGATATCTCTGTGATGTGAATATGTTCTATTTTATGATATATGTTATTGTTGCGAATAAATATAGTTTTGTAATGTTGCATGTTGTTTTTGAGTATGTTCATTGTGCACGTACTTCTATGCTTATATGTGTAAACTTACCATATTATGTGTTTGTTTGTGTGTATTGTGATGATTGGGGCATTCGTGTTTGTGAGAATAGATGTCGAGATCGTGTTAGCACATAGGAACCTTCTTCTTTGAGTTTAGCGAGACTGTTGTTGGGTGTGGTAGTGTATTACAGGTGGATTGGGACTCCCATTTGGTATGATATATGAGAAACCTCACTACCATGTATGGCTAAGCTAAGATACCAATCTTCTCGTTCTTTATGGACTTCTAGCTTCCTATAGTAGAGATGTGGCAAGCGCTTTATTACACCCTACGGGATAGATCCATATCCTTTTTTGCGCATAGTAGAGTTTGTGGAGGGCCATGAGGATGAGTTCTAGCTATTTGTGTCCCGAGCTCAAATGACCTTCCAAGGGCTCCCAACAATAGGATGTTAGGGTGTTGTTAGATGGTCAACTAGGGAGTGCATTTTGAACTAGTTTTCCCCTCCCTAGTTTTTAGATGTACTTTGCTATCAAATGTCTTTTATTTCACTATCGTATACTTTTATGTTTTGAGATGCTTTGGTAATTATTATTTCAGTTTTATATTTGTAATGCCACGAGACACAATACTTTGTTATTTTACATTCAATATGCATAACTATATTATCCAACATGTATTTTGTCATGTGTCTTATTTAATTATGCTAATTGTCGATGTATGATATTATCGTTTGCGAAATGCAAAAACTTTACTCCTATTTTCATAAATAAATTAATGAAAGTTTTATTTAAAATTGAATATTCTGCGATTTATGTTGGTTTCATGTAGCATTGGCGAGGCATTACAAAAAAGGCTTAACAGTTGTCAAGATTTTTAGAAAATGGGTTCTAACTCAAATGAAAATAGTCACTGTAATGTCTCGTTAACGTGACATGAGACTAAGTAATGAATTTCACAAAATATTTAATTTAGTAAACTTTATTTAATCTAATTATGAAAACATGGAAGAATTTTTTGCGATGTAGTAAATGAAGTATCATATATAAACAATTGAAATAAAATGAAATTAGGTATTCACAACATAATTACTAAATAGAATTTTATGCATAATTCAAATAGAAACATTGAGATACATCCGTACGTTGTCAGTAAAATGGTACATATTATCCAAAAATATCTCAAAATTAAAGTTAAGGATCAAATAACTAATATCAAAACATTTACAACATGGCTTATCAAGGAAAATGATAAAATATCCCACCATTAAGAAGTTAAACCAAAACAATCTAACATAAATCTATAAATTGGCCACTAAACTTCTAACTCTAAGTCTGAATCATGTTGAGAATCTTCCTCGAGGCTCTTGATGTCGATTTCAGACCTACAACATAGGCCCTGTGCTAATGAAAGTGAAGATAAACCTCTCAATGTTCCATATGCTCTTCTAACATAAATCTTTAAATTGGTCACTAAACTTCTAACTCTAAGTTTTAATCATGTTGAGAATCTTCCTCAAGGTTCTTGATGTCTATTTCAGACCTACAACATAGGCCCTGTGCTAATGGAAGTGAAGATAAACCTCTTAACATTCCATTTGCTCTTGTGACAGGAACATCATGATCATCATGCACACATATAAACAAAAAGAGTAGGCTTATGAAAACAAAGTTATATATTGAAGTACGTGCACAATAACGTACTACAAACAAGTGAGATAATTCCAACAAATAGTGACATAATAATAATGATGATGATGATAATAAATAATGATGATGATGACAACAACAACAATGACAACAAAAACAAAAACAAATAACAACAACAACAACAACAACAACAACAACAACAACAACAACAACAACAATAATAATAATAATAATAATAATAGCCAAACAAGAAGTATTTTAAGAAAAACAACATGTCATATCATGGAAATAATTCAAAAAATCATATGCACATAAGACGATGCAACATGTATGACCATAATGCATGTGACATATTTGACTCTGTGGAGATTTCCTATCACCAAGTCCAGTCATGTCACTTAACATGGTATAAATAATGCCAATCCTTAGGTCAAAATGGCACATGCCAAAACAATTTGGTGGACATACCAAAATCTAATCATGAGCAATGTAGCACACTATCAGGACATTTAGGTGAGGGTAGTTAAGTTTCTACAACACGGGGTATACATTCACTTGATCCTCTATATGATTTTGCGTTTGAACATCCCCAAGGTCTCTTGACCTCTGCTCACATATATTCATACTCCTTAACTAGGAATACAACTCTTATAAAAATCACTTAGCACATGCACATGAATTTATGGTAAAACAACAACTCATATATCTTCACAATATAAACATTCCAACATCAGCACTTAGGCCTTATCATGGAGAAAGAATAACAATATTGTACTTGAGTCTTAAAACATTAAGGTATAGTCTAAAATTAACCGCCAAGGGTTCCAATAACTCCGCTACACCAAGTGTAGCACTTTACAAGGCTCTAAGAACATAAAAGCACCTTATATAAGGTTTGGGCAAATTTCAAATATTTTATAAATTCATATGTATTTTTTTTCATTTTATGTGATTAAATCGTTGTTTATGTTTAAAACGTGTATTATTAAATTTTATGAAGTAATCCTTATGGTTCCTCTTGAAGGTTTTAAGTGAATTCTAATAAATTTAATCAAGTTTAAATTAGAGAATCTTAGATTAATACCATTGTATAATTAGAATTTTGGTAGAATTTTGTGAGCATATTTATGTGAAAACACTATTTTACCTCTAGCATTAATTTAAATACTAGAATCTTTATAACTTAATTAAATTAAATTGAAAAATGAAAATTCTTTCAATTATGACTTAATTAAATTATTTATGACCAAGGTAAATTATTTTAATGATAAGTTAATTCAAAATAATAAAATTATAATTTTGTCGTTCTTTCATTTATTTTCATTTAAACACTTATATTTAACTCATATTAATTTGAAAAATTATAAAAAATTCAAATCTGACTTAGAAAATTAATTTATCAAAAAGTTAATTTATTTCCATGATAATATTAATTTTACAAAAGTGAAATTATCATTTTGCCCTCTTTTAACATAATTGTCAATTTATCAACCTAAACTAGTCTAGATTAGGCTCTTTTTGTAACAATCTTTTCCTTAAGTCCATTAATCCTTAATTAGTCACTTTTAGCACTTAAACCTAAGTTCATTCTAATGGATTAAGGTTAAATAATTCATTCCATGAACTATTTTGGGAAATGATTGCATTTTTATTAGGTTTTAAGGCTTAAATCTTCACTTAAACTCTTGAATATTTAATTGAGGCTTAGGTCATGGTATTTTGTTCAGTTCCACGACCTCAAGGTCACATCTAGGGCTCACAAAATTCCAAGATTCAAGATTTCTAATTTTTCAAGCTTAAGGCTTAATAAAAATGAAAGATTTAAGCCTTTTAGGTTCAAATCTCTTCCAATCAAAAACCCAAAACACATAATATCAAGAATTGACATCAAAGCATGTATGAACATATTAATTTCCAAAAAGTGCATGTCCAAAATAGTAGCCACAAATTTAGTGTAGAATGGAGGCCAAAAAGAATTCAAGATGTAAGCTTTAAGATCAATATCAACATACATGTACATATAAATCATTTAAAGTTCAAAACTCATAAAGAATATATTTTTAAAGCACCAAACCAGTTGTAACTAGTTTAGGTAGTAGCATTGCAACAAAAGAGGACATTTGAATGGTCTAAGGAGAGGAAGAGAAAAAGAAAAGAAACTCACCTAAAGCTTGAAATGGTGGAGAAAATGTAGCCTTTGATGTGTATATATAGGTGATGGGTGGAAGCCTTAGCTCTTGAAATCTTCAAGTAAAAGAGCAAATAAAAGAGAAAGTAAAATATGGAACCTTGGTGGTAGTTGGGTGGTTTTCAATCAAGTGAGGCAATAAAGAATGAAAGGAAAGTGAAATAGGACCAAGAGTGGGAAATGGGAAACTTTTAGGGTTTTGGAGGCATAAAGTGCTTTGGACACCTACATTTGAGCTTTGAAAAAACTACAAGCCTTCCCCTATTTCCATTGGTGGTCCACGATGTGACACCCTTTACCCTAAAGCTAATTATTAAACAAATATTATGCAAATATAATATACTTTTTAATTGCAAAATAAAAAGATAATTTAGAATCTTTCTCTTCACACGGTAAAGGACATCACATGCACAACTCACATTTACTAAAACTCCATAAGATACTTTACTAATTAACTAAAAGATGGTGGTCCATAGTTGGCCATACAAGTCCAAAAAATAAAAATAAATAAAATAAAATAAAATAAACCAATTTAAAAGTAAAACTATTAGTCTAAAGTTTAAAAGCTAAAATAAATAATTAAGACCCTGATGTCACATTACTATCAGAGCTGACAAAACCCAAAAGAAGCTGTAAAATAAACTACAATGAGAATGCCCTTACTCTAAGACTCCTCCTCAAGGTCCTGCTGGATGTCACCAGTATATCACAGACACATATAGAAAACACTGAAAACAAGGGAGTGAGATACATCTCACTTCATGCTCAAAGAATGACAATGAAGACAGGTAGAATACACATCACATACATAATCAAATAACATCAATTTGTAAGAATCAAAATGCACAAACATATGTAATGCAATACCTAGCTTCTACTTCTCATGCACATGTGGTATCATCTTAAACTTGTCGGAAAGTAGACTAGGAGTAAATGCACGGCCATAAGAATGTCATCGATACCAATGCCTTTGGCTCTCGCACCTTTAACTAGAATGATATTTCCTGGCGACTAGTCAGGGTTACCCAGTTTTGCCAGTACGCCCTGGCTCCATGGGATTGGCTTGAACTATTAGAGTTTTTCCAACCGAATAACCTCCAAGGCTAGGGTTAGACAACCCATCACGACCTCCACCAACCAGATTCCTACATACTTTCCTCATCACATAACTCAAATGTTATGATGCATGGTCACATACAATGCTTACAACTTTTCGCAAGCTTTAACCACGAAACATTAGCATAATTTCATATCATAATCAGTTTTCTCAAAGTAAATAACAGTCACACAATAAACTCAACAAGGCATAAAATGAAACAACAATGAGTTAAAAACTACAAAAAAAGGAGTTCATAGGCACAAAGAACGAAATAGTCAAGGTCGTATTTGCTCGTTGTGCTAATAGCGAATCTGCCCGGCGGGTCCGCGCCAGAACCAACTCCCCTAGCGTGTTGTGCACCTCGCCCAGCAGGTCTAGGTTAGGACCCAACCTGCCTAGTGGATTTGCGTGCCCAGCAAACAACACAGTCGCCCAGCGACTATTTAACTCTGCCGGGCAGATTTGAGATACAAATTTTAAAAAGACAATCCATGATAATCCATATAAATTAAACATAAAGTTTTCATAAAGCATATTAATAATTTAGGCAAAATCGCATTCCCTTTGCATGCACACAACCATATGATTCACAAACAATTGGGGTCTAGGGCCAACCACTTTACCCACGACCAAAGTCATACCCATGAGCGAGATAACTCACTCCCCCTTACCTTGAAAGAGGTGATCTCCAGTAAGAGGGTGCAAACGATGCAGCAGCGTCTTCCTAAGGTTCCTCATTTCTTGACTGCAAAGGCTTTGATGGCACAATATCTCAAGGAGGCACAAGAGAGAGAATGAGGAAAAGGATTAGGTTTTCAAGAAACCAAAGGGATACTTAAAGCTAACATTAGGCTCATAAAACTAAGCCCAACACAAGAGTTTTAAAACTTTTAAAAACATTCTAATTATAAAACCCCATTTTAAAAGCCCAATATTTCTTTTTTCCAAAATACCATTTTATTAAAAACAAGGCAAACAAATAATAATAATAATAATTAAAGGAAAACATTGGGGTGTTACAATTCCCCTTCCTTAAAAGAAATTTTGTCCTCGAAATTTACCTGAAGTAAATAATACTGGATAAGACTTCTTCATCTGGCTATCTAACTCCCAAGTTGCACTATCTTCTGTGGCTCCTCCCCAAACAACCTTGACTAAGGAAATTTCCTTTCCTCTTAGCTTTTTCACCCTTCGGTCCTTAATTCGCAATGGCAATGCCTCAAAAGTCAGGTTCTCCTTCACTTGGATATTGTCCAACTGAATTACATGTGATGGATCATGGACATATTTTTTGAGTTGGGAAACATGAAAGACACTATGAAGGTTTGAAAGAGACGGGGGTAAAGCAATTTGATAGGCGACTTTGTTGACTTTCTTTAGGATCTAGAAGGGACTAATGAAACATGGAGTAAGTTTACGAGACTTTAATGCCTGACCAACCCCAGTCCACGGAGTCACTTTCGAGAACACATGATCACCTTCCTAAAATTCAAGAGCCTTCCTCTAAGATCATCTTTTTAAGCTCTGACACTGTAGGTACATAGATCCTATCCTGAAATCTAATGACTCCATCTGTTCCTACTTTAAAGCTACTCTCCTTACCTTGGGTTATGGACTTTAACTGGGCTAGCAAAAACGGATCAGATTTCTAACCTTCCCTAATCTCATCTCTCAATCCACTAGCCACTCTCAGCATTCCCAGCCTTACACTCATAGGGGTAACCTCACATACTAGGCTCATGTCTCTAAACTGCTCTATGAGGTCCAACTCTCTAACCATCAACGCAGACATGTGTAAGGACTTTCTACTCAAGGCATTAGCCACTACATTGGCTTTACTTGGGTGATAATTAAGCTTAAAATCATAGTCCTTAAGAAACTCTAACCACCTTTTTTGTCTCATGTTCAATTCTTTTGGTCAAACAGGTACTTAAGGCTCTTATGATCACTAAAGACTGCAAACCTAGAACCATATAGGTAATGCCTCCACAACTTAAGCACAAATACTAGCGCTGCCAACTCTAAATCATGGGTAGGGTAATTCCTCTCATGGGTCTTAAGCTGCCTAGATGCATAAGCTACCACCTGCCCTTTCTACATAAGCACACCACCTAGGCCCATCTTAGATGCATCACAATACACTACAAAAGGCTCGCTCAGGTTGAGCAAAACAAAAATAGGTGCGGATGTTAACTTGCTCTTAAGCTCTTGGAAACTATCCTCACATTGGGTATCCCACACAAAGGCTTGACCCTTACGTGTCAACTGAGTCAAAGACATGGCTATCTTAAAAAATCCCTCTATAAACCTCCTATAGTATCTTGCTAAGCCCAAGAAACTCCTAATGTTAGAAACTGACTTAGGGCCTTTCCACCTTAACATAGCTTTTACTTAGATGGGTCTACAACTATCCCTCCTCTAGATATGACATGTCCTAAGAAGCTAATCTCATCTAACCAGAACTCACACTTGGACAACTTAGCATTTAGCTGTTTGTCCTTAAGGGTCTGTAGCACAACCTTCAAATGCTTAGCATGTTCCTCTCTAGACTTAGAGTACACTAGGATATCATCTATGAAGACCACTACAAATCTATCTAGATAGGGGTGGAAAATCTTGTTCAAGTAGTCCATGAACACACCAGGTGCATTGGTCACGCCAAAGGGCATAACCAAGTATTCATAGTGACCATACTGTGTTCTGAAGGCAGTCTTCGGGATGTCCTCAGATTTCACACGGATTTGATGGTAACTTGATCTCAAATCTATCTTACTAAACACGTAGGCTCCTACCAACTGGTCCATAAGGTCATTTATCCTAAGAAGAGGATATCTATTCTTAATCGTCATCTTATTCAACTGACGATAGTCTACACACAACCTTATACTCCCATCATTCTTCTTCACTAACAAAACTGGCGCTGCCTAGGGTGCCACATTAGGCCTTATAAACTGTTTCTCTAAAAAGTCCTCTGACTGTTTCTTAAGCTCAGCTAACTCTAAGGGAGACATCTTATAAGGTGCTATGGATATAGGCCTAATTCCAGGCACTAAATCTACGGAAAACTCAACCTCACGCTCAGGGGGTAGACTAGAAACATCTTCTAGGAATACCTCAAGGAAATCTCTCACTATGGGTGCATCTTTAATCACAACCTTGCTCTTGAGTTTCAGGGTGGCTAATATCACGTACACTTGGGCGTTCTCTTTCAAAGAAGCCTTTACTTGGTTGGTGGTGAGGAATCCTACATCCTTACTTTCAACTGACTCATCAAACACAATAGATTTATCAAAGCAGTTTAAGAGGACATGATTGGAAGATAACCAGTCCATACCAAGAATAACATCTGGTTGATTAAGAGGCAAACAAATCAAGTCGACTAGAAACTCTCTATCAAAAATCAACATAGGATAATTTAAACAAACATTAGAGGTAATGACAAAACCACTAGTAGGGGTATCAACAATTAAGTCAAATTTCAAAAAGGATATAGGTAATTTCAATTTTTCAACACAAGTATAGGATATAAAAGAATGAGTTGCACCAGAATCAAAGAGTACAACTAAAGGAGTTCTGCTTATGAGACATGCACCTTGAATTAAGTCATCGGACTCCGAGGCTTTAGCACCACTAAGAGTAAAGACTTTTTCCATGGCCTTCGGTCGATTGGCTTGCGAACTCTGACTTCCACTGCGCAGCTCCTTCTTAGGATTAGGACACTTCCTTCCAATGTGCCCTTTCTGTCCATAATTGAAACATGTCACCTCCTTGTCCTTGCACTCGAATGTCGCATAATCAGGTCGTCCACATTTCCTGCATCTCTGTAGGGTAAAAAGGACTAATCCTCCATTAGCACCATTAGCAGGCTAACTTGCTATAGGCTTTTGATTATTAAAACGGTTACCAGGTGGAATCGAGTACAACTTCCCGCGATTCTGGTTGCCGAACTTCTTCTCACGAAAGGGACCTAGGCCTTTGTAATGTGCCACTCTTGCCCTACTGTCTTCATCGTGGATTTTGCATCTATTCACCAATATAGGAAATTGGCAAATCTCTTAGTAGTTGATAGCTTGCTTAATCTCGGGTCATAGGCCATTCACAAATTTCATGCACTTCGAACGATCCCTAGCTTCGTTATGGTAATGAGGAAAGTACCTCGACAACTCCTCGAATTTGGTTGCGTACTCATCCACGGTCATGTTGCCCTGCTTGAGCTCCAAGAACTCCATTTCCTTGCGGTAGAGACATCCTTGGGAAAGTACTTCTCCAAGAACACCTCTTTGAAGACTTCCCAATTGATGGCTCTATCTCCAGCTTCCAAGTGTTGACGGGTATTCTCTCATCAATACTCGGCCTCCTTAGCTAGCATGAAGGTGCCAAAGGTCACCTTCTGAGTGTTTGTGCAGGCCATGGCCCGGAATATCTTTTCGATTTCCCGCAACCAATTTTGTGCACCATTAAGGTTGTATCCCCCTTAAACGTCGGTGGATTATTCCCTTGGAACCTATCTAATCCATGAAACTCAACAGCTCCATCCTCTCTATTTTGATTAATCCCCACAGCCTGAGCTAAGGGCATGAAGAGCATCAGCAATAGCACGGTCATTCCTACCAACAGCCATTACTTCTTGCATAAGCCATAAGTAATCAACCACAACACATAAATTGAACAAATAAACTATAGAGTGCATATGGAAACACAATGGATACATAACACACATAGTTGAATGAATCGACCTCCTCTTAGACTCAATTTTTACTTGCCATATTTCTCACCTACATTGCACGAAGTATTGAGGTGGCCAGTCTCAATATTCCATGACAAGGTAGTTCAGATTTATGGCATAGGAAACAACGAAAAACTGTTAGTGTAACTCAAACAACATCGAACAACTTCTCAGAGTACATATAGGAAACATAGAAGACATATAACACATAGGTCGGAAAGATCAACTTGCTCTAATACCACTAAATGGGACTCCCTTACCCCAAAGCTAATTATTAAATAAATATTATGAAAATATAATATACTTTTTAATTGCAAAATAAAAAGATAATTTAGAATCTTTCTCTTCACATGGTAAAGGACATCACATGCACAACTCACGTTTACTAAAACTCCATAAGATACTTTATTAATTAACTAAAAGATGGTGGCCCATAGTTGGCCATTCAAGTCCAAAAAATAAAAATAAATAAAATAAAATAAAATAAACCAATTTAAAAGTAAAACTATTAGTCTAAAGTTTAAAAGCTAAAATAAATAATTAAGATCCCGATGTCACATTACTATCAGAGATGACAAAACCCAAAAGAAGCTGTAAAATAAACTACAATGAGAATGCCCTTACTCTAAGACTCCTCCTCAAGGTCCTGCTGGATGTCACCTAGTATATCACAGACACATATAGAAAACACCTAGAAAACAAGGGAGTGAGATACATCTCACTTCATGCTCAAAGAATGACAATGAAGATAGGTAGAATACACATCACATACATAATCAAATAACATTAATTTGTAAGAATCAAAATGCACAAACATATGTAATGAAATACCTAGCTTCTACTTCTCATGCACATGTGGTATCATCTTAAACTTGTCGGAAAGTAGACTAGGAGTAAATGCATGGCCATAAGAACGTCATCGGTACCGATGCCTTTGGCTCTCGCACCCTCAACTAGTATGATATTTCCTGGCGACTAGTCAGGATTACCCAGTTTTGCCAGTACGCCCCTGCTCCATGGGATCGGCATGGACCATTAGAGTTTTCCTAACTGGATAACCTCCAAGGCTAGGGTTAGACAACCCATCACGGCCTCCACCAGCTAGATTCCTACATACTTTCCTCATCACATAACTCAAATATTATGATGCATGGTCACATACAATGCTTACAACTTTTCACAGCCTTTAATCACGAAACATTAGCACAATTTCATATCATAATTAGTTTTCTCAAAGTAAATAACAGTCACACAATATAAACTCAACAAGGCATAAAATGAAACAACTATGAGTTAAAAATTGCAAAAAAAAGGAGTTCATAAGCACAAAGAACGAAATAGCCAAGGTCGTATTCGCTCATTGTGCCAACAGTGAATCCGCTCGGTGGGTCCACGTCGGAACCAACCTACCCAAAGGGTTGTGCAGTGCACCCTGCCCAGCGAGTCTGCGTCAGGACCCAACCCGCCCAGCAAACAACGCAGTCGCCCAACGGCTATCTAACTCCGCTGGGCGAATCCGAGATACAAATTTAAAAAAGACAATCCATGATAATCCATATAAATTAAACATAAAGTTTTCATAAAGCATATTAATAATTTGGGGAAAATCGCATTCCTCTTTGCATGCATACAACCATATGATTCACAAACAATTGGGGTCTAGGGCTAACCCCTCTACTCACGACCAAAGTCATACCTATGAGGAGATAACTCACTCCCCCTTACCTTGAAAGAGGTGATCTCCAGCAAGAGGATGCGAACGATGCAACAGCATCTTCCTAACATTCCTCACTTCTTGACTGCAAAGGCTCTAACGGCACAATATATCCAAGGAGGCACAAGAGAGAGAATGAGGAAAATGATTAGGTTTTTAAGAAACCTAAGGAATACTTAAAGCTAACTTTGGGCTCATAAAACTAAGCCCAACACAAGAGTTTTAAAACTTTTAAAAACATTCTAATTATAAAACCTCATTTTAAAAGGCCAATATTTCTTTTTCCCAAAATACCATTTTATTAAAAACAAGGCAAACAAATAATAATAATAATAATAATTAAATAAAAACATTAAGGTGTTACACATGACAATGCTTGTGCACCAATAGGGTGCAAGCATTAGAAATTTTACCATTTGGGTGCAAGAAGAAAAGCATTGACCAAAAGCAAAGGTGTCGTTTAGCCATTTTAATAAAAATTTATAATTAATTGGGATAAATGCTTCTAATGATTCAATTAATATTTTAATGACATAGAGGGACTAATTAGTCATTAGATATAGGTGGGGTTGGTTATGGGTATTTTTCTTGCTTTAGAAAAGCTTAACGCAAAGTCCATACTCAACATTGGATAAAATAATAAGTGTCACAATTAATCTAAAATTTCATAGAAGCTTAATTATGATTAATAACGACTAATCATATTAATTTTCATGAAATATTTGATTGTCTGCTTATAGAAAATAGTAGAAATTTTTATTGTCTATTTGACAACACAGTTTAAGTTTCAATTCAATTAATTGCTAAAGCTTGCACAACAAAAAATTTATTTAATTAAGTTTTATGAATTTTAATTATATTTTTCACTTGTAATTATTGTCAATCAATTTAATCAAAGATTTGTTACAATGACTACGCTTTTATTACAAAATCTTATATCTTTAATGATGATAAATATGTTTATTGGAGAGCTAGAATGAAAATCTTTATTGCAACCATAGACATAGACATTTGGATGTAGTTATGAGTGGTCCTTAGGTGCTTATGCATGTAGTTATTGGTGAGGAAAAATCAAAACCTAAGAATCTTTTGATAGAAGAAGGGAAAAGAAAAGTTCAATTAGACCTTAAGGCTAAGAATATCATCACAATCAAGTTAGGAATGGATGAGTTTTTTAGGGTTTTCTACATGTTCTTTTGGGAAAAAGAAATGTGAAATGCATTACAAGTCATTCATCAAGGTACTAGTAACGTGAAGAGAGCTAGAATGTACACATTGACTTGTGAGTGTGAATTGGTTAGGATGCATCAAGGTGAGTAGATACAAGACATGCAAAAATGTTTCACACATATAGTTAATCATCTTGTTACATTTGAAAATGAATATAACAATGACGATTTGATTAACAAAGTGTTGAGATGTTTAAGTAAGGAATGACAATCCAATGTGACAACTATTGTAGAATCCAATATAAATAAAAAGTGTTGATTTTATTTACATGACAATATAAATAAAAAATATATGTCTCCTATAAAGTGAGAGGAAATATACTTTAGAGAATGAATTATTCTGATAATTGATGGTTAAAAATTAACGATTTTGAAAGTACGATAAAAATCAAGTACATGTATAACAAAAAAAATACATTTCTCTATAAATGATTATAAGTGTACATTATTTTCTAAAATGCATTTCCCTCATTATAAATAAGCTAAATCCAAATAAAAATTTGACCTTATTTTCATTCATGTGCCTATAGCTGCCTCTTTATATTTTATTTTATTTTATCTTGTTTCAACTATTCAATTTGTGCATTCCTTCTCTAGAGGATGAGATCCAAAAATCTAATGAGCAATCATAATTAAATAAACTACTAGTTGCTTACATGTGATTATCACATCAATTGTGTGACACCCGTTCACATTGTTCATAACCCATATTTATTTACTTAATTAATAATGTGAGTAATTTTTTTTCCGTTTCTAATAATAGAAAATTTGTAAATTTAATAGATTTTAGAAATGCTAGTAAAAAAATAAAATCTGTATATATTCATTATAGAATTATATATCATGATTTTATAATCAGAAAAACAACCAAAATACAAGATCAAAATATACATCAAAATAGTTACTACTTTTTCCCATTACATCAAAAAGATCCTAGTCAGAGAAGTGTCCGTCTACCCTATCCCATAAAATAACAAGCCATTAGGCTAGGCCTATAGATCCTCCTCAACAGCCGGATCTTTATTAACTGCGATCAATCATGCATAAAAGAAAAGTAATGGAGTGAGGTGATTTGTTCTAAAATCACTTTCACATGTATGGTAAGGAATTTTACCATAAAATACAAATAAAATAAAGTTGACAATAAAAGGGAACCTAAGGTTTATTCTAAGTTGTACTAAACTACCTTTGACTCAGTATAAATTCATACTCTCCATTAGTGGGTAATAGTTCTCAACAGAACTTGAAAAGTAATTGGGAGTACATATACCTCATCAATATTATCACATGATACAGTTCTCATCATCAATGTGGAAAATAGCAATTAGGATATCCATTTATAGAGGTATACTTTCAAATCAATCTTGGAATGTTGAGCAGTTGTTAGATTTATTGTACTTGGTTAGGCAAATATCCTGGTTCGAGGGCGCTACCCTAACTATTGGGACTCTCATCACTCGATGCCTACCCCAAAACACAAGTGAGTCCCAGCCTTTCATTTCACAGTGTACCAAATTGTAACTTCCCTAGTAGGGTGTCATGCTACTGCATGTTACTTGCTTTACATTACTCACTAATTTATCACATCCTAACTTATCAAAGAAAGGTTTTCCTAGTCTCATTTAATTTGAGTACCAGTACAATCAACATTTCTGCCTTGTATTGCATAAACTAATGATAATAATTTAGCAATCAAAATTTTGGCAATATAACTACTTATCGAAATTTTAGCAGAATAACAAGTTAACAATTATCATCTAAATTTAAGCAGAATAACTAAATTTGAGCAAAATAACAACTTAGTAATTAAAATTTAATTATCTAAATTTGGGTAAAGTAATAACTTAATAATTATATTTTGATTATTTAATTTTGAGCAGAATAACAACTTAACAATAATTAAATAATCTAAATTTGAGCAGAGTAATGGCTTATCAGTTCTAATTTAATTTTCTAAATTTAAGCAGAATAACAACTTAGCAAAAATTAAAGTTTAACATCAAATAGTATAATAATATAATAATAGTAATAAAACTTATGCCTAAACGGGTTTAGGAGAAAACCCTTCCTACCAATATGCAAAGTGACAATAATTTAGAACCAACTCCACTTACCCCATTTCCTCTAAGGTGGTTGATGAAGAGGATGAAATTGTTAGTACAAAGTTCTTAGGAATAGAAATTTCACTAGTTGAAAAGTAGCAAAATTTTAACATAAAAACAAAGTCAAGAGAAAAAATTTCTAGAGAGGGAAGCTCTCTAATATTTTGGCTAGTTAGAGTGACAGGATGATGTGCGAAAATTTTTCCAAAATGCATGGGTATTTATAGAGAAAGAGGAGGCTTAGGTGTCCCTTTAAGTGACATCATCAATGATGTCAAAATTTCATTTTTAATTTGATTTTGGGACACATTCACAATTTAGGGTGATGAGTCAGCTCCCCTAAGGCTTGGGACGTGCTCCCTTTAGCCGTTCTGCTTTATTTGTGTAAATTTTATTTGCAGTTAAATTAATTAGTATCGATAAAATCGCCTAAACTTGAAAAATTAGCTTTTAATATTAAAATAATGTATTTTAATGCAAAACTGATCATATGCATTATTTTTCATCTAAAATAAATTTCTAATAATTAATTTTAATTTTTATTAATTTATTTCAAATTATATGTATTTATTTTGTATTTTTAAGCTAGAAAATTCATAAAAAATTTATTTTAATTCAATAAATACCAAAATGTTTTATAAAAATTCTAAAATTAAATATTTTACCTATAAATAAATTAAATTTACCATTTTCACCATTTTGGATGTCAAATGAATACCAGTTAGGCTTAATAAATACCAAAAGACATTTTGGTTATTTTACACAAAAATTTCAAAAAGTTCCTAGAAAATTTTTAAAATTATATTTTAATATATATGATATGATTCCAAGATCAAATTGACATTTTAATGTCAATTGAATATTTTTTTATGTCAGCCCTTAATGTTGAGAAATAGGGACAAAATCGTCATTTTTTAATGTCTCCGGGCTCTGGCTTAGAAAAATTATTAAAAATTACAATTAGATAGCTCTCAACATTCTGAATTTAACCACTGAATTTTGAGATTCCTTCCCGATTTTTCAAAATTAAATTGTCAAATATTAGAAATATAGTTAAAAATTGAAATAGGGGTATTTTTGTCATTTCACAAAAATTATCTCAATAAATTTCTGAAATTTTTTTCTAAAATAATTATTAATTATTTTAAGTATATTGATGACTTAAAAAATAATTTTTAAACACTTCTAATTGTTTTTGTCTATTAATTTTGTTTTTTGACTTTTTAGGGATAAAACGATCATTTTATCAATTTTCGGGCTTTGTTCCCAAAAATTATTAAAAATTTAAAGTAAGTACTACTCACTAATACAAATGTAACCATAGGAATCATATTTTTGAGATTCACATCCGGTTCTCTAGAAATAAATACAAAATAATTAAGAAAGCAATTTTAATAGGTAAAAATAGGAGTGTTACTAATTGCCTCCAACACTACAATTGAAAGTATCTATACTTCCTTACTTATAAAAGTAGCTTCAATTACCAACATTAGAGTGGCATTTAAGAATGGATCAGGGGTAATTTCTGTAAATGATCGTAAGGCTAAGAAGGACATGTATACGAAAATATATATACATATATATATATATATATATATATATACATATACATATACATATACATATACATAGTGAATAGTTAAAAAGAAAACAAAGAAAAAAAAGGCCCAACAATTACAGTATGTAACACAATGGCCCACAAGATGAACATAGACCAACTTGGCACGCTCCAAGATAGATAAAGTGAAACTTAAAACCAGTCGCACGAAAGAGAAACGAAAATGCATGCTAGCAACAAGTCAGAAAGGGCAACCCTAATGTACTCTACTAGATTATTTGACGGGCCCTGCTATTCTCACCAAATTCTTCACCCCATATATTGTTTGTTATTTTTTCTTTCAAAAATACCCCTAATGAAAACACGTTTCCATTATACAATATATACAATGGAAACAAGTTTCCATTATGTTAAGGGGTGTGCCCTCCATACACAACGAAAACATGTTTTTGTTGCGTATTTTGTACAACAGCATTTTCATTGTGCATGGAGGGCGCACCCCCTTAACACAATGAAAATTCTGTTGTGTATTTTGTACAACGGAAATGTGTTTTTGTTATATTATTTTTTTTGAAAAAATTAATTAAAATATTAATTATGATATAATTTATCCTTTTTAATATTAATCGTATTAATTGTGATATAGATTATCATTTTTAAATGAAATCAAATTAATTACGATACAATTTATCCTTTTTAATAGTAATCAAATTAATTATGATACAATTTTAAAAAATATGCGATACAAGTTATCATTTTTAATAATAATCAAATTAATTATGATGCAAATTTTCTTTTTAATAGTAATCAAATTAATTATGATACAATTTTAATAAATATACGATACAAGTTACCATTTTTAATTTTAATAGTAAACCCTAAATTTGATTATTATTAAAAATGGTAACTTCTATCGTATGTTTTTAAAAATTGTATCATAATTAATTTGATTATTATTAAAAAGGATAAATTATATTGTAATTAATTTGATTTCACTTAAAAATGGTAATCTATATCGTAATTAATACGATTAATATTAAAAAGGGTAAATTACATTATAATTAATTTGATTATTATTAAAAATGATAACTTGTATTGTATATTTTTTAAATTGTATCATAATTAATTTGATTACAATTAAAAGGAAAATTTACATCATAATTATTTCAATTATTATTATAAATGGTAACTTACTGTAATTAATTCAATTTCAATTAAAAAACTGTTTCATAATTAATTCGATTACTATTAAAAAGGGTAAAATGTATCATAATTAATTTGATTTTAATTAAAAATGATAATCTAGATCATAATTAATATGATTAATATTAAAAAGAGTAAATTGTATCATAATTAATATTTTAATTAATTTTTTTTCAAAAAAATAACAAAACAAAATGTATTTTTGTTGTGTATCTCAAAACTATACACAACAAAAATGCGTTTCTATCGTATACAATGAAAACGTGTTTCCGTTGCATTAATAAATTGAGGGTGGAAAGAAGAGAGAGAGAAAAGAGAGTGAAAGAGAATAAAGATAAAATGATAGTTGATTACATTTTTTGTAAATGTAAAAAGTGAAAAGAGGAAAAAAAAAAAAAAGAGTGGGAATAACAAGCCCCTTCTCACCACCCAAAAGCTCCTATCCTATCTTAACAAGTTCAACATTTTCGTATCCTAACTGAGCAGATCATGCCAGCATTCTTTAGAGGATGGCCCCAAGGAATGTGGGCTTAGTAGCGCCATTGAAAAGACTCTTCCTTCAATAAGTTTGATCTCAGCCCAAGAAGAGATAATGGGCCTTGAGTCAATGTACCTTTTTCCTTGCCTAATTTTTGACTTTTATGTATATATTCAGATTATTATTTTCTTTTTTAATGGAAATGTTCACATAATGGGCCCTTAGTTAAAGAAGTATGAAAAGATCTAAGCTTGTGCTATTTATACTCTTTCCATTTGCTAAATACGTTCTTTTTTTTTTTTTAAATGTTTTATATATAATTACTTAAATAATCTTAATATTATCTATTTTAAAGGTTATTTCTCACTGCTCATTTGTTTTACCGCATTCGACCCTTTGGTTTCAACGTACTTTCTCACCTGTAGTTTCATCGCACTTCTCCTGATTTCATCGTACTCCTTTACCTATAATTTCACTCTACTCCCTTCTCTTGTTTTTCTTCTCAACGTTTTTGGGCAATTTTATTTTTAGCTAGTAGAAATTTTCTTCCAAATAAAAAAGTCAGATAATAATAGTGAAGAGGGAGGGGGGGCCGGGGGGGGGGGGGGGGGGGGGGTTACAGTAAAATCACAAGTGGAGAAGTATGGTAAAACCAAATGGGAGAGTGTAGTAAAAACACAGGTAGAAAAGTATGGTGAAACCAGAGAAGGAGTGCGGTAAGACGAGACACATGGGAGATGATGTTTGAAAGAGGTAACAAATAACATCATTTAATTAATTTTATATAAAAGATTAAAAAAGAAGAGTATATTTAACAACAAAGAAGTGTAAATAGGAAAAGCCAAAGATCTAAATCTTATTAAACTAGTGACTGATTGTACTACTCATTCACATATGAATATGGGGTGCAGCTATGGAGTCTGACTCATGCCACCAGACTTTTCTCCTTTCACATATTACAATTAACATTTTTCTGTTTTAAGCAAAATAAAAATTGAAAGAAAACCTTCCCAACTAATAATTAAGTTTCCCTAGTTTCAATCCCGGGCAAGCATTACATTTTCTCTGGATGACTTTGTTTCTTATGCGAATGTTTTTATTTCAAACCATTAGACGAAAGTCAAATTCTTTACTATAATAAAAAATAATATAGTGGCGCAAGCTTTTAATATTCTTTTTAGAGACACACTATTTCTTTTTAAAGCAGAAAAAAACAACCAACCAATATGGCAATATCACGCCTAATGTGTATGAGAGAAGGGTCATCGGATAATTCACGTGAAGGATGACCGGAGAACTTGAATCTCATCCGATCATGACTTGCAATGAAATTATTATTCCTTTCAATGAATTTGTATCATTAACTGCATCAGTGTTTATCTATCACAGTATGGATTTGACCTGAACGAGGCATCAATACCTAATAAATACTGATCATGAGGTAGAAATTAGTAATCTGTGGGTACAAGCTTTATCCCCTTCAATGAATTTGTACAAATAATAGTAAATCTAGATTATCGATAATGGTGGAATTTCACTGGAAGATGCATTGATTACAGAATATTTTAATCTTGTTATGTTAATAAAAAAGATTTAAATATGCTTTTATTTCCTTAAATTTGGGGTAAATTTACTTTTGGTTTCCCAAATTTAAAATTAATCTTTTTAGTCTCTATAATTTGAAAAAAACATATTTTAGTTTCTCTGCCCAAATGTCGTAAGCGAATCTGCCACATAAAACTCACCTACTACTAAATCTGTCACATAAAACTCACATACTAGTGTCATTGTTAATGAAAACATCCAGCTAATTTTGCATAGTTGACTCAATCTACCCCTATTAATGATGTTGCAAGTGGTCCTTAAGGACTAAAACATGCTTTTTTCAAATTACAGGAACTAAAAAAATTAATTTTAAATTTGGGAGACCAAAAACAAGCTTATCCCAAATTTGAGGTACTTAAAACATATTTAAGTCAATAAAAAATATGATAAAGGTGCATTGGTTTATTTATTTTGTAAAGGTACTTTTTTAATTGAAAACATATTTTAATAAATTATAATAACTATATAATACATTTTAAAATTAGAAGTCGTTTTAATATTTTTTTAGAAACTAAAAAAAACAACTTATTAAAAAAAATTCTTAAAACAATATATTTCTAAAACGTTTGGTTTAAAACTTTATTTAGATTACAAATGATTGAATGAAAAGTGAGTTTAATTTTTGTATACCGTTAGTGTAAAGTTTTTACATTGTGAACCAAATAGAAATCATCTTAGGTATGATTAATTTTAAAGTAATTGTTATAAAAGAAAATAAACTTATTATATATGACAATTTGTGATTCAATAACAGTGTCATTGCATTCTAATTAAATTCATTAAAAATGTACAAAAGTCATATAAGGAAAGAATGCATAAATTTAATATTTTAAGATTTTTAAGTTAAACTATAGCGTTGTATTTTATAAAATAATCATTTTATTTCAATTAATTTATTTCTAAAAATTATATTTTGATAGCTTTTCAAAAAGAATTTTAAAAAAATTGATAATTTCTTCCAAAATAATCCAAAACAAACATTCATTGCTTAACCTTAACCTACCACCTTTTTTCAATACCAGGGCATGACTACTAACAAATTAAAAGTAGATAAAGTAGATAAATATAAAAGAACAAAAATGGATAAGTGCGTTTTCGTACATTTATTATCTATCTATATCTTTGAATAATACTAAAATTCTATAAGTAGAACTCTTACATAATATTTTTGAATTTTAATTTTTAAATTCTTTAATTTATTACTTCATTTATTTCATCTATATATTTCTTCGATTTTAAATTTCTAACCTTTAGAATTTTTCTTCATATTTTTATAGTTATCTTTCAAAAAAATTTCAAACAAATATCATTGAGAAAAACAATAATTTTTAATATACTAAAAAATTCTTATCTCATTATATATGGATCTTGTATACTTTTGCTAAGTGAGCATTACTTATGCTCTCACTTAGCGTCTTAACCTATGAATAAACTTTGCTTATCAAAAAAATAAAATAAAATTATATATATGGATCCCAAATAGAAAAAACAAACGTTAATATAATGCCCACTTAATGTTACTTTTCTATTAATTAGTTATAAATTTATATCTAATAATTATAATAAAAATGTTTAAATAATATTTGTTTAACTTAAATTTTTTACGTCTCATTAATAATACTTAAATTTTGTTAAGCATAAGGAGAGTTCATACTCTTGGAAGTTTTAATAAAAAGTATTTAAATATTTATTTAGTTTATTTAATTTATTTTATATGTTTCATTAGCAATACATTTGAATTTTATCTACACAAATCATATTAACAAAAGAATTTTTTTTGTTAATATATACATAGAATTTTAAATACAGATCTTGTTTTGTATAATGTGAGATATATATATATTTTTAATTCTACAATACAGGATGAATTATCTTAATGAAACAGATAGACATAACATAATAAAGTTTGAGTGTTAAAAGTTAATCCATAGTTGTATTGGAACATATTCAAAACCAACAAAGTTTAAAAATGATTGTTAATATAATGTTGTTTAAAAATATAAATAAATCAAATGAATTATAAAATAAAATTGTATTAATTAGTTTTTTGTACTTGATTATGATAAATGAGTTAATTACTTAATTTTAATAATTTCCATTAGAAATTGTTTGAGTAATCACTTATTGATGAATATACTGGAGTTTTTTTTTTGATTCATTTATATACTTGAGTTTAATAAACTTGATTGATTGTTTTACATATTATATTTATGATATTTAATTTTAAAAATATTATTACAATTACTTCTTAAAGTGACACAATTCTATGGATAAAATAATTATAGAGTAAATAGTCTATGTACTAAAAGTGTAAAAGATTTTTACACTGTCATTCAATTATAAACCGTCACGTGTGGTAAGTTTGTTGACTTTTACAATAACTATCTTAAAAGTCATACCAACGATGATTTCTGATTAGTTGATAGTGTAAAATTTTTTACACCAATAATATATAAAAATTAAACTCATATTTATATAAATTATTAGTTAAAATTAAAATGTTGTTAAATACCCCAATTTTATAAGGATAACGAATTATTTTGATAATAATGATCAATAATTACTTAAAATTTTATAACTTGGTAAAAGTAATTTAAACTTTATGAATGGAAGAGAATAAAATAAAAAGTATTTTTCTTTCAAACTTAGGTTTATTTTTCTTTAAATATGCTTGAAATTATAAAATGTTTTTATTGAATTTGATACTTTTTTCTTACTGAACATTAGTATAAACATAGAGAACACATATTATGAATCAATCTTTTTTTTTTTTGGTACAAATTATGAATCGGTAAGTAAATATATTTTATTACTCTGTTATATATATATATATATATATATATATATAAGTGATTATCATAATTAATAATGTTGTAGATATAATATGAAAAAATATAATATGTAAAAGTTAGTTTCATAAATTAGACTTTAATATTTTAAGACTAAACTACTAATTAATTAATCCCAATGATTGATTGAGTGAAGTAAGACAATGTTTCGAATCCTTACCTATTTTTTTGGAGTTAGATAAATATAAATCTTTTGTAAGTGCTATTTGTGCTACTTGAATTCAAAGGCTTCCCCTCCTTAAATTGGGACTAAGATACTCATATAATCCTTTAATGATGATGCATTAAACATTAATTTAGTGTTTCAAGTATTTGAATTATTAAGTCCTCCAAACAATATTAAAAGACAAAGAAATAGTCTCTATTTTAATTTATTATAATTTTATAAAATTTGAGAGACATATTTAATATGTTACATGAATTTGTGAGTACAAAATAAATTAATTAACTTCTGTGTAAGTTATAACAATCTATTTATTAAAATATATTATTTAATATGATTATTAATAAATTACGAGAGACTGATAGTATAAAAAATAAAATGTTACAAATTACAAATCTGTGTATTGTTAGGCTACGGAATCTAGTTTATAATTTATTATGAATCTCCTTAACAAAAGCTTAACTCTAATTTTACATAATCAGTTATTATGATTCTATCAAGAGAAATGCTAATAACATATTTTTTAAACATTCTCTATTATTGACTAAAATTTGTTAGAAATCACAAAATTATGTAGATTCCACTTCTTATTTAATGCACCCCACTTATGATTTTGTAATTTTCAATAAATTTTGACCAATACTAGAAAAGTGTATTGAAAGGAGTGTATTAGAAAATGTGTTGCTAGTACTCTTCTTCTATCAAAACTTCAAAGGCGACTAGTTAAGTTCGTTATGTGTAAACAATTTGTGTTCTTTCTATTTTCTTGTCTATCATTTGTACGTATGGTTTATTTATACTAAATTAATTAAGGCTACTCTTTGTTTGTGGTCTCCGTCGTTTTATGAATCATTCAAATTATAAACTAATGTTAATTTATTCATCTCATCTTTCAAATATTTATAATTAATCACTTCCACTTTGATCTTGATTGTGTTCACAGACTGGAAAGCGACAAAAGTTCTTAACATTTTGACCAATTAATATATTCCAATTTGTTTGTACATGAAAAGTTGAGTATCATCGCAAACGATGTTAGCTGGTTTTGTCACACTCTTACTCGAGATTCTCATAAGATAAAATTTGCTTGAAACTGAGCTCATGAGCTTGCAACATGATTCAATAGTTGTTTAATGAGCATAAACGTTTTTTGGTTTGTCAAATGAAGGAATTAAGCTAGGCCTCTTGGTATATATAAAAAGAATATCTAATTACAAATTTAAACGTAATCTTAAACTAAGAAAATAAGCCTCTTTTTTAGTTAATAAGAGTTTAATCTGATTCTTTTTAACTCCCCCCCACCTCCTGGAAAACAGAAGTTTTTTAACTTTTGTGAAAGATCTTTTATTTGAAAAATGATTACTTTTATTTTTTAAATTTTCTTTAAAAATTATTTTGTTTGACTTCTTCTTTTAAAGAAAGTAAAAACCTTAAAGAATAGTCAAACATTACCTGAGGGCCCGTTTGGGGTGGTTGCGGGTTTTTAATTTTTGGTTTTCAAATGCAATTTTCAAAACAAAACGCGTTTGGCTAAAATGGAGTTGAAATAGTTTTTAATTCAATTTCAAAACACTTTTACATTTATTTTCAAAACAAAAAAAAAGGATTTGTGATTTTGGTTTTTAGTTTTTAAAAAAAATACTTATCACTATATTTGATAATAGCCTTTCTCACCACCACCACCACCACCACTACCACAACTATTGCCATTGTTACCACCACTGCCACCAACACTACTACTGCTGCCGCCATCGCTGCAGTTGTCGTCACCACCACCACCACTGCTATCATCACAACCACGACCACTGACACTGCCGCCACCTACTACCACTACTACTACCACGACCACCGGCATTGCCTTCACCACCACAAAGCTTCATTACCACTACCATCTTCACCACGACCACTACAACCACCAATGCCGTCGCCACCACCACAGGCACTGTCACCACCACCATTGACTTCGCCATCACCACCACCACTAGCACCTCCACAATCACCACCGGTATTGCCACAATCACCTCTGTTGGCACCAACACAATCGCCACTGTCGACACCGCTACAACCGTCACCGTTGACATTACCACCGCTACCACCATCATTGTTGTCGTCACTACCACCATTGTCGTTACCACACAAACATATTCTTAAACTAATTTTAACAGAATATTTTCAATGGAGTCGGCAAATGCTATATTTTCAAAGTGACTTTATTTTGAAACCAAAAATTAAAAAAAAACTAAAACTAATTTTTAAAAACTAAAAACTGGTTGTAGTTTTTGAAATTTTCAAAACTCACAACCAAAAACTACCCCAAATGGGCCCTTATATTTTTCTTGTTTCCAAAATTGGTAAAAGGGGGACACACACCAATATAACCAAGCAGAATGCTAATAACATGTTGAAGCTGTCAACAGTCAAACTTATATCTAGTTTAGTTCAACTTAACTTTGTTGATTACCACTAGCATAGTATGGCAAGATTGATAGATAACCTTGTCCTTTAAATATGTGGTCAAGATTTTGATCCCTAGGTCTGTGTATATAAAAAAACATCTGTTAGGAAAAGTCAACTCAAATGAATCTCCTTAATTCGTTAATTACCAATCTTGAGAAAATCTGTCCTTCAGCTACAACTCTAGATAAAACTCTTTCAACAAAATAGAAGAAAGTTATTCTAATAGAAAGGCAATAAATTGTATTAATTTGGCTGCAAATAGTTATATATATGTATGTGTAATGAAGAAATTATAAAATGTGATAAAAAAAAGGGGTAAAATTTAGGAAGATCCTTATTTTTCTATTAATTTTTTAAATCAAATAATAATATGAGGATTTTTTTTCTAAAATTTTGCAACATGCATATTCTTAATACATACGTTTTACTTTTTAATGTTGAAAGAATCAATCATATATTATTATTTAAATTTAAAAAATTGATGTAAGAATATAAGAATCTTAATCTGAACTTTATCCTAAAATATAAATCTAAAAGCTGTAAAGGTTAAATGACTAATTGTATAGATAATTTTGTTTACGTGATGTTTGGCCCCTTTCTTTATTATAATTGATACCTTTTGATAGATTTGAAGATGCTCATGTTTTTACCTTATAACAATTATCACTCTAACTCATACTAATTTTTAATATATATTTTTTTCTCTTCAGATAAGAATGAACAAAAATAATAGCACGTGGGTTATGCAAATGGAAATGGAAATATCTTTCAGGAAACTCCAGAATCTGGTTGTCGACATCAGCTAACAAAAATGGCGACACAAAATAAAATGCTATTGTACTGTACCATAGGTGAGGACACGGCTGACACTGACATCAAAACTACAATAAAGATCGACGAATGTCGGTCAGGCTCCTGCTTCACATGGATAAATGTTGCTGTAGTTTAAAATGTAAATGCAATATAAATGAAAGCGACGTGTAAGAAATGATGTGCATTTTCGTATGAAAATAAAACAATTTTTTGCCACAAAAGCCATGCAAAAGTAATGAATATTTTAATTAGGTTTAACATGTAGTTTAGTCTTTATACACCTAGTTGATTTTTAAGTTTCTTCTTATATGTAAAAATTTATTAAATCAATTTTTATATGTACAAATATTACTGGTTTAGTTTTTGCCGTCATCCCAGGTTTGGACAACGTTTGCAACAGTCCTACATGGACTGTTAAATGTATATGTGTCCTTCTCCACGTGGATTCCCCCTCTACAACCCTAAATGCCGTTCCATTTCTCCGTCTCCAATAGGAGCAATCAAAGGCACAACAAGAGCAGGCGAAGGCGACAACTACGACCCCTTGGATTCAGAAACATTTGCAACTTCAAGTCGCACTAATGGTGGGAGGATATTTTGTGATTGTGGTGGTAGGGTGAGGATGTACACCTCATGGACTCCACAAAATCCTGGAAGGTGTTTTTGAAGATGTTCAAATTTCAAAGTTCCCTTCAATCTTCCTGATAGAGGGTGCAAATTTTTATTCGATTGTTGATTATTTGTTGATGGTTTTTGCAGGAGGCTTGAGTTGTGGTTACTTCCAATGGGTGGATGAAGGTTGTAATGAAACTGCAAAAGAAATGATTAAACGTCAACACAAATTGATTGGAGAATTGAAGAAACAAGTTTTGATGTGCAAGCAGTTGATGTTTGTTTAATGGCTTGGATTTGTAATTGTGTTTATTAGTGTGGTCTAGATGTAGGATGTAAGGGTTTAGGGAGTATGTAATGGATTAGGTTTATGAACCTTGTTTTGTAATGGAAATTGGACAAGATTATGTAATGGTTTGATTTTGCAGTGCAATGACTGTTAATTTGCAACATTATTACTTTGATTAACTTTCAATATAACCTTGATTAACTTTTACTAAGCTTGATTAAATTTCATTAACTTTCATCTATGAAGGAAGTAAAAAAGATAGTGTCGGGCTCTAGTCTTTTCGCTATTAACCATGTCAAGTGCTCCACCAACCGTACTGCGGATAGATTAGCACAACTAGCATTTACATTTGGCGAAATGTTTTGGTTAGATGACCTTCCACATCTGATTTACATGTTTGTTTTTGCTGATACTCAGTGGTTTTAGTTGAATAAAATTACCTAGTTGATTCCTAAAAAAAACAAAAATAGTAACAACAGTAAAACACACATAAAAAAATGAACAACAACTATCACTATTAATAGATCAATTGTAAAAATATAAATAGTAGTAAAAATACAGTTCACCCAAAATGAAACCAAACACAGTTAATAGATCAACTGCCACATTTCACTTTGATCAAATTGGTAACAACAATAAAAACACATTTCACATTTACATAAATAAGCTGCCACATTTAACTTAGCAACTTTATTTTCATTAATAGAGTTAAAGTGCATAAAAGCACATTGTAATTACATAAATCTTCCTACCGCATTTACATTGAGCAAAATAACACTAACAATAGGGCAATGACACATAGGGCAACTAAAAGATTCCCCCAACCAGTCATGTGCCTCCTTAGATACAACCTTTAATTCATCCATTCTTCTTTGCCAAGTAGCATGGTAAGTGGCCTTGAAGGCTGCAAGCATTCCATCCCTCAATACACTACCACCACTGTATCGCCTTTTTATATTTGCATATACATGGGTTAGACTGAGTGGCAACACTAACATAGTAACACCCTTTCGCCTGTGTTTGGTTTATTACTGAGTTTAAACACAGTGGAAGAGAAGGTTACGTATGAATCTCATAATTAGCATTTGAATTGATAAATTTATATTTGTTTATGTGATTGTTTTTTTAGATATGTGATGTTTGGGATAATTGTAATATACATTCTTATTAATCATAGTCCATATTAATTTAGTTATTTAATTATTACGAGTAAAATTTTTTCTATTCTTGCAATAGAAAAGTTTCAAAATTAAACAGAATTTAAAAATAGTAGTAAAAGATGAAAGAAAAAGATTGTATATATCTATATATATGTCGTAAAATTATATGTCATGATTTGATAATACATGACAGGTATAAAATATAGAAAGACTAAAAATACATTAAAAGATAGACACTACCTAATCCAATATATACATAAAAAAGATCCTATATAAAGCAGTGTTCATCTATCCTATCCCTTATACAAAAAAGAATACTATAAACTAAGTCTACAGATCCTCGTTTGTAGGGTGTCCTTTGACTTGTCTTAAACATCACTAACGTGTCTGTCTTCTTCAATAATCACAACCAGACATACATGGAAGAAAAATAATGGAGTGAGGTGATTTGTTCTAAAATCACTTTTTCATATATGATAAGAATTCTATCATAAAATGTAGACAAAACACAATTGACAATAGAGGAAAACCTAGAGTTTATTTTAAGTTGTACTAGACTACCCTTGACTTGGTATGGATCTATACTTCTCATTAGTGAGTAATAGTTTTCAACAGAACTTGAGAAGTGACTAGGAGTACATAAACCTCATCAACATCATCACATGGTACAATCCTCATCATCATTGAGAAAAATAACAAGTTAGGATATTCATTTATAGAGGTATACTCTCAAACTAATCTTGGAATGCTAATTAGTTATCAGGTTTATCGAGCTTGGTCAGGTGAATATCTTGGCTCAAGGGCGTTACCCTAACTATTGAGACCTTCACTACTCAATGCCTACCCCCAAGACCTCCGCAAGTGGGTTCCTGCCTTTCATTCCTCAGCGTACCAAACTGTAGCTTTCCTAATGGGGTGTCATACCACTGCATGTCACTTGCTTTACATTACTCACTAATTTATGAAATTCCTACTTCTTAAACAGAGGTTTCCCTGGTCTCATTTAATTTGAGCACTAGTAACATTTTTGCCTTATATTGTAGAAATTACATGATAATAATTTGGCAATCATCAAAATTTTGGCAGCATAAGTACTTAGCAGAATAACAATTTACTAATTATAATTTGGACAGAATAACAACTTAGTAAATACATTTTAATTTTCTAAATTTGAGCAGAGTAACAACTTAATAATAATAATTTAATAGTTTAAATTTAAGCAGAGTAACAACTGAACAATTACAATTTTCTAATATAAATTTGAGTAGAGTAACAACTTAACAATTATTATTTAATAATCTAAATTTAAGCAGAGTAACAACTTAACAAAAATTAAAGTTTAACATCAAATAGTATAACAATGATAATAATAAAACTTATGCCTAAACGGGTTTAGGGGCACAACCCTTCTTACCAACATACAAAGTGACAGTAATTTAGAACCAACCCCACTCCTCCCATTACTTCAAAGATGGTTGATGAAGTTCATGGAATTATTGGTGCAAAGTTCCTAAGAAGAGAACTTTACTAGTTGTTGGAAAACTAGTAAAATCTTTAGCATAAAAACAAAATAAAAATTTTTCTAGGGAGAGAAGCTCTTCAATTTTTTTTCCAGCCAGCTTGAGAGAGGAAGAGGTGTTGAAAAATGGTCCAAAACCATGGCTATTTACAGAGGAAGGAAGAAGCTTAGCTGTCCAAGAAATGACACAAGCCATTATGTCATAATTTTAATTTTTTTATTTATCTTTAATTCCATTTGTAGGACACATTCAAGTTTAGATAGGTGAGTCACTCCTAGGCTGGACATGTGGCAATATGAGTTGTCCCAAATTTATCTGTGTTAATTTTCTCCACAATTAAATCAACCGGTACTGATAAAATTGCTTAAACTTAAATAATTTCGTCTTTGATATCAAAATAATGCATTTTAATGCAAAACTAAACATGTACTTTATTTTTCATCAAAAATGAGGTTCTAATAATTAATTTTAATTTCAATTTATTTATTTCAATTTTTTATATATAATAAATATAAAAAAATTTATGAAAATTATACAATTAAATATTTTACCTATAAATGAAATGGGATTACCATTTTCCATTTCTAGATGTCAAACCAATACCGACTATGCTTATCGGACACCAAAGGGCATTTTGGTCATTTTACACAAAAATTTCAAAAAAATTCTAGAAAATTTCCAAAATTATATTTTAATATATATGACATGATTCCAAGCTCAAATTGACATTTTAATGTCAATTGAATCTTTTTCTCATGTCAGCCTTAAATGTTAAGAAATAAGGACAAAATCTTCATTTTTTAATTTTTTCGGGGCTTCGACTCGAAAAATTATTAAAAATCACGATTAAATAGCTCTTGAAATTCTGAGCGTAATGGTAGGGATCAGAATTTTGAAATTTCTTCCTGATTTTTTGGAATTAAATTGTCAAATATTAGAAAAACAGTTAAAAAAATTAAAATAGGCTTGGTATATTTTTCACTATTTTTATTTCAAATATAAAATTTTTATAATGGAATATACTTAGTATAAAATTTTCAAAATATTTTGAGGTCAAAAAGTCTCTGGTTGGTTCTCGTAGTCAACTAGGAGTATTTTTGTTATTTCACAAAAATGATCTCAATAAATTTCTGAAAATTTTCTAAAATTATTATTAATTATTCTAAGTATATTAATGACTTAAAAATAAATTTTAAACACTTCTATCTATCTTTTGTCTATTAATTCTATTCTCTGACTTCTTGGGGATGAAACGGTCATTTTACCAATTTTCGGACTTCGTTTCCCAAAAATTATTAGAAATCTAAACTAAGTACTACTTTCTAATATGAACATAATTGTAGGGATCAAATTTTTGAGATTTCCATCCACTTTTCCAGAAATATATAAAAAATAATTAAGAAAACAATTTAATAGGCACAAGTAGGGATGTTATAATAATGGTCACGAAATGCATACATGCTTGTGCAGGAGAATAATGAAAATATAAATCTAAGGCCAATGTTTACCTTGGGGTGGGTTGGAACCAAAGGTTGCTCCTGTAGGCAAACCCATCGTATTGTACATATTTAGGATTTAAGGCCAACATAACCTTTTTCCAATTTTGGGCTAGTATAATGTAACGACCCACTACCGCTACAAGACAACATTACTGTTACTACTAGTACTTTAATTTAGGAAGATTCATTTTATAGAAAATCTCAAATTCATTTATTCTAAAAATACGCATTTATTTTTCGCCTCTTTCAACTTTTAAGAAAGCTCATCAAAGGAAACCATTCAACTAAAAACGTTCGTCACGAACTTGTATAAATATCAACCATAAGACCTATTCATCTCAACCATGTTAACTGTACAAATGTGCGAGCCAAAAAGGCCAAAGAGAAACATGTATGCCAACACCAACATCATGTTTACATCATCAAGGGAAGGGGATACAAAAACACACCCTTTATTGTTGGCTACCCTATACATCACAACAAAAGGAATTAACATCATAAAGACATGTCAGTTCTCCAAAAGAAACATGCAACAAAATGTGACTCGCCGGACTAGTCACATCTTGCTATTGTCTAGCATAAGCATCACCAATTAGCCAAGAGAAGCTGGATCTGTCGAGGTCTTTACATTTGCTCCCACGCCAATGAGATGATCATTATAGTCACACAACAATAAGGCAAGGGAAAGCTTATAAAAAAATAATTCATCATATATTCAACGGTAATAAAATTAACACATAGTTCATATCCTCATTTCCATATATATTGGCAAGGAGTAAGATATAACATTCATCATGAAGGTTTCCATCAAGTACACCATCACTCATACAACATCACATAAATGTTCAACATGAATGTAAGCTGCATAACTCAACTGGCCAACAACCAGACAATGCACGTGGACTTTACTCCCAAAAGATTTTCAATAGTCGAGTGATCAGCCTAGACACATCCCTTAACATGGCATACATGACTACCAAGTCAACAACAACACGACACGTGCCAATAACCATTTAGGGATTTCCAAAACTCTAATCTACGGAAAAAATTATATTGTTTGTGAGGATAAGTCTATGTGGGTGGTGGCTCACCACAACTCAAGGTTTGCAACGACCTTAGCCCCCTATGGAATCGCCCATCCATTTATCTCCAAAGGCCCATCGTCAGCTCCCTTACTTCTCACCCAGCACTAGGTTGGAGGTCTTGTTTGAGCCTTAGCTCTAGTCAACCAATCAACTTACGTGCTTGCTTACTCATAGCATGAGGTTCATTGTCAACTACCTCAGCTGGAGACATATGCATGAAATGCACGTGCAACAACAGTTTTAACAACACTATGTGGACTCAATTCAGCACCACACATGGCCAACAAGTAAGATTTGATCCACGCAGCCTATACTCCTTAGGATCCTTAAAATTAATCCCCCAAACAACAAAACATGGAGGTTCTATGCAAGCAACCATCCACCTCAACTGGAACAACCAACGTCCAGCAACAATCTCAAAGAAAAAAAAAATCCTTTTTGAGAAAACCATTTTCAAAAAGTTGTATGAAATTAAATCATCGAATATAAAACTATAGGGTCACTTGCTTAGTGACACAAGTTTGATCTACACGAGCCTCATCATCTTTAGATGTAGGGGAGATTATCGTTAAGTGAAAAAACTATCGATAAGCAAAAATCTCACCATAGAGAGTATCCTTTCTATTATTAGGAGCTCTTTCTAAGCAACTATAGGTATCGCTCAGTGGTAATAGTTCTAGGGACTTCAACATTTTTCGAATATAAGGAATGCTCAGCGAAAACTGTCCTTACTTAGCGAACCACTTTTTCTAGAAAATAACTTTTTGAAAACATCCCTTTCACTTAGCAAACCATATTACTCACTCAGCGAAAACACCAGCTCCAAAAAGCATGAAAGCTACCAAATTGTGACTGCTTAGTGAGCCACTTCCAAACATTTTGAAACATCTGATGTTGCTTAGTGAAACACGCGTTATCCAAGCGAACCAACTTCTGGAAATTTTCCAAATTTCACATGAGCTTCGCTGAGGGACTTGAATATTCACTTAACGCCCATGATGGGTTCATCCTTAGGGACGAACATCACCCAGTGAGTTGCATACTCACTTAGTGAACACGTTTCAATAATACAACTCAACAGTGGCTTCAAACTTCGCTAAGTGACAACTGAGTTCACTTCGTGAAAGTTCAAAACAGATAGCACCATAATGCTCACAAGGGTTTCCTCGCTTGACAAGTCCCAACCAAAACTAGAACCCTTGAAAAACTTTTAAGAAACACCAAGCATTCAACTTTCCTTAAACCCAGCCTTAAAATCAACGCATTGATGGTCAAAATATCATCCTCCAACATCAACAAAGCTCATACATATCAGAATATACAATATTTTCATAAATTTTCCCATCAAACCCACTTTTTCACCAAATATAAAAGCAATATAATTTCAACCAACAACTCAACCATCCAAATGTATATCTCAATCATTTAGCACATACCAATAATGAAAATACAAAGTAGTAAGTTTTCCTTACCTTTTGGAACCTCTCAGCTTTTGAATTTGGGGGAAAGGAGGAGGAAGAGAAAGGAAAAACCCTTGAGCCAACTGGGAATAATCTCTACACAACAATGTCCACACCAAAACCCATGAAAATCTCAACAAACAACTCAAAAACAACATAACTCTCATGCCATTGAACCAACCTAAAGACACAGGAAGGTGGGGAAAAGGGGACTCATTAAATTTGTGAAAATTACAATCTCACACAACAAAAGGGAAGAGAGGTTGTCTTGAAATTGATCTTGAAACTTGGGGATTGAGAGAATGTAAGTGTCTAGGAAGGTGTCTTGTGGAAAATGAGAGTGTAAAGTGAAGAAAGGGAGGGTCACCACACCTTTAAGGAGGGTCACCACACCTCACTAAGTTAGCAGAGATACTATCAACAAGGACTTTTGGCTTGGGCAACATTCATTAATTCCTAAAATTCAAAACTTGAAGCTACCAAGAAAACTAAACACAACAGAACCAAAACACATTTAAAACTCATTTATCATATTTTATTGCAGAAATTTAATTTAATTTCACTTTTCATTATTCAAAACACTTAAACAGAGATTAAGGGAAAACAACTAGTATTACATATAAACCTTTGGATGATCATCGGGCTCTAATTGGTTTTGCTATATACATATGGAGTAAAAAGTGATAAGATTAAATGATTTTATAATTAAGTGGTTAGTTTCCTAGTTTGCTTACTCATTAAGATTCTTCCTCATCAACTTTTTTTTTTTTTAAATTCTCAAGAGTGAGCAAGACTTACAACTTTTCAAGAATTTTCAGTTACCATAGATTCGAACAAACTATGGTATTTTTAATTCCTTTTACTCTAATGCATAATAGAACTCAACACTTAGCATAATTTTACAATAATTAATATGGTAACGATGTTCATTCTTGTCTTTTAGCATATTTATTATTTTTATGTCAATTCGCTTTTATTTGTTCCCCATAAATGTATAAATTAATTAATAGACAATTTAGGGTGTTACACTTTTGGTGTTACAGTGGTTCAATCCATTTAGATTGTGGTTTGGGAAAAAATTGAGTACTATGCATTGTATTATTATGCTTGATTGTATTATTCGCTACCTTAATATAGGATATTGGTGCTAATCACCTTAATATCCTATTCATTGCATGTGGAATTATGGCAAACACTACTATACACGACAAAGCTATGGGAAGGACTATTAATTAGTCCAATCTTGGTATTTAATTTTAATTTAAAATAATTATATAATTACCAAAATTATTCATTTTCACAAAATCTATTAAACTTAGAAAATACATAATTAATTCAAATAACCTTATTTTAATTTGAAAGTTTAGTGGAAGGGTAATATTATAGTTTATAAACTCTACAAAATTTTCTAAATTTTTCAAATTTGTTTTCAAGTAAAATGACAATTTTGCCCCCAATAGTTAATAAAATACTTGAATAGGAATAATTAATTCAAGTAATTCTAAAACTTTTAGTTATAGAAATTCTTGATAAATAACATTAAAATATATTATTTTAAGTTATAAAATAAATTTTCTAAACATAAAATGATAGTTTTCCCTTAATTTTAATTTTCTCACTAAAATAGTCTTATTTAACTAGTTTTACTTCTAAAATTATGAAAAATAGCAAATTTAGTCTAAAAATTGATTTTCCAACGAAAACACATTACAAATAATATAAAAATAATTTCCCAAATGTGAAATTACAAAAATTCCTTTTTTAGAACCTATTTGGAAATTTTGAGTCAAAACTAGCTTAGATTGATCCACTTTTTAAACAATGTTTTTGTAAAATTTATTATATATTCTCTAAATACTCTGTAATCACAAAACAAACTTTAACCCACTGTAATTAGGTGAAACATTAGTGTTTAATCACTTTTTAAATTTTTACCTTATTAAAATTGATGAATTAGGGTTCCTAAGTGTTAGTTAGTCCTTGAATCTTCGAGATTGAGTTCCTTCCTTCAACTTTCTTCAAGTTCCATGGTTTGTACAGTGACCAAACAACTTTGTCTTGCTCCAAAATGTAGAGATTACCACCCCAAAATTTTATTAAAATCTTCTAAGTGTTTTTGGTTTTTTAATACATGTTATGCTTCAATAATCTCAAAAATCCTCAAAAATGGTTAAGGCAAAATTTGGACAATAAGAGTGATATTTTCAACACATCAAAACAAAAGCACATCCATCCACAACATAGGAAAATTTTTTTGCACACATGTAGCACAAAACATCACCAAAACAATTTTCATTATCAACAAATAAACATATATTCTAAATAAATATTTTAAAGGCATGAAAATCCATAAAATATATTTTAAAAACATTCATACACCCACCAAATATCCAAGAGAAACGACACATATTTTCCTACTTAAAAATAACACGTAAGCACAAAGATCACACTTTTTAAGGAGATATCACCAAATAATAAACAATACCACCATTTTGAGCCAAGAACCAACTTAAAACTCGTCAAGCCACAAAACCAAGTAACAAAAATAGAACCATAAGAATTTAAAGAGGATTTTATGTAGTCATAAAGTGAAGAAATAGGGTAAGCTCCTTTACACTTGAAGATCTAAAACTTAGAAGCTTAGAGAGGTTGTTGGAAAGTGTAGAAAAGTTGAAGCTTTGGGCTAGCTTCTTCCAAGTCCAAAATGACAACCAATAAGATGAGGTTTTCCATGAAATAAAACAAAGAAAATGGTTTGGAGGAGGAGGAGAAAAACTCGTGTGAAACAAAGAGAGGAAGAGATAAAAGAAAACTCACCAAAGTTGCCTTAAAGTCAAGGATGGTGAAGCAAATGATGTCTCCAAATGAGGAACCGCCTTTTCCTTTGTCTTTTGAGCTCTAGAAGGAGTAGAAAAATGAGGAATTTTGAGGGGGAGCAGGAGGAGGACTATAGCTGATGTGAAAAATAGGGGAAATGGGAGAGTGAAACTTAAGCTTTTGGTTACTAACACTTAAATGAAGGAGCTTAAGTGTTAGGGTTTCATTGTAGGACAAACCTTGGCACAAAAATTTGAATTTCCCCTCCATTTTTGTTGAAGTAAGTTCATCCAAATTTAGGTAGAATGGTCTCTTGGTCCTTTGATTGCAAATGTAGAGACTAGAGTTGTTACACCTTTTACCTTGAAAACATTAATTAAACAAGCATTGTGGAAGATAAAATAAATAATTAGACTTTTTGTTTGCGGAAGAAAAATGATATTTTAAAACTTTCCTTTTTGCACGTAGAGAACATCACATACATAACTCAACAACTTAAACTCCATAAAACACTTTGATAATTAATAAAAGGTATTGGCTTACACTAGCTATACAAAATCTTACATCAGAACCCAATAAAAGATCAATATATACTAATTTCAATTCAAAACCAAATGTGTGGAACGATAGACAACCAAGCCTTGATGTCATAGTCTCATCAGAGCTTTACAAGTCCCAAAAGAAAGCTATAAATAAAACTACAAATGAGGCCAATGCCTCTGCTCTAAGATTTTTCCTCAGGGTTCTGTTGGAACTTGTATACTATAGCCATAAATAGAAAACACAAGAAACAAAGGGAGTGAGATACATCTTACATCATGCTCAAAGTATGACAATGAAAATAGGTAAAACACATACATATACATACAACTAAAATAATATCAATTTTAGGAATTAGGCTTATTCATAATAAAGTGCACATGCAATGTAATGCTACTTAACTTCTATTTCTCATGCACATGTGGTACCAATCTAAGCTCTTGAAAGTAGTCTAGGAATACATGCACGGCTGTAAGAAGCGCCATTAGCGTATTGATGCCTTTAGCTTTTGCACTCTTAACTAAAATGATATTTCTTGGTGACTAGTCAAGGTTACCTAGCCTTGCCAGTATGCTCCAACTCTATGGGATCAGTATGGGTCATTGAAGTTTCCACACACAAGGTATAATCATCTTTGAGGTCAGGTTAAACAACCCTTCATGGCCTCTACCAACCAAATTCACACGCACTTTCCTTCATCACATTACTCAAATGATAAGATGCATGATTCTTACACACAATGCTCATGGTCCCATTAGACATTTCACAAATGGGGTCCTACCTCTTTTAGGTTAGGTCCTTCATCTCAACATTCATAGATTTTTATCATACATCTCATAGCATATAGGCATTCTCATGGCATAACAATTACATGTATTTAATAAATGCAAATAACAGTCCCAAGCTCAAATTGATGACAAAAGCATTTTTAGAACAAGTATCCACTCTTGCTCTGTGTAAAGTATATATTTATCAATTTCAATTTCAAAACCTCTTTTATAGCAAGTGCATTGGTTGAACACGTAGTTAAACCCTGGTGAGTAGGGTATCATTCTTCTCAGGGATTGCAGTAAAATGCTCCAATTCAACTATTCAACTATCAATGAGGCAGGTAATATATTTGCATCTTCACACCACAAATTGCCAATAGAATTTAAAATGTGAAAATTAACTCTATTACTATGTTTTGGACTTTTAATTGATTTTATATTTGTGGAAAGTATAGCTAGCGATTCAACTCCTCTTGTGGTCATCCTAAGCATTTTGCCCTAACTCAATACAAAACAACATGGTTTTGAAGTTCGAATCTCTCAAAATTAGATCGACCCAATTCCTTGGTGAAGACCTCTATAAATTAAGCCTAATACCCTATTTTCACATGATTTATTAAAACTTAAATCAATCATTAATACCAAAATCCTTAAAAACACGTCTTATAAAGGGATATTCCTAGACTCAACTTAAGACACAATAATCAAGCATCAATTTAGACCACTTGCATATGATTCCGCATCATGTGTGTGTTCGCATCATTCTTAATAGTGATTTACCATAAAAAAAATTAAGCATAGAGTTAATTACTCAAAAACACAAGGAATTTCATTAAATTGAAAGATGCATACAAAGGAATCCTACAATATTCATTAAACATTAAATATACCAAATAGATAGAAAAGCGAGAAAGATAAAAGTGATACAAGATAGAGGTGGCTATGGGTGATGGTGAATACACTAGATCTTCACACTCCTTTTCCAAGGGATAAATCTCCAATGATGAGATGAGAGAAAAACCTAAAAATTAAGGTATGTGAAGGTGAAGAGCTCTTCCAACCCTCTCTCAAGCAAATGAGCTTTACATTAGCTTTTATATGAAGTGGAATGGACCTAAACACGTCAGCAAGATTGTTTTGATCTATGATTTAAAATGGACGACAATAGTTAGTTACACGCCAAATGGCATGGCGAGCGCTACTCTTCCAATGTGAAAATGATGTTTGGGTTTTTAATTTGGCGTCTCTAAGCATTGCGACGTCTCGGACGCGGATCTACCCAATAAATTTCGATGCTCCAATGTTTGACATAACTTTTCCAATACACTTCCAGCGTCCAACACTTGCCTTTTTATGGAGAACCTCTTCTTTGCTTCGCTTGACGTGGGATGCCATCTATTTATGCCTTTTTCTCCATATTTTCTTCTTTTTATAAAGCTTTTTCTTGGGTTTTTACATGTGAATCATGCACTAAAACATCATGAGATGAGGATTCATCACAACCCAAACTTAGAACTTTGCTTGTCCTCAAGCAAAAAATTAATCACAAAGGGATTGCAAGACAATATGTACAAATGCATGATTTAATTGTTTTCTCAAAATTTTCTTTTCTTTTTCTTTTGATTTTCCAAGAATTTATTCACAAAATGAAACAAGGATTTTTAACTCTACATGGCCACTAAGAACAAGCATAATTCATCAAGCAAGAATCATTAAGCTCTTCTTCTCACAATGTGTATCTCTCAAGTGTATGAGTTTATATTTCACTCCAATCTCAAGAAGATTCATTCCCTGCCATATGTTTGCTGGGGTTCTAAAGAATCTCAATCATCAAATCAATTTCCTTCTAGAGGTCTTTTATTCGTTGTAATGGGGCTTAGGTAAAGGTGGATGAGAAGGTCGTGTAAGCTATATGATTGACAATTGGAACCTTAAAGTTAGCTTAACCTTCAATCCATCAAAAACTTTTTCAAAACCCCAATTCTAACCCTTTTTCATCTCACCTTACTATCATAGCAAGATCTTTTATTTTTCAAATATTTTGTTTTGTTTTGTTTTTTTTTCTAGCAATCTAAATTGCTCATTTTTTCTCAAAATTTTCTCTTTTTTTTTATGGCCACTTTTATTTCCATACCCCCCACCCCAAACTTAAAACTTTTGCTTGTCCACAAGCAAACCCAATGAACAACCCCAAACTTAAGCTTTTGGCTTAAGGTTCCACTTGACAATCAAGGTATTCATGGTTTTTCAAGTAAGGAGGGTAAAGTAATGTGCCTAACCAAAGAATAAAATAAGTCATCAAAGGCTTAAATTGGCTAGCAAAGGATAATTTTACAAAGATGGGCTTATTCAGCTTTAGCTAAAATAAAAGAATGCCTCTTTTGAATGAAAAAATCAAAAGAACTACAATAAATTCTGAACCAAAATGAAAAACTTAAGATTATGCACTCAATTGAAGAAAATGTTTATTGTTTAGGCTCGAAACTCCTAAGGTAGGAAAAATTCATTGCTTGCCAAAATCAAATTATTTATGCGAAGTTTTAATGTAAAGCTATACAATCCTCTACATTCTTATTTATTCACAAGATTTTATTCAAGAAAACAAGTTTATTTACAAATGAATCAATCAAATTATTCACAAGTATCTTTTTGGATTTTTCAAAACTTTTTGTGAAAATTGGATCAAACACGAATTTAAGGACGCACTCAAGACACTCAATTCCATTCATATTAAAGTACATTCATTAATTTAAATGGGGACTAGGTTTCTTGAAACTTAAGATAAGAATACGGCCCTATCAATTCTGGCTCTTGTCCAAGGCTTCACGAAAGGCTAGCCAAGACTTGGTGCTTGTCATGCTACCACTGCATCAACCAAAGTTAATAGTGCAGTATTTTTTCACAATCTACCCAAAAGCGAGTTAATTAAAATCTTATTATGACTATTTAAACTAATCTTGAAAATAAAAACTAGTTATCTAAAAACTAAACAAAACTAATCCTAAAATGAAAAATAAACATTCACCAAATTAAAGAAAATTTGCATTCATAGAAATAAAAAATTAAAACATAAGATAGGAAATTGTATTGGTGGCATGAAAGCCACTACAATTAAACAAGACTAGATGCAAATTCAAATTGTTCATAAAAATGTAAGGAGATAATCAAACACTCTTTTAATTCCCCTACTCAGCACCAGGATTGTTTCTTTCATTCCCCTTTCGCAAGATTGTTGCCACCCCTTGAAGTTTCTCATAATTGTCCTGATAGATGTTGACCATTTATGTCATAGCCTCCCTCAAAAATTGCAATGCTCTCCTTTTCTATGCTTCATGTTAACTTTGAGCATTAATCTCCCTACGGAAGATGGCATTTGCTCCTTCTAGAGCCGTTACTCGATAAGTTAACCCTTGCAAAATTTGTAAAAGGTTAGTGGATGAACCTTCATTTTCTCTAGGCTTTACTGCAGCTTGGGTTCTTGGCCTCTTCAAGGGTGAATGGGTTTGTGTTGAAGGAGGTTGGTTCATCGATGGAATAGTGTATGGTGATGGTATTGTTTGAGGCAGAATGGGTTCCTCAAATGGTATAGGCAGGGAAAATAAGGAATAAACCAGTGACAAAATGGAGTACTCAGGAAATTCATACCATATTCAAGGAATTCCCTCTATTGCCATTTAGGTCTCCAACTCCTTTTCTTCTGTTTCCATTCTTCTTCTCCCCCACTTTTCTCCTGCCCATTTCTTACTTCCTTATCCTTTTCTACTTTTTCTTCTTCCTTTTCTCCCTTTTCCATCTCTTTATCCTCTTCATCTATTTTCTCTTTTTCTTTTTGTCTTCTTCTAATCCATTCTCTTCTTGCTCTGTATTGTCTTCTTGTTACTCTTCATCTTCAGGATCCTCCTCTGGCTTATCACCCCTCTTCCTTTGAAAGATCAATTCTTATTGCTTCTGTATACCTACTGGCGACTCTAATCCTCCTACAAGATCTTAGATTAGGTGTTTTCCTAATTTTGCTATCAATCTAGGCTCGTGTGATGTCATTCATTGGTTTGGTTATTGATGATCTAATCCAACAGGTAGATAAACACCTTCTATCAAACACAATTTATAAATGAGTGAAGGGAAAGCTAGAGTGCATTTGCTAGTATGAATGTATTTAATCTGCTTAGAAATGATGTGAGCAATGTCCATAAGATGACTATCTATGATCAAGCCAACAAGTCTAGCTCTTCTTTTATTCATGTCCTATGGTGGCGATGTTGGGATTACTGACTAGTTAATGAAACTAGCTCATGCTTGAGCCATTATAGTTAGTTGGGTCATAACCACCTTGTCATCCCTACGAGTAACAGCTAGAGAACTAGGTTCACAAATAATTGGAAAAGCCTCTTGAAAAAGGAAGTCTCCTTCATTAATAAACTCATAATATGGTACATATCTCAGCCCCATGACTTCTGCTATTCTTTCAGCATCAAATCTCACTTTTCTACCTTTTACCTAACTTTTCGTATGGAAATGTGAACTCTGTGCGGTGCTTCTAATGTTTGCATAGAATTTAAATATCAATTCTTCTTCTACCTTATCCGCCTTGTAAGTCAAATATTGCCACCTTCTCCATGCAATTTCAACCTGAATGTCTTGGTAGTCTCCTGCATTGAGGGCAAACCTTCTGTCTTTAATAATGGCTCCAAGTTCTTTTATTTCTTCATATCGCTTCTATGTATACCAGCTTTTGAACCTAGCCTCATCAAAGGGATGGTTCATCCTAATCTCCCCAGTGGCTGGGTTTGCAGTTCCCTTACAAGGCATTCTTAAACATAGAAAGTTATGAAATAAAAGTCATAACCTATTATGGCATGGATATATGCAATTTAAAATAGTCCTGCTTAGCATTGCCATCCCATTCTCAACATCATCCAACTTTTAATTTTCTAAATAGTGCATAAGATGATAAAATTCAAATGGTAAAGCTGCATGTGGTACACAACTATAACACAAACTAACATGTACTGAAGAGAACTTAAAACTAGAAAAATGGAAACCTTAACCCAAATATGACTTTGATGTCGAACATTGTGTTAAAAACACATATTTTACATTCTAACACACTAAAGTTCTTGTTTTTGCAATACTTACACTCAATCAAGTGCGTTTTAAACAAGAGAGGGTGAATTAAACTTACCTTATGCTTGGGAGAGACGAAGAATGGGACGTGTGTATAATGGTAGCATAGTGATGGAGATAGCTTTTGAAAAATTATAAAAGAAATGACTGAGAGGAAATGTGAAAAATAAGGGTGAAAGGTCATAATTTTTTTACATACTTTATTATCACCCACCGAGCGAGGAGGGGGGGTGAAATGTGTAACACTCCTTTAATTTTAAATATAATTCATATTAATTTAATTATTATTTTAAGTTGATGAAAATGTGAGTAAATTTTTTTTTCTTTGATACTAGCAATAGAAAAACAGAATTTAGAAATAGAAGTGAAATGATAAAAACTGCTTATGTATATATATATATCCAACTGTACATCATGGTTTGAGTAGTACATAATAGTCGAAGAGAAAACAAAAATACATCAAAAGACATATACTACCTAACCCAATATATACATAAAAAAAAGATCCTATACAGAGCAGTATTTATCTACCCTATCCCTTAAGAAAATATTATAAACTAGGTCTTCAAATTTGGAGAAGTATCCTCTGGCTCTTCCTTAGCATCATCAGGCATTGTTATCATCTTCAATAATCACGATTCAACATGCATAACAAAAATAATGGAGTGAGGTGATTTGTTCTAAATCACTTTCACATGTATGGTAGGAATTTAAATACAATCAATGAAGAGAACCTAGGGTTTATTCTAAGTTATACTACACTACCCTTGACTTGGTATGGATCCATACTTCCCATCAGTGAGTAATAGTTCTTAACAGAACCTGGGAAGTGACTGGGAGTACATATACTTCATCAACATCATCACATGGTACAGTCCTCATCATCAATGAGGAACAAATATCAGTCAGGACGTCCATTTATAGAGGTATACTCTCAAACCAATCCTGGAATGCTGAGCAGTTGTCGGGGTTATCGAGCTTGGTCAGGTGAATATCCCAGCTCACGGGCGCTACCCTGGCTATTAGGACTTTCACCACTCGATGCCTACTCCCGAGACCTCCCAAATGGGTCCCTGCCTTTCATTCATCAGCGTACCAAACTGTAGCTTCCCTAACAGGGTGTCATGCCACTGCATGTCCCTTGCTTTACATTACTCACTAATATATTAATTTCTAAAGGTTCATTCTGGTCTCAAGTATTTGAGCACCAGTATAATTTCTACTAATATCTCTGCCTTATATTACAGAGATTTGGTCCATACATATCATTCACATAAGTCATAATTCAAATTAAAGCACATAAACAATAATTCAATAAAAATAAAGATATACAAATTAAAATAAAGACTGATAATTAAGAAATAAATCATAGAATGGTCAAAAAATTCCATAAAAATAATTTTTAAACTTAGAAAAATAATTAGAATTTTATCATGAATTTTTAGAATTTTTCGAAAATTTTTGAAATTTAGTATTTCTAAGAAAAATGTGTCCACAGGCACTTATAGAGCACAATTAGAAGTACTAAATAAGCTTTAAAGTTTATGAAATTTTTACAGATGGTCTATTAGTGTGTCTAGACCTTACCTGAACGATAAGAACTTAAACTGAAATTTCTATAGTAGTTTTCTAAAAATAAATTCATAAATAGCTTATAAAGTAATTTCTATCTTTAGTTTCATATTATGAGATTTATGGTTTATTTCTTCTACTATTTTTGCTAAACTAATTGAGTATTACTAAAATTTGATAATTTAATAATTTAATTATTTATCATAATAGCTAAAAATATTTTTTCTAAATTTGGGCAGTATAACAGCTTAGTAATTCTACTGTAATTGTTTAAATTCGAGCAGTATAACAACTTAATAATTATACTATGGTTGTCTAAATTTGAGCAGCATAACTACTTAATAAGAGTATTTTAATTATCTAAAATTGAGCAGAGTAACATCTTAGTAAATGCATTTTAATTTTCTAAAAATGAGCAGAGTAACAGCTTAGCAAGTGCATTTTAATTTTCTAAAATTGAGCAGAATAACAGCTTGGTATAATTTAATAATTTAAATTTGAGCAAAATAATAACTTAGCAAAATTTAAAGTTTAACATCAAATAATATAACAATAATATTAATAGTAAAACTAAAGCCTAAACGGGTTTAGGGGAAAACCCTTCCTACCAACATGCAAAGTAATTGAAAATTAGAACCAACCCCACTCCCCCCATTACCTCAAAGAGTTGGTGAAGTTGTTGGTACAGAGCTCCTAGGAAGAGGATTTTTACTAGTTATCGGAAAACTAGTAGAATTTTAGCATAAAAACAAAGTAAAAGAAAATTTTCTAAAGAGAGAAAATTTCTCTATGGAAGCTCACGGTGGTGAAAGGAGGAATGGGATGAAAAATTCAGTTATAAGTGATGGCTATTTATAGGAAAAAAATGAACCTAGGTGTCCATGGAGTTATGTCATCCATGATGTCAAAAATGCAATTTTTATTTTTTTTATTAGGGACACATATTCATATAGGGGATGAATCACCCCTTGCTAGAGCTGGTACGTGGGATAGCAGCTGTCCCAAATATTTGCAGTATAAATTTTGACTGTTAATTAATTAGCCGGTACCGATAAAATCGCCTAAACTTGAAAAAAATAACTTTTAATACCAAAATAATTAATTTAGATATAAATCTGAACAAATGTAATATTTTTCATCAAAAATAATTTCTAAAAATAAATTTTAATTTTTTTCGAATTATAAATATATATTATATATTTTAAGCTTAGAAAATTCATATTAAATTCATTTTAATTCAATAAATGCTCAAATTTTTATGAAAATTCTAAAATTACATATTTTACCTAGAAATGTATTAAAAATATCATTTTCATCATTTTTGGATGTCAAACCAATACTGAGTTAGTTATTTGACAACTAGGGGTATTTTGGTCATGTTGTACAGGAATTTCAGAAAATTCCCAAAAAATTCCCAAAATTATATTTTAATACATATGACATGATTTTAAACTCAATTTGACATTTTAATATCAATTGAATATTTTTTTCATGTCAGCCCTTAATATTGACAAATAAGGACAAAATCGTCATTTTCGAATTTCTCCGGGTTTCAACTTGGAAAAATTATTGAAAATCACAATTAGATAGTTTTCAATATTCTGAGTTTAACTGTGGGGATCAGAATTTTTAGATTCCTTCCCGATTTTTCAGAATTAAATATAGAATAAATAAATAAATAAAACAATTAATTAAATAAAAGTGAGGGTGTTACATTACTCCCCTCCTTTTAGGAATTTCGTCCCCGAAATTTACTAACCTGAGAAAAGTTGAGGATATAATTCTCGCATGTTGCTTTCTAGTTCCCATGTAGCATTTCCGTCGTCTTGTTGACTCCAAATAATCTTTACCAAAGATATCTCTTTTCCTCGAAGTTGTTTAATCCTACGATCCTCAATTCTTACAGGAAATACATCATAAGTGAGGTTTTCCTTTAATTGTACTATGTCAGGTTCAATCACATGAGAAGGATCGGAAATGTATTTTCGGAGTTGAGAGACATGAAATACATTATGAAGGTTATAAAGATTTGGAGGTAAAGCAATTTGATAAGCGACAAGACCAATTCGCTTAAGAATTTGATAAGGACCAATGAATTTAGGAGAAAGCTTTTTAGATTTAAGGGCTCTGCCAACCCCAGTTATTGGTGTAACTTTCAAGAATACATGTTCCCCTTCTTGAAACTCAAGGGGTTTTCTCCTTTTGTTATAGTAACTTTTCTGCCTATCCTGTGATATCTTCATCTTTTCCTTAATCATTTTTATCTTATCAGAGGCTTGTTGAACTATCTCAGGTCCTAAAATTAAAGGTTCTCCGGTCTCATACCAACATAATGGAGTTCTACATTTTCTTCCATACAAAGCCTCATATGGAGCCATTCCAATGCTAGAGTGGAAACTGTTGTTATAGGTAAACTCAATCAGTGGTAAAGACTGATCCCAGTTACCTGTCTGTTCCAACACACAGGCTCTTAACAAATCTTCTAGGGATTGGATAGTCCTTTCAGACTGTCCATCTGTCTGAGGGTGGTAGGCTGAACTAAGTCTAATCCTAGTCCCTAAGGCTCGTTGCAAACTATCCCAAAACCTAGAAGTGAAACGTGGATCCCTATCAGAGATTATACTAGAAGGTACACCGTGTAGCCTAATAATCTCTTTGATATACAATTGGGCCAACTTTTCTAAAGAAAATCTGATGTTGATGGGTAGAAAATGAGCAGATTTGGTTAATCTATCCACAATCACCCATATAGCATCATTACCAGAGAAAGTCCTAGGTAAACCCGTAACAAAATCCATTGAGATGCTATCCCATTTCCATTCTGGGATATCCAGGGATTGTAGTTTACCAGAAGGTTTCTGATGTTCTACCTTTGCTTTTTGACACACCAAACAAGATGCTACAAACTCAGCTACAGCTTTCTTCATTCCTGGCCACCAGAACATCTTCTTCAAGTCTTGATACATTTTGGTGGCACCTGGATGAATACTTAGTCTACTTTTGTGAGCTTCTTCTAGAATTAGTTTTCTCAGATCTTCCTCAAAAGGCACACATATTCTATCTTTGAATTTAATGATCTTATTAGAATCCTTGTGGAATTCTGCTTCCTTTCCTTCCTTTCTTGCTTTCATTTTCTCTTGTAGGAATTGGTCCGTTTCTTGTGCTTCTCTAACTTGTTCTAGAAATCCACTTGAAATTTTCAGCATTCCCAAATAAAGACTCTTGGGTCTTATCTCTATTGCCAAATTCAAATCTCTAAATGATTCTACCAATTCCAACTCTTTCACCATCATCATTGATGTATGTAAGGATTTACGACTCAAAGCATCTGCCACTACATTCGCCTTGCCAGGGTGATACTGCAGCTTAAAGTCGTAATCCTTCAGGAATTCCATCCACCTATGCTGTCTCATATTTAGTTCCTTTTGATCTAAGAGATACTTCAGACTCTTATGATCACTGAACACTTCAAACCTTGCACCATACAAGTAGTGTCTCCAAATCTTTAGAGCAAACACTACTGCAGCTAATTCTAAATCATGCGTAGGATAGTTAACTTCATGCTGTCTTAATTGTCTTGAAGCATAAGCAGCTACTTTTCCTTCTTGCATTAATACACACCCTAACCCTTGTCTCGAGGCATCACAATATACTTCGAACTTTCCAGTTGGGTCAGGCAGTATTAACACAGGAGCAGAAGTCAATCTTCTTTTTAACTCTTGGAAGCTAGCCTCACAGTTTTCATTCCAAACAAAAGGTTGTCCTTTACGTGTTAACTTAGTTAAAGGCAATGCTAATCTCGAAAATCCTTCAATGAATTTTCTATAATAGCCTGCCAATCCTAAGAAACTACGTATCTCTGTGATTGTTGTTGGTTGTTCCCAACGTAAAACCGCTTCCACTTTTGTAGGATCAACAGAAATCCCACCTTGCGATATTACATGCCCCAAGAATTGCACTTGTTCTAACCAGAATTCACATTTTGAGAGCTTCCTATACAACTGTCTTTCTCTCAAAATTTGCAAAACAATTCGCAGATGTTCTTCATGTTCTTCATGACTTCTAGAATACACTAGTATATCATCGATGAAGACCACTACGAACTTATCCAAAAACTGATGAAAAATACGGTTCATATAATCCATAAAAATGGCAGGAGCATTAGTCACACCAAAGGGCATTACTAAGTACTCATAATGACCGTATCTTGTTCTAAAAGCAGTCTTTGGAATATCTTCAGCCTTGACTCGAATCTGATGATAACCAGATTTTAAGTCAATCTTGGAAAACACAATAGCACCCCTTAATTGGTCCATCAAATCATCAATCCTAGGAAGAGGATATCTATTCTTAATGGTCATTTTATTAAGCTGACGGTAATCCACACACAATCTCATACTTCCATCTTTCTTTTTAACTAATAATACTGGAGCACCCCAGGGAGAAACACTGGGTCTTATAAACTGTTTTTCCAACAGTTCTTCAATTTGCTTTTTCAACTCGGCTAACTCTAAAGGTGACATCCTATAGGGGGCTATGGATATAGGACCTGATCCTGGTACCAATTCTATGGTAAACTCTATTTCTCTTTCCGGAGGTAGACCAGGAATATCTTCAGGGAAAACATCAGGGTAATCACAGACTACAGGAAACTTACTAACATCAGAGTTTCCCTTTACTTCCAGAGAAGTAAGGATCATGTAAACTTGAGCTCCTTTCGAAGCCTTAGTTTGGTTGGCAGTAGCTATTCTTAAATCTTCTGATTTATAAGTTTTATCAATTTCTGGCTCAAAGACTAGACTTTTATCATGACAGTTTAGGAGGACATGATTGGAAGATAACCAGTCCATGCCTAATACAATATCTAGATGAGATAAAGGTAGACATATTAAGTTTACAAAGAAATTTCTACTTTCTATAGAAATACAACAATTTAAACATGCTAAAGAAGTAATGATAGGAACATTTGTAGGGGTAGAAACAGTCAAATCATAGGGTAGCAGAGAAACAGGTAATTTTAGATATTTTGCACAATCATGTGATATGAATGAATGAGTGGCACCTGAATCATATAGTACATTCAAAAGATATCCGTTTATGATGCATTTACCTTGAATGAGGTCGTCAGATTGAACGGCTTCGATTCCATTCATAGTGAAAACTCTGCCTGTTGCTTTAGGCCTTCCAACTTGAACCTTCCCATTGTTGTTTCTGCTTCCCATACCAAGTTCCTTCTTTGGTTCTTTGCAATTTGTTCTATAGTGGCCTGGTTTTCCACAGTTGTAGCAAATAACCATTTGTGGAGTACAATCTTTTGCCAAATGGGGTCCTCCACAACGAAAACAGCGAACAGGGTTGTTAACTCCAAAATTAGAGTTATTAGTGATGGAAAAATTCCTCTGACTCGAAGAATTTCCAGGAAATTGATAGGGTTTCTTCTTAGTGAAGAATTCCTGTCTTTTATTCCTTTGTGGCCCAACATTCTTCCATTGGGCTTGCCTTGCCTTTGTGTCATCTTCATAGATCCTGCAGCGGTTCACCAAGGTAGAAAATTGGGCTATCTCAAGATACCCCACTGCCTGTTTGATGTCAAGCCTCAACCCGCTCTCAAATTTGGAGCATCGTGACCTTTCATCAACTCCATTTTGAAAATAGGGACAGTATTTTGATAATTCATCAAATTTAGCAGCATACTCCCCAACAGACATATTATCCTGCTTTAGCTCAAGGAATTCTATTTCTTTTCTTCGCCTTAAGTCTTCTGGAAAATACTTCCCCAGAAACTTCAAACGAAAAACTTCCCAAGTGATTTGTCTTCCTTCGAATTCTTCTTGTTGTTTAGCGTACTTCCACCAATATTCTGCCTCTTCAGACAACATAAAGGTGGCATAAGTCACTTTGTGTGCATCAGTGCACTCCATGGCAGTAAAGATCTTCCCAATCTCTGCAATCCAGTTTTGAGCACCGTTAGGATCGAATCCGCCTTTGAATGTTGGAGGGTTGTTTTTACGAAAAGCTGTAAGCCCTCGGTATTCTGTAGGTTCATTATCTCGTCCTTGATTCATATTTTCAAGAACAGCAGTCATTCTTTCAAGTATTTGTTGAGTAGCATCTCGCCGTGGTCTTCCGGCCATTGTCTGAAATAGAGAATCAATGTCTTAGTTCATTGCTTTGAATAAAACCATATGTTAGGTGAGTAAAAATAATATGTGAAATAGTACACCAGATAGATTCCCAGGAAAGAGAGGTGGGTCACAATGGACGCTCTTAAGTACCAAGTCTTTCCTAGCCAGAACCTAACTAGACATGCACTAATCACTTCTATTAAACCCAATAGCTAACATTTGGTATATTCTTGGCAAAGTCTTCAATTGTGTGCGCAGACCACTTTTCGCAACAAGGTTGGATGTCCCAAACGAATATAAGAACAAACAATTCATCTTTCATTCCTGTTTTATCAACAGTAAATGAAAGAACACACAGCACAAAGAATGGTCAAGGCCATACCCCAGGCTTTGACAGGAAAGAACTGCTCTGATACCACTAAATGTAACACTCCTTTAATTTTAAATATAATTCATATTAATTTAATTATTATTTTAAGTTGATGAAAATGTGAGTAAATTTTTTTTTCTTTGATACTAGCAATAGAAAAACAGAATTTAGAAATAGAAGTGAAATGATAAAAACTGCTTATGTATATATATATATCCAACTGTACATCATGGTTTGAGTAGTACATAATAGTCGAAGAGAAAACAAAAATACATCAAAAGACATATACTACCTAACCCAATATATACATAAAAAAAAGATCCTATACAGAGCAGTATTTATCTACCCTATCCCTTAAGAAAATATTATAAACTAGGTCTTCAAATTTGGAGAAGTATCCTCTGGCTCTTCCTTAGCATCATCAGGCATTGTTATCATCTTCAATAATCACGATTCAACATGCATAACAAAAATAATGGAGTGAGGTGATTTGTTCTAAATCACTTTCACATGTATGGTAGGAATTTAAATACAATCAATGAAGAGAACCTAGGGTTTATTCTAAGTTATACTACACTACCCTTGACTTGGTATGGATCCATACTTCCCATCAGTGAGTAATAGTTCTTAACAGAACCTGGGAAGTGACTGGGAGTACATATACTTCATCAACATCATCACATGGTACAATCCTCATCATCAATGAGGAACAAATATCAGTCAGGACGTCCATTTATAGAGGTATACTCTCAAACCAATCCTGGAATGCTGAGCAGTTGTCGGGGTTATCGAGCTTGGTCAGGTGAATATCCCAGCTCACGGGCGCTACCCTGGCTATTAGGACTTTCACCACTCGATGCCTACCCCCGAGACCTCCCAAATGGGTCCCTGCCTTTCATTCCTCAGCGTACCAAACTGTAGCTTCCCTAACAGGGTGTCATGCCACTGCATGTCCCTTGCTTTACATTACTCACTAATATATTAATTTCTAAAGGTTCATTCTGGTCTCAAGTATTTGAGCACCAGTATAATTTCTACTAATATCTCTGCCTTATATTACAGAGATTTGGTCCATACATATCATTCACATAAGTCATAATTCAAATTAAAGCACATAAACAATAATTCAATAAAAATAAAGATATACAAATTAAAATAAAGACTGATAATTAAGAAATAAATCATAGAATGGTCAAAAAATTCCATAAAAATAATTTTTAAACTTAGAAAAATAATTAGAATTTTATCATGAATTTTTAGAATTTTTTCGAAAATTTTTGAAATTTAGTATTTCTAAGAAAAATGTGTCCACAGGCACTTATAGAGCACAATTAGAAGTACTAAATAAGCTTTAAAGTTTATGAAATTTTTACAGATGGTCTATTAGTGTGTCTAGACCTTACCTGAACGATAAGAACTTAAACTGAAATTTCTATAGTAGTTTTCTAAAAATAAATTCATAAATAGCTTATAAAGTAATTTCTATCTTTAGTTTCATATTATGAGATTTATGGTTTATTTCTTCTACTATTTTTGCTAAACTAATTGAGTATTACTAAAATTTGATAATTTAATAATTTAATTATTTATCATAATAGCTAAAAATATTTTTTCTAAATTTGGGCAGTATAACAGCTTAGTAATTCTACTGTAATTGTTTAAATTCGAGCAGTATAACAACTTAATAATTATACTATGGTTGTCTAAATTTGAGCAGCATAACTACTTAATAAGAGTATTTTAATTATCTAAAATTGAGCAGAGTAACATCTTAGTAAATGCATTTTAATTTTCTAAAAATGAGCAGAGTAACAGCTTAGCAAGTGCATTTTAATTTTCTAAAATTGAGCAGAGTAACAGCTTGGTATAATTTAATAATTTAAATTTGAGCAAAATAATAACTTAGCAAAATTTAAAGTTTAACATCAAATAATATAACAATAATATTAATAGTAAAACTAAAGCCTAAACGGGTTTAGGGGAAAACCCTTCCTACCAACATGCAAAGTAATTGAAAATTAGAACCAACCCCACTCCCCCCATTACCTCAAAGAGTTGGTGAAGTTGTTGGTACAGAGCTCCTAGGAAGAGGATTTTTACTAGTTATCGGAAAACTAGTAGAATTTTAGCATAAAAACAAAGTAAAAGAAAATTTTCTAAAGAGAGAAAATTTCTCTATGGAAGCTCACGGTGGTGAAAGGAGGAATGGGATGAAAAATTCAGTTATAAGTGATGGCTATTTATAGGAAAAAAATGAACCTAGGTGTCCATGGAGTTATGTCATCCATGATGTCAAAAATGCAATTTTTATTTTTTTTATTAGGGACACATATTCATATAGGGGATGAATCACCCCTTGCTAGAGCTGGTACGTGGGATAGCAGCTGTCCCAAATATTTGCAGTATAAATTTTGACTGTTAATTAATTAGCCGGTACCGATAAAATCGCCTAAACTTGAAAAAAATAACTTTTAATACCAAAATAATTAATTTAGATATAAATCTGAACAAATGTAATATTTTTCATCAAAAATAATTTCTAAAAATAAATTTTAATTTTTTTCGAATTATAAATATATATTATATATTTTAAGCTTAGAAAATTCATATTAAATTCATTTTAATTCAATAAATGCTCAAATTTTTATGAAAATTCTAAAATTACATATTTTACCTAGAAATGTATTAAAAATATCATTTTCATCATTTTTGGATGTCAAACCAATACTGAGTTAGTTATTTGACAACTAGGGGTATTTTGGTCATGTTGTACAGGAATTTCAGAAAATTCCCAAAAAATTCCCAAAATTATATTTTAATACATATGACATGATTTTAAACTCAATTTGACATTTTAATATCAATTGAATATTTTTTTCATGTCAGCCCTTAATATTGACAAATAAGGACAAAATCGTCATTTTCGAATTTCTCCGGGCTTCAACTTGGAAAAATTATTGAAAATCACAATTAGATAGTTTTCAATATTTTGAGTTTAACTGTGGGGATCAGAATTTTTAGATTCCTTCCCGATTTTTCAGAATTAAATATAGAATAAATAAATAAATAAAACAATTAATTAAATAAAAGTGAGGGTGTTACAAAATGCTAACGTGGTTTCGAGATTTTTAACTTGACGTCCAATGTTGAATAGTGTTGCATATGTCAGCTTATTTAGAAACAACTAAAAAAGGTAAGAAAGGATGGTGTAACAGACTCTTTTAGCAATGTGACACGCTGAGCAAGGTTCATTCAAAACAAGCGTGTTCTAATAACTGTGCATCTAGGACGCCTAAGTACGTCTAAATGCCAGCTTATGGAAACTGTCTCGAATTTAAATTTGAGTGACACTTGTTACCTCATAATCAATGCAACTTCAGTTAACTGCTCTCAGGAACAGTTGAATTTGTGGCATCCCAAACACTTTAGTACTTTGGATGCTGGGCCTACTACATCTCCTTGAAGATAAAGAGACATGCACAGTGTTTTCACTCGCTCTACCGTGTTCAAAAAATGGTTCTTGGGAGACAATTTTTGAAGTTCATTAGCTTGCGTATGAGACGTTGGTTAGCGTCTAAGCCACTTTTATACCGAAAAACTTTCGAATTTCCATCTGATATGGGACATTTAGATGCCCCACAACATGTGTCATGTTGAGTCCACAGAAAATTTTCAAGTATTTAAGAATCAGGATGTCTAAGATGTCTGTTAGCATGTAGATGCTGACCAACCAGAGAAAATTAAGGGAGTTTTGAATCAAGGACATTTGAGACACCATTTAGCATACAATCGCCAACCTATGTGAAAATAATTGTGGGAGATTTTCCCACACACCAGCATGCTATGTTGGGTAGTGTCGGATATCAGACTTAAAACTCACTTTTTACTTTTTTAGCATATGTTGCTCCCTTCTTTGCATTGGGATTGTTCTTAAATTTAATTTCTAGCTTTATTCCCTTGCTCACCTGCATAAAAAGATAACTTCCCACAAAATATTTTATTCAAATATATTATTTATTTATTTATTTATAATTGTCGGAACTATAAAGCTACCTGTAAATGCTTTCTAAAAAAAAAAATAATATGGATTGCCTCCCATCAACGTTTCTTTAACGTCACTAGCTTAATGCTTGATTTGCTGCACAAGTCGCTTAATTTCAGTGCCTTTTTCCTTTTCTAACATATTTTTCTTTTGATCACTATTTTCTTAATAAACTGCCATAACTTGTTCAGGTATGTTTTCTTTCTTCCCCTAACAATTTTCTTCATCATTCCCCCTTTATTCTTAATCATCTTTTTACAGTTCAAAGATTACAACTTCTCCAAACATTCTTCTAGTTGTCCCTTGACAGTCTTTTTAGCATAGGAAATCGTAATGGCAATTGCTTGCTCAAGGGAGTGAAAGAATTGCTCAACATAGCATCATGTTTCACCACTTGATCAACCATATTGGCCTTCAAACAATATTTAGGTTGAAGAGGGTGTTTTATTGCATCCTTGATGTTGAAATTTACTTCCTCATCGTGATTTGGCCTTTTGCAACATCTATGAGGATGTGTCTAGTCACCAAGAATGGTCGCCCTAGAATGAGAAGACGTTCAATATCCTTCTCATATCTAGAACTACAAAATTTGCTGGAAACACATATTTATCCACCTTTACAACAAGATCTTCAATAACTCCCTTAGGATATTTCACAGATCTATCTGCCATTTGCGACGTTATTTTAATGGGCTTTAGTTCACCTTCATTTAGCTTGTCAAAACCGAGTAGGGCATCAGGTTAATGCTGGCTCCCAAGTCACATAAAGTTTGCATACTAGGATATCTCCTAAAGCGCAAGGAATGGTAACACTTCTTAGATCAGATAGCTTATGTAATAGCCTAAATTTTAAGTATTAGAAATAAACGATAAAAAGACCCTGTCTAGGACTTCGATATTATGTTATTTGATAAGGGATACTTTAGTTGTTGTTGTTGTTATTATTATTATTATCCTAGTGCTAAAAATTAGTAGGAATGAGATAATAGAACCCAAAGAAAGTATTTAGGGTCCAACAAGGGACTAAGCCCAACAAGCCACAAACACACCTAGGTTTTATAAGAAGGAAAGTTAGAGGAAGATTAGGGTTAGCCGTGAAAATATAAAAGGGAGAAGAAATAGAAGAAAGGAGGAAGAAGGAAGAAAAGGAGATCAGAGACCCAAGCCCTATAGATTATCTTTGCAGTCTTCCCAGGTGAGTGCTTCCCCCTACCTTCCCTAAGCCTTTACCTCTATTATTTATGTTGTTTTCCCTCTCCTTGCCCATCCTAATTATATTGTTAAGGTTAGGGTTTTTGAATGGTTATGTTGGTTTTCCTTAAGATGAATTTGATGTGAATTGATTGAACCTATGACTGTTTGAGGGTAGAATGAGATTATTGTGATAATTTAGGTTAACTTGAGGGTTTCCCCTATTTTGGACAAGGAATTAAAGGATTAGGCTTAAATGAGAATGACTTAGATTGATAGGAAATTCCTGTTTGGAGTCGAGTGGACATTAATATATTAGGAATACAACCATATGAAATTTTGGTAGTTTAGGGAGCCCTTAAAAAGCCTCCATGTTCACAAATTACTATTTTGCAATTTTCCAAGTGATGAGCACGTTCGTGCTTACCTCCCTAACAACGTGTGTCAATTTAATGGTAAAAAACAAGTAGGAAAATGATCGAATTACGCTTCGTGGTCTTTAGCTTTAGATGTTAGCTAACTAATGGTGTTGGTGTAATACTTGTTTCTTCTTAATCTGTGAATCAGTGTTTGCATAATTTAAAAGAAAAAAATTTAATTTAATTTTCCATGAAAAGAATTAATTAAAACTTATATTTGTGTTCTATGTAAATTTATGTAGAAGAATTCTGCGGGAATTTGATCTGCACTGTTATCAAATAAGTGGAGAAATATTTGCATAGTTTTGATGGACAATGTAGGGTTATGGAATTTAATTATAATTAATTAAATTTAATTATGATTGAATTCTAGTCAAGTTGGTAGTTTTCCTTACTTTCAAGTTAATCCTATTTTTGATTAATTTGTCTGTTGAAAAATTTGTCTAGAATCCTGTCAGATAAAGTAGACTTAATTACCTGACTTGGGTAGAGTCAGATCAATCATAATTAGAGAAATTCTAAAAAGTCACAAACTCATTTTGATTTTAATATCAATTAAATTGTTTTAATTGATTCAAGTGCTAGAAAACCCAAAACCTAATTTCATGAAATTCGGTATTTGACCGCATCTTCACTTTCAGTGTGACAAATTTAAAATTTCTTTTGTCTAAGCCTAGGCCCACACGTCCCCAAGCCCAACCCAACTACGCTAACCATTTTTTTCTTCTAAGCTAACCAACTAGTTGTAATCTAACTAAAAGTGTTTCTCTTAATTCCTACACAAGGTCATGTCATAAGTACTTTAAGTGTACTTAAATGTACCAAAACCACTAAGCCACTCGTGGTTTTGGTGACTTGGCCATCTACTCTCCCTTGGTGGAGAAGTTGGATTTCATTTTCCAATTTTATTCAAACTTGTAATCATTTTGTGAGTTACTATTTTACCCTTCACTTAAGTTGTCTTTTAAGTGGTATTAGGCAAAGTTTTCTCTCATTTCTTTCCCTCCAAAACTGTGAGCCCTTGAGAAAGAGAGCCTTGTTCTAAAATTCTCTAAGTGTTGGAGAAGAATTTGGAAGCTAGAGTGTCCAAGAAGTGGTGCTAGGTAAAGCTCCATCCTTTTTATCTTCTTCTTCCTTCATCTTTTCTTTTCTATCAAGACCTAAGTGGTCTAAGTCTTTCCTTTGCCTCCTTGGTTCTAAATTTGTTCTTTCTTGTGTTTATGTTCTATATCAACCATTCTTGGTATTGGTTGGTGGCTCACCATGCCAAAGTTTGAAGGAGATTCTTCCTTTATTCCAAAAACCCTATTTCAAGCTTGAAGGATCTTAACATATTGTAAGGAAAGCTAACCCTTTTCTTTGTGTTTGGAGTATGATTTTTCTGTTTTTGGATGTGGTTGTTGCTTAAAAATGTTGGTATTTTAAAATTTGCAAACTTAATGAAAGGAAACATTTTCGTGCTTGAGTATAATACGTTCCTGATGCTATTTCATTTTCCTATTTGAGCATGGTCCACTGTTTTTGCAATATCTGGAGCTGTAGTTAATATTTTTGAGTGCTTATTGTTTTGTTGTAAACTATGTAAAATTTTCTCCAAATTAGATTCAAGAAACACATTAAAATGTTAAGAAACGAAAAAGATAAGCCCTTTGAAAGTTGTTCTTGATTTTTGAGAACACTGATCTAGCAGTGTGTGGTAAAATGCAATTCTAAAAGAACCTATTGTGTAAATGTTGAAACTATTTAAACGACCAAAAACCACACACAAAAAGATTTCCAAGAATATATGGTTTTCCTATATTTGGTTCGGTTTTCTATTTTAAATGATTTTTTGGAAACTGAAGATTGTACTTGTTTTCTAACTAAAAATGGTTTTGAGAACTGTGAACTTTCAAAAATCATATAAAATCGTGTGGACTTTGGTTTTTGGTGTTATTGGTCATTTTAAAAAAGTTTCTAAGTATACTTTCAGAAAATAAAAGGCTTGCACTTTGTAAAGTTTTTCTTTTGGATATGAACAATGACAAGACATGTTCGCTGGTCCTCTAACAGGTCACCTTGACCTTACTATCTTGTTATTTTTGTATCTTTTTTTGTGAATTTTTTCTTGAGGTGATCTTTATTGTTTTGTAAAATAGACAAAATTTCCTTTCCAACCATATATGGATCATGTTAAGCAAAAATCGTTTACTGTCCCAAAATGATTTTCAAAATAGAGGTTGAAATCTAGAAGCCACTGGAATCTATTTTAGAAATAAGTTTTAATAATATTTGTATAATTTTATAAAAACACTATATTTTGTAGTTAAAACTTAGTGGTGGATCTTTTAAAATAAAAGTTAAATATGAATTTCAATAACATATATTATCCATTGTTTTACATATTTTAAATTTATTTTTGAAAAGTATTTTAAATGATTTCATTGTGAAGAATAACTCCATAAGTTATAAAACGAAAACCTAATCTTTTAAATAGAGTTGATTTTGTTTTCCTTTTTAGTACTTTTAAGGCATCCTCAATATTTCAAAATCTTATTTTAATTATCTTATGATGGCTTATTTTAAATAATCTAATTGAAGTTAATTGACTTATATTTTCTTTGAATAACGTTTATGCCTAGGTTTAAATTACTCTAAGTAGAGTTTCAACTTGTTATTGGCAAAGTTGCTCTATATGAGGACTTTGTGTTGTGAGGTTACTCTGTGTAGAACCTTTGCTTATTCTTAACTAAGGATCGCTCTAGATGGGATCCTGTTGTTGCAAAGCCAACAATGGTTGGGGCTCTGTGTTGTGATACATGATAATGGGCTAACGATGGATAAGGCCCAATGCGGTGGCACATAATGGTGTTATTCTTGAGGATAAATGTAATGCATCGATGATGGGAATAATGGTGATAACATTAATGGCTAAATCACCTGTATGATAATTTGTTTATAATATATGATGCCATTATTGTCTATGTGTTGGTGAATGGTTATGTCATGCATACATGCATGAGTCTGCTGCTTCGGCTGTGTTGTAGTAGCTTCGGCTATGTTGTAGCAGCTTTAGTTATGTTGTAACAGCATATGTTGTGTTGGCAAGTATGCACGTAAGTTGATGGTCACTTGGTTGGGCCTCATACCTAGTGCGAAAGGGTTAGTGGAGGATGGGTTTCCTTGGGGATAGGTAAATGGGCGGATCCCACATGTAGACCAGGATATTCATGAATCTTGTGTCGTGATAAAGCCACTACCCACGTATATCTATCCTGACATGACCACTACATCGCTTCCAAAGATTAGTTCCGATGTCCCCCAAGTGGTTTTGGCACGTGCCATTTCTTGCTTAGATGGGTGTTGTTTATTCTATCATGATTAAGAGATTCTTCCGTCCTAGTCACTCGATGTTGTAGTCTCCATGGAGCACTTGTTACATTTCATGACATTGCATACCAGAGATGTTTCAGTTGTGAGTGTCTTCGATTTGTGATGATTAAGTATGAACTTTTGACTATGCCATTGTCGTGATATTTAATTTCGATTATTTTCTTTGCATATACTTCTATTGTACATCTATGTTTTCTTTTCGGTAATTGATCCTTGCTTGAATGCTTTATGTGTGTGTGTGACTGTGATGATCGCGGTTGCCTTTGATCGTAGGAATAGATGAACATGTCAAGACTTCATGAGATGTTTAGTATCGATCTCCTCCTTACCATCCAAGGGAGTGACACGGGATAGACTCATGACCAAGAGGCAGGAGAAGTTAGATTTGACAGACTTTTTGCTACACGTTTTCTCTTCCAATGGAACTCTAGGGCTTACCATAAGATGTTTCGTGCAGAGACTCGAGGATGTGGACATAGTTTAAAGTGAGGTCACTATGAGGAAAAAGGTGATGAGGATATGTCATTTACCTCTCCTCACTGCCCTTAGGGGACTAGTTAGTATTAGGAGTAGTGTAGACAGCCAGTTCTTAGGGTGTGAGTCCTTGTACCTCTCTTCCCATTTTGGTTGTATCTTTAGGACTTACCTATAATGGTCCATGACTTATACTTTTTAGATGACTATAGTTTTATATGTTTTGATGACTCCTGCCGATGTGGTTTTATTTAATGAGATATTTTTAGGTTATGAATTCTTTTGAGGTATTTGCGATATTTACTTTACTTTATAAAAAATTTTTTTGTGTTTTCATACCTAAATTAATTAAGAGTTTCCATAATAATGAATTTAAAAGAAAATGAGGTGTTTATTTGTCAAGTTTTGAGCAAATAATATCTCTTCATTATGGCAACTTTCCAGCTAATGTTGGGGGTTGTTACAGTTGGAATCACTCAAAAATAATGTCTAAAACTCAAGATATGCCCAAAATACCATACCTATGCCTGATTGTTAGCAAGAAACAGCGTGTCTAACTTTAAGTCAATTTTCGTCCATGATCTAGGCCAAATTAGCTTACAACTTCTTCATAAGAGTTGTAGATTTTTCTTTTATGAGACATGCATCATAACATTTGAAATGATTGTGCTGGTGAAAAGTATGTATGAATTTGGATGGTAGAGGCCCTGAGGGGTTGTTTAACTCGGTCTTGGGGGTGATTATACTTGGTGCAGAAACCCTAATGATTCATGTTGATCCTATAGAGTTGGGGCGTACTTCGAAAGCTAGGTAACCCTCATTAGTCACCAAAGAATATAAATCTAGCGTAGAGTGCTAAGTTGAAGGCATCAGTATGTTGATGGTGCTTCCATATGGCTCGTATGTCCTCCTAGACTACTTTCCTGATTTAGAATTGGTACCCCATGTGCATGAAATAGATATTGAGGAACATGGTATGCATATGCATCTTGTTGTAGTATGATATGTTAAATCATTCTAGTTGTGATTATGTGAAGTTTGTATGCCTTTATTCATGATTGATTGTTATACTGTATATATGTTAAAACTATAATTGTGTTTTGTGATATAAATGGATAAAATGTTAAGATTATGAGTAAATGATCGTGTTACACATGTGTGTTGTCTCTGTCTGATAGAGAATGAGACGTGTGCACAACTACTAGGTGTAAAATATAAAGTATGTTTGTATCTTAAGTAAGAATAGATGTTTTTAATTGGGAATTCTTTTGCTATCTTAAGGATATGTAAGAGGTTATACTCTAGAATATTGTCATAAGGATTCTGATAAATTGTGAATAAGAAAGAGGAAGTGTAAGTTCTCACCCGAAGTATTAGAAAAGTGTGATTTTAGCAAGAGAAATATAATTGTGTAGGTTAAGGTGAATGTTAAGAGTATCTGAGAGTACTACTAGCCTTAGGTTTGACCATAGTGGACAACTCTACGTATCAAGCGAAGAAGGGTAAACTCTAAACAAGAATATTTAGTCAGCTAGAGTAAGTTGTAGATAAAAAGCATTAGTAGAGATGAAATACTAGAGAATAAATCAGTGTAATAGTTGTGAAAATGAATTGGGAGTTAATAAGAGGCATTGACAATTACAAGTTATAGATCCAACCATAGGTATGGAGATTCGTTAGAGACCTAGAGAGAGTCGAAGCCATGAGAGATAAATGACAAAGGTTATTCGGGTAGAAGAGTCTAACCCAGCCATAGATTCTTTAGAGCACTCACTAAGACTTTTGTTTCATTCCTTTAAGTTTTCCTTTTTTTCAAGAACCAGATGAAGACGTGTGCTAATGGATCTTGGAGTCGCGTGCAATAAGAACGTAGTTAGCTTTAGTTTAAAACATAAAAACATTGTGCGGAAGCTACTCATAAACATAAATAGATTTTTTTACAAGAGGAATAAAGAAAGTACGTACACGCCTAATGCAATTCAGCCAATGTCTAAGGGCATCGTACAAACATAAGAAAAAAAAATACAAAACTTAGACTAAAGCTAACAATGTTCTTCTTGCACGCGACTCCAAGCTCCATCAGTACACTTCTTCATCTGGTTCTTGAAAAAAAAGGAAACTTAAAAGAATGACACAAAAGTCGTAGTGAGTGCTCCAAGGACTCTATGGCTGGGTTAGACTTTTCTATCCGAACAACCTTTGTCACTTATCCCTCATGGCTTCACTCTCTCTAGGTCTCTAACAAATCTCCATACCTATGGTTGGATCTATAACTTGCAATTGTCAATGCCTCCTATTAACTCCCAATTCATTCTCACAACTATTACACTGATTTATTCTCTAGTATTTCATCTTTTCTAACTCCTTTTATCTACGATATACTCTAGCTGACTAAATATTATTGTTTAGTGTTTACCCTTCTTTGCTTAATACTTAGAGTTGTCCACTATGGTCAAACTTAAGGCTAGTAGTACTTTAGGATACTTTTAACATTCACTTTAACCTACACAATTATATTTCTCTTGCTAAAATCACACTTTCCTAATACTTCGGGTGAGAACTTACCCTTCCTCTTTCTTATTCTCAACTTATCAGAATGCTCATGATACTATTCTAGAGTATAATCTCTCATATATCCTTAAGATAATAAAAGAATTCCCAATTAAAAACATCTATTCTTACTTAAGATACAAACATACTTTACATTTTACGCCTAGTAGTTGGGCACACGTCTCATTCTTTATCAGAGAGGGACAACACATATGTGTAACATGATCACTTACTCATAATGTTAACACTTTATCCATTCATATCACAAAACACGATTACAATTTTAACATATATACAGTATAACAATCAATCATGAATAAAGGCATACAAACTTCACATAATCATAATATAACACGATTTAACATATCACATTACAGCAAGATGCATATTCATGTTATGTTCCTCAATCTCTACTTCATGTACATGTGGTACCAATTCTAACTCAGGAAAGTAGTCTAGGAGGACATGTTAGCCAGAAGGAAGTGCCATTAGTGTACTGGTGCCTTTGACTTAGCACTCTACACTAGATTGATATTCTCTGGTGATTAGTCAGGGTTACCTAGCTTTCGAAGTACGCCCCGACTCTGTGGGATCAGCATGAGTCATTAGGGTATCAGCACCAGGTATAATCACCCCCAAGGTTGGGTTAAATAACCCCTCAGGGCCTCCATCATCCAAATTCATACATATTTTTCGCTAGCACAATCATCTTAAATGTTATGATGCACGTCTCATACATATAATGCACACAAGTGTCCCCTTGGACCTTTTCTCTACAAATAAGTGAGTCTTATCCTCGCCTCTCATAGGCTAAGTCCCTCACAAACGAGATATCACCTGAGCTCATTCTCGTCTCTCATAGGCTAGGTCATTCATCACAATGATATCAAGTCGTATCATACATTTCATAACATAATGTCACAAGTTACAATGACCATACAAGTAAATGAATTTTAAATGCTTATCATGGCTTAATATTTGGATTAATTGAATGTATATAGGGCTTAATATTGGTGTCCTAGCTAAGTTTTTCATGTTTGGATTCAATTAGACTTTAAAGAAAATCTTAATTAATTTTCAGAATTTTATGGGTTTTGACCTTTCATCCTTGTTTAGGTCATAACTTAGGTTACATAGATGAGTTTAAGGTGATCTTGGTGTCTGTGAAAAGATAAAAGAAAAATATACAACTCCTATGAAGAGGTTGTGAGCTGATTTGGCCTAGATCATGGACAAAAATTGACTTAAAATTAGATACGTTGTTTCTTGTTGATAGCTAAACATAGGTACGGTATTTTGGGCATATCTTGAGTTCTAGACATTATTTTTGAATGATTTCAATGGCATTAGTTGGCTAACATCTAGGACTACAATTCTTATGAAGACCACGAAGCCTAATCCTTTAATTCTTTATTCAAAATAGGGGAAACCCTCAAGTTAATCTAAACCCACACAATAATCTTATTCTATCCTCAAACAGTCATAAGTTCAATCAATTCACGTCAAATTCATCTCAAGGAAAACCAACATAACCATTCAAAAACCCTAACCTTAACAATATAATTAGGATGGGCAAGGAGAGCGAAAACAACATAAATAATGGAGGTAAAGGCTTGGGGAGGGTAGGGGGAAGCACTCAGTTGGGAAGACCGCAAAGATAATCTCTAGGGCTTGGGTCTTTAATCTCCTTCTCTTCCTTCTTCCTCCTTTCTTCTCTTCTCCCTTCTATTTTCTGACAACTAACCCTAATCTCCCTCTATCTTTTCTTCTTATAAAACCTAGGTGGGTTTGTGGCTTGTTGGGCCCTAAATACTTTCTTTGGGTTCTATTATCTCATTCCTACTAATTTTAGCACTAGGAAAATAATAATAATAATAATAATAATAATAATAATGATGATGATGATGATGATGAACAAGTTGCAAAGATTGTAATTGCTTTATCACGACCTCTAACTGCTTGGTGATGAGCTTTTTTTGTGTTGGTAATGCATCATTAGATTCCAACTCAAATTTGCCTTTCCTTGAAGTACTTCTATCAAATTGCATCAACTTGTCATTCTTGACCATAGACTTGATCGAAAATTGCTCTTTAGCTGGACTCTTTGTATACATTGTTCCCCCAATTGATGCATCCAAGAGCATCATGTTCTGTGGTCTTAACCCTTGATAGAAGTAAGAGACTTCTTCAGCTTCATTGAAGTCATGATTTAGGCATCTTTTTAACAACTTAATATATTTGTCCCCAGCTTCTTATATTTCTTCTCCCTTTCTTTGCTAGAAATTCTTATCATCCATCCTTGCCTTAAAGAACTTGCTTTATAGAAAATATTGGGCTAGGAACTACTACTCTATAGCCTCCCAACTAGTGATGATTCTGCTTGGTAAAGATTGAAGCCAATTCCTTGCTTTATCCCTTAGAGAAAATGAGAATAGCCTTAACCGAATGGTGCCTACAAGCACACCATTGGTTTTCACAGTATCACAAATCTCCAAAAATGTTTCCAAGTGCAAATGCAGGTCTTTCGATTCCATCCCAAAAAATGTATTGTTCCTAATAAAAGTTAGGAGCGTAGGAAGCAATTCCAGATTTTTTTTCTGTGATTGGTGGTAAGACAATACATAGTGGTCTACGACTTGGGGAATCAACATATCCCCAAGCGTAATCTTCCTTTTCAGTTTACCCATCTCATAAAACTACCTAGGTGAAGTTTGGTAGCTGTCCAAACTACCCTACTCAAATTGCACCGCCTTGCTTACTTCTTCACGATGATGCTTTCGAATTGCATGAACTGTTCGCTCAATTTCAAAATCAAAGACAACTTCAGTGGTTTTTCCTTGCACACACAACTAGACAAAAGAATTAGTAATAACAAAATCCTATTTTATCAATAATTATACAATAACTAAAAAAGAGTATATGTGCAAAAGAGTCAAAAATACAAACACATACAGGACAATTATTTAGAACATGAACATACTCACAAAAGCCTCATGATGGTTACCTAATTAAACTGAATTTACAGTCCAATCTTCGACAACGGTGCCATAAAACTTGTTGAGTTACAAATGTAGTGTGTAAAGTATATATTTAATTTCAATTTTAGAACCTCTTTTACAACAAGTCACTAGTCGAAAAAGTAGTAAAACCTTGGTGAGTAGGGTATCATTCTTCTCAAGGATTGGAATAAAATACTCCAATTCAACTATTCAACTATTAATGAGGCAGACAATATATTTGCATTATCACACCACAAATCGCTAATAGAATTTAAAATGTAAAAATTAAATCTACTGCTATGTTTTTTTTTATTTTTAATTGATTTGACATTAGCAAAAAGTATAGTTAGTGATTCAACTCCTCTTGGGGTCAGCCTAAGCATTTTGCCCCAACACAACACAAAACAACATGGTTTCAAAGTTAAAATCTCTCGAAACCAAATTGACCTAATTCCTTGGTGAAGATCCATATGAATTAAGCTCAATACCCTACTTCTGGGTGATCTATTGAAACTTAAATCAAGCATTAAGATCGAAATCTTTAAGAACACGTGTCTTACGAAGTGCTACTCCTAGACTCAACTTAAGACATAGTAATCAAGCATCGATTCAGACCACTCGCGTATGATTCGGCATCATGTATGCGTTCTTATCGTTCTTAATAGTGATTTACTATGAAAAAGCAATAAGCATAGAGTTGATTACTTGAAAACACAAGGAATTGCATTAAATTGAAAGATGCATATAAAGGAATCCTACAAAATTCATTAAACACTAAAAATACCCAATAGATAAAAAAAGAGAAAGATAAAATCGGTACAAGATAGAGGTGGCTATGGGTGATGGTTAATACACTAGATCTTTACACTCTTCTTCTGAGGGATAAAGCTCCAATGGTTAAATGAAAGAAAAAACTAAAAATTAGGTTGAGTGAAGGTGAAGAACATCTTCCAACATCCTTTCTCGAGCAAATGAGCCTTGTATTGGCTTTTATAAGAAATGGAAGGGGCCTAAACACTTTAGCAAATTTGTTTCGTACTGTCAGCAAAATACCGTCAGCATCCCACAGTAGCCAGCGTCTAGGACATCAAGCTACGATTTAAAATGGACATGCATCTGTTAGTTACACGCCAGACAACGTGGTAGACGCTATTTTTCCCACATGAAAATGATGTTTAGGCGTTCGATCTGGCATCTCCAAGCATTGCAGCGTCTTAGACATTGACCTATACTTCCAATGTCAAATGCTTTCTTTCTTATGGATAACATCTTCTTTGCTTCGCTTAATGTGAGACGCCATCTATCGTCTTAAATGTTGCACTGCTAGATGCAAGACTTTGCTTGATTTTACTTACAAAATGTGTGGAAAGATGCCTTCTAAGCTAATTTATTTACTAATAAATAAAGTAAACTATTTACGTCTTTTTCTCCATATTTCTTCTTTTTATAAATCTTTTTCTTGGTTTTTACAAGTAAATTATGCACTATAACATCATGAGATGTGTAACACCCTAAAAGGTATTACCATAACTAAGCCTAGATTTTTAAAAACAAAAAGAAAACACTTAAAAACATAGAAACAACGTGTGGAAACTACTCATAAATATAATTATATTTATATAAGAATAATATAATAAAATACCATACATGTCTAATACACCTCATCTATCACCTGATGGTGTTGTACAAAACATAAAGAGGAATATAATGAAACAATATAAACTAGACTATGTCTTCTTGCATGTGACTCCAAGCTCCATTTGCACTTGTCTTCACCTGTATCTTGAAAAAGGGGAAACTTAAAGGAGTGAGACATAATGTCTTAGTGAGTGCTCTAAGGGTTCTACGGCTAGGTCAGACTCTTCTACTTGGACAACCTTCATCACTTATCTCTCATGGCTTAAGCCTCACTAGGTCTCATAATTCTCCATACCTATAATTGGGTCTATACCTTTTAATCTTCAATACTTCCTGTTAACTGTTCTTTCATAGTCACAACTATTATATTGGTTTACTACCTCATTCTTAACCTAAGAGCTCTTTCTTACCCAAAACCCTCCCTAGTATTTAAACCCTTCATGTTTAGATTTTACTCTTATTCCTTTTGATATTTAAAGTTATCTTCTAAGGGTTAAGTCTAAGGTCACAGACATTCTAAAATACTCTTGACACTCCCTTAATGCTCACCTTAATACTCTCATTTTGTTCTCTCTTACTTGTCTTTTACATTTCTATTACATGAGGGAATTCACCCTTTTTCGATCATATTCACAACTATTATTATCCAATTAGAACCCTCATAACACTATCCTAGGGTTTAGCCTCTCACTTATCCTTAAGGTAGCAAACACAATTCTAATTACAAGCATATATTTATTTCACATCTTTTGCCTAGTAACTAAACATACACCTCATTTTGTTTCATCAAACAAGAATAACATACATGTAACATGAGCACATATACATAATCTTGACACTTCATCACAAGACATAATTATACATGTACACATTACAACAATCGCTCATGAACAAGGTCACACAGATTTCACATAGTTATAATGTAACACACTCAAAATATCACACTACAATAGGATACATATGCATGTTATGTTCCTAAATCACTACTCATGCACATGTGGTACCAACTTAAACTTGTCGAAAAGTAGACTAGGAGTAAATGCACGACCATAAGAAATGTCATTAGTACCGATGCCATCGGCTTTCACACCTCAACTAGTATGATATCCCCCGTCAACTAGTTAGGGTTACCCAGTTTTGCTAGTACGCTCCAGCTCCATGGGATCAGCATGGACCATTGGAGTATTCCCAACCGGATAACCCGTAAGGCTAGGGTTAGACAACCCATCACGGCCTCTACTAGCCAGATTCCTACATACTTTCCTCATCACATAACTCAAATGTTATGATGCATGGTCACATATTATGCTTATAGCTTTTCATAGGCTTTTATCATGAAACATTGACATAAGTTCATATCACACTCAATCTTCTCAAGGTACATAACAATCACAAGTATAAACTTAACAAGGCATAAAAAAGAAGTAACAATGAATTAAAAACTACAAAAAGGAGTTCATAGGCACAAAAAATAGAATAACTAAGGTCGTATCCGTACGTCGAAACAAGGGGGTTCGCCTAGCGGTCACGCCCAAACCGAACCCGCCAACAGGTTGTGTATCCGCCCGGCGGGTCCGCGAGCCAGCGTGGAGTCCAATTTTCAAAAAAAGGCTGCCCTGCAGGTTTTCAACCCTACCGAGCAGGTATAAGGTACATATTCTAATTTATTTTTCCTATTGTCTTTGGCTTCTAAACGCTCCAAAACAAATAATTAAATTCTTGATTACTACTTCTACCTTGACAATTGGTTAATCTAATCTATAAACTCTTCACTCACTCACAATCCCCTCAAGACCCATCAAATCCATAACTTAGGCATAAAGAGAGGGAAAAGATAAATAGATAAACAAGCACAACATAAAGGGCAAGGAAGGACATGGGGGAGAGCACTCACCTTTAGGGACATGCAAAGCTGAGTTTTGGGACTTGGGTTCTTTGGTTTCTATTCTTTCTCTTTCTCTTCCTCTTCTTTTTCCTTTTATTCTCATTCTCTCTACCTTCTTTCTTCTATTTTGTGACGACTAAACCTAATTCTCCTTCCCTATTCCCTTCGTATAACATGTGGGTGAGTATGTAGCTTAGTGGGCTTTAGTCCCCTATTGGGCCCTAGATGCTCTTTTGGGTTCTATGATAACATTCCTACTAATTTTTAATACTAAGGTATTAATAACAATAATAATAATAACAACAACAACAACAATAATAATAACAACAATAATAATAATAACAATAAATATAATAACAAAAATTCAATACAATAATAATAATAATAACTGCTACAACAACAACAATAAATATAATATTAATAATAATAGGAACAATAATAATAAGAAATATAATAACAATAACTTGTAAGGTATCTTTTGTCTAATAACACAAGGGACCTGGTGGTTTATTTCTAGTCATTTTCGGGTTAGATATTTAATTTTATAATTTTCATAAAATTTTTGGAAGTTTCTAAGTTAAAATAAAATTTCCATGAATTTTTAGCTCAAAAATACCAAATAAATACTTAAAAATAATTTTAAATTCTATAAATTATTTTTAATTAATAATTAAAGTGCTCACAAAATTTTAATGAAAAATTCATTCATTTGCTATGAAAATCAAAATACCAAAGTATAATTCACCTTTATTAGTATCGGTCGATTCATCTATAGAGACTTAGGGGAGCAAAGACTTGGTACATCCAGCCCTTGCTCTATAAACCCACTCCCTTAAATTTTTCACATGTTAGAAAAAGAGAAATACAAAAAGAAAAAAGAAAAAAGAAAGCTAGGCTTTCTTTTGTGTTACCTTTTGAGACAACCTACTTCTTCCTCTATTTAAAGGCTACTTGGGGTCAGATTTTTCTCACTTCCTTTCTCCTCAATCTGGCCGAACCTCAATCTCTCTTTCCCTAACTCCATTTCAAAAAATTTCAAACACCAAGACCTCAATTTCTCCTCCTCCTTCAACCTTCACACAAAGACCACCACACACCACCATTTTAGGAGCTTCAAGTACTCAATGTTCCTCTCCTTCTTCAAGCTATATGTGAGGTATGGGGGGAGTGGGGTTATTCATATTTTGATGCTTTCATGTAAATGGTTTTGGGTGGGTTTTGCCTCCAAAGCCCTTAGCTTTTTGCTTCTCTACTACATCTTCTATTTTGTTGCCATTTACTTATGTTGTTACTCTCTTATTCTCTTGCTACTCTATTTTGTTTTCATGGCTTTGGATGCTTATTTAGTGTTGTTAATAAAATTTAAATGTTTGTTTGTGTTGATAACTTGTTATAAAATGTTAAAAGCTTGGTTATAAACCTTAAAATCCATGACTAAGAGTTAATCAAGAGGAACGTTTGCAAACTTTGTTCTTAACATAATAAGAAGCTAAAAAGAGACCTTATGAACTATGGACCCCCTTAAACCCCATGGCTAAGTCCTTCCAAAGAGGACATTGGAACACCCCTACTTTTGCCTATTAAACTGTTTTCTTAATTATTTTGTGTTTATTTATGGAGAAACGGATGAAAATCTCAAAAATTTGATCCCTATGGTTACATTCGTATTAATAAATAGTACTCAGTTTAAATTTTTTTAATAATTTATGGAGAACGGAGCTTGAAAATTGGTAAAATGACTATTTCATCAGATAACAAAATCAATACACAAAAATAGTTAGAAGTGTTTAAAAAAAAGTTTAAGTCATCAATATACTTAGAATAATTAATAATAATTTTAGAAAATTTTAAATAATTTATTGAGATAGTTTTTGTGAAATGAAAAAATACCCCTAGTTAACTATGGAAGCCAATCATACACTTTTTGACCTCAAAATATTTTGAAAATTTTACACTAAATATATTTAATTATACAAATATTATTTTGAAAGAAAAATAGGGAAAAATATAACAAACCTATTGTAATTTTTTGAACTATTTTTCTAATATTTGACGATTTAATTCTGAAAAATTGAAAAAGAATTTCAAATTTCTGATCTCCACCATTACACTTAGAATTTCAAGAATCATCTAATCGTAATTTTTAATAATTTTTTCGGGCCGAAGCTCAAAGAAATTATAAAATCACGATTTTACCTTTATTTTTCAACATTAATGGTTGATATGAGAAAAAAATTCAATTGACATTAAAATGTCAATTTAAGCTTGAAATCATGTCATATATACTAAAATATAATTTTAGAAATTTTCTAAAATTCTGATGCAAAATAACCAAAATGTCCCTAAGTGTCTATTAAGCCTATCCAATATTCGTTTGACATCCAAAAATGATAAAAATGATAATTTTAGTTTATTTATAGGTAAAATATTTAATTTTATAATTTTCATAAAAAAATTTGTATTTATTGAGTTAAAATGGATTTTTTATGAATATTCTAGCTTAAAAATACAAAATAAATACATATAATTTGAAATAAATTAACAAAAATTAAAATTAATTAGTAAAAACTTATTTTGATGAAAAATAATGTATTTATATAGTTTCACATCAAATTTCATCTTTTTGATATTAAAAGTCAATTTTTTTCAAGTTTAGGCGATTTTTTTGTACCAATTAATATAAATACAGATAAAATTTACATTGATAAAGTGGGGCAGCTAAGGGAACACGTCCAGCCCCTCTAGAATAGGTGATTCACCACCCTAAATGGTGTATGTATCCCTAAAATCAAATTAAAATTAAATAAAAATAAGAATTATGACATAGTGGCTTATATAAGCAAGTGTACACCTAAGCTCCTTCCTTCCTTTATTAATAGCCATAGTTTTGGACCATTTTCAGCTCCTCTTCCTCTCTCAAGCTAGCTGAAAAAAAAATTAGAGAGCTTACTCTCTCGAGAATTTTTTTTTACTTTGTTTTTATGCTAAAGATTTTACTAGTTTTCCAATAACTAGTAAAGTTCTCTTCCTAAGAGCTTTGCACCAACAATTCCATCTTCTTGATCAGCCACCTTAGAGGTAATGGGGGGGGGGGGGGGGAGTGGGGTTGCTTCTAAATTATTGTCACTTTGCATATTGGTAGGAAATGTTTTTTCCTAAACCTTTCGATGTACAAATTTACTATGTTATATTGTTTTAATGCTGGAATTTAATTTTTACTAAGTTGTTGTGCTGCTCAAATTTTTATAATTAAAATGCTCTTATTAAGTGGTTACTCTATTTAAATTTAGACAATTAAAATGCATTTTATTAAATAGTTATTCTACTCAAATTTAGTTATTATTTTGTTATTAAATTGTTATTTTGACAAAATTTTAGTAATAAATTTTTAATTATTAAATTGTAATAATATTTTGATCATTAAGTCATTATTCTACTAAAATTTTGATAATAAAATTGTGATTACCAAATTTTTATTATGCTAAAATTTTGGTAAGTAATTATACTTCCATAATTTTAATGATTGTTAAATTATTATCATGTAATTTCTGTAATATAAGGCAGAAATGTTAATTGTACTAGTGCTTAAATTAAATGAGACCAGGAAAACCTCTGTTTGAGAAGTGAGAAATTGGTAGATTAGTGAGTAATGTAAAGCAAGTGACATGCAGTGGCATGACAACTTGCTAGGGAAGCTATAGTTTGGTACACTGAGAAATGAAAGGCAGGGACTCACTTGCAGAGGTCTTGGGGGTAGGCATTGAGTGTTAATGGTCCCAATGGCTAGGGTAGCGCCCTTGAGTTGGGATATTCGCTTGACCAAGCTCGATAACCCTGACAACTGCTCAGCATTCTAGGATTAATTTGAGATTATACTTTTATAAATGAATGTCCTAATTGTTATTTTCCTCAATGATGATGAGGACTGTACCATGTGATGATGTTGATGAGATATATGTACTTCTAATCACTTCCCAGGTTCTATTGAGAACTATTATTAATTAATGGGGAGTATAGATCCATACCAAGTCAAAGGTAGTCTAATGCAACTTAGAATGAACCCTAGGTTCCCTTCTATTGTCAGTTGTGTTTTATCTTTGTTTAATGGTAGGCTTCCTACCATACATGTAAAAGTGATTTTAGAACAAAACACCTCACTCCATTATTTTTTCTTCTATGTATGATTGGTCGTGATTATTGAAGACGACGTTAACATCCTATGATAATGAGTACAAGTTAAAGGATACTTCAATGGGTAAGGATTTAAAGACCTATATTATAGTATTTTTCTTTTTGTATAAGGAATATGATAGATTGCCACTACTATGTATAAGATCTTTTTGATTTACTTTTAGTCTTTTTGTATTTTATGACTGTTATGTATTTCCCAATCACAATATATATACAGTCTTATCTTTCATCTTTTATTATCATTTCTAAATTCTATTAAGTTTGAAAATTTTCTATTATAAAAGCAAAAGAATTTTACTAGCATTTTCATCTACTTAAACTTAATAACTAAATTAATAAAAATTATATTTAATATGAATGGATGTTACATACACAATGTTTAGTATAACTATTTAGTTTGAAAGACAAGCTTAAAACTATGAGTTATAACCTCTAGAACAACAAAGAATTTGAAAGTACCTTGAAAAGGAACCTAAGCCTAGCTGAACAAACTAAGTATTTGCCTTTATTTCTCCTCAAGGATTCATGATTAACTTGATGAAAGAAAAGGTTTCTATGAATAAGGGCTTGATGTCCAGTAAGCTGTTTTCATTTTTTGTTTGAACACCACTCACTGTTGTCAGCATATTTTGAGTTATACTTGATATTTTTGGGTGCTTGTTTTTTTTGTTGAAAACTAGACAAATTTTTCTCCAAAATGGACCCAAGAAGTGCTTTAAAATGTTTAGAAATGACAAAGTTACACTTTTGAAAAGTTAGGGTTGCTTTTTGAAAAAAGTTAATAGGCAGTCTATACAAAAAAATGATTTTAGAACGTTCAATTGTGTGTTTTCCTAGACTCCTAGAATGAATAGAAAGTAGACTCAATAATCTTTCCAAGCAAATACAGTTTGCCTATGTTTATTTCCATTTACTATTTTTAATAAATTTTAGAATTTAAAAGTTATCCACTTTTCTAATTAGTATCACCTTTTGACAATTGTAAACATTGGAAAATCACAATAAATCATGTAGACTTTAGTTATTAAATATCTTGGACCTTTTGGAATGTTTTTCTTTAGTGTACTTTCTAAAAATAGTGGTTTTGTTATTTGAAAATTAAAGTGGGATGCGAAAATGACAAAATAGAGCCACTAGTTCTCCAATAGGGTCTTCTGACCCTTTTATTTTGTTATTTTTGTATCTATTTTTGTATATTTTTTCTTGAGATGATCCTTGATGATTTAGAAACTAGGCATAAACTTCTTTCCAACGAACTATGGATGATGTCAAACGAAAATCAATTACCTTTCCAAAATAAAACTTAAAACTAAAGCGTGAAATTTCTACCTCTAGGATCTATTTTTGGATTAAAGTACATGACACTTTTTTTATTTTGTAAAATACCATTTTTCTCAACAATTAGAACCCAAATGTGAATATTTTTAATGAAATTTAAACATATTTTTCTTAAGAAATAATTTTTCAATTTTTATTCAATTGTACAGGATTTTCATAATTTGATTATAAAGGCTTATTTTTGATACAATGCACAAGTAACTTGGTTTACCTAATTTTGTTTGAAACATGATTAACTAACCAAACTTTAGCTTTGAAAAAATGAATTAATCATAGTATTAGGAACCTTTAAGCAATTCGACCTCATGATGCAAAATCTATTATACATTGAATCTTAATTAAATTAGTTAGACTCCTTATTAAGTACCTAAGCACATCCTTAAGTTAAGGATTTCAATAATCAAGTCCACATTGTTAAATAATTAGTAACTAAATTAGGATTCCCTAAAGTAAAATTAATTCTTAAATTAGGTACTTAAAGTAGTTAGGTTAAAATTAGATAGATGAATTATTAAATTCCTTCTATTACTTACATGTATATCTAAAATTTGTAATTCCAAGTCATTATGTTGTGATAAGACTTGACCTCTGCATTAAGAGGCAAAGATATTAAAGAGAGACTGCACTAGTGCTCAGGGGCAGTGAGACAAGGGAAACCTCTGTCCAAGTTATAAGTGTTAGACAAGGACAATAATTAGTAAATAGAGTAATGTGATGCGAGGGGCATACAGTGACATGACACCTTGCATAGGAAGTTATAGTAGAAATTACTTGTAGAGGTCTTGGGGGTAAGGTGTTGAGCAATGAAGGTCCCAGTGACCAAGGTAGCCTTCTTGAGTCGGGATATTCATCTGACCAAGCTTGATAACCTCAACAACTACTCAATATTCCAAGGTCGGTGTGAAAAGTATACCTTTAAATGGATTGTGAATGTCCTGAGTTGTTTGTAACACTCTTTTAATTTTAAATATAATTCATATTAATTTAGTTATTAAGTTTAAGTAAATAAAAATTCGTGTAAAATTTTTCCAATTTTAAAGGAAATTCCAAACTTAATAGAATTTGGAAATGGTAATAAAATATGAAAGATATATACATATATTTCATAAAACTGTACATCATGGTTTGAGTAATACATAACAGTCAGAAAACAAAAGTACATCGAAATACATATACTACCTAGCCCACTATATACATCAAAAAGATCCTATATAGAACAGTATTTATCTACCCTATCCCTTATACAAAAAGAAAATACTATAGGTCTTCAGGTCCTCCCCCATTGAGATGTTCTCTATCTCGTACTCAGCATCACAGAGCGTTAATGTCGTCTTCAATAATCACGATCAATCATACATAGAAGAAAATAATGGAGTGAGGTGTTTTGTTCTAAAATTACTTTTACATGTACGGTAGGAAATCTACCATAAAGCAAAGATAAAACACAACTGACAACACAAGGGATCCTAAGGTTCGTTCTAAGTTGTATCCGACTACCCTTGACTAGGTATAGATCCATACTTCCCATTAGTGGGTAATAGTTCTCAACAGAACCTAGGAAGTGACTGGGAGTACATATACATCTCTCAACACCATCACATGGTACAGTCCTCGTCATTATTGAGGAACAAAATAACAATTTAGGATATCTATTTGTAAAGGTATACTCTCAAACCAATCCTAGAATGTTGAGCAATTGTCGGGGTTATCGAGCTTGGTCAGGTGAATATCCCGGCTCAAGGGCGCTACCCTGGCCATTGGGACCTTCACCACTCGATGCCTACCCACAAGACCTCCGCAAGTGGGTCCTTGCCTTTCATTCCTCAGCGTACCAAATTGTGGCTTCCCTAGCATGGTGCCATGCCACCGCATGTCACTTGCTTTACATTACTCACTAAACTATCAATTTCTAACTTCTCAAGTAGATGTTTCCCTGGTCTCATTTAATTTGAGCACCAGTACAATCAACATTTTTGCCTTATTTTGAAAAAATTGTATAATACCAAAATTTTAACGAAATAACAATTTAGTACTTATATAAATTTTAGTAGAATAATAATATAGTAATTATAATTTAATTACTAAAATTTCGACAGAATAACAACTAGATAAATACATTTTAATTTTCTAAATTTGAGCAGAGTAACAATTTAGCAAATACATTTTAATTTTCTAAAATTGAACAGAGTAACAACTTAGCAAGTATAATTTAATAATTTAAATTTGAGCAGAGTAACAATTTAGTAATTATGATTTAATAATATAAATTTGGGCAGAGTAACAACTGAGCAAAAATTAAAGTTTAACATTAAACAATAATAACAATAATAAAACTTAAGCCTAAATGGGTTTAGGGGAAAACCCTTCCTACTAACATGCAAAGTAACAATAATTTAGAACTAACCCCACTCCCCCTATTACCTTTAAAGCAATTGATGAAGAGAATGGAATTATTGGTACAAAGCTTCTAGGAGGAAAAATTCTACTAGTTGAAAACTAGCAAAATTTTAACACAAAAACTAAATAAGAAAAATTTCTAGAGAGAGAAGATTTTAGAGAGAGAAGCTCTCTAGCTTATGGAGGAGAAGGATGGTGAAAATCTTCTCCATGGATGGTGGTATTTATAGAGGAAGAGGGGGCTTAGGTGTCCCACCATTTTACATCATCCATTATGTCACTATTATGTCATAAATCTAATTTTTATTTATTTTTAATCTAATTTAGGGACATATATCCCAAATAGGTGGTGAATCACTTATTTTAGGGTTAGGGACGTGCTCCACCAGCTGTCCCAAAACTGGACAAATACATTATTTTTCATCAAAAATAAATTTCTAATAATAAATTTTAATTTTTATTAATTTATTTCAAATTATATGTATTTATTTTGTATTTTTAAGCTAGAAAATTCATAGAAAATCCATTTTAATTCAATAAATACCAAAATTTTTATCAAAATTCTAAAATTAAATACTTTACCCATAATTAAACTAAAATTACCATTTTCACCCTTTTTGAATGTCAAACCAGTACTGGCTGACTTATTAGACACGTAGGGGCATTTTGGTCATTTTACACATAAATTCCAGAAAATTTCCAAAATTATATTTTAATATATATGATATAATTCCAAGCTCAAATTGACATTTTAATGTCAATTGAATCTTTTCCTTATGTTAGTTCTTAATGTTGAGAAATAGGGACAAAATTGTCATTTTCTAATTTCTTCGGGCTCTGGCTCGGAAAATTATTAAAAATCACGATTAAATAGCTCTTGAAATTTTGAGCAAAATGGTGGGAGTCAGAATTTCAAAATTCCTTTCCGATTTTTAGAATTGTATCGCCAAATATTATAAAAAAACAGTGGAAGAATTGAAATAAGATTATTATATTTTTCACTACTTTTCTCTCAAAATAAAGTTTTTATAATGAGAGATACTTAATATAAAGTTTTCAAAATATTTTGAGGTCAAAAAGTCTTCGGTTGGTTCCCACAGTCAACTAGGGGTATTTTTGTCATTTTACAAAAATTATCTCAATAAGTTCTAGAAAAATTTCTAAAATTATTATTAATTTTTCTAAATACATTGATGACTTAAAAATAATTTTTAAACATATAGAATAATTTAATATATAAAAGTAGGGGTGTTACACTGTTGCTTTGCTCCTCAATGAAGACGAGAGTTGTACCATGTGAAAGATTTCGAGAGAGGTATATGTTTTCCCGACCATTTTGCAGTTCTGTGGGAAGAATTCATATAGTGTCAAGGATAGCTATTATAACTTAAACAAACCCTAGGTTCCCCTTTTTTTATTGTCAGTTGTGTTTTATCTATGAGTGGTAGTAGGATACCCTACCATCTATGTGAAAGTAATTTTAAGAACAAAATCATCTCACTCCTCTATCTTTTATATTTGCATGATTGATTACAACTAATATTGAAGATGGTAGGCTTGCCCATCTTGTTTAACATGCACATTGATAACGTGCATACGAGTATGGTACTATGACGAAACGATCGACTACCTGACTCTCCGAGGCTTCATCACCATTACCTTTCTATCCCCCATATCAAGAGCGCACATGCCTCCCATGTTGTTGACTTTCTCGATTTCTGTTTCTTCATCACTGCTGCCATAATTGGAGAACATTCCTCTTGCATCACCATCACTGCTTGAGGACCCTGTTGTGCCATTCATAGTCCTCTATTTGGATTTTGCTCCACTTGTCGAGCAGCCGCATATGGATCTACCACCTGCTATACAACCATCCTAGAGGACCCTAAAAGATCTTCGATGGAGGTCATCTTAACTGCACTTGCGAATTCATCGATGGTTGAATACCAGGTTGGCATGGCTAACAACTGACACTCTTCACCATCATCTGCTCCTTCCAATGTCGGGTTACCTTATAGGGTGCCCAATGGACATGTTTACCACCCAACTTGTGATGATTCCGAGGAGACATGGACAGATGAGGACTATTAGCTCAAGGGTAGTACTTTTTTTTGTATATAGAGACTAGGAGTAGATTTATAGACACTAATATGATTACAATATGTTTTTTGTGTATATAGGTGGAATGGTGGTGTCTCTTGCTGTACTTTTTTGATTTCCCTATATTTCATGACTTTAGATGTATTACAGTTTAATTTAGTTGTATTTAGTTTCAGATGTACTTAGAAACCTACACGTACTTGGTTTTGACTATGACTTATGTGATATGCTTTATTTTATTTATCTTTTACTCTTACTTCCAAATTCTGTTTCATTTACAATTTATCTACTTTAAAAAGTTCTGTAAAACGATCACACGTAAAATGAAACGTGAAAAATTTTCTCATCTTTTTGTTAACTTAAAATTAAATAACTAAATCAGCAATTAAATAAATATGAGTTATGTCCAATGTGAACAAGTGTCACAAATTCACTTTAAGGATTTACCCTACTCTCTGTCTCATTTTTCACCCAACGAGGAGAGGTTTCATTTGGCGAGAAATCTTCTAGAATACCCACCCTAGTCTTTGAACCCTCTCTCATTCGGCGAGACTCATTCTCACTAAGCGAGAGGTGACAAACAAAACATCGTGAGTTAGGGTTTTGCAAACCCAAAAGCTTTCCCAAAGATTCCCAAACACTTTTAACATTCTCAAAGGATTCAAGGGCCATTCCTAACACATATCCATTCATCACAGAGCAAAATACAAGGGTTTAATCACAATTCAACAATTACATCACCAATCATTAAGAATCGAATCTCAAGAACACAAAAGGGAAAAACTCAAGAACCATTCAATTATGTAGTTCAACTATTGAATTAAAACGCATACATATAATGATTGGAGAAAATTGCTTTCCTTCCACAACAATTGCACAATTACAAAAAATTAGGGTCTAGGCCCAACCCCTCTACCCACGACTAAAGCCACACCTATGAGCGAGATAGTCACACTCCTCCTTACCTCAAAAGAAGCGATCTCTGGCAAGAGGATGTAAGCAGTGCAATGATGTTTTCTTGGCTTCTCACTTCACGGTAATGACGACTCTAACGACATGATTTCCCAAAGAGTCAAAAGAAAGAGAAAGAGGAAAAGGAGTTAGGTTTTAAGAAACCTAAAGCAACTTTAAAGATAAGTTGGGCTTATGGAGACTAAGCCCAACATAAGGGTCTATGAAGCTTAAAAAAAACATTTTAATTACAAACTCCATTCTAAGGTCCAATATCTTTTTTTTTTCAAAATATCATTCTATTAAAACAAAACAAAATAGAATAATAAGAATAATAATAGAAAGAAAATATTAGGGTATTACAAGAGTACGTGGAAGCTTATAACAAAAATAAAGTAAAAGTGTTATACCCAAAAGGTGAAAAATGTCACCTCTACTAATTATTTTTGCTAATCACATGCTTAATGACTTACTGACTTAATAATATTAATTTAGGACATTTAGAAACAATCATGTTAGTTTCAAGGTATTTTTTCTGCTCTCAAAAAGCTTCTTAAAAATGCATATTCGACACTAGATTAAAATAAAATTATTTTAATCAACGGTGTTAGAAATAATTAAATTTTTTACAAGAACTTAATTATAATTAATAATAACTAATTATTACTAATTTTATAAATTTCTTGACTATTTGTTTACTTTTATAGTGTAATCCTACACTGTCAGCTTACAAATTTAAGAAAAATGTTCTCTAGAAAATAGCTCAAATTTTTTAGTTAAATTATAAAAATGTAATTTCTAAAAATTAAGATTACTTTTAAATTAAAAATATATTAACACTGAACTAAAAATATCAAAAATTAAAATTTTAGGCATTATTTGGTATTTTTAATAAATTTGAAAAGAAACTAGTCAAATAATGTTATTTTAATGATAAAATTTGCAAAGAGGGAAAAACGGTTTTTTCACACTTAGAAAATTATTTTCTAAGTTAAATATATTATATTTTTTCTGAAATTTACCATAAAATTCTATATTTTAAAGTTTCTATAATTAATCATGTCACTTAGAAAGTGTTTTAGCCAAAAGATGAAAAATGTCAACTCCATTAATTATTTGTGCTAATCACATGCTTTATGGGTTGCTGACTCAATATATTAATTTAGTACATTTAGAAATAATCATATAAATTCAAAGGCTTTTTTTTTTTTTTGCTCCTAGAAAGCTTATTGAAAATGCACATTTGACACCAGATTAAAATATATTATAATTATCAACGAATCCCTTGAATTGAGGGGGCATGGGGATTGTAATTTTTTCAACTTCTAAAGGAATAATAACAGATCGAGAGGCTCGATTAGAAAGAATCAACAGAGAAATTTTATGTTATTTATGGTAATCTTTCTAACATTTGAATTACATGAGAAACTTCTATCCATTTTTTGTAAAAAAAAACAAAGAGAGAGAGAGAGAGAGAAAATACAAGTTTCTAATATCACTTCACCCCTTATATATTAGTGAATGCGAGAAGGGAGTTTAACTGGAATTGGAAAAAATAAAAAGTGATTTACAAAGATTTTATTACTAAATGAATCATTTCCCCATGGCATGTTTTAGGTTTCCTTATATAACTAATGCAAATTTGATTTTGATTAAACATACTTTTTTATAGGTGTACGATTGGGAAAGAAAAAAAAAATATAAGTCATTCAATTTAATTAGGGTGGTTTTCAACCTCAACGTTATTTTTGTGGGAAGGCTACAATTATAAGTTCAAAATGTAAGGAAATCTTATTTTCTTCCAATAAATAATTTTGGAATTAACTTATTAGGAATGACAAATATGAAAATAAGGACCATCGTTCGTAAATTTGTGAAAAATAACAATCGATTCGAAGATGGGAGCAAATTATAGTAATGTGTTCCAATCCACGACATAAACAAAGACAAGGATAATATTTGTACAAGCAAAAGCTTTCTAAAAAATATAATATAGAATTTTATATTTTATATTATTTTTTTAGTGTGTGTGTCTATATATATATATATATAGTATTCTATCAAATTTTTATAAGAAACGTTATTGATTTTTCAAGTTTGAAATTTTTTTATAATTCCATATCATGGATTCCATTCCTTCATCTTTGAGGAATGTGACTTTGGAGCTCTAGTTTTCTTTCATTGACTTTTGATTTGCATTTCCTCTATGCTAGAAGATCGACATGCAGTCATGTTTGTAGGGTGATTTCTACCTTTTTCTATCTATATTCCTAGCCATAAGGAAAGGGAGGGACTATCTGAGACTCCCCAATAGTGATTGGTTAGGTTTTTTGGTCATGATCAGTGTAACATCCCAAAAACCAGGCTAATTAAATAATGGGATAATTAAATGTTATTTTGTGAGTAGTGAGCTTAACCTCACAAGGGCAATAAAAATGGGGTGTTAGGGCCTAATAAGGAGTAGGCTTCCTTGACCTAAGACACAAGCAACACTTACTTTTGACTTAGAAAGGAAAGGAAGGGAGAAAAAGGAAAGAACAAGAAAAGTGGAAGGAAGAGGAGAACCTAAGTCACCCCAATGATCAAACACTCGTCTCATTAACAGGTGAATGCAATCCCCTATGTCTTTCTAATCCTTTTTTTCTTCTTCATGGTTGTCTTTGATTGTTATCTTGATTGCATCTTGGTGGCTTTTTTCTATGGTAAGGGTTTTGTGAGGACTTGTGATACTTGAGTAATTGATGGGGTTAAGATGGTAGTTTTAATGCTTAGAACCAGGGAAAGGGGAATCTAAGCCCTTGATATATGTAAAGTAAATTAGGGATCATGAGAGGTATTCTTGATTCATAGATTTGCAATTTCACAATTTGTTGTTCATCATATCCATACTAAGATCGACCTTATTCGCACGAAGTATAAGGCCTCCAAAGCCAATAGGTTGAGGCTCTACCTAATTATGCTAAGCGCGACCTTAATTGTGCTAAGTGTAGGACCTCCAGAGACGTGTTTTGAAACCCCTGCCTTGTTGTGCTAAGCACGTCCTAGATGCACCAAGCGTGAGACTTCTAGAGAGCAGTCTTATGACCATCTGTCGCCACAGTACTACATACAAACCCTATACAAAAAGATAATCATAATCATAATAATAATAAAATAAAAAAATAGATACATAATGTCTTTCATAATATGAAGTATGTAAAAGGTATGAAATAATAAAATATACAAACCAGAATATACAAAACCCAAGAGGGAGACAAAAACAAAACTCCTTACAACTGGTCAACTATTCGACATATACATCAAAACTCAAAGAGAAATGAGCTTTTGGAAAAGCTCCACCCAAAAAGGGCCATCAACCTATCCTCCTAGGACATCCACTATCAACTGCGAGATGTAAGATCTACTGGAGTCTCCCCCTCTGCTCCCACGCCAAAATGACGTGATCATCATAGTTACAGCAACATACAACAACAACAACCATACTAAAACAAAACAGCAAGGCAAGGGTAAGCTTACAAATCAAAAACCAACATATATACAACTCATATCATCAAACCATTAACCTACTCATTTGGAATCCAATGCATCAATAAATAGGTTTACATACATCACAACACAACATACCATGCTTTCAACCCTTACATGTCAATGCATGAATGACACGACTCTCGAGAGATTTATCATATTCCAGTGATTAGCTAGGTCTTACCCCCTACCATGGCCTTCTTAGCACTATTGAGGGATTGCCAAAACTCTGAACAATGGATAAGCTTATGGTTATCAGGATAAGTGAATGTGGGTAGTGGTATATCGCGACACAGGGCTTGCATTGCCTTAGCCCCCTACGAGATTACCATCACTCATCCCTAGCTTCACCACTTCATCCCCTAGGCCTAGCTTTCAAACCCCACTTCTCATCCAGGCACTAGGTTAGAGGCCTGTCTAAGCCACAGCTTCGTTCACCCCCAACTTCCATGCCTACCCGCACACGGCTTGAGGCCCACATAACCTCAGTCAACAACAACAACTCAACCACAATCATTCATCAATATATATATATATATATATATATATATATATATATATATATATATATATATCACATCATCACACCACGTGGCCTATTTAGCACCACTTGTGATCCAACAGTCACCATCAACCCTATGCAAGCTTAATCCAGCCCCTTACATGGTCAACAAATAAGGTACTATCCAAGCAACACATACCTTTTGAAAATTCTCACACAGCACTGGGACCAACATCCCCTGTGAGAAGTCTCACCACAACAACATCACATAACCAGTGGAAGTTCTATCTAAGCAACCTTCCACTAACTACGACTTTTCAACAATTTATCAAACAAACCCACAATAATAATAAAGAAAAACCAAAAGCTAGTTTAGAAAACCATTTGAACATACAATTATCTTAAAATATACATTTGACATCCATAAGAGTCAATAAAGTTATCAACAAACAACAACAATAATAATAAAGCAAAGAAAATCCTGTTTTTCTCTCGCTAAGCGAGATTTCCGTCGCTAAGTGAGTGACAGACTTCTAGCAACCTCAAAATCTGTCGCTGAGCGAATGACTTCCAAAGAGTCATCAGGATCCATCGCTGGGTGAGATTTTAATTGTTTTCTTCGCTAATCCATCACCAACAACCATTTTTGACAAAATCAAACAACACCAAGCATCACAAAACAATTTTAACTACTAATACATTTCTAATCGATTACATAACAATTTTATCCATAAATTTCAAAATCCCCTTTCCCAACCCATTTTGATGTCAAAACCCACATGCAAAAGATATTCGCAGAAATCAACTAATTCTAAAGCATTAAATTGACATATCAACAACCACAAACACAAAATCAAGCAATAGTAAGCTTCCCTTACCTCTAAAAGTCTCCAAATTTGAATCTAGGTTCCTTGAGAATTTGCTGTCTTGAGCCAAATCTTCCAAGAATCGCTCCTTTTCTCACCACAAATACTCAACTAAGTTTGAAACTCTTTTACAACCTCACAAGCTTGAGAAATTCTAGAGAGAGATAGAGAGAGATGAAGAGAAGAAAGAGAATGAATATGTGAGAAATGAGAGAAAGTTCTTCCCCTCCCCTCTTATATACTTGACCTTCCAAAGCGCCGACACAGACTTTTAGCCAACTAAGGCCTAAATCTCACCAAGCCACTCTCCTTATCTCAAAACTGGTTTAACTTAACCGTTTTTCCTCAAAAGCCCAAAAATCACACTCACAATACACCCATATTAGCTCAAGCACATATCTCAAGTTTCCTAAATTCAAACCAGAATTTCAAACAAACAACACACAACTATTACCACATACTACATACCATACATAACAACAATTCATTTATTTCTTTTAATCACCTAGATTACATATTAAATTTCCACCTTTTAGTTATTAAAACACTTAATCATGCATTAGGAAAAACAAGATGTTACAAGTAGTACTTGATGCCTTGTACTATGGTGCTAAACATAACTTGAGTGCACTAAGCATTGGGTTTATAACACTAAGTGTGATCCTACTTATGCTAAGTGCAAGACCTTTAGAGCTAAATGAGAATGATTAAGTTGTCATAATTATTGTGTGAATTCCCTATTCCCATTTATGAATGTGTAATGATGATAATATGCTTATATATGGAATGGTGAAAGGTTTCCTGTGGTAAAGGAAGGGTAATAATCTAGTTTGATCCCCAAAGAATGACAAAAGATAAATGTTAAAAGAAAGCATGCATAAGATTGATAACATGCCCTTTTTGGCAACGAAAGTGGTTTCCATCCTCTTCAATCTCTGAAGAGTGGTAAGAGAACATCCTTTAGTAAGGGAATGATGTATGGCAAAGAACAAGAGAGACACCTAATGAAGATTATGAACTCAAATATGCCAATAGGACAAAAAAGAAAAGACATACTTAATGCATGTTAATGTTCTGAATTCTATGTTTATAAGTATTTATAGTCAATTTTGACAAAAGATAACGGTTATGTTTTCATGTCATGTAGTCCCACGCTTTATGAATGAAAGCTTACCAAGACTTATATGTTTATTGTAGTTGTGAAATGCATGATGGTAGGTTTAAGTTTAAGTTTGCATGTTTCAGATTAAGTAGGTTTTGGAGTCGCATGAATGAAACCTTTTTTTATGCTTTTACGGCATTTTTAGGCTTTTATATTTAGGGCCTTTTAGTAAGTTTGAATTTAATAACCTCTTGTGAGACGCTTAGTTATTACAAATATTTTGCTCTTTGTTATTTTAGAAAAGTTGTATAGTACATTGGGTACTTTAGTTATTAAGATAATGTAAGGAGAAGGTGTTACGCCATTTAATGTTGTATGACATGATGTTTTAGTTCCACTCAATTTTAATTGTTTAGTTACGATAATGCTTGTTAGGATTTTACAACCAGTTTAAAGAGTGGGTGTTGTAATTTGTTTTCCTCATTACTTGTTTCATGTACGTATTTTATGATAGGCACACTTCTTGTAGTCACACATTTAGTTTTTGATGGGGGTGTAGTGCCGTGGGGCACAGTGTTGTATTTTTGTTATTTATACAATGCATGTAGATCTTTCAACACACACACCCACCCACCCACCTGTTCATGCTTTAATTTTTGTCTACTGAGGTAATTTGATGAATGTTGTGCTAATAAAAAAGACTATATGCATTTTCATTAATGAATTAACAAGAAATTCATTAAGCTAATAATAATTAAAGTAGGTTAGTATGATGTAGTAGCAACGGGATGTTACAGAGTTTTCGACCTAGTTTAAGGCATACGTAAGTGTAACTTACTCAATTGATGTAATAATTATTCATCAAACTTTCTAATTAAGCATACATATATCTTTTCCATAGGTATTTAATGAAGGGAATGGGGTGTGAACATTGGCAACATCTTGGAACATGTACTTCGTTAATGGGTATAGGTTTCACACAAAGAGTTAGAATGAGGGTAAAAAAGCTGTCAATTGCAGGGTTCATATAAAAGGATTTGATGAAGAAGGAGAAGATGATTTTTACAACATCATCCAACATAACTTTGAATTAGAATATTATGGTCTAAGTAATAAGATATATGTGTTTTATTGTGAATGGTTTGATCCACTAAGGAACAGAAGCACATGGGTTCATTTGTTGTATAATATTGTCAATATTAAGATGTCTAAAAGGTATGATCAATACGATCAATTCATCCTTCAACAAAAGGCAAAACAAGTGTACTATGTCTTAGAAATAAGCAAAGACATGCATGGTTGGTGTGCAATAATCACAATAAAAATCAAAGGTCATGTTGAAGTCAACAACATGGAGGATGAAGTGCCTTCCCAGGCCAATGAGATATCCCTTATTCTTCCAATTACAGAATTTGAACGTATACGTGGATTAGTTAACAAATCTATTATTGAGTATAAAGAGATCGTTACTAAAAACCTTAATGAAATGATGAATGATGATCAAGCAAAGGATAGGGATGAGGAAAAAGACATTCACGATGACAAAATTGATGAAGACGAAAGAAGGAGGAATACATTAACAAGGAAGACTACAATGAAGGGGAGGATGAAGACATTAACGATAGAGACAATGATTAAAATATATGGTGAAAGTTAACTTTGTACAATGGTTTTGAAAAACTATACTTTATTTTATAACTATCTACTATATATATGTAAACCTTAGGTTATATGTATACTTATATGCTAAATTTTGCAAAAATTATGATAGAATGAAGTCCTTAGAATCAAGGGAAGATGCTTACCTCGTCCTCGACCAAAGATGGTAGATCTAGAGCCTGGGTTATATGACTTGATGAGCTTGCTATATAGACAAAGTGCATTTACTGCTAGAGAGACACTAGAGATCAGATAGTCGGCCAAGACCCACTTAGTGTCTCTAGAGACATTCTACATAACCACTTATTGACCTGACACAAAGATCACCTAAAAAGGCTAAACGATTCTCTTAAATCCAGGTAATTAACTTTTCAATAACTAGCTTTAGAGGTGTCATTGTCTCAGCATCATCAGCATCCAGAGTATAAAGATGATGATGATTAGCTACCTCTTATAGATGAAAAAGGGGTAGATTATTGAAATAGAATTGGTTAAAATAGTAATTAAGAAGGAATGGATTGAGTACTTAAAATTCTTTTTAAAACAATTGTTCCCCTTTGAAAATGTTTTCAAAAAAATAATTCACAAAAGTACAAAGTTTCAATTCCTAGTTAGATTGTTATATGAAATTCCTTTTTAAGACTATTAATTGGATATATAGAGCAAATCTAACCTCAAACTCAAGTCCTAATGCAAATCTAGTATGTGGTGACTTAATATGATGTAATATGCCCTCAATGATGTAATGAAATGCAATCAAAGCCAATTATAATCAAATTGTAGCAGTATAATTATTGGTGTAAGCCCTAGAGGCTAATCCTTTATGGTTTACATTAGTATCTTGTTTTGTTTATTAATGATATGAGGCATTTCATTTATTATGTATGTATTAAAGCATAATAAAGCTCATAGAATAATTCATTCCTAAATATCCCTAATCAAGCATTATTTTCAATACAGACAACAATAATACATTAAGACTAGTATGTGGGTGAACTAATGACTGTGTATCACGGGGTCAAGGATATAAGATATTAATTCTTCACATGGGTACATGATTAAGTGAAATGATGTACTGGATTAATCCACTATGCAAATGCTATATAGAAGAGTTATAAAAGTGTTATGAGCAATTCTCAAAGTGATTATAGTGTATATCGTCCTTAGACCTAAAGTTACTACGATGCCTGCATTGTATGTTTTAATGTTATCAAATGTTGCCTATGAAAAGGTGACTATAAAACTAGTTATTGGGCATAGAACAAATCATGAAGAGGGATGTGAATGATCTAGATAAGATTTGTCCCTCCTTCGTAATAGGAGCAATATTTGTAGGCACTCTTAATAGAGTAAGACAATTATGCATGGTTGTGCTAAATGAGTCGATATGGGATATCGATCTTATTTATTCTAATGTCTTCTCAGGTATCAAGAAATAAATAATTGAACTATACAAGGATGACACGATTTATGCCTTGTGTTCAATTATGATATTTGGACAAAGTGACTAAGTTACAGGAGAACATATGTCACTAAAAGGTTATGTCACAAGACATTCTTATTACTTTGGTAATAGTGATGTATTGTTAGATACCACTCACTATTTATAATATTAAATAATATTTAATATTATTACCAATGTAATGAGAACTTATAAGGGTCACACGCATAAAGTAGATTAAAGGAAAAAAGAAATATTAAGTATGACTATAATATTTCTTATGGGTCGGGCTCATAAAGTATGAGCCTACTTAAAAGAAAAGGTCCAAATAATGATAAATGGTACATCATGTTTCTCATGGGCCAAACTTTTAATGTAAGAGCCTAATACTTCTAGGTTAAAAGTACTAAGGAGCTCTTATATATAGGTAGCACCTAAAGCCCTAAATGGCATCACATCTCTAGCCGCATACTACACTTGGTATGGTGAGAAACCCTAGCTATTGTGGATGTTTCTGAAGGCGTAGCTGGCACTGCCTTCCCTTCCTCAGTTGTGAGACGGTTAAGGAGTTTGCTTGTATGGACTTAATAAAGGTCCGACTCGTGATTGTTGTACTATGTGGTTGATAAGAGTATCATGCTTCAAGAGGTAAACTTATAAACATGGCTTTATCCACTTTTGCATGGATTCGCTATTGGGAAATTTTTTTGTTGCAATTGTTTTGGTCTAAGTTTCCCAACAATAATGAGAATCAATATTAAGCCCAAAGTTCAATTACCCAAATTATTAAGCACAATATCCAATTAGTCAATTACCTATGTATCGTGATCAATACAAGTAAATTAATCCAATTAAATAAAAAATAGTCAATGAAACCAAAAAGTAAAGAGTTTAGGGTTAGAAGATTGCACAAGAGATTTATCTTGATTCACTCTCAATCACTAGATAGCTACATTCAGTACCCAATCAAACCAATTGAGATTTTCCACAAAATTCACTTGTACAATCAAAGTTACCTCGCTTTATTGCTTTAGGATGCCTCCCCAAAACCCTAAGACAAACCCTAGAGATAGCCTTACTCTAAAGTACTTGAAATCCTTTCAAGACTGGTAATCTTGCAAAACCACTACAAGAAAAAACCCATACACAACCTAGTGTGCCAAAATTTGAATCAATCTTCAATAATCAATGAGAGCACAAGATAGAACAATTGGACGAAATTTCTCCACTATAAGACTAGTAAAAATTCAATAAAAAGTAATAAAAATGGACCTTTTTTATAATAAATGACTGGGCTTCAAAATGGGCCTTTATGACAAAGTAATCGATTACTTTATGATGTAATTGATTACTTTTGCTTGAAGTAATCAATTACCTCTCATAGGTTTTCAAAATTTTAGCTCTTTGGAGTATTCAATCAGACCATTAAATAATCCATTACTTAGGGTACAAATAGTATCATATGGGTAATTTATTACTCAATGAGTTATATAGAAATTACCTAAAGAATAATCAAATATTACACAGAGAAAACTTAGAGATTACTTACCCAAAGTAGTCATTATAAAAGTAATAATGAGTTTTCAAAGATATTATCATAAATATAAGCCATGAAAACTCTTAAGTGGAGAATTCATACCAGTGCAATCAATGATTAAAGAAGATTAAGCACAACTACCCAAAAATAAGAACCCGAGGCACCCAAAGTTAATCAAAATGATATAAATGGATTACAACTCAAATAGAAATATAATGGAAAAAGGAATAAGGAGTTGGAATCATCAAAACTACAAAAGTATTATCAATATAGTATATACAAAAGTTGAAGATGCATCATCCTCTACATAACTCACCACCAGCTAAAGGAGGTACCACAACATCAACATGAGGTGCTTTAGTAAGGCGAGGTACATCAAGGCAATGAAGACCACACCCCTCTTGAGTGAGTGGGTTAGAAGAGGTAGCACAAGATGGATGTTGATGGGAGGTATATCATACATCCTCTTGGTCATGGGTAAGTTACACTTTTCTTTGTTTTTGTTTGTATTTATGAAATTGTGACACCCTTTACCCCAAAAACATTTATTAATATAAACTCGTATGGAAAAGGTAATCTTTTATTTACAAAATAAAACACAGGATTTCTTTTCTTCTTTATAAGCGAAAGTAAAAAAACACCACATTTCACAATAGGTTCATAATCTTAAAACTTCACAACTCAAGAGAAAATAGTTTTGGCTAATAAACAGCTATATAAGTCTTCCACATAAAATCTAATGCACATGCAGATTGTAAGAGCGTAAAACAACCAAGATAAATAAAGTAATAATCCCAACCTCGATGCCACACTATCAGAGCCATACAAATCTTGAAGTGAGACACAATTAAACTAAATAACTAACTAAGGAAAACATCAACATAAGGAGACCAACGAGTCTACTCCATGGTCATTCTTCAGCATCTTGTTTAACGTCATCAACATCCAAACGACATACAAGGAAACATATACAATAAAAGGACTGAGATACATCTCATATAATGTTAAATAGTATAACAACGATCATGAATAGGAACACATGCACACTTCACATAGTCACAACATAGTACAACTCAACATATTACACAGTAATTGTAACACCCTAAGGGGTATTACTGTAACTAGGTCCAGATTTCTAAGAACGAAAAAAAACAAACTTAAAAAGGTAGAAACAACATGCAAATACTATTCATAAATATAATTGGATATTACATACGAACAATACAATAAAAAAAGCATATATGCCTAATACAACTCATCTATCACCCGAAGGTGTCATACAAAATATAAAGAAGAATACAAAAACACAAGATAAACTAGGCTACATATTCTTGCACGTGACTCCAAGCTCCATCTGCACATGTCTTCACCTGTATCCTGAAAAAGGGAAAACTTAAAGGAGTGAGATATAATGTCTCAGTGAATGCTCTAAGGGTTCTACGGCTAGGTCAGACTCTTCTACTTGGATAACCTTCATCACTTATCTCTCATGTCTTTAGCCTCACTAGGTCTCTCATAATTCTCCACACTTATGGTCAAGTCTACACCTTTCAACAGTAAATACTTCCTGTTAACTTCTCTCTCATTCTCACAATTTTTATACAAGCTTACTATCTCATTCTCAACCTAAGAACTCATTTATATTTTCTTACCTAAAACCCTCTCTAGTATTTACACCCTTCATGTTTAGATTTTACTCTTCTTCCTTTTGATATTCAAAGTTGTCCTTAGGAGTCAAGTCTAAGGGTACAGACATTCTATAATACCCTTGACACTCCCTTAACACTTACCTTGATACTCTCATTTTGTTCTTTCTTACTAGTCTCATACCTTTCTATTACACCGTATGGGAATTCACCATTTTTCTATCTCTGTCACAACTATTATTATCCAACTATAACCCTCATAACACCATCCTAGGGTCTAGCCTCTCACATATCCATAAGGTAGCAAGACAATCCTAATTACAAGCATACATTTATTTCACATCCTTTGCCTAGTAACTAGACATGTACCACATTTTGTTTTATGAAACAGGAACAATAGACATGCATAATATGATCGCATATCCATAACTTTGACATTTCATCACAAGAAACAATTACATTTTCACATGTGTACACACTACATCAATCGCTCATGAAAAAGGTCACACAGACTTCACATAGTTACAACGTAGCACACTTCAACATATCACACTGCAACAAGATGCATATGCATGCTATGTTCCTAAACCACTACTCATGCACATGTGGTACAAACTTAAACTTTTCGAAAAGTAGACTAGGAGTAAATGCACGACCATGAGAAGTGTCATCGGTACCAATGCCTTCGGCTTTCACACCTTCAACTAGTATGATATCCCCCGGTGATTAGTCAGGGTTACCCAATTTTGCCAGTATGCCCCGACTCCATGAGATCAGCATGGACCATTGAAGTTTTACCAACTAGATAACCCCCAAGGCTAGGGTTAGCAACCCATCACAGCCTCAACCAACTAGATTCCTACATAGTTTCCTCATCACATAACTCAAATGTTATGATGCATGGTCATATACAATGCTTACAACTTTTCATAGGCTTTTATCATGAAACATAGGCACAATTTCATATCACACTTAGTTTTCTCAAGGTAAATAACAATCACACAATATAAACTCAACAAGGCATAAAAAATGAAGCAACAATGAGTTAAAAACTGCAAAAAAGAGTTCACAGGCGCAAAAACAAAATAGCCAAGGTTATGCACACCTGGTGGGTTATGTCTCCTAATCGGCGGGGCCACGTGCTCGATGGACAACGTGGTTGCTCAGCGCTAGCACAGAGTTCACTTTCTGAAAAAAAGTCACCCAGCAACTATCTAACCCTACCGGGCGGATCCGAGGTGCGAGTTTTGATTTCTTTTTCCTATTGTCTTTAGCTTTTAAATACTCCAAAACAAATAATAAAATTCTCACTCACTTCTTCTACCTTGATAAATGGTCAATCTAATCTATAAACTCTTCACTCACTCACAATCCCCTCAAAACCCTAACTTAGGCATAAAGAGGGGAAAAGATAAATAGATAAACAAGCACAACATAAAGGACAAGGAAGGACACGGGGAAAAGCATTCACTTTTAGGGACATGCAAAGCTGAGTTCTAGTGCTTGGGTTCTTCGGTTTCTATTTCTTCTCTTTCTCTTCCTCTTCTTCTTCTTTTTCTCCTTATTCTTTCTACCTTCTTTCTTCTTCTATTTTGTGACGGCTAAACCTAATTCTCCTTCCCTATTCCCTTCTTATAACATATGGGTGGGTATGCAGCTTAGTGGGCTTTAGTTCCTTATTAGGCTCTAGATGCTTTTTTGGGTTCTATGATAACATTCCTACTAATTTCTAATACTAAGGTGTTAATAACAATAATAATAATAACAACAACAATAATAATAATAATAAATATAATAACAACACAACACAATAATAATAATAATAATAATAATAACAATAATAATAACTACTACAACAACAATAATAAATATAATAATAACAGCAATAGGAACAATAATAATAATAAGAGATATAATAATAATAATAGTAATAATAACTCTTAAGGCGTCTTTTATCCAATAACACATGATACTAAGAGTTACCTCCTAGTTTCTTTTTAGTACCTGAAATTTAGGGTGTTACAGTAATAGAATGCATATGTAATGTCATGTGCCTCCATCTCTACTCCATATGCATGTGGTACTAATATAATACTCAAGAAGGTAGACCAGGTTACATGCTTAGCACAAGGAAAAGTGCAAAACCTCATTAGTTGCCTTCATCGCTTAGCACTCTCACCAGTATGACATTGTCAGGTAACTGGTCATGGTTATCAAGCTTTCGAAGTAGGCCCTATCCTCATGGGATCAACATGGAACATTGGGGTTTTCACAACTGACATTACCCTCAAGGCTGGGTCAACAACCCTTCAAGGCCTCCACTATCCCAATTCACGACTACTTTCCACCAGCATAAAATCTTTATGTATACCATAATGTATGTTCAATCATTTCAGTGCACACAAATGTCCTTGTGGACTCCTTTTTCACAATAAATGAGTACCATCCTTGCCTCTCACAGGCTAGGTCACTCACAGTCAAGATATATATCAACTAAGCACCATCCTTGTCTTCCACAAACTAGATCACCTATCATAATGATATCAACTCACAGTTATGCATTTCATAGCATAACGCATATATCACACATGGGAATTAAGGAGGATCAAACGCTCTAAATTATCCTTTTCCCATCTCTTAATTCCTATATTATATTCTCAAACTAAGTGGTCTAATTCCTAACTCTTTAAATTTAGATGCAACTCACTTATGTGGCTTTTAGCTAACCTACCTCGATACCTCTTTCTATTTTCATGTTGAAATTCCCGTCCTAAGGGCATGCACAGGTGTGCTCCCCTCATGCATGGTTGTGTTGGCTAACACGTGCCAGATACAATGTAGTATTCCATGATAAACCTCAGTTGTTGTGATTGGCATAGGGAATTTGGGTCTTCATTTGTTACAATCAGCTTACTTTCATGGACATTTTGACCTATTTTCCTCTACTTTTATGTAAGGTAGAAAGGAGCAGTATTTCAAAGGAAATGGCTAAGAGTGGACCAAAGAATTCCTATTGTTGAAGAAGTACTCCATGCTTCATTATGCATGGTCGTGCTTGGTTGACATAACTCCGCTTGCGAGAAGAAGCACGGCCTAAGCATGGTCATGCTTTGGAAGTCATGCATGACCGTGCTTATGCTAGGTCTATAGACCTAACAAGCATATAAATAAGAAGCCTACGAAATTAGAAGACACTTTTAGCTTTTATCTTTTCTCATATCTTCTACACCCTAGATTTTGGGTGAGAGAAGAACTCTCCAAAACTTTGAAGAACCTTCCCCTAGACCTGAACAAATAGAGATTAAAGACCTTCCTTGCTCTCAAGGTTTATCTTTGGTTTCTATGTATCGCATTGTAATAGGGTGTTTCTCCTTTATTATAGGGAACTAATCCTTAGGCTAGGATTGTGGTATAGCCATGCTTGAAATGACCTAGACCTCATTTTTTATTGTTAATTTTATTTCCCTTATTCTTTAAGTTGAATTGCCTTAGTATTCTTTAATTTACTATTGTTTGGAATTGATCACTCTTTACATGTTTTAATTAGTTAATTAGCCGGCAGTTGTACCGTAATTAACTGGTAAACCTCTAGGCTAATTGGGTTTGGGACATTGAATGATCAAACGGCGGACTAAACCTTCAATTGAATTTGTTCAACCTTTTGCTCTTATCACTTTCCTGGATTAAATCACTGTATGACCCACTAGGGGTTTAATATAGGAAAAAGTTTTTACAATTCATGAACAAAAATTGTGAAAGAATTTGATAAAGGAAAATTGATAACTGAATTAGGAAACAGGATTACAATTTAATTAGGGGGGAAGGAGTCAAACATACTAGTGAAAGCATAATCCTAGGTTTCCATCTCGCTAAAATCCAGATTCTACTTTAGTTTTTCCTTAAGCATTTTGTCTTTAATTCTTTCACTAAAAACCCTTATAATTTGGACAACTTAAACAACATAGGAATTTTTTGAAAGGTACTCTATATTAGTCCCTTGGGTACAATATTTGGACTCAAGTCCATTATTACTACTGCAATAGGGTACACTTGCCCTTAAGCATGTTCTAGACACATCAAATTTTTGGCATCGTTGCTGGGGACTTATTGCGTTATATTAAGACAAGAAATTCTAGTTGGATTAGGCATCTTTCTTCTTCTTTTTTCTCTTCTTATTTTATTTTATTTTATTTTGTTTCATCTTTTCTTTTTTAATCTTATGTTTTTTTATTTCATTATTTGTTGCTTAGCCTATTTACACCTTTACCTTCCTTTGGTTTATGCTAACTTGTTCTCACAAGCCTATATTACACTTTATTCCTGAAACCGAAAGACATTATCATAAGTTAAGGAAGGAGCAGAGACTAGTGGCTGGACAAGAACCTAGAGTAACCCTACAGGACTACTTTACCCCTCAGATTGGGTGGCTAACAACATTTGTCGTTTGGCAGTGGAGGCAAACAATTTCGAGTTGAAACCTGCACTAATTGCTATGGTGCAAAATTCAAGACAGTTTGGGGGCTTGCCATCTAAAGACCTGGTAGGCCATTTGAAGAAGTTCCTAAGATCACAAACACTATAAAATACAATGGTGTCACAGCCAATGCCATCAGGCTCAGTCTATTCCCTTTATCCCTGATGGACAAGGTGGCAGACTAGTTGTCTTCCTTGGCAAATAGGTCCATCTCCACCTAATACTAGTGCACCCAGAAGTTTCTGACAAAGTACTTCCCTTTAGCAAGGTCTAACCTACTAAAGAAAGACATAGTGAATTTTGCTCAATTTGAGCAATAGTCATTCTTTGAGTTTGGGAGCGCTTTCAGGACCTCCTCAAGATATGCCTACATCATGGCTACTTGCGCAGGCAACTAATTCAAATTTTCTACAACAGGTTCTCAGCCCAAAACAAGATTTCTATTGATGTTGCTTATGGGTGCACAATTCTAAAAAAGTCCTTGAATGAAGCCTTTGCCATCATTGAATACATGGCCTCAAATAACTATCACTAATCCTCTAATGATGGGCATATTCTAAAAAGACTAGTTGGGGTGCACAAAGTGGAAGCAAGTGCAGCTATAAAGCAAAAGCTAGATGCCATTAGTAGGTAATTGAAGACATTAATGAAAGCCTAGGCTTAATTTGCATAGGCAACCCCTCCGTCTTATGAGCAATATGGCCAGGTGGGCCACGAAAGCAAGGATTGCTAAATGAGTTTTTTTTTTTCAACTCACTAACGGAGAAGGCAAATTTTATAGCCAACTCCAACAAGGGTCATTATGACCCTTATTCCCTTTCCTACAATGCTGGTTGGAAGGACTGTCCCAACCTTTCTTGGGGTGGAGTACAACAGGGCCTGGCCAAAATCAAAGTGTTTATAGGCCACCCCCCATGTAGAGCCAACATTAGGGCCCAAGACAATAGGCTAACTTGATGTCTCAAAAGGCTCTAGGGTCATCCAGCTAACTTGATGCCTTAAAAGGCTCCAGGATCATTTAGCTAACTTGATGTCTCAAAAGGCTTAAGGCTCTTTGCCTAACCAAACATAGCCCAACCCAAAGGAGGAGGTGAAGACCATCACTCTTAAGAGTGGTAAAACATTGGAGGAGCCACAAAAGAAAGAAAAGTAAGCATCTCCACCACAGAAATAGGCTCTTACTAAAAAGAGCCTAACTAGAGAAGAAGAAAAAGGGAAAGAGGTAGCCACACCTCCTAAGGTAATTGTCCCTTGCCCTTAAAGATTGAGAGATGAGCAGAAAGATAGGCAGTTTTCTAGATTTTTAGAAATTTTTAAGAAACTGCATATAAACATTCCCTTCATTAAAGCCATAGCTTAAATGCCTACATATGCAAAGTTTTTGAAAATAATTATTTCAAATAAAAAGAAGTTGGAAGGCTTTGAGCTAGTGAAACTCAATGAGGTGTGTTCTACAGTGGTGCTAAAAAGTTACCTCTCAAGCCTAAGGACTTAGGGAGTTTTACAATTCCCTGCACTACAGGTAACTTGTCTTTGAGAAATCATTATGATTTGGGCACTAGTATTAATTTGATGCCCTTATCTATTTTTAAGAAGTTGGGGATGCAAGAGCCCCAACCTACTAGCATATCTCTTTAGTTAGATGATAGGTCTATAGCTTCTAAAGGAATAGTGGAAGATGTGTTGGTTAAGGTTGGCAGATTCATCTTCTCTACTGACTTTGTGGTGCTGGATATGGAAAAGGATGAAGACGTCTCGATCATCTTAGGTGGCCTTTCCTCAATACAAGAGATGTTTTGATAGAAGTCTGGCAAGGGAGGTTGTCCTTTAGACTTGGTGATGAGGACATGGTTTTTAGAGTCTTAGACTCCTTGAAGAAGCCCTCCTCTTTTGCTTCCTGCAATTTTGTGCAAGATGTAGGTACGATAGAGGCTTCAAAGTGTTCAGGGCTTGTTACAAGCCAGATACATCAACCTCCTTGGAAACTGAGCCCTAATTGGTTTCGTCAAGCTCACAAAGTTAAACAAGCTCTTCTGTGAGGCAACCAGGGACATTTTTATTTTCTTCCATTTTGTTTTCCTTTTGATTTTTTTCTCTCTTTCAATGCTTTCTCACTTGATTTGATTGTTTGAGTACTTCCAAGGCCTGTCTCAGAGATTTGTAGCAACATTGTGGGCTTCCCTCTCCTTGATCTATCTTTGGGGAAGTTTATTTATGTTTTTGTTATGTTTTGTTCTTATTTTGTTTACTACTTTTTTTGTTATTTTAGTTCCTTTTATCGTTTCTTGTTATTTTGGCATTAGGGACCATGTTGTATCTTAAGTGTGGGGAGGGGAGTTTATGCACACGTGTATGCCCTACATGAGTATTAGTGATATATGTGAGTTGTTTGTCCTTTTGTAGTTGTCCAATTTAATTCCTTGTTTTAATATGTCAAGAAATAAAAGATCTAAACCATCAAGGGACTTCAAAAAGAAAAAAAGAGAATGAGAGGTAGTAATCTGGCAACTTTAGTTGTTTAGGGTTCCCTTCCCATTATAAGAGCTGATAATTAGCATGACTCTCAAACTTAATGTTCTCCCACAAGTTAACCTTCTGAAATGTGAGATTTGAGCCACTTTGGGATAACAATAACTAACACCCCTCTCTTTCTTGTTTGAGTGTGTTCTCTGAGTTGATGTGTTCTAGAACTTGTGTTGGAATGCTTTTCTTTCCAATCCTAGTCCTTTGCATGTGAAATTGTTTTAGGCATTGTTAGGTATTTTTTAAGACCTTCAAATTTTATGTAAATTTTTCCTATTAGTTGACCAATTTGAGCTACATAGATGCTTTTCTTTCTTCACCCTAATGTTTGTTGGCTTGAATAACCTTGTGAAATAAGAATGGAGCATCTTTTAGTTGAAGATTTTAATAGAAATTTATGCCTTCGCTACTCTTTTAGCTTAATGGAAATACATGCTCCTGTGTTCCCTCAAATGAAAATAAACAAATAAAGAAGAGGGAAGCCAAAAAAAAAGAAGAGAAAAAGTATAATAATAGAGTCCCTCAAAAAGCAAGACAAAAATAAGGGCATAAGAATAAACAAATCAAGAGGAAGAGCAAGGGAACTTGTGGCGAAGATAACGAAGAAGGGCCAAGGCTTGCTCCTACAAGTTCCTAAGGGTGACTCTTGATAGATAAAAATTTCTAACCTCTTTGAATTTACTTTCCCTTCTCTATCCCACCTAACATTTTGAGCCTAACAACATTACACCCTATGAGCCCCCTATTTTTGCATGTTCTGGACTAGGTTTTTTAGCATTGATTGATATGCAAGCCTATGGTAATGCATTTTCTTTGAGACATTGAGTGATTATTGTCTATACCTTGATATACTTGAAAGCAGCGAAGATAGTGGTCCTTATTTCAATTGGGGGGCTAATTTTTGAAAGTCCTAAGTCTAATTGAGCACTCGATAAGGTGCCCTTAAATGGAAGTTATCATGTCTATTACTGCATGTTCTATGCAGTTAGTAGAAAGGTTCCTTGGTTGGCTAATTTCTTTGATTTCTTGAATCTTGTGATGAATTAGGACAATTGCTTAAGGGCAAGCAATTCTCAAGTGTGGGGAGGTTTGATAAAGCCTAAGTTGTTGTGATTGGCATGAGGAATTTAGGTCTTTATTTGCTGCAATCAGCTTACTTTCATGGACATTTTGACCTATTTTCCTCTACTTTTATCCAGGGTAGAAAAAAGCATTATTTTGGATAAAATAGCAATGGGCGGACTAGAGAATTTCTATTACTGAAGAAGCATGGTCGTGCTACAATTTTAGAGTTATGCTTACAAGAATATGCACAGTCGTGCTTCATTATGCATGGCCATGCTTGGTTGACAAAACTTCACTTGCGAGAAGAAGCACAAGCTAAGCATGGCTATGCTTTGGAAGTCATGCACAACCGTGCTTCACTATGCACGATCGTGTTTTCATCAAGCCCGTGGACCCAACAAGCATATAAATAAGATGTAACACCCTAAGGGGTATTACTGTAACTAAGCCTAGATTTCTAAGAACGAAAAAAAGTTAAAAACGTAGAAACAACATGCAGACGCTACTCATAAATATAATTAAATTTTATATATGAACAATACAACAAAAAAAAACATACATACCTAATACAACTCATCTATCACCTGAAGGTGTCCTACAAAATGTAAGGAGGAATACAAGAATACAATGTAAACTAGGCTATTTCTTCTTGCACGTGACTCCAAGCTCCATCTGCACATGTCTTCACCTGTATCTTGAAAAGGGGAAAACTTACAGGAGTGAGACATAATGTCTCAGTGAGTGCTCTAAGGGCTTTACGGCTAGGTTAGACTCTTCTACTTGGACAACTTTAATCATCTATCTCTCATAGCTTTAGCCTCACTAGGTCTCTCATAATTTTCTATACCTATGGTCGGATCTACACCTTTCAACAGTCAATACTTCTTATTAACTCCTCTCTCATTCTCACAATTGTTATACTAGTTTACTATCTCATTCTCAACCTAAGAATTCATCCTCATTACTCATACTTTCTTTACCCAAAACCCTCTCTATTATTTAAACCCTTCATGTTTAGATTTTACCCTTTTTTCTTTTGATATTTAAAGTTGTCCTCTAGGGGTCAAGTCTAAGGCTATAGACATTCTAAAATATTTTTAACACTCCCTTAACACTTACCTTAATACTTTCATTTTATTCTCTCTTACTTGTCTCATACCTTTCTATTATGCCGTGTGGGAATTCACCATTTCTCTATCTCATTCACAACTACTTTATCCAACTAGAACCTTCATAACACTATCTTAGGGTCTAGTCTCTCACATATCCTTAAGGTAGCATAGACAATCCTAATTACAAATATACGTTTATTTCACATCCTTCGCCTAGTAACTAGACATACATCTCGTTTTGTTTTATCGAACAAGAATAACACACATGCTTAATATGATTACATATTCATAACCTTGACTCTTCATCACAAGACACAATTGCATTTTCACATGTGTACACATTACATCAATAGCTCATGAACAAGGTCACATAGACTTTACATAGTTACAACATAGTACACTTCAACATATCACGCTACAACAGGATGCATATGCATGCTATGTTCCTAAATCTCTACTCATGCACATGTGGTCCAACATAAACTTGTCAGAAAGTAGACTAGGAGTAAATGCACAGCTATAAGAAGAGTCATCGGTACCAATGCCTTCGGCTTTCGCACCCTCAACTAGAATGATATCCCTCGGTAACTAGTCATGATTACCCAGTTTTGCCAGTACGCTTCGGCCCCATGGGATCAGCATGGACCATTGGAGTTTCCTAACCATATACCACCCCCAAGGCTAAGGTTAGACAACCCATCACGACCTTTACTAGCCAGATTCTTACATGCTTTCTTTCATCACATAACTCAAATGTTATGATGCATGGTCACATATAATGCTTACAACTTTTCATAGGCTTTTATCATGAAACATTGACACAAATTCATATCACAATCAGTTTTCTCAAGGTAAATAACAATCACAAAGTATAAACTCAACAAGGCATAAAAAAAGAAGCAATAATGAGTTAAAGACTGCAAAAGGAGTTCACATGCACAAAAATGGAATAGCCAACGCAAAAACGAAATAGCCAAGGTTGTACACGCCTGGCAGGTCACAGCCAGACACACCTCGCCCGGCAGGTTGTGCATCTCGCCTGGCAAATCCTCGCGCCCGGTGGACAACGCAATTGCCCGACACCAACGTTAAGTCTAGTTTTCGAAAAAAATAATCGCCCAACTGCTATCTAACCCTGCCGGGTGGGTCCGAGGTCCATATTCTAATTTTTCCTATTGTCTTCGGTTTTTAAATGCTCCAAAACAAATAATTAAATTCTCAATGACTTCTTCTACCTTGATATTTGGTCGATCTAATCCATAAACTCTTCATTTGCTCATAATCCCCTCAAAACCCTAACTTAGGCATAAAGAGGGGGAAAGGTAAATAGATAAACAAGGCACAATATAAAAGGCAAGGAAGGACACAAAGAGAGCACTCACCTTTAGGGACACGCAAAGCTGAGTTCTAGGGCTTGGGTTCTTCGGTTTCTATTTCTTCTCTTTTTCTTCCTCTTCTTCTTCCTTTTCTCCTCATTCTCTCTAACTTCTTTCTTCTTCTATTTTGTGACGGCTAAACTTAACTCTTCTTCTCTATTCCCTTTTTATAACATGTGGGTGGGTATGTGGCTTAGTGGGCTTTAATCTCCTATTGGGCTTTAAATGCTCTTTTGGGTTTTTTTATAACATTCCTGCTAATTTCTATCACTAGAATAATAATAATAATAACAACACCATATCACATTATTATTATTATTATTATTATTAATAGTAACATTAACAACAACAGCAATAAATGTAATAATAACAATAATAGGAACAATAATAATTATAAGAGATATAAGAATAATAATAACTCTTAAGGCATTTTTTATCTAATAACACATGAGAAGGGTCCTACTAAGAGCTACCCTGTGGTTTATTTCTAGCACCTGAAATTTGGGGTATTACATAGGATGCTTGGGAATTTAAAAGACACTTTTGGCCTTTATCTTTTCTCATATCTTCTACCTAAATAGATAAAGATTGAAGACCTCCCTTACTCTCAAGATTTATCTTTGGTTTCTATGTGTCACATTGTAATGGGTTATTTCTCTTTTGTTATAGGAAACTAATCCCTAGGCTAGGATTGTGGTGTAGCCATGCTTGAGATAACCTGAATCATTATATGACCAACCAAGGGTTTAATACAAGAAAGAGTTTTTATGATTCATGAAAAAAATTGTAAAAGAATTTGATAAAGGGAAATTAACAACTAAATTGGGAAATAGGATTACAATTTAATTATGGGAGAAGGGAGTCAAAGGCATAGGTGAAACCATAATCCTAGGTTTCTATCTAATTGAAATCCAGATTATACTTTAGTTTTTCCTTAAGCAATTTGTCTTTAATTCTTGCACTCAAAACCCTATTAATTTGGACAACCTAGACAACATAGGAACTTCTCAAGGTACTTCATATTAGTCCCTTGGGTACGATATCTGAACTCAAGCCATTTTTACTATCACGATAAGGTACACTTGCCCTTAAGCGTGTTCTAGATGCATCATTCCACAACCTAAGCACGAACTGCATAGTCATGCTTTGTGAAGCATAAGTAGGAATGGCAATGGGTAGGGTCTGGGTAGGGTACTATAGTACTCGTCCCCATACCCGTGTTTTAAAAAAATACCCATACCTGCCCCTATACTCGCGCGAGTAACAATTTTCATCCCTATCCTCGTACCCGCTGGGTACCTATATATCCATACCCGCACCTGCTACTTGCATTTTACTTGTGTGAAAAATCAATAAATCAATAAAAAAATATGTTAATTAAAAAAATGCTACAACTAAATTGAAAATTCACTCTTATATCATTCAAATATAACCTTAAATCATCCAAATATAACATTAAAAGCATTCAAACATAACATTAAATCATCCAAGCATAACCTTATATCATTCAAACATAAGTTATAACTCAACAACATTAGAAACATAATCATCTAACATAATCATTCTTAAATGTAATGTTCTAATTATTTAACATAATTATTAGAAACTTGGATATCATATATTGATACTCTCCAAGACTGGCCAAAAAATAGGATATTGACTCTAATTATCTTATAATTATATTGCCTACAATAAATAGTTATAGATTATGGACAACTAGTATATGGACATCCAAAGTTGCGCACAAGCACACCCAAAGTTGAAACTTGTATATACCACAAATATAGCAAATAATATAATGGTTTCAAATAATTTACCAAGCACAAATAATTAAATTATTAGCACATAATTAATCAATGTCTTCAATAATCAATACTATGCTTTAGTAATTAAATTAATAATTAATAAATTATATATGTTTAAGATATTTTAATTAAATTATTATATATATATAATAAATGTGGGTATAGGGCAGGGTGGGTACTACAGTACACATGCCTGCACCCATCCCCATTAAAATTTGCAGGTAAATACCCGCCCCCAGACCCATCCCCAATAAACGGGTATTTACCCTACCCATTTGCGGATATTTTTGTAGGTACCCATAGGGTCTAGGTCCACTTTGCCATCCCTAAGCACAAGTGCGCTTATTCATGGAAGAGCATATTGCTCTGGATGGGCAAGATAGCTAGGAGGCGTAGTATGAAAAATGGAGCATGAGCGTGCTCCTTGTAGCATGGGTGTGCTCGTCGCTCTACAAACCACAAAATTGTGAGCATGAAGGTTCCCTATGGCCTCCCTAAACCACTAAACCTAAGAAAATCAAATTCCTTATGCTTCATCATTCAATTATCTAACATTCTGCTCCAAAATAGAGAATCCCTATTAATCTAAACACCTCTCATAATTTTATCACCTAGCTTCTAACCCAAAACAAGAAAAGTTCCAAATTAACCTAAACCCTCAAAATAACATCACTCTACCTTTAAGCAATTTACAAACTAAGTCAATCACATAGATTCACACCAATTCCATCAAATGAAAAGCCAACTTATCAATAAATAGAACTTAGTTCATATTAAAAGTCATAACTACAGTCTTCACACTAATACACACACACTATACATATAATATACAATTTACACTACAAATCACCATCAAGAATTCAGTCCTAGTGGGTCAAAATTAGGGAAGTCACACTCCTTCTCATAATCATTAATAGTCATAACAAAGAGAAATCATTAATATCCACAATCGTTGTTATAACCATGAGCAAGACAATCTATCTTCTCCCTTACCTCGATAGAGAGAATCCATAACAAAGAGGAAGGAGAAGTTCCAACGACAAAGCCCATGGAAGAAGAACGCGATGACGACTAATGCTACGATTCCTATAGAGGCTTTGGAAGAGACACAGAGAAAGAGGCAAAATAAAATTCTTCTTAAGAGGTCGAAAAGAAATAGAAAGAGTAGTGTTTTGTCAGGCATGCAAGAAGAAATTCGCAAGGGCTGAAAATAGCATAAAGCTCAACAGAAAAAAGGGTGTAGACAGTAAAACTTAAAAAAACTACTTATACACACATACACACACACACACACATATATATATGTCTCTAATGATAAAATTCATTTTAGCATCCCCTCTTTATATTAAATATTATTCCCAAATTATTAATATTCTTATTCTAATGTTTATTAATATTCTCTTTATATCAAATATTATTTTATAAATGTCTTAATCTAATATTTTGTTCCCAAATTATACACACACACACACTTATTATTATTAAGAAAAGAAATTATTAGGGTGTTACCGTGTTTGTTAAGCTTTAAATTTGATTTTTGATATTGAGTTTTGATTATTTGTAGTTGGACTACATCATATTTAGTCAGTCGAGGCATTAGGCATGTCATCAAGGCACAGTTTTAAGGTGCATTCCTACTATGTGGTCCCGGACAAGATTAGGGATGAATGGTTTGAAAGATTTAAAGTACGTTATATTGTTTCTTTATTCTTCCTTAATTAGTTTATAGATATTTATTTCATTTACCTACTAACTACTTCACAATTACTGTGCAGGAGATGCTTATTATGAGTAGTAGATCTAAAAGATGTTGAAGGAGCATTGTTCTAAACATCTTACAAATATTCTGACCAAGTAAGGAAGGTCAAGAAGAAGCCTATACTAGATGGGGGTACAGGCTTAGGCTAATCTTCTTGCTTATTAGGATAGTCTAAACTTCAAGACCGTCTTAGCCCAAAACAAGGCCAACCAGGCCTCAGCCAAAGGCAGAACAGTTTACACTATAGGCTGTAGGTCTCATCTTGAGGTGGCACTAGACCAAGTTTGTATCCACTCACACGCATGTGTTTTACAAAGTTCAATATCTATATAACCTATCATATTTTTAAACTAAACATTTGTTGCCTTTCTAGTTTGCAAGGCTACAAAATATTGGGTGAGATATGCCTAATGAGCTCTTCTTGGCTACCCACAAGAAGATGTTAGGTGATTGGGTTGATAGTCGCTCTTAAAGGATATATGTAAATCATATACTATATTTTTATACAAGTTGTTTATCAAACAATAGTTTTATTACTAGTTTATGGTCTTTGAGATTGAACAAGAGTATTAGCATTGTCTTAGCCATATGTAGTCACGGATTGGTAAAGCCACAATGAGTGGGAGGCAATAGGTTGGATCGTCATCGAGGATTGACATATGGCAAGATGTTGCTGATGGCAAGAGTAGAGGATGAGTTTAAGGCAGCACAAACTTGTTTGCAAATGTCCATCATATGATGTCATCAATGACTTAGGAGTCAATTGCTCCTCTTACATCGACCAGTACTATTTTTGACGAAATGGTAGCTAAAGTTAAGCAAACAATTGTGGAATCTAGGCAAAAGGCTACAACAGCTCAACAAGAGGCTGTAGGGTCTTGGCAAGGGGTTGCACTAACTTAAGAGAGGGTTACTGTGACTCAACTAGAGTTTGCAATGCTACACAAAAGGCTCAAGTTGTTGAAGGGGCCACTATTGCCTTGGCTTGACAAGTCTAGGAGTTGATTTAGTGAGTGGCAACAATTGAGCAGGGCTAGAGAAAGGGCTAGAGCAGGGTTCAAATGTTGAAAGTAGGTCACCTTTGTTTCCTCAGGATGATTTAAATGATAGGTCAATTTGATTATTAGACAGTTATGTTTTATTTTTTCATACTTTTTTAGTGTATTTCGACTATTGTACTACTTCCACGATGATTATTATTTATATATGATTATTATTTATTTATATATGGCTAAATTACTATTTTGGTCCCTTATCTTTTTAAGAAATTATATTTTAGCCCTTTATCTTTTAAAAATTTTATTTTGGTCCTTTATGTCTTAAAAAAGGCTCAAAGTTGTCCTTCCTATCAATCTAAAACTAACACCATTAATAATTTAAAGATAATGACAGTCAAAAACTGCCACAAAACAATCTCTTTTTTTTTCTTTCCTCTTCCTTTGTTAGTTACCCTTTTCGTCTTCCTCCCCATCCTTCTTACATCTCTTGGGCCTTTTCCCTTTTCTTCCCATCATCACCAACAGAGACCTTTATAGTTAATTTAATACTCCCTCCCATTTTATCATCACTGCAAAATCATTATCATTTTCCAAGGGTCATCGATTTGTACATTTTTTCTAACAAGCAACACAATCATATAGATTACTTTTTGTTCCTTGAGTAACAAGTATGGATTGTTGCTACTATGGTATTATCCCAAAATTCACAATAGCAATAGAAGAAGATATTGAAAATTTTGGTGTACAAAAAATAAGAACTCTAATCCACATAGTTTCAATGACAGTAAACAATTGTTCTAATATCCATAGCCAATTATTTCTCCCTTTCCTATTTATTTATGTTCATTAAATTGAAATTGAGAATTTTGGATCTTTAACTTCCAAGTCCACTTGTATTAACATTTTGGAATGATATAAATATTAGTCAGTCATAATTGTTACAAACCTAGACCTATTGTTTAGCTTTAAGGTAACATTTTTTTTTATTTGGTTTATAAGGTCATAGTTTCATTTTATCAAAAAGCCAAGTTCTAGAAAAGCATTGGATCTTTGACTTTTACAGATATGGGGTTATACATAAATAAGCCATACCAAAACAATGGACCCTAGAGACTTTGGTATTGAATGTGGGGCTCATAGTTCTAGTTGTAGGATCTATCTGTGGGGGCTTAAAAGCTTCTTGGCTGTGCCTGGTTTTGATGGGTTGCTTATAGAGTCCTTTCATGATTTCTTTTGAGCGTGAGAGAAAGAAAGGGATGAGATTAGGTAACAAGGTCTCTGTTGGTGATGATGGGAAGAAAAGGGAAAGGGCTCGAGAGATGCACGCGAGATGGGAAGGAAGACAAAGAGGGTAATGGAGGAAAAGGAAAGGAAAAAAAAAGATTGTTTTGTGGCGGTTTTTAATCACCATTATCTTTAAATTATTAACGGTGTTAGTTTTAGACTGATGGAAGGACAACTTTGAGCCTTCTTTAAAACATAAAGGAGTAAAACGAAATTTTTAAAAGACAAAGGACCAAAGTAGAATTTCTTAAAAAGATAAGTGACCAAAATAGTAATTTATTATTTTAATTTATATATCAAGGTTTTGTAAATATATTAGTAATAAACAAAATAATATTCAAATTAGGCCACACTAATAAACTCGCATCTATGTTGCATCAGCTTAGACGCCGACGCTATTAGCTGACACTATTAATGTCAATTTTGCCTCTGGTTAGTGGACACAAAACTTGCGTCGGCCATTTCTTGCCTCTAGTTAGTGGACACAAAAGTAGCGTCAGCCATTTCTTTCATTAGATTTGACTTTTTTGCCCATTTGGCTGACGCAAATTAGTGTCAATGCCATAGAATAGACGCAAAAGTTTTGCTTGAAGCAATTTATTGTCGCACACAAGGTCGAAGCAAAAGTTGGCACTAAGGTCAGTTTAGCTTCAATTTTTGCTTTTTGGCCACTACCAAATGGAAATTTTCTTGTAGTGTATAGTGTTATCTTTGTTGGTTTATTTTCATACACACATTTATGTGTGGACATAAATTATATATTAGTATTATCTTAGTTGATTTGTTTTCAAACACACAATGTATAAGCATAAATTTTAGGCTTAATTACTAATTTGGTCTCTTAATTTACTTATTTTATTCAATTGGGTCCCTCTATTATTTTTTGCTCCAATCAGGTTCTATTATTTTTAAAAAAGTTCAATTAGGTTCCATAATTTTTAAAAATGCTTCAATGTTACCATTTTCCATCCAAAACGACGTCATTTTTCATTACATTTTTCACGTCTTTTAGTGTAAAATTAGATAGAAAACGACATCGTTTTAGATGAAAAAGGGTAAAATTGGAGTATTTTTGAAAATTATGAGACCGAATTGAACTTTTTTGAAAATAATAGGACTTGATTAGAGCAAAAAATAATAGAGGGACCTAATTGAATAAAATAAATAAATTAAGGGACTATATTAGTAATTAAGCCTAAATTTTATATTAGTGCTGTCTTAGTTGGTTTATTTTCAAATTAGATAAAATTAATTGTAAACATAAATTTTATATTAAAATATGAATGAATTGATACATCAATGAGCCCAATGAGACGTGGATTGTGTGGCTGTCCCAATTATAAGGTGATAATTACCGTAAATGCTCATCACTGTATATAGTCTTTTTCACAAAACGACAAGTGATTGATCCTGTCATGCATTTATCAAAAATGGTGACGTGATTGAATTGAAATTGCTTAATTAGTCGACATATTATTAAAGTCATTAATTAAAATAGTTGATCGGGTGCATTATAAACGTGTGTTTTATCAAGCTATGGTGGCTTGAATAGGGTTGGGGAAAATATCAGTGGAGTCTTCATACACGTTTTTGTTCCCCACAAGACAAACGGTAGTGGGTGAGAGGACCACATTGTAATATTCCAGCCACTCTGTTTGGTACTTTTCTTTGGTTACCATTGTGTTTGGTACTGTGATTATGAGAAAGGCATGCAAACAGAACCCATTACTGGAATAGCAACCAAAGGGACATTGATGGTGCAAACGGGTCAAGCACTAACTCCCATATCAGAAAAAGCTGATGAAAGAAAAAGGCAACTGCATAGTACTAGTACTCATTGTTTCCACAGATAAACATGAAGCAACAATCCAAAGTTGGCTGCAACTAGTAAACGCAACTAGCTAGGTTAAACTTTAAAAGTTGTGTCATTTTAATTGATTCATGGCACATGTTTATATCTTTTTTCCTCAAGCATCACCAGCAGTGAGCTTTAGTTAGCATCCCACTATGGCAAGTAGAGAGAAAGTCACATTGACAACCCTACCACTCCCCACATTATTAATTTTCTTTCTTGAATTGACTGAGGCAATAGCTCAACCATATATTTGAGATAAGAAAAATACACAAGTGATAAAGTCTGACATATGGAAGAGTGGAAATGTGGGATATTAATTAATTGAGTCTGATACATACAAACACAAGACGATCAATTATTCAGATGCAAAGTAATTGTGTACACTGCAAATTACTCAATTGGAATCACATTTGGAAGTCAAAGATTCAACTTGAGCTTTTCCACTGGGTCCTTTTGTCCTAATGTAAAGTCTATACTCATCAAATGTCATTGGTGGGTAGAGTGCTGGCCTATCCTTAGTCACAAGCTGCTTGGCAGGTTGAATCGGTATATCGCTCCTGGGGTTATAAAAGAAGGCCAATGAAACTCGATCTTTGTTTGAGTTCACGATCACCCTGTGCTCTATACTCTTGTAAATTGCATTGCTCAACACCTAGAAAGATAAACAAGGTAGTACAAATTGACTAATTAGAAACAACCACTAATTGTTGAATCCTGTACCCCAATAAAAAAAAGAAAAAAGACCACATAATATAGTATAACTAAAAATATGTTAAGTTGGAAAAATGTTTTCTATTTTTATTTACTATTTTCACAAATAATTAAGAATTTTAAATTTTTTTATTTTATTCCTTACTTTCAAATAATTACTTCACCATTTTTTTTGTAAATCTTTAAAAGCAAATATTAATTTTTTTCATCAAAATAAGAACAGGAAATATTTTTTCTTGTCAAATAAGCCCCAAGTGATCACGATATAACAACTTGACTAATCAAAATCAAAATGCTTGAATATTCTAGATGGAGACCTGAATTTGGTCACCCATGTTAATGATGAAAGCATTTGGGACAGGCTTAACAGTGATCCAATCTTCTCCTCTGCGTACTTGAAGTCCAGACACATTATCATCAGGGAGAAGAATGGTCATACCACCAGGGTCTGAGTGAGGGGACAGGCCAAGAGTGAGGTCAGGTTGTGGGCACTTCGGATAGAAATTCACCCTTAAGCAAGCACCAAGATCATTTGCCCCACCAAATGCATTTAGGAGGAAATCCTCTCTCAGACCAAGATTGATTGACATAATCTCAAGTATCTTTCCTCCTAGTTTAACAATTTCCTCACCATATTCAGCGATGATATTCCTATTATCAAGGAAAAAAAAAAACTTAGGGAAAACAAAAATTTAGAAAGAAATTCAAGGTTGTCGTGTTTTCCTCAGATACACTATGAAAGTTACTTACAAGATTATTCATTTTCATCTATGGGGAAATGAGAAAAAAAAAATCCAAAACTCTGATATTAGGTTTTAAAAAACAATAAGTATCAATTATTCTAGTCTTTGACTTTATAAAACTTTTACTTTAATCTTTAACATTGTAAAAGATCATTTATTTTAATCTTTTTAATGTAAAATGATAATAAAAAATAGAAAATATTAAAATGAATGATTTTTTATAAAACTAAGAACCAAAATGAAAATTTTGTAAAGTCAATAATTTAAATCATTGACACTTAAAGTTTCAAAGACTAAAATGGAAATTTACCAGAAAAGGAAAAAAATGCTTTTTGGACAATTTTTTTGCCCCAGTCAAGCTCATGCATGTATTTTTCAGAAAAAAGATTGGTGGAAACCAATCTCTAATTAATACCTAGAGATGAAAAGAGAGAAGAGAGAAAAGAATAGGTATAATAGGTGCTTATTTTTAGTTACAAGAGAAAATAATAGGTGGTATGATATGATAAGAGAGATGAAAATAATAGATGTTGATAGAATGTATGATATGTGAAGGTATTCACTTATCATCACTCTTTTTTACACTCTTTATGTGAACAACGCTTGTACACTTCATTCATGTCAGAGAGGGATAGGTTTTCCCTCCCGTAAATAAAATTCCAACAAGAAACGACATACAAGCAAAGTCTAGATACCTTAATTCATCACCACACAGATCCAAAACAACCCATATACAACTTTTTTCCAAATGATCATACTTAATTATGAGGCAATGTGGTCTCATTGAGCTCTGTTTAAAATCTAAATCTCTAGAAAGGCGTTGAGCTCAGGTGACAAGATGATCAAATTATAATATGAGAAATTGTATTTGTACAATCTATTTGAATAATTTTTTGTACAATAAAGAGAAATAAAAAGAAAATGGGAGATATATAAGATAAAATGATTGTGCTGGCTGAAAAAAATTGTAATATAAATAATATACTTTTATAATATTATATAGGTTGTAGTTAGCAATGTGGAATATATTAAAACATAGATATAAAAAAAATAAAAAAATTGGCATGTCTGTGCATTTAAAAAGGACAAAAAATTGATCGAATCAGCTTTAATCCATTTATTGGATATTTTACTCCCACGCAGATTGTTATCTGAATTCTCTTTTCTCCATTACTGTAATATTTTTTTATATTATATTGACCAGATAGCTTTGTCACTGAATATCCCCACGTTTTTCATATGGGTGTACGGTGTACTTGTTTACGTTTCAAAGTGGTGTTATTACTCCACCATATGAAACGGCACCACCAGGCCAACCGTAGGTCTATTCCTGAGGCTGAATTAAAAAATTAAAGATCTTGTTCTTGTGCTACATGGCTTTGTGAAGCACACTCCAACTGGACGGGTCCAAGCCAAGCATTTATTTCATGTCGACAACACCTTAAAAAACCTTAATCTAATGAAAGAAAGTGTGACACCCTAGTGATAAATAATAATTAAGTACATATGCACCCACTGCATGCCAAATGTGACAAAATCAGAAAGAACCTGATTATTCACATGTTTTTCGCACTCACTTTTACACTAATTGAAAAACAAATATCTTTTCTCCTTGACTTAGTTGTGTGATTTAATATTTTATAAATACATAGCGTAATATAGATGTGAAAAATTCTTTTTTTTTTTTCATTAGCAACTCATTTTAAAAAAATAATTGTTTATTTTATGAATTTTATAAAGGATTGATTTATCTTAAAAAACAATTATTTGTAAAAAAAACCATTCTCAGACATGTACTTGGAGAAATAACGAGAAGGATGAGGGAGTTAGATTTGGCATGGTATGCATTTACACACATTTATACAATCAACGTATTATAACCGTTAGATGACAATCAAACGATTCAAATCACAAATACAAATTTTAAATCCGATCTATCAAGATAAAATATAAATCATTCGATCTTCATCTAGCGGTTTCAAATTACTCTGATTGCGTGAATGCATGAAAAATCGACCAAAAAAAGTCTAGATCCTCGTGATAGAGAACCAAAAAGGAGAAAGGGGTTGCTTATTATCTTATGTTTTTTACATAAGTAAGGGGGAAATACCTTAAGGATGTTGGGAGGGCTGGCCACTTGGTTTGGTCCCTAAGGGAACAAGGCATGTAATGGAGAAAGAAGTAGTCACTCCAGTCCAAAATGGCCCCCTTTTTCACTCCCAACCTGCTTCCATACCCTTCATATGTGAGGGGTGAATTAGCATACTCCTCTTTCACCTCAAGTGGCTGGTGAAAGAACTCACGCCACACCTCCCTCGCTTGCTTCATCAACTCATGGCTCACCCCATGGTTCAGCACCTGGAAGAAACCCCATTCCCTACACGCCTCAGACACGTGTCGGAGCGCCTCCTCCCTCAGCCTCTCGTCCCCACCATAGATGTGTTTCATGTCAATCACAGGGATGTTAATGTTCTCATCATTGTGAGAAGAATTGGCTAGGTTTGGAGCACAAGTGCTGGGGGCTCTTTGGAACTCAGGCTTTACGAAACGTTCAGGGATTGTGGTTAAGCCACTTTCAGCCAAGGCTTGGACTCGAATCACCGGCTCTGGCCACTCTTGGCATGCCATCATTTTGTGTGTTGCACAAAAAAGGCAAAAGGGAGTTATTAGATAATGGAAGGTGACAACACCACACTACAAGTGTATGTGTGATCTGTGACTTGCTGCTGTGAGAAGCATAGAGCGGGGCTATATATAGACGCCAATTACACGAGGGCCAAAATTTCGGCGCCGTGATAAAATTGATTTGTTCATGGCCTGTAATATTATTTACCATGAAAGAATTTTTATGGAAATTAATTGTGACATTATGAGAATAATATATATGCGATCTTTTTAGGTTTTTTAATTTAATGATTTTAATAAATTTACAGAAAAGCTTACCAGTATAAATTTTGATGCGATAAAGTTGTTTACATAAATGGATTTATATATTCTATGCAATCTAATTAAGAATATTAAAAGAAGGAAATAGGAAAAAAAGAATCAAATTGATAAATTCAAACACAGAGCAGAGAATAATACGGCTCAATGATGAGGCAATTGCGCTTCCTTCGGCTGGTTTTGCTGGAAGTGAAACAGAAGCGGCAGTTTGTGTAACTAGTGCTTAATGAAGTGTGGCCCAGACAAAACACAACGAGAGGGCCCACTAGCAGGTAGCTACTGCCTGTTGTTGGCGCTGTCTTTGTGACTCTCTGTGTGTGAGTGTGTGTGCTATGATAAGTCAACACCTCTCACCGGTCCCTACTTCTCTAACTAGCTCTAATGAAAATGGAAAAGATCAATAAAAAAGGGAAAATCTTAACTATATCATGGGATTATTGTGGCGACGGGAGACAAGAAAATAATTAAAAAAAAAATCCACCAAAATTTATTTATTTTAAAAAAAGTTTAATGGCTATGCATTGTCAACATAAAAATTTTTATACTGTCAGTCAATCAAAAATCATCATTAGTAAGACTTTTAAGGTTATTATTATAAAAGTTAACAAACTTACCATACACGGTAGTTTGTGATTGGATAATAGTATAAAATTATTTTACACTGTTAGTGCATAGCCTATTTTCTCTTTTAAAAAATATTTTAAAAATTTAAATTAATTTGATTTCAGAAGTCTACTATGTGTAGTGAAGGCATTAACACCTTACAACATTTCTTTTACAATAATTACGTATAATTAAATGTGAAAAATTAAAATAATTTTCAAAATATTTATTTTACTCTATTCAAAGAAAAATAAAATATTTATAACAGAATTAAAAAGAAACCAAAATTAAATTCGTGAGGGTTTTAATGTTTCGTGATTTTGAAATATTGTAAATTTATAATTTTTTATTTTTATTGAGAAAATAAAAATATAATTTTAATACAAAAGGAAAAGAATTTGGGAAATTTTATTTTGGAACTCTACAAGGGTAATCCTTTATTCCTTTGTATCCTCGAATGTAATAGAAAAATTAAAGTTACATAATTCATTATAAAAAAAAATTGTGAGTTGATTAACTTTAATAAATTTAGTATCATCAAGTTATCAAGGTGTACCTAATGAACTGTTGCACCTAAATTATTTATCTTTTAAATAATAATAATAAATTTAATTAGAATACATTAATAGTAACTTTTAAATAATAATAATAATAATAATATATTTGTAAAAGAGAAATTCACGGACACCAAGTTATCATAGCTTAGTTGCCTCAAACCAATTATTGGACTAATAAGGTGTTGTGCTTAAATTAATTCCCTTTTTAAAATAAATTACTTATGAAGTAATATATATTTGTTTTTTCACTACTATATGTTTTACTTTAAAAAATAACTTTGAATGAGGTAAGATACATTTATATATGCTTTAGGACAAAAAAAAAATAAAAAAATAGGAGCTCAATGATACGGGTGTCAAAATGGATTTAGTTTGTTGGGTCATCCCGTTTAACTCACCCTTTTTAGGTTGGTTGGGAGTATTCAACCTGCTAGTGTTTTTTACCTACTATGTTTTACCCTGCCGAAAAACAGACTTACAATAGGAAGAGGCAGTGCATTGGCCTTTTTATAAAATTAGGTAAAAAAAAAAAATAGTGTATGGTTTTGGGTTTTTGTTTCATTTTAGCATGAAAAGTGGTGCTATGTTTATGATTCCAAGATTTTAGGTTAGGAGACGATCAATGAATATAGATGTGCACTTGTTAGTATTGAAGACAAAACAATTAGAAAATTTATATTAGTTTAATAAATAATGAAGTTAAAAACTAGAAGCAAATATGTTTTTAGTCCTTTAAATTTGTTTTTGGTCCCTTAAATTTAAAATTAATCTTTTTAGTCCTTGTAATTTGAAAAAAAAAAACATGTTTTAGTTCCTCCGTCCAAACATCGTTAGTGAATTTACTACACAAAATTCACCTATTAGTATCCCTGTTAGTAGAAATATCACACCAAACCCAACTGATGCTGCACAGCTAACTTGATTTGCCTTAGTCAATGATGTTGTAGGTAGTCCTAAGGGACTCAAAAAGGCTTTTTACAAATTATAGAAACTGGAAAGATTAATTTTAAATTTGGGGAACCAAAAACAAATTTATCCCAAATTTAAGAGATTAAAAACATATTTAAGCCTAAAGACTATTAGGCGAATAGATGAAAGGAATAGTAGCTAACATGAGCCTAAAATTATTTTCTTTAATGATTTTTAATTTTTTTTTTCTAAAATGAGACAGACTAAAATTACTACTACTACTATTACTACTACTACTACTACTACTACTAGGGTTTAGGGTTTAAGGTTTAGTCCCTCTAAAATAGGACAAAAAATTTTAGAGGGACTAAAACCGAATTTGACAAATTTTAGAAGGACCAAAAACATATTTTATCCTTGATTTTTTTATGACCTAAAATACGAGCTCTCAAATTCACCAAAAAAAAATTGTATGCAAGCTCACAAATTTCATTAAAAAAATGAGCTTATTAAATTTGGACCTCTCATTTGGTAGGAGAGACAATGTCCTATTATCAAAAATAAAGACACGAATTTAACCATATGAGATATGACGTAGATGGTAAACTCAATCAATTTTACACTTATATTATAAATTAGAATCTCTAATTTGAATAATGAAGTTTTCACTCTCCACACTCATTCAATTAGAAATCTTTAACACTTTCTTTCTTTATTGTTTTAGGAGGTGAATTTCATATATTATCTCTACAACTATTTAAGTAATATTTCTCTCAATCATTTCAAACTATATATTTATTTTAATTTTATTTGTCTACTTATTTCCTTAACCATCTATCCATTTCAACTTAAAAATAATCTTATATCACAATTTAAATTATTTATTATATATTTAAAAATATTTATTTATTATGAACTTTAATTATAATTATATAGAATAAATATTTATCTTGTACTATATATAAGCTAAAACATTAGTTTACTTGTAATTTTAGACTTTTTTAATGTACAATATCAATATAATAATAAAATTTGAATCTAAAACCTCATAAATTATCTAAATTTCTAACCCTAAACCAATCCTAATAGGAGCAATTTGAGCTTTGAACTTAACCTATTCAGAGCATGCTATACTGGCAACCAAGATAGTGTCAAGCTAAGATTAGAATAAGAGTGGCAAACAGATGGATCGGATAAATTATTAGTTGGATTCTAATGGATTGGATAAAAATAACCCATTAACCCATTTTGATCCATTAAAAATTTATTTAAAAATCTAATCCATCTAAGATCCATTTAATAAAATCCAATTCATCCATTAACAATTTTTTGATGGATGGATATCCAATCCATCCACAAAAATAATATATTTTAAAAATTAAATATTTTTATTTTTAAAATATTCTCTCCCCCTCTCTTTCCTTTCTCTCTTTTTTCTTTCTCTAAGCTCTCTCTCTCTCCTCTCTCCCATTCTTTCTCTCCTCCCCCTCTCTCCAATTTTGTCGTGTTAAAATAATATTCTTTCAAGTTATCACAGAAATTATGTTTAAGGAAAAATGAAAAACAACTACTAAGGAATCTTCAAAATGTAGAAACTTAAAATTTTTTTACCATAATTCGAAATAAAAACATATTTCAAGAACTCTAATTTTGTGTAGGAAGAATCGACAATATTTAAATGTAATTTCTTAGCAATTTACATAATAGCTAGAATGCAAATGTGAATCATCAACTAGCTATATCATAAACGTTTAGGTTTAAGAAATTATTTTTTAAATCTGATTAGAAATTTTTTATTTTTTTAATGGCTACTCTATTTTTTTAATGGAAATCTAACTATAAGACTAAAAAACAAATTATTTGAAAAAAAAAACAGATTAGACATATCTTTTTATTTTTTTTATCCAATAGATTTTATTTTTTTATCTAATATAATCCAATGGATTTTGAAAAAATAGTGGATGAATCACTAACCATCCATAAAATTAAATGGATGGATTTGATCCAATCCATTATTATTTTTTTGTATAATGGATGGATTGGATTGATTTACTTGTGGATGAATTGAATGAATAATGGATAAATGGATTGTTTTGTCACCCCTACATCAGAATGAGAATTGCTTAACACTCCCAGATACACTCATATTTTTATTTTATTAAAAAATTCATTGTTGACTGATTGACTCACCATTACTTGGGGTTTGAAAATCATCAATTTTATGTATGCAAACTTTTTATTGTTTAAAATAAATCTAATTACATTTAACATTGAGAAATGTTAACAACACTATCTTTATCACTCTCTTTTTAACACACTCTCAACTATTTGGCTTAAATTTATTCGAAATCACAAATTTTGGTAAATCACAATTCTAAATCAAGAAAGTCACTCATTAAATAAGAAGTGAGACCCACCAAAATTTGTGATTTTCAATAAATTTTAGTTAATAGTAAAGAGAGTGTTAAAAGAGAATGTTGCTATCAATCCTCTTTAAAATTAAAGATTATATATGTGAATGCTCATTCAAATTAAATAAGAATCTGCTGACAAAAAAATCACCCATTTTATATATTAAGCATAAATTATAAAATCTTATTTCTCCCTTCATTCTATAGCAAGGATGATTAGATTAATTACGTTTTCTCCTGCAATGAACACGTCAATAAATAATCAATTTTAGCGAAAATTAACAATAAGATTAAATATCATGCGTGATTGGGATCTTTAAGTTCGAATTAAATCATGCACTTATCATGAGCAAGATATCGACTTAAATATCCGTTGTCTAAATAGTGTTCTTGTTTTTGGTTAGAAAAGTGAATAATATTCCTGTCTCGATTAAGTGAATGCTATTGTTATGGTTAATGACTAAAAACAGGACACCTCTAATTAAACCTAAAATAAGCTCACCTCTGTATACTTTTAGGCCAAGTAGGTCATTATATACATGGGTAGTGAGAGTAGTGCTCGTCAGCCTACTATAATTGCTCGTATTTGTTACTTATATATATCGGCATATATCATATCATGGTAACTTCTCTTTTTGGTATAATATCATGGTAACTTCGCACCATGCATATGTGACCTCAGATATATAACTTTTAGCACAATAGAAGCAATTCTCTTATGCCGTCATTTAAGTATTTATTCCGCATGTGATTAACTAGTGTCGCTTATTTTTTTCCATTTGGCAAATCGAATCTAAGTATTTTAATGACATATCTCGAGTAGAAAAATTAATAGACTCTTTATGCCTTAAGAATATCGTCTATTTTTTAACTAAATTAAGCTAATAAGATAAATAGTGCTATATTCATTTTCTAATTGATATATTTATTCTGTAATTTATCTTTATTTAGTCCTCTGATTTCGTCTTATAAAACTACTGTATATGGATTAGAGTATCTTTATACTCTGCTTCTTAATAAAGTTTTGCTTAAAAAAATAATGGAATTTAAAAAAAAAATCAAATAAATCATGGTTTGGACCGCAAAGTCTTTTCCTTTTAGAGCAAAGTAATTCACCCTTCCTATACAAAATTTGAATTGGAGATATGCTTACCCTGTTAGTGCGAATCAAATGCTATTCGGTCAGTTTATAAATTTGCCGTTTTCATTTTAAAGCCCAATCACGTTTGGCCCCTATACACTCCATTAATTTACCATTGCACTCTCACTTTCTTTAATCGTACCTCTTTATCATTTTATGTTATGGATAAGATTGATTCTTCTCACTCTCTCATAACAATTCTATCACTTGATATGTCACAGGAGATGTATCAAGAAGAGTATTTGTATGAAAGGGTGAGAGAAGTAAATATGAACCATATAACCATATATATGGATAATTAGGATTAAAAGTTATTTAATGATTACATAACTACTTAAAAATAGTCACATAACTTTGTGATTTAATCTTAATCTTTTATGATTTTATCTTAAGCTCATTTCACCTTCTTGTCCTTCAAGAATGCTTCTCCAAAAGTCAAAGACTAAAAAAGAAAGAATTGAGGAAAGAATAGAAATAAGACAGAGATGCCCCCTTTGTGCTTTGCTCCTTACTATTTACAATACAACTTTATAATTCTGGAGCAGAAGGCTTAACCTTGGTCCATTCCGCACAATTTAGGCCCATTAAAAATTAAAATAAAATTAAAAGTTAGACCTTGGACTCACCCAGTAAGATTGGAAACCCGCTGGGTGGCTTTTCGGAAAAATTCCGCTCCGCTGTGGCGCCGAGCGGGCTACCCAACCCGCCGGGCAGAATGCTCCAGGGCAAGTCCCGCCGGGCGGCCTTGTAGGCCCGCCGGGCGGGCGAGACCTTGTGTGTTCCGTTTTGCACTTCAAGTCTTTTTTTTGGCCTGTTTTTGTGTTTATAGACTTTTTTTGTAATCCTCACTTTGGTTCCAGTTTCTTTTAAGTCCACTTTGATAAGTGTAATAATTCTCTGTACCTATGGACTATATTTCTTTTCTTTGCTCAACCAACTCCTTACATAAAATCTAATAAAATTAAGACAATTTATGTAATTTTAAATAAAAAAGCTTAAAAATACACATCACATGAAATTCTTTATTAATAGTCTATTTTCTCATAAATATCCTATGAGCCAATGCAAAAAATCATGTGAACTTGCTCTATAAATGTACATAAAATGTAGATTATCACAACCCTAAACTTAAGATTTTGCTTGTCCTCAAGCAAGAAATAATTTGCACAAAAGGGGTCGAAGCATATCCTTTAGCCTCAATTCAAATACAATTTCAATCAATCACAATTAATAGTTGCCTTTTCTTTTAAAACAGTCTTACACATAAATTTAGCCAACTCAGTCTTAAGAGTCACAATTACCTCCAAGAACAAAACAGGTTAACACAAGATAGTAAATCCTTTGCCTGCACTCTACCTGCTTTACTCTCCTCAGGATTAAGTGTTTTCACTCAACTCATCAAAGTTTGGGTTCTGTTTACACTCAACATCATCACATGTTATTCCTACCATATGCTTGACAAGAGTCTAAAATTAATATTACAAAACAAGTGCACACACTCAAGAGGTCTTTCTAGGTTGTAATGGGGCTAGGGTCTCTAGTGAGTAAAAATATGTGGAACTAGGCTAAACAATTGAAATTAAGGGACTATCATAGGCATCATCATAGTCGTTTCATCACTACTATTCATCCCTTGGCATTAATATTTTGTACTTGCCAATTTTTCAATCCCATTTATTTATAGTAACAGAAAACGTAAATATAAAGAAAAATTGTATTTTTTTTTTTATTTTTTTTTTTGCATATATATGTATATATGTATACATGTAAGAAAAGTTTAATGTTACTGTACTCTCACCCCAAACTAAACCATTGCTTATCCTCAAGCAACCCCAAACTTAGAATCTAGCCATAAGTAGTATGTAAGAGTAGATCTCTTAATTTCAATTAAGAGGGACAAAATTGTTTTTCACTTTTAGGCTTATAAAGAGGTAATTTAAAGAACAAATGGAATGAGGCTCGAAGGGGCCTAACAAAGGGTAATTATGCAGGGTGGCTAATATTTGGCCCTGGTTCAAAGAAAAGAAGTGTGCCTCTATCATATTTGTGTACACAAAATCAAGCAACAAAATTAAGAATCAAGTCAAGTTTTGAAGCAAATAACATGCAAAGAAGAAAACACACTGAATAAAGTATCTGTTTAGGCTCAATTCTCACATAGGGATGAGAGTAAAGAAACTACAAAGTACAGACAGATTCAAGACTAGCAAGTGTTAATAGGAAATACTCTAAAGGGTCATGTGTATCAATTTGTGAGTGACAGACAATAAATTTACAAAGCACACAGTAGTAGGCAACAGTCAATAGTGATACTAAAATAACAGATGAAGCAAAGGAATCACATAGTCATCACATTAGCACATAGAGAATGGTTTAGTACAATAGACCAACATACATGACAAATAATAAGAAAGTTAAAAGAGAAGGAGAGACTTGTCTAGAGTACAACCCAATCCTTAAAACTAGAGACAGCCATCAGTAATTGCCTTAGTAACTACTATTAGCATCATCTCCAGTGGGGTAGAAGTCTAAAGTGTTGTTGTGGCCATCGCAAATATCTAGAACATGCCCTAGAAGTACTTAAACAAACCAAATCAAGTGAGAAAGCACCAATGGAAAAAAAAAACTAAAGAGAAAACGAAATAGAAGAAAATAAAATAAAATAAAATAACTGACAAAGGTTGCCTCCTAGAAGCGCTTGTTTAACGTCTCGAGCCTAACAGAACCCACTAAGGTTCAGTTTTCAAGGAGGTTGAGATGCTTGGCTTGTAGCAAGCCCTGAACGTTTTGAAGCATTTGCCATATTTTTAGCCTGTACAAAATTGTAAGAGGTAAATGAGGAGGGCTTCTTCAAGGAGTCTAAGACTTTAAAAACCACCTCCTCATCATCAAGTCTAAAAGTCAACTTCCCCTGTCGGACTTCTTTCAAAGCATCTCCTGTATTAAGGAAAGGCCTCCCTAAGATGATTGGGACGTCCTCATCCTCTTCTATATCTACCACCACAAAGTCAGCAGGAAAAATGAATTTGCCAACCTTGACTAACAGATCTTCCACTATTCCTCTAGGGTGAGCTATAGACCTGTCAGCCAACTGAAGAGATATGTTAGTAGGTTGGGGCTCTTGCATCCCCAACTTCTTAAAAACAGAGAAGGGCATCAGATTAATACTAGCACCCAAGTCACACAATGCTTTCTCAAAAGATGAGTTGCCTATGGTGCAAGGAATTATGAAACTCCCTTGGTCCTTAAGCTTAGGGGGCAACTTTTTAAGTACCACAGTTGAACACTCCTCATTGAGCTTCACTATCTCAAAGCCTTCTAATCTCTTTTTATTTGAAATAATTTCTTTCAAAAATTTGGCATATTTAAGCATTTGAGCTATTGCCTCTACAAAGGGAATGTTTATGTACAGTTTCTTGAAAATTTCTAAAAATTTAGAAAATTGTTTATCTCTTTGCTCATCTGTCAATCTTTGGGGGAAAATAGCACTTACCTTTGTTGGCTCAAAAATCACAGTACCTTTTTCTCCTTGTTCAACAAGACTCTCCTTAATGAGAGTCTCATCTTCGTTCTGTGGTGGTGCTTGCTTCTCCTTTTTGGTTGGCTCCTCCAATTCTTTTCCACTCCTAAGAGTAATGGCCTTTATATCTTCCCTCGGGTTAGGCTCAGTTTGAGTGGGTAAAGAACCTTGAGTCCTCTAAGATAACAGATTAGTCAAGTTTGCTATCTGTGTCTCTAAGGACTTGAACCGGTCATCAGTCTTGACCATATATTGTATTATAGTATCTTGCAAGCTGAGCCTTTTCTCCTCTTGTGTTGGACCCTGGTTCTGCATGTATAGGGGTCTATAGACATTCTAATTCTGCACCTTTTGTTGTCTACCCCATGAAAGGTTAGGATGGTTCCTCCATGCTGGGCTGTAAGTGGAGGAGTAGGGATCTCTTTGGTTCTTGTTTGAACTGCCTACATAATTGGCTTCCTCAACGGCCTTAGCAAAGAAGTTGCTCATTTGACAATCTTTTCCTTCATGCCCGGTCACTCCACACTGATTACATACTGGAGGGAGAGGTGGTGGAGATAGGAGATGAGTCTGTGCGTGCATGATTGTTTCCAGCTGCTTAGTGATAACATCAAGCTTATGGTCTAAAGATGTGCTAGACTCAACTTGATAAACTCCTATAGGTCTCTTCAGAATGTGCCTGTCTCTAGAGGGAGCATGGTAATTGTTAGAGGCCATATCTTCAATGATCGCAAAGGCCTCGTTAGGTGGCTTTTTCAAAATACTTCCTCCACAAGCTACATCAATGCTAGTCCTATTTTGAGTGGAGATTCCACTATAGAAGATTTGAATTAGCTACCCTGTTGGGAAGCCATGGTGTGGGCATTGCATAAGTGAATCCTAGAACCGCTCCCAAGCCTCAAACATGGACTCTTGTTCAAATTGGACAAAATTCATAATGTCCTTCTGTAGCTTGTTGAACTTGGATAGAGGAAAATACTTCTTCAGGAACTTGTCGGTGCATTGGTCCCAAGTGGTGATGAACCTATCAGGCAATGAAGATAGCCAAGCCAATGCCCTATCCGTTAGAGAGAACGGAAACAACCCTAGTCTAATAACATCTTGGGTGACACCATTGTACTTCACGGTGTCGGTGATCCTGAGAAATTTCTCCAAATGGCCTAGGAGGTCTTTAGTAGGCAAGCCCCCAAACTGTCCAAAATTCTGCACCATGACAAGAAGTGCAGGCTTGAGCTCAAAATTATTCGCCTCTACTGTGGGGCAACGGATGTTGTCAACCACCCCAATGGTAGGAGCAAAATAGTCCTGTAAGGTCTTCCGTGGTTGCTCTACCATAATGCCTTTTGTCCTTTGGTCCTTCCTTAACCTGCGAGCTGTCTTTTCAACTTCAAAATCAAACTGTAAGACAGGCTTTTTAAAGCGAGTTAGTATAAACAACAGAAAAACAAAACTAGAAAAATCTTACAAAACAGAAAATGAAAGAAAATAAAATAAAAAATTAAAAAGAAATTATTAACAAAGAGTAAAATGCCTAAATCAACAAGAATCTTCTTTTTCTAATATCGCACAATTAGTCCCCGGTAACGACACCAGAAACTTGATGCGCTAAAAATACGTTCAAAGGCAAGCGTACCCTTATTGCAATAGTAACAAAAGAACATAAGTCCAAATATCGAACCCAAAGGACTGAATGGTGATTACCAGTTTCCAGAGATTTTATATTGTTTAGGTAAAATTAAATAGGTACTGGGCTGATTCAATAATGATAAACGTGAAGTAGGAATTGTAAAACAAACAACGGCAAGTAGAGAAAATTAGAGAAAATAAGCTTAGGGTTGTGGTTTCTTTCGTTCTCTTAAGTTCCTTCACATCTAATTCTAATTGAACCTCTTACTATTCGTCAATTACCAATATTACCCTACGAATTTTATTGTCAATTGTTAGTCATAAATTGCAATAGTCCTTTCTAAGTTAATTTCCCAGTTGATCATGTGAGATATTAAAACCCTAGGAAGGCATGAGAAATAAAAGAGGGGATTAAATTAATTATTTAATCCAATTGGAAATTAGGAATGAGGGTTGATCATACGACAAAACCTAATTTGATTACCCTACACGTCTACCAATTAATTACGGTACGGCCGTCGTTTAATTCATCGATTCGAAGCATACAAGGAATGATCAATTCCAAGTAAGAAAATAAAAACAGTAGAGCGATCTAATTGACTGAATAGAAACAATAATTCAATTAAAATTAAACATTTAGGGGTTCCAAACACTAAGTACACCACAACCCTAACAAGAAATTTTGTTACTCATGGCAAGAAGAGATATCATAATTTTAAAGAAATACATCAAAGGGAAAAAAAGAAGAAATCTTTTACAAGCAAAAGGTTTTTCTCCAGTTTCTGACTCTGAGTATCTTATTGTCCTTCAAGAATCCTTCTCCAAAAGCCAAATACCAAAAAAGGAAGAATTAAGGAAAGAATAGAGATAAGCCGGAGATACCCCCTTTGTCGTTTGCTCCTTGCTATTTATAATACAACTTTAGAATTCTAGAGCAGGAGGCTTAACCTTGGATCCATTTAGTACATTTTAAGCCCATTAAAAATTAAAATAAAATTAAAAATTAGACTTTGAACCCACCCAGCGAGGTTGGAAACCCGCTGGGCGGCTTTTCAGAAAAATTAAGCTCCACAATGGCGCTGGGCGGCCTTGTAGGCCTACGAGGCGGGTGCAACCTTATGTGTTCCATTTTGCGCTCCAAGTCTTTTTTTTGGCCCGTTTTTGTGCTTATAGGCTTCTTTTATAGTCCTCACTTTGGTTCCAGCTTCTTTTAAGTCTACTTTGATAAGTGTAATACTTCTCTGTGCCTATGAACTAGATTTCTTTTCTTTGCTCAACTAACTCCCTACATAAAATCCAACAAAATTAAGGCAATTCATGTAATTTTAAATAAAAAAGCTTAAAAACACACATCACATGAAATCCTTTATTAATGGTCTATTTTCTCATAAATATCCTATAAGCCAATGCAAAAAATCATGTGAACTTGCTCTATAAATCTACATAAAATGTAGATTTATCATAAGTAAATATGAACCATACAACCATATATGGATGGTTAGAATTAAAAGTTATTTAGTGGTCACATAATCACTTAAAGTGCACATGACTTTGTAATTTAATGTTAACCCTTTATGATTTTATGCATTGGATAAAATTGACTCTTCACTCTCATAATAAAAGTCTTCTCACTTGATATGCCCCTATATGGGATGTATCAAGTGAAAGGAGTGTTTGTATGAGAGAGTGAGAGAAGTAAATATGAATCACACAACTATAAATGGATTACTAGGATTAAAATCTATTTAATTTTTACATGACCACTGTAAAAAGTCATATGATTTTCTATTTTAATCTCAACCCTTTATGATTTTATGTTGTGGGTAAGATTGACTCTTCTCACTCCCTCATAATAAAAGTTTTCTCACTTGATATGCCCCATATAGAAGATGTATCAAATGAGAGGAGCGTCTGTATGAGAAGATGAAAAGAGTAAATTTGAACCATACAACAATATATAGATTATTAGGAATAAAAGTTATTTAATAGTCACATGACCCCTTAAAAAAAGTCACATGACTTTGTGATTTAATCTTAATCCTTTATGATTTTGTCTTGTGGATGAGATTGATTCCTTTTATTCTCTCATAATAAAAGCTCACTCAATTGATATACCTCCTATAGGAGATGTATCAAGTGAGAGGAGTGTTTATATGAGACGATAAAAGAAATAAATTTAAATCATACAATCATATATGGATGATTAGGATTAAAAATTATTTAATTGTTGTATGACCACTTAAAAAAAGTCACAGAACTTTGTAATTTAATTTTAATCTTTTTATGATTTAATCATGTTGATAAGAATTGTTAAAGATAATGTACATGATGTTTTTATAAAGATGTCACACTAAGATTGATGGCTTTGAAGGCTTTTGGAAGACCTTAAGATTTGTATTGATAGTGTTTAATTTGTTTTGGTTGTCTCTTGGTTAGGTCTTTAAGTGCTTATCTTGTTGTGATGACTAACTTAGCCTTAAGTCCTTTAAAAGTTATTAACAAATCATAAAGATTGATTTTAGAAATTAAACTAAACTAAGCGCATAATTTGTTAGTCAATCTAGTTGATCTAAAAGTTCAAAAGAAAAGAAAGAAAAAGGAACATGGAGAAAGGAAGCATGGGGGAAAATAAAGACTGAAATGTACCCCTATTATTATTAATTATAATGTTGCACGTAATCTTAGACAAGTTATAGAGAATGTTTTCTATAATGAATCCCTTTACATATCCTTTTCTTCAATTCCTTACCTTATCATTTCACCCTTGGCCCCATTACAACCCAGTAAAAAGACCTTAGGACTCATTTGTGTTTCTTGGACACTTTAATGGAGATAGGGTTCCTTACCAAGCCTATGGTGGAGTACTTTAATTGAGAAATTTGAGTGTAATTGATTTATCCTTGAGCACTTTGAGCAAGGGGAGTGGATATTTAGGTTCTAATTAGGCTTGATTAAGATTATCAAATGCTTAACTCCTAATCTACTACTTGTACTTTTATTCCCTTGGATCCTAATTTGACAAATTCTATGAGTTTTACTTGAGTGTCGTAGTGATTGCTTAAGGACAAGCAAATCTTTAAGTTTAGGGTTGTTTGATGCATTGCACTTCATATCATCTTTGCATAGCATTTTAGTTTGGTTAGTTTACATTTTCCATCACTTATAGCTTAATTTCTTTGTGTTAACGTTTTTTTTTTTCATTTTTTGGAACTTGTTACACGTTCAGGTATGTTTGTGTTTCAAGAGTTAATATTTTGGATTTAAGAATACCAAAGTTAGGGCAAAGATGTTTAGAGCAAGTTAAAAGGTGTTAGGACCCATCAAGATTGGACTTGGGAACATGAGATGTATTAGAGCTGGAAAAAAGAGCTAAAGGAGCACATTTTGGAAGCCTTGGGGGACCTTGTCATCGTTCATGCCTGTGAACACTGTTCACACCTGTGATTCTTGCTGGAATGGCTCTCCCTGATTCAAACAACATTAACGACAGTGAGATATGGTTCACAGTCATGATGCATCTTCTGCTCTATTTTTAGTTAATTTTGCATTTTAACTTTTATTTGGGTCTGAAACCATTTTAGCCCACTAGTTTAAATAGGTTTTCTAAATCATTGTTGAGGGTCTAAACTTGATACCTTGTTATAACTAGCGATTGAAGATAAGTGTTCTCTCTCTCGATCTTGATTCGGGTTTGATTTCTTTTCTTCTTCTTTTTTGGAGTTCTACCATGACTATGTGTGAGTACAACTTTCTTTTCTAGGAATGGGGCTTAGCCCTTGATGACTATTTGAATTAATTGAATTACATTTACTTTCATTTAAGTTTTCTTTTTGATTATTTTCTTATTAATCTTGTCTATGTGAAATGATTGGCATCATTTTACATAATTATAGATGTTTCGGAAAGAACTGAAAGGTGAACCTAATCATTTGAAGCCTAGGGAAGAAACTTAGGCTTTAAATCATGAAAGCAGGTTTAATCCCTTAAGAAATTAACGAATTAACAAAGAACTTAATGAGTTTAATTGAACATAGCAACCATGAAAGGAGGAGTTAATTCAATTAGACACATCTCTGTATATTGAAAGGGAATGGAGGTTACCTTAGGTTAATTCGCCTTTAATGAGAACCAAATAGAACACTTAGGTAAGGAAATTAGTCTAATAAGAAATCATTATGCAAACCCCCAATCTTGGAAGTTCCTTATATCAATTTCCCCCGATTTTAATTGCTTGCGTTTATTCTAATTTGATCCTAAATCTCTTAAAGCTTTCTTCCTCAATTTATTTCTTCTAGTTTAATTTTCATTAGATAGTGATAATCAATAAGTCAAACACGCAGTTCTTATGGAAAAATGGTTTTTATTACTTAATGATATTGTATACTTGTAGTACCACATCATTTGACCACTTCCTTTACATATAGCCAAGCTAACTTGTCCAACGAGCTCTTGATGTTGATAGGCAAAAAATGAACAAATTTGGTTAACCTATCCATAATCACCCAAATTGCATCACAACCTAACTAAGTCCCATTGGAAGATTTTTTTTCATTCTAGTGTAGTGGTGACCCCTGAAGCAATCACTTCACATCTAGAATTGCCAAAAGGATACTGAGAACTTTATCATGATAAATTGTATAAGATGCTGCGAGCAACAAAAGATGAAGTTATCAAGAAAGTGCTAATACTAGAAGCAACATAATTGAGATCAAAGGAGTTAATTTCAATAACAAGAATAATCCATAACATATGTTGTTATACATTCTTGTCAACATGGATCAATCTACCCCATTGCCATGTTTGCAAATCATGATAGGATGGAGTAGGATGAGGTCAGTTGGCCCATTTTGCCATCGTTAAAACAATGTTATGTAAGAAATTTTGTATCTTAAGATAATTTTATCAATATATAAGTTAAGAAAATTAGTTTTCTATCATGAAGTGTTTCTATATTTTTTTTAATTGTGAAATTTATTTAGATTAAATACCTAATAGCCTAACTTCAATAAGTATTTAATTAAACCTTTAACAAGTAACTTTTTGGGCATCTTAATATTAAAAAGTACAATTTAAAATTAAATTAATATAACAATCAATCAAGTACTAAATAGGTTCTTAAATTAAATATTTTTTAAGACCAAAATGGAAAGTTTACTTTAAATTCCTTTAATTTAGTAACTTGGTTGGTAATGTTTAATGAGTAATGAGTATTGCCCCTCCATAAAAATTAAGGAATATGATTCAAAACCTGCAATTTATTAATCAACATTACATTGGTTCGAGTGAAATTGGGCTCGGATCCTATAAGAAAAATCTTGGGTTCGAGTCTTGCAGATAAAAAAAATGTAATTGGGAGGAAAGACCCTATTAAAGGTGGCCAGCTAGGTTCCCCGATGAAAATTAGTCATCACCAAACCTAGTGGATACTTTGCATTTATAACATGGTTATAAAAAAAAACCCTACAATTTATTATTAAATTACCAAAGTTGTTTTTTTTTTCTTTTAAAATGGGTTAAATATTAGTGGGCTAGTTCACTTGCCAAAATGAGTTAGATTGGATTATGTGATTCAACTTTTCAACTGTCATAATCTAATCCATATAATTTGTCAATTTGATAGGTCAAAGGCAGGTTGGATTGATCTGTTGTGATGGACTTTTTCTTTGTTAGATATTTTGATGGATTATTTAGTTAAATATTATTTTGTTGGATATATTTGCGAATTATTATGAATTTCATGTTATTTTGTTGTTTTACACTAAATTTATCTAAACCCATAATGATAATTTAATAGGATAATATGTTGGAGTTTTATATTCTAATAATTAATGTGGCTTAATATTATAAGACAATTATACTAGATATTTATTATTAGTGGGCTTTATTTTATATGGTCAAATTAAGTGAGTCCGTCAGACTACTAAATAAGATGATATAGACTTAAATGAATAGATGTCAATGTTGGCCTGTTAGGAGATAATGAGAACCCGTTTAGTTAACACGCTATAATAAGGCTATTAGGAGATAATGGAAACCCGTTTAGTTAACACGCTATAAGAAGGCTATGGTCCTTAATATATCAAATCATTGAAAACTCATACTCTCTTCTCCTTATCTGAAGAGAGGCTAAGGTCCCATCGAGAACTCAATAGATTTTGTTGAGGAAGAACCATAAAGTCACTAGTTCCCTTTGTTTGTGATTAATTGTCATAAATATTCTATGAAGAACGCTTAGATTAGGAACCAACAATGGATCCATGTATTTATCTTATCCTTAGTGACCTAGCATGATGTAGATCCTATATGAACAAGAACGGGTTGTTCTTGATATATGCATGCCTTTGTGATTGTATTGCTTCCACCTAAACATCTCTTAGATTAATGATTGAAAGCATGCCCTTAAGGAATTATACCTAACAAGTGGTATCAAAGTAGTCTTCTATGTTGGGTTATTAGGATTAAAGTTTTTCAATTATTTGATGTCTGGAAAGGATTCGATCTCAAAAGCCATTTGATGTTCGAATAGTGCTTACATAATTGAAGTAACCATCATTGGAAATTATTTTTTTTTGGAATTAGGAATCGGTTAATGGTTTTGACTAATGTATATTGACCTTGATTCAAAATCAATAAATTTATATACCAATGTATATTGATTTAATTAGAATCAACGTTATGCGTATCAACATTTGGCGTTTCCTTTTTTATGTATAACATAAAGAATTTTGCTAATTCTTATTTTATAGTATTATATATTCTAGAAATTGCCATCGTCGACATTTGGTTGGATGTAGTGACATTGTTTTCTTCTTCTTTTTTTTGGAATTGCAATTTCATTCTTCCCATAAAGCAATTTGGGCATAATGTTATTTATCTTTTGAATTCTTACTGTATAGTAATATGGTGCTATGGAATCATTTTTTTTTTCAATAGCATCACTGATTCCTTATTTGAGAATTATATGTAATAGAATTTCAAATTGATATTTGAAATTTCAATTGTGTGCATTATAACATATATAGATCAATCTATATAATTTATTGTGTTTTCCAAATTGCCTAGTTTATTAGTATATTGTGATATGTTTGATGCTTATGTATGATTTGGGCAAATTTGGACCCTTTCCATTTTTATTAATTGTCCGGTAATTTTGATTGAATTAATTGAAACAACATGTTGCCAAAGTAATCTCTGTTGGGTAGGTTAATTCGATTAAATTTACATATGCGAATTGTGCACAACCCAAAAGAAGATGTAGTTTGGCCAAATAATTACATGCTTGCGATGGTAAACATGTGGTGATTATAAAGATTGATTTTTCATGTGTACAACAAACTGTCCAAAGACAACCATTATTTGACAGGGCTTATCACCAATGTTTGATCACTGCGTTGAGAGAACCACTAGCAGTTAGATCTTTTAATCCAAAGATTTGGGATTAATGGTGCACTAGGTATCTTGTTTGGGTATTTAAATTTGCCATAAAAATTGATTGTGCATGTCTTATTAATTGTTTTTTGACATGCCCACTAATGTTATTGTATGTTTATTGTTCTCTTTTAAGTTGTTGCTACCACTTGTAACTTCACCAGTCAAATAAATGAAATCCCAATGTTGCATGGTACAAACTTTAAAGTTTGAAAGGAGTCAATGGAGATTGTTCTCAACTGCATGGAATTAGACATAACACTCAAGACGAATTGACTTATTTCAATTGTAAATAACTCTTATGGGGCTCTATTTATCATGACGTTAGATTAAACTAGGTCATTTTCAGTATAAGAAAAGGAAAATAGCTAAGGATATTGCATAAAGTTCTTCTTAATAGAAGAAGAAACAAAAAAAGCAAGATGAGGAATTTACTTGCTATTTTTGCGAGAAGGCAAGACACAAGGATTGTCCTAATTACACTGGTTGGCATGCCAAGAAGGGTAAACTTCTCACCTTTGTTTGTTCTAAAGTTAATTTAGTTTCTATACCTAAGGACACTTGGTGGGTAGATTCTAGTGCTACTACGCACATAAGTATGTTTATGCAGGGTTCCTGTGAAGCCGTTCGCCAAGTGATGCTGAAATATTCATCTATATGGGCAATGACAATAAAGTTGCAATTGAAGATATAGGAAATTTTAGATTGCTTTTAAAGACTAGTTTTTATTTGGATTTGGTTAAGACATATGTTACACCATTTATTAGACAAAATTTAATTTCTATTTCTATTTTGGACAAATCTGGTTATTCTTGTTTGTTTGGAAATAATAAAGTTAGTTTCTCTCATGATTCAAATGTTGTTATTATGGGTCTTTAATTGATAGTCTTTATATGCTTGATATTGAGTGCTTTTATAACGAGATGTTGCAAATGGATTTGCATGGTACAAAACTTAAATTGAATGAAAATTCTGCCATTTTATGACATAGGCGCTTAGGCCATATCTCTAAACAAAGAATTCAGAGGCTTATGTCGGAGGAAAATCTTGAACCCTTAAATTTGTCAGATTTTCAAGTCTGTGTTGAATGTATTAAGGGTAAGCAAACAAACAAAAGGAACTTGGGTGCTAAAAGAGCTAGGGATATCTTAAAACAAATATATATATGGATATTTATGGTCCTTTCCCTACAAATTCATGGAATGGACAAAGGTACTTTATTATGTTCATAGATGATTACTCGAGGTATGGTTACCTTTATTTAATTCATGGGAAGTCTTAGTCTCTAAACGTTTTCAAGTCTTTTAAATTTAAAGTTGAGCTTCAAGTAGGAAAGAAAATTAATGATGTCAAATATGACTGTGGTGGTGAATACTATGGTAGGTGAGCAATGCTCAGGGTCCTTCGCACTTTTCCTCAATGAATGTGGAATCATTCCGCAATACATTATGCTAAGAAAAACCAACAAGAAGGAGTTACAGAACGACGAAACCGAGCTCTTAAGGATATAGTAAGAAGTATAATTAGTCATTTTTCTCTACCCGAGTCACTTTGGGGAAAGGCATTCAAGATTGCAGTTTATATCCTCAACAGGACACCAAGTAAAGTAGTTGCTAAAACCCCTTATGAGCTATGGATTAGGAAAAAGCGTAGCATTAGCCACATGCACATTTGGGGATGTCCAGCTGAAGCAAGACCTTATAGGCTACATGAGGGTAAGCTAGACTCAAAGACTAGTTAGTTGCTACTTTGTTGGTTACATTGAACGCTTTCACGAGTATAAGTTTTACAATCACACTACAAGATCATTCTTTGAGATGGGGAGTGAAAGATTCCTTGAGGAAGTTGAGTTTGGAAGGGAAGGAAACATAAAGAGTGTTGTCTTTGAAGAATAACCTGTTATTGACAATGAACAAATCTTTAGACCTATCATTGTTCAAGAAATAGATCTAGGAAATAATAATGATGTTATTCCTAACATCATTCAAGCACTAGACAACACTGAGATTCCTTTTTCCCAAGCACCACTTATAGTTCAAACTCAACATCCTCAAGAAATGCCACTAAGGAGATCCACTAGGGAAAGAAGTGTAATTTCAAATGATTATATTATATTTCTTCAGGAACATGAGGATGGCATTGGCTTGACTAAGGAAGACCTAATCAACTTTAGTCAAGCTATGTAAAGTTCTAACACTCAAAAGTAGATCAATGCCATGAATGACGATATGAAATCAATGATTGACAATGACATTTGGGATCTCGTCAAGTCACCTAAAGGTGCAAAACCTATTGGTTGTGAATGGATATTTAAAACCAAAAGGGGTTTGAAGGGTAATGTTGAGAGATATAAAGCTCATCTTATCACCAAAGGCTTTACTCAAAAAGAAAGCATTGATTACAAAGAGACTATCTCTTTGGTTTCTTCAAAAGACTTTCTTAGGACTATAATGGCATTTGTAGCTCATTTTAATTTAGAGCTACATCAAATGGATGTAAAAACTATATTTCTAAATAGCAATATTGATGAAACAATCTATATAGTGTAACCAGAATACTTTATTTCAGGTGATCCAAAGTTCATAGTGTGCAAATTAAAGAAATTCATCCATGGCCTTAAACAGGCTTCCTATCAATGGTATTACAAATTTCATCAAGTTATTACCTCTTATGGTTTTAAGGCAAATTTGGTTGATAATTGCGTATGCCAAAATTTTTGTGGGAGTAAATTTGTCTTTTTGGTATTATATATTGATGACATCCTGCTAACTTGTAAAGATATAGGCTTGTTGCACGAAACCAAGAAATTTCTCACAAAAAATTTTGAGATGAAAGATCTTGGGGATGCCTATTTTTCCTTAAGAATCCAAATACTTAGTAAACTAGGAGATATACCCGTTGCTAAAGGAGACATGTTTAGGCTCAAACATTGCCCCGTTATTGATCTTGAAAATGGAAAGATACAAAAGAATTCTTATGCTCCTACCGTGGGGAGTCTTATGTATGCTCAAATTTGCACTCTGACATAGCATTTATAGTAGGAATCTTGGGGAGATATATGAGTAATCTTGGTATGCAACACTAGAAAGCAGTAAAGCGCCTAATGAGCTATTTGAAGAGAACAAGAGACTACATGCTTACTTATCAAAAGTTTGACAGTTTAGAGATCATTACTCTGTCTTCAATTTTATGTGATGCCCCGATAGCAAATGCTCCACATTAGGCTACATCTACATGTTGGATGGAAGAGTTATTTCTTGGAAGTCTACCAAACAGACTCTTGTAGCTTCTTTGACCATGGCAATGAAGTTTTTGGCTTGTTATGAGGCATCAAACCATAGGTTATAGCTTTAGAATTTTGTCATAGGCCTGTGCGTGCCTGACACCATTGAGAGGCGTGACTGACACCATTGAGAGGCCACTCAAGATTTATTGTGACAATAACTTAGTAGTTCTAGACTCCAACAACAATAGGAGTTCTACAAAGTCGAAATTTATCGACATCAAGTATCTTGTAGTTAAGGAAAGAGTTCAGGAAAAACAAATTTCAATAAAATATATAAGGACATATTCTATGCTAGTTAATCCATTAACTAAAGGCTGGACACCTAAGGTCGTTCAAGAGCACGTTGTTTATATGGGTGTTGTCACTGGGGTTGCCTTAGTTTAGTGGAAGTCTTTCTTTGTGTTTTATGTTTATTTGATATGAACTTTATGCTATTTAAATTTTTCTGTAGAAATAAAGATTACGAGTTTATTAGTCAACTTGTTTGTATATGCAAAATTATTTTGTACTTAAGGACTTCAGATTAATCTCACTAAAGATTAAAGTTAGACCAGTTGGAAATATGCATGATTAAGATCACATTGCATGTAAGTTCCATGTTGCTCATCCATATTAATCTATGTCAGTTAAGTGTATTGATGTGGTGGTTATTGGGGTCTAGTAACATTTTATGGGAATGACGAAAGCCATGGTGGTTCCATTATTGATGCATAAGATAAACCAGATTGTCAAAGTGGAAGTTCAAAGATAAATAGTGTATATATGGATGCAAGCCTAAAGAATTGTCATATAATTGTTACAATATGTAGCTCAAGTGGGAGATTGTTGGAGTTTTATATTCCAATAATTAAGATGAGCTAATATTATAAGACAACTATATTAGCTTCACTAGTAAAATTTATTTTATGTGGTCAGTTTAAGTGAGCCTGTCAAACTACTAAAAAAGATAATGTGAGCTTAAATGAGCAGATGTCAGTGTTAACCCATTTGGGAATAATGAAAACTCTTTTAGATTAATACATTATAAGAAGGCTACAATCCCCAATAAGTTAAATCACTAAAAACTCATACTCTATTCTCCTCATTTGAAGAGAGGCTAAGGTCTCATTGAGGACTCAAGAGATTCGATTGAGGAAGAACCATAAAGCCACTGGTTCACTTTGTTCATGATTAATTGCCGCAAATATTCTATGAAGGATGCTTAGATCAAAAATCAACAATGGATCTAGGTATTTATCATATTCTTAGTGATCCAACAAGACATAGATCCTATGTGAACAAGAACAGGTTGTTCTTGATATATTCATGCTTTTGTGATTATATTACTTCTGCCTAAACATCTCTTAGATTAATGATTGAAACCATGCCCTTAAGAAATTATTTATGACATAATAATCTTGTAATTGTGACATTATTTTATATTTAGAATATTTATATTTATTTATTTATTTGGTAGGTCAACTTAATATTCGCCCACTTTTTATATTTTTTGTTTTATTTTATTTTTTTTAAATTTTGACAGATTAACTGAATCTAATTGTAACTCGCCAAAATTAGATTAGATTGAAAATTTTAATCCAATTTCAAAATAAGGCCATTTCAATTCACCTAGTTTTTTGAGAGGTTAACAACAGATGAGTTAGGTTGAATTGAATTGTGTACATTTTGACTCCGAAAACAGTAACACGCAATCCCGCCTGCAGGGACAAGAAATGAAAAGAAAATGTTAAAACGAAATGGAACCGCGAGAATGATAGCATGAACAAACAGGAAGAAGATAAGAAACGTGCCAAATATAAAGGTGAAGTGTAATTTACGTCTTGGTAGAGTGCCGAAAATAGAATTGCGATAAAAAAAGACATCAAATTAATGAAAAGTATCAACTTAACTAGGGAAGAGAAAAAAATATTAACTAGGGTCGTTATGAGGTGAAAAAAATCAACTATTATAACACGTCTCCCTTGTTTATTTGATTATTCTCTCCATACAAGTTTGTTTTATTATAATTTGGCTTAAATATGTTGTTAGTTCTTATAAAATGTGTGAGTTTTAATTTTAATTTTTGTAATTTTTTTTTATTTTTTATCTTTTTAAAATTTGAAATCACTATTTTTTATCACTATAAAATGAGAGAATTTTAGTTTTTGGTTTCTACGAAACATTTTTCTTTGATTTTCATCCTTCTAAAATTTAAAATAAATATTTTTGGTTTCTAACGTTCATTTTAAAGTAAATAAATAACATATATTTTAAGAATGTAGAAAATTTTTAGAGACATCACATACTGACTTGGTATTATGAACACTAATGAGTCTACCTAAGATGGTCACTTGACCTTTCATTAAATACATAAGCGGTTAACGAGTGTCACATAATAATATGGACCAAAAACAATAATTTTAGTTTTTTGAGGATGAAAACCAAAGAAATTTTTTTATAAGGACTAAAATCAAGTTCACACATTTTACAAAGACTGAAAACATATTTAAGCCTTATACTTTTTAATCCTTGAAATTATTTCATGACACAAGTTAAAATTGGTTAAAACTGCAAGGAGACCTTACACTAAAACTTGTCAGGAAGAGTACTAACAACATACTCTTTTTAATACACATTTTATTATTAGTTAAAATATATTAAAAATTATAACATTAGGAGAGACTCATTAAATAAAAAGTGAGATTTACTAAAATTTATTATTTTTAATAAATTTTAATTAATAATAAAATGTGTATTAAAAAAAGTGTGTTAAAAAACGTGTTAACAATATCGGCTTAACGATATTTCGTCTCTCACATAGTTTGGGTGATTGGTGGCTGTGATTGGGAAATGCTGGCGCTGTTGTACTACTGTTGAATTGGGGGCTCCAGATACATACCGTCGGTGGAGAAAAGGATATCACGGGCGTAGACTATAAGGGAAGAGTCAAGTGAGGACTACAAATTCAAAATTTACTTGTATTTATTTATTTAAGTAAATTAAATTTGAATTTTAAAATAATTTATTTAAAATATAAGAAACTTAAATTTGATTTATTTAATTTATTTACAACTAATATTTTAACCACTACAAATATATTATAGATATGACTTTTAAATTAATTATTACTTAAGTCAATATATAATGTTATTATATTTGATAATTTATAATTAAATGGTAGTGTAAGAAAAATTTTGATATTGTCAGTGCATTCTTTTTTTTATAGATAAAATTTTTATTAATACTCAACTCAGCATAAGACATGCTCAAGTTGATAAAATGGATACGTTGCCAGTGCATTTTAATTAAATTAATTATATTTTATGCATTATGAGATAAATGTATGTAAGTTGAGTGAAATTTTGACTAAAGGAAAAAATATGTATCTCATTATTATCGTTGATGAATTTTTGGTAGAGACTACATGTGCTTTTCACTGAAGACATTCATATTCAAGTCAAATAGAACCATTATGGATGGTACTTTTCTTCTGAGTATTTAAAAAAGTTTTTTATTCAGGACTTTGAGACTACTGATTAAGCTAAAATAATGTCATGTCAGTTGATCCACGCACTTAGTGATCGTTGAAGATTATTTATATGTATACATATTTGTATTTAATATAAAAGTAAAAGTTAAACTATTTAAATGTTTAAATTCTACAAATTTATACATAGAATCAAAGTCCCGAGAAAGTGAAGTCTCTAAAATATATTTTTGGTGAAGTAAATAAGTAATGATGGATTTATTATTAATATAATTAAAATGTATCAGGATCATAGTTTAAAAAAATTCAAAAATAAATACATTATTCTCACATATTTATTTTAAAAACATATTCACTTTAATTGAACTCTTTTTTTTTCTCTACAATAGAACTTGCATTTCCTCACTGAAATTTAAAAGCTCTCCAAATAAAATAAAATAAATAAATACATGGACGAAAATGACACTTATATTAAAATAACATTGGTCGATTTAACTTGATTAAAGACAAAAGGGAAAGTTACAACCTCTTTGAAATTTAAACAAGTCTTTTAAACTTTTTATGTATAAAAAATATATATATATGAAAAATATATTATATATAACATAAAAGTATGGGAAATAAAAAATATAGATACGTTTACTATTACTCATTAAACAATATAATATTACAAAATCAAACAAACGATAATTTATATTTTTATATACTATTTACCTTAATTATAACTTAATCGTTTTGTATTAAATAATTTATTTTTTTATAAAATTATATTTTTTTATTTTTTTATTTTTTCATTAGATACTTTGGTAAGTGAAATAAAATATTATTATTGACATAATAAATTATTTAATTTGTTAAATATAATTATACTTCTATAGTAAATTTTATGCAATGATCTTTTTAATTTAATATTATAAAACTTATATAGTAATAAAATTTAAAAGGTAATTTTAGTGACTGAAATAAGGTATTATTATTGATGTAATAATTTTTTACTAAAATATAAAAAATAAAAAAATTTATTATTAATTTTCAAGATACTATTACAAAGGTTATTTTAATTTTAATTACAATATTGAATGCAAAATAAATTTCAAGATATTATTAAAAAAGGTCATTTTAACTTGAATTTTTTTAGTGAAATACAAAAGAAAACTACTACATGAATAATAATATCTTATTTCAATTATTAAAGTATTGAAAGAAAAAATAAAAAAAATAAAACAACACAATTTTATAAAAGAAAAAACTATTTAGTATTGAGTGATTAAGTTATAATTAAAATATATAGTATTAAAAATTATAAGTTATTGTTTGTATGATTTTATAATATTATATTATTTATTTACTAGTAGTATATGTACATTTTTGGTTCCCCATATATTTAAGTTGTATATAATATATTTTTCATACTTATACAAAACTAAATGTCCTAGTGTTTCTTTTGTGTGAAGTTAAATATGAGGTAATGGGTTCAAACCCCACCTAGATCACTTTTTTCAATTTTCAAATCCTGAGTGCCACATTTGCATGTGGAATCATTAATTTTAGAAGTATGAAAATTTGATTTGAGCAATTAAAATTACAAAGAATAAAATCACTCATTTAATAAATTATAGGAACTTTAATCTTTATAATATTTGGTCATGTTAAACTAGTTCCTGTAATCTATTAACTATATTGATTTCAATCACTAAAATATGAATAGAGTCAATGCATTACAATGACCAAATCAATATAATCAATATATTTTGAGGACTAATTCAACATAAAATAGATATTATAAAGTCAAACATCAAGGACAAAAAGTAAAAACAAATCTTATTTTTCAGAGATTTAAGACGGACAAGAAATTTTTATAAGTACTAAAAAAAAATGTTTAAGCCTTATTTTTCTACTTGTGAGACCAGTTGGAGGGTTTGGTACATTTTTATAGTACAGTCTTTGTTCTCCCTAGTCACATTTGTATTTTACTTTCTATTTTTGACACATGTCACGTGAACAATGACATTAATTGAAGTAATTAAATAATTTATACTTCACATTATGAGAAAAATAATTGTTTTAGTAACATATTTACTTTATTTACATTGATTTCAATTTTGACTTTTTTAAAAGTGATTTTTTTTTAAATTCAATATTATGTATATATTATTATATTTTTTATTTGAATCAAATTCTTAATTTCAAGATTAATTGTTATTGATCTAGTTTCTTATTTTTTTAGTACATTCGTATTTCTTATTTAATAGTAATGTATGCGACAAATCATAGATATATCTAATACATATATGAAAAATACTAAAGACATGTGTACTAATGAAGAAATTATTGTAAAGAGGTAATTTATTAAGTAAGCTCTCATGAGTTATGTTACGGAATGGGCCTAAGCCCAATCCATTCTGCATTATCAGTAAGCCTAAATTTACATGTAGAAGCTAATTGAGAACAACTGGTAATAAAGCACAAATAGACGCTGCAATATGGGATAACTCTCCATAAAAGGCCTTGAGCCTTGTGACACTAACTTCAACATAGGTTTGACACCTATATATACCCCAAACCATCACTGTTATAAGTACATGCATGTATTATAATATACCTTAAGTGGAGATATTTATTAAGTTAAGAATCTAAGTACCTTTGTAGGTACTCCCACTGTTGTTTGCACAGTTCAAAATCGTGGAGTTTGGGTCAAGCCAATCTTGCCTGAAGGACATCCAATCATTAGTCCAGGCCACCAAGAAGCTAGAGTGAAGATCATCACCTGCCACATTTAGGACAAAACAAGTTATAAAACTTATATTAGAGATTTGTTTAAGTCATGAAAATGATGTTTTGAAATGGATTAACAAATACGTTGGAATAAATAGTATGGCTGCGGGGTAAAAGAAATCAAAATTGTTCACAAATAGTGTATCATATAATCTCATTTTTATAATCGATTGAAGTTTATGTGGTACAATTTTGTTTTTCCCACATTATTAGTATTCATACAAGCATGAGCACAACCAAATGAAGTATTCAAGAAACAAATTTAAAAATTACAAACAAAAGTAAAAAAAAAATGACGAAATGAAATAAAAGGATGAATAATGACCAACAATGTGTATGTGTGTATATGTGTGTGCATATGTGTGTGGGTGTGGGTGGGTGGGTGTGGGTGTGTGTATGCATATGCGTGTGTGTGTGTGCGCGTGTGTGTATGTATGTGTGCATGCGTGCATGTCTCTTTGTGTGCATACGTGTTTGTGTGCAAGTCTACACGTGCGCATGTGCGTGCATATGCGTGGGTGTGATTGTGCTGCATGTGTGCCTCTCTACACGTGTACGTGTTCATGCATACGCATGTGTGTGTACAAATCTAGCTTTGTGTGTGCAATTCCAGCCTTGTATATGCAATTCTACCCCTGTGTGTGCAACCCAACACTGTGTGTGCAGCTTAAGCACTATGTGTGCGATTCTAGTCTTATGTGTGTAATCGTAGCACTGTGTGTATGTGTGCAAATTCTGACAGTTTGGGTGCATAATGAGCACTTTGTGTGTGTGGTGATAATAACCAGCACTTTGTGTAAAAGGGACCATAAGCATTATGTGCCACTAACTAAGAGTCATTCATACTATATTGACAAAAGGACGAAGGACCAAACATTCGTTTTATGAAGTGTGGTATAGGACACATTCCATATTGATGGTTGTTAGATATATCCTTGGATATATCTCTCAACATTCAGTTGTATATTCCTATTTCCCTAGATGGAAGTATTTGCATCACTCTTGAGATGTTGTTGATATTCTGACTGTGTTTGATAGTATTAAGATTATGCTATGTACATAAGATTGCTAGCTTTGTGAAATGATGGTCTATCTTGGATTCTTGATGAGTATAATTCTTTGTGATATTTTGCTTAGTTAATTCTTGGAACTAAATGTGTTGCATATTTGTTGATATATGTATATCTCTTGCCTATCTTATTGTATAGAATATTGTCTCACTCTTCTTGCTTACGCATGTGTTTTCTTTTATTCTCTACTCTTGTAATGCACCTTGCAAATGGATAGACATCAAGAGAGCAAGGACATTGCTTTTGGGGATAGAAATAGTTAAGTACATCATGCTTAGTAGTTAGGTAATGATCATCACAACACACACAACAATCTTCCCAGAGCTGACTAAGTTTTAGGTTTCTAGTAGCCTTGTATAGGAATATGCCAATTCTTATTCCTCGTTTTCTCTACAAGTAGGTTACTATCATTGCTCCCATCCTGGTTACTTATGGTAAAAGATTGGGAAGTAAGTCTTTTGGCTGGAGAATGGATTATCTCTTTTGCTAATGGTCTGATAGTTGAGTCTAGTGGTATATATTTGCACGTGTTTTATATAATTAAAATGTTGCTAGGTTCTTAGTCTTTGGTATGGTTGTATGTATATATGTGATGGAATTCCCAATGAGTATTCTTTTGATGGCGACTACACACACACATGATGCTTATCAAGTGTTCGAGTTGGATATGTACTAATAAGTATACACATATTTTATTATGAACATATTTTAGAAAAAGAATTATGCTCAAATTTTTACAACTTAATTATATATGTATGATTATTGCCATGAATGTTTGGTTAAGCAAAGGATTAAGGTACGAGTCCCTACGGCATTACACGTAAAGTGGAAAACGTTTGTGAAAAATTCTAAGACCTTCCCTATATATTTATACCTTAATTATAAGGTGTTGTATGTTCTTAGTACCTTGTGGAGGACTACACCTAGTGTGGAAAATTTTGTTGGGACCTGAAAGGGGTTGTTGTTGGATAGTGGTTTGGTGTTTGATACCTAAGGACAATGTTGTTGATTCTTCAAAAAAGGTCTAAGTGTTGAGACAAGTTGATGATGTTGATATAAACATATTGGTGTAATCATGCATACTTGGCTTAAGTATGTATTTTTGTTATAAGCGTGTACTTAGTCTGGGATAAGCGTGGGAAAGCTAGTGGAGGTTGCTCAAGATAAGACCTTGAGGACATGAACATGTGATTCCATAAGGGGGTAGGGTCCTTGCAAACCCGGTGTCATGGTAGCAACTAACTTGTGCACATGTCCTGACGATGCCATTAATTGCTCCATAATCAGTATATGTGTCCACTAAATGGTTTTTGGAACGCGTCGCTTTTGACCTATAGGTTGGTAATTATACTATACCATGTTAGGGAACATGACTAGTTAGTTGCTTGGTCATTAGAAATCTCTATGGAGTCAAGTCTGTTGCATACATAACAGTCAATATATTGCATCATTTTATGTGCCTGCCTTATTTGGATTATTTTGTGATGTGATATGTTTTGTTAAATGATTTTATGATGATTTATCTATTTTTTACACTCGTCCCCCTGTATTTTTTGTGGATTGCACCCGATACACCTACTTTTTTAGGACCTACAGAAAACCCCTTAATTATTTGGGATTTATTACACCGTAACCCCTTGAATGCTTAACGAAATCAAATCCGTTAGTCCCAATGGATCATGTGCGTGGCACATACCTTTTAGTGAAATTTTATGTCAAAAATGTCCTTATCTTCTTCGTTGGAGTATCACCAAATTCTTGTTAGAAAGTGCATGAAAGATTGATTCAGCATTGTTGACCTGCCCATATTTTGAGTACATGTCAATAAGAGCATTCCCAACAACTACAAAAGCATCTAAAATGCACTTTATTGTGCAGCAACAAATCAACACCCCCTACATTAAGGCAAACAAACCAGCAATTCCATTTAAAATGATTGAAAATGTGAACTCATCCATATGTACATTTCTCGAGTGCATTTTATATCCAAAGATTCCCTAACTCGATTCCTATTCATAAATCCAGTAATTACAAAATTCAAAGAAGATGAATTTGGATTTGGCAACGTTGACAAAACTTGCGCTGTCGTCAAAGACGAATTTCGGTGGCGACGCCACCCTATTTAATCTTTCCCATTCCTCTTCGTCTTCTTTCCCGTTTCCTTTTCCATTTTTCTTGTTCCCTTCTCTCAAAAAAATAACACACTTTGAATTCATCACTGGGTCATCCTCGATTAGCAAACCCCTCTTATACCCTTCTCCTAAAACAATAATATAAGTTCCAATCTTGCTAGACATATAGAAAATTCTAAGGGCTGCAACAATGCCCTCTTAAACCTAGACCTCAACCCCAACCACTCTCCAAACTTCAACAAACTATCTTTCTTAACAGCTTCAAGAGGAGGTCAGCGACCTAGCACGTGAAGCCATCGGATTGGTGAACAAGTTGGTCTTCGACATCAAAGCGAAGGGTTAATGCAGTGAGGCAAACATGAGGAGCATAACGGCGACGATAGGAGGAATTCTTCAAAGACAGAGGGGTACTTGTGGACGAAGTCGATGGGGTAGAAAGGGAGGTGGAGGGAGTATTTGATGAGGGAGACAAGAAGGGAGTTAAAGGGTTCGAGTTTAATAAGGTTTTTTAGGGAAAGTAAGGGTTTGAGGTTTTTTCTCGCTCTACGGCATGGTCTAGGCCATAGTCGCAAACGGGTTTGAAGATGCTGTCGAAGATGGCGCGAAGGTGGGACAGAGGAGGTTGGTTCAAGATAGGGTGGGGCAGGAGAAACAGATGAAGAATCGCATTGCTCTAGGTTGAGGCATTATTAAAGGGGTATTTTCATATGACCACGAATAAGAAAAAACACTCCTTAACACTATTTTACTAAGGGGGTGAAAGTAATGTCAAAATTTGAGAAGGTATCAGGCGTAATCTGCAAAAAACTCAAGGGATGTGAGTGTAATTTACTCTTATTTCAATTATTGTCGTTATGTTGTCTAAATGGAATATATTAGTTATATATGTACTTCCATATTTTATTTTCATAGGCTTACCCTTCTACTTGTATGTTGTGCGTGTCCAATGATCGTAGCGTTCGTGTTTATAGGAGTAAATGGTGAGGACTCAACAACGTACTTGGATTCTTTTGAGGTGTTCTAGTAATTGATGTTTAGGGTAATAATTATGGCCAACTTAGGGGTAGATTTTGTTGTAGTAGGCTTACCCCCTCTCCATATTGCACATATATTTTACTCACCATCATGTACTCTTTTAATTTAAATACTTTGATCCTAGTGATCTCAGTTTTTATTACGTAGTGTCATAAAGCATAGTACTTAACTTTATTTCATTTTTATGCATGAGTATGATTCAGTAATCAACAGTTGTTTATTATTTAATTTTGAAATCATTACTGTATGATGCTATCAATTTCAAATCACAAAAAAAAAATTACCGACATTTTTATAATCAAATTAATAAAGATTTTTATTTTAAATTGAATCTTCAATGTTTTACTTTAACTAGACTCATGTAGCTTTGGCAAGACATTATAATTTTTTTTTCATTTTATTTGGGTTCTCTATCTTTTATTTAGTTTAATTTGGTCTAATTTGTCAATTATAGTGGTTTTCTATTGCTAACAATATGAGTTTTTTTTTGTCCATTACGACAATTTTTTACCACCACAATTAACAAATTGGACCAAATTGAAGCCAGACAAAAAAAATGAAAATAAAGGACATGATATGAAAGATGATGATGAATGAATGAAGATATGAATGTGAAGGTGGTGATGTAACCATTCTAGAAGTTTATGAAGGTCGAGTTATGATAATGAAAGAGAGTGTAATGGACAATGAGGTGTTTATGGATTCTTGCAATGAATGGATTATCGCAACCTTATTTTGGAAAGTGTACAGGTCATACAAGTAAAAAGGTGATAAGTAAGATATGGTTCCTTAAGAGACTAGAAAGAGCACTATGTACTAATGTTCAACATTAGTTAAGAAAAAACAGGGTTAGATTGTCACGATTAATTGTTCATAGGATTTAGCTTGGACCTAAATCAAACTTTAGATTCCACTTAGTCAACACAAAAAGAAAAGACTTCAGACACAAAGATTCAACACAAACACAAGTAAGTCACATTTTACTACTCCTAACTCTTACTTTACTTTCCCAAACCTAGTTCACATGCAATTATTCAATGTTCGACTCTCCTTAGGACATCATCCCAATTCTTTGACAACATGCCATAGTTGTCAATGTAAGTACCCTAATTCCTTAGGCACACTCATTAAGCACTTGTGCATTACACTTAGGGTTCTCTACGAATGCACACAACACACATACATCCATTCCTAGAGTCTTATGCATATTATAAGTCTTATGTTTCAGTATACTAATCTAAAGTCTCTCCCGAGTTAATCCTAAATTAGATTCATTTGGATGGTTTCCACCTAACTAAAATCATTAAGCTAATAATTCATGAAATTGATATGAAGAGTGTAACACCCATTTTATTATGCCTAAAGAACCAAAAGGAAGAATATCTTTAACTCAACGAATGCTTATATTACATTAAATGTTTGCATTGTACATATTCATAACTCTTAAAGAGAAAGATATATCATTCTAAGATATACAATTGGTCTCTTTTATGACTAAACTTTTTATTTTCTAAACTTCAATCCATTAAATGCACATCCACAAAACTAAGTTCCAAGAAAGTCATTCAACATTTTTATAAAAGCTTCCTTGGATGTTTGTCACTTAAGGATTGATAGTACAGGGTATTTCTATTTTCCTCAAGATAATTTTTGAATTCTTCTCAAATAACAGCGAAATTTCTTCCATCTATTTAACGTGAAATAAAATTCACAAAAATACAGACAAAAAGGGAGTGATAACAAAAATATAACCACACACACATATAGAATTTATAATGCGTGGTCAAATGCAACCTTAAAAACATGTAATTTCTAAATGAAAATGCATGAGGAACAAATAATATTCCTTTCGGTGGAGAAATCAATATTTTTCTTTTGGATGAGCGATTGGGGAGTAACACTTGGTATCGTCAATCATTTAAAAATATACCAATATCAATAATACCCAAGTTCCTCAACAACAAATCACGAGTTGTCTAATGAGTGATCAAGATAAATAAGAGTGGCAAATAGGTAACATGACACAAAAGAACTACCTACTTGGTCACTTATGCACCCTAACCCCATTTATCCCTAATGTTAAAAGAAATTAGCCTTTACTTACGTACTCTCGCCACCATCTTTTTGAAGCGTAGCTTGGCTCTTTATTACAATAACTTTTCATGCATATATTCATACACAATATTTCAAATATATCACCATCTCATGACATAGGTTCATAGTAAAAAATGTCAACATCTTGACAAGGAACAAATTAGATAGGATTTATAATGCATTTGTCAAGATTAATCATTTTAATTAAGGAGATGAGATTAACATATTCATATACATCATATTATTTAAATAATCATGATAGAAGGTTAATATTTTGATGGAGAAATCTGTCCTAAAATAGTTTTCTTTTTTTATACATGTGTTAGCTTATGAAAATGAGTTAAATTTTGATAGAATCTCCCTAAGGTCATAGTTGTTAATAGAACATCAATAAAATGAAAATAATGATTAAAATGTCTTTAGAAAATCATAAAGGTAAGGTAGAAATATCAAAATCTTGTTTTAAGTAATTAATCACAAAAATAAGTAAAGTACCAATAAATTAGAACTAAATACTAAGTAGAAAAATGGATAATGAGCTAGAAAAATTATTGTTCCAGTATGCCAAAAAGTCCCACATCACTTAGGAGTCAAGGCTAAGGATAGTTAATAAATACTCTCTTCCCTTAACCCACCGAGGTGCCTTTTAAGGACAAAACTTTGATGGCCCACCATGCACCAAAGCAAACAATACCTTGGATGCAGTGACCCTAACAAAGCTAGCAAGCTTGATGTCAGAACATTGGTGTTAGAAAGAGGGCCCAAGCCACTCTCAACCCTAACGATGCTAGCAAACTTGAGGTAAAAACAATTATAAAATCAGGTATATGAGTATAACACATTATAAAATAATATTAAATAGTAAACAAAAAATTAAAAATGAAATTAAACTGATTAAGAAAATTAAATACTGAAAATAAGTCATCATTGATAGAAAATTAAGTAGAAAATTGCATAAGGCACAAATAGAGTTATAAATGTAAAGAAATGATTTTAGACAATTGGAATCAATTATAAAACAATAATTAAGATGTAAAGGACAAAAATAAAGGCTAGCAATAACAATTTATAGAATTACAAATAATTAATGATAAAAAGTAAAGAAATAAAGAGAGAAATTAAATAAATGGTAGTAGCACTTAATTAAAATAAATTATGGAAGCAAAGTAAATGGTTAGAATGTTAGAGAGAAGAATTGAAATAGTAAATAACATAATTTAAAAGTCAGTATGTGTTAGTTTGCAGAAAATATATTGTTAGAAGTAGAAATGTAAATAGTTAGTGAGAGAAATTTAAATAGTTAGTAATATGAGTATAAATGGTTAGTAGAGTTAGTAGGGGTTAACAAATGATAAAAAGGAAAAGAAAATGGCAGAAAATAAATAACAGAATAGAAAATGTTAGTTGCAAAAGTATAAACAATTAGTAGTAGAATGAAATAAAATAAAATAAAAATGATTAGTAACAAGAAATTAAAGGGATAGTAGATGTTAGTAAGAGTTGGTAGAAGGTTAGAAATTAAGTAGAATGATTAATTTAGATTAGGAATTTATTTTGGGTTTTAGAAGTAAAATAATTAAGCGACACTTTGATATATTAATTGGTGGAATAGCAAAGATCAGACAAGATAGGGTTAGGGACACCTTACCAAGCACACAGTTATATTTTTGTTCTAAGAGTCATGATATAAGTCTCCTCCCTTTACTTTGGCAGATTTGGTGTGAAGAAAGGTGTTGACGTAGAAAGTGTGCTAGATTTCTTAAAGGTTAAAGAGCTAGACTTGAATGAAATGATGGGAGCAAAGTCCCCACTTATTTCCAAATTAATAATTCACCTAATTAAATTTCAATAACTAGTATAGGTTTGGTCTCTTTCTAATTATTTTAGTTCTAACTAAACTAGATACCTTTTCTTTATCTCATCATATTGTGTAATTAATGTGCAACAAGTGAATTGAAAAGTTTTCAATTACAATGCACCTAGTAGATGCCATGGAAGCTTCCTACATCATTGCTTACTAATAAATTATAACTTATCTTATTCGTTAAATTCAAGTGTTTCATGATGATTAAGGATCAAAAGTATTGGGATATGATACCTTTCTTAAGGAAGAAGGACTTATGTCAGTTAAGTTAATTAAGGTGTTAAACTCTAGTTTAAGGTGGTTTAGGCGAAGGTTTTGTGATTCTAATTCTAGATTAATGTGTATGATATCATAAATTAGTGATTATAATTCTTAATTAATGATTAATTAAGCCTAATAATCCTTAACTATTTCCCTAAATAAGATTAAGATTAATTAATCTCGATTAATTAAGATTAAGCATGAAAAAGTCTAATTAGATAGTTAGGATTTCTATCTTTAACTATAGGCACTTAATTTGTGATTAAGGCTTCTAGATGTGTGTTAGTTAAATTTTCTAATTGAGGTGATTTTAAGGTCTCTAAGTTTGAGCTACTTGCTTGAGGTGCTTCCCTATTAAAAAATTTCAAAAGTTTTTAATTTCCTAGGCTGACAATGTATCTATATCGTTTGTAGGAAGTGTTGTGTGCTTCTTTTATAGAGTTTTTGTCTATGTTTGTAATTTTATTTTAGTTAGGGACTATTTAGTAATTTCTTAAAATTTAAGTAGGTCAAAGTGTAAATATATAAAAGTTAATGTACTAATGAATAAATATCGAGAATTTACTATCTTCTTTTAAATAGAAAATAGTAAGTTCTAAAATTTAGGACATTATAAAGAGTATGCAAATCAAGATTCAATTAAGTAAAAAAAAAAGTGCAGAACAATGTCACAATCATTACAACAATTATAAAAAAAAAAAACACTTAGCAGTGGGAAAACATAGAGAAGACTCCATCAAAGAACACTCCAAGAATCTCCACCCTAGTATAATCCTTCACCAAATGTACAAAAATGGACTCAAATAACAGATTGGAACAAGACTACCATCTAGTGTTGGGTCGCATTGTGACGCATCCTAGTAACTAGAACAGTTACAACCATTATGAAGGCTATTGACAATTACATATTAGCTGGCAATCATTGTGTAGTGACAATCTCCTTACGTTGTGGTGATTGTAGAGTAGTGCTTTTATTATGGGGCGATGTAGAGAGAAAATTCCATAACTTTTGCATTTATTCATAAAAAATAGTGAATATATACAAAAAATAGTATTTTCTAACAAAATTTTTAATATTTACAATTCTATTTGATTTTTGTGTTTTTGGTGAGATTTCTTATTAATTTTGGTATGTAATTTCTTAAATTGGTTCAATGAATCTTCATAAGTTAAAGATTCCTCACATGACAATGATAATGTTTTGATGAAGAATTCATACTTTGAGTAATGATTTGAAGACTTGATGTTTGCTTGTTATTTGTAATTTGGGTTTTGTTTGAGTTTTGATAAGGTTTCTTGTGCTTATCTTGCTTAAGGAGAGTTTAGATCTTAAGCCTAATTAAAATCAACTTAAAAATCACAAGAATTGATTTTGAAATTAAAATCAATCAAAAGTGTGATGATTTAATCAATCTAGTTGGTTTTGAAAGGTATTTTTAAGATGTTTAGATTTGAAGAAGTTAAGTTTTTAGGGCTTGATTAATGAAATTATTCATGTGTTGTGTTGTTGTAATAGATTACATTGATTATGTAATAGATTAAGTTGTTCTTGATAAGTTTATAGAACATAATAGATTACATGGGTCTCATAACAAATTATGAAAATAGGGAAAGTCTTGAAAAAATATGTTCTTTTTTGTTTTAATCAATTACAACCACGTAGTAATCGATTACATTGTTTTTCAAACAAGCCCAAGAAGTATCATAATCAAAATAATCGATTATCAACTTAATGTAATTGATTTCATTTGTGTTTGTAACAGAATAACAAAAAAACTAACTTCATTCTTAAGTACTTTCGAAGCCCAATTGCTATATTAGTGATTATCTTGCGTTACTATCATGTCATATATGAAAAAGTGAAGAGAAAAACACATTTTTACATCATTACAATTAAGTTTTGAAGGATTGATGGAATCTTAGATTGCCTATCTCAAAGTTCAAGAACGATACTCTAAGTTTTCAATTTGTGTATCCATCACATAAAGGTAATTTTGTTTTGATTTTTTTTTGTAAAAATTTGTATGAGAGTGATGGATCCCTCAAAGGGATTTGTAGGTGAGGTATCCTATATAGCTTTTCTAAGTCTTGGTGAGGTATCCATGGTGAGTGCTTATAAAGGTTCAAGAAAAGGTATTTATCTTGGTGGTGTTTATAAAGACTTGTAAGAAATAATGGAAAATTTCATAAAAGATCTGAGGACTAAATGTAAGTCACAGTGGTCATGTTGAACCAATATAAAAATCATTGATGCACATTTTGTTATCGCTAATTTCTTTTATATTTAGTTTTCGTGAATATCTTTGTGAATGTTATTGTGGTTTTCATTCATTTAGGGTCATTATCATTACATTGTGCATAAAACTCATTCTCACTATGTCTTTAACAATCAAAATTATTATACTGCTCTGATTATAATCATTTTTGGAGGAATTAGACTGAATATCTAAAAAACTTTTTAACAATCCCACCCTTCGTTTTGAATTGATTTGTCATTATCTAACTCATGCAAACCTAAAAAACAAAATAAATTAAGGGACCAAATTACTAATTTTACCCTTTTATTACATCCAAAAGTTTTTCATGTTTTAGAAAATTTTAAACATTTATACAAAAGTGTAAAATCATTATTTAACTTTTCATCCCTTAACTATTGTAGATTAGACATTTTACATCGATTAAAATTGACATTTTACATCGATTATCATTTTGTTATACAGGGGATAGAGAAAGTCAGGACTTTTTAAATCAATTATTGAATCGATGAAAAAAATGGCTTTTTACATCAATTACATAAATAACTGACATAAAAAAAGGCTTTAGACTCACAAGGCTGCAACCTCGTGCTGCCACCATACACCAATTTTTTTTGAGCAAATGCTATAATCCATCAAATTTTGTTTTAAGATTAAATTTATTGAAATCAAGCAGTCATGATTTGAAGTGATGAATAGCCATCTTTCTCTATCTAACAAAATACTAATTATCCCTTGCTACCTTTTTGGGCCTAAAAATAAAAATTTCTTTCAAATTACCCCAAATAAGGATCACTCCTACACTGGGAGTCAACACAATGTTTGCATCAAGTCTATTGAACTTGTAGCTTCATCAAAGTAACAAGAGAAGAAAAACAAAAGAAATAGAAAACAAAAATACTTGAAAAAAAGATCAAAAATCGTTTGATACAAATAAGAAAAGGAAAAGGGGAAATGAAATGACATTGAGAAAAAGAAAATAATTGTGGAAGGAAAGTCAGAATAAAACACTTGATGCAGCATAGTGTTAAAGATCTTTGTTTCAAATAGCCTTCAAACAATCATTTGGGCCTTATATATCCTTTCTTTCAAAGCCCATTCAGCCCTTAACCACATTACAAGCCTAATAAAGTCCACTCTGATCAATAATTGACTGCTTTGTTTCATAAACTTTAATCTAAAAACAAAATACCTTAAATCATGACTAGCATTTGCTCAAAAAAGAAAAAGAAAAAGAAAGAAAAGAAAAGAAAAGACAAAAAAAAAAGACAAAAAAAAAAGAGAAAAAGAAAAGAAAAAATATTGATGCTTTTAACACATTCCTTTTAAGGACTGTGTGGCAAAATCAACTAATGTTCGCAAAAATTGCTCAAATAAAAATAAGGCAAATGCAATATCACTAGCACAATTCTTTCCTTCCTTCTTGCGAGTCCAAATAGAATAATATATGTGTCATTCCATTCTAAACCAAAATTCTCCCTCTTGCTTGGATTCATCCTCTTAACTAGTGCAATCCATGTGTCATTCCACCATACACCAAAACAATTTCCTCTGTAAATTCCCCCCCCCCCCCTTAAACTTAAACAGGGGCAATTCCTTCACTTATCATCCCATCTATTTCACTGTCTAATAGATTAGGGCAATGGTTTCATCTACTGCTCCACCCTATCATCAAAGTGCAGCAATTCTGATTGGGTCAACCATCCTTCATGTCATCTTTCATTTCCTTCTTAACAACTAGCATCTATTCTACTTCCAAATACCTACACCTTCTACCTTTTCCTTGTTCAAATTGCCATTTTATAAATAATGGATACTGACATAAAATAATCAAAGTTCAAAATCATGAGAAATAGGGTGAATCCTTAGTGATGGACTGTGATAGTATGGCGATCAATTGATAACTCAGATGTTGCAATACTAGAAGATTCATGCCATTCAAAGACGAGTTCTAGTTCATCCATGAATACTAACTGAATTAAAGGAACCAGGAATTTTGAAATCTGGGAAAACTTCCTTTTGAAATTCAAAAGTTCTTTCACACAATATGCATCATCATGCATTACAGTCATTTCATTTTCAGCTTCTCTAGGCCACTTGCATTTCATTATCAGCTTATCTAGGCCACTTGCATTTAGTTGCAGCTCATCTAGGTTATTTGCATTTTCATGATGGCTTATCAAGGTTTATATTCGCCTATTTAGGCATTTTTGGGTGCTTATGCCCTCTACATTCTTCATTGTGGGTGCTCGTGCCCATCGTATCTATATTTCTAGGTGCTCGTGCCCACTACATCTTATATTTTGGGTACTTATGCCCATTGCATCTACATCTTTGGGTGCTTGTGCCTTTTGCATTTACATATTGAGTGCTCATACCCTCTATTTTCAAGCTTCTTGGGTGTTTGTGCCCTCTACTTTTCAATTCTTAGGTGCTCGTGTCCTCTATTTTTAATTTTTTCGGGCGCTCATGCCCTTTGCATTTACATTTCATGGGTGCTCGTGCCCTCTACTTTTTAGATTCATAGGTGCTCGTGCCCTCTTTGTTTTCAAATTTCTCGGATACTCGTGATCTTTTTTTTTTAATTTTTTGGGTGCTCATGCCCTCTGTTTTCAAATTTCTTGGGTGCTCGTGCCCTCTGCTTTTTAGATTCATGGGTGCACATGCCCTCTGTTTTCAAATTTCTCGGGTGCTCGTGCCCTCTACTTTTTAGATTCATGGTTGCTTGTGCCTTCTTTGTTTTTTAAATTCCTTAAGTGCTCATGCCCTCTGTTTTTTAAATTTCTTGGGTGTTCGTACCCTCTGTTTTTTAAATTTCATGGGTGCTCGTGCCCTCTACTTTTTAGATTCATGGGTGCTCATGTCCTCTGCCTGTAAATTTCTTAGATGTTCGTGCCCTCTATGTTTTAAATTTCATAGGTGCTCGTGCCCTTTGCCTTTTAGATTCATGAGTGATGATGTCCTCTATTTTTTTAAATTTCTTGGGTGCTCGTGCCCTCTACTTTTTAGATTCATGGGTGCTCATGTCCTCTGCCTTTAAATTTCTTAGATGTTCGTGCCCTCTGTTTTTTAATTTTCATAGGTGCTCGTGCCCTTTGCCTTTTAGATTCATGAGTGATTATGTCCTCTATTTTTTTAAATTTCTTGGGAGCTCGTGCCTTCTGTTTTCAAATTTCTTAGGTGTTCATGCCCTTTGTTTTTAAATTTCTTGGGTGATATGCCCTCTGTTTTTAAATTGCTTGGGTGTTCGTGCCATTTGTTTTTTTAATTTTATGGGTGCTCGTACCCTCTACTTTTTAGATTCATAGGTGCTCATGCCCTCTCTATTTTTTAAATTCCTTAGGTGCTCGTGCATTTTGTTTTTTAAATTTCTTGGGTGCTTGTGCCTTCTGCTTTTAAATTTCTTGGGTGCTTGTGCCCTTCGTTTTTTTAATTTCTTAAGCGCCCATGCCCTTTAATTTTAATTTTCTTGGCCCTTTATTTTTAGATTTACTTAGGTACTCGTACCCTTATTCTTTAAATTTCCGGAAAGTTCATTGTTTTGAAACCCGAATAAAATTGGAGTTCATGTCTTTACTTATTCTTTACTATGATGATATGAAAACACTCAATTGTTCATATTATCTAGTAAAGACTAAGTAAAGAGGGGTAGCTGTGAATACCTAATTTTATCCGGGTAATTAGAAAAATAATAAAAATAAATATAGAAGGAAAATATAATAATAATAATATTGGGCATTCTATTTTAAGCCCATAAATGAAAATGAGAAAATATATATATAGAAATTAATAAAACTAAGGTTTGGGCCAACAATTATGACTCAATAAAAGAAGAATTTCTAAATAAAAGGTTTTGGGCTGGTGGGCTTTGGCCCAATTTTGTAAAAATAAAAAAAGAGAAAAAAAAACATAAACAATAGAAATTTTGAGAAAACTTCCAAAGCAAGCTATAATAGCTTGTAGTGCAAGCTATAGTAGCTTGCAGAGCAAGCTTCAGTAGCTTACAGAGCAAGATTGAAAGCTTATAAATAAGACATTGCACATTTCTCACACAAACATTTCTCACAAACTCTCACTCAAGAAAATTCTCTCTAGAAATCATACTCTGCCGATTAATTCCTCTGGCTAACTAAAAGCTTTTGGAGGTATAATTCTTGGTCTCTCTTTTTTCCTTTCATTATGTAATTTTTTATTTATTTATTTTATCTCTTGCTTGGTTTCTTATTTTATTGTTATTATTGTTACATTGATTCTTCTCTTAATAAACGTTTTATCGGGTTATCATTTATTTAGTTGTCATTTTTTCTGAAACACTAAATAATTTTTTTTAAAAAAATGTATATTCAAGTTTAATTAATAAAATAGATTTAATGATAGTCATTTTGGATGCACTTCCAATCTGACTATTATGAAAATCTTAAAAGGTGAAATGATAATCACTTTGGATGTACTTCCTAGTTGGTTATCATAAAAGCCTTTAAAATAAAAAAATTTAAAATTAAAACAAATTTTTTTTTTCTTTAATAAAGGTTTATTAATGTCCATTTTGGATGCACTGCCTATTTGGATATTGCAAAACCTTACAAGGTGTATCGATAACCATTTTGGATGCACTTCCCATTTGGTTATCAAGAAGGCCTTTTAAAAAATATAATAATAAAAATAAAAAATCAACCAACAAAACAGTTTTCTACCCAAAGAACTATGTAAGTCTGATTCCTCATTACACCAGAGGATACATAAGAGTAGGGACCCACCCCTATCGATCTCAAAAATAAAAAAATGAATTCTTTTCAAAATAAATATTTTCTAAAATTCTTTGTAAAATTTTGTTAGGGGTAAAATAAATATTTTTGAAGCTATCCATTTTACACATTTAATTAGGGGTAACCGTCTTTATGACGGACGTCGTAGGGTGCTAACATCTTCCTTACACGTAATCGACCCCCGAACCCATTTTTTGGTTTCAAAGACTATTTTTCTTTTTAAAAGGTTTTTTCAAAGTTTTCCTTAATAAACTTTGGTGGCGGCTCCTTTGATTTTATTTCTTTTTCGCCATCCCGATCGTGACCTCGGTTGTGACACAAAGGGTTCAAGTGAACCCAATAAGTTGGCTTCATCGTCAAAGGTGAACTTTTGACATATTTTTTACATCAGTTGTCAATATAATCGATTAAAAAAGTACTTTTTACATCGGTTAAAATTAAAACTAATGTATAAAAACTTTTTAAATTGGTTAAATTGACAACCAATGGAAAATTTTTCCCCTTAATTACAAAAATATCACCTAATTTTTTTCAGATAAGTTGTTAAATAACCAATCTAAAAACCTATTATAAAATCCCTATTTTGCACTAACTTTTTCTTTGATTCCTCTCTTTTCGAAACATCTAAAATATCCTAACAGCGTAGTTGGGAACCAGTTTAGATTTTGGTTGGAAAATGATCTTTTAGGACCTTCGAGAGTGTGAAAATGAATTATAATAAAGTTGGTTCTAAATAGTTACATAAAGAACATATGCAAAACTCAACTTACATGTGAAAGAGTGATATCTTTACATCACTTTAAAGCGCATATATTGCCTATACACCATATGCGTGGTTTCGTTATTGGTCCCATTATGACTGAGTGCCTCAACCACACACACAGTTGTGGCTGTCGAGTTGCAAGAACTGTAGGAAGAATACTCTTTTTTCATTTAAGCCAAACAAAAGAGATAACTACAAGCCTATATATGCAATATATGGTGTAAGTCAATTCCAAGATGTTCTGCTAATTTCAAAATTTTCCATTTCTCTACATGGGTAATCAATCACCATGCTTAAGCTACTTGGGTAATAATTGCATTGGAGAAACATCTTTTACTACATGATACTATTTTTTGAATCATGTCATAGAAAGCCATGCGTAAGCTTGTCAGATATATATCAGATCAATTTCAAACAGTACTAATGATAAAAAAGTTTTAGTGGTTGATGTAACGTTAAGAAATTGAATCTTTTAAATCGTCACTTCGGTTGATAATAATTTGTGTGTGCTGGTTATTTTGATTTTTTTTACTTTATTAAAACTTTATTTTAGTCTGTAACTTTTGATATGATGTCATTTACTTACATAGTCCATAACGTTAATGTGGAAAAAAATAAAAAAGTAATTCATACGAATAACACTTTTATAGATGAGAAACTGTACAAAAAAAGAGAGAGAGAGAAAATAGTAAAAGAAATTAAAATAAATAATAATTTTCAGAGTTATGGATTAAAGTGAAAATTAAGAATTAAAACTATATTTTTAATCTCTATAAATATAAAAACATTTACTCTTAGTCCTTAAAAAAATTGTCTAGCTTTGGTCCCTCGTTTTTTAAATGTGCCAGGAGTGGTCTTTGTCCTTCATAAAAAAACTATCTCCTTTAATCCTTTATTTATGAAAATAAGAATCAAACATTTAAATGACACATTTCTATAAATGAGAGATCAAAATACAATGATTTATTTTTTAAGGACTAAAAACAAACATTATTTTATTTACAGGAACTATAAACATTTTTAACTCTTAAAATTAATAAATTATGCATATAAAATTAAAGATTAAAGTGAAAGTTTATTTATTAAAAAATTATTGCAAGAGAAAGATAACTTTACTAATTCAAATAAATTAATATAATTTTCATTCTTAAAAAATATAAAAAGATTATAATAACAAAAAAAAAGTTAAAATCCCAATATTACTTATTTATTTCATTTGAAAACTTTTTTGGGAAAGGCTTGATAGTCGTCAAGGAAATAGTCCAATAGTGGTTTTCTCCATGTAATACTTCTATCATTCTTTTTAAGAATAACTACATATCATATGGTCATTTTTAAATTTAACTAATCTATGTAAGATATAAATTACAAGAGAAAAATAAGTTTAAAAATATTTAATTTTTTTAAAAGTATATATAATTAATTTAAATAAATTTTTAAAATTAAAATTAAATTATGTTTAAAACTAACTAACTAACTAACTAGGGAGCATATACTATGAGAATGACCTTTTATGTAAAAATGAGAATGGTCAATCTCAACCGTTAGATTAAAATAGAAGGTTTAGATTAAAAAATTCACTTAAAACCCTAAACCCTAAACTCATTTAAAACTACAACCATGAAATAATAGAAACACACAAGAAGGAGGGTTGAATTGTGTGTTTAAAAAAACTTTTTTGCAAGACTTTAAACAATAAGAAGCTAACCAAAATAAAGCAAGATAAGGATAAGAAAGGAGAAGCACGCAAAGGATTTTTATACTAGTTCACTTAACTTGAGCTATATCCAATACCTTCGTATAAAAGGATTTTCCACTAACCAACTCTTGTTTACAGACAAGTATTCTCACCAACCTCTTCAGCCTACAACAGTGATTATCCCAAATCACTTACTCAACCCAAGTATTATTTTGTCACAAACTCTCTCCAAGCTTTCATAACACAATGAAGTGTTTATAGAAATCTACTCACAGAGTGAGGATATGAAAAATACAGAGCAAATATACAACAACTTTGCTATGAAACGAATAAGAAAATAGAGAATTTTTAGAGCTTATCCAAAGAAGGATTAAACTTTTATTTCAATCAATTCTTTTTTGTCACTTTAGCAACTTTGGGCTTGGTGTAAATATATATAGTCTTGACAAGGTAACCATTGAGATGGACAAACTTCAAGTTTCAGAGGCACGTTATAAAACTTGTCCTATGTATCAGCGTGTGTATTGAGTTTGCAAAAAGGATAGAAAAACATCTTTTGTGGTTACACCAAAAAGGATGGTATAGTTTCGCGCTTCAGAGTTACTTTTTCTAAACATTTTTTATTCTGGTTTGACAGCTTGATAAGTTGACTTTCTTTTCTTCAAAGTTGTACTCATACACAAACATATATCTGCTTTTCATTTAATGCAGAATATATTTGAATGTTAGTGCCTATAAACAGAATAAGGCATTTGTATCAAAGCATACAAGTATTAATTGATTTGAACTTTTTAAACTTAAAAAAAAAACTTCAAATAAAACAATGGACGACTTTCAAAAAGAAAGCGCATAGATAAAATAAAGCACTGAACACTTGGTTTAAAAGGGTGAGTTGGATGCCAAATTATATAAAGTATATTGGACACTAATAAATGCTTTTCATAAAAGAGAAATATTTGGACGCTTTTTAATAAACAAATTTATAATAACTCTAAAAATTTAATAACTTTTGTCATCTTCAAAATTTGAAGGGTTAGACACTTCATACATCTTTGGTTCCAACAAACCACTATTGTCGTTACTACCATTATCATTGTCATCGCCACCACTACCGCCAACGATGGTGGTGGTGGCTTGGCGACAACGACAGTGGTGGCAGCGGCAACGATAATGGTGGTCTCATTTAAAACCACATCATCCTCACCATCACCGCCGCTGTTACCCCCACCCTTATTGCCATCGGCAATCGGCAGTGATGGTGTCATTTATATTTCTGTCGAAGTCTTGAATTTGCTTGACACCTTTACTTTTTCATCCATTTACATTTCTATCAAAGCTTGGAATCTACTTGACACCTTTACTTTTCTACCATTTACATTTTTGTCAAAGCCTTAAATCCACCTCATATTTTTACTTTTTCAATCATTTGCATTTTTGTCAAATCTAGAAATCCATCTGGCACCTTTACTTTTTTGCCATTTACATTTATGTAAAATCTTGGAATTCACTTAACACCTTCACTTTTCTACCATTTACACTTCTAACAAAGTTTAGAATCTACCCGACACTTTACTTTTTATTTCATTTATTTTCTACTCAAAGTTTGGAATTTTTCTAACACCATTTACATTCACATAATTTACATTTCTATTAAAATTTTAAAAATCTTCTTGACACCTTTACTTTTTTGCCATTTACTTATGAAAGCCCAAATCCACTTGACACCTTTACATTTCGATCATTTATTTTCTACTAAAGCCTATAATCTACCAATCACTTTCACTTTTCTATTATTTACATTTTTGTCAAAGCTTGAAATTCGCTCCACGCCTTTACATTTTTGTCATTTAAATTTCAATAAAGCCCAAAAGTTGCCCAACACCTTACATTTGTATCATTTACATTTTTGTCAATGCCCACAATTTGCCCAATCAACACCATTACTTTTTTGCCATTTATATTTCTATCAAATCCCAGAATTTGCCCGACACATTTATTTTTCTGTCATTTACATTTTCTACATTAGAGTCTGGTACCAATCTGACGACACCTTCACATTTTCTCATCAAAGTTTGGTACCTACCTAACCCCTATTTATTTCTTTGTTTAAAGATCGGTACATGTCTGACACCTTTTATTTTTCCTAATCAAATCTTGTTGATCTAATACTCTCAGGATGCTTTTACACAAAATTGTTATCCATATCTTTACTTATCTTTAACCATGATAATATGGAAACATTAGTTATTTATATTCTCTTGTAATACCTAATTGAAGAGGGAAAACTGTGAACAGTTATTTTTTGATTAAATAAAAATAAAATATAGAAGAAAGGAGAAAAACAATGGAAGAACTTTTAAAGAGAAAAGAAATTAAAGAGCTTTTTTTTTCTATGGTTGGTGGCATGCAAAAACTAGGTCATATCTTGACCTATATGTAACACCCATTCATATTAAATACAATTCGTATTGATTTAGTTATTAGGTTTAAGTAAATGAAAATGTGTGTAAAATTTTTCTTTTTTATAATAGAAAAATTCCAAACTTAACAAAATTTGGAAATGGTAACAAAGGATGAAAGATAAGACTATATATATATATATATATATATATTGTAAAACTATACATCATGGTTTAATAATACATGACAGTCATAAAATATAGAAAACCAAAAATACATCAACAAATAGACACTATCTAAGCCAATATGTACATTAAAAAGGTCCTATACAGAGCACTATCAATCTACCCTATCCCTCATACAAAAAGAAAAATACTATAGGTTGTCAGATCCTCGCCCATTGAAATGTCCTCTAACTCGTACTCAGCATCACGGAGCGTTAACGTCGTCTTCAATAATCATGATCAATCATCCATAGAAGAAAATAATGGAGTGAGATGTGTTGTTCTAAAATCACTTTTACATGTATAGCAGGAAGTCTACCATAAAACAAAGTTGATAATAGAAGAGAACCTAGGGTTCATTTTGAGTTGTATCAAACTATCCCTGACTAGGTATGGATCCATACTCCCCATTAGTGGGTAATAGTTCTCAACAGAACCTGAGAAGTGACTGGAAGTACATATAACTCATCACCATCATCACATGGTATAGTTCTCATCATCATTGGGGAAAATAATAGTCAAGATATCCATTTATAGGGGTATACTATAACACCCCAAATTTCAGGTATTAGAAATAAACCATAAGGCAATTCTTAGTAGGACCCTTCCCATGTGTTATTAGACAAAAGACACCTTAAGAGTTATTGTTATTAGATCACTTATTATTATTATTATTATTATTATTAGTGTTCCTATCATTGTTATTATATTTATTGTTGTTGTTGTTGTTGTTGTTGTTGTTATTAATTCTTTGTTATGGTGTTGTTATTATATTATTATTAGTTATTATTAGTGTTATTTTTATTGACACCTTAGTATTAAAAATTAGTAGGAATGTTATCATAAAATCCAAAATAGCATCTAGGGCCTAATAAGAGACTAAAGCCCACTAAGCCACATACATACTCACCCACATGTTATAAGAAGAGAATAGAGAAGGACAGTTAGGTTTAGCCATCACAAAATAAAACAACAAAGAAGTTAGAGTGAATGAGGAGAAAAGGAAAGAGAAAGAGAAGGAATAGAAATCGAAGAACCCAAGCCCTAGAACTCAGCTTTGCATGCTCCTAAAAGTGAGTGCTTTCCCCTATGTTCTTCCTTGTCCTTTATGTTGTTCTTGTTCATCTATTTACCTTTTCCTCCTCCTTATGCCTAAGTTTAGGGATTTGATGGGTTTTGAGGGGATTATGAGGGAGTAAGAAGTTTATAGATTAGATAGTCTGTGGGCAACTTTTCTTCAAAACTGATTCTGTGTTGGCGTTGGGCACGCGGACCTGCTGGGCGGGTTGGGTCCTGACGCGAACCCGCCCAGCAGGTTCGCTGTTGGCGTGACCACCAGGCGAACCTCTTGTTCTGCCGAGCAAATACGATCTTCATTATTCCATTTTTTGTGTTTATGAACTCTTTTTTGTAGTTCTTAATTCATTATTACTTCTTTTCTTATGCCTCATTAAGTTTATACTTGTGATTGTTAATTTACTTTGAGAAAACTAAGTGTGATATGAACTTATATCAATGTTTCATGATAAAAGCCTATGAAAAGTTGTAAGCATTATATGTGACCATGCATCATAACATTTGAGTTATGTGATGAGGAAAGTATGTAGGAATCTGGCTAGTGGAGGCCGTGATGGGTTGTCTAACCCTAGCCTTGGGGGTTATCCAATTGGGAAAACTCCAATGGTCCATGCTGATCCCATGGAGTCGAGGCGTATTGGCAAAATTGAGTAACTCTAACTAGTCGCTAGGGGATATTATACTAGTTGAGGGTACGATAACTGAAGGCATTGGTACCGATAATGCTTCTTATGGCCGTGCATTTACTCCTAGTCTACTTTCCGACAAGTTTAAGTTGGTACCACATGTGCATGAGTAGTAATTTGGGAACATAACATGCATATGCATCCCGTTGTAGTGTGATATGTTGAATTGTGTTACGTTATAACTATGTGAAGTTTGTGTGACCCTGTTCATGAGTAATTGATGTAATGTGTAAACATGTGAAAATGTAATTGTGTTTTGTGATGAAGTGTTTAAGTTGTGGATATGTAATCATATCATGCATGTGTGTTGTTCCTGTTTGATAAAACAAAACGATGTGTATGTCTAGTTACTAGGCACAGGATGTGAAATAAATATATGCTTTTAATTAGAATTGTATTTGCTACCTTAAGGATAAGTGAGAGGGTAGACCCTAGGATAGTGTTATGAGGGTTCTAGTTGGATGATAATAGTTGTGAAAGAGACAGAGAAAGAGTGAATTCCCTCATGGCATAATAGAAAGGTATAAGACAAGTAAGAGAGAACAAACGAGAGTATTAAGGTAAGTGTTAAGGGAGTGTCAAGAGTACTGTAGAATGTTTGTGACCTTAGACTTGACTCCTAGAGGATAACTTTAAATATCAAAAGAAAGAAGAATAAAATCTAAACATGGAGGGTTTAAATATTAGAGAGGGTTTTGGGTAAGAAAGAGTTCTTAGGTTGAGAATGAGATAGTAAACTAATATAACAGTTGTGGGAATGAGAAGGTAGTTAACACAAGAAGTATTGAAGATTAAAAGGTGTAGACTCGACCATAGGTATAGAGAATTATGAGACCTAGTAAGGCTAAAGCCATGAGAGATAAATGATGAAGGTTGTCTGAGTAGAAAAGTCTAACCCAGTCGCAGAGTCCTTAGAGCACTCATTGAGACATTATGTCTCACTCCTTTAAGTTTCCCCTTTTTCAGGATACAGGTGAAGATGTGTACAGATGGAGCTTGGAGTCACGTGCAAGAAGACATAGTCTAGCTTATATTGTTTTCTTGTATTCCTCTTTATGTTTTGTACGACACCTTCAGGTGATAGATGAGGCGTATTAGGCATGTATGGTATTTTATTATATTATTCTTATATGAATATAATTATATTTATGAGTCGTTTCAATATATTGTTTCTATGTTTTTAAGTCTTTCTTTTTTTGTTCTTAGATATCTAGACCTAGTTACGATAACACCCTTTAAGGTGTTACATTTACTGTCAAACCAATCCTAGAATGTTGAGTAGTTGTCGAGGTTATCAAGCTTAGTCAGACGAATATTCTAGCTCGAGGGCGCTACCCTGGCCATTGGGACCTTTACCACTCGATGCCTACCCCTAAGACCTCCGCAAGTAGGTCCTTGCCTTTCATTCCTCAGCATACCAAACCGTAGCTTCCCTAGCAGGGTGTCATGCCACAACATGTAACTTGCTTTACATTACTCACTAATCTATCAACTTCCCACTTCTGAAACAGAGGTTTTCTTGGTCTCATTTAATTTGAACACCAGTACAATTAGCATTTCTACCTTGTATTGCAGAAATTACATGATAATAAATTAACAATCATCAAAATTTTAGTAGTATAACTACTTACCAAAATTTTAACAGAAGAACAATTTGATAATCACAATTTAATTTACCAAAATTTTAGCAGAATAACAATTTAATAACTAAAATTTTAGTAGAATAACAATCATAATAACAATTTAATAATCATAATTTAATTTAGGAATAACAATTAAATTTAAGCAGAGTAACTATTTAGTAAATGTATTTTAATTTTCTAAAATTGAGTAGAGTAACAGCTTACCAAGTGTATTTTAGTAATTTAAATTTGAGCATAGTAACAACTTAGCAATTATAATTTAATAATTTAAATTTGAGCATAGTAACAACTTAATAAAAATTAAGTTTAGCATCAAACATAATAATGTAATGGTAATAGTAATAAAAATTATGCCTAAATGGGTTTAGGGGAAAACTCTTCCTACTAATATGCAAAGTGACAATAATTTAGAACCAACTCCACTCCCCCATTACCTCTAAGGTGGTTGATGAAGAGGATGAAATTGTTAATGTAAAGTTCCTAAGAAGAGAACTTTACTACTTGTCGGAAAACTAGTAAAATTTTAGCACAAAACAAAAAAGTAAAAGAAAATTTTTTCTAGAGAGAAAAGCTCTCTAATATTTTGGCCAGCTTGAGAGAAGAAGAAGGGAGTGAAAATCTAAAAATGTTGGGGCCTATTTATAGAAGGAGGGGGGGTAGGTGTCCACAAAGTTACATCATCTATTATCTATGTATTATGTCATAAATCTAATTTTTATTTATTTTTAATCTAATTGAGGGACATATTCACCATTTAGAATGATGAATCACCCCTCCTAGGCTTGGGGGCATGCTATATGAGCTGTCCTTAAGCTCCTCAGTGTAAATTTTATGTGTAGGTGAATTAATTGGTACAAATAAAATCGTCTAAACTTGAAAAATTAGTTTTTAATGTCATAAAAATGTAATTAAACTAGACAAATACATTATTTTTCATCAAAAATAAATTTCTAATAATTAATTTTAATTTTTATTAATTTTTTTCAAATTTTATATATTTACTTTGTATTTTTAAACTAGAAAATACATATTAATTCAATAAATACCAAAATTTTTATGAAAATTTTAAAATTAAATATTTTACCTATAAATGAATTGGGATTACTATTTTCATCATTTCTTAATGTCAAACAAATACTGACTAGCTTATCAGACACCTAGGGACATTTTGATCATTTTACACAAAAATTCCACAAAATTTCAAAAATTATATTTTAATATATATGACATGATTTCAAGCTCAAATTAATATTTTAATATCAATTGAATTTTTTTCTCATGTCAGCTCTTAATGTTGAAAAATAAATACAAAATCGTTATTTTCTAATTTCTATGGGCTCTAGCTCAAAAAAAATTATTAAAAATTATAATTAAATAGCTCTTGAAATTCTGAGCGTAATAGTGGGAATCAGAATTTTGAAATTTCTTTCCGATTTTTCAGAATTACATTGTCAAATATTAGAAAAACAATTAAAAAATTGAAATAGAATTGTTATATTTTTCACTATTTTTCTATCAAAATAAAATTTTATAATGAAAGATACTTAGTATAAAATTTTCAAAATATTTTAAGGTAAAAAAGTATGTGGTTGGTTCCTGCAATCGACCAAGAATATTTTTGTCATTTCAAAAATTATCTAAATAAATTCTCAAAAATTTTCTAAAATTATTATTAATTATTCTAAGTATATTGATGACTTAAAAATAAATTTTAAACACTTCTATCTATTTTTTGTCTATTAATTTTATTATTTGGCCTTTTAGGGATGAAACGGTCATTTTACCTATTTTTGAGCTCCATTCTCCAAAATTATTAAAAGTATAAACTAAGTACTACTCACTAATACGAATGTAACCATATAGATCAAATTTTTTGAGATTCTCATGGTTCTCTAGAAATAAATAATTAGGAAAAATAGTTTAATAGGCAAAAGTAAGGGTGTTACATTATATATATTCTAATAAGGAATTCTTTGCATCATCGAAAACGTTAAGAGAAAGGTCTAAACTCATATTTTTAACCTATAAACCAAAATCAACATATATTTTGATGAAAAATAGCCTAGAAGTAAGCTATCTAACTATGATAAAAGCTTTTGCTAAACCTTACCTAAGAAGTAACGTTGAACAAATCACTCTCTTGTATCCTCTTCTTCTCTTATATGAAAAGAAGACTATCAAGCACTTGGATCCCAAAAATAAAAAATAACAAACCTTCAAAAGTTTCAAATGCAATAAATTATACAACAATGTATTAAAATGCTTTTTCAAAAAGTAATACTCCTTCTGCTTTTTTGTCTTTTTTACTTGCCAATTTTTTAGAAAATTTTTATTTCTATTTATCTTTCATATTGAAAGTTCAAGATAACATTAATTACTTTTTGTCAATTATACCCTTACTTTCTACCTAAATTTTAATTAATTTATACATTTACAACTAGTATGCATTTATTGTAGAATAGAAATGAAAAAGGGTACAATATGGAAAACTATTTTATTAAAAAACAAGTAAATTTATTATATTTCTTAGTTTGTGTATAAAAACCTTACATGATACTTAAAAAGGAATGGAGAGATTAATTGCAAGTTTCTAATTCATGAAATTAACTCCAAAATGATCAGGCAAAATATTCCCGACACTCATACTACATTTCTTTTTTATATCTAAAAATAACAAACCTAGTTTGAATCTTCACTTACAATGATGAGAAATTTAATAGAATTGTTTGAAGGGGAGAATGACATAAGCAACATGAAGACATTAGTATAACTTGACAATCGAGTCTTACAATGATATAAAATGTAAAACAATGGTGTACCATTACTAGAAAAATATGTTTTTCATCTTGTTTGAGAACTTTTTCCTACAAGTGGTATCATAAGATCAAGTTCCCGCACAGCAGTTTTTCTTACACTACACAAGATCTGATCCCTAAAAGCAGTTTTTTTGTTTTTTTTTTTTGTTTACTAAAATACAAAATGAAATTTAGTTAGAAAATTATCAACCATGGGATGACAAACTTCACATAGTGCAGCTGTTTAAAAATCCTAAATATTTGAATCCATTATGAAAAACAGTGATTATGGTCTTGGAATTATCTAGATTTAAGATTTTGAAGCCATGGATGACAATTTTTACCATCATTTGATGATTCTAGTAGAAATTGTCCCTTCGAATCAAAGTATGAGCATTTTCTCTTCGGGTACAGGATTGGAACAAAAAAAGTGATATCAGTGGGACACTAAAACGAATTTCACATACGCAGCGGAATTCTCTGATTGATATGTGAGTACATACTACTATCTTCCCTTTTATAGGCAATATACATAACAGTAAAATAACAAAGCTTAATAACTAAGAAATAGTTGAAGACGGTGAGATCCAGCAGAATTCTTGGTCTTTGTAAGCGACGCAGCAAATTTTCTTTTGCAAGTAAAATGTAAATTTTGATTCAGTCAAACTTTTCGGCTTGATTTATTAATTTTGACCGACATTGCCTCCCTTAAATCAAGTGTGTATCATTCCAAGTATTTTCTTCAACTTGTAAAATAACTCGATCTTCAATGACTTTGTAAAAATATTTGCTACTTGCTCTTCAGTTGAACAATAATTAATCTCCATTTCTTTTTCAGCTATCAACTCTCGTATTTTGTGAAATCGAATATCAATGTGTTTAGACTGTCCATGAAAGACTGGATTCTTACTCAATGCAATGGTAGACTTGTTGTCGCAAAATATTTCTGTGGGAGTATTCTGCTTCTGGTGCATCACTTCTAAAATTCTTCTTAGCCATATTGCTTGTGTAGCACAACTAGTTGCTGCTATGTATTATGCTTCAGCCGTTGAAAGTGCAACAATCGATTGTTTCTTTGAAGACCACGATACTACACTAGTACCTAGATGAAATGCATACCCTGACGTGCTTTTCCTTGTTTCTACATCTCCAGCCCAATCACTGTCTGTGTATCCAACAAGCTTTACATAATTGTTATTAGCATAAAAAATTCCATCGGTCAGAGTACCTTTGATATATCTAAGAATTTTCTTAGCTCCTTGTAAATGGCAAACACTAGGCTCTTCCATGAATCTACTAAGCAAGCCGACTCCAAAGACTATATCTGGTCTAGTTGTAGTCAAATATCTCAAACTTCCAATCAAACTTTTGTAGTAGGTTGCATTCACCCTTTTGCCTTCACTTTCTTTGGTCAGTTTTAACTTTTCTTCAACTGGTGTGGAAACTGGCTTTGAATTCTCCATCTTGAATTTCTTCAAAATATCACCTGCATATTTCTTTTGAGAGATAAAAATCCCATCATCTTGCTGAATGACTTCAATGCTAAGAAAGTAGGACATTAGGCCCAAATCAATCATATCAAAACAACTTATCATAGCCTCCCTGAATTCTGCAATCATCCTTGAATTATTGCCAGTGAAGATTAGATCATCAACATATAGACACACTATAAGAATATTTCCAGGATCAACAAATTTAACATATAAAGTGTGCTCAAAAGGACATCTCTCAAAACCATGTTGTATAAAGTAGGAATCAATTTTCTTATACCACGCTCTCGGTGCCTGCTTTAAGCCATACAAAGCTTTCCTCAATCTGTAGACTTTGTCTTCTTTTACTTTGATTTCATATCTTGCAGGCTGTTCAACATATACTTCTTCTTCCAGAACACTGTTCAAAAAAGCAGATTTAACATCCATTTGATATAACTTCCAATTATTTTGAGCCGAAAGAGAAATAATCATGCGAATAGTGTCTAATCTTGCAACAGGAGCAAATATCTCAAAGTAATCAATACTTGGCTTTTGTTTATATCCTTTTGCAACCAACCTTGCTTTAAAGCGGTCAATTTCTCCATTGGATTTGTATTTTGTCTTATACACCCATTTCACTCCAATAGGTCTTTTATTTGGTGGCAAATCTGTTAACTCCCACATTTCATTCTTCTCAATAGCATGAATCTCATCATTCATGGCTTTTCTCCAATTCTTATCACTTGAGGCTTCTTCAAAGGTCACTGGCTCACAATCTGCAAATAAAGCAAAGTTGATAACCGCTTCATCTGATGGGTCATTATCATTACCCACAACATAATCTTCCAATCTTGCTGGTAGCTGACGATGCCTTCGTGGCCTGTTAGATGAGTCTAGTTCATCAAGAGTTGGGTCTGATTGTCTTTCATTTTCTTCATTGTTGTCAAGAATCACCATCGACTCCTTTTGGGACCTTGAGGACCAATCCCATATGCCTTTCTCATCAAATGTCACGTCACGACTAATAATCACCTTCTTTGTCTCTGGATTGTAAAGTTTGTATGCCTTGGAATTTGTGCTGTATCCAATGAAAATACACCTTTCACCTTTGTCATCTAGTTTCTTCCTAAGTTGGTCTAGAACATGAGCATATGCTATGCATCGAAAAACTTTGAGGTGTCGGATTGATGGTCTCCTTCCACTTCAAGCTTCTTCTGGTGTTTTATCACAAACACTTTTTGTTGGGCACCTATTCAAAATATAGACAACGGTAGCAACTGCTTCTGTCCAAAACTCTTTAAGTATTTGTTTGGCCTTCAGCATGCATCTCACCATGTCCATGATTGTTCTATTCTTCCTTTCAGCAACTCCATTTTGTTGAGGCGTGTATCTGGTTGTCAATTAATGTTGAATTCCTTGCTACTCAAAGAAATCTACGCAGACGAGGTATTCTTGGCCTTTGTCTGTTCGTAGTGCTTTAATTCTGCATCCATTTTGCTTTTCTACAAATGCCTTAAACATCTTGAAGGCATTACATGCTTCTAATTTTTGCTTCAAAAAATATACCCAAGTTTTTCTGCTAAAATCATCAATAAAAGTAATAAAATACCTGCTACCACTATGTGTTGGTATCTCAACTGTACACAGATATAAATAAACTATCTCTAACAGTTTTTTCGCCTTCCAAGACTTTCCAGTTGGAAATGATTCTCTATGCTTCTTTCCAATCTCACATGTCTTGCATACTCCATCAGGAATATTCACAACAAGCAAATCAGAAACATATTCTTTTCTTGACAGATAATTTAAACCAGAAAAATGAAAGTGCCCAAAATGCATATGCCATAACCAATCTTCATTTGGAATCACAGAACTTAAGCAAGAAAATTTTTCATGATGAATTGTCAAAAGGAATAGGCAGTTAGGAGTCATCTTTACCTTGGTAATGAATCTTCCATTTCTGTCAATCAACGTGCAGTAATCATAATGAATCTGCATGTTGTAACCCTTCTCTGATAGTTGTCCCATACTCAACAAATTATGATGAAGACCAGGAGCATAGAAAACATCAAAGATAAAATTTGGAGAACCATCCTTCAACTTGATAGTAATTTGGCCTTTTCCCAAAATAGGAATATTTGTGTTGTTTCCAAATTTAACGGTAGATTTTACCGTTTCATCTAAAGAAGAAAATAACTCCTTTTTCCCACACATATGATTACTACACCCAGTATCCAAATACCAGATATTTTCATCCTCTGAAAATGTATTGCTTGCCAAAAATAAACTTTATGGGTTAATAGAATTCTCACCAATATTTTGATACTGACTTTCTGCTATGTTTGCCTGTTGATTAAATTTACAGTCTGCAGCTTTGTGCCCGAACTTTCCACGGCAAAAACAAGTAAAATTTGTTCTTTCTTGATAGTTGTTACCACGACCTCTTCCTCGATTAGTTGAACTATAATTATTTCCACCTCTTCCTTGACTAGATGATCTAAAACTATTGTCTCTTCCTTGATTGAAATTGCCACGTCCTCTTTCTCTGTAATTACCTTGACCTCTGCTTCTGTAGTTTCCTCTTCCTCTACTGTTGTAATTATCATGACCTTTACCTTCTACACTTTGATTGGATTCAGCATCATTGTTGAGACTCACTTGACTTTTCAAAGCTTCTTCTTTTACTTTTTCTGTCTTTTCCAATATTATGCTCACATGGCTTTCAATACTTCCCTACAATTCTACTACTGTCATGATGTCTGTGTCGTGGGACTCAATTATTGTAGTCACCACATGGTCAAACATCATCGGCATGGTGCGTAGAATTTTCTCCACCACTTTACTATCAGGTATGTCTTCTCCATACACTCTCATCTTATTAACAAGATCTGTAACACGTGAAAAATATTGTTCTACAGATTCAGAATTAGACATTTCATACCTTTCATATTCTCTTCGCAATGATTGCAGCTTCGATTTTTGGGCCTTTTCTACTCCTTTGTATGATAACTTCAGAATATCCCATGCTTCCTTGGCTGTTTTGGCATTTGCTATTTTGCCAAAATGGAATAATCTACACCTTGCTGAATTTGTGATAGTGCCAATTGATCTCTCCTTCGAGCAGTATCATCAGCTCCTTCTGCTAGTCCCGGTTCAACAAAGCTCCAAATATTGTGAGCTCTTAAATGTGTGGACATCAAGATTTCCCAATAGCTGAAATCTAACTTTCCATCTAACTTGGGACCGGACCAAACAATATTGTAATTGGTAGCCATATCTCTCTCTCAAAAGTATATTAACTTAAAAAAATTTTGACAAAATGAGAACACTCTTGTTCCTCACACACTCAATTTTTTTTTTTTTACTCACACTACTACCAAGCTCTCAAGCTCTGATACCAATTTGATATTAGTGGGACACTAAAACGAATTTCACATACACAGCGGAATTCTCTGATTGATATGTGAGTACATACTACTATCTTCCCTTTTATAGGCAATACATAATAGTAAAATAACAAAGCTTAATAACTAAGAAATAGTTGAAGACGGTGAGATCCAGTGGAATTCTTGGTCTTTGTAAGCGGCGCAGCAAATTCTCTTTTGCAAGTAAAATGCAAATTTTGATTCAGTCAAACTTTTCGGCTTGATTTATTAATTTTGACCGACAAAAAATTCTCAAAAGTATATTCGGAATATGAGCAAGGATCATACCCTCCATTATGTGGGTTTCCGTGTAATGAAAATAAAAAAATTAACCTTAATTTTATCCACGCGTAAATGTATGAATTTTTAGTCTTTTTCTTAATATAATTCACCCTATATATTAAATGAAAACAACTATTTTGAACGAGAGCATTTTTAGCTACTATTCTGCAACGAAAGTGTTTTTAACTATCATTATTCAATGAGAGCAATTTTAGGAACTTTTTAACCTCTTATCTCTTTCAATCTATCATTTTCAATATCTTTAGTTTTAAATTGAATTTCAATATTTTATTAAAATAAATTATCAATAATTAAAAATTAACATTGTATTACAATAATTGTTTATTATAAATTTAAAATATAATGTATATGTTCAAAAATATTTATTTATTACAAACTTTAATTATAATATAATTTATATATTCAGAAGTATTTATTTATTATAAATTTAAGTTATATAAAATAAATATTTTTTCTGTACAATGCACAAGTTAAAATACTAGTTTAATATATTCATTTATTTTTCATGATTTAAAATTTGTTAAAAGGGTCATCTAACTTTATCTTTTAATTTTTTTTTTGATAATTTATTATTACTTATTTTATAATATCATCAAATATATATCCCCGCGAGATATGCTAGAAATCAGGGAAATCCTATTTACTTAGATTAGAACGGGAGAATATATTGTGAAGGCACGAACAAAGCGTGGGGAAGTACTTTTTGCGGGTGTCATCCTTATTTGAAGCATGTCATATTAAAAGATGGTATAAGTAATTATCAGACAAAAATTAATGGTTTATAAAAGGTTCACGTGGCTTGTGTTTTGCAGTACTGTGCAATTTGGATTTTGGAGTGAGCCTCCTGAATTTTTTTTGGAAAGTGGGAAGAGGAGATGAATTAATGTTCTTCTTTTGCTTGAACATACAATTTGGCATCTGATTGTAGTTGGTTGCTTTTACTGGATGCAGATATTATTTAGTTTTAATCAGGATGAATATGGTTTCATAACATAAGTTTTTAATCAAGAGGTTATTTTTCTTGAAATAAACAAAAGAAACATGAACATTTGTTGAATGGATATCCAATTTTGGTAATGACTAATGACCTAAATGGAAGAATTTGAGGCTTGTCACAAGTGTATGGATTAGGACAACTTAGACAAAGATAATTTAGGTGACGTTTTATTAGTCCAATTGCGTTTTATTTGTGTGCTAAGTCAATTACACTTGATCACCTTTTTTGTTATCAGTTTAATTGTAAATTTTAGTTACAAAAGTTAAGTATATTTTTGTAAGCAACCATGCTAAAAACATTTGGTGTGTAATAACACTATCTTAATTAAAGGACTTATCTGCGTGGAATATATATACTAGTTTCCCAAGATACAACAAGTACATCTCGATATAAACCATGATATTAGAACTAGCAACACTTTTGATGAACCCAGATTCTCGGAGAAGTAGAAGAGAGGTAAAAGAGTGTGGTAAAAAAAAAACTAGGTTACAGATTTTCGTAAAGATATATAAACCTAATAACAAAACGGCCACGTAGTGGGTAAAGATCCGAACGAAAAAAAAACTGTAAACGTTAAAAATAATTAAAACTTTAATTAATCTGCAGTTTAGCAAAATGATTACTTAATTAACGTTAAAAAAACATTTACTTAATGGGATGAAAGATAAGAGAACATTAACCCCACTAACGGCATATTCAGATAAAAGACCAAGTTAATTAAACGGTCATTAACAAACTGTATTTTTGGATAAGCTCATTTTGAGTTTTAAATTCAAATTAGTCTAAAAAAAATTATTAAAACCCAAAACAAAATTTCTGAGACCCATTACTATCTAATGCCTCATTGTATCCGACCTTATGTTATGTGGTGAATTAAATGAGACATAAATGACATTTTGACGAAAAAAATAATGAAAACAAACTTTTAATTTCTTTATCTATTCCTTCTTCTTCTTCTTCTTTTTTTTTTTAATATGAAGTAGCATTTTAAGAGTTTCATCATATATATGACTAGTACATTTTGATTTATCCCATACGCTTCAATTTAATATTTATTCTATTACAAAAGCCACTAATATGAAATGATTTGAAATCTTAATACACATTTGATATTATTTTTTTCTTTTTGAAAAATCACTTTTTTTTTGGACATTTAATTTCTTTTCATAAAATTTTAAGGCTAAATTGCATTTTTGGTCTCCCTATTTTTCTCAATCCGCAATTTCGGTCTCCCTATTTTTTTTTAAATACATTTAGTCCTCTTATTTTAAAAAATTCACAATTTTTGCCTCACAGTCAAATCTCTTGCGTTGACCGTTAGTGGTTTAACATTAACTCTATCGTGTTATCGTTGACTCTAATGTTGACTCTTACCCTGACATGTCATTTAAGTACTAAGACATCAGAATCAACGTTAAATTAGTAACGGCTAACGCAAGAAATTTGATGACAAGACCAAAATTAAGAATTTTTAAAAATAGGGGAATTAAATGCCTCTAAAAAATAGGGAGACCAACATTGCAAATTAAAGAAAATAAGGAGACTAAAAATGTAATTTAGCCAAATTTTAATAATAAGTTATTTTTTAACATAAAATATATATACCAAGAGACATATGCAATGAAATTGTAAATGACAAGAGTTGATTAATCTTGGACATACAATCATACATAAATGATCTAAGTTATTTTAATTTGTTTTAATTTTAATTATTCATATATTGTATGGTCAAAATGAATTTCTCTCACTAGATATGTTTTTAACGATCTAACCATTAAATTATAATTAATGGCCTAAATTATTTGCTTATAGTAATGGAATAATAATAAGATAATTAAGTTATTTTAATTTTCACATATTTCAAAAGTATATATTACATTAATTTTAAAGTATATAAATAATTTATTAAATAATTTTAGATTAATATAACTTTTTTATAAATATGATCTATATATTGAAAATTATGATAAAGAACTGATTTTAAATATAACGGGTTTTTTTTTTTTAATTAATATAACGGCGTGTTTTTATAGATATGATCTATATATTCAAATAATTTTTGAAACTAAAAAACAAAAATGCAATCAAGCACGACCCAGTATTTCATTATGGAGTATTTTTTTGACCCAAAACCTCTCCAAAATAATTACATTAAGAATTTAAGCGCTTGACCACATACTTTTTCTAAAGGAAAAGTACATGGTGTTCTTACAACCTGTAATAGTGGATAAACATTGAAATACAAAAAACTAATGACTACTCTTCTAGAAAATGAATTATAGAAAATAGAAGAGAATAAACTGCTGATTAATTAGAAAAGGTACATACTATTACAGTCTTTTGTTAGTAAAGATAAATTAATAAATGAGTAATGATTTGTAGATACTCTTTCACTCCAAACACTTCACTAATACTTATTATTTCTCTTTGTTTTTTTCTTCCTATCACATCATATCACTTCTTTTTCTTTCTCTCATTAGGTGTCAAATAGATTAAGATTGTTCACCAATAATTTTTGTTAATAAATAGAGCGACAAAAAAGGATAAATAAAACACTAATGGGTATTCTTCTAGAAAATAGAAGAGAATACATTCACTGATTGAATAGGAAGGGAACTTAAACACTTAAATGATTTTCAACTACCTCAATCTTCAGCTAATCACCAACCACTCTATTATACGATAAAGTATATTTGTGGACCAATTTTATGCTAAATAAATGAATATGATAGGTTGATATTTTCTTTTAATATTTCCTTGTTTCAATTTCTTTTTAAATTGTTTCTCATAAATACTTCTTTCCTTTCGTTTTATATTATAGCTCACCTTTATCAATTAATTTATTCGTATTGAAAAGTGAAAAGGAGAAGAGAAACTTTTCACCGGTATCATAGTGGAAGAGCTATACGGGGAATGGAGTTACTTGTAGTACTTGTTCACAATTGTATTATGCCGAGACTTTTTGTTTTTAGTGGAAGACATACAAACTGACATTTTGTTTTGGTAGCAGACATATGACATAACTTTCTTGTGCCATAAATTGCACATGCTTATTCACCTCAATAAGAAATTTCAAGTCAAATCAACAAACTATTGGATAAGAAATTCATGTCATGAATTATTCTGTCCGCGTCATCAAATGCATTACTTCGGATAAGCAAGAGGCTGCAAACGTACGTTTCCAATGCATATGGTGGCCTTCACTTCACAACTTGTACATATATATGGCCAATAAATCGCGCAAAAACATGACATGTCTAACAGAGCAGAACTGATGCCTAAAAGTATATTTGTCCATTTATGTACTAAGAAACTTATATTGTACCTAGTTTGGCGGCAATGTCTAGTGCCATCCAATTTTATGCTTATGACTAGAGAATGTCTTTCATTACCTTTGAATAAGCTCATAAATTAACCCAACTAAACACGTTCTACAAAAAAAGAATTACCACATACTAGTTGAGTTTGTCTTTATTGATATAGCATTTGCATATATAAATTATTATTATGAACTTTATGAGCTTACACTAACAATATAATGTATCCTATTAATATATAATTTTATTGTTATAAAAAATTAATATATAGTATCAGAATATATTGTATAATATGCACATCATATTATTAATGTAGACTTAATATCTACGTCAACAGATTATTTTCTGTTTTGCTAAAATTATATTAATAGAGACAATCTTAATTTCGCATTTTATTTTAATTTTAATTTTTTTTTTGTAGTGAAATACTCTAGAATAAACAATTTTATCAAGCGGAACCCCGAATTATAATTGTATGTATCCAAAATAATAAGGATAAAAAATTGTACTACCCATGATAAAAATTAAAGTAATAATAGATGCTTACACGACACTAACTTTATTTTTGTTGGAACGTAAATTCTTTTAAATTAAGGCTTAAATATCATTTTGGTCCTTTAAATATGGGACAAGTTTGTTTTTGGTCTATCAAATTTTAAAGTGATTTTTTTTTTCGATCTGAAATTTGAAAATAGTTCCTTTTAGTCTCTCGTCACTAACAACATTACACTCATTGCTGACGTAGCTAATGGTGTCCATGATGCATATGATGACGTTGAAAATATTAAATGAGGTAGAAATTTGGTTTTTTAAATTTTTGGCTTAAATATCTTTTTGATCCCTCAAATTTGAGGCAAGTTTCTTTTAGTTTTCCAAATTTGGTTCCCCATGCAAATTTAAAAGTGATTTTTTGGTTTTCCAAATTTAAGAGTAATTTTTTAGTCCACCATATTTAAAAGTGATTAGTCCCCTAATTTGCAAACAACTCATTTTGGTCCTCAAAGTTGACATTAAAAAAATCTATTGATGTGGCTAATGGTGTTTTTTCTAGCAGTTTTAAAAATACAACTTATGACAATTTTAAACCCCAAAAATTTAGATTAAAGAATAATGTTTTAAAATATGTTTGACAGTTTTAAACCCCCCAAAATCCAACAAAGAAAAATCAAAAAACCACTATGAACTTTCTTTCAAACACTATGTTCGCACATTCCGGTCACCATACCTCAATCCCAAAATAAAATGCAAGCCAAAACCCCAACCATGACAATGTGATGAGGAGTAAGAGAAGGATAGAAATAGAGGAGAGCGAGGTAGATGAACAAAGATTGAGCAAGAGAGAAGACGAGGGGAAAAAGAGAGATAAGATGGGGCCACACTGTCGTGGTGGCGGCAACGATGACCAAGGCCACAAAGGAAAGAGGAAGAGCAAGAAAGAGAAGGGGGAAAGAGAGCGTGGGAAAAGGTGAGGGTGGAATTGGAGGAGAAGCAAAAGAGGCAAACAAGGATGTTGATGGAGGCTATTGAGGTAGTTAAGACAAATAACGATCTTAAGATCCTCATTTTATTTTGATAGTGACAAACAGTTTAACACTTAATCGTCTGATCACACGCTTTTACTATATGCTTTCTCAATCATCTGTCCACGCGTATATGTTAAAAATTAAATATGTTATGCTGACTAACCCTCATAGACGATGTATTCCAAAATCTGTTGGACTTTTTGTTTATTCAAAAGTTTTGTGACATGACAACTTTTCCCGTTTTTGGAGTTTGTGTTCCCACTCCTTGAAAAAGAAGACGTTTATGTATCTTTCACCGAAAAGGTATAGCTTTATGTTAAAAAGAAGGAACTAAAGTACAATTGTTAGCATTAAAAGTGAATATATGCCTACTGCAACAAGTTTTAGTACGAAAAAGGCTAAATAAGCAAATTACTTTATCTTATTAGTATGACTGATTGGTGAAAAGCATTAAATGCGGCATTTAATGCTCCAAAGTCTATTTTCTTCTTTTTACAACATCAGATGAAGCATATCTCTAAAAGCGCTCATAATGAACACTTTGTGAGAATACTATAAATAGAAGAGAAGATCTATGTGAAACACACAAAACTCTTGGCAAATTCTGTCTACTTTCATTGTGTATACTTGAATAAATTCTTCATGTGAAAATACTTGAGTTTTATTGTATATTTGTCTGATAAGATACAATTAAAAGTGTGATATCTTACCCTTAACCATTTCTTTGTGAAATTGGTGGAAGCCTGAAGAGGCTTTGTATCAAAAAATACTTGGGTATTTGCTTGAAGAAGCAAGTGAAAGACTGCTTGGATTGAACCTAAAGAGGCTTGGATAAAAGAGTACTTGTAACTTTGTTAAAGTGATAGTGGGACTTGGTGGTGTGCCTAGTGTAATACTCCAAATTTTAGGTACTAGAAATAAACTATAAAGTAGCTTTTATTAGGACCATTCCCATATGTTATTAGATAAAAGACGTCTTAAGAGTTATTGTTATTACATCTTATTATTATTATTATTATTGTGTTGTGTTGTTGTTATTATATTTATTATTGTTATTATTATTGACATATTAGTATTAGAAATTAGTAGGAATATTATCATAGAACCCAAAAGAGCATCTAGGGCCCAATAAGGGACTAAAGGCCACTAAACTACATATCCACCCACATGTTATGAGAAGGGAATAGGGAAGGAAAATTAGGTTTAGCCGTCACAAAATAGAAGAAAAAAAAAAGGTAGAGAGAATGAGGAGAAAAAGAAAAAGAAGAGAAAGAGAAAGAGGAGGAATAGAAACTGGAAAACCCAAGTCTTAAAACTCAGCTTTGCGTGTCCCTTAATGTGAGTGCTCTCTCTCGTGTCTTTCCTTGTCTTTTATATTGTGCTTGTTTATCTATTTATCTTTTCCTCCTCCTTATGCCTAAGTTTAGGGATTTGATTGGTTTTGAGAGAATTATGAGTGAATGAGGAGTTTATAAATTAGATTGACCAATTATCAAGGTAGAAGAAGTGAGTGAAAATTTAATTATTTGTTTCAGAGTATTTAAAAGCTAAGGATAATAAGACCAAAAAAATCAAAATTCGTACCTTAGATCTGCTTAGCAGGGTTAGATAGTCGCTGGGCGACTTATTTTCGAAAACTATACTATGTGTTGGCGCACAAGCGATTATGTTGCTCGTCAGACGCGCAGATCCGCCGGGCGGGCTGGGTCGTCCCACGGATCTGCTGGACGGGATGCGTGACCGCCGGGCGGTCCTCCTGGCCCGCTGGGCGTACACAACCTTGGCTATTCTGTTTTTACGCTTGTGAACTCCTTTTTGCAGTTTTTAACTCATTGTTGCTTCTTTCTTTATGCTTTGTTGAGTTTATATTGTGTGATTGTTATTTGCCTTGAGAAAACTGAGTGTGATATGAAATTATGCCAATGTTTCATGATAAAAGCCTATGAAAAGCGGTAAGCATTGTCTATGACCATGCATCATAACATTTGAGTTATGTGATGAGGAAAGTATGTAGGAATCTAGCTAGTGGAGGCTATGATGGGTTGTCTAACCTTAGCCTTAGAAGTTATCCGGTTGGAAAAACTCCAATGGTTCATGCTGATCCCATGGAGCTAGGGTGTACTGGCAAAACTAGATAACCCTAACTAGTCGCTGGGGGATATCATACTAGTTGAGGGTGCGAAAGCCAAAGGCATAGATACCAATGACACTTCTTATCTCCCTGCATTTACTCCTAGTCTACTTTCCGAAAAGTTTAAGTTGGTACCACATGTGCATAAGTAGTGGTTTAAGAACATAGCATGCATATGGATCTTGTTGTAGTGTGATATGTTGAAGTGTGATACGTTGTAACTATGTGAAGTTTGTGTGACCTTCTTCATGAATGATTGATGTAGTGTGTACACATGTGAAATGTAATTGTTTCTTGTGATGAAATGTCAAAGTTATGGATATGCGATCATATTATGCATGTCTATTGTTCCTGTTTCATAAAACAAAATGTGGTGTATGTTTAGTTACTAAGCAAAAGATGTGAAATAAATGTATGCTTGTAATTAGGTTTGTCTTGCTACCTTATGGATATGTGAGGCTAGACCCTGAGATAGTGTTATGAGGGTTATAGTTGGGTAATAGTAGTTGTGACAGAGATAGAGAAAGAGTGAATTCTCATACGGTGTAATAGAAAGGTATGAGACTAGTGATAGAGAACAAAATGAGAGTATCAAGGTAATTGTTAAAGGAGTGTCGAGGGTATTTTAGAATGTCTGTAGCCTTAGACTTGACCCCTAAAGACAACTTTGAATATCAAAAGGAAGAAAAGTAAAATCTAAACATGAAGGGTTTAAATACTAGAGAGGGTTTTGGGTAAGAAAATACAAGTAACGACGATGGGTTCTTAGATTGAGAATGAGATAGTAAGCTTGTATAAAAGTTGTGAGAATGAGAGAGGAGTTAATAGGAAGTATTGCTGTTGAAAGGTGTAGACTCAACCATAGATATGGAGAATTATGAGAAACCTAGTGAGGTTAAAGCCATGAGAGATAAGTGATAAAGATTGTCCGAGTAAAAGCATCTGACCTAACAGTAGAACTCTTAGATCATTCACTAAGACATTATGCCTCACTCCTTGAAGTTTTCCCTTTTTCAGGATACAGGTAAAGACATGTGCAGATAGAGCTTTGAGTTACGTGCAAGAGGACGTAGCATAGTTTATGTTGTGTTTTTGTATTCTTCTTTATATTTTGTACGACACCTTCAGGTGATAGATGAGTTGTATTAGACATGTATGTTTTTTTTAATGTATTATTCGTATATAATATCTAATTATATTTATGACTAGCATTTGCATCTTGTTTCTACCTTTTTAAGTTTGTTTTTTTCGTTCTTAGAAATCTAGACTTAGTTACGGTAATACTCCTTAAGGTGTTACACCAAGAATTGGATGTAGTCTCTAGGGCGAGACAAACCAGTATAAACTTCTGTCTTTCTCTCTTTTACATCTTCTCTTCACTTTTATAAATCTCTTTTAAAAATACCGTTTGTTAGCCTGTCAGACAAAACATATCTTTCAAAAGGTTTGAAAATTTTGTTTAACAACACAATTCAACTCCTTTCTTGCGTTGTTCCTTTGGTTTACAGAGGTAGGAATGATGAAGAGGATGAAAGCAAAAGAGGAACAGATTTTGAACATTGAGGAATTGAATTGGGCATTGGAATAAAGAGTGAGAATGCTATATTTTTTATTTTTTATTTTGTTTCACTAGATTTTGGAGGTTTAATGCTACAAAACATATTTAAAAACATTATTTGTTAATTTAAATTTTGTTAGTTGAAAACCACCATGAATAGTATTTTTGAAATTGTCAAAAAAATACCATTAGCCACCTCAGCAAATTTTTTAACAGCATCAACTTTGAGGACTAAAATGAGTTATTTTCAAATTAAGAGAACTAAAAAAATTACTTTTAAATTTGGCCACTGAAAAAAACACTTTTAAATTTAGGGGACTGAAAAAATTATTTTTAAATTTGGGAGACCAAAAGAAAACTTGGTGTAAATTTGAGGAATCAAAAACATATTTAAACAAAAAAATTTAAAAAGCAAATTTTCACCTCATTTAATATTTCCACGTCATCATATGTCACGTGGACGCTATTAGCCACGTCAGCAAGGAGTGTAACGCCATTAGGGACTAGGCACTAAAATGAGTTATTTTTAAATTTGGGACAAAAGAATCACTTTTTAATTAGGAGGACTAAAAGCAAATTTGTCCCAAATTTATGGGATTAAAAAGATATTTATGAGCTTACATTAACAATATAATGTATCTTATTAATATATAATTTTGTTGTTATAAAAAAGTAATATATAGTAGTGTTTTAAAACTCGGCTCAAAATCCAATACCTACACAAAATCCAAGTAAGTTTCACCACTAATCTAACGTCAACTAGTTGGTAGAGTGTTAGCAAATTTAATATATATACTACCGGTTCATGCGGTAGAACCATTAACTCACCAATTCGACCAATGACTTAGTAACCCAATACCCTTGTTGAGTCAATCACCTATCCGAGTTTTAAAACATTGATATATAATATTAGAATATAATTTTGTAATATGCACATCATATTATTAATGTAGATTCTTAATATCTGCGTCAACATATTATTTTCTGTTATGCTAAAATTATGTTAATAGAGACAATCTTAATTTCGCATATTATTATATTTTTATTTTTATTTTGTTTAGTGAAATACTCTAGAATAAACTGTTTTATCAAACGGCACCCCGAATTCTAGTTGCACGTATTCAAAATAATAAGGATAAAAAATTGTACTACCAATGATAAACCTTTATTTTTGTAGGAAAATAAATTCTTTCAAATTAATTAAATTTTACAAATTATTTCATAAAATTCATTGTCAAATTAAAAAATATGCATCGTGTATGTCATTCTCACAAAATTTCATATTTATGCAAGTCATTCACTATTCCACCGATATATTTTAGGCTCAATTATACTTTTGGTCATCTAGGTATCACGATTGTGCCATTTTAACCTCTCAAATTTTAATTGGACAAATTTAGTTTTCCAACTATCTCAATTATGTGATTTTGATCCCTCCATCAATCTTTCAAACCTACATTTCTTCACTTCAACTACAATACCATTACAACTAGGCCAAAGTATTGTTTTAAAATATATATGAAAGGTATATTATACATAACTTAAATGAGGATGACCAAAATTGCATATATACTTCTTACTACTAAATAAACAATATAATTATAAAACCAAAAAAAATAAAATTGTATTTTTTAATATTATATATCTTAATTATAACTTAATCACACTGTTTTTAGTATTTTTTTCTTTCATAAAATTATGTTGTTTTAATATTTTTTGCATATTTTAGTAACTATATTAAGATATTATTATTGATGTAATAATTTTTTTCTGTATTTCACTAAAAAACTTATATTTACTAGCAACCTTCTAACATATTTATATTATATCCAATATATTTATATATTTTTTCTAGAAGAATATTAATATATACTAATTTATATTTATGAATATTAAAATATTAATATTAATTTATATATTATTAGTATATATTTATTAATTTATTTCAATTAATATTTATTAATATTAACTTGGTCTCCCATTCAAGTTATATATAATATATTTTCATCCATATGCAAAAGTAATATTTTGGCTTAGTGTGAATTTTATCAATTCAACCGTTGAATTATAATTATATATTATCTTGATTGTTTGTATCCAATTTTGTCAAAATTGAATAACGATAAGAAAGCAATCAAATAATTCATTTTTTATATATTTTAAAAGTATTTATTACTCAATTTTGATATATATGAATGAAGTTTCAAAACATTTTGGATTAATATAAAATTTTATAGATATGATCGATCTATGTGAAAGAAACTTTCAATCCATCAATTGGATTGATAAAATAAAATTCACATTCTATATAAATTATTGAATGATATAATAATTGGTATATGTTACATTGATGTAATTAGATCTCTCCCTTATTAAAAATAATGTATAATATGGTTTTCTAACGAAAATACCCATCATTCGATCATACAAATAAAGCTGTTAAAATATGTTACAATTTGGTGTGCATATTCGACATGATAATTACGTATAATTCATTTCAAAGAATAAAATAAAATTTTAAACATTCAAACTATTGGCTTTGAAATTTCATCTAAAATCTTTACTTCATCTTTTTAAATCACAAAATTAATAATAAATATTCATATAAAACTTGAAAATTGCTGCACAAAATAAATATCTAAAAGGCTAATTTACGTCAACTTGAACTTAAATGTAACACATTGAGCATTATACAAAGAAGCGTTTATATTTTAAAATAAAAATAAAAAAGTGTAATTTATAAGCTTCTCTCACAAAAGGATAACGTAATTTACTTTATGTTAAAATATATTAATGAAGAACAAAAAGATTAAACTTTTACGAAATTTAACGAGCTATTTGGTAGTTTTTAATATTATCTCATATTTATGAGAAAATTACTCAATGAAAGCTAAAAGACAAAAAAAAAAAAAACTAAAATGAAGCATACATGTATGTTGATGCATTCTATCTATCTATTTATATATATATATATATATATATATATATATATATATATATATATAAATAGATAGATAGAATGCATCAACATATATATATTTATGGGATTTGTTAATGCACACCCACTTAATTTTTAGTTGGAGTACGTCAACAAGTTATAAATAAGAATTATCTTAAAATACATCAACAGTGTAGCTTACTAATATACTCCAAATAAAAAATAAGTGGGGTGTACGATAGCAAATGCTTGTGGGATTTGTTAACGTACACCAACTTATATTTTAGTTAGAGTATGTTAGCAAGATATAACTAAGGATGATCTTAAAATACACTAGTGGTATATCTTGCTAACGTACTCCAACTAAAAAACAAGTGATTGTACGTTAACAAATCCTTACACCCATTAGACTAAAATAGAAGATTAAGATTAAAAGTCTTTCTTAAAGATCTACTTAGGTGATGGTGGTGTCAACACTGTCGCCGTTGCCATTGCCACAACCACTGTCACCACTATCGCCCCACCGTTGTTATCACCACCACCACTACCTTTGTCGCCATCACGATAATGACCACCACGTGGTATTGATAGTGGTAATGGTGGTGGCGACAATGGCGACAACAATGATAAAGGTAATAGTGGTGGTAGTCATAGTGGAGGCGGCGGTGGTGGCAGTAGCGGTGGCAATGGCAGCAGTGGTGTTGACATTACCATTACCACTACCACTTAAGTGAATCTTTAAGTGAGGCTTTTAATTCTAGTCTTCAAAGAGTTGAGATTGATCATTTTGATTCTCACCTTAGGAACTCATTCTCATTTGATATGTCGACGTATCATATGAGAATGACTTCCTTAGGTAAGAATGTGAATGATTAATCTCAATCCTTAGATTAAAATAAAAGGTGATAAATTCATATTTGATAAATTTATATGCATGATTTCAATAAAAACATATAGGAAAAAGTGATATAAAAAGAAAAAACCCACAAAATCCATAAAAATAGCCAATACTTAGTTCAATTGTAAGTAGGACACTCAAGAGGAATTTCTTTTTGTTTTGTAGAAAAATAAAGCAAAACACTAATAAAAAGAGTGTAATGTTTGACATGCTGGAGTGGCGTCTCATGCCACAAGCAAAGAAAACAAAAATCTCCCTAGAAGCTCAGCGTGGGACATTAAGCACGAGCTTAGATGTTGGTTCCCACACTGAAAGCTCCAATTTTTACTAAACATGCATGGGAAAAGCCAGGAAAAGGAGAGACGTTGCATGAAACGCAGAAAAGACACAATTTTCATTGGATACCTAGTGTTTGAGACATTAGTCTAATGTCTGTTTTCAAGGGGTCTTTTAGATGTTTTCTTCACAAAGTCCCAAATGTTTGGCCAATGTTGGATGCTAACGGTGACTTATCTTAGGGTTGTACGTGAATTTTCCATGAATTTGGTCCATTCTAGCTACTATAAAACCCTTATTGCAAGGCCTATTCATCAAAATAAGTTAGAAGACGACTTCTCACATCATTCACCCTAAATTTTAGGAGAATTTATATATTTTCATCATTAAGGAAATAGCCCTGGAAGAGAAGCTTGAAGATTTAATGGATTCACTCTTATCCATGACTTGTTCTATCTCACCCACTTATATTTATCCCACGTTTTGCTAAACTCGATATAGTTAGGGTTAGATGAACTTTGAAATTCCTTTGTATTGAACTCATGATCTAATATAATTTCTTGTGATTAGAGTAATATACTTTATTCTTAATGCTTTTAATGAGATTGATCTAAAATAAATGCAGGATGAGGAATCACATGTATTCTGATTTGAGTTTGATTACCATGTCTTAAGTTGAGCCTAGGAATAGTACTTTTTAATACATGTGTTCTTAAGGATTTTGAACTTAATGCTTGATTTGGCTCTAATGGAGTTGTGAAAGTAGAAGATTAGGGTTGATTCAAAGTATTTTTATGCCAAAGAATTAGGTTTAACCTATTTTAGCAAAATTTGAACTTCTAATTCATGAATAGGTAGTTTTAGGTTTGGGTGAAATACAATATATGAACACAAAGGGATTCAAATCTCTATTTACTCTTACCATCTTTGATAAAAAAAAAAAGAAAATTTGATAAACATAGCATTAACTTTTCTTTCCTGCAATTTAGTTTTCTTGCACTTATGTTAGTGACAAACATAAACTGCATAGCCTTTGTACTAATTGTTAAATTGAATTGATTTTGTTGCCTTAATTCTTGTGGATATGATATCTAACTTGTTAGTTTTACTACTTATCGACTAGTACGTTTGCTGAAAAAGAACGTTATAATTCTAAATGATATAAGCATAACTGAGGTTCAACAAAAGACTGAAATTAAAAGATCCACTTAAAGATTCACTTAGATGGTGGTGTCAACACTATCACTACTACCATTGCCACTACTATTGTTGTCACTGCCACTTCTGTTGCCACTTCTAGTACCACCACCATTGTTGATGTCGACACTGCCACCACCATAACGACCACCATGTGGTGATGGTAGCAGTGGTGGTGGTAACAACGATGATAGTGCAGGCGATGGTGGTGGTGGTGGTGGTAACAGAGGTGGTGGCAGTTGTAACACCATCGCTTTTACTTAATTAACTGTTTTATTTATTTATTTATTCTATATTTAATTCTGAAAAATTGAGAAGGAATCTAAAAATTTTGATCCCTATGGTTAAATTCAGAATATCAAAAACTATCTAATTGTGATTTTTAATAATTTTTCCAAACTAAAACCCGAAGAAATTAGAAAATGATGATTTTGTCCTTATTTGTCAATATTAAGGACTGACATAAGAAAAATATTCAATTGATGTTAAAATGTCAATTTGAGTTTAAAATCATGTCATATGCATTAAAATATAATTTTGGAAATTTTCTGTGAATTTTTTGAAATTCCTGTACAAAATGACCAAAATACCCCTAGTTGTCAAATAACCAACGCAGTATTGGTTTGACATCCAAAAATGGTGAAAATAATATTTTTAGTACATTTCTAGGTAAAATATGTAATTTTAGAATTTTCATAAAATTTGAGCATTTATTGAATTAAAATGGATTTAATATGAATTTTCTAAGCTTAAAATATAATATATATATATATATATATATATATTTATTTATAATTCGAAAAAAATAAAATAAAAAATAAAAAATATTTTTTAAAATTTATTCTTGATGAAAAATAATACATTTGTTCAGAGTTATATTTAAATTAATTATTTTGATATTTAAAGTTAATTTATTCAAGTTTAGGTGATTTTATCAGTACCAACTAATCCAATAATAGATAAAATTTACACTGAAATTTCTTTGGGACAGCTGCTATCCCACGTACCAGCTCTAGCAAGGAGTGATTCACCACCTAAATGCAATATGTGTTCCTAATTAAGTGAGAAAAAAAAAATGAAAAATAGGTTTTGGATGTCATGGATGATCTCACTTACATGGACACCTAAGGCCCTTCCTCTTCTATAAATAGCCATGGAATGGAGCTGAATTCTTCATCCTCTTCCTCCATTGAGATAGCTGAAATCTCTTCCATAGTCACCTTCCTCCATAAAATTTTTCTTCATATACTAAAATTCTACTAGTTTTCCAATAACTAGTAAAAATTCTCTTCCTAGGAGCTTTGCACCAACAACTTCACCAACTCTTTGAGGTAATGGGGGAAGTGGGGTTGGTTCTAATTTTCAATTACTTTGCATGTTGGTAGGTAGTGTTTTCCCCTAAACCTTTCAATGTTTAAGTTTATTAAGTTTTATAAATATTATAATGTTTAGTATTAAATTCAAGCTTTTACTAAGTTGTTATGCTACTCAATTTTAGATAATTAAAATACATTTATTAAGTAGTTATGCTACTCAAATTTAGACAACTATTGTATAATTATTAAGTCGTTATACTGCTTAAATTCAAATAACTATAGTAGAATTACTAAGTTGTTATACTGCCCAAATTTAGATAAAATATTTTTAGTTGTTATAATAGATAATTAAATTATTATATTGTCAAATTTTAGTAATACTCAATTATTTTAACAAAAATAGTAGAAGAAATAAACTATAAATCTCATAATATAAAACTAAGCACAAAAATTATTTTATGAGCTATTTATGAATTTATTTTTAGAAAACTACTGCAGAAAATTCAGTTTAAGTTTTTATCATTCAGGTAAGGTCTAGACACACTAATAGACCATCTGTAAAAATTTCATAAATTTTAAAGTTTATGTAGTACTTCTAATTATGCTCTATAAGTGCTTGTGGATACATTTTTCTTAAAAATACTAAATTTCAAAAATTTTTGAAAAATTTCTAAAAATTCATGATAAAATTCTAATTATTTTTCTAAGCTTAAAAATTATTTTTATGAAATTTTTTGACTATTCCATGTTTTATTTCTTAATTATTAGTCTTTATTTTATTTTTTATGTCTTATTTTTATTGAATTATTGGTTATGTGTTTTAATTTGAATTATGAATTATGTGAATGATATGTATCGATCAAATCTCTATAAATAAGGCAGAGATATTGGTAGAAATTATACTGGTGCTCAAATTTTTGAGACTAAAGTGAACCTTTAGAAATTAATAGATTAGTGAGTAATGTAAAGCAAGGGACATGCAGTGGCATGACACCTTGTTAGGGAAGCTACAGTTTGGCACGCTGAGGAATGAAAGGCAGGGACCCATTGGGGAGGTCTCAGGGGTAGGCATCGAGTGGTGAAAGTCCTAATAGCCAAGGTAGCGCCCGTGAGCTGGGATATTCACCTGACCAAGCTCGATAATTCTGACAACTGCTCAGCATTCCAAGATTGGTTTGAGAGTATACCTCTATAAATGGACGTCCTGACTGATATTTGTTCCTCATTGATGATGAGGACTGTACCATGTGATGATGTTGATGAGGTATATGTTCTCCTAGTCACTTCCCAAGTTCTGTTGAGAACTATTACTCACTGATAAGAAGTATGGATCCATACCAAGTCAAGGATAGTGTAGTATAACTTAGAATAAACCTTAGGTTCCCTTCATTAATTGTATTTAAATTCCTACCATATACGTGAAAGTGATTTAGAACAAATCACCTCACTCCATTATTTTTGTTATGCATGTTCAATCGTGATTATTGAAGATGACAGCAATACCTGACGATGTTGAGGATGAGCCAGAGGATACTCCTCCAGATTGTAGACCTAGTTTATAATATTTCCTTACGGGATAGGGTAGATAAATACTGCTCTGTATAGGATCTTTTTGATGTATATATTGGGTAAGATAGTATATGTCTTTTGATGTACTTTTGTTTTCTCTTTGACTATTATGTATTACTAGAACCATGATGTACAATTGGTTATATATATATACATAAGCAATTTTTTATCATTTCACTTCTATTTCTAAATTCTGTTTTTCTATTATTGAAAAAAAAAATTTACTCACATTTTTATCAACTTAAAGTAATAATTAAATTTTTATGAATTATATTTAGAATTAAAGGAATGTTACAGCAGTGGTGTTGCAAATGGTAACGACAACAACAACATAGGCAGTGATGGTGGTGGTGACGACGACGACGACGGTGACGGCAAAGGTGATGGCAATTAAGTGAATCTTTAAGTGAGTCTTTTAATAACAGTTTTCTAATTTAATCTAAAAGCTGAGATTGATTAATCTCATTTTTACCTAAGGAAGTCATTCTTATATGATACATCTCCCCTTCCCCTCCCCCCATACATATACATACATACATATACATATATATATATGTGTGTGTGTGTGTGTGTGTGTGTGTGTGTGTGTGTGTTTAAATGTTTTGGTTCTTATAATATATTGCCATTTTTGGTTTTGGTTTTTGTAAAATTATATTTTTCTTAAATGGTCCTTGTAAAACTTATTTTTATATTTTAGTCCTTTTGTTTTTGTTTTAGTCCTTGTCATATAACTACTTTTTTGTTTTATTCCTTATATTATTTTATTCATTTTGAGTTAGTCCCTTTGGAAAAAAAAAAAGATAGGGAAGCAAATTATTCATATATTACAAGGACGAAAACAAAAAAAAATGAGTATTTTACAAGTACTAAAACAAAATAACAAAGAGCAAAATCAAAAAAAGAAATTTTATAAGGATAGTTTAAAAAGAATTAAGGACCAAAACTAAGAAAACAATAGGGACCATATATATATGTGTGTGTGTGTATGTACATACATACATACAGACACACATACACACACACACACACACACATATATACATACATACATATACATAGATATAGATAGATAGATAGATAGATAGAGAGAGAGAGAGAGAGAGAATTAGATATATTAAAAATATCAATTAAAATGCTATATGTACACACACACACACACACACACACACACACACACACACACACACACACACACATATATATATACACATACATACATACATACATATACATAGATATAGATAGATAGAGAGAGAGAGAGAGAGAATTAGATATATTAAAACTATCAAATTAAAATGCTAGATTATCATGTATTTGTTGTCTTGCATAATTAATTACTTAGTAATAATTTTTATAAGGATTTGCTATCATACACTTACTTGTTTTTTTAGAAGAAGTACACTAACAAGTTTACACCTTGAGTATATTTTAAGAAAATAAAAGTTACAACATGCTAAAGTACCTTCTAAAGTGGGTGTACATTAAACTCCACATGAATTTATTAACATGCATATACTCCTTCATAAAAATAAGTGGGTATATGTTAGCAAATTTCATATATATAGAAGTGTAGTATGGGTTAGTCCTAGGGCAATTTTTCTGCTCATTTTGGGGATAATTTCATATATTTTTTTTAATTTTAGAAATATGCAATTACTGTTTTTTGAATTTTTTTTTTACCACATTAATAATTTATTTGAAAATTTTGAATGTTTGTTATTAAATGTCGAGCCTAATGAATGCAGTCTTTCTCTCTCTGTCTCTATCTCTTTTTTTTTTTCATCCTGTCCCCTTATAACGCAGTCTTTTTATCAATTGTCACTTCCCAAATATCATAAATAATCAATAATATATATATATATATATATATATATATATATATATATATATATATATATATATATCATAAATGTTGTGCCTAAATATAATTTTGTTTCCTATAGTCACACTTTTAACTTTTGTATTTTTTTCCTTTCCAAAATATCATACCTAATCAATTATAAAAATGTATATAGAGATATTAGAAAGATTAGATTAAAATGTCAATTTTTTTTTTGTTGAAAAAATGTCAAATTATTATGTATTTAATTCACTTGCCTTCCTGCATGATTAATTACGTAGTAATAATTTGTGAAAAATACTCACGTCTCTAATTTCTAATAAATAAATCATAACATTTTTTTTGTACATAAATCATAGCATTTATTTTAAGCAAATGAAATAAAAGAAATTATTTTGAATTGTATTTAGAAAAATTATAACACAGTTAATTAGTTTTATTTATTATTGTTTATTTAAGTATAAACCTTTTGTCAATGCTAATTTAATTATTTGAGATACATACTTATTTAGTGGTTGTTTATTTTTTTTTATGATGAAAATTTAGGAAAAGGGAATGGTACCTTATTTCAAGACAGAAAAAGCTTCTGGACTTAAAGAATGCTTACAAAAGTACTTGTATTTATCTCACCTCAAAGAAACAAGTAGGAACTCGAACATGTGACCTATTAGATGTGAGACATTGTCTTGCTCCACTCAACCAATTATTTGGAGTTTAGTGTTTGTTTGCTAACAATTTATCTTCATGTATAAGAAATCTACACTATTTTTTTAATGTACAATGGTCGCATTGAGATTAGAACCTATATTTTATGCATACTACCAAACTCCTTACCAGTAGGGCGACCCTAGTAGGTTATACCCTATTTTGACCTCACTAAAATTTGTAATATTTTCTTATTCCTTATTGTTTTTCTTAAAAAGATTTGTTTTATTTTCACTTCCTAACTATCACAAATAATCAATAATATATTTATATATTAAAAAGATCAGATGAAATGTCAAATTAGTATGTATTCAATTCAATTGTCCTTCTACAAGATTAATTTCATTGAATAATACACGTCTCTAAATTCAAATAAATAAATCTTAAACTTTATTTTAAGCATAAGGAATAAAGGTGGCAAAATGGGTCGGGCTAGCCCGAGCCCGCCCGCTAAAATATAGGGTTGGACTATAAGTTTTGAACCTAAATAAAATGCGGGCCTTTTTAGACCGATTAGATGAAGCTCGTGTTAAAATTGGGCTCAAGCCGGGTTAGCCTAGTCGAGTTCAGGCTACCAACTCATTTTTAAATTTTATTGAGAGAAAATGAGATTAATAGAACTTTAGGAGACTAAAAATAGTTACTAACATTGTCTCAAACTTCCATTTGTTTGAAATAGGCTTTGATATTTGATTTTGCCAAAGGTTTCTTCTAAAGTTATAGTACACAATTTCAAATTATATTTTATCTTTTTTGAGTTACATATATTTAAGATGCTAAGAGACTTTTGAAACTTTAGTTTATTTGACATAGGCTATTTATAGATTTATAACACACATTATATTTTGTACTTTTTGAGCTCTGTATATTTACAATGGTATAAGACCTTTGTAATGTTTACAAACTCATATGCGTAAACTATTAAATATATAACTACTCTTTCTATAATTTTTATAAAATGATAAGCGATATTACCTAATAATATATAAGTGTTTTTTGTATTAAAAACAATCATAGTGATTGTGATAATATCACGTTTTAATCTTTTTATAAATGTAATAATATAATAAAATAATTATTTATATTTTATTTTTACACTAAAATAAATATGTTAATAAAAATAATTATCACGATATATTTCAATTTTGAATTTTGAAGAAAAGTAAAAAATTCAACCAATAAAATAAAATAAAATATGATAGACTGGCTCAAAAAGCCCGAAATCCACATAGGGTGAGGTTTGGGCATCAAATTAAAAGACCAAATAAAATTTAAACCTTTTGGCTCAACTTATGATAGCCTGTGGCCTGCATCGGGCCAGCCTGCAATGAGCCGGGTAGCTCGTTTTGCCACCTTTCATAAGGAATTAATAAAAAGACATTAATTTAAATTATATTTACAAAAAAATTTGGTGGATTGAATTAGCTTTATTAACTTTCATTCAATTAGTAGACTTTTTATCTTCTTCATAATTTGCTAATTTAATGATTTGATTAAATACATGTTGTAACACTCTAGGATGACATTACTATACTATACCTAAATTTCTAGGACATGGACACTTTGAATTAAAAAAAAGTCAGAGATCAAGTAGAAACTAAAACATCAAATATATTACAACGTCTTGGCACATCAATGTGTCGTACAATATAAAAAAGGAAAGATACATAAAACAAATTCCCGCAAGGGGTGTATGTACATAACTCCTAAAATACTTTCTCCTTGTATGAGGGTCCAAACTCCCTCCAAGATATCCTCCATTAACCTATCCTGAGAAACATGAAAGCTTAAAATAAGGAGATAAAAGTCTTAATGAGTGCTTTAGGAGCTTTTAAGACCAACGATGACTTTCCTATCCTAGTGATCCCTTCTTAACTCTCCTATCCTAGTGATCCCTTCTTAACTCTCCTATCTCTGTCCTGCACTAAAAGAATAGGACTGTCCTTTACCTATAATTAGACCTCTCTCTTTCTTGGTACCCATTCTCACAAATATTACACTACTTCTGTAACACCCTCAATTTTAGGAAATATTATTATTAATATTTTATTTCCAATAAACGCTTATATTATTATTTTCTATTATTGCTATCGTCCTGATATATAGAGATATTACATGGAAGCCTAAATATAAATTCTTTACCCTGAGAAATTAAAACTTTCTCAAAACAAGAAATTGTATTTAGACTTATACGAGTTAGAGATTCAAAGAATTAACTAGAAATTCTGACAATTAAAAACATAAATATAGGAGAGTAGATAAATATTAAATAAATATAAAAACATGACAAAATGATATTCTGAACATGGAAATATGCTTAGAATATTATTTTGCAATTGTATGAATTTTTTTGTAATTTTTAGAAATTCCTCAATTTTGACTCAAAGTACTCACGAGTAACTTTGCGAACTCAATTGTAGATACTTAGAGGACTCCAAAAATTAAGAAAAAACTATGGATTTCTACTCTTTAAATTATTAAAGAGCTCAGATGCTTTAGTAGCCTTATAACTAAACGTTCTCATGCCAACAGTCGTCACTCATTCTCTCTTAAAACCTAGAACAGATTTCAGCTTCCCACTCAAAAATCCAACACATATTTTGTTTCTCCCTTGAGGCACACACATCCAAGGCTTTGTTTCTCTCTTGATCAAACTTGTGGGAGTCTTGGAATTTGGCATCTTCACACCCCTTTCCTCCCATCTTCATGTGGCAGTACACAAGGTAAAGGGAGGAGGAATTCTTCACTTTTATATGGTCAAATTATATGTGTGTTAGATATTTTCCCTTGATCTCTTTGTATATGATTTTGATTCTCCAGGAACCAAGTGTTCTTGTGAGCTATTGCCAAGAATCTGTCTCTGCCTTTGGCTGCTGTTATACATACCGATTTATTTCTTATATTCATAGTTATAATCACTTGATTGGTGTATTTTGTGTCCTAGGTGTTGGTGGGGTGAAGCCTTAAATTGTATGCAGGATATTGAATCTTGGTTGTTTGATTTTGGCACTTGAAAAACCATTGTTCTGCCAAAATTGTGGTTGTTGTTCTTGGTCTGAATTAGTGTGATAAATTAAGAAATTAACTTACTTTTGATCATGATTTTAAGTTACAAAAGGTGTTATGTCATTACCAAACTTGAAGGGAGTGAAACTATGCATATATCAATTGCTAGAAACATGTAAACCATGAATTCTGCTACATAATTTAATGTTCTGATCTGCTGCATTTTAGGTTAGTAAATTCATGTTATTAGTGAGATAAAAGTTTCTTATTAAGTGTATTTTGATTTGTATATGATCCCTCTAAAATTTGGTAAGTATTAGCAACTATTTAAGCATGTTTTGCTACTTGAATTTACCTAATGAACAGTAAAATCAAGATACTGTCCAGCCCTTTTTCATCAGTGATTTTGGTACTGTTTTTATGTTTAAATTATGTTTGATGAGTTGGTAAAGGATGCCACAACATTAAAGAACATATAGGAACAAGATTGGGAGAATTCGGACGCAAATTGAGTCATAAAATGCTTGTGTTTGTGCATGATGTATGTGCTGTCCTATGTCGATTAGTGTTGAAAAATCAAATATTTAATATGCTACAAATCATGATTTAATGTTACAAGTAGTGTCATGTGATTCCTAGATCCAATAGAATTCAAACCATGCATAAATGACATGTTGGAAGCATAAAATTGTGAAATCTACTGCATAATGTACTCTGCTGTATGGCAGCAAACACTAGTGATAAATCCACGATTAAAGTGTGCTAATCATTGGAAATTAAGTGCCTTGTGATTAGTGTATGATACCCCTAAGGTTTGGTGAGCAAAGGAAGCTAAAATGACATGCATTGGCGTATGAAAAAGTGAGTTTTGCAGAAAAAACGTGGTTGCTGTTCTGATTGGATCTATGATGAAAAATGATGAATTTCACATGTATTAGGTCATGATTTCATGTTATAAATAGTGCCATATAATTTCTAGACTCTATGGGAACCTAACTGTGCATAACAACATGTTAGAAGTAAGGAAAGACAAATTTTTCTGCATAGTTGTACTCTGCTGGTCTAACATATTTTAAGTTAGTACAACTAATTTAAAGTGAGCTAAACGTTTCCTATTAGGTGTATTTTGATTAGTATATAATTCTTCTAAATTTTAGTAAACATCAGGAGTCAATTAGACATATTTGGATACTTGAAAGTGCTACATGAACAGTAAAAACAAGCTGCTGCCCTGCCGTGTTATAATTGTGATTTGGTTCAAATTTTTATGTTTAAATGATGTTTGATGGACTGCTATTGGATGGTACAGTATTGAGGAACATGTAGGAAAAAGAATGGATGGATTTGAATGTGTTTAGAGCCTTGAAAAGCATACTTTTGTATCCAAATTAAGTGTTGCTTGTTTTCATTTTTGATAGCAAAATTTATAATTAGAAAAGAGTTCTATAATGTTGGAAGGTATAGGAACTAGTTATAAAGATCATAGGTGGTTGGAAATAACTAAAATGAATGATTTAATGTTAGTAAATAGATTTGAGACAAGATTCATGGATAAGAGTAATTATGATCTTGCTTACCTATGTATGTGCTAGTTGGCCAATGAATGGCAAAGGTGTGTGAATTTGCCTTGTTCTAATTATTTTACTTGATTTAAAGTGTTGAAATGTTATGTCATGAGATATGGAAATGTGATTAAGATATGTTTGAAATGTGCTATATATATAGAATTCTTGAGAATTACAGAGAGATTGGGCCATGGGTGCCTATGTAAATTGAATGGGTTTGAGAATGGTATTAATGAGTAAATTGTTTGTCCAATCATTATACCTGGATCAAAGTGTTATGATATGATATTAAATGGTATTTGGAGATATGTATATAATGTGATGTGAATGGTAAGCTTGAGAGCTACCAAAAGATGTGGCCTTGGGAGCTTATGAGAAATGATTGAAATTGAGAATGAGAATGATGATTATTGTTGTCTAGCAGGTTGTCTCTCGATTTGTTTATTGACTATACCCATGTAGAGGTATGAGGGAAAGTACCAAAAATAGAGAAAACTCTGCCAGAATTTTATGAGAATGATAAGTCTAACTTAAGTGTTAATACTAAGTTGGAACATGCATCATGTGCATTGTATAAAGTGAAGTGTGTATGAAGGGTTGACCATAGTAGATACTTGGGGGATGTAGGCAGGACTCATGGAGTCTAAGGGGTGAGAGGGTTTGGATTATGAAATTCTAAGAGTTAGGACTTGAAATCCTGAGTTGGGAAACTCATGTTATCCGGCCCAATAACCTTGACAACTGCTGAACATCAACGAAATTGGTGGAGAGTATTCCTTCAAAAGTGGTTAAAGACTCATGTTTGTCTATAAAATGAAGTACCAAGAAGGAATATGTACTCTTAATCGTCACCCCAAAAAAATGTTAAGACCTTTGATCATGGGAATCAGGAGGCATTGGGCCCACATGCATGAATCTGTCAAACTTAGATGGAAACTTTAGTTTTTCTTGCATTGCATAATCAAATAATCACTCACAGTGATTATTCTGTTTGATTGGGACTGTAAAGGTTTGTGGTTTATGACCTTAAATATAAGAGTGATGTGACCTCACTCCTTTCTTTTCTTTCTTGTATGTATGTTTTCGCGACTCGTCAGAGGATAGCTAGCTTAGATGTGTAGGAATCCTAGCATTGATGAGACCCACACTTCAAGGCTCTAAGGAAAACCATTGTGATTATACTCTGAAGGCTTTAGTACTTGGGAAGTGGGACAGTATAGGACTTAGCTCGTAGACTGACTGCTCTAATTCTAGGTTCTTCTATTTTGTTGTATTAGATGGAGGGGGTTTAGATATTAGTGATGTGGTGATGTATATAGTTAGTTATTTAATTTTTATTTTGAGATACTTTGATTTATTACAAATTGTTTACATGATTTTATCACATACCTTAGATTTTGGTTATGACGTATGATATATCTGCGATTATGATCCAATGGAAATGATTACATTTTCTATTTTTATTAAGATCAATAATATGTGCTATATAAAAAAAACTTACTCATAAAATAATCACTAAATATGATAAAAAAATGAAATAATATAGAAATAAATGTTGTGACAAAGGGTGTTACAACTTCATCACTCATTCTATTACTATTGTTGGATACTCATTCTCATCTCTAACACTCCTTCCCACATCTATTTCTCTTGACATCGAGTAGAACTTATCATCACAACCATACCATCCTCATGGCTATCACTCCTTTTACCATTGATTAGAACTCATTCTCACAAATATGTAATTGCCAACTTCTACCTTTTTATTGGGTAGTCCAACCTCTACTTACCACTGACATTGGGCCTTACCTTTCTATCACATTGGGTGAAGATGCAATTCCCTTTTTCTCTCTTTCACATCTTTACTTGTCCACTTGGGACCATCATGATTACCTCTTCTGGGATAGAATCCCTGGCACAACACTAAAGGCAACCTCTAACACTTTTGTCCTTATATCTTCACCTAATGCATAGGTTGTTCATTATTACGTTTATCTAACATCTAGGCATACAACTCAAGCATGATCCCAGACGTGCATATATACAACACCATCTATCCTTTCAGGAAGGCTTTCATACATAAACATTCACATCATTCATTTCATGGTTCTATTTCTATTTTATGTTTGGTTCTAGTTAGCTTTATCTTTATTTCTTCACTTTACTTCCATCCCTAAACCGAGCTCTAGCCATCAAGAGTTATCTTTCTTATGACCTCTTACTTATATACCACTTTGGCCCAAGTGATTGAACCATCTTCTGTTATTGAACGATTTCCCTCAACATCCTTCCTTCATTAAAGGATGTTATCCTTATCCCCTAATCTAAAGGTGGCGGTCTTTTCTTTCAACCCTTTTTGGGTTGCATAAACTGTTCTCATAAAACTCTCCTTACCTTGGTGACTATAAGGGATCATCTCAGTGAGATGTACACCTTTACTTTGACATGGATACAACTTCAAGCTTCTTCATACTTTTAGGGTGTAGGGAGGATCTACCCTATGTTCACTAAAGGGGACTTTACTTTCTAAAATATTTTCCTTTCCTTTGAAAATGTATTCTTTTCCTTGAAAACTTAGGGAATATCCCTTTATTTGATAAGGAGGCATCCTCTTAAGTCTTTTAGTGTCTTAGCTTATTTTATTATGTAAGGTTCATCATTTCCAATCGTAACAGTGGCAGATACAACAATCATATGAATGCAGCTACACATAAACTAAACTATGGCTACCATCCAAGCACTAGAAAACAGGGCACTAAACAATAGCAATCATTTAGAGAAATAAGCATAAAAAGCACCTAAATGTACACAACTTCTCTTTGAAGTTGGGATAACCTTTGCTGTCCTAGAGGGTTCACACTTAGAGCATATCTATTGGTCATTAGCACCACTTCAATAACCTTCTAGAGTTCCTCTCTAGACTATTATTTGCTCAACGTGACTAAGCTCTCACTTTGCGCTTGAGCTTCTACACATAGTGAGTCTTTAGCACGCTTAGCGATATAGCACATAGCATGGTGTTCTGATCTTAGACATCCTATTTTTACTTAGCATAGCCCAAGCTCACTTAGTGAAATCCTAGCACCTTTTCTATATTCATTCTCGCTTAGCGAGAGCAACCTCTTACTTAATGTGATTATAATTGCCTCTTTGTTCTCATTTTCTCTTAGCAAGGGTATATGCTTGCTTAGCGCAATCTTCTAGCGAAGCATGCCTTTCTTTGGAGGGGTTTTGGTAGCATAAAGGTATCCATACTTAACATGGTTCTACAAGTAGAAAATATCAACACTCTATGACTTGCACGTGGCGTAACCTTCATCCTGCTTAGTACAAATCATCAAACCACACTTAGCACAAAATTGTGCTCAACGAGGATGACTCCTCGCTTAGCACAAATCATTAAACAACAGGTCGCAAACTCGTGAACTATGACCACAAGGGGTTCTCCCATATCCCCCATGCATTCCTAAGTACACCAATCAATCCCAAAACACTCCTATCACGTTTCTAACCCCTCAAGCAACCTCATAGCTTCCTCAATCACTCACAATCCCTAAAAATTCACATAAACTCTAACCTAGGGGAAAAAGAGTAATAAAAGGGAATAAGAGAGAATTAATAGTAAGAGGGATGGGGGAGGACAATGGTGAAACACTCACTTCTAGGGAAGATGCAAAGATGAGTGTTGGGCTTAGATCTCAGATCTCTACTTTGCTTCTCCTATCTTCCTCTTTCTTCTTCTTTTTCTTTTTTCCTTCCTCTTCTTCCTTCTTCTATTTAAATATGGACGGTGTATACCTGGGCTTGGCAGGCCTCCAACTTATCTAGGCCTCAAACTCCCACATGGGTCTTGTTATCCCGTTCATATCAATTCCCAATATAAGGGTAACTATATTTAAGATAACCTAAAGGCTTTCTTAACCATTTAGTATGAGGACTAGGTTATACTCAAGGGTCTCTCTATCACCTATCTCTAAAGTCCAAAATTGGGGATGTTGCATATGCTTATTTAGTGTTTGTTATGACATTTTATCTTCACTTATAAATATATACAATGGTTGAAATATATACTATTTGATTGTTCAAATACATGGTTATATATTATTAGCTTCACTTAATAATGTTTGAAATTTAATTTAGGACATTCACTTTAATCATGTTGAGCAAACTCCACTAAGCAATTATTCAAGAAATAGGACACTTGGGAATATTGAGATATCTTTAGAATCTGATGATGGATAAACATAGACATCTAATACAAAAAGTCTAAGGCATGTCAAGATTGCTAAAGTACCAAATGTTTGGAGACTACTTTAATGTTTTGGAAGATTGTTTTCAAATCAGTTATCAAATGTCGTTTCTTTTTCAATATTATGTTTTTAGTTAAAATTTGAGTCATCTTTTTTAGTTTTATTGTACTTATTTCTTCAAGTATTGTGTTGATGTAAATGGTTATATAATCTAGGGTAAAATATGTTTTTAGTCCCTCATATTTTTCTCGATATTTGTTTAGTCCCTCAAAAAAATTTGATTAGTCTTAATCCCTCATAAAATTTTTGTTTGCGTTTTTTGTCCTTTTCATTTAGAATCTTTGTTAATCCATGACGTGCCTACCTTGTTAGCAAATGGGTCTTTGCCACTTGGAAAAGAATGTGACTTAGTGGACACATATTGGGCCACCTTAACGTTTATCATTTTTAATATAAATTTAATTATTTATTGTTATTATTAATTAATAGATAATTATTAAGAGATATTTGTTATTTCTTTATTATTTGCTTAAACACGATTCAAATAAAGAATGAGGAGGTAGAGGAGTTTGACATTTTCTCTATTTTTCTTTTTGCAAATCCTATCAAAGAGGAAAGATCACAAAGATTCTTCGTTCTCCATTGCTGTCCCTGAAACACAGCAGAGATTCTTCATAAGTGGTCCCCTTTGCTATAATTGAGGTAAGTGCATTTGTAGTTTCTTGCATGTGTAGTTTTTTGTACTGTTGCTTTTTGTATGTGGTTGTGGATTGAACAAAGCCTCGTGGCTTGCTTTTAATTTGTTAGGTTATTTTGTGGTTGGTGTGTGTATTGAAAGCATGTAGGGTAAAATGCCTTATTTGTCTTTATGTGTGAGCCTATATCTATTTGCGATAATGAATGCATGTGCATTTTTTTTTGAATTTTTAAATATTATTTTAATAGTGGTGCAAATACTCTAATTTGATATATTTTTTAAGAAATGTCCTTTTTGGTTGTGGTCCATAAGGGTTCTTTTTCAAAAGAACCCCATCTGTATAAAGATAAGCATGCTCTGGAATTATCGAGTTATGTTATTTCAAATGGAACTGAGTTGGTCTTTTTGTTGAACACCTTATAGTGTTCGAACCCACTATTATGCCATTTTTAAGTGATACCTTTATGGAAGCCAGTGAAGTATGGATAATAATTTACGTGAATGTTAGTGTGGAGGTTAGGGTGGATGTTGGTATGGAGGGTGGGGTGCAGGTTAGGATGAGAAATGCTATTTGTACAACAAATTTTACAATGAAGAGAGTGAAAGAGAGAAAAGGAAAAAGTGTAGGATGTAATAAATGTTATGAGGAGAGAGATTAACATAGAAAGTGATGTTGTATGAAAGTGTCCACCATTACTGACAAAGGTTATACTCCATAGATGTAAATGCATATATATTACAAGAAAAAGTTACATAAGTTATGCTATGAATAGGTCATATCACATATAAATGGCCAAAACAAGTGGCCAAAATCCAATAAAAAGGAGTTGTTGCCACCACAATATGAAAAAGGACTAGGAAGGCCAAAAAAACTTAGAAGGAGAGAACTAGATGAAGACTTGACCCCAACTAAGTTCAGGAGAATGAACACAATTAACAAGTGTAAGAGATGTCATGAATTAGGGCATAACAAGAGGACATGCAAAAATGCACCTGTTGAGCTACAAACCCAGATAGAGACACAGTTGAATGGTTCATAACCATAGAATACCCAATCCACTAAAGCTTTTACTACTCAACTTGCTAGTAAATCTACAACTACTAAACCTGCTAGTGAATTTGCTATTGCTCAAAATGCTACTACTGGTCAATCTAATGAAGTTGTTGCTGCTTAACCTACTACTGCTCAACCAAGTGGATTTGAAAAGGTAAACATGTAATTTATTACTAATACTTATGCGAAATGTATGTCAAAAATATTTATAGGGGAAAGTTGTTACTATTGGTCAATATAATGAATCTGCTATTGCTCAACTTGCCATTACTCAACAAAGTGGATTTGAGAAGGTAAACATGTAATTTACATGGTTTCTAATATTTCCTCTTTTGTTTCCAACATTTATGCTAAATATATGTAAAAAAATCATTATAGGTGAAAGTTGTTATATACTATAAAGGGAACAACTAGCAAGAGGAGTACGTCAATAGACCAACTATGAAAACCAGGAGTAAGTCAACTAAAGGGCTAACAATAGCTACCAAAACAAATAAAACTAAGGGACTATCTATGAACACTAAGGTATATTGATATGCGACTTGTTTTTTCTTTTTTCTTTTTTCTTTAAAAAAAGCTCTTTTTTATGATGAATACCATGGAAAGACAATGTTGTATCTTTAGTTATACTTGTCCGTTTGAGGTGTTCTTTGCACTGTTGAAAAGCTTGTAGAAAGCTCTACAACTCATATCTTTACCTCAAAAATCAAAACCAACTTCTATCTTGATAAAAATCGACCCTAAAGTGGGCCATTTTATCATAAAAAACTCAAGTCCCAAATTCCTTCCCTAGAAGTCCTACATTGGACAATCTACACCCATGCATTTTTTCCTTCCCCTATAAAAGGAGGTACCTACCAAGCAATGAAAAGGCCAAAAAAAAAATTCATTAATCATAAGCTTAATGCAAAGCATGGAGCCTATGAAAAATTAATTTTTTTTATTATCTTTTTTTCTTTTCTTCTCTTGGGGCTTCTACTAGAGGCACGTAGTGGATTGTTTTATGTATTGTGCTCACCACAAATTGTCATCTTAAGGTAAATTTGCCTATCTTATCTTTTATATATGTGTGTGTGTGTGTTTTATTACCTTTTTTTTATCATTGTTATTGTTGTTAAATTTTATTCTTTGTATGTCCTTTTAGAATTGGAAATATTTTATTTTTAATTAATTTTTTAAAAGAAAGAATTAATTGGATGTGACATCTTTTTAATCTTAAGGTTTTGACGCACAAGTTGTGACAACTTGATGTCTTTAAACTCTTTTCTAAAATTAAAAATTTTAAATTAAAATTAAATTGCTACAAGAATAAAAAAAATAAATTGTTATTATTACTTTTCTCTATGTTTTTATTGTTATTTTTAATTAGGAATATTTTTTAAAATATCTTAAATAGAGAAAAGGATTAATTGGATGCGACATCTTCTTAATCCCAAGATGTTAAGGCACAAGTTGCAATAGCTTGGTGACTTAAGACTCCTCCATAAGGTAAAACAAAATAAAATAGAAAATAAAAATATTAAACTAAAATTAATTTTCTTCAATGAATTGACTTGGGTGTATACCTCTGTTGATTCTATTTTTAGAATGTATGAGTCGTGACATTTCAGAAATCCTAAAATTTAATAAACAAAATTAAAAAATGACAACATACAAATATTTATTACAAAAGAACTACGTAAGTCTGATTCTCCATTGCATCGGAAGATATGTAGGAGTAGGAGACCACTTTTGTCAATCTCAAAAACAATAAATTTCAAGATAAAATGAAAATCCTCTTTTTTACAATAAATAAAATTCTTTTTTTGTTATAATTATTTTTGGGTGAAATAAATATTTTAAAATTTATTAATATTCTGCTTAATTAATTAGAGGTAACCATTTTTATGACGAACGTTGTAGGGTACTAGTACCTTCCCTATATGTAATTGACTCACGAACCCAAAATCTGATTTTGTAGACCATTTTATTTTTAGGTTTTTCCAATGTTTTTCCTTAATAAATATTGGTGGTGACTCCTCTGTTTTTTAAATGTTTTTTGCCGTCTCGCCGTGGCTCCGATTGCGACACTATATATTTGATTTGTGACATGTTCCATGCATTGCAGGACACATCCAATGACCTTGCTAATGACTTTGTGGCATACTTGGCAAATAAGTGCATCAGTTTAGCAAAACAAAATGGTACGATGAACAAATCTGAGCTTGATTTTTTGTGACACTTTTGTTTACAATATTTATATGCTTTTTACAATGAGAATACTGAGATAAGGAATGAGGAGGGTCAACCTATGCTACCTAACATGAATCACATTAATGAACTATTTGAAGCTTACAAAGCTTTTCATAAAACTTATATAAGTTTTGAATATGTTATATTATTAGTGCATTCTATGAAATTGAAATGTCACTAACAATATATTGACATTTATATGAACTTGTATGCAAAAAGCAATTTCATCAAGCAAAATAATGAATATGTAGTATTAGCTGGATGGACAGTATTTTGGAAGTTGTAACCCATTACTTTTGTTTTATGGATGGGTAGTATTTTGGATGTAATTGTGCATGTAATTTCGGTGTAAGTATTTTGAAAGACTTGTGGGTGGTTTGGTTGTAATTGTTTGATAGACTTGGAGGTGGTTTTGTTGTAATTATTTTGAGAGACATGTAGGAGGTTTTAGATGTAATCTAGATGCAAGTATTCTGCTTGAAAGACTTACATCTAAGGCTGGATATTTTGGATGTAAATATTTCATTTTGAATGTCAGTTGTTACTCAAATGACTTTATTCATGAAATATATGGTTGCATTGTTTTACTCAAATAACTTTGATATCATTCTTTTTTGCCAACATTGTTTCAGCTACATTCTTAACTTTGTTTATTGTAACATTAGACAACTACTTACAATATTAATAAACTTTATTTCCAAATTACTCTACTTTGATCAATACATAGTCAGCTTTATTTCCAAATTAATAAACTTTAATCAAGTTTATTCATTCAACAATATTAATCAACTTTATTCCCAATCAATCAACTTTATTTTCATATTAATCAACTTTAATCACCTACCTTTCAACAATATTAATCAACTTTATTTCCAAATTAATCAACTTTAATAAGCTTCCTTTCAACAATATTAACACAGCATTACTTGTTATGTACACTATGAATTAGTACAATGGTGAACAATATGGATTAAATAAAATATACCCATTAAACAAAAATTTTCCATTAAACACAAGCCAAACAGTTTATCATTACATAGCCATAACTACACTGTCATAACATCATTTTCATTAAACAAAATGCCTCCAACAAAAAGTAATTTGGTTTATCACTACCAAAGCCATATGCATGTCACTCCCACAAACACTCAAATACTATCAAATTTATCCTACCTTTTGCATAATGAGCACTTCACTAAACAAGTCATGCCTCCAACCAAGGTGAACACCCAAGAAATTATAGCAAACAACATAATAAAGTTCCCCTTACTCCTTTCAATATTAAGCTTCTTTCATAGCTTCCCAACTTTTTACTTTTGTTCTTGAACAACTTTTTGCAACTATTTGCTCTAACCCATCACTGCCACCTTCCTTATCCACATAGGCCCACTTAAAATAATTGCACTGCCTTCCCTTTTAGAAAAATAACAAGACCCTAAAAATGAAAAAATGGATTTAGAAAGGTAGCAAGAAGACATCTTGTAGTAGTACCTTACCTTCCAATTAGGGCACCCCAAAACATCATTCCTGGGTTCTTAGCACTTTGAGAGGTTACCAACACCTCTTTATCTCCACAAAACACCTCATTCATCTTGTAATAGGGCAGACAAAGACAAGTTGTAAGAAGCTACAATCCTATCCCCATGAAGAAGCACATCTCGACCTCGAGTGATCTCCCCTACACGGTCTTTGCGTAACAAGCATCTTTTGTTAAGCTTGAGAAGAAGATGAGTAGTGAGGAACTCCTCCTCTAACCAAGGGCAAAACCAGTTTTAAATCTCTTTTAAACAATCTTCACAACAATAACCCTATAAAAAGTAAGAATGTCAAATTAAAAATAAACCATAATTTATATAGTCATAATCATAGTATTAACTTTACATAAAGGCATTAATTATATTAAAAATGTTAAACACTGAGGTGGCCCAATATGTGTCCACCACATCACATTTTTTTCTAGGTGGCAAAGACCCCTTTGTCAGCGAGGAAAACATGTCATGGGTTAATGGAGATTTTAAATAGCAAGGACTAAAAACGCAAATAGAAATTTTACAAGGGACTAAGATCAGTCAAAATTTTTTTAAGGGACTAAAAGCAAAAATAAGAAAAAATGAGTGACTAAAATCATATTTTACCTTATAATCTACATTTGACTTATTTCCTTATATCAATTTCTAAATACTTATATGTCCGCTGAATGCCATATTTCAAACACCATTTTTAATGTGGTTTATAAAGAAGTATTTTAGAATTTGAAATATGTTTTTATATATTTTTCTTTTACTACTATATTATAAATAATGTATATCTTTTTGGTATTTCTAGTTTTGAGCAACAAAAATTCAATAATATGACTTTTACTTTATATCTTTAGCTTCAAGTATTTTTTTTTTTTTGTTTAACATGACATTTTCTTCTTTGTTATATGCTTTCTTTTTATGTAGTTCACTTAAAACAATTTGATGAAATTCACATAGCTAAATTATCTCATTAGTTATTTTTTTTCTATTCAATTGAATATTGCCTAATTATATGTTTATACACATATTGATTATATAGTTTATTATATACTTTAATGTTTATCAATTATTACAAATGGATTATGATATAAAAAACAATTAATTATTTTTACAAAATAAACTTCTCGTCCATGGCATGGGTCATGAACTAGTATGATAAAAAGAGAACTTTACTTCTAAGCAAAAATACAAATGGACACTATAAAACTATCTTTTTACTAATTGTTTGTCTTTATGCCTCACCTTCATTGATACCATAAACACTATCTTTTTACTAATTGTTAGTCTTTATGCCTCACCTTCATTGATATATACATAGGTTTTATTTGGATAAAATTTTTCACAAATACTTATAGGAAAAGAAAATAAAAAGGTAACTAAAATGAATTGAGTTTCTCTCATAAGTTAAAATTAACTTATGTACTTAACTTTTATAAAAGTTCTTTGATCTAACTTCTCTAAAAGCTTAGGTGCATAACTCCTCCTATTAGGTTATGTTTGGCTTAGTTTTTTCTTTTTTCTTTTTTTGCTTAAAAGCTACTTTAAAGTTAACGTTCAAAAAAATAGTTTTAAAAATAAAGTAGAGGTTGTTTGGTATTTTTTATTTTTAGTTTTAAAGTTCCTTTAAAGCTAAAAGTTGTTTGGTTAAAAAATTAAAAATTATTTAAAACTAATTGCGACTCAATAAAATAATATATATATATATATATAAATACATATTGATAACATAAAAAATATTATTTAAAATTAATTTTTAATTAAATTATGAAAAATTAATTAATCAACATAAATTTATTTTAATGATAACAAAAATACATACAAGTATTAAAATACATATATTTAAAATTTTTAATTTTAAAAGTGTCAAAAATTATTTTAATTAATAAAATTTAATTTTAAAGATGATTCATAAATATTTTATTATATATAATATTAATTAAATAAATTTAAATATCAATTACAAAAGATAAAATATTTAAAAAATACTATATTATTGTTCAATAATATTTTTAGAACATAAAAAATAATTTATTCAAAAAAAATTCTAAAATGTCAATATATATTAAAAAGTATTTAATAAATATATTGTTGTAATTAATAATTGAAAAGCTTAACTACAAATTAAAAATTTTTTAAAAATCTGACAGCTAAATTAAATTTAAAGAATAAAAATATAAATATTTTAAAATACAAAAAAAATCATTTTAACTATATTATTTACTTATTTTAGTAATGTTCTTTTATTTTATGTAAAGAAATTTTTAAAAAAATAAATAATATTTTTTAATTTTCTAAAATAAATCATTTAAAAACAAATTAAAATCTTTCAATAAATAAATATAATTTAAAATAAACTAATATATGTAAGTATTATTTAGCGAGGAAGTTAGTGAAGCATTGAAATTGTTAAATCAGTGAAAATTAAAAAAGATGATATTTTTGGTCGCATTGAAATTTAAAGAGGGACTATTTGAATAAGCTCCGTGTAAGTTGAAAAAAAGCCACAACTACCAACTTAATTATAAGCTATTTTTTTTTCCAAATTTAATATTCTATAAAAGTAAGTAGCTTATTCTTTAAGAGCTTTTTATAAAATGTGTTTGACTAAGCTTCTTCTTTTAAGAAAAATATAATCCAAAAAGAAGTTAGGCCAAACACACTCTTAGTATAATAAAAATTGAATTATTATTGTAAATATTATAAGTCTATGATAACACATTTTATTAGTATGTCGATCATATTAATAAGTAATTTTATGAGAATAAGAAATTGATCCATACCATCACAACATTATATTGTTTGTATAATACATTTTACATTATTATAGACTCACAATAATTATAATGTGAAGACCTACGATTCTCCGAAGTCAAGTAATTAGAATAAACTATTATTTTGATCCTTAAAAGTGTAATGCGTTGTCACATTAGTTCCTAAAACTAAGAAAAATTTAAATAAGTGCATGAAATTTTTAGTTGTTTTATCTAAGTTTCTATATTTGACCATTTACTGTCATTTTAGTTCCTAAACATATGTTAATATTATCACTTAAGCCACACATTTTTTTAAATTTTGGACTAATGTGATTGATGAATTATAGTTTCAAGGACTTATTTAGAGTTTTCTTAATTTCAAGGACTAATGTGACAATGTTATATACTTTCTGGAACTAAAATGGTAATTTACTCCAAGTTATTTAGCAAAAGACTTGGATTATCCCATTAAATGCTCATTAAAATGGTTCCGTACAGCTTGAACGTGGTGGGAAGAAAAAATCATAAAAGATTGTTTACTTTTCATAGATGTCTTTTGGTATAAGATAAAGAAAAGGTACAAATTAATTAACTATGCATTTGTTGATGGTGGAAATTTTTTGAGAAATCGAAATTACTTCGATTTTCAATGGATAACTTCTTATAAAGATTCTAACCAACAAATAAAGATGTTTAAAATGGGACATAGAATCTAAAGTCTAATGTGGATTATTTTATTAGAACTAGCAGTTTAAAACTTTTAACTTGAGAATATTTCGATCAATATTCATTTTATCATTTCGATTTAATTAGGACATCAAGTAATAAATCTACATAACACTCGAATCCATTATATTCTTATTGTGAATTGAATATTAATGTCAAACTCACTTTCAATGAATATAAATGTATGATTCGAGACGTTCATGAGATAAATAGAAAGGATTATAGACAGATTAAAATTAAAACATAAAGAAAGAGTCATCAAAAGAAGAAAGGATTATCGGTAGAAAAAAGGGTCATAGGCAGTAGAATTCAAGATAATGAAAAGCATATTGCACTAAAATAAAAGATGGGTTAGAATATACACATTCTCTTTGGAACCAATGGCCAATTGGTGCGACATGTGTGATATACAAAGCATGTGTATATGTCAAAACCAAAGAAAAATGGCTACACGATTACTTATTTATAGACAATCTATCTAACGATCAAATCTTTATGATATGACACATGGACAATACATAAATAAACTTCAATAAGACATTGCCACCTGTGCAAAAGCTATTTTCTATTAGTAATTGCTTCTAACTTTAGCACGATCTTCCTTTTGTGCTTCTTTGATCTGAATAAGTTCTTTTCCTCAAACGTGACTTGAGCGTTTCCTTGAATTCATTAAAGTCTTCTCGAATTGAATCCTTTCGAGCATTATTTATTCACCTTTGTACAAATCATAATCTTCTCGAACAAGTTATTTCGATAAAATCGAACTTTGTACTTGTTGGAAAATGTAGTGATTTGATAGCCAAACTTTCATTTTTGCATCATTTCCAATAACTATATTCGATTAAAATTACAATGACCCCAATAGATGCCCCCTAAAAAATATTTTGCTTGATATTAGTCAAAAGCAAATATTTTTTATCACTTGATAATTTTCTTTCATGCTTTCACTTTGATAGCTAGGCAATTTATCTTTAAGGGTATAAGGGTCTTCTAGTTATCCTCATTATGATAATGTGCTGAGAACTAATAGTCAATTTCATCTCGTGCAATGAAATTTCAGCTTCCCAATCCCCCATGATTGATTTTATGGCGGTATCTCTAGGGATTTGATAATTTTAGAGATAAGTATTTAAATTTTAAAGTGGATATTAATTTGCCACTTCTTTAAAACGTCCATATAAAGGATTGTGACCCTTTCATATTTTTTTACCTTTGTACCTTACGCTTTTGAGAACTCCTAATCATCTCTCCGTCTTCCTCTTCCCACTCCAAGAATATTCAAGATTCAAACTTTTCTTTTCGCCATCATCAGTAATGGCTTCCTCTTCTCACAAAGCTACAACAACCTCTTCCTATAAGACTTATGTTCCTATGGCGGTGGAAAGTGGGGAACTTTTGCAAGTTGATGGCCAAAGATTCATACCCATTCCATTGTACGACTAAGAAAGCATCAAAATTTGGGCTTCGCAAGTACTTATTCCTTTTTCTATTGGCTCTCAATGCCTAGCTTTTCTTAGACCTTATGATTTTCAACTTTCCCTAGAGAAACTATCTCTGTTTCTCCCTATTTCAGACCAAGATAAACCTTTAATTTATGGTGAAAAACTTAGAGCGAACTTTATTAAGGAACCAACCAAAGTCTTTAGAGTTTCCCCCCCAGTCTCTAGAGATAACTATTTTTGTCAGTTAGATAGAGTAGAAGTTTCAAAGAGAGATGACTAGAAAAAATTAGGGATATATGATTTCATTTAGCTAAGTAGATTGGATGTTTCAACTCTTGACATCCCTATGCTTATAGTTTCTTTCCATTTTTTGAATTGAAGCTACCATACCTTCGAATTCCGTTGTGGATTCGTTAGCCCAACACTCCTTGACATAGCTATAATAATGGGTTTGAAGCCCACCGGTGCTACTTATGGATTAAGTCTTTTTGAAGGCGGCGTATACATCGAGAGCATTACCATAAATTTGGATATGAAAACCTACAACTAGTTTATTGCAGAACATATAGGCAAAAGGCTCGCTTCAATTGATGAAAACGAACACGTTGCTTTTCTTTTGTATTGGCTGTCTTCACATGTTTTTTGCACTCGATCGCTTCAAGTTCCCAAGTACTATTTCAATCTTGCACAAGCCCTACATATTGGTAAAAATATTTGCTTGAGTAAGCTACTGTTGGCTTCTCTTTACTCTGCTATGGATGAAGCGGTCGACTTGCTGAAAGCACTCAAATAGTTGAAGAATATTGCTAGGCCTCTCTGGTTAATACAACTATGGCTAAATGTCATTCTCTAGAAACGTGTACCACTCTTGGGCAAGCCAACTTCTTAACCAATCGAAGGCACACGACTTACATATTTAACCTCTAACCATAAGAAGAAAGTCATGCTCGACCAATTCCAAAACTATATCGAATTTTTTCTCAACTTTCAAGAATTTACAGAGGAACTTGCTCCATTCACTAAACTAGACTTGATTGGTCCTGATTGGCTTCGAGTAAGATTCCTCTGTGAAAGCCCTAGTCAACAATCCGAAATGGTCAAAATCTGGATAGCCTTTCTAACTCAAGATGTCATCTTTACTGGCTTCCAACCTAAAGAAATTCGATTTTACGCTTATCAACCTTAACTTTTGGCTCGACAATTCAGTCTTTGTCAACTCTTACCAATACCTTTATTTAAAAAAAGGTGAGAACCAGGAAGATTTATTAAGCCCTACCTTAAGTGGAGTGTGGAGAAGAAGATTGTCATCATTTTGCCTAACCTTTTTCGAGAACAGTTTCTACTGCACTCAACCATTCTATGAATGGTGGCAGAATTATTATTCCCCTCAAGCAATCTCATTAGCACAATGTTTCGAGAAGATAACCACTACTTTTGCCTTTTTGCAGGAATCAGATTAGGATGAAGGTAAATTGCGTCTCAAATCCAAAATTGTAAAATTCAAGAATTTCTATCATAACTGTTATCGTCCAAATAACATCTCTTTAACTATCAAAGAGGCAGCCTTTACTTTAAAGGAAAATAGTCGAGAAAAATAAAGAAAATTGAAAAGTAAACAACCCTCTTGGCAAAATTGATTTCGAAAAATATTGCTCGGCTAGATTACCTTCTTTGCCTACTACCCTTTTCGGCGTAGCTAAAGATTTAAGATATCTTGTTTGGGTTTGAGAACTTCATAGTCTTTCTTCCATCTTAAGACAAGAAAAGGTTCCAAAAAATGAAAAAGCTACATTCACTAAACATTATCTCAATGATTTTCCTGACTCTCCCCAATGGCTGCACTATGATATAAAAAAGGTCGAATTGTTGACGAAAACAAGAATCAGTAAGAATCTTAATTTTTATTATCGAACTTCATTCTTTCTTTTAATGATTTCTTACCTATTTTGACTCTTCCATTCTAGCTATCAAACAACCTATTCCAGTAAGATTGGAACAATGGGATAATGAAGATGAAGATGCTCAACCACAGAAAACAAATAAAAGAAAAGCTCCAAGTGTTACAGAAATTGCTGCCCCCAGAAAAGTAAGCTATTCGATTCTTTTCCTTTCAATAACTATTTTTCAACTAATATATTTTAACCTTTAGGCAACTTCAAAGACGACAAGCACTTCCAAAGCACTTGTAAAAAAGAAATTGAAGAAGGAAGGCGAAGGAGGAACTTCCTCTGAAAAAATGATAAGTGTTTCTATTTGCGCAATTTGACCTTTTGATTTCCTTAAATTTTGATACCTATCTAATAGGCAACTGCTAATCAGATAACCAAGGCACCCCAGATGATTAAAGAAAAGACTTTGAAAAAGTCTACACTTGCCCCAATTGAAAAAGAAAAACAAAAAAGCTCAACCCATTGAGACAGTTTCGATCCAACCTCAGGTATATTTATTTTAATGATCTTTTGTAAGTATTTTTCTTGACATTTCTTTTCGATCAACATATTAGCATAGGAGAAAATTTTTTTGAAAAGGACGACACCTTTGATGGGTCAGATGAGGATTTGCCCCTTACCCAAAATAAATCTATAGTCAAGAAAAAGAGGAAATCTAAGGTAATTTTTGAATCGAACATAATGTAAGATTTTCCTTCATCACTATGTTTAACTTAACCAAATATTTCAGCCAGTACCAATAAGGATATATCATATGCGATCTAAATTTTGCCTGTGATCGAACTTCTGAACAAAAATCTTGTGATACTATTAATCGAGACACATCTTGGTTAAATTACTTGCAAGATTTATATGCAATGGATGTCTCCTTTTCATGTGAGCCTCTTACTAAGCCTATCGAAGCAAGCATGGTAAAAGTAACTTCATTCGATTAGTTATTCTTTTATTATAAAAACTTCCCTAACACTCTTTTATGTGTTTTCAGCCGGATGTTAATGAAGAAACAACTCTTGAAGTTAGCTCGACTCTTCAAAGGATGAACTTAATCGAAATAGGTATACAAGAAAATTGATTTTCCCTTAGTATATACGCATTGTTTTCTCCTTTTGAGTCATTTACAAGCTAACCTTATTTGATTTCCTTTCAGGACAAGGTACTTCAAAAGAAACTTCTGTTCATCTCAAACTCTTAAAACCTCAAGACAAAGAAATTTAGAGCCAAAGCAAATCTTCTCCTTTGGTTAAAACGACTGCACAACATGAAGAAATACATCCAGTTGAAGAAGAATTTTTAAGTGAACATGAACGTGCTGATCCTACAAACTTTGACCAGCCTAGTCCTACTGCTCAAGATGAAAAGTCAAATGAAGAGCAAAAACAAACTATCATGATGGAGAGGCTTGAAAAAGAGAAAGAACAAGTAACAGATTCAAGTCATGTGGCCACTACAAGCAAATCTTCTAGCTATAAAGTTATAGACAATCCTCTTGAATTGGAGCTTGAAGAACTAGAAAAAAGAAGAGGATATTTTTGAAATTCTCACCAAATGGTCAAGTGGATATTCAACATCTTCAAAGGCTTCAGAAGCGAGTCAAAACAAGCCAGATAATAAAGAAGCCTTTGAACAAGGTTATTATCACTTTCAACGTTTAGCTTTCAATGAGAATTTATCCTCAAACTTAGCCAAGGCTGAATACAAAAAGGAAATTGAAGATGCTGTCAAGAGATTAGAATTATTCGATAGCGAATTCTCATTTGATCAAAAAGATATTTTGAAGCAATTCTTGGACATTTTCAATGTTGCATATAAAGTCCAAAAAGACAATCGACAATGTTTGGACACAATTGAAAGGATAGAGAATTAGACCAAAGAAAATCGATCACAATTGGAACAAACCAAAAGATTGGTCGAAAGTCTCAAGGCAAACTCTGCCAAGCTCAATTCGTCTTTGAACAATTTGAAAATCAAAGAAAAAGACTTAGAGAAATAACTCGAAGACATACAGAAGGATTTTGGTGAAAATCGAAAAAGGCAAAAAGAAATAAATGATGCCAAAGACAACATAAAAAAGAAATAGAATGAAATGATGGCTTCTGCGAAAACAATAGCTCAATCTTTGAAGAGCCAACTTTCAAAAAAAGTATCACTCGAAGAAAATCATGCTGAGCTATCTTTTAAACTACACGACTTGTGTAGGCGTCAAACATCCTTCTTAATTATTATTTTTTTTCGATCAATTTGGATATTTTAATATATAACTATTATTTCAATGAATTAGTATTTTAATTTCTATAATGGTTGGATTATACTGCTTTAGATATTTTCCATTAATAGACATAATTTGATTGCCTGTGTTAACTTCTCGAATCAAATAATCATTATTAGAATATGCTTTTTCGACAATATATGGTCCATCCCAATTTGACGACCATTTACCATAAATTCTCGACTTCTTATCAATTAGTAAAATAGTTTTCCATACTAAACCTTCAACTTGAAATACTTTATTCCTTACCTTCTTATTATAAAATCAAGCAATTCTCTCTTTTTGTGGAATAATATTTTCTAAAGCAGTTAATCTCTCATCATCCAAATTATTCAATTCACCAAACATTAAATTCCAATAATATTGAACAGGTAACTCATTCTACCTCTGAATTCACATTAATTGTAAATTAATCTCGATTGGCAAAACAGCTTCGTGACCATAGACTAATCGAAAAAGTGTCAATCCTATAGCTCTTTTTGGAGAATTTCGATAAGCCCATAAAATTCGACTCAAAGTTTCATGCCAATTCCTTGGTTTTTTGCCAATATGTTTCTTAATCAAACTTATCAAAATTTTATTTACAGCTTCAACCTGACCATTCGCTTAGGCATAATAAGGGGTTGAAGTTATTAATTTAATACTTCTAGATTCGGCGTATTAAACAAGTTTTTTACCAGTAAAAATAGTTCCTTGGTCTGTTTTAATAGTTTCTGGAATGCCAAATTGATGTATAATATGTTCTTTAATAAAATTAATTATGTCATTTTGATCAATGTTTTTCAAAGCAATTGCCTCAACCTATTTGGTAAAATAATCTATTGCAACCAGAACATATTTATGCCCTTTGGATGAAGGAGGATGTATTTATCCTATTAAATCCATTGCCCATCCTCGAAGTGTCCAAGGCTTAATAATTGAATACAATTCACTTGCAGGAACTTGTTGAATTGGTCCATGTTTTTGGCATTCTTCACAGGATTTAACATAATTTATGCAATCTTTTAAAATCGAAGGCTAATAATACCCTTGTTGAAATAAAAGCCACTTCATTTTTTCCCTTACTTGAGGGGATCCACAAATACCTTCATGAACTTCTGCTAAAGCAATGTATGCCTTGACTTCCCCTAAACAACAAAGCAAAGTACCATATACTCCCTTTTTATATAATTCATCACCCAAAATGGCATAACTAGGGGCTTTATATTTAATCTTTCGATCAACAGATGTATTAGGGTTCTTTAAATAATCTACTAAGGGCTTTCTCCAATCATTAGCAAACAATATATTAATGTTAAATTCCTCAAATACATCTGGTAACTTATTTCGAACAATAATTAGTGATTTGAATTTTTGTTTAGTTAACTTATAGCCTGAAGCAATCTGTGCCAAGTCATTTGCTTCACTATTCTTAACTCAAGAAACATGTTCAAATGTAACTTCATCAAATATATTAAATAATAAAATTGCTCGAGAAAAATACTTAATCAAATTTGCACTCATAAATCTGTAACACCTTCATTTTTTCTTATCATTTTTCTGTTTATTCAATAATTGTTTTAAGCATCTGGGTAGGAATTCTGAAATTCTGAGTACATAATTACATTTAGAATGATGAATGTACTTTAATTTAGATTTTAATAATTTTTCTGTACTGGAGCCCGAGAAATGATAAAATGTCTAGAAATTAGTAAAAATCTAACAAGGAATAAAATGAATAAAAATAGATAGAAAATTTTAAAATTCATATTTAACTTATAAAAATGCTTATAATAATAAAATATAATTTTAAAAATTTTCTGGGAATTAATTGAATTTGTTTGTGTAAAATGACCAAAATGTCCTTAATGACTACAAAAGGCTAATTAGAGACTTTTGGCTCATAAAAATTTTGAAAAAAAATTATAATATGTCTATTATAATTAGAAAAATTTTATTGAAAGGTAAAAGTTTAAAAATTTTTGAAAATGGCAATTATTTGATATGAAAATGATTTATTAAGCAATTATTTAGCATTTTTACATAAATTAATTATAAAAAGTTATATAATAAATAAAATTTTATAAAAATATTTATAAAAATCTGTTTTTACTGGGCTTGGACGTTGTAGCCTCATAGAAGCCCAAAACCATTTTATAAAAACCCAAAATTAACTTAATCTAATTAATTATTACATAACCTATTTTACACCTAATATATGTATTTTAAAAAATAAAAATTATAGGATATTATTGCTTATCTTCCACGCCAGTTTTGGGGAGGTGACACTCTAGAGTCTTCAATTGGATTTCATCAAGCCAATTTACATTTAATTTAATTAACTTAAAATTAATTTAATACATTATAAAAAAAACCAATTCTTATCTTTTTAACACACTTATCCTTCACCACAAACTCTCATCCTCTTTCTTCTCCCTTTCTGTTGTATGTCTCTCTCTCTCTCCCTCTTCTCTCACTTTTGATTTTCTTACTCACTCAAACACACACCAAGCCACACTTTGGTGGTAGTTGGAAGCAAAGAAACTTACTTCCTTGGGGGGGAGTGGGGATTTAACTTCATTTTATCATTGATCAAAAGGGGTAGGATGGAGGTTTGCCCCCAAACCTCTTTAGCTTATGTTTATATTGTATTGTTCCATATATGTTGTTGTTGTTGTGATTTTAAATATTGTTATACTATTTCTATGGTTGATCTTGGTTATTTGATATTCAATCATGATTTGTGTGGCTTGATCTTGAACTAAATTAATGAAAGTTATTTTATTTTTATTTGTTGATTTTGATGAAAATAAAATTAATTTATGCTTGATTCTAAGCCTATATTATTCTGTTTATTTGATTCATGTGGGAAGGAAGAAGAAATTTTTTCTTGTTATTTTCAACTATTTATTATTATTATTATTAAATTATTTTCTAAGAGAAATTATGTTATTAAAAATTTTGATATCTTTTATTGTGCAGATAAGATTCTCGGCCATTAATAGTATTAGGGAGATTTTTTTTAAATTAAATAATAAGTAATCAGATTTAGTCATTAATAACACCACTATTTTATTTCAACTTATATATATATATATATATGAATCTGTTGCTAATAATAACAGTAAGTTCTTTATATTTCTTTAACGTGAATAAAAACTGAAAAAAATTATTTTGTTGAAATATATTAAGATTGATATCTATATATGTAACTCGGTACCTATAAACTTGAAACGGGAAGAGATTGTTTTACTTCAAATTATATACATATATATTAAGAAAATTAATAATACAATTTGATAGAGGAAATTATTTTGTTGCAACTTATCTATTTCTGCTAGTAATATTAGTTACGGATTATTTTAAGTAGAAAACTTTTAAAAGTCTGATATATATATACAAATATATATATATATATACAAATATATATATATATATATATATATATATATATATAAATTTAGTTTTAATTAAAATTAGATTTGGAAACTTAAAAATTTATTCTATTTAGCTATTGAGTATTAATATTTTTAAATATTTTTTTTAAGCTTCATTTTAACGAAATAAGAAAATTAGTTTCCTTTGAAAAATATGAATACTTAAATTATAAAATACAAAGAAAACTAAATGGGGAAAGAAACAACGTATCCTTCTAGGTTTTGTTAGAAAAATGGGAAAATACCATTTATTTGAGTATTAAATTTTCAGGTATAAAAGTTAAAAGTTTTAAATATTTTTTTGATTTGAAAAAATAAATAATAATAATTAATAGAATTTATTATAAATATTATTAATTGATAAAAAGTAAATTTTTTTTAGTAAATTTTGACAATCTATATTAAAATAGCCAAAATATATATTTTATAAATAATTAAATTTTTTTAATTGAGTTTAGTCACATAAATTTGAATTAAAAAGAAATAAAATAAGTTATGTTATAAAAAGGTTAAAAGATTTTAAGAATAAATTAGCAATATTATAGCTTTGTGATTGATGGGTTGAAATATTTGTATTCTTAAGGTTTGTGATAATACCTACTCAGAGAGGTATTCATAGTTGAGTATCAAATTGTAGAGGAAACTCTATTAGACATTTCAGAAAGATATTGTGTAAAGTATTATTGAGTCTTTATCGGATATTATGAAATGATACTGTGTAAAATATTGTTGAGTTTGATATTCACTGATGAAATATGATGAGTTTGTTGAATTGATGACCATGCTATGAGAGTTTAACACCTGTTTTCTTAATATGTGATTCAGTGTTGTGATGATTAAAAAGTGGAAATTAGATATGTAATTTAGGCGATTAAAAGAAATAAATGAATTGTTGTTATGTATAATAAGTGGTATGTGGTGACAATTGTGTATGGTATATTTGAAATTCTGGTTTGAATTTAGAAAACTTGAGATATGTGCTTGAGGCAATGTAGGTGTGTGGTGAGCATGATTTCAGGTTTTGAGAGAAAAACAGTTAAGTTAGATCAATGACGGGATATAGGAAGTGGTTTGGTGAGATTTGGGCCTTAGTTGGCCAAAAGTTCGTGTGAAAGCTCTAAGAAGTCGAGTATAAAAGGAGGAGAGGGGGGAGGACAGTTCCTCATTCTCTTTCTCTCTCATCTCTTCCTTCTCTCTCTATCTCTCTAGGATTTCTCAAGTTTTTGAGGTTGTAAAAGAGTTTCAAGCTTAGTTTAGTGTTTGTGGTGAGAATGAAAGATTTGGCTCAAGACACTGGATTATCAAGGAACCTAAATCCGGATTTGGAAGCTTTTAGAGGTAAGAGAAGCTTACTCTTGATTGATTTTGTGTTTGTGGATATTGATATGTCAATTTAATGCTTTGGAATCGATTGATTTTGATGAAAATCTTGTGTATGTGAGTTTGACACAAAATGGATTTTGGAAAGGGGTTTTGAGATTTGTGGATTAAATTGTTATGTAATCGGTTTGAAAGGTATTAGAAGTGATTAAGATTGTTTTGTGATGCTTGTTGTTTATTGATTTGGTCAAAAATAGGTGCTAGTGATTGATTTGCGAAGGAAATGAGTGAAAATCACACCTAGCGATTATAGTTCACTCAGCGATAGAAATGTTCGCTTAGTGACAGATTTTTCAGTCTCTGAAAGTCTGTCATTTGCTCAGCGATGGAAATGCTCACTGAGTGAGAGAAAAACAGAATTTTCTATACTTTTTTATAATTTTTGTTGGTTGTTGATGACTTTATTGACTCCTATAAATGTAAAATGTATATTTTAAGATAATTGGATGTTCAAATGGTTTTCTAAACTAGTTTTTGGGCTTTTCTTTAATATTATTGTTGAGGATTTCGTTGATGAGTTGTAAGTGTCTCGCTGAGCGAAACATATGTTCACTGAGCGAGAATTCTACTTGAGACTTGGCTGTTCTCTGGAATTGAGTTCGCTGAGCGAGACTTATACTTGCTGAGCGATAACCTTCAAAAGGGAGAGTGTGCTCTCTGTATGAAAGGTAATCGCTGAGCAAGCATATGGATCGCTGAGCGATCATGTAATTCTATTTTGTTGCACGAGAATTTTCAAAAGGTATGTGTTGCGTAGATAGCATCTTACTTGTTGACCATGCAAGAGGTCGAATTGGGCGTGCATGGGGTTGATTTGGGGTTGATGGTGATTGTTGGACCATAGGTGGTGCTGAGTAGTTCACGTGGTGATGTGTTGATACATACATACATACATATGTATATGTATATATATATATAATATGATGATTGTTGTGGTTGAGTTGTTGTTGTTGTTGTGGCTCATGCATACATGTATATGTTGTTGGCTGAGGTTATGTGGGCCTCATGCCATGTGCGAGTAGGCATGTAAGTCGGATGATGACTAGAGTTGATACTCAGTTGGGCCTCCCACTGTAGGTTGGCTGGTTGACAGGAGCTGCGGCTTAGATGGGCCTCTCACCTAGTGCCTCCAGAATGTAAAAATCTCTCAAGAGTCATGTCATTCATGCATTGACATGTAGGGGTTGAAAGTATGATGTGTTGTGCTATAATGTATGTAAACTCATTCTTTGATATATTGGATTCCAAATCAGTATGTTGATGATTTATTGATATGGATTGCATATATTGGATTCCAAATCAATATGTTGATGATTTGATCATATGGATTGAATATTATATGCTTGTTTTTGTTTCGTAAGCTTACCCTTGCCTTGCTGTTTGTTTTTCTTGTGTGGTTGCCTTGTTGCCGGTTGTTGTCGTGTGTTACTATGTCTGTGATGATCACATCGTTTGGCGTGGGAGCAGAGGGTAAAGCTTCAGTAGATCCAGTTTTCCACAGTTGACGCTTGAAGGCCTCAACTGGAGATGGTAGAAGGCCATTTATGGGTGGAGCTCTTCTGGAAGCTCTTTTCTTTAATTTGGGTTAATGTATTTGTTGTATAGATGACCAGTTAGAGGAAGTTTAAATTTTGTATTTCTCCTTTGGTTTTATATAACTTGACTTATATATTATATTATATTGCTTCATATTTGATATATACATATATACTTTATGGTATGGTTGAGATTATAATAGCATGTTGATTATTTATTTTTGAACATCTTAGTAATGCATGAAGTAGTAAGTGATACTATAACGACAGAGGGTTGTTACAGAGAGCATGTGTGTCTGTGGAATGGGAAGTTATAGTTTGGTATAATGTGGGATGAAGGCAAGGACCACTGATAAGGTCTAGAGGGTACTGGTATCAAGTTGTAAAAGTCCTATGGTCAGGGTAGCTCCCTAAATGTCAGGATAATCACATAACCGACTTGATAACCTTAACACCTGCTCAGCATCACCGGGATTGGTGTAGTGTATACCCCTTAAGAAGCTGTATGCTCGTTTCTCGAGAAAAATGATGATGATGTTGGTACCATGATGAGGGGGATACGAGCTCCCAGTCACTTCCCAAGATGGACGATAATTGATGATAATCATTAGTGGGGGTATGGACCTATACAAGTTAGGATATTTTGGGCTGTTTCATGATAACTTAGGTCAGACCCTAAGTTTTCCATCACATTTGTTTGCCAACAACTTGTTTGCTTTATAGGTTGTAGGTTGGTCCTACAAACCTTTTGTGAAAATGATTTGAGGTTATATATATCCTCATCCTTTGCTTTATTTCTTTTTTTCTATTTCTTTGCTCTATATATGTGTTCGTGACATATTATGAAGATGGAGGATGCTGAGACCAGGAAGAATTCAAAGGAAGGTGATGCCATAGAAGAATTATCGTAATTGTAGTATAAATTTTATGTTCTGTTCTAAGATAAGGGTGAGATTGTGTATAGTCACTACTTTGACTTAAGTCTTTTTTGAAGGGTAGTTATTTATTTATCTGATCATGTATTTATTCTATAATGAGGTTTAAAGTAATTATATTGAAAACAATGATGTATCTTTATCATTGGAATGTATGATGTTTACATCTCTCTTGAACATATGTTGTTTTATAATTCCAAAATTACTTCGAAAAATATTAAAAAAGAAATCTCTCACAATTTAACTAAAATAAATCTAATAAATTGTAGGAATAAGTGTCAATGTGATTGGGTGTCACAAAATTTGTATTCTCAAGTTAATTGCTTGATAATTAATTGAGAATCCCCTCGAATTAAAACATTCTTAGCTCCCAATACAATTAGAGTTTCTAATCCAACTATTAAAGCTTCATATTCTACTTCATTATTCGAACAGGGAGGCTTTATTTCAAACATTAATTTAGTGGGTATGTAATCAGGAGAAATAATTGCAATACCAATGCCTGAACCATTAACGTGTTTTGAACCATCGAAATAAAGTACTCAAGACTTTATTTCTATATAAAATTCTTCAAACTCTATGGGAGTGTGGTCAGCTATAAAATCAACAACTATTTGACCTTTAACTGCTTTCAAAGGAACAAAAGTTAAGGAAAATTTTGTAAGAGCTAAAGCCCATTTTCCTATTCGATTATGCAAGATAGATTTGGACCACATGAACTTTATTATATTATTTTTAGAGAGTATAAGTACATCGAAAGGTCTAAGGTAATATTGCAATTTCGTACAAGAGAAATATAAATAGAGACATAATTTCTCAATAGGAGCATATCTAATCTCAAGATCATTTAACATTCAACTCAAATAATAAATAGCCTTTTCAACACCATTTTCATCTTCTTGGACCAGTATACTGACTATTGTTGATTCTGATGCAGAAATATATAGCTTTAACATTTGACCTTCCATTGGTGGAACCATAGCTGGCGGGTTAGTCAGGTATTTTTTTTTAATCTCCTCGAAAGCATCTTGATGCTATTTTCCCCACCTAAATTCAGCTTCATTTTTTAATCTAAGTAATGGAGAAAACACTTTAGTCTTTCCAGCTAAATTGGAAACGAATCTTCGAAGAAAATTCACCTTACTTAACAGTGATTGAAGTTCCTTCTTATTTTGACGAGATATTGTTTCAAGAACAACTTTAACTTTATTCCTGTCTATCTCAATTCCCTTTTGATGGACAACGAAACCTAAAAATTTTCCTACAGACACACTAAAAGCACATTTAACAAGGTTCATTTTTAATCCATGTTTTCTCATTCTTTCAAATGATTGTCTTAAATGGTTTAAATGGTTGTTTTTCAATTCTGACTTAACAACAATATCATCAATATATACTTGTAAAAATTTTCCTATTAGATCATAAAGAATAAGATTCATTGCCCTTTGATATGTTACACTAGCATTTTTTAACCCAAAAGGCATTACCACCCATTCATAAGTACTTAAAGACCCTGGGCATTGAAAAGCTATTTTTGAAATATCTTGCTCTACTATATAGATTTGATTATATCCCGAATATCCATCTAATAAACTTAGTATTTCATTTCCTGTGGCTTAATCAACTAACATATTAGCAATAGTGATAGAGGCCTCAGAGGCACTTGGCAACCGTGGATTAGGACACTTGTTATTAGGCTTTGTTGGGCTTATTGTACAACTTTTGTATGCACCTAAGTGTCGCTTAATTAGGTGCGATGTGGACCTTAGTTAATTTTAGTTCTTAGCTTATGTTTTAGTTTGATTTGTATTGGGCCTTTTAATTTGTATTAGGCCTTTTAGTTTGTTTGGGCCTTTTATTAGTTGTAGTATAAATAGGCCTTTAGGACCACTTATAAAAAAACTTTTGATCATTTTGTGAATGTGAATTAGCTTTGACTAGTTGAGTGAGCATTGCTCCTCTTGGTTCTTGCTTAGAACCTTAGATTCTTATCAAAGAATTCTATTCTTTGTGACGAATCCTCTTAGACTTATCAATCTTCGGATTGTAGCGTCATTCTTACCATTTTCCATCTATTTCGCTTTTTCTTTCTTTCTAATTTTGGTTTCGATTTTGTTACTCTTGGTGCTGAAAATTAAGATTCGAGATTGGGGTTCATCATTTGGTATTTAGAGCTAATTTCAGCATCAAATCTATGCTAGAAGTGCATCAAGTTCATATTCATATTGAGGTGCAGATCTGAATTGCGTTCAGATCCATTATTCCTGTGTGCTCCAATTTCGTATTCGTGACCCGTTGGCTGGCCTACAAGACCCGCTGGGCAGGTGCGAGGTTTGTTGGCACCAAGTTTGCATCAGAATTTGAACTCCAATCTACAACATTTTTTGTTCAAGTGCATATTTGAATTTGTGAGTTCTTGCCTTCTAATTCATGTGTTTGTGTTAGTTTTAAGTGTCTCCAAATTTGTTTGAGTCAATCTTTTTCTTGTTCTCCTAAAATTGTGTCAATTTTGCAGTGTGAACCTTCATATGTTCTTCATTTTATTCAAATTCAGATTTGAAATTTTTGCATTTTGATCCATTTAATTTCCTAAGTTTTTGTGTTTTGATGTTAGTTGAGTATTTAATTGTTAGTGATGGATGCCTAGTTGCTCAAATTGAGTTAGATTCAACTTGAATTGCATCTTTTGGAGGTGAATTGGAGTTTTGAAGTTTGAATTTGGGGATTCATCATTTGGTATCTAGAGCTTAGTTTTTCAACACCAAATTCAAGGATTGGTACAACAATTGGAGCTATAGTACCTTCTTTTTTTTCGCATCAACATTGGGAGCATTTTCTAGCAATAAGTGCGCCCAATTTGTTTCCTTCGGATTCATGACTGTTGAGCGGCCTACACGACCCGCCTAGCAGGTGCAATGTTTGTTGGCACCAACTTGCATCACCAATTCCTATCCTAAAAGGTACGTCTAATTCTTGTGTCTATGTGTTTAATTGTGTTCGTTTAGCTTTGGTGGAGTTTTGTCTTCCTCTAATTTGAGTCAATTTTGCAGTTATATTCTTGAATTCTTCATATTGTTCTTGTCTAGATCTAAATTTTGATCCATTTAGATCCATGTTTGCAGTTGTTTGGTGTTAGATCTATACTTGAGTTGTGTTGTTTTACATCTAGTCACTTAAATTTTGGAGGAAATTACTTGATTGGAAGGTTAATTTGGTTTTTGTGAAATCTGAATTTTGAATTGGGGAAGAACATTTATAGGTGTTCTTCGTATGTTCTTAAGTTTTTTGGTGGTAGAACACTTGGTTAGTCTTAAAAATTTTGTTTGGAGAGAGTTAGGTGTTTTTGCAAATAAAAAAGTTAAAGGTCCAAAACAAAATATTCATGGACCAATTAGCAATTATATAGGGGTAAAAGTGAAAATACAAAAAAGTTATAGGCCCAAGTGCAATCATAAAAAATTTAGGGGCCAAATTACAAAAAAATTGTATAAAAAAAAGTTACCCATTTATAGAAAAAAACATGCCCTCTTTGGTGAGCTAACTCTCATAGTGATATTGTTTTTCTTTTATATAATTTTGACTTCATTTTGGTAGGGGGAATATACTTGTTCTTCATTTTTTCCTTGGTTGTTCTTTATCTTTGTCCTTGAGTCTTCTTCTTGTCTTACTTGGCATTCTTTTAAGTAAACTTTCATTTCATATTAACTTTTATTGCTTGTTTATAAAATTTCCTTGGTTTTGTTTAGAGTATTTCTATTCTTGGCCTCTTAAGTTGAGCTTGACATTCGTGACATATTTCACATTGAATTGAACTTGGATGTTCTTTGTAAAAGCTAAAGAGGAACAAGAGTGGAAAAAGGCATGTGTGCACATTACAGCTAAAGAGTAAAACACGAGTAAACTTTGAGTGAAAACACTTAGTTGAGTGGTGAGGTCTATATTTTTATTACTTGTGAACTAACCTTTCTTGTAGGTATGGTTTCATCAAATGGAGATGACCTAATGGCGGAATTGTTGAAACCTGATGAGCAAATGAAAATGATGAATCATGAGTTTGGAGAAGGAATAAAGAGGTTAAGAAGGGAGGATAATAGAGGGTTCTTAAGTGACAAGATGTAGAGACTAAGTGTGATACTCGTTCACATTGAACACGACTCATATTTTTTTAATTTTAAGTTGATAAAATTACAAGAAAATTTTCGCATTTCATTTTACGTGCGATCGTCTTACAAAACTCTTTAAAGTAGATAAATTGTTAGTAAAATAGAATTTGGAAATGGAAATAAAAGATAAATAAAATAAAGCATATCACATAGTCATAATCAGAACCAAACATATAGGTTTCTGAAGTACATATGAAGTTAAATACATCCGAAACTGAAATACAACTAGAACCATAAAATACAAGAAAATAAAAAAATACATCAAAAGACACTGGCCATCCTCAACTAGATACATAAAGAAATATCCTAATCAGAGCAGTGTCCATAAATCTACTCCTAAAAAAATACAACCCCAGTATCAACGTAATCATTATGCATGTTGAGCAGGATGTGAAATGTTGCCATCTTCATCTACCAACCACGAACAATCATGCACAAAGAAAATAACTAGAGGAGTGAGGCAATTTTGTTCTTAAAATCACTTTGACATAGATGGTAGAGCATCCTACCATCACTCAAGATAAAACACAATTGACAATAAATAAAAAAGGAATCTAAGGCTTGTCTAAGTTATAATAACTACCCTTGACTCTGTATGGATCCATACTTCCCACCAAATCGAGAAGTGGTTGGGAATATATATGTCTCTCTCAAAAATTTTCACATGGTACAGTCTTTGTCTTCATTGAAGGACAGAGCATCAGCTCAGGATATTCATAGTCCATCCAAAGGTATACTTCTCACACCAACCTTGGAATGCTGAACAGTTGTTGGGTTTGTCAACCTTGGTCATTGGGACCTTCACCATTCGACTCCTTACCCCTAAGACCTCTACAAGTGGGTCCCTGCCTTTCATTCCTCAGTATACCAACTGTAACTTCTTATGCAGGGTATCATGCTATTGCATGTCCCTCGTATCACAGTACTTTATATTCTAATTACTGTCCTTGCTTGACAATCATAATTTGGACAGAGGTTTCCCTGGTCTCAGTATACTTGAGTACCAGCGCAGTCTTTCCATAACATCTCTGTCTCTTAGTATAAAGGTCGAGTTTTTCTATCATAATATAATAATTTGGAGTCACAAAATTAGATATACATGTAAGCAATAAAAATAACTCAATGTTTCATCCATCTAATTTAATTTAATCTAATTATTTGTAAGTAATAATTAAATTTACTTAGGGAATCTTAATTTAGATACTAATTATTTATCAATTAGGACTTGAGTATTAAAATATTTTAAGTATGTGCTTAGGTACTTACTAAGGTTTTTAACTTATTTAATCAAGATTAAGTATATAATTAATTTTTCATATTAATGACCGAATTACTTAGAGGTCCTTAATACCATGATTAATTCATTTTATCAAAGCTAAAGTTTGGTTAATTAGTCATGATTCAAAAGAAATTATGTAAACCAAGTTACTTATGGATTGTATCAAAACTAGATCTTTATAATCAAATTATGAGAATCCTTTACAATTGTAATAAAAAATAGAAAAGTTATATGTATTAAGAAAAAGGGTTTATATTTAAGTTCTAAGTGTTAAGAAAGTGGTATTTTACAAACTAGAAAAAGTATCATATATTTTTGCTCAAGAGGCAGTAGATTCATGCCTCGGTTTTGAATTTTAACTTGAATAGGTAAATGATTTTTGTTTGACATGATCTATAGTTTGATGGAAATATATTTATGTCTAGTTTCTAAATCACCATGGATCATCAAAAGCAAAAATCTACAAAAATAGATACAAAAATCACAAAATAGAGGGAACAATAGACCCTACTAGAGGACTAGTGGCTCTCTTTTGTCATTTTCGTAACCCAGTTCAATTTTTCAGCAACCAAGTCAACTATTTTAAAAAATCAAACTAAAAAATCTTTCCAAAAAGTCAAAGATCTTTGAAAACCAAGGTGTATCCAATTTATGGTGATTTTTTAAAGTTTGCAGTTGTCTACAGGTGTTCCCTGTCAGAAAAGTATATTACTTTCAGATTCTAAAAATTATTAAAAATAGTAAATGGAAATTAACATGGACAAACTATATATTCTTGGAAATCTTATTAAGTCTAGTTTCTATTCGTTCAAGGGGTTCTGGGAAACACGTAACAGATCTTTCTAAAATCTCCTTTTTGTACCAATTGCTAGTTAACATTTTTAGAAAATAATCTCTAACTTTGAAAAAGTGTAACTTTGTCAATTATTAACTTTTTTAAGTGTTTCTTGAGCCTTTTTCAGAGAAAAGTTTGTCTAATTTCCAACAAAAAAATAAGCACTAAAAAATGTTAAGTATAACTCGAAATATGCCAAAAACAATGAGCAGTGTTCAGGCAGAAAATGAAAATAGTTTGCTGGACATCAAGTTCTTCTTTCCTAAAGGCTTTTCTTTCATCAAGTTATTAACTCTAAATGAGCAAAACAAAATTTAGGAGTTCTTAAGAAAGTGATCATCTATTAAGTGCTTATTGCAAGGTCTTAGTCAAAAGGTTCAAGGAGGGTCCATAGTTCAAATGTTTTCCTTTTTCAGCTTCTTGTTACATTAAGGAAAGTTTGCAAGCTTTTCACTCTTGTTTATGGATTTAGTGGTTTATAACTAAACCTTTTACATTTTATGATAAGTTATCAACACAAGCCAACATTTAAATGTTAATAACAACATTAAACTAGCATCCAAAGCCATAAAACAAAATAGGGCAGCAAGATAAGAAAAGAACAACAACATAAGTAAAATGCAACAACAACAACAACAAAGAAAATAAAAGAAGTAATGGGAAAATAAAAAGCTAAGGATTTTGGGGGTAAAATCTACTCCAAAACCATCTACATAAATCAATTAAAGCTTAAGGGTTTTGGGGGAAAAATCCACTCCAAAACTATCTACATAAAAGCAATTAAAGCTACAAATTTTGGGGGTAAAATCCACTCCAAAACCATCTACTTGAAAGTAATTAAATGAAAAGTAAAAGCTAAGGGTTTTGGAAAAAAAAACCCACCCCAAAACCATCTACATGAAAGTATTTTAAATAAGAATAGCCCCACTCTCCCCCATACCTTAGGTGAAGCTTTGAAGAAGAGGAGAAAAAGTGGAGACTTGAAGCTCCTAGGTGGTGGTCTTGAATGGAGGTTGAAGGAGGAGGATAATGGAAGCTTTGGTGACTTGAAAATTTTTGAAATGAAATCTAGAGAGAGAGGGGGAGGTTCAGCCAAAGCTAGAAGAGAAAGAAGTGAGAAAAAAAATATGACCCAAGTAGCCTTTTTATAAAACAAGAATGGGTAGCATAGTAAAAAATGATAGACATAAAGTAACTTGTAAGATTTTTTTTTAACTTTCTTTTACTATATGTGAAAAAAATAAGGGAGTGGGTCTACAAAGCAAAGACTAAATGTGCCTAGGCTCTGCTATCCTAAGTCTCTACATTTCGTTTTCTCTACAAACAAATCGATCGGAGTCGATATAAGCGACTTGAACTTTAATAATTTGATTTTTATAGCAAATGAATGAATTTCACATTGAAACTTTGTGAGCACTTTAATTATTGACTAAAAATATCTTCCAGAATTTAAAATTAATTTTATATAATTTATTTCGAATTCTGAAGTATTTATTGGGTATTTTTGAGTTAAAAATTCATAGAAATTTTATTTTAACTCAGAAATTTTCAAAATTTTAATAAAAATTATAAAAGTGAATATTTAACCCAAAAATGAACTAATAATGTTTATTTTGTATCTTCCATATGTCAAACCTATACTAACTATAGTTTTAGTAGACAATGGAGGATAGTTTGGTCATTTTCTACGAGAATTTCAGAAAATATTTAGAAAACTCTCAAAATTATATTTTAATATATATGACATGTTTCTAAGCTCAAAATGACAAATTTCCAATCATTTAGTCCTTTTTCACATGTCAACCTTCGGTATAGAGGAATTGAGATTAACTGTTAGTTTCTTAATTCCTCGGTTTATCAGAAACAATTTCACATATATTAAGAAATAAATTATGATACTAAAATGAGGGTGTTACACTAGGAAAGGGGAGAAATAAAAGAGGGCATGAGAGAAAAGAAGAAAATGGAAAACAAAAGGAAGAAGAGAAAAACAAAAAGAGTAAAGGGAGAGAAAATAATGAAAAGAAAGATTCATATTTAGGTATTGATATGAGTTTCATGAGATCCATATTATAGGAATTTAGTAAAGGAATTAAATATGATAAAAAAAAAAGGAAATGAGAAAATGAGTTGAGAGAAAAGGAAAACGAGTTGAAAGAAAAAGAGATGGAGGAAAGGGAAATGATTGAAAGAGTGAAAAGGAGATAGCAAAAGATAAAGAAAGATATGATTGTTCTTGTTTTTACTCTAATTCTTTGTTTGTTTATGAAGATTCTTTTGTGAAAGGATTTGAAGAAGAACTTTCTAAGAAAGAATGCAAAGATGTATGTTCTAACCACTTGTTTGGAAGTGATGTTTCCCTTATGCAAGAAAATGAAGAGGAGTCCTTAAAGGAGGAGTGCAAAACTCCTATTCTTTCCTCTAGCTTGGATGTTGGGCTTAATCTTGTAAATTTGATTGTGCATCTAACCATATTAATTCTTTTGTTTTGATGCCTAGGGAAGAATTATGCATAAAAGATCAATGGACAAGGCAATTTGGAGAAAAGGTGGATGTATATGAGCAAGAAAGTAACCATTGGGAGAAGAAAATTTTGACTTACACCATCTCTAAACCTTATGTTTTATATGATGTGCAACAACATGTGTTAACTCTTGATACTTGTGATTTGCATGATGTATATGAGTTGCATAATTTTGTTGTAGGTAATGGTGCAAAGTCCTTGAAACTTGAGAATGATACACATAATTTGGAATTGTATGGTTGCCTTGAAACTTCTTCCATGTGTGTTATTTGTGAAAATGAGTTCTATAGGCATGGAGCATATATCCCGAATATCCATCTAATAAACTTACTGTTTCATTTCCTGCGGTTGAATCAATTAACATATTAGCAATAATGATATATAGAGGCCTTGGAGGGACTTGGCAACCTTGGATTAGGACACTTGTTATTGGGCTATGTTGGGCTTATTGTGCAACTTTTGTATGCACCTAAGTGTTGCTTAATTAGGTGCGATGTGGACCTTAGTTAATTTTAGTTCCTAGCTTATGTTTTAGTTTGATTTGTATTGGACCTTTTAGTTTGTTTAGGCCTTTTATTAGTTGTAGTATAAATAGGCCTCTAGGACCACTTGTAAACAAACTTTTGATCATTTTGTGAATGTGAATTAGCTTTGGCTAGTTGAGTGAGCATTTCTCCTCTTGGTTCTTGCTTAGAACCTTAGATTCTTATCAAAGAATTCTATTATTTGTGGCGAATCCTCCTAGACTTATCAATCTTCGGATTGTGGCGTCGTTCTTACCATTTCTCATCTATTTTGCTTTTCTTTTCTTCTAATTTTGGTTCCGATTTTGTTACTCTCGATGCTGAAAATTAAGATTCGAGATTGGGGATTCATCAAATAGGCATTGGATATTCATCTTCAGGAGTTGCTGAATTTAAATATTGAAAATCTATACAAACACTTATTTTACCATTCTTTTTCATAACAAGAACAATATTTGAAATTCAGTCAATATACTTGCCTGTTCTTATAAATTTGGCCTTCAGTAGCCTCTCGATCTCCTCTTTTATCTTCAGACCCACTTTCGATGCAAATCTTCGAGGAGTCTGTTTAATTGGTCTTTTTCCTTGCTTAATCAGCAATCTATGCTCGACCAATTCTTGATTTAAACCTGGCATTTTGTTATAATCCTATGCAAAGTAGTCCTAGTACTTATGCAACAGTTCAATAATCTGTCTACACAGATTTTTGTCCAATAATTTGCTTATATAAGTTGGCATTCAATCCACCTCATCTCCCAGATTGATTTCTTTGAGAGGATCTTGTGCTTTCATTTTCTTCATAATCGGAGATGTAGGCTTCTCGAAGCCTAAAGGAGAATTATCATAAATGCAATCTAATTTTTAATATTCTCCTTGCTCATCATCTATCACCCTCTTTTGCTTGAGATCTTCAACATCATGACTTGTAGAGAACTCTCCTTCTTCGAACACCACATCTCTTTTTACATCTTTGGCAATTTTTGCCAAATTTACTCTATTTTTGTAGATGGCCCTCGAAGCCATTTCCCCATCCTTTTTATCATTGTTTTCAATTTCAACACCTTTTCCTTTTTTATCTCCAATGGCTCCCTCAGCCGCCTCATTCAAATTTGCTTCGACAAAAGAAGCCCTTATCTTATTTTTAGCCATGTAGGCCAACATTCAAGCTAACAAGCTCAAATAAATGTCCTGTTTACCTATCACTCGATTATGGCTGAATCATTTTCAGCCTTGTGAGTCAACATGAGCCCTTCTTCTGGATTTCACCAAAAGAACTTATCTTTTTCCTTTTGATTCACATAGTATGAATCATCTATCTCAAAAGGAGCTGTAATAGCCAATGTTTTATCTTGTTGGTTTGCAAAAGAAGTATAAACATCATAAGAACTCTAGTCAGCTTCAACCATTTTTAGATGACCCTCTTCATTCCCAAAGAACAATTTCTAATGAACGGTAGAAAACAGAACATCCATACCATGAATCCATTCTCAACCAAGAAGTACATTGAAACTTGCCTGAGAAGGCAACACAACAAAAATTGTAGCTCGCTTTCGACTTCCTACTATCGCATCCAAAGCCACCATACCATCTGATTTCGAAGACTTTTCACTAAAATTTGAAACCATAATATTATGCGGAATCAAGTCCTCTAATGCTTTTCCAAATCTTTTTAACATTGTTCTTGGCAATATATTTATTTTAGCTCCCCTATCCACCAAGACCTTTTGTCCTTTGATCATCACAATAAGAATTAGATGCTTAAGATGGGCCTTCATTTCCTCTGTAGGTGGGTCGAACACTACAACATTGTATTTTGAGACGATACATGAAACTTGACTCACCCAGATAGCCTTAGATTCTGTTATAGGATTTTCAAAATAATCTTCCCTTATGAAGTCCTCCATTGCTTGACACTTTTCAAACTGCTGAGCGAATTCCACAGGCAATATTAAGACAACCCTACAAATATCTTCCAAAGAATCCTCAAAGCCTAACTCAAAGAAATTCGTAATCAAATCCTCTTCATTTTCAATAGGATTGGATTGATTCTTAATGGCTTCGATACAAGGTCCTCTCATCATCATCCTATTTCTAGCTTGATTCTCGAGAGCAGCTTTCCTAAACCTCTGGTGTCTTTGCCATTGAGTCTTTGTCATATTTCTGCTTCCCAAGGGGCTTTGTAGAAATTAGATTTCTGGATATTTGGATTATAAAGATAAGGCACTTGAGGCTTCAATCCAGATGCACTACCAACTCGAGACATAATGTCTCCAATTTCAAAAGGCCTTCCCTTAGCACTTCCATATGAATAACCTTGTCGAAACCACTTGCTTAGTGGAACTCACGCATTGGGTACATAAGTTGCATTTCCCTGAAAACTATTGACAGGCTTTTGAACTTGATTAACAGACATGTTAATGTTTTGCTTACCTTTTAATTCCTTAATATCAAGTTCACTCTACTAATAGTGCTTTCAGACATCAGACATCTCGAAAGCCTTTGCAGTCGATCTATCGAACACGGCACTACATCTTGGACACAGCATCACTTCATTATTACTGTGACACCCTTTACCCCAAAGCTAATTATTAAATAAATATTACGAAAATATAACATACTTTTCATTTGTAAAATAAAACGATAGTTTATAATCTTTTTCTTCACACGATAAAGGACATCACATGCACAACTCACATTTACTAAAGCTCCATAAGATGCTTTACTGATTAACCAAATGATGGTGGCCCATAGTTGACCATACAAGTCCAAATAAAATAAAATAACCCAATTTAAAAGTAAAACTATTAGTCTAAAGTTTAAAAGCTAAAATAATAAATAACTAAGACCCCGATGTCACATTACTATCAGAGTTGACAAAACCGTAAAGAAACTGTAAAATAAACTGCAATGAGGCCAATGCCCCTACTCTAAGACTCCTCATCAAGGTCTTGCTGAACATCACCTGTATATCACAGACACATACAGAAAACACCAGAAAACAAGGGGGTGAGATACATCTCACATCATGCTCAAAGTATGACAATGGAGACAGGTAGAATACACATCACATACATAATCAATTAACAGTAATTTGCAAAAAAACCAGAATGCACAAAAACATATGTAATGCAATACCTAGCTTCTACTTCTTATGCACATGTGGTACCAACTTAAACTTGTCAGAAAGTAGACTAGGAGTAAATGCAGGCCATAAGAAACGTCATCGGTATCGATGCCTTCAGCTTTCACACCCTCAACTAGCATGATATCCCCCGGTGACTAGTCAGGGTTACCCAGTTTTGCCAGTACGTCCCGGCTCCATAGGATCAGCATGGACCATTGGAGTTTTCCTAACCGGATAACCCCCAAGGCTAAGGTTAAACAACCCATCAAGGCCTCCACCAGCCAGATTCCTACATACTTTCCTCATCACATAACTCAAATGTTATGATGCATGGTCACATATAATGCTCACAACTTTCATAGACTTTTATCATGAATCATAGGCATAATTTCATGTCACATTCATTTTTTTAAGGTAAATAACAACCATACAATATAAACTCAACAAGACATAAAAAAACAAATAACAATGAGTTAAACACTACCAAAAGGAGTTCACAAACACAAGGAACGTAATAGCGAAAGTCGTATCCGCTCGTTGTGCCAGCAGCAAATCCGCCTGGCGGGCTATATATCCCGCCAGGCGGGTCTACGCCGCAACCAACCCGCCCAGCGGGTTGTGAACCCCGCCCAGCGTGTCCACGTCAGGACCCAACCCGCTCAGCAGATTGTTCATCCCGCCCGGCGCCAACGCGGAGTGTAGTTTTCAACGAAAGCTTGTCCAGCGGCTATTTAGCCCCGCCGGGCGGATCCAAGGTACAGATTTTAAAAAGACAATCCATGATAATCCATATAAATTAAACATAGAATTCTCATAAAGCATATTAATAATTTGGGGAAAATCGCATTCCCCTTTACACGTATACAACCATATAATTCACAAACAATTGGGGTCTAGGGCCAACCCCTCTACCCACGACCAAAGTCATACGCATGAGCGAGATAACTCACTCCCCCCTTACCTTGAAGGAGGCGATCTCCAGCAAGAGGATGCGAACGGTGCAATAGCGTCTTTCTAAAGTTCCTCACTTCTTGACTGCAAAGGTTCTGACGGCACGGTATCTCCAAGGAGGCACAAGCGAAAGAATAAGGAAGAAAGATTAGGTTTTCAAGAAACCTAAAGAATACTTAAAGCTAACTTTGGACCCATAAAACTAAGCCCAATAAAAAGGTTTTAAAACTTTTAAAAACACTCTAATTATAAAACCTCAGTTTAAAAGCCCAATATTTCTTTTTCTCAAAATATCATTTTATTAAAAACACGGCAAACGAATAATAATAATAATTAAAGGAAAACATTGGGGTGTTACAATTACCATATTTCTTTTGAAGTAGGAAATCTACAAGTGTATCACCTGATTGAGGAAAAACTTGATCTTTTTCCTTCTCGAATTCCTCCAAAGCCCTTTCTAGGTCCTCCTCAGAAACCGAAGACCTCATTGCCTTTAGTTCATCTTTTTAGATTGAAGCATTAACCATTAAGATATGAATGGGCTCTACAAAGTTTGTTTGAACTTGAAAAGGATCTATATCAACCTGCATTGGTATTTCTTCAAACTTCAGTCTCCTATCATTGATTGCTTTCTAAATCATTTCCCGGAAACGAATACAATTATTAGTCCAATGGCCGAAAACATTATGATACTTACAATATCTTTTTTCCTTTTCTTTGCTCAAAAGAAGGTAACTTATGGCCCTCAGTCTATATAATTTGCTTATCTTTTAACAGAATATCAAATATTTTATCAGCTTTTGTCACATCAAAGCTATATTTTTTATTAGATGCTCTATTTCTATCCTCTAGTTTCAACAATTGACAAACATATGGAGGTCCCGATTTCAACTCCACTATATTAACTTCACTATCTTTATATTCGATATTTGTGTCAAGGTTAGTTTCAGTTTCTTCTATGTTATTCATTTCTATGAATGCCACTCTGTCTTTTCGAACCATCTTATCGAACCTTTTATTCTTGTTTTTCTCAAATTTAATTTGTTCGATTCTTCTAACCTTATCAGCTAATTGTGCCATATCCCTCAATTGCTGATTCACCAACTTCTTTCGAATTGAAAATTCTAATCCAGCAGCAGCCATTTGAACCAACTCATGTTCAAGTATTTAAGTATATAAGATCTTGATTTCATTTGTCTAAATCTATTTAGATAGTCATCAATTGATTCAAAATTAAATCTCCTAATATTTAACATGTCTACTAAACTCACTCTAGTCTCTCCTCTAAAGAATTGTTCATGGAAAATTCTTTCCAATTGAACCTAATTAAATATCGAATTAGAAGGCAAAGTAGTAAACTAGGTGAATGCATTCTTAGTTAAAGAATTAGGAAAATAGTTCATTCGAAAACATTCATTAGTAACCATATCTCCATATTGTATCTAATATCGAGCAACACATTCTACAGTTGATTCCCCTAATTCTCCTACAAATGTGAAGAACTTTGGAATTTTAAATCCTATTAGTAACTTTGCCTGTAGAACATAATCAGGGAATGCAGAAATAAAATATGGTTGATAGTAAAAACCTACTTCGAAGCCATGTCTATTAAGTGCTTGTTCAATCAACCGATTGATTTGTTACGGGTTCTGGACATTTTGATGTTGAATATTTTGGCTTAAAGGATTTGGTTGGTTTTGGTAATTATATTCTCTAGGATTTTGTTGATCTTGTCTAAATAAATTCAAAACTTGGTCAGCATTTTGATTTCTATTAACCAAAACAGGATTTTGTTGACCATTCCCCCTTACATTTTGATTTTGGTTTAGTGCAAAAGGATTCTCATACAACTCTTGACAGTTATTAACAGGATTTGTTACATTCATGACAGGAATTTGACTTGAAGTTTAATTTTCTAATAATTATTGCCTTTGAGGGTTTTCTAAAGCATCTGCAACCCTCGCCATCAACATGGATAACTGTTGATAACTGTTATTAGTTGTTTGAAACATAGGATTCAACACTGTAGTCATTTAATGAGTTAACATATTTACCATATCATGATTACTATGATCCATTTCTTGTTAGAATGCCAATAAAGTTTGATTGGTAATGCCAGTTGAGAGATTACTTTCTCTTAACATGTTACCATCAGTGTTTGCCCTTATTGACTATAATTGCTCCCTATTATATGTATAATTTACTCCATGTAATTCTAAATTTCTATTCCTTAGTTGTGTTGAATAGATAGACACATGAGCAAAAAGTATTGACTAGGGTTGAGCAAAAGGCATTTCTATATTTGTTTGTTGCAACCTCCACCCTAGCATTCCCCAGGGTTGATTTACTTGTAAAGGTGTACTATGACTAGGACCTATTTCTGATAGGGGTGGCAATATCCGCTATGCAGTAGTTACACCTTCCATTTGTCTTGTGGCTATACTTTTTGTTACAAAATTATTATTAGCCTTAGACACTAGTGGGTTTTTCACATTACTATTGTTTTCATTGTTAGATGTTTTACTCCTGTGATTAGCATTATTCCCAGGATTTCCTGGTTCATTAGAATTGGCCATTATTCTGTCACTTCTTAAAATCATGCAAATTCTCAAGACTAGCTTTTAACGTTATGGCAACAGTTGTCCCACCAGGCATGCCAATTTGTTGATGGTGGAAATTTGTTGAGAAATCGAAATTACTTTGATTCTCAATGGTTAACTTTGCACAAAGATTCCAACCAACAAATAAAAATGTTTAAAATCGGACTTAGAATCTAAAGTCTAGTATGTATTCTTTTATTAAAACTAGTAGTTTAAAACTTTCAACTTGAGAATATTTCGATCAATACTCATTTTATCATTTTGATTTAATCAGGACATTAAGTAATAAATCTACATAAGACTCGAATCCATTATATTCTTATTGTGAATTGAATATTAATGTCGAACTCATTTTTAATACATATAAATGTATGATTTGAGACATTCATGAGATAAATAGAAAGGATTATAGACAGATCGAATAAAGAAAGAGTCATTGAAAGAAGAAAGGGTTATCGATAAAAGAAAGGGTCATAGGCAGTAGAATTCAGGATAATGAAAAGCATAATGCACTAAAATAAAAGATGGGTTAGAACATACACGTTCTCTTTGGAACCGGTAGCCATTGATGCGGCATGTGTGGTATACAGAGCATGTGTAAATGTCAGAACCAAAGAAAAATGGCTACACGATTACTTATTTATAGACAATCTATCTAATGGTCAAATCCTTATGATATAACACGTGTACAATACATAAATAAACTTCAATAAAACGTTGCCACCTGTCTAAAAACTGTTTTCAATTAGTAACTGCTTCTAACTTCATCACGATTTTCCTTTTGTGCTACTTTGATCTGAATAAGTTCTTTTCCTCAAATGTGATTTGATTGTTTCCTTGAATTCATTAAAGTCTTCTCGAATTGAATCCTTTCGAGCATTATTTATTCACCTTTGTACAAATCATAATCTTCTCGAACAAGTTATTTCGATAAAATCGAACTTTGTACTTGTTGGAAAATGCTATGATTTGATAGCCAAACTTTCATTTTCGCATCATTTCCATTAACTATATTCGATTAAAATTGCAATTACCCCAACAACATTATAACTGCTTAGTTGTGCAAAGAAACGCATCAAAACTTTTGAAAGGTCAAATGAAAAAATAATTAGCATTTTGAAGATTCCCTTCATATAGATGTTGAAGACCAAGATGCAGAAATTAGTGCTGGCTATGTTCGGTACTTTTAGTTCACTAAACATCTAGCATTGTGCACTTGTTCTTCGTTTTGGTCCAAGTGGATTTCTGTCTTTTGAAGTGGGACAATGTAGAGGGAAACACTAACCACATTAATCGACACACTTTTGATGAGCATGTTGGATCGCTTGTGAACAACGTGACTGAATAGAATGCTCTAGCTATGCTCAAAGAATATATGGAATCAGAATCAGGACAATATTGGTTTGCCTAGTTTTCTAGTGTAGCCCATTTATGTGCCATACAATGTGGTTGCCAACTAAACATGATAGCAATATGAGGTGGTACCGCTAGTGATGGCATATAAAAATTGGAAATGAAGTAGCAAGAAGCTGCCAATTAAGGTTTATGCAATATCACTGTCATATTGACAGCAATTGCACGCACACAAAAATCAAGTTATACATTGTATATAAACATGATACAAGCGATGCTCGATTTTGTTGGTGCTCTGTCATTAAGATTGATCAATAGATTGAACACAACCGAACGACTGAGCCAACAAAACGAGGTGGCCATACAAGAATTAACATAATTTTGAAAATAAGATCGTCCACTCCCACTTCTATTTCATAGAAAATAAATACTCCGTAATTTTATAGAAAAAGATGACAATTTATAGTATGTCTGGATGAGAAGAAAGAAAATAAAAAGAAAAAATCACCGATAACAATACATTTTCTTTAATTTACACGGTTGGATAGAAAAAAAAATTAACTTATAAAAACAAAATTTCAAAAAAAAATTCTACTTTTTCTTTGATTCAAATTTCAAATTTTCTCACCTCTTACATTTCCTTATTATCAAACCAAACACATCATTAATTTTATTTCTTCATTGTCACTTCAGTCTCACATTATTTTCTTCTCAGATGACCTTTTCTTTCCCTTACCACATATGTTTGTTTCAGTGGTAAAAAAAAGGAGATTTATTTTTTTAATTTGAATATAAAAAGATTATATTTTCTTTTCTCTCTTTCAAACTATTAATCATGCTCTAAAAAGCTTCCATTCTTTCGTAGCATAATTAAAGATGAAACCCACATATGGATCTTTGCTTGTTGGCATCAGTCCCAGATTCGTCAAGTATAATGTGTCCTACATGTTTTCGATGGAAACAAAAGTTACTACTACTTTCTATTGTGATTATTATTGGGGCAACAATATAAGCCACTGGATCAACAAAGAGTTTTATTTGCATCTACCGACATGTCACTGAAAACCTGACGAGCCATAACGTCCTCAAACAGGAGCTCGTGGGGCACGAAAAGAATAGTCTAGTCTCTCATGTTGTTTATCTTTTCCGCAATGTCTTGTGCCTATTGGCAGTCAAAATCAGGATTCACGACTAGTCTAGTAAAGTTGATAATATATATATATATATATATATATATATATATTATCAACTTTACTTTTGTATGGGATAATTGAAACCATAGTGTGTTCATCATAGTCTCGGTTAATTTCTATGTACATGTAACCAAATTTTGTTAATTTTTTTTTAAATTGAAAAACTTAGTTACTTATCACCTAAAAATTAATCTAAACCATAAACGCGTAAAAATCTCTTACAATAGAATAATTTCTCAACTTAAAATACATTACGATAGAGGTTCAACCAAATGCAACATCTGGTAATGGTGTCGTACGCAAAGAGACAACCGACGAAAAACAAACAATTAAGGGCCCTCGCCTGGCATTGAGGGGTGCCCAGTGCCCACTTAGCCATACATTGAAAAATCGTAATATTAAACACACAGAAAAGCACAAACTTTGGACCTAAAAAGAGGAAAGCACAAACTCTGGACCTAAAAAAAGGAAAGCACAAACTCATTTATGAGCAATATCAACAATTGATAACAATATCCTTATACCGTCAAGTGGAAGGACCACATAATGTGATTGGACTCAATTAAAATCAAATTCTCAAAAATATTATTTATCATGAAATCCTTTTTAATAATTTCTTTTAATATTTTTCTTGTTTTTACACTACCCTTTTTCACATGGTTAAAACCCATGCAATCCACATGTCCAATAACTTTCATTGCACTTGTCCAAACCACTTTAAATAATTTTCTATCATCTTTTCTTCAATAAGTAAAATTAACAATAGTCTCTTAAGATTGGTTGATGGTGCACATATAAAAACACAAACTCTGGACCTAAAAAAGGAAAGCACAAACTCATTTATGAGCAATATCAACAACAAACTAAATTCTCAAAGATATTATTTATTATAATATTCTTTTTAATAATTCCCTCCAATATTTTTCTTGTTTTTCCATTGCACTTTTTTGTAATGTTAAAACCCATGCAATCCACATGTCCAATGACTTTTGTTGCACATGACCAACCACATTAAATGACTGTTTGTCATCTTTTCTTCAATAAACTAAACAAACAATATTTTTTAAGATTGGTTAATGGTTCACATAGGAAAGCACAAACTCTGGACCTAAACAAAGGAAAGCACAAACTCATTTATAAGCAATATCAACAACTGACAATAACATTTTTATACCATCAAGTGGAATTAGCTATATGGATCACAAAATGTGATTGGACTCGATTAAAATTAAATTTCCAAACATATTATTTATCATGAGTTTCTTTTTAATAATTTCCTCCAATATTTTTCTTGTTTTCCTTGTACCCTTTTTCACAAGGTTAAAACCCATGCAATTCATGTGTCCAATGATTTTTTTATTTTTTTTTTCCATATGTCCAAACCATCTTAAATGTTTTTTTGTCATCTTTTCTTTAATAGTATCACACCAATATCTTTTTGTATATAATCATTTGTATCCTTTTCTTTTTTGTGTTGTCACATATCCATCTTAATATACTCCATTATTGTAAAAACATTTTTTAAATTGGTTAAAAAGAGCTTTTTAAATTGGTTCAAGAACCAATTTAGATACAGGTGTTATAAAGAAAAAGTTGATTTTAAAAAGGATTTTCGACCGAGTTGAAAAAACAGGGAACACATAAGAAAGGGGGTTGAATTGTGTGTTAAAAAAACTTTTTACCCAATTAAAAAGGCAAGTTAATAAAAACGATTAAAATAGGTGTATAAGTGGATAAGGGAAAAAAGACACACAAAAGATTTTATACTAGTTCACTCAACTTGAGTTATGTCCAGTCCTTTCATCTTGAAGGTTTCTACTAACCAACCTTTGGTTACAAGCAAGTATTGTTCTCTGTCTCTTTAGGCTTTACAAAGCAACCTATCCAGATCACTTAACCACCCAAGTATTCTTTAATCACTAAGTCTCTCCAGGCTTTCACAACGTGGAATAGTTGTTAAAATAAACCAACTCACAATGTGAGGGTATGAAAGTTTAAGAGCAGTATAAGAACTTTTCTACAAATAATTTGAACGTTTTCAGAGTCGTCCAGTAAACACAAGGTTAACGTAGTTCTCTCTGTTTTCTTCTCTTTTGAGCTGATATATATAGCCTTTAGAAGATAGCCATTGAGATTTCTAGCTTCAGTCTTCAAGAGAGAAATGTATGCACATACATCGAGTTTGTGGTAGAGTCAGAAAAGTAACTTTTGTTTTTACACTAAAATGAAAGGTGTGGTACTGTGTTAGAGAACTGCTTTTCTAAATAGTCTTTATTCAATTTGACAACTTGATAAGTTGACTTCCTTTTTTTGCAACGTAGTGCATATACACAATCATATATCTGATTTTCATTTAATGCAGGATGTATTTGAACGTTAGTGTTTAGAAAAGGAAATATATCATTGTATCGGAGCATGCAAGTATAAGTAGACTTAAATATATCGACTTAAAGAGAACTTTGGACGTCTATAGAAAATGCATAGGTAATATCAAGTATTGGACTCTTATTTTGATAAGGCACTTTGGACGCCAAATAAACTAAAGTATACTTAAAGTACCATTTTATTATTAAAGGGCGATATTTGGACGCTATAAACTTATATGTAAGATCCTCAAAAATTTAATAACTTTTTTATCTTCAAAACTTGAAGGGTTAGACGCTTCTTATGTTTTTGGTTCTAACACGAGTTAGAAAAGAATTTTTAACTTAGTTTTGACATAACTGAGTTAAAATCATTAGCTAGCATTTCTCTAAAATCTTGCCCTGTCACCCACCACTAATCTCTAAACTCTAGACAAAATCCAAATTCAATAAACGAAGACAATATAGCAACACTAGAACAGATAGTGTAGGAAGAAAAAATTATTAGACAAATGAAAATATTGATAAATAATTATCAGACAAAAAAAATTATTTGACAAAATCCAAATTCATCAACACTGCTAACAGATCCATATCATCAAAGCTAGATCTACATCATCAACGTCGCCGCAGCAACAAACCTATGTCATCAACGCCAAATCTACATCATCAATGTCGTAGAGGCGAAAGCTACGACGATGACAAATCTAGTGAGGAGGCTCTACGAAGGTCAGCGTGGCTGCTAGGATCAAGATTAGTGGGAGCATCGACGAGTCCATCGTTGACGACAGCAATACAGGAGGCAAGGGGGAAGGTGGAGAGAGCATTGGGAGCAAAAGGAGAGTCAGACAGAATGGCAATGGTTAAGGTGAAGGAAGGGGTGGGGGAAGGCAGAGAGAAGGCCAAGGTGGAGGGAGAAATGAGGTGGGGAGCGAGTTGGGTGGTGGTGGTGGTGGCTTTAGAGGAGAGTTGTGGGGGTTTGAAAGATAACCCTCGCCCTACTTGCTCTGTTTCATTTTAAATAGAAAATAAGATCTTTTAAATTGGTTGGGCTGGGAACCGATTTAAAAACATACTTTCAAAATCAGTTCCTTATTGAACTGATTTAAAAAGTATGTTTTTAAATCGATTCCAAAAGAACCAAGTTAAAATGTTTTAGTTTTTAAATTGGTTCTAGATAAACAGAGTTAAATTATTGGTTTAAAATTCTAAAGTCTACCTTCGAAGATGTTTTTAAATCGGTTCATTATGAACCGAGTTAAAAAGTAACAAAAAATTTCAAAAATGCCACTACGTCTAAATTCTAAATCGATTCATTTTGAGTCAGGTTAAATTCCTATTTTAAAAAAAAAAATGTATTTTGTAGTAGTGCTCATTTCTACTGCTTTCAAAGTCCAACTTCACTACCATAGAGTATATTGGTTGTATAATAGGATGATAAAACACCCTTTTAAACTTAGTAGGTACTTTGCAATCACAAATAACTCTCAATACTTTTATATTTCTTAACCACCTAGCTTATACCATATGTGTGACATCTTCATTAATTTCCTTATTATTTTCTAATATTGATCCTAAATACTTAAACTTAGAAACTTGTGGTATGATATCTTCTTCGATTTTACCTAGACATCATTTTCTGCTTGTTTCATGCGAAAATTACAATGCATATATTTTATCCTGCTCCTACTCAAACAAAAACAGTTTGGTTCTAATGTCTACCTTCATAGTTAAAGTCTAAAATTACTATCTTTTAATTTCTCAATTAAAACTATATTATCCACAGAATGCATGCAGTTAGAGATATTTTTTATATGATCTTTGTAAGACCATCTAAACAAATAAGGACTTAAGGTTGAGCCATGATGTAAACTTATCCTTAAAGGAAAGTCCTTGGTCTCATCTCCAAGAGTTCTCACACTAGTAGTTACTTCATCATATATGTCTTGTACTAGTTTTAATGCCCGTGCAACGCATGGCGACATACAAACATATATTTATAAGTGTTAAATGAAGACAAGCGGATGTGAGCTTTGATTTAAATAAGGAAACATTGATATGGTACCTTCCTTACCATGATTTTCCTGTAACGAATAAGGTACGTATCATTGTACCAACAGGCTTTACTATCTTGCATCGAAAAGATTGTTCATATGCTCATATTTGCCCATATAAGAATATGCATCAGCTTGTATTTTAAGATGCATGCCTTAACAAACACTAAATTATATTGAATAGGAATGTTAACACTTACAAAGCGGAGAAGGCATTTTGCTTTGTCGTTTAGAAAGAAACTACTTGTAAATAGGCCATTTGATTTAGCCCGAATGCATTTCAGGTACTCATTGTACGGGCTAAGAAAGAATTCATCTTTTATTCATAAATATGTAAGATCCAACTCAACAAATTAAACAATATAATCAAACTGGTAAAAATCCATATTTGGACAAAAGTAGAATAGATAATTAAATCAACTGGCAGATTATAGTAACCTCCAGGTTACTGATATTGCCTTAGTTACATCACAAGTTTTTGCAAGAATAACTAATCAAACAAATCAAAAGGTGTAAGTAAGCTAACATCGTTATTAATCAAAATTATGGACAAGAGATAGTGGATAACTGCAACCTTTGCAATAAGCCTTTTGAAAAGATGAGAAGTGCTTTTCTTTAGACAAATTACAAATTATCAACATAACTTCCAGCTAGCTGTAAATCAAAATATATATATCATCTTCCAATAACTAAAATACGATTCTAGACTTTATATGAAATCACTACAAAAAATCAAAAATTTATACTTAAGTACTATGAATCGAGACTTATCCTTAAAGAAAAATCAAAAAATTTAGTGTCACAATGCTATTAGTCTAACATATGATCTTCCTTAGGATTGACAAGAATTTCCTGTAAAAAAAAGTACAAGAATTCTGCTATAAGAGGATTGTTACTTGTCTGCCAAAATTTATACTTAAGTAAGTACTACGAATCGAGACTATTTTTTTTCTTTATTCGAATTAGAGCTCAAACCTACAACATGTACTTTTTAAAGATAAAATTAAAACATTATTCATTTAGTATGAAACTTAAGAAATACTATCAGAGTTTAGTACCTCCCAAAAGCATAGAATGAATGAGACATTTCGCTATGAAGATTACTATCAATAGTATCAGAATTCAATACCTCCCAAAAGCATATACTTTGAAGTCTCCCCCTTGCTGTCAAAAGGATGGTGTCAAAAGTGAGTATATCTTCAATATCACCTTAAATATGCAACTTATAACAACAATATTATCACATGACAACAGGACATAAATAGCTATCTTGTACACATGCATATATCAATTTTATTTATAAACACGATTTAACCAATAGTTATTGAAAATACAATATTTAAGCTTATATTACATATATCAATATATAGAAATTAGTTCATATAACTTTTAGCACAAGTTTTGAAAGCCTGTATATGTGTACACTAAAAAGTATATACTTAATAGGATAAGTTTTGTCTGCTAATAGAAACACTACATAATTCAAATTCAGCATGCTATCAGGTAGTAATACCACTAAAAAGTATACTTAATTATTCAATCTTGCATCTCTACATATTAATTGAGGTTCTTATGTCTTTTTTATTTCTCTACGAATCTATCAAGCTTTTCTTGTGAAGATGGAACTTTTTATATCACATTTGGTACATATAACCAAAAGTTCAAAATTTGATCATTCAATACAAATTAAGCATTATAAAAGCAAATTGTAGACACCTGCATATAAACATCTATATATAAGCACTATTTAGCCAACACTAATAAAAAAAGTGACAATTAAAATCAAATTAAAAAATACCATTCAATTACTTATGATAGCAAAAGGCAAATTTTACTCTGACAGTAGATATATAAGAACCTTCTAAAGATCTGCAGATAAAACATTTATATATAACCTAATCTTCCTTTGGTCTTATAGGTTCTCAAAAATTTCCTTGTAGAAAACATTTTTGGTCACTGTGGAAACTTTTCCATCTTCATCCAATATGAGTATTTCAAGCCATCTTTTGTTATTACTCTAGATAAAGCAACATAGAGTTGACCATGTGTAAAAACTGGTCGTGGAAGATAAAGTCCAACTTTAGAAAGCGATTGTTCATGACTTTTGTTTATTGTCATTGCAAAATAGACATATGGGAAATTGTCTTCGTTGAAATTCGAATGGAAATCCAGGATCAGAAGGTATCAAATCCATCCTAGGTATAAGAATCTTATCACCAATATTTTTCCCAGTATTAACAATAGCTAATATAACGTTTGTTCCAAAAACATTCACTTGCAACCTTGTTCCATTGTATAAACCATTTGCTTGATCAATATTTCTCAAAAGCATTACAGGTACTCCTACCTTCAATCTAATTCGATGATCTGGAATCCCTGAACATTTGATTTCATTCCAAAACTTTGAGGTAAATCATTCACCTTGAATTTCATAATCTTCATCTGATTAGCAAGGTGTCTAAACTCAAATAAACTTTTCATCTCCAAGAACAAAAGATAGGATAAAATCATTCATTTCTTCAACAGAGTCTATAATTGGAGCAAGAATTGCTCTCTGCTCAAAAAATTCAGTACACATCAGATTTTGAACAATGTCACGATACATAAATTCAACTAATGAAAGCACAGGTTTTTCAATGTGTTGAATAAGCAAATCTTCTGGTATGAGGATATCACCTTCACTATTTTCATTCAAGTCTATATCACCATCTCCAAGTTTAAGAATCCAATCAACAAATTGTTTTATATCATTAGCACTTTGGTTTGTTTTGGCAAAATTTAACCTCATATTCTGATTAAGCTTCAACACTTCGCAACTTTTCCATGTTTTAGAAAAATTAATTGATACCTTAACAATATCTTGCCTTGATCCTTCCCTAACAACTAACAATATTTGCCTAAAATCCCCACCCAAAACAACTACCTTTCCATCAAATAGTTTATGACTATTTTCTTTACATTAAGGTCGCATAAGGTCTCTCAAAGTTCGATCAAAGGCCTCAAAGCACAACCTATTCATCATAGGAGCTTCATCCCGTATGATCAATTTTGTTTCTTGGAGAAGTTTTGCTCAATGACTTCCTGGAGCATTGTTGCAAGTTGATTCCTCGTTCATAATTAAAGGAATACAAAAAGTTGAATGTGTTGTACTTCCTCCAGGAAGCAACAAAGAAGTAATTCCACTTGAAGCAACATTGAGCACAATCATTCCTTATGACCTAAGACTAGCAAACAATGTTTTTCAAACAAAAGTTTTCCCTGTTCCACCATAGCCATATAAAAGAAGAACCCTCTAGCTTGAGATAACACTATTGTCATTGTTTCATAATACATATGAAATTGTTCCGTTGTTAATGATTTCACCAAGGATGCATGTAAATCGGCTAACTCATCTTTATTGTAGTTCAACTCATCAACAATAAGCCTATTTTCAAAAACAAATGCATCTGAAAACCGTGGTTATGGTAAACAACTATAATCCTTTAGAGATCTTCCATTTGACATAAGTAAAATTTTCAATTCTAGAAGATAAAGATTTTGCAATTCATTTTCTACAATTTGAAGACCTACACATAAAATAGAAAAAAAGACATAAGAATGACACAACAATTATGCATAGCAATTAAAAATCAATAATGTTTTACTTGGAAGATTCAAAACCTTTCATTTATTATATAGAATACCATCTGATAATAACTTCCATGTCAAGTTCCAAACCACATTAGGTTTGGACATTGTGTTCATGACTAACAACTTCCTCAATTGACTTCCAGAAGCTAATTGTCTGGCCTCAATAATTGCATCAATATATTCTTTATCATCCGCTAACAAACCCAAAGCATAACATGCCTCTTGGTAAGTGTGGTATGTCTTCCCATTAATTGTCTTTATTCTTTCATGATCAATACAATCCCTTTGAATTGTCAACAATATTCTTATATAATACAATTCACCAGTGTCAGGTGGAACATAAGTAAGCCTTCTAATATTAAAACCTTACTTCTGTGGCTGCCATCTTCTTTGTTTTAGCAACATAAACAAATTTGCTTGGAAATTCAACATAAGTAAGATCCCTACCTTCAACAAAACTTTTCTTTGCCTCAAACCAAGCTAAAAACATTGTTTGCATATGTTCATTATTGCTCAGAACAGTATCAATTGGTTCATCATCTTTAAAATAAATTGATTGCCAATTAAAAAGATGAAATGTTAATCTTTGAACAGGTGGCCACCCCCACCTATAATGAATGTCAAAACCAAAAATCCACCAAGCTGCCTCACATGGTGATAAATACCTACAGTCATAATAACGGTTGATCTCATCAACAACAACTAGCATTTCTATATTTTCTAAACGATTCTTTATCTGAATTGTAGCTCGATCAGGACCCTTATTCACATATTTAAACAAATATTCGATGGAATTGGATTTATTGTAATACTCGGTATTCACATATGCTTGATACCTCATCAAAAGAACTAGACTATAAGGAACAACATTCCTATTATCCAATTTAACTCCATTCTTTTGGACAAATATACCATTATCTCGACGTCAGTGTCGCAACCAAGGTCATGATCGGATGACACAAAAAGATTTAAAATCAGAGGAGCCGCCACCAAAGTTTATTAAGGAAAACCTTGCAAAAACTCTTTAAAAAGAGAAATGGTCTTTGAAACCAAATATAGATTCGGGAGTCAATTACGCATAGGGAAAGTGCTAGCACCCTACGACATCCGTCATAAAGACGGTTATCCCTAATTAAATGTGCAAAATTGGATAGCTTTTAAAATATTTATTTTACCCCTTAAAAAATATTTTACAAAGAATTCTAGAAAATATTTATTTTGAAATTTTTTTATTTTTTTTTTGAGATCAACAGGGGTGGATCCCTGCTCCTACATATCTTCAAGTGCAATAAAGAATCAGACTCGCGTAATTCTTTAAAATCATTTTGTTAGTTGATCTTTTTTTATTTTCATTGTATATTTTTAGTTGTTACTAAATTTGACATCACTAAGCTGTACTACTCAGATGTGTCAAATTTATTGAATGACCAAATAGGAAGTACTTACAAAGTGGTCATTATTTAAATTTTAAGATAATTTTCATATACATATTATTTGTGAAGAAAGTATTTTTAATTTTGATTTTTTTTTTAAAATAACAAATTCTGTTAGTCACAAAATAACAATTCAAAAGATATTAATATTAGCCTAAAATATATTAACGAAAAAGGATGAAAAGTATGATTGAAGGTTAAATTCCTTATATTGGCTTGAACGGAGAGAAAAGGAACAAAAAATTTAGAAATAACATCTTCCACTATACATCATTGTGCGAAGAGGAGAAAAGTCCTACTTTATTGTACACTCTTTTTTTAAAAAACGGTATTACTAGATTAATTAGAAATAAAAAGCACACTTAACTGTTTAGTTGATTTAGTTTTTTTTTAGCTTCAGTTTTCCTTCTTCATTATTATTATTATTATTAGTTTTAAAAAAAGAGAATTGAATTTGATGGATTAAAATCCACCAATCCAGACCATTCTTACGAATAAAGGGAATAGGAGAGCTTTTTTCCAAAATCACAGAATCATTGGGATCAGGCCCGGTCTCATGTACACACGGCCAAGAAGAAAAAAAAGGAAGAAAAAATTCAGCCCATTATTACTAGGTTCTAGAAGAATGTATACCCAAATGCTTTGTACCCAGACGCTCCTTTTTTTCCACGAACTCAACCTATAACACCAGTGGCGGCATATGAGTTTCCCCTCATAGTCTCTTCCAATACGTGTAATACTGCGCGATGCAAGGTACGTACGGCGCTGTCATGGCACGCAGCATTGAGAACTCCGATTTACTTTCTGAGATTGGCGTTCCTTGACACTGTAGAGAGGTCGACACTACCGGTACCTTAACGATGGCGAAACGGATCAGAGCATCCTATGCGAGGACACCGGCGTGGATTCGCCTCACGGCGATGATTGATGGTGGAGGCCCAGATCCGAGTCAGAGGTGATGGGGAAGAGGGATTAGAATTAACATAATGAAGATGTGATGGAGGCGTCGCAGAGACAACACAGTAGTGTAGCTATTTGCTCACGATCAACATTACAGTGATGAGGGAAATTAAATTTTGTGTGTCAGAGACACAATGGAGTTGAGCAAATTGTGTTCCTGGAACGCGAATTCTCCAATGTAAACTCACGTCGTGGCGGTGGCGAATGGATGCAATGTCATTTTTATACTATTTCTTAATTTTTTACTGATTATTGTTTATATTGTATTCAAAAATGAAGTTCGAAATCTCAGATTTACATCATCAAATTATATGATTCAGAATTGAGAATATGTTTGTGAGTGATATGGTGAGATATAATAATAGAAGAATGAACGTGAATGCGTTAATGACATATTAAAATGTTTAGCAGAATGGGTACAGAACAGGGAAACCAAGCTACATTGCTCAATGCGAAAACAGAATGAGATGAAGATATTAAACAGAGATCAAGTCAAAGAGCCACATGTATAACAAAGTGGATATGAAATAGAGAAACGAATGACATAGCACGATGCAAAAATGGAAGAATCAGGTAAGAATTGAAGAAGAGAAAAAGGCTATTACCTATGTGATTACTAAAGAGAGAACTCGGTAGTTGATGCTTTCTTCTGTGCTTTCCCCCCAAAATGAATTATCAATATTCAAAGCTATATATAGCCATCTTTAGAAACTTCCTCCGCAAGCTATTTTTTTTAACTTTCCCCTCTCGTTTCTGCCTCTTTTCTTTTCTTTTTTTTACTTTTTCACAACGGGCCTAGCCCAGTATCTTTTCTTCTGATTTGCATTTTTTATATCTTTGGCTGAATGGGCTTTTCAAACTAGCAAGGCTCATGACAAAAAATTCTAAAAAACTTCATTTACGGGCTTGACACATAATGGCCCAATTATTCACTATTTTTATTACTTATTTTATTATTATTATTATTATTATTATTATTATTATTCTTTTTATATTTATTTTTGTTATTTTTCTAATTACCCGGATAAAATTGAGTGTTCACAGTCAGTAGCAGGGATAGCCATCCTCGTCAATGGTAGTTGAACAATTAATATTTTTTTTTGGATAATATTTTGAGCATCTTCCTTCTTTCATGCAAGGTGATTTGAAGCTGGCAACTCCACAGAGACTATGTATCATGTAGGTTGCAACAACATCAGCCAATTTTGGATACAAAATGGGATGAGGTAGCTTAGCAGATATCACTTTGTCAATGTCTCTTCCATTTTGCAATCTATTTTCACCGTCAAAGCATAGTAATATATGAGCATGTGGAAGTCCTTTTGTTTGAAACTTTACAGTATACATGCCTAATTTGATAAAATAAATTTTAGTTTGCAAAGTAGACAATATAATACAATATAAACAATATATTTTTTAATAACATGCCATAAATAATAAAGTACCTGCATTCACTTTTCCAAAAAATTCCTTTTTCTTGAAATTTGTCATCATTTCATCTAGCTTCATCTTGAAAACTCGACATACAATATCAAGTCTATCTAAAGGTCTCAAACCCTTTTCAGAAACAAATTCATGTATTTCACTCCAATTAGTATTACATATAATAGTTATGAAAAGATCAGGATATCCAAATCTCTTACAAATAATCATAGCCTCTTGACAATTATTGAATATGTATCTCATTCCACCAGTAGAAGATGTAGATAATATTACAAGTTTAACAATGGAGGAAGGATCAGTCTCCCCTCTATTAGCTGCTTCTTGTAGCCCAGTCAAAACATCACACCTGATTATTTTTTTATTTTGTCTTATGAAAGACAATCTCTAAGCCTCTATCATTGTGTAAGAATCAACTAAAAATTGTTGAAACAACCTTCGTGCATTCACTCTGTAACCAAATTCAGCACAACGTTGTTGAATTTTAAATGTAATGAATTTCGTCAAAGAGATTCTAACTCTTTTACGACTTTGAGAAGCATTATGAGTTTCTCTTATAGGAATATCCTCTTGATAACCATCTTCTCCATAAGGAAAAATTAATGGATATTATAGGGGGATAAAAGCAATATGTGTTTCATGAACCCTTGTGAACTCACATGAAACTTTTTAACAATAATGTCTCTTCCAACATTCATGGTATCAACATCACCAACTATCAATGTTGCTACCTCATCTGATGTGGGAGTATTATAAACCCTTGCATCTTTAGATCGATTCCGAAATAACCGCAGAGTTAAGTTTGATGCATCATTATTTGGTATAAAATCTCTAACTTTTCTGAATGATTGAGCAAGAACATTGAACTCATCAATCATCTTAATCAAACCATGGACTAAAGAATTATCAAATATTTCTAAACCTTTTTTAGACCTACACAAAAAATTTATTATAAATGTAAAATAGTAATTTTGAAAACAATTAAAATGGTAAATACACTTACCCAAAGTGGTTAATTCTATTCTGTAATTCATTTTGGGTTCACAAATATAAACTTGAGCAAACTTTCGAATGCTTCCATTGTCTAGTAACAAACTTCCAATTCAATGATAGTTTTGGCTGCTAAGAATAAATTGAGGAAGACCACTTCCGTCATTGATTGAAGATTCTATCTTATCACCAATTGAGGTAAATGAGAACATGCTGTTGTATGCTCTAATATTTTCCAAAAAATGATTGCTTCTATAATCTTCTCCAGTGAATAAGGACAACAACAATTAAGGAGACTTTTGCAATAATGGAAGTTGTACTTTTCCCTTTTGACAACAAATTGAAAATTCTACTTCCTTCACTCTCCTAGCCTTTTCAGATCTTTTCTCAAACCATACTTCAGCTTGATAATAGTCACATTCAATACATGGTTGTCCAAATTTAACACATTCTAAAAACAAAAATAATGTATGCAAACAGTTACTTAATATTAATATTATATTGTTTATGATATATTGAACTTTAGTTCAGTGAAATTCACCTTGACTTTCAGCTCTTGAATGCAAATCAAATTGAAACTCATATGTTGTCTCAGGCAAAATATTACCTAAAATAAATTAAAATTAGAATGTAACTACAAGAACACTAATAATCAATAATAAACATACATTAAATAACTTAAATAATACTAACATGAAGAACTACCATTATGATCATTATGTTGCTGTTGACATTGTTCATCAAAATCCAATCTAGTTGTGCCAACTGATTGCAGTACATCTGAAGATTGTCGGATATATTTTCCAGAATAATGGCAAGAGGAAGGATTAATCAACTTTGAATATGAAGTAAAGGAAACTGCATTTGAGGTAAGAACATAGGGAATCAATGATTCAACACCTATTCAGTGTAGAAGAAAAAATAATCTATGTTTGGTCAGTATATAATTATATATATTGAATACAAATTTGCACAAATTATCTCCATTTACTTACTCGAGACAGGTCTTGAACATGACAATCCATCACTGGACAAATGAGAATTTATATTTGTTGGTGATTCTGGAGATATACAATCTAGAACAGAGTTTCTACATTTTTTCAATAAAGTGTTTCTTCTAACACTGAGGTTTCCATTAGAAGCACAACTTAAAATATTAGAAGATGGCACTTGACCTACTTGAACAATATACACAAAGATTGTTAATATTTGTCCCAATATATATATACAGCTGTGACAATGGTGTTCTATTCGGAAAGTTTTTAATACTGGTTTCAATATAATCGCATTGGAAACTTATTTTCAGTCTCATCCAAAGTCAAAAGGAATCCCAAATAACAGAGTTTGTTGACAGCAAATCCAACATAGCTGATACAATGAAACTAAACCAAGACAATTGTACATATATCCAAATGAGGATATTCAATATGTGAAAGTTGCAAACTTACCACCAGACAACGTAGACAATGGTGTCCTATTCGAAACTTGTATACTTTCATTTGAGTTAATTACTTTCTAATACTCCCATTGGAAACGTATTTTCCTTTTCATCTGAAGGAAAAAAAAAACTTAAATAAGAAAGACTAATCATAGCATCTCAAAATAAATGATTCAATGAAAATAAACCCGCAAAAATGATTAACATTGTACTCGTGCCTCTGAGCAGAACATTTTTATTTTTGAGTTTTTTTCTCACTATCATCTTGCGTTTCAGCCTGGCATTTTAGAGCCATTAGGTTCCATTTTTCACAATGAGATATTGCAGACAGTGAGAAGTGTTGCACAGCGTGAAGGTTTGATAATGAGAAATGCATTCCCTTCTTTTGCTAATTGTTTGTGTCCGAACCTTTAGCTGACTAAAAGACAATGCATGCTTTTTGTTCACAAAAAACGAAACTGTTTTCTATCTCTCGATCTCTGTTACATATTATCATACTTTATATATATAATATATTTATTATATAGATATTAACATTAGATAGCTTTCATGTTCATCTAATATTTGCATATATGCGTATTGCGTATTGTATATAAAAAAGATTATTAATTATTTACATACTTTTTTAAAACTACTTTATATCCTTTTATAGTGTATTTAAAAACAGAATACTTATAGGTTACTACCCTTCATGCTTTTACTTACTATACTATATTTTTTCTGGTGTTTACCATATAAACTACCCTGCCTTTATTTCTCTTTTAAGAGTGTGTTTGGCCTAACTTTTTTTGAGCTTATTTTCTACTTAAAAGGAAAAGCCGGACCAAACACATTTCATGAAAAGTTTTTCAAAAAATAAGTTACTTATTTTTATAGAACAAAATTTGAAAAAAAAAATACTTATAATTAAGTTAGTAGGAAGAGCTTTTTTTTCAGTTTATATGGAGCTTATTCTCGCAGTTTCCTCTTTGAGTCCCAAAGCAACAAAAAATATCATCCTTTTTAATTTTCCATTACTTTTTCAATTTGAATGCTTCACCGGCTTTTCCTTAAAATAATATTTACATATATTAGTTCATTTTAAATTATGTTTATTTATTATAAGGTTTTAATTTGTTTTTAAATTATTTATTTTAGAAAATTAAAAAATAATATTTTTTAACTTTTTAAATATTTTTTTACATAAAATAAAAGAACATTAATGAAATGAGTAAATAATATAGTTAAGTAATTTTTTTATATTTTAAAATTTTTATAATTTTTATTCTTTAAATTTAATTTAAATGCCATATTTTTTTAAAAATCTTAATTTATAGTTATGTTTTTTATTTATTAACTACAAAAATATATTTATTAAATATTTTTCAGATTATTTATTAAATACGTTTAATATATATTGATGTTATTGAATTTTGTTTAAATAAATTATTTTTTATCATCTAAACATATTATTTGACAATAATATAAAAGTTTTTAAATATTTTAACAGTTGTAATTAATACTTAAATTTATTTATTTAATATTATATAATAAAATATTTGTAAATTATCTTTAAAATTAATTTTTTTTAATTAAAGTAATTTTTTACATTTTTAAAATTAAAAATTTTAAATATATTTATTACATGAAATAAAAAATTTACTAAAATGAATAAATAATATAATTAAATATATTTATCAATATATATATTATTCCATTGAGTGAGGCAATTAGTTTTAAGTAAATTTAAAATTTTTAAATTTTTTATCAAAGAACTTTTAGTTTAAAAAGAGCTTTAAAACTAAAAAAGAATAAAAATTACCAAACAATTTCTACTTTATTTTTAAAGCTCTTATTTTGAGCTTCAACTTTAAAGTAGCTTTTAAGCCAAAAAAAGGCTGAACCAAACAAACCTAAATATATTTACTGATAGTTATCTAACTTAAACCTAAATTAAATACATTCTTAAATCATTTTTTGTCAACAAAACAATCTATTTTGTTTTTTACGTCAAAAAACTACTCAGCTTTTTGCATATTGTTGCAATGTTGATTAGCTACATTGGGCGTCCAACAAAACTGATCTAATTCAAATTTATATGTAAAGCCCATTATTTAACGCAACTCAATTAATGGAAAGAAAACAAAAAAATACTTTATTAATTCATTCATAAATATAAATAAAAGCAATTAATTAATAGTACTTTATATGGTTACGTAGTTCAATCATAAGGTGCGCTTTGCCTAAATGATTTTTTTGGATTTGGGCTTAGTATTAGTATCTAATATTCAGAAAAAATTATGGAAATTAAAATGAATGAATAATTATACCTAGTATCTGCATTTGGGCTTAGTATTACTATTTGGGCTTAGTATTAAAATTCAGTAAGAAATTCGGAAAATTGGTTTAAAACAACTGGGCTTAAATCAGCAATCAGTGAAAAAAAAAATACACTAATTTAAATTAAAATTAAAATTAAAAAATAAGTGAAGAATTTAATTAAATTTAAATTAAATAATATGTGAAGAATAGGGTTAAAAATAGAACTTGGGCTATCTTACATCAATATACGAATAACAGATTAGTACTAGTATTCAGTAAAAAATTTGAGGCAATTGGACTAAATTAATTGGGCTCAAATTATGTGAATTTTGTTTTTTTTGCTGAATATGTTATTTTTCAATTTGGGTTTAAAATATAACTTACATCAATATACGAATAACCGATTAGTATTAGTATTCAGTAAAAAAAATTCAGGCAATTGGACTAAATTAATTGGGATAAAATTATGTTATTTTTTGATTTGGCTTTAAAATATAACTTACATCAATATACCAATAACGGATTAGTATTTTTGGTACATAAAGGAAAATAAACAAAACTAACGGATTAGTATTAGTATTCAGTAAAAAAAATTCAGGCAAATTGGACTAAATTAATTGGGATAAAATTATTATTAAGAAAATAGATTGGGAAATTGGGCCGTATAATTGGACTTCAATCAAAATAAACTTTATTGGCCTTTCATTATGTTAAGTAGATCAATCAAAATAGGGTTATAACTAAAAAAAGCGTTTTTGCTGATTGATAAGCAACATTGAAAGATTATACTTTTTTAATGCTGGACTGCTTTGTCAATTCCAGACAACATTGATATTGCTATGATATTTGAAACAGTAATGCTTGATTATAATTTTGAACCAAATTCAAAAACAAAAGAAAAATCTTTACATTTTAATCAGTGAAAAATCATCTAAACCAATCAATGACGCATTGCAACAACAAAATGGCAGCAAATTTATGAAAGTTGCGATCAGTAAAGCAAATCCACAAAGGTCCAATTTGAAGTACCAGTTCAACAAATTTGCACTACCTAGTTGGCTAGTTCAGAATAGAAGATTCAGAAGACTGACATTCACAATAAGATTCAAAAGTCTAGGTAAAATAATTGTAAATTAACATAAACTATAAATCCTCCCTTGTGGCTTCATGTTTCTTTAAAGAACATCCTTAAAATGAAAAACACTATCCACTATAGAATTGGACTCCTAAAATATCAGCTGACAATAACAACACATTCATATAAAATAGAAGTAATTAGTTCTAAGATAAAAGAAAGACCTAAATCTGCCTTCTCTGCCATAGCAGATCAGTCCATTAACATAGGAAAAATATCCTTACATTTTAGTAATAGACAAAATAAACAGTTTTCCACAAACTCTTAACAGAATTTAAACAACTAACAGTTACCAACAATAAAACATAAACAATAACAGCAACAAAATACAGAATACAAAATTTTTAAAATTCTCCCTAAACAGTCTTGTCCTTTTCAATCTTGATGTTTTTCTTCAACATCTTTAGTGGAAGTTCTAGCTCAGATTGACTGTCCTTAGTTCCAGAGTCCTGTTTAAGAGTAGTCACTACTAAATCATTGCCCAAATCAACTGTTTTCAGCTCACCGCTTTTAGAATCATTATCAACAGATGCACTTGAGAATTTAGGTAATAGATCCTACAAATAAAGAAAAACATACACTTTCAACACTTAATAAAACAACATTCTTTTGGATAATAGCAACACATCTTCTACACATACCTGAGTGATAACAACTGAACAATCATCAATCATTTTACCCTTTCTATCAGCAACATAGGCATTCTTAGAATTCACATCCTAACAAAACAATCAAGTAGATTCATCATTAATTAAAATATATATGTGTGAGTGTGTATAGAAAAATTTGAAAAAAAATCAATAAATATAAATTATCAAATATTTTACCAGTAACTTCATGTGAACATCCTTGAACTTCTTGATAATTAAAGCATCATTGCAAATTTTTCCACACAATAAGATTGCTCAAATCTAAAGCCGAAATTATTCTTCGACTCAACTTTGAAAAGCAATGTCTTATCAACCAAATATGCAATCTCCCTAGGAATAGCTCCGACGCTAGATTTCTACACAACATTGAAAGACAAAAATATCAAAAAAATTTAAAGTTAACTTTAAATATAATTTAAACATAATAAATTTGAAATAAACAAATTGAAAAAAAACACAACCTTGTCATGTGTTTCAAACATTTCAGCACATGATTTGTTCAAAAGTGTTGTCACATCACGATTAAATATAATAAATGTCGTAGAGTCAATCTCATCAATAACACGAACCTTAATATGATACCTAACATAAAGATTTCAAATCATTAGCTAATCACAAAATTATAGTTAAAATTAAAATGAATAATCAAAAAATAAATAAATTGACTACCTTGGAAAAACCTTCATCACATGCTTGTTGCATTTTGTCACAAAAAAAAAAAACATTTTTGAGTCTGGGTAAACAACTTTATTACAGACACATGAAGTATACCACCAATCATCATCATCAATAATATGCTTTATAGTAGCAAGAATCACATACGAAGATTCCTAAAAAATATGAACTATCATTCAATCTTTCAATTCTAAATAAATTAACAAAGATATCTAAATAAATTATTCATAATTCGTATTATACCTCTTTGCAATCTTTTAGACCCTTAATAGTATTTCTTGGCGTGATTTCAAGAAAGTCCTCTAAAACACTTGCTTTTGGGGTTTCACACAGCTAACTTAATCCTCGAGATGGAGATTTCATACTCTCAGACATCCTATGTTACCATCAAACATCAAGTAAATAAGATTTAGATATACTTATACTTATATATAAACATCTCAAATAAAAAAATAAATCATCATCAAAATAACCTTTTTCTAAGTTTTGATACTTCCTCAAAATCTGGATCGAAGATAATCCTTGCATAGTTCATGCAGTTCTGAACATACACTTTATCTACATACATAATACATAAGTCACCATATACATAAGACACACATAAATAACCATTGTATCAATTAGTTCTACAGTAACATATAGCATAAGAGGAGTACCTTGGAAAATTTGCCAAATTGAAGAATAATAATAGCATTTTCCACTTCTCTAAATGCAAGAAAGGCATTCAACTCATCGACATATTGCCCAAATAAAGTACATTCTATTCTATAGCTATTAAAAACAACAATATATAATTGTTAGAAACATCTCAAATAACAAAATCCTACTAGAGGCTATCCTGGGGCAAAGAAAGGACAATTTTTTCCATGCCATATACTATGCTACCAAGGTTCTTAATGAGAACCAAGTTAATTATGCAACAACTGAAAAAAGTTGCTAGCCATAGTATTTGCCCTAGAAAAATTTAGGCCTTATTTGATTGGTTCTAAAGCCATTATTTACACTGACCATGCTGTAATTAAATATTTGTTTAATAAAGGAGAGTCTAAGCCTAGACTACTCCATGGGTGTTACTTTTGCAGGAGTTTGACTTGGAGATCAAAGACAAGAAGGGAAGTGAGAATCATGTAGTTGACCACCTCTCTAGGTTGGAAAATGAGGAGGTGACTACCTAGGAGAAGGAAGAACGAGGAGTTCCTAGATGAAAAACTCTTCAAAATGGAGGAGAGTCCATAGTTCATAGACATGGCAAATTTTAAAGTTGTAAATATGCTCCCTAAGGGCATGATCACTCAACAGAAGAAGATATTCTTTTGGGACTCTAAACACAATATTTGGGATGATCCATTCTTGTATAGAATTGGACCTGATGGGTTGCTGAGAAGATATGTGCCTCAACGGGAACAGCAAAGGATTCTATGGCACTTCCATGACTCCCCGTATGGAGGTCACTTTAATGGAGATAGAACAGCTACTAAGGTGTTGCAATCTGGCTTTTATTGGCCAACCCTCTTTAAAGATGCACACCTTTATTGCAGGAGCTACGATCAGTGCCAAAGGATGGGAAACATTCCCATGAAAAATAAAGTCCCTCTAACTTCCATGCTTGAGGTGGAATTGTTTGACTGCTGGGGCATCGACTCATGGGTCCCTTTCCTTCCTTCTACTCTTACCAGTATGTCTTGTTGGCCGTAGATTATGTGTCCAGATGGGTGGAGGCCGTGCCCACCCAAGTAAATGATGCCAAAGTAGTAGTGAAATTCATAAAAGACAACATCTTCTCCCGGTTAAGGGTCCCCGAGCCTTCATTAGTAATGGTGGTAAACTCTTCTACAACTCTCAGCTTGAGACTGTCTTGATTATTTACAGTATTAAGCACAGAGTGACCACCCCTTATCACCCCTAAAGCAATGGACAAGCTGAAGTGTCCAATAGAGAGATTAAGAAGATCCTGGAGAAGATTGTCAATTCCTCTAGGAAAGATTGGTCCAAGAAGCTGAATAATGCCTTGTAGGCCTACAGGATAGCTTATAAAATCCCCATGGGTTTATCTCCTTATCAGTTGGTATCTAGCAAAGCTTACCATCTGCTTGTAGAACTGGAACATAAGGCTTACCGGGCTCTAAAGTTCCTAAATTTTGACCACACTGCTACTGGAGAAGATAGAATCCATCAACTACATGAGCTTGATGATATGCACCTCAACGCCTACGAAAATGTCAAGCTCTATAAGGAAAAAGTCAAGGCTTATCATGATAGGCACATTTCACACAAGACCTTTCATCCAAGCTAACAGGTCCTCCTCTATAATTCTCTCATGAAATTCTTTTCAGGTAAGCTCAAATACAAATGGTCGAGCCCTTTTGTGGTAAAAGAAGTTGCTCCTCATAACGCAATTCTAATAGAGGAACCATCTTCTCAAAGGACTTTCAAGGTTAATGGCCAACAGCTAAAAGAATATTTGGGTGGACACTTTGATAGGAAGAAAAGCACTATTGAACTATCTGAACCTTAATGTTTATTACTGAGTCTAGCTAAAAGACGTTAAAGAAGTGGTTTTTGGGAGACAACCTAACTAGGATTAGAGGTGAGTATGTTTTCAATATTTTTCTTTTTATTTTAATATATATATATATATATATATATATATATATATATATAAAGGCGCCAGGCGCACCTAAGCCAATGCTGGGCACCAAATTTTTTGGAAAAAGATGGACCAATGTAGAGTCGGGCGGACCTTATTCAGCGCTAGGCACTAATATTTTCAAAAAGAGGTATCGATGTGGTGCCAAGCGGACACTATTCTATATTGGGCACCAGCTCGCTGCAAGTATTAGGACGGTGCAGCGCTGGGCGAAAACTAATCTGCATCAAGCGCTAGCTCACGTATAAGTTGTAGACATCCTGGCGCTAGGAGGAGAAAATTTTGCACCAGGTGCCCACGCAAAAAAAAACTATAGCATTTTAAAAAAAAAGGAAGGGGGGGGAGACCTCTAAAGAGCTCATTCTTGCTCTCCCCACTTTATTTCCTTCATCTTTTCTTAAACCCACTACACCTTCCTTAATCTATATTTCATAAATTCTCATGTTAATCTTTTTCATTCCATCACATTAGCATCCAATTTCATCTCCCAAGGTATGAAACTCTTAACTTTTCTTTCCAATTTTTATCATTTGGGTATGGTTTCTTTCTTTCTTTCTTTCTCTTTTCCTTTCAAATCATGCTATACTTGCTTGGTTGCTTTTTCTTTCTTCTTCTATATATGTTTCTTGATCTCTTTTTACATTGGGTGTTGATTATACTCTATGGGTGGGACAACATTTTGCATTTAGAAAGGTGCCCACCATGTGTTTGATGGCATGCTTCAACCAAGAAAAGTTTAATGATGGAGGCTAAATTGGCATTTTGTGCTTAGATTATTTTTCCTATGATGTTTGGCATACATTAACTTTGGTGTTTAATGTACCTCCATTCACATATTTTCACAATGTTCCCACCAAGTACCTTAGTGAAATGCATGGATGTTGATTTTTAGTTTCATATTTCTTCTAACCCACTTGGTACCTATGGTTGGCAACATTGTTTAGATTGGTTTTTCTTTGTCTCACAAGTCAACATGGCACCAAAGCCCAAAGGACCAACTAACAAGAAACAAAAGAGCAAGGAAACCTTGGATAGAAAAAGGAAACAAGCTGCTAAAGCCTCCTTTTCCCCAGAATTTGATGACTACCGATTTTAGAGTTTTTATCATGAAAATCAATTCTAGATACATGTGGGTCTCTCTCATACCTTGGTGAAAGAAAGGTCATTGGTTCTTCAAAGGGGTGAATATCCAGTGATACAGAGGCTCATAAACTATCAAAAGTGGTGGCCAATATGCTCCTTACCTAAAATGGCTACTAAAAAGGTAGCAAAAAAGTTTTATGCTAACATTACTATTCCTATTGGGCCGGAGCCTTTTGAATGTAAAAGCTTTGCCAGAGGGAAGATGGTGATGTTTAATCCTAAGACACTTAACTCCACCTTCGGGTTTAAAGACCATGATGATTGCCAGTACCAAGCCCGATGCCTACAGCCAGAAGATAGAGCTGAAACTATTCACATCCTGTGTAGGTCAGGGGTTGACCCAAATAAACCCAAGGTGGAGTCCACAGATCCGCGTCTTGTTGCTAGAGCATGATCACAAATTATGAACCATAGTATTTTACCTTGCTCTAATGTCTCTAAGATAACCCTCTCCCGTATTCAACTGTTGATATCTATCTTTCTTCGGGAAAGGATTAACCTTAGACAAGTTTTAGTTGACTCTCTTATAGCCACAGCACACTCGAAAAGGGGTTTTGTTATGAAACATGCTTCACTTTTTGTTTTTTGTGTGAATCACAAGGGATTGTAATTTCAGATGTAGAGAAGACCACACCACTTATGAAAGCCTTAACCACAAAAAAGATAGACCGCTTTATGGATAGCCCATTGAGGGAGGTTGCCCTCGCCATAGAGGAGGATTCCGAGGGTGATACTAATGCACCCCATGATGCCCCGGACCACTGGTATACCAGCTTGGAAACCTTGATGATGCAACAGCAAACCATGCTCACCTCATTGCCACAGAGCTCTCTATAGCACTTCTAGTACTGCCAAGACCAGTTTGGCACCCTTGACAAGCGCATGATTGAGATGACCCTACAGCTACAGTGCCTTCAGTTTCTACACCACCCTGCTGGACCTATTAGCACTAGTGATCACACCCTATATGGGGATGCTACTAATGGCATCTTGCCCTCTCATGGAGCACCGTGAGGCAGTTATTGATGGCTGCATCTGGTTATTCTCGTTGGATGTATTCATACTTAGATTATTCTTTCAAAGAAGACTCTCTTACTCTTCTTCTACATTTGATGTCCATTATGTACTGGTGACTTGTTTTAGATTGTTATTTGCTAATTTGGTACTAGGTGAACTAATGTCTTTTTCTCCTCCTATTTCTTGAATGTCACATTTTGGTGTTGCGTTTTAAAAAATGTGTTTTGATAAAATACTTGGTTGTCACTTCTTTTTTGTATATCACTCACACTTTGATGATTGTGAACCCTTTGAGTAATGCATGATAATACTTGTTAGCTTTTTGACATTGCCTATGCTTTTTGTTTCTTTACTCTTAGCCTTTGTGAGACTTCAAGCCAAAATAGTACATTTTTATTCAATGTGCTTCTTCATTGCATGTTGTTTGCTTTAGAACTTAACTTGCTTCTTGTTATTGTTGCTTGACCTGTTCACACATATATCATAGAGGTACATTTTTCTTTAAGTCAGGCCAAAATTAGCTACCCTATACAATTATACTTTGCTAGCCCTTTTGAGCCTTAACCTCTTTGTTATTTATATGAGCTCATTATAAGCCAAAAAGTGAAAAACAATATTGTCCCTCTTGATTGGAATTAAGGGATGGCTCTCTTATAGGATACTTATGGTTTAATCTTAAGTTGATAGTTGTATGTTTGCTTCAGGACAAGTAAGATTTTAAGTTTGGGGTGGGTATACAGCAAATTTTTTTTTTGTCTACTTTGTTTTATTTTGTTATGAATATGTAAAAAAGAAAAAAGAAGAAGAAGAAAAAGGAAAAAAAATGAAATGAAAAACAATGAAAAAAAAAAAAAAGAGAAGAAGAGCAAAATAAATCAAAAAGATATATTGCTTTCTTTTTCTACTCTGTTTCAAATAATGTTATGAATAAGTGGATGTGAGAAATTTGGCAGGCATAAATATTAATGCTAAAGGATGACTGTGTGACATAAGTATATGATTTTTGTAAAATCCCTTAATTCCAATTACTTAGCCTAGATCCAAATATTTTCCCACCTATGTCTCTAACCTCATTACAACCTGTAAAAGACCTCTTGAATGTGTGCACTTGTTTTGTGATGATGATTTTAGAATCTTGTCAAGCATATGGTAGAGATGACATGTGATGATGTTAAGTGTAAACAGAACCCATCTTTAGTGAGTTGAGTGAAACACTTAATCCCATGAGGAGAGTGAAGTAGGCAGAAAGTGCAGCAGTGAAACTACTATATTTTGTTAGTTTGTTTTTCTTTAGAGGAGAATCATGACCCTTAGGACTGAGTTGAATAAATTTGTTTTGTACAACCATTTTGAAAGCAACATTGATGTGTGACTGACTTGAAATTGATTGAGTTGTTGTAAAAGGATTGGCTCCGACCCCTAATGTATAACTATTTGTTGCTTGGGGACAAGCAAAATTCTAAGTTTGGGGTTGTAATAAATCTACAACTGATGTAGATTTATAGGACTATTTTACATGATATTCACATTTGCTCAATGGAAATTTATGAGAAATTAACCCAATAGCAGGACATTTCATGGAATAAATGGTTTTGTAGTTTTTATTTAAAAATTACAAGATTTTTTATGTGTTTATTTGGGTTTTGATAAAGACAAGAAAAAAATGAGCAAAAGAAAAGGATGATTTTTAGGTGGAGAACAATGGAATTTTTTAGTGCAAAATATACAAAAAGCGGCGTCCAATGTTATTCAGAGCCATGCCCAATGTCGAAGCAGAACAGGGCTTCCGAAGAAAATGGCACCTGGCGTCAAATAACACTATGTCCGGCGCCAGTACATTGATGAATTTTCGAAGAGGTGGCGCTAGCGCCAACTTGGCCTATGCCTGGCGCCAACACATTCCAGACTTTTTGTTTTGCGAACCTAGTTTGTTTTATGACCTATTTAGCCTAAACTCACTATAAAAAGGAGAAAATATACATTTGGGGGCATTCATTGGACTACTCTGAGGACCGGAAGCGAAGAAGAGTTCCAAGACTCATCTTGAGGCCTTAAATCTTAGGAATTCGAGTTCCATTTATAAGGTTTAGGGCTCTTCTATCTTATTGCTTTTGGTTTTGTTTTGCTTTGGACAACTCTATGAGTTTCTAAGCCCCTTCTAGCTTAGGTTAGGATGAACTGTAATTTGATTCCTTTGTAATTTGTTTTTCCCTTTAAACCTTTGATTATTAATGCAATTTAGTTGTTGAGTTTATGCGTAATGCTTTTTCTATGCTTGAACACCACTTGAAATTGATTTGTAATTCAAACTTTACAATTGGGAAATTGGGGTTGAATCATTCCAATTTAACAAGCATATAATTCTTAAACCTAGGGATAGGAGGAGAGATTATATGCCTTTGCATGATTTCTTATTTTTAATGCTTGTAACTAAGTTTGTTCACCTAAAGGATTAGGGTGCAAAAGTAGGAACAAAGGATTTATTGCCTAAGGAATTAAGGGTAAATTAATTTAGGAAAATTGAAGGTTTATTGTTTAATAAGAATGGGTTTAGAGAGGAAAGAAATTGGACTAGGAAAGATTATCGGGGATTCTAAAAACTAACCGTTTAATTCATTGATTTGTTAAACATCATTTAATTGCATTCTAATTTTACCTTTACTCTCCAATTCCTCAAATCACAAAAATTCCAAATCTTCTTTTTAATTCATAAATACGCAAGCAATTTTTGGTTGAATTAAGATTAAAATCACAGTCCTTGTGGAGACGATACTTACTTTCACTTTAATACTTGTATAATCAGTACACTTACCGTGATCTTAATAGAATGTTTTATACAAACTGGTAACAATGCCAATGGGTTTATAATATTTGACATTGACAGATCTGTCTTTCTTAGGAGCCAAATATATGGAAGGGAAGTTAATATTAGCCCCAATATTTCCATTTCTATGGGCCTCATCAAACACTTTCAAAAGATCACCTCCAAAATCCTTGAAGAAACCCCAAGGTAAAACCATTAATTACCAAAAGTCTTTTCTGTATCCATACTCAAAATAGCCCTCTTTATTTCCTCTACTTTGAGAAAAATCTCCTCAAAATCATTTAAAAAAGAAACCTTCTGTCATGTTGTTCACTAGTGAGTAGACCATCCATATCCAACTTATCCAGGTCCCTATTTCTTTAAGAGTTTCATCCTTAGATTTAACAATATAATTTATTTAACCTTACAATAGTAGACAATGACTTAATTCATATTTATTTAATTGAATTTTTTAAACTTCAATTAAATCAGGAATTAAAAATTGACAAAAACAATGCAAGAAAGTTCTCCAAAGTATATGCATTCACAAACGAGTTTAATGGCTATGTATTATTAGTATAAAAAGTTTTACACTATCAACAAATTGGAATTCACTGTTGATATGATTTTAAGGTAGTTATTGTAAAAGTCAATAAACATACCATACATAGTAGTTTGTAATTGAATGACAATGTAAACTGCTTTACGTGCGTAGCCTATTTTCTCTTCGCAGACAACTAAACATTATTTCCTCTATGGATAATACGATTGGAGTAAGGTTTAAGTAAAAATCTTCTACAAAGTACATTTGCAACATTTAAAATCTAGCAATAATAATTCATTCAATATTTTCAGCAATTGATGGTAAAGGTTAAATATGGAACCAACCACATTATTAGTTAGTTTATTTTGTTTAAATATTCCACTTTAGAAGAATACCAACCTCCTAATTTCCCTTCAATGCTATAGGAACCAAAAAGTACAGATACAAAGAACACCAAGAGGAGCAAAAAAAATGCACAAAAAAGAAATCATAGCCAATTAACAATCGAGGAAAAGAATTAGCAACATAACTTAAATATAGCCATAACTAATTAACCAACCATCCTTCCCAGTGTAACCTAATACTAACAACTAACAACCCAATCCCACATCCAAATTATGTTAGGCATCAGAGTGACAAAAGAATATCATGCAACTAAAATAAGAGATGAAAAAAGGACTAACAAATGGGCAAGAAAAAAAGAATTTCACAATGTGGAAGAAATTACAACACTTCTCTCTAAACACTAAAAGTGAACATTAACACTCTCTAAAAAATAGGAGAATACCACTACTAAGAGAACCTTACAAGAGAACTTATTGTTTCTCTATGACTTTTTCTCTGAGTAAACAAAACAAATATAAGAGGAAGAAAAAACTTTTGGGATGATCAAAAAAGGTCCACCAAAGTTCTTATATATAGGCTTGGTGGGATACCTCACTAACAAGACCCACCCAATATGTGACTTTGCTCCTAACAATTTTCCCACTTGAAGATTTTGATTGAGTCAATCATATCTTCATACTACTCTTTCTTCCTACTCTATGTTGCTTACGTTTCTAATAGGCCATAGAAGGATCGACACCACATAAACTTGTCAACATTAATCAGCTTTATCATAACTTCTACTAGGTTGTCTTTAGTACGAATCTTCTGCATATTCACACTTCCTTCCTCTACTACTTCACAAACAAAATGGTATTGTATGCCTATGTGCTTTGTCCTAGAATAAAAGGCTAGATTCCTTACAATGTGCAAGGCACTCTGATTATCATAGTACATAGTAGTCTTCTATTGCTTATGCCTAAGTTCTTCCATTAACCTTTGAATCCAAATAGCTTCCTTACATGCTTAGGTAGCTACCATGTACTCAACTTCTGTAGTAGATAGAGCTAATTTGGATAACCAACTTACTGCCCCTTTTGCAAGTGTAAACACATAGCTAGTAGTAGATTTTCTTCTATCAAGATCACTTGCAAAATCAGAATCAACATAGCCCCTGACAATAAATTCTAATTCTTCAAAATATAATGTAGCACCTGAGGTTCCTTTAATGTATCTAAGGATCCTCTTAATAGCATTCCAATGCTCTCTACTTGGATCTTCCATAAATCTACTAACCACTCCCACTGCTTGTGCGATGTCTGGTCTTGTACAAATCATGGCATACATAAGGCTTCCCACCGTTGATGCATATGGTACTCAAGACATTTATGTCCTCTCTGTTTCATTGCTAGGACTCATACTTGAGGATAATTTATAATTGACAAGAAGTGGGGTAGAAATTGGCTTATAGTATTGCATGTTGAAGTGTCGCAAGACCTTCAGTAAGTAATTCTTTTGAGAAAGCCAAATCTTCCTATATTTTGTCTCGATGAATTTCCATTTCTAAAATCTTATTTGCTGGTCCTAAGTCCTTCATATTAAACTCCTTGGCCAACTGTGCCTTCAATTCTCAAATTTGATCTTTGTTAGGGCCTACCACCAACATGTCATCTACATACAACAGCAAAATGATGAAATCATTATCACCAAACTTATTGTAGTACGTACAATGGTCTGAACTTAGTCTGTTGTAACCAAGGCTAATAATGAAGGAATCAAATCTCTTGTACCAACACCTTGGTGCCTGCTTTAGACCGTGCAGAGATTTGGTTAATTTGAAAACCAAATTTTATATTCCTTATTCTTTAAAGCCTTCTAGTTGGAGCATATATAGTTCTTCTTCAAGTTCTCCGTGGAGAAAAGTAGTCTTTACATCTAGTTGCTCAAGATGTAAATCAAATGTAGCACACGTAGCCAGAACAACTCTGATAGTGGTCAGTTTGACAATCGACAAGAATATCTCATTAAAGTCGATACCTTCTTTTTAAGCATATCCTTTGACCACCAATCTTGCTCAATATCGCTCCACTTGATCATTGCCATCTTGTTTGATCTTGTATACCCATTTGTTTTCGATGGCTTTTCGACCTTCTGAAAGTTCAACAAGTTCCCATGTCTTGTTTTTATGCAAGGCTTCCATTTCTTCCTACATTATTATCATCCATAGAGAAGTATCTGAACTTCTTAAAGCCTCTTGAAAGGTTGATGGCTCTCCTTCTTTAGTTAGGAGACAATACGTATCATGGCTTGCCATGACATAGTCTGAGTGCCAAGATGGTTTCCTTATTTGATGTCTTAAACTTTGTGCTCTTGTTCTGCTTCATAAGTGTCATCTTCTCTAGACTTCTTTTCTATCTTCACTATAGTAGTGTCTTTGATAGTGCTGTCATTTCTCTACTCACTTTTCAGTTCATTTTCTACAAAGACTACATCCCTGCTAATAACAACCTTATAAGCAATGGGATCCCACAGGCGATACCCCTTAACATTGTCAGCATAACCCAAGAATATACACTTCCTGGATTTTGGATCCAGCTTTGTTCTTTCTTGGGAGTTGTACATCACGTACACAGAACATCCAAACACATGTAAAGAAGAATAATCAACTGGTTTGCCATTCCACATCTCCATCAGTGTCTTTAAACCAATTGTTGTTGATGGTGATCGATTTATCACGTAATAGGAAGTTTTAACTACTTCTACCCAGAAAGATTTGGCCACTCTCGTTGTTCTCAGCATAGCTCCTGTTCTATCTAGGAGAGTTTTGTTCATCTGCTCTGCCATACCATTCTATTGAGGTGTATATGGAACAAAGAATTGTCTTAAAATACCTTCTAGCTTGCAAAATGCCAAAAAGTCACCATCTACATATTATCCTCCATTATCTATCCTCAAGCACTTAATTCTTTTTCTAGTTTCAAGCTCCACTGTGCTTTGAACTCCTTGAATACTGGCAACACATCTGATTTCTTCTTCATTAGGTACACCCACAATCTCCTGGAGTAATCATCAATGAATGATACAAAATATTTTGCTCCTCCCATGGATATTTTTGGTGCTCCACGACATCAAAATGGATCAAGTCAAGTATGTGCTTTCTCCTAACAGTTACTTTAGCAAACTTTAATCTATGCTGCTTGCTTATCACACAATGCCCACAAAAAGAAAAATTCCCCATTTTGAGCCTGGGCAGGCGATTACATTCCGCAAGGACTTTCAAGCCTCGCTCTAACATATGACCAAGTCTACGATGCCACATCATCGTTCCTTCTTCTTGGCTTGCTACTAGAATTGATGCATTCGCTTCTTGCAACATATCTCCCAAAAGCATGTATAGATTAGCTGTGATCTTCTTTGCTTTCATTACTACAAGATTGCCTTTCACTACCTTTAAGATCCCACCTTCAATATAGATCTTACACCCGAGGTCATCCAATTGCCCAATGGACAATAAGTTCTTTTTCAAGCCTTTCACATGTCTTACCCCTTAAACTATGCGCACAATACCATCAAACATTTTCAATTTGACAATACCAACTTCAATAATTTCTAAGGCATAATCATTTTCCATAAACACAGATCCTTTTGAGATAGGCTTATAAGTGCAAGACCAATCTCCGTGTAGAGTCATTGCCAAGTTGTACCTAAATCCACTATCCAAACATCATGTAGTTGTTTTTCGCTTTTAGAACTAATTGTTGTTTCGCTGTACAGGACTTCTGCATCATTTGAGATACTTGCAGCACAACCTTGAGAGGTTGATGCTTTAGAGTTTTTTCCTCCATTCTTCTTGTTGTGCCAACAATCTTTCTTCAAGTGTCCTCTCATGCCACAATTGTAGCATTTGAGATTCTTACTTCTTCGAGATTTTGATCTACCATGATTTTGACTCCCATTAGAGTCACGTTCCGTTGATCTGCCTCTCGTCATCATTAAAGCTTCTACCTGCTTTAAATTTTCCAACCTATCTTCCTTATTCTTTCGCTTGGATTCTTCTTCAAGAATAGCTTCGGCAACATCATCAAAGGATAGGCGTCCGATAATATTATTATTTGTTATGTTAATGATGAGTTGATCATACAAATCTGGTAAACTCTAAAGTAGAAGTTCTGAACATTTATTTTCTGCTGTGTTGAAATCTGAAGCTATAAGTTGAGCAAATAAAGTATTCAAACTGTTGATGTGATTTGTCATCGATGTGGACTCATTCATTCGAAGAGTGTAGAGTTTCCTCTTTAAGAATATTTTGGTGTGAAGTGACTTGTCCTCGTACAATTTGATGAAAGCATCCCAAATCTCCTTTGTAGTCTTCTTCTCCCCAACACTAGACAAAACTAAATCTGCATTGCTAAATGCAAATTGGCAACAACATTATCATCCATTTCTTTTAACTTTTCATCAGTGATATCTACAAGTCTGTCATCAATTGCATCTAGACAATTGCCTTTTCTCAAAATTGCGCTTATCTTCAATTTTCATAGGGAGAAATTACTTTCTTTGAATTTCTCTATCTTGTATTTTGCAGCCACGGTTTTATACCAAATAATTTTTTTTAGCTAAACTAGCTCGCACAATTTCCACGTGAATGGTACTGTATACTAAATAGTGACTGTAGTCTGTGAATCAGTACACCAGGTAAGTTCCCAAGAAAGAAAGGTAGCCCACCAATGGACACACTTAAATACTAAGTCTTTCATAGCCAGAACTTTCCTAGACATGCACTATATTACTAGTAACAAGAAAAATTCTTTTCTGATGTGGAAGATTAGATTATGTTACAACCACAAAGCGTACTAGGAAATTTCATCGAAATCTGGCACCGTAACAACGGGTCATAGCATAATAGTATCAGCAACCTATTAGCTCTAATACCACTGTTAGGCACCAAAGTGACAAAACAATATCACGTAGCTAAAATAAGAAATGAGAAAAGGACTGATAAATGGGCAAGAAAAAAGGAATTTCACAATGTGGAAGAAATTACAACACTTTTCTCTAAACACTGGGAGAGAATATTAACACTCTCTCTTGAAAATAGAAGAATATCACTACTAAAAGAACCTTACAAGAGAACTTATTGTTTCTCTATGAATTTTTCTCTGAGTAAACAAAACAAATATAAGAGGAAGAAGAAACTTTTAGGATGATCAAAAAGGATCCAGCAAAGTTCCTATAAATAGGCTTGGTGGCATACCTCACTAACAAGACCCACCCAATGTGGGGACTTTGCTCCCAACAAATTATACGCAGAAGAAAGCCTACCACTGGGTCAGAGAAGAAGGGTTTGGCTTTGAAAACAGTGTGGAACGGAAGTTAGAGTGTGTGTATGTGTGTTATTGTTTCGTTCTTAGAGAGGAGAAAGAAAGTAGAGAACAATAACGGCTGGGATGATTTTGTTTGTAGTGAAACTTTTAAGTTTAGGAGAAGAAGGAACAATAACCATCGGATTTTGTTACCCTCTTAAAAAAAATTTCTCGTAAGACTTATTTATAAGATAAAACTTAGATACAGTACCTGAAGTATTATTAATATTGTTTTTCAATTAGACTTAAAAATTCACCTCGGTAATCTAGGAAATCTTTTAATACATGCTTTTATTATATAGATTAGCGAGGTGAATCTCCAATTCTAATTGAAGAACAACACTAACAGTACCTAAAGTACTGTATTTAAATTTTTTTCCTTATTTATATGGTTAAGAAGTCTTAATTAAATACTACAAAAAAATTTATCATAAAAAGTCTTTTAAAATCTCAATCCAATACACTCCCCTTAATTTCTATAGACTATTTTCAATTAATAAAAAATCATGATATTTATGATTTTTAAAATAATTACTGTAAAAATTAACAAATTTACTATACATATCAATTTGTGATTAGATGATATTATAAAAATTCTTTATACTATCAATGCATGAACCATTTACTCAAACTTTAATCCTTAAAAAATTAACAAATAATCTTTAAAATTAAGAGAAAATAAGCTATGTACAAGCAGTGTAAAGCAGTTTTATCCCGTCATCCAATCATAAACTGCTATATATGATAAGTTTTTTTACTTTACAATAATTACCTTAAAAGTCATACCAATAATAATTTTTGATTGGTTGATAATGTAAAAGTTTTTATACTAACAATGCATAGTCATTAATCTCTAAAATTAATATGACATATTTTATTTTTTTATTTATTAAATTTAAAGATTTAAGTATTTCGTATTTGTAATTTTGAAAAATTATGTGATTAATTTCTTTTTTTGCTATGAAAGCATTTTAGATGATTTTTTTAGAAAATATTTATTCTTTATGTTTTAAAATAGAGTTGAATTATGATGATTGTCCTAAAATTTTTTGTGGTATTAATCCATAAAAAATATTTTTTAAAATGATTTTTAAAATAATTATTATAAAAATTAACAAACTTACTTTATATAATAATTCATAATTAAGTAGTATCATAAAAACTATTCAAACTCATATATCATTTTAATTTTTATTAAATATTTAAATGACTGTTGGCGAGAGTTGTGTAATGCAATGCAATTGCACGGTCGGAACGGAACGGAGACCGTGAGAACACAGAGGGAAGGTTTGTCGACAGTTGGGTGTTTTTTCTTGGTTTTCGTCTTGTTCTGTATGCATGTGCGTTTGTTTGTTTCCTTAGGACACCTATTAATGAATTAGTAATAACTTTTTTTATTAAAAATTATGTTGAGAATGTATTAAAATTTAAGATGAAAATGTGTGATTAATATTTTAATAATTTTTTATTTTTAATTATTTAATTAATATCTAATTGTTTTGATTAACGTTTATATTTTACCAAGGGGGACTAGTCTATTACAACAAGGTGAATCAAGGTTCAAATCTCTATTAAAAGAGGTGTTCACATTTAATGATCAATCATACCTTGAATAGGATCCTCTTAGGGACTGACCCCCTCAATTTTTTTACAATATAGTTGAAATGCGTTAGCAAGCTACATTATTGGTATATTTTAAGATAATTCTAGTTATAAATTGTTAACGTACTTCAACTAAAAAATAAATAGGTGTACATTAGCAAATGTAGTTAGCAAACGTACACACACTTATTTATTAGTTAGAATACGTTAGCAAGTTACACTGTATAAAAATCAAGTGAGTATACGTTAGCAGATCCTATATATATACATATATGTATATATGTATATATATCGTGAAAAAAATCTATAATATTTTTTAAAGTTGTTTTTCCCTTAATTATTAATAATTTTAAGTCATTAAATGAACATAGAATAAAATAATATTTAGTTATTTTATTATTATTATTATTATAGACAATTTTATATTAATATTATTTTTTAAGTTTTTACTTTGATAACATCAATTTTATGATTAATTTTAAGCATTAATAATATGTTTCATACATTAATTATTTCTTTAATTAATTATCTTTTCATAATATAAATTTTTTTTCATTTTAAACTCAATTTTTTATGACTTTTATATCCTCGTTGTATATTAAAAAGTTTGTACAATACAACTAGAATTTGCATATTTTTCTTTTCTGAATTTTTCTTGTAAATTTGTCATGTAGATTTTTTTATGAATTTTGTGATTTTCTTGCAATTTTTTTTTCACAATTTTTTTTTGTAAATTTTGTTATGATTTTGGAAAAAATATGCTTATTTATTAAATTCATTGAAAAATTTATAGAAAATTTTAATATTTTTTACGTATTTTCATACAAATTTTGTATTATATATATATAAAAAAAAAACTTAATGTTGTCTTGCAATTTTTTTCACAAAAGGACATTAGAGATAAATTTCTCCAATTTTTTACTTCAATGACAAACAAAGGTATAAAGTTCATAAATAATCTAAAGAATGTTATTAATAAAATAGATAGAAAAAAAAAAGATATTTTAATATCATAAAAGACAACTAACTAAAAAAATAGTTAATATTTGAAGAATATTATCAAATTCTTAAAATCATCCATAAAAATTATATTATCAAAATTATTGAAATGACAAGAATCACACAAGAAGGGGGGGTTGAATTGTGCGTTTTAAAAAAACTTTTTAACCCCTTTTTGAAGACAAGTTCAAAAGGCAATTAAAGAAGGATAAGAGAAGATAAAGACACAGAGTTTTTATACTGGTTCATTCAACCTTGAGCTACGTCCAGTCCCTTTGTCCAAAAGGTGTCCACTAACCAACCTTAGGTTATAGAACAAGTATTCTTTACTACCTCTTTAGGTTTTACAACGCAATCAACCCAGATTACTTAACCACCCAAGTATTCTTTTTCACTAAGCCTCTCCAGGCTTTCACAACATAAACAGTTGTTAAAAAAAAGGTCTACTCACAAAGTAAGGATATGAAAGTTTACGTCCACTACAAATGCTTTTTACAGAGAAAAGTTTCTAGGTTGCCCAGTAAATGTAGTCATTCTCTATGTCACACTTTTTCTCGTTGCATTAGCTTTCTTCTTTCTTGAGCTGGTATATATAATCTTCATAGAAAAGAGCCGTTGATGTTATAACCAAAGACGTAGAAGCATTTAGACCCTCAAAGTTTTGAAGATAACAAACTTATTAATGTTCAAGTTTCTGCCAAAGAACTGAACTCTTTACAGCATACAAACTTCCCTTTGAAGACCGTCCAGTAGACGTGTCAAAGAAGACCATCCAATAGACGTATTAAGGAAGACCGTCTAATAGACGTGCTTAAAGAAGATCATCTAGTGAACAACTTAAGATGATCGTCTGAAGAACAAATTCAAATATCTGATGCAAGCTTCCAACGACAAATGTTCAAACGGCTAAGTTCTATTTTGAACGTCCAATTTATTTATGCTAGTTTTTCTTGAAACCAACATATTACCTATCTTATGATCTAACGTTCAAATTGTTTGAAGCATTTAATTGTATCAGAATCATTCTAGTGCAAGAGCACAACAAAAACAGATAAAGCAAGTCAACTTATCAAGCTGCTATGTCGAATGAAGAATGTTTAGAAAAGCAGTTCGTCAGCACAGTCCTGCGATTTTCTCTTTAGTGCAAGTCTAAAAGTTGTCGCGCCTGATCACTCTAAAAGGATAGTTTGCACGTCCTTCCTTACATAACGAAGTCAAGTCTTCACAACGGATCAAGTCTTCATAACGGATCTTTTCCCTGAAGAATATATATATGCACCAAGGAAGAACGAACACATATATGTGCCTGGTGTAAAAATCCTAAGTTAACAAAAAAACTTCTAAACAATTGATAGAAGTGTCCAGTGGACAATAGCAAAAATCTTGTAAAGATTTTCAGAGTGTGCTTGAGCCTTATCTTTCAAATCCTCACTACGTGAGTTGATATCTTTGTAAAAGAAAAACACTTGTCAATGTTGTAAAAGCCTGGAGAGGCTTAGTGTAAAAGAATACTTGGGTTAAGCAATCTGGGGTGATTGTTGTGTAAAGCCTGAAGAGGCCACGAACAATACTTGTAACCAAGGTTGATTAGTATACACCTTCTGGGTAAAAGGACTGGATGTAGCTCAGGTTGGGTGAACCAGTATAAAAACTTTCTGTGTTCTTCTTCTCTCTATCCCTAAGCTTGAAAACGTTTTCAAACTGTTTTACTTGCATCGAAAAAGAAAAAGGTTTTAAACGCACAATTCAACCCCCCCTTCTTGTGCGCTTTTTCTATTTCAGTTAAGAGGATTCAACTTCAGTCTTCAAGAAATATGCGCATGTATCGAGCTTTCAGAGGAGTCAAAAAAGTAACTTTAGTTCTTGCATTAAAACAAAAAGTGCAGGACTACGTTGGAGGTCTGCTTTTCTGATCATTCTTTATTCGGCTTGGCAGCTTAATAAGTTGACTTCCTTTTTCTGCAACACTGCGCTTATACACTAAAATGTATCTGTCTTTCATCAAATGCTTAGACATTTGAACGTTAGATATCTTAAAATAGATAAAACATTAGTCTCCAAATATATATGTGAGAAACGCATAGGCAAGCTTTGAATATTTAGTCGTTTAGAGATAGACTCACTCTTGGACGAACTTTGTATATGAGTCTCAGCTTTAAACACTTGGCCGTTATGAGAGAGACTTATTTCTGGACGGTCGTCATAATGAGTCAATTGGGCGCTTGTTAAAACTAGCGCATTAGACGCCACGATTTTGGACGCTATAAAAACAGTTTTACAATAGAGACTTAAAACTTAATAAGTTTGTTATCTTCAAAATTTTGAGGGACTAAACGCTTCATATGTCCTTGGTTCCGACAATTATTACATCTAATTTATACATTATAAATATAATTATTTTGGCTCCTCCAATTTTCTTTTTAAGCTCCGCCACTAATCTATAGCAAGAAAAGAGAGAACATAAAAACTATAAAAAGCCAAACTTATCTATCATAAATAATTATATTTTATTAAATTGTAAAAGATATAATTGTTTATTTAAGAAAAAAAAAGTCAATTTCTACACTTCATATCTTTTATTTTTCTTTTATATTGAATAATTACTCAAATCCTTTCTATTTTCTCTCTTTTATTTCTTTCTCTAACCAAAAAGTGTTAATCACAATTTTTACAAGTTGATTTAAAAAATTATATAGAAATTTAGGTCGAATTAATTTCATAAATATATTTGAATAAAATTTATAATATTTTAAAAATATTAAATTTAATACCAATATTTATATATATATATATATATATATATGTATATATATATATATGTATGTATGTATGTATGTGTGTGTGTGTGTGTGTGTAAACTTAATTACTAATTACTTTAGTCTCTAATATTTAGTTAATCATAAAAGTATTGAATAATTTACATAAAATTATAAGTTCCAAACTTTTTTTAACTACTATAATAAAGAGAAAGTTATAATTATTTAAATTTGCATTTGAATTATTTTAAAAATTACATTAGGTTTAATAAATTGATAAAACCAAAACTTTACAACATTTTCTGAATTTAAGATAATAAGATGAGTACATTCAATATTGTTATTATAACGCTTGAACTGGGACTATGCCCGTCTTGTGCTTTTTCATTTAATTGGTTCTTTAGGCCCCTCAAAATTTCTGTTAATATCTTAGTACAGTTTTGTAAAACGGTTTTATATGGGCATCATCATGATTATGTAAAAAGGAGATGATCCAGTGTGCAAAAATTAGAGACAAAAGGAGAAAAATGTACCACAAATTAGTAGAGAAGATGCCATGTCCTTTCTGTTTAATTTACAAACGAAATCAAAGGGACCTTCTTGTCTCTCACCTTTTTGTGTTTTTTGGACTCAAAAGACTCATTGGGTCTCTTGGAATTTGGAAACAATAACAACCCACTTTCCTACTTTAATTTCTGATATTGCTTCAATTTTTATGGTGCTTGTTTTAAGAAGCAGCACATAGTTGTCATATCAAGACATAGATCACATATCCGGCCCCAATAAAGGGTAACAAATTATGAGTCGGCCAAACCATGAACGGGAGCGAGGCTTATAAATTTTTTATGGGGAACAGGAGTTAAGGTGCTTCATTTTTGTACTGATTTTCTGCTTATTAGAAGCTGAGAACAAAGACAATTCTCACCCAGACACCTACCTAGAAAAAGCCACTCACAAATTTTTCTTCAAATTTTCAGACACCTTGAAATAGGAGAATTAACAAAAGGAGAAACATAGTTACTAGAGTAAATAACATGAATGGAATGTATAGTAGATACAAGAGAATTAGGGGAGGGGACATGTGCATGATTGGGATGGGAAAAGTTAATGTTAGTTTTGAAAGGAAATACTAACTCATCAAATTTCACATGTCTAGGAGAACTATACTCTTTCCCTCCATCAGATTGAAAAACTTTAATGGTGTTACCAAATTGGTTTTCTACCATTGTTTTAAAACGGACAAAGGATAAGAAGGCCTGGGATTTGTTTTGAAGAAGGTAAATCCAGCTGAATTTAGAGTAGGCATTTATAAAATGGGTATATAAATGTCTGAGTATATCAGCTGCAATGGTTTTATCATATACAGTATTGGAATCATGAAATTGCAATTTATGAGCCTTTCCTAAACAGCTAGCTTCACAGAGAGAATACATTTTATTGACTTTGGCAGAGACATTACACTCTTTTTCAATACAGTAGCAACAACTTTTCAGGAAGCATGGCCTAATCTGGCATGCAAAGTAGAAAAGAATAGTTCTCTATCTGAATCACAACTTTGTGACACCTAATTACATGTTTTGTATTGAGAATTACAATGATAAGATGAAATTGAACTACAGGGAAATTTATTGAACAAATGGAGAAGTTGCATCGTGAATGTCATCAAAGCCATAGAGACCATCAAATGTAGAATGCGCAATGTGAATTTACAAATTGTGAGGAGGAAGAACAAGCAATGATGGGATTTTCTGCAATTGATGGATCTAGCAAGCTCTGATACCATAAAGGTATCAGAACTACAGCTGAGAGAAAGAGGAAAAGGGTATCTAACGGGAGTTGAGAGTAACTGTAATGAGTCGTTGTATTGACTTGACTGATCAAAATTTCATCACTTATAGAGTCTATAATTATAGAGACCTCATGAGTCATGCCTTGAATCTGACTTTAACTAACAGTAACTAATTCTGTTATGAGCTAACATAACCACAACTAGGTTGAGCTATTGCTCCCTCACATCCATTGAAATTAATCTCTCTCTCAAACAACCATAATGCCATCTCATGACAAATGAGAAAGATATTATTTATAGAGAAATACTAGCAATATGTTCTCTAACACATTCTCTACTATTGATTAGAATTTATTGGAAATCATTATTTTTTGTGGGTCTCACTCACTTTTTTTTAATGAATCTCTCCTGATTTTGTAATTTTTAATAAATTTTAACTAATAATAAAATATGTGATAGAAAGTGTATTGCTAACACTCTTCTTATTTATAGCAGATTAAAACACCAAGAGCTTTAACACATTCTTTACAGAATTTCACATTTTTAGATGACCTTTTTTTTTTCCTTTAAGGATTAGACATTTACGAGTGACACAATCTGAAGACTAGATAAATTATAATATCATATTAGAAATGAAATAGTAAGCAACTTAGTCCTAGCTTAATAGAGAAAAATTGCCTCTCAATTTACAAGCAACTTACCCAATAGGAGACATCTTCAAAAATTACCTGAAGTTTTGCTTAATAAGTGCATGTCTTAAACTGAACAACGTGGAACTTAACAAACATGGTCATTTCAGCACATATGTAGAGGTAGAGATTTAATCTTGAACTTTGATATGCAGAAACTTTATATTTGGTTGTTGTTTCTGACTTTCTGCGAAATATTAACAAACATGGGCATGAGTAATACGCTAACAAGTAGACACTTTTTGAATCAAGAAACACGAAAAATGGGTGACGAAATTTATCATTGGCTGGTAAGCAAATGCAGTGAGGTCGAACAATGCTTTAGCAATATTTGAAAGTCTGTTTCTGTTTAAGTAACTTGTATTTTGGAATTGTAAGAACACTAGAACCTCTGGAATCTAACAAAGGCTACTGATGTCATCCTCCTCTAAATTTATGATGAACTTTGTAAGTAAACAAATTCAACAGGATCGAAGCTCGAAAGGAAAATTGGCCCTTTAGTTAAAAATTAATAGCATAATAAGGATTCAATAAATCATTCCAAGGTTTTTCAAGTAATGAAATTCTGAAGCATTCAATTTCAACATAATTGTGTGTTGGCTTTACAAACAGACTGACATTAAATTCACTTCACTTTGCAGCTTATATATAATTAACAGATAATATACATGTCATATTTTTATTTTAATATATATATATATAATTATTAAAATATCAATTAATTATTATAATAGTTAAATAATTTAAATAATAATAATTAAAATTACAAATTCTATTAAAATATAATTTATTTGTTAAGTTTTTTTATTTTTAAGATTCTTATTATTTATTAATTTTTATATATTATTTAAATTGAAATGTTGTTATTAAATTAACATAAGATTTATTTAAAAATATATAAATAAATTAAATTTTTTTAAAAGTGAGATAAGTTCCCCACGAATTTCTCCAACCCAAACAAGAATGGATTGGGTTTAAATTTTTCATTCTCACCTTTTTAAACCTGACTTGTCCTTTGCAGCGGAGAAAACAGAATGAGCAACATACCCCGAACTCACCTCGATAGCCTAGTTATTATGCCTAAATTCAATGGTACTACAATTATAAGAAGGAAAATTAAACAGTTAACTATATAATTTGTTTTTTAATAATATAATAATCCAATGATTTTTTAAAAATAAAATGAGTGGATTATTAACCATTCTATTCCTGCAAAAATTGGGTTTTCTTCCTTCGTTCACTATGGCCTCAAACCACAAATACAAGCACTAGTCCTCCACTTCTTAGTCACATTCCCTCTATCAGGAATTACTACAGCTCCAACCTCCTTCCTTTTGCTATGCGATACTTCTTCTTCCTTGCACCAAGATGACGCTGGTGGTAGGGGTGGCAATATGGGCCGACCCGCCTTCAACCCGCCAAAAGCGGGGCGGGGCGGGTTGACCCGCTGTCGGAAAGCGGGTTGGAATGGTTAACCCTCCCCGCTTAATGGTGGGTTGGCAAGTTGGCCCGCGAAGCAAGAATAAGTAGGTCGGTGGGTCAGAAAAAAAGGGCGGGTTGGCGGGTTAACCCACTAAAATGGGTTTAAAATGGCGGGTTGGCGAGTTGACCCGCCCCACCCGTTTTCAACCCACCCATTTTTTAAAAAAAATTTAATTTGAATATTTTTTGTTATCATAGAAATGAATATTTGAATTAAATTAAATAAATTTTATTTTAATACACATTATATCACTTTTATTTTTTAAAAATTATTTATACTATAATTATCCTTCAAATTTAATAACTAATTTACTTTTATCAAAATTAACTCTAACACTTCTCATTCTCATTCATACCATTCAAATTAATTCATACCTCCCATTTAATTACAAATAAAACTATTTTTTATTCAAATTCAATAAATTTCTATCCACGTTTTAATCTAATAACCTTAGTTTAATAGATTTTATACCTGCCAAAATAACAAGTATTCCACCTTCCAAGTTCAAACATGAATATCAAAGGTCTTGATTCTAAATTCAAATCTATCCTAACCTGTGCATGAAAGTGTTCAATAAAATTATTCAAAACTTAAAATCAATGGCAACACACCAACACTATACTTTAACACCACAATTCAAAATTTGTTCAAAACACATATTAATCCAATACAAATCCACCACAAATTTGTATTAACATCATAATACAAAAGAGTCATTTAAGTTCAAGATCACTACAAAAGAGTCCTTTAACATCATAAAACATCACTTCAAATTACTCATCATCTTCCACATCAAGCACATTAGATGCACCCTTGGAAAAAGTTGGCTCCACTTTTTCATCTTCATCCTCCTCATCTCCATCTACATAATTTAAAGTAAGAAATGGTTATCAAAATAATATAAACAAATAATAAAAATCACAATCATATTAAATAAATTACTATCATTAAAGCCATGCAACCAATTACGAGAACAAATCAATGCTTCCACATTTTTAGACAAGAGACGGCTTCTATACTTGTTAAGTATCCGAGACCCAATGCTAAATGAAGATTCTGACGCAACAGTGGTAATGGGGATGCTTAACAAGTCTCGAGCCATTATTGAAAGATCCGAATATCGATGTCTATTATTTTTCCACCATTGGAGTACATCCATTTGTTCCACCTCCATAAAATCAAAATCCAAAGTCGGTTCATCCAAATAAATATCAAGTTGAGTCTTTCCAATTTTGCTAGCTACTTGATGCTTGCGCACTTTTAATTCCTAATAAGATAATAAAATAAGCAAAGTATTAAATAAAAAAAGCAAGTTAGAAATATACATAATCAAAAAAATAAAATAAAAAGCAATTGATTTTGAATCTTGCTTTTAAAACATATAATTACTTACATCAAAGAGGCTTGGTTTGTAAGGGAGAGACTCATTTGGCACACTAGATGATGAGGGTCGAGTAATCTTTGGAGCATTAGAAGTAAATGTATTACCTTTGGTAGAATATTGGGAAAATAAAATGTACAATTTTTTCTTTACTTCCTCCAATTTCATTTCCCAAGTAAGTGGATCTATCTTTTCATAGCAATAACCCAATGTCTCCAACTTCATCCTTGGGTCAAAAATTGCACCAAATGCAAGCACAACACTATACTCATCCCAATATTTCTCAAATTTCACCATCATCATTTCAGCCATATGCTTAATGACTTCATCTTCATCTCTTGCACTTTCTATTAAAAGGCATTGAATTTTCCAAACTAGCAAAAAATACAAGTTGGAAGTAGGATAACTTGTGCTAGACATTAAAGTGGTAATATCATAAAAAGGCAACAAGAACCTACACATTTTTTCTACTCTTTGCCACTCTTCCACTGAAGGACAATATGTATAATTTTCATCATCTAAATGTAGACTTTCAAACACACGTTGATACTTAAGAGCACTATGAAGCATCAAATAAGTTGACTTCCATCTTGTAGGAACATCTAGACACAACCCACTAGATGCATCAATGTCACCAATTTTTTCAATGCATTGCTTGAATTTTATCATTCAACTCTCTGAACCCCTCACATATTTGATGCTCTCCCTAATTTTATGCAAAGCATGAGTGGCTACCTTCAACCCTTCTTGAACAATTAAATTTAGAATGTGTGCAGAACAACGTACATGAAAGAATTCACCATCACATAACAACAATTTTTGCAATGCAAGCTGACTCTTTAAAGTTTTTTGCATAACATCATTGGCAGAAGAATTATCCAATGTGATACAAAAAACCTTTTTCTCTATTCTCCAATCATGCAAAAATTCATTAACCTTCTTTGATAACTCAAAACCAGTGTGAGGAGGAGGCATATGACAAAAGTTAAGAATCTTACTATTTAACTTCCAATTTGTGTCAACAAAATGAGCAGTCAAACTAATGTAACCCTCAGTATTACAAGATGTCCATAAATCAGAAGTTAAAGATATCCTACAAGGAGTAGAAGCCATTTCTTCCTTAAGCTTCGCCTTCTCTCTCATATATATTTTCAAGACATCGGCTTTAGCAGTATTTCTAGAAATTGGAATTGCATCAGGATTCAAATACTTTATCCAATTCCTAAGCTCCTCATACTCAACAAATTTGAAGGGTAAATCATGCTTAAGAATTAAAGCAGCACACATATCACGAGATACCATTTGATCTATCTTTCTAGACTTTAATTTTCCCTGCATGTCCACTATCATTTGACCAACATCTTCAAATTTAATTTGTTTACATCTTTTAATATGGCGATTTAAAGATGAGGTCCCATATCTTTTACCACCAACAACATACTCTTGTTTACAAGCATTACATCTTGCCCTTTGCTTTCCATCATCACCTACACCCATCTTAGTAAAAAATTTCCAACAATCAGATGTTGTTGACTTAACCTTTTTAGCCTTAGGTTCAAGAGATTGAGATTCTTCTTCAATAGCCTCAATTTCATCATTATCAACATCATTTGAAAGTGGTTTACTAACTGAATCCATTTTAAATTAAAGTCCTGTTTGAAATTAAAACAAAAATTCAATTATTTCATCCATGCACATTATATTAATAACTATCATATTATTGAGATATCAAACTACCAATAAATTTTTTTTTCCTATATTCCTTTAAAACTTAAACATCATCACCATCCCAATTCATATCAAACATTCGCATAACCATTTATACTTAAAATCAGTCACAAAAACAGAACAGATCACAACAGAATCAAATCCATTAATCTAGCCAAATAAAATTAATAGAGGCTATGAATTTATGATTCTATAAAATACTTGACTGAAATAAAAAATAAAAAGAGTAAAGTTGTGTTGTAAAGAACAAACGAAAAACCTAGAAGCTGTGAGACTGGGAGTGTCGTTGCCTGCCTGCTTCAGTGCTTCTACTTCGTGCGGGATTAGGAGCGCCAAGACAAAGCACAAAGCCTGCTAGTTGCGTTGCCAAGAGTGGTTGGCTGGCTGGCTGACTGGTGGGAGCGTCTCGCACCGACCTCGGAGAGCTAAGGTTGCACTACAGAGTGGCACACAAATGGCTGGACCTGGTCCTGGAGACGTGTAGTCGAAGGAGGCACGCAGTGACGCAAATGGCTAGTCCTAGACCTAGAGACGTGAAGACGTCGAGACGACGAGATCGAACCGCGACGGAGGCCGGAGGGCTGATGGGGTGAGATTTCAAGAATCAGACAGATTTGGTTTGGTTGATTTGGGAATTTTAGCTTTCCTTTTCCAATTTCCAGTTTCCCCTAAGTCTAGACAGTAGACACGCACACGGAGTCACGGAGAGCGAGAGAGATGTCTCATGTCTCGACGTTGTGACTGAACGAGGCCCAGCCCATCAACACTGAATGTGAACGAGGCCTATACTAGTATACTGGTAGGTTTTTAGATGCGGGTTGACCCGCCTAACCCGCGGGTTGGCCTGCCGGGTTGGCGAGTTGGGCGGGGCGGGTTGAAACGGGTTGGCGGGTTTCAGTCACTTACTCACCCCGCTAAAAACGGCGAGTCAGGCAGGCCGACCCGGCGGGTCGAACCCGTATTGCCACCCCTAGCTGGTGGGGGGTACCTGCAAAGACACTCTGATGCTCAAGTCAAGAGAGGTTGTGGATCACGCAGGGTTTAGGGATAATTAGTCCATTAGGGTTAGAAAGTGTGCACCTAGTTTGCATATATAGTCAGATATGTCTTACCAATATTGCCATATATTTATCTCCGGGATTCATTGCCTAGTTTCCCTTATTTCACTAGTTTCCCAGTTACCTAATTTATGTTGGGCCGAGTTGTACTCGAGTTGTTCGGTCTTGACGTCGAACTACCGAATCTGGATAGTACACAAGCCCCCAAGCTTCGACACGCATGGAGAAGCTTCCTGGTTCATCCGACCATGCCAAGTATTGCTTGGATGCCTTGGCAACTTAGCAAGCCATGGCAAAGGTGTGGTCCTTGTTCGGGATTACCGTTTGGTCCATGTGTAATTCAGCCCACTATGATGACCTAAGTCGTGCCTTTTCTGCTACTTCTACCGATTCAACCCTCTGGAAACCAAAGTGCCAAACCCAAAAGATTGCTCCTTGCTTTGGGAACTGTTGCACATGTTCCCACGCGCATTTAATGCCTAGCGACGGTTATGACGTAGGCTAATGATGACCTAGGAAACCCTAAGCGTCATTTCATCTAAGCCCTTGGTTATGGATGGTGGTGCAGGAATCTAACGACGTGGGGGGTTTAGGCCTTTGGGTTGCCTAACCCCCCAACCCTTATAAAAAGGGATGGTTCCGTGCATTTCTTGTGCTTCCTTTTCTTCTAGTTTCTTTTGCCCTTCTGCTTCTTGTTGCTTGCTTTCGCCGTGCCGAAACATCCTCCTTATTTTGGAATTGTAAGAATACTAGAACCTTTGGAATCTAACAAAGGCTACTAATGTCATCCTCTTCTAAATTTATGATGAACTTTGTAAGTGAACAAATTCAACAAGATCGAAGCTAAAAAGGAAAATTGGCCCTCAAGTAAAAAATTAATAGCATAATAAGTCTTCAATAAATCATTCCAAGGTTTTCAAGTAATCAAATTCTGAAGCATTCAATTTCAACATGACTTGTCCTTTGTAGTGGAGAATGAGCAACTTACCTTGAACTCACCTCGATAGCCTAGTTATGATGCCTAAATTCAATGGTACTACAAGTACAAGAAGGAAAATTAAACAATTAACTATATAATTTGTTTTTTTTAAAATATAATAATCCAATGAATTTTAAAAAATAAAATGAGTGGATCATTAACCATTCAATCAATCAAAATTAATTAATTATTTACCCGATCCATTTAATTTTATTTTCATAAATGAGTAGGTTGAATTAGATTTAAGTACGAATGAATTAGTTCAGTCAAAGATATATAGTTCATTTTGTCACCCCTACTCATAACTCACCACTAAAAAACTAACATTTTCATACAAAATTTTGTGACAGAAAATGATAAAACTCAATGTTAGGATTGCCTCTAATTGCATGAATTGCCTTAATTTTTGTTAGATTTTGTGAAGGAAAGTTAAATGTACAAAGAAAGAAAATACAATTCACAGGCATAAAGGAATATTGTGCTAGTCAAAGAGGACTTAAAAGAAACAAGGACCAAAGTGAAGATCACAAAGGAGACCCACAAACACAAGTACGGGCCAAAAAAAAGATTAGAAATGCAAAATGGAGTACATGAAATCGTTCCCGCCTAGCGAGCCTTGCTTTAGTGGACACTGCTCGACGGGTGATGTATCTCGCCTGGTGAGTCAGCACGCCCAGTGGGTAATGAAGCCACCTGGCACCAACATAGAGTCCAGTTTTCAAAAGAAAAAAAAAGTCGCCCAACCCGCCAGGCAACCCCAAGGCTTTCTATTTTATGAGCCTAGATTATTTTACAATCCATTTAGCCCAAAATCATTATAAAAAGGAGAAAATATACATTTGGGGGCATTCTTTAACTCATCTAAAACCGAAAGCGAGGAAGAGCTTGAAGATTCATCTCCGACTTTAGATCTTGAAGAATTGTGATTTGATTCTCAAGATTCATGGCTTCTTTTCTATCTTCTTTTTATTTTCTATGTGTTTAGTTTCTCTATGAGTTTCTAAACTCCTTTGCAGTTAGGTTAGGATGAACCGTGATTGGAATCTTTTGTAATTTGTTTTTCCTTTTGAACCTTTTGATTATTAATGCAATTTAGTTGTTAATTTTATGCTTAATGCTTTTTCTATGTGTGACATCCATTAGAAATCGATTTGTAATTCAAACCTTGCAATTGGGAAATTGGGGTTTGAACCGTTCCATTTTAGCAACCATACAATTCTTGAACCTAGGGATAGGAAGAGAAGTTGTATGCCTTCGTGTGAATTTCTTGCTCTTAATGCTTGTCACTAAATTTGCTTACCTAAGGGATTAGGGTGTAAAATTAGGAACAAATGGTTTACTGCCAATGGAATTAGGGTTGAACTAATATAGAGAAATTGAAGGTAAATTGTCTAATAGGAAAGGGTTTAAAAAGAAAAGAAATTACATTGGATGAACATCACCGGGGATTCCGAAAACCTAACCATTCTATTTATTAATTTTCTTAACATCACTTAATTGCATTTTTATTTTTATTTTCTCTTTAATTTCTAAATTACAAAAATTCCAAATCTTCTTTTAATTCATAAACACATAAGCAAATTTTGGTTGAATTGAGATTAAAACCGCAATCCTTGTAGAGACAATAACTCTTACCTTTATTACTTGTACGACCGGTACACTTGTCGTGATCTTCACAGGGGGATCTAAAATTGAGAATTATTAAAAATTGAAGGATTAAAATTGTGAAATTAAAACGAGGGAGACCAAAATCACAGATTAAGAATTATAAAGGGACCAAAAAAATAATTTAGTCAAAAAATATTTAATTTTTTCGTCAATAATTAAGTTCGCTTCTTATTTAATTTATTTAATTTGTTGTATAAATTATGTATATGCGAGTATTCTACTATGTTTCGTTCAAATCAATGGTCAAGTCCCTAGAATTTTAGCCACATAATAATAATGCGACAGTATTGGAATATTGAGATATACTTTCTACCCCTTTTCTATAATTTTCTCTTTTTTCTAAAATAAAACAAAGGCAAATCAAGATAAAAAAAAAAATAAGGTTAAACTATTGAATAGGTCCCTAAACTTTTAGATAATATTTAATTAGGTCCCTATACTATTTTTTTAATTGAGTATACTCCGTCTAAGTTAACAGAATATTCACAGCAATTTAATCCCAGAGACCCAATTAAAAAAAAATAAAAGATTAAGGACTCAATTAAAAAAAATTAGTATAAGAATCTAATTAAAAATTGCCTAAAAGATCAAGGACCTACGCAATAATTTAACCTAAAAGTAAAACAATGACATACTTCTTGAATATTTAAATTTTAGCAAAACAATTTTTTATGTTATTTATCAAAGTTCAGAACTCCTTCTTCAGGCCAAGACTACCAAATTCAATTCATTTATCAAATTTATAATTAAAAGAATTTTTTGTCAATGATCTCAAAATTATGCTAACCTCAAAAAACTAAGGACCTATTTTGATTGAAAAAGTGTTTTACAAACAATTACAAAAATGTCAACCTAATACTTTGTTTCCTATCTTAAAAGATTTGGACAAGAAATATTAAATACAAAATTTTACTTTTTTTTATTGCTTCTCATATAAATATTTGAACATTAACCAAGTCCTCAAGCAGACTACCCCTTCTAACATTGATCTCTGCCCCACCTTTCTTTTCATTTTAATCATTAATTATTATCATTCATATCTCTAGTCACGAACCAAAGGAGAATTGCATTGATCAGAAAACTTCGTCATAATCTCCCATAATTCTTATTTCTTTTCTACCTTCTTCATGTGGGTTGTAGCTAGAGCTGTGAATATGGGTCATGGCCCGTGAGCAAACTCGAATCACTATAGGTTTGAATCAAGTTGGGTTGGTAAAATTTGGACCTTTACTATTTACACCCTCCTGTTCACTAAGTGCACCCCCATCCTTTTTTATATATTTTTTATTGCCAAATATATCCTTTTAAGCCCTATATTTATTATTTTTTAAATCCTAATTTTACACCCACTCTTTATTATTTTTAAACCCTAACTTTGAACTCCTATCTTCACCCTATATTCATCATTCTTTAAACCTTAATTATGTAATATTGCATTTTCCATCAAATTGATACATGCATTTTTCATCAAATTTCTATGTGATACTGTATGTTTGCCTCTACGTGGCATTACTTTTCAAGGTACATCCAATGTCAACTTCATATATTATACATTTTAACTTACAAAAGTATGCATTCATTAATTTATCAACCTTTGCCTCTCAACGCCCGATTTATGTGCGTTTAGTAAGACAATTATCAGCATATGCATCTCTCAACGTCTGTGTCCTTTCAATATTACTTTTAATTTTGTGTTGACAAAAGGCAAAAATGTGCGTTAAGTAATCACGCTCAAATTCATTTTTTGTTATTATATCCAGAAAACTATTTCCAGAATAACATCTTCTAATTCTAAAAAGTGTTTTTCAGAACTATGTTTTTTCAAAAAAAGACATAATTCTAGAATTCACTTTCTGGAACATCTTCCAATTCCGAAAAGTAATTTCCAGGGTTATATTTTTTCAAAAAAATATAGTTCCAGAAATTACTTTCTATGAAATAAAGATGAAAGGTATTTAAGTAAAATTATATACCAAAAAAAGGAGAAGGAGGGTGTACTTAGTAACTAGGGGGTGCAAAATAGCAAAAGCCTAAAATTTGGCTCACTTGGACTGTGGGTCAAATTTGACTTGGCCCACTTGCCTCGCAACTCACCTGGGTTGAAGCCGTGACAAGCTGAGTTGGCTCATGGTGTTTTTTTTAAAAAAAATTATAACTTCACGAACTCACTAATTAATTAAAATAAGTATCATCTAAACCCAATTATTTAATTTTATTGTAATCATAATAAAGGATAGTAGAACAATAGCTTATCATTTTATATATACATCTAGAATTGGAATGTGAATATGACTTTTCAAATCATTAATATATATAAATCATGAGACACAATGTAATAAACCTATTGATGCTTTGGTTTTCATTTAATACCTCAAAATTTTTATCATCTAAATTTTACTTTGATGTATTTTTTTGATATTTTTTACTTATATATTCTATTTTTTTAATTTTTTAGATTTTAAGTGAACTATCCCGTATAATCCACCAACCTGTGATGGGTTGAGTCAGGTTGAACATTTTTTAACTCACAAAAAAGTGAGTCAAATTAAGTTGACTCACTTTTTAACCAACCCGTGGTGAGTCAACTCGACTCACCCGGATTAACTTAATTTGACCCCTCTAGCTATACTTAGGTGTGAATGTGATTATCACACAATAGTCTTCCTTGTCAAAACCTATTTTGAGTTGCTTATACTGAAAGTGTTTTTCAATCACTTCCACTTCCACTTTGTCAATTCCCCAATTCCAGAAGATCATATCCGTCAAACCCCAACACCCGAATAAAGTTAAATTAGTTAATCTACTAGGATTTACACTAGAATAATAAAGATATCTTGATTATTTCTATCCAAAATCTGTATCCATGTTTTATTAAAGAGTGCTTACTGCCCCACTACAGTTCCACATGAAAATGCTCCTAGCTTGGCAATTCACAGGCAATAAATCTATAATTTCATGAATTATGATACCTCATTTGACTCAACCAGGTCCCCTTGTGTCGTCGGACCATTATCCACTTACATCTATCATATATAATTGATCCAACCATATCATTAAATTAAAATGTCAACCTATTATAATATACACGCACATTTATATATACGGAGTTACTCGGGGGAAATTGTAAAAAATGAGTATAATAAATGAGTTTAATGGTTACGTACTGTCAGTGTAAGAAGTTTAACATTGTCAACTAATCAAAAATTACAGTTGGTATAACTTTTAATGTAATTATTATAAAAGTCAACAAATTTACTATACATGATAGTTTATGATTGGATGGCAATGTAAAATTATTTTACACTGTCAGTGCATAACCTATTTTCTCATGATAAATATAGATAATTACATATTAAAATTAAAAGATTAATATATTATTTTAAATAGTTATCTGTGACCATTTATTTATATATAATTATATGTTCTACAAATATATATATAGATATAGTATAGATTTATAATTCTCATATTCTTTAAAATGAGAATTATATCGTTATATATATCTCATGTACAAATCAAGTTCACTGTAGTGTGGGTATTGGGAACCTGTATAGTGAACTTGACTTCTTGCGTTTTGTTCTTCAATCAATTGAAACCATATATTTTTCTTTGTATGTCCTACATATGTAATTTAGAGTATGAACGTTTAGACTGAAGATGTGCAAAGGTGAGCTACCGCCTAGTTTTGAGAACGATACACACCAAAGACAAGGAAACACGGGTGAAGTACTATCATGATTCATGACAGAAATTTTGAAAGGAGAGTGGGGAATTATTTGGAATATCTATCTTTATTTATATTTTGTTTGGGTAAAGAGAAAAGTAGATAAGAGAGAAGTAGGAGAGAAGAGAGGATGAGAAGAGAATGAGTAGATTTTTAAGGTATTTAGGTTGAAAGAAGTATTAGAGAAGTACAAAAGAAAGAAAGATTGAGTTTTCTCTCCATTTATTTGGTTGAATAAAAAAATGAAGAGAAAGAGAATGACTTTTTCTTGTAAAGGTATATTTACCCTTAATATATATAGATATTATGAAATAGAAAGAAGTAGTAAGGTTAAAATTGTAATTTGAGTAAATCTCACAATTTTTTATCTCTCATTTTTTTTTCTCTCTAACAAAGAAGAGATTTTTTTTAATAGACTCCACACAAATTATTTCTCTCTTCTCTCTTCAAATAAATAATATAAAACTATTTTTTTACCCACTTCTCTTTTCTCAATTTCTATTAATCCAAACAAAAGGTTAGTGTGAGAAAAAGGAGAGCAAATAATATGCAACGTTCGCACATCAATTTTAAGAAGAAAAAGAAGGAAGCAGAGAAAATAGTATATACTTTAAAAAGTTGCTCCTATATTGTCCTTTCCTTAGTCATCTAGAAGAGTATATTTATCTTTTACACAATTTTTCTCTTCTCACTTTTTTATTTAACCAAATAAAGGGAGAAAAAGATTTATTTTTCTTCTTTTTAATTTTTATATTATTTTCTCTCATACCAAATTAAAAAAAATCACTTTATTACTTACCATATTCTATTTTCCTAACCAAAGAAAGCCATACGTAGATGTAATAAAAAAAGATAAAAGAAAAATGTAAAAATTATTATTAAGAATATACACTTTTGATATACCTTTTGAATATAATTTTTTATTATTAGATAATTTTTATGTAAGTTGTCTACGTTAATGTTCCGTTTGCTTCAATGGAATGTGGATGGAAGAAAGACATAAGGACAAAAAATGTGAAGTTTAAAATTTTTTTTCTTCGGCGGAAGCGTTTTATATGAAACTTACGTTAAAAAACATTCCGTACATGAGAAAGAAGAAGTGCATCATTTTAAATGTATAAAGATCAAATTGTTGTTATTTTCTCATTTTTTTTGTTAGAAATATTTATATTATTTTATATATTTTTTCTTTTATTTTACTTTCTATACAAATAACTAAAAAGAAAGAAAATATTTTAATTTTTTTATCAAATAATCTAAAGACTTATTTTCTTTTCTTTTGTTTGTTTCATTTTTTTCCACTTTCTTTCTTTTTTACGTAAACGTATCTTGAAAGAAAACACAAACTTAATTTGTGCTCTCAAAAAAATAAAAATCATTGAATAATAAAGAAATATGTTAAAACCTAGAAGAGTGTGTTTTCAAATTTTAATATTTATCTCAAGCCAAAAAGGACAAGAGACGGCGCAAACGTAAGCAATCACGTACAAACTCACATCAATCAGCCTGTAATGCTTACGTCGTTTGTTTTGCCGTTCACACGTGCTAATACCCCTTTGATCAAACACAGTCGAGATAATCTTTGCACTTGCATTCAAAAGGAAGCTGGTTTTTTTTTTTTTTTTTATGAATAACGATCAACTTGAATCTAAATTTTGTTTGCCCAGCGTCTATATAAATATAAAAATATGATTAATTACATGAATAAATATAATTAATTTTGTTTTATAAGTAGTTAAAAATAAATAAATATAATTATGTATAATTATCGACATGTGATTAATATTAATTATTTGTGAGGTAAAGTTAATTATTATTAAACATTTCAATAACATCAATGACATTATTAATTACTTATGAGGTAAAGCTAATTATTATTAAATATTTCAATAATTTTATGAAAATATTAATCATGTCAATAATTATATATAATTATATATATTTCTTTTTAATTATTTATGAGATAAAATTAATTATATTTATATATATAGTCAATCACATATGATGGTCAATAATAATATCTATTAGTCTGACCGGTAACCAGTCTGGTGGCCAGTTTTAAAGAACCTCGGAATCGGTGCTGTGAAGAACCGGTCAAAATCCGGGATAACCGACAAAAACCGGTGGTTTTCCGGTTCAGACGGGTCACCAAATTTGGCCAAAAGCTGCGTCGATTTTACGTAGAAACAATGAGTTTTCAATAAAGAGCTCTCGATCTGTCTCTTTGGGAAGGTTCAAACTTCAAAGTGTGAAATCTTCCTTCGATCGGTCCGCTCTGCTCTGGACTTCTGCGAATTTGTTCTGCGAAATTTCTCGGTCTTGATACTGGTGCGGTTTGTTTTTCCATCTCTGCTTTTGTGCGTGGGTTCTTTACTCTCTTTTTTTTTTTTTATGCTAATGGATTCTTTTACTTTAAAAATTGAAAATATGGCTCGTTTAATTATTGAGCGTTTGTACCTGTGCATTGATTATTTTACTTGTGCTTGGGTTATTTTACTTTAATTACACTTAATAATTAAGTATTTGTGTGGTAGAGAGAAGAGAAATAGATAAAAAAGAAATAAATAAAAAATAAGTTAAGAAGTGAGAAATAAATAAAAATAATTTGAAATTTTAGATTATTTAATAAGAGAGAAATAGACGAGAAATAAATATGTGAATGAAAATAAGTGAGAAATAGAATGAAAATAAATAGTGAAACCCAATGAGATCCACCAAAACATTTAAAAATTTCTCACTTAATTTTACTCAACCAAACTATTTAAATTTTTAAAAATTTAAAAACTTCTTCTCATCTTCTCTCCACTCAACCAAACAAAGCATAAAAAATATGAAGGTGCAAGGTTTTGATGAAATTTTTATGTAACATGGCAAGTGTAAAATTTATACCCAATCAATTGCAAGGTTTTGATTAAAAGAAATACATGAAATTATTTTGGAATATCGCAAGCATTGGTGCAAGGTTTTCACTTTTGATTAAAAGGGTTCTCTTACTTTGATCACGTGGACCTATGAGTGGTGTATATCTTTTATTTTGTTAATATTTTGATGTTATGGATTTTTTTATGAATATTACTTATTATATTATACAAAATTTATTAAAAATATTATTTAGTTAATATTGATTTGACCACGATTTAATTACGATTGGATCATTAAATTTTGAATCAGTACCTTTATCGGTTTAATGACCAATTTGGTTTTTAAAACATTGGATAATATGACACTATTAATCGCTTGCAAGACAAAGTTAACCATCATAAAAAATTTCAATAACCTCATGAAACTATTAACTACATATTGATAATTATATATAATTATGCTTATTTACTTTTAACTACTTGTAAAATAAAATTAACTATATTTATAAACGTAATTAATCAAGTATGTTGGGTGGATGCCGAACGTAAAATCCCAACAGGACAATTATCAGTGCTCTTTTTAGAGGCAAGTAGGGGCTTGCCCTCCCTCCCCCTTGATTCTCTAAAAACTATATATTATTATGACTCGACTAATATTAAATTATTTATAACATTGTGATTACATTACTGACAAAAATAGGTTGTGTATTGTTTATTGATAAGATAAAAAATATATTTTTAATTGATTGTTTGATTATTTATATTGAAAGAATAGTTGAAGTTTGATATATATTTTATTGTTGTTCAATTTTATGATTTAAAATAACGACATCCACATTTTAAATAAATAATATAATATATTTAATCATTATGGTTTAATATTTATTAATATTTATTATTAAAAAAATTCTAACCTCCCTTTAATAAGTTTGTGGTCCCTGAATACTTGAATGAGATTCTGGGCGATGCATTGAAATGATAATGTTTTATCAAGATATGGCTATGAATTTGATGCGTGCAAGGTATACCAATTGAGGTGGGAATGATTACATTAGGCTGCCCTCCATTTTGAAGCGTGTTTACGTAAATCTCAATCACTTTCACTGTGCTCGGAATATGCGAACACTGACAGAGGCGGCGAGCCTTTAGGGTTTGTTTGATTGGTGGAAGAAAATATGAAAGAAAAAAAAAATTTAAAATTTGAATTGAATAGAATATAAAAAGAAAGAAAAGTGTAAATGTTTATTTCTAAAAATTAACTTTTTTTTTCTTTTACTTTCTTTCTAATCAAATAAAAAAAACTCTTTATTATCTGTGTTTCTTTTTTTGTTTTTTCTTTTCTTCCAACCAACATAAGTCTTCATTCTTCATGACCCCTCAGTATTTTTCCAAAATTTTATAGTTATTTTTTGCTTATTTCGGTCAGGCTACTTTTTATTTTTTTATTTTTTACTTTGTTACATCTTGGGTTGGGTTAGGTTATTGTAAAGTATTATTTTTAAGGCTTAAATAAATTTTTAATTTTTGTAATATAAAGTTATTTTTGTTTTGATTATTTTTAAAAAAATCTTATTTTAGTTATATATATATATATATATATATATATATATATATATATATATATATATATATATTGTTTTAATTTAGTCTTTGATGTTATAGTTTCAATTCCTATTAAATTATGAATTTTTTTATATATGTCATTTTTATATTTAAATATTTCATTTTAATTCTTATTATTTATAAAAACATTAGGTTTGTTTTTAATTTCTATTAGTCACATTATCAATTAACAGGAACAAATATCTAAATGAAATAATAGAAAATTTATAAGAACTAGAGCAGAAAAAATTTAAGATAAAAATGAAAACAATATCATATTTTAAGGATAAAAAAGTTATTTAATTTTTTAAAAAAATTAATCCTTTTAAGAGTTACTTTTGTTTAAGATAATTTAAGAAAAAACAAAATAAAAATATGAAAAGTTACAAAAAGGATTTTTTTAGAATTAGTTTTATTTTTAGAATTGAAAATACAAAAGAAAAACTCTGGGTTTCATAATTTTTAAAATGATAAAAAATGAAAAGAAAACATTAAGAAAAACCTAGTTTTCCTTTTAGATTACATAAAGATACAAAAAATAAAATTCTAAAAATATAATGAAAGTTAGTTTGTTTTTTATTTGCTTGATTTCACTTTTCCTTTAGTTTTTTTTATTTTATAAAATGTAATAAGAAAGAATAATATATTGAAAATAGAAAAAATAGAAAAAAAATCTAGTCAAATTCGAATCTCTAAACAAATAGGATTAGGTGATAATAATAATAATAATAATTATATATTATTATTATTATTATTATTATTATATATCAACAAAAAAAAAACCCATAGTTTTTCTTTTTAATTTGCATGGTAGCAAATACAAAAAAGAAAGCTAAAAAAAGTCTTTGTTTTCTTCTTCATTGTACTTGGTTACAATTTTCTTATGCATTTTTTTGTTAGGTATGCCCTGCTACCTTTTTAATTAACTAATTTTTTAAGATTTTATTTATTTTTAATTAATTATAAATAAATAATAATCAATTATTCTTTAGTAAGAATTATGTGATTTTGAATTTTTCATTACACTAAAAGATACACAAAAGTAGATCTTGTTCAGTAAAAATTCAAATAATAGTAAATAATAAGACAAAAATAACAATATGGGAGTAAAATGTTTTAAACAATGAAAAAATGTTAGTAATTATAAAATTTTTGTAATCATAAAATATTGTAATTGTAAAATAACAATTTGGGGCAAAAATCATTTTATGGTTAGAGTGGGAGATTTGGTTTTCATTTCAAGAGAGGAAAAAGAAAACTATATAGATGCTTAAAGACTTTATTCAACATACTCCATAAGGAATAACTTCATCAAACATGATGCAAATTAATTTTCTAAGTGACAAAATTTTATGTTATTAGGAGGATCAAAATAATTGTTATGATCATGTGAATGGTATCGATATTTCTTAGAGTTTAATGTTTTCTTTATAACTTTCAGGGCATTCAATTATAGTATATTGCTTTCCTTTTTTTGTAATCAAAAAACAGTATTTCTACTTCCTAATGCTCATTGAATTAGCATATAATTTAATTTGGATTCAACAAATTATACAATAAACAAGAAATAACAATCATACGTTTTGTCAACAACCAAAAGAGAGAGAGAGAGAAGGAGAGCGAGAGAGAGAGAGAAAAAAAAAGAAAAGAAATCGTTAACATGTTTTTTTTTTTTTTGTTGCAATCGTTAACATGATTAATACAGCTCTAAATTTTCAAAATTTTATTAAAAATAATTCGTGGTAAAATTCATTGTTAACTAATTTCTATGAAATGGTTGTACTATTGGAGAATTTATCAACCAACACTATAATAACCAAATTGATTTGCCAATGAAATTTATTGAAAAAAATAATATTTACATTCCAGTATTTTTTTTATAGTATAACTAAATAAATAAATAATAAATTAAAAACATTTATATTTTACTTTTTTATCTCGATGAATACTATATTTATTATTATAAATAAAATTAATCTTAACAGTCCGCACATAGTGTGGAAAAGAAAGCTAATTTAAGATCTATGACCAAGTTTATAGATGGGAAAATTGCAGTTCCATAAACTACCTAGTGACCCTTGAACAAAAGACAATTGGATTTCAAAATGCTAAAACTGTGAGGACATTGGATACCAAAAAACAAAGGGAAATCAGTGTTACCAGACTATTTTACATAAATGCATTTAATTATATTGGTTACGTATATTTTGGACTAATATGAAAAGTATCTTTAATTAATGAAAAACAATCATGTTTTTCTAATAAAGATTTTCTTTTACATATATACAACTTAAACTTGAGGGGATTCTATCTATTAGAATCGAAGGTTGATTTAAGAAGAAAAATAGGAGTGGACATACTGCAGATGTGGGGGTTGAAAGAGAGTTTATTGCACCAAAAGTCCGGATCAAAATGGCTTAAGGATGGGGATGCTAATTCAGTATACTTTCATGCTTGCATCCAATCTCGTAGAAGACATCAGCCCTTTTATATGATAAAGGATGGATCGAAAAAGTGTAGGAAATCAAATCTCATTTTGAGAATATTTTCTATTGAGTCTTTTTCTTCTTGGTCTCTTTTAGATAGTGTCCAATTCAATTAGTTAGGAGTATAAGGGGGTAGCAATCAACCCCACAAACTGGACCAATCCGACCCAACCCAACTACATATTAGTGAGGTTGGATCGGGTTCATTTTTATTGACCTAATTAAAATTGGGTTGGGTCACAAGGTTAGTGCATTCCTAACCAAACCAAATCCAACTCAACTCGACCTATTATTTTATTAATAAAAAAAATAAAATACTATAATATTTATATATATTATATTTTTCCTGAGTGTTGGATTTATGTGATTAGACTTATATTTTAAATTGAATATGCATTGGATGAGTTGAACTAATTAAGTATTTCATTTTTCTTATTTTTCTAATTTTTTATATTTTCTAAAAAAATTTTAATACCCAAAATTGTATTAATATTTTCATTATTCAACCCAATTCCGATTAAGGTCAGATTAGGTTCGGTTGCCTTGAAAAAAAAAACACAAACTTGCCCCAACCCGACCTGACTATGTTGAATTGGGTTGGGTACTTAAACAAGGTTGGACCCAACCCCAACCTGGGCCAATTAAACCCCTAGAATTAGTTGTTGAATACAGAAAATGAGAATCTTATAGCCATCATCTCAAAGGAAGAAATAAAGGAAGTTGCATGTGTGGAATAGTGATGAAGATAAAAGCTTGGGGTCAAATAGCTTTACCTTCACATTTTTTAAGAGGTTTTGGGAGGTTTTAAGCACATAGGTATGTAGAGAAATAATAAAATCTTTTGATAATGGTACTCTTCTTAAGAGCTTTGCCTTATCTTTTATAGCTTTAATCCCTAAGAAGGATCATCTAGTGACTTTATCTAATTTTAGGCCTATCTCTTTGATTGGAAACATATATAAAATAAACTCCAAGATTATGGCTGCTTGGTTGAACTTAGTATTAGGATTGATCATTTCATCTTGTCAAACAACCTTCTTAGCTAGAAGACAAATTTTGAATGGCATCATTCTGCTTAATGCATGAGATTATGGATTATTGTAAAAGATTCAAGAAACAACTCCTTATCTTCAAGATTGACTTCGAAATGGCTTATAATTCAGTTAATTAGAACTTCTTAGATTACATACTTGGAAGAATGGGCTTTTTTCAAAAGTGCAAAGGGTGGATTAGAAGTTGTATTTGTTCAACATATGCTTTAGTTTTAGTATATGGTAGTCCTACTATTGAATTCTGGTTGAATAAAGGGCTAAGACAAAGGGATCCCCTAGCCCCTTTCTTGTTTCTCATGGAGGTCTAGAAGGTCCATGCGAGCTAGTGAGAAAGACAACGAAAATTGGAAGATTTTCTGGCTTCAAGTTGGGAGGAGTGGGGTATTCCATTCTTTAATATGCAGATGATATAGTTTTTGTTGAAGAGGACCTTAAAGGCAATGTTAAGGTGATTTGAGCTAGTGTCAAGACTTAAGGTGAACTTTTATAAAAGCAATTTGATTGGGATTAATGTAGGGGAAACATTCATGACAACAACATTCAATTTTCATCTCTATAAGATTAGGAATGTCCTTTTCAAATTCTCAAGACTACCTATTAATGCAAATCCCTCATGATTAGAAACCTGACAGTCGATTATTGATTCCATGAGGAAGAAATTGGCTTCTTGGAAAGGTAAATAATTGTCATTAGTAGGTCGTGTCATTCTTATAAATTCGGTGCTCTTTAGCCTTCCTCTTTACTTCTCTTTTCTTAAAGTTCCATAGAGATCATTCTTATGGAATAGATGAGATGATGTTCATACGGTGGCATAAGTGAGTTAGGACAAGGTGTTCCTATTAAAAAGTTGTGGTGGCCTTGCTATAAAAAACCTGGAGTTATTTAATATTAGCTTTTTATCCAAATAGGGGTGGACATTTCTAACTAACAAAAAAATTGTGGTATAACATCTTGTCTTTTTAGTATGGTTTTATGACATTAAAATCTTTGAATGGTAACCTGATTTGTAGGACATCTTTAATGTGGTAAAGGTACATCAGTAGAGTGGAGGTGTTAAGCCAAAGGATGAATTTATAGCCCTCAAATATTTTGATAACAACAAACAGTTAAAATATATGTTTTTATGCAATCGTCTGGTCACCCGTAACTAGGTTTATAAGCAATCATCTGATATCTTTAAAAATATATCATCTTTATCCTTTGATTAAATCAATAATAGATCTTACAGACGATGACAACGTTCTAAAATGATCTGCACATCAATCAGAGTGTAAACTATCTCGAAACTCATAAAGCCTATATACCTGCTCTTGAGGAAAGTCAGCGAAAAAGAAGAAATATATGTGTAAATGTCAGAACGGAAAAGTAGACATGACAACTGCTACAAGATTGAGTACAAGAATAGAAAAGATAAGTAGACTGCTTTATCTTATCATATGACAAGTTGGTGAAAGGCATTAAATGCTGCATTTAATGCTCCAACGACTCTCTTTATCAGACAAAGGCCGTCTTATGCAAAGCACTCAATGGATACTTTTGGAAAAGCTTATAAATAAAAGAAGAGACCTCTTTCAAATAGTGGTTGTAGTCATAGTCACTGCTGATTCTAAAAAATCATAACTTCTTTAAGAAAGAAAAAGCTCTTGTATATTCTGATTGTAAAATTCTTTTTTGTACTTCATTGTATATTAGTCTGTTAAGACATTAAACCCAGTGAGGTAACTCACACATAAACCTTTTTCTTAACGAGATTGGTGGAAGCCTGAAGAGGCTTTGATTCAAAGAATACTTGGGTTTTTGCTTGGAGAGGCAAGTAAAAGACTACTTGGGTTGAGCCTGAAGAGGCTTGTGGAAAGAATACTTGTAACTTGAAGAAGTTAGTGGAACTTGGTTGTAGCCAAGAACTGGACATAGTCTCTAGGGCGAGACGAACCATATAAATCTTGTGTGCCTTTCAGTTTGCTTTACTTAGTTTTAATATTCGTTTGTTTTATAAAACGTCTTTGAAAACTTCTTTGATCATACCCTTTAGACGATACATCTAGAAAAAGGTTTTGCTAAAATTTGCTATAACACAATTTAACCCCCCTTCTTGTGTTATAATTGTATCTTACTGGAGGGATACGGGAGAATGCCCTGTGACTAGTTCCCTTCAACTTTGGTTAGAAAGGTAAAATTTGGGACACAAGTAAAATTTTGGCATGAGGTTTGGATTGGAAATGTATGCTTAAAAGAGTTTTTTCCTCAGTTGTTCCTCATATCTAAGGACAAAGACACTCATATAGCAGAGAATGGAAGTGGATATGAAGGTGGAGAAGGAATTTCTTCATGTGGAAGAAGCAAACATTCATTGAATTGTCTAACTTACTTTCCTCAATCTCCTTAAGCAAAGAAGGTTGTGATGAAAGGGTATGGAAGTTAGACAACTCTTAGACTTTTTACTAAAATTTGCATATTCTTTGCTCCAGGATATGTTTATGCCTATCACCTCTGATGATTTTGTTGTGAAACTTTCCCCTGAATTTTGGAGATATATAACTCAATTTGTTAAAGGTGTTGGTTTTCTCTTGGCGTTTATTATTAGCAGATTGGCAACTAGGATGGGATTATATAGGAGAAATATTATTCTTAATGTGTAGGAGTTAATTGTATTTTATGCAATCTGGAATGTGAGGACACAAACTATTTATTCTTTTCATAATCAGAATCCTCTAAGGTATGATAAGGTGTTTAAGCTTGCATTGATTTTGATCTCGTCCTTTCGTTTACGGGTACTACTCACTACCTTAACATAGAGGATTAGCGAGGGGGGAAAATTAAAAATGTATGGATGTTACTTTGGCATTTGGTGGTTTGGACAATATGGTTGAAGAGAAATGGTATTATATTCCAATAGGCTCACTTTGACTTCCTTTAGTTGATGGATTACATTAAATCTCTCTCATGGATTTGGTTCAAAGCAAAATCAAGGAATTCGGGTGCATTGTTATCGAATTGGTATGTTAACCCTTTTAGGTGTATGTCTCAATGATGTGACAAGTGTAAAGGTAATTGTGATTGTTATAGTTAGGTAGCTTTAAGTTGTAGGAGTATATGGCATTAGCATGTTATGTTATATGCTGCCTCATTAGGATTTTATTACTTTTATACCCTTTTTATCAACTTGAGCATATCTTTTATCAAGTAGAGTATTAATAATTTTTTTTATCTATAAAAAAATAAAAAAACAAAGTTCAAACTCAAAATTTATATATTTGATTTTAATATTTCATTTACCATTCTTGTTTACTCAATTATTAATTCAAGTATTAAAAATATTGAGTCCTACTAATTAGTACCTTAAGGGAACTGGTTAATGAATTAAAAAATAAAAAGTTTTTATTAAAGATTACACTAGGGTTACATTGAAAATCATGAAAGAATGTATTGTTACATTTCTCAATAAAAAAAACTTTCTACTTTTACTAGTAATTTCTTAAACAGTGTTATAGTTAGGATTTTCCAAAATCATTAAGGGCCTATTTGGATACATATTAAAAGATCTTTTGAGAGCTTATCTTTTAGAATAAACACTTTGCTATGTAAAAAGTAGTGTTTAGATGTACATTTTTTTCAGCTTTTGGAAAAATAAAAGCTCCCAATAGAGCTTATGGTGAAGCTAAAATTTTTAGCTTCTCAAATGGTGAAGCTAGAATTTTCATCTTCTCAAATAATTATTATTTTAAATAAACACTTAAGAATGTATTATCCAAACACAATATTAGCTTTTTTAAAAAGATCTTTTCACAATAGAGCTTCTAAATAAGCTCTTTTTCCCAAATAGGCCCTAAGTAGTTATGCGAACCATAAATGTAACACTATAGTGGTTTAAATCATGGATTTTTTTTTTCCCTTAAAATGTTATATAATCACTGCATCCGGACTTAGAATTATGTGAGCAATTTAATATGTAGCCTAAAAAATAATCTATTATAAGTATATTCAGATGTAAAGAAAATTAAAAAAGACGAAATGAAGTGTGAAATTAAATATGTCTTTTATTGAAAGTCTCCACATTAATGTGTGAACGGTGCCTTCGGCGGGCCATTGCAGAGATCGAAAAGGCCCAAATGACGTTAGACAATCAAAAATCCAATTCAAACACTTACATGTTGGGACCAAAAAGAAAAAATAAAAAACACTTGCATGCAAATGCAAATGGACTCGCGCCATGGTTATGGGACACCTTTTACGATGTTGAAGTGTTTGTATAAAAACTGGTTTTAAAAATGTATTACTAAAGAGTTATTATAATAGCATTATATTTTTACCATATTGAATAATCGTAAAGGCTTAAATATAATTTTTACTCTCTTAAATTTGGAGTAAATTTGTTTTTGGCTCCTCAAATTTAAAATTAATCTTTTTAGTTCATGTAATTTGAAAAAGAAAAAGAAAACCTATTTTAATCTCTGAGGACCACATGTAACATCATTAATAGGGATAAATTGAGTTAGCTATGCAGCATAAGCTAAGTTTAGTGTGATCTTTTTACTAACAAAGACACTAGTAGGTGATTTTGTGTGGCAGATTTAGTAATTAGTGGATTTTTTGTGACAAATTCACCAATGACGTTTGGACAGAGAGATTAAAACATTTTTTTTTAAATTACAAGAACTAAAAAGATTAATTTTAAATTTGGAGAATCAAAAATAAATTTATCCCAAATTTGAGAGACCAAAAACATATTTAAACTAATTATAAATTATTTAGTATAAGTCCAAGACCGCAATAGTTAATAAAAGTGGTGTTTGAAAATATTTTGTGTATGACTGTTAGAATCGAAACATAAGTTGCCAAACAAGTTTATGGTTTTATTATGACATTGGAGGCAACATTTTCAACATCATACGGCTTACGGGTACCCCATAAATTAAATATTCTACATTCACAACACATGAACAAGGGCATGCATATCTGTAGGGACAACAAAATATTAATGCATGGAGAAGGACACCATCGTACTAATAGCACCTCCCTCTATACATCATAGTTGCATCATAAATGTTTTATTAGATAGATATCCGTTTTTAGTTAAAGCGTGGACTCATAAACCTCTTCTCTACCTTTTTCCATCACAATGGCATTTATTCACACCTACTCGAGACCTAATCATAGACAAGGACTTCAAACGAATTTACAAGTGATTTTTTATTTGGGTATTTAATGTTTGTTATTTTATTGCAATAATTGGTGTTTGGATAAATTTTTCTACGCTTTGGCTAATCTACCATCTTGGTCCAATAATATATATATATATATATATATATATATATATATATATATATATATATATATATATATATATATATATATTACGATTAAGAAATTCGTAACAATATTATTTAGTCAAAAAAAATAGGTACAGAACAAGATATCGAGCTTTGAGCCAAACGTCATAGCGCATGAAGAAATTAACAAAATTAATTTAGGATTTGAATATTTGATATTTAATTTAACAATACATCACATACTATTTTTTTCCGGGTTACAAACACATTATTACGTACTTTTATCTGACTTGTTGGTGATAGAGATTTATATGAGTTTTATTCGTGAATTATTTAAGATTGATTCATTTAAATTCTTTCGTTAAATAAATAAGTTTAAACCTTTAATTAGATTTAATTATTTAAATGAGTCAAACTCAAATTTTATAGGCTTAACAGTAATAACTTATGAATAATTCATATTTTGTGTGTGCCATAATTAGATAATTGTAATTTTATTTTTATATTTACTTAAAGAATTATAATTTTATTTACTATCATCTTTCATAAATACTATATACATATATATATATATATATATATATATATATATATATGTATGTATGTATGTATGTATGTCATTTACGAGTGACTATAGATTTTCTTTGGAAAAATACTATTTTCATCATCCAAAGATTTTTTTCTCCAATTTTAAATTATTTTTATGAATACAAAATTATATTTTATTAAAGTTTTATTTTACTTTTAAATATGTAAATATCTATTATAAATTAATAAATAAAATTTTATTTAAAAAGAAAGTTGATAAAAAAAAATCAAATCATAAACTAGTTGATGAGTTAAGTCCAAACTTAAAAAGTCAAGCTGAAGATTAAGTTCGGCTTGTTTAATAAATAGCTAAATTTAAACATTATTTTTACATTCAAATGTTTAACTCCACTCAACTCATTTACCCCGCCTGTTAGTGATTTAGGTTACACCGTAGGAAATGTACATATTTTAATCATTAAAATCTCTCATTTTTTTTTTCTTTATAAAAGTTCAGTTCAGCCTTAAATTATTTTAATTATATAAGATATCTATTCTGGCCTAGAGTTCTATGATTGGATATTCCAAATTAGTGAAATTACGAGAGTTCGCACTAAGAATATAATAGAAAATGAGGTTGTGCAAATCTATACAACTTAAACCCTGCAATTGTGGAGTGTATATGTAGTTGTTTAAGAGAGCAATCTACTTGAGATTCAGATTTCTTATCATTAGAAATCGATGGCTATCATGAAGGGATTATGTCCCTTTATTCTCATTGATGTGAAGATTCTATCAGGATTATGAGGTTGTGGGAGATGTACCCGCCATCTGGGGGGCAAGGTCTAATTATGCGGGTCATGTGTGGTCCACTGCGTAATTAATGTGGAATAGCGGGTTAACGGAATTCGAAATCTCAATCAAGAACAATCATGATTTAGAGAATAGGTAAAAAGAATTTTTTTTGGTAACCATTTTATAAATGCAAAGTATTTATCGACTTTGTTAATAACTAATCTCTGCTGAAAAACCTTACTGGCCTCCTTTAGTAAGGTTTCTATTTCTAATCACGTTTTTTCCATCTATAAGACTCGAACATAAAATTTTGATTAAAGAATCCAAGCTCAGTATTACTTAGACCAACAACATGTTGGTATAAGAAAAAAAGATTTAAACCATAAACAAATCAATCAATACAATTATGATTGAAAAAAAAAATAAACAATCTACTTTAATATATCGATCAATACCCTTTTTTTTTTTTTTGAATAAACCCAGGGTATCCTTTAGCCGAAAGCTAAAGACTAGTCTCTTGAGATACTGAGATCTATTTAAGGACCTAACTTCTCCTAACATATATTTTTTCATACACGCAAACACAAGGATCGAATTTCTGATTATATACTTAAAAGACAATGTTATCTGCCAACAATGTCACATCATGTTTGTATATATTGATCAATATAAGCATGATTTAAAAATAAACCATTTATTTTTGTATATTTGTTGTGATATATGCATTAACTTAACTATGTATAAAACTCATGTTGATTATTATAACAAGTGTCTCCCTGAATTGTTACGAGGAGCACAAGAATATTGCAGACCAGTCAATGATATCCATCATCAATTCGGTGCGGATTGATGGGTAGAGAAGAATACGAGTACTCTACTAACTTACTAAATATATAAACCCGCAAAATCCATAATATATCTCAAAGAAATGTTTAAGATATGCACAAGTGTTTCGCCTGGTAAGATATATAGAATCTAAGCTGGTTTAATTTGTACTATTTGACCATCCATTGGTTTGGTACAAATTTGCTTAATCATATTTTCAATTTTGCCTTCTAGCGTGCAACGCATGGCTGATTCTCTGGCTTTTGGATGTAAGAACCTCGTAGTTTTCAACGGCTCTTTTTCACAATCTTCCCGTAACTAACTAATTATATACACGAGATGTGGATCAATTGAGAAAACTTTTTCTCATAGGAGAGTAAGAGGAAGAAATATTAAAGATTAAATCTTTTTATGAATAGTTAAGATTTATGTAATTTTATTTTTAAAAAGTTATGTAACTATTTTAAGAGTTTGATTTTAATATACTACTAGCGTAAAGATTTTAATATACATATGACTTATAAAATGATTATTACAACAATATACAATTTTCAAGTATATATGATGATATTTTATGGTTGAATAACAATATTAAATAATTTTACATTGTGAATATATTCCAATTAATTTCTTTTTTCAAATGACCATATAACATAAAAAAAAAGTTTTTAATTTTAATTATTCATATATAATATGTATGACTTAAATTTATTATTCTCACTCTCATAAAAATATATCAATGTATTCCGGTTCTATTAATTCCATTATATTTCAAAAGTAAAATTACCCATCTCAATCATAATAATAATCAAACAGCATAAATAATACAACGCTATCCTACAAAAGTAGAAAACCATTGTGACATTGTCCAACTCTCAATTCTCTATGTTCACAGCTAAAAATTCTAGCTTTGGCTATTTTTAAGAAAACTACAAAATCACAATAATAGCAATGAATGTATTTTAATTTTCTATACAGTTGTTCTACATTTTGATTGTATTATTTTTATTATAAAATTCATGCATTAGTTTTCTTTTTGATGTACAATGGTCATAATAAGATTTAAATCTAGAACCTTGTGTAAACTAACCAAACTCCCATCACTAGATTGACTGACTCTGGTGACTTCATACATTAGTTTTTTAAAAAGAGTTATATTGTTTTCCATAACATTTTTTATATCACCTTTTATAATTTTTTAGTATATTTTTTAGCACATCATTCATTTTATCTTATAATTCTTTCTCTCTCTCCTTTTTTTTTTTTCTAATCTAATTATAGGAAAAAAGTTAGAGAAAAAACATATGTACCAATTTATCTTTCGAGAATAATATGAGAACAAAAAACTAACGAATGGCTTATTCATGTGGTAAGTACTTAATTTTCTTTGAATAAAGTCTTAAATTCAATTTTTGTATATAAAAAAATCTCTACCAAAAAATTAATCCCATTATATTATAAATACTCCCGACTTGAATGTCCCTATGCAAAACCAATAAGTATAAGCTAAATAAAATATGAGTTACATCACAATATGTCAGTTTATGTGTATTTTTTATGCGTATATATTTTTTCCTTTTATTTCATTTTTCATAATATGAGCAAATTTTTTTCGTATAATTATCTTCCTTCTATTTAAAGTACGATAGACACTAAATATAAATATTTCTTTTAATAGGAATTCAAACATCAATTCGTCACGTTATGAGAGATTAATTCTTTCCATTAGATCCAACCCTCATTGATATATGTACAATGCTTAGTAGAATAATATGTTCAAATAATATAAACCCCTTTGATTGCCCGTTGACTGCAATTAAATACAATTAATATATTCACAAAATACAGAGTGCCACTTAAACTAAATTATTTTTATGATCTTTTAATAATGAAAATGATGCAAAATAAATTCTCTTATGTAGCATCCCTTTTACTTTCAATTTCTCTTTCGTGTTTTCAACAAATAACAATGGTCCAATCCAAACCAAAACGTTACAAAGAGAATGTCTTGAATTAACACGGTAAAAGGGACCGACCGTAGCTGAAACAGAGACTCAATCAACAAGTGATCTCATCAATGCCAATGCCTTTCTACAAGAAGACAATGAATCTTCTAGATAGTCAACGCAAAAGAAATTTTTATTTGACGTTATCAACCACAAATCATGAGTCCATTCATTCTGGTCAAGGTCTGGTATCACAGATGTTGTTACGTAATCTATTAAGCCACAATACTTATTTATGGGTGCCAACCTATAAATATTAAAAAAGTTTTGCAAACCAATGTCCTTAGGACACTAGTTAAAGAATTAATAGATAAAAAGCTTTTATTGAAAATTTTGCATTGGAAATTATGAGAGTGTGCATTACAACACTTTCTAATAAAAACTTTTTATTTTTTATTAGCATTTTCCATATTAGTGTGTGGATCCTTATTTAAGAGTATAAGAAAGCATGTGTTAGCAAACTTAACTTGAATGATTTATTTATTTAAAAATATCTTGACATTTTGAATTCACGTGCGTCTCTTATTTATATATCTTTAAGAGTTTAATAACTATGTATTGTCAGCGTAAAATGTTTTATGCTGTCTACCAATTAGAAATTATCGTTGGTATGACTTTTAAGGTAGTTATTATAAAAGTCAACAAACTTACTATACACGGTGATTTGTGATAGTATAACAGTATAAAACTACTTTACACTGTTAGTGCATAGCCTATTTTCTCTATCTTTAATTTGTTTTTAATTCACTAACATGGAAATTTCCCCCCTACAACTTAAATAAAATTTTATTGAAGTTTTATAAAAATATTAAGTTTCATTGAACGTCATGCTTGAATTTATTACAATGAGTTGCGTAATTAAAATAACAAGTGAAATAACATTATTACATAATAACTTGTTCTCAAATTATTGAATTAATTTTGATTTTATGTTACATTCCTTTTCCCTTTCCTACATTGTTCCATATTCTCACTGTAATAATATTTTTTACATTTTATTTAATTAAATATTGTCACGTTGTTAAAAAAGTTTGATTGTAACAATTGTTATGAAGAAGCCATTACAACAAATTACAAATATTATTGACAAAAATTTAGCGTAGATAAGTTGAGCTACAAGAAAAATGCATGTTAGTGTCAGCTAAAAGTTGGCGCTAATTAATCATGCATGCAAAGTTGATGTTAATAGATATTTTAGCGTCGATGCAAAGCAACAACCTCAAGGCCGTTGTTACCAACATCAACAATAATGTGTTTGTGCCAACTGAAAGAGGCTGACATTTAGTAGCATCATTCAAGTCAACATTTAAGCTGGTGCTAATATGCGAAGACAAAAAAAAAATGCTAGTGATGACGGTATATGTTTCCCTCTTTCCCCAAATTACCAATTGTAACACTCCTACTTTTATATATTAAATTATTTTGTATATTTAAAAATTGCTTTTAAGTCATCAATGTATTTAGAACAATTCATAATAATTTTACAAATTTTTCTAAAATTTATTGAGATAATTTTTGTAAAATGACAAAAATACGCCTGGTTGACTATGGACATCAACCAGAGACTTTTTGACCTCAAAATATTTTGAAAATTTTATATTAAGTATCTCTCATCATAAAAACTTTATTTTGAAAGAAAATTAGTGAAAAATATAACAATCCTATTTCAATTCTTCCACTATTTTTTAATATTTGATAATGCAATTCTGAAAAATCCAAAAGGAATTTTGAAATTATGACTTCCATCATTTTGATCAAAATTTCAAGAGCTATTTAATTTTTATTTTTAATAATTTTTCCGAGCCGAAGCCCGAAAAAATTAAAAAATGACAATTTTGTTCCTATTTCTTAACATTAAGAACTAACATGAGGAAAAGATTCAATTGACATTAAAATTTCAATTTGAGCTTGGAATTATGTAATATATATTAAAATACAATTTTGGAAATTTTTTGGGAATTTTCTGGAATTTCTGTGTAAAATGACCAAAATGCCCTTACGTGTCTAATAAGCCAGCTAGTACTGGTTTGACATTCAAAAAGGGTTAAAATGGTAATTTTAGTTTATTTATCGGTAAAATATTTAATTTTATAGTTTTCATAAAATTTTTGGTATTTATTGAATTAAAATGGATTTTCTATGAATTTTCTAGCTTAAAAATACAAAATAAATACATATAATTTGAAATAAATTAATAAAAATTAAAATTTATTATTAAAAAATTATTTTTGATGAAAAAAAATGTATTTGTCCAGTTTTGCATTAAAATGCATTATTTTGATATTAAAAGCTAATTTTTCAAGTTTAGGCATTTTTATCGATACCGGTTAATTCACCTACAGATAAAATTTGACACATGGAGGCTTGGGACAGCTGGTGGAGCACGTCCCCAACCCTAAAAATAGGTGATTCACCACCTATTTGGGATATGTGTCCCTAAATTGGATTAAAAATAAATAAAAATTTGATTTATGACATAATGCTTACATAATGGATAATGTAAATCTTTGGACACCTAACCCCCCCTCCTTCTTCTATAAATAGGCCTCAAAGTTTTCAGATTTTCACTCATCCTTTCCTCTCCCAAGCTAGAGAGCTTCTCTTTCTAAAGTTTTCTCTCTCTAAAATATTTTTTATCTAGTTTTTATGTTAAAATTTTGTTAGTTTTCAACTAGTAGAATTTCTCCTCCTAGAAGCTTTGCACCAACAATTCCATCCTCTTCATCAACTATCTTAAAGGTAATGGGGGGAGTGGGGTTGGTTCTAAATTACTGTCACTTTGCATGTTAGTAGGAAAGGTTTTCTCCTAAACCCGTTTAGACTTAAGTTTTATTATTGTTATTATTGTTTAATGTTAAACTTTAATTTTTGCTAAGTTATTACTCTACCCAAATTTAGATTATTAAATCATAATTACTAAATTGTTACTATGCTCAAATTTAAATTATTAAATTATACTTGCTAAGCTGTTACTTTGTTTAATTTTAGAAAATTAAAATGCACTTGCTAAGCTGTTACTCTGCTCCATTTTAGAAAATTAAAATGTATTTATTTATTGTTATTCTACCAAAATTTTAGTAATTATACTATAATTGCTATGTCGTTATTCTGTTAAAATTTTAGTATTGTGCAATTTTTGCAAAATAAGGCAGAAATGTTGATTGTACTAGTGCTCAAATTAAATGAGACCAGGGAAACCTATGCTTGAGAAGTTAGGAAGTGATAGTTTAATGAGTAATGTAAAGCAAGTGACATGTAGTGGCATAGGCACCCTGCTAGGGAAGCCACAATTTGGTACGCTGAGGAATGAAAGGCAGGGACCCACTTGCAAAGGTCTTGGGGGTAGGCATCGAGTGGTGAAGGTCCCAATGGCCAGGGTAGTGCCCTTGAGCCGGGATATTCGCCTGACCAAACTTGATAACCTCGACAACTGCTTAGCATCCCAAGATTAGTTTGAGAGTATACCTCTATAAATGGATATCCTAAATTGTTATTTTGTTCCTCAATGATGACGAGAACTGTACCATGTAATAGTGTTGAGAGAGGTATATGTACTATCAGTCACTTCCCAGGTTCTGTTGAGAACTATTACCCACTAATGGGAAATATGGATCCATACCTAGTCAAGGGTAGTCGGATACAACTTATAATGAACCTTAGGATCCCTTGTGTTGTCAGTTGTGTTTTATCTTTGTTTTATGGTAGATTTCCTACCGTACATGTAAAAGTGATTTTAGAACAAAACACCTTACTCCATTATTTTCTTTTGTGTATGATTGGTCGTGATTATTGAAGACGACATAAACGCTCCATGATGCTGAGTACAAGATAGAGAACATCTCACCGGGGGAGGACCTGAAGACCTATAGTATTTTCTTTTTGTATAAGGGACAGGGTAGATAAATACTGTTCTGTATAGGATCTTTTTAATGTATGTAGTGGGCTAAGTAGTATATGTCTTTCAATGTACTTGTGTTTTCTGATTGTTATGTATTACTCAAACCATGATGTACAGTTTTATGATATATATATATATATATATATATATATATATATATACATATATATATCTTTCATCTTTTATTACCATTTCCAAATTCTATTAAGTTTGGAATTTCTTTTAAAAATGGAAAAATTTTACACGCATTTTTATTTACTTAAATTTAATAACTAAATTAATATGAATTGTATTTAATATGAATGGGTGTTACACCAACCATCCATTCTGCCACCACTGCAACTCATTGTGGTACAAAATTCAACTTTTGAGCAATAAAAAAACACCACAGACTAAACCTCACCAACCAAGTCCAAGTTGCATAGCTCTGGCATTCGAAAACACTAACCTAAACACACTATTAAATAGGATCATCACCCAAAAGCTCTAGAAGCAACACCAACGAGGTAAATAAAAATAATCAATATAAATCCTATCAAGTAGAAAAAGGAGAAGCAATAAGTAGAGAAAAGGGAGAAGGATAGAGACTAAACTGAAAGTAGAGAAAAAAATTGTCGTCATCATCGACAACAATCGCCATCGCACATGGTGTTGCTCCAACGCACCACCATCCTTTTTTCTTCTTTCCATTTTTTCTACCTTTTCTTTTTGTTTTCTCTTAGATTTCCTCTTATCGTTGTGCTCTGCCACCACATGCTCTAGTGCCAATGCCCTCTTCAACTTTTTTTTCCCTCCTCATCTCTCTTGCTCCGTGTTCTTGTAACACCCATTCTTATTAATCATAGTTCATATTAATTTAGTTATTTAATTATTACGAGTAAGTTTTTTTTATTCTTACAATAGAAAAGTTCTAAAATTAAACAGAATTTAGAAATAGTAGTAAAAGATGAAAGAAAAAGACTATATATACATATATATCGTAGAACTATACATCATGGTTTGATAATACTAACAGACATAAAATATAGAAAGACTACAAATACATTAAAAGATAGATACTACCTAACCCAATATATACATAAAAAAGATCCTATACAGAGCAGTGTTCATCTACCCTATCCCTTACACACACAAAAAAAAATACTATAAACTAAGTCTACAGATCCTCGTCCATAGGGTGTCCTCTGACTCGTCCTCAGCATCACTGGGCATTTCCGTCTTCTTCAATAATTGCGATCAGACATACATGGAAGAAAAATAATGGAGTGAGGTGATTTGTTTTAAAATTACTTTCCCATATATGGTAGGAATTCTACCATAAAATACAAATAAAACATAGTTGACAATAAATGAGAACCTAGAGTTTATTTTTAAGTTATACTAAACTATCTTTAACTTGGTATGGATCCATACTTCTCATAATGAGTAATAGTTCTCAATAGAATTTGGAAAGTGATTCGAAGTACATATACCTCATTAACATCATCACATGGTACAATCCTCATCATTATTGAGGAAAATAATAGTTAGGATATCCATTTATAAAAGTATACTCCCAAACCAATTTTAGAATACTGAACAGTTGTCGGGGTTATCAAGCTTGGTTAAGTGAATATCTTGGCTCGAGGGCGCTACCCTGGCCATTAGGACCTTTACCACTCGATGCCTATCCTTAAAACCTCCTCAAGTGGGTCCCTACCTTTCATTCCGCAACGTACCAAACTGTAGCTTCCCTAGCAGGGTGCTATGCCACTACATATCACTTGCTTTACATTGCTCACTAACCTATCACATTCTCACTTCTCAAACAGAGGTTTTCTTAGTCTCATTTAATTTAAACACCAGTACAATTAACATTTTTGCCTTATATTATAGAAATTACATGATAATATCAAAATTTTGACAGTATAACTACTTACCAAAATTTTAGCAGAATAACAATTTGGTAATCACAATTTAATTACCAAAATTTTAGTAGAATAATTACTTAATAATTATAATTTAATTATCTAAATTTGGGCAGAACAACAACTTAGCAATTATAATTTAGTAATCAAAATTTGAGCAGAGTAACAACTTAATAAAAATTAAAGTTTAGCATCAAACATAACAATGTAATGATAATAGTAATTAAATTTATGCCTAAATGGGTTTAGGGGAAAACCCTTCCTATCAACATGTAGAGTGACAATAACTTAGAACCAACCCCACTCCCTCCATTACCCCTAAGTTGGTTGATGAAGAGGATGAAATTGTTGGTGCAAAGCTTCTAGGAAAAGAAATTCTATTAGTTGAAAACTAACAAAATTTTAACATAAAAACTAAGTAAGAAAATTTTCTAGAGAGAAAAAATCTTCTAGTGAATTTTTGGCTAGCTTTAAAGAATGGGAGATGTGTGAAAATATGTCCAAGAATGGGAGGTATTTATAGAGGAGAAAGGTGGATTAGGTGCTCCCAAAATGACATAAGTAATGATGCAATAAAACTTATTTTTATTTTTTTTAATTAATTTTAGGGACACATAACCCAAATAGGTGGTGAATCACCTATTTTAGGGTTGGGGACGTGCTCCACCAGTTGTCCCAAGCTTCCATGTGTCAATTTTTATTTGTAAGCATATTAGTTGGTACTAATAAAATTGCCTAAACTTGAAAAATTAGTTTTTAATATCAAAATAATTCAATTTAATGTGAAACTGGATAATTAAATTTTTTTTTCCATCAAAAATAAGTTTCTAATAATTAATTTTAATTTTCATTAATTTATTTCAAATTTTATCTATTTATTTTGTATTTTTAAGCTAAAAAATTCATAATAAATCCATTTTAATTCAATAATTACCAAAAATTTTATGGAAAATTATAAAATTAAATATTTTACCTATAAATGAATTGAGATTACCATTTTTACCGTTTATGAATGTCAAAGCAATGTTGCCTAACTTATTTGACACCTAAGGACATTTTGATCATTTTACACAGGAATTCTAGAAAATTTTTAGAAAATTTATAAAATTATATTTTAATATATATGACATGATTTCAAGCTTAAATTGACATTTTAATATCAATTGAATCTTTGTCTCATATTAGCCCTTAATGTTGAGAAATACGGACAAAATCGTCATTTTCTAATTTTTTGGAGCTTCGGTTCGGAAAAATTATTAAAAATGATTATTAAATAACTCTTGAAATTTTAAGCATAATGGTGGAAATCAGAATTTTGAAATTTCTTTCCAATTTTTCAGAATTACATTGTCAAATATTAGAAAAACAATTGAAAATAATTGAAATAGAGTTGTTATATTTTTTATTATTTTTATTTTAAAATAAATTTTTTATAATGAAATATACTTAATATAAAATTTTCAAAATATTTTGAGGTCAAAAAGTCTCTAGTGATTCTTGCAGTCAACTAGGAGTATTTTTGTCATTTTACAAAAATTATCATAATAAATTCCTGAAATTTTTTTAAAATTATTATTAATTATTATAAGTACATTAATGACTTAAAAACAAATTTTAAACACTTATAACTATTTTTGTTAATTAATTATGTTATTTGGCTTTTTAGGGACGAAATGGTCATTTTACCTATTTTCGAGCTTCGTTCCCCAAAATTATTAAAAGTCTAAACTAAGTAATACTCACAAATACAAACGTAATCGTTGAGATCAAATTGTTGAGATTCCCATCCGATTCTCTAGAAATAAATAATTAGGAAAAATAGTTTAATAGGCAAAAGTAGGAGTGTTATAATTCTTCTCTCCTTCAAGGATAAGGAATGTTGTCTCTTCATCCTTTCTCCCCCTTTTCCTTCTCTTCTCATTGCGTTTATGTGTTTCTCTCCACTTGCACCCTTTCTTCCACATGCTCTCGTTGTTGCCTTTAATTCTTGTTTTTACAATCATGTTTAGCCGTTGCCAGTGGTGTTGAAGCCACACAAAGGTGGAGCTACTCCCAACAACTTTATGTAATGAAAATAAGGGCTGTAGAGTGCCTTGATATGCCTAGGGTTTTTTTTTATTATTATTTTAATATTACTAAATTGGATTTAATATAAAGAGAAAATGAAAGGGCGCGTGGGAAAAAGTTATTCCATTTTCCAATCAGACTAAAAATTTGCATTGGCCAAGCCAATACTAATAATATATTTTTTTCAAAATTTATTAATTAGTGTTGGTCAAGCTGACCATACTTGTTAGATTATTTTCTTAAAATATTAAGTATTGTCGGTCATGACCAACACAAATTAAAAAGATAAAAAAATAAAAAACAATGAAAAACAAATTAGTGCCAGTTTAGCATCGGTTGACCTACACTAATTAGCGTTGGTGTCAAGGCTAATACTAACAAACCAACGCTAATTGGTGAAAATGTTGTGGTGTGATAATGACAATAAATCTATATCAGCTAAAGAAATTGATGATAGTAAAAAAAAAAAAAAACTAATACAATTGAGTTAGTAAATAATAACAAGTGATATTATGTTCCATCCAAGAGTCGTCCATACTACAATCCACCAAAAAATATTTTATATTGGCACAAAAACCATTAACAATAGTCCAACAGTTTTGCAAAATAGCATCGACCACCTAATGTTGGTCTTAAGACTGACACAATTAGTGTCAGCTTAAATTGATTCTCATTAATATTGTTACTTTTTGTATTTTTCAAAATTAATAATTTTTAAAAAAAATATATTATTAACAATGGCCTAGCATTAGTCTAGTTGACATTAGTTTTTAATTTGAGTGTAAAACCTAAAACACTCTCTTGCATTCCTATTCTCTCTCTTTCTTTTAATTTGAAACCCTTCATCATTCTCTTCCTCTCCATCTCTTTCCTTTATCCATTCGTAGCATACTCCAAAATTGGATTTCATTGTGAAACCAAGTTAATGGAAATTGTATTCATGACCAAATCAACTATCTCTCAATTCCAAAAACTGATTTCCTTGCCACCAATAATCTTTTCCCATTTGCCACACACACACACACACATTTACTTCCTCATTATCTCTGCTAAACTTCAAAAACTAGCAACGACAACAAGCACCCAAAGAGAGGGAAAATAATTCCTAAAGCAAAGTTATAAGAATCATTAGCAACATAGCCTTTAACATAGCGTTGTAGACTGTAGAACTCCTTGAATGACCATCATTGAGGAAGTCAACAACCTGGTCCTTAAAAAACTAATTGTCATTGTTGAGGACCTCAATGTCAACATTGATAGACAAATCAAGATCTTCATTGTAATTGGACTTAGATCTACTTGGGCACAAAAAAAAGGGTATTAACAAAGTATTAATAAAAAGTAGTGCCTTTCAGGGTTTTCTCTACAAAAGAGCCAAAATTAATTTTTCTTATCAATGGTGGGAGGAATTTCTTCTCCTCTTTACCATCTATCTTTGCCAATACTCATCCCCAAGTACTCCTTAAAAGTTATATTTCACTTCATTTTCATTCTTCTCATAACAAAGATTATGTGTGTGTAATTTATAACTTTTGATTCTTTCCTATAGAGTCTAAGTCGAAGGGTGAACCATAATAGGAGAGCAAATTATGAGCAACTGAGCCACCATTTTGTGGTGAAGGCCTCTATGAAAAAGATTCTTGCATCGCCATTTAAGCTAACATTAACAAGCTTGTCGAAGTCGTTGGGATCACTCTTGTTTGAGAGATATTTAAGCTCGGGATTCTTAATATGACCTTTGATGCTAAACTTGTGTCACTCAAAAGAAGGATTGATAAAATTGTGCAGGGTTGCTAATACCACTTGTTAAGGTTTAGAAAAGAAGAATAAGAGAGATAGGGTTTAGGGAAGCGACAAAGAGAGAGAAGATGGGTTTTCATGACTAGGCTAGCGTTGACCTTGTGACCGATGCTTAATCAACATTAAAATAGCCATTAGCATCAACTTTTCATGACTAGCATCGACTTTTAGCCGACCCTGATATGCATTTTTGTGCTTGTGAGCAAAATAAAATCAAATAATTTAATAGCCTTTTGCTAATCACTACAAGAATTCTCGTTATTATAGTAGGTCATTTACAATGAGTTATATATATATATATATATATGTATATATATCATAAATTTAATTAATAAACATAAATAAATTTTATACATTACTTTATATATTTTATTTATAAATATGATAATATAATATTTGTTTTATTTTGTATTTAATTTATTGATGTTCTTAAACTCGACCCTGTCTCACTAAATTCTTGATTAGTGGATTTTGGCCCTTGTTTTCATCATTTAATGGGCTTGGGGAAACCATTGGGTTCACTTATATCTCCCCATGATTTGAACCATGACTTATGTGCTGCCGTGGTGTGTTTGCTTTCAACAGTGTAATTTGTTAACCATAAGAGTAGTATAACCTTAGAGAGTAAAATTTGGAAATGTTTAGATGAAGTTTGATAGTTTAAGAAAATTAAAAAGGCTTTTAAAAAAACAAGAATAATTAAAAGAGATGTCTTAAGAATTATCGTAGTACCAAAATAAATTATGATGATGCTAAAAATGCATTATAAGGTTTGTTATTAACATTATCTGTTTGTTATTTGACTTGAAATTCCTTGTTACTAAATTGCTTTGGCTATTAAGTAAGGATAAAGTTAAGGATACAAAGAAAGTTGGTATTAATGTTGTCCAGATTGATGAGGCTACTCTAAGAGAAGGTTTGCGTCTAAGGAAGTTTGAGTAAGCTTTTTATCAAAACTACACAATTTAGTCATTCAGGATTACCAACTATGGTGTGAAGGACACTACTCAGGTTCATATTCACTTCCCATGTTTTAATCTTTACTAATCATTAGTCAATCTTATATATTAATATATTGTGATGTTTGATAGATTCACACTCATATGTACTATTCCAACTTCAATGACATCATTCACTCAATGGTAGACATGGATGTTGATGTGATCACCATTGAGAACTCCAAATTTGATGAGAAGTTACTTTTAGTCTTTTGTGAAGGAGTGAAATATGGTGTTGGCAACTAACATTGGTACTAGTGTTTATGATATTCACCCACCCAGGATTCCACACAAAAGAAATTGTTGACAAGATCAACAAGAAACTTACAGTTCTTGAAGGCAACATTCTTTGGGTCAACCTAGATTGTGGCCTCAAGACATATAAATGCATAGAGGTCAAACTTGCTCTCATCAATATGGTTGTTTGTTAACTCATTGGCAAGTGTACCAAATCGCTCAAGTAGACAATAATGCGTAAGAGTATCTTCCCAAGAAGACTTGCACAACTCTCAATATTCACACTTTTTGCTATCCCAACTAACGAAATAATGGTTAATTGTAGTGCAAGAGAAATTTAAATACAACAAGCTTAGAAAAAGGTTATGTAAACGAAATTAACTCTTTTTGGACTTTTTCAGAAACGATTAAGATGCAAAAAATGTTTTAACAATAATAATGACTGAAGTTGGGGTTTAACTTCACTAAATTGTCCTCTCATGCATCACAAAGGTTACGCATTAAGTTTACATTTCAAATATTACCATCAACCTATAAAAATACCCTAATTCCTTATAGGAAAGAGCCTAAATTCCTTGATTAAACTCTTAATCCCTTGATTAGCCTAACTAAGTAACTCGATTTAAGATTAGAGGTTATGAAATGACTGATAAACCACGTTCCATCTCCAAACATAAGGTTTATTAGGTGCTTATTTCAGTTCAACATAAAGTGTTTTCCAACATTCAAACCAAAAAATAAGCCATGGGAGATCAAAGCAAACATTAAGCATAGAAGTGAAAGCACCTAATAATGAAATATAAACATCAATAAATAACTCAAAATGTATACATGAGAGTAGGTTTAGTTACATCAAACCCCAACATGGGAAAATTTAGCTACTCATACACATGTGTAGCCTCCAAAATGATGAAGAAATAAAGATAGGTAGAAGAGCCATGGAGAACTTCCCAAGCTGCCACACATAACCCTATGATGAAGTTTAGAGAGAAGTACTACCCCACTTTCTATCTTGGCCTTTTTATGCATTTTGTCGCATTCTTGTTAAGTTACATGGCACCCACTCTCACTTAGTGAGCTCTTATGTTGTAGTCTCTAGACTTTGCCTCGCTAAGTGACCATGATAGTTGCTAGGCGAGTAACTCACATGATCTTTGGAAGTTTTCCCGCTAAGCGAGCGACTTGCTCACTTAGCGAATCTTGGACAACAACAATTCTTTCATTCTCATTAAGCCTTTGTTTGGTAGAGAGGAGAGAAATAGATAGGAAAGAAATAGGTAAGAAATAAGTTAAGGGATGAGAAATAGATAAGAAATAATGTAAAATTTTAGGTTGTTTGGTAGGAAAGAAATAGATAAGAAATAGGAGAGAGATAGAGAGGTGAATAAAAGTATGTGAGAAATAGAGTAGAAATAAGTAGTAGGGCCTACAAATTTTTAAAAAAAATTCACCTATTTCTACTCAACCAAACTACCTACATTTTTAAAATTCAAAAATTTATTCTCCTCTCCTCTCCATTGTACCAAACAAAGCATAAGCAAGATCTTCTTTTGTTGAGTGAATATGATATTCCAAGCTTATTCCAAGCCCTCACAGCTTTAATCTTTCTTCCTTCCTACACAAAAGTTAACAAAATAAAAGTTAAATGTTATAAACTATAGACACTATCTACTAATCCTAATTACTTTCAAACTAATTAAAATTAGGGTTAAACAAAGTTTTAAGTTATAAGAAAGAAGAGATAATTACATAAATACACACCAAAAAAGGTATGCATAAATGATAATTATCATTGTTACTGCTAAACTTATTTTCAAATAGTTAATTAGTGCTAAGTGAGTTGAGAATGAGTCAACAATGTCATCTATGTGTGATAATGTGCTCAATTTAGAAAACTAAATGCTTTGTATTTTCAAAATTGTCTCGATATAAGATTTTGTCCTTTCCTTTCCTAAATGATCTTTTATGCTCTTTTCATTATAGGTACTTTTTTCAGTATATGTCTTTGCATATGAATCAAATTTTTTTATTGTCTATTTTGTTTTTGGTTTATCTTATATATTTTGATAGAGAATTGAGTGACAATTGTTTTCTTTTATTTGAACTTTGGAGGAATGCTATTGTCATGCTCAGAAACTAGGGGTGTTGCAGTGCGGGTTGGTTCTGTTTTCTTGACAAAAAGTCATCTAAACCAACCATAAAAATAATATGTTGTTCAGTTTAGTTTAGTTTAAATGTAATATCGAATTTGAATGAAACCAAACTGATATTTTGTGATTTGGCAATTTGTTAAATTTTTAGGTTATTTTTACACAACTTTCAATATTATTTTTAATTTAACAAATGATAAAATAAATTGACACAATATATAATCTAATAACTAATTGAGTCGTGATCAACCCTTCAAAATGATATTTACATATTATAAGGACTAGAGTAACAAAAAATCACATATGATAACAACTAAATTACAAACCTCTTATAAAAAAAATACATTACAATTCATTTGTAGTTAATTAGTCATACACTATCAATGTTATAAACTTATAATCTAACATAACTAAAAATTTTCCAATACATAAAGAATGACATACTATCATTATAAAAATTGAGTTGTGGCTTAGATTTTGATAATGATAATTTATATTAGAATATACAAGAAAGATCAACATATGTTTAATATCAAGTTTGGTTAAGAATTGAAATTTGAACCAAACCGCAATAAAAGATGTAGCTTTTTTGATTTTTGGTTTTTTAAGTTTTCAATTTAATCATTTTTTGATCTTTTTGGATCGGTTTGGTAGTTTAAAATAGTTTAATTTGGTTTTAAACTCCCTTACTTAGAACCCTCAGAAACATACTTCCTTAATTGCAAGTTATAGCCATGAGGACTATTTGTTTTTGTGAGTTTTGGGCGTGTAAGTAATTTTATTCTGGCAAATGATTTCCAAATATTTGAGGAATATTATATTACCCTAATGTTAGATGTTTGGTAATCGTACCAATTGAAACAAGCAATATAGTGATGAATGAGTATCGTTCTCCCAAGTGACTTGCATAATACATGGCAATCTATTAAATTTTCTATCCTAAACTAATGTAATTAGAGAATGATAACAATTGAAAGAAAATAAAGGCAATAACTTAAAATATCAACAAGGAAGGACAATGTAACATGAACTCTTTGTGACATTTAATCGAACACTTAATATGCGTAAAAGGATTTAGATCGAATATATATATATATATATATATATATATATATATATATATATATATGAAAATGGTTGAGGTTTAACTTTATTAAGCCTTCCTACCAATGCACTATATGAGTTATACATTTAGTATTTAATTGCCAAGTTACCATCATCCTGCCAAAATCATTTTAACCTTAATTCCTTACAAGTTAAAAATCTAAGTTATTTGACTAAACTACCAACTCCTTGCATAACTTAATCAAATAACTTGCATTAAGAATAGAGGATAAAAGATTTCTAACACATAATAGTCTATTGCTAGATCTAAAACGTATTAGATGTCTTTTTCCAGATAAAACTTTCAAACCATGTTTTCCAACAAGATTCAATGCTTAATAAGAACAAGTTAATGTTGATCAAGCCAAAACAAGCATTAAGAGTAGAAGAAAGACATTAACATATAACTAAATTGAATAAATATCTCCAAATAGATATATAAAGATCAGCATTAATTACATTAAACACCAACAAGGGTGAATCTAGCTACACATAGCTAAGCAAAAGAAGAAAACTTGGATGAAGGAGTTGAAGAGATTAAGAGCTGCCATTCTAGAGCCAAGAGAGCTTCCTTATGTTCTCTAACCCTAGAAGAATGAGTGTCCTCTTGTTCTTTTAGCCTTTTGTATTTCTCCCCTTAATGAATTTTTCTTTTCTAATTAAATATCACATCATCGAAACTGGCATTAAGAGCCATTATCTTATTGCTGGGCGCCAGATAAGAAAACAGGGGAGTTCATGTCTGGTAGGTTGGTGCTGAGCGCCATCATGTAGGCACTCAACGCCAATTGTTGATCTTTTGATGCTCTCTTCCTCCTTCATAGACCTTTCTTTTTTAGATTTAACCTGAATAATTTCCCAAAAAAATAATAAAATTTTCAAAGAACTTGAAGTGCTAAACCTATATTCAACAGTATGTAGTTTGTGCATAAAAGGTGGGTAAATTTGAACATTAAGTCAGCTGTTTGGTTTAAATATACTTTTGGTCTCTATAAAATATCACTTTTTTGTTTTTAGTCCTTGTAAAATTATTGTTTTTAAGATGGTCCTTGTAATTTTTTTTTTATTTTGGTCCTTTTATTTGTTCTAATCCCTTTAATATATCTATTTTTTTTTGGTTTTAGTCCCTATGATATTTTGTTTATTTTGAATTAGTCCCTTTGAAAAAAAATTGGCAAGGATTAAAAGCAAATTGTTAACATATTATAAGGACAAAAATGAAAAAATTAAATATATTACAAGGACTAAACAAAATAATAGAGACCAAAATAAAAAAAAAAGAATTTTACAAGGACCATTTTAATTTTTTTTTGTAAGAACCAAAATAAAAAAAACAGTATATTATAGGGACCAAAAGCATATATTAAGCTAATATGTTTTTAGTCCCTCAAATTTGGGATAAGTTTGTTTTTTGTCCTCCAAATTTAAAATTAATATTTTTAGTCCTTGTAATTTGAAAAAAGCATGTTTTAATCCTTCTACTTAAACGTTGTTAGTGAATTTGCCACACAAAACCCACCTATTAATATCTCTGTTAATGAAAATATCACACTAAACTCAACTGATAATGCTACAGGTGATTTTGGAGGACTAAAACATGTTTTTTTTTTCAAATTAGAGAGACTAAAAAATTAATTTTAAATTTGAAGGACCAAAAACAAATTTATCCCAAATTTGAAGGACTAAAAATATATTTAAACCTTATTTTTAATTCAGTCATTAAATTTGTGACGAAGTTGTCAGTCACTGATTTGGTCTCTAATAACTAAAGTGATCAACTCGCTAGCGACAAACCTAATTTTGTCAGTGATCAATTTTTATTGTTTGCTAGATAGTGACAGATGGAAAATTGATTGCTAAATGGCTTAGCACTACAGGTATTATAAATAACGAGGGTACACTACATGTATTTTTTAACTTCAGTTTTATTCTTTAAACTCTCGTTAATCACTCATTGACTTGAGCATTAGTGTTTTTGCAAGTATTGAAGTAAAAAAAAGCGCACAAGAAGGGGGGGTTGAATTGTGCGTTTAAAAAACTTTTCGAAAAAGGTAGATCAGTCTAAACAAAACGTTTTTAAGCGTAGGGATAGAGAGAAGAAAACACAGAAAGCTTTATACTGGTTCACTCAACCTGAGCTACGTCCAGTCCCTTCACCCAGAAGGTTTCTACTAACCAATCTTTGGTTACAAGTATTGTTCGTGGCCTCTTCAGGCTTTACAACGCAATCTACCCATATTGCTTAACCCAAGTATTCTTTTTACACTAAGCCTCTCCAAGCCTTCACAATGCTCAAAAATATTTTTGAGGAAAGATCGACTCACGTAGTGAGGATTTTAAAACTTAGACTCAGGATCACTATGAGAATTATTACAAACAAAATGACTATCGTCCACTAGACGCTCTTGACAGAATGTCACAGAAGAAAGTATATGTTGTTGTTTTAAACAAAAATCCACCTATCACAGTTCTCTATTGTGCTTTTTGTTGATGCGCGTATATATACAATCTTCAGGAAAGAGATCCGTTACAGATATCTTGTCTCTTCACGTGATCAGGCGCGTGCAGACTATCTTTCTAGAAAAGTCAGGCGTGGCAGTTGAAAACTTGCACTACAATAGAAGTTTTAGGGCTGCGCTAACAGTCTGTTCTTCTGAACTTTCTTCATCTGTCTTGTCGGCTTGATAAGTTGACTTGCTTTACCCATTCTGCTGTGCTTTTGTATTGACTTGATGTTGATGTTTCAAACCATTTTGAACGTTAGCTCATTGGAGTGGTACTGTGTAGGTTTCAAGGCGGATAGACATGATTGATGTTCATAATGAAAAACTCAGTCGTTTGAATATATGAATATTAGAGATTTAGACGATCGCCTTCGGTCTGTTCATCTGGATGGTCTTTGATCGCGTCTTACTGGACGGTCTTCAAAGTGTCCACTGGACGGTCCTTCTTGGTGAGTCTTCGTCTTTCGCTGTGATAGGGTTAGTTTATACACACAAATATAAACATTAATAAGCTTTGTTATCTTCAAAACATTGAGGGTTTAGACGCTTCTACGTCTTTGGTTCCAACAAGTATCACTCCCACCGCTACCAAAGAAGATGAGCAACGGGAGTAAGAAGGACTATTACATACCGCCACACCTTGATAGAAGAGTACCTTATATTTTTGCAAGTACACTTTCTATTCTAATTGTAAAAACTACACTTTCATTTCCTAAATTCATTTCATATTATAAAGCTAAAATATTAAAATTGGGTGTTTAAAATTAATGATTAGTAAAAAGATATAAAAAAATATTTTTATAAAGTTCATTTATAGTTATTCATTATTATTTTAATGAGATTTATTTATAATGAAATATATATATTTAATTAAAGTATACCTTTTTGGGAGTGGATTTAATTAAAATATATTAATAATATAAAAGTTTTCTAAACAATTATTCAATCATATATTAACCTGTATAATAAAATTATGAGTAAATTACACTAACACTTTTTGAGGCTTTTTGAAGTTGCATAAAATCCTATATTTTTTTAAAGTTTACAACAACATTTTTTATAGGGGTATACAGTGTAATGTTTTTCAAATAATTAAGATGATTAGTGTACAAGTAAAAAAAAAAGAAGAGGTATCGAGTGAAATTTGACAAAACCTCAATTAAGGAGTCTTAGTATAATTCACTTTGAAAATTATTAACTTTCATAATAATTACAATGCTGTTGTAAATATCATTTCCAAGAATCTTCCACCTGAGTTTGGTTTATAATTCTATATGCACGACCAATTTGACAGTCTCAACCATTTCATACGAGTCCAGCATTTGAAGTCTAAGTGGGAGTGGTGCTAAAACTGGTTGATTGACCAATCTGGTGCAGTTTTAAAAACAAATTACCAAAATGGGATTCTTTTGAAACATATTACCAGCATGGGTCTGTTTTGGCTGTTGACCGGTCAAAGTCGAAAGTTTGACTAGCGAAACTTAGTCGTCATCTTTTTTTTTTTTTTCTAAAATTACATGTAGGCGTCTGATGTGGAAAGTAATCCGCAAGTCTGAACTGCGGAACTCACAGGATTGTGCCACGTGGCATGATCTGTGGGGGCCATTGTAGTGCTCAACAAGGGTAGGACACGTGGCGATATCTACAAAAAAGAATACGAGTGAAGATACTCATTACAAATACAAAAATTTACAAATACTGAATTAAATACGTAATCAATTCGTATCCAATATAAAATTTATTTATTTATTAATTACTTATGCATGGACATATAAAGTAAAAAAGATAAATTTATAAACTGCATAACGCTTGTGTAAAAAAAAACATACAAATATATTTTTTTAAAATGTAAAAGAAAATTATTATATATATTTTTCAAATAATATAAATATAATATTACACAAAAAATATAAAAAGTTACATAAATATAAAGTGATTAAAAAAACATAAAAAAAAATACGTAACTACAATGGAAAAGTCGTGTTTATAAGACTTAAAACGCTATTCAGACTTGCGGAACTCACAGGATCGTGCCACGTGGCGCAATCCTGTGAGTTCCACAAGTTTGAATTACGGAACTCACATGATTGCGCCACGTGGCATGATCTTGTGAGTTCTGCAGTTCAGACTTGTAGATTACTTTCCACATCAGATGCCTATGTGTAATTTAAAAAAAAAAAAAAGATGATGTGGATTGAGTTTCGTTAGTCAGACTTGCGACTTTGACTGGTCAACGGTCAAAACAGACTCATGCTGATAATATATTTCAAAAGAGTCCCATTTTAATAATTTGTTTTTAAAACTGCACTAGATTGATCAATCAGCCGTTAAAACTAGAACGACGGAAAGGCACGTCAAAATTCCTGCGTCAAAATCGAAATCAAACATTTTGGCGAAGCCCAGATACACTGAATTGGTCATGGTCCTGATCCTGGTCTCTTCAGCCTCCACGTGACTAAACCCACGTTGGACATCGTAGAAGAGAATGCAAGAATTAGTTCTTCCGAGAATAATACCCTGTACATCATATCATGAATTCATGATCAAAGAATCACCCATCCTTGGATCAAAAAGGTCTATCAATCCTTTGTTTGGATTATGAAACAGAAAAAACGAGCGACAAATTGATTATTGTTGTTAAAAAAAAAATTACTTTCTCAAAGTTTTATTTATTTGGTCTCTAAATTAAACTTGAAAATATCTAATTTTTCTTACTCCATCCACTTCTTAATGCCATTAGCTTTAAAAGCATTTTTAAAATGTTAAAAAATGTTATAAACTTACTTAATGAGATTCAAATGATATTATTTAGCTAATATACACATGGCTTAGAACTTACTTAATTGACTTATTGTACCTTTTATCTCTTTATTATGTGTAGTGCATGATTTTAGTCTTTAAATATTTACTATGTTATATTTAACTCTTTTAATATTATAATTTCAGTACTATAATTAATTTATTGTCAGGTTCTCTTCTATTAAAAGAATCGATTTTTTACTGCTTCGCTCAAATAATTAGGAGGTTTAGTATGGAATTAGTTTAAAAAATGATTATAAAGCTTTATATTAAATGTGGTGTCATTAAATGAAATTTAACAAGTAAAACAAAATTAAATGAAAGATTATACAAGACCTGAGGTTATAATTTTCAATGTTTTTAAAACCGGACCGGTCATTGAACAGGTCAAGGCACTGATTCAACGTTCAATGGTTCAACCAGGGTTGAGCCGTGATCAAACCGGTATTAATAAAATAATAATAATAATAATTAAATAATACATAAAATAATATTAAAAAAGCATAATATCATAATTTTGTAATACTAAAAATTAAAAGAAAAAACATAATTTATAGGTTCTTTACATTTACAATACCTATAAGTGCAAATCAAATATGTTATGATACTTAAGTATAAGTTTTAACTATACACATCAACATTTATTAATAAAAACAAGTTTATATTTAAAATAAAAAAGAAAATGATAAATACTTTAAGTTGGTTTTTATTTTTTTTTAAGAAAAAAAATCAAAATAATATTGTATTAAGCATTTTTCTTTGACCTGCTGTGAACCGGTTTTTAGCCAGGTTTTTGACCGGTTTTGACTGGTTTTACCGATTTTGACCGGTTTCCGGTTCTTTGACCGGTTTTTCTTTAAGCCGGTTCTGTGGTTTATTTGAACTTGGTCAGGTGACCGGTTCACCGGTTTTCCGGTCCGACCGGTGAGTCCAGTTCGATTTTCAAAACAATGATAATTTTAATGAGAATCGTTTTGATTTGAGTTTTTTTTAATAAAATATAATATCTTCATTGATAATTTTTTAAGGTTTTCATTGATACATTTGAATTAAGTGAAAAAGTTTAAAATAATTTAATCAATTTAACTCATGAAGATGTTAAATAAAAATTAAAAATATAAGAGGTTAATATTCAAAAACTTTGACAATAAATAAATAAATAATTGTAGCAAATAAAAAATTAATAAACGAATTCTAAGCATAAAATTATTAAAAAAGTAAAATTACACAGTTATAATATGAATAAGTAAAAGCACACTTAAACTTATTTTCATTTATTGTGTCCAAAAAAATTAATTTTACAAAGTTTATATCTTTTTGAAATGAATTTTGACCAAAGGAGATTATTTTTTTTTATCTAATCAACTATTTGTTGTATTATTCTTTAACATTGAAAATAAACTTTTAATACTAATATCGTTGAACTCGAATAAATAAAAATAAAAAACTTTAAAATCTAGTAATCAAATTAATAAATTTATCCTTTAAGAAATAAATTAATAAAGACAAATTTTTAAAAAGTAAAATAATTTTTCTTCGATCATTTATCTAGTGGTTCTAAATTTTGATTGAATTTTCTTTTTCTATTCACATATATGTTTGGAGTAATTTTATAATTTTTATAATAATTTTTGTTAATTCTCTTAATACTTTATAAAAAATTAATAAAAAATAAATGAGCAAACAATCACTTTAGTCCTTGAAATTGGAAGACATTATCATCTTAGTCCTTGAATTAAGAAAAATAAAAAAAAGTCCCTAAAAATATAAATTGACAATCATATTAGTCAAAATTCAAAAATCGTGTGATCTAGGTGATAATATTAATATATATTTAAAGACTAAAATTACAGTAAAGTAGTTAAATTTAAGGATTTATTTGACATTCTAAAAACTTATTTTATTTTATTTTTAGTTTCAAGAACTAATGTGATAATGCTCACCACTTTCGAGGAAAGTCACTATTTGCTATCCAAAATAAATTTCATATCTTGAAAATATATAAAAATTAATATTTTTTATTTAATCATCATTGCTCATTGATCGATGTACTGAAAAAGAAAAAGAAACTGTAGTACAATTCCTAGTCCTACTTTTTCATTCCGAAATTCGTGCATTTGCCAGGTTCGATAAATCCAGGAAAGTGCAAGGTTTGATAAATCTGGGGGTTACAAAGATACAACCTCTAGAACAGTACAGAAGTCCTTTTCTATGTCACCCTCCCACGAAGTAACAGAAAGAACGCGCACAAAAGAAACTTTAGCAGCTTTTATTTGTTTTTCTTTAATATTTTATAATAGATAATTCTAAAATTTTCTGATTGTTTCAAATATAAAATATTTTAAATACAAATTAAGTTAATCCAATATTGGGTGTCATTAGAGTAGATTTTTAGTTTTAGCTTTAAATGAATTAATTTTACCTTTATAAAAATCATTTTATGATGAAAATCAAGTGTCTTTACAGTTTTTATAATATTAATTCTTTTATGTAAGTGACTTTAATAAAAAGAAACAGTACGAACAGTTATTAGTTTTTACATTGCCGACTATTATATATGTCATAATATATATGATTATATTCATTAAGTATTGTTTTCATATGGGACCCACTGTGGTCTTAAATTTCTAATAATGTGTTTCAAGTTTGAGACATAAATTTCCCCGCAAACGAAAATCTATTAAGTATTTGTACTGCCTTGAAGAGCCATTCTACTAATTATTGATTAGAAAAGTCTCAAATTATAATTTAAGAAGAATTTTGTTTTATAACTTTTGTTTATGTTATAATTTGAGAATTCTGAACCAAAAAAGAAAATAATAATAATAATAATAACACACCATAAACTTGTTTTTCATGAGCCATGTCTTAATTTTTTTTTTTTAAAAAACGTGACTATTATATAATTCACCATATGTCCAATCACATATTTTTTGCATTTAGTTTTGTATTTATATAATAATTCTTTGGTCGTTTTCCAACATAACCAATATTTTCGTCTACTTGTTCACAATTAATATTTTAATTTTCAATATATAAGATCCATGTGAATCCCACACAGTATTGTACGTAAGTTAGCTACCACTATGCAAAAATATATGTATTCCTGAAACATCGATTGGTTTTTATTAACAAATAATTATAGTATGTTATACTGTTATGATAAAATATTACATGACCAATCTGGCCAAAGATAAAACTACTAAAGCTTAAGTTTTAGACTCTTCAACAAAAAAATTATTTGTTATTAATTTTTATAAAACAAAAAGATTACATATATTGGTAAAAAAATTTAATATATAACTTTTTCATTTAAAGTAAAGTTTTTTTTAAGTATTACTCAACGTTGGGCCGGTTTGTGACCAATAACAAAAGAAACGCAAACAAAAAGAAAAAATAGCTTAGCATCAAAGTTATGCGGTCATGGTCATAGAGACTAAATGTGGCGCCACTGGTCAGCGTGACGATACGTAGACGCAATGGGAACGCCAAACAAAAATGTTGAAGAGAGACAGGAAACAAAGTTTCCGCGTAGACAGATCAGACTGCGTAGCAACTGTGAGTCTGTGATGATTCAAAATAACTAAAACAAAAACATATATATATATATATATAGTGGGAAACGAAAGCTAAAATTATTTGTTTAATGTGTTGTAATATTAAAAATAATCTACGATTGCTCGTCCAAGTATGAAAGTGGATAAGCACTATTTTATATTGAAGCATGTCCCATGAGAGGGTCATGTTGGATTTTCGTCATTATCAATTGATCATCATAATTGAAAGAGGATATGTAAATGCTATATAATATAATTCCTTCAATAAAGTTTGAGAGAAAGATCTAAATGGGTGATTAGATTAGATTAGTTATAAAAAATAATTATTTTTTTCCAACCTTAAAAAAGAGATTATTAATTTACTTCGAATCAACCTTTTTCGAACACGTTAGTAACCTTATTTGCACACGACAAAATGTTTTGTTTTTATACTTTGTATTTTAATAAAAAATAGTAAATTATATATGTTTCTTGTTTTATTATCTGAAGGGAAATGTATAAAAATAATGTAGCAAAAATGATATAAAAGTATAACCAAATATGATTATTATATTCATTTTCTTGTTTTTGTCTCAATTATCTTCTTAGACTTTGACTGTCGCTAAAAAAGATTATGTAAAATTTAATGATGTTGCCAAACTTTTTCATTTATTCAAAATAAACAGCATATCATATTGATTAATGTGTTATGAATTATCTAAACGAATAACTGTAACAGAAATAGAAACCCTTGTCCTAGCAAAGCAAATCTCTCTTTTTCCTCTTAACGCGATTTACAACCCAACTGTCTCTTCTTGTGTTCCCACCACCCCATATATAACCTTTCTTTTCTCTCTCTCTTCCCCCCAAAGAAAAATCCTATCTTTTTCTGTGTAATCAAAGGGGTAACTAGCTTCTTCTTTCTAGAACTAGCTTAGATTCAGGTCACTAACTTTTCTTCAGTTTGAATGGAGGGTCATCATCCCCGTCACCACCAAGGGCAGCAACAACAACAACAACAAAGGCTTCACCCTCAGAATACGAGTGTCAACTTGGATGTCACCGATAGGTTTCCCCAGTGGAGCATCCAGGAGACAAAGGAGTTCCTCGTGATCAGGGCAGAGCTGGATCAGACTTTCATGGAGACAAAGAGGAACAAGCAGTTGTGGGAAGTGATCTCCAACCGAATGAAGGAAAAGGGTTACCATAGGAGTGCAGAGCAGTGCAAGTGCAAGTGGAAAAATCTCGTTACCCGCTATAAGGTATATTTTTATTCATCTCTCTTTCTACATATATCTATATGTATCAAACTCAAAATAAAAATAAAAATTATCCTTATTGAGAAACTCTCTCTCCCTCTCTCTTATTTGGTGTGTTTAAACTTGGTCCAAAAATTAATTGTGACAAAACCATTAGATTTCTCTGAATAGAAACTCTCTTCTTCAAATTGGCGCTAGTGGAAAGAGTTTAAATCTTTTAAATATGTGATCTTGAGTTTGATCAGATGTTCATGCATATAAAAAGAAAAAAAAAATACCATATATCTTAGCGCTTGGTCGTGGGAATAAATGAACTTTTTTCTATTATGATAAGGGTGGGAATTAATTAAAAAAAAACATATGTTTATAGACTTTAATGAAATAGTTAAGAATTAATTTAAGGGTGTTTGAGATAAGTTCTAACTAGTTGTGGTTATTTTAAGCTTTATTGGTTTCTTTTTATATAAACTAAATGGTACTTTTGTTTTGTGATGTGAAGGGATTTGAAACAATGGAGCAAGAAGCGATGAGACAGCAATTCCCATTTTACAATGATTTTAATGCGATTTTCATGGCAAGGATGCAGAGAATGAGGTGGGCTGAAGCCGAGGTTGGATCGAAGAAGAACAAGGCGACGCAGCTTTCATCCAATGAAGAAGAAGATGGTAATGAAGAGAGTGAGGTTGGTAGCAGCAGAAAGAAGAAAAAGGCAAAGATAGTTAATGCGGGTGGTGGTGGTGGTAGCAGCAGTTTGAATAGTTTAAAGGAGATTTTAGCGGAGTTCATGAGGCAACAGATGCAAATAGAAGCGCAATGGATGGAAGCGTTTGAGGCAAGGGAAAATGAGAGGAGGTTGAAGGAGATGGAGTGGAGGCAAACCATGGAGGTGTTAGAGAATGAGAGGATAATGATGGAAGAAAGATGGAGACAAAGGGAGGAACAAAGGAGGATTAGAGAAGAAGCTAGGGTTGAGAAGAGGGATGCTCTAATCACAGCACTGCTAAACAAGCTAGAGAGGCAGGAAATGTAGTGAAGAAGACTTTATTCAACTAGACAAAACTCATTTCGGTAAACTCTACGCACTTCAGAAGAGATTAGTGTTCCATTGTTGACAAGAAAATACAAATATGGTGGGCTCCAAGAAAAAGGCAAGAGATGTAGTTTAGTAGTTAGCTAGCCAAGTGGGCAACTATAATGTGTTTCCTCTTCTTCTCATGAAAGGAAGCTTGATTATAGAGGTTTGTTCTTAGAAACTCAATTTCTTGGAAAAATTAACTTAATTTACGGTACTTCTTTTGATTTTGTCAAGTTGTGCTTCTATCTACTCCTGTCTTCCCACTTGAGGCTCTCTAAATTAGCCAATGCAAAGTAATAAAAGCCATAATTTTTTCGTTACTTTCATTTTTTTTTTTGAAGTGTATGGCACTCGGCAAAATGGTCATTATGGTTTTTGATCATACAACTAGGCACTAGCCCTGTTATCATTGAGAGAAGACCAATATCTCGTGTGTGAGTGTGTCCCCCAAAGAAATTTAACAATGTTTCAAAGAGCCTCTCGATCTGGTAGTAGGTGTAGATGGATATATAAACTATAGAGAGCACTATGGTTCAAATTCACATTACCTAACAAACAATTGAAAACGGGCACAATATCATTGTCCACAAGATAATGTGCTCGCCATAATGGCTATCAATATATTTGCACGCACAATTTTAAGGTTAATGGAGCATTTGTTGAAATGCCTCAGTTCACACAAAGTGCCGTTATAGTTTCACTTTCGGTACAATTGAAAAAGAAAAGGACAGAAATTTAGGAATATATACATGTTTCTACTCTTCCATACCAACATATATACTTTGAAACAGAAGCAGAACTAGGGTTCATATATAATCTAGAATTAAGTTGTAAACTTTTGATCACTTCAAGCTCATGGGCTTAAAGTGTGAGCTCAACGATGAAGAGAGATAATGTTTTTTTCTTCGTGTGAATGAAATGAAATTTATTCATAACGATTTATATAAAACCGCTTGTTGGTGCTATGTTGACCCTCTAATAAGATGCTACAAAGAAAAATAATTGGGTAACCTGAATTTTCGGAAACGCGTCTATTATAATTATAATCTCGTAGTTAAGGATAGTTTTCGGAGCTCAATTTGTGATTTTGAATCCGCATGAGGATATTTTGACAGCTAGCTGATATGGTTTTGCATGCACACGAGAGGCCTCCAAGGGTACGGTTAGTGACATTGACCTGTGCACGTGAGAAAGCTAAATGTAATGGGAGTCGGAGAAAGTTATCAGCCTTAGGTATGAACTTATGACTTTTAATAAGTAAATGTCAGCTGCATGTTATCATGTTTAACAACAATCATCTATTTTGTGAATACGCATGCTAAATTGACTTTTTCTTTCCGTTAAGAAAATAGTTAAGGTAAAAGAAGAAATGGAAATCATAGAGAACTAAGCTAACGCTTATCAGGGAAAAGAAGAAGAGGAAGCTAGAATATACAACTTTGTGATTCAATTTTCTGATATTCATCTATTATTAGCGATTATTTTCTCAAATTGATTTGTTACCAAAATTCTTAGTGCAACTTGAATTATCATAATTATCCCTGAATAATTTAAATCACTCAGGCATACGAATTCCATGTAAGCATGTAAGCTTAATTTGTTACACACTTCATTATCATAGGAAGGTCACAGGTTCAAGAGCTAAGGTGGTGTTTCTCCCTAGGAAAAAGCTGGAGCTAGAATCCATATACTCCAGGAATGTAGTCCAAATGGTAATTTATGCAAGTATGAGACCGAGTACGTAAACCAATTAAAATAGATTAAAGTATCACTGAGGGAAATCAGAAATATATTATAGTGTAAATGTTTAATTATGGTTCATTATTGGTGTAATAATCTATTATATAAATCAAGGATTAATTTAGTAGAAGAAAACATATGATTTGAAAGCGTATATTAGTGAAAGCGACTCAAATATAACATAGATCGCAATACCAAAAGAAAAAAACATCTATCGATGAGAAATACTGAATTATAATATACTATACAATTTGATTTATCGATAATATTTATGCTTGTGCTTGTTTGTTCTACGTGTTTTTCAGATTTAATGATGAATCAAGCGAATCATAATTAAGTTGAATTACGTGTTTCTTAATGAATGCTTGAGTGTTACTTACGTATATGCACCATTAGGTTGTGCATCGCCAAACGTGTGTATTTGGATTTCATTATTCGCATTTTATGAATTATATTCATTTTCCTAAGTTAAGCTGATACGGCCATGAAAAAAAAAAAGAAACTAAAGCTGATATAGCATTTCAATGTGAGAATGTCCTGAACTTGACCTAGATTGTTGAATTCCCTGTACTTCCTGTGACTTACCAGTTATCGACTTATTAAATTTAATAAACAATCCAAATATATTAATTGCCTGATCAAATCAATGCTTAAATCTATATATGAGGCTGAATGAGGTGATGTAAATATATGTTTACATACTTATTTTTTTTCTGGTGAGGGGAAAAAAACCTTAATTAATTAATCGAATGAATTGACGAATAATAACAACAAAGCTGTTATTTAGTACAAATTCTAGGATAAAACAATATAACAAGAGTCAACAGACTATTCTTTCATGCATAATCTTCATACTGAGTTAAAAATAAATTAAGATTTTTCAACATAATTGCAACGTAGCTTTCGTCTCTTTTTATCTCATACTAACGAACATTTTCCTAACTAGAGTTTGTATATACAATCATCATCTAAAACTAGTTAGAATAAAATTTTATTACATAAACATTTTTTCAGTCAATTTTTCCATTATAATTTGTAATAAAACAATTAAACTGAGTACATGGATGGCAGACAGATGGATTTGCAAGAAACTCAGCCTTTATTTCTATGCAGACAAGTTAGAATTGCTAGCATCAGGTACGTAACGTACTACTGTACGTTTCAACTAAGTTTCCTGCATACTATCTTTCATTCTCTTCACAGGTAATTTTCAAATGTTGATAAAGTACACTCCAAAGCGGGCTGTAAAAAGGTGGAAAGAAGATAGAAATAGAAAGAAAAATGAAAAAGAAGAGACAAAAAATAATAGATGTAATAAGTGATATGATAGGAGAAAAAAGAAATACTAATATGGTGTAACATGGTTGATTGATAACTTTGTCTCTTAAGCGCATGATTAGAAATTCGATTCTCAAGTCTGTATAAATGAAAAAATATCAGAAGAGGTCAACTCTTTAAATAGACTTTACTATTATGAAAAATTAGTCTTTGATTCTCAGCTGGAGCCTGAAAGATATCCTGGGTTTACCAAAAAAAAAAAAAAAACAGAGAAAATAGAAATAAGGGAAAATGAGGTGAAATAAAATAGAAAAAAGTGAGGTGTGTATGGATATAATTTTTATTTTCTACACAAAACAATATTACTTTCCATGTTAATTTGTATGCCTTTTCTGGTACACACATATTTATTAATTATAATTGTTTGATTCGGAAATTGAAGGAAAAAAATAATATAAAAGGACATGGATTTACTTTTCTGCTGAAGGGTCTTGAACTTTGAATGAGAAATTTTTCAAACGACGTCAAATTCTTGTCCTAAAGAGTTAACTAGATTTCCCCTCTTGCAGTAATAGTAAAGTCGAATTCCTACGTTGTTTCTTAAATATTAGAATAGCACCTTCTTAAGCGGTACCAAACGGTTTGGAACATTTCGAAAAGAACCCGGTTTTACATAAAACAATGTGCTGTCCTAATTATTCATTGGAACCGAAATTGTCTCTTTACAAAACAACAAAAAGGCTTTTTAGGAACCATTTTTCTATATAACAAATAACCCTAAATGTAACTGTACAAGTTTACTACCACACATTATAATCGAATGATCTTATTTAATAAATTGTTTATTCACACGTAATGCAGTCACATTAATCATATGAATGATAAGTAGATCCTTATTAATCATATCTACGAAAATTTACTTCTCTTTTACATCATATCACCATCGAAATGGTAAAATTTATTTATTATAAAACTCAACTAATAATTAGTGGATTTTCTTATAAGCAAAATTATTAATAGAAAAAGTACACAACCCATGTATAAGAAGCAAGCAGCAAGACTATCCTAACACAGGATTCACATACCACTACCAGTATGAAAAAAGCAACTATTTCCTCCCCTTTTAATATTACAAATCATGATCATGAAAGACTTTTTCACAATAAAAGTCATGTCAAAGATAACCCCTTGAAAAACTATTTTGTTCTTTAAAAGTCACAAAGCCCGTGTTACTGAGTGTCAAAACAATGAAGGGTGTTCTTTGTGTCCTTTTTTTTTTTTATCTCTACTCTTTTTAACTTATTTGTTTGTTGGAAGAAAAGTATAATAAAGATATAATATAAAAAATAATGATTGGCTTCTGTTACTATAATCTTTATCTAATGAAAATTAAATTATTAGTATAAATTTTGAAAATTATATATATATAAGGGCATGAGACAAGATCCGTTGACACTAGGTATAAGAGTTAGTTAAATTACATCTTCAATAACTTTTTATATAATGTAAATTTAACCCATTATACCGTTGTTGTATGATATTATATTCATGAACATGTATGTCAAAATTCACATCATTTGGACTTTGCTAGATGTGTCATCTAACATTGAATATTTACATATATTTTAATTTTTTATTGTACGTTAAAATAAAGTGATACAATGAACTACTAAATAATTTTGAAATTGCGTGAAATTTTGTATACTTAATCTAATTAATAAGAACATCAGATTCAACGGTTAGATTGATTAAATTTGCATTCTACCAAAAGTTATTGAAGGTGTAATTTGACTAACTCTTATATATATATATATATATATATATATTATAAGCATCTCATAGACTATATTATTTTTTATTTTTTTATTTTTTTATCTCTCCTTATTGCATTATGATAATGCTCTAGCTAAGATTGTGGTGTTCTATTTTGCTTGTGATTGTGTTTCTTATAGTAACCTATAATAAATCAAAACAACCGATGGATGTTTAGGTATGTGCCATAAGCGCACCGACACAAAGACACCGAAATGCACCACTGGACATAATTACTACGATGGCACTCACGACAAGTTGTTCATGAATCATGGCGCGTACGAAGCTGTTCCTAAGTTAACTGTGTTTGTTCTCTCTCTCTCTGTGTCTTGCAAGTTTCTTTCTTCCTCATTCTTGATGAGGTTGTTTCCAGCTATACGTAATTTTACTAATTTAGCAAGCCATTACTCTAGATTCAACGTTACGTTCAAATACACATACGCGTTTCTGACAGAACACTGCCACTATAAATTTGTCACCAACTCTGTTAAAAATTTATTAATTCCGATATTTATTGTGCAAAAAAATTAACTCAAATTGCACTAACACTTTGTTTAGTAAAGAAGAAAGAAATAGAGAGAGTGGAAGTGGATAGATGAGAAAAGAAGAGAATAGAAATAAATAAGAAATAAAACAAAAGTTAAGGTTGTTTAGTTGAAGAGAAATATAGCGAAAATAAATTTGTAAAATTGTTTGATTTAAAAGAAAAGAAAAGAAAGAAAAGAAGTTATATTATTAGTAAAATACCATTTTATCCTTACAATTTGAGTACATGTTTTCGGAGTTTTTTAATGTAAAATTGATTTTGGTACAGAGGACTTGGTGACTTCGCTTTCTCCCAGCTGAAACATGCTTTCTTTCTATGATGCAGTATTTAAGCCAAAAACTAGTGATTAGTATGTATACATATTTTTTAAACATGATATTCTCACAAATTGCATGCGCATGTTCAGCTCACCAAATTGATTAACAATGTTCACAAAATCAATTTTGCCTAGCTAGTTGCAACCCAACCACGAGAAAAGCAAGCCAAGGTTATTTTTGGAAAATTGTTTCAACAATTAGAATTTCCGCACAAATCCTCTCACTTCATAGGGGAAGTTTTAGTGAGTGGGCTCCAGCATATTTTTTAAATATTTCATCACACTTCTCTTCCACCAAACAACCATAATTCCCCTTCTTCCACTCTCTTCCTTCCTCTTTTCCTTTCTTCTCCTCCAATTCTTACCTAGCAAACAAAGCGTAAACAATTTTGAAAATTGTTTGCCCTAAAAAAAAATAAATTGAAAATTGTTTAACTCTTGACATTAAATATCAGTAGACTAAACACAAAGCATAAATATTGTATAAGACGTTTGAGAGTGGCTAAAATAAAATTTAAATAGATTTTGATATCATATTAAAATGATTTAGACCTAACTCAATCCCAAAAACCAACCTATTGAAAGAAGATTGCTCATGTCTTATAAAGATTAGTTTGATTGTACATTTTTTAACTAAAGTAGAACATAGTAACACCACTATCCACCATCATTCCTCCCTATTAGAGATAATTAGGATGTTATGATTAGTTAAAAAAAATTAGTTATATTTTGTTAGATTTATTTAGTAGTTAATTAAACTCTCTAGCCTCTTGTACATAAATCATATTGTAAACTCTACTATTCTCGCTCATTAATATTCAATCAATTACAACTCATTGATTCTATCAATTTTTCTTTTCTCATAAGTTCTGTCCTATTTTCCAACACTTTGGACGTAATGTGATAGGTCCACAATTGCGCTAGATCAAGAAGCCCAACTCATAACCTATGCCAGCCTAAAAGAGAAACTAAAAAGCCTATTTGGTTTCAGGATTATGAGCTATGAGTTATTTTATTTTAATATTATCTAATTCCAGCTTGTAATTAGGAAAGCAAGATCCTTCTAGAAGAGTTTGGTGATGGTGCCACTTGTAGGGCTATCCAAACATATAGGGTTTCCATTCTTTGTATTTATCAATCATGTTGTTATGAAATAAAGTAGAGAATATTTTGAATAGATTACTATAGCTTCGAAGCCTAGAATATAGCCGTAGATAGGTGCCCTAGCAAGGTTCCTATCATTGGTGCTTTCATTCCTTATTCATGCCTCCCAAACCTACTAAAGATTTGGACGACGTCATTCAGACAGTGAATGATAAGCCCGCAGCTTGGCAGCAAGTCTAGGATGAGTTCCATTGACAACTTCAACAATCATTAGACCACCACTGTGACTCCATTTCCAGTACTTTCCACACCCTACTTAATCGTGTCCAAAACCTATCTATCCAAAACCTGTCTGTCCAAATCCCACCTGGCCCCACCTTTTCTAACCCTCTTCTTGTGGCCTTAGCCAGGTCCAAAATACCCCCTCCATTTTACATGTTGGCCTTGATGGCATGGTCCACCAGTTTCAACCTTCCCCTGGGTTTCAAGTCACACCTAACCCCAGCATCACCAACCCCTTCCGACCTAATCCCAGCCATGTTGGAACTAAAGACGTATGGAGCGTCTTGTTGCTAAAATTTTGAAGATAAAAAACTTATTAAGTTTTAAGTCTCTGTTGTAAAAATGTTTTTCTACAACGTCCAATGTGTGTCCTCTATCAAGGTGTCCAACGTGCTAGTTTTAATGAGCATCCAATAGACTCGTATATGAATGTCGTCCAAGCGTGAGTCTATCTCTAAATGACTAAGTGTTTAAAGCTTGCCTATGCTTTTCTCACATGTATATCTTGAGACTAATGCTTTACCTGTTAAAGTGATCTAACGTTCAAATATCTAAGTATTAATTGAAAGATAGATACATGTTAGTGTATAAGCGCAGCATTGTAAAAAAAGGAAGTCAACTTATCAAGCTGCCAAGTCGGATAAAGAATGATTAGAAAAGAAGGCCTCCAATGCAGTCCTGCACTTTCCATTTTAGTGCAAGAATAAAAGCCACTTTTTCTGACGCTACTGAAAACTTAATACACGCGCTCTCTCTTGAAGACTGAAGCTGAATTTCTTTAACGGTTATTTTTTAAGACTGTATATATACCAGCTTGAGAGAAGAAATTACAAGGTGTGAGTAATACTGAAAAGAACAACTATTTTACTGGACGACTCTTAGAACATCTCTAGAAACTCTCTGTAGAGAAACTTGCCTATTGTACTTAAACTTTCATACTCTCACATTGTGAGTTGATTTGCTTGTAACAACTTTTTTTTGTTGTGAAAGCCTAGAGAGGCTTAGTGAGAAAGAATACTTGAGTGGGTAAGCAATCTGGGTGGATTGCATTGTAAAGCCTGAAGAGGCCGTGAAGAATACTTGTGTAACCTAAGGTTGGTTAGTGATTACCTTCAGGTTGAAGGGACTGGACTGTAGCTTAAGTTTGAGTGAACCAGTTTAAAATCTCTTTGTTCTTGTTCTTCCTTTATCTTTTCGTTAAACTGCTTTTTGAACTTGTTTTGATTAAGTTAAAAAGTTTTTAAAATGCACAATTCAACCCTCCTTTTTGTGAGATCTTTGTTCTTTCAATTAGTATCAAAGCTCGGCCTTTTGGGGTTGAGCATCTAATAGTGCAAGGGTAAAAAGATCCTGAGTATGTATGGATAACAAAGGACAAGCTGTCAACAGACCACCGCTCTTTAAAGAACAAACTTATGATTACTAGAAACAAAGAATGATGGCCTTTTTTGATGCTTGCCACATCGATATGTGGGATGTGGTAGAAACAAGAGACTATTAACATATAGACCAAAACAGAATCGAATTGCCTAGATGTTAATGGATAGAAGCACATAAATAGTGTTATTTGCTTAACTCTAAAGCTCGAAATGCTATTATGTGTGCTTTGTCTGAATCTAAATATGAAAAAGTGCACAGCCTGAAAAGTGCTAAAAAGATGTGGGATACCCTTGCTCTTGCTTACGAGGGTACCTCATAAGTAAAAAGATCTAAACTAAGCTTACTTGTTAGATAATATGAATTATTTTCTATGGAAGATAATGAAACTATCGAACTTATGTTTAGTAGATTTCAAACCATAATAAACAATCTGAGATCCCTAGGTAAAACTTATGACAATTATGATCATATTCACAAAATTTTGAAAAGTTTGCCTAGACAATGGAGAGCATAGGTTATAGTTCTGAGAGCGTCCAAGGACTTAACAGCTCTTTCCATGGAGGAACTTCTTGGAACTCTTAAGATTCACGAGTTGGAGCTAAAATAAGACGAAGGACTAAGAAAAGGAAAGTCCATTGCTCTAAGTGTCTGGCGTCCAGTGAAGGGATCGTCATCCAAAGCTCTAAATGTGGAGAATCTTTTAAGGAAGCATCCGAAAAAGATGAAAGAAAGGAGGAATTCGAGCTAGAAACTTTACCAAAAAGTTTAACAAGGAGTCCAAGGAAAAGAGTCCACCAATCTGCTTCGAATGCAAGAAACCTGGACACTTTAAAGTTGAATGTCCAAGTCTACAAAAGGAGAAGAAGAAAACCTTTTTCAAAAAGAAAAAGAAAAGACTCATGGCAACCTAGGAAGACATGGACCAATCCTCGATAAAAGAAGGAGAGAAGAAGCAAACACTTGTTTCATGGCTGAGACCAATTCAGAAAGCTCAGAAAATGAGTAAGACGAAGAGGTAAATTTCAATGACATATCTTCTCTTTAAGAGGCATACAATGAGTTGCTTTCTAATTCTTCAACTCTATCAGTAGTTTATAAAGAATTAAAAAAGAAGTTTTCCAAAATGTCAAAAGAATTCAGTTTACTCAAAGAAAATTATAAAAATATTTTGAGAGAGAATGAAAAATTAAAGGCAAAGGGTGTTCTAGAAGTGACACATCCTAATGAAGCATTAGAACTTCAAAGGGAAGTTACTCACCTAAAAGAAAGTCTATCCAAATTTGTCAATGGACATGAAAATTTAAATAAAATCTTGTCTTATAGACGAAGTCCATATGACAAATCTAGACTTGGCTTTATTAAGAATGAAGCCTCTGGAACAACTAAAAATACTGTTTTCTATAAATTGTGTGGAAAGGATGGTCATGAATCATCACGATGTATTCATCGTCCAGTTACGAAGGCGTCCAATGCCTTCAAAACTAACAAGAAAGGACCTAGGTCTATTTGGGTACCTAAGTCTATGATTATTCCTGTTGCAGATCTGCTTGACAACAGAAAGGAAACTCTAGTCATGGTACCTGGACAGTGGTTGCTCACGACACATGACCGGAGAAAAGTCTATGTTCCAAAGCTTCCAACAAAAGAATGGTGGATGGGTCACCTTTGGAGGAAATCAGAAAGGGAAGATAATAGGAATAGGTAAAATTGGTAAGCACCCCTTACCTTCTATTGATAATGTCTTGTATGTTGAAGGACTTAGACACAATTTGCTGATCATAAGTCAGTTATGTGATAGTGGACACAATGTCTCCTTTAATAAGGATGGATGTATAGTCAAAAACTTGGATGAATTTATCTTATTTTCGGCTAAGAGGCAAAGCAATCTATATAAAATTGACTTAAATGACCTTACAAATCAAAATGTATCCTGTCTAGTATCCATCAACAAGAATTAATGGATTTGACACAAGAAACTTGGACATGCAAGCTTGAGATTAATCTCAAAGCTAAATAAGCATAACCTTGTAAGAGGGTTTCCAAATCTTGTATACAAATATGATGTTCTCTATGATGTATGTCAAAAAGGAAAACAAGTGAAAAACTCTTTTGACTCAAAAAATGTTGTTTCCACTACTAGACCATTTGAACTCCTACATATTGATTTGTTTGGACCTATTAGAATGGCCTTTCTTGGTGGAAAACAATATGGGTTAGTTGTAATGGATGACTATACTAGATGGACATAGGTCATGCTCCTAAACAGACAAGGATGAGTCTTTCAAAGTCTTTTCTATATTCACTAAAAGGATTTAAAACAAAAAATATGTTTGCATAGCCTCAATCAGAAGTGATCATGGAGGAGAGTTCGAAAACGAAAGTTTTCAAGGATTTTGTGAGGAGAATGAAATTCTCCACAACTTCTCTATATCTCGTACACCTTAACAACATGGTGTGGTAGAGAGAAAGAATAGGTCATTACAAGAAATAGCTAGAACCATGCTTAATGATAACTCTACTCCTAACACTTCTGGCTGAAGCTGTAAACACAACATGCTATTTACAAAACATAATATATATTAGACCTATCTTGAAAAAGACTCCCTATGAATTGTAGAAAGGACGAAACCCAACATATCATATCTCCATCCTTTTGGATGTCAATGTTTTATTCTAAACATTAAGGACAATCTTGGGAAGTTTGATTCTAAGTGTGATGATGGAATATTGTTAGGGTTATTCTGAATGTCCTAGGTATATAAAGTCTATAACTATAGAACTTAACAGTTGGGGAAGCCATTCATGTTAAGTTCACTAACAATAAGCCTGATAGAGAACCATCAGAGCTGGATGAATCTTTTGCAGATATGAGGTTGGACGACACCAAACAACCAGCGTCTATAACTCTAGTTGGACGTTCCAAAGAAAGAAGAACAAGAAGAAACATTTGGACAACAATGGCAAATGAAGATGTACCATCCAGAAGATTAAATCCTAGGAAATGTACGTGATCATGTTAGAACAAGATCAACTTTCAAGGAGCAAGCTCAAACTGCATTTATTTCTCAGATGGAACCAAAGACAGTGGACGAAGCTCTATTGGATGAAGGATGGATTAAAGCCATGAAGGAAAAGCTAAGCCAATTCAAAAGAAATGACGTATGGAAGCTAGTTCCTTTACCTAAAGACAAATCTATAATAGGAACAAAATGGGTATTTCGTAACAAGCTAGATGAGGTAGGTAATGTAGTAAGAAACAGAGCTAGACTTGTAGCTCAAGGATATTCTCAACAATAAGGTAAAGATTTCATTTAAACTTTTGCACCTGTAGCTAGACTAGAAGCCATTTGCATTTTATTTTCATTTGCTGCTCATAGTAATATGAAGCTCTATCAAATGGATGTAAAAGGTGCATTTCTTAATGACATAATAAATGAGGAAGTTTATGTGAAACAACTTCCTGGTTTTGAGTGTGATACTTTTCCTAAGCGTGTCTTCAAACTCAAAAAGACTTTATATGGACTCAAGCAAGCACCTAGAGCTTGGTATGAAAAGTTATGTTCTTTTCATTTTAGAAAATGGTTTCATAAGAAGAAAAGTAGACACCACTTTATTTCGCAAAGACGTACATTCACACTTTGTTATTGCACAAATATATATGGACGATATTGTATTTGGTGCTACTAATAAAACTCTATGTAAGGATTTCTCTAAGTTAATGATAATAGAATTCGAGATGAGCATGATGGGAGAATTAAAATTCTTTATTGGATTGCAAATAAAACAAACAAGTAGTGGCATATACATACATCAAACGAAGTATGTAAAAGAGCTACTCAAGAAGTACAAGATGAACGATGCCAAAGATATAAGCACACAAATGCATCCATCTTTAGTACCTGGACTGGACGACGACACATCCAAAAAGGTAAACAAAACCATATACAGAGGTATAATTGGATCCCTATTATGTCTTACAGCGTCATAACCAGATATCATGTTTAGTGTGTGTCTTTGTGCTTGCTTTCAATTTGATCCCAGAGAAACTCATCTTACAACAGTTGAAAGAGTTTTTAGATATTTAAAAGGAACCACTAATCTTGGTCTATGCTTTAAGTCAAACAAAGAGTACAGGTTAGTTGGATTTTGTGATGCTGACTATGCTGGAGACAAAATAGAATGAAAAAGTACTAGCGGTACTAGTGGAGGATGTCACTTCATTGGTGGAAGTCTTGTCTCCTGGACGAGGAAAAGGTAAAGAACATTGCTTTATCCATAGCAGAAGCAGAATACATATCAACAACGTCCTGTTGCTCACAAATTTTGTGGATTAAGCGTCTATTAGAGGACTACAGTATCTACGAGAGTAAAATTCCTATCCTCTATGATAATACTGCTGCCATAAACTTATCTAAGAATCCTATATTACACTCTAGAGCAAAAAACATTAAAATAAAACATCACTTTATAAGATATTATGTTCAAAAAGGTGTTATTGATATTCAATTTATTAATACTGAAAATCAATTAGCAGACATATTTACAAAAGCACTTCCTGAAGATAAAATCATCCATATTCGAGATCGTTTTGGTATGGAATTTATAAAGGAATAGATTTCTTTCATATGCCTTGACCGTCCAATGACAAGTAGCGTCCAATACCATACAGCGTCCAGCGTCCATTATCATATCATCGTCTATCATGCATACATCCATTGGCACTACGATGCATATTTTGTAACATTTCATATTTATGTGCATAAATGTCTTCATCCGTACATAATCATGTTTTCATTGATAATGGTTTGAAATAAATGCTTTATTCTTTATCGTAGTCACTACTTGCGTCGTAAACCACTATCGAGAAATGTGGGCGCTTGAACTAACATTAAATGTGCACTATCTCTCTTCAAAAATTCAAAAACTGCCAAAATAGAAACCCTTCGCTTACTTTCTAAACACTCAAACATCTTTCGAACCAAACACGCTTACTCTCATACTTGCTATTTGTGAGACTTTGCTTGTGTTCTCTTTCTCTCAAACTCTGAAACCTTCCAAACCCTAACCTTCAACAATGGTGATGGAGAAAACAGACGCCGCCATGAAAGTCGCAGCTCGTGTAAAAAGTCAGAACGAAGCCATTGTTATGATTAAGAGCCGCTTTGATATTGAAGCTTTTGACGACATGGGGGTTAAGGTGAAAGACAACCTCATCCGCTGTGGAATCTTAAACTATTTCCACTTAAATGAGATCATTTACCCAGAATTATTTAGATGCCTTTAGAAGACTGCAGAGTTCACCAAAAATAGTTTGGTTGGCATTGTTCTAGGAGTAAAGGTCACCCTCGACCTAGGGAGTGTCGCTCAAGCTATTGGTTTCGAGCGAGCTGGCTCCTGCATAAAGAATGGCTGGGAAGACAGCTTCAACGGAATATGAAACAGTGGACGTTGCGTTGATGGGACTAGAAGCAGAAGGTGCTGTGGAGTACAACAAACTGATCAAGGAAGGGAAAGTGTACTAGCAATTTCTGAACAAGGGTATACTACACAATGCTAGTTCCAAGGATAGCGTAACCTTCTTACATTAGTTCGCCCTCTTCCACATGATAACCAAACAATAGTTCAACCTTCCCCACCTCATCCTCAGCAACATCTTCAGGACCATGAGGGGACGTGGAGAATTCGACTAAATTACCTATGCTGCGTTGTTGAACAAGATATTCTGGTTGCAGCAAGTATACCACATTTTCTTTGCTCTGTCTGGTGGTGAGTAGGCTGAGATTAGAATGCTAGGTGGTGGCCACAATTCACCCAGTTAGCCTTTGGCTGCAACAACATAATACAGATGAAGGTTGGGTTTGTCTTGAAACCCTTAGAGAAAGCCGCTGCCAAGACTGTAGAAGTCAAGGAAGAACCTGCAGAGGAAGCACCACATCCTGTAGTGCAACAAGTTGCCCAACAAGCCGAGCAATTAGATGAGTTAGCCCTGTTCATCCATCCCATTGCTGCTATAAGATTATCCACCAGAAGACAATTGTCCAAAGGAAGGTTATCCAGGGTGACATGGTCCAAGACCCAACAAACTCCAACTCTCCTTGTTCCTCCTGCTACTACACCTTTTCCACCTGCAACTGCCAAAAGGAGACTGCAGTTGCAAGAAGACTCTAATGATGAGGACGGCAAATCCATGGCATTCCTACTAAAGAAGTAGAAGACTGCCATTGTTGTAGTTCCTCCTCAACCAAAAGCCCTTGCTGTCCAACCCACTCCCTCTCTCAAATGTCCAACAGAAGCTCAACCAACGTCTGCAATGACAAAGAAAAGTAAGTCATCTGGCCCTTATGTTGGTATTGTATCTGAAGAAGATTTTGTTGAATCAATTATTTTTGAGCCCGCTGAGTAACCAATCCCAACCCAAACCCAAACACAAACACAAGCCTAAACATATACCATACCATCCCTTGGCACCAACCCACTTACACCACACCTGAACCAGATATGCTATTATCTAGTGATGATGGTTACATTTGCACCATTCCCACTCTTGGCCTCACCAAAACATACTTCTCTGTTAAGCCCCCCAAACAGCCCTCCTCAACTCTTAGCACGGATTTGGCTACATCTTCTGCCTATGATGGACGCGCAGAAGATTGGGTGAAAACAAAAAGAAAATGGAACTTGCTTTTTGTCAAAGGCAATAAACAAAACCTAATGGATGACAATGCGATGATCCTACATCTAGAGCCTCTTTCGACACCAAAGTACGACTTCGACTACTCGTTGGTTTCTTTTGAGCCATATATGGATGACTACGTCCATCAACCATCAGCTACATATTTGGCTCTACCTCTAGGAGCAATTGAACACTTGCCGCTCAAGCGGTTTATTAGAAAGAGGTATCCTAGACTTATTCGAGCATGGCGTCTTAATGCACGCCCTCTTGGAGTACTTCAACACAAAGTACCTCTAGTTGAAGAGATTAAGCAAGCATTACAACAAAGGTGCGGTCAAGTGCCAGAAAGGATCATCCATCTCCGGCTTGCTGATTTGAGGTTTAGGCCTTTAGATCCTTTGGAAGATGGTTTCTTCCCCTCACCCTTCGAGTAGATGTTTTGCAACTCCTTAAGGAGCTCTACAACCTTAAAGTTATAATTGTTCATCCCACCTTCTCAACACATCACACCGTTCACCACAGTTCGCATCCAATCAGATCGCATTTGCCCAAGGCTTCCAACCTTGGATGTAAATAGCAAGAAGAAGAAGTTGCTCACCAAGCCACCCCCACTTCCTCTATCATCCAGAGTTGAGTTACAATAGCATCCTAACACCACTCTGGAATAGTACATGTCCAGGAGTTTATTGCAAGACATGGACGAGGAAGATGCTGAATGCTTTTGGTGCCAACACATGTTCAACTGCGAGCAAGAAGCGTCCGATAATGGACTTTCAGTGGATGACAAGGCCAAAACTCCAACTATGAAGAATTGTAAGTACACGCAGCATCCAGCTCGTGTCTTTCATTTGTCAGATACATCAGCTGCCTTCGCCTGTCCAGTTGACGAGCGCCCCCTGGCCTCTTTGGCATAGAAACGTTCATCATCTATGCCATACTTATTGCAATCACTAGCCCCAAGTTCTTCAAGCCTCCATATCCTTGGGAAACACCACGCCCACACCAACTCCACATTCCATCTGTGAAGTTTTTGGAAGCACGACCTCTACCCTCAGATGTCCAACCACCAACTCCATCTCAACCACCTTCTCCAACTATCGGTTCACAAGCCTCTGCTAGCCTTCCCGCTGCCCTTCTTCCTCTTCCACCCGTTGACCCGGCAGTTCAACACTATGACACCGCCCAACTCCAACCCATCATGACACTTCTCCAACAGATTCTCCAAAACCAACAAGAACTTCTCTAAACCCCACAACCATATCCATCTCCACCTTCACCTTCCTTGGCACCAAAGTGACAATGATGTTGTTTTCTCTCTTTTTCTGTTTTATTTTTTTGATAATGACAAAGGGGGAGAAATACAGTATAAGTTTTTTGTACATAATTACAAGTTGCTTTCTGTTTACTGAAATTTTGCATTACATGACATTCATGCATATACGTATATACAATCTGTGTTTTGTCTGGATGATTACTTGAATTGATATTTTATATGTTTTAAAAGTATGCAAACTTGATTGATATATCAGACTTAAAGGGAGTTTTATAGTAAGTTTGTCAAATCTCGATGCGTCTTTTTGATATAAATATACTTGCAAAACTTAAAAACTAATAAGGTTTGTCATCATCAAAAAGGGGGAGATTGTTGGAACCAAACACGAATGAAGCGTTTAGTCCCTCAAATTTTGAAGATAACAAACTTATTAAGTTTTAAGTCTCTGTTGTAAAAATGTTTCTCTATAGGGTCCAATGTGTGTCCTATATCAAGGCGGCCAACACGCTAGTTTTAACGAGCATCCAATAGACTCGTATATGAATGCCATCCAAGCGTAAGTCTATCTCCAAATGACTAAGTGTTTAAAGCTTGCCTATGCTTTTCTCACATGTATATCTTGAGACTAATGCTTTACCTATTAAAGTGATCTAACGTTCAAATATCTAAGTATTAATTGAAAGATAGATACATGTTAGTGTATAAGCGCAGTGTTGCAGAAAAAGGAAGTCAACTTATCAAGCTGCAAGTCGGATAAAGAATGATTAGAAAAGAAGACCTCAAACGCAGTCCTGCACTTTCCATTTTAGTGCAGGAACAAAAGCCACATTTTCTGACGCTATTGGAAACTCAATACACGCGCTCTCTCTTGAAGACTGAAGCTGAATTTCTTTAACGGTTATTTTTTAAGACCATATATATACCAGCTTGGGAGAAGAAATTACAAGGTGTGAGCAATACTGAAAAGAACAACTATTTTACTGGACGACTCTTAGAACATCTCTAGAAACTCTCTGTAGAGAAACTTGCCTATTGTACTTAAACTTTCATACTCTCACACTGTTAGTTGATTTGCTTGTAACAACTATTTTTTGTTGTGAAAGCCTAAAGAGGTTTAGTGAGAAAGAATACTTGGGTGGTTAAGCAATCTAGGTGGATTGCATTGTAAAGCCTGAAGAGGCCGTGAAGAATACTTGTGTAACCTAAGGTTGGTTAATGAATACCTTTAGGTTGAAGGGACTGGACGTAGCTTAAGTTTGAGTGAATCAGTTTAAAATCTATGTGTTCTTGTTATCCTTTCGTTAAACTGCTTTTTGAACTCGTTTTGATTAAGTTAAAAAGTTTTTAAAATGCACAATTTAACCCCCCTTCTTGTGCGATCTTTGTTCTTTCAAGCCATACCTTCCAAAACCCTCAGCCTCCCTCCCCCCTTCGCCCACCGAAGTTACAACTACTACCTTTTGATGGCGAGGAGCCCTTGGATTGGATCCTCCAAGTGGAGCAATTCTTTGCCTTCTACCAGATTCCGCCGAATCACTGCTTATCTATGATAGCCTTTTATATGCGTGGTGAAGCTTTAAGCTAGTTTAAATGGATCCATTTAAACCACCAGCTCATACAGTCTTTGTTTTTCATTGCATAAAATAAATAAAAAAACACAAGAATCTTTTCTTGCTTTGCCATCTTTAGAATGTTAATTAGGTTCATATACGTACGAGGGGGAAGACAATTTTCTTAAAAAAATAAACCATTTAAGTAAATAGTTATTAAATACGATACTAAATAAATTGATACTGTATAAATTTTTAATATAGAATCTATAACTATGTCACCGACTCAATGTGAAAGTATTTTTATAATGTTTTAAATCATTTTGGATATTTATTTTCCAATTACAAGAAAACACTAATTAGCGATCAATATTATTAATCAATTATAATAATAACGACCAATAAAGGTTCTAAACTAAAAAATTGATTTGTAAATTTTAACGCTAAAATACAGCAAAAGTAATCAGTTACAAAATTGGTTATTATAATGTAACCGAAAAAATTGGTTATTATATCAGTAATTTTGGAGCAAAATCGTTTGACTTTGTTGCGACTACACTGATCTACTTAGTTCTAGCAAAATTGTCACGCGAAAATACTTATGGTTTTGTACTAAAAAAATTGATTAGTTACTAAATTAAAATTTTAATTGTTATCAACTGATTTTTGGGTGAACCAAGGGTATTTCCTATCTGAGAGCCAGAGACCAAAGGTTAATCTCTCCCAACAAATGTTGGCAATTGATTTTACAACTACTTTGGACTAAATATTTACCTTTTAGTGACAAAAAAAAATAGTCATTTAATAACCTAATTTTTCGGTTATTGTTAAACTTTTTTTTTAATATAAATTTTGTCTTCAACAATCTTTCAAGTAATCGATTAGTTTGTGAACCGAGGTCTGGGGGAAAATTGAGAACATGCACGTTATACCAAAATCTGACATATTTTGTACTTTTCTTTCCAGTTGCTGATGATTCTCACCTTTTTAATTAAACTTATATTTTACTTTCCACTAAAATTATTTTTTATTTTATTTTGGATGAACTAAATGTGGCCCTATCAATTCAGTTCTTCCCACAATGTCATTATTTAAGATTTTGGGGTAGTGCAGGTCTCAAACGTTATCGTACCATATATCACTTTGCTTGACCTACCCTAAGTTAAAGATGAAACGAAAAGGTCAATTAATTGGTGGGTGGAACTTGAATAGTATTATATGAGACAAGGGTTAACTTTCAACTAGCTGTGTATGGTTGAAAGACTGAGGAAAAGTAAACAGATAATATTTGACAATGAATATATAACTTTTTTTTTAAGAAAGACAAATAGCTACTGATTCATATAATATAATCAGTGAATAATTAAGGTTTTGTTTGTCCTAGTTTCCTTTAAATGCACAAACAAACATATATGGAAAAAATTATTTAGTTCAACTAATTCTTGAGATGTGTCTTTATGAATCACAATCGTCGGGGTGTTTAAAAACAACCGATTCAATTAAAATCGAAAAACAATATATAAAACTGAAAATTGAATATGTCGACCAAAAAAAATAAAAATAGATTAGGTCAATTTTTGAATTTAATTTAATTTATTTATTTCTCACATGTTTCTTTCTTCGAAGATAATCCTGTTTAAGACATAGTTGGACATTAATGGACACCTTTCCTAGTGAGCATTCAAACCTTAGTTCATCACATTATTGTTTGTGTAGTGTCTTTTTGTTTTGAGTCTTTTCTAGTTATTTTGGTGGAATTTGAAGTCCAACTTAGGTCCAAGCTAACCCTCACAACAAACCACTAATCATGATAATCTAACTTTGATTCCCTTGATTAATGCCAAAAACAAATACATGATGCTCATTTTAGTCTTTGCGAAATGATAATTCTACTTATTACTTTATTACTTGTCGACTAGTACACTTGTCGTAATAAACATCCACCATTCACACACGTTCACATTTTCCACACTGTTCATTGAACATTATTTCTTTATCACAACTCGATGTTCATTGAGCACATCCATCATCAATTTAGTAAACAACATTGCATAAGGAAGGGTAGCCTTGTCCCTACGCATTTTTATTAAGTGAGATAAAATCAACCCAAGAAGATTAACCTTCCTCCTTCTCAACGTATTGAACAAGTAGAACCTATCCAATCTTGTCACCAGGTTTTTCAAGCTTTTCCTAAGAAGAATAATGTGTAACAAAAGGCCATGCAAAATTTTGGCCTTGGGGAGTCTGTTGAAGGTCTTGATGTCCTTGAGATTTGTAATCCCATAAAGAACAAAATTTACTTCACCAAGTCCAAAGTCTTGTTCCAATTTCTCCTCATAGGCAAAGCCTTCATCTAGACATTTAATAACTTTAACTATGGAGTCTAGTGGGATGATGAGTTTGGCGTTAGTCATAACAGTACCTACTAGAGACTCGCCAATTACTAGCCTAGACAACCAAAAGTTTTGGTAGAAGTCTAGATACCAACTTTGAAACTGACCCAAATGGGTCTTTAATCATTAGCATTGACTTCGTCTTTTGTCAAGTTTTAATGCTTAGTTATAACTATTTACTTTTAACAAATTATGACCTTTAAAATGTTCAGTTAGTTGGTTAGAAAGGTTGAAATCCTATCCTTTGTATATATAGGACTTCTTGTACCATTGTATCAAACTCTCTCTCATTTTTACTAAGCATCAAATAATATTTTTTCCTCTTGGTTGCACACGATGAATTATATCATCTCCTTCAAGAATCTCAATTGTTTGTATGTTTACAAGGTATTAATTAGGGAGCTCTATTGTGCATCACTCTGATTATTATCATTTTTATTTTTTTTTGTTGCTGTGAAATCTCTGTTTATCACACTAAGTGCTGATGACAAACACAAATCAACTTCTTGATCCCTCAAGTTTGTTTTTCATGCATCCCAATGAAAATCTAGGAGGTTCATTGGTTTCCAAGATGCTTATAGGTGAGAATTATTATTCTTCGTTGAGAGCCATGACTACGGCCTTAAAGTCAAAGAATAAACTTTCTTTCATTGATGGATCATTCCAAAACTTGAAACAATAAGTCTTGAGTATGCTGCTTGGGATACGTGTAATACCTTGGTGTTGTCTTGGACCTACCATTTAATCAATTCAAGTATTCTTCAAAGTGTTCTTTGGATGGAGATAGCAATGGAGGTATGGAATGACCTAAAAGAAAGGTACTATTAGGAGATGCTTTTCGAATTTCAGAGTTACAAGAAAAAGTATATATGTTCAAGCAAGGGATCTTTTTATAACATTTTATTTTATGTACTTAAAGGGTTTATGGGAAGAACCACACCTACATGTACATGTCAAGTGTCTTGTACTTGCAATCTTGTCCCCACGATCAAAGAGTACAGAGAGAATGACTGTGTATCAAGTTTTTAAAGGGATTAAATGATCAATTCTCAACAGTGAGATCCCTAATTAATGCTCATGCAACCACTATCGATTATCAATAGGGTGTTTTCCCTTTTAATCTAGCAAGAAAGACAACTTTGTGGAGTATTGGATGAAACACAAATTCTTGCCAATGTGAATGAAAATGCATCCTAAGGGAAAAGAAGATCCAAAGGACGAGGAGGCCGTACTAAAGGTTACACAAATGGAAGAAGAATTACATACACAAGAAGGGGTGAAGGGTCAAAAGTATGTGCTTACTGCAATTGTGGCAGACATATAGTTGATACATGTTACAAAAAGCATGAGTTTCCTCCAAATTTTAAAAGGAATTTTGCTGCCAATAATTGCATTGCTGGTGGAGATGCGAGGAATACTATTTTTGATGATTGTCGAGTATGATTTCATGAAAGGACAACATAGAGAATATCCAAGGACTTTTTTTTTTCTTTTTAACTCTAGAACATCATAAGACTTTATTAGCACCATTGCAGAGTTCTTAAGAAACTCATCACAACACCAATTAGGTTACTTCACTCCTTTAATGTTTAGGTATACTCTACAATCAATCTAGTTCTCTTCATTTCAAGTCTTGGATACTTGAAACCGTGGGTACTGATCATGTTAGTTAGTCTTGGAGTCAATTTCAAGCTTTTCAAAAAATAAAACCTATTTATATTAAACTTCCTGATAATCCTCATGTAGTTGCTACACTCTCAGGTTTTGTTGTTAAGTTTTCAAACAACATTTTAATGGGATTAGTGGAAAAAAAAATTTAAACCAAAACTATACTAATTTTCTCCTATAAATACCCTTCCATCCACACTTCAATTTTCTCACTTTCTTCTTCAAGTTTTAGACCCTTTTATCTGCTGTGGTGCTGGAATCCCTCTCCTCTCCATTCTCCAAGCCATAAAATTTTATTATTATCCACCATTAAAGCACCTCCAACCATAGGTTTAGTTCTAACACCTTAATACCTCATTTTCTCTTCCATATTCCACCAAGAAGCTACTTAATTGAGGTAAGGGGGAGTGAGGTTTAAGCTTCTAATTTTTGTTTTCTTAATGGGTCTTTGTGTTGGGTTATCCCTTAAACCCATATTATTATACTAATCCTACTACTATCTATACATAAGTAATTATTTACTTGTTCATTTTGATTTCTTGCTTTATTTAATTTAATGTTATTTATTTTCTTGCTTGTTATTATTTTTATGTAGATGGTTTTGGAGTGGATTTCCCCCAAAACTATTAGCTTTTTACTTTCCATTTAATTATTTTTATGTAGATGGTTTTGGAGTGGATTTCCCCCAAAACTATTAGCTTTTTACTTTCCATTTAATTATTTTTATGTAGATGGTTTTGAAGTGGATTTCCCCCAAAACTATTAGCTTTTCACTTTCCATTTACTTGCTTTTATGTAGATGGTTTTGGAGTGGTTTTCCCCCAAGGCCCTTAGCTTTTTACATTCCAATGTCATTTATATTTATGCTATTCATCTTGTTGTCCATTTTTAATTCTTGTCATTTAGATTTTTACCATTTAAGTTATTACTTCTTCTTTTTTCATTTAACTCTTGTTATTTATTTCATTGTTTCACTGTTATTTATTTTTCCTTTATTTTGCTAGCACTTCATTAGAAAGAGGAAACAAACAAAAAATCAATTTGAAATGAAAATAGTAGAAGAAGGGTTAAATCTCTACCAAAATTGAAATTTTGATTTTTATGAAATGCCCAAAATTCCAAAGTGAGAACATGAAAAAGTTTATAGTTGTTTTACATAAAAGGCTTGCGGTCCTTTTTAAATAGATTAAGAAAAATGAATTCTTTTATTAATTTAAGTATTTTGACAATTACTTAATTTGGTTCAACTTATAAAAAAAAATGAATCTTAGAATTAGTAGAAAAATTTAAAGAAAAGTTTTTCCTTTAACTTTTATGAAACTAATAATAATAATAAAAAAAAACAAAGTTTTGAGCCAATTGAATTAATGGGCCTCTAGCTTAACTAGTGAAAGTTTTTTCTTTAAAAAAAATAAAAAAATAAAAAATTTCCTGTATAAATTAAATAATTTTAACATCCAATCTTTTGTCAACTTATGTCTAAGAAATGGAAATTTTGTTCAAGTAAGCCTTTCTATAAATGTTTTTGTCAATAAAATAAAATGCCTACACTTGTACATAAAACACATCTTTTAAATTGCAATTCTCTCAAACTTTAATTTTTAAATTTTCTCCGCGATTATGGATTAAGAACCTTTCCTTTAAAATAGTCTAAATTAAATTATTAGAAAAGGATAAGGGCAAATCAAAGAAACTAAAATGAAAATTTATTTTAAAAGTATGTATGTGTGAAAATGAATTGTTTCTAAGTTATTTTGAAACTCTGCTGGATTACTTAGAGAGTGTGCCTGGAAAATTAGAAACAAAGTTATAGGAAAACCCTAATTGAGTTCGGACTATGCTGAGAAGCATGAGTTCCGATATTTGGGAAGTAACAGTTGGTACACTGCGGGATGAAAGGCAGGGACCATTGTTGGGGTCTTGAGGGTAAAAGTACCAAGTTGTGAACGTCCCAATGGTCAGGTTAGCACCCTAAGCCGGGAGAAATCACGTAAACCGACTTGGTAACCCTAATGCCTGCTTAGCATCACCATGATTGGTGTAGTATATATCCTTGATGGGCGTGTGGCCCTTTCCTCGAGGATGATGATTACAACATGGATGTCTGTACCTTGTGAGGGATTATATGAACTCCCAATCGCTTCCTAGTGATTCCTGATGGTTAAAGTAAATCATCAGAGATAGGTATGGATCCATATGTCTGGTAAAGGTTGAGATTGAGTCATAATAACATAGGTCAGACCTTAGGAATTCTCCAATTGGTTGTTTTATTTATTGTTTGTAGCCTATTAAGAAAATGAATAAGGCTTTTATAAAAACCTCACTCCTTTCTTGTTTCTTTTCATATACGATCATGGTACGAGTAGATGGACCTATTTCATGGCATGATGAACATCCATATAGCATACAGTCCCCACGGCCATTGGGTTTATGACCCATTCGCCCAGTACTCTACGTACCAGGGACATGTTACCTTTACATTCATATCCCCTATCCCTGATGTGTTCCTTCTGATGGAACAGCTTACGTTACCTATGACTTTATCTATTACCGCCTCCGACGGCTTTGTTAAAGGACCTCATCCCCCTCCACCATCACCTGTAGATATTGATATAGATAACGCCCCGTTTCCTCAAAGGGACGACAGTCATGATGATGGCATTATGGTGATCCCTGCACCCTACCTTCAGTATTATGAGCCACCACCTGTAATCCCTCCTTACCCTGATACTACTGAGTCTTCATCTGGACCTCTTACCACCCGGGTGAAAATTATGGATGGATTGCTTCCTCTTCCGAAGTTAGCAGTGTTGGTAGCTTTGATGGCCTTGGGCAATCACCCAACAGTCATAAATATTTAGATGACGAGGACGAAGATATGATGGACTCGGAGGATGTTAATGGATTTTCAGGACTCACAGTGATAGAGACTCTGCATGTGACTTTTGTAGAATCTATAGGATGGGGTGACCTAGCGTAGACTTATACTGCTCTGACATAGGTCATTTTGTTGTATAGTTATGGCGGGTATCTAGGATGTACTTTTGATGTATTTGCTTTTGTATTCCTTATGTATGTACTCTAACTTTGTATGTAAGACTTGATGGTTATTTCATGATCATTGTTCTTTATATAATGTCTCTTTGAAATACTAAACATTTGCGAAATAGTACGTATAAGTTTTAAATCAAGCTGATGTTTCTAACAAACGGATAAAAAAAAATACATGTTTTATTATAGTGGGTGTCACACCTTTTATGTATGTTAGCATACTTGATATTTAAAAAGGTAAATAAATATATAATTTTAATATATTATAAAAAATAATAATACTAAAAAAATTAATATTAATACTTACTTAAGTAGGTCTGTAACACCCCAAATTTCAAGTACTATAATAAACCACGAGGTAGCTCTTAGTAGGACCTTTCCCATCTGTTATTAGACAAAAGACATTTTAAGAGTTATTGTTATTAGATCACTTGTTATTCTTATTATTGTTCCTATCATTATTATATTTATTGTTGTTGTTATTGTTATTATTATTATTATTATTATTATTATTATTATTGTGTTGTGTTGTTGTTATTATATTTATTGTTGTTGTTGTTATTATTATTAATTCTTTGTTATGGTGTTGTTATTATATTATTATTATTGTTATTATTAGTGTTATTGTTATTAACACCTTAGCATTAAAAATTAATAGAAATATTATCGTAGAACCCAAAAGAACATCTAGGGCCCAATAGGGGACTAAAGCCCACTAAGCCACATACCCACCCCACATGTTATAAGAAGAGAATAGAGAATGAGGGTTAGGGTTAGGTTTAGCTGTCACAAAATAGAAGAAGAAAGAAGGTAGAGAGAGTATAAAGAGAAAAGGAAGAAGAAGAGAAAGAGAAAGATGAGGAATAGAAACCGGAGGACCCAAACCCTAGTACTCAGCTTTGCATGTCCATAAAGGTGAGTGCTCTCCCTATGTCCTTCCTCATCCCTTATGGTGTTCTTGTTCATCTATTTTATTTTTCCCTTCTTATACCTAAATTTAGGAATTTGATGGGTTTTGAGGGGATTGTGAGGAAGTAAGGAAATTATAGATTAGATTGACCAATTATCAATGTAGAAAAATGATTAAGAATCTAATTATTTATCTTGAAGCATTTAGAACCCAAAGATAATAGGAAAAATAAATTAAAATTAGTACCTCGGATCCACTCGGTAGGATTAGATAGCCATTGGGCGACTTTTCTCCAAAAACTGGACTCTACGTTGACTCTAGGCACACAGATCCGCTGGGCGGTGAGAAACACCCGCTGGGCAGGTTGGGTTCCGACGCGGACCCGCTGAGCAGGTCCGCTGGACCGCTGGGCGAGACTTCCGTCCTGTTGGGTGAATATGACTTTTGTTATTCCGTTCTTTATGTTTATGAACTCCTTTTTGCAGTTTTTAACTCATTGTTGTTTGTTTTCTTATGCCTTGTTGAGTTTATATTGTATGATTATTATTTATCTTGAAAAATTGAGTGTGATATGAAATTGTGCCAGTGTTTCATGATAAAAGTCTATAAAAAGTTGTAAGCATTATTTGTGACCATGCATCATAACATTTGAGTTATGTAATGAGGAAAGTATGTAGGAATCTGGCTGGTGGAAGCCGTGATGGGTTGTCTAACCTTAGTCTTGGGGGTTATCCGGTTGGAAAAACTCCAATAGTCCATGCTAATCCCATGGAGCTGAGGCGTACTGGCAAAACTGAGTAACCCTGACTAGTCACCGGGGGATATCATACTAGTTAAGGGTGTGAAAGCCGAAGATATTGGTACCGATGACGCTTTTTATGGCCTACATTTACTCCTAGTCTACTTTCCGAAAAGTTTAGGTTGGTGCCACATGTGCATAAGTAATGGTTTAGGAACATAGCATGCATATGTATCTTGTTATCGTGTGATATGTTGAAGTGTGCTGCAATTGTAATTATATGAAGTCTGTGTGACCTTCATGAGTGATTGATATAATGTGAACACGTGTGAAAACGTAATTGTGTCTTGTGATGAAGTGTCAAGATTATGCATATGTGCTTATGTTATAAATGTATGTTATGCTTATTTGATGAAACAAAACGATGCGTATGTCTAGTTACTAGGCAAAAGATGTGAAATAAATGTATGCTTGTAATTAAAATTGTGTTTGCTACCTTAAGGATAAGTGAGAGTCTAGGCCCTAAGATAGTGTTATGAGGGTTCTAGTTGGATAATAATAGTTGTGAATAAGATAGAGAAAGAATGAATCCTCACACAATGTAATGGAAAGGTATAAGACAAGTAAGAGAGAACAAAATGAGGGTATTAAGGTGAGTGTTAAGGGAGTGTCAAAAGTATTTTAGAATATTTGTAACCTTAAACTTGACCTTAGAGAATAACCTTAAATATAAAAAGGAAGGAGAGTAAAATCTAAACATGAAGGGTTTAAATACTAGAGAAGGTTTTGGGTAAGAAAGAGTTCTTAGGTTAAGAATGAGATAGTAAGATTATATAACAATTGTGAGAATGAGAAAGGAGTTAATAGGAAACACTGATTATTGAAAGGTGTAGACCCGACCATAGATATAGATTATTATGAGAGGCCTAGTGAGGCTAAAGCCATGAGATATAAGTAATAAAGGTTGTCCAAGTAGAAGAGTCTGACCTAACCGTAGAACCTTTATAGCACTCACTAAGACATTATGTCTCACTCCTTTAAGTTTCTCCTTTTTTTCAAGATACAAGTGAAGACATATACAGGTGGAGCTTGGAGTCACGTGCAAGAAGATGTAGTCTAGTTTATATTGTTTTCCTGTATTCCTCTTTATGTTTTATTCGACACCTTCAGGTGATAAATGAGTTGTATTAGGCATGTATTTTTCTCATTGTATTGTTCGTATATAATATTTAATTATATTTATAAGTCGCTTTAACATGTTTCTATGTTTTTAAATCTTTCTTTTTTGTTCTTAAAAAGCTAGACTTAGTTACAGTAATACCCCTTAGGGTGTTACAAGGTCGGCTTGTTCAGCCTAAATTTTTTTTTGAATAACCTAAAGTCTGATTTGTTTAACTAAATAGATTTTTATAAAATTTTGACCTAATTTATTTCCTAAATATATAAGAGGGTCTTATCTATTATTTTATCCTGAACCCATAAAATATTAGGACCTGCATGTATGTTACAGCCTCAAATTTGGATAATGATCTTGTACATTTTCTCTTGTAGATAGAAAAGAAAATCACACCGTGCCCTCAGGTTCTCCATTTTTTATTTAGTAAAAGTTAGAATGGCATGAAATCATTGGGCCTAGAGTAGGATTGCCCTTTCACCTTACATGGGCTGTACGTCGAACGAAAGCCTTGTTGACCCTTTTTTTTTTTTTTTTTAATAAAATGAATGAATAGCTATGGTTACGAAATCTGCCCCAAGTTTAGTTGCTAAACATAAACTCTAAATATCGTCCACGAGAAATTGGACAGCAGAGATGCTAATCTTTAACAATCTAGAAATTTTACATTAATTCCTAAAAAAGTATGGGTAATATTAAATCGTTTTAAGTGACTAATCTCTCCGATGTTTAAGAATTAATATAATTAACTTTTATAATTTTGAAGAATTAATGTGGAATTTTTGAATTATTAGGGAGTAATGTGACCTATCCTAAATTTCTCAAAAATGAAAAATGAATTTGGGGTTTGATTCAAACATAAATGACATACAATAAAGTAATCTTTCATACTAATACTTAAGATTGTAAGTATATTTTAGTCTTTAATTTTTCTAAACTCTTATATACTTTTTGAATTTGCAAAAAGTCATTAACCCGAATTTTTTAAGAATTAAAATGAATATATTTTGTAAACTCAATATTAAATGATAAGAGTATTTGGAGTTCAATTTGGATCGCTTTAAATATAATATCATATTTGATTTAATTTAATTCGATTAAAATTGGTTTGTATTGAATTGGATAACTCAGTTTTATATTTCTATTTCTAAACAATCAATTAATATTAAATAAATCTAAAAATAAACAGTAATCATAATAAATATTAATTTAAAATATCATATATTACATCTAAATTAGAAATATTAGTAAAAATAAATATTGAAATAAAACTCATTACATCCTAGCAACACACTTCTAATATGCTCTTTTTTGAATACATTCATTATTATTGACTGAAATTTATTGAAAATTATAATTTATATGGGTCTCACTTCTTATTTAATAAGTATCTGTACTGATTTTGTGTATTAGAGAGTATGTTGCTAGCACTGCTCTTTTAGAAATTTCTACTTATAAATATATGAATTGTTTGATAATTTTATAAATGAAATTATGTGTGTATAAGTAGGATTTGGATTGATCAGTTTTTAAATCTAAATAGACAATACAATCCAATAAAAAGTTTTTTTTTTAAGTTGATTAATTTTCGATTTATTATATTTAATTTTGGAAGTTTATCGTAAATTGGATCGATTTATCAACATTTTTACTAGATGGGAGGTTTAAAAATTTGAAAACTAAGGCCTTATACGATGTAATTGTCAATTTTAATTTATTTTTTTTATATTTAGTTTCAAATTTATGGTTTTTCATTTTTCAAATGGAATAAAAAATCTTAAATTTAAACCACATAAATTTCTTCCTACTTAATTCAAGCATGTGTGTTAATGAGGTAGAAGAGGTAGAGGTGGCAATGATGAAGGCTGTGAGCATGGTAGTGATAGTAACTACGATAGTTGTAGCAGTAGTTGCATGACAATTATGGTGGTTATGATGGAAGTAGTGACAACAAGAATAGTCATGGTGACAATGACAATAGTTGTGGTTGCGATGATGATAATTGTTGTAGTAGTAGTAATAATAGTGGTAGCGTTGGTGGCGACTAATGGTTGTTGTGGTAGTGACGATCATGGTTATGATGAAAGTAATGACAATTTCCAATAGTGGTTGTGGCAAAGGTGACACTTCACTTATGGTGTTGAAACCAAAATTAATTCCTATGGTGAAAACTGTCACCTATAACCCAGAATCAATCATGTCAATCATTAGAAAATTAAGTAGAAGCGTAGTTGAATTCATGATGACCGGTTGTTCTTGAAAGTTGTGTAGTATGGTCTTCCAGGTCTACATGCACTCTCTTGAGTGAACCATTTAACCTTCCTTCTGCCTCTTTCTAATAATGGGATGTCAGAAAAAAAAAAGAAAAGAGAACTATACGTGTGACTTGGGAACCATGACCTTTTTATATACAACCCTAGGTTTATCTTTTGGTGTTTCTATTTTAGTTCATCACACAAATAGAATTACCTTTTAGTATTTACACATTAAAGGCTCATATCCTACTTGACACATTAAAGCCCAAATTATACAAACCTTATCAGATCACTTTTAATTGGGCTTAACCTTAAGCGACAGTCCACAATACATAATTATTCATATATAAGGTCAACATTGGATTAATGATCCAACAATCTCCCACTTGGACTATATGTGTAATCTCATAATTATGCATTGCAAAAATTAACCGTATAAGCTCAATGTTATTGTCATTACCAAATGTATCTATAAGGAATCTGATCCATTAATCATACCAACATAGGATCAAAGTAGTCTTTGTTACATCTATCAACCCATCAATGGTCACATATGCTGATAAAAGAATGACATGGTTGTGTAGCGCGGAATTTTCATGGATCGTGATCTTAACATGCCTAATTCCAATTGGTCTTCCTTAAACCTTAGTGAGATCAAACCACAACAAAAATCAAAGTGTCAATATAGCAAAACTTTATTTCTACAGAAAATATTCGTAAACCATTCATAAACCAAAATTATGTCTATATCACGAAAGCATTTAAAAATACAAACTCCCACTAAAACTGAATATCATCAAATGGCATAACACCCATATGAGCAGTGTGCTCATGAAACATTTTGGGTGGTAATCCTATAGTAAGCGGATCTACAACCATGGAGTTTGTTCTGATATGCTTTATAGACAACTAGTCCACTCTAAACTCTTTCTTTAACAATAAGGAACTTGATGTTTATGTGTTTTGACTTTGTTGAGCTCTTATTGTTGTTAGAAAATAGAACTGTCGATTTATTGTTACAAAATAACTTGAGTGGTCTTTCAATACCATCCACTATGCGCAGCCCTATGACAAAATTCCACAGCCAAATTCCATGATTGGATGCCTCATAACATGCTCTGAACTCTACCGCCATAATGGAAGAGGCTATAAGGGATTGTTTAGTTGTCTTCCAGGAAATAACACCTCCAGCTAGCAAGTATATATAGCCCAACATAGATTATATACTATCTTGGCATCCAACAAAATCAAAATTAGTATACCCAATGATCTCAAGCTGATTCGACCTTTGATACGTAAGCATATAGTCTTTCGTTCTCTATAAGTACCATATGGCCCATTTAGCTGCTTTCCAATGGTCTAATCCTAGATTACTCAAGTATCTGCCCGACATTCCTTTAATGTATGTGATATTTGGACACGTACAAACTTGAGCATACATCAGACTCCCTATTGTTGATGCATAAGGAATCTTTTGCATCTCTTTTTCTTCAAAGTCATTCTTAGGGCACTGATTAAAACAAAACTTATCTCCCTTAGCCACAGAGGTATCACCCAGTTTAGAGTCTTGCATGCCATATCTTTTGAGAACCTTTTCGACATAACCTTTTTGTGACAATCCAAAAATACCCCGAGAATGATCTTAGTGTATCTATATGCCCAAAACAAAAGATGCATCACCAAGGTCTTTCATTTCAAAGTTCTTAGCTAGAAATCTTTTGGTTTCATGCAATAAGTCCATATCGTTGCTGGCAAGCAAAATGTCATCAATATATAAAACCAGAAAAATATACTTGCTCCCACATAACTTATGGTATATACAATCATTGACCAAATTCACCTCAAAACCAAATAAGATGATCACTTGATGAAACTTGAAATACCATTATCAAGATGCTTGTTTGAGTCTATAGATGGATTTCTTGAGTTTGCAAACCATATTGTTTGAGTCTTCCGAAGCAAAGTTTTCAAATTGCACCATATAGATTATCTAATCAATGTTACCATTGAGAAACGTTATCTTTTCGTCCATTTGATGTAACTCAAGATCAAAATGTGCCACTAATGCCATTATTGTCCTGAAAGAATCTTTCGAAGAAATTGAAGAGAAAGTATCTTTATAATCAATGCCTTCTTTCTATGTAAATTCCTTTGCGACAAGACGAGCCTTATATCTTTCTACATCACCTTTCGAATCCCTCTTGGTCTTAAATATCCATTTGCAACCAATGGGTCTCACACCTTCTGGAAATTGGACAAGGTCCCAAATGTCATTATCTCTCATAGACTTAATCTCTTCATTCATGGTATCTATCCACTTTTGAGGGTTAAAACTTTCCATGGCTCAGCAAAAGTTGATTGAATCATCTTCCATCACTCTTATGTCAACCTCATGTTCTTGGAGAAATACAATGTAGACATTGTCTTGATCTATTGTGCCTTGAACAAAGTTAAGAAGAGGATCTTGAATAATGCTAGTAACACTTGTAGGAATATCAACATATTCCTCTTCAAAGACAAAGTCCTTTACCATATCTCTCTTTGCAAACTCGACATCCTTAAAGAATTAGGCGTTTCCTGATTCGAAAATTGACTTACTTGTGGGATCAAAAAACTATGCCCCTTAGATCTTTTAGAGTATCCAATAAAATAGCAACTCACCATCCTTAAGTCTAGTTTCTTTTCATTTGGCCTATAAGGCCTTGCTTCAGCTGGACAACCCCAAACATGTAAGTGATTTAAACTAGGCTTTTTGCCTATCCAAAGTTCATAAGGGGTTTTTGTAGTTGCTTTAGTTGGAACTTTATTAAGGATATGTACTGCAGTTTTAAGTGCTTCTCCCCAAAGTGATTATTGTAAAGTAGAATGACTAATCATACTCCTTACCATGTCTTTAAGCATCCTATTTCGTCTTTTAGCAACACCATTCATAGTGGGTGAGCTCGACATAGTCTATTATGGGACGATACCGCATGCCTCTTGGAATTTAGCAAATGGCCCTGGACATTGTTCACCTGAGCCATTATATCTACCATAGTACTCACCACCACTGTCAGATCTAACACTTTTGGTTCTTTTGTTGAGTTGATTCTCGACTTCAGCCTTATAATTTTTGAACACGTCCAACGACTTTGCCTTTTCATTAATGAGATAAATGTAGCTTTATCTAGAAAAAATGGTCAATGAATGTTATAAAATATTGTTGACCATTCTAAGCAATCGTAGGAAATGGCTCACAAATATTTGTATGTATAAGTTCTAAAACGTCCAAAGTCCTATTGGCCTCAAATCTCCTTTTATTGGTTTGTTTCCCCTTTATACAATTGATACAAATATCAAAATTGTAAAATCTAAGGGTTCTAGAATTTCAGTTTGACACAAGTCTCTCTATTCTTTGTACTAGAGATGTGACCTAATCTTCTGTGCCATAATGCAGCTGAATTCTCATTAGTTAATTTTCTCTTTATGCCTTGTGTACTTAATTACAGTGATTCATTAGATAAAGCAATTGTGTCAACCAAATAAAGATTATCATAACCTAACAAATAACCAGAACCAACCAATTTTGAATCATGAAACAAACTAAATTTTCCATTCCCAAATGAACAAGAAAAACCATATTTGTCCAAAGAAGAAATAGAAATAAAATTCTGTCTAAAAGATGGTACAATAAATGTTTCATCAAGATCCAAATAACATCCAGCCTTTAACAATAATCTAAATTTTTCAATTGCCTCAACTTCAACCGTCTTGTCAGTTATAACACCTCTATTTTTCCTTAATTAAATTGTTTTCTTAATTATTCTGTTTTTATTTCTAGAGAACAAGATGAGAATCTCAAAAATTTGATCCCTACAGTTATGTTCATATTAGAAAGTAGTACTTAGTTTAGATTTTTAATAATTTTTGAGAAACGAAGCCCAAAAATTGGTAAAATGACTATTTCGTCCTTAAAAAGCTAGATAACAGAATTAATAAAAAAAATAGATAGAAATGTTTAAAATTATTTTTAAGTCATCAATATGCTTAGAATAATTAATAATAATTTTATAAATTTTTTTGAGAATTCATTGAAATAATTTTTGGGAAATGACAAAAATATTCCTAGTTGACTGCAAGAACCAACTAGAGACTTTTTGACCTCAAAATATTTTGAAAATTTTATACTAAATATATTTCATTATAAAAATTTTATTTTGAAAGAAAAGTAGTGAAAAATATAACAACTCTATTTCAATTTTTTCAACTATTTTCTAATATTTGACAATCTAATTCTCAAACATCGAGGAGAAATTTCAAAATTTTGATTCCCACCATTGTGTTCAGAATTTCAAGAGCTATCTAATCATAATTTTTAATAATTTTTTTGAGTCCGAGCCTAAAATTTTAGAAAATGATGATTTTGTTCCTATTTCTCAACATTAAGGGCTAACATGTAAAAAAGATTTAATTGACATTAAATTGTCAATTTGAGCTTGAAATCATGTTAAATAAATTAAAATATAATTTTTAGAATTTTTTGACAATTTTCTAGAATTCCCGAAACTAAAAAATAGAATAATATAATATATAATAATGAATATAAATAAAATAGAAAAAAAAGAGATAAGATAAAAAAGAAGTTTCTTTTTTTTAAGCTCCATTTTTGTTCTTGCGGGAATAATTTGGAAGATCCAAAAACTAAAGTAGTGGTATTTGCTAGCAACAACATAATGGAGGCAGTCAATCAATATAGATTGATCCGAAATATGATTCAAATCCAATATAGCACCCATGATTACATAAGAAATGTATTGAATCGATTCATTACGTATTGGTTTGCATAAGCATACTCATAAAATACAAAGGGGGTTATTCATGTTCAAGCTAGTTTCAACAATACTATTGTGACTACTTTATTTCTTTTTATTCATTAAAAAAAAGAAATAAAATACAATATTAAAGAATCTTACAGATGAATAAAAAGAAATAAAGTATTATAAGCCAAGTCAGTATTGGTTTGATATCTGAAAATGGTGAAAATGAAAATTTCATTTTATTTATGGATAAACTATTTAATTTTAAAATTTTCACAAAAAATTAGTATTTATTGAATTAAAATGGATTTTTTTATGAATTTTCTAGCTTAAAAATACAAAATAAATATGTATAACTTGAAATAAATTAATGAAAATTAAAATTAATTATTAGAATTTTTTTTTAATGAAAAATAATGTACATGATCAGTTTTGCATTAAAATGCATTATTTTGATATTAAAAGTTAATTTTTCAAGTTTAGGCAATTTTATCGGTATTGGTTAATTTAATTACAGATAAAATTTACATTGAGGAACTTGAGGACAACTCACATAAAACGTCCTAAACCTAAGGGGGGCTAATTCACCACCTATTTTGCATATTTATCCCCTAAATTAATTAAAAATAAAATAAAAATTACATTTATGACATATTGGATGATGTTATCTTTGGGGAGACCTAAGCCCCTTCAATTCTCTATAAATATGTCCCAAAATTTTAGATTTCTCACATACTCCTCTCACTCTAGCCTAGCCAAAAGACATTGGAGAGCTTCTCTCTCTATTTTTTTTTTACTCTATTAGTATGCTTAAATTTTACTAGTTTTCATCAACTAGTAAAGTTTTCTTCCTAGGAGCTTTCTACCAACAATTTCATCCTTTTCATCAACCACCTTAGAAGTAATGGGGGAGTGGGATTGGTTCTAAATTATTGTCATTTTGCATGTTGGTAGGAAGGGTTTTCCCTAAACTCGTTTAGACATAAATTTTATTATTATTATCATTGTTATACTATTTGATATTAAACTTTAATTTTTAATAAGTTGTTACTATGCTCAAATTTAGATAATTAAATTATAATTGTTAAGTTGTTACTCTACTTAAATTTATAAAATTAAATTATAATTACTAAGCCATTACTTTGCACAATTTAAGAAAATTAAAATGTATTTATTTAATTTTTATTTTGTCAAAATTCTTATAATTAAGTTATAATTACTACATTTTTAGTCTGCTAAAATTTAGTAATTACTAAATTAATATTCTGCTAAAATTTTTTGTAATTACTAAATTGTGACTTTATTAAAATTGCGTAATTTCTGTAATATAAGGCATAAATGTTGATTGTACTAGTGCTCAAATAAAATGAGACCAGGGAAACCTCTACTTAAGAAGTTAGGAATTGATAGTTTAGCGAGTAATGTAAAGTAAGTGACATGTAGTGGCATGGCACCCTACTAGGGAAGCTACAGTTTGGTACGCTGATGAATGAAAGACAGGGACCCATTTGCGGGGGTCTTGGGGGTAGGCATTGAGTGGTGAAGGTTCCAATTGCCAAGGTAGCTCCCTCAAGCCGGAATATTCTCCTAACCAAGCTCGATAGCCTCGACAACTGCTAAGTATTCTAAGATTGGTTTGAGAGTATACCTCTATAAATGGATATCCTAATTGTTATTTTCCTCAATGATGATGAGGACTGTACCATATGATGATGTTGTTGTGGTATATGTACTCCTAATCACTTTCCAGATTCTGTTGAGAACTATTACCCGCTGATGGGAAGTATGGATCCATACCTAGTCAGGAGTAGTGTGATACAACTTAGAATGAATCCTAGGTTCCCTTCTATTGTCAGCTATGTTTTATCTTTGTTTTATGATAGACTTCTTACCATACATGTGAAAGTGATTTTAGAACAAAACACCTCACTCCATTATTTTCTTCTATGTATGATCGTGATTATTGAAGACGACACTAATGCCGTTACACCTGTTCACATTGTACATAACCTATACTTATTTACTTAATTAATGGTGCAAGTAAATTTTTTTCTCCACTTTTAATAATAGAAAATTTGTAAATTTAATAGAATTTGAAAATAGTAGTAAAAATAAAAATTTTGTATATATTCATCATAGAACTATATATCATGATTTCATTATCAGAAAAATAACTAAAATACAGAAAAATCAAAATATACATCAAAATAGTTAATACTTATTCTAAGTACATCAAAAAGATCTTAGTCAGAGTATTATTTATCTACCCTATCCCATAAAGTAACAAGCCATCAGACTAGGCCTATAGGTTCTCATCAAGAGTCGGGTCTTCATTAACCGCGATCAATCATGCATTAAAGAAAAGCAATGGAGTGAATTGATTTGTTCTAAAATTACTTTCACATGTATGGTAAGAAATCTACCATAAAATACAGATAAAACACAGTTGACAATAGAGGGGAACCTAAAGTTTATTCTATGTTATACTATCTTTGACTCTGTATGGATCTGTACTCTCCATTAGTGGGTAATAGTTCTCAACAAAACTTGAAAAGTGGCTGGGAGTACATTTACCTCATCAACATTATCACATGGTACAGTCCTCATCATCAATGAGGAACAAATAACAGTTAAGACGTCTATTTATAGAGGTATACTCTCAAACCAATCCTGATGATGATTCAACAGTTGTTAGGGTTATCAAGTCAATTACATGATTGTCCCGACATCCAGGGCGCTACCCTAACCATATGACTCTCACAACTCAATACCATACCCTTAAGACCCTCTTGGTCCCTGCATACATCCCACACTGTACCAAACTGTGGCTTCCCTAGTAAGGTACCATGCTACCGCATGTCACTTGCTTTACTTTACTAACTTATAAATTTCTAACTTCTCAAATAGAGGTTTCCCCTAGTCTCACTTAATATGAGCACTAGTATAATCAACGTTTCTGCCTTATATGGTAGAATAACAATTTAGTAGTCATAAATTTTAGCAGAATAATAAATTAATAATTATTTTTTAATTATCTAAATTTAAATAGTATAACTACTTAATAAGTGGATTTTAATTTTCTAAAATTGAGTAGCATAAAAACATAATAAGTATATTTTAATTATGAAATTGGGCAGAATAACAACTTAGTAAATATATTTAATAGTCTAAATTTAAGCAGAGTAACAACATAGCAATTATAATTTAATAATCTAAATTTGAGCAAAGTAACAACTTAACAAAAATTATAGTTTAACATCAAAGAATATAACAATGTAATGACAATAATAAAACTTATGCCTAAACAAGTTTAGGGAAAAACCCTTCCTACCAATATGCAAAGTGACAATAATTTAGAACCAACCTCACCCTCCCTCCCATCACCTCAAGGGTGGTTGTTGAAGAGGATGAAAGTTGATGGTGATGTTGGTGCAAAGTTCCTAGGAAGGGAAACTTACTAGTTTGTGAAAACTAGTAAATTTTTAGTATGAAAACAAAGTAAAAAAAATAAAATTAGAGAGAGAAACTTCTCTAGGAATTTTGGCCAACCAAGAGAGAGAAGGGATGTGTGAAAATGTGTTCCACTTCATGGTATTTATAAGGGATTGAAGGAGCTTAGGTGTCCAAATGATTACATCATGTATTATGACAAAATTGGGTTTTTCATTTATTTTAAATTAGTTAGATGGACAAAGATGCAAATTAGAGTGGTGAGTCACCTAGAAATAGGATGGACATGTGTTCGATGAGCTGTCCCAACTTTGTTAATGTAATTTTATTTGCAGTTAAATTAGCCGGTACTGATAAAATCGTCTAAACTTGAAAAATTAGCTTTTAATATCAAAATAATGCATTTTAATATGAAATTGGACAATTACATTATTTTTCATCAAAAATAAATTTCTAATAATTAATTTTTATTTTTATTTATTTATTTCAAATATATATATATATATATATATATATATATATATTGTATTTTTGAGCTAGAAAATTCATATTAAATTCATTTTAATTCAATAAATATCAAAATTTTATAAAAAATTTAAAATTAAATATTTTACCTATAAATGAACTAGAATTACCATTTTTTAATGTTAAACCAATACTGACTAGACTTAATAGATATTTAAGGACATTTTGGTTATTTTACAGAAAAATTCCAGAAAATTCTCAAAATTATATTTTAATGTAGATAACATGATTTTAAGTTTAAATTGACATTTTAATATCAATTAAAACTTTTTCTCATGTTAGTCTTTATCTTCAGAAATAAAGGCAAAATCGTTATTTTCTAATTTTTTCGAGCTCTGGCTTGAAAAAATTATTAAAAATCACGATTAGATAGCTTTTGACATTCTAAATTTAACAAAGGAAACAGAATTTTGAGATTCCTTCTTGATTTTTCAGAATTAAATTGTCAAATATTAGAAAAATAATTAAAAATTAAATAGGATCTTTTTTGTCATTTTACAAAAATTATCTCAATAAATTTTTGAAATTTTTTGAAACTATTATTAATTATTCTAAGTATATTGATGACTTAAAAATAAATTTTAAACACTTTTAACTATTTTTGTTTATTAATTCTGTTATCTAACTTGTAGGGACAAAATGATCATTTTTTTAATTTTTGAGCTCCATTTCCTAAAAATTATTAAAAATATAAACTAAGTACTACTCATTAGTATGAACAGTAACTGTAGGAATCAAATTTTTAAGATTTCCATCTAGTTCTCCAAAATAAATATAAAATAATTAAAAAAATAGCTCAATAAACAAAAGTATGGGTGTTACAAACGTCCTGTGAAGCTGAGTACGAGTCAGAGGACACTTCAACGGGCGAGGATCTGATGACCTATATTATAATTTTTTCTTTTTGTATGAGGGATAGGCAGATTGACACTGCTCTATATAAAATCTTTTTGACGTATTTTTATATTTTTTGTATTTTATGACAATACATGATAGTCATAAAATACAAAAATATAAAAATACGTCAAAAAGATCTTATACAAAATAGTGTCAATCTACCCTGTCCCTCACACACACACACACACTATAACGACCCAACTGTCGCTACTAAACAACCCTATTAAACATACATCTTATCCACATATCAGGTGAATAAAACCATAACATATCTGTATATAAGTCATACACATCTACTGAGAGATCCACCTATCTCTCCTGGTACCATGCACAATTCTATCTTTAAAACAAATATTCATCTTGTATACATATATATGGGGATAACACCCGGCCATAACAAAACAAAAGTCAAATGTACATCATCGGGGGAGAGGAATACCAAAAATTCACTTCCTATAGCTGGTCACCCTATACAATCCCATCAAAAGAAAGAAAATTGAAAATACAACAAAAACAGGCCAGGAGCTTAGCTCTACAAGCCAAACATCTCCAGCTCTTGGCTCCATTCTCAGCTTTGAGACGCTGGATCAACAGAAGCATCGACATCTGCTCCCACACCATAAAACGTGATTAGGAGTGGCAAACGGATGGATCGGATAAATTCTTGGTCGGATTATAATGGATTGAATGAAAATAATCCATTAATCCATTTTGATCCATTAAAAATTCATTTAAAAATCCAATCCATCCATGATCCATTTAATAAAATCCAATCCAATCCATCCATTAACAAGTTTTTGATGGATGGATATCCAATCCATCCACAAAAATAATATATTTTAAAAATTAAATAATTTTTATTTTTAAAATATTTTCTCCCCCTCTCTCTCCTTTCTCTCTTCTCTTTCTCTAACCTCTCTCTCTCCTCCCTCTCTCTTCAATTCTGTTGTGTTAAAATAATATGCTTTCAAGTTACCACAAAAATTATGTTCAAGGAAAAATGGAATACAACTACCAAGAAATCTTCAAAATGTAGATACTTGAATTTTTTTTACCATAATTCAAAATAAAAACATATTTCAATAACCCTAATTTTGTGTAGGGAGAATCGATAAAATTTAAATATAATTTTTTAACAATTCACATAATAGCTAGGATGCAGATTTAAATCACCAACTAGTTATATCATAAACATTTAGTGTAACACCTAACCGCTTTCAGGATAAAAGACTGTCTCCACAAACCAATACAAGACTTTTCAGCGTACTTTGTCCTCACTCACACACTTTCTGGGAAACTTCCCAGGAGCTCACTCATCCCAAAATTACTCCAAGTCAAGCACGCTTAACTGTAGAGTTCTTAAGTGATAGGCTACCAAAAAGTAGATACATCTTGTTGGTATAGGTAACACTTATTAATTCCTTTAAGTTATCCTCAACTGTACAGTCTCATACCTACACAACCTCTGATCCCTCTCATTTTTGTGTGTATTCAATTCATTCATCTGTCCCTCCCGCTAGAAGCCTGCCAAGAATCGTTCCTTGTCGTGTCTCATCTCTTTTGCATCGACAATCACTCCCTACCCTCGTCAACGTCTGGGATGTTACATTTAGGTTTAAGAAATTATTTTTAAAACCTAATTACAAATTTTTTATTTTTTAATGGCTACTCTATTTTTTTTAATGACAATCTAATTATAAGACCAAAAAAACAAATTATTTTGAAAAAAAAATGATGAGACATGTCTTTTTAATTTTTTTATCCAATGGATTTTATTTTTTTATTTAATGTAATTCAATGGATTTTAAAAAAATAATGGATGGATCGCTAACCATCCATAAAATTAAATGGATGGATTGGATCCAATCCATTATTTTTATTTTTATTTTGTGTAATGGATGGATTTACTTGTGGTTGGATTGGATGGATGATGGATAAATGGATTGTTTTGCCACCCCTAGACATGATCATCACAGGCACACCAGCACAACAACAGCATCAAGATAATCCAACAACAACAAAACAAGGCAAGGGTAAGCTTACTAAAACAATGGCATAACATATGATTATGGAAATCATCAACAATTCACGATATTCAATCATGAATATATGGCACACCATCATGTATCCAGAGTCCTCAACACCTACATACATATATACATACATATATATATATATATATATATATATATATATATATATATGTATATATATATAGCATTCATTCACATGGCAAAGAGTTCTCAGTCCAGAACTTCATATCATAACCAATCTGCCACAACTATATCAATGCATGATGACATGACTCTCAAGAGATTTCACAACATCTTGGGCGATCAGTCAGGTCTCACCCCCTACTGTGGCCTATCCAAGCACCATTTAGGGATTGTCAAAACTCTGATCTACGAATAAACTTAGTGGTTCGTCGAGATAATTGTATGTAGGTAGTGACTTACCGCGATACAAGGCTTGCATTGCCTTGGCCTCCTTCAGAGTCGCCCATCCAGTCATCCTCGAAAGCCCAGCTTTAAGACCCCACGTCTTATCCAGACACTAAGTTGGAGGCCCAACTGAGTTCCAACCCTGGTCACCGTCTAACTTACGTGCCTGCCTACACCATGGCATAAGGCCCACACAACCTCAGCCGAGGACATATGCATAAATGCATACAACATACCACAACATCAGCCTAACAACAACAAGTCAACATATATATATATATATATATATATATATATATAAGGCAAAATACGCACACCACGTGACCTACTCAGCACCACCTGTGGTCCAACAACTATTATCAATACCATGCAGGCTCATTCCAGCCTCAAACATAATCAACAGGTAAGGCCCTATCTAAGTAGCTCATACCTCAAGAGAAATCTCACACAACAACTCATTCATGACTAGTGGGAGTCCTATCTAAGCAACTTCCACTTCACAATAGATCCAACAATCAACCAAAATTTGAAAACCAAGACCCTCTTTGAAAACCATTGGAAAGATTTTTAAATCTTGAAATTCACAAAAACCTTTCAAAATAATTCAATTTCTTTAATTTAGAAAAATCATATTTAAACTAGACAACTTTCCATCATTCCCAAATAGAGCTTTTGGAAACGTATAATAGCCTTTTATATGTGTATATACATAATAGTTCACATTTTGAAACGAAAACTTTAAAATTTGAAATGGTACATTCGATTATGAAATAACAGATTAAGTACTGTAGTAACATATTATATCAATTTAGAAAAATGTACTAGATTTTATTTTTTGGTAGGGATAATCGATTATTCCAGAACCAGTTTCAGGAAAAAATTTACTGATGCCCAAATAATTGATTATCAGAGTCCATAATTTATTATTCCCGAAACAAAATCACAAAAACAGCTTATGAAACTCCAGATAATCGATTATGAACTCCCATAATCGATTATTTGCGACAGGACTGTGAAGAAACACGATTTTCTGCAGCAAAACTCAAACTTTCACCACCCAAACTCAGATTTTTAAATCAATGGGGTTCCAACACCATCAATCCACCTCAACCAAGTTCATACATAACGAATTACACAACAAATTCAACATTTCAACTCACAAATCATAGTTTCTCATTCAAATGTCAGATTTTCTCCCCAAAACCCATTTTCATCCAAAATCTCACCAAAAATCTCATACAATCCGGATTTGGACCAACCAAGGTAATATTCACACACATTCACGTTCATACATCACAAATCTAGCAAGTGTAAGCTTTCCTTACCTCTTAGAGCTTCTGGAAATTCGAATTTGGGGAAGAGAAAACGTGAGAGATTCAGAACCTTGAGCCAAATCCTCAAAGCAACCACTACTCCTCACCAAAGGGATAGAAAGGAATCTTGTGCCTAACTCAGTGGGTTTGGGAGAATTTGAGAGAGTGAGAGAAGGGAGGAAGAGGGACGATAGATTCCGAGAGAGTGAAAGATGAAATGAGAGAAATGAGAGGAGGAAGGGCTTGGCACCCTTTCTATGTCTTAAAACTCTCCAAGGTCCTCATACTGGCTTTGGGCTCACTAAGGCCAATGGTTCATCTAACCATCCGCTGAGACTCACAATTTGTCCAACTCAACTGTTTTTCTCTCAACAACTTAAACAAATACCAGCAACTACTCTCAATTTGGCTTAAGCATTTTTTCTCAAGTTCCCTAAATTCAAATCGAAATTTCCAAGACAATAGTAACAAAACCATAACCACACAATAACAACAATCAACAACAGCTCATTTATTTGTTTTAATCACCAAGATCACATATTAATTTCCACTTTTTAGTTATTAAACCACTAAATCATACATTAAGAAGAACACGGTGTTATACACACACACACACACACACACACACATATATATATTACACGCATTTTCATTTACTTAGACTTAATAATGAAATTAATATGAATTGTATTTAATATGAATGGGTGTTACAGTTGTCACCCACATAGATGTATCTTTCACCATCACTTGGTTTTCGACAATTCAGGCAACCTGCATAGACACACTAATGTGAGTTTTTGCACCAAATTCTATCCACCATGTGTGTTTAGGCACCGAAGTTAAAGTCACCTCAGAACAAACCAAATTAAGAAGCATACCTTTTTAGCACATTATGCGTGATAGTTACTACAATGCTTCTTTACATGCCCTTCAACTTTATAAAAGAAACAACCATTGCCTCTTGATTCATTCAGTTTCTTTTGTTGTTTCGTTTGAGGCACTGTATCTGCAGCTTCCTTATCCTTCTTCCTTTTCAAGTCCCTTGCCTTTATTCTTTGAAGTAAAGGCAAAATGAGCACTTTTTGTCTTGTCTTGCTTCAACCTTTCTTTTTCTTGAACACAATGTGAGATGAGCTTATTTAGAGATCAAGTCTCTTTCTGACAATTATAGCTCACCTTAAACTAGCTAAATTGTGTGGGAAGAGATATCAAAACCAGATACACTAATAAGCCCTCAAAGAGTTCTAGCTTAAGTGTTTTCAGCTTTGAAGCAATATGAGACATCTTTATGCTGTACTCCCTGATGTTGCCCTTACCTATATACTTCATTGAAATTAGATTTTCCAAAAGCGTACCTATTTCAGCTTTTTATTGGCTTGTAGTTATCTTTTCAAATATTGTGCCCCTGAATGTTTCTGGAATGGCCTTTTTCATGATCATCATAATCATGCGATTTGACCTCTCCCACCTTTTCATTTCCTCTTGTTTTCAGAGGTACTTTGATCTGTAAGAGGTGGGGAAGAGTCAACCTTTAACGCAAGGTTGAGATCCATTACTCCAAGAACTATCAAAATATTTTTTTTCCAGGACTTGAAGTTTGAGCCATTAAGCATAGGAATAAAGTTGATGTTGGTAGTAATATTCGCAAGATCATTCATAGCTGAACATAGAACAATAAACAAGCAAAACATCTCACATAAGTCTATCTCAAAATAAAAGTAATACTAAATTCAAATAGAAGAAACCCCATCTCAAGATATCAAAAATTCATTAATATTTTATCTTTGGACAAAATATTAACTTTTTAGTTATACCTTGGCGTACTAATCAAATACTAATAATAAGAATACGTCATATAATACATCTTCTTTTTGGCCGATTCATTATTCATATGTAAAATCAAATAATTATCACGCATCATTACTATAGGTGTACATGCAATTTTGTAAAATACTCACCTTCTTTTAGCCTGATTAGTATTCACATAAATTACAAGCACACAACCTTTTATATTTCAAAATAAATTAATTTCCACATGAGAGGCCACTTTGGTGACATGTTGCTTCAATTAATTTATCCCAAAATATATATACATAAATTTTCCAATATTCAAATTTAGAATTGCTGAAAAAATTATATCCAAAAATTAAGCATATAACAGCTTGCAATTTTCTAGAACGGTACACATATGCGTGCAAGTCTATATAAATAATACAAATCAATTTCCAGTGACAAATCAATATTGATTTACGCTGATCAATAACCCATCACCAATATATGTATGCGCAAAATAGAAAATTTATATACATGAAACCCAAAAAGGAAAAAAAAAGCTTTGTAGCTTTTTAAAGGAAAACTTTTATCTGGAAAAGCTTTAAGGCAACACATGTAAAGGCTATTATAATTAGCCCATATGAATTGAATCATCCGAGCAATACATATGCTATAAAGCAATATTATAAACATACGAGGCCAACAAAGAAAACAAGTAAACATAGTACATATATATGCGAACCTAAATTCATAGCTGCCAAAATCAACTATATACTATATAGATCAAAACGAATCAAACTGAAATAGACACAATAAGATAATCATATCATGACCGAATTCAATTATATGCAGTACTGCAACAATAATTCATTTTGATCAAAAAGGATTGTGCACAACTATGAAACATGAATATAATTGCAGTGAAGTGCATTGCACATACATATATGAAACTCAAAAACAACCGCTGAAATAGAAAACCATACAAATCGATTCGAAAGCATGATATGAATTCATAAGTAGGGATGACAAAAATACCTGTGCTCGCGGATATCCGTAGATAAAATCTGTCACGGGTAGAAAATGGACACTTTAAATGGATGCCCGCGGATATTCTAAACGGGTATACCCGCTACCCGTTTATTAACAGGGCAGGTACGGATATCATGGTACCCGTACTCGCGGATATCCGTTACCCGCAATTATATATTTACTTAAATACTCTTACATATTAATATAGATAAAATTACATAAATTTATTCAAAATTTTCAAAAAAATTGTTCATTACGAGAGAAATCTTATACAATTATATTACAAGAGAAAAAGAATATAAATTTGTGAGCATTTAAACTATATTCTTTTTAGAAAAATTGTTAGAATAATTAAAATTTATGTTTAAAGTGATTATTTTAAATTATAACTCTTTAATTTATAAATTTAAATTTATAAATTCAAAGTGATATTTGCAACACTTTATAATTGTCCACAACACATAAAATAAATTTTTTATTTTTATTTTATTTTATTTTTTAAAAAATACCCGCGGATATCCATGGATACCCATAGATATTAAAAATATCCGCGGGTATCCGCTTAACGGATACCCGCGCGGGTAATGGGGTTGGTACGAGTATAAATTTATTGGGTGGGGCGGGTAGCAGGTAGCTACTACCCGTACCCGCCCCGCCCCGTTGACATCCCTATTCATAAGTATAATTGAATTTCATAAAAGAAATTAATTTTCTTAATGATCAAACTTGATCGCTCTGATACCACATGTTAAAACCAAAATTAATTCCTATGGTGAAAACCATCACCTACTACCCATAATCAATCATGTTAATAATTAAAAAATTAAGCAGAAGCGTACTTGAATTCATGATGACCGGTTTCTCTTTAGAGCCGTGCGGTATGGACTTTCAAGTCTACATGCACTCTCTTGAGAAAACCCCTTAACCTTCCCTCTGCCTCTTTCTAATGATGGGATGTCAGAAAAGAAGAGAACTATGCAAGTGACTTGGAGACCATGACTTCTTCATAGACAACCTTAGAGTTATCTTTTGGTGTTTCTATTTTAGCCCATCACAAAAATAGAATTATCTTTTAATCTCTACATATTAAGGCGCATATCCTATTAGACACATTAAAACCCAAATTATGCAAACCTTATCAAATCACCTTTAATTGGATTTAACCTTAAGCAACAGTCCACAATATATAATTATTCACATATAAAGCTAACGTTGGATTAATGATCCAACATATGGTCGTAATAATAATGATGAAAGTAATGGTGATAGTTTTTATGTATGGTTTGGGAAGATGTTAGGAGTTGAATGATTTGTTTTTGCAACTAAAAATCAAAAAACAAAAGAATTTTTTGTTGTTTTAAAAATTAAGGTAAAGATGTTTCGAAGTTGATTTAAAAATAAATTCAAATTTATTTTATTCAAACATATTTTATTTTGAATTTTGTATTTAAAAATTGAAAAACTGAAAACTCGCAATTCGAACTGGTTCTAAGGTAACTAGTAATTCTAAGAATTAGTTCAGAGTTTACTCTATGAACAATATGACCAAGAAAAAGAATATGTGATCATTGATCAAGACCAGACCTAACAAAACGAACAAAATCTAAAGAACATTAATTGTCTTTTCCAGGAAAAATTGAGTAAAATAGCACCCTTCATTCCGCATTTAATGTTAGTTCCATTTATCACGTAGAAAACAGAAGCGTTCATTTGCAAAATCATCACAAATTATCCTATGTCTATTTATACTTTACACACCAAAATGACAAAATTATCAACAATAAAGTTCTAAAACTTCATTGATGACCTCATATAATAAAAGGTCGAAAATTTTATGCTCGAACATCAAGCAAATTTCCCCATAGCTTTCACTCTCACGTATACGTTTTGAGGTACAATCTGACTCTGTTATATCCTGTTCTGTCAAAGTACGAAGCTTCAACATCAGTTCTAAGTAATACTCTGCTTCCTTGTGGACATCAATGAAGGTATAACCTTTATTAGTACTCGCAGTGTCTTCAACATCATCATCCAAGGACAATAGTGATGGAGATTCCCACTTTGACTTTGAAGCTACGGTGCCTGTACCATCTGCAACAAAAACCATATATTAAGGTAAAGGTAAAAATTAAATTGAAACTACAACAGCACGTGAAAAATGCATAGTGTAGCCACTTTAGAAGCTTGAGTGTTTGGCAGGAATACAAGACATAATGGTGGATGAAAATAGAGAAGAGAAGAATAGAGTGAATGAAAATAGTTGAAAAATAGAATAAATTTTATAGGTGTTCAGTTTGAAAGAAATAAAAAAGAAAGAAAATAATAATAAAAAAACCATTGTAATCGATTCTTTTAACAAAGAATCGATTGTCTTCTTGAAACAATCAATTGTCATGTATAAGTGCATGTTCGGGGGAGCGATGCACCAAAATCAATTCTGTGGAGCAAGTTAAAAGCAAAGCAACAAATTTTACTTATATTTTTTCATGGTGACACCATGATTTTGGTAGGAGGAATTGATTCTCATTGTTTTCCAAACACACTGTAAAAATGTTTGTGATAATTGATCATCAACCAAAACAATCGATTTTTTTTGTAAAAAGCATCTTTTACTGTTCATTTTCACACTATTTTGCGGAGAAATAAAGAGATGTGTTACATCTTTTTATTTTTCTCTTTTTTTATTTTCACTCAACCAAATACACATCATTTCTCACTTCTCCATTTTCTCTCTCTTGTTCATATTTTTTTTTTATTTCATTGCTACCAAATAAAGCGTAAAGAACCTGTTTGTTGTGCAAATCTAAACAAAATGCTGTTTAATTTTTTAAAATAGAACGCAAGGTGATTTTCTTATCATTATTTATAAAAATAAGAAATAGAAATAAAATAAACTCTTTAGTCAGATCAAACAACCCATTTTATGTTTAGGATCCTTTCCTTCACAAGGGAGTAGGGATGTCAAAAATACCCGTATTCGCGGATAAAATCCGCCACGAGTAGAAAATGGATACTTTAAATGGATACCCGCGGATATTTTAAACGGATATACCCGCTACTCGTTTATTAACGGGGCGGGTACGGATATCATGGTATCCATACCCGCGGATACCCGCTACCCGCAATTATATATTTACTTAAATACCCTTACATATTAATATAGATAAAATTACATAAATTTATTCAAAATTTTCAAAAAAATTATTAATTACGAGAGAAATCTTATACAATTATATTACAAGAGAAAAAGAACATAAATTTGTGAGCATTTAAACTATATTCTTTTTAGAAAAATTGTTAGAATAATTAAAATTTATGTTAAAGTGATTATTTTAAATTATAACTCTTTAATTTATAAATTTAAATTTATAAATTCAAAGTGAAATTTGCAATACTTTATAATTGTCCACAACACATAAAATAAATTTGTTATTTTTTTTTTTTTAAAATACCCGCGGATATCCATGAATATCCGCGGATATTATCCGCTTAACAGATACCCGCGCGGGTAATGGAGCGGGTACAGGTATAAGTTTTAACAGGCGGGGCGGGTAGCGAGTAGCTACTACCCGTACCCGCCCCGCCCCGTTGACATCCCTACAAGGGAGCAAGAGTTTGATAACAAAGCAGTGAAAATGGCATTGCAACAATTATTCAATTTCAATTCAACCATTACCAAACAAGTATTTTTAAAATAAATAAAAATAATAATAACAAGAGATTGAGTTGAGAAAACAAACCTAGAAAATCAGGTCCATCAAGGAAAGGATAGTCATTGCTATCTAGAACTGAAACTGGACTGCGATTTTCCAAGCTGCATTCACTTTCTACCTTCAGCAGTGACTGCTGGTTTCTCATGTTCCTCCTCACTTTTTGTTCAACAAACCCCTTCTTGTGCCTATTTGGCAACGAAGTGTTCAACCTTGATCCTGAACTAGCACCACTATGTCTATTACTACAAGAACAACACTTGGAGGAGCATGACGACACAGAAGACAAATCTTTAGCCTCACCATGATGATTTCGACCCTTTGAGCCATTCTTAGAAGAAGGGACCCTCCTTGGTTCATTCTTCAGCTTGGAAATCTTCTTGTTCTTCCCTTGATTCCTCTCCTTCTTCACACTCACAATCTCGTTGTTCTTACTCCCCTGCCTCTTCCTCTGCCTCAACTCTCCCAACCCCGTTTCCAAATTCCTCATTTCAGGTTGAGTCTCTTGGTCTTCACTCACGTTATTGTTACCATTCATGCAAAGCACGAAGAGATTATCACCCTTTTGCCTCTGAACCAAATTAGGAACCTCTCTGAACGATGCTGAGGTCTTCACTCTACGATGGTTGGCATGGCTTGCGTCAAACTCAAGCAAGTAGTCCACAAAGTTCACTGACCTGCTTCTAGGAACAGAATCTGGGGTGCCTCCTTTCACTACCCATTTGGGGTTTGGAAGTGAATCTAACCCCATTAGCCTTGCCACCACTCCAGGTGTAGAAGCATTGTCCACCAGCGTTTCTTTGTTGGAATGTGCATTTTCTGATTCGTCTGATTCGGTGATGTGATCTGATGGGTGCAGTGGAGGACTAGTTCCATTTCCAGCACATAGAAACACACTTAGGAAGCTAGGAAAACACCGGGGTTTTGGTTTTTCTGGTTTAGCCATAAATGATTAAAGTTTCCACACTGCCACCAAGGAGGCAGAAAAATGCAATGTCGAAAAGATGGTGAGCAGTATAATGGTTGACAACTAGAGAAAGAGAATGATGGGTCGCAAAGGTGCGAACGTGGGGTGAAGTTTCATTGGGAATAAAAAGGGTAACCTTTAAGTCTTTAAAGTCGGCATTAGTCCTTAATCATGATAGAAAATGGGTTTAATAATCTAGAAAATAGACTATGCACCGATACTGTCATCTAATCATAAATTATTGTATATGGTAAGTTTGTTAGCTTTTACAATAACAATTATAAAAATCATATCAACGGTGATTTTTGATTGATTAACAATATAAAACTTTTTATATTAATAATGTATAGTCGTTAAACTCTTAATAATTTGCCTTTACAATCTTAAATTGAATAACATAATGCACAAAATTTAGATATATAGATGTATTTGGTGATGTTATTCTATCAAAATTAAAGTTTTATCTCAATAATTTATGTGAACATTTAATTCAATTTTTTATTACGTAGATTATCAAAGTGAAATTTTAATTCTAATTAGAAAACAATATCAAAAGCACATAAGGAATTGTATTTAGTTTTGTCCAAATATATACTCCTTTCGAATATATGAAAAAAAATAATTCATGTATAGTAGTTTAAAATATAAATAAATCTTAATTTCACCCTATTTAATGAAATTATTCACAAAATGTCCTTTATTTAACACAGATTTTATTTCTAATCACTCATTTAATTCATGTGATATCAATCACATGACTTCAAAATGGAGAAAGAGTGTTCCCATTTCAAATAAGTTTTCATAAAATTAAATTTTCTATTAATTAGGGTGAAAGGTAATTTAAAGAATGAAATTCAATTTATAAACTGGATTGAGAAAATTAAAGTTATCTAACATTTTTTATCAACTAGAATCAGTTTTTTATTTGCTTATATTAAAGTTCGGGGAGTGTATGATTTTAATGATAGAACTAAATTGAATAAAGGTTTTGCATAATCAAAAAATAATTTACAATCCCATTGTGAATGTGAATAAAAAGGGTCTATAATAATCTATGATTACAAAGGGGTGGGTGAGAAAAGAGGGATGATACGTTTGGTAGATTAGGATGCTATGTTACCACGATAGGGTGTACGAAAGGGTACATTAATGACGAATATTGGATGAAAAAGCATTGACTCGTCTATGCATTCTGCAAAGGAATTTTGTATTTAGTAATGCATCATGTGGTTGCAGTCCAAGTCTTACTAGGCTGCCAGAACGTGTGAATGTTGTTTCCCAATTAAAAACGAAGTGCTGCCGAAGTTGCTGACTTTTGAGGTCGGAGATAGCAATGTGGTCCACCACCCTAAAGGCAATGGGGATCTTGTTTGTACTATTCCTGTGAAGATTGAAGAACTGCACCGGCTTTGTTGACTCTTTTGAAGGTTTTGGGGATTGTGAACCGGCCCAATTTGTGTTGGTTCTGTAATGGTAAGCCTAGTTATGATGGGCCCTATAAATTGGAAGCCTAAAGTTTATTGCAATTAAAAATGTGCACACACCAACCAAGGCTTTGAGAATGTTTCCAACTTTCATGTTGCTAATAGTGAAATCAGGAATCTTGGTTCTTAATCTCCCCAAAAGGAAGTCCACTTTTGGGATGATGTAGGTCCTTAATGATGTTGTATGATTAAACAATTATATCAGAATCATGTGACTCTCATACCTAATGTTGACTCACCCACCTCTACTGAATAATTTAGACTAATTAGCGTCGGTAATAGATCTGTAGGGTTATTTCTATTATTATCATAAAAGATTAAGACTTTCTTTCAGTGGTATTGTTACACTTTTCCAAAATGCTTTGGGCATAACAAAAGTATCCATCTTTAATTCTTCACTCAATAAATAAAACAGGAAACAAAATGAGTTTTTGTGGTCATCAATCAATCTCAAATGAGCCTATGATACACTAGAATGATCCTTTACTTGAGATACTCTTATTTTTCAATGATTCCTTCATTTTGGATTTGATCTTATTGTATTTCTTTTACCTCCCTCAAAATTTTGGTTAATAGTAAACCTATAAAATCAACGAAACAACCACAGGGCTAATACAAAGGATCCATTTTGACCCTACATTTTCATCATATGTATGGATGATTGGGCATGCTTCTTGGAAAATTACAGCAGAGTAATAGAAATATCACAGGTTGCGTACATTAGCTCATACGGTTAGAGTAGTTAGCAAGTTAGTTACAATTAGTTGTGTGAATGTTATTCTGTTAAGTGAGTATCAGTAGCTGTGCGTGAAGCTTCCATATTCATTGAGAGTTCTCTCTTTTTTCTCGTTCTCTTTGGGTCATATGTTACTTCATCTGTGATTCCTAAGACATAGCATTCAAACTAAATTGGTGACCCCGTTTTCACTTCTACTAGACAATTTTCCATCGCTGCACTGCCTCCACTAAGCTATGGAGATAGCTGTTTATCTTTTTAGTGCACATAATGCATAAGCTCTCAAATCCATTCTAGACTGATTCTATAAACTTTTTGGATATTTTATCGAGTATCAACTGTGCCATTCTAACATCAATTTCATCCAACTGTTTCAATGTTTAATAAGAGGATATTAGCTGGTTTGCATATCAAAAAAAAAAAAAAAAAGATAATAGCTGGTCACTTTAGTAGTCCTATGTCTAATTAGATGGTAAAATACCTTGGCAGTATTCTTAAAATGGGAAAATATCTTCATCTGGACTTTAGTTATTTTCACAATAAAGTTACTAAAAATCTGTAGAATGTAAATAAACCTTTTAATTTAGTTTACATGTGCTATGGATAATTTTCTTTTATACAAATATGTTTACTTTTAAATTACCAAGCAATATTGTTCAGTGTTCAATTCTTACCAAATATCTTCAACTATTTTTCATGGGCTAATGGGAACTCTAGGAAGGGTATTCGTACTGAGGGCTTGAAACAAGTGATCTACATGTCCAAATTTTATTTCCTTTTGATAGACTCTACATATCCAAAATGAAGCTACTGAAAGACCCAAATGACGGAAACGGTTAAATTGATAGGTCCAAAATATTTAACTCATTCTAAAACGTATTCAAGCATCAATTTTTATGAAAAAAAGGCATCATTCATCAATCTGGACGCGGTTTCCACTAGGATAGTGGGTCATGGTGATCACATCAGTTTTAGGATACTTGGTGTAGTGGGAAATCCATGAACAGCTCATATTTTCAACAAACTCCTCATCTCAAAGATAAAAGACTACATGATACATAATAAAGTGCATGGAATCTGTATCTGACGAAGCAAAAAACCAAACGCTTTCTTAATTTTTTTTCAGTTGCTTTCAACTAAACGTCAATCCAACATTCCCTTTCCTTCTATGTTTGTTTTGGAAAGTGAAAAAACTCAGTTGAATGCCTCTCAAATGGGAAAACAAACATACCCTAACTAGTTATGTTACCTGCTCATTTACTTATTCTAGTTTGTTCATTTATTTTAAAAGAATTCCATCTATACAATTTTTTTATCATTACGAGAAAGATAAAAAGAGAAGTGTGAGATAAAATGAGTGATATAATGAAATGAAATAAAGAGAAAAAATATATTATATAAGAGTTTTATAAAAAACCTATAAAAGAATAATACAATTCTTTATTTTTAACAACGGTAAATTTCATGCAGTTTTATTATGCGTATTATTAACTAGTAGTTATATTTTAAGGGGTTTTAAACATTTAATATAAAATTAGTTATTAATAAATATTGATTATATAAATTAAAAATTTAGTTAATATTAATTTTTGTACTAATCATTTTATAAAAAGAAAACTCTACATGTTTATTCTTTAATAAAAAAGATAGTTATACAACAATGTCTAGATTTAATTAGTATAGTGTATTTCAACTGAGAAAAAATGACTATAAAGGTTCCTATTTACAGATTCCTTAATCTAATGGTCGAGAAATCTAGTAAATACACGTATTTAAGTACTTATCATTGACTAACTAAGATTATGACATCTGTCTTGATCAAAGTGATTTCGACAATTACTGATAACTGTCATACGATGTAGTTTTCTTGAATCTTTAACTTGAAATTCTTAAAATCTCCAATGCTTTGACACTTAGCCATTTTTTCATACTCGTCTTGGTTATTTGATTTCTACTTCAAACATCGAAATTGGCATTGCCTCGAAATCTTGATAATTCGAATAACATTGAAAAAATGTTAATTTTTCTAACATGACGCTTTGAAGAATCGAAATTGGCCGACTCAAAATATATATATTTTCATCACTAAAAACATTTTAATTGTACACCAACACTTTGTTAATAAATGGTTGATGAGTTGCTTGTATATTGTTGAATCATAATGGAATTACATTCCTTATTTCTAGAGTTCTCTCTTTTTCCATTCTTTTTGGGTCATTTGCTATTCCATCTTCGATTCCTAAGGCATAGCATTCAAACTAAATAGGTGAGCCCTTTTCACTTCTAGTGGACAATTTTCCATCGCCGCACTGCCTGCACCATGTTATGGAGATGAGTGTTTATCTTTTTAATGGTCTTTGCACATAATGCGCAAGCTCTGAAATCCATTCTAGACCGAATGTGTAAGCTTTTTGGATATTTTATCAAGCATCAACTGTGCGATTCTAACATCATTGTCTCACTTCTGTTCCAATGCTTGATAAGAGGATAATAGCATGTCACTTGAGTAGTCCTATGTCTAATGAGATTGTAAAATATCTTGGCACTATTCTTGAAATGGGAAAATATCTTTATCTGGACTTTAGTTATGTTTACAATAAAGTTTCGAAAAAATTTGAAGACTGTAAATAAACCTTTCAATTTAGTTTACATCTGTTATGACATTTACTTTTAAATTATCAAGCAATATTGTTCTATTCTTACCAAAGATCTTCAACCGTTTTTTCATGGGCCAATGGAAACTCTAAGGAGGGCATTTGTGCTAATAATGGTTACCAAGGATGGGATGTATTTATTTTTGACTTTCGTGATAAAAAGGTTAATTTAGCTTATGTGAAAAAAGCAGAATAGACTTTTGCTGGCAATGATTTGCATGATGGACTTTTTTGGGCTGATCATTTTCTTTGCTTTTTGTTAGTAGCTGATATGTTTCATGCTTTCTTGTTGGTGGGATTGCTATCAGCTCCTTTTCATGTACAATGGTCTGCACTGTAAGTGCGGTTATATTAATGTTCAAATGTTAAGTGCACTTATATTTTTTTTTCGATGTTTGGTATGTATGAGGATATCAATCAGAATATGAATATGAATATGATAGATTAATGTTGTACTTACCCAGGTTTTTCATACATTAATGTTGTATAGATTAATGACAGTACATATTTTCCTTTTTAACTTTGTACTGTTTACAGTACATTTTCGTGAAATTTATGGTGTGTGAAAAAATAAATTTCTAACATTAACTGAAACTAATCTTATGATAACAAATTGTTAATACACATTCTCATACGGGTACTCAAACTAGTACTTATCCAAAATGAAGCTTACTGAAAGACCCAATAAGGATTAAATTGATAGGTCCAAAATACTTAAGGGCTTTGATTTTCACACACCTTTATTTTATCTTCTCACCTCCAAATTTTTTTGTTTTAATTAAAATTCCTATTTCCTTCACACCTCCTCCTATTATTCCTTTTTTTTGGTCCCCTCTCACCCCCACTCATCACTCTCTCCCTCACCACACACCCCTTTTCTTCGCCTCTTTTCTTTAAAACAGCAGTCGTTTTACTCTGGGGGAGAGGCTTTGATTCCACATATTATAATTTTTGGCCATTAAAGGGTTTGATTCTGAATATTTGTTTTTCTCTGACTTTGTTGATCCATACGTTGGTGAACAATAAGATTTTTGGTCAATGATCCGAAGCTCTGTTATTTTTTTTAATAATAAACGGAAACAAGTTGCATTTATATTCATATCTTTTTGTTTTGTAATACATTAGGGTGAAAAATCAGCTACACATGACTGAAACTGAAGACACGAACAGAACCCATACCGCAAGTTGCATGGCCCCAGTCCTCACAACTAGCCATCGTCACATTCGCCTTAACTTCTGAGAGGTCATATTCAAAAGCTCTGCACCAAGTTATATAACTACCTTACAATATCAATTCAAAACCAATTAATAACGAACATAGTTGGTGCAATTTATATCCCCTCTAATTATATTTACAATATATATAGTGTTAGGTACCATAGTAATAGAATAATATCATGCAGCAAAAATAAAAGATGAGAAAAATAAAAATTGACACACAATATTTTAAGGTAGAAAACTCTAAACTAATAAGAGAAAAACCACGGGCAAGACTAAGAAAATAATTTCACTAAATAAAAAAAAAATTACAAGTTCTCTCTAAATATAAAGAGATAACAATTACACTCTCTTATAATATGATAATACACAAATAAGAGAAACACTCAAAGAACTATCATATATTTTTCTCTCTTAAATAGGATGCTAAACTTAATCAAATGGGTTGCTATTTATAACGAAAGATTTGAGTTTAAGCATTGAATTTTATTGCAAAATTTCCACCCTTCAACTAGTTTATAGGCCTAGCATACATAAAGATAGATTTTACCACATGCCTTTTTACTTTTATGCAACAAAAGGAGCTTTACCATTTTACGGGTTTAGATATAGAATAATATGCATTATAAATTACAATAAGGTTCTAATTGAATAAAGATAAACATTTCTAGAATTCGTATTGACCACGTGAAAATTACTACAATGAGAACAAAGAGTACACCAGCATTAAAGAAATCCTTGTTGTATTTTCACTTTCTCAACAAAGCGAAGGATGGTGTCAACGAAGATGCATGTGTCTTTAGTGGTGTTTCCAGGCGGGACGTCGACAACATAGGACTCAACGACGACGGCACCAGCCACTACAACAATTATGGGTATTAGTGTCGGCCAAAAGCTAACACTAAACTAAAGAGGCCGACGCTAAACATGGTTTTAGTGTTGGTTGTGCGTCGAAATGGAAGCTAACAATAAAACACTTAGCACCAATAGACTTGTGATGGCTTCTCAAAACCGAAACTAAATAGTGTCGCCAAAACCGACACCAAGTCATCACTACATAAAGCTGGGGCTAACAAATGTTTTTTTTTTAATTTAAATACATTTTCAATAGTTTAGTGTTGCAAAAGCCGCATTAAGTTAGTGTCGGAAAGATCGGCGCTAATTTAATGTCAGAGAACCAAGGTTGGACAGACTAATTTAGTGTCAGAAAAGCCGACACTAAGTTAGTGTCGAATAGGCCAACACAATTGTAGTGTCATAGTGTCTGACGTTAATAGGTGTCACAAAAATTAATTAGTGTCACATGAGCCAACACTACTATTTTTTTTGTAAAAAAAAATTGTGGCTATCATATTCCAACATAATAAAACCTATCGTGAATAATTAAAAAAATAAAATTCAGACAATATCCAAAAATGGAATGGAGATTTCACTCCACTCTACATATTTCATCATATACAATTAGATTATCTACTATCACACGAAATAGTCAAGTGCCATTAAGGGTCATTATGTATCAAAAAGAATGCATACAAAACACAAAGAAGCATCAAACAAGCAATCAAACAAGAATGGGCCACAAATTGATAAAAATCTACTACCTAAAATATTCAAGGAAACTCTTCCAACAATCCTAGCCTTGCCTCTGGGATGATGAAACTTCTATGTGGCTACAAATTTGCAAGCTCCTGTCTTCAAACAATACTAGAAAGTGGAAAGCACAAAAAAAAAAATATCAGTATTTGTAATATGGTGAATATTTAAATACACAACAAGTACATATATGATATATATATATATATATGAAGATCAAAAATCAAATACAAAATGTCCCCCCATCTATGGCTTAAGCAAATGCCAGCAATGTTTTGCCCTGGCTCACCATTGCGTCTTCAACATTAGAGGCAGCAACAGCTGGCTTCTTCTACTTAATTGCAACAAAACTTTATGACCCTAAACCAACAACAATTGAACCAGCTGATGCAGCAATAGAATCGATGGGGCAGCAACAACAACAGCAACAGTCTCCTCAACAGTTGCAACAACAGCAGCCACAATAACAATCTCATATACAAGCTTCTGTCCATTAACAGTAACAGCAGTAGTCTCCAAGGATGCTAGGACCTGTAGGCCAAAAGTCACTGAGTAAGTGCTCATCCAATAAATTGGCTTCTGCAATGTCCCCCCATAGATGCCTAACAACACCTTTATCCTCTTTTGTCAAGATGGATAAAAAGACAAAACAAAAATCAAAGAATAGCATAAGCAAATTCCATTGAAGTAAAGGCATCTATTTTAAAAGGTATATCATTCAGGAAAGCTATCTTTTCTTTATACACATGCAATATCCTGAACAAACGAAAGTTAAATTTACAATTTCAATTATCCTAAAAGGTTAAACTAACAAGAACAACACCAAGTGCATAAGTAAACAAGCCATCTCAAATTTCTAACCTTAGTTGTATTGCATTTAATTATAAAACTTAACAGAGTAGAAAAGATATCACATGAAACAGACATTGCCAAAATTATCTAAAATTAGCAATCATAAAACTTAACAAAGTTTATAATCACATTTGAGCATTAGGCACTTACACACACTCACTACACTTTCTACACTTCAGTGCACTTACTGTAGTAAGTCATTACACTTACTGCAACACTTAAACTAGTACATATGACATTTAAATCACCACAAAATAATTCATTTAAAACATGACTATACCATGAAATTCAAAACAGGGCAACAACTATATACATGTAGCAAAACAGCACCTAATTAGTCATTAACTTGGGGTTTAGGGTAAATGAAAAATAAATTAAAATAAAATGGAACAAGCCCTATTTAACAAGGATTGTTATTATTATAATTGAGACCAAACTTTCATGACTTTTATATGCTATTGCTAACCTTAAAAGGAATTGGCCCCAAATTTTTATGACTATTTAAAAAGGTTCACCTATATACAATTTAACAAGGATTATTATCATAATTAGAATTAAAATTAATATGGAGCTACAGAATGGTGGCAGAGGCACTTAAATGCTGACTTAAGATGAAGGAGTGACGCTCTTGTATTTGGTATGGACTATTGATTGTGGAATTGCAAGTTTTGTATTAGGAAGGGGGCTTAACAACCTTCACAAATGAAGTAGCATGTGTTACAGACAATCAAAAGTTGTGTTGTTTGGAGAAATTTGCTTACTTGTGACCACCCTAGTTTGACATTTATTGTGTTCAGTTTCATCTATTTTTATGAACCACACCTAGTACATATGTTACAAGATTGAATACTTGTTATATTGTTAATTCTTGTGAAGTCTAAATATTTGTCTCTATGATTTAGAGAACATTTCCCTATTTGACTTTGGTATACCTATATAGTTGGAAGGAGAGGCAACTGTTCGTACTATTCACTTAGCTAATTTTGTGAACGCTCCTTTATATATGGTTCATGTAATGAGCATTGATGCAATGGAAGAAATTGCAAAGGCCTGGAAATTAGGGTCTTAATTTTAATCCTTATAATGTTATTCTTAATTTTCATGAATGTGTTCCACAGTAATAGTGCATGCATTCATAAAGAAGACTTGTACTTTAATTTATAACAGCCATAAATAGGCTAACCTGAGAACAATTTATAAATCCACTCTTATGCTAGTCTGTAATATTGTGACTACTCTAGAAACTAAGGGTAACTAAACTTAATATTACTTTAACTTAATTGAGAGTCTGAGACTTGATTCTGATTGCTGTCTTTCATGTGATCTTTTTAGGGGGGATACTATTTAGTTTAAGTTTGCTTTTGTATCCTTTTTCTCTGTATTTTGTATTTAAGAGATGATCTCCCCAATGACGATTCCATTTTTGATTTGTAAGGAGATTGGATTGCCTTGCTGATTTTATTTTTTTTCCTTTTATTATTTCATTGTTTTGCACTTTTCTAATTTAAAGGATTACTTATCCTCTTCCCAAAGAAAGGGTTACTTATCCTTTTTCTCTTTTCATTCTATTCTAAAAAAAGAGGAAAGGAGTTTCCCTAGCCTAATTCCATACTGAGAAGAACCTTGCTTATGCAATCGAAAGGATATAAGATTTAAGGACAAAAAATTGACATTTATTGTTGCATCTATTTTTCTTCCTAACGTGGATAGGTGATAACCATATAAGTTTGAACTTATAAATTATGAAAGTACCTTTTAATTAACCAACCCTATATACAACAGTTGTTGTATATACTAATTATAGTAGCATGCAAGCAATGACTAATAAGCACATTTTTTAGAAGTCACTTTTTCAATTATTTTACCTGGGATTATGGGATGGTCCTTATATGGCTTAGCTCTTTGAATGAAACCCTCTCTCTTTGTGCCTAACAAAAGTATTATCTTGTCAGAGTAACACTAACTAGCCTACACAAGTACAACATCCCGAGATTAGACAAGGCAAAACAAGCTAGAGTTCTTTAATAGTTATATGTTAGGAAACTCAAAGAGACAAAAAAAAATAGAAAAAAAATGAAAAAGTATGCTTTAGCAGTGTTTATTGAATTACAAAGACTTAAGGAGAAGAATATCCTTCCAAGTTTCTCCTTCTAATAAGGACTCAAATCAATCGGGCCCATAAAGACCCACTATTTGGAAAGTTTATTCTAGGAAAAATAGGACTTAACTTTAATAACTGTAATGTCAGAACCAAGTTTTTGTAACTGCCATATGGCAGTTTATGGAATAGTTATTTATTTTTGTTTTTATGGATGTGGTAGTGTTAGGAGACAGTTTTGGGTGATATTTATAGTTTGCTGAACAGAGAAAGTCTCTATAGGAGTTTCTGAACTCTAGGACAATAAGAGATTGCTGTAATTTCTATAATTTGGTGTTGATTTAGCCTATTTCCATCTATTACAATTGGTGTTCTATCACCTTCATAAAGGGTTTCCCTTTTCTATCACAAAGCTAATGCTTCAAATGATAACAAAAAAAAAATGCACAAGGGGAATTATATCAATGTTTAAGAACAGCATATATAACCATTCACATAGTGTTACAAGCATAATCAACATCAATTCAGGACCTTTGGAATTTTGGCACCAGAAATTGGAATTCAGGCACAATATATCAATATCACCACGCATTGTTAAAATGCCTTATCAAGTTATCAAAATGTAGGTTAAAAAAACAAATTGAAATCCAAAACATAATAATACACACACATACACTAGAAAGGGAAATGAAATACAAATAAAAACCTACATTTCTAGGTTTTAAGCACCCACTAAAGCCACAAACACACCACATCTCCACTAATTCCGTATATAAATAGATTAATAGAATAATAGGATTTTTAGATAAGAAATATATCTTCTAAATGTCTCAAAAAAAAATCTTCAAATTGATTTCCTTAGCAATTTCTGCTGATTTGATTACAATTATCTTCTAGCCATAAAGTATGACTGAACAATCTTGCAACTTTCACAAATTAGAATTAAAAAAGGCTAGAACAATCCTTCCTTCCTTTTCCCCCTCAACACAAAATAAAGTCGACCATTACCTTTTATGTCTGACAAGAAGAGAAAAGTATTCTTTACTCACAACTAAGTCCTAACAGGCTAATTAATACCACTATCATTCACAAAACAAAACAAGGTGCACCAATTTTGAATCAAGACTCATGTTATCAATATCAAGCCAAATCACCAAAGCAACTAATGGCATACTATGAATCAAATCAAAAATCCAAAGATGTGAATTGTTCTAATAGGATCACATAAAAGGGATAGGAAGTAATTTGACATAGAAGCCAACCCTTTATCAACATAAGTCACCTATTTGTTGAATGAAAGTTTCACCGAGACAACAATGATAAATCAAAACTAAAAAGACTCCATGGAATTATATATTTGAAGGCTTCTTTCCCAATCCACAAATCAATATCCACATTGTCCCTTTCAATGAAATTCTTCATACTCCCTCACCATAGACACATAATCCTAACATTCTAACTATGACATTGTAGAAGCCTTCCTAACAGACAAACTCAGGATTCTAGGATGCTCAAAGTTTTCCTGCACTGAATCAAACAAATGGTATGAAGTGAGAAAGAGAGCTAAGGGTTTACCTTAGTGTCAAGCTACAATTCTGTGTTGAAGAGGACCTTCCAAACCTCGTCGGAAAGGGTACCTAACGAGCACTTGCCGAAAAAACAAAGAAAGAAAGTTTTCAAAAAATGCATTTCACTTTAGGATTCAAACAACATTGACAAAAATATAAGATATCAAAATCTAAGAATAAATCCAAACCAAAGATAGCAATACAATATATAGAAGAAATATAATTTAATCAATTTAACAAGTTAAATGATTGGTGCTAGGTGCTAAAGATCGCATTGTTTAAAGATTAAAGAACATTTATACATCACACTATTGTACCAATTCCAATTTGAAAGGTGCCTCCAAGTTAAATGCTTAAAAATGGTCTCCAAAGAATGACAACCTTACCAAGCTATAATTGTATAAGGTACTTAGATACTTCAAACTTAAAATTGAAACCTTAAATATTTATACTAGCTATTTTTAGTAATAGTAAAAGTGACCCCTATACATCTCGGGCGTTGATGAGGCAGGGAGTGATTGCGGGTGCAAAAAAGATAAGGTACGAATAAGGAGCGACTCTTGGCAGGCTTCTAGCAGGAGGACACATGAATGAATCGAATACACACCAGAATAAGAGGGATCCAGAAGTTATGCAAGTATGAGACTGTACAGTTGATGATAGCTCAAAGGAATTAATAAGTACTACCTATACCAATAAGATACACCTATTTTTGGTAGCCTATCACTTAAGAACTCCATAGTTAAGCGTGCTTGACTTGGAGCAATTCTGGGATAGGTGACCTCCTGCGAAGTTTTTCAAGAAACGTATGAGTGAGGACAAAACACGCTAAAAAGTCTTGTGCTAGTTTATAGGGACAGTCTTCGATCCTAAAAATGGCCAGGCTTTACAAAGTGGTATCAAAGCAGGGTCTCTCTCCCAGTACGGTGTGGTTTGAGGACAAACCAAGCAGAAACTAGTAGGCATATAACATCCCGGGCGCTGATGAGGGCGGGGAGTGATCACCGTTGCAAAAGAGATGAGGCACGGATAAGAAGCGGCTCCTAGCAGGTTTCTAGCAGGGAGGGACACATGAATGAATCAAATACATACCAGAATGAGAGGGATCCAGAGGTTGTGCAGGTATGAGACTATACAGTTAATGATAACTCAAAGGAATTAATAAGTGCTACCTATACCAACATGATACATCTACTTTTCGGTAGCCTATTACTTAAGAACTCCACAGTTAAGCGTGCTTGACTTGGAGAAATTCTAGGATGGGTGACCTCCTGGGTAGTTTCCCAGCAAGCGTGTGAGTGAGGACAAAACACGCTGAAAAGTCTTGTATTGGTTTATAGGTACAGTCTTCGATCCTGAAAGTGACCAGGCTTTACAACCCCAGAGCTAATTTTTCAAAAGATTCAATGCAAATATAAAAGGAGAATACACATCATCCATGTTTCAATATTTACCCAAATTCTTTGAGATAAACTCTTTCTTGTTATCAAATTGTGGGCTACAAAATATAAAACAGTAGTAGTTGTTTCATTCCACCCATTTCCTTATGATGGGAAGGTATCAATAAAATATGATCATGGATTTCTCTTTCTGTTCAATACATAAGCTTTATGTAGCCAGTTTGGAAATGGTGTATAAGGGACACCCTTAAGTTAGACTAAGTTCTAATTAAAGAAAGAAGTAGAGAGAAGAAACATATTCACGAGTTCTAAACTAAATCTTCTAAATCACTATTAAGACCTAATTTTATCCTTATACAAAACACTCATGTAGCAGGAAAAATATTTTGCACTATATTATAGTGCTAAAACTTGAAATGGAAATGCAAACAAAGAAAAATGACTTACTTGATGTGTAAAGAATGTGGTCCTTCTCTCTTGAGAGATGAATTAAAGATCAACGTGGTATTTTGAATTCATCTTTAAACTATGGAGTGAACCTACATCACAACATGCCAATAAAGTAAAATTATATGCAACAAAAAATTCTTGCCCACTTAGATGGAAAAAATTATGTCTCATGAACAGATACTTGGATAAAATTTTCCATGGTTTATCAAAGATAAAATATCAACAACTATTATAAAATGCTTTTAAGTTTAAAGCATGTAAGAGATATCTTTCAATTGCATAGTATTTGGTTGGATGAAAATAGAGCAAATGGGGGGATTCTCTTAAAATTAGTGGAACACTCTCTATAGTCTATATGAAATCGTATTCTGTGGAGTTGTACTATAATCATACTTGCCTTGTTCTATGACCAGTGCCCCCTTGTGTTTTTCTTTTTCCACCTCTCCATGATGAATTAAAGCATCTTTTTGGCAGAAACAAAATTCTTTGTGGTTATGAAAGATGGGTCAAATTTATACATCATGTTTTATCCTCACTTTCAGCTTTATAAACTTTTTCACATTTACTATATCTTTGCTTATGTTCTAAACTAGAGTACAACAAACCAACAAAATAAAAAAGAATACGTAAACACTCAAGACCTGCATTCTATTTTGAGTTACATACACAAATCAAGTCATTCACACTCATATGCTTAATTTAATATATTATAAAGTTGGGACAGTTTAATGTCAATTGAGGAGGAAGACAAAATTCAAGAAGGTTTCAAATAGGCAATCTATCAACCAATTTTCATTATCATAAAGAGAAGAAAAAAAAAAACAAAGCAATTGAGAGAATAATTATACCTGGAATTGGGGCTTATGGCAAAAGACTTCAAATTCAGAATTTAAAAGAGCTGGCTGATTGAGAGAAGAATTAAGCAATTCAAAAACCTTCAAGGATAAATAAATCATCATTATCTTGTCTATGTATTACTGAGCGAAAAAAAATCTGAGGGCACTAACCATACCTTGAACTACTCAACAAAGGAAGAGTTGTGCTTCAGGAACTACTTAGCAGAGGAGGGTGATTTAAACTCGCATTAGGCAGAGCAGTGATGGAGTTGTGAGATGCTAGGGCAAGGGGTGGAGTTAAGCAAGTGCTAGGGCAAGGGTGGTCGAGTTGTGTGATGCTAAAGCAAGGGTTGTGGAGTTGGGCGCTGCTAGGCAATAATGATGGACTTGGGTGTTGCTAAGGTTGTGCTCTGCTACGGCGAGGGTGGTGGACTTGTGCTAAAAGAAAATTTAGAAAGAGGGACAATGTTGGCACGGGTAAAAGGGTGTAGTTGTGGGAAAAAAAATTTAGAAAGAAGGGTAGGCGCGTGTTTGAGCATTTTACAATACAAATTATAAAATTATTTTACTATTATAATGTAGTGTTAGCTAAAAACCAACTCTAAACTTTAATTTTTTTAAAAATATATAGATTAATACATAGTGATGGCTAAGACTAACCCAAAAACTAAAAAATAATTTTTTTTAAAAATAACATACGATAATTTCTTTATAAAATACAAAACAATAATGATAATTACATTTGTGTCAAACTACAGACAGCCTAGCCGACATTAGTTACGTCAGTCTAAGGCCATCGCTTAATACTAGTAGCTAATGGTTGCCTTTCTTGTAATGAACGCAGTGGTCGGCGACAAAACGGGGGTAAAAGAGTGGTGACAAAGCGGTAGTTGGAATGGCGATGGTTGCCACCAACCATGCTAAATCCGATGATGTGGCACTCATCATTGAAGACATCGAGGCGCTTAGTGTTGACTGCAGCAGGGAGGTTAGGGATGACACGAACCTCATGGATGGTGCCAGGTGTAACACCCACTAAAATAAGACAAGTACTTAATTGATGAGTAAAATATTGACTATGCTTAATTCGTTACCGCACTATATATATATACGGGTGGGGATCAAGTTACTCCAAGAGTAACTCTTGGTAGAGTTACTCCACTTAAGAACTCTTGATATGTATTAAATTTCAACGATCCAACCGTTGAATTAAAAGATTATATGCCAATGATTATATACACCAAATTCTAGGTAAATCGGACATTTGCAGCTAGTTAATCTTACTAGTCGATATTTACCTATAATTTAGAAAAATATATTATAAGTCAATTTGAATCTATTTAACGAAGTATCAAATAGTTTTCAAACTTTATAAAAATTTGTAGACTTGATCTACTTAATATAATCTTTTAATTCAACGGTTGGATTGTTGAAATTTAATACATATCAATCGTTACTGAGTGGAGTAACTCTACCAAGAGTTACTCTTGGAGTAACTTGATCCCCACCCTATATATATATATATATACAAGGTCAGATGTCAAGTACATACATCAAAAGAAAGCCTAAATACCCACTCGTAGCTATACAACAAAAATCTATGTCAGAGCAGTATAAACCTATACTAGGCTACCCCATCCCCTGCAAAAGATCACAAGCAGAATTGTCGTCATAGTGAGTCCTCAAAATCCATCATATTGGTGTCTTCTGAGTCCATCATATCGGTGTCCTCGTCATCAGTAGATACATGACCACTGGGTAACTGCCCAAGGCCGTCGTAGCTGCCGACACTACTAATCTCGGAAGAAGAGAATAGCCATCCATAGTTTTCACCCGGGTGATAGGAGGGACTGGATGAAGACTCGGTGGTGTCAAGGTACGGTGGGATCTCGACTAGTGGCTCAAAATACTGGAGGTATGGTGCTGGGATCGCCATGATGCCGATGCCTGGAGCAGCATCCATCTATGGGAATGAAGCGTCATCCATCTCATCGTCTGTAGGTGATGGTGGAGGGGCCTGTGGTCCTCTGACATAGCCATCAGGAGCGGTAGTAGATAGGGTCACAGGTAACGGAATCTGCTGTATAGGTAGGAAAACGTCCGGGATAGGGGACATAAAAGTGAAAGTCACCTTCCCCTCGAACGTCGAATACTGAGTAATTGAGTCATAGACCTAGAGTCCCAGTGGGCAGTATGATATGTGGACGCTTGCCATCCTGTGGAATAGATGCATCTGTTCATACCACAATCGTATATGAAAAGAGCAAAAGAAAGAGTGAGGTTTTTATAAAAGCCTCATTCGTTTCTTAATAGGCTATAAACAACAAATTAAACAAGCAATTGGGGGAATCCTAAGGTTTGACCTATGTTATTGTCACTCACTTACAGACTTTTACTTGACATATGGATTCATACCTATCTCTGATGATTCACCTTAAACATTAGGAATCGTTGGGAAGCGATTGGGAGTTCATATAATCCCTCATAAGGTACAGACATCCATATCGTAATCATCATCCTCGAGAAAAGGCCACACGCCCATCAAGAATATACACTCCACCAATCATGGTGATGCTGAGCAGGCGTCAGGGTTGCCAAGTCGGTTTACGTGATTTACCCCGGCTCAGGGTGCTAACCTGGTCATTGGGATGTTCACAACTCAGTACCTTTACCCTCAAGACCTTCAAGACCTGACCAATGGTCCCTGCCTTTCATCCCACAATGTACCATACTGTGACTTCCCAGACACTGGCACTTATGCTTCTCAGCATGGTCCTAACTCAATAGGAGTTTTTCTATGATTTTGCTTTCTAAGTTTCAAGACATACTCTCTAGATAATCCAGCAGAGTTCCAAAGTTACTCATCACAGTATTTCATTCATCCATCACTTTTACTTAAAACTTAGAAATAATTCGATACAAATGTCTTAGGAAGGAAAACATCAACAATCAAAGTTACATACATATTCATTCTTATACATTCATACATTTATCATAGTTCTTATTTTAATTACTTTGTTTTATCCTTATCCTTTTCTAACTTTTCAAATTAGATTATTTTAAAGGAAAAATAATTATGACTAGGACGTAGTAATAAAATTTTAAAAGAAGTTCTTTTCTGATGTGGAAGATCAGACTATGCTGCAACCACAGAGCATACTTAGAGTTTCTCTCCAGTTATTTCCTTTTACTAAAATTTGGGTTGGTCATCTCACAAAACCAAGACTTCTAATTTCTTGACGAAAATTTTGTAATTGCATGCATTCAAAACATTTGTTATCTTTATTTGGACAAGATTATTTATTTATTTCCATACTAGCCATAATTTGTTCAAAATATTAGTTGAATGGTAACAAATTAAAATTTGTCCAATAAGGTCTTTATTTCTAAAAACTTTTCCTAGTTTGGGCCTAAAGTCCATTTAGTTAATTTTGACAAAACTTTATTTCTTAGATTAATCCACAAACAATTTAGTAGAATTTGCTTTTGCAAGAAAACCTTTTTCTTTAACTTTTCCTAAGATTTATTTTCACCAATTTGAATCGATTCAAGTAATTGTCAAAAATGCTTAATTTAAATGAAAGACATTCATTTTCTTCTTTACTTCATTTTTTTTAATGGGCCGAATGCCCTTTTTTGAAAAAGTCCAAATTTTTTTCTTTCTAGAAATTGAATTCATTCTCTAGGTGGTCCAAAAATTGATTTTATAAGTTATTATTATTTCTCAACCATCTTACTCATTCTAATAAGTTAATTGACATAAAAGAAATATTCCTTATTCTTTTCTTTATGAAATGGCCAAGAGCCCCTAAGAGAAAAATGGGTTCCAAAATTTGTTACTCCAAGTGATCTTGAGGCTTTAAATTGGGTTTTTTAAAAATAGCTAGCTTGCATAAAAATAGGCTCATTGATGGTTATTTATAATAGGATATTAAGTTATAATATGATAACAACAATAAAATAAATTTAACACAAAAATAAATGGCAATAATCAAGATAACAATAAGATAAATGACAATAATTTAAATGGGCAAAATATAAATTGCAATAAGTAAAGCAAGAAATTAAAGGGCAAAAATTTAAATAGCAAAAATTAAACAATAAAGTAAATGACATAAGGTAAATGGGCAAAAAAATAAATAAAGCACAAAATAAAAATAAATGGCAACATAATGGAATAATAACAAGGCAAGAAAATAAATGAACATTAAAGTAAATGACTTAATAAAGCAAGAATTGAAATGAACAAGAATATAAATTATTACATAGTAATAGTAGTAGGATTAGTAAATGAATTGGGTTTAAGGGATAACCCACATACACACACCCATTAAGAAACAAATATAGAGCCTAAACCTCACTCCCCCTTACCTCTAAAGACGGTTTGTTGGTGGAGAAATAGAATAGGAGAGGTAGCTTGGAGGTTTAGAAGCCTAACTTAGTAGAGAGTTTCTAAATGGAGAGTAAACATTCAAAAGCTTGGGGAGAAGAGAGAAACTGCATGTTTTCTAGCAGCTAGGAGGCAGAGAGAGGGCTCTGATTTCTAAAGGGAGAGTGTGTAATAGTGTAGTGGTTGATGAGGTTTATTTATAGGACAAAAAGTAGGTATTTTAGATTTAATTTTTGAATCAAAAACAATAGAATAACAATTTTATGTGTACTTTTCCCATGTGGGCTGAAGGGTGACGCCCCAGACCTGTCAAAGGTCTGAAAAAAATAAAAAAAATATTTTATATAATTATTAGATATTAAAAATAATTAAATGTTAATTTAATGCAACAAAATTAGATAGAAATTTTGGGTAGGTTTTTGGAAAATTTGGCCACACCACATTTTCAAGTATATTTTTTGATCCTTACAAAAAATTTTCAGATTTTTCTCATGTATATATTATTTATAATAATTTTTTTCACTAAAAAGACATTTATTAAGCCAATAAATCCAATTTTTGCCAAATAAATATATTTTTCAGAATTTTTACTATTTTTACCTTAAAATAATATTTGTATAATTAAAATATACTCAATATAAATTTTTCAAAATTTTTTGAGGTTAAAAAGTCTCTTGTTGGCTTTCATAGTCGATTAAGGGTATACTGGTCATTTCACAAAAATTATCTCAATAAATTCCTAAAAGTTTTTAAATTATTATTAAATATTTTGAATATAAATATGGTTTAAAAATAATTTTTAAACCTCTCTAGCTAATTTTTACTATTTTACCCTATTAAGCAAGTTTTTAGGGATGAATCAATTGTTTTATCACTCTCGGGCCCTGATCCAAATAAAATGTTAAAAATCTAAACTAGATAGATCTTACTAATATGAATATAGCCATGAGAATCATACCCTTGAGGTTCCCATTTGATTTTTCATAGTTAATCATAAAATAATTAGAAAAACAAACAAGCAAGTTAAAGTGGAGGTGTTACACCAGGTTATGTTGTCAAGGATGAAGAGTGGGGGTGAGAGGGAAAATAAAAAGGAATAATAAGGGAAAGGGATGTGAAAGGAAGGGTAGAATAAGAATTTTAATTAACAAAAACTAGAGGGTGAAAAGAAAAAAGGATGTGTGAAAATCAAAGCTCAATATTAGTGGTAGATGGTGGAACAAAGGGGATAGAGTGGAAGGGGAAGTTGCTCTATTGTTTGGTTTGTAAATATAGAAATGGAACGTAATGAAAGAAGATGGACCATGATCCATTTCATTCCATCACTTAATCATGACTTTTTTATCTTTATAAATTTTACCCTACTCATCTGCCTCTTAAGGATAATATATTTAAAATAAGGATAATTTAAAAAGTTATAAATCATTCCATTCCCTTTTTTCCCTAAACAATAAAATAAAGTTTTTCTTCCATTCCATTCTATTATATTGTGGTCCATTTCATTCTATTCTTTACCACTAATCCAAATATAACCTTAACTTATTGTAAAAAATTTAGCAATTATTTTTTGTACCATTTATTTTTTTCTAAACACACCACCTATTTTTTTTTCTCCCAAAATATCCATAATGAATGCTTATCCTCAAAATCTAATATATTTTGTATTTTAGAATTAAAATTTTGAAAGTCAATTTTTATATTTTTAAAATGATAATTTCGAAAGTTTATCTGTATATTTTTGAAATTATAGTTCTGTTTTTTTTTCAAAATGTGTAACAAATAGACTGTCAAAATTATAATTCCAAAAATATACAAACAGGCTTCCAAAAGTTTAACTTTGAAATATAAATAGTGTAACACCCATTCATTTAATTATAGTTTGTATTAATTTAATTATTTAAATTATTGCGAGTAAAATTTTTCTAACTCTATTAATAGAATTTTTTTTAATCTTAACAGAATTTGAAAATGGTAGTAAAAGATGAAAAAAAAAGACTGTGTATACATATAGGTCATAAAAATGTACATCATGATTTAATAATACATGATAATCATAAAATACAAAAAGACTAAAAATATATCAAAAGATAGGCACTACCATGCCCTTTTATAACCTTAAAAGGCATCTAATCACATATAACAAATTCAGCAACAGGCCTCCTACTGTAACATCCCAAATTTCAAGTACTAGAAATAAACCACGAGCTAGCTCTTAGTAGAACCCTTCCATATGTTATTAGACAAAAGATGTCGTAAGAGTTATTGTTATTATTATTGTTGTTGTTATTATTATTGTTGTTTTTAATACCTTAGTATTATAAATTAGTAGGAATATTATCATAGAACTCAAAAGAGCATCTAGGGCCCAATAGGGGACTAAAGCCCACTAAGTCACATACCCACCCACATGTTATAAGAAGGGAATAAAGAAGAGAGTTAGGTTTAGCCGTCACAAAATAGAAGAAGAAAGAAGTTAAAGAGAATGAGGAGAAAAGGGAAGAAGAAAAAGAAGAGAAGAAGGAGGAATAGAAACCGGCGAACCCAAACCCTAGAACTCAGTTTTGCTTGTTCCTAAAGGTGAGTGCTCTCCCCTGTGTCCTTCCTTGTTCTTGTTCCTCTATTTATATTTTCCTTCCTTAAACCTAAATTTAGGGATTTGATGGGTTTTGAGGAGATTACGAGAGAGTAAGGAATTTATAGATTAGATTAAACAATTATCAATGTAGAAGAGTGATTACGAATCGAGTTATTATTTGGGAGCATTTAGAAACCAAAGGCAATAGGAAAAACAAATTGAAATTAGTACCTTGGATCTGCCCGGCGGGATTAGATAGCCGCTGGGCCACTTTTCTTCAAAAACTGGATTCCACGTTTGCACTAGGCGCGCAGATCCGCTGGGCGGGATGAAACGTCCGTTGGGCGGGTTGGATCCTGACGTGAACCCGCTGGGCGTGTGCAATACTCGCTGGGCGGGTTGGGTTCCGGCGCAGACCTGCTGGGCGGGTTTTCTGGATCGCTGGGCGGATACGACTTTTGCTATTACGTTCCTTGTGTTTGTAAACTCCTTTTGGCAGTGTTTAACTCATTGTTATTTGTTTTTTTTATGTCTTGTTGAGTTTATATTGTATGGTTGTTATTTACTTTGAAAAAATGAGTGTGATATGAAATTGTGCCTATGATTCATGATAAAAGTCTATGAAAGCTGTAAGCATTATATGTGACCATGCATCATAACATTTGAGTTATGTGATGAGGAAAGTATGTAGGAATCTGGCTGGTGGAGGCCGTGATGAGTTGTTTAACCTTAGCCTTGGGGGTTATCCGGTTGGGAAAACTCTAATGGTCCATGCTGATCCCATAGAAGCAGGGCGTACTAGCAAAACTGGGTAACCCTGACTAGTCACCGGGGGATATCATGCTAGTTGAGGGTGCGAAAGCCGAAGGCATTGGTATCAATGACGCTTCTTATGGCCTGCATTTACTCCTAGTCTACTTTCCAAAAAGTTTAGGTTGGTACCACATGTGCATGAGTAGTGGTTTAGGAACATCGCACGCATATGTATCTTGTTGTAGTGTGATCTGTTGAAGTGTACTACGTTGTAATTATGTGAATTCTATGTGACCTTGTTCATAAGCGAATGATGTAATGTGTACACGTGTGAAAATGTGATTGTGTATTGTGATGAATTGTCAAGATTATGTATATGTGCTCATGTTATGCATGTATGTCATGCTTACTTGATGAAACAAAACAATGTGTATGTCTAGTTACTAGGCAAAAGATGTGAAATAAATGTATGCTTGTAATTAAAATTGTGTTTGCTACCTCAAGGATAAGTGAGAGGCTAGGCCCTAGGATAGTGTTGTGAGGGTCCTAGTTGGATAATAATAGTTGTGAATGAGGTAGAAAAAGAGTGAATTCCTACACAGCGTAATAGAAAGATATAAGACAAATAAGAGAGAACAAAATGACGGTATTAAGGTAAGTGTTAAGGAAGGGTCAAAAGTATTTTAGAATGTGTGTGACCTTAGACTTGATCCATAGAGAACAACCTTAAATGTGAAAAGAAAGAAAAGTAAAATCTAAACACAAAGGGTTTGAATACTAAAGAGCATTTTGGGTAAGAAAGAGTTCTTAGGTTGAGAATGAGATAGCAAACTAATATAACAGTCAGGAGAATGAGAGAGTAGTTAACACAGAAAATATTGAAGATTAAAAGGTGTAGATTAGACCATAGGTATAGCGAATTATGAGAGACCCAGTGAGTTTAAAGCCATAAAAGATAAATGGTGAGGGTTGTCCGAATTAAAGAGTCTAACCCAGCCGTAGAGTCCTTAGAGCACTCACTGAGACATTATGTCTCATTCCTTTAAGTTTTCCTTTTTCAGGATACAAGTGAAGACATGCGTAATGGAGCTTGGAGTCACGTGCAAGAAAATGTAGTCTAGTTTAGATTATGTTTTTGTATTTTTCTTTATATTTTGTAAAATACCTTCGGGTGATAGATGAGTTATATTTGGCATGTATGTTTTTTTATTGTATTGTTCGTATATAATATTTAATTATATTTATGAGTAGCATTTGTATGTTGTTTCTACCTTTTTAAGTTTGTTTTTTTTTTTAATCTAGACCTAGTTACGGTAATGCCCCTTAGGGTGTTACACCTACAATCTTCTAAGTTATAACCAACAAAATTTGTTATCCCTAAACCATCCCTTTTGGTGATATTTGGCAATTACTCATGAAGTGTCCCTTTTTTACCCTCTTTATTAAATATCCATTTGTGAGACTGATGCAAATGTTTGTTTAAAGAATTTGTATTGTGCTTAGTTGGGTGACAACTACATATTGCACGACAATAGTTACATTTGGCCTTATGTTCACCCATAGTCTCTGACAAAGGTAATTTTGTGAAATGATCCCATACCATTGACTTCCTACTCTTACTATCTTGTCCCTCAATGGTATTTTTATTACCTTCCCCTTTAACGTCATCTAAGGTTGATTTAGTAGGACCAGTTGCAGCAGGCACAGTTTCAAGATTTTTGTTCATAAGATTAAGAAGGTTGACCTTACATGTTTTTGTTGCTGTAGTGGGCTCTATCTTTTCCATATGTTTTACACTAAATCTAAATAAATAACAATGAAAATTGTCTAAGGGCTTGGGACTTAAACATCGAAATCAAAACAATAAAAATAATCAATATTGAACACTTCCCCAATAATTGAAATTGACAATCCTAATAATTGAAACCATCGTCAATAATTATCAATTCCATCAATCAAAGAAACTATAGAGAGAGAAAATATATTTTTTCTCTAATAATTGAAAAAAAGATGGAGCGATATCATCAACTTAGGTAGCACAGACATTTCATGATAGTAATCATAAAAATGAAGAAAAAGAGAGATGTTAAATAATTTTAAAAGAGGAAAAAAAATTACCAAGAACTCCTCACTTGCTTTGGAATTGAGAACACTTTTTTATCCTTCAACCCTTCAAGAACTGACTTCTCACATTTTTTTTTCTTTAGCCTATGAGCAATGAAAATATTTAGTTGTTATGCCCTTCCTATTATCTCACATACTAGCTGAATGCATACATAAATTTAATCAACCATATTAAAGTGGTATTGTTAATGAAACTGCTATTATTTTTCAAAAAAGTAATTTGTATACAAATTTAAAAAGAAGAATACTTAAAAACTACATTAATTAATCAACTAAAAAGAAATAATCATGCATGCATTTTAAATTGACCCCAAGTAGTCCCACTCCCATAATTTTCATATAAGTAAATTTAGTATAATTAATTAAAGCCTTATTTGGAAAAAGAAAAGAAAAGCATAGGCTAATGATGATTCATGACCTGGAAAACAAAACATAGCTAATAAAAGCCTTATTCATTCACAGCTAATTTATATCCTAAATTTTCCTCCCTGGTTGATTGTGATTTTTTTTCATATTCAATTACTATCTTAGATAATGTATTCAATTATAATAAATTGCAACAAAGACGTGTGTAAAAATCTAGTCACGAATTAGTATATACATATTCAATTACTTATTGTTATAAATGCAAAATAAAAGCTAAATTGCAATATTGAATCAATTGGTGAATTTAAACTCCTGCTAACTGAATTATGTGGCTTATGTCCCCTATATATCTTTTACATTATAAGCACTATGCCAAATATTTGTATATATAGCGCTTCCAAATATAAGCGCACTGTATAGAACACGAGGTAAATATACAACGCTTTTTTGAAAAAGCACACTATATTTCTGACTATAGACAGCGCTTCTTTAAATAAGTGATGTCTATAATGTTATTTTTAAAAAAAAACAAATAGAGGGCACTTATTTTGATAAGCGCCCTCTATTTGCTTAAAATTCCTCCCTATTCGCTCCTTATACTTGCTCATTCACTACTCCCAAGGACTTAATTACTTGAGCTCATTTTCCCTTCACTTCGTGTTCTTGTTCGTGCTGATTCTTACCTCTTTCTCATCATCACTGTTCACCTCTTTCTCGTCGTCATTGTTCACATATTTCTCGTCTTCACTAGTTTCTCTAGTTCTCTCTTGTTCTCGTGGAAGCAAAACGTTCTCTAGTTCTCTCTCGTTCTCATGGAAGAATGCTCTCTGGTTCTCTCTCATTCTCATAGAAGAACGCAAGCTAGCTCTCTCTTGTTCTTCTGGAAGAACACAAGCCATTTCTCGTTCTCATGGAAGAACGTCGTCGAAGTGAATGTCTCTATTCAGCTTCATAGAAGAACGTGTCACTATTCAGCTTCATGGAGGACGTTCTCTGCTCTTCGTGGAAGAACGTGGCGCTCATTTTCCCTCAAGTTTGTGTTCTCATTCTTGCACATTCTCAGTCGCGCAAGCTCTCTTTCATTCTTGTCGTGCTTAGTGAAAGAACATCTCTCACTCTCGTTGAAGAACGACTCTGTTCTTCGTGGTAGAACGTCAATATTGTTCTTCATGGAGGCTCTTTCACAAATCCTCTTTTGGGCATATTTTCTACACTTGTTCCTTCTCTTATTCTTATATATGGTTTCCTTGAATATTCTCACTTCATTAATCTTTTACCTTTTTCCCCCATCTATTCCAGGAAGCAATTCAAGGCACATTGGGCAAGTTGCAAATTACATTTAATTTGTGGTAATTTATTTAACATTTTGTTAGAAATATGTTCAGATACTATTTGTGGTCATAGCAATTTTTTCATACATATATAAAATATAATCTGCTTGTAGCCATGTGAATCGTGTTAGCCATTGTTGTTCTGTTTTGCAAGATTCAAGGGATTTGTATATAAAAATTATATGTGCAATTGATGGAGAGAAAATAAGAGAAGATGAAAAAGGAAAGGAACGGAGGCATTTCTCATGTGATTAGAGAAAAATCCAATTAATGGCCGTAGACATCTCTCATGTGATTAAAGAAAGCATGCATTTGGGTAGGACTAGTTATTTAATTAGTTGGATAGAACACACCCTTACTCTCTATGTCAACCTCAATACCAGCAAATGAGTTCTTGGGAATCCTAGAAGAGCTAGTTTTCATTGCATAATCTAAAAAGTCGTTGGGAGAATAAATTATAGGCTTTTGTTGCTTCATTTGTACAACTACAATATATCCTTGATGCAAAGCTTATAGTTCTTAAATGTTACCTAAAACATACTTAGGATCAAAGGATTTATTATTTCATCTACCACTTCGATTCATATGTTGCCATTGGCCATTTAGTGCAGCCACCAAATAAGAATCGTGTATATGCTTGCTTGATCTATGAAAATAAACCGATCTTTTTGTCTTGAATTGGAAATATTGAGCTACAAGTCTCCAAATCCAATAGGTCTTGAAAAAATATTTTAGGGATAAACAGTGACTTGAATGAGTTGGTTTTACTCAAAAATATCAAACAGTTTGAAAATAGTGCGAGTCAAAAGTTTATGTAAAAATCATAGTTTTAGGAATCGATTTAGTACCCAATTTGAACTACAAGTCTCCAAACCCAATGGGACTTAAAAACAGATTTTATAAGGTTAAAATGTGACTTGAGTGAATTGATTTCACTCAAAAATCTCAAGCAGTTTAAAAATGATGCAAGTCAAAACTTTAGGTAAAAGCCATAGTTTTAGGAGTTGGTTTCATACGCAATTTGAGCTACTAGTCTCCAAAGCCAATGGGACTTCAAAACAGATTTTATAGGAATAAAATGTGACTTGAGTGAGTTGGCTTCACTCAAAAATCTCAAACGGTTTAAAAATGGCGCAAGTCGAATGTTTAGGTAAAAACCATAGTTTTAGGAGTCAGTTTCGTACGCAATTTGAGTTACAAGTCTCCAAACCCAATGGGACTTCAAAACGGATTTTATAGGAATAAAATGTGACTTGAGTGAATTGGTTCACTCAAAAATCTCAAGTGGTTTAAAAATGGTGCAAGTCAAAAGTTTAGGTAAAAACCATAGTTTTAAGAGTCAGTTTTCTATGCAATTTGAGCTACAAGTCTCCAAACCCAATGAGACTTTAAAATAGAATTTATAGGATTAAAATTTGACTTGAGTGAATTGGTTTCACTCAAAAATCTCAAGCAGTTTAAAAATGGCGCAAGTCGAAAGTTTAGGTAAAAACCATAGTTTTAGGAGTCAGTTTTGTACACAATTTGAGCTACAAGTCTCCAAACCCAATGGGACTTCAAAAAAGAATTTATAAGATTAAAATGTGACTTGAGTGAGTTGGTTTCACTCAAAAATCTCAAGTGGTTTAAAAATGGTGCAAGTCAAAAGTTTAGGTAAAAACCATAGTTTTAGAAATCAATTTCGTACACAATTTGAGCTACAAGTCTCCAAACCCAATGGGACTTCAAAACAGATTTTATAGGATTAAAATGTGACTTGAGTGAGTTGGTTTCACTCAAAAATCTCAAGCAGTTTAAAAATGGTGCAAGTCGAAAGTTTAGGTAAAAACCATAGTTTTAGGAGTCAGTCTTCTATGTAATTTGAGCTACAAGTCTCCAAACCCAATGGGACTTCAAAAAACAATTTATAGGATTAAAATGTGACTTGAGTGAGTTGTTTTCACTCAAAAATCTCAAGCAGTTTAAAAATGGCGCAAGTCGAAAGTTTAGGTAAAAACCATAGTTTTAGGAATCGATTTCGTATGTAATTTGAGCTACAAGTCTCCAAACCCAATGGACTTCAAAAAATATTTTTTAAGATTAAAATGTGACTTGAGTGAGTTGGTTTTACTCAAAAATCTCAAGCGGTTTAAAAACGGCGCAAGTCAAAAGTTTTGGTAAAAACCATAGTTTTAGGAGTCGGTTTACTACGCAATTTGAGCTACAAGGCTCCAAATCCAATGGGACTTTAAAATAGATTTTATAAGGATAAAATGTGACTTAAGTGAGTGGGTTTCACTCAAAAATCTCAAGCAATTTAAAAATGGCCCAAGTCGAAAGTTTAATCATGTTTTATTTTGCAGACTTTAACCTTGTTTTAAATGAGTTTTATGTGGTGATATAAGCTTCAAGTGGTTACTGTGTGGCTCTACATGTTGTATGTGATAAAAGAAAATAATACTTCTATTTTAATAATACCTATTGTGTCTTATTTCTTTTTTCAGTTTTGAATTGTGGGCTTTCGTTCTACGCAAATCACAGTTTCGTTGGAGTTGAGGTAGGTTGAATACTCTTGTTCTTTATTATTGTTAGTGGTATTAATTTGAAGACTTTCAACTGAAATAGTTTTTCATTGTTTGATTAACTCAATACATATAGGCATATGCATTTACCTTAGTTTCCTATTCAAGAATAACTTGTATATTGTGTTGAAGGACATAGTATACAAGTAGTTCTTGAATTGTCCTTGTGGACAGTCTAGGATTATAGGACATTATTGTATTTCTCTATTCTTGATCTAATAATTATTTTGGTTTGTATTTCCTATAGTTCTCTGGGTACATACTTTGTTCAAGTGTTTATACCACTTGGATTGAGTCGTGTGCTTGGAGAACCAATGGGAGATGCTGTCAAAATTTCATCTGATCAAGAATAAGAGTCATACAATAATATAATGCGAATTGGACAATTCTAGATAGAATAGGATCCTCACCTTGTATAGGATGGAACAGAAATCATACATCCATGTAGTCATTGCATGTTATGTCAATGTAATTGTTATTAATGACTACTCTTATAGATCAAGAAATTATGGATCGAAAATGGATGTCTGCCAGTTGATTGTCAAAAGAATAAGATGACGAGGTGAAAGAGTTTTGTAGATTTGCAATTGAGCATGCACAAAACCCTACTAGAATCATTTGTCCTTGCTTGGATTGTTGTTATTTAAGGGTAGTGAATGCGAAGCAGTTGGAAGAGCATTTTGTGGTGATTTTTTCAGCCTTGCAATCATGCATAAATTCACAAAATTAACTTGCTTTTAGCTGTAATTTAATCTTACAAAAGTTGCCAAGTCATTACCCTACTTGTATGGAGCCAAACCATGCATAACTATGTGAATTTGACATGAATTGAGTACATTTTTCTGCATAATTCTGCAGTCCAGACCAGCAGCATTTTATGACCCTAAAATCATGTTTCTATTGAGTGAAAAGTTGTTTAATTGATGCATTATGGTTTGTATATGATCCCTATAAAATTTGGTAAGCTTTGGACACCATTTGAGTGAGTTATGTCACTTGAACTTACCATATAAACAGTAATTTCGGGTTGTAGTACAGCCCCTCTGTTCTTGCATAAATGACAATGTTTTTATGCTTAAATCATGTTTAATAAGTTAACAATGGATGCCCAAACATTAAAGACCATATAGGAAAAAGTTCGGAAGGATTTGGATGTAAATAGTCACAAAGAGCATGTTTAGTATCATTATAAGCTTGTTGTCCTGTTTCTATTTCTATGACAGCAAAATAATTTTAGTGTTAAACTTACTGGTTACTTTTTGCCTTGCACTACAGGAATATGCAGCAATAGCTCTAAAGTATAATTTTTTTTGTCTTGCATTGCAGGAGTATGCAGCAATAGCTCTAAAGTAGCTAAAATTATTATGCAATTTATTGTAAATAGTTCAAGTAGCTAATGTCACGTTTAGATTGTTTGCTATGTTTAGATTGTAAATAGTTCAAGTAGCCGTTTGTAAAGTAGCTAAACTTATTAGTTAATTTAATTGTAAATAGTTCAAGCAACTAATGTCATGTTTAGATTGTAAATAGTTCAAGTAGCCTTTTGTATTTGTCATATATAACATTTGGCAAGATCATTTAATGCATTTTGGTGGATTCAATCTATATAGTTCTTGGACTATTTCTGTTTGTACAGGTTTGGAAAAAATGAGAATGAATTAAACAAGTAAAAAACAAAAGGGAAGTAGATGGCGCTTTTTGAAAAAAGCGTTGTATATTTGGCTGGAATAGATGGCGCTTCCTAGAAAAAAGGCCATCTATTTCATGCCAAATATACTGTGCTTTTTTCAAAAAGCACCATCTATTCACACACATATATAGCGCTTTTTTCAAAAAGCACCATCTTTTTTATACAAAAAATACAATGCTTTCTTAAATAAGCATCATCTGTTTGGAACCAAATATGTAGCACTTTCCTGAATAAGCGTCATCTATTTGCAAACACTTATACTACGCTTTTTGAAAAGCGTCATCTTTAAATATACAGCATCTAAATAGATGACGCTTCAAAAGCACTATCGAAAAGCAAAATAAGTGCTGTATAAACACATTTTTGGCATGCTGAAGCCTTTGTTTTATAGTCTGCTCAGAAACGCATGTGTAAAAATTTGGGATTCATAGCAGCATTTATAACTTTTGGCTTGAGCCATGTAATGCCTAGCCGTTTTCAGGATCAGTGACTGTCCCTGCAAATCAACACAAGACTTTTCAGCATGCTTTGTCCTCACTCACATGCTTCCTAGGAAACTTTCCAAGAGGTCGCCCATCCCAAAATTGCTTCAAGTCAAGCACGGTTAACTGTAGAGATCTTAAGTAATAGGCTACCGAAAAGTAAATGCATCTTGTTGGTATAGGTAGCACTTATTAATTTCTTTAAGCTATCCTCAACTGTACAATCCCATACCTGCACAACCTCTAGATCCCTCTCATTCCGGTATGTATTCAATTCATTCATGTGCCCCTCTCGCTGGAAGCCTGTCAGGAGTCGTTCTTGTCTCTGCCTCTTCTCTTTTGCACCAGCGATCACTCCCCACCCTTGTCAGCGCCTGGGATGTTACAAGCCACATTTTGGGCACACCTTGTGCTTAAAGCTTTGGCCTGTTCCTACTCAATAAAACTATTTTGCTTTCACAAAAAAACTTCATACAAATTCACACAACAACTTTATCCAAACCAACCAACAAATCAAGAAAATCCAAAGATAATAACATTAATTGTAAGTAGGAAAGGGAAAATAGAGCCAAAATCAACCAAACAAGCAATTAAAAAAAATTAAGTTACCAATGATTGAAAACTGACAACCTCTGTTCCTACCTTACTCAATGAAAAGTTGAAAAGTTGGAATGCGACTCCTCCAATATACCCAACTTCATGTCCACCACAACAACCCCATGATAATCTTTCTAGCACGAAAACTTCACAAGTGTAGGTCACACCTAGAAAGTGATCAACAACAAGAAATGGAGGGTGGAAATTTTCAAAGTGTTGGTTGGAGATGGATTGCAATCTAGTTTGCATATACAAGGAACTAGGAATTAGTGTAAGCTTAAATTGTGTACAAGGTGAATATACCTGAATAGAGAAACGAAATTGCTGCACTAATGAACCATGAAGGAGCTCGCCTTAAAGACTCCACACTACCGAAGCAGTTCCACCACAACCTCCTTCACTTTGTCATGCATCGTGCAAGACATAAGGGGTAACCCAAATAAGGAGGAAGAAGAGAAAAGGGAAAAGATGAAAACCTTCTCTAAACCTATGACTACAACGAAGATTGTTGTGCCGGTATTTAGCATAAAAAATGAAACCAATAATAATTTAGTGTAAGTGGGCCTAGGCTAGCCTAACTATTAAGTGCTAATAATGTAAAAAGTTATCCTATACTTTTATAGTGTTTGGGTCGAGCTGGGTAACCCGAGGGTCAACTTGAATCAATCCCAACCTGAAGTTGAGTTAGCAATAAAGACAGTCCTTATGTCCTTTTTCTTTTTTGGGACAAGTTTCAACCTAACCCGAATACATTGAGCTGGGACAAGCCACCAGGTTGGGTTGGGTCCTGCTCACCCCCTATTTAACAACTTATCACTATTACCCAAGTAATAAGAATGTTTGTAATTTGACATAACTTTTTGTGACATACATTCTTGCGTAACTCAGTCCCTTCATTCATATATCTTAATTGAACACAAGGCATAGAGTGTGCCATCCTTGCATAGGTCAATATACTTTCTTGATACCTGAGCAAACACAAGAATAAATAAGATCAATATCTCATATTGACTCATTTTATCACAGTCATGCATTACTGTCTTACTCTATCAAGAGGGCCCCTATAGATAATACTCTTGTTATGAAGGAGGGATAAATCTCATCTAAATCACTCACATCCCTCTTCATTATTTGTTATATGTCTAATAACCAATTTTATAATTATCCTATTATGGACAACGTTTTATGGCATTAAAACATACAACTCCTTGAGTAGGAATCGTAGTGACTTTAGGTCCAAGGATTGCATACACCATTGTCACATTTAGAATCGCTTATGACACTATTGTAACTTTCTATGTAGCATTTGTAACACCCTTAACTATCAATTTTTTGTAACTCAAATTTGAACTTTAATAACTCAGTAGTAGGAATTATGATAGATTTTTTTTAAAAATCTTTTAAAATAAAAGTGTAACATGATATAGAACATAAAACCTTTTTCTTTGTAAAATAAAGTAAATACCATAATAACGAATAGTAATGAAAACTGAAATACAACTCAAAACTTTTAGGAAATACAAATATATACAACTACATATTCTTGAAACAAAAAGGGTTTACATTACCTTCTAATGACACTATAACATAGTCTACTACACAACTAGATACTCCTCCGGATTAGAGTATTACCATTCTAATCTTAGAGGAATGCTATCCTTGACACTACATTTGACTTTTTCAGCATCTCGTGTGATAGGACTAAACTCTAAAATCCTCATTTTCGAGAAACAAGTCTTTTACATCTTCATACATGCTTTTGTCGCGCCACTTTGATACCGTCCTGGTTGAGGGTTGTAAGCTTTTAGATCAATGTAGTACCTCTAACTAGTGTACTTCCTTTATCGACATCAAGCATTCTTAAACCGTGTACCTGTTCACGTGTAAACCAAAAAACAATCCACTCCCTATTTTCATTCCAAACATCCATAGATGAATGAAGGGATGGATTAATTAGGGACAAGAACTAGACAATTTAAAACCAAGAAATCAAATAAACCTAAAAATTCACCCAAATCATAGTTCATATCACACAATTAATATGACAAACCTTAACAGAGCCATATCATACAATAAATTATAAAATCATGTATCAAACATTATTACATTCAGTAAAGAGCACATTCACAACTCAACACTTTATCTCAACCATTACATACACATATAGCATCCCATTACCATGCTGCACACAAACAAAGATTCGATGCATAATCTATTAATTTCTTTTCCATCTATCAATCATTTCTATTGAGTTGCTCAATAAATCCAAATGATAGCACTACAAGTCTGTTTGTGCTACTACCATCTAAAATTGATGCGTCCTATACCACACCAATTTCAGGGTTTTATTGAGACACTCTGTCAATGCAATTCATGTGGGCCTATAATCCATTTAGTATTCATCAATATCCATAGGAAGTAATTGGGAGTACATATACTTCTCTCACATCAAGGTACAATCCTCATCATCATCATCAAGGAAACAAGCCATCTTTCAATCCAAGACTATCACAATCCAAATAGAGGTATACTCTTAACTAATCCTAGGCTGCTGAACAAATATTAAGGTTATCAAGTTGGTTATGTGATTGTCCTGACTTAAGCGCGCTACCTTGGCCATTAAGATGATCACCACTCAATACCATATCCCTTAGACCTAAAACATCTAGTCCCTACCTTTCATCCTATAGTGTACCAAACTATAACTTCCCCATCTAAAACACATGCCATCACTGCATGGTTCACCACAACAACACATATGCATATGATGTATGAACATCTACAAGAACAATATATTCACTTACAAATATTCACATTTTTCTAGAAAATTTAGCAAAACCTCTTCTATTTTGGTACATTCCATCATACCTCTTATTAGGTATAGACAATAAATCAATAAAAGGAAACCATGGCCAACATATCCTTTCCATAAATTCTATTCATTTCATCAAAACTATCATCACAATCAATTGGCCATTTATAGGTAGCATTCGCATCACACTTTTCATCAATTCAATTACATTTTAATCTTTAATGCCACTAAATGCTAATTAACAAGAGAATTATATTTTTCGGTTTAAGAACACACATTCTATTAGACTTCTTAATTTCCAAATCAAAATACTCAATCAATTATCACTTAGTTATACCATTCCATAAACCTTAATTATCTTGGATTTATCCTAAATAATGGTCAAAGTCACCAATTAACTAAACTCACACATGTTATCATCTATAGAACACTAATCATGACTTGGCTAATTCAAGAACAACTACAATGCCATATCCTACACTTTAAGAGTCAAGCAACCACACTATGTCTACTAACTAAAGAATTCAATTCATGCATTGGTTACCACTCAAAGTTTACCACTAATTACTATGGTCAGTGTTTATTATGATTAAAAGACACTACCATACACTTGTTTTATCCTTATACATACTATAAAACTCAAAACTAAGCTTTAGAGATGCCAATTACATGATTGGAAAGTTTTCTGTTTTCTATATCTTCAATGTCCTATTTTTGCCAACTATTTTAACATAGTAAATGAATTTTTCTTGCAATCATCTTTTGCAGTCCTACCCTTCAATATATCTATTTTCTAAACATAATTTTTCCTAAATTTCAAAAAATCATGTAAGGGTTCAATTAAGCACAATTTCGTGGCTGGTTTCTATTAGGATTTTGACAAGACAACAGTTAATCAAAAATTCATCAAATATTCATCACTTGGAATTAAATTATAGAATTTTACAAGAATATTTTAGATATATAAAGACATCTTTCTACCAAAAATCACATGAGAAATTACATCACACAAAGAAATACACGATATACAAATATTGTTACAGGGTTGAAAAACATAATAGTCCCTTTCTCTTATGCTAATTTTCAAATAACCTTTCGAGCATTAAACTAAATTGTAAAAGTATAAACCATATATAGTTAGAAAGCTTAGGATGTCTAAATTTAGAAATGTAACCCATTTTTCCTGTTTGTTACTAGATTAATACAGTTTTCAAGATAAATCTCTACTATCCAGACTCATGTTCACTGACAAGATAGCCAAATTTGACCACCCATAACTCCTTCATTTCTTCTTTTTTTTCAATGATTCTTGCTCCTAGATAGTAGTACTAGATGTTTATTTTCACCTTCAACAAGCAGCACTCAAAACTAACAATCACACAAAGAGTTATTACAAAAACAGTGTCCTATGTTTAGTACAAAAATAAGCTAGCAACATGTGAACCAACTACATATCACACTATATCGTCATCCATTCACCACATAATCCAATTCATTTAACAAAAACATGATTCAAGATAATAATATCAACACACAAGGCCCAACTAAGCTTTATATGACCATACATAGCATCACAAAACAATCCATACTTTCATGTCATTCAATTAAGACAAACACAAAATTAACACCAATCATCCATCTTTAGGTTAATTTCATTTCAAGAATCCAAATTGAAGTTAGAACTTCCCTTACCTATGTGAGGCCTGACTGTCCACAAGAGGAAAGGATAGGGCTTTGCTCACCCATGCTTCAGTCACACTTATAATTGCAAAATCAAGACAAAACAACACTAATTACTAGTTTACATCAAAAGCCCTTTGTAGAATTGAAGGAATTTCAAGAAGAGATTATGAGAAATTGAAGGAGGTTGGTGGTGGTGCATAGGTGTCAAGATTAGGCAGGAGAAAGAGAGAAGAAGATGAGCTCTCTGACCTTAGATTGATCACAAATGGTGTTGAAAGACCTTGATCTTTGAGAAAATGGATAAATTTGGAGACTTTGGAGGAGAATGGAGAAATGAAGTGTGTTGGTGGAGGAGGAAGGGTGATCTACAGGTGTAATAGCCAAGGAGGGGAGAAATATCAAGTTTCTCACCACTAAATGTTGACATGTGTTACTAAAGTGTCAGATTATTAAAATTTTATATGCATTTAATTTCAACTCAACTAGTTTGTAGAGAGTTAAAGCTAAGGATATTAGATTTAATCTAATCTCTCTTCGATCACATATATGAGGTTTTTATACAAAGCTAAAAATGATCGGTTTGTTTTTATCTTTATGAACTATTAACAAATTATTTTTAGAAAACTGCTACAGATGTTTTAGTTTGATTTCTCCTTATTTAGGTAAGGTCCAAACACACTAAGGAACCTCCTATAACTTTTTAGTAATTTTTAAAACTCATTCAATGTTACAAAAATTTTTGAAAAATATCTAAAAATTCAAGATAAGTTTCTAATTATTTTTCTAAGCTTAAAAATTATTTTTCTTAAATTTTTTGACCATTCTATGATTTATCTCTTAATTATTTTCTCTACTTTAATTTATTAATTACAATAAATCCAATTTTATTTATGAAATTACCAAAAATTATTTTTATTTCTTAGATACCTTTCTAATATTGTTCTAAGTATAAAACATAAGTTTCTCAATTTTTAAAAGGGTATCTACTAATTATTTAAGTTGTTTTATATAATCTCATTTATTATTATTATTATTATTATTATTATTATTATTATTATTATTATTATTATTACTATTATTATTATTATTAATTCTAGACATTTTTCATTCATTAGAGTTAAATCAAAGCTTTCAAAATTTATATACCTCTATCTAGACTTTTGATTAATATCACAAGACAATTAAACAAATGATAATTATTAGATAATTACTTATGTAATATTTGAAGATGTTACAGTGTTTTCATAGCGGGTTAATCCAATATATAATTACACTAATCATATACCCATGTGAAGACTTGATATCTCATATTTATGACCCGTGATACGCGATCATCAGTCTACTTACATACTAGTCTTAATGCATTATTGTTGTCCTTATTAACATAATACTTGACTAGGGATATTTAAGAATAGCACTTAATAAACCATTCTACAGACTTTATTATGTTCCAAAATACACATAATAAATGAAGTGTCTTATATCATAAATTAATCAATAAACAAGATACAAATGTAAACTATAAAGTATTGGTTTCTGGGACTTACACCAACACAGATCCTTTCAGACCTTGCGAAAATGATGAAGAATTATTTGGTCTCGAAATACCATATTTTAGTGCAAGTAAAGACAACTACATATATTATTTTTTTCTCATTTTACAAAATATAGTTTTTCACATATACAAAAATGTTTGAATGAGGTTAAGCATATACTTAAAGGCTATTCACTTTACATGTGATGGTATGACCATTTTACATGACAATTTATGAAACAAATTACAACCACATTGCTTGATCATGTGGAAATCTTAGCATTACATGAGACAAATCAAGAATGCATTTGGTTGAAAGTTATGATTTAACAAATACTAGAAGTTTGTGGTTTGTTTTCATTAGGGAAAATGTTATAAATGATTTTACATGAAAATAATATTGTATGTATTGCTCAGGCAAAAGAAAGATACATTAAAGATTCGTTCATATGATACTTTAGCAGACTTGTTTAATGAGGTACTTCCTACTACATTATTTAAAAAGCATATCCACAATATTAGACTTTGTCAATTCAAAGATCTCAAATGATATTATATGCATTGTACTCTTTCTTTTTTAACCAAGGTTTTTTTATTAGGTTTTCCTAGTAAATTTTTAATGAAGCAATACTTAACAATATATTAAAGAATAATGTTTTTTTTTTTAATCTTTCACTAGGTATTTGTCCCGACCAATTTTTCCTAGTAAGGTTTAACAAAACATATTCTTAAGTAATTCCAAAGGAGTATTATGAATATCATTATTTTATCGATGTGCATCCTTTGTTAGATTTGGTTTGATTTCTCCTAATAAGATATTATGTTATCAATTTTCTTTGATAAAGATATGATTTTAAAAGGATATTGTAAGTGATTATAGAATCATAATTGGTAGGTTAACCCTCCTCAGGAAATTGCTAAAGTCAATCAAATCTTGCTTGGTGCACAACCTTCTTCCTAAAGGAGATCCCTTGGTGCCCCCTAGTTAGTTGAGTAACTATGACTACGTAAATCGGCATGTGATTTAGGCTTGTGTAGTGATCTTTTGGGTGGGTCTCTATTAGCAGTCTCAGTATATCATTAACTCCTTACCCAGTAGTATCGGAGGTGTTTCTCCGGTCTACCACTTTTATTGACTAAAAAAAATAGTTTATCGGTTTTTTTTTTCTTTTTGTATCAGGATTCTTACTTACTTGTATAAATATTTCTTGCGTGAATGAAATAAACATCTCTTTTCTACATCTTATTTTTCTCTTTAGCTCTCTTTTGCTCTATTTTTATAAAATCTCACTACAAAAAATATTAACATTAGTGACAAAATAATTTACATGTAATTTTTAAAAATTCGTCACTAAAATTTTAGTGACGCTAGTACTAGTGACAAAAATTGTTTTTTCTAACAAAAATTTTGTCACTGGTGCATTAATTTCTTGTAGTGTCTTTTTCCTTTTATTTATATTATTTTCATAATAATGCATACAAAATTTATGTCATTTTTAAGAACGATGGCTTAAATTTTCTATATAAAAGTGGATGCATGAATAACTGACATGCCGATAACAAAATATTTTCATGATTTTGAGAAACAAGAGATTTTAATTTCTTACTTTCGTTGAATCTTCAATCATATATATAAAGATGATTTTGAACGCGTATAATCATCACATAATTAACAGTTAAGCTGGTTCAATTAATTATAGGTAGCTATACGAATTTGAATCATGATTTTTTTATTTTTTACATAATATATATATATAGGTCAAGATCTGTTGACATCAGGTGTCAAAGTTAGTCAAATTACACCTTCAAAAACTTTTTGTAAAGTGCAAATTTAACCAATCCAATCATTGAATTATATGATATTATCTTCATGATCATGTATATTAAATTTTACATTATTTGAACTTTTCTAGATATGTTATCGAATATTGAACATTTACTATATTTTAATATCATATTGTATGTTAAAATAAAGTGATTTGATGAACTATTAAATAATTTTATAATAGTATGAAATTTTATATACTTAATCTAATTAATAAGAACATCAAATTCAATGGTTGGATTGGTTAAATTTGCATTCTACAAAAAGTTGTTGAAGGTGTAATTTGATTAACTTTAACATCTGGTATCAACGGATCCTAACCCTATGTGTGTGTGTGTATATATATATAATGAGTTAAAAAAAAAGTGACTATCATGAACCAAGTATTTTAAAATATTCAATTCAATACTTAGAAGGAAAACTTTATTGCTCACAGTGATCTTATTCAGTTGAGCAGGATTATTTTTCATAAAAAATATCAGTATTTTTTACAGAAAAAAAAAAAGTGTTCAATATAATATTAAAATAATTAGTGGCTAAGATGATAGATCGATCTAGACTTTCGTTAGTACATGTGATTCGAGCTTTTAGAATTTTCCGTAATTCCTATATGAATATAATAGTTTAGCTGTTAAAGAAGTACTCATGAGGGAAAAACGATAGCTGAAAAAATCCCCAACTGGAGGTAGACGATCCTTGATGGTGGGAGTAGCGCAACAGCAATGGTTTTTGGATGGAGCTTTTGGCAAGGCTGAGTGACAGAACAGTTGATCTGGGTGAGAGAATATGGAAATTGGTAGAGATTGTCATTAGTTGATGTTAAAAATTGTTAATGTACGAAAGTTTTACTTACATTTAACAGTTTAAAATTAATTTTCATCAAAATTTAAAACAAATTGTTAAAATAGTGGAATGAAGAATTGATTGTGAGTATTGTGGAGTGAAAGGGGCTTGGTGAACATGTGATTGTGGTGGGATAGCCACCGGAGGAACAAGTGATTGGCAATAGTACCTCATTTTTGCAATGATGTCAAAAGAATGGCCTACACATTTCTGCAAAGAAATTGATAAATCCACACATATGCACTATGTCTATGGCTGGTCCAGCCACTTTTGCAATAAAACCAAACATCAACCTTGAAATTTTTTTCATTTCCTTATCTCTCCCTTTATTGATTAGATTCCTTTCCCAAGTTTACAACTAGAACCAAGGTGGAGTTGGGTGGAAATGGGATGCACTTCAATAGGAATCCTGTGTCTTTATTCTCACCACCAGGAACTTCCAATTTCACCCCACAGTTCTTTATGATTCGTCGAGGGCAGGAGAGTTAGCAGGTCTAATGAGGATTGATTCATTCCCACCACAAGCATAAGACACAAGATTTCTTTCCCAAGAGAACCTATGTTGGGAATTTTCGCAGGAAAGATAAGACCCGGTGAGACATCTCTTGCTAATGTTGCAAGAAGGATCGCGTACAACAATTTTGATACAAATTACAGAATAAGACTCGACAAGGAAGAAAAAAAAAAAGCTTAAATATTTTGTCACGTTGTTTTTAGTTCTTCAAATTTAAAATTAATCTTTTTAGTTGCTGTATTTTAAAAAAAAAATCTGTTTTAGTCCATGAGGACTACCAGGGACATATTGAATCAGTTGTGCAACATCAACTGAATTTGGTATAATGTTTTTATTAACAGGGACACTAGTAGGTAAATTTTGTATGTAACAGATTTAGTAGTAGGTAATTTTTGTGTGACATATTCACTAATAACTTTTGGGTAAATGGACTAAAACATTTTTTTTAATTACAGAAACTAAAATGATTAATTTTAAATTTAAGAACCAAAAATAAACTTATCACAAATTTAAAGGACTAAAAATATATTTAAACCAAAAAGAAGTATAAAGTACTAATTTTATTTTTTTTATATAGACCCCATCTTCAAGAGGTAACTTTACTTGAGCCGAGTAATACTATTTGGGCAACAAAACTATCTCTTTAAGTATTTAACACAATTACATATCTAATACTAAAATTCGAAAGTACTACTTAAGTTAAAATAATCTCATGTCGTTGATCCGTGCGCTTGATAATCTAAGTTTTATATAGGTTTAATACATCAGTTCCTGAACATTTTAGAAATTTTTAATATATAGCTAAAGTACTAAAAGTTAATATTCAACATTTAGGAAACCTATTATGTCCTACCACATCATTGGCGGTGCATGTTAAAATTTACCCGTAAATTATATTATAAATGGTTAAAATAAAAATATATAAGTTATGTACGTTTTTTAAAAAAAAAAAAATTTCAAATACATATATGACTTTAAAAATTTCTAATCTTAAATATTTATATATAATTATATAACTTAAATTTAGCCTTTTCACTTTCATGTAAAAATGATTTTTTTCATCCTCTAAACACGAATTTCACGAATAGTGATTTTATTAGAATTGCACTTTTATAATCAACCTGGTGTGGTACGATTGGTACGATTGGCACATAACCTTGTTTTTTTTACGTATGTGAGAAATGTAAACAAATGTAAACACGTAATTAGTCAAAGAATTAATTTGTCACTTTTCATACAAATATCCGGAAAAAGGTCATCTTTCTTTTCGTAATTGCAAATGGACCTTTATAGTTTTTATAAGAAGGCTGACCTTTCAAACGGTGATACGTGTTTTTTTAATATTGTTGTCCTCGGTAACGTCACACAATTACACAAATACCTTACATTTTAACCTATGTATTATATAGAATAAATATTTATTTTATATAACGTAAATTTATAATAAATAAATACTTTTGAATATATAGATTATATTTTATATTTATAATAAATAATTATTGTAATATAATGTTAATTTTTAATTATTAATAATTTCTTTTAAAAAAAATATTAAAATTTAATTTAGAACTAAAGATATTGAAAATGATAGATTGAAAGAAATAAGAAGTTAAAAAAATTCTAAAAACATTCTCATTGAAAAATGACAGCTAAAAACGCTCTCATTGAATAATAGCAACTAAAACACTCTCGTTCAAAATAGCTATTCTCATTTAATATATAGGGTGGATTTCTTATTGCTAAATGTAATTTAAGCAAATTTTAACTAACTCATCAATTTTTGTTGAGTTAGCATGACTCGCTAATTAAGTGCATACTTGCTTGGTCGAGATTAATTTGAAGAAAAAAAAATTTAAAATTTCTCAATTTTGATTATAAGCTATCATGAAAGTAAATTATATTTATCCAAATAGACACTTGCATTATCAAATATAGTTGTAAGGCATAAGTAACGAGACCCTTTTGCGAACGTACTTTTGAAGCTCGTGAACGGTAACTCAAACATGGCATACATTTGTAGGAAATATTTGTGCATATCAATTGGCAGTATTGCAAATAATAAACAGATTAAAATAAAACGGTTTTTATGTGTCCCGTTTTTGTAAAATAATTTATGTATGCAATCATATTTTGGATTTTTTGTTGGACACCATTTGTTCATTGTTTAAGGTTAAATGCGAAGTAATTAATTTTTTTAAGTATTGCAAATAATAGATAGATTAAAATAAAACGGTTTTTATGTGTCCCGTTTTTGTAAAATAATTTATGTATGCAATCATACTTTGGATTTTTTGTTGGACACCATTTGTTCATTGTTTAAGGTTAAATGCGAAGTAATTAATTTTTTTTTAAAAAAATACAATTGTGTATTTGTGTGGTACTTCCCTATCTACTTTGTTGGAGATCAGTATGATGATAGGGTTGAGATGAATGGTGCAAATGCTTGAAACGCAACTACGTCTTGGTCTATGAACCTGTGGTCCCATATCTATTATCTAGAGTTCTATGAACCTATGGTCCCATATCTTGCACGCCAGCATGTCACAACCGGTGGCGGGTAGCTATTCTTTTTCTCTTAACCACACTTATTGTATTTATTGCCCATTGGGCACTAGCAATTAAAATCAACACATGGATAGTGATTGAGCTTTCAGAGAAAGACCCACCAGACGTGGCTGTCACCTATCACATTTTGAAACATCAAAACGTGAAAAATGTACGTTTGGGTTAAAGTTATTGACAATAATTTAGGATTTCGAGACTGTATGCTTGATTGGGCCGACTCCCAAGAGGTAAGGAAGTGCTCACTGTACTTTTGCTTTAGACAAATATAGGTAATAGGCTAAATGTATAGAATTTTCAATTTTATCTTTATATATAAAAATTTATTAAATTGATTTTTATATATGTCGTAAATTTTTAATTTAGCCTTTATTGTCATGATATTATTTATATATTTTTAATTTGATCTTTATATATGTAGTGTATTATTAATTTAGTCTCTATACTTATAACTCATTCTTAATCTGATCTTTATATGTGTAGCGCACTCTTAATTTGGTCTTTATAGACCAAATTAAGAATTTGTTACACGTATAAGAACTAAATAAAGAATGCACTATACGTATAGAGACCAAATTAAAAATTTGTAAACGAAAGGTGCTAAATTGAGAATTTATAAATGACAGAAGCCAAATTAAGAATTTGCAACATGTATAAAAACCAATTTAATAAGCTTTTATATAAGAACTAAATTGACAATCTACAACACATATAGAAACTAAATTATATCTTTAACCTAGGTAATATTATTCAAGTCGAAAACATTTTAAGCATGATAAAATTAGTTCACTCACATTGAAACTTTTTTTCATACACAAAACTCGAGTTCGAAACCTTACTTTAAGAAAATCAGGTTACACCACTTGAATTAATATAATCGGCATATTTTGCATCTTTAAATAATTGGACAAAAACAAAACAACCTTAAATAATTGGACAAATACATAACAACCTTAGATAAAGCGCATGACAAGATAACCAATAATGTGACACATTAGAAATGTCAACAACCACTAATTGAAGATGAATACGGAAACAAGTGATCAGCAGAAGATTCACCAAACAAAAAAGTGATAAGCAGAAGAAAATGACATCAGTTACTACAATTCTATTCAATTATCATTCAACATTGGCGTTGGACTTTGAGCAAAAAAATGTAATTTAATCGATGAAGACAGCACACCCTTCACCAAGAATGAGCAATTTACAGATTCCTTGTTCTTCAATGAGAACACATTACATATACACCCTGATCATGCTTAAAAATGCACGCAGTTACTATCAAATTTGTCATGCATTCATTCCCTCATGAGCAATTCAACTGGACTCAATGAGTACAAGCTCAGACACAACCTTCAAAGTTTAGAAATTGTGTCATATGAAACATAATTCTGCGGCCTCCCTTGTATTCAAGAGGAAAAAACTGGAAAATTTATTGTGATGTAGAGCTACTAATCGTAGGGTCTGTTTGATAGTACACAATATCCCCACTGTCACTAACAAAATGGTCTTTCTTCAAGCTTCTTATCAATTCTTCAATGAGGTAAAATGGAAGAGGGCTAGACTTCTTTGGCTCCCGGTAATATTTGCCAAGAACTGGCTTAGCTGCCTCAGTCTACAAGAGGAGCAAAGACAAATTCAAATTTATGCAATTAATCAAAATTACCATTCTTTTTATTCATAAAAAGTGGTGTAGAGGGACACTCACTGCTTCTATTAAGTGATAGTGTGGTATTTGAGGAAAAAGGTGATGAATGACATGTGTTCCAATGTCATGGTGAATGTTATTGATCCATCCATAGTCACGATCAATTGTTGTAAGGCCACCCCTAAGGTAGTTCCATTCCTGTCAACATAATGAAGGATAAAGCTATGAAGAAAGATTGAATTTTGGTAACTTCAAAGTCCTCACAAACATTAATTCCAAAGGTGGAAAGACCAAGTTAAGCAAACATTTTCTTGGAAAAGAAAAAGGAAAGAAATGATACCTCTCCACGATACCAAGGTAATTTGTCTTCATGTCCATGGTGATGCAAGTAAGTCACCAAATCCAACCACATAACAAAAATCTTCAATCACAAAAGTTAGTCAAATTAGGACTTGATTTTGATTCAAAGAGAAAGACCCATTATTAATTAAGGGTCTAATTCATAGTTAGAAAACAGAGATGGAATTTACCATGTATGGAATGCCATAAAGCTTAAGCAATTGAACTGGACCCATCACAAATCCCAAACCAGCAAGCAAAGCAGCCATAGCTGTCCAACAAATTGTTGAAGTGATAACATCTTTTCTCTCATTGGGGACAAACAAGTCACTGTTGGGATTAAAGTGAGAACCAGTCTTCCCAGGACTCCTGCTCCACTGAATTCAAAGATCATAATACCAAATGTCAATTCCTACACCAGAACCACTAGCAATAAATGTTCAAAGTTCTGGTAGTTAAAACCGTTAGGCACTACAACTTACAAGGTAGATAGGATATGCAAGCAATGGAAAAGGTACTGAAAATCTTAAAATACGTGTTACATTGTCCAAGCTCTTGAAAATTTTCTCAGGCAACTGCAAGAGTGACATTAAACATTTTGAATTAGACCCTTTGATAGATATAAAATATTGGAGACAAACGCAGATTCCCTTGAGAACCAGAACAAAGATAATCAAATCACCGGGTGCCAAGATTCATCATTTTCAACATGGCCATGGTTTTGATGATGTGTTCTATGACTGATTCTCCTGTACAATTCATGAAGCTATCAGTTTCAAAGGTTAGGCTAAAGATAATGCATATTAGGATAAGCAAAGAACACAAGACAAAAGGGGGACTAGAAGAACAGATATTCCTGCAGGAGCATTAAGCATACCATCCATGATATGGTACTAGAATTGATGAATGTAGCAAGTGCCCAACAACACTGTTCAGCTTGGGATTGTTTGAAAAGCTTCCATGACCACTGAAAGATCCAAAACACCAGTCATGGTTATCATAACAAACTTTTGAAATCCAACCTTGCCACCCCAAAAAGCCAATCAGCAATTGAATTTAGATCTGCAGTAGTAAAAATATATATACATATATGAAATTGGCTATTACCAATCATGACCAAGAACAAAGAGGGCCCAGAACATGGTTCCCTGAGCAGCCCAATAGAGAGGCCAAACCACCCAGTTGTTGAGATAAGCTGCAGCAGCAGCCATCCCCAAAACCACAACGACATCCCTCACTACATAACTCATGGACTTCCATGGGTCCTTTACCCAACAGTGCTTAGGAATGGCAGCTCTAATCTCTGCCAATTTGAAGGGTGGTGGTGCACTAGGGTCAAATTCTGGTAGTTCCTCTCCAACCCCATTAACCCCATTGATTCTCTCTTCTTCTCCTTCAGTGGTGGCAACCCTCAGTGGAGCACTCACACTCAATTCCCACCTTCTATCCCTAAAGTTACAACATGTAAACCCTCTTGGGTGGAGATTCAGATCTGCCACCCCCTTGTTTGTTCTCAAAAATCTTAATTTTGAAGGCTTTTGACACGAAATGGGTCGTGTTGGCCGTGGAGGCGCTGGAGGAAGGGGCCTTAAGCCACATTCTGATAAAACCCAAGTTGCCATTGGAGAAAAAGTGGAAGCTTTAGGCCAGGTGTGGTTGGGTTTGGTTGATTGGTTCTTTCCTACTTCATGGTCCCTAAGGACAGAAAGGTAAAGTTATAAGAGAGAGAGAGAGGGAGGGAGAATATGTGAACCAAATTATAAGGATGTTATGATGCAACTGAACCTACAATTCTAGGACAAACAAACACAAGATGAGCGATTTAAGATATGATGACAACAGGTATGCACTTGTGTGTTTCAACAAGAGCCTCACGTTTGTGCTCTACTTTTCTCTCTCTTCGGTTTCTCCCCGTACTATCTCCTCTCCCACCACTTTCTTCTCAAATCTGAGAGAAACTCTTGGCTTTAACAAAAGGGTATCCAAAGAGGGTGTTCAATTCAAGGGAGAAGAAAAGGGTCGGTTCTGGTTCACGTTTTTTGCCTTAAGAGATTATTGTTTTAAATATATGAGGGGGTAGAGCAATTTGAACATGTTTCTCTCTAGTTTTCACTTTTAAATTCCACGTTCTTATGTTGGGTTCATATTCCCTAATGGAATAAAACTCCACTAATCCTTGCCTTTACCTTTGGGTTTGACCTTTTTTAGTGCAATTTGGGGAGTGGAGGCTCCTATTCTATTGCCTATGCTTTAGGTGGCACCTCATTGATCGATGACGCACTCACTGTAACTAACCCAACCTCACAATAGATGTGATACATATATAATAATTTATACAATAATTTGTATAATAATATTTTTTATTTAATTTTTTATTATTATAAGATATAATAAATAATATGTTAAAGAGAGATAAATGTAAAAAATATTATTGTCAAAATATTGTATGATCACTTTCATGAATGGCTCCACTATGGATGAATAGGGACTGAGGAGACATCTGTTTTTCACGTGAGAGAAACGTTAATTCATGTTTGTTATAAATTTAATTCTTTAGTTTTTTTAAATGTGATTTATTAATTATTTTGTTTAAGATGATAGTAAAGAATTTAATTAAAAATTATAATAAAAATGTATTGATAATTCATGTGTTATAAATTTAATTCTTTGTTTTTAGATGTAACTTTTTAATAAAAGAATACTTTTAATTCTTTAATCGTGGATAATAGTGATTAAAATTATTTTAAAATGAGATAATTTTTTTTTAATATCTTATTGATCAGGGTCATACATTATGTTTGGCTTAAAAAAATAAGAAGAGATATATCAAAAAAAAAAAGAATAGAGTGTAATAAAAAAAGTAAGAAGAGAGAAAAAAAAAAAAAGTGGTGAGAAAATAGATAAATTTTTAAGTTGTTTGGTGTTAAAAAAAGAGTATGAAAGAAAGTGGAAATAAAGAAAAGTTAAACTCTCTCACACTTATTTGATTAGAAAGAAAGAAAGAAAATAATTTTTTGTTATATAGATAATTATACCCTTAAAAATAATATGAATAATACGGTGAATGAGTGGACAACTTTTGCAAGAATACGGGTGAAAAAAGAAAAAAAAATCTCTCAGGAAAAAATAATATATATATATATATATATATATATATCGCACACTCTCCCAACTTTCTTTGTATTTTTGCCAAGATTGAAAAATATGCAAGTGTCATCAAAATTCTTTCTGTCTTCTTTATTTCTCATTTAAACTAAACATGGAAGATTCTCCTTTCCTCTATTAGTTATGTCTTTCTAATTTTTTTTACTAGGGTAATAACCCGTGCCTTGCTTGGGGACTTGAGTTTACAGTTTAAATTTTTATATTATTATTATTTTTTATGTAACTTTCAATCATTTTGAAATTTTATATAAGTATGTATTAGTAAATATGTGTATAAATATTTAAAAGATATATTAACATAGGTATGAATATAGATATATATTTAAATAATTTTATATTCACATTATGTGTTATATCATTTTAATTTATATAAATATTTGTTTTAAAAAATATTATCTTTCTAAATATATTTGGATTTGGATTTGTATATAACTTAGATATATACATGAATTTAATAAGAAATATTAATAATAAAAGATATTTTAAATTATATTTTATAATTAATAGTTTTTTCATTAAAAATTATGTTTCCTTCATAAAAAAATGACTAAAATTTATCAAATAATTTTCAAACTTTATAAAAATTTGTAGACTTGATCTATATAATTATTTCATGAAATCAACATTAATCTTGCAAGATTTTTAATTTAAATATGTTATAAATTTGAATTAGATTAGTGTAGTTAATTTGAATATTCAAATCTTCAAAATCACACTAATCATACTTACCATAATTATATATTTTATAAATTAAACAAATGAATAAATCATTTACATTTCCATGAAAAAAAAATGAAATGTTATCACATAACATCTACCTACGTGGCAAAATCTTCTTTTATTTGTTTTAAAATTCAAATAAAAAATTTTAAATTAATAAAGAGATTATCATATAAAATGCAACAATACATATTTCTTGGATATAAAATGGGTTAAAATTAGAAATGTTTATTGAGCAATATTAATTTTATATCATAATAAGATTATTTTTTTTTAGTTATTAAACTCTCTCTTTTAAGTCTTCTGCTTTATCTTAATAATTAAAAATGTAAAAAGTTCAAAATAATGTCAACAGCCAAACTTAAAATGCTAGATATTAGAAACATTTTGAAAATATAGTCTAAGAAAATAAAATAAAAAGAAACTTAGCTTAGAAAATAAGATGAAAAAAGGTGAAAACATAAAACATAAAAAACAAAAACAATAATAAAAAAAGATATCTCTTTTTTTTTTTACAAAGAAATGTTGGATAATATTATTCCACCTAAAAATCAATTACATCATTTATCACTAATTAATTCACTTGTATGGAACTTCTTCTATCCAACACATTTCATGAACATCAAAAGCTAAGAATACTAAAGTGTGTACTATATTACAAAACTAGGAGTAGTTTCTTAAAGCTTTGAACCAAGCTATTTACAACCTTCTAAGATTTCTTGAAAATAACTTCTTTTAATTGATTTTTACTATTCCGTTGATGGTATAGCTCACAACAATCATTCTTATATTCTACCGCATATACACATAAAATTTCTAAAATTTGCATGATCCACTTAAAAGATAAAACCCCTACTACTGTTGGCTCAAAAACAGTTTGGAAATGTCATGAAGCAGCAATAGCAACAACTAGAATTTGCCCCTCATAGTATTAGAAAACCACACCTATGTCAGTACCATTATCAACCAAAACCAAAGCATCAAAGGAGATACCTCTAAAAAGAAGAAAGAGCAAAATTATATATAAACTAAATTCTATTCTATACTAAAAAATTCAACCTTATTTTTGTAGTATAATAATAATATTCTTTTTACTTTTGTGAAATACTAAAAACCTCTCTTTTATATTTTTTTATGTCATCTTAGTAGTTGAAACATTCAAAAATAACAAAATAACATTAGCATGTAAATGTCAAGGATTATAAAACTTTAAAAATAAATTCAAGGAGAATGAAAAAGATTAGAAGACTAGTTTAGAGAAAGAAGATAAAAAAAAAAGATGAAACTATAAAATAAAAAATAAACAAATTGAATAACAATGAAAGAGATATACAATAAAAAGATGAACCAAGTAAAGCAAAAGAAAATGAAAATATATATATATTAGAATTCGTAATTTTCGTACCTTTTAACCATTTTGAACATTGATGTCTTTAATGTATCAAAATTGAAAGACATGGTGTGGCAGAAGAAGAAACTATTGCAAGGCTTGCAATTCGTTAAATAAATTATTTATAACAATACTTTTTAAAAAAAAGGAAAGTTTGAATGTTCAAATGATGAACATTACTAATTGGAATCATAAACATTTTAAAATTAATATGTACATTTTCATTACTTTAATTATATATTATATATATTATATATAATATATATAATAATGTAATAATTACTTTAATTATGCATTTTAAAATAATTTAATTTCCATTCATTAAATTATCAATGATAATATTGCGAGATTCCTTATATATATAGTTTAAATTACCAATAATATATTTATGTCATGAAATTAGCATAAATCTTATGAGATTTTTTAATTTGAATCTGTTATAACTTTGACAATTGAAAATTGAAATAGAATATTGAATATATATATATATATATATATATATATATATATTAGTATTATTAATTAAAACCTAATAATAAAAAAATTACCATAATTATAAAGTCAAGATGCATTTACATTTCAATGATATAATTGATTAATTTAATCAAAATATATACTTGCTATAAATGTCTTTGTTACTATAATTAAATAAAATAATATATTTTTATGAATTAAAAAACAAAACAAAAATCAATTATGATCATAATTTCCTTAATTATGTATTAGAATATATATTAGTATTATTAATTAATTTGAATCAAAATATACATACATGTAGTATTAGTTCGAATATTCAAATCATAAAAATCATATTGATCATAATTTTCTTAATTACTATAATTAAATATTTTTATGAATTAAAAAATAAAATAAAAAATTTTGATGATATTTTGGCAGAAAAAGAATCAATATAGTGTTGTCACGTGGCATTTGTCTATGTGACAAAACCTTCTTTTATAATAGATATAATATAATAGATAATTGATTATAAATACTTTAATTATCATAATAAAAAATATTTCCATAATTATCATAAATTATCATAATTACCGTAATTATAAATAACATTTAATAAAATGTGAAAAATTAATTTTTTTGTTATATAAAATCAAAATCAATTTAAGATTTAATTATTCAATTGATGAATTTAAGTAGAATATATACTTTTTATAAATGCCTTAATTATAAATGTCTTAATTATAAACATCTTAATTACTATAATTAAATATAATAATGTATTTATATGAATAAAAAAACAAAAAAAAAATCTATAGAATTTAGGCAGGAAAATAATGAATATGATATTGTCACGTGACATCTTTTCATATTATAAACCTTCTTTTATAATATATAATATATTGGTTTAGACATGTTGCAACTAACAAATTTTTTTTTCCCACCATCTCAAACTACTCTTCTTCTATCTTTATCTACACATATACTTGATCTTCTTAATTATCTATTACTTTCAATCTACCCTATTTTATCTCAAATTTTAAATTAAATTTCAATATTTTTTTAAAGAAATTGTCAATAGTTAAAAATATACACATATTACAATTTAAATAGTTCATTATAAATCAAAAATATAATTTATATATTCAAATATAATTATTTATTATGATTTTTAATTATATAAAAATAAACATTTATTCTCTATAATGCACATGTTAAAATACTATTATATATAATAAATTAATAATCCATCTATTATCTATTATATATTATAAAAGAAGATTTTGTCCTGTACACAAATGTCACGTAACATCATCATATTCATTTTTTTTTTGCCCAAATTTCATTGATTTTTTCATTTTTTAATTCATAAAAACATGTTATTATATTTAATTGTAGTAATTAAGGTAATTATAATAAGTATATATTCTAATTAAATTAATCAAATAAAGTATTAAATCTTAAATGGTTTTTGATTTTATATAATAGAGTAATCAATTTATTAAATTTTATGAAATTTTTTTATAATTATGGTAACATTTTATTTATTATCATAATTTTATAATAATTTATTGCAAATATGTATTATAATGATAATTTACCTTGAATACTAATGTAATGAATAATAATAAAATTTATGGTCATGTTTTATATTATTTTATTATTTTATAATAATTTATAGTATTTATGTATTATAATGATAATCATGATAATAAATTATTATATTACATTAAATACTAATAATAATGTAATGAATAATAATAGATATTTTTATTCTATTATTTTTTTAATTCATGAAAATACATAATTATAGTAGTTAAGGTGATTATAAGCAATATATATTTTAATTTGAACTTGAATTAATAAAATTAACTATGACTAATATATTAAGGATTCTTTCTGTTTTTATTTCATTATGGATTTTCTCTATGTTTATATATCCTAAATTAATAAAATTTAAATTTAAATTATAACTAATTCATTTAAATATATAATTTTATAATATATTATGATATATATAACATTAATAATTTAAATATCATTGAAGATTATATTAACAAAAAAATATTAAAAAATACAATTTAAATTTTCAATTAGTTAAATTTCTTGAAATGTTATCCATAATAAATAATTACTACAGATATAAGACAAAAATTTAACAAAACATATACTTAAACAACGATAATGATGAAATAATTTATTCAAGATTATATTTTCAATGTATACTTATTTGAGCATAATTAATTTAGTGAATTAAATTTAAAAAAATATCTTTAATAGTTCAAATAACTAATTTATGATAAAATATTTTTAATATTAATAATTTCCCTTCTATAAAAAATTAGCACCCTAATAAAATTTTATTTTACCTATGGTTAAATATGGTTTCAAAATATAAATTTTTTAATGAATTAATTAGTTAGTTATATTTGATGAATAATCATTACATCAAGACATAATACAATTTTTTGAATATGCAAGAGTAACACAACTCTAAGACAAAATAATTAAACTGACATGCTAATAAATTACACTAGTTAGAGTATAAATCAATCCCAAATAAAATATTAGATATGGAGAAACTTTCTATTGGTAGAGAGATGGAGGCACAACTGGATATTTAAATATGTGTTAAAATTTACACCTACTAACAAACAAAAAAATTGGTAGAGTTAAAAAATTATAAAAAATTTTTACAAAAATCATAATATTATAAAAAAATTGAAGCTTATTTATTTAAAACTCACTACACAGGTTTAAAATTCACTACTTATGTTATTTTACTATAGAAAAATTTAGGGTCAATCAATTATTATTAGCCAAAAAAAAATAAGAATAGCAAATTTATTATTTAAGTATGATCTTATCTTTATTCATTATTAATTTTCTTATTATAATCTATAAGTTTAAATATCCATTAAGTAAAAACACCACTAAGATCAATGTTACAACAACTTAATCACACCTTCGTAATGAAACAATCATTTTTCAATGTCAAGCTACTATTAAGAAACAAGAAAAGTTTCTTCGTTAGTTCTCCAAACCCTTTGTTCTTGTCCTTACAAAGCCAATTTTCATATTTCTCTTTAACTTTTAATTTTATGAAAGTATTATTGAATGATCAATCAATAATTAAAAATGAAGTGGACTCTAACCATAAAAAAATGGTATTTTCATCATAGTGATAATAAATTGTTATGTTACCTTAAATACTAATGTAATAATAATAATAGCAATGATAATAGTAATAAAAAAAATTGTGGTCATGTTTTATATTTATTATATTTATTTTATTATTTTATAATAATTTATAGTATTTATGTATTATAATGATTATCATGATAATAAATTATTATATTACATTAAATACTAATACCATAGTTTTGAAAACCGAACCGGTCGGTTCAATTGGTCTGATCGAGAATCGGTCTGGTGACTAGTTTGTTAACTCTAAAAACCAAACCATTTTCAAAATCAATGAGAATTGGTCAAAAATCAATGCAAAAAATTGGTTCAAATAGGTGGTTTTCAAATTATTTATTTATTTATTTAAATTTAATCTAAAATATTTTTAAGATAAATAAAAAGCACATTTAATAAGGATAATAAATAGATATAAAATGATGTTTTATTTTAGTTTTTATTATTATAAAGTTATGATATTATATTTATTTAATATTATTTTATATATTATTTAATTATTATTATTATTTTATTAATATCAGTTCTATCATGGTTTAACTACGATTGAACCATTGAACTTTAAATTAGTGCCTTGATTAGTCCAATTTTAAAAACATTAACTAATACTAATATAATGAATAATAATGATCAAGATACTATATACAATTGGAAGCTATTGTTGGAAAAAGTTTTTCCACGTGGCACAACCTTAGCCCTTTTGTCAAAATTCGAAAGTGTGAATAATATAGTGTAACTAGATGTTGTCTTTTGTCATGAGAAGTGGGTAAACCCTTTTTTTTGCCCTAAGTGTGAAATGCTTTATGGTAAAGAGAGGACGATGTAGGAAGCTTGCAAACTAAAAAAGGATATGGACAATTGTGCTTCTTCTCTATATAACGAAGAACTATCAAATGGTGAAGCTAAGTTATGAGTTTGTTGAGTGAATTTGAATTTTGAAAATCAACCACAAAGCATTTTGCCTTCTTTCATTTCATTTTCCATTCTACCTTCCATTTCCCATTTTACTTTCCTGTTTTTTGATACCACTTCTATTTCCTCTTCTTTTCTCCTCTCCTTATTCATTTTTGTTCTGTGAAATTGATGTGTGTGTTTTGTTTTGTAAGATGGTGGGAATCAAAGGAACATTGAAGGTGTAACACCCCTACTTTTGTCCATTTGAACTGTTTTTCTATTTGTTCTTTATTTATTTTTGGAGAACCGTATGAGAATCTCAAATATCTAATCTCCACTATTACGCTTGTATTAGTGAGTACTACTCAATTTAAATTTTTAATAATTTTTCCAAAGTAGAGCCTGGTAAACGGTAAAATGACCATTTCTTCCCAAAAAAGCTAAATAGTTGGATAAATAAATAAAAATAGGTAGGAGTGTTTAAAATTTTTTTTTAAGCTACCTATATGCTTAAAATAATTAATAATAATTTTAAAATTTTTTGAGAATTTATTGAGACAGACTTTGTAAAATCACTAAAATGTCCCTAATTGACTATAGGAGCCAACTAGTAACTTTTGGCCTCAAAATATTTTGAAAAATTGATACTAAGTATGTTTTAATTATAGAAATTTTATTTTGAAGGAAAAATAATGAAAAAACCAAAATTGGAATTTATTTAGCAAAAACTTGATTTATTAGTTAATTAATTAGCTTTTTAAGTAAAATAATTACTATAAATAATATATAAATGGAAAATTTCTGAAATTTTTTTGTAAGACTCGAAAAAATATGTAGAAGGACGTGGTATATCTGAATTGGCCTAAAACCACACCAAAAACCCAATCCAATTTTCTTACAATAAATCAATATTTAATTATTTTTATCACATAATAATTATAAAAAAAATCGATTTTTCTGCTGGTTAACTTCAGTTTCATGCCAGCTTTCAGTAGCACATGGGGAAAGTACCTCAAAAATCTTATTTTAATGATTTAAAGTACAAATTTTAATCCTAAATTAAATTATTTATGTGCTATAAATAACCTCATCAAACCATTACATTCTTCACTCTTCTCTTCACAAAATATCTCTCTCTTTCTACTAGTTTGGTACTGAGAGCTTTCTCCTTCTCTATAGCCAAATTCTTGCAAGATTTTCTTACCACAAATCCACCATTCAAATACCCTTAAGGCTAAGTTTACTTAGCTTTATGTTTTAACCTCTTCTCTTACCCCTCAAGCTTGACCAACACTACCCACTTAGCCACTAATTGGGGTAAAGGGTGGAGTGGGGTTTAGCTTTTTTTATTTTCTTAATGGGTTGTGCTGTTAGATTATCCCTTAAATCCTTATTGTTAAGCTAATTCTATTATTATTACTCTATTTAATTGTCATTTATTTTTATTGCTCTATTTAATTGTCATTTACTTTTATTATTATATTATTTCCTTGCTATTTATTTTATTATGTTGCTTTAAATCTTATTATGATGCTAATCTTCATTTTACATTTCTATTGTTATTTGTGCTTAAGTTCATTTAATTATTTCCTTATACCTTGATATTTACTTTTATGGTCATACCATTTATTTCATTTTTATGTCATACTACTTTAAATTTTATAATTTGGTGATGCTTTTTTTTTCTTTTTGGTGACTACATGGGGCACAAATACCCAAAAGCAAAACTAGCGGATAAAGGAAATGGCTACTAGATCAGCTAGCAATGCAAGACTACATAACAAGGGACAGGTATTATAAAATAAAGAGCCATTTCCAATGGAAAGAGCATGTTTGGCTAACGCATCTGTGACCACATTGCCTTCCCCGAAACATGTGCTTCCACTAGATATGAGCACCCAACTGAAGGAACTTCCTTGCTTCCTAGACTAGGGGATAGTTAGAATGTGTAGAAGGACACCCCTCTACCAGGAACCTTATAGCGATTTCTGAGTTTGACTCCACCATAATCCTCCGATAGCCACGACTCCATGCCAGCCTCAAGCCATGGACCACACCCTATAATTCTACCAGCACCACCAAACAACCACCAAGGTTGATTGCGACACCTACAATGAAACATCCATTGTGGTCTTGGACAAGGCCTCCACAGTTGAGTTAGTATTAGAAGCAGCACCATCAGTGTTGACTTTTACAAAAGAGTAAGGGGGAGGATACCAAGAAACAGATCGGGTAGTATTCCCAAACCCACCCATTGAAGACTTTAACTAGAAAACAGTTGTGTAACTGTCATAGACTCTCTTAATTATGTTTTGAAGATCACCAACAATGCGAGAAGTGTTGTTGAACACCAAATCGTTATAGGACCACCAAATTTGGTCAACTACAACTCCGAATAATAGCTGCCAACTCTTATCCCTTCGGTGCGCTTCTTAAGGTTCTAATCCGGCCATTGAACCCTATCAAGTTGAAAAAAAAACACACTAGCCTTCGAAGCAGGGTTTACATGCCCTTTATAAATGGACAATCATGAACTGCATGAGTGACACTCTCTTCTTTAGCCTAGCATCTCAGACAAAGTGGATTATGGTCCATATCTCTTCAAACTCTCTCGACATTGGTCAGAAGCGCATTATGACCAAGTTTCTAGAGGAGCACTTTAATCATCTCAAGACTAGTCCACCCCCAAATCAAAGAATATACTCGCTATCTAGAAGAGTCATTAGGTTAATTGATAAAGGACTTATACACCGACTTAATAGAGAAATTTCCATCCTATTCGCCTTTCCACGCAAGGTGGTCATGTTCATTATGACTCGTAACACACTATAAGGAAGGTGTTTTTGGATATAAAACAGATCCCAAGAACCTAATGTCGTACAAACATCATTAATAGTCATGCTCAACCCTAGTTCCTCCACTTGATTGGTTGCCAAAGTCAATAAAGGGCTACATCCAAGTACCCACTAATCAGTTTAGAATCTGACTTGACATCCATCTCTAAGCCTGCAACAATACTTGATCCAGAAATCTCTTCCACACATAAGTAATCCTATGCCAAACATTTGAAATAATTGCACGCTCCTCTACGATAGGAATAGTAGGTTTCCCACACTTGTATTTAGACTAGGCAACCTTAACCCAAAACTTATTAGTCTTCGTACACAAGTCCCAACATAGTTTCATCATGAAGGTGAGATTGGCCTTTCTCATGGACCTTAGTCCTAACCCTCCCTCTTTCTTCTACCTATACACCTTTGACCATTTAACAAGGAGAATTTTTCGCATATTCTCTTTTCCTTCCCCAAAGAAAAGAATGGCTCTTTTTATCAATGGTGTCCATTACAAAGGTAGGAAGATAAGTTGTTTACATAACATACGTTGGAAGCGCTCCCAAAATAGATTTGGAAAGCTTGAGCCTTCCAGCCATAGACAAATTCAAAGCTTTCCAAGTGCTGAGCCGCTGACTTGTTCCATCCACAATACCTTGGAAAGTTTGCCTTAAGGGTTTGCTATAGAGAATAGGAACTTCAAGATACTTTTGAAGGTCATTTGTCCTCTGAAACCCCATTGTCTCACTAATTTCCTTTTGAACACTCCAATGCACAATTTTTGAGAAAAAAAAACACTTGATTTATTAGAGTTAATTTAGGCTCGAGCTATTACAAAAAAGGTCCAAACATGTCATCATAATTTCCACCTAGCCAAATTAGCCTCTCTAAAAAGAATTAGATCATCCGCAAAACATAAATAAGAAAGATGAGGCCCTCCCCTGGAAAGTTTAATAGTATCCCACAATCCATTATCAACTGACAAAGATATCAGATGAGACAATCTTTATAGACATAAAACAAAGAGATATGCAGAAATGGGATCACCCTAATGAAACCCCCGTTGAGGCTGAAAACTATCAAGAGCTTCTCCATTCCAAAGAACCCTTATTTTTGAAGTTGTCACACAATGCCAAATAAGCTTAACCATACTTTTCGAAAGCCCAATATCTGCGAGAGTCTTCTTAATAAACTCCTACTTCAATTTATCATAGGCTTTTTCAAAATCTATCTTGACCACCATCCACCCTTCGGCCCCTCTCTTGTAGCGCATTGAGTGTATCACTTCCAAGGTGATTATAATATTATCATTACTATGCCTTTTGGGAACAAAAGCACATTGAGTAGGGCTAACCAACTTCTCCATCACTACCTTTAATCTCATGGCCAACAATTTTGTGATGGCCTTATAGAAACATTGCAAAGGCTAATGGGAGGGAATTATTTAGCATCACCAATTAGTCTACCTTAGGAATGAGAGGGATTAATGTTTGATTCAACTCCTTGATCTAGGACAGCTCCGAAATATTCTTTTAATGAAGGAGCAAAAAAAAGACCTAACAGTGTGCCACTGACTTTTATAGAAAGCAGCATGAAAACCATCGGGCCCTAGGGCTTTAATACCCCCATCCTAAAACTAACACAACTGATTTCATAATTCATAGGATCCTCCGCTAAAAAGTTTGCCTCCTCCTAGTCTAACTCAAGGAAGCAACTAGTCAGCCTTAGGGGGGTATAGGTATCCTTAACCGTAAATAACTCCTTGAAAAAGCTAGTCACCATTCCTTTAAGTTCTACAGCATCATCAACCCATTTACCACCCTTTCTCTGTGAACAACAGTTTTACGGTGGAAGTAATGAGTATTCCTATCCCTCAGCTCCAACCACTTGCTCCTAGACTTCTAGAACTAGAGCAACTCTTCATGGACTAGAATCTCTTCATATTGTTTCCATAAGTTATCCTACAAAACAAGATGATTAGAAGAATCAAATTGTAGCCTATAGGCTACCCCATCCAACCTCCAAAGCAACTTCTTCTTTTCTTTTGAAAATATGCCCAAATACATCCCTGTTCCACCTTAAAAGCTCCTCTTGGAAGTTGTTGAGAAATTGTGACCAATTCTCGACACGATGCCAGTGTCTATTAATAAATGCCAAAAAATCCTCATGTGTTACCCATGCCACTAAAAAACGAAAAGGCCTTCTTCCTTTGTTAGGTGAGGGCTGTTGGAAACATTGTAAAAGGAGAGGCCTATGATCAAACTTAAGAGGGGATAGGTGACAAACACAGGCTTCTGGGAATGTGACATGCCAAATAGGATTAATGAAAACCCTATCCAATCTCTAATGAAGGTTACCTCTACTCCAAGTAAACAGATATCCAACAAACCTCACATACAAAAGTCCACAATCAACTACTATATTATGAAAGAAGAGCATTCCCCAACTATTAACCGACTGTGATCCCCTTTCCCTCTCATGCTCATAGAGAATACTATTAAAATCCTCCATCACAACCCAAGGACCACGTACATCACTGGCCAAACTCACTAACTGCCTTTAGACCACCATACGCAGATGAGGAAGAGGGCTCGCATACACCACAATAAGAATCCATAGATCCTGACTCATGAATCAAACTTTTATGTGCACCAAAAATTGGTCAAAATACAAAATAGAGACACTCCACATTTGGGTCTACCATAAACACCAAAGACCTTCGGATTGAGCTTTAGAATCCTACATAAAGAACCCATCAAAACTAGTAACTGGAATAACCTTTTGCGCCTTAGCTTTATTCATATGGGTCTCAAACAAATTAATAAAGGAGGCTTTATATTCCATCTACAAATCCTTAACCAATTGAGCAAAGCTACAACTACCCGTGTCACGACAATTCCATGAAATAATATTCATTAAAAGAGGCGGGAGAGCTAATTGGTCTTTGAAGGCCTAAAACCACCAAGCTGAACATCAGCATGACACTCTATCATTGCTACGTCATCTGTACCCCCATCAGCACCACTCAACCCCTGAATTACCTTGGCCCCTGGCGAGCTTATCGAAGAATCACAATTGAGGGAGTTTTTCTTGGCAAACGCAATATCCTCATCCATGGCCACAGCATGGGTCGCAAGCAAATTCATGACCACCAATGTGTCACTGAACTTCTCAGGGCACAACTGCTCCATTAACTTGATATTCCTAAGAACACTATCATAGGCTTCCTTTTTTCCGCTATGATAATTCTGTCATCCTTCTTGCCCATTGATTTTGGTGGTAGAACTACTATGTCCACCTTGGGATTATCTTTTGGGTTGATGTTTATTACCCATCTTAGGTTTGGGATTATTACTATGTTGGTATATGCACTAGATATTTAATATTGAGGCCCATTATTAAGAGAACCTATAAGGGTCACACACATAGAGAAAATTAAAAGAGAAAGAAAATATTAAGTATGGCTATAATATTTCTTTTAGGTTGGGCTTATAAGGTATGAGCCTACTTAAAAGGAAAAGTCCAAATAATGAGAAACAGTATATCATGTTACTCATGGACCAAACTCTTAATGTAAGGGGCCTGGTATAGTTAGGTTAAAGTGTTAAAGAGCTCCTATATATAGGTAGCGCCTAAGGCCTTAAAAGACACACCTCTCTCTACCTGCATACTACACTTAGTGTGCATAAGAAAACCCTAGTCGTTGTGGGATTTTTTTTCTTCTAAAGGTGCAGGTGGCATTGCCTTCCCTTCCTCAGTCGTGAGACGAAAAGGGAGTCTACTCGTGTGGATATAGTAGAGGCCCAATTCAAGTTTGCTAGGCTACGTGATTAACGATAGACGATAGATTCATGCTTCAAGAGGTAAATCCTAATCATAGTTTTATGCTCTTTGGCATGGATCTTATGCTGGGAAAGTTTTTTTGCCATGGTTGTTTTGGTTCGCATTTCCCAACAATGGTATTAGAGCCACTTGTGAAGCCATAATGCTATTTACATGCTATGCTTGATAACATGTGTAATTTAATTTTAATGCATGATAATAGGATTGCAATTATACGTGCATTATTTATCGTTTTATGTAAGTGTTTCCTTTTGCAATCTTTTGATTGTACGACAACACCAAGTGTTGGTGCTAAACGACGATCTTTAAGACTAGGGTTAAGAGACATGAAGAGCTCATGTTAGGAGGCCATGTGATTGACGACATATACGGTTTTAAGGTTTGCAAGTGTATGTGCCCTAACCAAGTGTGTTTGGCATCATGGTGCATTTTTTAGCTTGATGACTTTGGGGTTTGCGAGCCAATTATGCTTGAGCATTGTAAATTGTTTACAGCGCGAGGTAGGGTGTTGATTCGAAGCGCAGTTCTAAAGCATCATTTGCGATCACGTAATAATAACTAAAATAAATCACGATAGCAATGTGTATTGATTGTTATTGTTGTGATGTTTGGTGAAGTGGTTATGGCCTTAGTACTTTTGTTGGTTTATTTTAAATACGACTTACTGAGTTGTGCCTCATCTATATCTCTCTTGTATTTCTCTTCTCATCTCATTCCCTTTTATGTAAAAGAGGTTTCTTATAATGTAATTGAAAGAGAATGGAGTCTTGGAGGATATGCTACAAAGGGATGTTGGTGGGAGATTCTTTAAGAAGGAACCTCACTCACTAGGTTTTAGTTTTGATTCTCTCTTGGCTTGAGGGAATCAAAGTGTTAGGGGCCATAACCATGTCACATTTATACTATGATTGTATGAGATGCATGATACAATATGTATATGATACATGTATGCGATATGTATAACTAAGATAATTAACAAATGGTGAGATCAAGGCAATTAATAAAATCCCTCAAAAGAAAATATTAAGTCATAATATGCCTTCCAATGCCTAACACTTGTCAAGATTATGATCGATTAAGTGTAAGCTTGCCAAAGCAGGGTACCTTCATCTATCCTAGTAAGGCACAATAGGATAATTTTAGTATCCAAATGTCAACCATTGGGTCTGACTTAACTAAGATAATTTCAATAAGATTGAAATACTTAGAGGCATAGAGTTAGCCTTTAGTTCATAAGATGAACAAGAATAAGTGTTATTCACCTAACTATCCAAGAGTTACATGCGATGTAATTGGAAAGAGTTTCCTACCTAAATAGCCTAATTTTGGTGATCAGTTAAAGCTAACTCAAAGCCAAATGAAATATGGATCTTGGCCCACTAGAAAATCTTCTAATAGGATTTTCCAAATCAATGTCTTGAGGGTCATTGTTTTGAATGAAAATAATGGGAGGCATATTTAATAATAATAAAAAACCTTGTTAAACATGTTAAAACATGATACTTATACTTTGCGATATTTTTGTTTTAGATTATGGCATCAAGCAATATAACTATTCGATCTGTCCTTAAAAAGGACAAACTTTTTGGAACAAATTTTTTGGATTGGTACAGGAACTTGAGGATTGTCCTCAAACAAAAGAAGTAGCTGTATGTTCTTGAGCAGCGACTTCTTGAACTAATTATTTGTTCTAGACTGATTTGTGGGTTGTAAGTTATGTGTTTGGTTAAATGCCCAAATGTACTCTAAGATTCCCTTTGGCAAGCTTTTTTTGGGTGTTGTGGATAATTTATTCATGCTTACATTAGAAAGAGAAGATATGCAATTTCCTTTGTCAACGCCTTGTTGACGAAAAAGAAGAAAATATCAAACTATCTTTAATACTCAATCTTAATAAAATAAATATTTTGTTTTTGCCGGTGAAAAACTAGGTGAGTTTTAACATGGAGACAAGATAAATTTTCCCATTGATGGAGACGTCTAAATTACCTACTATAACAAGTTACAACTGGTTTTATGTGTTTATATTTTTACCCTAAATGAATTGTAAAAATTATGTCACGTGCACCTGATCTCTACGTTGGCCTCTTGCACACGTTTTGCCTAATTTTAGCTTTTTTTCAGTTTGTATATTACATTATCATTTTAAATGTGCATTTCTTTTGCTAATAAAATATTATTGAAATTATGCATGAAAATATTGATAATTTAAATATTAATTAATATGTATATTTTTATTATGGAATATATAATATATATATATATATATACTGAGCAATGGTCATCACCTCTTGATGAGATCGTAGATGTGCTAGGATTGGATCTTTTAGATTTGTATTAGCTTTTCCTGTGTTGCTTTTTTAGTTCGTATTTCAAAAAAAAATATATATAATTATCATATTATAAATTTTAAACTTAATATTATTTTCATAGATACAAACATTGAAAGTAATTTTCGAAATGAAACAAAAAATATAGCAAAAATAAAAAAGAAGAGTAAGAGGGAAATTAATTTATTTAAGGGAAAAGAGTATTCAATTCCTCTAAAATTTATATCTTTTGGAAATAGACATTTTTTTTTTTGTACAATGGAGGGCAACAAGGTTAACCAAGGATCTTGTACATACTACCCCAATCCCCCACTACTAAGCCGACCTTAGAGGATTAGAAAATAGATACCTTAAATATTAATTTCATTCCAATTAATCCTTAAAGTTTACTCCCTTTGCAAATAAATACCTTAAACTATAATTTTGTCTCAATTAATCATTAAACTTTATCTCTTTTTGCACATAAACACTTAAATTTCAATTTCATCTCAATTAATCCTTAAATTTCCCCTTTTATAAATAGTCTCTTATATTAAATTGAGAATAAATTACTAATAAAAAAGAAATCTCAACCATTTATTTATTTTACTTTCAATTATTTATTAGTTTTATTTTATAAATCACTTTTCTAAACATTAAACACAATAAAATTTAGAATTAAAAAAACTAATTAATAACTTTTTGATTATTTTTCCTTTTTATTTCTTTTAAATTTTTATTTTTGTTATATTTTAATATATGGGAAAATGAGTTGTAACAAAAAAAATTAATTAATGATTATTATTTTTTGTTACAACTCATTTTTCCATCATATTTTGGGTCAATGGGGGACACACCATTACTTGAACCCTAACCCTAACTCTAAACCAACACACACTAGTCTACCGTGCGTCATCCACTACGACCTTAACTCTAACCTTGACACCAACACATTCCTTGTCATGTGAATCCCATCACAACATGAAATTAACCCTAAAACATAAACCAACACACTCCCCTTCATGAGTCATTAACTACATCCCTGTCCATAAACCCTAAAACAGCACAATCTAAGAAATAATCCTAATTAAATACAAAAACTAAACAACAATTACAAATAAATGAGGAAAATGAAGAAACAAATCATAAAAGAGAAACTAAGTGATAATTATTGTTATTCTAAAATATTGTTTTTCAGTATTTTTCATTTTAATTTTTTTATAATTACTTTTTTAACTTTTATTCATTTATTTAATTTTAAAGATCTTGTCAGTCACTAAATATCTGTGACAAAATTAAGTGTTCACAAATTTCATAAAATTTTGCTCTTATACTATGCTAAGTGTATGTTTGACCTAGTTTTTCTTTGCTTAAAACTTAAAAAGTACTTTTAAATTAAAGCTAAAAATAAGAACTTAAAAAAAGAGTAAAATTGTTTGTCAACTTTCATTTTTTTTTTACATTAAAAGTTGTTTGATTAAAATTTAAAAAACTTTGGTTTTATTTAAAACTAGTTATGTGGTCTAATGAAAACGTATATCTAGTAGGCAAATTCATTGATTATATTGGTTCTATTAAAATTATTAATATGTTAACTAAAATTTTAAAAAATTAGTTAAAAGTTCAAAAATTAATTTTTAATCAAAAGTTATCATTTTAAAGTTGAAAATTAATTTATTAAATTAAAAATATTCAATAAAATTAGTTGTTGAACATTTTTAATTTTTTGGTAACCACCATAATTTGAGCCATTAGCTCCTTGAGGTATCCTCACTTCATTCCTTTGACCCGACTATGCAACTAATTTTTGGTTCAGGTTTAGTCACATTTAAAGCTCCTTGCACTCCTAAGGGTATATTATGAGTGAATTAAACTTAGATCCTCCCACAAGCTTAGCGTGTGTTGCCAACTAAGTCACATTCATTGGATATTAGTTGTTGAACAAAATCTAATTGATGAAAAATTTTAATAACATGTCTAATAAATATTTATAATTATTATATTACAAATTTTAAACTTAATATTTTTTCAATAATAAAAACATTGAATGTAATTTCTGAAATGAAATAAAAACATAACGAATAAAAAGTAAAGAGTAAGAAGAAAAGAAATTTATTTTCTCTTCTTTTATTTACACAGTTTATGACTTTTTTGTATATTAATAAAATTTAAATAAATAATTTGTCAAGTATAATCTACTGAAAAGTTAGAGTTAATAAAACATAGTTAATAAAAGATATTACACTAAATATTTTAACATTTCAAAATAACTACAAATAAAAGACTACACATTTAAGGGATGAGATTCTCTCATGTGAAAAAAACTTGAGATTCTCAACTGTTAAGGATCTTACCATTAATTTTTTTAAGCCTCACTTTATAATAAAATATATTATAATGTTAAAATTTATAAAAGGGTTAGGGTCTCATCTAGTGATAATGTCACTGGAGAGGATCCATTCTCCACATTTAAACTTTTTACATTTCATGATAATTGCTTATCAAAAAATAATGATAACTGATTATTATTTTTTTCATATTTCAATGTCAAATTTTAATAAATATGTTACATTATTAATTTTTTACTTTTCTAATTTATAGCACTCAGCTTTAAATTAAATACTTTAAAACTATATTATTTGTATATAAGTATAACTCCATTTTTATATAAGTATAATGTCAGTTATTATATATTATATTAAATTTTTTGGCCGTAACAAAAAAATATTAATGTTTTGGCTAAATTTATAAATTGTGTCAAAAGTAGCCCTACGGAATAAATATCAAATTAGAGCTAATGCAAGTTGCCAGTACTTCGTATCCACCGTTGCCTTTTTAAAATTGTAGATCTATGGCTACAACAACATTTCTCCATGGATGGAGACGTTTTGACCGACTTCATGTTATAATTCACGGAAAAACTATATCTATCAAAAGCAACTTTTTGTATGTGAATAAATCCCAAAATCCTTTATGAATGACATGCTAAAAGTAAAAGCACACACTACCGGCACTAGGTGCACATTTGCACTTCTCATCTTTGTCATTTTGGCCCCCAAATGTTCCGCTTCAACGGTTTTAAGATTTGTTTCAAAAGCTTGATTCACAATTTTTTTTAGAACTACATTGTCTTCGAAGTAAAATATTTATTTTGTACAGGTTTAAATTGTAAGTTTTGTAAATTTTCCTTTGATGATTGTTTTCTTTATTTTAGGTTTTGTTAATAACTAATTGATTTTTTTATTGGTTTATAAATATTTATTCATGTTTCAACATTATTTAGAATAATCCCAAACTAGTCAATTTTATAAATTTCTCTTTAATAATTTATTTGCATTTTTTGTGACTTGTTAATATTACTTATCTCATTTGATTCATGGTTAATTGTTTAATTATTTTAAAGTTAATCAATTGTGGTTTATTTCTTTTATAAATATTTTATTTTAATTTTAATTTCTTTATATTAATTTAATTTATCACTGTTTTGTATATTTTGGTATTATGAGTGAGTTTTGATTTTAGTAAATATGTTTTTAGTCTCTATAAAATGAGTAAGTTTTGATTTTGGTTATTGTAAAAATTTTTCTTTGTTTTTTATCCTTCTAAAATTTGAAATTACTATTTTTTCCCTATAAAATGAAAGAATTTTGGTTTTGATTCCTGTAAAATATTTTGATTTGATTTTCATCCTTCTAAAATTTGAAATAACTAGTTTTGGTTCCTAATATTCATTTTAAGGTAAATACATAACATTTATTTTAGGGATCTAAAATTTTTTTTTAGAGATATCACATGCTGATATGGTACTACAGAAACTAGTGGGTGCCATCTAAGATGGTCACTTGATCTTTCGTTAAACACATAAGCAGTTAACGAGTGTCACATAATAGTAGAGATAAAAAATAATGATTTTAGTTTTTGAAGATAAAAATCAATTTTTTTTTATAAGGACTAAAATCAAAACTCACTTATTTATAGGGATTAAAAATATATTTAAGCTTTTATTTTATTTATTTACTTTTGTCATCATTTATTTCGTGGGACGATTTAGTATATTTAGATTATTGTATTTTATACAATTAACTTAAAAATCCCAAAATTGGCTCTGTGAACTCTATAGTTTGTCCATTTTTTTCCTATTTTTTTTTAAAAAAAAAAAATTGTCGCCTCCCTTTATTTTTGCCTTTTCCCCCCCCTTTTTTTCTTTAAAAATCTATCGCTTCCCTTTATTCATTTGTGAGCGACAAACTGTGAGGAACAAATTCTTAATCTTCCGCGCCGTTTGTTTTCCGCACATTCTAATAACTGAGAGAAATGAAGGAAACATGATAATAAACTGGACCAAAAATGAATAAAGAAATGGTAAAATTAATTAGTAGCTTCTGAACTATTTGAAAATTTTTAATTAAGTTTCCAAATTAAAAAAAAAATTGTTATTAAGTCTCTGACGTTATAAAATTTTTATAATTGAATTCCTAAAATTTTTAAAACTGTCACAATTTATCATTTTTGACAGTTTTAAGTTGTCATAAACTAACTCTAGATACACAATTACAAAAAAATTATAAAAATCAATGAGCCAATTATAATTTTTTTTAATTTAGAGACTTAATTAATTTTTTTTTATTAATTTAACCTAAAGAAATCATTCCGAAGCCACCATCACCCAGCCATTGGCCCATTGCAACCCGCCATTGGACTGGAACAGCACCCTGGGCTTTAGCCCACTTATCACCTTCACTAATCTGTTTTCTTTCCGCATGTTCCTGGACACGACCTAGTACACTGTAATGGGATTTTTGTGAGCCCAGTAATTGGAACCATAACCTTTGGCCCAAAATTAATTGTCTCTATCAATAAATTGTTCTATTAATCAGAATTAGATGTAAAAACCCCAACATATTATAATACTCAAAAGAACTGTTGAAATAAATTCATTAATCATCTCTTTCAATTTTTTTTTTTTTCGTTATTTTCTTTTTTTTTTTTTCATTTTTTTCTAAATTCGGTATTAATTGTTCTTACATCTATTATTGTTGTTGTCGTTGTTTTCATGGTTATTTATTTATTATTAATATAGAATTATTTTTGTAAATGATATATTATTAATGTCAAATTAATAAAAAATTAACAAGATTAAAAAAACGTATTAGGATTCTAAGTGATTAATTAAGATCGGGTTTTCTATTAATTCTATCAAGATACTTTGGTTCTACTGCCTAGTAGTGTTAATTACAAAAAATATTAGTGTATATTTGGATGAGCGTTAGCAAAATCGATTTTGAATTAAATCGATTTCACAAAATTGATTTTGGTTAAAATTGATTTTGAAGTAATGTAATTTATGTTTGGATGTTTTTATTATAAAAACAAGTTAATAATGAAACTTAGTATAAAATTTCTGATCTAATGCAAAAACTACCTAAAGTTATTTCAACTCAGAATTAATTATGGACCCATAATCAATTTCTTCATGTGAAACCAAACATGTCAAAATTTACCTAGAATCATGTTAACTAATATTCTAACGTGATTTTAGAGAATCTAACATGAAACCAAACGCATACTTATTCCTATTGAGATGGAGCTCCTTTGCCTCACAGCCTTAATTGTGATATATTTATTAATCCTATCAAGATGTTATGGCTCCCGTGCCTAGTGGTTTTGCTCGCGAAACAAAAATTATTAATATTGTAAGGACACTTTGGCTAGCTCCACTATCAAGTAGTTTCATCAAACATCCACCCTTTCTGACAAGAAAATAAAACAATAAATCAAATTAATCCTATAAAATCTAAATCTTTTATTAATTAATCAACATATAAATTATTTAAAGAACTACAAGACCATGAGTTCCTCATTACATATGTAAGAATAAGAATCATCCTTGTCGAAGTCAAAATAAAATTAAAAACATATTTTTAACTAAAAATAAATAATGAGCTTTTCACAAGTATTTTTTTTCTTTTCAAAATAATAATAATAAAAATCTCAATTTGCATAATTATGTTGCAAATAAAAGAAGTTAAATAAATATTTAGAATTTATTAATATTTTACACAATTAATTAAAAGTAACAATTTTTTTTTGTAATCACCATAATTAGGGTCTTTGGCTCTCTTGTGAGACTTCCAAGTATTTCCACAAGCTTCGATCCTTTAGGCCAGTTATAAGACTAATTCTCAATTTAAAACTTAGTTACACTTAAAACTCTTCGTCTCTCCCCAAATATATAAAAGTAACTATTTTTTAGCAGATGAATTAGGGTTAGGGACATAGTAGGATTGAGTTTCCATTCTTATAATTAGACTTCCGAACCCAATTTTTTGGTTTCTTAAAGACCAATTTTGTCAAAACAAAAGGTTCTCTTAATTATTTTTTCTTAAATAATAATTGGTGGAAATTTCATTAATTTTTTATTATCAAATTTCGTCTCACCTCTCACTGCGATGCCCTTTCACGTTGTGAAGGCTTTATTTTACATAGCTGTTTATAATTTTGTAGCCTAGTTTAAAGAGTTTTTCCATTTTTCCTGAATCAAATGAAATTATTGACAACTTTTAAAAAATATCTTTTTTTTTTTGTTTTAAAAAATTTTGAGTTGTCTCCCACCGCGGTTCCAGAACATTTTTCATCTTTTCATGCTTCTCTCCCTCCCTCCTCCTTTTTTATTTTGCAATGCATTAACCTTACAGTGTTAGGCGTTATTTATGTAGGATAATGTCTAAGGAGGAAAACAAATTACAATAATTACAAATAACTGATAATCAAAATCAGTTACAATAAAGTAGCAATTCACTTTTTTTTTTTGGTTACAAAATAGTAATTTATATGTTATAGCAATTCAGACACAATAAACTAGTTACGTTTTAAATATTTGTAAAAAAAATAACCCACAAATAAATGAGTTTCTACACACACACAAATGAGTTTTCCTACACAGGCAAACGAATTTCCGTACAAGTAAATGAATTTCCCTTAAATATAGTTTTAATATAATATTATACTCCTATGTATTTAAATATAGCACATGCGTTGCACACGGGTTACTAAACTATTTCTTTCAACAAAGATTACAGCTTTATTTATGCTTCAATATTTAACTACCCTCATTATACCAAAAAAAAAAAAAAACTACCCTCGCACGGATTACAGCAACCAAGGAGCAACTATCAAGCTGCACTTTGCAGAAGAAGACTGTGTTCTCTGTTCCTGTATTTTGATCTTTTATTTGTTTAATTAAATATAACTTTTTATTTATTTATTAAGAATAACAAATTGTTTTTTTAAAAAAAGGAACAGCTAGTACTAGGATAATGGATAGTAATTGAAAACATCAGTTTCATAGTTCAACGACCAAATTAAAAAATTTTAAAGTTCATGTTGAGTGAACAAATGGATCAAAGATTACGGGAATACATTTTTACCTCTATAAAATAATAAAATAATTTTTTAAATATGATATATTCAAATTCAAGAAAATTTAGCGTGTCTTTTTCATATTTAATATTAAAAGATAGAGAAAATAAGTTATATACCGACAATGTAAAATAGTTTTATACTATCATCAAATTACAAACCATGATACATGATAAGCTTGTCGATTTTTACAATAATTATCTTAAAAGTCATATCAACGGCTATTTTTAATTAGTTAACAATCTAAAATTTTTTACACTAACAATATATAGTCATTAAACTCTAATGTTGTGTTTGGTAGCGGTGAAGTAGCGAAGAAGAGAAGAGAAGAGCGCATAAGTGAGAGGATCCTAACAATTTCCGTTCGTTTGGTATCGGTGAAATAGCGTGGAAGTTTTTAAAATTTTAGTGGGTCCCACGCTCAAAAAATCATCACAAATATGCACGGATTTGCGAAGAAATGCGAACATGCAACGCTATTTCCATTATTACCATCTACCTTTTGTTACTTTTTGTTACTCTGGAATGATTTAAGTGTATTATTGGTTGAAAATTTATAAATTTTATGAAAGTTGGTGTTAAATATTGTTAGTAATTACAGTTGGGTATGGTGATTTGGAGTAAAATAATAGCTTGCATCTACTGCACTGCATATATTTGTATATTTTTTTTCAAAAAATTAAGAAAATATTATCAAAAAATTGGACAAGTAGTATATGAAATATTCAAATATGCAATCACATATTTGAATATGTGATATGCATATTCGAATATGCATACCACCTATTCGAATATGCATACCACATATTCGAATATATTTTCTCTGTATCATTCCGAATCGTTAAAGTTATATATGTAATTTTATTCTTTCACTCCAAATCCCCAAAAGTCAAAAAGCAAACTTCCCCTCTATTTCTTCTCTACTTCTCTCCAACCAAACAACCTCTATTTTCACTCTATTTCTTACCTACTTCTTCTCTTCTCTTCTCTTCTCTTCTCTTCTCTTCTACCTACTTTCTCTCCCTCTATCTCTCTCCTCCCTACCAAACATAGCGTAAGAGATAAACATAAATGTCAAACACAACAGGTTTGCAGAGTTGCAGGCACGACTGATTGGGTATTGACATTGTTACACACATAGTCAACATTTGTCTTATTCATATTTACTATTAAGAGGAGTGTGAGAAACATATTTAGTTAAAGTTTATTAAAAATTATAAAATTATGAATAAGATTCAATAAATAAAAAGTGAGATCCATATAATTTTGTAATTTCTACATATTTAGTTAATAATAGAAAGTCTGTTAAAAAGAGTGTTTCACAAAGTATATTAATGGTATTTCTCTTATTATTAAAAGATATACACAAATGACAACCATTATAGGTTTGCAATACCTTCTTTAATTCCTGTTGTTATTCTGATAGACTAAATCTCTTTGCAGGTACTTCAAGAAAAATGACAATTTTTTTTAGGAAATCCCCAACTAAAAAAATAAACTTTTATCTCTTTTTTTATTGTAGATATCATAATCACTGCCTACATCCCACAAAATAGTGCATCACAAATAAAAGCTAATAAAGAGAACCTCAATTCCACATAAAGACATCATCATCCTTTGTAGAATAAATAAAAAATAAATATTGTTTGGAATAAATGGAAAATCACACTAATTTCCTCAAACAAAAATTGCACATCACAATACAATACAATACAATGTGTTAGAAAGAAAGTGTCGGAGGGTATATTAATGATATTTCTCTTACAATTAAAAGATAGACAAATGACAACCCTAACAGGTTTGCAATACAGTGCATATCACAATTCACACTTGAATATGGGAGAAGCTACAGAAAGGTAGCACACTGGCATACTTGCTTTTTTGTTTTCAACTCCCAATTTCCAATTCTGTTGTTGAACTTAAATCTTACATTTTCTGAATCCCATTAACCTTTGGGGTGGGGGGTTGAGTTTGTCAGGTGTGCAGTTGTGACAGGGGCAAACAAAGGGATTGGATTAGAGATAGTTAGGCAGTTAGCTTCAGCTGGAATCAAGGTGGTACTCACAGCAAGAAATGAGGAGAGGGGTCTCCAAGCGCTGGAAACACTTAAAGCCTCAGGCCTATCTCACCTTGTAGTGTTTCATCATGTGGATGTGGCTGATGCTACAAGTGTAGCTTCTCTGGCAGATTTTATCAAATCTAAATATGGGAAACTTGATATTGTGGTAACATGTTACTTTGATACTCCTATACTTTTTTTTGTTTTTTTGGTTGTAAATGAAACATGATTGAGCTTCAGTTAGGCACTCATTAACATGATGAACTGCAGAAATGCATGCAATTAATTTTCTGTTTGTATGATTCTGAATATTCATTTTACTCTTCTCTGGGTTCCCATTGCATGTTGGTGTGATTGTCTTGCTACTGCTGTTAGAATGTTAGTGGAGTGGTTCTTCATGTTAAGAATGCGTTAGATATTTTTTATTTTACTTTTCTTTATTTGGTGTAAACTGTCTTCATTATGTATCAGATTATGCTCCTTGCTTCTTGTATTCTGTTAACATTTGGTATTAAGTAAGCTTCAGTTTCTATTTAATCAATTTGACAGATTTCGTTTATATCTAGTTATTGGGTTATGATAAATTTTCTTGATTGCTTTGAGGGGAATGTCATGACCTCCCATTTTGACGTTTGCATATTTCATTAAGAAAAGTTGTACAACGCAGGTTAACAATGCAGGGATTGGTGGAGCTGTAATTAAAGACATTGATTTAATCCCTGCACTCATCTTGAACCGTGGGGTGAGTATCTAGGCGTCTTCTGAAATCTAGTTAGTAGATGTGGAAAGTTACACACTGTACAAAAGGGACCTAAGTTTGCTACTTTTCTATACCATTTTAAATTCTAATGATAGAAAAACCTTACAAGAGTGAAAGATTTCACAATTGTGATTGGAGAGTTATTTGCCTGTCCCCACTTTCTCTCCTTTTTCAATTCTTTTTGTTTTGGGGGGGGCGGGGTGTTATGGGAAGAGCTTGGTGTGAACTCTCATGATGAGCATGTCCTGTATAATGCACAGAAATTGGATTATTAAAACTTTATGTTAAAATTCCAAATTGACTATAAATACGGTCAAAATAGAGCTTATAAAAGTTTGGGCAATCCATATCTCATGAATTAGCTTTTGGAGTTCAATTAGACTCATCTCAAATTCAAGATGGTATTAAAACTTATTATAGATACGATATTAAGTCACCCTCAGTTGTCCAAAAATCTACTTGGCCCCGCAACTTTCTTATTGAATCCATGTTCCAAATCCCACATCAACTATAGATAAGGTCAAAGTTAAGCTTTATGGCTTGACAATCCACACCTCATCTGCTAGCTCTTGGAGTTGAATCAAGCTGAGCCCAAAAAGACTTTATACTAATCATACCCACTGAAGTACAATATTTTCCTATTAAACAACTTATCCTTGATAACAAAGTGAAAACTTTTATTAATTCTGATTGGAGCTTCAGCATTTCAACAATGTTTTATTTTTCAACCTAAATTATCGTGCTTATCTTACAAGTATTAAGAATTTTGGAATTGGCTCTTCTGCAATGCTAAAGAGATAGTACGTGAGAAATATGGAAGGTGCCAATTAAGCTTGAAACTGCTCTGGAAACTTAGAAAGGTTGTGATTGTTTTATTTTGGGGCAGGGGATATTGTTAGGGGTTTGAAAAACTTCTGTGATCGAGTATTGAGTTGTGATTATTTTGCAGGCAGTATCAGAAGATCATGAGACAAAGGCAATCACTGAAACATATGAGTTAGCTGAAGAATGCTTGCAAATAAATTACTATGGCGCTAAAATAATTGTAGAATCCCTTATGCCTCTCCTTCAGTTATCTGATTCACCAAGAATTGTGAATGTATCATCCTTTTTGGGGCAGTTAGAGGTATGCTATTACTTGCGCCAATAATTTCTTAATGTTTTTGCATAAAATCTGACTGAAAAGAGTAAAGGAAGATTAAGCTTGAAATTCTGGTGTTTAGGTAGCTGACGTGAGTGAGTTCTTGCTATTATTGACTTAAAATACTAGTTAAATCTAGATTGATCTGTTTTGAATAGTTGATAAATAGCCAATCCATATGTTATGTAACGTTGAGTTTAAACAGAAATAGTAACATCTTCCATCATCTCTCATTGAGGGTCTTATAATTTATAGTAGGTATAGATGCATAGATATGTATTTTTTGCATTTCTTTTACATCAAGTTAAAAAATAGACATAATAACATACTAAAAGATGAAAGCAAATGCTATTTAGAGCAATAGGAAATAAGCCCAGTTACAAGAAATGGATCTCCACACTAATATGAACTCTTATGATTGTTAATAACGACTCTAATTAGCGTTCTATATGATGTTAAAGAAAAATTTTTCAGTTTCTTTCCATGCCTGTGTTCAAATTTAAGCAATGATATATTGACACCTTTCATATTACATACACTTATTTGACAGTTTATTTTTCTCTATCTCTCTTTTCTTGTTACATCATATCATTTATTATATTTATATTTTTCTCTCTTCTATCTCTTTCTCTAGGTGTCAATTAGCATTGATGTGTCCACCAATCTTTTTCCTTCGAATTTTTCATATAAAAAATATCTTCTTAGTTTGTCATTGTCTCTCGGTTCCTTTAATTTGCATGAGGTCTTATTGCTCAATCATGTCAAATTCAGAGTTTCCCAGAAGGATCATGGGCCAGAGGAGTTTTCAGTGATGCTAATAACCTTACTGAAGAGAAAGTGGATGAAATATTGAAGAAGTTTCTCAGAGATTTCCAAGATGGTTCATTAGAAAGTAAAGGCTGGCCAAGGTATCTGGGTGCCTATATTGTCTCTAAAGCTGCTATGAATGCCTATACTAGAATCCTTGCTAAGAAATACGCTTCATTCTGCATCAACAGTGTTTGCCCTGGTTATGTCAAGACAGATTTAACTGCCAACACTGGCTTCTTAACAGTTGAAGAAGGTGCTGCTAGTCCTGTGAGGCTAGCATTGCTTCCCAATGGTAGTCCATCTGGCCTCTTCTATTTCCGGAGTGAAGTGGCTTCCTTTTGATTAGTAATGCGATTTTATGATTTGAGGACAAACTGCATTGCTTTTTATTTTGGTGCACATCGACAACAATAAGGTTTGAACTTAAGATTTCATGTAAACTATTCAAACTCTACTATTAGGCCGACCCTAGTGGGTTACAAACTACATTGCTTTTGCTTGTCAATTTATGATTCTACATATCACACACACGCCATGTTTATTGAGCCTATTTTAAACGCATTATATCATGTTGTATTTACATCATATCATTATCTTGTTGTCAATTTATGATTCTAAGTTATATCATGTTGTATGTCATTGATAGTGTCTTAGGTTTCTCAACTGCTAAGATTACAGTGAGGCTTAATTTTCGGAAGTACAATCGTTTCGTGTAGAATCAAATTTTCAAGATTACAGAAATTAAATAACTAATAATTATGCTGGTTAATTCACTATAAAGAGATGTTTAGTTAGGCATTGTTTTGTTTTGTTTTTTTTTTAAAGGGCATTGTTTTGTCAAAGTTATAGATGGGTTAACGTTAATCAATTTTTTCGTGTATGTGAAAGATGAGAAAACAAAGGTTGAAGCCAAAAAGTTTGTAACTATTTGTGTGTGACTTTGTTTATATCCTTGAATAGTTGAATGCTAGAAAAAAAAAAAAAACTTAAGTTGTCATTTTGAGCAACAATATCGACCCAGAAAACCAAAATGTTATGCTATTTCACTTCCAACCAAACTGCGAATCTCCGTACCCAAACAAAAAAATAGAGTACGGAACCCAAGATATCATCCACTCCAAACTAATGTTATGGGACAGGAGTATTTACGGATCGGATTTGATTGATTTTTTGAAAAAAGATATATCATACGTTTAATTTTATTATCTAATTTTTTATTTTCATTTTTATTTTAATTTCATTTAATTCAATTTAATGTAAATGAATTCAGATTGTTTTTAAATTTTTGTTTTTGTTTTTTTTTATTTTTTAGGAAAAATAAATAAATTTTGGAATACATATATAAAAACTAAAAACTTAAACTTTTAAATATCTTATCTCATAAGTTAATTGCTAAAAAGTTGAAATTAATATACCTAACTCACTTTACATTTAGATTATTAAAGGAGAACCTATACAAAGTTCCATAACTGATAAAGTTATAAACAATATTAAAACAAAAAGAAATAATTCAAAGAATAAGGTTAAAGCGAAAATAACATAAATGATAATTTCGTAATATAGTTATTTCATAATTAAAATTAAGTATATGCATAAAAGGTTAATTTGGTTTGAATTAGATTAATTAGATAGAATATTTGTTTTACGGACTTAATTATTGGAATGTGAAGAAATAATTTAAGTATATTAAAAATATGTTAAAAATGAAAATTTTATATATTTAAGTTTATTATAAATAATTCATTATCAATAATATTTTTAAGATACTATGTGTCCTTTTTGTTAAGATTAATAATATTAATTGTCAACTTTTTAATAAATTTATAATTAAAAAATCAAATATATCAAATATTGTAATTTGTTGAAGTAATTTATTAATGTAATATGTATATTTCTCAATTTTCATAATAATAAGAATTGCAATTCATGACAATACAATATATAATTAATTGTACATGGCAAAATTGATAATGTTAATAATTATTTGGCTTAATTGCACATTTTGCCACCTATCTTTAATGATTTTGCGTATTTTGCCACCCAACTATTTTTTTTGCACATTTTGCCACCCAACTTTCAAAATTATTGCATTTTTCCATCCAACTTTCAAAATTTGCACATTTTGCCACCCTCCTTTGGTTGACTGTTGACCGAAAATCAACAATTAGGGTGGTAAAATGCACAAATTTTGAAAGTTGAGTGGCAAAATGTGCAAGTAAAATAATTGGGTGGCAAAATGTGCAAAAAAAAATAGTTGGGTGACAAAATTCGCAAAATCATCAAAGATGGGTGACAAAATTTGCAATTAAGCCTAATTATTTTTGTCAATCTTGTTTGAGCTTTAGTGCTATTTTTAAATCTTCTAGGTATGTCAACAAGTAATTATTGATCTTAATGCCATTTATAAAGTGGCCATTGTTCTTTCTCTCTAGTATTTTTCATTTTACATGTGTTGTTTACAATTTAGATATGTACTTTGAGTAAATTACTCATTAACTTAAATAAATATTAGTTTCATATTTTTTGTTTATCTTAAAATATTTTCTCTTTTTTATAATGTTAGTATTTTTCTATTGCCAACTTTTATAAATTATTTGTTAAATTCACATGCCAAATAATTTACTTTGTCTCAATATGTTATTATTTATTTATTATTTTGTCTAGACACCTAAGCTAATAATGTCTTTAAATAACCTATTAAGGGCTTTAACTTCAATCTCTTAGCTCATGTAAGTTTCAACTTAAATTACAAAAACTAGTTAAGTTCTTTAAACAAAAAATTCTTTCAAAAAGGTGATAAAAATGATTATTTTTTTAAAATAAACTAAATTAAATTCTCATATATTTATTTAAGCATGTGCTTTCTTCAAAAATATTTAATAATGTATAGAATATATTATTAGCCAACTACTTATTGGGAGTAGTAATGATGCAATTATACATATAATTGTAAATAAAAATAAGATGCAACAAGCATAAGGTGAAAACACACGCATTATATTAATTAAATAGCAAAAACTGTGCTTCAAAATTACTTTTTAAATTCAATTTAATATTTTTTCTCTCAAATGAAAAATAAAATTTTAATAACATTGCATTTGAATTTTATATTTATTATATTCATCAATAACATACAAGCAAGTTTTGTAAATTAAAATTTTCAATTCCATTATTTTATTCATTCTATATAAAATAATGTGACTTAATTTATCTGATATATAAAATATCCTATAAATTACACAATGTTCATAGTTTTAATTGTTCATTTAATATTATTTGTAATAAATAAAATTTGAGTTACTATATTATATTCATAAAATAAAAATACATTAAGTAAAAAGTGATTAGATTAAATTAATTGTTAATATATAAAAAATTAAATAATTTCAAAAATATAAATATTAATAAACATTTTAATTTGGCTACTTTAAAATATCTTTTATGAATAATAATAATTAAAAATAAGTATTTTCTTTAAATATATGGTTAAATTTCAAATAATTTGTAATAACTTATTTAAAATAATATTTAAGGATAATAATTAATAGATGACTTATTCTCTCTCTCTCTCTCTCTCTCTCTCTCTCTCTCTCTCTATATATATATATATATATATATATAATATAAAGTTAATTTTTTATTTAAAATATGTTTTATAAACTAATTCTTTTAAATAATATTAAAGTAATAAAATTTTCAATGTATATTTTAATATACATGCATATTTGGGTATTAAATTTTATAATAAGTATTTTTTTCAAGTGCTCTACTTCATCAACGTCACAAGATGTCTTCAGGGCTTTGCCAACATTGCACCACAAAGGACGAAGCATTCATGGTTCATGCATTGCAAGAGGGACTGCCCCACGTCCAGAACCTTATGGATCTTTCATGGTTTCACCCAGGATATTTTCTTCCAGCGAAGTAGTGCAGTGGAGTGGCTAATATATAGCATTGCAACCTCAAGGGAAGCTCTTTACGTTCCAGGTTTGTGGTGGGCACAGTATACCCAATAATGCACAGTACTTTGGCAATTCCATGCAACGTGCGCAACACCAAGGGCTGATAGATGGGTTTCTAGGCACCCGCACCAGATGGTAGCATTGTCATCAATGTTGATGGGGGCAGTTTCGGAAATCGGCATTGGGCGGGCTTTAGCGGTTTGTTATGTAATGATGTAGCCACTAGCTAGGAGCATGGATTAAAGCAGTGGCGAACTGGCGGACCTACGTTCATATGATGGTGGATAAATGCACCCCTTATTTTGATAAAATCACAAGCATACATCTCAAATTTTTATATATTTGTCCCCCATGTTTATATATTTGAACCCACTAGGCGAATGCACCCCTATATTTTTGATAAAATCAAAAGTATATATCTTAAATTCTTATATTTTGTTCCCTATTTTTATATATTTAAACCCAACCCCAATTTTCTTACCATATTCAATGGTTTATAATTTCAATATTAATGTTTTTAGGCTTAAATATGTTTAGTTCCTCAATTTTGGGGTAAATTTGCTTTTGGTCTCTTAAATTTAAAATTAATCTTTTTACCTGCAATTTGAAAAAAGTCTATTTTAGTCTTTTAGGACCACCTGCAACATCATTGACAGAGGCAGATTGAGTCAGTTATGAACATCAGCTAAGACAGAAAAACTAGTAGGTAAGTTTTGTGTGACAGATTTAGTAGGAAGTGGGTTTTATATGGTAAATTCACTAATAACATTTGGGCAGAGAGATTATAACATGTTTTTTTTTTTTAAAATTACAAGGACTAATAAGATTGATTTTAAATTTGAGGAATAAAAAACAAACTTATTCAACTTTGAGAAACTATAAAGTGTATTTGGCCTAGCTTTTTTTTAGAACTTACAAGTTGCTTTTAAGTTAAATTAAGTTAAAAAAAAAAGAGCTTTAAATATTAAGCTAAAATTGTTTGGATATTTTTCATTTTTTTAAAAGTTAATTTTAAGTTAAAAGTTGTTTGGATATTTTTCATCTCACCCCCACACCCATTGCCATCAGCCATAAATTTTAAAAAATTATTAATTATTTTTAAATTTTATAATATTAATTTAGTCTCTAAAATTTTTAAAATATTATTTTAATCCTTAAAATTATTAAATGTTTATTATTTTTATTTTTTAATAATTTTTAAAAGTAACATGTGGTTTGATAATGTCTTAAATGGTTTGTTAATTATTTTAGAAATTAAAGTATTATTTTTATTTTAGTGGATTATTCTAATTATTTTAATAATATTTATTATTTATTTAACATATATGTTTGGCTAATTTTATTTTAAAACATTGATCACTTTTTTTTTGTTGGTTGAAAAAATATTATGAACAAAATAATTAATGCCTCTGTATATTATGTGCTTTGTGTGAACACGATATAGCTTGGTATAATAGAAGTTAGCCCGAAATAAAAAATAGATTTTAAATCGTATATTTGTAAAAAGTTTTAAAAAAAGTAAAAGACTACTCTTTTAACAAAAGAGATTGAAGAATGATACACGTTAATTGAATCAACAGAAAAATCTATGGGCTGTTGTTCCTCAAATGGTCCGAGTCTTGAAGCTTGGTGTCGGTTAATAGATGAATGTTCCAAAATTTGATATTTGTTTTAATTTGTGTTTTGTATTTTACTGGTATCGAAGAGAAGCCTTCAAAATAAGCTCCGTACAAGTAGCTCACAATAGCTTTTTAAAAACTCCTTATTTCCAATTTTTTTTTCATTTTAAAAAAGCTACTTTTCTTTTTCAAGAGCTTTTATTAATAATTGTTTGTCCAGCTTTTAGTTATAAGGAAAATTTAAGCTGAAAATAAGTTAGGCCAAACATACCTTAAGCCACATTTTTATTTTCATATGTATAATAATAATAATTATTAATTTTATTTTTTAAATAGATTGTTCCCACTTATTTAGGTCCTAGATCCACCACTAGATTAAAGGTTTTGAAAAAAAAAATGTACACCCTACATTCAGAGTGTATGGGTGCAAAGAAGAGACAGATCGAGAGAAAAAAAAATAAGAGAAAAGAAAGAAAATCATGAACGTGATAAATGATATGATAGGAGATGAAGAAAAAAATAGAAAAAAAAATGAGGTGGAAATGAGATAAAACAGAAACCGGATGTACAAATATAATAACTCAAAAGTTTTCTTAGTTTCTTTTGCTACCTGGGACTGTAACATCATTTACTTGGAGTTTCTGACTTTCTTTCATGGGCTAAATTTAGCTTAGTTTCCTCAAAGACATGCCAAGCTTAAGTAGCCTCTTGGCAGCGGATATAGCAAGGGTTCAGTTCCCTGTTTATATTTTAGCATCTTTTTTTTTTTTCCCTCCTTTCTTCTTTGGCTGTTTGTTACCTGCCATTACCCAAAAAATCATCTAGTTTCTCTTTACTTTTTATGGTTAGGCACCGTGCCACCTTTTGCCTTATGCAAAATTAGGTACATTGAAGATAGCAACGAGAACAAGAACAAGGCTTTATAATTAGTACCGTACACCATAAATGTAACTCGATTTTTGGACATGTCAATGAAGAAGATTTTGTTGGAAGAGACGAATATCTACACCTCGAAAAAAATTAGTATCTAACTATCAGTGATACAAACCAAAAAAAGAAATGTACGTAACTCTCGATCATGGCATTGCCCATTTGTGTTTGTGATTTATGTGTGTGTTTTCAGAAGGAAAGTACCTACGTAGCTTTTGGGGCAACTGTCCGCAGAAGGGTTTTATGTTTTCTTAATATTTACATGTGTTATTAATTATAGGCTTAAATATGTCTTAAGTTTCTGCAAATATGACTCTGTCTAGTTTTAATTTTTGTAATTTTTTTTTATATTTTTATATCCTTGACATTTTTTTAATATTCTTTTTTAGTTCTTATCGTTAATTATGGCTAATTTAATGCTGACATAGCTAACAAAATAAAAAATATTAATTTAGATAATTAAGGTAATGAAAAATATTTTAAATTAAGATAACTAGATTATGTCTAGGTGTATAATTCTATTAAGTAATGTATTTATTATTTTATATAAATAAGGTAACTACATATATAATTTAATTTTATAATTTATATTTAATTTTTAATATATTATGAATAGTAATTTTTATTGATTTTAATATTATTCTTACTTTTTATTTCACTAATTTATTTTTAACATTGTAATTTTTTTAAAAAAATATAATTTACTTAGACATTCATAATTTACTTTTAATATATTAATTTGATGTTATTTTTACATTTTAATTCATTAATTTTGATTGATTGTAATATAGTTTATTTTTTTAATATATCACAAGCAATAATTTTGTCTCTAAAAATAAAAGTAAGATATTAAAAATAAATTATAAATGTCCAAGTAAATTATATTTTTTTAAAAAAATAAGGACAATGTTAAAAGTAAATTAATAATTAAAAAGTACGAACAATATTAAAAGAAATAAAAATCATTGTTTATAATATATTAAAAATTGAAAATAAATTATAAAATTAAATTATATGTAATTACCTTATTTATATAAAATAATAAATACACTACTTAATTGAATTACACACCTAAAAATAATTGAATTATCTTAATTTAAAATATTCTTCATTACCTTAATTATCTCAATTAGTATTATTTATTTTATTAGTTATATCAGCACTAAATTAACTAGAATTAATAATAATGATTAAAAAAGAACACTAAAAAAAATATCAAGAATCTAAAACTAACAAAAAAATTTGCAAGGACTAAAACCAAACAGCGATATCTATAGTGACTTAAAACATATTTTAAACCTTAATTATATGAATATACATGTGCATATTATTCCCATAAATTTATGTACCGGTGATGCGTTCGTAGCTTAAAACTTCTATATCAGTCTAAATGTTAAACAAATTAATTAATTCACTTGAAAGGCAAACTTTGTGGGTTATTTTGTTAGAACAATATACCATACGTAAAATAACATTCTAAACGAAAAAGTGAATACATAAATACATACATATGTTTTTGATCCTCTAGAAATATGATAAAATTGGTTTTAGTCCTTAAAAAAAATATTATTAAATAAAGTCCCTCAAATACTAAAAATACCCTAATTAGATTTTTGTACTAAACTCTGTTTAACTTTTCTTTTAAATAATGATCACATCAGCTTCCAAATAAAGTATTTTATTGCTTGAAGTGCCCAATGATAATTTTTAATAAAAAAAGTGTAATTACTTTTGCTTTAGGGTTAAAAAAAATTTGTGATTAAGGATTAAACATGTAATAAGTTTATTCAAAAAGTATGTTACAAATTTGATCTGGTCATAACCATAGACATGGACGGCCACATCAGCCAATTAATGGTGACTGTGATGCTGATGTAGCCATCATTTAACAGAAAAGTTAAACAAAGTTTAACACAGGGATCTAATTAGGATTTTTTAATATTTGAGGAACTTTATTTAAGGAAAGAATTGGCGACCAAAACCAATTTTGTCATATTTTTGGAGGACCAAAAAATATTTAACCCTATATATATGTGTGTGTTTGTGTGTGTGTTCTAATATAATTCTTAAAATTATAGCAAAAGTAACTAACATTTTCGTCCTTGAAAACATAACCTGATATTAGTTCCTAAAACTAAGAAAATCTCAAATAAGTTCCTAAACTTAACCATTTACTATCATTTTGGTTTCTAAGCATATGTTAATATTATCATTTATGTCACACATTTTATTTTATTTTTAATTTTGGACTAATATGATTAATAGATTGCACTTTTAGGAACTTATTTAGAATTTTCTTAGTTTCAGGAACTAATGTGACAATGCTATACCTTTCAGATACTAAAATGATGGTTTACTCTTATAACAATTATACGAGTATACCTTTTTAATTCGTTCTTTGTTGAGTTGTTAACAGAAGGTTTATGCACGTGGTCTCTTCTAAGCCCCTTTTTTGGTAGTAGCAATAGGTCATCTAAGTGTTCGAGTTATTATTATCATACACTCAGTTTATCTTTCATCTCATTTTTTTTATAGTTCTTTTTTTATTTTTCATTACATCATTTGTCATGTTTATTAAATTCTCTCTCTTTCTTTATCTTTTTATCTTCTTTTTTTTCTTTCACTTATACACCCCAAAAATTAGGGTGCTTGTGGAACATTTTCAAAAGTCTTTCTTTCTTTGTCAAGTGATAATTTTACCTATTTATCATAAATTCAGAAGTAATAACCTTAATAGTTAAATGATTTAAACTATAATAATAATAAAATTAAAATTACATATTAACTAAAAATATAATTTGATTCTTAATTTTTTTTATTTTTAAGTTCTATTTTTTACAATTATTAAAACTATATATTAATTATTTTTATATTTAATTAATTTAAATTATAACAATAATTAAATAAGAAAATTAATATTATACATTTAATTAAAAAATGATTTAATTCTTAAATTTTTTTTATTTTTAAGTTCTTTGTCATTTATTAATTTTATGTATTGTTTGAATAAAATATAATTAATAACATATTATATGATTTATTTAAAAACATATAAGTAAATTAAAATTTTAAAAAAGTAAGAGATGAGTTCCCGCTTATTTTCTAGAACTTTGATAAAGCCCAACAAACATGGGGTTGTGTTTAAATTTTTAATTCCTGCCTCTCTTAAACCCAACCCTAAACCTATTTTGCATTTTGTGAGGACTGGGTAGGGAGAACCAAACTTGCCTCCAACCTACCTTGTTGTCATGCTTACTCTAAACCTTAACCTTTAGTCCCTTGTTTGTTTTGCATACAAAATAACATTTTCTTTGCACAAATGTCACTTTTCTATGTAAAAAATGTAAAAAAGAAATATTGGATGGTGAAATTAGTGTTTGATTGTGTTTTTGTTTTTGTTTTTAAAAACTAATTTATAAAATAATTTTTTAAACTAATTTTTAGATAATAAGAGTGGGGGAAGAAAATGAGATGGTGCAAGGAAAAATGAGTAGCAAAAGTTAAAGTAAAGAACGAAAACAGCTTGAAGATACTTTGATTTTTTATTTTAAAAACTAAAAAAGAAGTATTACTTTTTTAAAAGCTAGTCTTATCATACCAATTTTTTTTTTTCTAAGTAGAAAGTAAAAAAAAAAATTCAAGAATGGAAAAGACAAACCCGATGCCATTCACGAAATGCGGGTAAGGGTAAACATTTGAGCTCTATTCTGTACAGTGAATTATGAGAGAAAGGATGGGGGGAAGATGGAAAACACAATTATCAAAATCTTCCCCCGTGTTTGGTTTGTTAAACAGAGGGCTGAAAGATAAATGATAGGGTGTATCTCAAAATTTCTTCCATCCAAAAGTGGAGAGACAGGTGAAAAATGAGTATGTTTTTTTAAAAAGATTAAATTATTCTTATTTTTTTATTTTTTTAGAATATTTATGTCATTTTATATACCTGTTAATTTTTTTTTGTTTTTATACAATTAAATAAGAAGAAAAATTTAACTTTTTTTCTTTTCATTTTTTTTCTTACTAAACAACCCTAAAAATATATCACTTATTACTCATTTTCCTTCCTTCTTTTTTCTTTTCTTTCACTTTCTTTTTCTAAACTAAACATACCCTTAAGCAAATTCTTAATGGACCCATAATTATATAATTTCAAGAGTTTAATTTCTATGAACGATCTGTGTATAAAATTTTACATTGACAACCAATCATAATTTATTATATGTATGACTTTTTGTTGGGCTTTGTAGGCATAATGCAAGTGTAAATTAAATGAACCAAAATCCAAAAATAAATTGGACTTGCAGCGTAGTGGTAGCAATAAATGAATACCGATAACAAAAAAATGAACACCAATATTTAATGTAGAAAACCCTTTAATGTTGAGGAACAAATCACAGGACAAACTTTGAAAAATATTTTCACTATATCAAAGAATAACTACATATTCTTCCTCTCTTTCGCTCACAAGAGATAAAATATAGTGTTTCCCGTGAGACCCACTCCTATTCAAATACTGCGATTTTACAGTACAAAGGAGCTATAGAATTGATACCTATCTCAATGTATTTTTTCAACACTCTCAAGATTTACTCAACACTCTATTTTTCTTCTCACTATTTTCTCACTCTACCCAGAAGCTATGTTATTGCTTTTGCTCTTGATGACTCCTTTGTAACACTCTTAACTGTCAACATTTTTGTAACTCAATTTCGAGCTCTAATAGCTTAGTTGTAGAAATTAAGGTAGATTTTTTTTTTATCCTTAAAAATTGAAATTGTAGCATAATATAAAATGTGAAATTTTTTTCCATGTAGAACGAAATAAGAGTTTTACTACCAAACCATTAATAAAATACTATGATAATAAATACTAATAAAAATGAAATACAATTTAAAACTCTACAAAAATGCAGCTACATATTCTTGACATGGAAAGAGTTTACATTACACTCTAATGACATTATAGCACGGTTTATTACACTACTAGATACTCCTTTAGATTAGAGCATTACCATCATAATCCTAAGGGAATACCAGTTTTGACACCACACCAGATTATTTCGACATATGGTATTATAGAATCAAACCATGAACTCGTTGTTCCATAGGAACAGGTCTTTTACATCTTCAACTACACTTTCGCCATGCCACTCTAATACCATCTTAGTTGGGGGTTATAAGCCGTATGATCCATGTAGTGCCTTAAACTAGTATGACTCTTTTGTCAATACCACGCATTCCTAAGCCATATACCTGCTCACGTATAAATCAAAAGGCAATCCGCCCCCTATTTCCGTTCCAAACATCCGTAGATGAAGGAAAAGACGGATGAATTAGGGGCAAGAACTAGACAATTTGAAACTAAGAAATCAAATAAACCCAAAGACCCACCCAAACCATAGTTCATATCACACAACTAATATGACAAACATTAACATAATCATATCATTCAATAAACTATAAAATCATGTGTCAAACATCATAACATTCAATAGATAGTACACTCACCACTCATAACACATTATCACAACATATGTAATTATTACAGTCATTTCATACACATAATGCATCCCATTCCCATACTGCACACAAACAGAGATTTGATGCATGACCTATCATTTTTCTTTCAATCTATCAACTTTTTCTATCGAGTTACTCAATAAATCTAAATGGTAGTACTACAAGTCCATCTGTGTTACTACCATCCGAAATTGATGCATCCCATACCACACCAATTTTGGGGCTTTATTAAAACACTCGTTAATGCAATGCATGTGGGCCATAATCCATTTAGTGTTCATCAATACCCATAGGAAGTGATTGGGAGTACATATACCTCTCACACACCAAGGTACAATCCTCCTCATCATTGAGGGAACGACCAATCTTTCAGCTCAGAACATTCATAGTCCAAACAGAGGTATACTTTCACACCAATCCTGGAATGCTGAGTAGTTGTCGGGGTTATCAAGCTTGGTCAAGTGAATATCTCGGCTCAAGGGCGCTACCCTAGCCATTGGGACCTTCATCGCTCGATACCTTACCCCCAAGACCTCCGCAAGTTAGTTCCTGCCTTTTATTCCTCAATGTACCAAACTATGGCTTCCTCGTCTAAAACACATGCCATCAGTGCATGGTTTACAACATCAATACATATGCATATGATGTATGAACATCCACAAGAACAATATATTCAATTATAAATATTCATAGATAGCATTCCTATCGCACATTTCGTCAATTTAATTGCACTTTCACTTTCGATGCTACTTTCGACAATTCAATCATCCAATTAACTCAGTTCACCAGAATATATCACATTATTCATCTTTCCTCTACTTTTCATAACCAAAGTCATTATCATTTGCTATTCAATCCAAATAAGCTCTCACGTATGCTATCATTATAAAACATTAATTATAATTTTAGCTAACTCAATAGCAAACCACAATTTCATGTCTAACACTTTAAGGTTCAAGCAACTACATTATGTCCACCGACTTAAGAGTCCTAATCATGCATTCCATTTAATTGGTTACAAATCATGTAATTCATCCTAAGCTCACCGCCAATTAATAAACCAATTACATCATAAGCAATTTTCTGTTTTCTACCATATTGTGATACCCTGTTTTTGTTGATTGTTTTGGCATAGCAAATGAATTTTTATTTCAACCATATTTTGCAGTTTTAACCTTAAATATGTCTGATTTCTAAATATAATTTTTCTTAATTTTTATAAAATCATTTAAGGGTTCAATTAAGCACTTTTTCGTGACTGGTTGCTGTTGGGATTTGACAAAATAGCTGTCAAACAAAAATTCGCCAAATATTCATCTCATGGAATTAGATTACAAAATTTTACAAGAATGTTATAGACATACAGAGGCATCTCTCTTCCAAAAATCATGCAAGAATTCCAACTACACAAGAAATTATACACGAAAAACAGAGGCTGTTCTACTACAGTAAAAATTCAACAACTTGTAATTTAATCTTTAAGCATTGTAATCAAGCAATTGACATATATTTCAAGCAATTCCGTTATCAAGAACATCATACAAGGCCCAACTAAGCTCTATGTGGCCAATCATGCAAGTACATCACAATTAGAATCTTCAAGAGTCATACAAATGAAATTGACAACATACAATTCAACAAAACCACCATCTAGGCCATTATCATTCTTGAAATCAAATTAGTCTAGTATCTACCCCCTTACCCATAGTGACCCGTGGCTGTCCACAAGAAGGAAGGAGAGGGCTTTACAAATTCATGCTCTAATCAAGTTCCTAATTGCATAATCAAGACCAAATAAGCTTCAATTAGTGTTCTATAACAAAAGTCCCTTGAGAATTTGAAGAAATTTCAAGAGGAGACAAGGAGGGATTGATGGATAATGATGGGTAATGAGAGGTGACGAATTTATGGAGGAGAAAGAGGAAGAAGAAGAACTCCTACTCACCTTAGCTTGGCCACAAATGGATTGAGAGACTTTGATCTTGAGAAAACTCTTGAAAAATGGAGGAATTTGGAGAAGTAGAGAGGGTTTGGAGAAAAAGAAGAAAAGGAACGAGAATTGTAGAAGGAAGGGGAGTGTTCAACAAGTTATAGACTAAGGAAGGAGAAAAATATGAGTCTTGGACCACTACGTGTCAACATGTGTCACTAAAATGTTCGGTGTTCGTTTTAATTTCAATTCAACAGGCTTATAGGAAATTGTGATTAATGAAATTAGACTTAATCCAATCCTTCTTTTGTCACACATATTAGGTTTTTTTATAAACAAAGCCAAAAACAACTAGTTTGTTTTGTAAGTGATTTTATGAGCTATTTATGAATTTATTTTTAGAAAACTGTTATAGAAATTTCAATTTGAGTTCTCCTAGTTCAGGCAGGGTCTAGACACACTAAGAAACCTCTTGTAATTTTTAAAGCTTATTTAGTATTTCTAATTGTGCTCTATAAGTGCTTGTGAACACTTTTTACTCATATATGCTAAATTATAAAAATTCTCAAATTTTTTTGAAAAATTCATGATACAATTCTAATCATTTTCCTAAGCTTAAAAATTATTTTTCTTAAATTTTTTGACTATTCTACGATTTATCTCTTAATTATCTTTCTTTATTCTAATTTATTAATTGCAATAAATCTAATTTTATTTACAAAATTACCAAAAATTATTTTTATTTCTTAGATACCTTTCTAATATTATTCTAAGACTAGAATATATTTTTCTCAACTTTAGAAATGTCTCTGCTATTTATTTAGACATTTTTATATAATTTCAATTATTACCTTTATTATTATTGTTATTATTAAGTCTAGATATTATTTATTCATTGAAGCTAAATCAAAGCTTTCAAAATTTATAAATCTCTATCTAGACTTTTGATTAATATCACAAGACAATTAAACAAATAAAAATTATTAAATAATTATTTAAGTAATATTTTGAGGGTGTTACATCCTTCATTTGCCAAGCCTTCTATTTATAGAAGGAGAAAGTAGTGTGAACAATTGCTCAATGTTTCGACAAAGCCAACACTGTAAATAAGTTTTCAAGGCTTTCAAAAATTATCTTCACCGCAAGCTATACATCTAAGGAGGCTAGTGGAGAAATTTTCAACAAGCTTGCATGGTACATTTAACGTATTATAAATTTGGTTGGACCTGATAAATATTAAAAAGGTTAACAAACTTATCATATAATAATAATTATAATTAAATGACAATATAAAAACTACTTAAAATATCAGGGCATAGAATATTTTCTTAAATTTCAATATGTTGAAATTTGACATACTACTGTTATATCATTTATATTTAATCAAATAAGTCAATTTTTCAAACTAAAAACACATTTAAATAACCTAAACACCCAATATTTTCAATTAAAAGTCCACGGCATTGATGGGCCGCCGGCATATTCGAACAATAGGATTCACTTTTAATTCCTCCAATTGTGATTAACTGATTATTAAATTCAACAAGACATTGCACCATACACAGTTACATCAATTCCCCCAATTGCCTGTTTAGCGTTACATCAAATTTTCCAAAACTCCCCCAAAAGTACGTCTACATTAGGTTCTCTATCTCTCTCTCTTCGTTGTGTTGTGTTCTCCTTCCAATGGATCGAACCCAAATTTTTCTCGTTGGGTTACCCATCTTCCTCTTCTGCTCAGACATTCTCAACCTCTTCGCTCCTCCACCCCCTCCCAAACCAACCCCTCACCCTTCCATCCACCCCAAACCGCACCCTCAACCGCACCTTGACCAACCCCTCGAGTTCCCCGTGCAGGTTTCTCACACCCCTCAATTCCCCTCTCCAAAATTTACGATTTTGCATCCCTGGCCTACGCCCATTTTTTTCCTTTTATCTGGGATTTTTTTAATCATTTTTTTCCTTTTCAATTTTCTACAGAAACAGAGTGGTATTGGCCCAATTGGAGTTGGCAACACTGTGAACATTGACTTTTGCACTTCCTGCTCTTACAAGTTTGCCCAATTTCTCGCTTCTTTAATTCCGTTCTAATTGTTTAATTACTTGTGATTGTGGGGTTCTTACTTAATATATATATATATATATATATATATATATATATATATATATGCGTGTCTATTGGAGATTTTATATCGACTAGTGATAAGGCTAAAGTAGTGTATGTAAGTGAGGGGCAACTCTCACCTCGCAAGTTGGTTTTGTAGGGTTGAGTTAGTCCTAAAAATTGTAAGAGGTATCATGTTTTTGTTATTATTTCGGGGTTCGGTTTCTTGGTATTGGAAGGGAAATGATGGACTAGGAAAGGTAGATGAAAACAAACCTGATGATTGAAAATGTTACTTGTATGGCTGCTAAATTAAACAAATGTCTTGCATATCTGAATTGTACCTAGTGAGAGTTATTTGATAAAATCACAACATCTATTAGCATTGTCAGGGCTATTTAGTCGATGGTTACTTATACTTTATACTAATAGATGGAAAGAGTGTTTTGTTTTCCTTTTAGCATCGTTGATGTGTATCCTAGTTCTTGATTTTCATTTCGTGAGATTGTATCTTTTGGTAAATGGTCAACTCCTCTATTAGTCTTGTTCATAAGTTTGAGACTTTGAGTAATTTACAATCGACCCCTTTGAAAGAAGCTTAAATTACACTGCCCTTGCTTCTTATTTTTAAAATTACTCACCTCTTCTTTAAGAGATCAGTATGTGCTACATTTCAGTTCATTTTAATGTCAATGAGTCTAATAGTGGTGGTGATTGGTGAACAACTATGAATGAGTCTGCTAGGAGTGTTTTCTGCTCTCTTCAACTTCTAACGTTACTGATAACTAATTTTAAATATTGTATTATTGATTTTAGGACTTTAATAAATGAAATGATGTTTTAAATATTCGTACAATCTGCATTAGAATTTCACACTTATAATCTTTATTTCATCTTTTGATGTTTCAAAATCAATAGTAGATGTTCAAAACTAGTTGCCAATAATGCTAAGAGTAACAATAACATCAAAAGCCTTATTCCATTATGTGAGATTGGCTACATGGATCACACGAAGCCATTTGATTTGGTTAAAGAAAAAAAATTTGGAGATATTATTTACCATGAGATCTATCTCAACAACTTCCTCAATGTCCTTGGCCTCCCTCTTCCCCTTTCCATAGGACTGAAAACCCTATAATCTACTCTCTTCATTGGTGCTTGCAGTGACTTTATTTGTACATGTTCAAACTTCCTTAACCAATTTTTTGTCATCTTTTCCTCAATTGGTGCTACACCAATAAGAGAAAAATTGATCCTAAGAAGCTCGTTTGCACTAAAATGAATTAAGTGTAGCACATATTAATCTTTCTGGGTGGGGAGTGTAACCCTCAAAATTGGAGGGGAGGGCATTATAGTTTAAGCTTTCTAAGGGGAGGGGACTAGTGTGATTTATTCTGATTTATTCTAAAAGTTTTCACTGATGGTGCCAAAGAGTTAAATTGGTGGTAATACCAATCTTTCTATAACAGTATTAAAATTCAAGTAGTGTTATAACTAGTAAATTTTCAGAATTTGGACTAGACTTTGCTTGTTCTGGCTGCATTCATCCTTAATTTGTTTCATTTGCAGAATCCACATATTTACGTGTAGAACAAAACATAATGTATCTTGTGTAATTTTCATGGGTTTTTTCTGCAGGGGAAATGCAGTAACAATTAAAAACATGCTGGAATCTGCATTTCCTGGGATTAATGTTGTTTTGGCTAACTATCCACCTCCACTTCCAAAGCGCATTCTCGGCAAAGTAGTTCCAGTGGTGCAAACAGGAATTATTGTAGCTATAGTTGCTGGTGACCAAATATTCCCTAGATTGGGAATGACACCGCCACCATGGTACTATTCCTTACGTGCCAATAAGTTTAGAAGTATTGCAAGCACTTGGCTTCTTACAAATTTTCTTCAATCCTTCCTACAAAGCACTGGTGCTTTTGAAGTATATTGCAATGGCAATTTGGTAAGTCCTTGGTCGGTGCTGGCAATTAATTTACATACTGAGTCAAAGGAGGGGAGGGTCCCCTTGTTTGGTTTGCAAGGGGAGGGGAGGGAAAGAACATACTACTATATCCGTACAAATATTAATGGAAAGGAGGGAGGGAAAAAAGATTTCTAGACAATTTAGTGATCACATTTTTAACATTATAAAGCACTTTTTCTCTCCTCCAAGTCCTTCCAATATTAGCAGGAAGGCAAAAATGGAAAGGGAAAGATTTTGCCCCCTTCATTTTCTCTCTTCCTACCAAATTTCTAAACCAAACAGGGTAAAATTATAAAAATCCCTCCTCTCCCCTCCATTCCCCTCCAACCAACCACTATAAAAGTTACTTTAGTTAGCTTTTTTTTAATAGCTACTTTTCCCTCCTTGTCTTTTATAAAATTTAAGTTCTTTAATTTTTTAGGAGTTTTTCTTTCATGAAGAAGAAAAGCCCAAAAAAAAAAAAAGTCGAGTCAAACGCTAGGTTGTTAGTGTCCTTTATTGATGATGGTGTTTACATCTATAACTGCTAGAGGGAATGTCTGGAGCTTACTAGTCATATGGATCTTTTGAAGCATTCAGCTTCGGAGCATATTATTGCACCTTGTTTACCTTTAACATTTGAATACTTTTCATGATTTCATGATCATCTTGTTCCTTTGGACATCACAGGTTTTCTCCAAACTGAAAGAGAACAGATTCCCTGGTGAAATTGAGTTGAGGGAACTTGTTGGGAGAAGATTAGCTAATGAAGGTGGTGTTGGGCTCTAGAACTCTCGATTAGATGATTGCAAGATTTACCAAATATTAATTTGAAGTTAGACCCTACGGAGATACATCACACAAATTGAAGTCTGCGAAATGGATGTTAAAGAATCAAACTTTTAGTTAGTGTTTGTGTAATCTGTTATGTACACTGTTAGGCAAGCTAGTGAACGTTGAGCAAGCATTTCAATTTATATGAAAGTAATTTAATCCTATTACAGAAATAATTTATACATAAGTGCTTACATCATAAATATTTATTCAATCAACACTCAATTAAGTCGTTTGCCTAAAAGAGCTCTAAATTTGATTAGATTTAGTTATTTGTTATAATGATTGGACTTTATTGATTTATATATAAACTTTCGTTGTAAACCTTATGCAATTTTGTAAATATGTTGGACTTTGGTTTGGAGGTTGAGTTGAGCTACTGCCTTGTCTTGAACCTGGCTCCTAATAATGGTATTGCAATGATCTTACCATTAGACTAGGATCTAGACAGACTGTAAATATGTTGGATTATCAATGCTCTAGACACATTGTACGAATCCTAGTTGTCTCCCTCTCCCTCTCTTTTTTTTTTGGGGGGGATAATCATATAACTTAAGAGATAAATATAATTAAAGAAACTAACGGGAATCATTCCACATTATTCGTCCATGCTATTCATGTAATCAAATTTGTAATGATCATTATTTCCCAAAAAAAAAAAAAAAGCTTGGAGCATTCATGCTTTAGGGGAAAAAATCCATTACTAATTAGTTTTTGCAACCGGTGACTTTTCTTTTAAGGCCTTGAAGATGTTTTTTAGGTCTAAGATGATTTAACCCTTATTTTTTATGATAACAAACACAGCATTTCATTTTGGGTAAAGACTAAGGACTTTTTTTTTACTATAAATCGTCTTTATATATGAAGGAGAAGTAACTTGATGCATACAGACTACTTTGTCTGTCTAGTACTCAAAAGCTTCGCTTGTCACAAGTTATCATCTAATAAGAAGATTTCAAGGTATTATGAAGAATATAAGTTGAATAGCTTATCCTAGTTTTGGTCTTAGTAAGAGGAAACAAAAGAAGGAGTTTACCAACAGTTGTACCTTAAAGAATGTGACTAGCACAAAAGTAGAGTTGATAAGACAATATTACATGCAAAGTTAACAAATAAAAGCACAAGTATGAAAACTTCTACCTGATGCTTGGACAAGGTACAAAAAAAGTAGACAAGTCATGTACTTTATCAAAATATCCTCATCAGAATGGGAAAAACATTTCATGCACCCTAACATTCAAAATTGACAAAGAAGGAAGAAGCTCTCAACGACTATATTTTTATGTTGTCTATAAAAGACTTGAGCCAACAAGCTACAAAGATTGGAAGCATTGCATTTACTAAGCCTAATTTATTTTCATTTTTTTCAAACATTCTTTGTATTCCTTGTAAATAGTTTAGGGTTACGTTTTCTTGCAAACTTAATGAAGTTTGTTGAGTCTGAAGAGGCTTGTTTAAAGAATAATTGAGTTTTGTTCTTAGAGAGGCAAGTATTAAAAATACTTGAGTTGATTGCCTAAAGAGACAAGGTGTTCAAGAATACTTGTAACAGTAAGCAACGTAGTTCTTATAAATACTTGTTAATGGAAATCTTGATGTTGTCAAGGACTGACAATAATCTTATTATGAGATGAATTAATATAAACCTTTGTGTTCATTCTCTCTATCCTTAATCTCTATTATTTACATTAACATTAAGAGGGTTGAACTATGAGGAAAATATGTTAGATTTAAGATGATCCAAGTCCTTATGTTTTAATGACAACAAATAAAAATATAAGATTGCGTTATGAGTGATAAAGACTAATCTTTATTATACTATTTGTCCTGGCAAATTAATATTATTTTAAGTATAGAAGGTTTCTCTTTCAAGATGTTCATCTACCAAAGTGCTTTTCTAGCTTGTCCTAAGGAAGATAAGTCCTATGAAAATGGATAACTTATTTGATATACGCTTAGAAGCTTATATGTGAATATTCAAAGCTTTATCCCTAACAAAACAAGACAAACATGAAAAACTACTCTCTCCTACATCAAAAGGCATGAAAAGTAGAAAAACATGAGACAAGATAGCACGATAGTAGTGATAGGGTACTTGGTTCAAAAAAAAAAAGTATACATGTTGCGCGACACAAGTACTAAGAAAGGAGATAGGTAGAGTGCCTTATCAACTCCCACGTGGCAAGTTGGTGAAAGCATTTATTGCTTCATTAAATGCACCAACGTTCACATTTTATGAATAACAAAGAAGAGCTCCAATAGACATATTTAACACTCTATAAAAAACTTAGTAGAAGACAAGCATTATAGAGTTTTTGAAAAGAAAAATAATGAATAATTCTTTGCTTTAAATTCTTTGTGAAAAATTGTGTGTAATTTAGATCATTCTTTAAGCACTTAGGTTATTAATGTGTACATCTATCTTATAGAATGATAGCTTGTGATTACCCCTTGTATGCATTTATTTGTGATTTGCATAGAGCTTGAAGATACTTGGTTAAAAAAGAATTCTTGATATAATTGACTAAAGAGGCATAGACGAAAGAATACTTGTGTGAGCTTGAAGATGCTTGGTAAAAGAATACTTCTAATAGTCTAGAACTTTGTTTCCTATAATTTTGTATATAGTGGAATTCTTAGTGGTGTGTGAAGGATTGGACGTATTATCTAAGTGAGACGAACTAGTGTAAATTTACTGTTTGCTTTTCTTTATCCTTTATCCTTTATCTTTTATTATTTACCAACTAAGGGAGTTGATATTGTATCTAAAAGTCTTTTGTTTTATAACTTAAAGATTTTTTAAGAAATTTGTTTCTAGCAAAGGCAAAACATTTGTCTGTCCTCTGAGTGTGTTTTAAAAAGATTTGTAAAAATTTTTAGAAACACAATTTAACCTTTTTTCTTATATTTTCTTATGTTTAATAGAACATTTAAGTGTTTGACAAATACATTTTGAAAAACCTGTGTCTCATCCATAGGATAATGCCTTTAATTCATCTTGTAGACGCGGTCAAATTTGCGAACTTGCTTTGTTATAGTGTTTTAATGTATTTTCTAAAAAAATTGCAAAAAATATTTTAAAAGAAATACAATCCGACCTCTCTTATTATATTTCCCTGTGTTTTACAATGTTGTCACTAATTATTTAAATTTATTAATTTTTCCTTTTAGTTGTCAATTTTGTTGGTCATATAAGACTTTTATGTTCTGCTTCAATTCAACAACGATATTTGGAACATTGAAGGATCGCCACAAATATTGTAACCAATGCTAATGTTACGAAGGATCACACACTTTTTAATACATTCTTTATCATTAATTGAAAAGTGAAAACTATTAAAAATTAAAAAATAAATTTATTAAATAAGGAATCGTGAATCTTTTTTTTTATTATTATTATTAAAGATGTAAAGTTGTGTTTGAAAAAATGTTAAAAAAATATATTACTAATGTTTTTCTTCCTACAGAATTATAACATTAGAATCTCATACATAAAGGGGAATAAAAGAGAGAGAAAGGAAATGATTATGGAAAGGCATAGTAGTTTTTGAGTAAGAGCTGCAATTCTTCAACATTTGCTTTGTTTTGTTGAAGAATAAAGTGAGACTTTTATTTAATCATTATGTAGTTAATATTATAGAAACATATATAAAATATAATCAAATGTTAGTTGCTACTAAGGTTATGAGTGGAATGGGTTGAAATGAGTTTGTCTTTGTTTTTACTTGTTCCAAAATTTTAATAGGATCATTCATTTCAATTCAACTCCAATTTGAATGACCCCCGATAATATATGGAACAAGATTAAATCAACTCAATTTATTAACATAATATATTAATCTTAACATTATGTATATAATTAAATCGTAGGATAAAAAAATATAAAACTTAAATTAATGTATATTTTATAATATATATTTCAAAATTAATAATATCAATATAAATATAATATCATGTTATACAAAATATTGTCTATTAAATCAAAAAGGTTTATTATTAATACATAATTATTCAGAAAATTTATACATTTTTAAATAATATAAGATACCAAATTAGATTGAGATGACCCAAAATATAACCTAAATCTATATTCAAAATACATTCGGTCAAATTTCTAAAACCTTAACACATCAAAATCAACCTCAAAACAAGTCAAGTTAATGGGACAAAACATGTCATGCACCGGTATCTATTATGAGAATGTTAAATTGCCTTCGAAGAAAAATAGTGATTCAAATGCTAGAGCACTCACTTAGCATGCGCTAGAGATAGGAATCAATCCTCGTCTCCTGTTTCTTTTTTTTGGTAAAATGGAGGGTCATAGGCCCATAGAACTAAATCTCACAAAGAGATGTATCAACAAGAAAAGACAGAGAAAGAAAATTGGGCATTGCTGAATTTTTGATGTAGTGTTCGGTTTAGTGTGTGTTTGGGTGAAAGTGTGTAAAATTGATTTTGAATGAAATTGGTTATGCAAAATTGATTTTGCTTAAAATTGATTTTAAAGTGATGTAATTTATGTTTGAATGTTTTTATTTTAAAAGCAAGTTAGTAGCACAAGTTAGTATAAAGTTTTTGATTCAACGCAAAACCTACCTTAAGTTGTTTTAACTCAAAATTAATTCTGAACCCAGAATCAATTTCTAGACGTGGAACCAAACATGTAAATATTTACGTAAAATCACATTAGCTGGTATTTCAACATGATTCTAGATGAATCAATGTGAATCCTAGTACGTGTTTGGGTGAAAGTTTGTAAAATTGATTTTAAATGAAATTAATTTTGTAAAATTGATTTTGGTTAAAATTGATTTTAAAGTGGTGTGATTTATATTTGGATGTTTTTATTTTAAAAGCAAGTTAGTAGCAAAAGTTAGTATAAAATTTTTGATCCAATGCAGAAACTACCTAAAATTATTTCAGTTCAAAATCAATTCTGAACTCAGAATCAATTTTTAGACGTAAAACCAAACATGTAGTGTCACTTTGGATCAAATACGCAGAAGCTAGAGCCTGTTGCTTCTGGTGGGACGCGCGTAAGTTATAGGAAGAAGTGAAACCAAACACACACTTACTCTCTCTTTCTTTACTTGTGGAAACATCTCTTATAATTTTTCCCTGTGAAATTTAATTCTTTGGCCCTCTATTTTTTTTTTTTTTTAAAAAGAGACGGGAATAGATTCCCCACATTTCAAAAAATTTGGTATTTTGCAGACCGAATGAGTTGCGTCGAACGAGCTTAAAATTATGAATCCAACTAAGTATTTTTCGTCAACATAAAAGAGCTAAAAAATATTTCACAGTTAGCTAGTTGGAGCAGTAAGGTTTAGAATACTTATATTTTATTTTATTTTACTACACTATTTTAGTATCTTTAAATACATTGAATTCATCTACTAGAATTGATACAGTCATAAAAAAATTGGATAGTTTGTATGATATTTTAAACTTAAATCTTATTTTCTATAACGTGATATACATACATTGAATTCAGCACGAAAAATGACAAAAATAAAATAACTCAGCCTGGTAGATAGACGTAGACCGACACGTTAGACTCCTTAAAGTCTAGCAACTACATTTATAGGTTCATGGTTCATGTTTATCCGATTGACTCAATATGAAAAGAAAGGTCGTCATTTTATGGAAATTGGGGCGGAAATAGAAAAAACTCCATAAAATCTCAACCATTAGTTAATTTTAATATTTGATAAATTTAATATATAAAGTGTGAAAAAAAACACACATCAATGGTGAGATTTGCAAACTGGGTACTTTTCAATTTTTTTCAAGCGGAGAAGATCCTGTCCCGTCCATCAAGTTGTTCACGTGGGGAATATAATTTTCAAAAATGATTGGCGGACACCTAACAACCTATTAGATACATATGAGTGAGAAAAAAAAATATAAGTACAATAGGTTATATAATATGATAAAGAAAGAGATAAAAAAATATTATTTTTGTTTTTTTTAAGTATCATTTAATTTTTTTTATATAAATCAAGAAATGTAATAAATTTTATTGTTTTCTATAAAATGGTTTTGAAGTTTCTTATTGTATCCTTTCTCATTTTTACTCTACAATAAATATATACTAGTTATAAATGTGAAAATTAATTAAAAATAGGTGAGAAGTAAGGATATAATTAATAAAAAAATAATTAACGTTATCTTAAACTTTAAAACAACAAATGAATAGAAATAAAAATTTTCTAAAAAATTGACAATTGAAAAGAAAATGAGAAAATAATAAGTATTAATAAAGGGTGTAAAATAGTGGGGTGTTTAAATATCGTTCTTTTATAATTTTATGACCCGAAATCCAAATCAGGGTCCAGCAGCACTAATGAACATAGGCATAGGGATGACAATGGGTAGGGTCTGGGTAGGGTACTATAGTACCCGTCCCAATACCCGCATTTTAAAAAAATACCCAGACCTGCCCCCATACCCGTGTGGATAACAACTTTAATCCCCATCTCCGTACCCGCTGGATACCTATATACCCATATCCGCACCCACTACCCTCACTTTACTTATGTGTAAAATCAATAAATCAATAAAAATATGTAAATTAAAAAAATGCTACAACTAAATTGAAGATTCACTCTTATATCATTCAAACATAACCTTAAATCATCCAAATATAACATTAAAAACATTCAAACATAACATTAAATCATCCAAACATAACATTAAAATTATCCAAACATAACCTTAAATCATTCAAATATAAGTTATAACCCAATAACATTAGAAATATAATCATCTAACATAATCATTTTTAAATGTAATGTTCTAATTATTTAACATAATTATTAGAAACTTGGACATCATGTATTGGTCCTTTCCAAGACCGGCAAAAAAATAGGACATTGACTCTAATTATCTTATAATTATATTGCCTATAATAAATAATTATAGATTATGGACAATTAGTATATGAACACCCAAAGTTGTGCACAAGCACACCCAAAGTTGAAACTTGTATATACCACAAATATAGCAAATAATATAATGGTTTCAAACAATTTATTAAGGGCAAATAATTAAATTATTAGCACACAATTAATTCATGTCTTCAATAATCAATACTATGTTTTAGTAATTAAATTAATAATTAATAAAGTATATATATATATATATGTAATTATATATATATAAAAGATATTTTAATTAAATTATTACATATATAATAAGTGTGGGTATGGGGCGGGGTGGATATTACAATATCCATACCCGCACCCATCCCCATTAAAATTTGCGAATAAATACCCGCTTCTAGACCCATCCCCAATAAGTGAGTATTTACTTTACCTATTTGCAGATATTTTTGCGAGTGCCCATAAGGTCCTGGTACATTTTGCCATCCTTACATAGGCATGATTAGTATAAAAATTTATAGACCTTTTCGATGAAGTGTAGACTATAGACAAATAGTGAAAGATAGAAAATAGAGAGGGTCAGAGAAAATGATGAGTACAATAGGTTATAATAATATGATAGAAAACGATACGTTTGTTTGGTGAAGAAAAAATAAAGTGGAAATAAAAGAAATAAGAGAGAAATAAAAGTATGCTTGATTAAGGAAAAAATGAGAGAGAAAAGAAATAAAAAGGTATGAAGTTTATTAATTATTATTTTCACTCTATTTTTCACTTATTTTCACCACCTATTTATCTCGTTTCTATTTCTTTTTTATTTATCTTAAATCAAACACTTTTATTTCCATTCTATTTTTCACATATTTTCATTCATCTTCTTTATTTTTATCCATCCTATTTCTCACATATTTCTTTTCTTCTTTCCAATTAGAGCCAAAGAGATATAAAGATGTAAGGTAACTTCCTAGGATTGATTTAGTGGTGAGGTTTAGGTAGTTTATATAAAATCTTATATTTAAATTTTGTAGTAGTTATTGTACACAAAAAAACCAAAGATATACTAACGGAGATTTAGTCTAATAGAAAGGGCTAATCCCTAATAATGTAAGGAACAAAAGTTTGAATCCTCATTGAGAGAGGTGCCCATATATAATGTTCGATCGTGCCTCGAACAGGATTGCATTCAAAGGAGGATACCTGTGAAAAAAAAAAAAAAAACTAAGGATGTAAGATAGTATCAAATTTTAGGTGTTTAAAATTTAGATTTTGCATTATTATCCTTTGGTTTCACTAAATTGAGAAGTTCTTAATTGTTTTTAAGTAAAGAATGTTGTTATTTTATATATATTATTTTATTTTCAATAATACCAATCATTATTATTTCTTATTTTACAACATTTTAAAAATTATAATTAAAAGTTTTCTTTTTATTGTTATTTTAAAGAAATTTTTTATATTTATTTATATGTCTTTTTACAATTTTAAAATAATATTCATTATTTATTTTAATTACATCAAAGAAAAACAATAATATATGAAATATCAAAGTAACAAATTAGAAAAATAGAAGATGAAATAAACAAAAGAACACATAAGAAGGAGGGTTGAATTGTGTGTTGTGTATTTTTGAAATTTTTTTCACAAAACAAATTTTCATAAGCACTATAAAAGATCATCCAATAAGAATGATGTGAAGAACAAAGGAGGGAAAAAAGATAGCACACGTAGAGATTTTATATTGGTTCACTCTTAACTAAGAGCTACGTCCATTCTCTTCAACCTGAAAGTATTACACTAAGCAAACTGCTTATATAACAAGTATTCTCTAAGCCTTATTAGGCTTTACAATGAAATAATCTTTACCCAAGATTATTTCAACCTAAGTATTCTTTAACATTACGCCTCTCTAAGCTTTCACAAAGATTATACTTTGAAAAGATAACTCACGGTGGTGAGCTTTGTAACGACTCGTTGCCGCTACATGACAACATTACTACTTTTCTCTTGGAAGGCTCATTTTAATAAAGATATTGGATTTAGATATTACAAAAACATGCCTTTGTTTTTTGCTTTTTTTCTACTTTCTAGAAAATCATAAAGAAAACTATCCAATTGAGAACATCCTGCATGCATATATATAACCATCATCTATGGAATCTATCCGCTGCAATCGAGGCAATTATATTGATGAATATATCACGAAATCAAAAGAAATATGTATACCAACATCAATAACATATTTACATCAACAGATGAGAGATACAAAATACACTCCCTATAGCTAGTCACTTTATATGTCATGTCAAAAGAAATAAACACATAAAGGAATATCAATTCCTCGAAAGAAGAAAATAGAAGGATTACTCTCCAAACTTGTCACCTTTTGCCACTGGCTAGAGCGAAGCATCATTATCAACCGAGAGAAGCTAGGTCTGCCAAAACCTCAACATCTGCTTCTACGCCAATGACATGATCATCACAGTCAAACAAGAACAACAATAACCATAGTAACAACAACAACAAAACAAGGGTAAGCTTACTTGAAACAATATAACATATAGTATGAAAGAAAAGTAATAGGAAAATTCCTACTCATACATCAACAAGTAAACATACACATTTACTATCATGATTCAACACTTCCATTTACGTACATACAGAGGATACACATACAATTCCATAATACATGGCCACATTATAAATCAATGACACCAATCACCATGCTAATGCAGGACACTACTCTTGAGAGATTTACAACATTTCGAGCGACCAGCATAGACTTGTTTCTTAACATAGCACCATCCATAGCTATTGGGGAACACCGTAGCTCTGATCTATGGATAGAATCAAGTGGTTAACTAGGATAGATATACGTGGGTAGTGGCTTACCATGACACAAGGCTTGCAACGACCTTGGCCCCCTGTGGAATTGCCCACCTACCTATCCCCCAGGTCCTAGGTGCAATGACCTCCACTGACCCTTTTCGACACTAGGTTGGAGGTCTGTTTGAGCCACAACTCTTGTCAACCAACCAACTTACATGTTTGCTCATAATGCAGTCACCATTGCGGACTTATGCATGAATGCATGTACCACACCATCCACCATCAAACCACATCAACAATAAAGTTTAATAACAAAAATTTTACAAAGTTTAACAACAACACCACGTGGGCTCAATTCAACACCTCACATGGTCAATAATCACCAACAACTCCATGTAGGCTTAATTCAACACCTAACATGGTGAATAGGTCAGGCCTTACTTGAGCGGCCTATACGTCTTTAGGATTTCACAAATGAATCCTCTCAATACTAAGTGGAGGTTCTATCTAAGAAACTTCCACTTCAATGACATATCCAACAATCAACAATAATTTGAAAATCAAAACCCTCTTTGAAAATTGTTTGAAACATCCAACTTATCTTGAATTATACATTTGACATCTTTAAGGATCAAAATTCGTAGATCTATAATCATTTAGAAGATTGGTTAATTTTGGGATTCATAAAAACCTTTTGAAATAATTCAATTTCTTAGTTTAAGGAAATCATGTTTAAACTAGACATCTTTCCGTCATTCACAAATAGAACTTTTGAAAATGCATAACACCCCTTTTTATATATAAATGTATATAATAGATCAAATTATGAAGTGGTAAGTTTAAATTCTAAAACAACATATTAAATTTTGAAATAACAGATTAAGTACTGTACTAACAGATTATCTTCTGTAATAACAGATTAAACCAGTTAGAAATGCACCAAAAATCATTTCCTTATAAAGATAATCGATTATGAATCTCTATAATCGATTATTGCAGAACCAATGTCAGGAAAACAATTCCTGAAGCTCAAATAATCGATTATTAGCTTCCATAATCGATTATTTCAAAGCTAGAATCATGAAAGCAACTTCTGGAACTCCAAATAATTGATTATGAGGCTCCCATAATCAATTATCTGCGACAGAGTTGCAAAAAACATGATTTTTCTGCAGAAAATAGATCTCCACCATAACACAAATCCAGATTTCAACTCAATGAGAGTTCCAACATCATTAATCCATCTGAACAAAGTTCATATGCATCAAATTGTACAACTAATTCAACATTTCATCACCAAAATCACAAATCTCCCCAAAAACCCATTTTCACCCAAAATACCATACATGGTAACATTCATAGAGATTCAATCGTTTCTAAAGCATGAAATCAACATACCAACAATTACTAACATAGAACAACCAATAGTCAGCTTCCTTTACCTCAAAGTAGTCACAAGGTTAGGGCTCCTAGGGAGAGAATAGAAGAGAAGAGAGTTTCTTTGAGCCAAAGGGAGAAGCACCACGCCAACTGGTCACCACAAACTCAAAAGAGGATAATTTACTCTTGAAAAGGAGAACCAAAGCTAGACCATATGAGGCCTTGGGAGAGTTTTTCTTGAGAAGAAGAGAGGGAAATGAGGAAATGAGAGAATGAAAGGGGAGGGGTCTGCTATGGGGTTTTTTTTTTTTTTAAAAACAATGAAAGAATTTTTTTTTATAAATCTCTTCTAACTATTTCTAAACTCTTTTCAAAAAACCTCTTGTTTCCTATAGGTCAAAAAATGACTAAACCCATCACTAGATTGATTCTAGAACATACCAAGGTACTCAGAGATTAAAGAAAATGGCTCAAGGAAACTTTCTCAGCTCTGAGAAATTCCCAACTTTGAACTATAGAATTGAATTGAAAGACTACTATTCTAATCCACAATACCCAAGCAATAATATGACTTGCACAGAAATTTAATTATGATTTGAATTGTCTAACCATAAATAAATTCATAAGACTTTTGATTGTTTGCTCACTTTTACAGTGTAGCCCTACACTATCAATTCACAAGACAGTCCCAATTTCGGTAGAATCTTCTATTGAAACTTGCACCAAAATTCACCAAATACTCATTTATTACATTTTTTATGAAATTAAATTTAAATTTCTCTTGAAATTATTTTAAATCACTTAAAACACAAATTAGGAAAGTAACCAGTGTTACAAGCTTTACAAGTTTAAGTGCAAAATACAAGATAACTTTGTGTGTACAAAGAATATGAAAGCTTAAGTTCAAAGAGATCTTCTAAAGAATGACAGAGTTTTTGCACAAGTTACGTAGCTTCATTACTTCGTTCTTCACTCTTGTGTCTTCTTATAGAAGCTTGGAAAAATATCCTTTGGGAGATGGAGCTTCTTCCCATTTTGAGGGCATTTAGTGCATGAGATAAGGTATCATAAAAAGTTGAGGAGGAAGGAAGACTTTGACGCCGCTTGTGGTAGTGGGAGTTTATACCAAAAAGAAGTTTCTCTTTCCTGACACGAGTAAGGTGCTTCTAACTTTTATCTCTTTGTTGAACTACTTTGGTAATTCTTATGATAAGTTGACTTGCTTTTCCACTTTAGCTTTGCTACTACAAAAGATAGTTTTTATAACAGGAATTTAAATCGGTTCTTTCAAGGCATTTTTGTAAATAACTAAAAAATTATTTAAATCAGTTGCATGAGAACCGATTTAAAAAAGATCTTTTTAAATCGATTCTACTTGTAACCAATTTTAAAAGTTATTTTTTAAATCGATTCTCATACAACCAATTTAAAAAAGCTTTTAAAATTTCAAATTCATCTTCTTTAACCAATTAAACATTGTCTATTCCTTTACCACCAAATCTCAAATTACCCTTCTTTTCCCTTTTCTCCAAACCCTTACCCTTCCTTTTCATTCCCAATCCTACTTTCCAAGGTCTTGAAATTCCCCACGCGCATAGCACATGTGAGTGATTGTATTGACGGAGCACATTGGGCCTGTGAAGTGTCTCGTAGTAGAGAATGATCTTGACGTGATGTGCAATGAGTGACGGTTTTGTACAATGGGAGTTTGGATAGGTCAGTGAAGGTTTGGAAAGTATTGGAGACTACTTCCTTTGCAGTGCATAGCAACCCATAACCGTTGCAGATGAGTGTTGATTAGTTTCCTAAAGTGTTGTCGTTGTAAAAAATAGGGTCTAGGAGATACTAGGTGCGTGCCAACCACAAGGGTTTGTGTGCACAAGAGAATACTTGAAATGTAAGTGTATGTAATAGATTAATTAATTGGTTAGTATTTGTGCACAGAGACGACTGTATAAGTCTTGACTTCTAACAATTATTTGTATATGTTTTGGACATGGGATTGCATGTGGATTATGACTTTCTTTTCTCTTCTTTACTATTTTTTAGTTTTCTTTTTTTATGGATCACGCACGAGAATGATGTGATTTTATGGACAGATAGTGCATAATCTAAGATCTGTGGTTGTGGTTGAAACGTTGAAGTAAAAGGAAAAGGTTGTGCATGAGATGGCAAAAACATAACCCATCTTTTAAATTGGTTATGGAATAACTAAATTAAAAATACTTTTTTAAATCGGTTCAAAATTCAATTTAAAAAGCCTTTATTTTTTATATTGGTTGTATCTAAATCGGTTCATTAACTGATTTAAAAAGTCGACTTTAAACAATTTAAAAAGTGTTTTCCGTGGTAGTGCTTGTACTAAGTACAAGAGTTTTTTGTCTAATTTGAAACCTGCTTCATTGGAAAAGATAAAACATATGTATATTCGTTGAAAACACTTAGTCGATTTTTGAGGAAGCATGTTACAGTTTCTTCTTCGTAGGATAACTTCTTCCAAATATATAAACAATATAACGTATGAGGTCCTTCATAAAGAGCATTTATGGTAAAATTGATTTTTGGACGCTTTTAGAAGATCATGTAAGGACGTTTCAATTATTATGAACACTTATCTAAAAAATACATTGGATGACTTGTTTAGCAGATATATGGACTCTCACAAAAATAAAGCAAATAAAACTTAGTTAACACAAAGCGATAGTGTAGTGTTTTATATGAACGCTTATGGTCCCAAAACACTTAAGTCCTGCAAAACAAGAATTGTTAGACTACTATAAATTTTAATAGCCTTTTTTATCATTAAAATATTTTAGGGGTTAAGCGCTTTATATGTTTTTGGTTCTAACAATCTCTCCCTTTTTGATGATGACAAACATAATTAAAATTTTGATCAAATCAGAGTAAATATTCAAAAAATAGATCAGAGCAATTATCAGATTAAAGACATAACTCTTAATGCTCCCCTTGAGATAGAGAACTCTATCAGAGCAAAAAGATAAGAACATACTCAAATCAATATTAGAGCAAAACATAGATATCAGAGCAATACGATCAGAGTAATATGATAAGGATGCATGAATGAGTTATGCAAAATTTTCAGACCAAAACTACTCCCCCTTTTCTTATTAGACAAAAGGGTAGGAAGTAAAAACACATCATTGTCAAAATCACACATTATCAAAATGAAAATAGAAAAACAATTTTCAAGGTTGTGGTAATGCAGGCAGAGGTCATATTTGGCTGGCTATAAAAGTCATCAACATCTCTTTGATTTCTCTAAACCTCTTGTTCATTTATTAATCTAAGTAGGCATTGCCTGAACGATCAATGAGGGGCTCAACATGCTGTTGTGGTGGAGATTGAAGAATTTTTTCTTTTGCTAGTAGGGTTTCTTGAGTAACTTCAACCGGAGGTGGTGCAGGAAGACATAAAAGCTTTGGAATTTGTATAATCCATGGACAAGGAACTTTAAAGATCTTGAAAACTTTCTGCACAGGAATTGGACGTTGTGCCATGGACAAAGACACAGCATTGCGCAAGGCAAGATAGAGCAATCCAGTTTTCTTTTCCAACAAAGTCAAATCTTTCTAAAACAATGGTCTTACTAGTGTAATACAGGAGTCATCAAAGTGAACTACCTACACTAGATGTTGGTTGTAAGTGCTTTGGACAATGGGAATGTCAAGTCTCTCTTCAGGTTCCACGTCACTTCCAAATGCTTCTTGTTCGCATGTACAAAGATGTCGTTCCTAGAAGTTATGCATAGTGTCTTGATCAAGTGTACGAACATCACTTACACTTATGACCAAATCGAGATTGAAGTCTGCATGTTCTCTGAAGTTTGAACATGTTGGCGCAGGCATAACTTTGCGAATTTTCTTGGTAACATCTTTCTTCTTATTCATGTCTAGAACTAAAAAGTCTTGGATGAATGTAATCAGGTTGTACTAGGATCTCTATGGACGTTGTAATCAGCATGGATGGTGGAACAAAGAAATTTGGTTGCATGGAAAACTCACCATTCAACACATAGCACCATGCTTTATCACGGTGCGTAGAGATATAGTTGAGTTCTTTGGGTTGATATGGATGGAACTTCAAATTAGCAACATAGACCCTAAGAACTTGCGCAACTTTATTAGGATCCTGTCGTGAAATCATATGTTGTGCTATACCAAGAATGTACCCTCTTGTTGGTAGATCTTTAATCAAATGAGGGTACCTTTTCCTTGGTGGGAAGCTCTTCAATGGTAAAGGAACACAAAGAGGACCATGTTTGTTTACTTGCTCACTTGGTGGTGTAGAACGGTTGAAAGAGGGCTAGTAATGCTCCAAATAGGGATTGGCAGGCATAGTGGTTGGATAATACTCGTATTTTGGCAAAGGAAGTTTTGGACATATGATAATGTAGCTATCATCAAAATGTCCCTTGGTGAATAAGAGAGGTCATTTCTTTTTGACTTCAGCTTGTAATTTTAATCGTCCAGCAAATACAGAATCATTGTCCAAGTTAACTCTTGACGTTGTGGGCTTTTTAGAGTAATCTTTTAGAGGTTGAGGTAAAAAGGGTTTGATCCAGGTGAACTTATATAAGCCAAAAGGATAAGTGATGGTGCTAGCATTTGGTTGTTCGAACTATCTTGGTGGAAGGATGTATGGTTGAGGTTGGGAGGTGTATGGTGTGGAAGTGTTTCGTTCAAGGATAAAGGGTTCAACTGTTTGAGGTTGGATAGGGGAAGAGAGTTTAGCAACAGCTTCCAAAGCGGTTTCAATAAGAGGGTTTAGTTTTTGTTATTTTTGTCTAAGGTGGCTAGCCTTAACATGAGTTCCTCTTTTCTTTGTTAAAAGAGGAAAGGGAACTGATTCTTGAACCTTAGAGACGTTAGCATCAATATTTTGTCTCTTCAGGGGTACTTCATCTTCTTTATCGGATTCAAGAGGCAAAATCGATGTCTTCTTGGTTGAAACTTTTCTTTCTTAGCAACTGTCTGGACAGAAGCACGAATCATTGATCTTGTCACCCTTGTAGTGGATGGTGTAGACTTGGATGCTACTTGAGTGGACGCTACCCTTGTGGATGATACAACAGGTCATCCAACAGGTGCAACTTCTTTTCCATATTTGTTTTTAACAACCACATCTTCTTCATTTGCAACTGGGGCTTTTAGAATGAAAATTCGATGCATATGAACTATATTATTTTTGCCAAACAAGACTTGATGGAAAAGTCCTTGAGATGTATAGGATTGTCGTTGTTCAAACTTAAGCCTATAAAACCTCTCAAAAACTTTGTAATTGCAAAAGATTTTGGTTAACAAAGTCGAATAAGTGACATAGGCTCTTTGTCCACTCATTTGCTTGAGATCATGAAAGACAACAACAAATCAGGTAGATTGAACTTCTTGGTGAGCATGTGGACGAGGGAAAACTTGTGAAAGTGAAAATGCTTTCCTGAGAATCACCTTTGTGAAGGATGACCTTGTTTAGCATCTGTTGGTAAACCCTACTAACTTCAGAAAGCTTCATTAGTTTAATCTTTCCTTTCACCTCTTCTTTCAACAAAGTATCTCTTATGGTATTAGGACCATAAACCTTTTGCTAGTCCTTCTGAGCGCATTTCCCTTCATGCAGACACCACAAAGAAATTGTCACAGATGTTAAGTTTACAACCACCTCGATCCTTAAAATTGTGCCAATAATGCTCGCCTTCGTAAATACAATGTTTCTCCAGAATTCTCTGATCAATCCTAAATAGACAACTCTATCTCTGTTGAAGAAATTGATGATCCCGTAGAGCTTTAGATTTTCTTTTACTAAAATTCCCATATTTTCTAGCATGATGATGTTGGATCTGTGCTCGATCAGAATTACTAGTGATCCTATTGTTGGGCTTTCAACTTGAAAAGCAGCCAAAATGTTGTCTTGGTTGGCCATTTGTATGTTGGAGAAGATTTAGGGTTTGTAAAAGCTAAGATTTCTGGGGCAAGAGAGAGAGAGCTGAGTATTTGAGAGTTTAAATGTTTGAAAGTGTTTGTTGAGGTTTGTCAAAAGGTTTTAAAAGGGAAGAAATATAAGTGGTATTTAGTAAGTGAAAGGTTTTGGCTTTTGGAAAAGAATGAGAAACGTCTTTTCTGATTTCGTTGACAAAATGTGCTACACAAAACTCAAGAAATGTGCAGCATTAAATGTGATGTGACTTAGCAGGTCATTTATAAAAAGATATTTAAATCAAATGATTGAAACATTTTCATTATTGTGCTAAAAACAATTTTCTTAAATGCAAATGGAATGGATGCATGCTGCAATAATAATCATGGACTCTATATGACATGCAATGGACACTAAACCTTGATTAGACGCTATATACTAAAAGTTTAAACAATCATTCCTTTATAAGTTTCATTCCAAGTTTCTCTCGAATATGAATGAGTTTATCTTTAGGAAGGGGTTTTATAAAGATATCTGCCAATTGATTTTCAGTTTTAATAAACTGAATATCAATTATTCCTTTCTGAACATAAGCTCTTATAAACTGATGTTTAATCTCTATGTGTTTAGTTGTAGAATGTAATATAGGATTCTTAGAGAGATTGATAGCAGTAGTATTATCACATAAAATAAGAATTTTATTCTCATAGATGTTGTAATCTTCTAACTGATGCTTGATCCACAAAAGTTGTGAATGTAGCACCCTCATTTTTATCATAATTTAATCCTTAAAATCTATGAAATTGTCTCTAATAAACCGAGGAATTGAGAAACTAGCAGTTCATCCCAATTCCTCTACACTTAAGGTTGACATGAAGAAAAGGTCTAAATGACTATGAATTGTCATTTTAAGCTTAGAAACATGTCACATATATTAAAATATATTTTTGAGAATTTCCTGAAATTATTATGAAAAATAACCAAACTACTCTTTATTGTTTGTTAAAACTATAATTAGTATAGGTTTAACATATGAAAAATACAAAACGAATATCCTCAGTTTATTTTTGGGTTAGAAATTTAATTTTATAATTTTCATAAAAATTTTGAAATTTTCTGAGTTAAAATTGAATTTTTATGAATTTTTAACTCAAAAATACCAAATAATAACTTAAAAATTCGAAATAAATTGTTAAAAATTAATTTTAAATCCTATAATTTTTTTAATTAATAATTAAAGTTTTCACAAAGTTCCAAAGAAAATTTCATTCATTTGCTATAAAAATCAAAATATCAAAGTTTAAGACATTTTTACCAATACTAGTGAATTCATTTATAGGGAAAATGAAATGTAGAGACTTGGGAGAGCATATACTTGAACGTCTAGCCTTACTCTATAGACCCACTCCCTTAAAAATTTGTCACATGTGGGAAAAAGAAAAATACAAAAAAAAAAAGAAAAGAAAAGTAGATTTACTTTTGTGCCCCTTTTAGACAACCTACCGCTTCTTCTATTTAAAGGCTACTCAAGGGGTCAGCTTTCTCCATGCTTTCTTGCTCCCAGTCTGGTTGAACTGCTCTCTTCTCTCCCTAAGCTCCATTTCAAAATTTTTCAAACCTCCAAAGCTTCCATTCTCCTCCTCCTTCAACCTTCTCCAAGACCACCACCCCACACCACCACCACCAAGGAGTTTCAAGTGTTCATTTTTCCTCCTCTTCTTCAAGCTCACGGGAGGTATAAAGGGGGAGTGGGATTGTTCTTGTTTTATTTCTTTCATGTAGATGGTTTTGGGGTGGGTTTTGCCCCCAAAACCATAGTTCTTCTTTGCTTTTCTTCTACCTTTACTTCTAGTTTCCTTGTTATTATTGTTGCCACTTATTTGTATTGTTTCCTTTAATATCTGCTACCCAACTTCATTTTATGGTTTTAAGTAGTTGTTTAATGTTGTTATTAACATTAAAATATTGATTTATGTTGATAACTCACTATAAAATATTAAAGGCTTAATTACAGACCCTTAAATCCATGACTAAGGTTAAAAGTTTGCAAATTTTCCTTAACAAAATGAGAAGCTAAAAAAAGGAGACTTTTTTTTTTTTTTTACTATGGACCTTTCTTGAAACCAAGGTTAAGTCCTTCCAAAGGGGACTTAAAAGACAATTACTTTCTTAAGACAAGTTGAAACCTTTATCCATCAGCAAAGGACCCTAGAATAACAAGAAATTTGAAAGAACTTTAAAAAGGAACATAAGCCCAGCTGAACAACTCAGTGTTGGTATTTATTTTTGTCCTTAATAAGTCACGGTTTTAGTGAAGTAAAACGATGATTATTTTAGTTCTTGATGTACCTAAGGACCCATGAATTTCGTTTTGACCATTTAAAGCTAACAACCTGATGAAAAGAGAGGTTTTTATGAAGAGGTACTTGAGTTCTAGTAAGCATTTATCGATTCCTGCCTAAACACTACTCACTATTTTTGTAATATTTTGAGCTTCACTCAATATTTTTGAGTGCTTGATTTTTCATTGAAAACTAGAAAAAATTATCTTCAAAATGGACACAAGAAGTGCATGAAAAGGTTCAAAAATGACAAATTTACACTTTTCAAAAGTTAGAAATACTTTTTGGAAAATAGTAACCAACAGTGCGTACAAAAAAGAAATTGTTGAATGTTGTGTTTTATTCAAGACTCTTTGAACGACTAGATCATAGACTCAACAAGCTTTCCAAGAATATATAGTTTGCCTATATTAATTTTCATTTACTATTTTTAACAAATTTTAGAATTTGAAAGTTATACACTTTTCTGACTAGGAACGTCTTTTGACAACTGTAAACTTTGAAAAATCACCATAAATCAAATAAGCCTTGGTTTTGGGAGTTCTTGGACTTTTTGGAAATTATTTTCAATGTACTTTGTGAAAATAATTGTCTTGGTTGTTGAAAAACTAAAATGGGATCCGAAAATGGCAAAAGAGTGCTATTGATTCTCTAGTAAGATCTCCTAACCCCTCTATTTTTTTATTTTCGTGTTTGTTTTTTTTAGATTTTTTCTTGAGATGATCCATAATGATTTAGAAACTAGATAGAACTATGAATCATGTCTAACAAAAATTATTTATCCATCCAAATTGAAATTTAAAACCGAGGCACAAAACTACTGTTTCTAGAGTCTATTTTTAGGCTAAAGTAAATAACATTTTTCTAGCTTGTAAAATCCCATTTTCCTTAAAACTTAGAACTTAATGGTAAACCTTTTTAATAAAAGTTAAACATATTTTTCTTAAGAAATATGACATTTTTATTTTTATCCAATTATAAAGAGTTCTCATAAATTGATTTTTAAGGCTTGTTCTAGGTGTAAAATACAAATAACTTGGTTTAACTAATTCTTTTTGAATCATGACTAACTACCAAAGTTTAACTTTGATAAAATGAATTAGTGATGACATTTAGAACCCTAGGTAAATTTGGGCCCTAGGATGTAGGATCAATTATACCATAAATCTTAGTTAACAAGTTGTACTCTTTATTAAGTACCTAAGTTCTCACTTAAGTTAAAGATTTATGTAATCAAAACTAAATTATTAGTAACTAATTTAGGATTTCCTTAAGTAAGTTTAAGTCTTAACTTAGGTACTAAAAGTGATTAAGACAAACCAAAATTTGATGAATAGATTGCTAAATTCCCTTTTATTGCATAAATGTGTACTTAGTTCTTTATAATCCTTATGTATTATAATGTAATAAGACTTGAATTCTACATTAAGAGGTGGAGATATTGAGGAGAGACTGTGTTGATGTTCAGGTGTATTGAGATTAGGGAAACCTCTGTCCAAATTATGAGTGTCAGGAAGGGATAGTGATTAGTAAAGTAATGTGATGCGATGGATATACAGTGGCATGGTACCTTGCATGGGAAGTTACAGCTGGTACACTGAGGAATGAAAGGTAGGGACCCACTTGTGGAGTTTTTAAGGTGTTGTATGGTGAAGGTCCCAATGATCGAGGTAGTGCTCTTGAGTCGGGATATTCACCTGACCAAGCTTGACAACCTCGACATCTACTCAACATTCTAGGGTTAGTGCGAAAAGTATACCTAGTATACCTCTGGAAGGACTATGAATGTCCTAAGCTATTGCTTTGTTCCTCAGTGATGGTGACGACTATACCACGATGAGAATTTTGAGAGAGGCATACATTTTTCTAACCTCTTCCTGGTTTTGTGGGAAGTATAGATTTATAAAGTGTCAGGGGTAGTTACTACAACTTAGACAAACCTTAGGTTTCCTTTTTCTTTATTGTCAGTTGTGTTTTATCTGTGAGTGACGGTAGGATACCCGACCATCTACGTGAAAGTGATTTTAAGAACAAAATCGCCTTACTCTTTTTTTTTTTTTTATGCATGACTGTTTGTGGTTGATACTTGAAGATGGCAGCACTCCCTATCCTGCTCAATATACACGTTGACTATGCTGATACGAGGGCATGATTTTATGACAAAGCAAATGACTATCTGAACTTTAGGGGCCTCGTTACGATCACCTTCCTCTCCCCAATCTCGGGAGTGCATGTGCCTCCCATGTCTTGGACCTTCCCTCTCTCTATCTCTTCTTCACCACCACTGCATTTCGAGTACATCCCTCCTGCGCCGCCATTGCAGCCTGAGGACCCTATAGTGCCTTTCATGCCCCTTTAGTTGGACTTCTTGCCGCTTGCCAAGCAACCGCCCTTGGATTCACCACCTATCATACAGCCCTATGCCAGATGACCCCAAGTGATCTCCCATGAAGGTCGTTCTAGCTGAGTCACCTGTAGATTCCCCTGTGGTGGAATATGAGGTAGGCATGGTTAATGGGTAACATTCCTCACCTTTATTAGCTCCATTTAGTGCTAGGTTACCTCAGGGGTTACCCAACGAACGTGCTCAGCAGCCAGCCTTTGACGACTCCGAGGAGACTTGGACAGACGAGGAGTTATAATTTATGGGTTGTATTTCTTTTTCGTATATAGGGACTGGGAATAGATTTATTAATACTGCTCTGATTATGATTATTTTTTTGTGTATGTAGTTGGGGATGGCTAGTGTCTTTTGATATACTTTTTTTATTTCCCTGTATTTCACGACTCCAGTTCTATTCCAGTTCCTGATGTATTCAGCTTCATATGTACTCTAGAAACCTATATATACACGGTTCTGATTATGACTATCTTTATTTTATTTATCTTTTACTTTCATTTCCAAATTCTATTTTACTTACAATTTATTTACTTTAAAAAAGCTTCGTAAGATGATCACATGTAAAATAAAATGTGAAAAATTTCCTCGTATTTTCGTTAACTTGAAATTAAATAACTAAATAAACAATTAAATGAATATGAGTTGTATCCAATGTGAACAAATGTCACAATGAACAACATGATGTTGTGGAAATATATTCAGCTTCTATTGTGGATAGGGCAATGGTTCCTTGTCTTTTGCTTGCCCAAGAGACTAGGTTGGCTCTAATGAAGAGACATCCTCCCCTAGTGCTCTTTCTTTCTACTTTATCTCCAGCATAGTCAGCATCATAGTATCCAATTAACCTGTACTCATCAAATTTCTTAAAACACAAATCCAGATCAATAGTACCTTTCAAATATTTGAAAATCCTTTTAACAGTAGTTAAATGCATTTCTCTAGGATTAGATTGAAAGCACACACATAAACATATACTAAACATGATATTAGGTTTGGACATTGTTAGGTATAAGGGAGATCTAATCATAACTCTGTAGACTGTTTGGTCTACCTTTTTATCAAAGTCGTCCATTCCAAGAATTGACGTAGGATGCATAGGAAGGCTCATGATCTTGTAATCGTCTAGTTTGAACTTTTTGAGGAATTCTTTTACATACTTTATTTGGTGTATGTATATGCCATTTGAGGTTTATTTGATCTAAAGTCCTAGAAAGAATTTTAGTTCTCCCATTATGCTCATCACAATTTTTTTTTTGCACTATTTTAGAGAAATCCTTACATAATGAGTCATTAGTAGTGCCAAAAATAATATCATCCATATAAATTTGTACAATAATAAAATGTGAGTCTATGCCTTTTTGAAGGAGAGTGGTGTCCACTTTTCCTCTTGAAAAACCATTTTCCATAAAAAAAGAGAGCTTAATCTTTCATATCAAGTAAGAGGTACTTACTTCAAACCATATAAAGCCCTTTTTAGTTCAAAAACATGTTGAGGAAATGTGTTACTCTTAAGCCTTGGGGATTGTTTCACATAGACTTCTTCATTATTATACCATTAAGAAAAGCACTTTTTACATCCATTTGATGAAGTCTCACATCATAGTGAGCTTCAAATGAAAATAAGATGCGAATGGCTTCTAGTCTAGCTACAAGAGCAAAAGTTTCAGCTAAGTCTATACCTTCTTGTTGTGAGTAACCTTGAGCTACTAACCTTGCTTTGTTTCTCACAACTTTACTTGATTCTTCTAGCTTGTTTCTATAGACCCATCGGGTTCCAATGACAGACTTGTCTTCAAGCAAAGGAACTAGTTTCTAAACATTGTTTCTTTGGAACTGATCTAGTTCTTCTTGCATGGCCTTGATTCAGATTTCATCTCCCAAAGCTTCATCTATAGTCTTTGGTTCCTTCTCTGAAAGTAAGGCTACATGCGTCTGATGTTGATCTTTTTTTTACTTTGTCATGAGAATTCCCAATGATATGGTCTTTTGGATGATATGTCTTCATCTGCCAGTTGTGTCCAGTTGGTTCTCGCTGATTGTCTTTTGGGGGATTGTTCATAGATTCTTTAGATGATTCTTCTTTGTTGTCTCCAAGGTTTAAATTTGTAAAAGACTCATCTAGCTCTGATAGTTCCTTGTTAGGCTTATTGCCATTGAATCTAAGATGGATGGATTCCTCCACGATTAAGGTTCTAGAGTTATAAACCCTATATGCCTCAGAAGTTTCAGAATATCCTAACAGGATTCCATTATCACACTTAGGATCAAACTTTCCAAGGTTATCCTTAGTATTGGGAATGAAACACTGACATCTAAATGGGTAGAAGTATGATATGTTGGGTTTTCTTCCTTTCCACAATTCATAAGGAGTCTTTTTAAGAATAGGTCTAATACATATTCTATTTTGTAAATAATAAGCAGTGTTCACAACTTCAGCCAATAAGTATTTAGGAGTTGAATTATCTTTAAACATGGTTCTAGCTATTTCCTGCAATGACCTGTTCTTTCTCTCAACAACCTCATTTTGCTAAGGTGTTCGGGGAGTGAAGAAATTGTGAAGGATACCATTTTCCTCACAAAACCTTTGAAAACTTCCATTTTCGAATTCCCCTCCACGGTCACTTTTGATCAAAGTTATGCACACTCTTTTTTCATTTTGAACTATTTTATAGCAAAAGAAATAAAGTAAATTATCATATGTTGTAATCATGTGGTGTGTTTCAATTTAATTTATGAGAAGAGTTTGTAACAAGATACGCGAGTTTTGGTTTTGTTCTTTGTAAAATGATGAATTTTGAAGTTGGTTAAGTTTTAATTTAATGGTGGAAACTTGCTAAAACTTTTATCGTTGAGAAGATTTCAACTTGAAGAAGCGTTGAGAAATTGTCTTAGGTGATGATGCACTTGCATTTTTTGAAAGAAAAAAGGTACATAAAAGAAAGGGGGTTGAATTGTGTGTATGTGAACTTTGACAACTTTTCATAAAATGTTTATGTATAGATGTATAAAAAGGTCATCTAGTACAAACATGAGGATAATGAAGGAAGAAAGCACGTACAGAATTTATACTGGTTCACTAATAACTAAGCTACGTCTAGTACCTTTTTTCCAAAAGGATTTCCATTAACCAAACTTGGTTACACAAAGTATTCTTCAACAGCCTCTTCAAGCCTTACATCACAAAAACCTAAGTATTCTTTAGTCACCAAGCTTTTCCAAGCTTTCACAAACAAGGTTGTTTACAAGAAATCAACTCACAATGTGAAGATATGAAAGTTTAGCACAAGTTACAAAAGCATTCTAAGGCAAAGTGTATGAAAGTTTAAGTGCAAGTAGAGTCATCTAGCAAGAAGTTTTTTAGAGCTTGTTTAAAATGTTTCGTTACTTCGTTCTCGTTTCCCTCTTCAGTCTTCAAGTCTTGCTTTTATAGCCTCTTAAGATATGTCTATTGGGAGAGAGCTTTAGCTTCATTTTTTTTCGTTCTGAGAAAGAATAAATGCACAGGAAATCCTTCATGTTTAGCTTGATACGTGTCTTGAAGAACTTGGAGAGAGAAGATGCAACATTCTTGCTTGGGAGTGATTTTGTACTGAAAAGATGGGTACTGTTTTGACGCACAGTGCTACTTTTCTGATCATTCCTTCCTTTGTTCTCTCTTTTTGTACTTCAGCCTTGATAAGTTAGAGCATTTTAAGACGAATAAGCAACATGTTTCAAGGAGTATGAGGATATAAACTATTCAGCATAAACGAAACCTTATCGAGATACGAACTTTTGAGTTAAGATGCTTTGGATGATATCTTAAGCAGATATTTTTTAGAAAACATGTATTGGACGTGTTTCAAAGAGGCGCACTAGAAGCCTTGTTTTGTAAAAATGATAGATGCTCATTTAAATTAGTGCTTTGGATGCCAAGTTTTCAAAAACAATTTTGGACGCACCTTAGTTAGGATTTATACCTTAATCTTTTATGGAAGTTTTTTTTGCACATGAGACACACTAGTTATAAGGCATCAAAAATTTAATAACACTTGTTATCATCAAAACTAGACGCTTTATATGTCTTTGGTTCCAATAATCTCCCTTTTTTTGATGATGACAAACTTTCTTAAATTTTTAATGTAATCACTAGAGCTTAGTTTTAAGATCATGACAAATGTACTGGTCGTACAAGTAATAAAGGGAACAGTAAGAGTTGTTATCTCCACAAGGATTGTGGTTTAATAACAACACAACCAAATAATTGCTTGTGAATTTAAGAATTAAAAGATGAATTAGAAGGATTTTATATTTTTTTAACTAATAAAAATAAAAAATAAAGAATGCAATTTAAAGTTGTTTAGAAAATTAATGAATAAAAATGGTTAGGTTTCGGAATCCCTTTGATTCTTCCATAAAGTGATCTCTTTCTTTTCCAAACCCTTTCTTGTTAAGTAATTTATTTTCAATTTCTCTAACTTAGTTTAACCCTAATTCCTCAGGCGATAAACCCTTTAATCTTAATGATGAACATTAATCCCTTAGGTAAGCAAAATCAGTCATAAGCATTAAGAGAAGGAAATTTACGTGAAGACATACAATCTATCCCTATCCTAGGCTCAAGAGTATATGGTTATTAAATTGGAACAGCCTAAACCCCAATTTCTCAATTGCAAAATTTAGATTACTAATCAATTTCTTAATGAGTGTCAATCAAAGAAAAGCATTAAACACGAATTCAACAACTAAATTAACAAAAACAAGAGAAGGATTTAGAAAAGAAATCAATTACATTAAGTTCAAAACTAGTTTCATCCTAACCTAACTCCAAAAGGGTTCAGAAACTCATAGAGAAACTAAACACACAAAGAAAATAAAAAGAAGATAGAAAGGAAGCAATGAATCTTGAGAATCAAACCACAATTCTTCAAGATCCAAAGCCGGAGATGAATCTTCAAGCTCTTCCTCGCTTCCAGTCCTTAGATGAGTCCAAGAATATCCCCCAACCATATATTTTCTCCTTTTATAGTGAGTTTGGGCTATATGGGCCGTAAAATAAACTGGCTTGCAAAATAGAAAGTCTGGAATGTGTTCTCCCCCTTTTTGCATCATGCAAAAAGGGTAGTATACCATCATAGTCACTTTAAGGTTGGGCAGAGAAGGTGGTGGTGGTTGTTGTTGTTGTAGAAGTTGTTCATTTATAACAATTTGTTGAAGGAGAGCCATCATAGGTTGAAGTTAGGCATCGGTATAGGCTCGAACAATAGGATCAATGTCAACAACTTGCTATGGAGGGTAGACTGTAAGTGGATGTGCACTTATAGAGGCTTAAGAACTAAGTGTTGCTGGTGTAGATGGTGTTGGTGGTGGTGGTTTGACTAGAACAGGTGGGGGTGCTTCCAATAATAGCATAAGAAATGGTATATCAATCTCTCTTGGATGCTTGTAAATCTTGAAAGAGCTTCCCATGGAAAATGGGCTTTCATTTGCTTCTATCAGTATGTCTGGACCAAGAGGGGGTCTTGAATTCGCAGGTAAACAAATGCAACTGATGTATTAGAGAAGTGATATACATGAGCTGGACTCTGCATGTATATAATATCTTGTAGTATAGGAACTTTTGCTTTGGCTTCTTGTCAAAGGCCTCCAATGGATGCTTCTTGTTTAAAACTCTACATGTGTTGATGCTAGAAGCTCTTTGCATCATTTGCGTCCCTGTCTTGTTGGAGTCTCCTTGCCATATGCCAGTTTAAAGTCATATGATCATCTTTCTAAAACTTGACTATGGATGGTTAAGGGAGTGATGGAGACTTGACCAAGAGCTTGGTCTTCTTCTTGTTCATATCAACAACAGGTAAATGTGGGCAGATTCTATCAGGTTGAATGCGAACAGAAGTTGTTGCCTGAACATGTTACGTATGAGGTATATACATTTGAAATTTCAACTCAATAATAGATTTAACATGAGCACAGTAAAGTTGCTCAAATAGAGTTGGGAAGAAACTAGCTTCTAATGGATTAAGAGGCCGAAGTTTCAAATCTGCAGGCCTTAGTTGGATAGTTCTTTCTAATGGATCTCTTGGACCTTTGCGTTGATTTATAGGAGTCTCGTCTAATTCAGGAATATTGTGTTAGATGATTCTTGGAAGGTGTGCTCCAAACCTCCAATCATTTATCACTTTTTTATACACCTTACACTTAAAATGCTTTAGAGGAAGACCAACGATGGCCATTCGGACTGAGTGCTTCATATTCCTTGGATGGTTTGTGTATGTAATATTCAAAATATGGACAAGGTGGCACAGGAGAGTAGTCTAATTTTTACTCAGGCAGAGGAAAAAACAGTGTAATAAACATCGAATCAATATTTACCAGATTCTATAAGTTTCCTTCAACAAATAATAGTGGTCATCTCTTTTGCATCAGCTTCCAATTTTTTCACGTCCAACAAATGTAAAATCTCTATTTAGATTAATCCGTGTCTTAGGGCCTTGAAGAGTTGCAAAAATTGGCTTTGGTGAGCACTGATAAATCTATATTTATGTAGATTTATAAAGCAAGTTCACATAATTTTTGCATTAACTCATTGGAAATTTGGGAGAAAATAGACCATTAATGAAGGATTTCATGTGATGTGTGTTTCTAAGCTTTTTATTTAAAATTACATGAATTGCCTTAATTTTGTTGAATTTCATGTAGGAAGTTAGTTGAGCAAAGAAAAGAAATCTAGTCCACAGGTATAGAGGAGTATTATATTTATCAAAGTGAACTTAAAAGAAGCCTATAAGCATGAGAACGGGCCAAAAAGGAGACTTGAAGTACAAAACGGAGTGCACAAGGTTGCATCCGTTCGACGGGCCTTGTGGGCCGCCCGGCGGGACTTGCCCTGGAAGTATTCTGCCCGGCGGGTTGGATAACCCGTCCGGCGTCAAAGGGAAGCGAATTTCGAAAAACTGCCCAGCGGATTTCCAACCTCACTGGGCGGGTCCGAGGTCCAAGTTTTAATTTTATTTGAACTTTCAATGGGCCTAGATTATGCAAAATGGACCTAGCTTAAGCCTTTTACTCAAAAATTCTAAAATTATATTACAAATAAAAGGAGCAAAGCACAAGGTGGATGGGCGTCTTATCTTTATTCTTTCCTCAATTCTTCCTTTTTTGGTCTTTGGCTTTTGGAGAAGGATTCTTGAAGGGCAATAGGATACTTAGAGTCAGAAACTGGAGAAAAACCTTTTCTTGTAAAAGATTTCTTCTTCTTTTTCCTTTGACGTATTTCTTTAAAATTATGATATCTTTTCTTGCCATGAGTAGCTAAATTTCTTGTTAGGGTTGTGGTGTACTTAGTGTTTGGAACCCCTAAATGTTTAATTTTAATTGAATTCTTGTTTCTATTCAGTCAATTAGATTGCTCTACTGTTTTTATTTTCTTACTTGGAATTGATCATCCCTTGTATGCTTCGAATCGATTAATTGAACGGAGGCCGTATTGCAATTAATTGGTAGACGTGTAGGGTAATCAAATTAGGTTTTGTTGTATGATCAACCTTCATTCCTAATTTCCAATTGGATTAAACAATTAATTTAATCTTCCCCTTTTATTCCTCATGCCTTCTTAGGATTTTAATATCTCACATGATCAATTGGGAAATTAACTTAGAAAGGACTATTGCAATTTATGACCAACATTTGACAATAAAATTCGTAGGGGAATATTGGTAATTGACGAATAGTAAGAGGTTTAATTAGAATTAGATGTGAAGGAACTTAAGAGCACGAAGGAAACTACAACCTTAAGCCTATTTTTCTCTGAATTTTTCTCTACTTGCCATTGTTTGTTCTACAATTCCTGTTTTACGTTTATCATTATTGAATCAACCCACCACCTATTTAAATTCACCTAAACAATATAGAATCTCTGAGAACTAGTAATTGTCATTTAGTCATTTAGGTTCGATATTTGGACTCACGTCTTTTTGTTACTACTACGATAAAGGTACGCTTGCTTTTGAGCGTATTTTTAGCGCATCAAGCACCATTCTTCATATGGTATCTTCTCCCTTTTTGGTGGCTTCATCCAGCAATATAACTAGACCTGGAGTAAGTATGTTACAAACATATCTAGGTTCACTTGATAAAATCAAGGATGGTTGTGGAGTCAAAAAAGTTGGTTTGTACCAACTGGAATAATGAAAGGGTAAAGGTGTATAGGTGATAGGTTGGCTAGTTTGATCAAGAATATGGTTGCCTTCTTGATCAACTACGGGTGTTCCAGCAGGAATGGTTGGTGGTTGAGGGTGGACAATTTATAGTTGGGTAACTGTTTGGGCTTGTGTTTAGGGAATGATTTGGTTTGATGTTGAAGATGGTTAAATAGGGGAATGTAATACAATAAGTGGCTCAACAACAGAAATATCATTTTCAAAATCATAAAGGTCATTGGTAACCTTATTTCATTTGTTTTTATCAGAAGTATGCTTGATTCTAGGTGTCCTCTTTCTTGTAGCAGCAACTTCTATTGGAGGCTCAACATATTGTGCCTTAGTAGCAACAACAAATTCTGATTTTTGCTTCGTTTGTTTGGAGCTGATAGGTTCATCATCATTATTATTAGACTCATCTTGCAATCTCATTCTTCTTTTAATAGGAATAGCAGCAACTTGTGGAGGTTGTGCAATAGGAGCAGCTATATGAGATGTCTTAGACCTTGTCATTTTGGGTCCAACTACTGGTAGCTGTTTGGACGCTCAGCTTGCTTGGACGTTGCTATGGGCTTAACGAACAATGCAGCATCTCTAATAGCTTCTTCATCTTCTTTGTCTTTCTTTGTCCTTTTATGCTTTGATTACTCCAAATTTACTAGGTTTTTCTATTGCTTTCAATACAAATCCTGCATGCATTATGACAACATTTGTTTTCCCAAAAGGCATTTACTGAAATCTTTCTCCACCTTGCTCTCTGATTAGCCTTTGTTAATGAATGCTCAGAGCGAAGAACTCATGGTACACCTTCTGTTGCTAGAATAACTATTCAACAGGACAGAATAGGTAATGTGTTTCACTGGACCTTTGCCTCTCAAGTCGCAACATATGTTTGACAAAATCAAGTGGGGCAAATTAAACTGCTGCCTAGTAAGCATATGGAAGAGGGCAAATCTATGTGCTCCAATGATGTTGTCCTTAGACCCAACCTTGTGTAGAATGCCCATGTTTAGCAATGGTTGAAAAATCTTTTCTTCCTTCATCAACTTGTTGTATTCAATTTCACATTATGCTTCAGGTCCAATGATTGCGGCGTCAACAGTATCATCACCTCCAAAGTTCTTTTCTCAGCCAGTGTAAACAAGTACTGGCCATGTTCACACTCAGTAACTTCAGTAAAGTTTCCAATATCAATCACCACTTTAATACCAAGTATAGTTCTAACTATCTTTTGGTCTTAAAAATCAACAGACTGTCAGAATTGTTTAATGAGTTCTGAGTATATGATCTCATTCATCTTGAAATAATTGATAAAACCACACAGTTAAAGGTTGTCCTTCATCTTGACACCCATATCATCTAGGGCATCAATATCAAATTAATTTTCTATGAACATAATGGCACTGTTAGGATCAATGCCTTCAACTCTCACATAGGTTTTGATGTCTTCGATGTTTTGTGATATGGCGAGGTTTCTAGATAAGGTTTGAGTGAAGGAAAATTGAAGGGTTTCTTTTGGCTCTATTTTGAATTTTGGTTGAGGAGAAAGAATGTGTGGGCTTTTAATGTTTCTCTGCCAAACGTGCTGCGAAAGTCTCAAGTAGTATAAAGCGACTATGACGTGACTCAATAAGGGAATTTATCATTTAATTTTCAAATCATTGTCAGTTAATGCAATAAAAGGATATTTCACATTTAATGCACACAATAGACAAATAATGAACAATTACTCATGATAGACGTTGGTCATATATTTGATGCTTATACATTAGACGCTAATATGCTCATGGACGCTATAATCCATTAGATGATAAGTCCTTTGGACACATACATATGGAAATTAATCATTTCTTTATTAAGTCCATTCCAAGTCTTTTTCATATATGGACGAGCTTATCTTTAGGAAGGGGTTTTGTAAATATGTCTGCTAACTGATTTTCAGTGTTAATAAACTGAATATCAATAATCCTTTTCTAAACATAATCTTTTATAAAGTGATGTTTAATTTCTATATGCTTAGCTCTAGAATGTAGAATGACATTCTTAGATAAATTAATAGCTATAGTATTATCACATAGAATAGGAATTTTACTCTTGTATATATTGTAGTCTTCAAATTGATGCTTGATCCACAAGAGTTGTAAGTAGCAGCTTGCTATTGATATATATTTTGCTTTAGTTGTGGATAAAGCTATGGTTCCTTGTCTTTTATTGGTCCATGAGACTAGACTGCCAATAATGAAATGACATTCTCCACTAGTGCTTTTACATTTTATTCTATTTCTAGCATAGTCAGTATCATAGTAACCAACTAACTTATATTTCTCATTTCTCTTAAAGCACAAAGCAAGGTTAGTAGGACTTTTCAAGTATCAAAAAATTCTTTTCACAGTAGTTAAATGTACTTATCTTCGATCAGATTGAAAAAGACCACAAAAACATACATTGAACATAATGTCAGTTCTGGACGCTGTGAAATATAGGAATGAACCAATTATACCTCTGTATGTGGTTTGATATACCTTTTTAGCCGCATCTTTCAGTCCAAGCACAGATGTTGGATGCATAGGTGTACTCATTTCTTTGACATCTTCCAACTTGAACTTCTTAAGGAGCTCCTTCGCATACTTGGTTTGGTGTATGTATATGTCATTGCTTGTTTGTTTTATTTGCAACCCCAAGAAGAATTTTAATTCTCCTATCATACCCATCTCGAATTTTGTCATCATTAGCATAGAAGAATCCTTGCACAGAGCTTCGTTAGTAGCACCAAATATAATGTCATCCACATATATTTGCACAATGATAAAATGTGAGTCTAACTTTTTGCAAAATGGAGTAGTGTCTACTTTCCCTCTTGTAAAACCATTTTCTAAAGGGAAAGAATTTAGCTTTTCATACTAAGCACAAGGTGCTTGCTTAAGTCTATATAAAGCCTTTTTGAGTTTGAAAACATGTTTAAGAAAAACATCACTCTCAAAGCTAGGAGGTTATTTCACATAAACTTCTTCATTTATTATACAATTCAAGAATGCAATTTTAACATCCAATTAATAAAGCTTCATAGTACTATGAGCAACAAATGAAAGTAAACTAAGAGTGGCTTCTAATCTAGCAAATGGTGTAAAAGTTTCAGTAAAGTCTATACCTTCCTATTGTGAGTAACCTTGAGCAACAAGCCTAGCTTTGTTTCTCACAACTTTTCCTGCTTCATTTAGCTTGTTTTTAAATACCCATTTTGTGCTTATAACTAACTTGTCTTGAGGTAGAAGGACTAGCTTCCAGACATTGCTTTTCTCGAATTAGTTAAGGTCTTCTTGCATTGCCTTCATCCAACCTTCGTCTGGCAATGTTTCATCCATTGTCTTTGGTTCTATTTGTGAAATCAATACAGTTTGAGCTTATTCTTTAAAGGCTAATCTCTTTCTGATTCGGTCATGCACATCTCCTAAGATTTGGTTGTCTGGATGGTAGTTTTTATTTGCCAGTTTCGTTTAATGGGTTCCCTTTGTTCATCTTTTGTAGAGTCGTCCAAAGGTTCATTAAATGCTTTCTCCTTGCTATCATCCAACATCATATTTGCAAAAGATTCATCCAGCTATGATAGTTTTCTATCAAGCTTATTGTCATTAAATTTAGCATGGATGGCTTCTTCCACTACTAAGGTTCTAGAGTTATGCACTCTATATGCCTTGAACGTTTCAGAATAGCTTAACAATATTCCATTATCAAACTTAGAATCAAACTTTTCAAGATTGTCCTTAGTGTTCAAAATGAAATATTGTCATCCAAAAGGATGGAAATAAGATATGTTAGGTTTTCGTCATTTCCACATTCAAAATGAAATATTGTTATCCAAATGTATATTTTGGTTTGTAAATAACATGTAATGTTTACAGCCTCAGCCTATAAATGCTTAGGAGTTGAGTTATCATTCAACATGGTTCTAACCATTTCTTGCAATGACATATTCTTTCTCTCCACCGTACCATTTTGCTAAGGTGCTCTAGGTGTAGAGAAGTTGTGGAGAATTCCAATCTCCTCATAAAACCTTTGGAAACTTTCGTTTTCAAACTCCTTTCCATGGTCACTTCTAATTGAAGTTATACAAACATCTTTTTCATTTTGAACTCTTTTACAGAATATAGAAAAAACCTTAAAAGACTTGTCCTTGTGGGTTAAGAACATAACCCATGTCCATCTAGTATAGTCATTCACTACCACGAGTCCATAGCATTTTCCACAAAGTGAAGCAGTTCTAATAGGTCCAAATAGATCAATATGTAACAGCTAAAGAGGTCTAGAAGTGGAAACAATATTTTTCAAATCAAAAGAGTTTTTAACTTATTTTCCTTTCTAATAAGAATAACAACGAGAATCAGATCTGAAAATAAGATTTGAAAGTCCTCTTACGAGGTTATACTTATTTAGCTTTAAGATTAATCTCAAGCTTATAAGTTTCTTGTACCAAACCCATTGATTTTCTTTGATAGATATTAGGCATGATATATTTTGATTTGTTAAATCACTTAAGTTAATCTTGAATAAATTACTTTACCTCATAGTAGAAAACAGCAAAGACACATCTTTGTTTTTGACTATACATTTATCTTTGTTAAAGGAGACATCATGTCCACTTTCACACAATTGACTTATGCTCAACAGATTGTGTCTTAGTCCTTCAACATAAAGGACTTTATCAATAAAAAAGAAAGAATGCTTACTAATCTTACCTATCCCCGCTATCTTGCCCTCTGATTTTTGCCAAAAGTGATCCATCCACTATTCCTTGGTTGGAGGCTTTGGAACATAGACTTTTCTCCTGTCATATGACGTGAGTAGGTACTATCTAGGTACCATGATTGGTGTCTCTTTCCTGTTATCAAGCTGATTTGTAACAGGAATTATAGAGGTTTTAGGCATCCAAATGGACTTAAGTCCTTTCTTGTTAGTTCTGAAGGCACTGGATGCCTTCGATGTTGGACAATGAATACAATTAGACGATTCATGTCCACTTTTACCACAATATTTACGAAATGAAATAGCTTTAGCTGTACCAGAAATTCCTTTCTTTTCCCTGAAACCAAATCCAGATTTGTCGTATAGACTTCATCTATAAAAAAGAATTTTGTTAAGGTTTTCGGTCCCACTAACAAATCTAGACAGGCTTTCTGTTAAATGTTTAACTTCCTTTTGAAGTTCATTTGCTTCATCAAGTGGTTTCACTTATGAGAAATCCTTTGGCTTTTCAACTTTTAATTTTTCATTCTCTCTACTGAGTTCTTCATAAGCTTTCTTTAATGAAATCAAGTTTTTTTGAAACTTTTCAAAACTTCTTTTTCATATCTTTGTAACCAATAGAAAGAGTTGAAGAATTTGAAAGCAATTCATGGTAAGCCTCTTGTAAAGTAGATAAGTCATTAAAATTTTCCTCTTATTCTTCTTGCTCATTTTCTGAGCTTTCTAGACTAGTATCTGCCATAAGATATATATTAGTTTCTTCACCTTCCTCTTCAAACGAGGACAAATCTAGGTCCTCCCAGGTTTCTATGAGCCCTTTCTTTTTCTTCTTCAAGGAAGGCTTCTTTTTCTCTTTTTGAAGACTTGGACATTCTGATTTAAAATGTCCAAGCTTCTTGCACTCGAAGCAGACTAATGGACTCTTCTCCTTTGTTCCTTATTGAACTTTTTCGAAAAGTTCCTTACTTTGGATTCTTCTTTCTGTCTCCACACGGCGTGTATCTTTTTGGATATGAAGGAGAGATTGTCTTCATCAAAGTCTTTACCCTCGAATTGTTCTTCAAAGGACTTTTCAGCATTGAGGGCTCTAGACAATGATCCCTTTACAGGTCGTTAGACGCTTAAGGCCAAAGACTTTCTTTTCTTTGTCCTTCATCTTGCTTTAGCTCCAACTCGTGAACTTTAAGAGTTCCAAGAAGTTCCTCCATGGACAAGGTCATTAGATCCTTGGACGCTCTCAGTGTTGTAACTTGTGGTCTCCACTGTCTAAGCAAGCTTCTCAAAATTTTTTCAATATGATCAAAGTTATCATAAGTTTTACCTAGGGACCTTAAGTTATTTACAATAGTTTGAAAGCTACCAAACATTAGTTTAATGTTTCATTTTCTTCCATTGTAAATAACTCATACTATCGTACAAATAAGCTTAACTTAGATCTTTTAGCTTGTGAGGTATCCTAATAAGCAAGAGCTAGAGTGTCCCACATCCTTTTAGCACTTTTTAAGCTATGTATTTTTTCATATTCATATTCATATAAAGCACACATGATAGAGTTACGAGCTTTAGAGTTAAGCAAATACCTTAATTTTGGTTCCTTAGTCCACTAACCTTGAGGAAGTTTTGCACCATTTTCACCGATAGGTATATAATCTCCTTTTTCCACCACGTCCACATATCAATATGGCAGATGTCAAAGAATGCTATCATTCTTTATTTCCAATAGTCATAGTTTTGTCCCTTGAACAATGGTGGTCTGTTAACGACTTGTTCTTCGTTATCCATGTGTTCCTCATGATCTTTCTATCCTTGCATTGTTAGATGCTCAACCCCTAAAGGCAAAGTTTTGATACCAACTGAAAGAAAAAGATACACACAAGAAAGGGGGGTTAAATTGTGTGTATATGAACTTTGAAAACTTTTTGTAAAACATTTACGTATTGATGCATAAAAAGGGTCATATAGTAAAAACGCGAGGATAAGGAAGGAGGAAAGCACACACATAATTTATACTGGTTCACTCATAACTGAGCTACGTCCAGTACCTTCTTTCTAGAAGGATTTCCACTAACTAGTCCTGGATACACAAAGTATTCTTCATTACAAATTGTGATCAAACCCTAGATCACAAAAACCAATTAATTTTTAGTCACAACAAGGTTTTTTTTATAAGAAATCAACTCACAATGTGAGTATATGAAAGTTAAGCAAAAGTTACAAAAGCTTTACAAAGCAAAATGTATGAAAATTTAAGTGCAAGTAGAGTCATCAAGCAAGAAAATTTTTAGAGCTTGTTTAAAATGTTTCGTTAATTCGTTCTCATTAGCCTCTTCAATCTTCAAATCTTACTTTTATAGCCTCTTAAGATATGTTGGTTGAGAGAATGGCTTCAGCTTCATTTTCCCGTTTTTAGAGAGCATTAAATGCATAGGAAATCCTTCATGTTAAGCTTGATACGTGTCTTAAGGAACTTGGAGAGAGAAGATGCAGCAATCTTGTCTGGAATTGGTTTTATACTAAAAAGGTGGGTATTGTTCTGACGAATAGTCTTGCTTTTCTAATTATTTCTCCTTTTGTTCTCTCTTTCTGTACTTCAGCCTTGATAAGTTGACTAACTTTTTCACGTGGTTGTACTTATACATCAAAATATCCTGCTTTTCATTAAATGTTAAATATTTTTAAAATGTTAGAGCATCTCAAGACTAACAAGCAATAGGTTTCAAAGAGTACGAGGATATAAGCTATTTAGCATTAAAGAAACCTTATTGAGATATGAACTTCTGAGGGAAGATGCTTTGGATGATATCTTAAGCAGATGCTTTTTAGAAAACATGTATTGGACGTGTTCCAAAGAGGCGCATTGATGCCTTTTTTTCTAAAAACTATGGATGCTCATTTTAAATTAGTGCGTTGGATGCCAAGTTTTCAAAAATAATTTTGGAAGCGTCTTAATTAGGATTTATACCTTAATCTCTTATGGACATTTTTTCTGCACATGAAACACTAGTTATAAGGCATCAAAATTTTAATAACACTTGTTATCATAAAAACTTTAAGGGGTTAGATGCTTTATACATCTTTGGTTCCAACATTTTTTACTTTTTGAGTATGCATGTGGATGGACCGTGGTCACTAAAGTGGGTGATTGTGATTTATGAGGAGTTGATGGAAGGTGTCATTTGCATTTGTAGGAGGATTTCCCCTCGAAACCTCAATAACAAAGGAGTCAGCTTACGAAATAGGTTGTTTTTGGACTTGGCAATGGGATTACTGTGGGTGGCTTTGTTTTGGGCAGCGAATGGGTCTTCATAATTGCCCTAGCTACTGCTATCTTTACTGGTGCACGAGAATAATTTGAATTGGTCTGAAGTCATGGAATTATTGCAGGAATGACACCACCTCCACGATATGTGTCACAAGTCCGCTTTGTCATTTGTGCCTTGATGGAATTTTTTTGGTGGCCTGGGAGATGCAGCAGACATATTAATGTAAAAGAAGGGATAAGGGTAATTTGAAAAAAACTTAAAAGATTATATGAAACGCACATGCCACCCTTTGTTAATTGTTTAAACTACGTTTAGGGGAGGGGGTACACGTTGTTATGGGTGGGAAATAATCAAGGAGGTTTGTAGGTAGAAAATACAAAGGGTTATCTGGCTCAATCTGAAGAAAACACGGGGGTGCGAATGTAATTTACTCAATTTTTTATTATATTCTTTAAAATTATTTATTTCTCAATTATTAATGATTTTTAAGTCATTACAAGTGTATAGAAAATTTTAATTTATAAATTTTTAGTCATTAAAAAAAGCATAAAGAAGAAAGTAATCTTTAGTTATTTTTTATTAATATTTTTATAGACAATTTTATGTTAGTATTGCACTTTAAATGTTTGTTTTTGATAACATCAATTCTAATGGCTATTTTAATAATAATGTTTATACATACCTATTTCATTAATTAATGGTCTTTTCATAATATAAAACTATTTTTTTGCATTTTTTAAATCTATTTTTATGACTTTTATATCATTATTCTGGTATAAGAAAGCTTATACAATATGACTTAAACTTGTCAATTTCTTATGCATTTTTTTATTTTTTATTTTTTTGCAAGAATTTTCTATAAATTTTGCTACAATTTTGACAAAAATATGATTAATTCATTAAATTTTATGAAAAAAAATATAAAAATTTAATTTTTTTTGCTTATTCTCATACAAATTATGTTTTATATAATAAATTTAATGTTTCTTGCAATTTTTTCAAAAAAAAATTACAAATAAAGTTTCTAATTTTTATTATTCAATAATAGTTGAAGGTAGAAAAGTTGTAAAAAACAAAAAGTAACATGAGGAGTGTTATTAATAAAGTAGAAAAATATTTTAATATCATAAAAAGTAATAAATTAAGAAAATAATTAATATTAAAATAATATCATTAGATGTTTAAAATCACCTGTGCATGATATAATATTACCAAAACTTACATTTAATTTATATATTTTCATCTTAATTATTTTGGTCCCACCCAAATTTTTTCTCAAACTCACCTAGTTGAGAGAGATATGCGTTAGAGAGACATAGATGATGTTCGATATTGAAAATAATTGATTGTTGGTTTTTTTTTTTTAATAACCACTGTAATTATGATCTTTGACTTTTTAGAGAGATTCTGAGGTATCCCCATAAGCTTCGGTCCTTTGGGCAACTATAGGACTAATCCTATGAGAATCAAACTTAGATCCTCCCCTACAAACTCAATATGTATTGTCAACTAAGCTACACCAATTGGGTATTGATTGTTGGTTTATAATGAGTAGAATTGATTTTAAAAAAATGAGGTGTTTTTAAGTAATTTTAAATGCAAAATATTTAATAGAAAAGTATAAAACATAATTTGTTTAAGCAAATAACTTTTATTTTAACTAATATTTTGGTATGTGTAATGTACAGGATAAATATTTATTTAATATAATTAAAATTTGTAATAACTAAATACTTTTGAATATATATATTATATTATAATTAAAATTCATAATAAAAAATATTTTTTAACATATAAATTATATTTTAGATTTATAATAAACAATTTATATTGTGACACAAGATTATTTTTAACTATTAATAATTTCTTTTAAAAAATATTAAAATTTAATTTAAAAATAAAGATGAAAATGATATATTAAAAGAGATAAAAAGTTATGAAAATTTTCTGAAAATGCTCTCGTTGAAGAATTTTTTTTAAATGTTCTCTTTGAAGAATAATTTCTAAAAAAATTCCTCATTCAAAATAGTTATTATAATTTATATATAGAGATAGAGTTAGGATTTGTTTCAATTATAAAAGGTTCTAACTTTTTATTTTTAATTAATGAGATAAAATTTTCATCTTTTTTACTCAAATTAAACACATTCTTAGTTCTTGAAAATATTGTTTAATTTAGTTTAAGTTTTCATTCCTTTTTAATTTTAATTTTCATAAATTTAAAATATTTTGAAATTAATTTATATTATACTTTGTGATAACATGAATGTATGATATCACATTAACAACCTTATGAAGCAATATGTGATGTGATGTGATGGAAATTATTTTCAAAAAAAATTAAATTTATAAAAGTTAAAACCAATAAAATTATTTTAAATGACTAATATTAAATTTAATAATATATAGAAATGAAAAACATATTTTAGGCTATTTTATTTATATTTTTGTACCATAAAATGATAGAAATATCTTTTAAAAAATAATATTTTTATCTTATTTATTATATTAATAACAAAAAATTATCAGACTTGTGCTAGATAAAGAAAAATATTACATTAATACAAAAATTCAATTATTATAGTAAAATTTACTATTTATTTTTATTCCTTGCTGATACATTTAATGTGTGAGATAAAAGAATTGACAAAATAAATATAAGACATTATGTTTTTGCACTGTTAATATTAAAATAATTCCTTACACTAAATAAACTGTAATAATTATAATTTTATTTTTACTCATGTATAACTGTTTAAAATTAATAAATAAAGTTTTTTTAATTTATTAGTAAAAATATAAGATAAAAATAAAAATAAAAAAAATTTTATGATAAAATACATTAATATCTATGAAAAATGATTTGTAACATTTTCTCCCGAAAAATATAAAAATGCAATTCTTTTAAAATTAATGCATTCAAAAATGCGTTAATTGTGTCTCTGAAAAGTCCTCTTTAATGAAATATAATTATTAAATAGGCTAAATAGTTTATATACTGATAGTATAAAGAATTTTTACATTGTTATTCAATCATATTATCACAATTAATATATATGGAAAATTTATTGATTTTTAGAATAAATACCTTAAAAATTATACTTACCATAAATTTTGATTAATTGACAGTGTAAAATTTTTTACAGTGATAGTTCATAGAAATTAAATTCTATTAAGTATGTATATCTCTAATATCACAAGTGGCTAATTATTTAAATTATTTTAAATAAAATACTATCAATAATGAATATGTATTAATCTTTTTATTTATTTATCATTTAAGATAATAATACATAGGTTAAGAAAAATAATTAAAATCATTTATAATTTTTCTAATATATTTTTTGTTGGAACCAAAGACATATGATGTGTCTAACTCTTAAAATATTTTGATGATAACAAAGGCTATTAAAATTTGTGATAGTCTAACAATTCTTGTTTTGTAGGACTTAGGTGTTTTGGGACCATAAGCATCTATATTAAACACTACACTATCGATTTGTATTAACTAAGTTTTATTGGCTTTATTTTTGCAAGCATCCATATATTTGCTAAACAAGCCATCCAATGTTTTTTTTTTAGATAAGCATCCATAATAATTGAGGCATCCTTACATGATCTTTTATAAGCGCCCAAAAATTTGTTTTACCATAAGTGTGCTTCATAAAGGACCTCATACGTTATGTTGCTTATATGTTTGGATGAAGTTATCCTACGAAGAAGAAACCTTAACATGCTTCCTCGAAAATCAACTAAGTGTTTTCAACGAATATATATATATATATATATATATATATATATATATATATATATATATATATATGTTTTGTCTTTTCCAAAGTTGTGAAGTAGGTTTCAAATTAGACAAAAAGATCTGATACTTGGTACAAGCTAAAGTGGAAAAGCAAGTCAACTTATCAGAACAATTACCAAAGTAATTCAACAAAGAGATAAAAGTTAGAAGCACCTTAGCGTGATAGGAAAGAAAAACTTCTTTTTGGTATAAATTGTCATTGCTATAAGCGGTGTCAGAGTCTCTCTCCTCAACCTTTTATGATACACTATCTCATGCATTGAATGCACTTAGAACGAGAAAAAGCTCCATCTCACAATGAATATTTTCCCAAGCTTCTATAAGAAGACACAAGAGTGAAGAATAAAGTAACGAAGCTAGGTAATTTCTGCAAAAAGTCTATCACTCTTTATAAGATCTTTTTGAACTTAAACTTTTATATTCTTTGTACACACAAAATTATCTTGTAAGCTCACCACTATAAGTTATCTTTTCAAAGTACAATCTTTGTGAAAGCCTGGAGAGACTTAGTGTTAAAGAATACTTGGGTTGAAATAATTTTCGATGAAGATTATTTCATTCTAAAGCCTCAAGAGGCTTAGAGAATACTTGTTGTACAAATAGTTTGCTTAGTGAAACACCTTTAGGTTGAAGGGACTGGACGTAACTCTTAGTTGAGAATGAACTAGTATAAAATCTCTATGTGTGCTATCTTCTTTCCCTATCCTTTGTTCTTCATGTCATTTTTATTGGACTGTCTTTTATAGTGCTTACGAAAACTTGTTTTGCAAAAAAGTTTTCAAAAATACACAACACACAATTCAACCCCCCCTTCTTGTGTGTTCTTTTGTTTATTTTAGTTGGTATCAAAGCTTGACTTCTATGGGTTGAGCATGTAATAGTGTAGGGGTAGAAACGGTCCTACAAGCATTATGAAAAATGAAGGACAAGTTGTCTATAGGCCTCCGCTCTTCAAAAGGTAGAACTACGACTACTTAAAGCAAAGAATGATTGCATTCTTTGATGCATGTCATTTTAACATGTGGGACATAGTAGAAAAAAGAGATTATCTCTCTATTAATGATAAAGGAAAGGAGATCCCGTAGTCAAGATGGACAGAAGATCATAAAACTAAGTATCTTCTAAACTCTAAGGCTAGGAACTTTATCATGTGTACCTTGTCAAAGACTGAATATGAGAAAGTTCATAGTCTTAGGTCTACTAGGCTGATGTATGACACTTTGGCTTTAACTTATGAAGGAACCTCAAAAGTTAAAGATTCCAAGATAAGTAGACTCATGCACCAATATGAGTTATTTAAAATGGAGCCTAATGAAACCATAGAACAAATGTTCAAATGGTTTCAGACTATCTTAAACAACCTAAGGTCTTTAGGTAGAACTTATGATAATAAAGATCATATTAACAAAATTCTTCGAAGTTTGCCTAGATAGTAGAGATCATAGGCATCAGCTCTACGTGTTGCCGAGGACCTGAAGACTATTCCCTTAGAAGAAATTCTAGGTACTTTGAGAATCCATGAGCTAGAGATTATGTATGATGAAGAACTTAAAGAAAAGTAAGTCCATTTCTTTGAAAGTCCAAAAGGTGAAGAAAAAAGCACCTAGGACAATAATGTCCAAAGCCTTAGTCGCTGAAGAATCCTCAAAAGAGCAATCTAAAGAGGAAGGTTCCGATGAAGATGATATCTCTTTCATCTCAAGGAAGATCCACCCTATGTGGAAGAAAAAAGGTGGTTCTAGATAGAGAAACTATGAGAGGAAGATTCCAAAGACAAGAGTCCAATGATATACTACGAGTGCAAGAAACCTAAATACTTTAAGTTTGAATGTCTAGATATGGAAAAGAAGTCTGTCTTCAAGAAGAAGAAAGGTTTCATGGAAACCTGGAAAGATCTTGATCTGTCTTCTTTTGAAGAAGAAAGAGAAGAAAAAACAAACATATGTTTGATGACTAATACATCCTCTGAATCAGATCATAAGGACAATGAGGTAAATCTCAAAAACTTATCTGAACTTCAAGAAGCATATCATGAAATGCTTTCGAACTCATCCATTCTCTCTGTTGGGTATAAGGATTTGAAAAAGAAGTTTTCAAAATTATCTAAAGAGTTTGACTTTTTAAAGAAAGAAAAGGAAGTACTCAACATAGAAAACAAAAAACTTAAGGCTAAAAAAGCCAAAGACTTCTCTAAAGAAAAACCTCTAGATGAAATAATGGACCTTTCAAAGGAGATAGTGGATGTAAGAGAAAGTCTAGTCAAGTTTGTCAATAGAACTGAAAATCTAGAAAAAGTTTTAAAGAGCAAAAGAAATCCACATGACAAATCTGGTATTAGCTACAAGGGGAAGAAAATAATGGATGATAGTTTTTCTAGTTCCTCTTCTTCTCAGCATTGTGGAAAAGTTGAACATTCTTTGTCCAAGTGTATTCATAAACCTCAATAGGAAGTGTCCAAAGCTTTCAAATTTAACAAGAAAGAACTCAAGTCCATTTGCATGCCTAAAGATATGATAATTCTTGTTGCAAATTTGCTTGATAGTAGGAAAGACACCCCAGTCATAGTACCTGAACAATGGCTACTCATGACACATGACAAGAAAAATGTCTATGTTCCAAGACCTCAAACCAAAGACTGGTGGGTAGGTCACTTTTGGAAGAAATTAGAAGGGCAAGATGTAACACCCTAAGGGGTATTACTATAACTAAGTCTGGATTTCTAAGAACGAAAAAAAAAACTTTAAAACATAGAAATAACATGCAGAAGCTACTCAAAAATATAATTGGATTTTATATAAGAATAATACAATAAAACACCATACATGTCTAATACAATTCATCTATCACCTGAAGGTGTCGTACAAAACATAAAGAGGAATACAAGGAAATAATGTAAACTAGGCTACGTCTTCTTGCACATGACTCCAAGCTCCATCTGCACACATCTTCACCTGTATCCTGAAAAAGGAGAAACTTAAAGGAGTGAGACATAATGTCTTAGTGAGTGCTTTAAGGACTTTATGGCTGTGTTAGACTTTTCTACCTGAATAACATTCATCACTTATCTCTCATGACTTTAGCTTCACTAGATCTCTCATAATTCTCCATATCTATAGTCAGGTCTACACCTTTCAATCGTACTTCCTGTTAACTCCTTTCTTATTCTCACAACTATTATACTAGTTTACTATCTCATTCTCAACATAAAAACTCATCCTCATTACTTATACTTTCTTACCACAACCCTCTCTAGTATTTAAACCCTTCGTGTTTAGATTTTATCTTTCTTCCTTTTGATATTTAAAGTTGTCCTCTAAAGGGTCATGTCTAAGGCTACAAATACTTTAGAATACTCTTGACACCCTCTTAACACTTACCTTAATACTCTCAATTTATTTCCTTTTACTTGTCCTATACCTTTCTATTATGCTGTGTGGGAATTCACCTTTTCTTTATCTCATTTACAACCATTATTATCCAACTAGAACCCTCATAACACTATCTAAGGGTCTAGCTTCTCATATATCCTTAAGGTAACAAAGACAATCCTAATTACAAACATATGTTTATTTCACATCCTCCGCTTAGTAACTAGACATACACCTTATTTTGTTTTATCAAACAGGAATAACACACATGTATAATATAATCACATATCCATAACCTTGACATTTCATTACATGACACAATTACATTTTCACATGTATACCCATTACATCAGTTGCTCATGAACAAGGTCACATAGACTTCACATAGTTACAACGTAAGACACTTCAACATATTATGCTACAACAGGATACATATGCATGCTATGTTCCTAAATCTTCACTTATGCACATGTGGTACCAACTTAAACTTGTCGAAAAGTGGACTAGAAGTAAGTGCACGACCATAAGAAGCATCATCAGTACCGATGCCTTCGGCTTTTGCACCCTTAACTAATATGATATTCCCTAGTGACTAGTCAGGGTTATCCAGTTTTGTTAGTACGCTCCAACTCCATGGGATTAGCATGGGGCATTGGAGTTTCCCAATAGGATACTGCCCCCAAGATTAGGGTTAGACAACCCATCACGACCTCCACCAGCTAGATTCTTACATACTTTCCTTCATCACATAGCTCAAATATTATGATGCATGATTATGTAAACAATGCACATGGCTTTACTTAAACATTTCACACTAAGGATCCCACCTCTCATAGGCTGGGTTCTTCCTTGTTATGGAATATCTGTTACTTTACACATACCATGGCATGGGATCATACACAAGCATATAGGAGCATTTAATACATGTCCACAACACACGTATTTTTTTAAGGTAAGTAAAAACCCAAGAAGTAGATCCAACAAGGCATCAAAGTAACAACAATCATACAAGGAATAAGCATTGCTCTTAGCTAGCACATTAGCTTTATTGTCTCAGAGGATTACGCTAAGCACCAAACCTTTGGCACTTAGTGCCACTTCACTTTACTTCCAAACCAACTCTTTGGTAGGTCTGCATTTAGCGCCAGAAGACTGGTGCTTAGCACCACTTATGTAGGAAATTCATTGATATTGTCATGCTTAGCATGCCGATTCTGACGCTTAGCGCCACAACTCTCAGCATCAATTTCTGGAGCTTAGCGTCACACCTCTAGAGAACTTTCTGTCTCTCTCATGCTTAGCCCCAAATTTTGGCGCTTGGCGTTAACTGCGATTTCTGCAAGTCATGAGGGTTCACAAAACGTGCAACCCATGACTTTTCTTGGCTTCCAAACACTCCCAAACATGTTAATGAATTCTGAATCACTTTTATTGCCTTTCTAATTAGTCAATCTAGTCTATAAACTCCTCACTTACTCATAATTCTCTCAAAACCCATCAAATCCTTAACTTAGGCATAAAGAGGGGGAAAAGGTAAATAGGTATACAAATCACAACCTAAAGATAAGGAAGGACATGGGAAAAGCACTCACCTTTAGGGACATGCAGAGCTAAGTTCTAGGGCTTGGGTTCTTCGGTTTCTATTCCTTCTCTTTCTCTTCCTTTCTTTCTTTTCTCCTCATTCTCTCTAACTTCTTTCTTCTATTTTTTGACGGCTCAACCTAACCCTCTTTCTCTATTCCTTTCTTATAACACGTGGATAAGTATGTGGTTTAGTGGGCTTTAGTCCCCTATTGAGCCTTAGATGCTCTTTTGGGTTCTATTATAACATTCCTACTAATTTCTAACACTAGGGTATCAATAACTATAACAATAACAATAACAACAACAATAATAATAACAATAAATATAATAACAACAACACAACACATGAATAATAATAATAATAACAATAACAGTAACAACAATAATAATAAATATATTAATAACAACAATAGGCACAATAATAATAATAAGAGATATAATAATAATAACAATAACTCTTAAGGTGTCTTTTCTCCAATAACACATGGGAAAGGTCCTAATAAGAGCTACCTCGTAGCTTATTTTTAGTATCTGAAATTTGGGGTGTTACACAAGATAGCGAAAATAGGTAAAATTGGTAGACATTCCTTTCCCTCTATTGATAATGTTGTTTGTTGAAGGACTTAAACACAATCTACTGAGCATAAGTCAATTGTGTGACAGTGGGTATGATGTTTCCTTCAACAAAGGTGAGTGTATATTTAAGAACACTAGTGGTTCTGTGTTGTTTTCTGCTAAGAGGCAAAACTACCTTTACAAAATAAACCTTAGTGATCTTTCAAGTCAAAAAGTAACGTGCCTAGTATCAATGAAAGAGGATCATTGGATATGTACAAGAAGCTTGGTCATGCAATTTTGAGGTTATCTTGAAACTAAGTAAGCATAAACTCATAAAAGGATTACCAAGTCTTGTGTTCAAGTCTGACCTCTTATGTGATGCTTGTTAGAAAAGGAAACAAGTTAAAAACTCGTTTGATTCTAAAAATATTGCTTCCACTTCTAGACCTCTTGAGTTGTTGCATCTTGACTTGTTTGGTCCTATTAGAGTTACCTTTGTCAGTGGAAAAGTCATTATGGATGACTATTCTAGATGAACACGGGTTGTTCTTTGCCCACAAGGATGAGTCTTTTAATACATCATAGAACAAGGTAAATTTTAAATTCATTATTCCAAAAGAAAAAAAAGTTAAGTGTTTTTGTTTCCACAAGCTGGCTTGGAACTCAAGTATTCAGGTACTAGGTGATATTTTTCCAAGGATGACGAAATTGCACATCGTGAAACCTTAAATTGAACACACTACTATTAACCTAATTAACTGAACTCGTAAATCATAATCACACATAAGTTAACCAAATGAAATGAATTTCATTTCAATGAAATTTGAAGTTCATTGTTGAATTGAATACCTCTTCCCCTTTTTTGAAACCCACAACCTTCACACACCACTTTTTTAAAAACAGTGTTTTGGGGTTTTTAGTGAATAGGGCATTTGAGGTTTCTCACAATTAGATAGGGATATTTTTGTTTGACCACAAATAACAAAAAATGTTAGTTAACAACATTTAAGAAAGGGGCCAAAAGTAATGTCAAAATATAGAAGGGTGTCAGACGTAATTTAGAAAAAAACACAAAGAGTGCGAGTGTAATTTATTCTAAAAAAATTTATTGGTGTTAAATGAAAATATAATTTTTTTTAATAATTATATACATATACATTATTTTTGTAAAAAAAAATTTGGGGATCATAGCAGCCTTGAGTCCCTTTCAAGCTCGGCCACTGCTTTCAAACAAAGAAGTGTATGTTAGCTTGCATGCATTTCTCGAATTTTTAATGTAGAAGTCCTAATTTATGCGAATTGATTCGGAGTTACCCGAATTTATTGTCCATTGACAGTAAACCTAACACGCTAGGACCTAGAGCTATAAGTGTTATGTTTGCATTGTTTCACAAGTGGAACTCGTTTTGTTCATTTTAAAAGCAGATCCAAGCATGAGTACTGTGGTGCATCTAGGAATTGTACACGTAACATTCATCTAACACATGTTGGTAAACACATATGTGAATGAGTAAATTATATTGATACTCTTTAAAATTTTATCAAATTACATCTTATACCCTTTTTTTTTTTATCTTTACATGTACTCCCGTAATTGTTTGAAAAACATTATACTGACACTCCTCATATATTACACTAACACCCTTTAATTGTTTAAAAAACATTACACTGTGTATCCTTATAAGGGAGGTTGTTATAATGGTTAAAAAATATGAAATTTTGTGCAATTTCAAAAACCTCGAAGGATATTAGTGTAATTTACTCTATGTGAATATAGTTAATTTTTACAAGTGATTAATTAATATTAGATATTTTAATAATTCCATAATATCATTAACCACTTATAAAGCAAAATTAACCACTATTAGACATTTTAACAACCTCATGATACTATTAATCACATATCGGTAATTGATGTAATCATGTTCATTTATACGTAACCATTTATAAGACAAAGTTAATCATATTTACATATATAGTTAATGAGTTTAATGGTCATATACTGTTAGTATAAAAACTTTTATAATATTAACCAATCACAAATCACTATTAATATGACTTTTAAGGTATTTATTATAAAAGTCAACAAAATTACCATACATGGTGATTTGTGATTGGATAACAATATAAAACTACTTTAAACTGTCATTGCGTAGCCTATTTTCTCATAGTTAATTAAGTGTGATGAAACATTATTAATTATTTATGAGACAAAATTAATTATATTTACACATGTAATTAACCATATGTGATGGTTAATAACTTCATGATATTATTAACCACTTGTGAAATAAAATTAATCACCATTACACATTTTAATAACTTCATGACACTATTAACCATATATTAATAATGGTATACAATTACGTTTATTTATTTTTAATCACTTACGAGACAAGATTAACTAGATTTATACATATAATTAATCATATATTCAGGTGAACAATGGGTGTAAATTTTGTGAGTGTATGCTTTTTCCTCTAAACATAAGGTGTTTTATATCAACACTATGTGGTATAGTTGGCAAGTAACTATACCTTTTAAGCATGTGGTCAGGAATTCAATCTCAAATTTATACATGTGAAAAAATATTTGTTAGGAAAGGTCAGTCTTTTGAATAGGATTGGCACATTATATAACCCAAGCAGGAATTAGAATTAGTGATTGAATTGTTGACCATAATATACGTGCTCTGATAGATTATATTAGTATTATGTATCAGTTTCTTTACAATCTTTCAACCATATTGCTTTATTTCATTGCTCAAATATATAAATCTACTTCGATATCAGATTTATGAAAAAATATTTGTTTGGAGAGGTCAGTCTTTTGAATAAATTTCTGTATTTCAAAAAATTAATTTTTAATTCTCGAAAGAGGAATACTTTAAGCAAAAAAAAAGTGGGGGAGGGGATTTTATCAGTCTCATTTTGCTGACGTGGGAACTCACCCCCACCTTGGTTGCGTGTCTTTCCCCGCCTTTTATGATCCGCCATCCATTTTACTCTCCCTTCTTCCACCCTACTACCCAATTTTTCCATCAACTTGGCTTCACATTCGCATCGCTCCTTCTTTCTGAACCCTAATTCACACACTCCCCTCTTTTCACTCTCTCTACAACCATGACGATCCTCTCTTCTTCGAATCCAGGTCCGTTATTTCTTCACCGTTGCAATGTTATTTGATGTCACTGTTTCAGCTCGTTCGCTTCATTCAATCATTTCGTTTAATTCCAACTTCGCGGAGATTGATTTTCTAGTTTGATTTTGAGTCTAATTGTTAAGAATACATTAGCATGTCTATTTTGTTTATGGAATTCACTTCAGGAGAGCAATTGAGTATTATTATTATTGTTGTTGTTGTTGTTGTTAATACACAATTGATATTTTGTTTATTCCTGTCTTCTAATACACAATTGATATTTTGCATTCGATCATTATATGTGGCAATTAATGTACTAATTATTGATTGATTTTTTCTGTCATTTAACTTTATTAAGCTATTGAGCTGTGCATTTTAATGAATGCTTTGGTTTGTGCAGATGGTTCTGTCAAGAATGCAATGCCTTCATATTTTTATTTACCACCACTAGATGTTTCTGTAGCATTTCCACAAGCAACTCCAGCATCAATGTTTCCTCCTTGTAGTAAGAAATTTCTTTGATTATTTATAGGTCATGCTAGAAGTAACAATGATGTTTTCAGAGCTTGAGCTCAACCAGGGTATGTGGATTAAGATTTACATGGCTTTTTATGTTGGTACTCTCAAAACTAGAAGCTTAGGAAAGTAATACTCTTATTTATTGTTCCACTCTAGGTAGGGATAATAGTCCAGATATAGTTCAGGTGTGAGAGCCCCCCTGGCCCCAAAGGCAAGCCTTGATATCTTTTATTGTAACACTTCTAAGTTCTAACTTTGTGCTCTGTTAGTTGTTGCCTTGACTTTTCAATTTTTACCATATTGAAAAGTCAAATGTCTATTTTTATCCATCTGTGGTGTTGCATGAACTACTCTCTCTTTCACACACACAAAAAAATATGAATGCGCTCAAAGGAGAAGCTAGGCCAAACATATTTTTGAAAACATAATCATTTGGAAACATAATCATCTGATGCTTTATAAGTTTTGATTCACATTCTTATTTTTAGATAGTTTTTGGTCCAACTTTTTTTGTGTTTCTCTTAAAAGGAGAAGCTAGGCCAAACATATTTTTTGAAAAGCTCTTAAAAAATTAAGCAGCTTATTTTTTATAAAAGAGAAAGAAAAAGTAGCCATTTTAGAAAAGCTGAGTGAAGAAGCTTTCAGAAAAAAGGCTGGTTTCTCTTCTTTCTCTCTCTTTCCCCCTGCTTCCTGCTCTCTCTCTCTCTCTTTCTGCTCTCTCTCAGGTCATCTCTTTTAAGCTAAAAGAAATAAACGCTGCCAAATAGCTTTTACTTTACTTTTAAAGCTCTTATTTTGAGCTTTAACTTTGAAGTTTCTTTTAAAATATGTTTGTCTTCTTCCTTAATTTCCTTTTTCATTCATGTGCATGACTTGGCAAGTTGATATTTTTATTAACAAGATATGCTCCAGGAATTCACTTCTATTTTTATCTGTCTTGATGTTTGAAAACTACAGCTTCAGATTATTTTCAATTGGATGACTTATTGACACTGGAGGAGCATGCCATTAGGAAGAAAGTAAGAGAGTGTATGGAAAAAGAAATTGCTCCAATAATGACTGAGGCATGTATTTGTGATGCTGTTACTACTTGGATGGAAACAATTACAATGTGAAATTATTCTCCCATGATTTTATCTTCTTCTTCTTCTTCCCCCCCCTCCACTCCCACCATCATGCAACTTTTTTTTCTTATCAGTACTGGGAGAAGGCCAAGTTCCCATTTCACGTTATTCCAAAGCTTGGTGCATTGCGCATTGCTGGTGGCACAATCAAGGTTCTCTCTATGGATATTTTCCTCTATTGTTTAGATATTACACTTGGTCAATGAAGTTCTTAGCTAGCTCTGATTCTCAGGATTATGGTTGTCCTGGTCTTTCTATCACTGGAAGTGCTATAGGTTTGGCAGAAGTTGCAAGAGTTGATGCCAGCTGTTCAACTTTTTTTTTGGTCCATTCATCCTTGGCAATGCTCACTATTGGTAATACCTTTGTTTCATTTCATGTAAATAATTCCCTAAATTTTAATTGTTTCATTTGTATTGGATGATATGATGTTAATAGTTCCTGATATTTTATAACTTTGACTGTCAAGTTTAGCATTGTGTGGATCAGAAGCTCAGAAGCAAAAGTATCTACCCTCTTTGGCACAGTTGCAAACCATAGCATGTTGGGTTAGTTGATTTTCTAGGCATTGTATTATTTTACGTTTATGCTGAAAAACCACTTCTGAAATGGGTTATTTTCTTAACATTAGGCTTTGACTGAACCTGACTATGGAAGTGATGCCAGTGCGTTGAAGACCACTGCCACAAAGGTGCTTTACCTTATCTGGACCTTAACTACTATATGCTTTTGATTCTTTTTGCCTTATTTTTCTTGTTAATCAGTTATATTTTTACATGCTCAATTGCTCCAAAGTTCAATAATGCTGATATTATGGTCTTACTTTGCTTGGAAATGATCAGGTGGAGGGAGGTTGGATCCTGGAGGGCCAAAAGCGGTGGATAGGAAACAGTACATTTGCTGATGTATTGGTTGTCTTTGCTAGGAATGCAACAACAAATCAGATAAATGGGTATGTGATATGAAACCTTACCTTCATTGTTTAGTCTTTGCATGCTCGTATCTGAAATGTTAGCTTAGTTGTAATATACCTGCTCATCTATAATTCTAAATGCCAAAGAGATCCAGTTATTTATTGAAATTTTATGGACTGTCTTATACCATTGCCCTGCTTCCCAGAAGGGAAAAGAAAAAAGTGATGGAAATGTTAACCTTATCTGATGTGTGCCTACTATGGCCTATAGAATTCACACATACAGAAAAGGATCAATGAAGAGTGAACTCTTTCTATTTTTGGGTACACAATAGACAGTAAAAAATGTCATGGTCAAAATGGAAGTTTAAATTGCTAGGTACTAACAATAATAACATGTTAAGACACACACACAAACACTTGCTCTCCAAGCTTCTATTTTCTGTGATCCTACTGTGTCCTGCTTCACAAGTAATATTCTATTTACATATTTTCCTTGTACCTGCTATTTCAGATTTATTATTAAAAAGGATGCACCTGGTTTAACAGTCACAAAAATAGAGAATAAAATTGGACTAAGGATCGTACAAAATGGAGACATTGTTATGAGAAAAGTTTTTGTCCCTGATGAGGACAGAATTACAGGAGTCAACTCTTTTAAAGACACAAACAAGGTATGGCTATGTATGGTGTTTCTTTGTTGTTCTTTCAATAAATCAATATGAATTCAACAAAAAATGACTGCTTTAAGTTGGTTATTGTTGATAAGAGTTCTATTACCTAATGAAGCAGTAGACATATATCAATCTTGGGTTGGTGTGTCCTCAATTCTCATTTTAACAGCTGTTTTTGTTTTATTTAAGGAAACTTTAAATTTCACCTATCTGTGTCCTCTACCTCGTTGTACTGTTTGATATAGAGATTGGACCAATCTGGTTAAGAACCTAGATTCAATTACAATCCTTGCATCAAGCTTGATTCAATTAGTTAATTTTTGTGTATTTGTCATCTTTCCAGAACGTGTCTTGATTTACACACATTACCATTGCTTATTTGTTTTAACCCTCTTAAAACAGGTACTTGCTGTTTCACGTGTAATGGTTGCTTGGCAACCCATTGGTATATCGATGGGCATCTATGATATGTGTCATAGGTATTGCTTAATTAGAACGTTATCATACTTATGCTTTCACAGCAAATAATTCTGAATTTGGATTGGTCAATAGGTACCTAAAGGAGAGGAAACAATTTGGAGCACCATTAGCAGCTTTCCAAATCAACCAACAGAAACTTGTCCAGATGCTTGGTAATATTCAAGCTATGATTCTTGTTGGTTGGCGCCTCTGCAAATTGTATGAGAGTGGTAAAATGACTCCAGGTCATGCTAGTTTGGGGAAGGTAGTTTCTAACTTATGTCACAGTTGTAAACCCCTGCTTTCTTTCCTAAAACCAAATTCAAGCTATACTCCTTGTTATTATTCATTGTGGTAGATGTCTGTTAATGAATTTTGTCATCACCTTTCAGTCATGGATCACCTTGAGAGCAAGAGAAACAGCTGCTCTGGGGCGAGAATTGCTCGGCGGCAATGGAATTTTGGCTGATTTTCTGGTGGCAAAGGTATGTTTAGTTCTTAATTCGTGATATCTTTTGTTGAACCTCAAATTTGATTAGAGATTAAAAATGGGTAATTTAGTGGTTTGTTGATATTTAGAGATTGTCTAGCATACATCTTACTATAATAAATGAGATCAGGAGGATTGAAGTCCAACTATAATGTTCTATTAATCTTGTTTCATTCTGTAGTGATGATGGCTTTAGTAAGCTATATATAATTTATAAAGCTGAAATCTGAGTTTGAAGAAAATCATAATTTATAGCATTTGTGTAGCATTTATATGCTTTGCAGCTGACTGACTGCTTTTATTTATTTATTTAGATTTTGCTATTAATTGAACCTAAATTAGCTCAATTTGTTTTTAACATTTATTTTGTTTTTCTTATATTCTGTTGCAGGCATTCTGTGATTTAGAGCCCATCTATACCTACGAAGGCACGTATGACATCAACACCTTGGTTACAGGTAGGGAAGTTACTGGTTTTGCCAGCTTTAAGCCAGCTGCTCAAAGAAGTCGATTGTAAAAGTGAAATACATGTTCATGTTCCTTTTATAGACTCCATTAGGCAACTTCAATGTATGGCGTGTGGCTGCGACTGTGTATTGGTTAATGTTTTGTATTTGAGAAACGAGAAGCATTTAATAATAATAATAATAATAATTATACAAATGCTTGTGTAGACGAAAACATAATTAGCAAAAAAATTTGGATTCTGGAATCCAGATGTTTTTTTTACATCGACATCTACTATATGTTGTGGGGGCATTGTACTGGAGTGTAGGCTGCCGATAATTGGTAGATTTACATGTTTTGAATTGCTGTTTTAGCTTTGGCACTCTGCTGGTCTTGGTGTGTGATTTAGGGACATGGTCAGGCTATGCTTTGCCTTAAACGGGTCTAACCTATTTATTGATGGAAAGCTTGGGCTTGGTGTAATTACTAGATGTAAGCATTTTTTAAGCCTCACTTGAAGTCAAAACTATTAAAAGTTTTGACTTCACTCGAAAACGTATTTAAAACCTATTTTGCATGTAGGCTTTTAGATAGGCTTATGTTTGTCCTCAACGCGTCTGGACTTGTCACCAGATTCTCCAAGAACGTGCTTGGACTTGCCATGAAAAGACTTATACAAACACAGCCTTCCATGGCTTGCCATTTGCTAGGGGTGGCGCAGCCACACTTATGTGAATCTTCCTCTCCTGCTTGATTGCCTGCCTGAGCTGATCCATCTTCTGCCTCTGCTCGCCTGACAAATCCTGCAAATCAGTATTGACAATTTGGAGTGCCATTATGGGCTTGAGTCCCTCCATCAAAGCAAGGTTTTTTCCGGTGAACTGAACCTTAGAGGCGAGAAAACAATGAGAATGTTGTGGTGATCAATTTTAGATCCCTTTGTAGTACAGCTCGTAGTGGCAGAGGACCTGGGAAATAATCTCTTGTCAACATCTTGTAATTCATGGTGGCGCTGCGGAGCTGAGACAAGCTGGTTAAGATAATATCTTTGGCGCACCATCCATCCTCGGAGAAATTCCTCAGATGAAGCAGCATTTGCTTAGGTCATCTATATATTTAGAGTAGATGATATGGTAATTGAGGTAGCTAAATGCCAAAAAAGAAAAAAAAGGTAATCAAACTGAAAATTCATGACTTTTTCTTCAAAAATAGTTCAGAAAATGGAAAATTTGGAAGGGCCATGACCCGCCTAAACTAGCTGTAGCTCTGCCGCGGGGCGTTATAGTTAGTAGCATCATATACAACAAACGGAGAAAGCCTTAATTTTTCGTTTAATGGAATGGCCTCAAGGCCAAACAATATCTACAAAATAACGTTGGCAAAAGGAATAGACAAGATGCAGAGAGGGCCTAAAAAGCTTTTTGAGAGTCCATGTTTGGCAAGAGCTACGGAGTTTGCTTCAATGTAGATGTGATTGTAGCTTATGAAGGAGTCTTTTGAAGAGAGATCTCGCACATGGATTTAGCTCATTTAAAGTGAGGAGAGTGCATTAGAGGATAAAGTGTAATAGTAATCGTTAATTAGAAAATTAATAGTTGAAATTGTAATTAACTGTTGCTTTTGTTATATACGTAATTGGTTTTATCACTATTTTCAACCGTTTTTTAATCAACAATCGTAAGTTCAATTTATTCTCTAAAGTGTACTCATTCACTGTAGAGGAGTTAAGGGTATGTTTACTTTTGTTTTCATTTTTCGTTTTCATACTCTGTTTTTATTTTTAATTACAAATTGTCATTTTATTTTTAATCTGTATTTTTTTAAAAAAAATTGTACAGAAAATAAAAATAAAAAAACAGTTTTTATTATTTCTTGTGCAAATATTTAAAAATAGAAAACAATTTAAAAATAAATAGTTTTGTAATTGAAAATGAAAATAAAAAATGAACATAAAAACGTTTTTTCAAAATAAATAGGCCCTAAATCCCTCAAATGGTATAGATCAGAGGAAAATAAAATGATGTAGTTGGTAACCAAAATTGATTAATGAGATTGTGACCTTGGAGTCACTTTCAACAAGTAGCTTCGTAAGTCCTCTGGACAGAGCTAGTGTATCCCTTGATGGATGACCCGCAATTCAGCTTGAACAACCGAACGAACACTGTCCTAAAGCAATAGCAAATGTAGCAATGAAAAGACTCCTGTTGACCTCCGATAACTCCTCCTGCAGTTGCTCTTTGCCGGATGGTGGAAAAAGCTTCGTCAAAATTTATCTTGATGAAATCGTCATAAGGATGTTAATTGTATTAGTGAAGGTGCAGTGATCCCCGTCTCGAATACGTTGCATGTCGGCAACAAAATAGTGAACTGAAACAAAGAGGGAAGCATTCGATGACAAAATCTGGATAGCACATACTCATTCCTTCGTTTCCAAATCTGATCACACAACGTAGCAAAGGTGAATATCGTTTGAGTTCTTAGGGTTTTTGAACCAACCACTCAGTAATGTTCTGGTTGTAGAAATAATTGATTTTTCTGACAAGGCACAACGACATCCCGCATGCTTTTTGCTTAAGGGCAGTCTCGGAGGACATGAACAGTGGTCACCTCCATGGTATTACAAATGGGACAAGCAACAGTATTCAAATACCCAGATTCCTTTGTAAGCAGTTTGTGGGAAGTGCATTATGGGAAACCTTCCAAAGAAATAATCTAATCCTCATTAGTCCAAGCCATCTCCAAACGATGGAGAAGATAGAGCTTGTAATCGGTAGTAATGATGTATAGACAATTAGACATCGATATATCACAAACACTTACTTGATACTCGTATCTTCTATACATCTCATATCTATGTATTTTATTTTTTTTCTCTCTCAAGGTGTCAAATAGTATGGAGTGTGCATACATTTTTATCCGTCAAAGAGTTAGGGTGAGAGGCCATCATATTGTAAGCAGAGGCAAGGGACAATAAACTGTCCGAAGTGTACTTCCACACCGAAGTGTCTTACCCGTTGCCTTGGAACAAATAAGAAACATATAGGTCGGGGTCAGCGTGATAGGCGACGACTCAAGCCGGGAGAGCGCCTTGGATGCAGCCAAGGTCGCACTGATGTATCCCAAATATTTGGATCCACCATCCTTTCTGACGATGAATCCTTCTTGAATCTTATGGCTAAGACTGACATGCGAAAAGGGATTCTAGAAAGTGTCATGCATCCCGCTGCCCTCGGCCCATGAAGAATTATCTTGGGCGGATGCGGAGGTGCTTGGGACAAGGTTGTTTGTGAGGGAGCCTCCTTTGACAAGCTACGCAAGGATGTTCCTCTAACAATGGATGGTCGAAATAGTATTTGGTCGGAAGATGATGCGCCCGGGCCAGACCGAAGAATCTGCTTGCATAGGCCAGTGATTAAGGACTTGTGCTACCCCTACGTTGACTCTCTCCCAATATACAGGACCATTTGTGACAATGATTGTCGTTCACTGACCTTCAAGTGGCGGTAACGAATGAGGTTCTTAAGAGCTTTTGAAGGCTTGAACCCGCGTGAGAAGGTTGTACGCATGCAACCACTATTCTGCCACATGTTCCTGCCCTTGAAAGGTGAACTTTGTTAAGAAAAAGTCAACTTTTGCTTTCTGGGCTGCCAAAGACCGGAAGATATTGGAGTCGTTCTTTGACTCCTACAAGGGATTTGGAGATAAATACTTCTTCTTAAGGCCTTTATATTTAAAGTTTCGCCCTTTATGCTTATAATTTTATATAAAACAAGTGTACTAACTCGTGCTCTAGATGGGTGTTAAGTTTATAATTTTTAATTTTGTATTTATTATGATTTTTAATGTATTTTTAATTTTATATAACTATATGTTAGTGTGTGTGTATATTCATACATGTCTTATATGATTTTAATTTATATAAATATGTTTTCAAAAATATTATTTGTATATATATATATTTGTATTTGTGCATACTTTAGATATATACAAAATTTTAAGTCTTATTTTTTGTCATGTAATTAAATATAAATTAGTTAGGTGAAAAAAAATCATTTTTTCTTAAAAAAATTTAATAAAATATTAGGTGAGTGAGAAGACACTACAAAAGACAAAATATATCTATATTGAAATTATTGTAATAATAACTTATAAAAAGATAAAAAAAATATATAATACAATATGTTTTTTTAAGTAATTGAGGTATTAATGTTCTTTTATGTCAAAAATTTACTCCTATACGTAGGCTTAGTAACAGGGCAAGGTAGGGGTGGGTTTTGCCTCCTCCGTCCCCAACCCTAACCCCAAAAAGTTCCCTACCCCGTTTCTAATCCTTGTTGGGGATAAATGTAACACCCCAAAATAGGCTAATTCCAATTATGTTAATATTAGATAAATAATTGTCTTTGATATTGTTTTCATAAGTGCTCTACATGGGATGGGACGTTGCTTCGTATTATGATTTATTAGTAGGCCAAAGTCTGTTAGTTGAGAAAAAGAATGATTAGGCCCAATAAGAGCCCAAGGCCTTCTTAGTCTTAAAACCCATCTTCCACCCTCACTTTTTCACACACATATAGCCCTTTAGTCTTAGAAAAGAGAAAGAATAGAAAGGAGAAGAGAAGGAGAAGGAGCAAGGAACACCCACACACTCAATCACTCTTGGCACTCATTGTGAGTGCTTCATCTTCATCTTCTTCCCATTTCTCCTTTTGATCATGTAGTTTTGTGGTTAGATTTTTGGATTTTGAGTTTGAACCGTAACAAAGGGGGATTTTTCATAGTTTTGCATGATTGATGAGTTGTTTGATGTGGGGTTGATGTTTAAAAGCACTAAGGATCATTTTTGAACCATTTATGATAAATTTGAACCTTTGGGGTGGTCATGGTTGGCATGGAATGTGTAGAAATCATGAAAATTGCAATTCTACATAATTGCGTTATGGTTGAGCGAGCCATACTATGGTTGGATGAAAATTGTATTCTCGTTGAGTGAGAAGAGGTATGGCTTAGCGAGAATACCTCTAGAGACATGTCTGGAAGCCTAATGTAGGTCCGTTGAGCAAAAGTAGGCCTCGCTAAGCAAAAAATTGACTCCAGAAAAGGTGTTTTTCCCTCACTTAGTGAGATAAACTTTGGCTAAGCAAGGAAGGGTCCAAAGAAAAAGTTTGGGACACTTGCACATGTTCGCTAAACGACCTTTAGGTGCACTAAGAGACTAGGTCTTACTCATTGAGCAAGGTTATTTCTTCACTTAGCGAGAGATCCTTGGAACTATATATTATTCATATCATTTTGTGATTTTTATTAGCATTAATGCATAATGAAATATTGTTTAAGGACATGATATAAATATGTGGGATTATTGAGGAGTCTCTATTAGGAAAAGGAGGTTAGTAAACCCTTTGGATGTCAATGGAAGACCAAATGCTTATGTAAAAAAAGAGATGCATGCTAAGACTAGGGTGCTTTCTTTGGGTAAATAGGTGGGGTTTTGTCACTTCTCATTCCCTAAAAGTTAGTAGCTAAACCCCTCAGACCGGAGGGGTATAGAAGTACAAGGTCATGACATAAGGACAAGGGGGATGCTCCTTGAAAGATTGAGCTCAATACTTTACCGTAGGACGGAAAAAAGAAAAAGATTAATGATAAACATGCAAAAGTGAATGTTTAAGTTATATTTATGAATATGCAAATGTTTAAGCAAAGTTTTGGACAAAGGGTGCATTCATAAGACATATCTATATTGTTGTATGTTTATAGCACTCACGGAGACATTGACTTATTAGTTTGGTTCTATGTTCTAGATTAAACAAGTTACTGAAGGAGATGAAGTGACTTAGAAGATATTTATGTTTTGCATAGTAATATCTTCTTAGGGTAGTTTTGGAAAGACAATGAAGTTTTGCTATATTCTTTTGTGAAGTGATCCCTTAAGTATAGGGATCTCCCTTTATGATATACGTGATTATGTTACTTGAGAAGCATGTATGATCCTGAATAGTGAATTTGTTGAGTAATGATATTACATATTGTGATATCCTTATATGTATGTTTCTATTATCCATACTCTGATGATTAAAATGTATAAGCATAAGGTAATACCTCTTAGGGTGTTACAATAAACAATTAGTACCCATCCCTATCCCTAACGAGGATTTGGTTTCTCCGCTTTTGCCCCGCCCCCAAAGATGCCAACTCTGCTTTTTCTTCTCCTTCTTTAATTGCTATTGGATGAGAGAAAAAGATAGAAACGGTGTTTTTGCTGAACTAAAAAAAATCTAAAATCATTAGTGAAAACTAAAAAACATGCACAATTTGCACAATGATGTTGGGCCTCACAAACTTGAAATGGCATTTCTGTAGTGGCATTTCTATCATTACAAGCAATGACTGGAAAAACTAAAAATCCTAAGCTTTCGACAACCTACACAATCAAAAAGCACCATACAACCCCTTTGCTTCACGTTTTGAGACTAATTAGGGTAGACTGACTCACATTTAAATGTATATAAGGATATATTTATAATATTATTAATAGAGTTTGGGGATGGGGACAAGGTGGGTATCAACATCCTTGTCCCTGTCCCCGTCCCCATCCCCGACTTTGAGGCTTAAGGAAAACTTGACCTTGCCACCGATTAAAGCAAGGAAAACCCGTTAAAGTCAAGGTGGGTTCAGGCAGATACTCACGGCTATGGGTTAATTTATCATGCCTTCCCATATGTTATATTTATCTATAACTTAACTATTAATCAATTTATATATAGTTATTAATGTGGAAAAGAAAATTCAATTTTACTCGAAAAAAGAAAATTTTTAATAAATTAGTTAAGTAAAAAGATAATAAATAAAAAAGAGAGAAAGTACTATGTCTAGAAATTTTTAAGATTATAAATTTTAAATTTCAAGGAGAAAATTAAAACATAAATACAAATTGAATTTGATTTTTTTTTTCATATAATTTACTTTAAATTAATTAGGTAAAAGAAAATTTAAACTTGATTAGATAAAAGAAAATAATAAATTTATTAGATAAGATAGTAATAAATAAGATAGAAATATATGTATATATTTTTGAAAAATAAATTAAAAAAACACAATATTAAAATTATAATGCAATGTTATTTTTCCTTCTAATTTAGACATTAATGTACTTTCATGAAAAATATTGACCCTATGTGTTATTTATTTATTTTATTTGCAATCTCTATATTATTCCCTTTATATATAAATAGCAACGTTTATAATAAAAATCTATTTTTCCTATATAAGAGTTATTTTTTATTTTAAAATATGAAAATTATATATGAATATATATTGAAACTACATAAAAATTGATTTGGATTTGTTGTAGTGAACAATTAATGATAAGAAAAAAATGAAGAAATTAATATTTTTTGTGTCTAATTAAATTCAAATTAGTTAAGTAAAATGTGTCAAATTAATTTTGATAGACAAACAATTGTTGAATAATAAATGTAAAACTTCCTTACACAAAAAAATTCAAAACAATTTAAAAAATCCACGTGAATGAAAAAAAAAAAAACATTGAAAAGTAATCTTAAAATATATCTATTTAACATACTGATTTTATAGGATGATTTATGGGGCATAATATTAGTAGTGTGAGTTATATATTTCAATGCATGGCGTGAAATTCTAACACAATGAAGGATATATTCTATTTAAAAATAATTAAAACACAAATAATATTTAAAATAGTTTAAATATAAATTTAAATTATAAATAAGATATTTTAGATTAGATTTAGATTCATTGTATAAAAGAAGATATTTAAATTGTCCAAACAAAGGTATACTAGATTAATTAGGTAAAAGAAATTACAAATATTTAGATAAAATGCAAATATTAATTAAGTGAAAAATCTAAAAAGTAAAAAATAAAAATTTTTATATTAAAATTTTAATAACAATGCATTAAAAATTCATGAAAACGCATGGTGATTAATATATAAAATTAAAACTTTAAAGAAAAAATTAAACCTTATTTATGTAGCATAGTAATTATACTCTTTTTTTCTTTTGTGAATTTACTTTTTAAACCTTTATTGAAACATGTAGAAATAATAAAATACATCTATGATGTTGATTGGTGAGAAGATTTATCGTAGAAAAATAGATAATAGGCATAACAAATATTTTTAATAAAAATTATATAAATAAAAGTAATATAGAATGTATAATGATTAATAAAATTAGAATCAAATCGGTAATGAAATCTACTATTGACAATTATATTTTCTTTTTAAATGAGCATTCCTTATTAGTGACAAACAAGCAGAGATACTAACAAATTCTAAAGGTCTCCTTAGTGATAAATAAGTGAGAATAACAATAACGGATTTATAAGTAGAAAATTAATTAATATTTCAACGGTAATCACTAAAGTCAATGACAATTTATTTTAAATTTTATTGTATTCAAATCAAGCAACGTACATCACCTCCAATATTATTTCTAATTCAATCGATAAATATAATCACTTTTAAATATAATAACTTTCTAAAAAAGTGATTAAATTAATTATAATTTAAAATAAATTATATTAATTAAAATTATTTTGTATTTATTAAATTCAAATATTTTATATTGATTGGTTGCTTATAATAATAGATTATCATTGTGACTTATATATGGTCAAATTAAAATTAATCTATTGATTGAATTAATTTATATTGATTAAAATTTAAATAATATACAATGATATATAAAAAGTTAAAATTTGGTATAGCATTAAAAAATATACTCACCTACTTATTTAAACCAATCAATGAAAATGTCAAAATTACAATCAATCAATAAATGTCAAATAATAACTTTTTAAATTGTAAATTTAAACTTGTAATTACAATTAATGTCAGAGAATTACAATCAATAAATATACCATAACTTATCAATGAAAATTCCTTGCTATAATAATCTCTTGTTTCTTTGATTCATCATACTAACTGATTTCTCAATGTTCATAAACCATGATTTTGATTAGTGAGAAGATTCAACATACAATAGACAATAGATATGTTTAATAAAAATAACACAAAAATAAAAGTAATATAAAACGTATAATGATTATTAGAATTAGAATAAAAACAACAATAAAATCCTCTATTGTCAATTAGATATTTTTTTAAACAAGAATATTCTTTATTGACAAATAAATAGGAACAACAATAACAAATTCTAACGAGTCTTATTAGTGACTAGCGAAAACACAGGCGCTATCGTGCCTATTTATCCTCATTTCTATTGAGCTAAATTTGATGAATATTTTATTAGTTTTTTTATACATTGACATGATATATATATTAATTTTAGTTTCTTAATTTATTTATTTTTGCTTAATACATTTGTATTTGTACTTTTTTTTTGTTCTATGTTATTTTTAGTGTAATAATTTATTTTTTCCTCGATATATGTCTACACACATTTTTACTTTATGTGCCGCAACTATTTAGGGTAATTTAATAAATAAAAAAATTGTTCATTGCACAGAGTTCTACTCTGATGGTATAAATAACTTTAATTATTATATACACATACATATAAATATGTTAGAAATATTATATTGTACATATGTGTAAACTTACATAAAAGAAAAGATATTATTTGTCTACAAATATTATTACTTTGTAATCCTTAAATCCTTTGAATATTACCATAAGGTTTGATATATGATATACTTCGAGTAAAACAAAGGTAGTCAACGGAAAACTTTCAGATAATAATCAAATAGTAAAATATTATTATATACTATGTACTTTGGGGAGGGGGGGAGGAAGACATCAAATTTAATTTCTCTTGACACTTTCTCTAATTATATATCGACATGTATGATATTTTTTTATTAATTTATTTAATACATGTTTATTCGATTACATTGTTTTTTGTTCTACTGTTTATAGTAATCAACTCTTTATTTTTTGTTTGTTACATGGGAACATGATTCTATATAGGTGATACCTATTTTAGTGTACAAATTTAGTTAAATTATATTTAAAAAATAAATACCATGAGAGGACATCATATATTTAGAGTAAGTTAAATTAAATACACATTTTTTTAGTCATGTGTAATATTAATTGAATGGCATATGTTTTTTGATGTATTTTATTTTTGAGAAAGTATAAAATGGAAGTAGTAATAAATTAATTATAAAAATAACAAAATATAGAATCTTATTTAATTAAAAAATATTTAAAGATTTTTCATATCTTAATTATAGATAACATAATAAATAAAATATTTTTTCATAACTCACATTCATCCTTATAATTTTTTCTGGATAAAATACACAGACTTAAATCTAGACCTGTTTAACATATAACACACTTTTTCATTGTGAATATGTTTCATTGTGAATCTAATTGTTATAAATTGCTCTTTCCTTTTTAAATTATATTTTGTGGATACTCTAAAAGAGTTAATTCACATTAATTTTTAAATTCATAAAATGCAACACTAAGTTTTTAAACCACTCTAATACTTCCACTTCGGTTGCGAGTGCGTAGGATGGTTGTCGATTTTAATAAAGTTGTTTTTGTTGCCATATTTTCAGTAAATTAATTTAATTTTCAGAATAAAATTAATTAGAATAATTGTTTTTATAAATAGATAAACATTGAAGTTCTTTTGTTAGAAAATAAATTTATGTTACAGTCTTACAGAAGGGAACAAAAGAGAGAGCAAGGAAAGTGAATACTTGTTGACAACTTTTTAGAAGAAACTTTACTAAAGCTTCACATGGTGTAACCATACAGTTAGAAGAATTCATTTCTGTAACATCAAGCTATTTAGAAATAAGAACAGCTTCTTCCAAGATGTAATTACGTGGAAAAACAGTTAAAGTAAACCAGCATTCCCTAAGAAACTGCTTGATAGGAATGCAAAACTGAAATCAATAGGACTGTTCTAGGTTTTAGTCAAAAGTTGATGGATGATTTTCAACTTCTCTAACATAGAATCTCTGGAGGATCCTCTAAACTAAGCATATTACATGCCCAAGTTGGTTTGTTTAAGCAAAACCTACAAAAGAAAGATGAGACAAAACAGATAGCATCAATTAATTATAACATGAATAAGTCTAAGGCATAAGCCACAAATCTGTTAAATTAATAGAGAAAAAAATATAAATGATTTTGCAACTGAATATTAAATGGTATCTCTAATAGACTCTAAGCATGTTAGAGTATCTATTAATATTAAATGAATTAATCGATTGCTTGGTGCAGCAGTATATATCATATATCAAAGCTTATGTACAGAGTTCCACTCGAAGTATATCATATATCAATTTTTCCATTGATGTATACCTTTGTTTTACTTGAGGTATATCAAAGTTAATATTAAATGCATTAATCGATTGCTTGTTGCAGCAATAGCAATTGTTAGCCCATGATGGCATCTATCGCAATTTTGTCTCTCTTCTTCTTGTTGATTGCAAATTCTAGGGCCCTCAGTTACTGCACCCCCAATCATGGTATTAGAAAAAAAAAGGCTTAAGTAAGAAAATTATAGTTTCAAATAATGGCATTCCTTTTTTGCTGCACATTTAAGTAAAAAATAAAATTACAATTGAATAATAAACAAACATAGTGCACATTTAAAGCAAAAAGTTAAAATACATTTGACTTCTAATTTTCTCAAATTAATTTTTGAATTATTATATCAAATTATTGTTCTAAATCTTGACTCTGCAATTTAAATATGCATTCACACTCCAACCACTCAGGCTATATCAAAGTGGGTATTTTCCTAAATTCTAATACAATATCTAGTTAAGTATTCGACACATTCAAAGCCAAATAAAAACATTATTATTGGAGTAACCAATTAAAGTCCAAACCAATAAAACTAATTGATTGATTCTTGACCGACAAAGAGAATTTTGGCTTTGTCGATCTTGCCACCAATATTAGATGCCAAAGCCGTCCTTGATAGGATCTGCATATTGTTTCACACTCTTTTTAGGAAGAAAACTGTGAAAAAAGAGTCACCAATTTGTCCAAACCAATATTAGATGAAAAAGATGAAAGCCAACCAAACCCATACCATATTGCTTCTGTTGAGAAGATAAAGTACCAAACAAATTCTTCATATACCGCCAAGCCAAGAATTCCGGCACCTTTTTTAAATACTCATCATTCCTGTTACAAAAAAAATAGCATAACTTGTCAAACAAATTAGATACAAAAAATGATAGGGTGTTAAAACTTAAAACTTAAGCCTTTACAAAGAGTCCATCTATACTGTTCCACTCCTGCTTCCATAGCTTACCGCTCGTCCATTGCTTAATCTTCCCCGTAAAACCCAAGTGAAAATTGCCAGAGTAGTAAATCAATAAAATTAAATGCTCACATAAAAAAAAAAAAAAAGATAGATAGAATACCATTGAAACAATGGCAGTCTCCACGGGAAAAAAAAAATAAGTAAAGAAAAGAGATAGTAAAAGGATGTTACTTGGTGGAGAGAAGTTCAATTCAATGACCCATTGATTAAGAACGATGTTGATCTCCACAATCACCTTCCTTTGGCATAGGATTGTGTCCCACACATTAGCGTCGTTGGTTTGTGCAGGAACCACCATCACCAAGAAAGTAAGAAAAGAGAGTTTCATAGAAAGAAAGAGAAGAGAATGTGAGTAAGAGCACAGAACAGTTTGAGGAAAAGAAAAAGAATTGTTGTACGAAGTGTGGTAAAATGAAACAGCAAATAATGTTACGGTGGTGGCGCATTCAGATTTAGACTTGTCGCTTCAGTGCCGCTCTCACCTTTGTTGTTCATAGTCGAACACCAAATAGGTTTCATGCTGAACGATAATGGAGACACCAATGCCACAAACACGTGGCAGAACTTTATCCAACTCGGTTCTTCCATTGTGAGATATAAGAACTTTCTGAAACAATGAATATATGATCTTTTAAGTCCACTTTGTTCGTATAAATAAGTAGACAGAAATTATAAAGTGATCAATGATCATTATTTTTAGAAATAGAAACACAAACAAATAAAATTTAAAATAGATATAAACATTACCCGCCTTGTAGTAACCATTTCCACTGATTTCAATTGCCACCGTCAATTGTTGTTGCACTGCTAACCAAGTAACTAACAAAGGATCACATATGTAAAACCTTAACAAATTTGGTCATCATGGAGATTAAAGATGGAGTGGGTTTGTATTAAGAGAAAGGGAGGAATAGTGACAGAGATTAAAGATAGAATGGGTTTGTATTAAGAGAAAGGGAGGAATGGTGACAGAAAGAGGGTTTGCCATGGCTTAGATATCGTACCTTTTTTTATTATTTTAATTTTGGTGTTTATTTGAGTGTTTTCACGGGAAGAAAATGGGATGAATGAGAAGTTATAAAAGGGAGATAGAAAGAACCGGGATTGAATACAAAATGGGAACGTGGAGTAGGTTACATTGTGCAGTTAAAGGCTAAAATGGGTAAAAAAAATATATGCGGTTGAAGAAATGTTGCAGTTTTTTTTTTTTTTTCAACAAGGTAATAATGAAATTGAGTAGTGGGGGTTGCAATATTGGTGGAGGGGCAAATTTGTCTAACAAGATGTGTCCAAAATTTGGTATTCCTTTTATATATTGCTATAGATAAATAGTGACAGTAACAATAATAAATATAGAAGTAAAAAATTAATCAATATATCAACAGTAATTACTAAAATTAATGACAATCAATTTATTCTAAATTTTATTGTACTCAAATCAAGCAACTTATTTACATTACCTTCAAAACTATTTCTAAATCAATTTGTGTATATATTATCTTTCTAATAAAACATAATTAAATTAATTACAATTTAATGTAATTTATACAAATTAAAAAATATTTTTATTTATTAAAATTAAAATAATTTATGTTATTTTTTTGCTTATAATAATATTTTTGCATTTTGGATTAAAATTAATCTATATTGATTGAAGTTAATTTATATTGATTGACATTAATTTGTATTGATAGAAATTTAAATAATTCAAACAATTTATGTTGATCGATTATTTATAATAAAAAAATTCAAGCACTTTATATAGACCAAAACTTTTTGAATGGTTATTAAAAAACATTGTTAGCAATGTTGGATTTCAATTACTTTTTAATTAGTTGATTGTTTTTAATTAAGATAAATAAAAAATCAACACTAAGATTAAAATGTGAAAATATCTTAAATACAAATTGGCAAGTAAACAAACATTTATATTCAACCACCACAACTAAAAATGTAATAGAAAATGTAATAAGAAACTTTTTTAAGACAACAACTAGTAGTAAAATGTGTTAAAATTAATTAAGTGAATTAATAGTTCAAATGAATAAATACACATGACCTTTATCATAGCTCATAAATAACACATTTGTGTTTTAATAAATTTTAATTTTAATTTCAATAATAAAGTTACTTTTCAGTGAATACAATCCATGGCTATTAAAGAAGAAAAAAAACTAGTTAGCATTTATACTCATATATTCCCACCTTTACACTGTGGAAATAATGACATATAAGTGCTATTTATTTCTTCGTTACCGTTAGTATATTAATTGCTTCGTTACCATTGACATATTAATTGCTTTGATTAGCCATTAGTTCATACCTATCGGTTTTGTTTTGTGTTAAAAGCTATTTAACATTTTTCCAACGGTCTGATTTCTTAAGCACTATATAAAGGAGTAGCAACAAGAGTTTTGAGACGAAGAGAGCAATTCTCTACTTCTCAATCTTTCTTTCTTTCTTCTCGTTTGTATTTTTCTGGGCATTGTTCGTGAAGCTCCAACGTGTTTTGGCCTCGAGTGCACAGGTTCAAACACGCTATTGTGTAAACCTTGGGGAGCAAACCGGATTTTGGGTTGCATTGGAGGTCCACCGGAATTGCTTTCAGGGCAGTGGCTATTGCCACGACACAGTATTTCTTTTCCTCTTTTTATTTTTTAACAATATTTGCAACAATCTGAAAGCAAACTATTTTGACTATGTTATTCTAATGGATTTGTTTCTCAATAAGAATGTCTTGTTTGATATGTCAAAACTTGAACTCCATAATGGAGCCAACTACAAGGAATGGTTACGAAGGTTGCTCATCATCTTGAGCAACTCGAGGTTGGCTACGTTTCAAAGATACAACAACAGCTCCTTTTTAGAGAATCGATGGGGCTATGGAGATCGCAATCAAGGTAACAAAAAAAAAATATGGAAAATACAACAAACAGTATGTCTCATCCTTTTAATCATATGCCAAATAAATTTTTTCAATATGTTTGTGTCAAGCAAACCTGCAAAATCTATTTGGAAAAATTATTTATTATTTTAATATATAGTGGTGTTTTAATTAGTTGTACCTATTAGGAATTATCTTGTCTTGATGCCAAAATTTTTTGTACATTATCAAAAGTGTGTTACATATGTACGTAAATAATGTATGAAGTGAAAGTATAAAAGTGCAAATATTAAAGGGTGTTCAATTATTAAAAAAAAAAAGGTCATGAAAGAATAGGACACTGAAGGATACGATGAATGTCATGATAATTAATTCTGGTATGCCTGACTATATGTGAGGGAAGCTATTTTAATTGCATGCTATATATTGATCAAGATCTAGCTACTATACGTGCTTTAATAGCTTAGGTTGCAATCCACAACTTGGTTATATACCAAATAGATGTAAAGACCTTTTTCGAAGTGAAGGTTTGAAAGATGAAATTTACATGAAGCAACTAGATAGCTTCATTGTGTTGAAACAAAAACACAAAGTATGTAAGCTTAGAAAATTTTTATGGCTTAAACATACACCAAAGCAATGGAATGAAAAAAAAAAATCAATAACACATTGGTGAATTATGGGTTTGTAGTAAACACTTGTCTTATGTGTATGTAAAAATGGTATATTCAAATTGTTTTATTATATGTTTATATGTTGATAATATGTTGATATGTGGAACCTCTTCGAAAGGGGTAATTGAAATTAAAGAGTTTTTAAGCTCTAATTTTGAGATGGATGACTTAGGAGAAACTGATGTGATTTTGGGTATTGAACATGGTTTCTCTCTATGTCAAGCTCATTATGCCGGAAAAAAATATATATTAAAAAAAATAGTTTTGATGTTGTACCTGTTAGAACATCATTCGATCATAGTATTCATATTAAGAAAAAATAGTAGAACCTATGTGTCTCAGTCAGAGTATGCAAAATAATTGGTAATGCCATGTATCTTACGAATTACATTAGATTCGACATTACATATGTTGTAAGCCGATTGAGTAGATACAATAATAATCCTAATAGTGATCATTGGAATACTTTATGTCTTCTAAAGTATCGAAAGGGTACTATGGATTGGAATTTACATTTCAATAACTCTATCAGCTATCTTAGAAGTGTTTTGTGACTCAAAATGGATTTCAGACAACGATGAGACAAATTCTACTAGTAGGTCCAAAAGCAAAGTGGTTGAAAAGTCTAATAACTAATATACCATTGTGGGTGAGACCTACACCTCCTATATATCTCAATTGTGATTCACGTGTTGTGATTGGTGTGGCTAATAACGATGGTGCCTATAAAGGTAAGAGAAGGCACACACATATGAGATAAAGTGTTGTTAGAAACATAATTAAAATGGTGATATCTCGACACTTGAGTATGTGAAAAATGAGAAAAATATTACAGATTCTTTTACAAAAGGATTACCCAAGAAAATTGTCTTGGATATGTCGAGGGGGATGGGCTTAAAGCCATGAGTGGAGGAAAGTATGGTAGACACCCAATTAGCGGTCAAACGAAGCCATATGAATACTCCTATGCACTACACTTTTCATCCCTATGGCATGTGATAGTGCTTATTGTGAGGTTGAGCTATGAGCTCTTAATAGATACATAGCCCTTAATATGGGTGGTGCTATAGAGACGCACTTGATGTATCTACCTACGTGAGTGTGAAGGCATAGGCCACCTTCCATGAAAGACTTAGGCAATCTTTCTAGAGCACTCATGAGCAACCCAAGGTGCGTATATATAAAGGCCTAAATTATTGTGAAATAAAAATTTAATCGCGGAGCCATCACGATTTTAAAGGTAAAAGTGTGTGTTGTGAGGGTCTCATCTTAAGTTCATTAAGTTCAAGAGTAATTCACTTCTTTGACATAAGGTGTTGCCTTACTTCACTACGTGTTAAATCAATCCTTAGGACATTAACACTTAAGCACAAAAATCTTTCCTTGCCCAGATTTTTTTTTCTCTCTCTTTCACTTATCTGTCATTAGTGGGGGATTGTGAAAATAATGACATATAAGTGCTATTTATTTCTTCGTTACCGTTGGTATAGTAATTGCTTCGTTACCATTGACATATTAATTGCTTTGATTAGCCATTAGTTCATACCTATCGGTTTTGTTTTTGTGTTAAAAGCTATTTAACATTTTTCCAACGGTCTGATTTCTTAAGCACTATATAAAGGAGTAGCAACAAGAGTTTTGAGACGAAGAGAGCAATTCTCTACTTCTCAATCTTTCTTTCTTTCTTCTCGTTTGTATTTTTCTGGGCATTGTTCGTAAGGCTCCAACGTGTTTTGGCCTAGAGTGCACGGGTTCAAACACGCTACTGTGTAAACCTTGGGGAGCAAACCGGATTTTGGGTTGCACCCGAGGTCCATCGGAATTTGCTTTCAAGGCAGTGGCTATTGCCACGACACAATATTTCTTTCCTCTTTTTATTTTTTAACAATATTTCCAACATACACAAATAAAAAAAAAAAACTAATTAGCAACTCTATATACATTAAAAATAATTAGATTGCCACTTTGAAATTTAAATAACAAAATTTTGTCTTTTTGAATCGAGGAGTAACACAAAGAATAAAGGAAGAAAGTCACTCCTAATTTTTTTCCATTTCACTAAGATATGCCGACCGGAATTTGCGTTGCGGCGGTGGCACGAAGGCTGAAGAATCTGAAATCGAGTTCCTCTTGCGCGAGGGAAACGGTTTGAAAGGGCTTGATTTCGATGAAGCTCCAGTTTGCTATTGGTTGCGCGTGGTGTTGTGGCTGTGTGTGTGAAGGGCTAGAGGCAGTGGTGTGGCAGGGTTTGATTGGCATATCTGAAATTAGTGGCTGTTGTTGTTTGTTGTTTTTCTTTTTTATTTATTTATGAAAGTTTGAGTACTGATGGAAGCTTTGGTGAGGTGTGTGATTGTTGCGAAATTGAATGTGGTGCGCTATCATCGTGAGGAGGTGCTCATGGTTGCTGGTTGGAGTTGCTGGTGCGTGTGCTCTGTGTCCGCGGTGAAGGTTATGGATTATAGGAATGAGAGATAGAGAAATAGAATTACTGTGTGTGATGCGGGTGAGCAATCGGTGCTTGAGAAAATGGTGCGAGTAAACAAAGTTTTAATTATTAATTTCGTCTTTTAATTTGTTTATTTTATTTAATTAGATTTTTTTTTATTAAAAAGCTTAATTAGGTCTTATAATTTTAAAAAAAAATTAATTAAGTCTCATAATTTTTAAAAATATTTCAATGTTATTCTTTTTGTCTAAAGGATGTCATTTTTCATTATATTTTCATAACGTTTTGCATGCTATTTAGTGCAAAATTGGACAAAAGACAAAAACAACATCGTTTTGGATAATATTGGAATATTTTTGAAAATTAAAGGACTTAATTGAATTTTTTAAAAAATTATGAAACTTAATTAAACTTTTAATAAAAGAGGAACTCAATTAAATAAAACAAAAAAATTAAGAAACCAAATTAGTGATTAAACCTAAAAAAATATTCTTTTATGCTAGAAAGTATGTAGAATTTAATTTTAAATATTTAATATGATTTAAATAATTTAATTTTATATAATTTTTTGTAGAAAAATAATAATTAAAATAGATAATAATGTTAATAGGTCTGAAAAAAAAATCAGGCCAAATTGGCCTTATAGCTAACATAGGGTTGAGCTGGGCCAAAAAAAAAACCCAAACACAAATCAGGCTGCCCCGCTAGAGAGCAATGGCTTGGGCTGACCCGCCCAATTTGACAGCTCTACCAGTGAGTGAACCAAGAGTTTTGTAGTGTAGCAAGAGCTCACTAATACTATGTTTGGATAACAAAGGAAATGGAAAAGGATAGAAATAGAGAGGATAAAAATAAGAGTGAATTTAAAGTAAAAATTGTTTTGTTTGGATTGATGGAATTAAGAGAAAAGAGAGGAAATAATTTCCTTTTATTTGTTTGGTTAGATTGAAAAATAAAGGAAATGAAATTGGAAAAATCAATAAAAAAACAACTTTGCCCTTTAAAGAAACATTTTCAAGTTTCCAATAACAAAACTAATTATTTTTTAATTAATTTCATGAAAAATATTTTGAAAAATTATTATATATTTGGTTAATGAATACAGATATCTACTGCCAACGTTTGAATGGTTTTGGGGTTTGTAAAGAGGAGGAGGTCGTGAGATGAAAAGGTTACACCAGCACAGTAATATATATCACAAGCTCTTCTTTCTTTCCATTAAAAAAATGTCACTAATTACCAGCTCTTTTTTTCATCAAGTAGTCGAATTTATAAGGGTACCCATGTCATTTGCATTCATATGATCAATTTCAGTCCTATTTCATGGTAACATAAGATGGAAGTTAAATTATGTGGGCCCCACAAAAATCATTCCTTTCCTTCTTAATTTTTAGTCCAAACAAACAATGAAAGGGATCTATCTCCACCATCCTTCACTCCTTCTCATTTCCCTCAAAACAAACAAGAGTGTAATAGAATAAAGGTGATGCCAAAAAGAATCCCCCTCTTAGGTCATTTTTTTTTCTTTTATAGGCACAAAGTCTGACCCACTCTTTCAAACGGTTTCCTCCATTTTCCATCTTTTTCAATTTTTTTTTTCAAAACCAAAAAACCAAAGGATAAAAGTTGTTACAGCCAACGTTTTCTAGAAACTCCCTCGTTCCCCCACGTTTTCCACTCTACTCTCTTCCTCTCTTTTTTGTTTTTAATATTTTATTTTCTTTTGTATTTTTATTTATTTTGGGCTATGGGCTATTAAAACCATTTTAATTGCAAAAATTGTTTTCTTTTCTTGTATCTCTTTTATTTTATGTGGTTGTTGGGCCATAATTATTAGCCCAAACCTTCACTTTTACCAATTCCATTTTTTTTTCTTTACTGTTTTAAAACACATTAGCCCAATAAAAACAAAAACTTAATTACTTATTTTTTTGTTATTATCTTCTTCTCTTTTCTATGTTTAAGTTTTATTTATTTTCTAATTATCCAGAAAAAATTGAGTGTTCACAATTATGTATTAGAATATGTATATTAATACTATTAATTAATTAGAATCAGAATATACTTGTATGTTATCAAAAAGAAAAGAATATATACATGTATTATTAATTTGAATGTTCAAATCATAAAAATCATACTGATTATAATTTCCTTGATTACTATAATTATGTATTTTATAAATTAAAAATAAATTAAAAATTTCGATAGCATTTTGGCTGGAAAAGAATCAACTTGGTGTTGCCATGTGGTATCTACTTACGTAGCAAAACCTTCTTTTATAATATATAGTAGATAGATAATAGATAATAGATTAAATTTTTTTATAATTTTATAATTTTTAAAGCTAATTCTATTTTTTTATAATTATTTTCAATATATTTATCAATTTTCTATGGGGAATCCAGGCTTGCAATAAAACATGGTGTGAATTGGAGTTCTAGGATTAGAACTCAAATTATTCCTACTTTCCTTGTTGGTTGGCAGATTAGACAAAATTTGAGTCACCATTGGATTTTTGGTTCTAGCAGAGTTCTTGGTAGTATAATATCACATTTGCATTAGATTAGCGATGTTGTTATTTTATCTTCTCATAGGCTAGTTTTATTGATATTAGGATTGTTCTGTCAAGATGTGTTTCCAAATCCAGAACTTCTTTGTCTACTATTTGCCATTGATACTAACCAATCACTTCTGAGCAACATAATTTTAACACTAACTACCTTGTAGTAGTCCCATCGAATGTGTTAATTTGTTAAAAGTGAATAATTTTTTGTAAGAAAGGTTAAAACCACTGTTTGATTTCAATTAAATTTCTAACATTTAGAATCAAATTCTCAAATAGGACTCTTAAAAGATAACTTAAAGTCAAGCAAAGTAGACTAAAATCGAAAGAAAATACATGAAAAAAATAGAATAAAAGAATCTAAAAATGAAAGTATATTCAAAAGGGAAACAAATAAACAACAACATTAAAAGCACATGAAATTAAAAAATTAAAATAGCAAAAGAAGCTTTATTAAATTAATGGTGGAATTACATATACTTGATTCATGAAGCCATTAGTTATTGTTGTTTGACATGTGTTAGGTATTTACAAGGTTCTCGAGTAACTAAATCCAACCGCAGATCCCATCTAGAAAATCCTTAAATTTATAGATCTACCATTCCAACGATTAAATCCTAACAAGTAGACGCTTGACACACTAAACTGATATACTTAACCAAATTCTGACTCTTTTCTTAATAAAACAACTTTCAATAACATCCCACTTTAGCAAAAACGTTCAATCAGGCCTCAAAAGCCCACTGTCTCAAAGAAGTTCACTGATCTTGACAAATATCCTAGTCATGGTTTTAAATTGCAATTGAGGTCGCAGTTATGGTTTCATCATGATACTTGACATTGCAAAAAAATGCGACTTGAAGCCATAATGTAGTCACAATGAGTTAAAAATCTTTTACGTTATGATCGCAATCATGGTTGCACACTACAATTTAAAACCATGATCCCAGTTTAAAACCTCTCCCTTGCTGATGAGGGTATTCGTCTATTCAATTGTCTTTGTCGAACTTTAGCAATTCTTCAAATGACTCATCTTTGCTTTGATTCTATTTGAAAAACTCTAATAATCATCAATTGCCTAATTCCTCATCTTTTAACTTCCATAATGACTTCTCCAGGCATCTCATCATGCCTTTCCAATTTTATGAATCAAAACGGTTCTTCGTGGTTCTCCTTACTTGGTAAAATTATTCTTCACCACCAACAATTTCCAATTTGGAGAAAGAACAATATGAAAAGAAAATGAAATGGGAAGGAGCAAATTAATTCCTTTTTTCTTTTCAGTAATTCAAGCATATCTAGTTTTGTCAATTTTCTTTTTGTGTTGTTTGTGAGGAAATTTTCTTAGATCTAACGCGCGTATGACTTGAATAGTGCACTTCCATGGGACAGCATGCCACGTTTTGGTTTGAATGTTGTGGCATGTGAGTAAAAATTAAAAAATACAATTGAGTAGAAAAAGTTAACACAAGAACGCATGCCTAACGGAAAAGACTTCTCATCAGCATGTGCAATACAGCAAGGACTAGCATATACCTTGACGATTTATGCTCCGTTTGGTAGTGACGAAGTGGTGAAGAAGGGAAGCAAAGAGTGCAGAAGTATGCGGAATTGGTCGATTTCTGTTTGTTTGGTACGAGCAAAATAGCGTCGAAGTTTTTAAATTTTTGGTGAGTCTCACACTAAAATTAATTGTCGCAAATATGCGCAAATTTGAGAAGAAATACGAACTTACAATGATCTTTCCATTATTACCCTCCACCTCTTTTTACTTTTGTAAAACGTGACAGTTTGGAATCTCCGAAAAGCAAACTTCACTCTTTCTTCTTCTTGTTACTGGTGTGCATCTTCTTCTTTTTCCTGGTGGTGGTCGGAATCGTGCTCTAGTAGTCCAGTAATCCATTTGAGCTCATTTTCGTCACTTTGAAAAGGTAAGGCTCTCCTTTACTCGAATCTGGTCAAAAATTATCCGATCTATTTGATATTCTTGAATGATTTAAGTGTACCACTAGTTGAAGATTTATAATTTTTCTAAAAGTTGGTGTTGAATGTCGTGAATAAATATAGTTGGGTATGGTGATTTAGAGTAAAATAAGAGCTTGCATGCACTGGATTTTGAATATATCTGTATAATTATTATTTTTCTGTAGAACTGGGACAATATAATTGAAACATTGGACAACATAATCGAATATGAGTATCAAATATTCGAATATGCATATCACATATTCAAATATGTGATATTTTTTAATTTTTTTTTAATATATATATGTATAATCATTGATATATAATATAATTAACATAAAATCATGTAGATGTAATTAAAAATAATTTATTATGTTTTTTCTTTTGCTAATTAATTTTATTGGTAATTAATGTCATGTAATTGTTCGTTGTTGAGATTTTTTTTTCTGTTCATTTCAATAGATATATAATGTATGAGGTAGTATGTGATTGCTATGTAATGATGATGAAAGGTGATAATATTGATTGTAATATGTTATTGTTTAAGACTTGTCTTTTTCTACACACACACACACACACATTGGAACATGTGTTTAAATATTTAGAGATTATAATATATCATATTTTCCAGAAGAAATGTCTTCTAAAGGGATGAGAAACATAGACAATGACGAGTTGGATAAAGAGGAAATGTTAACTAATCAAATGGCTCTACAAGGGCAAATAATAAGAAATGCACAGCAGGAGGTGCATACAAGAATGCAAGTTGCGGCAATGATATTGTTGTGTTGTGTAGGACATGCCTTACATACGCTTAATTTCTTCTCAAGGAAGAGTAATGCATGGGCCAGTGAATTTGTCCTCAAAATGAGTGGAGGTGTCGAGAGTTAATGACGTATCTACTTCATACAGAAAGGTGTCGTGTTATTATAAGGATGGGGCCTCAAGCATTTATGTAGTTATGTGAAAAATTAAGAAACACAAGTATTGTTAAGGATAACATATGGTCCACTGTAGAAGAGCAAGTCACTAAATTTTTACATATCATAGGTCATAATGTTAAAAATCGCATAGCTTCTTTCTTCTTCCAACGATTTGGTGAGACTATGAGTCGACATTTTCACAAGGTCTACATGCTATAATTGCATTAAAAGGTGAACTTTTAGTTCAATTGTCGTGTAGGGACATCCCAGCACATATCTTTAACAATAGCAGGTTTTATCCCTTTTTCAAGGTACACTTGTTGGTTAAGAATTTGGTTTTTGTTACTCAGTTATTTTAACAACTTAATAACTTTGTAATTTTCTTTTTTCCAACAAAGGATTGCCTTGGAGCAATTGATGGTATTCATGTCCGAGTGAAGGTTCCAAGGGTAGAAGCCCTCGATATTGGGGTAAAAAAGATTGGTCAACGCAAAATGTATTTGCTGCTTGTGATTTTAACATGAAATTCACATATGTCTTAGCTGGGTGGGGAGGAACTGCATCTGACTCTAGGATATTAAAAGATGCATTAAGTAGAGAAGACCCACTAATAATACCCAAAGGTCAGTCAACATTATGGGTAATGTGTCCATTGTAAATATTTTTACAAATAGATTAAAATGAGTAATCACAGTAAAAATTGCCTGTGTAGGGAAATTTTATCTTGGGGATGCTGGTTTCACGCTAAAACGTCACATTTTTACATCGTATCGAGGTGTTTGTTACCATATGAAGGAGTATTCAGTTAGAGGGCCACAAAATGCTAAAGAGTTATTCAATCTTCGACATTCATCCCTCTGAAACATAATTGAAAGAACATTTGGTGTGTTAAAGAAGAGATTTCCTATAATATCTAGTGGCACAAAACCTCACTATTCATTTAAAAGTATGAGAAATATAGTTGTGGCATGTTGTATACTACATAATTTTTTAGTTGGAGTGGATGATGATGAGTCAATGTTAGTTGAAGTTGATCATGAATTGCTTCAGCGTGATCTAGATAGATCCCAAACACAACAGCGAGATGATGACTATAGACAAGGAGCAGATTTAAAGGACAACATTGCAAATGCAATGTGGAATGCTTATGAACATTAATAACAGTTTATGTTATTTATTTTTCAATGTCGTCACATGGAATGTAATAGTGTTATAGTTTATGGCCTTTGTGGATGACATTTTTTATTTATAAATTTTTCTTAAGAGCATTGTGTTGTATATTATTTAAAATCAATTTTTATGTAGCAAAATGAACAAGGGGAAGGGACAAACTAGTCAGAGTAGTCAACCATGAAGGGAGTTGATGAGATGGACAGAGGATATGGACCACATTTTACTAAATGCAATGGTTGATGAAGTCCACAAGGGTAATAGGGTAGACGATAGTTAGACATTTGAAGCATATGCAAATATTGTACAAACCTTGAGAAGTGCTGGATTACGGGATGTTACAAAAAACCACATTAAAAATAGACAAAAGACCATGAAAGACAAATGGTGTGAAGTACATGACCTATTTAATGGTCTAACTGGCCTTGCTTGGAGTCAAATGAGTAAGAGATTCAAGGCTGAAGACGGAGTCTGGGATGATCTCATAAGGGTAAATGTTGTTATTCATTTCTTTACTTAGATATATGTTGAAAATTGTATGCTTAATATATAATGATATATGTAGGCTAAACCATCTGGTGCCAAATGGAGAACATGTCAAATATGTCAATATGATATACTTCACGAGCTATATTCTTCTGATCGAGCATCAGGGCATATGGGCATAACTCCACGACAATTACATCGTGCTCTTGAAAAGGACAATCAAACCATTGACCTGAACGATGCAATTGATGATACTACGATGAATGATGAAGATGTGAGAAACTTTGACGATGTTCAAGTGTCCCCACCAAATGTCGGATCATTCAGCCCACCTTATGCACAGTCCATTTCATCTATAGGGACTTCAGGATCCCAAGAAACAAAAAGAAAAGCACCTATGGTTGATGTCCTTGACACTCAAATGGACAAGCTTACTGTAGGTCTTGATAGGGTTGCAAAGGCAATTATAAGCAGCAATGCATTGACTAAGAAATTATCTTACGTAGCGGAGCGACAGGTGTCTATAGCTGAACGACAAGTTAATAAGAATGATGACCAAAGCTGGTTTTTGGTGCACTGTAATATATACATTAATATTTAATATGTTTGTAAGGATGTCGTTGAATGGAAGTCAAATTAGACACTTGGTTAATTTTTTGTATGATCATGTACAACACTTTATGGATTTTGATTTGTAATTAATGCACTTTGTTAGTATAATGAATTGTTTTGATCTTTATGATATTTACATAAGATAACATGCATTGTGGGTACACCTTGTGTCCGTTGTATATATACACATATAAATATGACTTTGTATTTTTATTTTTGGTATTGATAATGCAAATATTATAAGTGCAGGACATTTATAATGCTAGTTCTTCTACCCGTGATAAAAGAGGCAGAAATGGCAAAGAAAAGCCAAAGCAACCCGAACCTCAAGCAGTAACATTTAATCATGAGTTGGCATTAGATCAAAGTGTCTTCTTTTCCAACAAGGATCAAATGAACACTTACCTTGGTCACTTTTTCTTGAGACAGCGGGTGGATGCCAAGATTATGGACTTCCAATCGTTCCAGTTAGCTGGTTTTCAATTTGTGGAGTTGCTTGCTTTTCAAGGAAGACATTTGTTAGCTTAAACAGTGTCTTTTATCCAGACTTGGTAAGAGTTTTCTACTCCAACATGACAATTCATCCAAATGGTTATTTGTGTTCTGAGATAAAAAAGACTAAGATTCGCATTAGGCCACAAGATTGGTTTGGTTTAGCAAAATTGAAGTATAATGGCCACAAGTTAAAATCGTCAAAAATTGATGAGTAGGTGAATTATAACCAACATGATGCTCTAACTTCACTCATGAGGCTAGGATCAGAAGGACAACCCACTAAAAATATAAGTAATTTAATGGTAGAAGATAGACTTCTGCATTATGTTTATGCACACATCCTAGTTCCATGTGCAGGAAACTATACAAAACTTATTGCAGAAGATATTTTTGTTCTATGGACTTTGAAACAACATATTCCTATCAATTGGCCATATTACATAATACAGCATATGAAGAAATGTAGATAGAGAAAGTGTAACGCTCAATAGCTTTCAGGATCAACGACTGTCCCCACAAACCAACACATGACTTTTCAGCGTGCTTTGTCCTCACTCACACGCTTCTTGGAAAACTTCTCAGTAGGTCACCCATCCCTAAATTGCTCCAAGTCAAGCACGCTTAACTATGGAGTTCTTAAGTGATGAGCTACCAAAAAGTATATGCATCTTGTTTGTATAGGCAGCACTTATTAATTCTTTTAAGCTATCCTCAACTGTACAGTCCCATACCTACACAGCCTTTGGATCCCTCTCATTTGGGTGTGTATTCGATTCATTCATGTACCCCTCCCGCTGAAAGCTTGCCAAGAGCCGCTCTTTGTCTGTGCCTCATCTCTTTTGCACCGGCGATCACTCCCCCCCCCCCCCCCCCCTCATCAGTGCCCGAGATGTTACAAAAAGAATATGCCCCTTCCGTATGTTATACTCATATCAAAGATAACAGAGCGCTATTAGCTTGTAGCTGAAGTAGATATTGAGATCACACTTGGTTGGTCTAATTATTTCAAGATAAGTTACCCGAGGAAATTGAATACTTTCAATGTTGATGGAGTGTGGCAATATTCTCAAGAAAGGTTGCATCAACAACAACAACATTCACGTGAAGAGCCTTAAGGAGAGGAAGCTGGAATTGGGGATGATGGAGGTTTTGCTGCACCTCAACAAAATAGTCAAGAAAATATGTTAAGTCAAATTTGGTCTAGAATTCAGGGCTTACAACATGGATTGGATAATTTAGCTATTAATGTGCGCTAGTTGGACCAACGGGTTGAGGAAAGATTTACACACTTTGATAAGAGATTTGAAGAACTTGAGCGTTATTTTCAGAATAGGCTACCAGAGTAGATTATATTTTATGTTTTTCTTACTCACGTCTGTAATATAAATATTCTCTTTAAGACTTTAATCCCAATTGTGTTTGCTTTTCTATAAATCTTAAATTTTATATACAGGCAGTTTCTGAATGCAATGCAATGTATTTACAATTATATGAAGAATATAGTAAATTATTACTATAGTATATTTATAATACCATTGTGGTTTTATCTGTAATGGCTGTATATTTCATCGTGGGAGTAACATAATACAAAATATGTGTTATTTTCAAAAATTCATGCTCTATGTAATAACCATATATTCGATTATGTGAGTAAAATAATTGAATATATGAACACCTTCAAAAATTCGTGGCCTCTGTAATGGCCATATATTCAATTATGTCTTTAACATAATCGAATATATGGACACCTTCAAAAATTTGTCGCCTCTGTTATGCCCATATGTTCGATTATGTCATTTACATAATCGAATATATGACCCTTTTTACACCCTTTGTTAGTACACATATTCAAATATGTTGGTAACATATTCGAATATATAGGATCCAATATATTCGAATATGTTGCAACATATTTGAATATATTGGTGCATATATTCGAATATGTTGTAACATATTCGAATATATGCATTATGTATCGTTCTTAATAAAACTACGTTTATAAAATCCAAAGGTTATATAAATAATTTTATTTTTTCATTTCAAATCTCCAAAAGTCAAAAAAGTAATCTTTTACTCTATTTTTCTCTACTTCTCTTCAATCAAACAATCTCTATTTGCATTTTATTTTTACGTACTTCTCTTCTCTTTTACCTATTTCTTCTCCTTCTATTTCTCTCCTCCCAATCAAACACAACGTAAGAGAGCTGCAAAAGAATTCCATTTCCGGAATAAAGTGAGCGTGAATCAAACGGCAAAGACTTCTGAATAGACTCGAAGTCAATGAGAACTTCATTTGGGGTTCCGTTGTTTAATATTAAACCACTTCACTTCACTCTGTAGACGAATAAAACACTTTTTTCTATTCGTAAACGTAATTACAAAATCAATTTTAATTAACATTAAAATCAAAATTTTGTAAACACCCACCTAGCCACTTATACACGTTAGAATTAATGGTTCGAAGAAAAAATTTTAAAAAAATAATATAGAACTCAAAAAGTAAAAGTATATCGAAATGAGAAAAGTAAGTCCCAAATAATTACATCAAACACTATGTAAACTAACAAACTAACTATTAATCCCCAACGAATTATATATCTCTAATAATACACATACTATGATAACGTTGAATCCCACAACTTCTGAATTCTCTAGGAAAGAGTGTTTAATGCGACGCATTTTCCAATTACGTGAAAAATGCGTGTCACCATACAATATTGAATATTGAATCCCACAACTTCTGAATTTTCCAGGAAAGTGTTTAGTTCTACGCATTACCCAACTACGTGACAAAATGTTTATCATGTTTAGCGTGTCCGCCACTGCCAATTAATGAAGTCTTTCTCGAGCTTCGACGAAGCTCCTTTTTTTTTTTTTGATTGATGATGATTGTAGGTGTCGGGGGAAAGTTGAAGGTGGCCCAAAGTGTAAACCAAAACGAATTCTGCATCACACGTTTGTTTGTTTATAAATAGTGAAGGAAATGTCTTCATACATACATACATACCGATCGAACGGACTCATCATTTATCAATTTATCTCAGAAATGAAGTTGGGTACTGTGGTAGTGAGTTTCTTGTTCTATTTTGTGGCACTGCTAATACAAAATGAAGGGTGTCACGGTTGCTTGGAGAAGGAGAGAACTGGCCTACTCGAGATCAAGGCCCACATCTTATCACTAGGCCGGTATGGGTTCAATGAATCAGAATTGGATTCATGGGTTAATGATACAAGCAGCAATTGTTGCGCTTGGAACAGAGTCAAATGCTCTAATATCTCAAGTGGCCACGTCACACACCTATCCCTCGGCGACCTCAATTCCAGGTGGCCTGAGTGGACCGCTCTTGGCCCGAGGACTCATTTGATAAACGGTTCACTATTTCGTCCATTTGAAGAGCTGCTCAACCTCGACTTGTCTCGCAACCAGTTTCAAATTAGCGAAGGTTTGTTTCCTATGGTCGGTCCACTGTGTACTTCATGACATTGGTTTTTCTATAGCAAATTTTGTAATTAAAAAAAAGAATTTAAATAAATTTTTAATCTCTATAACATTTATTTTTTTTTGGTAATCTTAACATTTTTTTATCTGTTTGTGTTTTTATTAAATTTTTTTATTTTAATTGTCTTTGACGTGACACTCAGTCCATTCATCTAATTCTTTCGCTCTTAAATTAAACTTATTCAAACTTAAAAACATAGAATCATTTTTTTATTAACAAAAGATCATGCTAAAAAACAAAGGGTAGCATATGCAGCGTATTGGTTACCAAGGTTATATTAATTTCTCATAGTTATCCGTGTTCTTTTGAAGGACTTCCAAAACTGACGAAGTTGGAGACTTTAGACCTTTCGTATAATTGGATGAATGGTTTGTTCTCTACTCTAGGTATGTACCTTTTTTCTTCCTTTTTTTTTTTCGCATGATGGTCAACGAACTATTAAAATACCTTTTATTTAAAAGTTACTACTGAAACTTCAAAATAAAAATTATTTAATATTTTTTTAACTTAAAAGAGATGACCCAAAGAGAAAGCTCTCGGAGAGAGAGAGGAGAGACCGGAGACAAAGGGAAAACGAAAAACAACCATTTTCTAAAGGTTTTCTACCTATCTTTTTCTAATAAGCTACTTGTTTTCTTTTTAAAAATAAATTAAGTTGCTTAATTATTTAAAAAGTTTTATAAAAAATGTGTTTGACTTAACTTTTACTTTAAAAATTACAAAAAAAAAAAATCATTTAGAGAGAGAATAGATTAATTCATAATAAAAAATAAAAAAATATTAAATTGTTCCTCGGGAAACTAATCTTAGATTTAAATCCTTTTGTTTCTTAGATTTAAGAAATGTGACTTTTGAGTAGAAAGTGACTAAGAATAGTAGCAATAATAAGTATGGTTTTGCTATCAATTGTTCGTAGGGCAATGGCTTAAAATTCCAAAAAATATAAAAATAAATAAATTGAGTACAACGATAGCAATGAAATTTGAACTTATGATTTTGTGCAAACTATTCAATCCCTTTACCATTAAGTTGACCTTAATGGGTTAATTTTATTTTTTTTACTGAAAAGAGTAAAACATAATGTTACAAATATATCTTTATTGTAACTTTTAATAATATTTTCTATTTATTGATTTCTTAATCATTGCTGACATTGAACAATGGATAACAAAATGTAATACATAAAAGTAATTAAGAATGCTATGTGAAATGTTGAAAAATATTAAATAAAAGATAATAAATGGTGAGTGTACAATAATAGAAAAAGAAGGGTACCATCCCCTTCTCCTAAATTATTCAGTACCAAAATAATACAAATTAATTAAATGATTTTATATAAAAGATGCTAAAGATAATAAATAGAATAATATATAAATTCACAATTTCTAAACTGTCACTCGAACAATTAATTAAATTGAAGACGACTCAATTACTTTTCTATTAATAAAGATAAAAACAAAGATTTGTTAAAATATTAGGATTTTGCTAACCAATAATCATGTTAAAAGTGTATTAAAAATCATGCTAAAAGTATATTAATAGCATTCTTTCATAAAACAATTTCACTTTTAATTTCTTCACCAATAACGTAAGAACACTAACTTTACATTTGCCAAAGTTATATTAAATGTAATTTACTTTTTTTTTTCCCTATTTTCTATATCATCTTTTTTCTAACATCTTATCAAAGACTTTTTCCTAACATCTTTTTTTCTAATTATTATTACAGCCCTCCATGATGAACTTAAAAGTTTCACTCATATAGCATGTTATTCGCAAGTTATAAATTGTTTTGATAAGCTAAATATAAAAGGCAATAATTTAGTGTTAAGTTTTGCTAAAGATTATTTTAAGGGTAATTGTTAAATATATTTAATTACTAGAGAAAGCACCTAAAAGTACTTTTATCTTTTCATTACATTAAATATTTTGTAATTTTAATTAATTTTTATATATTAATAGTTTATAAAGGTAAAATAGTCAATTGGTTGGATATTTATTTAAAATAAACAGTTTAGAAAACTTGATTAAAAATTTATCTGCGAGTAAAATAAGTCTCATATTACAAAGAAATTGACCAAATAAGAATATAAGTGAAATGCTAATAAATTTCAGGCTTTAAGATTGAGTAAAATATAATGCCATGCCTTCAAATGTGGTTCTTGCTAACATATTAAAAAGGATATCTACCCTATATTATCATAATTTGTAGTGTTTTTGATATCAAAATTTTTAGTTTTTTAATTATATTGCATAAAAATGTTTATTTCAAAATATTTCTTTTCTAAAATTGCATTAATTTACAAACTATAGATACTGTTCAAAAACTTAATTACCATGGCTTTATATTTTTAATGTAATAATGCACATGAATTATAAAAACCTATTATGACGACGTTATTGTCATTGACTAAACTATAACTCAAAATTTGTGTTTATGGCTTAATTAGCTAGTAACTTTAACTGCATGTATACAAATTAACTATATAATACAAAGGTTAAAATTCCACTAATACGTTGTGGTCAATACTACATGATAGATGATAATTAAGGCGTGGGTCACTAGCTCGAGGAGTTGTAGGGATAAGAGACCAAAATTATATATAACTCAAAAATAATGAAATGAATTAAAAAATATGCTATGGAAGACATGAGAGAACACAAATCTGCTTTTTTATTTATATTTCTTTTTTGTTGATATGAGTAAACATTGATATTATGACAAAATTATTATCAGGTCATAAATATTATTTATCTCTAACAAATAGTTTTCCTATTGCAGATATTCAACAACTTCGAAGGTTGAAAGTGTTAAACTTGAGTTTTAATAATTTAAATGGCTCAATTGAAGGTAGTATTATTATATATGTTCATGAATTGGCTTTATTTTCACATACGCATATAGATGCTTCATACATTTTTATGTAGGAAAAAATAAAATCGGGATATACTAGTACTCTTACTTTAAGGTTTCTGCTACATATTTTTTTATTTTTTTCATTACAATGCATACTTTAAATTTTAATTAACAAGAATTGTGAAATAAGCTAATTAATAGCCTATCAATCGTTTGACAATGATAACCACTATTTTAATTATAAATCCTAATTTAAAAAATATATAAGTTTATAAAATGATACACTAAATTATAGTTAATGGTGCTCCCTTAACTTTTAATTTCCTTAATACTTAATGGCATAATACTAATTTTTAATAATTTTGTTCCTGTTAAGGTCTACTTCACATATTATGGATTCACAATCCAACTATATGGCCTTACATATTATTTTTTACAGGATTATGCAAAATGCCGGATCTAATAGAGCTAAATTTTTACTCAAATAAGTTTAGTGGCCAAATTCCAGAGATGGAAGAGAGAGAGAGAGAAAGAGAGAGAGAGAGAGAGAGTAGGTAGAGAGAAGGGAAAAGAAGACAACTATTTTTGGTTATATAAGACAACTATTTTATAGAAGCTCCTTTCGTTATCTTATTTGAAAAAAGATACTTGTTTTTTGGTTTTTTGAAAATCATGTCGAGAATGTATTAAATATCATGCTAAAGGTATATTAATAACATTTTTTTAATAAAAAAATTTACTTTTAATTTCTTATTCTTAACCAATATCTTCAGAGCACTGATCATTTGCATTTTCTAAAGTTATATTAATAGCAAGTTAGTTTTTTATTTTCTATTTTTTATATCATATTTTTTCTAACATTTAATTAAATACTTTTGAATCTTTGTAGTATCAATAAGATGCCAATACTCAAAATGGTTTTTTTCTTCTAATTATTAATACAACCTTACATGATGACCATAAAAGTTTCACTCATAGCATTTTATTCGCGACATAAAAGTTGTTTTGATAAGGTAAATATAAAAGGCATTAATTTACTGTTATTTTTTGTAAATGATTATTTAAAGCGTAATTGTTAAATATTTTTAATTACTTGATAAAATAACTAAAATTCTTTTTATCTTTTCATTATATTAAATACTTTAATTTTAATTAATTTTTATTTATCTATAGTTTCTAGGTAATTGATAGCCAATTGGTTGAATATTTATTTAACATGAACGAACACATTAAAAAATTGGTTATAAATTTAATTGCGCGTTAAATAAGTCTCATATTTGTAATACATATAGGTTAAAATTTCATTAATACGTGGTGGTGAAGACTACATGGAACAGATTTCCTAAAAAAAAAAGACTATATGAACAGATGCTCAGGTGTGGGTCTCTCTATTTTTAAAATATTTAATTTGGTCTTCTAATTTTTGAAAAATGTTTAATCTTGTCCTTTCATTTGTTTGACAGTACGTAATGATGTTAGTGTGATTAAACACGTGTCCGTTTTCCCACTTTGACACGTCACGTGCCATATCAACCTTCCTTAACGTTGTTAGTATCAATTTGAACAGAAGGATAACATTGAACATTTTTTAAAAATTAGATGAACAAATTGAACATTTTAAAAATAAAAAGACCAAATTAAATAAATTAAATAAAAAGAGAGACCCAAAGAGTAATTTAACCTTATAAGAAGAAAAGACCAAACATTATATACAACTCAAAAATAATGAAATGAAATTAAAAAAATATATATTATGGAAGACATGAGCGAATACAAATCTGCTTTTTTTTTATTTTTCTTTTTTCTTCATATAAGTAAACTTTAATATTATATTTAACAAAATTATTACAAGCTCATGAATATTATTTATCTCTAACAATCATTTTCTTACTGCAGATATTCAACAATTTCAAAGGTTGAAAGTGTTAGACTTGAGTAATAATGATTTAATCGGCTCAATTGAAGGTAATATTATACATGTATATAAAATATGTTTTATGGATTTTATCATAAGATAATATTTTTTATTGTGTGAAATGAGAACTATAAATATAGATTATATTTAAATGTTCAAAATTAAAAGAAAAGTACACATGACTTTTTTAATTGATCATGTGACCAATTACTAACTTTTAATCTTGATCATTTGTATGAGTATATGATCTAGATTTGTTGTTTTCATTTCTTATAATAAAAAGAATTCTCACTTGAAAACACCAGGTGTCAAAGTTAATCAAATTATACCTTCAATAACTTTTTATGGAAGGTATAATTTTTATTTATATTTCTTTTTTCTTGATATGAGTAAACATTGATATTATGACAAAATTATTATCAGGTCATAAATATTATTTATCTCTAACAAATAGTTTTCCTATTGCAGATATTCAACAACTTCGAAGGTTGAAAGTGTTAAACTTGAGTTTTAATAATTTAAATGGCTTAATTGAAGGTAGTATTATTATATATGTTCATGAATTGGCTTTATTTTCACATACGCATATAGATGCTTCATACATTTTTATGTAGGAAAAAATAAAATCGGGATATACTAGTACTCTTACTTTAAGGTTTCTGCTACATATTTTTTATTTTTTTTCATTACAATGCATACTTTAAATTTTAATTAACAAGAATTGTGAAATAAGCTAATTAATAGCCTATCAATCGTTTGACAATGATAACCACTATTTTAATTATAAATCCTAATTTAAAAAATATATAAGTTTATAAAATGATACACTAAATTATAGTTAATGGTGCTCCCTTAACTTTTAATTTCCTTAATACTTAATGGCATAATACTAATTTTTAATAATTTTGTTCCTGTTAAGGTCTACTTCACATATTATGGATTCACAATCCAACTATATGGCCTTACATATTATTTTTTACAGGATTATGCAAAATGCCGGATCTAATAGAGCTAAATTTTTACTCAAATAAGTTTAGTGGCCAAATTCCAGAGATGGAAGAGAGAGAGAGAGAGAGAGAAAGAGAGAGAGAGAGAGAGTAGGTAGAGAGAAGAGAAAAGAAGACAACTATTTTTGGTTATATAAGACAACCATTTTATAGAAGCTCCTTTCGTTATCTTATTTGAAAAAAGATACTTGTTTTCCTTTACGCTGCTTAATCTTTCAAAAGTGTTTTAGAAAATGTGTTTGACTAAATTTCTACTTTTAGGAAAAGAAAAATTAAAAAAGAGTAGAGTCAAACACTACCTAAAAATAACAAAGAAAATCAATTAATGAGAGGATAAATTAATTCATAATAAAATAAAATATTGTTAAATTGTTCTGAAAAAATACTAGTCTTAGACTCAACTAATTTTATTTCTTAGATTTAAGAAATGTCATTTTTCGTCGAAACTGATTGAGAATATGAATAATAATAAGTACGATTTTGCTATCCATTGTGCATAGGACAATGGTTAAAAAATCAAAAATATTTTTTTATTAGAAAGTGTAATATTTAATGCAACAAACATATCTTCTTTTTTATTTCTAATAAAAAGTTTCCGTTTATTAATATTTTAATCATGTTCCGTACAACAATGGATAACAAAAACCATAGTATGTAATAGTGATTAAGAATAAATGAAAAGTTGGAAAATATTAAATAAAAGTTATTAAATGGTGTGTGCAAGTAATACAAAAAAAAATTAAATAATTTTATACTAATAGGATAATAAATTAAGAAAAATGCTAATAACACTTATAAAAGCACTTTCTATTGTTGAATGAAATTTATTAAAACTCACAAATTTATGTGAGTTTTATTTAGGAGTAAAAATAAGTTAGGCCACTCGACAGAAGCATATGGGCCAGCCTACATTAAGTCAGACTAGACTTTTTTACAAAATAAATTAGGTTAAGGCTTTTATAAAGTCTATTTAATTAAAAAAGTCAGGTTTTAGTCTATTCAAAAAAAAATTTAGACCAGTAGACCAACCTATTTAAGTAAATATAAGTATTATATTTTTGTTAGTATTATTATTATATTAAATTTTTTATAAAGTATTAAAATCATATATTTATTTACCTTTTTAAATATTAAGCATGTTGACATATATAAGGATAAAGCCTATAAGCTTATTGGAGAATAAATTTATGTCCTATTTAAAGGCCTTATTGCAAAATATACTTTTAAATAAGTTATTATAAATGCCATAAATAAATTTATATCATATAAACAAGTTAGACTCGACTCTTATAACGTCTAACCAACCTATTTTCGCCCATGTCTTATGCTTTGAGTAGTAGTGGTTTTAATTTTTATAGTTTATAATTTGTTTTATATAGAGTTTTTTTTCCTTTGACTATTAGTCGATTAACATATTTAAGGATACATCATACCTATCTAAAAATGTTAATATGAAATAGGACATTAAATAGGCTAACAAACAAAGTCACGCTTTCTTAAAGGTCAAGCTAGACCTAAAAATAAAGCCTATGATAAGTAACATGTAGGTGAGGCGCAGGCCTTGAATTTTTTAAATAGGTCAAACCTATTTAAACAAAGCCTTGTTTGGTCTAACCAATTTCCACCCCTAGTTGTGCTCCTTATTTAATGAGTTTCACTCGTCATTTTTTAATCTTCAATAAATTTTAGCGAATAATAGAAAGTGTATTGCTAAATCAATTTACAATTACTACATTATCCTTACATCATTACTAAACTACTTTTATATTAGTTTTTGCACCTGTGTGATGCATGACACATCTAAATGGTGTGTGTATCTTCTCTAGTACCAAAAATTTCCAATAAGAAAGAGATACACATAGAGAAGGATGAATGTATTTTTTTTTTTTTATCATGTAACCTCTTTGTTTCTATCTCTCTCCAAGGAGAATTTTCTAATACTAGAGAGGATCTACACTCATTTAAATGGATAAATACTAAGTTTGAAAATAACAACACAAAAATGAGTTTATCATAACAATTTAATAAGTTAATACATTTTGATTTTTTTTTTATAAACTATGTTTTTAGTTAATGTATAGTGAGTTTTATTGTCATCTCATCTAAAATTTACAATCTACTGAAATTTGACTCTTAAAACTGCGACATACAATTATTTATATGTTAAAACTAGTCTTGACAAGTAAACACCTACATGCAATAACATCTCACTGTAGCTTTTGTTAATTGTCATAGTTTGCTAGTAAATTATACATGCAAGGTAAAGAGAGTGAGCATACAATTAAATTATATTATTTTTGTTATTTATTCTAAGTTTACTATCTGCGCTGTGCATGGACATTGTCTTAAAAAATTAATATTTTAATTATTTTATTTTACTTTAATACAATTTTTTAACATAATTTATCATTTGTGTATATCATTATTAAACATAAAATATTAACATTTATAATTATTTTAGAGTTTAAATATATTTTATTTTATTACAATGACATTTTTTGGAATTATTCTCTCTTCAATTTTATTTTTGCTTATATTGCTTGTATTTAACATAAAATAGTGTGTTTTTAGTTCCTCATTAAATATTTACATATAGGCATAAAAATAAATAATTTTTATATTTTTTAACAACTAAAACTAAAGAAAATGTAAAAATAAATTAATTCCAAAACTGACATATTTTTAAATATTAAAAACATATTTATGCCATTTTAATATATTAAATTTTAAATAATGCTAAAAATAAATCAAACTAAAAAAATTCTTCATATTTCTTTATTTGTTAATGTTATTACCTAACGTAAAAATTGTTTTTTTTTTTTCAATTTTCACCTAATATTAAGTTTTATTTCATATTTTATTGTATTTGAACGCAAAATAATATTATAAAATTTTAATACACAAAATAATGGCATACATCATAAAACACATATTCTATCACATACATTGATTTTAATTTGAAAAAAAATAATAATGAACTGTCATGTTTGTTGCTAAATTGTGAGTTTATAGAGTATTATTAAATGGTAGCTCGGATTCATGGAAACCAATTTTTGGAGATTTATAAATAAAATATAACAAAAAATAATTAAATAAATAAAAACAAACTGAGAATTTAAAATCATTTTATAAATAAAATTGCTATCGTATTATTATGACAACACCCTATATTCTCTGCTATGGGACCTTTTCTGAAGCCCATTTAAACCATGTCATCCTTCTACAGTAACTATGTATACAAAAGCTACGGTTTCAAGACCCATGTTGAAAAGTCATTTATATCCATAATAATTCAGGCGAGAAAATTTGCTAGGCTACAGCTTGACTTACTTATTTTATATATATATAAATTAAGATAAAGATATGTTAAAATATTAGGGTTTTACTAACCTGTGTTGTAAAGACACTACTAAAGAATAAAACACATTTATTTTTTTTGTAAGCTATCATTTCAAAAGTATATTAAAACTCATGTTAAAAGTACATTAACAACATTCTTTCGTAAAAATATTTCACTTTTAATTTCTTAACTAATGCTTTAAAAACATAAATTTTGTATTTGCTAAGTTATATTAGATGTAATTTACTTTTATTTCCTATCTTTTATATCATCTTTTTTTTTCAAATATTTTATTAAATACTTTTGAGTCTATAGTATCGACCGAAATAAAACTATTGATTTTATTTTTTTTTAGTTATTATTACAGCCTTCCATGATGACCATAAAAGTTTCACTCATTTTCCTTGGCGAGCTAAAATTTGTTTTGATGAGGTAAATACAGAGGGCATTAATTTAGTGCTCATGTTTGCTAATGATTACTTTAAGGATAATTGTTAAATATTTTTAATCACTTGAAAAAGCACCTAAAAGTCTTTACTTTGATCTTTTCATTAAATTAAATATTTTCATTTTTATTATATTTTATTCACTAATAGTTTATAAAGGTACCAAGTGGTTGAATATTTTTCTACGATGAACACCTTAAAAAAATTGTTAAAAGTTTAATTGTGAGTAAAACAAGCCTCATATATATTATAACGAAATTGACAAAACAAGCATATAAGTGAAAATACTAATGAATTTAATGCCTTAAAATTGAGTTAAAATATAATGCCATGCTCTTAAGTGTGGTACTTGCTAACTTATTAGAGGAATATCTCCCCTATATTATCACAATTTATAATGTATTTTAATATGAAATTTTATAATTTCTTTAATTCCTATCGCATAAAACATGTTTAGTTTAGAATACGTATTTTCTAAAATTGCATCTTTTTACAAAGTATAGTTACTATTAAAAAAAATTAATTACCATGGGTTTATATTTTTAATGTAAATTCACAAGAATTTTGAATACCTTTTATTACCACGATCATGGTATTGTTGGCTAAAATATAATTCAAATGTTGTGTGTATGGCTTAGTTAGTAACTTCAACTACAATAGACAAATTATATATGCAACAATCAATATTTATTCACAACAAGCGTAGCATAATAGGTGGAAGTACCTGGTTAACAGTGACAATAAATAGGGATTAGGGAAGTACATTTTTAATTACTTGAAAAGACATCTAAAATTCTTTTTTTTTCTTTTTCATCGCATTAAATATTTTAATATATTTTTATTTATTAATAGTTTATATAAATGTAATTGATAGCCAATTGGTTGAATATTTATTTAACATGAACACTTTAAAATTTGGCTAAAAATTTAATTTCAAGTAAAATAAGTCTCATATTAAAAAGAAATTTGACTAAGTAACAATGTAAGTGAAAATACTAATAAATTAAACTTAGTGGTTCAAGATTTATAGTTAAAATATAACGCCATGCTCCCAAGTGTGGTTGTTGCTAACTTAATTATTAGAAAGATATCTCCCCTGTATTATCGCAATTTATAATGTCTTTTGATATGAAATTTTATACTTTCTTTTATTCCTATTGCATATAAATGTTTAGTTCAGCATATGTACATTTTCCAAAATTGCATTAATTTACTAAGTATAGTTTCTGTTCAAAAAACTTGATTATTACCATGGCGTTATATTTTTAATGTAATAATGCACAAGAATTTTAAAAACCTATTTATTACAACTGTTAAAGATCTGATTCATTGTAAAAAGAGTAACTAGGAAACTATATAGGTCTGATTTTATTCACTGTAAATAGGGTAATTATCCCATAGCTAATTCTTAGGGATCTTGAACCCGTTTCCTTATTTTTCTGTAATTCTGTGATTATAAATAAACCTATTAGTGTGTGGGTTAAACACACACAGTTTCTATAACATGGTATCAGGAGTTCTAGTTCGATTCCTCTGTGTCCCTCCATTGTTTAGTACGCGTGAACAGTACCGCGCACAGCTGCGAAGCTCCGTCGGCCACCGCCGCACCCGCCTTTCTCCGGCACGACCCCTACACCGGAGTCGCCACCCTCCGACGACCACCGCGCGCCTAGACGCGCCGCCACTCACCACCTCACGCACCCCCACGTGCCGGCGCGTGCATCTCACGCGATCTGCCCAGATCAACGCGTGACACTTTTTCCGGCAACACCCACTAGCCGGCGCCCCCCCCACCACCTTCCCCTGCCCCCGGTGCCCCTTTCCGCTCCTGTTTGGCTTTTTTCTTCATAGCCTCTCCTGGTTCCTCTTCCGTTTCCACCTCTGCAGTAACTTTTACCACTATTCCATTAATTCCTTGCGAAAAATTAACTGGAATAACTAGTTACAGCACTTGGGCTACTGCTGTCCAGCTGTGGTTCCATGGTGAAGGCCGTGCCGACCACTTGACCACTAACGCCACGGATATACCTGACAAGGATCGCGCTCGTTGGCAATAGATTGATGCCTCTTTATGCAGTGTCCTGTGGTTCTCTATTGCTCCCAACCTTCAACCTCAATACCAGGCATTCCCCACCTGTTATGAGGTTTGGACCAAAGCTAAGAAAGTCTACTCCAATGATGTCCATCGTCTCTACAGTGTGGTGACCGCCATGATATCCACCAAACTTGAGAATATGGACATGCAGACGTATCTTGGTAAGCTCGATCGTTTGATTGCTGATTTTAATAATCTAATGCCCTTCACTAGTGATGCAGAGACCTTTTTACGGCAGCGTAATCAGTTCTTCATGGTTCTTGCCCTTGCTGGTCTCCCACCTGACCTTGACTCTGTGCGTAACCAAATCCTCTCTGGCCCTACTGTTCTTACCTATGACATGATTAGTGAACAGCTGTTACGTCTCTCCACTCCGCATGCTTTTGGACATCCATCTGCCCCCTTTGCTGATTCCTCCGCCCTTGTCTCCCATTCCTTTCACCGTGGTGGTCGTGGCGGGGGACGTGGTGGCAAAAGTCGTCCTCGTTGCACTTATTGTCACCGCTTTGGCCACATTGAAGCAGACTGTCGCACCAAAGTCCGAGAACAATCGAAATCAGCAAATGTAGCTCAAGTTGCCGAACCTGCTCCACCAATAGATGTTACTATTTCCGCCGCTGAGTATCATGATTTCCTCCAGTTCCGAGCAGCCCAGCAACCTGCCTCGCCTATTACTGCCGTGGCTCAGTCTGGTAATCTTGTTGCCTTTGTCTCTCAATCCTCCTCCCTTGGCCCTTGGATCCTTGACTCCGGTGCCTCAGATCACATGACTGGTAACCACTCTCTTTTCTCTCAGTTGTCTTTTTCCGACACCTTGCCATCTGTAACTCTTGTAGACAGCTCTCACATTCCAGTTCGTGGTATTGGTCAAACCCACCCCCTTCCTAATCTTTCTTTAAATTCTGTTTTGTTTGTTCCTGGTTGTCCCTTCAATTTAATTTCAATTAGCAAGCTCACCTGCACACTTGATTTCTCTGTCCTGTTTGTTAATAATTCTGTCTTTGTTCAGGATCGACATACCAGACGGACGATTGGAGCAGGACATGAGTCTGGGGGATTGTATCAGCTCTCACCACCAGTTGCTTATGTCTCCACGCCCTCACCAGAACTTACTCATCAGCGCCTCGGTCATCCTAGTTTGGACAAATTACGCCTTTTGGTTCCTACCCTCTCTTCTCTTAAGTCCTTAGAATGTGAGTCATGTCAGTTAGGAAAACATGTTCGTCATTCCTACAGTCCTCGTGTCAATAAAAGTGCTGCGTCACCTTTTACTTTGGTTCACTCTGATATTTGGGGTCCTAGTCGCATTTGTTCAACTTTAGGATATTATTACTTTGTTACGTTTATTGATGATTTTTCCGTTGTACTTGGGTTTTCTTAATTAAAAATTGTTTTGATGTTTTCCCTGTATTTCAAGGATTCTCGCATGAAATTCAAAATCAATTTGGGACTTCCATTAAAATTTTATGCACTGATAATGCCAAAGAATACTTGTCTTCCTAGTTTCAATCCTTTCTAACCTCGCAGGGAATTATTCATCAAACGTCCTGTGCTTACACACCACAACAAAATGGTGTTGCTGAACGAAAAAATCGTCACCTCGTTGACACCGCTCGTACCTTCCTCCTTCACTATCATGTTCCTCTCCGCTTTTGGGGTGATGCACTTCTTACTGCCTGTTATTTGATTAACCGCATGCCTTTGTCTGTACTCAACAATCAGACTCCGTTCTCCATTTTGTACCCTAAATAGGACCTCTACCCTGTTCCTCCTCGTGTCTTCGGCTGCACCTGTTTTGTCCATGATCTCACTCCAGGTAAACATAAACTCTCTACTAAGTCCCTTAAATGTGTTTTTCTGGGTTACTCTCGCCTCCAGAAAGGATATCGTTGCTTCTGCCCTCAACTTCAACGGTATCTTGTTTCTGCTGATGTCACTTTCTTTGAGTCTACTCCATTCTTCTCGATACCCACCACCAGCGTCGCTCCTCTAGATACTCTACCTGTTCCAATGCCAGTCGTTATCTCTACTCCACCACCACTGATTACCTATCAGCATCGCCCACGACTTCCCTCAACGGCCCCACCTACTGATCCGCCAGCATCATCTCCTGCTCCAACCGCCCCTCCACCAACGTCTCCTGCACATGAGCTTCCCATTGCCCTGCGTAAAGGTATTTGGTCCTCTCGCAATCCTCATCCATTATATGCTTGTACTCTTCATTATAACCGTTTATCTCCTTCCTATTTCTCTTTTATCTCCTCTTTGGATTCTGTGTCTATTCCTAAATCTACAGGAGAAGCCATGACTGATCCCCGTTAGCAGCAGGCGATGTTGGACGAAATGGCTGCTTTGGAAGCAAGTGGAACATGGGAGCTTGTTCCCTTGCCTCCTGACAAGACTACTGTTGGTTGTCGCTGGGTTTATACAGTGAACGTTGGACCGGATGGTACTATTGATCGATTCAAAGTTCTCTTGGTAGCTAAGGGCTATACTCAGATCTTTGGCCTCGACTATGGGGACACCTTTTCCCCTGTGGCAAAGATCACTTCTGTTCGACTATTCATTGCTATGGCTGCCATCTGCCATTGGCCGCTTCACCAGTTGGATATTAAAAATGCCTTCTTGCATGGTGAGTTGCAAGAAGAGGTTTACATGGACCAACCCCCTGGTTTTACTGTTTCTGGTGGAGCTCACCTTGTTTGTCGCCTTCGCCGTTCTCTCTATGGACTGAAACAGTCTCCCCGTGCTTGGTTTGGCCGATTTAGCTCTGCCTTACTTGAGTTTGGCATGACTCGTTGCGAGGCAGACCACTCTGTTTTTACCCTTCACTCTCCGTCTGGCTTGTGCATTTATTTGGTGGTCTATGTTGATGACATTGTCATCACGGGTGATGACTCTGACGGTATTCGCCGGCTCAAATCTCACCTTCAACTTCAGTTTCAAATTAAGGATCTGGGTCCGCTCAAATATTTTTTGGGCATCGAGGTTGCTCAATCCACTTCCGGCATTGCCATTTCCCAGGGAAAATATGCTCTAGATATTCTCACAGAGACGGGTATGCTTGACTGTCGTCCTAGTGACACTCCTATGGACCCCAACGCCAAGCTTCTTCCGGGTCAGGGGGAGTCACTTGAAGACCCGGGAAGATATCGCAGACTTGTTGGTAGACTCAACTACCTCACTGTCACTAGGCCAGACATCACATTTGCGGTGAGTGTGGTAAGTCAGTTCCTTAACGCCCCTTGTGATGGTCATTGGGATGCTGTCATGCGCATCCTTAGATATATCAAGAATGCACCAGGCCGCGGACTCTTATATGAAGATAAAGGCAGTACCAAAATTTTCTGTTACTCTGATGCTGATTGGGCAAGATCTCCATCAGACAGGAGGTCCACCTCTGGCTATTGTGTTCTCATTGGAGGGAATTTAATTTCATGGAGAAGCAAGAAGCAAAATACTGTTGCTAGATCCAGTGTCGAAGCTTAATACCGAGCCATGGCAGCAGTTGCATGCGAAATTATATGGCTTAGGCAACTTCTCCAACAGTTACAGTTTGGAGATACTCAGGACACTAAGCTTATCTGCGACAATCAAGCCGCTCTCCACATTGCATCTAATCCGGTCTTCCATGAACGGACTAAACACATCAAGATAGATTGTCACTTTGTGAGAGAGAAAGTACTCTCAGGAGAAATTACCACTGATTTTGTCAACTCCAGTGACTAACTAGCAGATATTTTTACTAAATCTCTCAAGGGACTCGCGTTGATTATATTTGTAACAAGCTTGGCACATATGACATATATGCTCCAGCTTGAGGGGGAGTGTTAAAGATCTGATTCATTGTAAAAAGAGTAACTAGGAAACTATATAGGTCTGATTTTATTCACTGTAAATAGGGTAATTATCCCATAGCTGATTCTTAGGAATCTTGAACCCGTTTCCTTATTTTTCTGTAATTCTGTGATTATAAATAAACCTACTAGTGTGTGGGTTAAACACACACAGTTTGTGTAACAACAACCTTCATGTCATTGGCCAAAATATAAGACAAAATTTGTGTATGGCTTAGCTAGTGACTTTAACTACATGTAGACAAACTATATATGTAGCTAATACAAAGTTAAAATTCCACTAATACGTATATTGTGGTCAAGACTACATAAATATGCTCAGGCATGGATCATTCTAGGAGTTGCAGGGACAATATTAGACCAAGAATTATATATAACTCAAAAATAAGGAAGTGAAAATTAAAAAGAAAAAATATTATGGAAGGCATAAGGGAAGATATATCTACTTTTTATTATTTTTTTCTTTTTTCTTGATATGATAAACATTGATATTATGACAAAATTATTACAAGCTCATAAATATTATTTATCTGTAACAATAATTTTCCTATTGAAGATATTCAACAACTTCGAAGGTTGAAAGTGTTAGAATTGAATTCTAATCAATTAAACGGCTCAATTAAAGGTAGTATTATACATGTACATAAATTTGTTTTATTTTCACATACATATATAAATGCTTCATAAATTATTGGTTAAGGAAAAATAAAATTGAGATATCCTAGTACTCTTACTTTAAGTATTTTGCTACATATTTTTTAATTTTTTTCAGTTCAATTCATACATTAAATTTTAATTAATTAAAAATAATAGTAAAATAAGCTAATTAATAGCCTAACAATCGTTTGACAATGATAATCATTATTTTAATTACAAATCTTAAATTTAAAATATATATATGTTTATAAAATGGTACTTTAAATGATAGTTAATAGTGCTCCCTTAACTTTTAATTCACTTAACATTTAACGGCATATTATTAATTTTTAATAAGTTTTGCTCTAGTTAAGTTCTATTTGACATTATGGATTCATAGCCCAACTATGGTGTTGTATATTATTTTTGGCAGGATTATGCAAATTGCAGGATCTTCAAGAGCTAGGTCTTAACTCAAATAAGTTTAGTGGTCAAATTCCAGAGTGTCTAAGCATTCTAAGAAACCTCCAAGTCCTTGATCTCTCTCAAAATCTATTGACTGGCAATTTCCCATCCTTCATTAGCAATATCACATCCCTTACGCACTTATCTCTCGTTGACAATTACCTGCAAGGCTCATTTTCATTGAGCACTTTGGCTAACCATTCCAAGCTTCAGATTCTATATATTTCTTCACTAAGCCCTGGAGTACATGTTGAAACTGAAAAGACACGGTGGTTTCCATCATTTCAATTAAAATCTCTCATGCTTCGAAGCTGCAAATTAAATATGGATGAAGGAAGAACAATTCCTAGTTTTCTTCAATATCAAAAAGAGTTGCAATTTATCGACCTCTCGCACAACAAATTAGTTGGAGCTTTCCCAAGTTGGTTGATACAAAATAACTCAAGACTAGGATATTTCTACGCAAGGAATAACTCATTGGTTGGAAACATTCAGTTGTTCTCCATCAGACAATATATACTTCACCTAGATATCTCAAACAACAATGTTTCTGGTTTGATCCCGAAAGATATTGGTACATTCCTTCATGGGATTCGCATTTTAAATTTGTCAACAAACAACTTTGAAGGAAGTATACCTACTTCAATTGGTAAAATGCAAAATCTCTCTTTGTTGGATTTGTCTCACAATCGCTTATCCGGTGAATTACCAGAACAACTAGGTTCCATTACCCTAGAAGTACTGATGCTTTCCAACAACCATTTTCATGGGAGTATTCCTAAATTTTCTAATGATACAAATTTGCTTATGTTGCTTCTCAATAATAACAACCTCAATTGCACTCTAGAAGAAGTATTGGAAAGTGTTAATGGTAAAGAATTGGAGACACTAGACATATCTTATAATTCAATCTCAGGAGAAATTCCCAATTCAATTGTGAAGTTGTCATCTGTACGGGCCCTTCTTATTGCAAAAAATAAATTAGAAGGTGAGATCCCTTTTGAGTTCTCCAACCTAGCAAGCCTTTATATGTTGGATCTTTCACAAAATAGATTGTCAGGTTCAATCTCACATGTCAACTTATCAACCTTGATGTTCTTGAATTTGAAAAAGAATGTTTTCTCAGGTTCTATACCTATCACATTGTCAGAGGGCTCAAATCTAGTAACTCTAGACTTGAGGGATAACAATTTTTCTGGAAATATTCCCTACTGGATGGATAACCTGTCAAATTTACGGATGCTTTCACTAGGAGAGAACAATTTTATTGGCTATATCCCAATTCAATTATGTCGATTACAAAAAATCGCCATTATGGATCTTTCACATAACAAGATCAAGGGTTCAATACCATCTTGCTTCAATAGTTTGCCATTTGGAAGGGAAGAAGAAAGTGAAGATCCTTTCCAAACATCTCTTTTAGGCGAAATATGGATAGAGGATGGCTTACCTACATATGATTTCAACGAAGAAGTAAAAGATAGTGTTGAATTTAGAACAAAGCATAATTTTTACTCTTACAGTGGCAACATCCTTAGGGGAATGTCTGGAATGGATTTATCAAGCAATATGTTAACTGGTAACATCCCATTTCAAATTGGAAAATTGCAACAAATTCGAGCCTTAAACCTATCCCACAATTACTTGTCTGGCTCTATACCAAATACTTTTTCCAATTTTACTCAAATTGAGAGCCTTGACTTGTCCTACAACAACTTGAGTGGTGAGATTCCTTCTCAATTGACCAAGTTGAACACTTTAGCAATCTTCAATGTGTCGTACAATAATCTTTCTGGAATTGCACCTAGTACAGGGCAATTTGGAACCTTTGTTGAAGACAGCTACAGAGGTAATCCTTTCTTTGTGGGCCACTCCTCAAGCAGAAGTGTGAAGGTTCACCTCCATCACAATTCAATAACATGGAAGAAAAGGAACCAGTACTGGACATGATAGCATTCTATTGGAGTTTCACAGCATCTTATATAACAATATTGTCGGGGTTCATAACGGTGTTGTGCATCAATGCTTATGGGCGCATGATCAGGTTTTATTTCATTGCTAAGATTACACGTAAATGTTTTCCAAGTATTCCTTTGTATTGAAGAAGGTCTATTTCAATTTTATTAGTTTTTTATAAGGGTAAAAGTTATTTTATTTCAATTTTATAAGGGTAAAAGTTTGTTTGACAGTGTGTTGGGAAATTTGAATTATGTTTGCCTTTAATGATGTGCTTTATATTGACTGTCATATTTTTTGGATGCCTTAATTATTTTAACGACATTAGCTATTTGTTCCATATGTCAATGCCCTGTCTAATGGAAGAAAGTAGAAGTACGAAAGAAAAATAATAAGCAAACAAGGAATCTAATACAAACCTTGTTGATAGGTATGTTTTGATTATTGGCTATAAGTAAGGCAAAATGTCCTTAATTTCTTTGCTTCACTTTTGGTTAGGGATATAGGGGTAGCAAAATTATTCATTTATTCACGATCCATCCGGTCCATTCATGTAAAATTCAATCCAATCATTCAGTTGTTAAAATAAAAAAGACATAGATTAGATTGGATGGATAACAATCTATCTTTTTTTATTTTCAAATCTAATAGCCTATCTAATTAATACTTAATGGATTAAAATCAATCCAACATATTTTTTTATATTTAAATTTTTCTTAAATTTATTAAAAATTCTTAAAATTATTTTAAAAAATGTGATTTTTTAATTTTTTTCCAATAATCCAAATCCAATCCAAAATCAAAATTTAATATTATTTAATATTTCAGTTTAGAGTTTAAAGAAAATAAATAAAAATAATAAAAGAATTAAATCTAAAATCCCCAAATGTGCTTCACGTTTAACTTAACTTTTCCTCGTACGCAGTTCCCAATTCCTTTTTCTTCTACAAAATTAGTTTTCGTTTTATCAAACTGAGCTGATTTCACGTTGAATTCACCATCCTTTCTTTCTCGGTAAAGTTTCTACTCAAGGCTTTGTTTCGATTTCGATTTGATTTCAAATACATTTATTAGATTCCTATTTGATTCATTCCCTTCAAACCAATACAAACTCTGTTTCATTTTCGTATCTTTTTCCCTGTATCTTCTTTGTAGTTACTGAGTTTGGATAATATTTGACCAATTTGAAATAATCTATGCATAAACGTGACTTTTTCTTAAATGATAAATGTCAATCATTTCTTTTCAGTAATTTTTTTTTATCACAAATTGTTGATGATAGTTTCTTAAATTTGATGATAATATTTAAATTGTTATGATGAAATAATCCATATGGATGTAACTTGCACTAGGTGTGGCCTTCAGGTGGAGAACCTCCAACACGTGTTTTGGCACTGTAGTGAGTGATGTGGGAAGGGTATGTGTGGACCCTGCTGAACTTCAACCTGCCTCCACTGCAGGACGATGTGGACTAGTTAGCTTGGCTCTACCATTGGATTTTCTGGTTCTAGCAGAGTTCATGGCTGTATAATATCAACATTTGAATTAGATTTGCGATGTTATTTTATCTTCTCATGGGCTAGTTTTATTGATATTTGGATTGTTCTGTCATGATGTGTTTCTAAATCCAGAACTTCTTTGGCTATTATTCGCCTGTGATACTAACCTAGCACTTCTGAGCAACATAATTTTAATCGACACTAACTACCTTGTAGTAGTCCTATCGAGTGTGTTAATTTGTCAACAGTGAATAATTTTTTTATAAGAAAGGTTAAAACCGCTTTTGATTTCAATTAAATTTCTAAGACTTAGAATCAAATTCTCAAATAGGACTCTTAAAAGATAAGCTCAAAGTTACTTAAAGTAGACTAAAATAGAAAGAAAATACGTTAGAAACAATAAAATAAAAGAATCTGAAAATGAAAGTAAATTCAAAATTGCAAAGAATAAAAGAACAACACTAAAAGCATATGAAATTAAAGAATTAAAATAACAGAAGAAGCTTTATTAAATTAATGGTGGAATTACATATACTTGATTCAGGAAGTCATTAGTTATTGTTGTTTGACATGTGTTAGGTACTTACAAGGTTCTCGAGTAAATAAATCCAACCGCAGGTCCCAGCTAGGAAACCCTTAAATTTATAGATCTACCATTCCAACGATTAAATCCTTACAAGAAGACACTTGACACACTAAACTGATAGATTTAACCAATTTATGACTCTTTTCTTTATAAAACAACTTTCAATAACATCCCAGTTTAGCAAAAACTTTCAGTAAGGCCTCAAAAGTCCTCTATAGCTCAAATAAGTTCACTGATTTTGACAAACATCCCAGTCATGGTTTTAAATTGCAGTTAAGGTCGCAGTTGCGGTTTCGTTCCGATACTTCATATTGCAGGAAAATTTGCAGTCGCAGTGAGTCAAAAATCTTTTATGTTATGACCACAATCGCGATTGCGAATTACAATTTAAAACCATGCATGATCCCAGTTTAAAACCTCTCCCTCGCTGATGAGGGTATTCGTCTCTTCAATTGTCTTTGTCGAACTTTAGCAATTCTTCAAATGACTCATCCCTGCTTTGATTCTATTTGAAAAACTCTAATAATCATCAATTGCCTAATTCCTCACCTTTTAACTTCCATAATGTCTATTCTCCAAGCATCTCATCATGCCTTTCCAATTTTACGAATCAAAACGATTTTTCACGGTTCTCGACACTTGGTAAAATTATTCTTCACCACCAACAATTTCCAATTTGTAAAAAGAAACATATGAAAAGAAAATGAAATGGGAAGGAGCAAATTAATTCCTTTTTTTTTTTCAGTATTCAAGCATATCTAGATTTGTCAATTTTCTTTTTGTGCGTTTGTGAGGAAATTTTCACAGATCTAACGTGCGTATGACATGAATAATGCACTTCCATGGGACAGCATGCCGTGTTTTGATTTGAATGTTGTGGCATGTGAGTAAAAATTAAAAAAGACAATTGAATAGAAAAAGTTAACAGGTGAACGCATGCCTAACGGAAAAGACTTCTCATCAGCGTGTGCAACAGCAAGGACCAACGTTATACCTTAATTATTTAGAAATCTGCAAAAGAGTTCCCTGTCCATAATAAAGTGAGCGTGAATCTAACGGCCGGCAAATTAAGACCTCCGAATAGACTAAAGGTCAATGAGAACTTCGGGAATTTTCTATTGTTTAATATTAATCACTTCACTTCACCCAATTGGGGGTTTCTTAGACTACATGATGAACAGGTTGGGATTTTCTCAAAAGTGGAGAGGGTGGATTAGAGCCTGTATTTGTTCAGCACATGCCTCTGTTTTAGTAAATGGAAGTCCCACCAACGAATTCCAAATGAAGAAAGAATTAAGACAAGGGGATCCTCTTGCCCCTTTCTTATTCTTAATCGTGGCAGAAGGATTATGTGGCCTAGTGAAGAAGGCAACTGAGACTCAAAGATTTTTTGGTTTCACCATTGGCGAAGGAGTGGAATCCTCAATACTCCAATATGCAGACGATACTGTTCTTGTTGGAAAAGCCAGCCATCAGAATTTGCGGACAGTAAAAGCTATCCTTAGATGCTTTGAACTTGTGTCGGGTCTCAAGGTAAACTTTCATAAAAGCAATTTGATTGGAGTCAATATCGCAGAATCTTTCATGGAAGCAACAGCAAATTTCTTGCTTTGTAAAGTTGGAAAAGTTCCTTTCAAGCCTAGGATTGCCAATCGGTGCAAACCCCACGCATGTTGAAACATGGCAGCCAATTATCGACTCTGTGAGAATGAGGTTGGCGGCCTCTTGGAAAGGAAAACATCTGTCTATGGGAGGTAGGGTGGTTCTCATTAACTCTGTCCTTTCAAGCCTTCCTCTTTACTTTTTCTCCTTCTTCAAGGTGCCAAAGAATGTACTGCACAAAATCATTGGGTTGTAGAGAGCATTTTTGTGGAGTGGTAGTGAAGACTCCCACAAGGTGGCGTGGGTGAGCTGGGACAAGGTCTATCAGAATAAAAGTCGAGGGGGTTTAGGTATAAAAAATTTAGAATTATTCAACATCGGCTTGCTATCTAAATGGAAGTGGAGGTATTTGCATGCAAAAGTGCTGTTTGGTATAGCATCTTATCCTCTTGATGTGGTTCTATGTCACAAGGAATACCTAATTCTCTTTCGTATGGGAGGACAGCTTCACTCTGGTGGAGGGACATTTGTAGAGTGGAAGGGTATGGGAGAATGCCTTAGGCATGGTTTTCCTCAATAGTGGCTAGAAAGGTGAATTCTGGGACCCGGGTAAAATTTTGGCATGATGTATGGATTGGAAATGAGAGCTTGAAAAGAATTTATCTTAGATTATTTGTTATTAGTGAAGATAAGGATGCATATATAGCTAATATGGGAGAGTGGGTCAATGGAGTATAGAGGTGGGTTTGAAGGTGGAGAAGGAACTTTTTTGTATGGGAGGAGCAAGCTTTCACAGAACTCTCTAGCTTAATCTCCTCGATTTTTCTAAGGTACAATGTTCCTAATGAATGGATATGGAAACTTGATAGCTCTCGAAGATTCATAGTAAGATCTGCATATGGCTGTTTGCAGAACTTGATGATGCCTGTCACTTCCCATAACTTTTCAGTGGAAATCTTTCCTAAGCTTTGGAAAGCCCATGCTCCTTTAAAAGTGTTGATCTTCTCTTGGCGTTTATTGCTGGATAGGTTACCAACTAGGACAGCATCATATAGAAGGAACATCATCACCAATGAACAGGATACTTTCTGTGTTCTATGCAACTTGGCAAGTGAAGATGCATATCATTTATTTTTTGGTTGCTCCCTGTCATCAAAAATATGGTCAGCTATATATGCCTGGATTGGATTCGAAGTTGCTCTTCCCTCATTAGGTGCTTCACATTACCTCCAACATGGAAGGATGGTGAGGGGTAAGAAATCGAAGAGGTCATGGATGATGATATAGCATGTGGTTGTATGGTCAATATGGCATCAAAGAAACAAGATCATCTTTCATCCAGGCAATTTTGACTTCATACAGTTGTTAGACACAATTAAATCACTCTCTTGGGTCTGGCTCAAAGCTAATATGGTGGATCCAAATCTTTTATTTTCAGAATGGTGCATTAACCCTGTTGAATGTATGTCTCGGTGACAGCATCATCTTTATAAGATAGTCAAGGTGTATTACTTCAGGACATTCAAGAATGCAAAGAGATATATGATAGAAGACCTCCAAGGCAGGTTTTGCTTTTCCACGGGTGAAGAGCTTAATAGTATCCAAGGGGGGCTCTGGCATAAATTCACCTGAAGTACGATCCCACTCAAGTGTAGGAGACAATTGGTGTGCTAAGGTTTAAGTGGAGGGCACTGGTAGGTGAAGGAGCTATTTTGTTGGATGACCAGAGGCGCCACACTAAAGTATCCACTGAGCAACATACTTTGAATAAGAAGCTAGCTTTTCTCGGTTGGCAAGCATGTCCAATAGAAGCTGTAAAGAGGGCCACCCATACTGATATGTTGGAGTATGGTCAAAGTTGTCAAGGCAAGGGAGGTAGGACAACTCACTCTAAAAATGAGAAGGAGCAGGTTATGATAGCAGCGTGGGGCAAAAAACATCTAGGTGTTGTAGGGGATGTCAATGTGATCATTTGGTAGCAAACACATAACAAGCTGGCGTAAAGGGATTGTCCTTTCTTGTATTCTGTCAAGGCAAGTGGGGGGAATTAACTACATTTTGTGAGTAGGCATGGACTTATAATTAAGCATAGACGTCTTGTTGTAGATATGGAGTGAATCACGTATTGTAATTCATTAGCATTAGATCTGGAGGCAGTGCATAAATACTGATCGAAAATTGAATGCCATAATAGCAGATGTAATTACCTGTTATGTGCTACACTGTGGGCACATCTTGTGCTTATAGTTGTGGCACATTTCTTCGAATAAAATTCTTTTGCTTTTAAAAAAAAACACTTTTTATTTGTAAACGTAATTACAAAATCAATTTTAATTAACATTAAAATCAAAATTTTGTAAACACCAACCTAGCCACTTATATACATGTTAAAATTCACGGTTCAAAGTAAAAAATTAAAAAAAATATATAGAACTCAAAAAGTAAAAGTATATTGAAATGAGAAAAGTAAGTCCTAAATAATTACCTCAAATCTTATATAAACTAACAAACAAACTATTAATCCCCAACTAAATATATATCTCTAATAATACACATACTATGATAACGTTGAATTCCACAACTTCTGAATTCTCTAGGAGAGAGTGTTTAATGCGACGCATTTTACAATTAGGTGAAAAATGCCTATGACCTTTAATGTGTCTGCCACTCTGATACAATATTGAATATTGAATTCCACAACTTCTGAATTCTCCAGGAAATTAAGAGTGTTTAGTTTGACGCATTACCCAACTACGTGACAAAATGCTTATCACGTTTAGTGTGTCCGCCACTGCCAATTAATTAAGTCTTTGTCGAGCTTCGACGAAGCTCATGCGATGGAAAAGTCTCCAACTCCAACTTTTAGTACATATGATGATTGTAGGTGTCAGGGGAAATTGAAGGTGGCCGAAAGTGTAAACCAAAATGAATTCTGTATCACATATTTGTTTGTTTATAAATAGTGAAGGAAACGACTAAACAGATCACTTATCGTTCATCAATATCTTAGAGACGATGACTTCGGTGGACCAATGTAAGAAGTGGCCTACGGTGGACTAGTTTATGTGACCTGCTAACATAGGTTTTGTCAGTTTTTTTTTTTTTTACACGTCAGCTTTTTTGTTAAATCTTTGAATCACAGTTTTGCCCTTACTGAAACTGACTTTTTTGCCTTCAATAAAAGTAGTTGAATGCAGACCCTTTAATGAAAAGCTAAATTGGTACGATGAGGGTTTGTCTCAAGATTTTTGCCCCGATGGACTCCGTTGAAGGCCGTCTTTACTAAGTTTGGTGTTGTCGGTGCTGTTGACGTCGGATCGGGGATGCATTCACACATATTCTCAAGTTTGTTTGTAGTTTGTTGTTGTTGGGTGTTTAAAGTGTGTTGTTATTTGTGTGTTCGTTTTGCTGCTTGTGGCCTATGTGGTGTAAGTTCCTCGAAACCTTCTTCAATGGTGTAAGTGTTGTGGGTTTAGCATATTTGCTGTGTGACTTAATTTCAATTCTTTTCTTAACATTTCTGTCGTATGACTGTGATGAGGCTGTTCTGTTTTTTTTTTATTTATTGTAACAGTGTTCATTTGTCGTTATATGGGTTTAAGCTTTGTTTTTATGCATTGTCTGTGACTGCTTATGTTCAGCAAAATAATTTGAAAGTAGTTCAAAAGTGTCCAGTTTGATGTCGAAGATAGATGAAACTGTTCCTCGTGCAGCAGGTAGCGAGTTTTTGATCCTTTGTTTGAGGAATCCCAGTGTGTCATTAGATTTTAAATATTGCAGAGTTCATGGATAGTAAAGCAGAGTGCGGGAAAGAAGGCGTGCCTAGTTGGTCAAGCACTATTATTTCTAGGGAAAGAACTATTGGAGGTAATTTTTGCATGACTATCAGTGGAATAGCAACTTGTTAGGAAAATAAAGATAATTAGTATTAACTATATCGCGCTTGCTATTTGAGTTGACACCTTGGTGTGGTATGTGGAAAATATTTACAAGCTTAGGAGAATTAGCCGTGAGAGTTATGAAAGAATTGGACTCTAGATAGACATGATGCATCAAACATTTAGCTGCCAACCATCTTTCATGTAATTCTTGTCTGGAAATCGTGGCATTCATTTCAGCTTGGGGTTAATATTGGAACATCAACTGTTGCTAGTGGTGTTGTGAGTCTTGTCCTTGGGTACCTCAACCATCTGGTTATTAAGATGGCTTTTTTAATATAGGTAAAGTGATTTGTTCTTTTTCTTTCCTTTCAATTAATTCGCAAGCTAAATATTGCTGAAATTATATATCAATGATCTTGTGAAGAGTCTCCGATAATGGCAATGCCATTTGCCTTCTGAACAAATTTGTTATTCTATACTCGTGATAATTTATGTATTTCATCTTGTTCAGGGAAACACACGTGAAGAGCTCCCTGAATTTCTTCTTGGAACTTGCCACCTTAACCATCTGGATGCCTCTAAATCAGTTTGTCTGAGGCCGTGATTTTCAATAACACTTGTGCCGTGATTTTCAATGAGACCTGGATGGCTTTTACTTTTTCATTTTCTTTTTTATTCAAGGAATGGCTTTCCTTAGTTATAGATAAATTGTTTAGTGCGAGATTCAAGTGTTTTTATATCTATATTCAAAGAATTGAAGTTGTTTGAGGGAAGTATTATAATTATTTGGTGATGTAACTTTTTGGTGTATATTGGATTTAATATCACTGAGGTCAATGTAATTTTTTGGTGTATATTCCTTTGTGGTAGCAGTCATTGTTTGGACTTTGGACCAATATATCTGTGCTTGTTGGATTTAAGCACCACTTATGTTGTTGGTGTATATTTCTTTGTAGCATCTGTACTCAAATATAATGTTCCTTTGTGGCATGTATGCTCAAATATAATGTTATTTTCTACATATTTTTCTTTATGCCAGTAGTCATTGTTTGGATCAATCTGCATAATTTTCTGTGGCTGTAGTGTTGTGCTCTGGCTTGACCAATCTCTAGGCTTTCATTTATTTAATTTGATTCTATTTTAGTTTAAGTGTATTGGAGTTCTAATGAATGGCATAAGCACCACTTTTAAATGGATGTGGATAGTTAGACATATTGGTAATATTTATAGCATGAGATGTTAACTGATTAGAAATGGGTTTCAACTAATATCATGGATTAATTTTATTAAAATTTGAAATTGGTTTCAACAAAGAATTTAAACCCAAAATAAATTACACGATATCATTTATTTCATTTTTTTTAGGTTCAAATAATGTATATGATTGTTATCATTGAATCTATTGTGATCAATAAAGGACTTGAGGTCCTCCTTACCAAGAAAATAATAAAAATGAAATGTATAATTTGAAAGCCAATTTTTTTTTTAAGATTATATCACTAATAGAAAGATAAGTTCTAAAAGTATAAGCGGATCACAATTGACCCATGAACCCAACTAAATCGATCCAACTCAACTATATTTTAGTGGGCTAGGTCGAGTCATTTGGTTGGATTAGGTTCAATCTTGGTTGATCCAATTAAGATTGGATTGGGTCACAGGTTGATGCATTATCAACTCGACCCAATCCGATCTATTATTTTTTTAATAAAAAAATAAAAATATTATAATATTCACATATATTGTATTTTTTTTAATGTTGAATTTGTGTAGTTAATGTATGAACATGTGTTGAATAAGTTCAACTAATTAAGTATTTTCTTTTTCTTTCTTTTTTGAATTTTTGGTTTTTTTAAATAAAAATTATACTAATATTTTAATTGGTCAACCTGATAACCCGACCCGACTCAACCCAATTAAAGGTCGGGGTTAGGTTGTATCGGGTTGCTTAAAAAAAAAAATACAAACCTGACCCAACCCTAACCTGACTATTTTTTATTGGGTTGGGTCTTAAACATGCCTAAACCCCAACCCAATCTTGGTCATTTACACCCCTAATAAGTTCAATATATGTCTTTTTTAGGTATCTTTTTCTCATGGCATTTTTAGATTATATGGCTTTGAAATCTGTAAGTTCAATACCAAAGCCAGTAATGTCGTTCATGCTCGCATTGCACTAAATGAACAATGACCAATGACCAACATGATCAACAAATGTCGTTCATGCTCCTCATGGCATGACCACAACAAAACAATCTACATTTTCAATTATGGCATTACCCTCCAAAGCTGCCACTCATGCTTGACGCAAGGCATCAACAATATAACCTTCACCAAGATCAACATCATCCATGTTACAAATACACGTGGTAAAATTTCTGCACCTTCACCTTAATGTAGCCTCTTAATATTAACACCACCCTCTTGCAACACCACAGAAAATAAATATACTGTCAAAACTTATCAACATACAGGAATAAAAACACAACAAAACAGTATCAATCACAACAAATAATGGAAATTCAACTCAACAACCTTTTCTCTCTTCCATGTCAAAACACCATGGATATAATTACAAAGGGAGTTGAATTTCATTTAAGTGACATTCATTCAATATATTGTTTGTTCCACTGTCATAGGCTAACCCAAATATTTTCCTCCCATTCACAATACATGTTCGAAATATGCCATGAACAACTTCACAAATAATTTATAATCTTAGACAACCCAAGTAAATTTTTCACAAGCACTTTCACAATCGTTTCAATTAATCAACTACATTCACAAGTATTCTTTCACTTAATCACTATACCGAGATTACCAAACCCCCCATCAACATATCTTTTCCCAATCCTTCAACTTAGTTCAAATAATTACACAAATTCCATCTTAAACATTTGTATTAACACTTTTCCACCTTAGTTCAAATAATTACAACCACCACTATAAAATGTCGTCAAGAAAAAGGATACCTAATCGAAGCAACTTGCAACATCTCTTACTAATTGACGACAGAGAAAGTTGGTTTGTCCTTCAAAACAGGTTAAGCACAATATCCATGATCGAAATGATACTTCGTGGCGGACTGGGGCTGACCGACTCACTCCGTGCTCAATGCACCAAACTGTACCGTTCTGTTCTCTTTATATGCTGATATCTTCCAATTCTCCTTTCATAGCGTCGTCGTCTTCTTTCTTCTCACTTCACCCCCGCAACGAAGCCTTATCTTCCATCTTCCCTTGAACAACAGTGGTAAACTGGCCACATTAACTTTACTTTTCACAATAGGGCCAAATCTATAAAATACATTTTAATTTAAAAATAATTTCATTTTTAAAAGGAGAAATTTGTAAAATACAATATTCTATATAAAAATAAAATTCCAAAAAAACCAGTACCAAAAGTTACATAGAACCCATTTGAACCCTTAAATAATATATTAATATATCCAATGGTTATCACAAATTTGACCACCATAAACCACTTCATTCCCTAGACCACCCTAGCCATGGTCTATCTTAGAAATGAAGTTGGGTGTGGTAGTGAGTTTCTTGTTCTATTTTGTGGCTTTGCTAATACAAAATGAAGGGTGTCACGGTTGCTTGGAGAAGGAGAGAATTGGCCTACTCAAGATCAAGGCCAACATCTTATCTCTAGGCCGGAATGAGTTCAAAGAATCGGAATTGGATTCATGGGTTAATGATACAACACTACCACAGAAAACATTTTTTAAATCGGTTTTACAACCGATTTGTATACGAACGATATAGAAAGTATTATCATTCTAAACCATAAGTTGAATCAATTTAAAAAATACTTTTTAAATCGGTTCGTTGGGCAACCGATTTAAAAACTTTAACTTTTTAAATCGATTATGGCCAAAACTAATTTAAAAAGTTAACTTTTTAAATCGGTTAATGCACAACCGATTTAAAAAGTGTCTTTTTTTTTTAAATAATTTCATTGTTTTGATTCATAGACCAAATCCTGTTATTATGAAACAGATACTACAGAAACAGCCAGTACATCAACACATTCATTTATAACTTACATTAACCAACAAAACTTCATAATATACTTTAAAACATATAAAATAAAAAGTACTATTCTTTTGTCTATCAAAGACATTCTAAACAAACTATCTATTAGTTATTTGAAGGAAAAATGTCGTCCAACGTTGGCGAATGTCTAGCAAGTCCTCATGTGAAAATGGTTCCCTATGAATGAATAACTGCAAGATAAACATAAGATAAATTAATTACCCAATCAGCTATAAAAACTATAAGTATTATTGTAACTGGATGAAAATTATATTATCTCGTCCCATGAATCCACAATATCTACTGAAACTATGGTCAACATATGTTTCATTACATAATATCCACACTCATAGTTCCCTACTTGTTTGTTAGCCTACCAATGAGAATTGTTTTTAGAAATGAGTTGTAGAAACTATTAGAAATTGTAATTGAATACGCAGCTGTAAATTACTTACATAGGGGAAAAACTAACTAGGCTTCCTTCGTAGTGACACGTGCTTACCTGCCAATGTTTGATATTCAATCATGACTCTGATTAAAAAATGGATATGCAAAATATGTTATAGGTTTCAAAATTATAATACAAAGCACGAATGAAATATATTATAAATAAAAACTTACATTTCTATTAGTTGTTTCAATTCTTTGTTGGGCTTCTTGTGCAACGAATAGAACAAGGCCACAACATTGTCCCTAGGACAAATAATTAGCGATTGCCAATACGAGCTGCATTGGAAAAAGAATATATGTGACGAGATTCAAATATCATTTAAAATTATTTAGGTCAGAAATAACCTGTACTTACCAATGCAAGTATAGTGCTAGATAACACTGTTTTCGTCCATTATACATCCAATTCTGAATGTAGGTTTGAGAATTTTCATCCTTATTCCCTATCTTATGAATAAGAAATGGGTCAATAAATCCATATACATTCTCCCAGCCCTTTGAGAGACAAAAACGATGCATGTACCTAAAATATACAAATGAATGTTAATTATAATAATGAGATGCATATTTAAGAGGTTTTCCAAAAAATTAAACTTACAACAACCATAATTGTAAAACTGAGATATTTAGCATGTCATTGCCAATACATATTTCCAATACATCCTTTTGGGTGATCTATAGGTCAACATCACTAGGTCTGCCAAGGAATGTCAATTCCCAATCTATTTGTACAATATTTGTCTCCATACTAGATGTCACCTGCCACAAGCGTGTTATTGGATCAACTTAATGTTTTGATTTTTAAGGTGGACCATTTTTTTTAGACGGTTGAACATCCTATAAAAAAAGTAAATATAAAATAATGTTATAAAATACAATCAAGTTATTTTGTACAAAACTCAATGGCTTCTTCAGCAATGTACCTCTTAATAATAGATGCTTTTGGACCTTATGGATTCTTGACGTACCCTTTCAAGATCTTCACATATCGTTCAACAGGATACATCCACCTTAAATAAACTAGACCACACATTCTAATCTCTCTCACTAGATGCACTATTAAGTGAACCATGATGTCAAAAAATGAAGGAGAAAAATACATCTCCAACTGGCACAATATAATAGCAGCTTCATTTTCCAATTCATTCAACTTCATAGGGTCGATGACTTTGCTGCATATGGCATTGAAGAATAAGCACAGTCGTGTAATGACATGTCTAACTTTTATAGCCATTGATAGGAGTTGTTGCATCAAGACATGACAATTACGAGACTTTAACCCAACTAATTTGAGATCTTTAATTTAGTGACACCAGGCTCTTAATATTTGAAGAGTATTCTTGTGGCACTTTCATACCCAGTAAATACTTATAGAAACTTGTTTTCTCTTCTTTTCTCTTGACAAGATATGACATGCTGGAGACAATATGTCCGCTACTCACTGATCGCATACCTAACTGGTAGCAATTGTTGCGCTTGGAAGAGAGTCAAATGCTCTAATATCTCAACTGGCCACGTCACACAACTATCCCTCGCCAATCTCAATTCCAGGTGGCCTGAGTGCACCGCTCTTGGTACCCTCAGGACTCATTTGATAAACGGTTCACTATTTCGTCCATTTGAAGAGCTGCTCAACCTCGACCTGTCTTGCAACGGTTTTCAAATTAGCAAAGGTTTATTTCCTATGGTCGGTCCATTGCGTACTTCATCACATTGGTTTTTCTAAAGCAAATTTTGAAATTAAAAAAAAAGTTTAAATAAATTTTTAATCTCTATAACATGTTTCTTTTGGTAATCTTAACATTTTTTTATCTATTTGTGTTTTTATTTAAAAAAAATTATTTTAATTGTCTTTGACGTGACACTCAGTCCATTCATCTAATTCTTTCGCTATAATATTATTAACTTATTTAAACTTAAAACATAGAATCATTTTTTTATTAACAAAAGTTTATGCTAAAAAAAAAGGGTATCATATGCGGCGTTTTGGTTACCAAGGTTATATTAATTTCTCATAGTTATCTATGTTCTTTTGAAGGACTTCCAAAACTGATGCAGTTGGAGACTTTAGATCTTTCATATAATGGGATGAATGGTTTCTTCTTTACTCTAGGTATGAACCTGTTTTCTTCCTTTTTTTTTTTTTTGGCATGATGGTCAACGAACTATTAAAATACCTTTTATTTAAAAGTTACTAGGTAAACTTTAAAATAAAAATTATTTAATATTTTTTATTTTTTTAACTTAAACGAGATGACCCCAAAGAGAGAACAATCAGAGAGAGAGAGAGAGAAGAGACCGGAGGCAAAGGGAAAAGGAAAAAAACCATTTTCTAAAAGTGTTTTACCTATCTTTTTCTAATAAGCTATTTGTTTTCTTTTTAAAAAATAAATTAAGTTATTTAATTTTTTAAATTTTTATAAAAACTGTGTTTGACTTAACTTTTACTTGAAAAATTACTGAAAAAAAAAATCATTTAGTGAGAGAATAGATTAATTTATAATAAAAAACATTAAATTGTTCCAAGTAGCTTAGTAGGTGTGAACATCGGTTAGATTTGGACAGGTTTAGGTCCAAAAAGTCCAAACCGACCAAAACTGAAGAGTGAAAAATAGAGCCTGCAACCGTCCGCTTAGCCTTCGGATTAGATCGGGTTCGGATTGATTTTGGTTTCGGATGAGGCGGGTGAGTTACTTTGGGTTTGTCCTTTCATTCTCAAGTAAGGAGACGGGGTTGTTGTCGTGCTGTTGGAGGCGGATGGAAAACCTTTGTTGTGGCGGCAGTAGAAGGAAGGCGGAGACAGGCTTGGAGACTTATAGGTGCAGGGCGTAGGCATGAAACTTTGGAAAGTGGCGTGTGCAATTCTACTTGAAGAAGAAGAAGAAGAAGAAGAAGAAGAGGAGGTGAAGACGAGAAGAGCACTCCACAGAAGAGGAAGCTCTCATTTCATTTCCCAAACAGTGAGAGGAAAGTGCATATGAGAGAGACAGACGAAAACTTCGCATACACCTGTAGTAACGCAACTTGTGCGAGAAAGTGTGGCACACTGCTGAAAGTAATACCTGTGCGGCTGTGCCTCTGCTGTTCTGATTTTTCAAAAGCATGTGAACATGCAATGCATGACAGCTATACTTTTCTACTCGCTAAATTATTCTGTGTCAGTCGGGTGTGGGTTCCGATGGATTTATTTTTAACAACCAACACCCGTCCCGAAGTTACTCATATAAAACCAAAATTTTCATTATTTAATATGAATTCCGAATATAACCGCTCGAACTGAATATTTTCGAATTGGGTTGATCGGTTTATTGGCAGGTCGCTTTTGTTTGCCCAGCCCTAGTTCCTTGGGAAACTAATCTTAGATTCAAATACTTTTATTTCTTAGATTTAACAAACGTGACTTGAGTAGAAAGTGACTGAGAATAGTAGCAATAATAAGTATGATTTTACAATCAATTGTTTGTAGGGCAATGACTCAAAATTCAAAAAAATAAAAATGAGACAATGACAAAATAAAGTTTGAACTCAGAATTTTGTATAAACTATTCAAATTTTTTATTATTAGACTGACTTTAATGGATTTATTTTTTTTACTGAAAAGAGTAAAACATAATGTTACAAATATATCTTTATTGTAAATTTTAAAAATATTTTTTTATTTATTGATTTCTTAATCATTTCTCACAACGAACAATGGATACAAAATCTTAATACATAAAAGTAATTAAGAATGCTATGTAAAATGTTGAAAAATATTAAATAAAAGATAATAAATGATGAGTGTAAAATAATACAAAATGATTAAATGAATTTATATAAAAGATACTAAAGATAATTAATAGAATAATACATTAATTCACAATTACTAAATTGTCACTGGAACAGTTAATTAAATTGAAGACGACTCAAATACTTTTCTATTAACAAAGATAAAGACAAAGATTTGTTAAAATATTAGAATTTTGCTAACCAATCACGTTAAAAGTGTATTAAAAATCATCCTAGAAGTACATTAATAACATTCTTTCATAAAACAATTTCACTTTTAATTTCTTAACGAATACCTTAAGAACACTAATTTTACATTTGCCAAAGTTATATTAAATGTAATTTACTTTTTTTTCCCCTATTTTCTATATCATTTTTTTTCCTAATATCTTATTAAAGACTTTTGAATCTATGTATTATCGACCAAAATGCCAATAATCACAAAGTTATTTTTTTTTCTATTTATTATTACAACCTTCCATGATGAACTTAAAAGTTTCACTCATATAGCATTTTATTCGCAAGTTATAAGTTGTTTTGATAAGGTAAATATAAAAGGCAATAATTTAGTGTTGTATTTTGCAAAACATTATTTTAAGGGTAATTGTTTAATATATTTAATTACTTGAGAAAACACCTAAAAGTCCTTTTTAAGTTTTTATCTGTTCATTACATTAAATATTTTGTAATTTTAAGTAATTTTTATGTATTAATAGTTTATAAAGGTAAATAGAAAATTGGTTGGATATTTATTTAACATGAACACTTTAAAAAACTTGGTTTAAAATTTAACTGCGAGTAAAATAAGTCTCATATTACAAAGAAATTAACCAAATAAGAATATAAATGAAATACTAATAAATTTCAGTCTTTAAGATTGAGTAAAATATAATGCCATGCTTTCAACTGTGGTTCTTGCTAACTTATTAAAAAGGATATCTACCCTATATTATCATAATTTATAGTGCCTTTTGATATCAAATTTTTTACTTTCTTTAATTCTATTGCATAAAAATGTTTAGTTCAAAATATGTATCATCTAAAATTGCATTAATTTACAAACTATAGTTACTGCTTGAAAACTTAATTACCATGGCTTTATATTTTTAATGTAATAATGCATATGAATTATAAAAACCTATTTTTACGACGTTATTGTCATTGGCTAAACTATAACTCAAAATTTGTGTGTATGGCTTAATTAGCTAGTAACTTTAACTGCATGTATACAAATTAACTATATAATACAAAGGTTAAAATTCCACTAATACGCTGTGGTCAATACTACATGATAGGTGATGATTAAGGCGTGGGTCACTCGAGAAGTTGTAGGGACAAGAGAGCAAAATTATATATAATTCAAAAATAATGAAATGAATTAAAACATATGCTATGGAAGACATGAGAGAACACAAATCTGCTTTTTATTTATTTTTCTTTTTTCTTGGTATGAGTAAACATTGATATTATGACAAAATTTTTATAAGCTCATAAATATTATTTATCTCTAACAAATAGTTTTCCTATTGCAGATATTCAACAACTTCGAAGGTTGAAAGTGTTAAACTTGAGTTTTAATCGTTGAAATGGCTCAATTGAAGGTAGTATTATTATATATGTACATAAATTAGCTTTATTTTCACATACATATATAGATGCTTCATACATTTTTATTTAGGAAAAAATAAAATCGAGATATTATAGTACTCTTACTTTAAAGTTTCTGCTACATATTTTTTAATTTTTTTCACTACAATGCATACTTTAAATTTTACTTAACAAGAATTGTGAAATAAGCTAATTAATAGCCTATCAATCGTTTGACAACGATAACCACTATTTTAATTATATATCCTAAATTTAAAAAATATATAAGTTTATAAAACGATACACTAAATTATAGTTAATACAGCTCCCTTAACTTTTAATTCCCTTAACGTTTAATGGCATAATATTAATTTTTCATAATTTTGCTTATGGATTCACAATCCAACTATATGGCCTTACATATTATTTTTCACAGGATTATGCAAAATGCCGGATCTAATAGAGCTAGATCTTTACTCAAATAAGTTTAGTGGTCAAATTCCAGAGATGAAAGAGAGAGAGAGAGAGAGAGAGAGAAAGAAAGTAGGAAGAGAGAAGAGAAAACAACACAACTATTTTTTATTATATAAGACAACTATTTTATGGAAGCTCCATTCTTTATCTTTTTTGTTAAAAGCTACTTGTTTTCCTTTTACGCTGCTTAATCTTTTAAAAGTTTTTTAGAAAATGTGTTTGACTAAATTTCTACTTTTAAGAAAAATAAAAATTAAAAAAAAAAGTAGAGTCAAAAACTACTTAAAAATCACATAGAAAATCAATTCATGAGAGGATAAATTAATTCATAATAAAATAAAATATTATTAAATTGTTCTGAAAAAAAACTAATCTTAGACTCAACTAATTTACTTTCTCAGATTTAAGAAATGTCACTTTGCGTCGAAACTGATTGAGAATATTAATAATAATAAGTACGATTTTGCTATCCATTATGCATAGGACAATGGTTAAAAAATCAAAATATTTTTTTTGGTTTAATTGTATTTTTGATTCCTTAAGTATCGTAATTGTGTTATTTTGTTTCTCAAGTATCACAATTGTGCGGTTTCAGTCTCCTAAGTTTTAATTGTGCAAATTAAGTCCCCCAAATATTGCAATTGTGAAATTTTGGTCCTTTTGTCGGTTTTCCGTTAAATGTTTAACAGATTTTATATAATGCATTAGAGTCACATCATTTGTCATATCATCCATTGTCATGCCAATTGCCACATCATCCATCAATATCACATTATCTGTCATGTTAAATATTTAACGGAAGATTGACAGAGAAACTAAAATCGCACAATTGTAATACTTGAGGAACCCAATTTGTGCAATTAAAATTTGAGGGACAAAAATCGCACTATTGCAATACTTGAGGGACCCAATTTGAGCAATTAGAACTTGGGAGACCAAAATTACACAATTACAATACTTGAGGGACCAAAAGTGCAATTAAGCCTATTAAAAAGTGTAATAGTTAATGCAACAAACATATCTTCTTTTTTATTTCTAATAAAAAGTGACCGTTTATTAATATTTAAATCATATTTCATATAATAATGGATTTTTTTTTGACAAGCAAAAATATTATTTATAGAAAAGTTGCTTGAGATGAAAAACAAGGTGTGTCTAAACCAAGGCTCCAAGCAATTGATACATCACAATAGTCATAACAACTGGTTTGCTGCTTGTGTGTACTATACCCCAAGACCAGCCCTATACCCAATCCACATACCCCCATTCCCTGTAGCATATTTTCCTGCTAGAGAGACCATAATACAACTCATATGACAGCTCTTCCAAAGTGTGAACTGCCACTGCACATTGTTGCAAAGTAATTCAAAGTGGGTAAACTATGTTAGTTAGAGTGCTTAACTCTGTTGAGTAAAGGGTTAATAGTTTTGATCTGATATGTGACTTGTATATAAATACTTGTTATTGGTTGTATGCAATAGACAAGGGGTGATCAATAAAATTTCTTCCCATTCTTCTCAATTCTCTCATGAGTGTGTGTGTGTCTATTCTCTCTTATCTCCAAGAAATTGGTATCTAGAGCTTGTTGTGATCCAAGACTTGTGTGTGAGAGTGATCTAGAGAGCAACTTCTGTTCTTGATGGCTGGTTCAAATGGCAATTTCCCTACACAATTGCCAGTTCTTGATTGCAAGAATTGGGAGAGGTGGTATGTGCAAATGAGGGTGTTAATTGGGTTCCAAGATGTGTTAGATATTATTACAGCCTCCATGACATAAAGTTTCACTCATATTCATTGGCGAGCTAAAATTTGTTTTGATGAGTTAAATATAGAGGGCATTAATTTAGTGCTAATGTTTGCTAATGATTACGTTAAGGATAAACGTTAAATATTTTTAATTGCTTGAGAAAACACCTAAAAGTCTTTCTTTTGATCTTTTCATTAAATTAAATATTTTCAATTTTATTATCTTTTATTCATTAATAGTTTATAAAGGTACCGCGTGGCTGAATATTTTTCTAAGATGAACACTTTAAAAAAATTGTTAAAAGTTTAATTGTGGGTAAAACAAGTATTATATTATAAAGAAATTGACTAAATAAGCAAGCCTGTAAGTGAAAATATTAATAAATTTAATGCTTTAAAATTGAGTTAAAATGTAATGCTATGCTCTCAAGTGTGGTACTTGCTTTTCAGAAGGATATCTCCCCTATATTATCACAATTTATAATGTCTTTTAATATGAAATTTAATAATTTCTTTAATTCCTATTGCATAAAATATGTTTAGTTTAGAATATGTATTTTCTAAAATTGCATTTTTTTACAAAGTATAGTTATTGTTTAAAAAACTTAATGACCATGGCTTTGTATTTTTAAAGTAAATGCACAAGAATTTTAAATATCTATTATTACTACGTTCATGTCATTGTTGCTATTCAAATGTTGTGTGTATGGCTTACCTAGTAACTTTAACTACAATAGACAAATTATATATTATATATGTAATACAAAGAACAAAGATAAAAATTTCACTAATATGTTGTGGTCAAGAAAGCATCAATAATTGAACAAAAATTTTAGATGTTATGGAAGGCAGAAGAGAACGCCGGTCTGATTTTTATTTATTTTTCTTTTTTCTTGATATCAGTAAACATTGATATTATGAAAAAATCATTACAAGCTCATAAATATTATTTATCTCTAACAATAATTTCCCTATTGCAGATATTCAACAACTTGGAAGGTTGAAAGTGTTAGACTTGAGTTTTAATCAATTAAACGGCTCAATTAATGGTAGCATTATATGCGTACATAAAATTGATTTTATTTTCACACACACACACACACACACACACACACACACACACACACACACACACACACACACACATATATATATATATATATAAATTCCTCATAAACTATTATTCAAGGAAAAATAAAATTAAGATATCCTAGTACTCTTACTTTAAGTTTTTTGCTACATATTCTTTAATTCTTTTTAGTGCAATGTATAATTTAAATTTTAATTAACAATAATTGTAAAATAAGCAAATTAAGAGCCAAATCGTCTGCCCATATCATCTTTTTCCAAACATTTTATTAAATACTTTTCCTTTCTGTATAGTGTCGACCTAAATAAAACTATTGAAAAAGTTTTTTTTTTTAATTATTATTACAGCCTTCCATATATGATGACCATAAAAATTTCATTCATATTCATTGGCGAGCTATAAAAGTTGTTTAAATGAGGTAAATATAGAGGACATTAATTTAGTTCTAATGCTTGCTAATGATTACGTTGAGGGTAATTGTTAAATATTTTTAATTACTTGAGAAATGGCCTAATGGTGTAATTTTGGATAGAAAAAATTGAGTGAGTAATTCAATTTAAGTTAAAATTTAAAATTCTTTTATTAAAATGTATTGTTTGAATAATGTATTTAAAAAGTATTTGAAATTCTAATAATTTGTTAAAATATTTTAATTACCTAAAATTATAGAATTTTAAGTTTCACACAAAATAGAAGAATTTAAAAATTTCTATGCTTACTTTTTCTCTTTGCTCTCTCATCTCTTTCTCTCTCTCTCCCATCTCTCGCTTTTCTCTCTCCCTCTTTTATTCCTCTCTCTCTCTTTCTCTTCTGTCCCATCTCTCTCTTCCCTTTCTCTCTCTCTTCCCTCTCTTCTCAGTCTCCCCTCTCCTTTTCTCTTTCTCTCTATTCATATGGTGAAAATTGAATTGTCTTATTCAAACTAATAATTTAAAATTTAAAAAAGTTGAATTGTATTATCCAAACAAAACATATAGAAAATGAAGGAAATTTAATTGAAAACAATTTAAATTTCAAGTATTTTAAGTCCTCTTAAATCTTAAAATTCTATTTTCAAACACAACCTAAAAGTCTTTCTTTTGATCTTTTTATTAAATTAAATATTTTAATTACTATTTATTCATAGTTTATAAAGGTACCAAGTGGTTGAATATTTATCTAAGATGAACAGTTTTAAAAAATGGTTTAAAGTTTAATTGTGAGTAAAACAAGTCTCATATATATTATAAGAAATTGACAAAACAAGCATATAAGTGAAAATACTAATAAATTCAATGCTTTAAAATTGAGTTAAAATATAATGTCACGCTCTTAAGTGTAGTACTTGCTAACTTATTAAAGGGATATCTCCCCTATATTATCACAATTTATAATGTCTTTTATACATGAAATTTTATAATTTCTTTAATTCCTATCGCATAAAACATGTTTAGTTTAGAAAACGTATTTTCTAAAATTGCATTTTTTAACAAAGTATAGTTACTGTTAAAAAAACTTAATTGCCACGGCTTTATATTTTTAAAGCTAAAATAAAATTTTGGTCCCTTATTTACATTTTAGATTTCAATTTGGTTCCTTACATTTAGAAAGTTTTATTTTGGTCCCTTAAAATTTCTTTGTGTTAGATCAAATTGGTCCTTCCATTAGTTTATTACACTAATTTGGTCAACCTGATGACTTGTGGCAAACTGTGAGAGATGCTATGTCAGCCAAAATTGACATCATTAGTACCAAAAACTGACAGAAGGACTAATTTGGTCTAACGAATACATTATAAGGGACTAGAGTGAAATTTTCAAAACTTAAAGAACCAAATTGAAACCTAAAATATAGATAATAGACCAAAATTATATTTTAGCCTATTTTTAATGAAAATTCACAAGAATTTTAAATACCTTGTGAACACCTAATTTTGTCCACCATTCTTGTTATATATTTTTTACTTGTTTTATTTATTTATGTTGTTACTTTGTACATATAATCCAAACACTTTAAATCAATACCGGTTCAATAGCTCAATTTCTTTTACATTGTTTATTTATTTACTTATTATTCATTTATCTATTTATCTCTTTTCTTGTTCCTTTTATTAAAGGATTGGCTATTGCTGGCCCCTTTTTTTTGTTTGCTTCCTTTGGGCCTTTCTTTTATAAAACCAGAACAAACAAAACAAGTTTTTCTTTTTTCTTTCTTTTTTTTCCTTCATTTTTTTCTTTCTTTATCTCTGAAGTGGTCACCCCCGCCCACTCCTCCTGCGACAACAGTCACTTCTCAACCACCCTACTACCTGTGCACAACGCATTTTGGGTTCACCATTTTTTTTTACTGACACTAGAAATCTACTTGATTGCTTCTAAAATTATCCGATTTCCTTGATTGAAGCTGCAAATTGTACAAATTTCTTCTCTAATGAGCCATACTTTCAGACCATCTCAAGCAATCTTAGAACACTTTTTCAATCTATAAATACCATTGCAACAGATAAGAGGGGGGTAGTTCCAGGGGGGGGGGGAATTGAAAAAATCAGAGAAGGAAAAGAAAATTTTGAGAGGAGGAAGACCAAATTGAAGGGAAACCCACGGTGCTTGAAGAACGAAGGAGAAAAGGCAAACATAATCTGGTATAATCTATTCGCAAATACAATTGTATGCAATGTATGTTTGTTGTAAAAAAAAGAAAATTTTTCCTTCTAATGCTTGCGGTATTGATCTGATAAATTGCTTATTATATGCTGTAAATCCTTGTTGCTTTGATACTGATATTTGGTTGATTATTCTAAGCAATGTTGTACAATTTTATAGGCAAATCTCAATCATTTGTAAAATAAAACAAATAGAGACAACGTGAATCTGTACGAGTACCTATTATGTGTGTATACACAAGTCCACATAAATAACAAAACAACAGGAATCCATAAAAAAGGGAAACTTGCACTGTTGGTGACTGACTGCCGTAGGGTGCAACTCTTCTTCTCTACCCCTTCCATCTTCTTCTTCCTCTAACCTCCTTTTCCTCTCGATTTCTCTCTCCACCACATGGGTGTGCGCTCCGCGTCACCACCGCTAATCGTCGCTCCTCCGCGGCGACACCGCAACTGTGAACTCCGCAAACCGTCAATCTAGCTACGTCTCCCTCCGCACGAACCGGAATATGCTGCCTGTTCACGCCGTTGCGAGATCTCCCTTCGTTGCCGCGTGAGCTGCGTCCACACAATATCCCCATCACCTCTCGCGCACCTTTGTCGCGTCATCGTAACACCACCGCGGCAAAGGCTCGCTTGTCTCCTTTTTCCCCTTCTTGCGATTTGCGGTGACTTTGGCGAAGAGAGAGAGCCCCTTTTGTTTTGTGAGGAAGCTTCGTGAATATTGGGTCTCTGAAACCCCTTTCTCTTTTCATTGTTTTCTTTATATTATTAATTTACATTTTTATTTTGTTAACTCTTGTTAATTGGTTCCTTGTAAGTTTATTTCAAATTTGGGCTCAGCTTTCGGGTGTTGCACGCTGGTGGAGTTCATTTGTGTGGCTCATGGACAATTGGCTTATTTGCAAGTAATTGGATTATTGGGCTTATTTTAGACACGTATGCATGTAGAAGTAATTTATATTTAGTTAAATTGCAAAATGACAATTAATAAACAAATATAGAAATATATCATGAAATAAGGTAACGTGAATGTAGCTTGCCGTGAAAACCTTATAAGCCTTTAAACTTTTTTTAACATGTTAATAAATAACCATGTTAATAATTACAACAAAATAAAGTAAAAATAATAATATTTTACAAGTCAGTATTTATAACTTATTTAACATTAGTAAAATTACGAAAAAAATCTCTAATAGAATAAGAATTATGTGGATGTGACATTCTCTTAATCCTAGAGTTTAAAGATGCAAGTTGTACAACTTGTTGTCTAAAAGCTCTTTTCTAAGTGAAATTTTTTTTTAATTTATTTATAAAAATTTTAAATCACGTCTTACAATTTAATTAAATTTGTTGATAACAAAAATCTAAAATAGAAAAAGGGTTAATTAGATGTGACGTCTTTTAATTCTGAGAATTTTGAGACACAAGCTGTACAGCTTGATGCCTTAAAACTCTTCTCTTAAATATAAAATGTTAAAATAAAATTTAATTGTTATGAAAATAAAATACTAAAATCAAAATTTAAATAATAAATTGGCTTGGGTGTACACCTCTGTCAATCTTATATTTTAGGGTGTATGAGCCGTGACGGTTCAAAATTCCTAAAATTAAAATAGAAATCAATAACTAAAAAAATTCAACACACAAATATTTTCTACAAAAGAACTACGTGAGTCTGATTCTCCATTGCACTGGGAGATACGTAGGAGCAGGGGCCCACTCCTGTCGATCTCAAAAATAATAAAATTTAAGATAAAATAAAAATCTTTTTATAATAATAAAATTCTTCTTGCAATTATTTTTAGGGTAAGATAAATATTTTAAAAGTCATTAATAATTTGCTTAATCAATTAGAGGTAACCGTCTTTATGACGGACGTTGTAGGATGCTAATACCTTTCCTACACGTAATTGACTCCCGAGCCTAAAATCTGGTTTCGTAGACCATTTTCTTTTAGGTTTTTCCAATGTTTTTCCTTAATAAATATTGGTGGCGACTCCCTGTTTTTAAAACTTTTTTTTGCCGTCCCGCCGCGACCCCGGTTGCGACACCTATTATTACTACGTTCAAGTCATTGTTTGCTAAAAGATAATTCAAATGTTGTGTGTATGGCTTAGCTAGTAACTTCAACTACAATATACAAATTATATATGCAACACAAAGGTAAAAATTCCACTAATATGTTGTCCAGACAGCGTGAATGATTGATTTTTATTTCTCTTTCTTGTTTCTTGATAGGAGTAAACATTTATATTATGACAAAATTATTACAAGCTTATAAAAATTATTTATCTCTAACAATAATTTTCCTATTGCGGATGTTCAACAACTTCGAAGGTTGAAAGTGTTAGACTTGAGTTATAATCAATTAAACAGTTCAATTAAAGGTAGTATTATACATGTACATAAAATTCGTTTTATTTCTCACATAATGCATCCTTGGAAAGAAGCGGTAAATTTTAAGAGTAACTAAGTTTCAGACTGAAGATTAGTCTCATAGCTGGCTGAAAGGACCAAAATTTGGGGGAATAGCTCAGGATTTCATCAGGAAGTCAAAAACTCTAATTATGGTGGTTACAAAAAAAAATAGTTTTATTTTCACATACATATATAAATGCTTCATAAATTATTATTTAAGGAGAAATAAAATTAAGACATCCTAGTACTCTTACTTTAAGGTTTTGCTACATATTTTTTAATTTTTTTCAGTGCAATGCATACTTTAAATTTTAACTAACAATAAATGTAACATAAGCTAATGAGTAGCCAAAAAATCGTTTTACAACATCATCTTTTTGCAAATATTTTATCAAATACTTTCGAGTCTCTGTATAGTATCGACCTAAATAAAACTATTGAAAATGTTTCTTTTTTATTTTTTAATCATTATTGCAGCCATCCATATGATGACCATAAAAGTGTCACTCATATTCATTGGCGAGCTAAAAGTTGTTTCGATGATATAAAGGGCATTAATTTAGTGCCAATGTTTGTTAATGATTACGTTAACGTAATAGTTAGATATTTCTAATTACTTTTGATATTTTCATTAAATTAAATATTTTAATTATTATTCATTAAAAGTTTATAAAGGTACCGAGTGGTTGAATATTTATATAAGATGAACACTTTGTATAAAATGGTTGAAAGTTTAATTGCGAGTAAAACAAGTCTCATATTATAAAGAATTGACTAAGCAGGCATACAAGTGAAAATACTAATAAATTTAATGCTTTAAAATTGAGTTAAAATACAATGCCATGCTCTCAAGTGTGGTACTTGCTAAGTTATGAAAAGGATATCTACCCTATATTATCACAATTTATATTGTCTTTTAATATAAAATTTTATAATTTCTTTAACTACTATTGCATAAAATATGTTTTGTTTAGAATATGGATTTTCTAAACTAGCATTTTTTTCACATAGTTACTGTTAAAAAAACTTAATTACGTACCATGGATTCATATTTTTAAGGTAAATGCACAAGAATTTGAAATACCTATTATTACTACGATCATGATATTGTTGGCTAAAATATAATTCAAATGTCTTGTGTATGGCTTAGCTAGTAATTTCTACTACAATAGACAAATTATATATGCAACACAAAGGTAAAAATTCCACTAATATGTTGTGGTGCAGACAGCGTGAATAATTGATTTTTTTTTTAATTTTCTTTTTTTTTTCTTGATAGGAGTAAATATTTTTATTATGACCAAATTATTACAAGCTCATGAAAATTATTTATCTTTAACAATAATTTTCCTATTGCAGATATTCAACAACTTCGAAGGTTGAAAGTGTTAGACTTGAGGTTTAATCAATTAAACGGTTCAATTAAAGGTAGTATTATTATATATGTACATAAATTGGCTTTATTTTCACATACATATATAAATTCTTCGTAAATTATTATTTAAGGAAAAATACAATTAAGAAATCCTAGTACTCTTACTTTAAGGTTTTGCTATATATTTTTTAATTTTTTTCAGTGCAATGCATATTTTAAATTTTAACTAACAATAAATGTAACATAAGCTAATTAGTAGCCAAAAAATCGTTTTACAATATCATCTTTTTGCAAATATTTTATCAAATACTTTCGAGTCTCTGCTTATATATATGCTTCATAAATTATTGTTTAAGGAAAAATAAAATTGAAATATCCCAGTACTCTTTAAGCATTTTGCTACATTTTTTTTTTATTTTTTATTCATTAATAGTTTATAAAGGTACCGCGTGGCTGAATATTTTTCTAAGATGAACACTTTAAAAAAATTGTTAAAAGTTTAATTGTTAAAACAAGTATTATATTATAAAGAAATTGACTAATTAAGCAAGTCTGTAAGTGAAAATATTAATAAATTTAATGCTTTAAAATTGAGTAAAAATGTAATGCTATGCTCCCAAGTGTGGTACTTGCTTATTTGAAGGATATCTCCCCTATATTATCACAATTTATAATGTCTTTTAATATGAAATTTTACAATTTCTTTAATTCCTATTGCATAAAATATGTTTAGTTTAGAATATGTATTTTCTAAAATTGCATTTTTTTTACATAGTTACTGTTAAAAAAACTTAATTACCATGGCTTTATATTTTTAAAGTAAATGCACAAGAATTTTAAATATCTATTAAATGAACAAGAATTTTAAATATCTATTATTACTACGTTCATGTCATTACTTTAACTACAATAGACAAATTATATATTATATATGTAATACAAAGAACAAAGGTAAAAATTTCACTAATATGTTGTGGCCAAGACAGCATGAATAATTGCTCAGGTGAGGGTCAGTAGAGGCACAGGTTGATTTTTATATGTTATGGAAGGCAGGAGAGAACGCCGGTCTGATTTTTATTTATTTTTCTTTTTTCTTGATTTGAGTAAACATTGATATTATGACAAAATCATTACAAGCTCAAATATTATTTATCTCTAACAATAATTTCCCTATTGCAGATATTCAACAACTTGGAAGGTTGAAAGTGTTAGACTTGAGTTCTAATCAATTAAATGGCCCAATTAAAGGTAGCATTATATGTGTACATAAAATTGGTTTTATTTTCACATTCATATATAAATTTCTCATAAATTATTATTTAGGGAAAAATAAAATTAAGATATCCTAGTATTCTTACTTTAAGTTTCTTGCTACAAATTTTTTTAATTCTTTTTAGTGCAATGTATACTTTAAATTTTATTAACAATAATTGTAAAATAAGCAAATTAAGAGCCAAATCCTTTGACCATATCATCTTTTTCCAAACATTTTATTAAATACTTTCCCTTTCTGTATACGATTGACCTAAATAAAACTATTGAAAATGTTTTTTTTAATTTTTTTAATTATTATTACCGCCTTCCATGCATATATGATGACCATAAAAATTTCATTCATATTCGTTGGCCAGCTATAAAAGTTGTTTAAAAGAGGTAAATATAGAGGACATTAATTTAGTTCTAATGTTTGCTAATGATTACGTTGAGGGTAATTGTTAAATATTTTTAATTACTTGAGAAATGGCCTAATGATGTAATTTTTGATAGAAAAATTTGAGTAATTTAATTTAAGTGAAAATTTAAAATTCTTCTATTAAAATGAATTGTTTGAATAATGTATTTAAAAAATATTTGAAATTCTAATAATTTGTTAAAATATTTTAATTATCTAAAATTATAAAATTTCAAGTTTCATATGAAATATAAGAATTTAAAAATTTCTATGCTTACTTTTTCTCTCTTCTCTCTCATCTCTTTCTTTCTCTCTCTCTCCCATCTCTCTCCCTCTTCTCTTCCTCTCTCTCTCTTCTCTTTCTGCCTCATCTCTCTCTTCCCTCTCTTCTCAGTCTCCCCCTCCTTTTCTCTTTCTCTCTATTCATATGGTGAAAATTGAATTGCCCTATTCAAACTAAGAATTTAAAATTTAAGAAATTTGAATTGTTTTACCCAAACAAAACATATAGAAAATTTAATTGAAAACAATTTAAATTTCAAGTATTTTAAATCCCCTTAAATCTTAAAATTCCATTTTCAAATACAACCTAAAAGTTTTTCTTTTGATCTTTTCATTAAATTAAATATTTTAATTATTATTTATTCATAGTTTATAAAGGTACCAAGTGGTTGAATATTTATCTAAGATGAACACTTTAAAAAATGGTTAAAAGTTTAATTGCGAGTAAAACAAGTCTCATATATATTATAAAGAATTGACAAAACAAGCATATAAGTGAAAATAATAATAAATTCAATGCTTTAAAATTGAGATAAAATATGATGCCACGCTCCTAAGTGTAGTACTTGCTAACTTATTAGAGGGATATCTCCCCTATATTATCACAATTTATAATGTCTTTTATATATGAAATTTTATAATTTCTTTAATTCCTATCGCATAAAACATGTTTAGTTTAGAATACGTATTTTCTAAAATTGCATTTTTTTAACAAAGTATAATTACTGTTTAAAAAACTTAATTGCCACGGCTTTATATTTTTAAAGCTAAAATAAAATTTCAGTCCCTTATTTACATTTCAGGTTTCAGTTTGGTTCCTTAAAATTTCTTTGTTAGATCAAGTTGGTCCTTCCATTAGTTTATCACACTAATTTGGTCAACCTAAAGAAATGAGGCAAACTGTAAAAAATACTATGTCAACCAAAATTGACATCGTTAGTATCAAAAACTGACGAAAGGACTAATTTAGTCTAACAAAAATATTATAAGGGACTAAAGAATCGATCTTTATTCAGATTCATTAGCGCAGGTACTGCATTACCTCCCAGAATCTGTTCCACTGTATAATGCAAAGAACAAGCTTGATCCACTATGCAATGAGACTTGGGAATTGTTTGCTGGAAAACATGAGCATTCCTCGATCGCCTTCCAAATAGTCCATAACAGGATAGGTAACAGTATGTTGGTAGAGACAAGCTAACCAGTCCACATCTTCCTACAGTGGAGGCAGGTTGAAGTTCAACAGCGTCCACACCCTTCCCACATCACTCACTACAGTGCCAAAACACATGTTGGAGGTTCTCCACCTGAAGGCCACACCTAGCGCAAGATACATCTATAGGGATATGCCATCGCTCTAAAAATTCTCGCGTAGGTAATGTCTTATGACCTAGCTGCCACATAAAAAACTTCACATTCTGAGGTAAAGGGATTTTCCAAATCCACGTCCAAGAAGAGCCTGGCCTCCCAAATCCATTTGCTGCTCCAAAAGCCACCTATAACCAGACTTAGCCGAATAAGTCCCCACAAGGCACCCAGTCCACACTATCACATCCGGAGTGTTGGGGTGTAAATAGTTTCCTATAGAAAGAATTTTATCTGTAGTATCTTGTTGCAAGGCTGTGAACAAAGTAGTGAGGTTCCAAACCCCATCGGCCCATCCCTAAGGACATCACAAACTTGTAAATGAAATGTCATGCACATGAATGTAAGGGACTTCCAAAGATAATTGCAAGCCATCTAGCCAAGGGGAAAACCAGAAGCTACAAGCCCCATTTCCAAGCTGCAATTGAAACCCGTCACAAAGTTCGTTATAAGCCTATTTCAACGAGATTAAAAAATAAGAGCCTTTATGCTCCAACACATCTTCAATACTTCCTCCCTGATATTTGGCTTTCACAAGCTGAACCCAAAGCTTATTTATGCTAAGCAAGAGATGCCAAATAAAGCTCTTAAGGCGCTTAGTAGAGAAGGAAATTTTTTTCATAATCGTGAATCATGATTTTTGAAAATTATGAATATCAAGAATCGTGATTCTTAAGAATGACTAAAATATATTTGTTTAATCATAAACATTCTTAAGAATGTTTACACACATTTTCTAGGAATCAAAGTTTTTCATGTTTTGTTTTAATAAAACTTTCTCAGATATATAAGTGTTTTTCCCAAAAATATCTATTCAGAAAAATAACTTCACTGGATACACTTTTGTAAAACTTTATGATTTACAGTTTTTTTAATATTTTTTATTTATCATACTAGAATCTTTATTGTTTAAAAAATTTTTATTATTTATGAAATAAGAAAAATTTATGAAAACGTTATTTTTAAGTAGACAAAGGTGTTTCTTTGTTTTTATGTATCCTTAAGTGCAATGATAAATCAAAGTTACATAATTTTTTAGAAAATCTTGGAGTTGATTAATTTTAATTTTATAAAAATACAAAAGAGTGATCCATTTTTATTTTTGAAAAGATAGAAATTGTTAAGTTGTCATGATTCAAGTGTTCCAACATAATGTTATCACAATAATCAAAGAAGAAGAGAATTTAAAATAGTTGTCACTAACAACCTATATATTTTTTTTATAATTTATAAAAATTAGAGATTATTAGATTGTCATAACTGAGATATTTTAAAAGACATGAGGTTTTAACAATAACTAAATAATAAGTAATTCTAAAATGAATATCACTAATTAACAACCCAGTACTAAGATAATATTTAATTTTAATAAGATAATTTTTTAAATTGTTTTATAAAAATTAAATTTAAGAATAATTAAATTTGTGTAAATTTTATTTTTATTTCTTATCTAAATTATTTATCGTTTTCCTTATGTAAAAATATTTTTCATAAATTTTAAAATTATAAATATGTTGTCGATTTTTAAATTTTTTATTTAACGTTAACATACAAAATTTTCCTTTATCTCTACCTTAGGTATTTCTTACAATTTATACTAAAACATTTTCTGAATGTTACAATAATAATATTCTTAAACAATTTATTAATTATTACCTTGACGATTTTTAAGGAATTAAAAAATAAAAATTATTTAAAAAGTATAATGCTTAATATATTAAAAAATTAAAACAATATATTTTATAAAACAATTTTTTTAAAAAAATTATAATAAGTATGCTAAGAATATTTAATAGTATTTCTAATTATTAAATTTAATTATTTATCATATTTAATAAGAAATAGTTTGAAAACTTTATATAATTGTACTAGATGAGTCAATGAGGGTATATAATGGTCATTTTACATCATTAAAACTTTTCTCTCAACTCGAAAAAATTAGATTCACACCTCTCAATAAGAACAATTTTGTGAGAAATATAGGTAAAATACATTCTTGAGACATAATGTTTCTTAACCATTTTTTTTTTAAAATAATATACCAAATATGAAAAATTAACATTCCTAACTTCAAATTCCTAGAAAACTAAAAACATTCCTTGTACCAAATGCCCCTTATTTGACTTGTTGGGTTTTTTTACTGCAGAGGGGTAATTGTTTTTAGAAATTACCCGAATGGGTATTTTTAAAAAAAATCTTAAATTGAGGCAAGTCATGGTTCGAAAATACGACTTCTGAAATAGAAGTCGTGCTTCGCAGGCGAGACTTTCCTTTTTAATTTTTTTTACGACTTCTAATAGAAGTCGTGCTTCCTAAACGAGACTTCAATTTTTTTTTAGCCAAAGTTTTGTATACAGAATTTTTTTTTGGTGAAGTCGTGTTTGGCATTAAAGACTTTACCCTTTTTTTTTCTGATTGGAAGTCGTATTTGTGAATTAATATTTCAACCTTGATTTTTTTTTTTTATTGAAGTCATGTTTTTCGTCCAAGACTTTAGTTGATATATATTTTTTCTTGAAGTCGTGTTTATTGTCCAAGATTTCCCTTCTTTTTTTTTTTACACTGAAGTCGTGAAATGTTGTGACTAATGGGAATGAAAAAGAATAAATGAAAGCCCACAAATAATGTGATTTCGTGGAAGTTAGAAGGGGCAAGCCAACAAAATACACATTATACGTGGGTGTGGTCCCTTCTAATTAACCACATATGCAGTGAAGTGACCTTCTTGTGTTTGCTCGAGAGCTTCCTCCACCAGCCCAGGATCAGGCAGCTCCATCGCGTTTTGCCTCTCACGGTGGCGGCGAGGACTCAGTTGGTAGTCTCGCGGACTTGGCCGGTGGCTCTAGGCTAAGTCACAAATGACAGAGTCCGATGGAGAGCCTCCATGAGCCGGCGTGAGTATATCTGCTGCTTCGCCTCGAATCTCCACGGGACGGCGTTGACAAAATTGTGATCACCGATGTGGTCTTTAATTTTATTGCGCTTCTTCTGATTGGATTCTCGCAACGTTTCTGAATTACTTGAATCTACGCTCGAATCGAACGACGCCATAGATAGTTGCAATTGAATGATTTGTTGTATGAGAACACGACTTTAACAAGAGAAAAAAAAGTAGAAGTATTGGACAGTAAACACGACTTCAATCCAAAAAAATATATATAACAAATGAAGTCTTGGACGAAGAACATGACTTCAACAAAAAAAATTTAAGGTTGAAGTCTTAATTTACAAACACAACTTCCAATCAGGAAGAAAGATAAAAAGGTGGAGTATTTAACACCAAATATGACTTCACCAAAAAAAAATTTCAAAAGTAAATTCGTGTGTACAAAACATGACTTCACGTTGGCTTAAAAATATATATATAAATTGAAGTCTCATTTAGAAAACACGACTTCTTTTAGAAGTCGTAAAAAAAAAAAGTAAAAAAGGAAGTCTCGCCTGAAGTAGGACTTCTATTTCAAAAGTCGAATTTTTGAACCATGACTTGCCTCAATTTAGGAATTTTTTAAAAAATACCTATTCAAGTAATTTTCAAAAAAAATTACCTCTCCAAAGTAAAAAAGCCAACTTGTTGATTTCTTTTACTCTGTTCTCATCCACAAATAACAAACTCATTTACATTCATTAATATGACACAATAATTCTAATTTCTAATTTATAATTTATACAATATAAATTAGGAAGTCTAATTATATACAATGAAAGACCTTATTCCTATTCCTAATATATACAACATATAATTAGGAAACAATAATAATGACTAATTCCCTTATTGACATCCTCGTCAAATTGATTCAGTTTGTCAAGAAGTATTAATTTGTCGATAAAAAACTAATGGCGTGTGTCACAACTGAGATCGTGATGAGATTTATGATGTTGTCTTCCTTTATCGGTGAATAGGCTGTCGGTTAAGGTATTTTTCCCTTAGCTATAGTCTAGTCATCCATAATTCGTTGGTCAGTTACGACTAAATCACCCATCACAACTTCTCTCCCCCATTTCTCTCCTTTTCTTCATTTTTCATTTCTCTCTTCTTCGCGTCTTCTCTGCTAGCTCCCACTGCCAGACACCTCCCATTACTAGCCATTGCGATGGCCACCGTGTCTCCTTTGTCTCTTTCTTCTCTCCATATGCAAGCAACACCGCTAGCCACCATTACACCACCATAAGGACCACCATCACACCATTGTTACTACCACCACTAGCCACCCACCAAACAGCGCCGCACTTCCCTCCAGATGCCATTTTTACTGTCATCCGTTGAATAAATGTATGCTTTAAATTAGTTGATATTCATGTATTCATTGTATTGTATGTATAATAAATGAGTTGACATGCATGTATTCTAGTTGTATTATATGTTGAATAAATTAATTGATATGCTTGTATTCTAAATTATTAAAAGTTAAATAAATATAATTGGTTGGTATACATGTATTCTTTTAATTAGTTGATATGCATGCATTCTAAATGATTAAAAGTTAAATAGATATAATTAAATAATAAATAAATTGATTAAATAGTTAAAATTTAAATAATAATAATAATAATAATAATAATTAAATAATAAATAAAAAATAAATTAACTAAATAAGTACATTTTAAATAAATATAAATAATAAAATAAATAAATTGATTAAATAATTAATTAATTTTATTAAATTGATAAAAAATCAAAGAAATTAAAATTTAGGACTTAATTATAATAGGTATTAAGTCTTATAAAATTTAAAAAATATATTTAATGGATAGAATACAAATTTTTAAATAAATAGAATACTTAACTAATTTACTATTTAATTAAAAATTATGGCTTAATTAATATTTAAATAAAATATTAATGAATACAATGCCAATTTCATTTAAGACTTAATTATAATAGGTATTAAGTCTCATAAAATTTTAAAAAATTATCACTAAAATTTAAAAATTCATTGGTCACTCTATATTGTGCCGTAAACCAATAAGACATGGAAATTATACTTTATTAAAAAATAATATGGTGAAATAATAAATAATATTCAAATAATTAAATTAAAACATTAGACAATAAAAATTAAAGTACATAACAATAATTAAGCCCTATAGGACTTAAAACAAAAGAAAATAAAAAATGAACAAAATTTGAAAACATAAGAAGTATTGATTAAAGTAAGAAATAGTTTTTTAGGTCAATAATTTCTTTTAGAATAGCTAATTATGAACTTATTTGCCAATTTATCAGTCCCTATGTACTTTGTGTTGCTAAAGTGAGAGATTTGAACAATAAATTGCATTTACCCAAGCTACTAGCTAGATAGACAGACATATAGATAAATAGACAGATAGACAAACAAACAAATAGACAAATAGATGGACAGACAAATAGATAGATGGATAGACAAATAAACAGATAGATAGACAGATAGACAGATAGATAAATAGATACACATACAGGCAAATAGACAGATGGATAGATAGACAAATAGAAAGACAGATAGATAGATAAATAGATAGATAGATAAATAAATAATTAAATAAACAGACAAATAAACAACAAATAAACAAATAGATAAACAGATAATAGATAGATAGATAGATAGACAGCTAGTTAGATAGACAAATAGATAGACAAATAGATAGACAAACACACAAACAGATAGATAAATGCATGACTCAATGAGCGTTGACTGTTTTACTCTAGGACTTTATTTGAGCACGTAGATAACTGTTATATATCCTTTATTATGTTATGATTGATATTGATGTGAATATTATGGTGATTGTATAACACCATGATTCTCCTAAATCTATGATTAAGTGATTTGAAATAATTAAAAGAAGAAATTAAATTTTATTTTTGTGCAAAATTTAATTAATTGATATATGCTGTTTTTTGCTTTAGTTTCGGTGGAGAAAATTTACTGAAAACTAAGGTTATATTGCAAGCTAACAGTATGGAGATTCACTGTAACAATGAGCAAACAGTCAAGTAGTTTGTGTAATTAATTAAAACTAATTGATATTCATTATGATTAAGTCATGTAAGAAATTCTGAGAATTTCCAATGTCATTGATTAAAAAATTATTTTAATTTGGTTTCTGACATGAAATTCAAAGAGTTTCTTAGGAGTGAGAAATTTTTTTTGAACCTTACAAAGACACCCTAAGACATTTAAATGGGTCATACACTCATTTAATTAAGCCTTAACAACAAGTTTTAAATTGAAAATAATTTGATTTAATCATTTTCCTAATAATTTCTTAAAGCTTTATTTTGTACCAAACTTAGCATCACTTCAAATTAAAATTTTACTAACCACCCTTCCTATATATGGATGTCCAACTCAATCCAAACAAGCTAAGGAGGTTTGTTTCTATTTGATTCCAAACTAAACTACCTTAACCAACGTCTAAATCTAGTTAGTTTTTACAAACTCCAATGTCTTACAACATGCACAAACTGTCCCCTACAAGTACACATATAAAACAACTTCCAATCGTTTGATCTTCTTATTTGGCTGAACCATATGCTAGTTTTAGGGAGGGGGATTATTTTTTATTTTTTTTTCACTTGGGCCCTAAGATGGAGCAATTTGCTAATCCTCCATATACCTTCTAAGATGCCCTTCACACCAAAGTTTTTTATTAATTTTCCCACAATTAAAACCCTTTGTTTCTACTGGTCAAAACATACCCCCATCCCCACTCTATCATTTTCATTTCTTCTCTCATCCAAAAGCTCACGAGAAAGATCTAAGTGTGGGTGCCTTTTCAAGTTGGTAGAGTTTAAGCCATTCTTAAGGTATTTAGGGTGAGAATTTGTGAACCTCTTCTCTATTCTTCCTATCATCTTTTAACTCTTCCTTCTAAAATCACTTATTTACACTCATTTGTGTATTGGTTGTCGAAAATTTCCTCCTTTGGTTGGTGACATTTTTTATTTCAAAAGCTAGATACTTCAATAACTTTTTCCACTTTTCTCAAGCTTTGTGCTCCTATTTTGAGCTTCAACCTTGGTTAGGAAAGCTGAACCTAAGCCTTCATTTTGAATGTATAAAAATATGTTTTTGTGTTGTAAAGAATGGTTGTTGTGGTTATTGGTTGAAATATGATGATTTATTTAAAGTCTGCAAAGATATGTTGTAATGTACTTGTTGTCAATTGATTTCCCACATGAACATGTTTCGCTCTTTTTGTCATAACTCTTTATGTGGTTAATGGATTTGAGAATCATTTGTTTCTTTGAAAAAGAAGATATATATACATATATATACACATAAGAATCATTCTCATGTTAAGAAATAAGTTTTAAAAATGTGTTTGAAGATGAGCTTGGTGCATTGAGTGCATAACTGATCTTAGTAATTTGATTTGTGAATTTCTGTTAAGACAAAGGACGAATTTATAACCCTTAAATATTTTGATAATAACAAACAGTTAAAATTATATATGTCCTTACGTAATCGTCTGATCATTCGTTCGCATAGAATCATCTGATGCTTTTAAAATGAATACCGTCTTATCTTTTGATTAGATAAATTTCGTAACTAACAAATCTTACAAACGATGACAACGTTCTAAAATGATCTGCACATCAATTAGAGTGTAAGCTATCTCGAAACGTATAAAGCCTACATACCTACTCTCGAAGATAGTCAGTGAAAAAGAAGGAATATATGTGCGTATGTCAGAACGGAAAAGCGAACATGACAACTGCTACAAGATTGAGTACAAGAAGGGAAGAGATAAGCTGACTACTTTATCTTATCATATGACAAGTTGGTGAAAGGCATTAAATACTACCTTTAATGCTCCAACGACTCTCTTCATCAGACAAAGGCCGTCTTCTACAAAGCATTCAACGGATTTCTTTTTGAAGTCTATAAATAGAAGAAGAGACCTCTTTCGAAAGTTGCTGTTGCTATAGTTGATGTGGTTGACATAGTCGTTGCTAATTCTGAAAAATTCATATCTTCTTTAAGAAAAGAAAAAACTCTTATATTTTCGTTTTGTAAAATTCTTGTTGTACTTCATTGTATATTCGTCTGTTAAGATGTTAAACCCAGTGAGGTAACTCACGTGTAAACCTTTTTCTTAACGAGATTGGTGGAAGCTTGAAGAGGCTTTGATTCAAAGAATACTTGGGTGTTTGCTTGGAGAGGCAAGTGGAAGACTACTTGGGTTGAGCCTGAAGAGGCTTGTGGAAAGAATACTTGTAACTTGAAAAAGTTAGTGGAACTTGGTTGTTGCCAAGAACTGGACATAGTCTTTGGGGTGAGACGAACCAGTATAAATTCTATGTGCTTTTCGGTTTGTCTTTCAGCTTTCGTCTGTCTTACAAAACGTTTTTAAGAATCTTTTTGATCTTATTTCAGACAATACGTCATTAACAAAAGATTTGCGAAAATTTGTTATAACACAATTCAACTCCCCTTCTTGTGTTATCTTTGTGCTTTACAATTTGGTATCAGAGCTCAACCTCTAAGGGTTGAGCACCTTAACAAGTGTTAAAGGAAAAGATCCACATGACAAACCTTGAAGGACAGTTCATTCCTGAAGGAGCCTCTTTATCAAGGCCTCCAGCCTTCAATAGAGAAGATTATGCATACTGGAAGGACAGAATGGAAATGTTTATCAAGTCCACTCACTATAGTATCTGGAGAATCATCACACATGGAGATCATGTTGTAACCAAGCCAGAAAACAAATACAATCAAGATGACTACAACATGTTACAACAAAACACAAAAGCTAAGTACATTACAACCTGTGCCTTATCAAAAACTGAATATAATAAATTTTGTAGTTGTAGAACTGCTAAGGAAATGTGGGATGCTATACGCATAACACATGAAGGCACGGAAGATGTTCGTCTCAAGAGAGTAGCAATTCTTCAAAGACATTATAAGATGTTCACCATGAAGCAGACAAAGACCATTGATGAAATGTTTGGAAGATTTCAAACAATTCTAAATGGACTTCAAAGTCTTGGTGTTGAGTTCTCTAAGGCTCAGAACAATCTCAAGATCCTAGACAGTCTTCCCAAAGTATGGGAACCCAAAGCTACAGCCATAGCTGAAGCAAGGGACATGAAGACCTTAACTCTAGATGAGTTACTGGGAGCTCTAAGAGTACATGAAGTGCATCTTTTCAAAAGAGACAAAGTCAAAAATAATGACGCAGTTGCTCTAAAGATTAGAGAATCAAGTCGAAAAGCATACAAAAAAATTGAGACGAAAGAAAGAAACAAAGCGTTGAAGGTTCAATATGAGGAACCCGAGAGCTCAGATGAAAGCTCCAGCTGCTCAACATATGATGAGATCTCCCTCATCACCAGAAAATTCAAGAAGATGCTCAAGAAGAAAGACAGATTTAAGCAATCTTCCAGAAAGAAGGACACTAGATTCAGAAAGCATCCTCAAGAAGAGAATAATGAGATCATCTGCTTTGAGTGCAAAAAGCCTGGACATATTAAGGCTGAATGTCTCAAACTAAAGAAAGGATGGAGTTCAAAGAAAAGATACAAGAAGAAAAATCTTCTAGCCACTTGGGAAGATCTGGACAGCGGTAGTAGTAGTTCAGACGATGAAAAGGCTAATATATGTCTCGTGGCAGATGCAGAGGAAGTAACGTCTAAGGTAAACTCTGATTATAATAACTTTCTGCATGAGTCTGATGGCAGTGAATCTGAGTCTAATGATGAAGATATGTCATATGACACTCTTCTTGCTAACTCACAGAAGATGGCCCTTGAGTATAAAAAATATAAAGAAAAATAGCAAGAAACCATTTTAGAAAATGAGATACTTAAGAGAGATCTGACGAGAATGCAAAAGAACCTAGCCTCAGATCTTGAAAAGGTAATGCTTCTTTCTAAAGTTGATAGACTAAAGAAAGAGGTCATTAGTTTGAAACATGACTGACCAAATTTGTAGACGGATCTTCAAAACTTCAAATGATTTTAAAACATAGAAGATCTTTGTCTGACAGATCTGGCATAGGATTTGTAGAAGACAAAAATTCTAAACCATCGTCTTCTAAATCTTGTTCAACCTTCTATAACTTTTGTGACAAATCTGGACACTTATCTCAAAAGTGTCAACACAAAAGAAAACAGAGGTCAAATAAGACCTTTGGGACTAACTTGAAAGGACCCAAAAGTATTTGGGTACCAAAAACTTAAATAATTCCTATTGTAGATATCCTTAACAGGAAAAAAGAGGGATTCATTCTGGTACCTAGACAGTGGATGCTCACGTCACATGATGGGAGAAAGGTTTATGTTCCTAGACCTCCAACCACATTAAGGAATAGTCTCATTTGGTGGAAATGGAAAAGGAAAAACCATTGGTATAGGTAAAGTTGATAAGCCTCCTCTTCCATCTATAGATAATGTCCTATGTGTTGAAGGATTAAAATACAATCTACTTAGCATTAATTAATTTTCTGATAGTGGATTTATTGTATCCTTCAACGAAGAATCATGCATAGTCAAAAGAAATGATGAATCCATTCTCTTTACTGTCAACAGATATAATAATCTATATAAGATTGAGTTTGAAGATCTGAACAAACAAAATGTCACTTGCTTAATGACCAAAGAAGATGAAAAATGGATTTGGCATAAAAAGCTCGGGCATATCAATTTGAAACATATTTCGAAATTATATAAAAAGAGTTTAGTAAAAGATTGCCTGAGATTTCTTGGAAAACTCATCTTCTTTGTGAAGCATGTCAGAAAGGGAAACAAATCAAAACCTCTTTTAAATCAAAAGATGTTGTTTCCACTTCTAGACCATTAGAATTACTGTATATGGATTTGTTTGGACCTATAAAAACTCTTAGTCTTGGTGGGAAAAAGTATGGCTTTGTCATTATCGATGACTATTCTAGATATACATGGGTTTATTTCCTAGCCCACAAACATGAGTCTTTTAATGTGTTTGAAATATTCTGTAAGAGAGTCCAACATGAAAAAGGTTTTTGTATTACTGCAATTAGAAATGACCATGGAACTGAATTTGAAAATGCTGAGTTTAAATCCTTCTGTGAAAAGAATGGAATTTTCCACAACTTCTCCTCACCGAGAACACCTCAACAAAATGGGGTAGTTGAAAGGAAAAATAGGACTCTACAAGAGGTGGCAAGAACCATGTTCGGTGAAAATTCAGTCCCTAAGTACTTCTAAGCAAAAGCTGTAAATATAGCTTGTTATGTTCAAAACAGAATATTAATCAGACCAAGAATTAAAAAGACTCTTTATGAACTGTGGAGAGGTAGAAAACCCAACATTTCATACTTTCACTCTTTTGGATGTGAATGTTATATTCTCAACACTAGAGACCAACTAGGAAAATTTGACTCTAAGGTTGATAAAGGTGTTTTTCTTGGATATTCCGACACATCAAAAGCATTTAAAGTATTCAACTCTAGAACTTCTATTGTAGAAGAATCTATCCATGTTAAATTTAAGGATACACTAATCCCTAATAGGAGACTAGTAGACTTGGAAGAAGATTTTGCAGATTTACAGATAAAATTGTCTGTTCAAACAAGAATAGACGAAGCAAAAGAATCAAAAGAAACCTCTCAACAACAGATCAATAATCAGACGAAGGGATCTCACAAGGACTAGAAGTTCGTTACCTATCATCCTCAAGATCAGGTTATTGGAAAACGAACTGAAGGAGTTAAATAAGGTCATCACTAAAGAATCAAGCATCTTGTGCCTTAGTCTCAGAAATTGAACCTAAGACAATAGAAGAAGCACTAACAGACGATGATTGGGTAATAACAATGCAAGAAGAATTATATCAATTCACAAGAAATGATGTTTGGATTCCTGTTCCCAAACTAAAACATAAGAGCATCATTGGAACAAAATGGGCATTCCGCAATAAGCTCGACGAAAATGGTAAAGTAATCAAAAATAAAGTAAGGTTAGTGGCTCAAGGTTATAATCAACAAGAAGGTATTGATTTCACTGAAACCTTTGCTCCTGTTGCTAGATTAGAAGCTATTAGAATTATGCTTGCCTTTGTCACTCATAAAAACATTAAGCTTTTCACATGGATGTGAAAAGTGCTTTTTAAATGGTTTCATTGAGGAAGAAGTCTATGTTAAACAACCTTCTGGTTTTGAGGATCCAAACTTCCCAGACCATGTCTTTAAACTTAAAAAGGCTCTATATGGTCTTAAATAAGCACCTCATGCTTGGTATGATAGACTGAGCAGTTTTCTTATTGAAAATGAGTTTATGAGAGGCAAAGTAAATACAACTCTCTTTAGAAAGGAATCTAACAGAGATTTTATTATAGTTCAAATTTATATAGACGATATAATCTTTGGAGCTACTAATGAAACTTTATGTAAGGATTTCTCATATTTGATGCAAAGTGAATTTTAGATGAGCATGATGGGAGAATTAAAATTCTTCCTTGGCCTACAAGTTAAACAAGAAGAGAAGGATATATACATTCATTAGCAAAAATTCACAAAGGAATTGCTTAAAAAATATAAGATGAATGAGTCAAAACCTATGAGCACACCAATGCATCCATCTATCGGTATGACAAAGGACAAATCAGGTAAGCCTATAGACCAGACTATCTATAGAGGTATGATTGGCTCACTTCTCTATTTAACTGCTAGTAGACCAGACATCATGCATAGCGTATGTTCATGTGCTAGATTTCAATCTGACCCTAGAAAGTCTCATTTAAAAGCTGTTAAGAGGATTTTTAGATATCTTGTTGGTACACCTAACCTCAGTTTATTCTATGAGAAAAACAAAGATTTCAATTTAGTAGGATACTATGATGCAGACTATGCAGGTGATAGACTTGAACAAAAAAGTACAAGTGAGGGATGTCATTTTATTGGACCATGTCTTATATCCTGGATCAGCAAGAAGCAGAACTCAATTGCATTATCAACTGTTGAAGTAGAATATGTATCTGCTACAAGCTGCTGCTCACAACTCTTATAGGTAAAGTATCAACTTGAAGATTACTCTAGCTTTGAGCATAACATTCCTGTGTTATGTGATAATACTAGTACAATCAATTTATCTAAAAACCCCATCCAGCATTCTAAAGCTAAGCATATAGAGATAAGACATCATTTTATTCGTGATTATGTTCAAAAAGGTGTTAGCCCAATTCCTTAATGACATGGCCTACTAACTTAATTATTGTTATCAGGCTCTCTTAATAAGCTGAAATTATCATTCATCAATCTAATTTGTATCAATTACTTATTTTAATTAATTATTTCAATATTTGGGTTGCTATAGGATCCACTTCCTATTTAATTATCACGAAAATCTTATGATTAGAGAATGTTTGTGTCATAATGACTTGTTAATCCTTAACTTTTCCAAATTACAAAAATAAGTTCATGATAAAAATCATTTTGGATACACTTCTTATTTGATCATTGTGAATTATGTAACTTCGATTTCTATATTGCATTTAAGGGTCCTTTGTCAAATTAAAAAATATTTTCATAATTTTTCTTATTTCAAAATTTTATTTTAAATAATAAAGATTTTTTATGATAATAAAATATATTAAAAAAATTTAAGTAATAAAATTTTAAAGAAGTTTATCTAATGAAGTTATTTCACTAAAAAGGTATTTTTGAAAGAAAAAAATACTTATATATCTAGGAAAATTCTATTGAAACCAAATATAGAAATCTTTATTTCCTAAGAAACATGTATAAAAATTCTCTATAATGCTTATAGCTTATAAAACAAATTTTAACTATTCTAAGAAAATCATGATACCTAGGATTCATGATTCTCAAGTATGAAAAAAATTTCTCTTACCAAACTCTCCCTCAAGGTAATCCCATAAATTGTAAGAAGTAAAGGCTTGCTATTATTGGATAATAAATGTGAGAAAAATCAATACCATTGGAGGCATTTTATCCATAGATTACAATATACCTAGTTGTTGCACTTTTGTCCTCTAAGCCATACCCAATACACAATTGATCTTGATGAACATGTCTCTCTCTTTACCAAGTTGGCCTTTGAAAATGTGGTCCAAAATTACTTTCCAAGCTAAAACATTAACCTTTAAAGTTTTCAATCAATTCTAGAAAGAAAAAAGGTATTATCTTACTGAAGATTACCAAAAGATATTACCCTGCATGCATAATGGTCTCACCATTTAAGTACCTAAAGAGTTTGGTTTTATTTGGATAAAGTTTTCAATAAACACTTACAGAAGAAGAAATAAAAAGGAAAAAATGAATTAAGCTTCTCCTATAAGTTAAAATTAGCTTATGCACAAGCTAATTTATAGAACCTTTCTCATTTAACTTCTCCAAAAATTGATTTTAATTTCTACATAAACTAATTTTAACTTATAGGAGAAACATAATTTATTTTACCTTTTTATTTTCTTTTCTTATAAATGTTTATTCAAAAGTTTTATCCAAACAAAACCTTTGTGTTACCACCACTACCTATCCAATTAATTTTCTTTCCAAAAACTAAATCTAACACTGCATGCAAGTGTTGAATTGAATTTAAATCCCATTAAAAAGGGTTTCTTATCCATTCCCACTTCTAGTGTCATACCCCTTCCCACCACTCACCTAAATTGGCAACCAACACTCATTATTAATGTTACACTATGAAGTTTGTGAAACCTAAGGCTAAGAGGGATATCTCCAATCCTTAAGTAGCACCAAAAGCTTGTCTTTTTTCCATTACCTAGTTTCTTCTAAATGAAATTTTCATGCATCCACAATATTATACAATCATGGATGGAATCCATGTAAATTAAGGTAGGATATTTTAATATCTATTCTTATATCTATATATTTTTTAAAAAATACTCACCCTTATACTAATACAAATGTGAATAGAAACTTTAGTACTCTTAATTATACAAGTAGCAACTTTAATGCCTATTAGTATCTTATAGGTGCTTAGATACTTACACCCAATTCCATTATACATACTTTAGCTAAACTTAAATGTTATTTGATATCTTAATTATGAAGATTATTACCTAAATGACTAGTCAAACTCAAGAGGGAGTGTGAATTGAGTTTGTTAAAAACCTTTTTGCAAAATAATTTTCCTCAAATTGTGAAGAATATGATTATTCAAAAGAAGAAAAGAAAACCATAAAACATTTTAATTGATAATGAATATAGAAAAACACAAATTCACACAATCATAATAAAGCAAAATTAAGAGCTTAAGGATAAAGAAATTTGCACTAGATTTATACTAGTTCAACTACCAATTATGACATACATCCAATCCCTAAGTCTCACTTGCAAATTTTCTAGTAATCAATCAGAGTTGACAGTGACAAGTCTTTTACACTCAAGGAAACCCTCCTGGAAATCCCACACTAGGATACCTTTAATAAACCATTGCAAATGTAATTACCTTTCAGGTATCACACACCTTAGAAAAAAAAAAGAGGATCACACACTCTCAAACCCTAGGAAGCCCCCTTCCTTGTTCAACCAAGTCATACCACCCTTGCTCATAAAATAATAAAATAAAAAACTAAGAATCACTATCAAAATGAAGGTAACACAAATTGAAGCACACTATTGACTCATGATTTTAATAAGAAAGGCACAAATAATATGATATTAATGCAATTCTTTTTTCCCTCTCTCAATATTTTTAGGTTTTGAAAACATGACCTTTTATAATAGGATTTTAATTAAGCTAACCATGAAATTTGAAATCCTAAAATTAATTTTGAAATCCTTTAATTAATAGATTGACTTGGATAAGAGATGCAATATTTAAATTTCAAATCCAAATCCAAATCCAAATCCTCTAATTAATAGATTTATTTGAATAACATTATAAAAGATGCCAAATTCAAATTTGAATCCAAAATCTTTATCTTTTTGCAACTGCCTACCAATAATCGATTATCTAGGAGCATAAGTGAGTTTATCATTATGGATAATCAATTTATCCAAAGAGGTAATCGACTATCTTGAAGTATAATCAATTATCCACGAAGATAATCGTTTATAAACATAAAACATATTGCGAATAATTGATTAACAAGTATGATAATCAATTATAAATAGTGTAACAGATTATTTCGTTAAGCTTTACCCAAAAACAAGTTATTCACTTATTTCAAAAGTGCATATTTAAATTTTGCTTTTATAATTTAGAAAACATCATTTTTTGTTTTAATGTCTCAAAATGAACTCTTGAGCCAGACTTAGTTAAGATAGAGAGCCTTACACAATTTTCTAAGTATTTGATTTTGTCTTCATCAAAACCTTCATAACTCAATAGCAAGAGATCATATTCAACATTCTCCCTTTAATGATGACAAACCAAAGCTTCCATATTCATCTTTTTGTGTTCTTGGAGCATATCATCCTTTTAGTTTGCTCCCCCTAAATAATAGCTTTATATTTTCTAACGCTCCCCTTGAATGTATCCTTTCTGTTCTCCTTCTTTTGAATACCTGGAAAACAAGAACACATAACATTCCTGCCCTTTTGGCAGCATAAAAAATCATCAAATAAAATAGGCCAAGTAAAAAATAGAAGGTCATGTTCAATAATGATACCAAGCACATAAGCCACAAAAAATCAACTAATGTTGATAGCATGTGTGAGGAAATATCAGATAATGAGGGAACATACAAAGAATTAGTAGATAGTAATTACAACCCAAAAATATGTATAATGCCTTATAATTCCACACAAGGCCTTTCCCCGCTTTCTAATAGTGTAGGCCACAAAACATACATCATAATAGAAATTAAATAAAAGGCATAATAGAAATGATTGCCAAGAAAAATATAAGGTCATGTCTTAAATGATAAGCAGGAAGCACATTCTCAATGATGAATGCCACAAAATATATTTCATAATATCATAGAAGGCTTTGACATATCAAACATAGAAACCAATATCATAAGCCGTGTAACATCCTAATAGATAATATTATAAGCCAAAAGGTAGTAAGATGACTAATAGTGAATGCCATAATGTATGTCATAGAATTTATAGGAAAAAGACAAAAAATTTATAGACAAATGACAAAAATATTTAATCCTTGAATATACCAACATAGACCAACATAGTCCAAACACATAGGAGAAAAAAATGTACCAGGGATAGAAATCATATAGAGGCACAAGGAGTCCTGTCATAAGCCAAAAGTCCTAATAGAAGTCTTCAAATCCTAAGAATGATTCTAAAAAAGATTTTACAAAAGATCCCAAATAGTCCTAAATGTAAATTTTCTAATTACTTAATGATGATCCTAAAATGAATGATTTAATCCTAAATGAGTGATTTTGCAAAAAAGACACATAGGTTAGACAACAAAATGCTTCCTAAATTTAGCAAGAGGTAATTGATTGTCTTGAAGGATAATCAATTATCCAGGAAGATAATCAATACGATGAACAATCAATTATGAATAGTGTAATTGGTTATTTCATTAAACTTTACCCAAAAACAAGTTATTCACTTATACTTTCAAAAGTGTATATTTAAATTTTGTTTTTATAATTTAGAAAAAAAAATTATTTTAATCTCTCAAAGTGAATCCCTTGCACCAAACTTAGTTAAGATGGAGAGCCTTATACAATTTTCTAAGTCTTTGTTTTTTCGTCGTCAAAACCTTCATACCTTAGTAGCAAAAAGTCACCCAACTTCTTATAAATTAATTTTTCATGTATCCACACTATTATACAATCATGGATGGCACCCATATAAATTTGGGTAGGGTATTTTAATATATATTCTTATGTCTCATTTTACAAAAAATACTCATCTTCATACTCATATCATGTGGATAGAAACTTTAGTACTTATACGGGTAGCAACTTTAATGCCCATTAGTATCCTATAGGTGCTTAGATACATGCACCCAATTCCATTATATATATTTAAATGCTATTTGATATCTTAATTATGAAGATGAAGTAGTTAGATGGTCGACCAACAATATTCCTCGAACAATGAACTTGAAGAATGTGTTTTCATTAGAGCTGGCAAAATGCCTGGGCTGGGCTAGCCTAGCCTAGCCTAGCGGGCCAAATGTGAAAATCGGGTCGGGCCAGCCTGAATTCCTAATGGGCTATGTTTTTTCTAGCCCGGCCTAGCCCTACAAGCCCATCTAGCTAGGCCATTTTGGCCCATGCCTCTTTTTTTCTTAAAGTTTTATATATTTTACAAAGAAAAAAACAAAAAAAAAATACCATCAGGCCAAATAGGGTGGGTATCATTTCAGGCCTTATTTTTTTATGGGCCTCGCCTGACAAGGCCTACCGAGCTAGGGCCATTTGGCCCGCTTTTTTGTAGGCTTAATTTTTCATGGCCTAGCCCGTCGGGCCATCGAGCCAGGGCCAATTTTGCCACCTTTAGTTTTCATATGGATGTGATGCAACAATTATAGCACGTTTGGTCCCACATATTCGATGTGATTTTTTACATCTTAGATGTGATTTTAAAAAGTAAATAGTTATTCCTTTCACATCTCAATATATGATTTCTTCATTCTCAATGAGTTTCCAAACACGCTACAAGCTGATTATGATGTAGGTGGTGGAGCTCTATTATATGATTGTGTTGTTCATCTTAGGTGTTTTCATATGGACGTGTTTTCATATTTGGTTAGGTGGGGTTACTTTTGGTTTGCAGGGTTGGATGTTTTGATGTCTTGTGCTTGTAGCTTTTTTTTTTTTAGGCCTTGTGCTAGTAGCAAACTCCTCTCTTGTTAATAAATTATTTTGCTAGTAAAAAAATGAACTTGAAGAACAGTTTCACAAGACAATGTAATGCAATCATTGTTGAAATTATATACTTTTAGATATTGAGAGAGGAAAAGAATAAAAGAAAATAAAATACATAAGTGATGTTAAATGAGATGCATTACAATATATTCATATATTCATAAAATCAATATTACTAACCCTCATTATTTTAATCATAATTTTAGATAATTAGGAAAACTAAACGTGATAAGCTAAAGAAATATAATAACTAATATTAAGAGATAAAGAGGAAATATTGAAACTAATCGTAAAAGATAATACAATATATTATAGAATATGATAAGATATTTCATACATTATAATACATTTGCAGGTCTCTAAACTTTTTGGATTTTTTTAATAGGTCCCTAAACTATAAAAATTTATAATTGAGTCCCTAATTTTTGTAATCAGATCCCTGGAGTTTACAAATCATTAACTTTGACAAAATATTCTTTATTCCCTCCTGATCCTAGGGACCTAATTATAAAAAATGAAAAAGATTAAAGACTAGATTACAAATTTTATAGTTTAGGAACCTATTTAAAAAAGCCCAAAAATTTTAAGGACTTACAGATATATTATCCCTAAATAAAACTTAGTAATAAGAGACATGTCCTATAATTTGCACACCCTATAAATTTGTTTCCAAGGTTCCTCCTTGTTCTAAAATTTAAAAGAATTACTGAGTCACCCCATATAATAACGCATATATATAGCAAATTATATATGAAAGATTAACTAACATTCAAGGACAGAGATGTGTTTTTAGTAGAATTGTCAAAATGGATCGCTCGGCTTGAACTGACCTGACAAGCCAAAGTTTGAAAAGTAGGGCAAGCCGGGCTGATTTTCATATAGGCCATGGAATTTTTGGGCTATCTGGCCTGATAGGCCAAATTAACCTATTTTATTCTTTTTTTGCATAAATTTATATATTTTTTTATAAGAAAAAGGTAAAAAAAAAGTACAGAGCCAAATAGGCTCAGTAACTTTCGGACCAACATTTTTATAGTCCGATCTAGCTCGTTTAGCTCGTCGAGCTAGGCCTAATTGGCCTTATTGTAACACTCCTTTAGTTTTAAATATAATTCATATTAATTTAATTATTAAGTTAAGTTGATGAAAATGTGAGTAAATTTTTTTTTCAATTTTATAATAGAAATATTATAAATTTAACAAAATTTGGAAATAGAAGTGAAATGATAAAAACTACTTATGTGTATATATATATATATATATCCAACTGTACATCATGGTTTGAGTAATACATAACAATCAAAAAGAAAACAAAAGTACATCAAAAGACATATACTACCTAACCCAATATATACGTCAAAAAGATCTTATACAGAGCAATATTTATCTACCCTATCCTTTAAGAAAAATATTATAAACTAAGACTACAATCTGGAAGAATATCCTCTAACTCGTTCTCAGCATCATCAAGCATTGCCGTCATCTTCAATAATTACGATCAATCATACAAGAAAAAAAAAACAATAGAGTGAGGTGATTTGTTCTAAAATCACTTTCACATGTACAGTAGGAATTAAAACATAATTAACGTAGGGAACATATGGCTTATTCTAAGTTATACTACACTATGCTTGGCTTGGTATGGATCCATATTGCCTATTAGTGAGTAATAGTTCTCAACATAACTTGGAAAGTGACTAGGAGTACATATATCTCATCAACATCATCACATAGTACAGTCCTCATCTCAATGAGGAATAAATATCAGTCAGGACATCCATTTATAGAGGTATACTCTCAAACCAATCTCGGAATGCTGAGCAGTTGTTGGGGTTATCGAGCTTGGTTAGGTGAATATCCCAGCTTACAGGCACTACCCTGGCCATTGGGACTTTCACCACTCGATGCCTACCCTCAAGACCTCCTCAAATGGGTCCCTGCCTTTTATTATTCAGCGTACCAAACTGTAGCTTTCTTAGCAGGATGTCATGCCATTGCATGTCTCTTGCTTTACATTACTCACTAATTTATTAATTTCTAAAGGTTCACTCTGGTCTTAAAAATTTGAGCACTAGTACAATTTCTACTAATATCTCTGTCTTATATTATAAAGATTTGATCCATACATATCATTCACATAATTCATAATTCAAATTAAAACACATAACCAATAATTCAATAAAAATAAAGACATAAAAATTAAAATAAAAACTGATAATTAAGAAATAAATCATAGAATGGTCAAAAAAATTATAAAATAATTTTTAAGCTTAGAAAAATTATTAGAATTTTATTATTAATTTTTAGAAAATTTTCAATTTTTTTTGAAATTTAGTGTTTTTAAGTAAAATGTGTCTACAAACACTTATAGAGCACAATTAGAAGTACTAAATAAGCTTTAAAATTTATGAAATTTCTATAGATGGTCTATTAGTGTATCTAGATCTTACCTGAACGATAAAAACTTAAACTAAAATTTCTACAGTAGTTTTCTAAAAACAAATTCATAAATAGCTCATAAAATAAAATTTTTGTTTAGTTTTATGTTATGAACTATTTCACTTATTTCTTTTACTATTTTTGCTAGATTATTTAAGTTTTACTAAAATTTGGCAGTATGATAATTTAATTAACTAATATAATAGAAAAAAAAATTATTTAAATTTGGGCAGTATCACAGCTTAGTAATTCTATTATAATTGTTTGAATTTGAGCAATATAACAACTTAATAATTATACTATAGTTGTCTAAATTTGAGCAGCATAACTACTTAATAAGAGTATTTTAATTATCTAAAATTGAGCAGCATAACAATTTAGTAAAAGTTTAAATCTAATAATAAACAATATAACATTTATAAAACTTGATAAACTTAACTATTGAAAGGTTTAGGAAAAAACCTTTCCTACCAACATACAAAGTAATTAAAATATAGAACTAACTCCACTCCCCCCATTACCTCTAGGGTAGTTGTTGAAGATGAGAGAATTGTTGGTGCACAACTTTTAGAATGAAAGCTTGATGGAAACTAGTAAAATTTTTGTGTAATAAAGAAATTTTATGGAGAGTGATGGCTATGGAAGAGATTTCAGCTATCTCAATGGAGGAAGAGGATGAAGAATTCAGCTCCATTCCATGGCTATTTATAGAGGAGGAAGGGGTCTTAGGTGTCAATGTAATGAGATCATCTATGATGCAAAAATTCATATTTTTATTTTTCTTTTTAATCAAATTAGGCACACATATTAAACTTAGGTGATGAATCACCTATTTCTAGAGTAGAAATGTGCTGGTTGAGCTGTCCCAAAGCTCCCTAGTATAATTTTTGACTGTTATTTAATTAGCCGATACCGATTAAATCACCTAAACTTAAATAAATTAACTTTTAATATCAAAATAATTATTTAAATATAAATCTAAAAAATGTATTATTTTTCATCAAAAATAAATTTCTAAAATAATTTTTAATTTTTTTATTAATTTTTTTCGAATTATAAATATATATTTTGTATACTTTAAGCTTAGAAAATTCATATTAAATCCATTTTAATTCAATAAATGCTCCAATTTTTATGAAAATTATAAAATTACATATTTTAGCTATAAATGTACTAAAAATATTATTTTCACCATTTCTAGATATCAAACCAATACTGGGTTGGTTTATTTGACAACTAAGCGTATTTTGGTCATTTTGTACCAGAATTTCAAAAAATTTTCAAAATTATATTTTAATACTTATGACATGATTTTAAACTCAAATTGACATTTTAATGTTAATTAAATCTTTTTCTCATGTCAGCCCTTAATATTGAGAAATAAGGAAAAAATTGTCATTTTCTGATTTCTCTTGGCTCCGACTTGTAAAAACTATTAAAAATCACGATTAGATAGTTTTTGATATTCTGAGTTTAACCATGGGGATCAAAATTTTTAGATTCCTTTCCTATTTTTCAGAATTAAATATAGAATAAATAGAAAAATAATTAATTAAGTAAAAATGAGGGTGTTACACTTATTCTTTTTGGGCCTCAAAATAAAGAGCCCAGCCCAGCTTGGCCTGGCCCACCAAGCCATCTGTTCAGGTCAATTTTGACAGCTCTAGTGTTTAGAGGGGGTTATAACTTTCTTCTATATGTAATTATTTTAGAAAATATTATTCCATACATTTCAAAATAAAAAGGTTTTAACACACAATTTTCATATTAAATAATTTTTGAGTTTTTTTAATTAGATCCCTAATTTTTTCCAATTTTGGTAATTAGGTCCCTGAGTGTAATACAACAGTTTGTAAATGGACCATTAATCTCAAGGACTTAATTAAAAAAATTAAGGACTCAATTACAAATTTTTATAGTTTAGAGATCTATTTAAAAAAACTCAAAAAGTTCAGGAACCTGAGATGTATCATCCTACATTTTAATAGCAGTAGAAACGAGTTAAGGATTTCAATTTTGACATTAAAAAATGATTTGTGAGTTATGACTGTAAAGTTATAGAACTTTAAAATAATATTAGTTTTTATTTTACATTTAATATATATATATATATATATTTTGTTAACAGAACCCTTTAAAGTTGATTTTTAAGCAACTAAAAGTATAAGGTTTTCTTGGAAAAATAAGTATTTATTACGCCTTTATATTTTCAATATGGAATAAATATATTTTTTTCCAACAACAAACATTTCACTTTTAGTTGCTTAAAATCAGCCGTAAGATCGGATGTTAAAACAAAATTATATATTAAATAATGTACAAGTATGAGCCGAGATAGGCAATAAATTACACATACTTGCATCCATCCGCATAAAAATTTATTGCTAAATATCTGTACTTGGACCTAGATCTATTTTTCATGTAATTTTCTTCTCTGTGGGTATATTTTTTATGCGTACTCAATGATTCTGGACTCTCGATCCAATTGTCATCCGTGTTTGCAATCCTTTCCACCATTTAATTTTCTTAAATCTAACCACCATTTATATCCTTTTGTTGCCCAAAAGCAAAAAATTTATTCTAAAACACATCTTCATCAACCATCAATCTCTATCTTCATTTGTCTAATAATGTGTATTAAACCATTTTAAATTCCTCACCGCAACCCCTTTCCTTTATGTCTCTACAAATATTGTCCAAAGAAGCTCAATGTATTGTTAGTTTTTCCCAAATCCATCCAAAATAAAATTAAATAAATATTCAAGAGTAAAAGTGATACCTTTAGGAGCCTTAAAAGTTAAAATGGAAAGGAAGTAGGTCAAAGTATGGAGTATGAATTTTATAAGATAGTCTAACTATTGAACGATAATGCTTGCTTTCTGACCTGGATAGCCCATTTCTCACTTTTTTTTTTAACCGCAAAAGTCCGTATACATTTAAGTGTGGGATTTACTCTAAAAGGGATACCAAGTTGGCCATGATTCATTTTTGCAATTCAAAAAAGTTAATAACAAGCAATTGCATCACCTAAATTTATTCTCACAAAGTGGTTTTTGAAAGAATTTACTTTTTAGCTAGAAGCTAGCTTGTTTGAATAGTTTGTAGATACTTAGTAGCCCAAATGTTAGAGAGGCTTGTGTTTTACACTACTAAAGTGTCATTTACATATCGCATAAAAAAAAAAAGGGTGTCATTTACATATTGAAGGTGGGACTCCTTAACTAATATTTTGCCAACTTTATAGCCTGTGAAGAGTCTCTTCTTAATTACTTTATTTGTTACCCCATTTAGACCCTCAACAACAGTGAGAAACAAGAAATTTGAGAAAAAAGTCACCTTGTCATAGACCTCCTCCAACTCTTGAATTCTTTAGTTCGACTTTTATTAACAAGTATGAAAACTATTGTAGGTTCAAATATTCTTTGATCTAATTTCTCCATTTCAAAGAAAATCTCATACTAGTCATCATATAGTCCAAAACACACTTTAAACATGAAACAATTCTTGTTTTCTATTTTGGGGTCATCCTCTATTTCAATTGCAATAGCAATGCCATCCACAATTTCGCAATGAAAATATTGAATGCAATTTTGAGATCACCAATTTTAGAATTTTGCTTGTTGCTTATTTAGTGAACACTTTATACATAAATCTGATAAGAGAAGTTGTCATGTATTCCTCAATTTTCTAATGACTCTTCTTCTTGGTAATCAATACTATGAAAAAACTATTACAGCCTCTGGCCAATTTTCCGGCCGTTAGCGTGAAATGATATGGGGAACTTACAAAAATCTTCTTTGGTTCACTCCCAAAAAGTCTTTGATGAATTGAAAGTTGAATCTGTCATGCCTTAAACTTTTTAAATTTCCGCTACTCCATGTCAATTTATTTCTTCCATAGATAGCAGTTAGGAATTCATTTTCTACATCAACTATGTGATTTAAACTCAATCCCATCCAGCATCAATAATCCTGGTTTGAAAATTAAAGTAGCTTTTGATTCCATGTTTAATATGATCCACATTTCACCCGGCATCAATAAAGTGATTATACGTTATGATGAATTTGGTAGATGATTTATATTTTGCGGGTCCCGGGGGGAGGAAGGGGGAGGGGGTGATAAGTCCAAAAAAAATCAATTTTAATGTTTTTATTGATAAATTAAAAAAAATGTTTTAAAAAGAAAGGTGAAAAAAAAAAGTTATATCGAAAAATATCTACATTTTCTCAAAACTTATCCAAATCTAACATAATTTAGTAACAAAAATTTTAAAGGAATAGCAGCACATTAATATTTGAAGTACTAATTTAAAAGTTAACCACAAAAGGAAATAAGGAACTCCACGACAATTTTCTTACTTGACAAAGAAATGCTTCATCCTGTAAAATAGAAAAGCACTATTCCTGACTACCAAACATAATTAAAAAATGGCAAGACGAAAGGAAATGTTACATAAATTTTATCCATGAAATCAAGGAAAATATGGTCACGAAGGAGACCCAAATGGGTGCTTGTGATACAGGGTGTGCAACTGTAAGGCCAAGAGGCAGTTGCTTTAGGTATCAAATTATCTAAAGTCTCAAAAGAATGTTCATACTTTTGAAAAACCATTTATTATCAAATTTAAATTATAAGAAAGTAAATTTTATTATGATATTGAGCAATATTAAGAGTAAATATTGTATGCATTGATAGTGTAAAAAAAAAAATGCACTATCATTCAATTACAAATTGTCATGTATGATAAGTTTATTGTATTTAATAATAACTACATTGAAAGTCATAAATACCATGATCTATAGTTGGTTGACATTATAAATTTTGTTTACATTGACGGTGTATAAAAATTAAATTATTATATTAATCATGAAAAGATTTTAAGTTCTAGCTAGTGAGTATTATAATATTGAAAATCTTAATTTATTTTTAAAAATAAAGACATTGTAAGAAGTACAAACAAAAGAAATTTGTACTCCACTAAATTTTAAATTATATGAAAAGATTATATTCTTTTTCAAAATACATGTATTGCTTCTAAAATATTATTGACAATACTTGTAATTATTGTTATTGCTTAAAGTAATTTTTTAAAATAAAAATAACTCAAATCTTATTTGATATTGACTATGTTAAAAGATAGATTGAATGAATTTGTTATTTTATATATTGATAGTAAAATTGATGTTCAAGATACTTAATTATAAAATTTTGATAAATAATTCTACTGTTAATAAAATAAAATAAAATAGACAAATTATATTACAATAAATTTTAAAAAAATATAAATTTCACCTAAAGCCTCATAATCTCTAGACATAACCCCGTTGTGAGATTGAGTTTGATAACTTTGTTGAAAATATGATCCTTGTATTATGTCAAGACTCCCATATAATTTAACCCACCTACCAATCAATTGTCATTTTTTAGAATTTAAATGTTATTCCTCAATTTAATCTTGAATTTGTTTATTGAAAGAAAATAAAGTTTTCTTTTACATTTTGTTTCAAAATACAAATTCTTTGTTAGCTGATCATGATAATTTGTCTCTAATTAACTTCTTTTTTTTCAGGTCTTCAAAATTTGAAGAACTTAAAAGTATTATACTTAAGTGGGAGTGGATTCATCGGCTCAATTCAAGGTACTGCCAAACTAAAATTAATTTCATATACACACAAATATAAATATTTATAGAGCAAATAGTGTGTGTATTGACAATGTAAAAAATTACACTGTCATCTAATCATAAACTGTCGTATATAGTAAATTTGTTAACTTTTACAATAATTATCTTAAAAGTCATATCAATGATGATTTCTGATTAGTTGACAATATAATTTTTTTTTTACATTGATAGTGAATAAAAAATAAAAATTAAACTCTCATTTTTAATCATAAATAATTAAAAATTATAGTAAAGTTAAAATATTATTTATCTTAAATTGTTATTTACTACTATTTTAGAGAAAATATTTTTAATTGAAATTACGTCAATAAAGATACAAAATAAAATAAAATTATTCCCTATCATTTGTTTCATATGAATGCATAGCATAAGCATCATGCATTGAAGAATTTTTTATGAAATTAGTATTATGAATGCATTGCATGAGTATCTTGTGTTGAAATTTTTATGAAATTAGTACGTATCATATGCAACGCGTAGATATTTTTAATTTAAATATGTAGGTTATTAGGAGTTTCTTTAAAACTATAAAAAAATGCATAGTATATGCATTGACAACGTAAATAATTTTTACATCGTTATCCAATCACAAACTGTTATACATAGTAAGTTATTGAATTTTATAATAACTATCTAAAAAGTCATATCAACATTAATTAGTTGATAGCGTAAAACTTTTTAGGCTGACGATACATAAAAATTAAACTCTAATTTAAAAGTGAGTATAAAATAAATTTCTACATCATCAAATGATTTAAATTCATTCCTGGCTTGGCCTGAAAATAAACCTTTTGAAGTAGTTTTTCATTCAACATTTAATATGATCCACAACTTTAATCCAAGATCATTAGTGATGATACATTATGATGATTTTGAAACTAATTTATATTTTGGGGAAACTAAGAACTCATTTACTTTGTTTTTAGGAACAATATTTTCAATTACAAATGCATTAGAAAATTTTATGATGATTATTTTAGGAAAAGAAAAGAAAAGAAAAAATCCAAAAATAAATAAATTCAATTTTATCAATAAATTAAAAGAGTAATTATTTTATAAAAAAAAGATAAAAAAAGTTCATCATAAAATATTTACATTTTCTTAAAATTTATCCAAATTTGACGTAATTTAGTAACAAAAATTTTAAAAGATTAATATACCAATTATTTGAAGTACTAATTTAAAAGTTCACTGCAAAAAAAAAAAAAGAAGGGAAACTCAACGAAAAGTTTCTCAGTGGATATATAAATGTTTATCCCACGAAATAGAAATGCTCTATTCCTGATTACATACCAAACATAATTAAAAAATGACAAAAGGAAAAGGAAATATCGCATATATTCTATCCATAAGACCAAGGTAAATATGGTCAAGAAGGAGACCCAAATGGGTGCTAGTGAGACCAATTTTGATAGCTTTGTTGAAAATATGATCCTTGTTTGATTGTGTTTTGATTCCCATAATTTTCCCTGGCCTACTTACCGATCAATTGTCATTTTTCTTTTAAGATTTTTTTGTCATTCCTTAGTTTAATCTGGAATTTATTTATTGAAAGAAAATAATTTTTGTTCCGTATTTTAAACTTGCAAAATACAAAGTCTTAGCTGGTGATCATGAATATTTTGTCTCTAAATTAACTCCTTTTTGTTTTTCAGGTCTTCAAAACTTGAAAGATTTAAAAGTGTTAGACTTGAGTAGGAATCAACTGAACGACTCAATTCAAGGTACAACCAAACTGAAATTTCATACACACATTCACAATATAAATATCTTTAATCACATTTAATTAAAAATTATAGTTAAGTTAATATATTAATTATCTTTAAACGTTGTTTACTGCTATTTTAATAAAATATTTTAATTGAAAATACGTGAATAAGGATAGCATAAATTTTAATTATCCCCCCTAGTTTGTTTCAAAACTTGTTTCACAGGAATGCGTTGCATGAGTGTCCTGTTTTGAAGAATTTTTATGAAATTATTAAGTATCTTTTGCAACGCATAGATATTTTTTAATTTAAATATGTAAATTATTAGAAAATTGTTTAAAACTATAAAAATATGCACAATAAATTAAATAAAAAATAGTAAAATATAAAAAGCATGGATTTCCGGGGGTGTGGGGAGGGGAAGAGTGAATATAAAAACACGTAAACGAATTAATTAAAAAGTGTGTATAAAAAAAATTTCTACATCACAAAATGACTTAAACTTCATCCCGCGTTGGACAACCCTAATCTTGGCCTGAAAATAATCCTTTAAAGTAGCTTTGATTGCATGATTAATTTGCACCCAAAGCATCATTAAAGTCATGATACAAAATAATGAATTTGGTAAGTAATACATTTTTTTGGGGGCGGGGCGGCGGGGGAGGGGAGAGAGGGGGACTTTGAGCTTATTCACTTTAGTTGATATAGACTGTATTTATTGTTTTGGACCTCTTCCAAGAGACTTACCCCTGCATAAGTAAATAAAGCTAATACACTAACACAATACCAATAAACCTAACGACGAGTCCATAAAACCCAACATATTATAGGATTAAGAATCTTCAAACCCTATACTAAATCCATGCAATCACAAAGCATGGATTCTTATACGTACTTACGTAGTTTGTTTGCAATGCACAACACAAATAATGAGATTCAACCTTAGAGACATCTCTGATACCTCATCGCATTAGAATCACTACCACAGCCATGAGAGAACAATATAAATAGGCCATAGAGACCTCATGTATACTTTCTCACTTTTACACTCTAAACCTCCAATTGTAAACACTAACTTGAGCATCAAAGTCTTTGAGGTACACCACCTGAGTTTAGCTCATGTGAATCAATGGAGATTCTACTCGAATTAATATTCCAACCCCTTTGGACAAGTACTGAAAATTTGGCGCTGTCTATGGGAATGATTCACTGAAAATCATTCACATTTGTGCCATCCCTTTCACGACTCTACAAATCCATTCATCATGGATGATCCCACAAGAGTAAACTCCCTCATTATTGAAAATATTCACAACCATTCCTCCTCCAATTTTGACTTGGAGTACCTTCCACTCTAACAAACGAGGAACTACTTCCTTAATTCAGGAAACAACTAAGCAACACCAAAAAATAACAACACTTTTAAGCTCATTCGTGAACAAATCCTGCTCATCCGCACACATAGTCAAAGGATTCAATGCCTTGAACAACAATAAGAGGAATTAAATACCAAACTAATTATATCCAAAAACAAGCAGGCTAAAGAACCATCGGGACCATTTGTAACCCCCACCCTAATTCATAACAAACAAGGCTCCCCTAGCTACTAGTAGAAGCCTCACAGTTTATCCTTCTTACCATTAGCCTAAGGAGACTAAATTGTCATCCTAAATAAGACAACATATGCTAATGATGAGGTACTTGCCATTAATCAACCTCTCTCACCATATTTTAATGTCTTCAATAAGTAAAAACCTAGATCAACTCTTGATAATAGAGTAATATGACATATCATGGGATTTGATGGAACATTTGGACATGTTCTAATGAATGTTAATGTATGGGGAGCTAAAGGACCCTTGATGTGTAAGGGCATTTCCTTCTTCCCTCAAGTAGATCACCTTAAGGTGGTACCTAAGCCCTCCCAATGAGCTTAATAAACATTTGAAGAGAGTTAAAGCAAAAATTTGGGAACCATTTTTTGATAAGGATGACACAGCCGAAAATAAAGGCCACCTTGATGGCAATCGAAAAGCCGAGAGAGCCACTTCAAGAGTATATTAACATACTCAATCAAGAAGCTTTTCAGGTATAAAGATTGATGCTTGGTGTAGAGCTACACTTATGAAGGATGGGACAGTCTCTATAACACCTTTCCACACTTATGCGATCCTCCAAATACATTAATTTAGAAGAAAAAATCAGGGCAGATCAGATGAAGAATGCACCAGTCGACCAAAGCAAAATCAAGGCCAGAGAAGTAGCAAAGATTAGTCTATGTATTTAGGGCTCTAACAACCACCACCTAGTAAATATGAAAGTCATACACCTTTGAACACCTTGCAAGTGCAAATTCTCAATAGGGTCTATAATGTAGAGTTTAGAGATGCCAAAATTAGGAGGTCAAAGCTGATCAAACCTAGATATAGGATTAACAAATCAAAATATTGTCACTTCCATAAATCACTAGGTCATTATGTGGACTATTGCGCATAGCTGAAGAACAAATAAAAGATATCATTCAAAAGGTGTAGTTGTCCTGAGTACATCTGGGGCAGAGAAAGGAGCAAGAGCTACCACTGACGATTGAACCTTTGTGATAAGCGAGATTGATGATCCCATAGCCATAACCCGTCAAGCAGAAGTGTGAGACGCAAGGAACACCACTCAGTTTCCCTTTGTCTATCAAGACATACTCACAGGATAACACGCTTAAGCAACAACGAAAGAAGGGAAGACAATTCACCTAAATAGCCAACCCAATTTAAGCAGAATAGTCTCCATCATTGAAGGAGGGCCCATCACAGTTGGAAGTCACAACACATTAAAAGGGAAACCTACCATTAAACCCGAGTGACACTAAGGGAAAGAAGTTCAACCTGGGATGGTTGGATAATCTCATTCTTAAAAGTTAGATTAGGAACCAAGAACCAAGGACTTAACCATACATTCACTATTATGACTCATCTAGAGAGTCCTAAGATACATCGAATCCTGGTCAATTAGGGAAGTTCAATCAATGTGTTTTTTTATGAGACATATAAGAAGATAGACAAGCCAGGCCATAACGTAATCCTCTACTTAGGGGAGCTTATTAGAATTGTAAAAAGAAGAATGAAACCCTTGGGCCTAGTTAAGCTGGGAATGACTTTTGGGAAGGCACCATTTGCAAGGACAGCAAACGCCAAATTTTTTATAGTCAACTACCCATCAACCTATGATATAATCCTTAGAAGACCAATCCTCAAAGCCTTTGGAGCAATACATCTTACCATCCACTTGACAATGAAGCTCTACAATGATTCCAACAAAGTGAGCATCATCGAAAAGGATTGGCTAACCACACAAAGCACGACAAAGACTCTTCCACTGACCCGCCAACACCAACTAATTGAGTGAAGGACCGCATATGACTTCACTAGCTAAGTAATACCCCTAATCTCTAGTTTTAAATTCACTTTTGATTTTGTTATCAGTTTTGGTATAACAAAGATCCACCAACTACACATAATATTAGTTAATATTTTCAAATTTACTTTTCATTCTATTTTGAATTTTAAGACAGCAAGGATATCCACTATGTCTGGAAACCAAACTTAATCACATCTTAAACGCTCTAGTCAAACTTTAGGAATTTCACAACCGATAAGGTTAAACCACAAATGCCAACACTCTTCAGCCATCAAATCTAACAGAGCAACCCATAAAGAGCGTCGATCTAAATTAAGGACTTAATTCAAACCTATAGGCTAAAGGGAAACTACCCTAGCCCAATAAGCTCTTAACATGACAACCAAAAGACAAAATGAGTCCAAACTCGATAATGCTCCATTATAATACAAACTCAAGTAGAAATAGTCGAAGCACCTAGGAAAAGAATTGAAGCCCTAAACATCAATGATAAAAGCTAGTCACTACCTAAAATGGATAAAGTGATGTCAATGCAAAATGAATAAGCTGCACAGCAATTGAAGTAAGTGTAATCAACATGGAACAACCCACATAGGAATATCACATTAACATTCCAAATAAGGGGAGTAAGAACACCTTCACTCAATCAATTACAAACCATAACTAAGTAACAAAGCAAGGGAGGTCCATCTCCCACACTATTACGATCACCCCTCATTATAAAGGGTGTCGCTAAATCATTGTCTCACTATCATCTTGCACAAATGCAATCCCAGTTAAAGGACCATCTCCATAAATAACAGTTAGCTTAGAAGCCCATACGCCCTTAAAAGTTGGTGGTAAAATATGGTTGTCACAACCTACCCCTCGCAAACTAAATAATCTAAAATCCGTAATCTAAATAAACAAACATAGGAAAACCAAAGACTTAAAAGACTAAGGGAAACATGGCGACTCAAGCTTAAGTCTACTTAAATCTCAACGATTCAAGAAACAAACCCCCACAGATAGTCAACGAAAACTCACTATACACTTATCGTATCGTCGTCAAACAAAAACACCCCTATTGGATTTAATGCCCAAACATAGAGCGCATTATTTGCAACGTCTCCAATAACCTAGGCTAATTTAGTTTACATTGTTGGAAATGAAAGAAAAATATAAAATGAGTATAATTGAACAAGAGAAGAAGGCGACATCTCATTTGAATATCACTTTAATATTACAGAACTTGTCTTATCACCTTGATTGACTACTAAGCCAGACAAACTAATCTACTAATTCTCCTACCTATATTAAGTAACAAAAATCAAGGACAAGGTGCAAATGTCTTCTTGTCACACCATAACTCAAACACTGATAACACAGGTCCAAGAAAACTCTGATGGATCTAGGTTTCATTCAAACCCCTCAAGGGGTGAAATCAACCCAAAAGTGAAATTGAATGACCAGAGAAATGGTTCATTAAAAGGAACAATAATTACTTATTCTAATTGCTCCAAGTAAAAACTGACCCACTAAATTAGAGCACCATCTATAGGAATCCTTCCTAATAAACAACTTGATAAAGACTTCATTATTAAAGATATAGTTAGAAATATCAATCAATAGAAGAGTCATACACTGAAGTTAACCAACTGATCGTTCTTTCACTGAAGCAATCAAAATTGGTTACCATGAATATTGACTTTAAAGTGTTGAAGTAAACAAAGGGAAACCACTTTTTATAGCTCTCATTGATGAATAAATGTTTCCTGAAGAACCAAAGACAATAACTATAAGAGAACATAACGACCAATAAAAAAAAAACAATTAAACAATGACAATAGAGGTTGGAAGAAATTAGTAAACACAAAACACATGTAGCAAAAGAGTTTGTTAGAGATAAAATGACCCTAAAAGCCCTTAAATGCACTTATTTGGGCCAGAAGCCCAGCCATATGAAAAAATCACCAATAGCCTAAGATTACTTAATAAACCTCGATAACTATGGTGAAATAGTATGAAACACCCAAATACTACAATAACAAGTTATAGATGTAAACATCATATCGGGGATTCACAAAGGGTACAATTGTTAGGTCATTAAAACTTATAGAGAAAATAACCTAAATTGCCAATAAACAAGTCAAGACACCCTCGAAGTCATCCAACTAAAACATGTATGAATTAAATGCTGATAAGATAATTGGAACCAACCAAAATTTGAAACTAGAAGGTTGTAAGAATTAGACAATGTGCACAAAATTCAACAACGAATAGGCAAAAAATGGGATGCAACATTAAAGGATGAAAAAGACAAACACAAAAAATTTCATTAAAGAATGTGGGTATAAATACAATAGGAAAAAGAGAAACATAAAAATCAAAAGCTCTGACCACAATTAATCATCCTCGATGTTAATAACTTTCGGGAAAGAACTCTGAACAAACTCTACACTTTCCAGCATAACCTTCCCTATCTCCTCAAACACATTTTTATTTGAAGGGCAAGATGGGCCCTGGCAGAGCATTAAAATCTTAAGTGTCCCAAATGAACTAAGGCACTATCCCGAATCTGAACAAGGAGGTTAAGGCCTTCAATTTGAAGCTTTATACTAGGGTTAAGAAACATCATTTGCAAATTGATCCTTATTAAGTCCGGTATTGATAGCCTTCTTTTTTCTTAAGGTTCCCATTAAAGCCTTAACCTTGAAATTCTAGAGTTAGAAAAGCCCAATCAAACCTTGTTTTTCTTTGTTTAATTATTTTTTCTCCAAAGCCAAATCCTTTAATGCTTTAATACAATCACATTTTGTATGATAAGCCCAAAATGATGCATCCATAGCTTGTTGTGCCTATGTAGCGATTCAAAGAAATAAGAGATAAGGTCCCTCAAATAAAAGTCAATTTAAAACTGTTGGGAGGTAAAAGAGAATAATGTTAGTGATCATTCAACACCACATTGATTTGTTGTAGAATCCAATGGGTTAGTCAACAACTCTTCAAAGAAAATAAGAAAGGATGTAGGACCCTCCTCTACAATTTATTAATCCCTTAATAAAGGGGAAAACTTTGGAAGCTATCTCTCCTCAACAACCTGACATTTCTTCAGTAAGGGAACTATGAAACTTGATGGAGTGTCATTTTTGTGAATGACTCCCTTTATCGATTCCTTTATGACCACCAATAAAGAAGATTTATCCTTGTCCTGAGCCATAGGGTCGATAGTTAAACGTGTAATAAAGGGGGTGACAAATGGAAGAGCGACAAAAACAATAGGTTTAATGTGGGATCCTACACCTTCTAAAGTTACACTTGATTGATCTTTGCCTTCTCGAACAAAAGGAGAAACCCTTGCTCAACTTGTATCCTTCTTTCTCAAAGGTGCATCTGTAAGTCGACCCTTCTTTTTAATAGATGTTGGAACAACTTTCCTCCACTTCACAGTTCTCCTACCAAAATTAGTCACAAAACACAAATCATTGAGGAGCCGTAATAATTGTCATAACATATGCGAAACAAAAACATTTTATTATACAACACTATGAAAAACTTCTTAGGAAAAAAATGAAGACATCTTTATAGGAAACTTACCCTCTCAAGCTTGGAGAAAAGCACAACAAATATTAAGCTATGATCACTTATATATTGAACGATAATGTTAATGACCTTATGTTCTGCTAAATAAAGTATATAACGAGGTACAAAGAAGGAGTTAGGTTTTGTTGTATAATGACGATCACTCCAATATAAAGGAAACATGGTAAAATCCATAACAATCATCAGGAGACTCTTCCCCTTAGCTGTCGGTCAAAGAAAGAAGTATTTATCTTTAAAATCCTAATTTGAGATAGTGTAAGCTTTGGAAAGAATCTTGTTTGCATTTCTAAGGAATACTTATTCATGTCTAGAATCCTTGCTTTGAACCACTTTGACTAAATTAATAAAAACAAAAAAGCAAGCAATCCAACTCTTGACCCTCATAGAAGAGCCTGTTAGTACGAATAAAGCCCAAGCACTTGGATGAAGTTGTGGAGGCCCTACCCTTAAATGTTGCAAGATAGATAATTCAAAATCGATAAATAAAATGTCATACATAGGCAAGAAGTGATGATGGGCAACACCCTAAGAGTAAATTCGAACATTAGGCTCGGGCAACAAGAATGTATAATTAACATTTTCTTCAAGAGTGTTTGTCACTTCAATGTATGCACATAAATGAGCTAAATTTGCCTTAGAAACCTAACGAGAAGGAGTATGTACAATGTCAGGATGAACCCAATTAAATTGTTGCAATTAAAGGATAAAATTGGAAGACATGGTACACTTGCGCATAAACTATTAAGGAGTTATCCATACTTAAATAGTCAACATCTCTAGAGTGACATATAGAAAAACAAACAACACAAGTAACAAAGAATCAATCCTAATTAGGAAAAATAAGGGTACAAAAACACCCTACATAGGAAGAAAACCAAAACTTTGCCAATAAGCTAAAGAAATCACCCATGTTTATATGCAAGACAAACTCCAACTTGCTTAGAGTAAAGGAATACAAGGAGATAAACTCTAACAGAGAACCAAGAAAATGAAACTCAACTTTCTGGGTAAAAAGCAAACAGAGGAGGAAGAATTCAAAACATTTAAAGAAGTTGAAACTTAGAGAAAGTAACAATCAAGAGTGGGAAAAACATATGAATACACTACCAAACTTTAGATACAAAAATAGGACTTCATGATTAAAGCCTAAAAGAAACAAACATTACCAAAAACAATTCATCAAACCTAAGGGTAACAATTCATACATACAGTGATAGCTTAAGCCAAATGCACTAATAAGACACACATTATTCATTCGAGGCCATTCGATCCAAGGCCTAAAGTAAATGATGGCATTGAGCTAGCATATTAGCTTAGGGACAACTATTATAGACCTCAACTTGGAGACTTAGGCCCACATAAGTAAATAAATCCAATACATTGGCCTAATACCATTAAACCCAACCATGAGTCTGCAAGACCTAACATACTATTAGATCAAGAATTCTCCAACATTGTATCAATTCCATGTAGTCGCAAAGCATGGGATTTGATATGTATTCCATTAGCGACACATAGTGCAAATCACAGGATTCACCTCTAGAGGCATCTCACATTCTTTATCATGTAAGAATCACTACCATAACTTATGAGAGAATGATATATATAGGCCATAAAAGTGTCAAGTATACACTCTAACTTTTGCAGTCTTAACCTCCACCTATAAACATTGACTTGAGCATCAGAGTTCTTACGGGTACACCACTAGAGTTCAGCTTGTGTGGACCAGTTGAGATTTTGCTAGAATATTTCACCCTCTTTGGACAAATGCTAAACACTTTTGTTTATTGAAATTGTATCTTCAATTATAAATGTATTTCAAAATTTTTATAATAATTACATAAAATTTTTGGAAAAAGAAAATAAAAAACTCAAAAGATCAATTTTAATTTTTTATCAATAAATTAAAAAGTAGTTCTTTCAAAATGTTAAAAAAAGTTATATCATAAAATATTTACATTTTCACAAAATTTATCCAAATCTAATGTAATTTAGTAACAAATAGTTAAAGGAATAATATAGCAACACAATAATATTTGAAATATTAATTTAAAAGTTAACTATAAAAGGAAAGGAGCAATTCCACAACAATTCTACCACCGAACTAAGAAATGTTTATCTCTTAGCCCTAAAAGGACAGGAAATGGTACTCAGATTATATATCCTTGAAATCAAGGAAAATATGGCCCAGAAGAGGACCTAAATGGGTGTTGTTGTAAGACCAATTTTGATAGCTTTGTTGAAAATATGATCCTTGTTTTGATTCCCATAATTTGCCTTTGCCTACCAATCAATTGCTATTTTTCTTTAAGATTTTAAATGCCATTCCTTAATTTAATATCAAATTTATATATTGAAAGAAAATAAAGTTTTCTTGAGATTATAAATTTGCAAAATACAAGTTCTCAGATGATTATAAATAATTTGTCTCTAAATTAACTTTTATTTATTTTTGCAAGTCTTCAAAACATGAAAAACTTAAAAGTGTTAGACTTAAGTGGGAATCAATTGATCGGCTCAATTCAAGGTACTATTGTACTGAAATTTCATACACAAACAGAAATAGAAATGATTTTGATGATAAATAATTAAAAATTATAGTTAAATTAATATATTAATTATCTTCAAACATTGTTTACTACTATTTTAATAAAAGCATTTTTAATTAAAAATACATCAATAAGGATACCATAAAATTTAATTATCCCTTATTATTTGTTTCATAACTAGTTTCGTATGCATGTAATTGTACAAGTATCCAGTTTTGAAGAAATTTTTATGAAATTAGTAAGTATTTATGCAATGCATAGATATTCTTAATTTAACTATATGAATAATAGAAAATTCTTTAAAACTATTAGAGAAATATGCATAATAAATTTAAATAAATAAATTGAAAAAATATATATAGTTTGGATTGTTGGTATTCCTTTGTTAATTGATCAAACACTATAAAACAAGTGGTAATTAACTATGTAGACCAAGAAATGTAACTTTGAAAGATCACCATTACTGTTAAGGGATGATAAAAGGTGGTGAATGCATTTGTACAATGGGAAATTAATATCAACTTTCTCTAGAAGAGTTGCATTCATGAATGGAGCCATATCACATCACTATATAATAGGGGGACTTGTGAAGAGTTAAATCATCTTCATCCCATCCAAAAATCTTCTTTGAGAGTATGGTATTTCTACCATTGTTAGTAAGAGTTGAGAGTGGAGAGAACTTGACAATGCCATCCAAGAAGGTGATATTCCTAGAGTGATCTCCGTGAGAAAGAGGGACAAATTTTGTAATCATACTTTCATAATGAAGAAATTTTGCTAGACTAGGTCTTATGTTTTTTCCTTAGTTACATTTGAGAAATTTTTTCATGTAAAAAAATTTTGGTGTTATTTTTCTACTCTCTACACTTAGTTTTGCTTTTGCATAGTCCTATGATGAGTTCATAAAGGAGGCAATTTAATGTGTTAATTCCCAACAATAGTGTCACAACTCGCCTACTTAGGAAAGGAGTTGTCGCTCATGATGGAGACATGTTCAAGCTAACTACAAATAATTACTCCTAATGTAAGTCGATGAGGGAAGATCATCTATACTATCAAAACTAGTACAAGTCAATCACCAATCAGAACAAGGAGCTTTTGAATCACAAAGTTGTTGTCATGATTCAGAAATACATTGACAAAAGTTTATTTGAGCATGTTTCGACTTATACCAATATGTATGAGTTATGGACAAAAATTGAATCCATGATTCAAAAGAAGACTCCTAGGGACAAAGCTTATATTGTTAGAAAATTGGTGAAGTTGAACTACTCAGGTGATCAGAATATGATCGAGCACTTAAACTCCTTCAAGGGAATTATGAATCAATTGATGAAGGGAGAAATGAAGATTAACGATGAATTACAAACTCTTCTACTTCTTAGTTCTCTTCGTGAGAGTTGGGACACAGATTATTATTCTCAACAACTATAACCTTGGTGAAAAGCTTAGCATGGACTTTGTTATAGATAAATTACTAAATGAATAGCCAAGATGGAGAGAAAGAGGCTTGAATAGCTATTCTAAAGCTAATGTTGTAGACAACAGAGGGAGAAGTGAGCATTAAGGAAAAGGAAATCATGGAAAGTCATGAAGAACTTCTTATGGTTGCATCATTCCAACTAGTAATGGGATCTAGCTAAAGGTATAACCAATCCTTTGTTGCACCATCTAAAGAGAAGGGAAATGCCTTCAACTTGATATGTTCTTCAGAACTCCTTATGGCCATATGGTAGAACACACAATGTGGAACTCCTTAAGGTGATTGTGAGAATTTTCACCTATAAGGCCATGAAACTTAGGCAACAAATGGATTAAACTGAACTTAAGTTCACATGGCACATCCAAGTTAGGGTATTGGATACACAAAGGCTGACATACAATATCGAGTGCAATTGATTCTTTCAAAGTTCTATTATTATGAATAGCCGTGGTATCAACACTAAATTTAGATATAGAATCACTAAACTCAAATGCAAAATCAAAAACAAAATCACTCAAGTGATCTAATCCACTACCAACTTGATTTTTAATTTCAATACTATTAGAAGTAAGCCTTCTATTAACTTTGTTTAATATGTGAAATGTTCTATCTATTTCAGGGTCTTATGCATGTAATTCACAAGGATCAAACCTAGTTATCCACAAATACATAACATTAAAATATTAGAAACAACCTATATGAACTACTAATGCCTATATGTGCTAAAATGACCTAAAAATTAAAAAACTATACCCAACAATTTATTTTTTTTTAAAGTGGAGACCACCACAAAAAATCCCAAAAAATAAAATTTTTCTATTTTAAAAATCATAAAATACTTAAAAAATTGAAAAAGTGCCTTAAATTAAGGAATTTGGCCAAAAAAAGCCTTCCCATTCTCATATGTCCCTTGTGAAATCGCCTATGATCTATTAATTTTTTCTATTTTTTGAAATGTTTTGGGGACAATCAAATCAAATTGACAAGAGAATGTCCTAAATGCCCCTATTGCTAGAATTCATAACGGATGAAGGAATTTCACAAATTTAACCTCAGATTAACCCCTAATGGTGCTTAGTATTGCTTTAAAGGGTGGATGAACTTTGGACACTAAGCCTCAACTCCTAACTCCATAGCTTAAGCATTTCCTACATTCCTACAGAAGTAACAAAAAACATAACTCAAAATACAGATAACACCCTGTGATCAACAACTACAAGTTAGTAATATAAATCTAATAAGATTGGGACCCAATAATTTGCATCCTTGGCAATGATGCCAGATTTAGATAATAGTGTCGCGCTTCAACCAAAATACACTAGACTCCTATTACTTGTAGTATAAGGTACAACCTAGGTCGTTCTTCCTAAGGATACAAATCTATTGCTTTTAATCATATTAGAATGCTTAAAAAGGGGATTTATAATTTTGAATTTAATTGAGAACAAACAACAAAACTTAATGAAAACCAAATTGATAAAACACCAATTCAAGGTATCCAAATCATGTGGTAGACTTTATTACAATTCAAGGCATATGGAATTCATATACATCCTTGTCAATTTGAATTTAACTAGATGATCTTCTAGAATATAATTAACAAAACCGAGATCATAATTGCATATCGATGTCCAATCTTTGAAGGAATCCAATCTTTGAAGAAGAACCAGATGTATGATATGATAGAATTGACGAAAGGAAGAAAAATGTTGCAAAACAAATGGGTGTTTAAGCTAAAGACTGAAGAGAACAACCTAAACCTTAATATAAAACATGAATTATTGTGACAAAAGGCATAGGTTATGAAGAAATTTTCTCAATAGTAGTGAAGATGACATTAATTAGAGCAATCCTTAATAGCTAGAGGAAAAATATATATGGAGAAACTAGAAGGTTTTAAAGAACCAAGCAAATAACACATCGTCTAAAGAAAAGCCTTTATGGTATGAAATAAGCTCCAAGAGAGTGGTACAAAAACTTTGATCTCTTTATGATTCAACATTGTTTTAAGATAACCTTTACTACCATTGTGTGTTTGTGGAGAACTATAAAAATGGTGAATCGGTCATAATTTTGTTGTATGTTGATTATATGTTGATTGTTAGGAAAGATAAGATGAAAATGATTGCTTTTAGGAAAACATTGAACTAGTCTTTTACCATCAAGGTTTTGGGTGCAATGAAAAAGATTTTAGGAATGAAGATCATTAGAGATTACTCTACAAGAGTGTTGTGGATATCTCAAAAAGATTATATTGAGAAGATTCTTGAAGATTCAATAAGCATAATGATAGATCTTTGTGAGTTTCATTAGATGAATATTTCAAATTAAGCAAGTCTCAATATCCAAGGAGTGAAGAAGAGAAAGTAGAAATAAATAAGGTGCCATATTCATACATTATGGGTAGCCTTATGTATGCAATGGTTTGTACAAGGCTAAATATTGCTTATGTTGTAAGAATTATGAGCATATTCCTGTCAAACCCAAGAAAGAAGCACCAGGAATTTGTGAAATGGATACTTAGGTATCTGAGAGGAGCTAGAAAAGGTGAATGTGTTTTGGCAATGGAAATCTAATGCTCTTGGCTATTTTAATGCAAATATGGTAAGTAATATAGATTCAAGAAAATCTACATCTAGTTATTTGATTACTTTTGTAGGAAGAGTTGTTTCTTAGCAATCTAGGCTACGAAAGAGTGTTAGATTATCAACCACTAAAGTGGAATATATTTTTATAACAAAAGCATGCAAAGAAATGCTATGGATGAACATCTTCTTAAGAGAGTTAAGACATAATCAAGATGATTATGTGCTGAATTGTGATAATCCAAGTATCATCAATTTAGCCTACAATCAATTCATACTCCAAAAAAATTGACATCCAGTATCATTGAATATAAAAGGTGCTGAACAAAAAGAAATTAAAGATAGAGAAAATCCATTCAAATTTTACTTAGTGTGATATGATGACCAAGACAATGCCAACTATAAAGGCTGAAGACTATTGTCAAGGTGGTGATATAGTAGTGCATACCAATTAAGTTAGGAAGGGAGAGATTTGTTGCGTTTCATTCCTTAATTGATAAAGCTCCATAAAACAAGAAATTAAGTGATAATGAATCATTATGTGTACCAAGAAATGTAACTCTTAAAGACCACCATTGCCATTAAAGAATGATGGAAGGTGGTGAATGCATTTAGAAAAGGGAAAATAATATCTACTTTCTAATGAAGAGTTGCAATCATGAATAAATTTATATCCCTTCATTATATAAAGGGAGATCTTGTGAAAAGTTGAATCATCCTCACTTATCTACAATTCCTCTTTAAGAGAAAAAGAGAGTGATATATGTTTCTATCATTATTGGTAAAAGTTGAGAGTAGAGAGAACTTGTGTATACCATCCGAGAGGGTGAGACTTTTTGAGTAATCCTTTTAAGAAAGAGATGCATAAAGATTTTGTAATCCTACTTTTATAGTGGAGATATTTTGCTGTTCTAGGTCCTATGGTTTTTTCTTATACAAATTGAAAAGGTTTTTCATGTAAAAAAAAATTGGTGTCATTTTTTTTACTCTTTACACTTATTTTTGCTATCGCATTGTGCCTATTTTGCGTTTACAAAAAAGGAAATTTAGTTTGTTAATTTCCAAAAGAATGAATTTAAAAAAAATGTAAAAAACATAGTTTAAAAGTGTGTTTCTAAAGATGTGGTTTGAGACTAAATAAATTTTAATATAAAAAAATTTAAAGTAATTAAAGCTAAGATGTAAGGGAGAGAAAAAGAAATTATAACAGAGAATAAAATTTTGAAAAAAAAATAATTTGAGAATTTGAAACGAAATAACACTAAGTGGTAAATAATTGTAATGTCATATGGAGAAAAATGTCATCATGTCAAGAATGATAAAGGATGATCATAACTTTAAACCTAAGTTCACTTTCGAACATGAAAATTGTTTTATATCCCAAGGTTAAAATTTAAAATTCCAATGATTCAATTGTATTGAAAACATATTTCGTTTACTACATCTCGCCATCAAAAGATAAAGCCTACAACTTTGAAATAAACAATCGTCATTGAGTGAAGATTGCTATATAAAAAATCACAAATTCTCGTAATGAACGTGTAGAATAAAAGCTTATCATACATTAACACATCATATCATCTATAACATTTTCTCCACACCACAGACATTATTATTACCTACCCTTTGACACTTTAGAAGCAAAGGAAACAATATTCATAGTAGTGAGACCTTGTGCCTCCGTAGACTCTTGGAACTTTTAGAGTAACTCTAGTAGTTGCTATGAAGAGTTGAAGACTCTTATGATTTGTTTAAATTTAAAGTGAAATTATATACATATAAAATTTAAAGATGATATTATCATTTACTATTTCTCACTCAAAGTTATTTTATATTTAATTTATTAATTGAAGTATTTTATTACATATCAAGATCATTTTACCATTTTATACAAAACTTCATTTTAAAAAACATAACATTGACAAGTATTTTTGTTTTTTTTGGCCAGGATTATGCAAGATGAAGGATCTTGTAGAACTAGATCTTAGTAGTAACACATTTGGTGGAAAGCTTTCTGAGTGTCTGCAGAATTTAACAAACCTCCATATATTAGATCTTTCTAATAATTTATTCAATGGATATTTTCCATCATTCACTACCAATCTCACATCTCTTGCATACTTATCTTTCTATGGAAATTACCTACAAGGATCATTTTCATTGAGCACTCTAGCTAATCATTCCAAGCTTCAAGCTCTAGATATTTCATCACAAAGCCCTGGAGCACAAATTGAAACAGAAAAAACTTTATGGTTTCCTAATTTTCAATTGACATTCCTCGTGCTTCAAAGTTGCAACTTAAACAAGGACAAAGGAAGTATTATTCCTAGTTTTCTTCTATATCAACATGATTTGCAGTTTGTTGACCTTTCCCACAACAAATTGGTGGGAGAATTTCCAAGTTGGTTGATAAAAAATAATACAAGATTACAAGCTATCTTTTTGAGAAATAATTCAATTGTAGGAATTTTTCATTTATTCTCCATAAGTCATGAGCTATATGACCTAGACATATCAAACAACAATATTAGTGGTGTGTTGCAAAAGGATATTGGTAATTTAATTCCTCAAATTTTCAATTTGAATATGTCAACAAACATCTTTGAAGGAAATATACCAACATCAGTTGGTGAGATGAAAAATCTGTGGTTCTTGGATTTATCTCAACCATTTCTCAGGTGAATTACCTGAACATCTAGCCACAAATTGCATTAATTTGAAGCTTTCTAACAACTTTCTCCGAGGAGATGTTTCTAAATTTGCTTATGGAAAATCACTTCAAGCATTGAATCTCAACAATAACAACTTTAGTGGGACCCTCAAAGGCATATTAAAAAACAATACACAATTGGAGGTACTAGACATATCAAATAATGTAATCTCGGGTGCAATTCCAAGTTCAATTGGCAAGTTTACTTCTATGATGATCTTTCTTGTGGCAGAAAATCAGTTAGAAGGTGAAATCCCTTTTGAGTTTTCAAACACAAGCATTGAGATGTTGGATCTTTCTCAAAATAGATTATTTGGATCTATCCCTTATTTATCATCTGTGAGGTTCTTATATTTGCAAAAGAATGCTTTCTTTGGTTTTATACCACACACATTATCTGAAAGCTCAATGCTAGTAACACTAGACCTAAGGGACAACAAATTATCTGGAGATATCCCATATTGGATTAATAAGTTGTCAATATTACGGGTTCTATTATTAGGAGGGAACAATTTTTGGGGTCAAATTCCAATTCAATTGTGTCAATTAAAAAGTGTTACCATTATGGACCTCTCACGCAATATGATCAATGGTTCAATACCATCTTGCTTTAAAAATTTATCTTTTGGAATGGTAATAGATGATGACTATGGTTCTAATTTCAATCTTCCAAGCAATGGTGTTTCGTTCTTCCACACAGAATTGTCATTACCCAATGCTAGTGTGGAATTAAATCCACCTATGGATGAATTCGACTTCATGGAGCATGACTTGCAAGCTGATGCAGAATTTAGAACAAAACATAATTATTACTTTTACAAAGGTGGCATCCTCCAGAACATGACTGGATTGGATTTATCATGCAATATGTTGACAGGTATCATCCCTGATCATTTTGGAAATCTACAACAGCTTCGTGCCTTGAATCTATCCCACAATTTCTTGTCAGGTCCTATACCAATATCTTTTTCCAATCTTTCGCAAATGGAGAGTCTAGACTTGTCCTACAACAACTTGAGTGGTCAAATACCTTCTCAACTAACCCAGTTGAACTTTCTATCAACATTCAATGTGTCATTCAACAATCTTTCTGGAACACCACCCAGTACAGGGCAATTTGCTAACTTTGTTGAGGACAATTATAGAGGTAATCCCAACCTTTGTGGACCTCTCCTTGAGAAGAAGTGTAAAGGTTTTTCAGCTTCACCTCCAACACAATCCAATGAAACAGGAAGAAAGGAAACAACATTAGACATGAAAACGTTCTTCTGGAGTTTTGGTGCAGCTTATGTAACAATATTCTTGGTGTTTGTAATGGTGCTTTGCATAAATGCTCAATGGCGCATGGCTTGGTTTTATTACATGGGTAAGCTGATACGTCTATGCTTTCCATCTTTTCCTCCATACTGAAGAATGTCATTCAAGTGATTACTAATACTCCTAAGGGGTATAGTGACTTTATTTAGAGTGTTTTTACGCTTAGTGATTGCTAATAATCTTATGTAGATGCCGAACAAGATTAGAGCATACTCTTAATATTTTTAGTTACTTTGTTTCTAGTTATTCTTTTTATCTAATATTTGGCTCCTGTCAATCAAATGGTTGAAATTAGTTATAACGTTATTTGAGTTGTATATAAAAAACGTAATTAAAGCTCCAACATTTTGCGAACAATTAAAAGGATGAGAGAATTGAGAATAAAAAAGAGAATATAACCAGTAAAAAGAGGTTAAAAAAAAAAAAAGCAACTCAAGAGATTGATAATAAAGTAAAATCGTAAATTAGATAATCAAATACATGTTTAATATTATTTTTTAAATAATATATCTATTATTTTAGTTTTCGAATTTTTATGTTACCTCTTACACTAAATAGAGTAAAATTAAATAATTTCTAAAATGGCTAATTTTTTGTGAATAATAATATTTGTTTACATAATCAATATTATGTTAATGCTATTTTCTCTTCTTTACAGATTACTAGGAAAAGTGAAAAAGGTTAATCGCTACTAATCACTTTTATTATTCAATATATCATGTAACGTGTTACTACTATTATTGTAAATACACTTGTAGTTTACCGATCAGAATAATTTTGTATATTTTTAAATAAACAATTTTCTAATTATAACTATATATACTTTTATCTTGCGTTTTAATTTAGTATATCAAAATCTTTTCTTCTAATTTTTAAATTTTATAATTTCATATAATTTATATTTTTTTGGTTATTTTTAATTAATTTACATTGCACGACACATGAGTGATATATACTGAAAAGCTAATATCTTAAAAAAAAGAACACATAAATAACTTTAATTTAGGTGGAAAAGAATGTGTCTAAGATAACTCTAGACCATTTTACTTTTTTATAATATATAAAGATAAGTAGTTTGAATCCAAATTTGTTAGAAAAACTTTAACAAGATATTATACTTAAAAATTTCACATAGGACCTTAAAAATGATACAATATAGGGAAAAGTTAAATGCATACATATTCAAAATAAAGAAATCTCACAAGATATGAAGCCAGTGGCTTTAAGTTTTTTTTTTAAGCTTGTGCAGTGGCAAATCTAGCATCCTAGTTTGGTGGATGCAAATTAATAAAGAGATAAAAAAATTAATAATGATCGTAAGCTCTATTAAACTCTAATCATAATTTTATGAGTAACATAAATGGCGGCCCACTTCAATTTATGGAGATGTTAAATTGATAATAACTTTTAACGAGGGTAACTATCAACTATCAACATGCCTTACAAGTTTTTCGAACATCAATGGTTATTGGAAATTCAAATCCCATAAAAAAAGTGTTTATTCATTCACATTTCAATAAACATTTTTTGGGGACATTTGTTGGTGTCAACTTAGAAAAAATTGTAGTGTTGGTAAATGCATTTCGACTGTATTTTGATTTCTCAAAAATCATGTTATGTAGTAAGGTCTGAAGTTAATTAGAGAAATACTAATGAAATAGTTAAAATTTTGAGATTAAGTTTGAAATCAAAATCAAGATGGTTAGATTTGAAGATGTTAAAGTAGCTAAGTCTTGAAAGAGGCAAATTCAAGACAAGGTTTGAGTCAAAGGAAGTTACTTGCAGTTATTATCATAACACAGATCAAAATGGATGCCAAACTCTTAGGGCCCGTTTGGGGTGGTTTTTGGTTGTGAGTTTTAAAATTTTCAAAACTACAACCAGTTTTTAGTTTTTAAAAATTAGTTTTAGTTTTTTTTTTCTAATTTTTGGTTTCAAAATAAACTCAGTTTGAAATTTCTTATTCTGTTAAAATTAGTTTAAGAATATGTTTGTGTGGCAACGACAATGATAGTGGTGACGACAACAATGATGGTGGTGACGATGGTAATGCCGAAGGTGATGGTTGTGACGAAGCCGACGGCGGTGGTTGTGGGCAATACCGGTGGTGATCATGGCAGTGCTAGTGGTGATGGTGGTGGCAGAGTCAGTGGTGGTGGTGACATTACATGTGGTGGTGGCAGCAGCGCGGTGATCATGATCGTGGTCGTGGTGGTGGCGGTGACGATGGTAGTAGTGATGAAGCTTGTGGTGGTGGAAGTGATGCTGGTGGTCGTGGTAGTTGTGGCAGTAGTGATGGGTGGTAGTTGTAGCAACGGTGATGGTGGTGGCGATGCCGGTGGTCGTGGTAGTTGTGGCAGCGGTGATGGTGGTGGCAGTGCCGGTGGTGGTAGTGGGTGGTGGTAGCGGTGGTAGCGGTGGTGGCAGTGGTGGTGGTGGTGGTGGTGGCAGTGGTGGTGGTGGTGGTGGTGGCGGTAACTGCAGAGATGACAGCAGCAATAGTGGTGGCGGTGACAGTGGTGGTGACAATGGCGGTGGTTGTGGTGGTGGTGGTGGCAAGAAAGGCTATTATCAAATATAATGATGTGTATTTTTTTTAAAAACCAAAAACCAAATTTACAAATCCTTTTTTCTTGGTTTTGAAAATGAATGTAAAAGTGTTTTGAAATTGAGTTAAAAACCATTTCAGCTCCCAAAGGCGTTTTGTTTCGAAAATTGCATTTGAAAACCAAAGACCAAAAACTCGCAACCACCCCAAACGGGGCCTTATAGAGTTTGTTTTACACATATAGGACTTTTCAACCATTAGACGAAAAAATCTGCAAATAGAACCCTTGTAATTCATTTTTAGTTGTTGAAAAACTTACACTAAACACTCTATAACACTACCATGCCTCACACATCAATGATGACTAGATTGATGACTCAAGTGTATGTTTCCAACCAATCTTTTAAATAAAAGTATTTACATTTCCAACAACTTTACGTTGTTTTTCGGTTATAAGTTTTGTGCACATTTACATTTTATTCATTTTACTTAATCTTCATACTTTCTCCTTCTTTCTTTTTTTCTTTTCTTCTCTTTATTATTTAATTTTTTTTCTGCAGATTTTACTTTTTTTATTAATTGTTTTCAAGATAATTGATTTCCTTGAAACTTTTTGCCTTTACTTTTTAAGTTCCTTTACATTTCAAAATTTTACATGCTTTATTTTGCATTTCATCATTTAATTCTTAATTGCATTCTTTTTATCCAAATAAAATCTTAATTACCTTCTTTGTAAGTCATATTTTTTATTTCTGCAATTAATTTGTTATAACTTTGCAGTTTTTAGTAAAAACATTGTCAAATTATATTCATTAATATGTACAAATTAATAATTAATTCGATTTTCCATCAAGATTGAATTGAATTAATGTTTTGTATACAAGTATTTGTACTTGTTCATGACAATAAAGTCAAGTTTATAATAAGATTCAATTACAAAATATGTAAATTGAATTTGGTTAATTGTTTGCAAATCAAAATCTTAATTGAAAGTTATTTATTGCTGATTTAACAAAACCTAAAGTGGATTTTGATAGTAAGTCTTCAATACTATAATTTGGAATCAAATGGTGGAACAAGTCTAAAACTTCAAATCAAAATGCATTTCAAAACCACATAAACCCTAGAAATTAATTTTCAGTGTCAACGGTTCCTTTAATACATACTAATTGTTACTATGCCAAAATCTAACTTAAGCATTAAAGTCTTGTAGGTGGCGACACCTTTCATTCCCGCAACATCAACAAATCTCCAACTTCAATTCCACCTTACCCTAAGCAGCCTATAATAGTTAGGGCTGAACACAAATCAAAACAATTTTTTATGATTCTTGATACTTAGTAAAATTATTTTTCACCGCCAACAATTTCTAAATTGGGAGAAAGAAAAATAAAAAAGATAATGAAATGGGATGAAGCATATTGGTTCTTTTTACTCTACACAACATTTTTGACTTTACACCACACTTTTGTCTCCAAGGTCAAAAAACTGTGGTTGGAAGATCAAATAAGCTACAATTTTTATCCGTAGACGAGAAGCGTGGCCTATTTATATTAGGCCACGATTTTAAAACTATTGATTAAGAATAGACCACAATATTCCTACCGTAAGTACATTAGACCACGATTAAATAACCATGACTTATAAAATCCATGGTCTATTCACATCAAGCAAACCATTGATATAGAATAGACCACATGTGTTAAACCATAGATATATAAGACCACAACTAAATGAATATGGCTTTAAATAAAATAAAATAAGAGTTTAATGGTCATGCATTAACAGTCATTCAATTACAAACCACTATTTATTGTAAGTTTGTTGATTTTTATAATAAATACTTTAAAAGTCATATTAATGATAATTTCTAATTGAATGATAGTGTAAAACTTTTTACACTAATAGTGCATGACTATTAAACTCGTAAAATAAAACCGTGGTCGTTGCAGGAATAAAAAACAATATCAATAAGTTAAAAAACTTAAGAAAAATAAATAGAAGTCAGAGCCGGAGATTAAAAATTAAAAAAATCAAAAACGCTTAACTCTTCCCCTCCCCATCATGTAACAGTACTCTAGCTCCTCGCGCGCCCTCTTCCTCCTTTCAAGTCATACAGTTCCAACCTAACGTCCCACCATTTAGATGATAAGTTTGCGACATCGATGATAACTTTTTGTGATTTTGATGAGCCTCTAGTTACTAATGACTTGGATTGCTATCCTAAAAGCTGATGATTTGGGGGAGAAGACCACTACTGATTGGATGTGTCAGTGGCATTGTAGGACTTCTGTCATATATTAAACTAACATATTCTTACTATGTTGCAACTTGTCACATGCAAATGATTATTTGGTTTTCCTTGATTTCTGTAGGCCCTTTCTTTAGTTCTCCTTTCTGCTTATTATAAATTTCTTGGAGGGTTCCCACTTGATGCTGTTATAGCTTTACTTCTTTTTGTTGGTTGCTACCAGGTAAATGTCTTCACTCTTCTGGTCTGGTTTGTTCATTGTCCGTGCTGTTTTCTTTATAGTATTCAACCTAGGGTTGAATGTCTTCTGCAGTAGTATGTAATTAATTGTAGCTATATAATTTGGATACTGGAACAATGGTTGATAGAAGTCATTTAGAGACCTCTCTGCTTCCAGCAAATGGAGAACCTTACAACAAGTAAAGAATTATGATTTAATTTTACCGATGTTCATGAGATCAATGCAATGATTGATTGAAGTACTGTGGTAGATTTATGTCAAACTGCATTTGCGTTGCAGGTATCGTTTGGGCCAATAAGTTAGCTAATGGTATTAGAGATCTTCCCACTTCGACTAGAGGAAAAGGGATTAGTCTGGCTATTCTTACCATTTCTGCTTCAAATGATGTTGTCACCTTAGCATGGTTCTAAATTGCGGTTGTGGTCACTGTTGCGGTTTTATTGAAATCTCTAATATTGCGGGAAATTGCGGGAAAATACGGTTGATGCTGCCGCAATTGCGGTCGCGATGCGGTTGCGGTAAGTCCAAAAACCTTTACATTGCGGCCACAATTGCGGTTGTGGACCGCAATTTAGAACATGCACCTTAGCATTCGCCATTAAAGGTTTTAGATTATTTACTTTCTTTGTGTTTATTTTTATTTGAGATAAATTTACCATTTTAAACTTTGTCTGACTGCTTGTGGAGTTTATAATGTGCACTGACTTCTGCTGCAGGAGTTCCTAGGAGCAGAGAATCTTTTTCTCCTTTTGGGGGCCATTGCTATTCTGTCACTTATGTTCATTATATTTTCTACTCCAGAGACAAAAAGCTTGAGTTTAGAAGATATAGAATCCAAAATCTTGAAGTGACAGCTTAATGTAGCACCTTTTGATGTGAATGTTGTATATTTTGGCGAGTCTGTCACCTTGTGTATATATATCTCCTGTGCGGAATTTGATAGTCATGGTAACATCTACAGTAAAGACGATGGGATTTTTAATTTCTGTCACCTTGTGTATATATCTACTGTGTGGTTTTTCAGTGAGCTGCCTGAATTTCTAGGTGGTAGTTGCACCTGTATATATCAAGGTGGGCAGTTGTATGAGGTTTGATAAAGGGCCATGGCAGGATCCAGACATTTTAAAGGTTTATTGCTTATCATGTAATATTTAGACTCTGTTTTTCACTAAATATTTATTATGACAACATATGTCTTATGCAGGAACTTCAACTTTTGAGGAGTAAGCGTGACCACATTAAGGATGGAATACATTATTTGAACGAGTCTCTCGGGTTAGTATAACTCTGGACCACATAAGTCCTGTCTTACTATTTTATTGCAGTCACGAAGAGTAGTTTACAATTTTTCAGATTGAAGAATCCAAATAAGGATACCATGCAGAAATTAATTTTAAAACTTAATAAATTGAAGGTTAGGCCTTTTAGATCCATTTTCATTTCTTATGTCATGCATAGATGTCTGATTATGGGAATTTATTTTTAAGTAGCTAATTCTTTTATCAGCTCGAAAGAAAGAGAGTGCGAATAAGTCATCAAGAAGCTCAAAGAAACTTACACCAAAAGGGAGAAAAGCTTAGCCTTTCTCCAATATTTCTAGTTCTTTTACACTAAGAGTACATGCAATTTAATTTTTACGGGTTAACGAGCCACGGCGCCAGCTGATGAAGACTGGTTATCAGAACTCTCGCTTTGCACATCAGGTAAAATCTGACTCCTTTTGATACTCTACAACATCATTGTTGGTATCACACTTGTATGCAACACGAAACTGCACTTTCAGTTATATTTTTTCCAGTTAGTGTGGCTGTTAGAACATTGTTGTTGTGTTAGTCAAATAGCAGACTAATTCTTGCTAAATGATGCCTTAATATCATATCAATGCGTGAAGAACATGTTGGTAAGTTATGCATATTACTATAGTCTTTTTTTCCTCATTTAGAAGCTTGCCAAAATGACTGCATTTTTCCCTTTTCCAAATCATAAGTACAAAATTCATCTCAGTGAATGGTAATTCGTTTATTGAACTTGTATAATGTGCATGATGCAGGTTGAGCGATTTGCGTACCTTTATACTAGCCAAGTATCTAACTTGGCATTAATGTGATAGTTTTACGGTAAGCTTTATCATTTTACTACGTAAAATAATAAGACAATTATTCATATTAGCGGTGTTGCTACCAGAGCTATTGCATATTAAAGCTATTGAGCACATAAGTTGTGGGAACATGGTTTGCGTCCGGGCTCAGATTTATTCTTTTATATATATATATATATATATATATATATATATATAGAGAGAGAGAGAGAGAGAGAGAGAGAGAGAGAGATTTGTTAATGTACACGTAATTTTTAGTTAGGGTACGTTAGCAAGTTATAACTACAATGTATCTTAAAATACACCATGATGTAACTTGTTAACGTACTCCAACTAAAAAATAAGTGTATACGTTAACAAATACTTGTGAGGTTTGCTAACGTATAAGTACTTGTTTTTAGTTGGAATACGTTAGTAAGTTATAACTACAATGAATTTTAAAATATACCAATAATATAGCTTGCTAACGTACTTTAACTAAAATACAAGTATGTGTACGTTAGCAAATTCTATATATATGGGTAGGGATCAAGTTACTCTAAGAGTAACTCTTGATAGAGTTACTTCACGCAATAACTCTTGATATATATTGAATTTGAACGATTCAACCGTTAAATATAAATATTTTATTGAGTAGATTAAGTATACAAATTTTTATAAAGTAAGAAAACTATTTGATACTTTATTAGATAAATTCAAATTAACGTATAATATATTTTTCTAAAGTATAAGTAAATATCGCTTATAAAATTAATTAGCTACAAATGTTCAATTTAACTAAAATTTAGTATGTATGATCGTTGACATAATATTAAAATATTTAATGGTTGGATCGTTAAAATTCAATATATGTCAAGAATTATTGAGAGGCATAACTATACTAAGAGTTACTTTTGGAGTAATTTGATCCTCACCCTATATATATGTGTGTGTGTGTTTTCTTTTTATTTCAGGTGATTAACTTAGAGTCTTCAAGTGATTTAAAATGTTCTTCCGAGTCTAGTATGCCTAAAAGATCATGGAGCATCATCATGTTTGTTATGAACTTAAAGAACTTTAGTCATGTTTCATTATTTTTGTACCTAGCTAGTTGAACCAATTTGCACTATATGTATTTACACATTGTATAACTCATTAATTTATTTATGAATTAGTTTTGATATTAATTTACTTGTATTAGTTTATTGTTTATTTGTTTTATTTAATTTGCACTAAAGTTCAATAAGCATGTTTTATAAATATAAAAGAATGCCAAATTTAAAAATAATTAAATGCAGCAAAAATTTGTGGTTGTCTAAAATGTGTTGTCTAAAATACATGACCACATTTTTACTACCGTAAGTTAAACATATGACATGTATGATAACAACTAAAAAACCATGGCCTAAACTTTAGACAACGGTTATACAAATATTGCTTAAACATTACAGTTGTTGTCTATTCTATTTGTCCACAGTGAAAAATACATGGACTAAAATATATGACATTTATAAAAATGTGGTCTTTTTCATTATTTTAGGCCGCGATTATTTTTGTACTGTCGTCAAAAGTAAAAAATCGTGGTCCATTAATAAATGCCACGACTGCTTAAAGCATAACTAAAAAAACCATGGCTAATCCATGGTTTAAATTTTAGCCCACGATTTTTATACATCTAACCACAATTTTTTATTATGCCTAAAACCAAAAATATTGTAGTAGCAATTCAAGCATATATAATTTTGTCAATTTTCTTTTCAAGCTATTTGTAAAGAAATTTTCATAGATCTAACGGGCGCTTAAGAGTTGAGACGAATAATGCATAAGGCGTGATAGTGTATATCAAGGCTAAAGAATGTAAAATCTTTTTACATTGATAATGTATATCCATTGAACTCTCTCTCTCTCTCTCTCTCTTTATATATATATATAAACAATATTATATATATAATTTAATATATGTTATATATATATATATATATATATATATATATATATAAGATTTATACACACGCTATAAAATTTGACATGTAAATTTAAAGTATTTTTAGTAATTAAAATATTAAAATTAAATAATATTAGTTAAATATTTGCAAAAAAATATTGAATAATAATTATAATTTTTTATAATTTAAAGAAAAGTAACTACATAAATAAAAATAATTTTGTATAACACAATAATATATTTGGCATGCACTAAACATTGGATAGAATTAAAACTTTTCGTGCCTTTATCTTATCCTATTCTTATCTTTCTCTCTTATCTTATAATATCTTAACTACCAAATGAACCCTTAGAATTTTGCTAACCATGCCCTAAAAACACTGTTAAAGAATCAATTAATAAAAACTTTTTTTTGAAAATCATGTTGAGAATGTATTAAAAAAATGCTAAAATAATAAATTTTTTCATAAAAATTTTCACTTATAAAATATATTGTTTTAATTTTTTAAATATATTAATTATCATACTTTTTTAATTAATTTTTTATTTTAATTATTTAAAAATCATTAAGGTATTATTTAACAATTCGTTTAAGAATCTTATTACTACAACATTAAGGAAAAGTTTCGTAGAAATAGTAAAAAAATATCTAATGTAAAGAGAATGAAAAATTATGTGATGTTAAAGTTAAATAAAAATATTAAAAATCACACTAGTATATTTGCAATTTTAAAATTTATGAAAAATATTTTTACAACAAAACTTATCAAAACCTATAATTTAATTAAATTTATCTTAATTTGTGTTAAAAATGTTATAATAAATTATTTATAAATGTTATTATCGTATAGTTTTTTCATACATTATCTATACAAATTATTTAAATTGATCTAGTAAGACTAAATAATTTATACAAGAAATAAAAATAATTTTAATACTAATTTCATTATTCTTAAATTTAATTCTTATAAAACAATTTAATTATTGTCTTATTAACATTAAATATTTTCTCAAACATGGATTACTAGTGATAATCATTTTGAATGTACTTCTTATTTGATTATCGTGAAACTCTCATATTTTTGGAAATATAATCATGACAATTTGATAATATCTAACTTTTCTAAATTATAAAAAAAGTTGTTAATGATAACTTTGATTTATTATTGCACTTAAAGAAACATAGGAGTAAGGAAACACCTTTGTCGAGTTAAAAAAGTATTTTCATAAATTTTTCTTATTTCAAAAATGATAAAGTTTATTTTAAATAATAAAGATTCTCATATTTAGATAATATTTTTTACAGAAATGTATTTAATGAAGTTATTTCTCTAAAAAGATATTTTTGAAAAAAAAACACTTATATATCTTCAAAAGTTTTATTAAAACCAAACATGAATATATTTGATTTTCAAGAATGTATAAACATTATCAAGAATGTTTGTGACCAATCAAACAGATTTAAGTCATTTCTAGAAATCATGATTTTCGGTGTAAAAAAATTTTCTTCTACTAAATTCCTCCTAAGAGCACTGATTTTGCATTTGCCAGTTATATTAAATGCAATTTAGTTTTTAGTTTTTTCTATTTGTATATCAATTTTTTCCTAACATTTTATTAAATACTTTTGAATCTTTGTAGTATGACTAAAATGTCAGTACTCAAAAAGTTTTTTTTTCTAATTATTAATATAAAAGTTTAATAGTTATGTACTGTTAATGTAATAAGTTTTACACCGTCAACCAATCAAAATCGTCATTAATATGACTTTAAAGTATTTATTTTAAAAGTCAACAAACTTACAATAAATGGTAGTTTGTGATTGGATAACAATGTAAAACTACTTTACATTGTCAGTACATAACCTTTTTTCTCTTAATATAACCTTACATAATGACTTTAAAAGTTTCACTCATATAGCATTTTATTCGCGAGGTAAAAGTTGTTTTGATAATGTAAATATAAAAGGCATCAATTTAGTGTTATGTTTTTTTTTTTTTTTGGAAGACTGCGTTAGGTTTTGTTAGTGATTATTTAAAGGTAATTGTTGAATATTTTTAAATACTTGATAAAATACCTAAAATCTTTTTAACTTTTCATTATAATAAATACTTTGATTTTAATTAATTTTTATTTATTAAAAGTTTCTGGAAAATTGATAGCCAATTGGTTGAATATTTATTTAATATGAACGAACACATTAAAAAAATTGGTTAAAATTTAATTGCAAGTAAGATAAGTCTCATATTTGTAATACATAGGTTAAAATTTCACTGATACGTGGTGGTGAAGACTACATGAACAGATGCTCAGGTGTGGGTCACTCGAGGAGTACTTGTATGGACAAGAGACCAAAAATTATATAAAACTAAAATATAATGAAGTGAAATTAAAAAAATATATTATGGAAGACATGAGTGAACACATATCTGCTTTTTATATATTTGCCCCTTTTCTTGATATGAGAAACATTAATATTATATTTAACAGAATTATTACAAGCTCATGAATATTTATATTATCTCTAACGATAATTTTTTTTTTATTGCAGATATTCAACAATTTCAAAGGTTGAAAGTGTTAGACTTGAGTAGTAATAATTTAATCGGCTCAATTGAAGGTAATATTATACATGTACATAAAATATGTTTTATGGATGGTATCAAATGAGAATATTTTTTATTGTGTGAGATGAAAACTATAAATATAGATCATATCTAAATATTTAAAATTAAAAGAAAAATACACATGACTTTTGTAATTTATCTTGTGACTACTAATTAATTTTTAATTTTGATCATCAGTATGAGTATATGATCCAGATTTATAGTTTTCATTGACTAGTAAATCCTTCATAATTTTTTAATTAATTTGAGATATCCTAGTACTATTATTTTTAAGTTTTTTCTATACATTATTGTTTTAAAAAAATTTCAGTACAATGCATACTTTAAAATTAACAAGAATTGTAAAATAAGCTAATTAATAGCCTAACAATCGTTTGACAATGATAAGTTGATAACTACTATTATAATTATAAATCTTAAATTAATATATATATATATATATATATATATATATGTTTAAAAAATGTTACATTAAGTTACAGTTAATAGTGCTCCCTTAACTTTTAATTCACTTAAAATTTAATGGCACAATATTAATTTTCAGCTTAAATATATTTTTAGTCTTTGTAAAATGAGTGAGTTTTGATTTTAGTCCTTATAAAATTTTTTCTTTGATTTTCATTCTCAAAAACTAAAATAATTGTTTTTGGTCTCTACTATTATATGACACTCGTTAACTGCTTATGTGTTTAACGAAAAGTCAAGTAATCATTCCAAGTGGTACCTACTAATGTGTAATATCATGTCAACATGTGACACCTCTAAATTTTTAAAATTTTTTAAAGTAAATGTTATTTATCTACCTTAAAATGAACTTTATGGACCAAAAATAGTTATTTTAGATTTTAAAGGGATGAAAATCAAAGAAAAATGTTTTATAGGAACAAAACCAAAATTTGTTCATTTTATAGGGACAAAAAATAGTGATTTCAAATTTTAGAGGATAAAAAACAAAAAAAAAATTACGGCTACCAAAATCAAAACTCGCTTATTTTATAGTAACTAAAAATATATTTAAGCCTTAATTTTCACATTGTGTATTCATAGCTCAATTGTGTCCATACATATTAATTTTGGCAAGATTATTCAAAATATAGGATCTTATACAAAGCTTCATTTTATAGAACATAACATTGACAAGTATTTTTTTAATGCTAGGATTATGCAAAATGAAGGGTCTTATAGAGCTAGCTCTTAGCGATAACATGTTAGGTGTAAAGCTTCTTGAGTGTTTGCACAACTTAACAAGCCTCTGCATCCTTGATCTTTCAAATAATTTATTCAATGGAAATTTCCATCATTCACTACCAATCTCACATCTCTTGCATACTTGTCTCTCTTTGGAAATTACTTTCAAGGATCATTTTTATTGAGCACTCTCGCTAACCATCCCAAGCTTGAGGTTCTATATATTTTCATCATAGATCCCTGGAGCACAAATTGAAACTGAAAAAACTTCATGGCTTCCTAAATTTCAATTGACATCCCTCATTCTCTGAAGCTTGCAACTTAAACAAGGACATAAGAAGTATTATTCCTAATTTTCTTCTATGTCAACATGATTTGCAGTTTATTGACCTTTCCCACAACAAATTAGTTTGAGAATTTCAAGTTAGTTGATAAAAAACAATACACGATTACAAGCTATTTCTCTGAGAAATAATTCACATGCAGGAATCTTTCATTTATTCTCCATAAGTCATGAGCTAGATTACCTATGTAACACCCCAAATTTCAAATACTAGAAATAAACCACGAGGTAGCTCTTAGTAGAACCCTTCTCATATGTTATTAGACAAAAGATGTCTTAAGAGTTATTGTTATTATATTTCCTATTATTATTATTATTATTATTATTATTATTGTGTTGTGTTGTTGTTATTATATTTATTGTTATTATTATTATTGTTGTTGTTGTTATTATTATTCTTATTCTTATTATTCTTATTAATACCTTAGTATTATAAATTAGTAGAAATATTATCATACAACCCAAAAAAGCATCTAGGGCCCAATAGAGGATTAAAGCCCACTAAGCCACATACCCACCCACATGTTATAAGAAGAGAATAGAGAAGGAGAATTAGGTTTAGCCATCACAAATAGAAGAAGAAAGAAGGTAGAGAGAATGAGGAGAAAAGAAAGAAGAAGAAGAGGAAAAGAAAGAGGAGGAACAGAAACCAGAGAATTCAAGCCCTAGAACTCAGCTTTGTATGTCTATAAAGGTGAGTGTTCTCCCCCGTGTCCTTCCTTGTTCTTGTTCATCTATTTATCTTTTCCCTCCTTATACCTAAATTTAGGGATTTGATGGGTTTTGAGGGGATTGTGAGGGAATAAGGAAATTATAGATTAGATTGACCAATTATCGATGTAGAAGAGTGATTAAGAATCTAATTATTTATCTTGAAGCATTTAGAACCCAAAGATAATAGGAAAAATAAATTAAAATTAGTACCTCGAATCCGCCTAGTGGGATTAGATAGCCGCTGGGCAACTTTTCTTCAAAAACTGGATTCCACGTTTATGCTAAGCACGCGGACCCGCTGGGCGGGGTGAAATACCCGCTGGGCGAGTTAGGTTCCAACGCAGACTCGCTGGGTGGGTTCGCTGGACCACCGGGCGAGACTTCTGTCCTGCTGGGCGGATATGACTTTTACTATTTCGTTCTTTGTGTTTTTGAACTCCTTTTTGTAGTTTTTAACTCATTGTTGTTTGTTTTCTTATGCCTTGTTGAGTTTATATTATATGATTATTATTTACCTTGAAAGAAACTGAGTGTGATATAAAATTGTGTCAATGTTTCATGATAAAAGTCTATAAAAAGTTGTAAGCATTATTTGTGACCATGCATCATAACATTTGAGTTATGTGATGAGGAAAGTATGTAGGAATCTGGCTGGTGGAGGTCGTGATGGGTTGTCTAACCTTAGTCTTGGGGGTTATCCAGTTGGAAAAACTCCAATGGTCCATGCTGATCCCATGGAGCCGGGCATACTGGCAAAACTGGGTAACCCTGACTAGTCACCGAGGGATATCATGCTAGTTGAGGGTGTGAAAGCCGAAGGCATCGGTACTGATGACGCTTCTTATGGCCTGCATTTACTCTTAGTCTATTCTTCGAAAAGTTTAGGTTGGTACCACATGTGCATGAGTAGTGGTTTAGGAACATAGCACGCATATGTATCTTGTTATAGTGTGATATATTAGAGTGTGCTATGTTGTAATTATGTGAATTCTATGTGACCCTATTTATGTGAATTCTATGTAAGAATGTAATTGTGCCTTGTGATGAAATGTTAAAGTTGTGGACATGTGACCATATCTTGCATGAGTGTCGTTCCTGTTTGATAAAACAAAACGAGGTATATGTCTAGTTACTAGACAAAGAATGTGAAACAATTATATGCTTGTAATTGGAATTGTGTTTGCTACCTTAAGGATAAGTGAGAGGCTAGACCTTAGAATAGTGTTATGAGGGTTCTAGTTGGATAATAATAGTTGTGAATAAGATAGAGAAAGGGTGAATTCCCTCATGGCGTAATAGAAAGGTATAAGACAAGAGAGAATGAAATAAGAGTAGTTTAGGATGTTTGTAACCTTAGACTTGACCTTAGGGGACAGCTTTGAATATTAAAAGAAAAAAGAGTAAATTCTAAAGAAGGTTTTGGGTAAAAAAGTATAAATAATGAGGATGAGTTCTTAGGTTAAGAATAAGATAGTAAACCAATATAATAGTTGTGAGAATGAGAGAGCAATTAACAGGGAGTATTGACTGTTGAAAGGTGTAGACTCGACCATATGTATGGATAATTATGAGAGACCCAATGAGGCTAAAGCCATGAGAGACAAGTAATGAAGGTTGTTCGAGTAGAAGAGTTTGACCTAGCCGTAGAACCCTTAGAGCACTCACTGAGACATTATGTCTCACTCCTTTAAGTTTTCCCTTTTTCAGGATACAGGTGAAGACATGTGCAGATGAAGCTTGGACTCACGTGTATGAAGTCATAGCCTAGTTTACATTTTTTTTTTATTCTTTATATTTTATATGACACCTTTGGGTGATATATAAGCTGTATTAGGCATGTATTTTAATTACTGTATGGTTCGTATATAATATCTAATTACATTTATGAGTAATATTTGCATGTTGTGTCTACCTTTCAAGTTTGTTTTTCTTTTCATTCTTAGAAATATAGACCTAGTTACAGTAATGCCTCTTAGGGTGTTACAACCTAGATATGTCAAGAAACTATATTAGTAGTGTGTTGCAAAAGGATATTGGTAATTTTCTTCCGATAACTTCCACTTTGAATCTCTCAAGGAACGTCTTTGAAGGAAATATACCAACATCAATTGGTGAGATGAAAGAATTGTGGCACATGGATTTATCTCAACCATTTCTTAGGTGAATTACTTGAACATCTGGTCACAGATTGCTTTAACTTGCGATACTTGAAGTTTTCTAGCAACTTTCTCCAAGGAAATATTTCTAAATTGCTTATGGAAGATCACTTAAGGCATTGTATGTAAATAATAATAACTTTAGTGGGACATTCAAAGGCATATTAAAAAAAAAAATACACAATTGTGGATACTAGACATGTCCTATAATTCAATCTTGGGTGCAATTCCAAGTTCAATTAGTAAGTTTATTTTGAAATAAGAAAAAGCGCACAAGAAGGGGGGGGTTGAATTGTGCTTTTAAAAACTTTTTCAAAATAAGTAGATCAGTTTGAAAAAACGTTTTCAAGCGTAGGGATAGAGAGAAGAAAAACACAGAAGGTTTTATACTGGTTCACTCAACCTGAGCTACGTTCAATCCCTTCACCCAGAAGGTATCCACTAACCAACCTTAGGTTACAAGTATTGTTTGTGGCCTCTTCAAGCTTTACAATGCAATCACCCTAGATTACTTAACCCAAGTATTCTTTTACATTAAGCCTCTCCAGGCTTTCACAACACAACAAGTATAAGAAAACAACTCATGTAGTGAGGATTTGAAAGATTAAGCTTAAGATCACTTTAATGATCTTTATAAGATTTTTGTTATCATTCACTGAACGCTTCTATCAGAGTATTTCAAAAGTCTTTACAGACTTGTTCTTTTTTTCTTTTCTCTTCATTTTGCTACACTTTTCTTCTTTTTCGTTGTTTTGTTGTTTCGTTTTACTTTTCTTTCGTAGGTGCATGTATATATATAGTCTTCAGGGAAAAGATCCATTGTAGAAGACTTTGACTTTGTTATCCAACGAAAAGCGTGCAAATCATCCTTTCAGAGAAGTCAGGCATGACAACTTTTAGACTTGCACTAAAAAGGAAGGTGTAGGACTGCGCTGGCGGCCTACTCTTCTGTTCATTCTTCATTTGTCTTGGCAACTTGATAAGTTGATTTGCTTTATCTATTCTGTTGCGCTTTTGCACTGAAATGATATTGATGCTATTTAATGCTTCAAACAAATTTGAATGTTAGTTCATATAAGTAGTAATATGTCAGTTTAGCATAAAACAAATTGACGTTCAAACTAAAGACTTAGCCGTTTGAATATATGATCTCAGAGGCTTGTATGAGTTTATTCATTAGACGGTCGCCTTCAGTTTTGTTCAACTGGACGGTCCTCTTTGGCGAGTCTTCTGGACGGTCTTTAACATATCTACTGGACGGTCTTTAACATGTCTACTGGACGGTCTTTAACATGTCTATTGGACGATCTTTAATCACGTAAACTAGACAGTCCTTTTTGGCGAGTCTTCTTCTTAGCTGAGACAGAGTTAGTCTATACACGCAAATTTGAACATTAATAAGCTTGTTATCTTTAAAACATTGAGGGTTTAGGCGCTTCTATATCTTTGGTTCCAACAATCTCCCCCTTTTTGATGATGACAACCTTATTAATTTTTAAGTTTTTGCTAGAGAATAAAGAGGCGCCTAAAGGAGTTTTTCGAAAGACTTACTATGCTCCCCCTGAGTTGGATATACCAAGTTTTGTATACTTGAGACACAGGATATCAGCTTGAATCCATATCAATTATCATACCAAGTATCAAGCATATTATGTATAACAAATATAGGATTTAATATAAGCAGAGCAGTACTCGAAGTAAAGCAGATCAATTATGTATTTTATTTAGCTGTTCAGAGCATAAATTAGACAAGAACAAATGCAAAAAAAAATACGACAAAGGCAAAAAAAAAACATAAAACATAATGCTTTCTCCCCCTTTGTCATTAGCAAAAACAAGACAATAAGAAAACGGGAGTCGTCATCACAGTCATTGTGGCGGCAGGGGTGGAGGAGAAGGTTGAGAAGGATGGAGGAGGGCTTGTTGGTTTTGGAGAATTTGGTGAAGAAGAGTGAAAATAGGTTGAAGTTGGGTGGCAACATATTGTTGAATGGCGGGGTCAACAGATGGGATGGGTGAGGGGGCAGAAGTAGAGATAGGGAGGCTGGCGGAGGTTTGGGAGCCAGGAGTAGGCGGTGGTGGAGGTGTAGATGATGGTGGTTAAGAAGGTGGAAGAACTTCAGAAGGGGGAGAAGGTGCTTCCAGAAACTTTAGGTTTGGCACAACAAGTTGGTAAGGACGAGTAGTGGTCCAAGGGTAGGGCGGTTGGAAGGTGCTAATGTGAGTAAGGGCAGCAATCAAGGTGTATAGTATAGAAGTTTCTGTACCAAGGAGTGGAAGCCCATCTAATGGACGGACAAAGGCAACTAAAGTGTTCGAAAAATGAAAGACACGAGTTGGACGCTGCGTGAATTCACAGTTCGTTGCAGTGGGGATATCAGCCTTGTCGTCTGTTGAAACGCCACTACTAGAAGCTTCTTGTTCGCATAGGAACATATGTTGAAGCCAGAAGCGTTCAACATTGGTCTCGTCCATGTCTATATAAAGACGTTGAGCTAAAAATCATTCACGGGAATGGGTTGGATGTTGTTGAAGTGCAGCTCGGGATGGTAAAGGCAAAGATGGTGCCTTGGTCAGAATTTTCTTCTTCTTGCGGTTTTCATCCATGATTGGCAGTCTTGGACAGACACGATTTGGTTGGATGCGGATGGATGTGGAAGGTTGGATATGTTGGGATGGAGGAATGAACAGCTGATACTTCAAGAACGCTGAACCTTTGAGAGTGTTGCAAAACATATGCTCAAAGGCAGATGGAAAGAATCCATCTTCTTCCGGATCTATAAGCCGAAACTTCAAATCTGCAGGCCTTAGATGAATGAGCTGTTCGTCCTCTGGTCTTCTTTGTTTTAGAGCTTTCTCGGTGTCTTCAACTGGAAGTACTCTGTGTTGAAGTACTCTAGGAGGATGAGCATTTAGGTGCCAAGCTCGTACAACTTTAGGATACCTCCGTCTGATAAACCGCTTGAGCGGCAAGTGTTCAATGGCTCCAGGAGGTAGTGCCAGATATTCTTCCAAAGGTTGATGGACATAGTCGTCCATATACTTCTCCATATCAATCGGAGAGTAGTCAAAATCGAAGTCTGGTTCGGGAAGTTCTGGACACAAAATGATGGCATCATCGTCCAGGAGATTTTGAGAATTTCCGTTAACAAAAAGTAGAGGCCATTTCTGTTTGGTTTGTGCCAAGGTTTCTGAGGAAGGGGTAGGGAAGGGGATGATGGTTGAGGAGGGAGGTGATTTAGGAGGTTTAATGGAGAGATAAGATTTGGAGATACCGGGGGTAGGAATGGTGCAGGTATAACCTTCATCACCAGGCAACAACATTTCTGGTTCAGGTATGGTTTGTGTTTCAGTTTGTGGTTGGGTAAGAGGTTCATATGGTTCAATGAGGATAGATTCAATAAAATCATTTACAGGTTCATCAACAGCAGGAGAGGAAAGCTTACGTTTCTTAGACTGTGCTTCTTGACAGGGGAAGTGTGTCTGCTGGTCATTTGGGTGAGGTAGATGGTTGTGATTGTGGTTGAGCAGGAGCAATAACCATGGCAGTTTTCTGCTTCTTGACAAGCTTACCAATTGGTTCATCATCTTCGTCATCAGAGGTGACGATCAACCGTCTCTTAGCAGGGATTATAGTTGGTGCAAGAGAAGGATCAGATGCAGCGATAGGAGCACCTACAAGTGGAGCAAGTGGAGCTGAAGGTCGTTGGATCTTGGACCTTGTAGCTCTGGTCGCTTGCGCCTTGGACGACCTCCTTCTGGTGGACAGTTTGGCAGCAATTGAATTTTCAAACAGTACCTTGTCATCCATAGGTGCAGCATGCTGGATAATTGGCGCTACTATTTGTAGAGGTGCCATCTCAACAGTTTCTTCTTTGACGTCCACGAGTTTGGATGTGGTTTCCAACTGCTTCAGCACAAACCCAGCTTTCATCTGTGCAACGTTGTTGCGTCCAAACGGTAGTTGTGTGAATTTATGGCCACTACCCAAAACTCGAATCTGGTTTTGCTCGTCAAGAGAAAGCAAAGAAGGCATGAAATACTTGCTGTTGCCAGAAGATTCTGTTAAGAAGAGCGGTATAGGTGATTTGGTCGCGCTCTCCACATTCTCTCATGGTCTTGAAGATGTTGCTCAGGATGAGGTGCGACAAGTTGAACTGTTGACTAGTGATCATGTGGAACAACGTGAACTGGTGCAGGAAGGTAATGCTGTCCTTAGATCTAACCTTGTGAAGAATTCCCTTGTTCAAAAATTGCTGGAATATCTTCCCTTCTTTCGTCAGTTTGCTGTACTCAACTGGGCTTTGTCCTTCGGGACCCATTAGTGCAGCATCAATTGTGTCATGTCCTCCAAAACTATCTTTCCAGCTGTTTTTGATGCAGGACCCAGCTCGCTCACAACCAATAGCCTGGGCGACAGAGCCTAGGTCCAGTGTGACCTTAACTCTTAGAGCAGTTCTAGTAATGTTCGTCTTTGAGAAAGTGGCAGAGTTCTAGAACTGTCGGATGAGTTCTGGGTATATGATTTCATTTAGGTGGAAGTAGTTGAGAATTCCACATCTGAGCAAATTATCCTTTACATTCACCCCCATGTTGTCGAGAGCTTGGATATCGAAGCGGCTTTCGATGAGAACAACAGCTTTGTCTAGGCTTTCCACAAGAGCCACGGCCTTTTCAGTTGCCATATCTTAGAGCTTGAAGGAAGGTTAGGGTTTGAGAAGTTGAGGGAGTTTAGATGAATTTGAAAAGAGGTAAATGTTTAGTTTAGGTTTGAGTGTATATGAAGAAACCGAAGAGTTTTGCTTTTGGCGATTCTTTCACTTTCGGAGAGAGAGGTGATGTGTAATAAATGTTGGGTCAAGCGCTTACATTTCTCGAGGTCGGTTATACGGCGTATGAATGACTCAGACCAATAAAAAGCATTTATTTCAAATCATTTTCAAAGAAGACATGATTAAGTACAGATAAAGATGCACACACAAATGAAGGCAGTTATGGAATGCGAAAATATATGCAAATGGACGATGAAGTATTGGACACTATGAAAACATTGGACGCTACAGAACCTTGGACGATCAAGGCATGTTGAATAAAACTATTCACTTATAAATTCCATACCTAGAAGATCTCGAATATGGATGAGTTTATCTTCAGGAAGGGGTTTTGTAAATATATCTGCCAATTGATTTTCAGTGTTAATAAACTGAATATCGACAACTCCTTTCTGAACATAATCTCTTATAAAATGATGTTTTATTTCAATGTGCTTTGCCCTAGAATGCAAGATAGGATTCTTTGACAGATATAGCAGTAGTGTTATCACAGAAGATAGGAATGTTACTCTTGTAGATACTGTAGTCTTCTAACTGATGCTTGATCCATAAGAGTTGTGAGCAACAAGACGCGGCTGAGACATACTCTGCTTCCGCTGTAGACAGGGCAATCGTCCCTTATCTTTTGCTCGTCCAGGAGACTAGATTCCCACCAATGAGGTGACATCCTCTGCTGGTGCTTTTACGTTCTACTCTATCTCCCGCATAGTTAGCATCGCAAAAACCAACTAATCTGTATTCTTTGTTTGACTTAAAACATAAACCAAGATTAGTGGTTCTTTTTAAGTATCTAAAGATTCTCTTAACTGCTGTTAGATGAGTTTCTCTAGGATCAGACTAAAAGCGAGCACATAGACATACACTGAACATAATGTTAGGTCTGGACGCTGTGAGATATAAAAGGGATCCAATCATACCTCGGTATGTAGATTCATCTATCTTTTTAGAAGTGTTGTCCAGGCTAAGTATTGATGATGGATGCATGGGTCTACTCATTTCTTTTGCATCGTCCATCTTATACTTTTTGAGAAGTTTGTTGACATACTTTGTCTGATGTATGAATATGCCATTTCCAGTCTGCTTTACTTGCAATCCTAGGAAGAATTTTAGTTCTCCCATCATACTCATCTCGAATTTTGCCGTCATAATCTTAGAAAAATCCTTGCATAAAGCTTCATTAGTAGCACCAAAAATAATGTCCTTTACATATATTTGTGCAATAATAAAATGTGATTTGACGTCTTTGCGAAAGAGAGTGGTATCTACTTTTCCTCTAGAGAAACCATTTTCTAAAAGAAAAGAACTTAGCTTTTCATACCAAGCTCTTGGGGCTTGTTTAAGTCCATACAAAGCCTTTTTAAGTTTGAAAACATGTTTGGGAAAAGTATTACACTTAAAACCAAGAGGTTGTTTCACATAGACTTCCTCATTTATTATGCCATTTAAGAATGCACCTTTTACATTTATTTGATAAAGCTTCATATTACTATGAGCAGCAAATGAAAGTAAGATGCGAATGGCTTCTAATCTAGCTACTGGTGCAAAGTTTCAGTAAAGTCTATACCTTTTTGTTGAGAGTAGCCTTGAGCTACTAGTCTTGCTTTATTTCTTACCACATTGCCAGCTTCATTAAGCTTGTTACGGAATACCTATTTTGTTCCAATGATAGACTTGTCCTTGGGTGCAGGAACTAGCATCTGGACATTATTCTTTTCGAATTGACTAAGTTCGTCCTTCATGGCGCTAATCTAGCCATCGTCTAGGAGAGCTTCGTCCACTGTCTTTGGTTCCAGTTGAGAAATCAAAGCAGTTTGAGCTTGCTCTTTGAAGGTCGATCTTGTCCTAACATGATCTTGAACGTTTCCAAGAATTTGATTATCTGGATGATAGGTCTTCATTTGCCAAGAGTGTCTAGTTGGTTCTTTTTTTTCTGCTTTTGGATCGTCCATCTAATCTTTGGACGCTGAAGGTCTGGCATCTTCCAGCTTCATATCTACAAATGAATTGTCTAGCTTTGATATTTCATTATTGAACTTAACATGGATGGCTTCTTCAACTGCTAAGGTTCTAGAGTTGTAAACTCTATAAGCCTTGGATGTTTTAGAATAGCGTAACAGTATTCCGTCATCGCACTTTGAATCAAACTTACCAAGGTTGTCCTTAGTGTTTAGAATGAAACATTGACATCCAAAGGGATGAAGATATGATATGTTGGGTTTTCGTCCTTTCCACAATTCATAGGGAGTCTTTTTCAGAGAAGGTCTTATATAAATTCTATTTTGTAAATAACATGCAGTGTTTACGGCTTCAGCCCAGAAGTGCTTAGGAGTTGAGTTATCGTTTAGCATGGTTCTAGCCATTTCTTGCAATGACCTGTTCTTTCTCTCTACCACACCATTTGTTGTGATGTTCGTGGTACAGAGAAGTTGTGGAGAATTCCATTCTCCTCACAGAACCCTTGAAAACTTTCGTTTTCAAACTCCCCTCCATGATCATTTCTAATTGAAGCTATACAAACACCTTTTTCATTTTATATCCTTTTGCAAAAAATAGAAAATATTTAATAAGACTCATCCTTGTGTTTTAAGAACATAACCCATGTCCATTTAGAGTAGTCGTCCACTATGACTAGTTCATATCGTTTTTCGCTCAGGGAGGCTGTTCTAGTTGGACCAAATAAGTCAATATGTAATAACTCAAGAGGTCTAGTTGCGGTAACAGTATTTTTGATTCAAAAGAACTTTTTACTTGTTTCCCTTTTTGACATGCATCACAGAGAATATCAGACTTGTAAGCAAGATTTGGAAGTCCTCTTACGAGGTTATGCTTATTTAGCTTTGAAATTAATCTCAAGCTTGCATGTCCAAGCTTCTTGTGCCAAGTCCATTGATTTTCCTTGATGGATACTAGACAAGATACATTTTGATTTGTGAGGTCAAATAGATTAATCTTATAAAGATTGCTTTGCCTTTTAGCAGAGAATAATATAGATCCATCTAGATTCTTGACAGTACATTTGTCTTTGTCAAAGGAGACACTGTGTCCACTGTCACATAATTGACTTATGCTCAGTAGATTATGTTTGAGACCTTCAACATATAAAACATTTTCAACAGAAGGAAAGGAATGCTTATCGATTGTTCCTATACCTATGATCTTTCCCTTCTGGTTTCCTCCAAAGGTGACCCATCCACCATTCTTGGGTTGCAGGCTTTGGAACATACACCCTTCTCCCGTCATATGTCATGAACACCCACTGTCCAGGTACCATGACTGGGGTCTTCTTTCGATTGTCAAGAAAATCTGCAACAGGTATTATCATAGACTTAAGTACCCAAATGGACTTAGGTCCTTTTCTATTAGTTCTGAAGGCATTGAATGCCTTCTTTGTTGGACGATATCTACATTGAGCTGATTCATGCCCATTCTTTCCACATATTTTACAAAAGGTTATATTTTTATCAGGTTTGTAGTTTTCTTCTTTAACATAATCAAGTCCAAATTTGTCATGAGGACTTCTTCTATACGATAGGATTTTGTCTAGATTTTCAGTCCCACTAACAAATTTAGACAAAAACTTTCTTTAGATGAGTAACTTCTTTTTGAAGTTCTGAAATTTCATAAGAAGATGTCTCTTCTGAAATATTCTTAGTTTTCAAAACCTCATTTTCTTTCAAAACCTTTTTATACTCTTCGTTGAGCAAATTGAATTCTTTTGTTATTTTTGAAAATTTCTTTTTCAGTTCTCTATATCTTACTGAAAGAGTTGAGGAGTTAGCAAGAAAGTCATTATAAGCTTCTTGTAAGGAGATTAGGTTGTCGAAGTTTACCTCTTCGTCTTGCTCATTGTATGAGCTATCAGAGTTGGTTCCTGCCATAAGACATAGGTTGGCTTATTCTTCTCTTTCTTCATCTGATGAAGATAGGTCCATGTCTTCTCAGGTAGCCATAAGACCCTTTTTCTTGAAGAATGTCCTCTTTTTATCTTTCTGTAGACTGGGACATTCAGCTTTGAAATGTCCAGGCTTCTTACATTCATAGCATACTAAAGGACTTTTTTCTTTTGGAGTTTTGTTAAACTTCTTTGTGAAGTTTTTGGCTCTTGATCCTCCTTTCTTCCTCCACATAGCCTGTATTTTCCTTGAGATGAAGGACATCTCATTTTCATCAGAGTCGTCCTTCTCAAATTCTTCCTCAGAGGATTCTTCCACCTTTAGTGCTTTGGAAACTGATCCTCTAGATGGACGCTAGACGCTTAGAGCGATGGACTTCTTCTTCTATCCTTCGTCTTGCTTCAGCTCCAGTTCGTGTACTTTAAGAGTTCCAAGTAACTCTTCTATTTAGAGTGTTGTTAGATCCTTAGAAGCTCTTAAGGCTGTAACCTGCGGTCTCCATTGCCTAGGCAAACTTCTCAAGATTTTGTCAATGTGATCATAATTATCATAGGTTTTGCCTAAGAACCTCAGGTTGTTTATTATGGTTTGAAATCTACCAAACATAAGTTCGATAGTTTCATTTTCTTCCATAGTAAAGAGTTCATATTGTCTTATGAGTAAGCTCAATTTAGACCTCTTTACTTGTGAGGTGCCCTCGTAGGCAAGAGCGAGGGTGTCCCACATTTTCTTAGCACTTTTTAGACTGTGTACCTTTTCCTATTTAGATTCAGATAAGGCACACATCATAGCATTTCTAGCCTTTGAGTTTAGAAGATACCTCTGTTTGTGAAATTCTGTCCATTGACTTCTTGGGAGTTCCACTCCATCATGGTCAAGGGGCAGGTAGTCGCCAATTTCTACTACGTCCCACATGTTTATGTGACATGTATCAAAGAATGCTATCATTCTTTGCTTCCAGTAATCGTAGTTCTGGCCTTTGAAAAGAGGCGGTCTGTTAACGGTTTGTCCTTCGTTCTCTATGAATGATCAAGATTGTTTTTACTCTTGTAATGTTAGATGCTCAACCCCAAGAGGCCGAGCTCTGATACCAATTGAAATAAGAAAAAGCGCACAAGAAAGGGGGGGTTGAATTGTGCTTTTAAAAACTTTTCGAAATAAGTAGATCAGTTTGAAAAAACGTTTTCAAGTGTAGGGATAAAGAGAAGAAAAACATAGAAGGTTTTATACTGGTTCACTCAACCTGAGCTACGTCTAGTCCCGTCACCCAGAAGGTATCTATTAACCAACCTTAGGTTACAAGTATTGTTCGCGGCCTTTTCAGGCTTTACAACGCAATCATCCTAGATTGCTTAACCCAAGTATTCTTTTACACTAAGCCTCTCTAGGCTTTCACAACACAACAAGTATAAGAAAACAACTCACGTAGTGAAGATTTGAAAGATTAAGCTCAAGATCACTTTAATGATTTTTACAAGATTTTTGCTATCGTCCATTGGACGCTTCTATCAGAGTATTTCAAAAGTCTTTACAGACTTGTTCTTTTTTTCTTTTCTCTTCATTTTGCTACACTTTTCTTCTTTTTCATTGTTTCGTTTTACTTTTCTTTCGTAGGTGCATGTATATATATAGTCTTCAGGGAAAAGATCCGTTGTAGAAGATTTTGACTTTGTTATGCAACGAAAAGCGTGCAAACCATCCCTTCAAAGAAGTCAGGCATGACAGCTTTTAGACTTGCACTAAAAAGGAAGGTGCAGGACTGTGCTGGCGGTCTACTCTTCTTATCATTCTTCATTTGTCTTGGCAGCTTGATAAGTTGATTTGCTTTATCTATTCTATTGCGCTTTTGCACTGAAATGATATTGATGCTATTTAATGCTTCAAACATATTTGAACGTTAGTTCACATAAGTAGTAATATGTCAGTTTAGCATAAAACAAATTGACATTCAAACTAAAGACCTAGCCGTTTGAATATATGATCTTGGAGGCTTGTATGAGTTTATTCATCGGACGGTCGCCTTCAGTTTTGTTCAACTGGATGGTCCTTTTTGGTGAGTCTTCTGGACGGTCTTTAACATATCTACTAGACGATCTTTAACATGTCTATTGGAGGATCTTTAATCACGTAAACTGGACAGTCCTTTTTGGCGAGTCTTCTTCTTAGCTGAGACAGAGTTAGTCTATACACGCAAATTTGAATATTAATAAGCTTGTTATCTTCAAAACATTGAGGGTTTAGACGCTTCTACGTCTTTGGTTCCAACATATTTCCATGACTATCTTTCTTGTAGTAGAAAATTAGTTACAAGGTGAGATCCCTTTTGAGTTTTCTAACATTTCAAGGCTTGAAATGTTGGATCTTTCTCAAAATAGATTATCTGGATCAATCCCTTATTTCAACATATCATTCCTGATGTTCTTGTATTTGCTAAAGAATGCTCTTTGTAACATTCGTTTTTTTCTTCTATGATTAATAAATTGATTGAAAATAATTATAAGAGATAATTAAATTTAATTTTGTGAAAAAATTAATTAATAAATATATGTTTGATTTTTCTGTTAAAGTTTTAGTAGAAAATTCTATTAAATCGGGATTGTGTTACATACTGACAGTGTAAAAATATAATGTAAAAGTGAGTAAACAGTCAAGAAAATTTAAGGATTTAATTATAATTAGTCTATACTAATTATAATTAGGTCACTGTAAAATTTTTATTTTATTCTGACACCGATAATTAAAATAGTAATATTTTATTACAGTTCCAAAGAATGCGAATTTGAGCTTCAAGAGTCAAAAAAATATGTTGTGACTCTCTAAATTATCATTAGAAGTTCTAAATCAATATTAATGAGTAATTGGTTCATTAATTTTGTGATTAGCAATTTATTTAGCTTAATTAACATTTTGTTACCTTACCCTTTTTTTTCCACCTAAAGCAGTACACCTACTTCATTTGATTTCTACGTTCTTGGTGATCAAAATTCAAAGGCAAAGACCCTTGAATTATGTTGAACAAAGGTTGCAAAGTCTGATTTCCAAGAGCCACTTTCATATTTTACTACTTTTTTCACTTTCATGCTTTTATACTATTATATAATACACCAAAATACTTAACTTTCTCACTTCTTCAATCCCTTATGCTCCGTAAAAGAATTCCAGCACCCATTCTCCTTCATATTACTTCAACTTTTGTCTCCAAATATCTTCTTCCAGCTCCATAAACATGAACTCAAGGAGCATAAAAATCAATACCATCATTTTCTTTTTCTTGGCTTGATCTATACTTTGTGTTGGTATGTTGTTCTTAATCCTTCTTTTTTTTTTTTCCTTATGAAAATCTAAACCTCTCCTTCTCCTCTAACCATTTCTATTTGTTATTTTGTTCATGGAAATGGTTTGTTGTTGAATTGATGGTGATTTATTCAAGATCTTGTCCAAGGAATTAAGTTCATCACTTCCACTTTCCAAAAGCCCTCTCATTTTTTTAACATCTCTTTGAGGTAAGGGAAGCTTACTATTTTCTTTCATTTTAATGCCTTAAAGGTTGAATGACAATCTGTTTTAGTGATGGTTGTTCATTATATTTGGTGATTTGCTTGAAATATGCAAATATGTAAATGTTGTAATTGCTGCTTGGTTGTTTTTCGTTTGAACATACCTTTGTATTTTTGACATTTCTTTCTGTGTAGTTAACAAAATTGAGTGATGTTTGTTGGGTTGGAAAGTAGACATTTGGGTTACATTTTTGGCACAAGAATCGTGCAAAAATATTAAGAAATAACCATGATATGTGCATCCAAAAATGAGCAACGTGTCATGTGCGCGCTAATGACCTCTGTGGATTGTTTGGTTCTTTTCTACTTTTCTAAAAATGATATAGAAAAATGAGTTATATGGTTGAAAAATAGACTTAAAGAGATTTCCAGTGATGGGTCATAAGCTTTCTAATTCAACCATTGGTTATAGTAAAAGTTTATTTTGAATCTGGGTTATGTGCAGGGACCCTGTTTTGTTGGTTAGCTTTAACATGTTTTAGTAATTTCCTTAGTTCTCCTTGTACAAAATTAATTAGAAAATCTACTTTAGCTTTTTGAAGAATAGACTTTCGAGGCTATTGAAAGGATATAAGATTTGTTTTAATTTATTTTTTTAAAGAGAAATCTGAGTTTAAAATTGAGTGTGTTCCAGGGATCCAAATCTGACCTCTGTCCACTCCAACAATTATCATGTTTTTAGTAGTTTTTTTTAAGGTATGGTTTAATGTTTTAGAAAATGGACTCTCATACCATTAACTAGATATAAGATTTTATCTTAGCAAAAATCATTTAGACTTCCAAATTTACTCATACATCTGACCCTGAAATAGAAAAATTTTCAAGTTTAAGACTATGCTTTTCTTAAATGATTTTAAGGTAAATTTTGTAATTTTACATTTTAGTAATTATTAATATATTTTTTTAAGTTGATTCTGTAGAAAATAAAATTTTAAAATTTATTTAGTATTTTTATCAATTTTGACAAAGAATTGATTAATAATAGACCTTTTAATGAGAAAAATGCTAAAAAGGGTATTTTAGAAATTTGACATCCCTTTTTAATTTTTATTAGATATTCTAAATTTAAAATGATAGTGGATAAATAAATTACTACATAAAATATTTAAAAGACTCAAGTTATTTAAGCAATTTCATAGAATTTTGTAATATACGTTATCCAATGTTGATGGAAAATGTTAAAGTACGAAAGATAGAATTTTGTTGTTAGTAGGGATTATCAGTAAGATCCCTATAAGACAGATGTTGCTTGGTGGGACCTCTGCTTGTTAACTATGAAGGTTGCTTGGTAAGACCTTGATAATGTAGTAGTGGATAAATTACACACACACACACACACACACACACACACACACACATATATATATATATATAATGTTGGTTATCATTGTTGATGAGATGTACATGCATACATGCACGAGTTCATAGTTGTAACTGTGTTGCGAGCAAGTATGTAAGTTAAGGTTGCTTGGTGGGGACCTCAACCTAGTGCTGGAAAGGTTAGTGGGGTAGCTGTCGATGGACGTTGAGGATAGATAGACGGGTGAATCCCATATTGTAGACAAAGGTCATTGCAAACCTTGTGTCGTGGTAAGCCACTACCCATGTGTGTCTATCCTGACAAACCATTACATCATTTCCGTAGATCAGAATTAATGGTGTACCCCAATGGTTATAGCACGTGCTACCTATTTGGATCCGTGCGGTCCTTGTTGTTATTGGACCATGTTAAGGAACGAGTCCGTGCTGATCGCTCGATTGTTGAAAAATCTCCATGGAGTCGTGTCTGCATCCATAGCATGATTGTCATTTATTATTATAATTGTTTTCATATTATAATTGTTATTTAATGATGGTTTGATATTACCTATTGATATGTTGTTGTATTGAAAGTTAATATATTTTAATGTGTGGATTATTAAATGTAAATTATCCTTATTTTGTGAGCTTACCCTTGCATTATTTATTTCGATATGTAATCGACTGTGATGATCATGATTATACGCGGGAACAAAGGGCGAGCAACCAATAGATTATACTCTTTACCGTTGAGTATAGGAGATATTTCTAGGTAGAGGGACTTCATTCTAAAAGGAGCCTGTCAAACTTCAAGAGTCCTACTTTTTCTTTTCTTCCTTCGTACCACCCTAATTCTTTGTAGGAGTAGTGTGTAGCTATGGTCAACTATTAGGGAGTAAGTAGTTATATGTATCTTTTCCCTTTTTGTTATATGTACTTACTGATGGGTACATTTTAGTTGACACACACACCTTACCTTTTTGAGATACAATTGATTTTTTGATATATTGGTTGTAATTGCTAATTGGTATGATGTTGATGTTCTAATATACATATACCTATATATGTGATGCTTGACTTTCAGTATTTACCATTTGTGTTGATACTTACTTTCAAGAAATGAGTGTTGTTGTCAACTAGTTATATGAAGCACGGAAAAATTTACTCATATTTTCATAAATGAATTAATAGGAATTTTACTTAAAACTAAATTAATATGTGATTTATTATAGAATGTCATGCAGCAATAGGGGATCGTTACACTCTCTCTAGTTTTATACCACACACATTATCTAAGAGCTTAGAGTTGGTAACACTAGACCTAAGGGACAACAAATTGTCTAGAGATATTCCATATAGGATTAATAAGTTGTCAAAATTGCAAGTTCTATTATTAGGAGGGAGCAACTTCTAGGGTCAATATTCCAATTTAGTTGTGTCACTTAAAATGTTGCCATAATGGACCTCTCACACAATATGATCAATGGTTCAATACCATCTTGCTTTAAAAATTTATCATTTGGAATGGTAAAAGATGATGATGACTACAATTCCAATTTCAATATTCAAAGGGGTGCTATTTGGGGCTTGAGCATAGAACAATCATTACCTAATGCTAGTGTGGAGTAAATTCCATTTATGAATGAAATCTACTCAACGAAGTATGACCTGCAAGCAGCTATGGAATTTAGAACCAAACATAATTATTACTTTTACAAAGGTGGCAACCTAGAGAACATGAATGGATTAGATTTATCATGCAATATGTTAACCGGTACCATCCCTTATCATATTGGAAATCTACAACAGCTTTATGCCTTTAATCTATCCCACTATTACTTGTTAGGTCCAATACCAATATCTCTTTCCAATCTTTCACAAATGGAGAGTCTAGACTTATCCTACAACAATTGAGTGGCCAAATACCTTCTCAACTAATCCAGTTGAACTTTCTATCAACACTCAATGTGTCGTACAATAATCTATCTAGAATACCACCCAATACAAGACAATTTGCAAATTTGATGAGGACAATTATAGAGGTAATCTAGACCTTTGTGGACCTTTGCTTAAGAAGAAGTGTAATGTAGATTCACCTCCAACACAATCCAATAAAACAGGAAGAAAGGAAACAACATTGGACTTGGTAGCATTCTTCTAGAGTTTTGGTGTAGCTTATGTAACAATATTGTTGGTGTTTGTAATGGTGCTTTGCATAAATGTTCAATGGCGCATGGTGTGATTTTATTACATAGGTAAGCTAATACGTCTATGCTTTCCATCTTTTCCTCCATATTGAAGATCAATATCATTCCAATGATTATGAATACTCCTAATGGGTTTAGTGACTTTGTTGTTTATGCTTAGTGATTGCTAATATGCCTATGTAGAAGCTCAATGAGATTAGAGCAAATACTCTTAATATTTTCAGTGACTTTGTTTAGAGTTATTTATTTTATCTAATATTTGGCTCCCGACGATCAAATGGATGAAATTAATTATAACGTTATTTCAGTTGGATGTAAAAGAATGTAATCATAGCTCTAACATTTTGTGAATAATCAAAAGAAAGATAAGAGATATGAGAATAACAAAGAGAATATAATAGCTGAAAAGTGGTAAAAATTGAGAGACTGATAATACATTAAAGTTTAACTTAGGTAATGAAATATATTGTTAATATTATTTTTTAAAATAATATATCTATTAATTTAGTCTCTGAATTTTTAAATTACCTCTTACATTAAATAAAGCTAATTAGTTAACAGTCACTTATCATTAAGTTATTAGTCAGTTATGCAGGCTCCGATATTAGTAGTATGTAATTGTTTACATATACATATAATCAACTCAATATTCAGTGTGAAAAAATCATCTTCGTGTCCTGTTTTCTTCTCTCTGCAGTCCACTCAATTCTATATTTCTTACCTTCTTCAACAAAAAATATTTAGTAATCACATCCAAAATGGTGTCACGGTTAAAACACAACCGAAGCAAATTACATAATATAACTTGGCAAAAGATTTAAGCGGCGGAGGGTGAAAAGTATAAGTTATTAGCTCACATTTTGCTAAATTTTCATTTCAGATGTATATGTTGTTCATAATTGACCGTGTCCACATTATAATATTACAAATTTACAATAGTAAAACAAACAATTGCTGAAAAAATGTACAGATTAACCCGATGCTCCAGTGTTTGGCCAAAGCAGGACGACAGGAACAAAATAAAAAATAAAATCTGCTGCTGCTTAGATATGGATTTTTGAATTATCTATCTTGCTGGCTAAACAGCAACGGCATTACAAAAGTGAAATATGTCGCGCTAGAGTGGTTAAAATTAACGATTGTCTAAATTCTAAATTTTATTCCTTCTAACCACTCAACTGTATTTTAATATTTGAGATATCAATATTTTAAGAGTAAATTATACTGACACTCTCTTGAAGTTTCATCAAATTTCTTTCTATACCTCTTCTTTTTTAATTCCTATACTAACTTCTCTTAATTGTTTAAAAAACATACACCGACACGTTGGTTGAAAAACATTACACAGTATACTCCTATAAGGGAGGTTGTTGAAAATATTAAAAAAACACGGAATTATGTGTAATTTCAAAAACTTTAGGAAGTGCCAGTGTAATTTACTCATATTTTAAACATCATGGATTTAGGAAATCTCAAATTGCTTAGTCTGCAACAAATATGCTTGCTTCCAAGCAGACTGCCACCTCTATGACCACTATCTTGTGTTCACTTTTAGAAAGATATGATGGAGCTCCCTATTCTGATATTTCTATGTTACAAAAATTCATTAGCAGATTGTTCTACCTATAACCATGACTAAGTCTCATATCAGTTTTGCCATAAATCAACCAAGTTTCTTGCTCAGCCTAAGATTTCCCAAATGTTCCCCTCAGAAATGGTCAATTCTTTCCAGCCAATTTTGAACTTCATGTAAAGGGGTTCAATGGTTCTAATTGGGCGTTTTGTCCTTATACAAGGCCATCCGTTAGTAGTTACTGCATTTCTCTTGTAATTGCTTAGTATCCTGGTGATTATAAAATCAAACCACCAAAGTGTATGGTAAAAGTATAAAAATATAAAAACAGTAAAAATGCCTTTTATTGTAATTTTGGTCTTTATGGTTACTCTATGCACTAACATGTTTAGGCTGTTTTATCATGGAAAGGTAGAATTAATATTTGGTAGAAAGGGGGTACACCGGTACAGTAAATGATATTGTCAAATCAATTATAAGACCAAAGTTATTAATTTGCTCAAATTGTCTTTCCCGTTCTTTTCAGAAATAAGCCTCTCGTTGGAATTCAAATTAACTTGAGCGTGGGTGTTACGCTAAAGAATTTTGGGCGTGTTTGTCCGATTACTGATTTCCAATCAAAAGACAAATTCCGCAGAGAAGATTGAAACGAGAGACACCACCAAATTAACTTAATTACTACGCGTCAAGTTGGTCTGGAAACTTTTGTCAGTTCCTTTCCACAAGTCTTTTTTCCCAAGATGTGTTCGGAGGAAATTTCTTGCATTAGAAAAGTCTATCACAGAATAATAATTGGGGGGAGGATGTGGGGAACATGAAGGTGCTACGAAACCAAGACCAATCTTCTATGTCACTTATAGGATGACAACTTTATCCAGACCCTATGAGTATTTGCAAAAAATATTTGTAATGGGTAGGGTAAATACTCGTTCAATGAGAATGGGGTTGGGGTTGAGGATTTACCCGCAAAATTTAATGGGAATGGGTGCGGTATAGGTACTATAGTACCCAACCTATTCCATACTCGTACCTATATATATATATATATCTCATATCATATATTAAAAAGATAATTTTAGTGAGTATTACAATATTTTTTTTTTAAAAAGACATTACAAGAAATACAAACAAAATAAGACTTTAATTTATATGAATTACTAGTGTAAAACCTTTTTACATATATACAAGGAATTTACCATACTATTGCATCATATTAATGAATGGGATGATATAATGAAATAATCAAAATTTATTAGATGTTTGTGTAAAAAAAATTTGCACTGTCATTATATATAAATTAGATTTTAAAAATAATTTATACTCCATTAAAAATAAATTATATAAAAGATTATATTTTTTTTCAAATGCATGCATTATTTCTAAAATATTAGTGACAATACTTCTTTATTATTATTGTTGAACATAGGTTTTTTGAAATTAAAATTATTTAAATTTTATTTGATATTAACTATGTTAAAGGATAGATTAAATGAATTTGCCTTTATATATTAAAAGTAAAATATTAGAAAAACTTAATTATAAAAATTTAATTAATCAATAGTTTTGTAATTGATAAAAAAATAAATGAGATTTGACAAACTATATTAAATTAAATTTTGAATATAAATTTTGCCTAAGGCCTCAAATTTTTTTTCCACAGCTCTACATATAAGTAAAGTGTGGGTAGCAAGTGCGGGTGTAGATATATAGGTACTCAGTGAGTATGAGGATGGTGATTAAAGTTGTTATCTGTACGAGTATGGAGTTGGGTATAGGGATTTTTTTCAAACCCAGGTATAGAGACAAGTACTATAGTACCTTACCCAGACCCTACCCATTGCCATCCCTACTTATATATATATATATACGTATACCGAAAGAAGAGAGGTAAAGGACTTTAGTACTTGTTGTACAATAGTAACACACAATGAGGTTGGCATTGGTTTTAAGTTGCCTTTTCTATTTTGTGGCAGTGCTAGTGCAAATAAAGCATGTAATGGCTGCATAGAGAAGGAAAGAATGGGCCTCCTTGAGATCAAGGCCTACTTCGTAGCACAAAGTGGGGATACTGCGGAGACTGAATTGGTTTCATGGGTTGATGGTAGAGCCAGCAATTGTTGCTCCTGGGACCGAGTCAAATGTGGTAATGTCTCAACAGGGCACGTAACAGACCTATCCCTCAACGGCTTACACTGGCAAGACTATGATGAGGGACCTGGTTTGACGTTAAACTTTTCTCTTTTTTCTCCATTTCAAGAGCTGGTTAGCCTCGATTTGTCCGATAACCACATTAATAACTGGATTCACAATGAAGGTATGAATGTATTTACTCTTTTGGCTTGAAAAGTACTAAATCACAAATTGTGGACGGCATCATGTGACACAATTCCAACAGCTGCACCGCCACCATGATGCAACCACAATTACTCACGTTATTTCTGATCTATTGCAAATTATTAAATACAAATTGAATGCAAAGTATGAAACATAATTTTTAGCTGGCAAATAAATAAATAAATAAAGAAAAGAATGGGTGTATTACACTTGTTTGCATGTTTAAACTACTCATTTGTACTCTACTTCTGTTGAAGGGTTTTCAAGTTTGGAGAAGTTGGAAGCCTTAGACCTTTCAATTAATCTTCTAAATACCAGCATCTTACTATGTTTGAACGGATTAACATCATTGCGGACTTTGAATCTCAAGTCAAACTTGATGTATGGTCCTTTCCCTACTCAAGGCAAGTACATCCAATTCTGCTCTGTTCTTTGACGATGAATGATTCATCTCTCATATAAAACTAATACAATTTTATATAATTTAAATATCAATTAATACTTCATGCAATTTCTTTATTTTAACGTGTTTCAAAATATATGATTGTCAACAATTAAATTATTTAACGATGAAACGAATTATTTTAAGTTTAATATACATAAAATTACAAGAAAAGGTGACGTGATTTAATGTATAGTTGAATTGGTAAAATTATGTTTTATAAAAATTTATTCAACAGCTCAAATATATATATTTACAGAATTATTAAATATTGCTTTATTATTTCATTCACGGTAACTTGTTGCTTTTTCTTTTCATTAATTATGGACAACCTTTTTTTTGGTGGTTAACCATTTATAAAATCGACAGAATTCATTAATTATTCTTATCAACAATAATAAATCACTTGTTCACTTTCTAAACGTACTTAAAATCAAACAATACTGGAAGCACAACCCCATAGGTCAGTATATACCTTCAAATAATATAAATTCAATCTTCTTTTCAAGAATCTCCTTTCTTGAAATTAAGTTATTAGATGCAGTTTGATGATTTTATACATCTAACATGCATGCTCTTTTTCAGAGAGACATACAAAAGCCCACTTTGGTTTTGAAACTTACAGACGAAATACACCAAAATACCTTACTAAAAGATTAATTCGATACAATTTTTAGTTACAGGGCGTTCTAGGTTTTAAGGAAAAAAAATTGGTTAGTTGTGAAAATTATAGAATTAAAAATGATATTTGTATAACATCCTTTTTACACTGAGACATATAAATATTCATAATTAGTAATATATTGTTTATCACATAATAAATATTAGTAATTAATAACTAATTTCATTAACCACATAGTTATTTTCAATTATGTATTCAACCACAAATAAAAAAAATCTAAAAAATAGCACAACATCAATGCTAGAGAATTCCTTCTCTGCACCAGCTGCTAGGAATGATCATACATTCACTAAACAACGCAAATGTTTGTTAGTTGCAATGATTAGATGAAGTACTCCATCTCAAACTGTTTTGGTTGTTTTATATTGTAAGTAATATATTAATATGATGTTATAAAAGAAACAAAAAAAAAAAAGATTAATGAATAATTTTCAGAATAATCTGCTTACGATAATTATATTTATGTATTTTAATTTTTTTAACATGTCATTATATTGTTATTGATTAAGATGATATGAAATGAGTATTTCAAATTTGAAAATACAAAAGTAAAAACAAAATAATAGAACACATAAATCACATCTAATAATTTTTGGTTGAATGCGCTATTTATAAGAATTTAGATGACTGTTTTTATTTTACTGAGATCGTTAGTATTTTAAAGTCATTTTGAAGAATGATTTGACTTAAAGTAGAATAGATTGCTAAAGGAACTATGATGGCAATAAGGTTTTAACTTCATTTTAAACCTTAATAAATTTTAAGCCTTATTTAATTAAGAGGAACAAAATTCTTTTTCACTTATACTGGAAGTTGTAGGGTACATAGATGATAAGTATTTACGCATATTTCTACCCGCAAACAAACAAGACACGAGTAAGAATTAATTTAGTTAGATGGTTAATTTTTTTTACAATAGTAAATAATATATAATTTATATTTTTTATATGACAAAATAGATATTGGGAGGGCTTTACTTCATTTAGTGAGATTTAAAATTACTTTTAAATTTTAAGAGTGAGTATTGAAAAGAAAAAAGTTTAACAATTAAATAAATTAGATTTTATTAAATACAAATAATTACAGTCCTTCGAGTTAGTGGTAGGTCATGGTTTATATAGCTTTACTTGTTTGCAATTGTAAAGAACCTGTTGATGCTTATTAGTTGTGTACATATTTTGAAGGATTTTCTAATATGAAGAAGTTGGAGAACTTAGAACTTTCACAGAATCACCTAAATAGCAAAGCCTTGTCAAATTTGAATGTTTTAGCCTCCCTACGGACTCTGAGGCTCGGTTCAAACCCGATAGATGGTCCTTTCGATGCTCGAGGCATGTATCTTCAAAGTTATATTTTGTCCTGCGTATCAATGATGAATCAAATTTACTACGTAATTGGCTTTTTCCTTCACCTACAAAAGCATTTTATACTTTTCTTTACAAATTTCCTTGCAACAGACTTTGTTAATTTTAGTCGGCTGGAATTATTGGACCTACGCGATACTGGACTCAATGGCACACTGAATACTGAAGGTATTTTTTTTTTCAACTTTGTTATTGCCTGTTGCATTTGAAATACCTTAATGGAAACCACTATTTACGATGAAAAAGTTAGTCATGAAAATTATGATGATATTTTGTTGACTTTAATAAGTATGTGCTGTGTTAAGTAATCAAAAATTATTCTTGTATAATTATACATGGCAGTTTGTGATTAATTGACTGTATAAAAAGTGTTTACACAGTTAGTACATATATTATTTATTTTATTTTGTTTGTGTGAAATTAAAATTCAGAGTAAAGCTTTAAATTCCTCATACAAAGATTACCACGTCATTACATTAATTTTTAATTCTTTTGTCACTAAATGTACCAACAATTTAAAAAAAAAATTAAATTATATTTGTCTTAATGAAAGATTAAAGTTTTTTAATCAACAATTTTTTTTTCTAATTAATATAAAATTGAACGTGTCTCGAAGTCTCAATTAAAGTCCAAACATTATAAAGTATTGTAAAATCAATTGCAAAAGCATAAAACTTGGCAATCGGCGGCAGAGAGGGGCTGATGAGGCTATGGTCACTCTAAACCTTTAAATTGTATTTATGTTATTAAATAAGATTTTTTTTGTGTCCCTAAATATCAGTTAAAAAAAAATTCATGCATTATGAGTTTACACCGTTAATAAATAAAAGAAAATCATTTTAGGTATAATTTTTAAGACTTGTTTGGTGATCAGGATAGAATAAGATAAGATAAGATATGACAACAGGATAAGAGCTCGATAAACTATAATCTTATCTAACGTTTCGTGCACACCAGATAACAAATCAGATATTGATAAGAGAATATATAAAACTCGTTCAAATGACAAAAATACTATTTTGTTAAAATTACATATAATTTTCTAGAAATAACTTTAATTTAATTTTTTTAATTTTAAAAAATATAATTTTAACTAAAATATACAATATTATTTTTTATTTATGCAGTTACTTTTCTTAAAATTATAAAAAATATATATAAGATTTTTAATATTATAATTATTATCCAAATATTTTTCTTAAAATTTTTTTTAATATTAATTATTTAATTTTTAATATTTTTAATTAATAATATACTTTAAATTACATGTCAAAATTATTATTATTATTATTATTATTTTATATATATATATATATATATATATATATAAAATAAAATAAATAATATATAATAAATATAATGTATAGTAATATATATTAATTTATATAATACAACTATATATTGTATATATTTTGTTATTATAAATAATATATATCGTCATATATATATATAAATCTTATATATATTTTTCATAATAATAATATTATATATATATATATATATTTGTAATATGATGAATATTATAAAAAATATTGTATATAGTTATATATATAATAATATATTTATATATATAATATTTATTATAATAGAAAAAATAGGCTATGTACTTTTATACTGTCATCTAATCACAACTCATCATCTATGGTAAGTTTATTGACTTAACAATAACCATCATAAAATTCACACTAAAATGATTTTCAATTGGTTGATAGTGTAAAAAATTTTACACTGACAGTGCGTAGTAATTAAACTCATTATAATATTCAGGGCATTACATAATATATATATATATATATATATATATATATATATATAAAGAGAGAGAGAGAGAGAGTTAATGAGAGTGAAAAACTTATCTTATTCTGTTAGTTCCTAACCCAGCTCCTCCTTTAAAATAAGAAATACATTGGAACAACATAATAGGATAAGGGATGAATAACATTATTATATCTCATTGACGCAACAAATAACAGATTACAATAGGATAGTTATCTTATCTTATCTTATCTTATCCTGGTCAACAAATGGATCCTTAAAGTAATTATTGTAAAAGTTAACAAACTTACCATATATAGCAATATGTGATTGAATGATAGTGAAAAACTTTTACATTATCAATGCATTTTAATTAAATTAAAAAAAATACTTTTACTATCCTGCTATCCATTCTATTTCTTCTCAGACATTCTACCCTACTCTGCCTCCGCTTGGTTCTCTTTTTCAATAGTTCGACTCTTCCTCAGTTTCTCCTAATTTTCTTCACTCTTGATCAAATTTTGGTTCCTCTCTATTTCGCATGGATCTGATTTTAAAACTTTTACAATAGTTGGAAAACAATGATAAATTTAAATGATGATGTGCTCGGTATACTTCTTATATTCAATTCAGTTATATATTTCTTTTACTTATAAAATATTATATATATATATATATATATATATATATATATATGTATATGTATATATATATAATTTGTTGTTTATTACTCTTAGCCCCTCTTAAATTAAATTTCTAACTCTTGGCAACTTTACCTTCCAATCATAGCCACATTTTAAACTTACAAAATATAAATTCTTTTCAACTGATCATGAATAATTTGTCTCTAAATTAACTTTTATATTTTGCAGGTCTTCAAAAATTTAAAAACTTAAAAGTGTTAGACTTAACCCAGAATCATATGGTCGGCTCAATTCAAGGTACCACTAAACTAAAATTTCATACATGCACAAACAAATATAAATATTTTTAATCATAATTAATTAAAAATGTAGTTAAGTTAATATATTAATTACCTTTAAACGTTGCTTATTATATTTTAATAAAATTATTTTTAATTGAAAATACTGGATAAGAATATCATAAATTTGAATTATCCTCTATTTTTGTTTCACAACTTTCATATGGATGCATTCTACGAGTGTCTTGTTTGAAGATATGCATGTATAAGAAATATATAAGATATGCATGAGTATCAAATATAATTTAAATATATAAATTATAAAATTCTGTAATATAAGAAATATGCATAATAACTTTAAATAAATAAGTGCAAAATCATGAGTAGTTTGGATTTAGGAGAAAAAGAGTAAATTTAAAAAATGTATTAAAAGTAAATAAAGCTAAAATATGAGAAGGGAAAAATAAATCTTAACGTACAAGAAAATTTTTGAAACAATTAATTTGAAAATTTTAAAAAAATAAAAATAACTGTTAAATAATGGGAAAAACACATATTATAAGAAGAAAAATATTATCATGTTCTAGAATGAGAACTGAAATTTAAAATATAGGTGATAATAATTGATAAAGAATAATCCTACCTCTAAACTTGAATTCACTATCGAACATAAAAGTTGTTTTATATCCCAAGATTGAAATTTAAAGTTCCAATGATTCATTGTATTGAAAACACAATTCATTTACATATTTTTCTAACAAAAGATAAAACCTTCAATTTTGAAATAAACAAGGGTCGTTAAGTGAATGCTAAATTAACATATAAATCTAACAATTTCCCCCATTGAACTTGTAGAATGAAACTTTATCATACATCAACACATCATATTATCTACAATATTTTCTCTACATTACCAAAGACATTATTATGTACCCTCATACCACTCTAGGAGCAGAAGAGACAATACTCACAGTTATGAAACCTCATGCCTCCACAAAAGCCTTGGAATTTTAAAGAAATTCTAGTAGCTAAGAAAACCCTCTTGAAAATATTTATTTAAACTTAAAGCAGAATTATATTTATTTAAAATTGAAAGATAATATTATCATTTATTATTTCTCACACAAAGTTGCTTTATATTTAATTTATTGATTGATAATTAAAGGGTTTTTTTTTATTACATATATCAAGATAGTTTTGCACACAAAGCTTCATTTTTAAAACATAACATTGACAAGTACTTTTTACACTAGGATTATGCAAAATGAAGGATCTTGTAGAGCTAGCTCTTAGCCATAACATGTTCGATGGAAAGCTTCCTGAGTGTTTGCACAACTTAACAAGCCTCCGCATCCTTGATCTTTCAAATAATTTATTCAATGGAAATTTTCCATCATTCACCACCAATCTCACATCTCTTACATACTTGTCTCTCTTTGGAAATTACCTACAAGGATCATTTTCATTGAGCACTCTCGCTAATCATTCCAAGCTCAAGGTTTTATATATTTCATCACAAATCCCTGGAGCACAAATTGAAACTGAAAAAACTTCATGGCTTCCTAAATTTCAATTGACATTCCTCATTCTCCAAAGTTGCAACTTAAACAAGGATAAAGGAAGTATTATTCCAAGTTTTCTTCTATATCAACATGATTTACAGTTTATTGACCTTTCCCACAACAAATTAGTTGGAGAATTTCCAAGTTGGTTGATAAAAAATAATACAAAATTACAAGTTATTTCTTTGAGAAATAATTCACTTGCAGGAATCTTTCATTTATTCTCCATAAGTCGTGAGCTATATTACCTTGATATATCAAGCAACAATATTGGAAGTGTGTTGCAAAAGGATATTGGTAATTTACTTCCTGAAATGTGGAATTTGAATCTATCAATGAACATATTTGAGGGAAATATACCGATATCAATTGGTGAGATGAAAGAAATAAGGTGCCTAGATTTGTCTCATAACCATTTCTCGGGTGAATTACCTGAACATCTGGTCATAGATTACATTAATTTGGAACACTTGAAGCTTTCTAGCAACTTTCTCCAAGGAAATATTTCTAATTTTGTTTATGGAAGTTCACTTGAAGCATTGTATCTTAGCAATAACAACTTCAGTGGGACCCTTGAAGGCATACTAAAAAATAATACACAATTGGAGGTATTAGACATATCCAATAATTTAATCTCGGGTGCAATTCCAAGTTCAATTGGCAAGTTTGCTTCCATGAGTATCTTTCTTGCAGCAAAAAATCAGTTAGAAGGTGAGATCCCTTTTGAGTTTTCTAATATTTCAAGCCTTATAATGTTGGACCTTTCTCAAAATAGATTATCTGGATTAGTCCCTTGTTTGAACATATCATCCCTAAGGTTCTTGTATTTGGAAAAGAATGCTCTCTTTGGTTTTATACCACACTCATTATCTAAAAGCTCAGAGCTAGTAACATTGGACCTAAGGGACAACATATTATCTGGAGATATTCTGAATTGGATTAATAAGTTGTCAAAATTACGGGTTCTATTATTAGGAGGGAACAACTTTCGAGGTCATATTCCAATTCAATTTTGTCAATTAAAAAATGTTACCCTTATGGACCTCTCACGCAACATGATCAATGGTTCAATTCCATCTTGTTTTGAAAATTTATCATTTGGAATGATAGGAGAAGAAGACCATGTTCCTAATTTCAATATTCCAAGCTCTGGTTATTGGAACTTATACAGTGGACAACCATTACCCAATGCTAATGTGGAATTAATTCCACCAATGAATGTAGTTAATGCAATGGAGTATGAGCAGCAAGCAATTGTGGAATTTAGAACAAAACATAATTATTACTCTTACAAAGGTGACATCCTAGAGGACATGACTGGATTGGATTTATCATGCAATATGTTAACTGGTACCATCCCTTATCATATTGGAAATCTACAACAACTTCATGCCTTGAATCTATCTCACAATTTCTTATCAGGACCTATACCAATATCTTTTTCCAATCTTTCACAAATGGAGAGTCTAGATTTGTCCTATAACAACTTGAGTGGTCAAATACCTTCTCAACTAACCGAGTTGCACTTTCTATCAACATTCAATGTGTCATACAATAATCTTTCTGGAATGCCACCCAGTATAGGGCAATTTGCAACCTTTGATGAGGACAATTATAGAGGTAATCCCAACCTCTGTGGACCTCTCCTTAAGAAGAAGTGTAAAGGTTTTGCAGCTTCACCTCCAACACAATCCAATGAAACAGGAAGAAAGGAAACAGCATTGGACATGGTAGCATTCTTCTGGAGTTTTGGTGCAGCTTATGTAACAATATTGTTGGTGTTTGTAATGGTGCTTTGCATAAATGCTCAATGGCGCATGGTTTGGTTTTATTACATAAGTAAGCTAATACGTCTATGCTTTCCATCTTTTCCTCCATACTGAAGCATGTCATTCAAGTGATTACTAATATTCCTACTGGGTTCAGTGACTTTATTTCCAGTGTTTTTATGCTTAGTGATTGCTAATAATCTTATGTAGATGCTGAACAATATTAGAGCGAATACATACTCTTAATATTTTCAGTTTTCAGTTACTTTGTTTCCAGTTATTCTTTTTATCTAATATTTGGCTCTCATCTATCAAGTAGTAGAAATTAATTATAACGTTATTTGTGTTGTGTATAAATGAATGTAAATATAGCTCTTACATTTTGTGAATCATCAAAAGGAAGATAAGAGAAATGAGAATAAAAGAAAAAATAATATAACCAGGGAAAAAAGGTAAAAAAAATGTAACTCAAGAGATTGATAATAAAATAAAACTGTAACTTAGATAACAAAATTATTGGTGTGGAAACTTAAGACTAATTAGCCATGCCAACGACTAATTATCACTCCAAAGAGCTTTCTAGTAGTCGTTGAACTGAAGTTACTATGTTGTGTTACTCCTAGTGAAATGGATAAAGGAAAGCGGTGAAGAAAGTTGTAAATAAAGTGATAAATGAAAGATAAATTGTTGAAAATTATAAATTTGATTGATTTGGTCAGGGACCTTGAATACATTGTTTTTTTTTCCTGCTTTTTATAAAGTATGTAACAACCCTCTGTCGCTACAGTATTCCATACAATCCCATACATTCATAAAATATTCAATAATAAGTAATCAACATACTATATAAAATATACGTATAAGATATTACAAAATACAATATATAGGCCCAAAATGCAAAACCACAGGACATACAAAACCAAAACTCCCTACAACTGGTCAACTATACAATACATGACAAAAAGGAAAACTAAAAGGGATCTCTTCAAAAGATCCACCCACAAAGGCCTTCAAAACTCTAACTGGAAACCTTCGTCATTAGCTGTGGGAAGTCAGTTCTGCTGAAGCCTCTCCCTCTGCTCCCACGTCAAAATGACGTGATCATCACAGTCACAGTAACACATATAAACACACCAGCAACAACAACAACCATGACAACACAAAACAGAACAACAAGGCAAGGGTAAGCTTACATAATAAATAAACATATCTAATAGACAATGTTTATTTCATAAAACCCTCCACATACAGCAAACATGAAATCAAAATCACAAAAGAATGAGTTTCTACAAAATCACTACATACATACCATACTTTCAACATCAACATGTCAATGCATGAATGATACGACTCTCGAGAGATTTTCTACATTTTGGGTGATCAGCCAAGTCTTATCCCCTACCATGGCCTTCTAAGCATCATTCAGAGATTGCCAAAAACTCTGATCAATGGATAAGCTTATGGTTGTCAGGATAAGTGAATGTGGATGGTGGTATACCGCGACACAAGGCCTGCACTGCCTTGGCCCTCTGCGGGATTTACCCATCCACTTATCTCCTAGGCCCATCTTTCAGACCCCACTTCTTATCTAAGCACTAGACTGGAGGCCCAGCTAAGCCGCAGCTCCGTTCACCCCCAACTTCTATGCTTGCCCATATACGGCATGAGGCCCATACAACTTCAGCCAACAACATATGCATGCAAATGCATGACTCAACACAATAACTCAAACACAATCATTCATCAATATCCATACATAAATATGTACCAACATAATACCACGTGGCCTACTCAGCACCACCTGTGGTCCAACAGTCATTACCAACCCCATGTAGACCCAATCTAGCCTTTTGCATGGTCAACAAATAAGATATCCAATTAACAAACCATATAGCCATACTATATTCAATAGACCATACAGTCAGACTATATCCAATAGACCATACAGTCAGACTATATCCAATCAGACCATACAATCAGACTATATCCAATCAAACGATACAATTAGATCATATCCAACAAACCATACAATCAGACTATACCCAATCAAACTATACAGTTAGACTATATCCAATCAGTCGATACAGTCAAACTATATCCTGGTAGCATCATTAACAAAAGTACCATTCTTTTTCTTGCGTGAAATTTGGTACATTTCTATTCTACTAAAAGGTCTCCCATGTTCAGTTTCCTAAAATTTTGCACCAAGACATAAAAGAAGGAAAGAAAAGGCATGAAAAACTCTTACACCAAGCCTAAAATTTAACTAATAACATTCATATGAATCAAGGCAGAAAAAATGAGCAGATGAAGTGAAGAGGCTGTAAAAGTACAGTTTGGCACATTCATTACACCATAACACATAATTTGCAATCACACAATCAAACATCCATTCAACTCAATTCATCATTTCATAACCATCATTCAAAGAACATTATATTGTAAAGGCAAAGGCTTACTGACAAAAGAAAACGAAACAAATGAACAAACAAGTTGAGTGAACAAGCAAATTGGACTAAGCACAATAATAGATCACAGAAGACAATGACCAAACCATAAAGAGGTCACTCTCAAGTTAGCATCAATTATATTCAATAAATTACAAAAAAGACAGACACAACAAACATTCTATTTGCATTTTATTTGTAAAAAAAATTTTCAGCTTCAAGTAAAACTTAACACTAGTAGCATGATAACCAAGATTGATAATTAAACGCTTGAGGGCAAGTCTACATCACTTTCACACGCATCAATCTTCTATGTATCTCCAAATATGCCACAATGGTAATTTTGGCAACTGCTAGTAGCTTGTCTAACAACATTATCTGAAAATAAAATCCACTTAGTTTAATAATTAGATAACCATGAATTAATAAGATGGAGTATAATATTATACATATATACACAAAAAGTATTTTATCCCACAGGATGTGTACAAAATCAAGAAATCACAAAATGAAGGCCACAAGGCAGGTTAGAATCTTTCAGCTGAACAAGGTACTAGAAGAAACCAGTTGCAACTTGCCTTTGCAAATAATAAGTATTTTAGATTCAAAATGTTCATCACAGAATGTTTCACATAAGCTAGCTTTTGACAAAATGGAAAATGATGGAAAACATGTATTGTTTATAATAAGGAAAATGTTATTGTATGCAAAAACCAACTAGCTTCCATTCTATTGATGTTTCTCTAGTAAAGTACCAGGTAAAATTAATCATTGGAGAATTAGGTCCTGTAAATAGAAGTATTGCTAGTCATTAACACAATTTGATCACAAATATGAAATTATATATACAGTTCAGCACTCTCTTTTCAAGTGGGTTAAAATTAATGCCATAATTAGAGAACAAAAAAATATAAGAAAGAACAACCAATCCTTTTGAAAGTCATTGAATGGATAACTACAATTCTCTTTAACACATTAACCCCCATAGGGGCAAATGCAAACTATTTATCAGGACTACAAGAGTACCTCCAGTCGGGTTGCATATGCACCCTTTAACTATTTATTAGGTTATTGTAAGTCCAAACAACAATTAAATGGATGCAACTAACTAAAAACAATTTCTAAATTGAGAATTTAAGATACACATGCAACTGACTAAAAACAATTTCTAAATTGAGAATTTAAGATACACATGCAATTGACTAAAAATAATTAAATTGAGAATTTCTAAATTGAAACTAGATGACACCAATCCAAACAAGTTATAAAACAAATAGGCACTAAATACTAACATTACAATTCAATAATAGCAAATCAAAGGGGAAGACGATGAAACATTGAAAAATTAGATATATTCAATATGTTAACATTGTCAATTCAAAAACAAATTGCGCGAACAACTGGTTCAACATCACACAACAACCAATGCATAAGATTAATACTCAGCTCTCCATTTTCTTTACCTAAAGAATTAAGCAAAATTCTCTACCTAAAGAATTAATCATGTACTCACTCCATGATAGTGACATGGAGTCTAATGTGTGGGCAATTACTTCCTTTTGGTGGCTTTCAGCATTTTTTTTTCTTCTATCTCTTGTATCAAGCAACATATTTAACAATCAATAAATGGTAGGCAAATTTAGAAAAAGTAATTCAATTCATGTGTATTACCATAGTTTTACTACTCAATCTATAATGTAAAAACATAGCCTAATGGTCCAGATTAATGCTTGGTGGTATGTTCTCAACATTTTGTTCAAGGGTACACTACCAATTATAATAATCACGAAACAACTTAAATTGATTGTCTCGCCATTTCTTTGCCACGCTATGGAAGATAAACTTCTTGTGACCTCCATCATTGACCACAAATTTTTTCTTCAACATAGATAATAAAACATATTGTCAGCAAAAGAAACTCAATACAAATCAAATGAACTAAGTTAATTATAGTTGATACCTTTATTGTTTAATTATAAAGATTATCTTTCTAAGCTTTAGGAACTTTACGCCAACTCTCACACATTATGGGGGATGTGTCAAAGTTGTTCGCAAGACAGCCCAAATACCCAGTTAATAATGCAGCAGAATTTCTTATTGGTTGATTGTCTCCATTCCACTTGGTCAACACCCTAAATCCCATTTGGTTTGAAAATACATCTCTCACTCTTAAACATGTTTGGCTTACATTAGAATTCTCATCTAACATGTAAAACAAACCAAAATATTAGTATACCAAAATATAACACAATAAAAAATATCATAAAAATTAAAATTAAAAAAGATATACCAATAACATCTACAGTCCAATATCCATTAGTATTGCTATAGAGTGTTGATGAATTTTCAATCACATTTGGTTTACCTTCAACAAGTTCATGATGTCCCTAACTTCTGGATTTGAATTCAATTGTTGGTTGTGACACATCTTGTAACTTAGGATTAGGGATCTCATCTTCAAAAGATGGTGGGCTAATTTGAAGCATAGGATCCATTTGTGGTATTGGTGCACTTTGAGGGTTGCTTGTAGAAGATCCACGTTGATTTGGTGTGGATTTAGACTTACACGGACCATTTCTTATTTTTGGAGGCATACCTACAATAAAAGAAAAGAATAAAATATGATCTTTAAGCAAGACATAATGTAGATAGTAATAACAAAAATAACACTTTGCCATGAATAGAAATAACACTTTACCAAGAACAAAAACAACACAATGTATACGTGCAGATTAGTACCACTCCTAAAACCAACATATAGCATGTTACCCATGTTAACCACATTCGACATATGACCTAGCCATTTACATAAATGTTAATAATCTTTGTTTAGAAGGATTTTTTTTTTTGAAATTTCAGGTGCAAACAGTATCTCAATCATAACCACTTTCAAATCAACATGACCTCTATATCCTATTCATACTCAAAAATGTAGAGTATGTTGTAATACCCATTCATATTAAATACAATTCATATTAATTTAGTTATTATATATATATATATATATATATATATATATATATATATATATATATCGTAAAACTATACATCATAGTTTGATAATACATGATAGTTAGAAAACTAAAAATACATCAAAAGATAGACACTATATTACCCACTATGTACATTAAAAGGGTCCTATATAAAGCAATGTCAATCTACCCTATTCCCTTATACAAAAAGAAAAATATTATTGGTCATCAGATCCTTGCTGTTGGAATGCCCTCTAACTTGTACTTAGTATCACGAGGTGTTAGTGTCATCTTCAATAATCACGATCAATCATACATAGAAGAAAATAATGGAGTGAGGTGTTTTGTTCTAAAATCACTTTTACATGTAAGGTAGGAAATCTACCAAAAAACAAAGATAAAACACAGCTGATAATAAAAGGGAACCTAAGGTTCATTCTAAGTTGTATCAAACTACCCTTGACTAGGTATGGATCCATACTTCCCATTAGTGAGTAATAGTTCTCAACAAAACCGGAAAGTGACTAAAAGTAAATATACCTTATCAACATCATCACAGGGTACAGTCCTCATTATCATTAAGGAAAATAATAGTTAGGATATCCATTTATAGAGGTATACTCGCAAACCAATCCTAGAATGTTGAGTAGTTGTCAAGGTTATCGAGCTTGGTCAAGCGAATATCCCGGCTCGAGAGAGCTACCCTTACCATTGAAACTTTCACCACTTGATGCCTATCCCTAAGACCTCTGTAAGTGGGTCCCTACCTTTCATTCCTCAGCATACCAAACTGTAGCTTCCCTAGCAGGGTGTCATGCCACAGCATGTCACTTGCTTTATATTACTCACTAATCTATCCATTTCCTACTTCTCAAACAGAGGCTTCACTGGTCTTAATTAATTTGAGCACCAGTACAAGTAACATTTCTGCCTTATATTGTAGAAATTGCACAATACCTAAAATTTTAACAGAATAATGACATAGTAATTATAGTTTAATTACTAAAATTTTGGCAGAATAACAACTAAATAAATACATTTTAATTTTTTTAATTTAAGCAAAGTAACAACTTAGCAATTATAATTTAATAATTTAAATTTGAACAGAGTAACAACATAGCAATTATAATTTAATAATTTAAATTTAAACAGAGTAGCAACGTAGCAAAAATTAAAGTTTAACATCAAACAATATAACAATAATAATAATAATAATAATAATAATAATAATAATAATAAAACTTAAGCCTAAACAAATTTAGGGGAAAACCCTTTCTACCAACATGCAAAGTAAAAATAATTTAGAATCAACCTCACTCCCCCCATTATCTCTAAGGTGGTTGATGAAGATGATTGAATTGTTGGCGCAAAGCTCCTAGAAACAAAAATTTACTAGTTGATGGAAAACTAGTAAAATTTAAGCATGATACTAAAGTAAAAAAAAAAAATTAGAGAGGGAGAGAGAAGCTCTACATATTTTGGCTGGTGTAGGGAGGAATGGATGGTGAGAAATCAGAATTTTGGTGGCCCATTTATAGAGAAAGGAAGGGGGTGAGGTGTCCACTTTGATGACATAAGCCATTATGTCATAAATCCCATTTTTGATTTATTTTTAATTAATTTAGAGAAACATTTCAAAATTAGAGTGGTGAATCAACTATTCCTAGGTTGGGGATGTGCTCCCTTAGCTGTCCAACTTTTAGATGTTAATTTTATTTGTTGATAAATTAACCGGTACCGATAAAATTGCCTAAACTTGAAAAAATTGACTTTTAATATCAAAAAAATGCAATTAAATGTAAAACTGGACAAATACATTATTTTTCATGAAAAATAAATTTCAAATAATTAATTTTAATTTTATTAATTTATTTTAAATTTTATCTATTTATTTTGTATTTTTAAGCTAAAAATTTCATAATAAATCCATTGTATTTCAATAATTACCAAAATTTTTATGAAAATTCTAAAATTAAATATTGCACCTATAAATAAACTAAAATTACCATTTTTACTATTTTTGGATGTCAAATCAATATTAGCTGGCTTATTAGACACCTAGGAGTATTTTGGTCATTTTACATTAGAATTCCTTAAAATTTTCAAAATTATATTTTAATATATATGACATGATTCCAAGATCAAATTGACATTTTAATGTCAATTGAATCTTTTTCAAATGTCAGCCCTTACTACTAAGAAATAGGGTCAAAATTGTCATTTTCTAATTTTTTTTTGCTCCGGCTCGAAAAAATTATTAAAAATCAATATTAAATAGCTCTTGAAATTCTAAGCATAATGGTGGGAATCGGAATTTTGAAATTCCTTCCCAATTTTTCAGAATTACATTATCAAATATTAGAAAATGGTTAAAAAAATTAAAATAGAATTGTTACATTTTTCACTATTTTTCTTTTAAAATAAATTTTTTATAATGAAAGATACTTAGTATAAAATTTTCAAAATACTTTTAGGTCAAAAGTCCCTGATTGGTTCCCGTAGTCAACCAAGGATATTTTTGTAATTTTACAAAAATTATCTCAATAATTTTTCGAAAATTTCTAAAATTATTATTAATTATTCTAAGTATATTGATGATTTAAAAATAATTTTTAAACATTTCTAACTATTTTGGTTTATTAATACGAACATAACCATAGGGATTAAATTTTTGAGATTTGTAAGGCACAAACTAAACACAAGAAAGGGGAGTTGAATTGTGTAAAGGCCAATTTTCACAATCCTTTTCATCCTTTTTAAAAGCAACCTAATTATTTAAACTAGATCAAAAAGATTTTCAAAACGTTTTAAAAGGCAAACGAAAGAAGAAAGAACAAATAAAAGGGCACATAGATTTTATACTAGTTCGTCTCAGCCCAGAGACTACGTCCAGTTCTTGGCAACAACCAAGTTCTACTAACTTTACAAGTTACAAGTATTCTTTCCACAAGCCTCTTCAGGCTCAATCGCAAGTAGTCTTTCACTTGCCTCTCCAAGCAAACACCCAAGTATTCTTTGAAACAAAGCCTCTTCAGGCTTCAACCAATCTCGTAAAGAAAGAGATTTGTGTGAGTTTACCTCACTAGGTTTAACATCTTATCAGACGAATATACAATGAAGTTCAAATACAGATATTCAAAACTATTTTTGCAAAGGCTTTTTGTTTTCTCAAAGCAGTTATGAGTATTTGGATTTAGCAGCAAATATATCAACAACACTTGTAAATTCGACAACAGCTTGAAGGAGGTCTCTTCTTCTATTTATAGGCTTCTCCAAAAGTATTCGTTGAGTATTTTGTAGGAGACGGCCTTCGTCTGATGAAGAGAGTCGTTGGAGCATTAATTGTTGCATTTAATGCTTTTTACCAACTTGTCATATGATAAGATAAAGCAATCTGCTTATCTTTTCTATTCTTGTACTCAATCTTTTAGCAGTTGTCATGTTCGCTTTCTCGTTCTAACATTCGCACACATATTCCTTCTTTTTCGCTGACTTTCCTCGAGAGTAGGTGTATCGGCTTTATACATTTTGAGGTAGTTTACGCTTTGATTAATATGCAAATCTTTTTAGAGCATAGACATCATCTGCAAGGTTTGTTAGTTACATAGTTTATACATATAAATATAAGATGATATTCAATTTAAAAAACAACGTCAGATGATATAATGCGAACTAGAGATCAGACGATAATGTGAGCGAGAGATCAGATAATAATGTGAGGACACACAATTTTAACTGTTTGTTATTATCAAAATATTTAAGGGCTACAAATTCGTCCTTTGTTTTAACAATCTTCCCCTTTTTGATGATGACAAACAATTATAATTTTTGTAAAAACAATTTTCTATGAAAGTTCTTTTTGATTATTGAGACATAAACAAACACATATTTTATATAGGTGTACTTCAGTTTAAGTAGATGCAATATATATATAGAAGTAATTGAAATAAACCAGACAATATTATTCAACGTAAAATCCATCAAAATAAAATATACTTCCCTTAAGATCAATATCTTTATACTCCCTTTTGTCTTCTATTTTTCTCCCCCTTTTGGCATCATCAATCAGAGGATTCAGAGTTTGAAGGTGTAGATGATGAGCCAAGGTCACTCTTGAAGTGCTTTGCCAGCTTGGCCAACAAAACTTCTGCACGTTTACATTTTATGCGTTCCTTTTGAAGATCAGCTTCAAGACGCAGCATGGTCTGCTTCAATTCATTGAAGGCTTGTCTGTCTTCTGAAGGTGCAGGTGCAGAGCTAGTAGCTGCTTCATCAGTTGGTTCCTCTACAAAACATAAGCTGAAAACATATGGTACAGGAAGACCACAAAACCAAAAGTGACTGTAGGGTAAAGATATTTCAAAGGTTTCAGAGGAGAAGAAGATATAGGTGAGGGGTTGATTGAGGGATAGTTGGTTTTGGGGGTTGGGTGTAGAGGTGGAGGGAGACGGAGATACTTGCGTCCAGTGACCTGTCGGACGTAGTGCAGCTTCATGACTTAGCAGACTCTTTTCATCAGTAGAGAGACCAGAGAAGTGTTTGAGCGCTTTAACATGGTCTTGCAACCTTTTGCGGTCTGTGCTTCGAAGAGTTACTTTTCCTTTTAGTTCTGCCAGTTGTGTAGATGATAGTGCTCTTTGTTGAATCATCAAGTGCCTTCAGGGGTTGCGTCTGAACTTCAGTTCTTTTCCTTTCCCCATAGACAGATTTTGGCATGGATAATTCTTCTGACAGCATATGCAAAAGGTGGTCCATGGCTTCATAAGGAGCCACATGCGAGTAACCATGAAGCTAGGAAGGCCTAGAGCAAGGTCTGGACACCTTCGCTCACAGATTGTATGCTGTAAAGAGATCTGCATCTTCTCTCGCAAGAAGTTGTTCATCACTCTCCCTAATTCCCAATCATCATCACCTATCTGCCAATCTTCAAAGTCTGGACTATCTTCTGCACGGATGGCGAGAGGATAAGTCTTGATCATCCCATGACAGAACGGATAAATGATTTTGGGCTTGTAATGGTATGTTTTGCATATGATCAACTACTCTGAGTAGTTGTATTTCAGGATGAAGGGAGAAGTGTGACAGAGAATCCTACGCTGTCTCCACACTTCATATCCGGCTGGGAATTTGGTTCTTGTTGATGGTGGATAGACGAAGATCAAAGAGTCTGACAGAATGCTGTAACCTTCCTCCCAAACATATGGGGTGATGTGCAGCTCATATGACATGGCTGGCATAGCTTCTTCTTCAATGTCAGGGAATTTTTCAACATACCCATGGCGAACCAAAAAAGGCCATTCTTCTTTGACGAGGGTTGTCCACATCCTTGGATTATTAACTTCGCCCAATTCATAATTGATTGAAGATTGAAGTAGCTCTAGGTTAAAGCTTTCTGGTAAACAATATTCTTTTGTCGTTCCAGTCTGACGAGACTTAGGCTGCTCGAAGTAAATCATTGTGCGCCTTTGGAGACGTTCAGACGAAGGCGTTTCAGAGCGATAATCTTCTGGTGCCATTTCATCTATCATCGGTCCAGCTCTTCCAGACGAAGTTCCTTCTACTTCACGTTCCGTGAAGGAAATAGAGAGTGGAATAGCCCTTGCAAGCTGATCAAGGCTGGGTGCAGCTGTTAAGTCTACAAAAAGACGGTTGAAGACTTGAGATAAAGAAACAGATTGTGGAACTTCCCAAAAGAGAGATCTAGGTAATCTACCTTTTGAGGTAATAGCTATGTCCTCTTGTGTAAGCAACTCTTGGTCATCATGCTCTGCAGGGGCTGTTTCTAGCGAGTGTTCAATTATAGATTGAAGCACTGCTTCCTCAATTTGTTATTGTTCAACTTCAGCTAGTTTTTCTGCTTCTTCTCTCTTCTTCTTGTCAGCCCTTTTTGATTCAGCTCGGGCTCTCCTGAGCTGCTTTTCTTCTTGAGCCCTTATTTTTGGTGCTAGAATCGTTTTGGATACCGAGGGCTTTTTAGATGGTGGTGTAGACGGAGTGGGTTCAGAAGATGTAGGTGGTGGAGGTGGTAGCTCTGACGGAGGGGCAGGAATGGTTGTGCTTGGAGTAGGAAGAAGGGTGTTGATAAGGAGGTCATCGTCTGAGTCGGGTTGGGGAGTTGGTTTGGATCTCAGACGAATGGTTAATGGTTTTTGTTTCTTATGAGGTGGAGACGAAGAGGTTTGAGGTTTGGTTTGTTTAGGTTGAAGGTCACGTTGTGAAGGTCTCTTGATTAGTAACTTAGGTTTTGTGGCTTGGTCTGTTTGGGTTGTGTTTGAGAGGATTGGGGTTTCGTCTGTGTTGGAGGTTGACTAGACGTAGTACCAGCAGAGGGGTCAGCAGAGGGGTCAACAGACGATCTCACTCTGAATGCAGTTCCAACAACTTCTTTTGGTGGTTCTTCCTTGATCAATGCCAACTCTGGATGTCTTGCAACATATCCAGAGAAGAGATGTGCAATCCTCATCCTCTAAACGATGGGTACATCGATCTCAGAACCCTGTTTCATCTTTTCCAACCCAGATTCTTTTATACCTGCCAGATGGATGATTTCCGTGAAGAGCATGGCGTAGGGGATAGGATGCTTCTGCTTGCTCTGGACACCTTCCTTCGATTTGGAGAGACAGGATCTCCAGTTGTCCATGATTAAGGCAGGCAGATTGACCTTCTGACCCGTCATCAGCTTGTAGATGTAGAACTTGTCCTTGGAGGTTACGTTATCCTTTGAACCTTTTCTGGGCAAAATAATGTGCAGCAAGATGTTGTGGAGTAGTCGGCATATAGGCTTCATGTGTGAAGCGTACAAGACCTTCCTTTGAACATCCTTGTTCTCAGTTTGAGGTCTAGGCTTTCCATATAATGCCCTGTCAATAGTTTCTGGGGTTATGACCTTTTCCCAATCTTCAGTAAAAAGGTCACCCTCCTCTTTACAGCCAGACGCTGTAGCAATGGCGTCGGTAGAGATGATGATGGCTTTATTGTCGACAGTTCTAGTGATAGTTTCGTTGACTTCAGATGCAGAGGCCCAGAAGTAGGCGTATGGTGCATGATACCAGGAAGTTTTGTTCTACACGAAAGCTTCCCATCCGACGTTCTTGATATACATTTGCAGAGGGAATCCTTCTTCCTCAAGTTTTTGCAAGTCAACCCATTTTCCTGCAACAAAGTCACTTCTAGAAATCTCTCCATGGGCACAAGTTGTTTTTGGACGGCCATGAGTATGAGTTTGAGGGAAAGGGATTTGAGAGTAAAGGTAAGGAATAGGGTTTTAGTTTAGGAAGTTTGAGAGGTTTTTTAGAGAGCATAAAGAGAAAGAAAGAGCGGTAAGTTTGAATAAAAAGAAGGTTCTGAAAATACTGAAGAAACGTGCATTAATGGTGACTTGATGTGGCAGGGAATACAGTGCACGCTTCTTGGGTGGTTATCAAGAGTAACCAATAAAGATAATATCAAACTAATGAACTTAAAGACTTTTCATATTCATAGACAATTGGGTTAGTAAAACGAAGTGAGATAAGACGATATAGAGTAAGACGAAATATAGTAAGACGAATCGTAAAAGATCAAATGAGACGATGCATTTAAGACGATTTATTCTTGCAAAACTTTCATGTGCAGGTTTTCTAAAATGAAGTTAAAACTTTCTGCAGGTAGAGCTTTTGTAAAGATATCAGCCCATTGATAGTCTGTATCGATGAACTTAATTTCAAAAACACTTTTTGAACATAATCTCAAATAAAATGATGTCTTATCTCTATATGCTTAGCTTTAGAATGCTGAATGGGGTTTTTAGATAAATTGATTGCACTAGTATTGTCACATAACACAGGAATGTTATGCTCAAAGCTAGAGTAATCTTCAAGTTGGTATTTTATCCATAGGAGTTGTGAGCAGCAGCTTGCAGCAGATACATATTCTGCTTCAGCAATGGATAATGCAATTGAGTTCTGCTTTTTGCTGGTCCAGGATATAAGACATGGTCCGATGAAGTGATATCCACCACTTGTGCTTTTTCGTTCAAGTCTATCACCAGCATAGTCTGCATCACAGTATCCCATTAACCTAAAATCTTTGTTTTTCTCATAGAATAGACTAAGGTTAGATGTACCAACAAGATATCTAAAAATCCTTTTGATAGCTTTTAGATGAGACTCTCTAGGATCAAATTGAAATCTGGCACATAAACAAATGCTATGCATGATATCTGGTCTACTTGCAGTTAAATAGAGAAGTGAGCCAATCATACCTCTATAGATAGTCTGATCTACAGGTTTACCTGATTCGTCCTTTGTTAAACCTATAAATGGATGCATTGGTGTACTCATAGGTTTTGACTCATTCATCTTATATTTCTGAAGCAATTCTTTGTGTATTTTTGCTGATGAATGTATATACCCTTCTCTTCTTGTTTAACTTGTAGTCCAAGGAAGAATTTTAATTCTCCCATCATGTTCATCTCAAATTCACTCTGCATCAAATCTGAGAATTCCTTACATAGAGTTTCATTAGTAGCTCCAAAGATTATATCATCTACATAAATTTGAACTATAATGAAATCTTTGTTGAATTCCTTTCTAAAGAGAGTTGTATCTACTTTGCCTCTTATGAACCCATTTTCAATAAGAAAACTACTCAGTCTGTCATACCAGGCACGAGGTGCTGTTTAAGACCATACAAAGCCTTTTTAAGTTTAAAGACATGGTCTACGAGGTTTGGATCCTCAAAGTCAGGAGGTTGTCTAACATAGACTTCTTCCTCGATAAAACCATTTAAAAAGGCACTTTTCACATCCATTTGAAAAAGCTTAATGTTTTATGAGCGGAAAAGGCAAGCATAATTCTAATAGTTTCTAATCTAGCAACAGGAGCAAAGGTTTCAGTGAAATCAATACCTTCTTGTTGATTGTAACCTTGAGCCACTAACCTTGCTTTGTTTCTGATTACTTTACCATTTTCATCGAGCTTGTTGCAGAATACCTATCTTGTTCCAATGATGCTCTTTTGTATTGGTTTGGGAACAAGAATCCAAACATCATTTCTTGTGAATTGATGTAATTCTTCTTACATTGCTATCACCCAGTCATCAGTCTGTTAGTGCTTCATCTATCGTCTTATGTTCAATTTTTGAGACTAAGGCACAGACGCTTGATTCTTTAGTGATGACCTTGTCTTGATTCCTTCTGTTCGTTCTCTAATAATTTGATTTTGAGGATGGTAGGTAACAAACTTCTAGTCTTTGTGAAATCCCTTCGTCTAATTATTGGTCTGTTGTTGAGAAGTTTCTTCTAATTCTTTTGCTTCGTCTGTTCTATTTTGATCAGACGGTTCTATCTGTAAATCTGCAAAATCTTCTTCCAAATCTGATAGTCTTCTATCAGGGGTTAGTGTGTCATTAAATTTAACATGGATAGATTCTTCTACAACAAAAGTTCTGGGGTTGAATACTCTAAAAGCTTTTGATGTATCAGAATATCCAAGAAAAACACATTTATCAACCTTAGAGTCAAATTTTTCCAATTGATCTCTAGTGTTGAGAATATAACATTCACATCCAAAGGGGTGAAAGTATGAAATGTTGGGTTTTCTACCTCTCCACAGTTCATAAGGAGTCATTTTAATTAATGGTCTGATCAATATTCTGTTTTGAACATAACATGCTGTGTTTACAGCTTCTGCCTAGAAGTACTTAGGGACTGAATTTTCACAGAGCATGGTTCTTGCCATCTCTTGTAGGGTTCTATTTTTCCTTTCAACTACCTCGTTTTGTTGAGGTGTTCTCGGTGAGGAGAAGTTGTGAAAAATTCCATTCTTTTCACAGAAGGATTTGAACTCAGCATTTTCAAATTCAGTTCCATGGTCATTTCTAATTGCAGTAATACAAAAACCTTTTTCATTTTGAACTCTCTTACAGAATATTTCAAACACATTAAAAGACTTATGTTTGTGAGCTAGGTAATAAACCCATGTATATCTAGAATAGTCATCAATAATGACAAAACCATACTTTTTCCCACCAAGACTAAGAGTTTTAGTAGGTCCAAACAGATCCATATGTAGTAATTCTAATGGTCTGGAAGTGGAAACAACATCTTTTGATTTAAAAGAGGTTTTGATTTGTTTCCCTTTCTGACATGCTTCACAAAGAAGATGAGTTTTCTAAGAAATCTCAGGCAATCCTTTTACTAAACTCTTTTTATATAACTTCGAAATATGTTTTAAATTGATATGCCCGAGCTTTTTGTGCCAAATCCATTTTTCATCTTCTTTGGTCATTAAGCAAGTTACATTTTGTTTGTTCAGATCTTCAAACTCAATCTTATACAGATTATTGTGTCTTTTGGCAGTAAAAAGAATAGATTCATCATTTCTTTTGACTATGCATGATTCTTTGGTGAAGGATACAATAAATCCACTATCACAAAATTGACTGATGCTAAGTAGATTGTATTTTAATCCTTCAACACATAGAACATTATCTATAGATGGAAGGGGAGACTTACCAACTTTACCTATACCAATGATTTTTCCTTTTCCATTTCCACCAAAAGAGACTGTTCCTTCATGTGATTGGAGGTCTAGGAACATAGACCTTTCTCCCGTCATGTGACGTGAGCATCCACTGTCCAGGTACCAGAATGAATCCCTCCTTTTTCCTATTAAGGATATCTGCAACAGGAATTATTTGAGATTTTGGTACCCAAATACTTTTGGGTCCTTTTATGTTAGTCCCAAAGGTCTTATTTGACCTCTGTTTCCTTTTGTGTTGACATCTTTGGAATGAATGTCCAGATTTTCCACAAAAGTTACAGAAGGTTGAATAGGATTTAGAAGACGATGTTTTAGCACTTTTGTCTTCTACAAATCCAATCCCAGATTTGTCAGACGGAGATCTTCTATGTTTTAAAATCATTTAAAGTTTTGAAGATCCGTCTACAAATTTGGTCAGATCATGTTTAAGACTAATGACCTCTTTCTTTAGTTTATCAACTTTAGAAAGGAGCATTGCCTTTTCAGGATCTGAAGCTAGACTCTTTTGCATTTTCATCATATCTCTCTTGAGTATCTCATTTTCTAAAAGAGCTTCTTGATATTTTTCTTTATATTTTTTGTACTCAAGAGCAATCTTGTGAGAATTAGCAAGAAGAGTGTCATATGACATATCTTCATCTTCAGATTCAGATTCACTATCTTTAGACTCATGCAAAAGTTGTTATATTCAAAGTTTACCTCAGACGTTACTTCTTCTGCGTCTGCCATAGACAAGATATTAGCCTTTTCATCGTCTGAGCTGCTACTGCTGCTGTCCAGATCTTCCCAGGTAGCTAGAAGATTTTTCTTCTTATATCTTTTCTTTGAGCTCCATCCTTTCTTTATTTTCAGGGCATTCAGCCTTAATATGTCCAGGCTTTTTGCATTCATAGCAGATGATCTCATTGTTTTCTTCTTGTGGATACTTTCTGTATCTAGTATCTTTCTTTCTGAAGATTGCTTAAATCTGTCTTTCTTTTTAAGCATCTTCTTGAACTTTCTGGTGATGAGGGAGATCTCATCGTCTGTTGAGCAGCTAGAGCTTTCGTCTGAGCTCTTAAATTCTTCAGATTGAACTTTCAGCGCTTTGTTTCTTCCTTTTGTTTCAATTTTTTCGTCTGCTCTTTTACTTGTTTCTCCAATCTTTAGGCAACAGAGTCATTATTCTTGACTTTGTCTCTTTTGAATAGATGTATTTCATATACTCTTAGCACTCCCAATAACTCATCCAGAGTTAAGGTTTTCATATCCCTTGCTTCAGCTATGGCTGTAGCTTTAGGTTCCCACACTTTGGAAGACTGTCTAGGATCTTGAGATTATTTTGAGCCTTAGAGAACTCAACACCAAGGCTTTGAAGTCCATTTAGAATTGTTTGAAATCTTCCAAACATTTCATCAATGGTCTCAGTCTCCTTCATGGTGAACATCTCATAATGTCTTTGAAGAGTTGCTGCTCTCCTGAGACGAACATCTTCCGTGCCTTCAAGTGTTATGCGTATAGCATCCCACATTTCCTTAGCAGTTCTGCAGCTGCAAACTTTATTATATTCAGTTTTTGATAAGGCACAGGTTATGATATACTTAGCTTTTGCGTTTTGTTGTAACAGATTGTAATCATCTTGATTGTATTTGATTTCTGGCTTGATTACAGCATGATCTCCATGTGTGATGATTCTCCAGATACTATAGTGAGTGACTTGATATACATTTCCATTCTGTCCTTTCAGTATGCATAATCTTCTCCGTTAAGGCTGGAGGCCTTGACAAAGAGGCTCCTTTAGGAATGAACTGTCCTTCAAGGTGTGCCATGCAGATCTTTTTCCTCTATCACTTGTTAAGGTGCTCAACCCTTAGAGGCTGAGCTCTGATACCAAATTGTAAGGCACAAACTAAACACAAGAAGGGGGAGTTGAATTGTGTAAAGGCCAATTTTCGCAATCCTTTCGTCCTTTTTAAAAGCAACTTAATTATTTAAACTAGGATCAGAAAGATTTTCAAAATGTTTTAAAAGGCAGACGAAAGAAGAAAGAACAAATAAAAGGCACACAGATTTTATACTGGTTCGTCTCACCCTAGAGACTACGTCCAGTTCTTGGCAACAACCAAGTTCCACTAACTTTACAAGTTACAAGTATTCTTTCACAAGCCTCTTCAGGCTTAATCCAAGTAGTCTTTCACTTGCCTCTCCAAGCAAACACCCAAGTATTCTTTGAAACAAAGCCTCTTCAGCTTCAACCAATCTCGTAAAGAAAGAGATTTGTGAGTTTACCTCACTAGGTTTAACATCTTATCAGACGAATATACAATGAAGTTCAAATACAGATATTCAAAACTGTTTTTGCAAAGGCTTTTTTTTTCTCAAAGCAGTTATGAGTATTTGGATTCAGCAGCAAATATATCAACAGCACTTGTAAATTCGACAACCGCTTGAAGGAGGTCTCTTCTTCTATTTATAGGCTTCTCCAAAAGTATCCGTTGAGTATTTTGTAGGAGACGGCCTTCGTCTGATGAAGAGAGTCGTTGGAGCATTAATTGTTGCATTTAATGCTTTTTACCAACTTGTCATATGATAAGATAAAGCAATCTGCTTATCTTTTCTATTCTTGTACTCAATCTTTAGCAGTTATCATGTCCGCTTTCCGTTCTGACATTCGCACACATATTCCTTCTTTTTCGCTGACTTTCCTCGAGAGTAGTGTATAGGCTTTATACATTTTGAGGTAGCTTACGCTCTGATTGATATGCGGATCTTTTTAGAGCATAGACATCGTCTGTAAGCTTTGTTAGTTACGATAGTTTATACATATAAAGATAAGACGATATTCAATTTGAAAACAATGTCAGACGATATAATGCGAACTAGAGATCAAACGATAATGTGAGCGAGAGATCAGATGATAATGTGAAGACACACAATTTTAACTGTTTGTTATTATCAAAATATTTAAGGGCTACAAATTCGTCCTTTGTTTTAACAAGATTTCCATCTGATTTTTAAAAAAATATATAGAATAATTTAATATACAAAAGTAGGGATGTTACATTACTCCCCTCCTTTTAGGAATTTTGTCCCCGAAATTCACTTACCAGTAAAGAGATGAGGATATTGTTGTTACATCTTGCTCTCTACTTCCCAAGTTGCATTTCTATCATCAATTTGACTCCACACAACCTTCACTAGAGGTATTTCTTTACCTTGAAGCTACTTTATCCTTCGATCCTCTATTTTGATCGGGAATACGTCATAAGTAAGATTTTCTCTTATTTGTACTACATCAGGCTCAATGATATGTGAATGGTCATGGATATATTTATGAAGTCGGGAAACATGAAAGACATTATAAAGATTAGAAAGATTGGGTGGTAAGGCTATTTGATATACAACAGGACTAATCCTTCTAAGGATTTGGTAAGGACCAATAAATTTAGGAGAAAGTTTTTCAGACTTTAGGTCTCTGCCAACGCTAGTTACAGGCGTAACTTTCAAAAATACATGATCTCCTTCTTGAAACTCAAAGGGTTTTTTCCTTTTATCAAAATAAATTTTCTGCCTATCTTACGATACTTTCATCTTTTCGCAAATTAGTTTAACTTTCTCCGTGGTTTCTTGTAATATTTTAGGTCTGACTGTTAGAGATTCCTCAGTCTCATACCAACAAAGTGGAGTTCTACATTTTCTCCCATACAAGCTCTAAGAAAATCTTCTAAGGATTGGAAAGTCCTTTCAAACTGTCCATTAGTTTGAGGATGATAAGCTGAGCTTAGCCTTAGCTCCCAAAACCTAGAAGTGAAACGAGGACATGTAACACCCCTACTTTAACTTACTTGTTGTTTGTCTAATTTTTCTATGATTAATTGTGAAAAATAAAATAGGAACCTCAAGGGTATGATTTTCATGAATATATTCATGTTAGAAAATTCTGTCTAGTTTAGATTTTTAATAATTTATTTGGATTAGGACCCGGGAACGACAAAACAACTTATTTATCCCTGAAAACTTGCATAATAGGATAAAAATAGCAAAAATTATCCAGAGTGGTTTAAAAATTATTTTTAAATCATATTTATATTCAATATAATTAATAATAATTTTAGAAATTTTTCGGAATTTTTTTGAGACATTTTTTGGGAAATGACGGGTATACCCTTAGCCGATTGTGAAAGCCAACAGAAGACTTTTTAACCTCAAAAAATTTGAAAAATTTATATTGAGTATATTTTAATTATACCAATATTATTTTAAGGTAAAAATAGTGAAAAGTCAAAAAATATATTTATTTGGCAAAAATTGGATTTATTGCTTAAGAAATGTCTTTTTAATGAAAAAATTTATTATAAATAATATGTAAATGAGAAAAATATGAAAAATTTTCGTAATGCTTAATAAAATATACTTGAAAATGTGGTGTGGTCTGATTTTTCAAAAACCTATCCAAAATTTCTATCTAATTTTGTTGCATTAAATTAATATTTAATTATTTTAATATCTAATAATTATATAAAATAATTTTTTTCGAATTTCAGAAGTCTTGACTGGTCTGGGACGTTTCCCTTTTGACCACATGTGGAAAGTACAATGGAAATGGATATTATATGATTTTTGAGTCAAAAATTAAATCCAAAATGCCTACTTTTTGACCTATAAATAACCACATGACCCACTCTACTATTCCACACTCTTTCCTTCAGATTTTCAGAAACTCCCTCTGCCCTCCCCAGCTGCTGGACGTGCAGCACTCTTCCCTCTCCCCAAACTCTTGCAAATTTTTTCTTTCATCACCATTAAGAGCTTTCACCAAGTTTTAAAATCCTAAACCTCCAAACCAACCCTCCTCTCCTAATCTTCTACCAACAAGCCTTGTTTAGAGGTAAGGGGGAGTGAGGTTTAAGTCTCTAAATTTTGTTTCTTAATGGGTGTGTGTGTTGGGTTTTCCCTTAAACCCAATTAGTATATTAATACTACTACTACTACTATATAATTATTTATATTCTTGTCATTTAAATTATTGCTTTATTATTATGTCATTTACTTTAATGTCATTTATTTTCTTGTCTTATTATTATTTCCATTATGTTGCAATTAATTTTTATTTTATGCTTTATTTATATTTTTGCCCATTTACATTATGTCATTTACTTTATTGTTTAAGTTCTTGCTATTTAAATTCTTGCTCTTTAAATTTCTTGCTTTACTTATTGTCATTTAAATTTTCGCCCATTTAAATTGTTGCCATTTATTTTATTGTTAAAATTATTATTGCTATTCTATTGTTATTTACTTAAGTTTCACTTTATTGTTATTTTAATTATTGTCATTTATTTTGATGTTACTTTCATTACTATTTTGGCATTTTATTATAACTTAAATATCCTATTATGAATAGCTATTATGGACTTATTTTCATGCAAAAATAGCTATTTTCTAAAAAACCCAATTTTAAGCTTCAAAATCACTTAGAGAAATAAAATTTTTGGAATTCATTTCTCATCACAAGGCTCACGGCCAAGACTAAGAAAAAGGGTAAGAAATATTTTTGTTTTTGTTTTTTTTTGTGTACCAATTAACTTATTAGAATGGGTAAAATAGTTGGAAATAATAATTGCTATAAAATTAATTTTTGACCACATAGAAAATGAACTCAATTTCTAAAAAGAAAAAAATATAAATTGGGCTTTTTCTACAAAGGGCATTCGGCCCATTAAAGAAATAAATCAATGAAGAAGATAAATCTTTCATTTAGATTTAGCATTTTTGATAAATACTTGAATTGATAAAAAAATTGGTAAGAATATATTCTAAGGAAAGTTAAAGAAAATGTTTTCTTGAAAAAGCAAGTTCTACTAAGTTTTTAGAAATAGAGCTTAGACTTTAGGCCCAAATTTGGAAAAGTTTTTGGGATAAAGACCTTATTAGACAATTTTAAATTGTTACCATTAAACTACTATTTTGAACAAATTATGGCTAGTGTGAAAATAAATAAATAACATCAACAAAGGTTTTTATAAAATTGCGCGTCTTCTTGAAATTAGAAGTGTTGGTTCTTATAAGATGAATAATTCGAATTTTTGTAAAAAGGAAATAATTGAAGAGAAACTCTAAGTATGCTCTGTGGTTGCAGCATAGTCTGACCTTCCACATCAGAAAAGAACTTCTCTTAAAAAATTTTACGTCCTAGTCATAATTATAGACGAAAGTTTTTCTCTTTAAAATAGTCTGATTTGAAAAGATAGAAAAGGATAAGGACAAATCAAAATAATTAAAATAAGAATCGCAATAAATGTATAAACGTGTGAGAATGAATATGCATGACGCTTTGGTTATTGATGTTTCCTTCCCTGTAATGTTCATATTGAATTGTTTCTAAGTTCTATGAAAATGTGATGGATGAATGACATCTCTGTAATGAGTAACTCTGGAACTCTGCTGGATTATCCAGAGAGTATGTCTTGAAACTTAGAAAGCAAAGTCATAGGAAAACCCCGATTGAGTTAGGACCATGTTGAGAAGCATGAGTGCCTGTGTCTGGGAAGTCACAGTTTGGTACACTGCGGGATGAAAGGCAGGGACCATTGTTCGGGTCTTGAGGGTAAAGGTGCTGAGTTGTGAACATCCCAATGGCCAGATTAGCACCCTGGGCCGGGGTAAATCACGTAAACCGACTCGGCAACCCTGACACCTGCTCAGCATCACCATGATTGGTGTAGTGTATATCCCTGATGGGCATGTGGCCCTTTCCTCGAGGATGATGATTACGACATGGATGTATGTACCTAGTGAGGGATTATACGAATTCCCAATCGCTTCCCAATGATTCCTGATGGTTAAAGTAAAACATCAGAGATGGGTATGGATCCATACGTCTAGTAAAGGTTGAGATTGAGTCGTAATAACGTAGGTCAGACCTTAGGATTTCCCCTTATTGCTTGTTTAAATTGTTGTTTGTAACCTATTAAGAAACAAATGAGGCTTTTATAAAAACCTCACTCCTTTTTTGTTTGTTTCTTTTCATATACAATCGTGGTACAAGCAGATGGACTCTGAGGACTAACTGTGACGACTACTCTACATATGACTTTTGTAGATTTTATGGGATGGGATAGCCTAGTATAGACCTATACTGCTCTGACATAGGTCATTTTGTTGTATAACTACGAGCGGGTAGTTAGGATGAACTTTTGTTGTAATTGCTTATGTATTTCTTTATATATGTACTCTGATTTTATACGAAGACTTGACGTCTATTTCATAATCATGGTTCTTTATATAATGTCTCTTGGAATTACTAAACGTTGCGAAAAATAAGTACGTATTAGTTTTTAAATCAAGCCGACGTTCTAACAAACGGATCAAGAAATAATAAAATAAAATGAATGTATGTCTTATTATAGCGGGTGTTACAGGACACCTATCAAAAATTATACTAGAAGGCACTCCATGTAATCTAATGATTTCTCTAATATACAACTGGGTTAACTTCTCTAGAGAAAACCTAATGTTGATGGGTAAGAAATGAGCAGACTTGGTTAGTCTATCCACAATCACCCATATAGAATCATAGCCAAAGGTTGTTCTAGGGAAATTTGTTATAAAATCCATTACTATAATGTCCTACTTCCATTCAGGAATATCTAAGGGTTGTAATTCTCCAAAGAGTTTTTGGTGCTCTATTTTAGCCTTTTGACAAACTAAACAAGATGCATCAAACTCTACTACAACCTTCTTTATTCTAGGCCACCAGAACAACTTTTTCAAATCTTGGTACATCTTGGTAGAACTTGGATGAATACTTAGTTTGCTCTTGTGAGCTTCTTCCAAAATCATTTTTTCTTAACTCTCCACTTTTTGGTACACAGATTCTTCCTTAGAATCGAATGACCCCATTTGAATCCTGATCAAACTCCAATTCCTTTCTTTCAGTCCTTACTTCTAAACTTTCTCGAAGATATTGATTAGTATTTTAGGCTTCCTATATCTGTTCTAGAAACTCACTGCTTATTTGAAGCATTCCAAAACTAATACTTCTTGGTTTTATCTCCATAGCTAAACCTAAATCTCTAAACTTCTCAATCATTTCCATCTCCTTGACCATCATCATTGAGACATGTAGGGATTTTTGACTAAGAGCGTTTGCTACAACATTTGCTTTACCAGGGTGGTAATGCAATTCAAAGTCGTAATCCTTTAGGAATTCCATCCATCTACGTTGTCTCATATTTAGCTCCTTTTGGTCAAACAAATACTTCAGACTTTTGTGGTCACTAAACACCTCAAACCTAGCACCATAAAGATAGTGCCTCCAAATCTTCAAGGCAAAAACTACCGCAGCCAATTCTAAATCATGAGTTGGATAATTAACCTCATGTGGTCTTAATTGCATTAAAGCATAAGCTGCCACTCTCCCTTCTTGCATTAATACACACCCTAATCCTTACCTAGATGCATCACAATATACTTCAAACTTCCCAGTAGCATTGGGTAAAATCAATACAGGTGTAGTGGTTAACCTATTTTTCAACTCTTGAAAACTAGTCCCACAATCCTCTATCCAAACAAAGGGTTGTCATTCACGGGTTAACTTAGTTAGAGGTAAAGTTAGCTTCGAAAATCCTTCAATGAATTTTCGATAGTATCCTACCAATCCTAGAAAACTCCGCATTTCTATTATTGTGCTAGGTTGTTCCCAATGCAACACTGCTTCCACCTTGGCAGGATCTACTGAAATTCCTTCCTTTGAAATTACATGTCCTACAAAACTTGTTCTAACTAGAATTCACATTTTGAGAATTTGGCATACAATTGCCTTTCTCGCAATATTTGTAGTACTATCCTTAGGTGTTCCTCATGCTCTTAGTGATTTTTAGGGTAAACCAAAATATCATCTATAAAGACTATCACGAATTTGTCCAAATATTCATGGAATATCCAGTTCATGTAGTCCATAAAGATTGCAAGAGCATTAGTTACACCAAAAGGCATTACCAAATATTCATAATGTTCATATCTTGTCCTAAAGGCTGTCTTTGGTATATCCTCAGTCTTGAATTTAATATGATGATAACCAGCTTTCAAGTCAATCTTTGAAAATATCGTCATTCCTCTCAATTGGTCCATAAGATCATCTATCTTAGGTAATGGGTACTTATTCTTGATAGTGATTTTGTTGAGTTGGCGATAATCAACACACAATCTCATGCTCCCATCTTTCTTCTTGACCAATAATACTAGAGCACCCCAAGGAGAAACACTAGGTCTAATGAATTGTTTTTCTAAGAGTTCCTCTATTTGCTTTTTCAATTATGCTAGTCTAAGGGGGACATTCTATAAGGTGCTATGGATATAGGTCTTGTTCCTGGTACCAAGTCTATAGTGAATTATATCTCTCTTTCAAAAGGTAAATCAGGAATATCTTTAGGAAAGACGTCAGGAAATTCACAAACGATGGGTAGATTGTTAACTTTTAAATCTCCCTTGGTTTTTAGATAAGATAAGATCGCGTACACTTGAGCTTCCTTGTTTTTAGGAGCATCTATATGGTTGGCAGTTACCATCTCAAATCCCATAGAAGTCTCAGATTTTGATTCGAAAACTAGGGCTTTTCATGACAGTTAAGAAGAACATGGTTGGAAGATAACTAGTCCATTCCTAACACCAAATCTAATTTAGTTAAAGGTAAACAGATCAAATTTACAGAAAAAGTTCTACCTTTTATAATAACTAGACAGTTTAAACATGCACGAGAAGTAACAACAGGAATATTGATAAGGGTAGAAACAACAAGGTCATAAGGTAAAAATGAAACAGGTAAATTCAAATGCTTCACATAATCATTGGAAATAAATGAATGAGTTGCGTTTGAGTCATATAGTACATTTAAGAGATTATCGTTTATGACGCACTCACCCTGAATGAGGTCATTAGATATGGCCGCTTCAGTTCCGCTTATAGAAAGGATTCTACCATTGGTTCGAGGTCTACCAGCTAAAGCCTTTCCATTATTGCCATTGCCTTGTTCCTTCTTGAGCTTTGTAGACATGCTGTTGTAGTGGCCCTTTTCTCCACAATTGAAGTAGGTAATCACAAACTTATCAAAGTCCCACTGATAGTGAGGTCCTCCATAGCGGTAGCATCAAATAGGAATATTAGAACTCCCAGCAGTAATAGCCTTTTGGCTGGATGATCCGCCATTTGATCTAGGTGGGGCATTATATGGCTTCCTTCTTTCTGGAAAATTCTGCCTCTTGTTTCTCAAAGGTCCTCCGCTCTTCCATTAAGCTTGCCTCGCTTTCATGTCATCTTCATAAATTTTACAGCGATTCACCAGAATGGGAAATTGGGCTATTTCAAGATAACCCACAGCTTGCTTGATGTTAGGTCTCAGTCCGCTCTCAAATTTAGAGCACCGTGACCTTTCATCAACTCCTTCCTAAAAATAGGGGTAATACTTTGACAATTCGTCGAATTTGGCAACGTACACCCCATCAGACATATTTCCTTGTTTCAACTTAAGGAATTCTATTTCCTTATTTTGTCTTAAATCCTCTGGAAAATATTTTCCCTAAAACTTTTGGCGAAATAATTCTCAGGTGATTAATCTTCCTTCAGTTTCTTCTTGTTGCTTGGCTTATCTCCACCAGTGTTCAGCCTCTCCAGATAGCATGAAGGTAGCATATGTTACCTTATATTTATTAGTGCATGCTATAGCCATGAAAATTTTCTCGATCTCTGCGATCCAATTTTGAGTGCCATCTAGATCAAATCCGCCTTTAAATGTTGGTGGATCATTTTTGCGAAAAGATGCAAGACCTCGATATTCTACTGGTTCAGCGTCTCGTCCTTGATTCATATTCTCAAGAACAGCAATCATTCTGTCAAGTATTTGTTGGGTTGCATCTTGTCGTGGTCTTTCAGCCATTGTCTGAAAAGGAAATTCAATGTTTAGTTCATTGCTTTAAATAAAACCATATATTAGGTGAGTAAAAATAATATGTGAAATAGTACACCAGATAGATTCCCAAGAAAGAGAGGTGGGTCACAATGGACACTCCTAAGTACCAAGTCTTTCCTAGCTAGAACCTACCTAGACATGCACTAATCACTTCTACTAAACCCAACAACTAACAGTAGGTTTATTCTTAGCAAAGTCTTCGATTGTGTGCGCCAATCACTTTCCGTAACAAGGTTGGACATCCATAACAAATATAAGAACAAACAATTCATCTTTCATTCTTGTTTTATCAATAGTAAATGAAAGAACACATAGCACAAAGAATGGTCAAGACCATACCCCAGGCTTTGATAGGACAAAACTGCTTTAATACCACTAAATGTAATACTCATTCATATTAAATATAATTCATATTAATTTAGTTATTAAGTTTAAGTAAATAAAAATACATGTAAAAATTTTCTACTTTTATAATAGAAAAATTCCAAACTTAACAGAATTTGAAAATGGTAGTAAAAGCTGAAAGATAAGACTGTATATACATATATATCGTAAAACTGCACATCATAGTTTGCTAATACATGATAATTAGAAAACTAAAAATACATCAAAAGATAGACACTATATTACCCAATATGTACATTAAAAGGGTCCTATACATAGCAGTGTCAATTTACCCTATTCCATTATACAAAAAGAAAAATACTATAGGTCGTCAGGTCCTTACCGTTGGAATGCTCTCTAACTCATACTCTGTATCACGGGGCGTTAATGTCCTTTTCAATAATCACGATCAATCATACATAGAAGAAAATAATGGAGTGAGGTGTTTTGTTCTAAAATCACTTTTACATGTACCCTAGGAAATCTACCATAAACCAAAGATAAAACAAAGCTGATAATAGAAGGGAACCTAAGGTTCATTCTAAGTTGTATCAAACTACCCTTGACTAGGTATGAATCCATAATTCCCATTAGTGAGTAATAGTTCTCAATAGAACCGGAAAGTGACTGAGAGTACATATACCTCATCAACATCATCACAGGGTACAGTCCTCATCATCATTAAGGAAAATAACAGTTAGGATATCCATTTATAGAGGTATACTCTCAAACTAATCTTAGAATGCTGAGTAGTTGTCGGGGTTATCGAGCTTGCTCAGGCGAATATCCTGGCTCAAGGGAGCTACCCTGGCCATTGAAACTTTCACTAGTCTATGTCTACCCCTAAGACCTCCGCAAGTGGGTCCGTACCTTTCATTACTCAGCGTACCAAACTATAGCTTCCCTAGCAGGGTGTCATGCCACAACATGTCACTTGCTTTACATTACTCACTAATCCATCCACTTCCTACTTCTCAAACAGAGGTTTCCCTGGTCTCAATTAATTTGAGCACCAGTACAAGTAACATTTCTGCCTTATATTGTAGAAATTGCACAATACCTAAAATTTTAACAGAATAACAACGTAGTAATTATAGTTTAATTACTAAAATTTTTGGTAGAATAACAACTAAATAAATACATTTTAATTTTCTAAATTTGAGCAGAGTAACAGCTTAGCAAGTGCATTTTTATTTTCTAAAATTGCGTAGAGTAATAGCTTAGCAATTATAATTTAATAATTTAAATTTGAGTAGAGTAACAACATGGAAATTATAATTTAATAATTTAAACTTAAACAGAGTAACAACATAGCAACAATTAAAGTTTAAAATCAAACAATATAACAATAATAATAAAACTTAAGCCTAAACGGGTTTAGGAGAAAACCCTTCTTACCAACATACAAAGTAAAAATAATTTAGAACCAAACCCCACTCCCCCCATTACCTCTAAGGTGGTTGATGAAGAGGATGGAATTGTTGGCGCAAAGCTCTTAGAAACAGAAATTTACTAGTTGATGGAAAACTAGTAAAATTTAAGCATAATACTAAGCTAAAAAAAATTTAGGGAGGGAGCGAGAAGCTCTACACATTTTGGCTGGTTTAGGGAGGAATGGATGGTGAGAAATCAGAATTTTGGGTTCTTATTTATAGAGAATGGAAAGGGGTGAGGTGTTCGCTTTGATGACATAAGCCATTATGTCATAAATTTTATTCTTGATTTATTTTTAATTAATTTAGAGACACATATCAAAATTAGAGTGATGAATCAGCTATTCCCAGGTTGGGGACGTGCTCCCTTGGCTGTCTAGCTTCTAGATGTTAATTTTATCTACAGGTAAATTAACCGATACAGATAAAATTGCTTAAACTTGAAAAAATTGACTTTTAATATGAAAAAATACAATTAAATGTAAAACTGGACAAATACATTATTTTTCATCAAAAATAAATTTCTAATAATTAATTTTAATTTTTATTAATTTATTTCAAATTTTATCTATTTATTTTGTATTTTTAAGCTAAAAATTTCATAATAAATCCATTTTAATTCAATAATTACCAAAAATTTTATAAAAATTCTAAAATTAAATATTTCACCTATAAATAAACTGAAATTGCCATTTTTTTTTTATCATTTTTGGATGTAAAACCAATACTAGCTGGCTTATTAGACGCCTAGGGACATTTTGGTTATTTTATACTAGAATTCTAGAAAATTTCCAGAAAAATTCTAAAATTATATTTTAATATATATGACATGATTCCAGGCTCAAATTGACATTTTAATATCAATTGAATCTTTTTCTCATGTTAGCCTTACTATTAAGAAATAGGGACAAAATCGTTATTTTTCAAATTTTTTTTGGCTCTGGCTTGGAAAAATTATAAAAAATCACGATTAAATAACTCTCGAAATTCTAAGCATAATAGTGGGAATTAGAGTTTTGAATTTTCTTCCCGATTTTTCAAAATTACATTGTCAAATATTAGAAAAATAGTTGAAAAAATTAAAATAGGGTTGTTATATTTTTCACTATTTTTCTTTTAAAATAAATTTTTTATAATGAAAGATACTTAGTATAAATTTTCAAAATATTTTTGGGTCAAAAAATCTCTGGTTGGTTACCGTAGTCAACCAAGGGTATTTTTGTCATTTTACAAAAATTATCTCAATAATTTTCAGAAAATTTCTAAAATTATTATTAATTATTCTAAGTATATTGATAATTTAAAATAATTTTTAAACACTTCTAGCTATTTTAGTTTATTAATACAAACATAACCACAAGAATTAAATTTTTGAGATTCTCATCCAATTTATATATATATATATATATATATATATAGAATAATTTAATATTCAAAAGTAGGGGTGTTACATGTGTGGTTGTTGCAATAAAATATGAAAATGAGAGAATGTTAGTGTGTCATAAACAAAATTAAAGAGAGAAAATAACAAAACAAAAATAGAAAAGCTAAAAGGGTGAGTACTTTTGCCTTTTTCTTGCCTCCTAATATGTGGCTTTCTTTGCAACCTCAACAATTGATTTCTTACTTTCAATCTAAAGCAATAATAGGCAGGAAAAGAAATGATGTATCTTAAACCTGAATTGTATTATTGTTGTTTCTGTTACATAAGAATATGTTAGTTAGGCTGCTAGAGATTGCAGAGACTACTTTCTCTTAATTTCAGAGACCACTTTCTCTCAATTATCTCTTATAATTTTTTTTATTTTTCTCCTAGAAAGTAGAATCACGAAATGATAGTCCTCTAGGCTCTAGACTAGTTTAGTGTTAATTATGAGCATGTCATGTAATACTTTATTAGTAATATCCAATCCATCCACTAAAGTTTTTTTTACTGCTTTTATAGATGGCTTTAAATTTTCTTGAAATTTCTTTCCACTAGAAAAGTTTTAGTTCACAAAAATTATGCTTGGCTTGAATGTTTTAGTTTTAGTATTTTACATTTAACTTGATTTTCAATAAGCAATGTGTAAAATTTCATTATGAAACATGAGCTCACTTGGCTCTAATGACTTCTTTTAGGTTTTAGGAACTATAGTGTAGACAAACACAATGATAAAAGCAGAAATAGCAATAAACATAGAATGTTCCAATAACTATAATTGCATGGGAAATAGAAAAGGAAAGACATGTTCATAAAGACTTACATCAAGAGGAATAAATACATAAAGAATGAGTATTCTTCTTACATATGATAGCTATATGTAGCAATATTACATGGAATACTAAACAATCAATCACATTTATAAATCCATATCTTGATTATTGTCATCAATATTTTCATTAACGGTTGAACTCTCAGGATCATCATTTACAACAACTCTTGCTAGAGGAATATGTGTGTTATCATCCAAGAAAAATTGTTCCAAATTTTGTGATGGATATGAGTCATTGGATGCCATAATTTCTTCCTCTTCTTCACCCATGTCATATAAGTCTCTTGGCTTCAAATGAATAGGTATGCTTTAACCTTCTCATCCTTAACATAATAGACCATTTGAGCTTTAGATGCTTTAATATATGGTTCATCATCTTCATGTTCTCCAGTATGTATCAATCGTGCAAAATTAATAAAGGTAAAACCTAACTTATCTGTCTTTATGCCTCTTGGATTAGTGGTATTAGCCTACTCGCATTTAAACATGACTATTGTGAAGCCACTATAGGATAGCTCAATAATGTCTACCAATCTTCCATTGTAAGGCATTCCTCCAAACCTCATTTAGGAATCACTACTGCTTGAGTAACTTCTTGTTCCAAATGTGCCAAAAACTCCACTATTTTGATTTTTTAATAACTTGTCTCGTGCTAAGGTTCAAAATTTGTATCCATTATCATTAAATGTAGTGAACCTTCTAACTTGGTTCAAAGGACCTTGTGTAAAACTAATAAGAACTTCTTTGTTCGGTCCACTAACACTGTTGAGATTATTGCCAATCTAGATGTCACAATATATATTGTTAGTCATATTCTTATAAAAAATGTAAATGCAATACAAACATGCATAAACACTTACTTAATTGGCAAACCGACAAACAGATTCTCTGTGAACCTTTTTGTTAACCTCTGAAGCATTCCTTGTCCTAAGTTGTCTTCATACAATAGTTCTATATTGCCTATTTAATTATATAATATTAGATGCACGAAAAGGAGAAATGCATAATTAATCTTTGTGGATGGATTACTTACTGAAGATAATAATCAACGGTAGGGTAGTTTGTTAACACGTGTCGCCTGTATAATAGACCCTTCTGGTTGTGCTTTATTACGAACATATGATTTTAGATGTCCTAAGTACCTATTTATAAAGAAAAAAAAATATTATTCAGAATAACCATATCAATTATGAAATTGACAACGATGAAAAGGTAGCTAGCACACATATTCACCTTTCTATAGGATACATCCATCAGTAATGGACAGGACCTCCAAGCTTAATTTCTTCAACAAGATGAACAACCAAGTGAACCATAACAGTGAAGAATGAAGGAGGAAATAACATTTCCATGTGGCATAGAGTGAGAACAATTTGACTTTGCAATTTGTCCAAATCTCCAACTTTAACACCTTACCACATAATTGTCTAAAGAATAAGCACAACTCAATTAATATTGCCGAAACCTCATTAGGCAATGAAGTCTGAATGGTTAATGGTAGTAATTGCTCCATCAATATATGACAATCATGGCTTGTCAACATTTCATTCAACTTGAGATTATCTAAGTCAATACACCTAGAAATGTTGCTCGAATAACCATCTAGCATTGTAATATTCTTTAAAGTTGCCAAAAATGCCCTTTTTCCTGTATTACTCATTGTGTAGATAGCTAAAGGATATTTTCCATTTTCATTTGGCCAAAGGTCAGGTCTTAAGCTCATAGCTTTAAGGTCTCTTTGAGCATTGATATGATCTTTTGACTTTGCATAATCATTTAGCAAAGTATATATAATATTGTCACACATGTTCTTTTCAATATGCATCACATCAAGGCAATGACATATACAATTATCCTTCCAGTATGAAAGATCAAAAAATATGCTTTTCTTTTTCCATTGTTGAGTGGCACCCTGTGCAAGTCATTCACCACGTGTTCTTTTAGCAAACTCTTTTTTTTTTTACCAAATGTGACATTAATATTTTGAACTTGTTCAAGAATTTCAATACCAGATAATGTTTTTGGTGGACTACACAAATCTTGCTTACCATTAAAGTGAATTCGAGTCAATCTAAATCTATGTCTTTGGTCAAGAAAGCGATGATGACCCATAAAACACCATTTTTTACTATGAGGAAGGCGACAAGGAATAGAGTCAAAGTTACAAGATGGTCAAGCAAGTCCAGTGTAGGTGTTCCACCCTAAAAGTGTTCCTAGACCAGGAAAATCACTAATGGTCCGCATCAAAGCTGCATGTAATTTTAACATCTCTCGCTTGAAAGAATCATAAGCATCCACACCTGTTGTCCATAACTCTTTTAACTCTCTTATTAGAAACTGCAAGTAAACATCTATATCATTTCCTAACATTTTTTTCCAGGAATTATCATTGAAATTATGAAAGATGTTTGCTTCATGCACTCCCATGGAGGATTGTTGTATGGAATAAGAACAATTGGCCAAATACTATTATTTGCATTCATAACACTGAAAGGATTAAAACCGTTAGTAGCTAGTGCAAGACGAATATTTCGTGAATCAGATGCAAACCAAGGGTGTCTCAAGTCAAACTGTTTCCAAGCTTTAGAATCTCGAGGATGCCTCATTTTTCCGTCATTGTTACTATTGACAGCATGCCATATCATATCCTCATTTGTCTTAGTAGATAAAAATAGTCGTTGTAGTCAGGGTTTTAATGAAAAATAACAAAGAACTTTCGCAGGCACTTTCTTTGTACTATTGCCATCAATAGACACCTCCCCAGCTTTTCCCCTTGATTTCCATTTGGAAGTGTGACAAACTTTGCAAGTCTCCCCTTCTTCATCTTCCATACTCCCCCAATAAAGCATACAATCATTCGGACATTCAAGTATCTTTTCATAGTTCAAACCAAGCTTGGTAATCATTTTCTTCACCTCATAAAATGTTTTTGGAAACTATGCATGTTCAAATGCATCTTGCAAGAGTTCCAAAATCATTGTCATGGCCTTCTCACTCATCCCACAAAAGCATTTGATATGATACAATTTCACCAAAAAAGATTACTTTGAATATTTTGTACAACCATCATATAAGGGTTGTTCCCCATCTTTTGCTAATTCATAAAACTCTTTGGCTTCATTCATTTCTTGAGTGGTGTTCAACACCATTTCTTTATCTTTATCAATCTCTACACTTGGTGCAATGGGTACTTCATTTGTAGAGCTATCAAAATTGGCCTGGGTCAGCCCAATGGCTCGACAAGCCAGGTCAGGCTGGGCCATAAAAAAATTGGCCTTAAAAACAAGGGCCAAAATGGCCCAACTCGATGGGCCTATCAGGTCGAGCCAGGCTCCAAAAAAATTGGCCTGCAAGGTACCAGGCCTATTTGGCCCGGTGCTATATGTTTTTTTTTTTGTTTTTTTCTTTGTAAAATATATAAAAAATTAAGAAAAAAAGTCATGGACCATTTTGGCCAGGCCCAATGGGTCTGCTAGGCTAGAAAAACACAGCCTGTTACAACTTTGGGCCGGGTCGACCTAGCCTACTTTCACACTTGGCCCGCCAGGCCGGGCTGGGCTGGCCCATTTAACACCTTTATTCATTTGTATGGTGCCTATCAACTCCAAAAACATCATTTATCATATTTTGGATAGGATCTTCACCAATAGTGCTATCTTGAACTACATTTGGAGTAGGGCCGCGCGAGACATTTTCTTCTATCTCAAACTCCCTATGGTACAACCAAAAAGTGTATCCTACTGGAAATGGTGTATAGATTAAGTTATCATAAACCACATCCCTACTTTGCCAATTTTTTGAAACCACACCATATGCAAGGGCATATTGTCTTGCCAATTACTGAATGATGTTCAAATGCAAAATCAATGAATCCTTTAATCCCTTGTTCAAACTCAATTGAGTTTCGCGGCTTAGTAAGCCATGACTTGTCCATCCTTCAAAATTGTTATTATGAATTATAATAAAACACGTCCCTTCATAAGTATTGCACATTGCTTAGATATTAAAATATAGGATTACAAGTGTATATAATATAAGATTGTAAATTTATTGATGAAAAGTGGGAATTGGAAATAATACAACTTGGCAACCATACAGCAAGTTAAGAATGGTTTTTACAAGACTTATTTGGGATGTGAGTCTATTTGGTCCAAGTCTTATTCTAGTCCCTAACTTAGTGTCATGAATAACTTAAGTGTTAGTTTTTATTATTGCTTTAGTTAGAAGGGTCAACGAAAAGTAGATCCCTTGATTAAAGGGATTACTTCTAAAATGAATCAAAAGGAAAATAATCTATATGCAATAACCGTCTAACTTTAGTTGGATCTCAAATCCATAAATCTTAATTTTCATATTTCCCTAAAAGTCATACATGGTTGTAGCATTATTTAAGTCTTGAATTTCTCTAGATGCTGGTTTTACTTTTATTATTTTACAGATAAAAATACACTTACCCACTATGCTATAGTTTAAGTAAGATTGGCAGCAATGACATCATTTTGGTAAAAGGAGTACTAAGACTAGGTATTGTAATGGAAAAAATAAAATGCTATGTGCAAGTGTTTTGATAGTTTGATACTCTTTGGGTATCAAACCTGGTATCAAAAGGTGCAAAATTTTTGTTAAGATCCTACATCAACATGCAATCTTTATTCATATTATAGGAACAGAAAAATCCAATTTGTGAGAAGAGTGGGAAGTGGATAAAATAGGAATAGAAAGGGAACATAGAGGGGGAACGCTATAAAGTAAACACCAAGAAATTGAATTGGATCACCATCAAAATAAGGAAGATACCAACCTTGGATTCAATTTCCTTTGACTGCAATGTCTGGTTCCTTGGAATCAGTTTTCTCTATGTGAATAGCTACAACACGTTTTATGCTTTGATTCCTTCCTTCTAAAACACAAGCAAAAAAATGTAAAACATAGGAATGGATAGGAAACTGAGTAGAGTTCTAGCACAAACAATGGTAGCAACTAAAAAATTGTTAAGAGCATAGACAAATCATATATGCACATAGGGATTAAATTAAAAGTAAGGCAGAAATAAATTAATTGGTAAATTATGGAAGACTAGATATTTTCATATTTTTATATAAAAACATGTTCATATTTAAATATTTTCTAAATGGTTTTCAAGCCTTAGTGAAGCAAGGTTGCAAGCAAACTTGAAGGACTAACTAAAACCTTAACAACTTTAGAGATTTTTTGAGAGAAAATGGAATAAAAATTTGGAGGAAAAGTGGGGAGGTATGACTTGGCCAGATTTCAAGACAAGGAGAAGAGATTAGTTCACTTTGTGTTAGGTAAGATGAGTGGTAATTAGTTAGACAAATCTCCCAAAATTTTTTGTAGTAAAATTTAGGAGTTTCTAAGAGAAATTAAAACAAAAATGGATAGTGTGTGGGCATGTTGGTTGTAATATCTCTAATTTTTAAAATATAATTTTAAAATTAATAAATTAGTTTACTAATTTCTTGATAATCATAGAATTTATTTGTTTATTTTTACATGATTCATAATGTTTAAATAGTGCACTTAAATCTTTAAATTCTAAAAGAGGGAGGGAGAGAATTGAATTTATTATTATCATAATATACATAATTTTATGTTAAAGTTAATACACACACACACACATATACATATATATATGTTAAGTGGTTGTTTCATATAATAAAAGTCTTAAAAATTGCAATATTTTATTATAGGATAAATTATTATTTTGTTGTTGTTGTTGTTATTGTTATTATTATTATTATTATTATTATTATTATTATTATATTATTATTATTATAAAAAATATTACCATTAACGTAAATTAGTGAGAAGCAATCAAGCAAAAGCAAGGCAGAAATAAAGAAGGTTCATATTTTTTTTATACAAGAATAGATATTAATATTTTAATATTTTTATACAAGATAAGAAATATATCAAGTGCATCAGAATCATAAGGCCTAAATAAATCAGAAATTCACTATCAAACTTCAATAAGAAATTAAAACTTGCACTAAATAAGTTAAGTTGACTAGCTAGGGACAAAAGTTCCCTACATAGAATTAACATGATATAAGGACCTTTTCCTAGTCTTATTTAAGTAACTCAGTCCTGAATAATAGCAATGTGAATAACATAGCAGGCATAATATAACTTAAGAGGTATGATGATATTATGGAATTACAACTTATAGTTTGAAACGATTACACTCATAGGATGGCTATCATTCATCTGTCTACATCTTTTTTAAATTTTTACTACAAAAGATACTCTAAAAAGAAGTTGACTTAAAGGGAAATGGATGAAAAAGAGATACATTTTCATCAAACAGTCAAGGAGCACAGCATGTGAGAGTAGTAAGTTCTCCCTCAATCCAAGGCCTTGAAGAAAGTTTTGTATGTTTCCCATGAGAAGCGCAAAAAGCAAGAGTCCTAATCTTATGATGGTCATTGCATAGCAAAGAAAATATTAGTAAACCACCTAAAGTAAAATAAAAATACATATGTATTGCACTGCATATGCAATGTACTTTCTTAAATCAGGAGAATCAAATTAGGACTTAAATCATTCAAGATATTATATAAAAATCAAAGGCACTATATCAAACAAGAAAGGAACATGAAACCACAACATAATCAGAGAAACCAACTCAACTCTACACATGACTTCCATCCAAAGTAAACCACAAATTCATAAAAACTACAAAATTCAAATATATTAATGTATGTAAATCTTAAATCCCATGTTGGCCCTACTAATGGGAAGTGAACACAAGTTATTTAGTGACATAAACATGAGATTTTACTGATCAATAATGTATGAAATGAATGTAAATAATATATGTATTGCTACCATTATTCTTTACAAAGCTCTTTGAGTGCATTTTGACCACATAGTTGAACTGAATAGAGCCTAAAAGTGCTTCAGCTTCCATTTTCTAGTTGAGCATTCCATTTACTTAAAGAAATAGAAATTCAACAAATGGGAAGGAATAATGCTAAGTTCTTTTGATCCCATTGTGTCTTAATGCTAAGACCCCTTTACTAGTGAGCATTCAACCATCCTCTGCTAGGAACCACAAAAGTTGTTGATTTCACATTACAGAACCAAAAAAAGGAACCATAGAACTATCGTAACTATATTAAAGGTAGGCAGGTAAGTAAGTAAAAGAGTTTTAATCCTAGAGAAAACTGTAAAAGTGACTTCACACTAAATGAATTTATGCCATAAAAGTTTACAAGGAATGGAACCAATTCCATTCCTATTCTTTACAATGATCTTGATTTATGGAGCACTATAAGAAGAAACAAGTTGGTGGCTCTATGCTCTTCACTCGATACTCCAATTTACAACTAAAAAAATCTACAAAATGGCCTCATTCTCTCTCAAAGCGAATATTCTTAAACACTTTGTCTTGCACATAAAGCATAATCTCTTCCATAACCAGTTAAAAAACAAACCTTGACACTCTAGAAGTAGCACTCAACTACAACGCTAAATAATTGAAGAAATAAAGTCAACAGCCAACAAAAAGTTTTACGATTGCTTTAAGATGGAAAAATGTGGCATGGGCGTTCTTTTTTGTCAATTAACAAGTACTACATGGGTCAATATTCTAATGGTAAGGGTGTTGTCTCAACTTAACTCAACCCTTTTCTCATGTGACACATGCTGCATTTTTCTAGAATTTGGAACCAGTGACATCTTATTTTTTTTCTCTTTCAATGTATCCATAAATACACCCATTTCCCCTTCCAACAATTCCTGACTGTCTAGCCAAAATAGAAACATAGGAGAGAGTGGGGATTTCTAACAAGTCCTTAATCCTAGGCAACCAAACCATACATAAAATTGTCCATATACATATGACACATCAACAAGTATCTAAACGAATGTAACCTTAAAAATAGGGCGAAAGCGAGTCTTTTGTTAAAGTATAAGAGAGATTCCTTGGACTGTTACTCACATGTCCTCATCATGGTTTTGAACAAGAGCTTACAATCTACTTCTTTCATAATGGATTGAACTATCCAAGTAGGATGGCATTACAAGCCGCGTTAGGAGGAGTTTTCATGGATAAGCTTCTCAATGAGGCACTTAATATCATTGAATCTATGGCGACAAATCAACACCATTGGATAGAAGAGCAAGGAAATAGCTTAAGGTGTGTCGCCCCTGGCAAGTATGAGGTAAATAACATTGACCTTCTCATGGCCAAATTTGATTCTTTAAGCCAAAAATTTGATAAACTAGAAAAGGGCAATGTTAATATAATAGGTGTTTTTAACCTCTCTTGTGAGATTTGTGATGTGTAGGGACATACTGCTATAGACTATTAAGCGGGAATACCTAATGGTCTAAAAGAGTAAATGGAAAACATGGTTGCCACACACAATTTCCATGACTACCCCAAAAAGGAGAAATTCGACTATTATTCAAATACTTATAATCCTGGGTGCAGAGTTCATCCAAACTTCTCCTACTAGAATAATCTCGATCAAGGGGGTAGTCGACAGCAAAATTCCCAACAGCCCTTAACATTCAATAAGGGCTCTAGTAGTCACGTTTCCCAGTAACAACTGGACCAAACACAACAATCACTGTCATGGCTCAAGAACCAAATGATTGATTTTGTGACGAGCCAAAAGCAGACCAATGAGACAGTGAGCAGCTCCATCAAGGAGCTGACGGCTAAGATGGATGATATGCAACTTCACAATAAAGTGCTGGAGGGCCAGATTTCTTAGATGGCCCAGTACCTCCCTACCACCAGCTATCCTCCAGGTAAGTTTCCAGGTAAACCTGAAACTAACCCTGCTGAACATGCAAATGTAACACCCATTCATATTAAATACAATTCATATTAATTTAGTTATTAAGTTTAAGTAATTGAAAATGTGTGTAAATTTTTTCTCATTTTTAAAAGTAATTCCAAACTTAACAGAATTTGGTAATGGTAGTAAAAGATGAAAGATAAGACTGTATATACATATATATCATAAAATTGTACATCGTCGTTTGATAATCTAAAATACATCAAAAGATCCTACACAAAGCAGTGTTCATCTACCCTATCCTTCATAAAAAGAAAAAAAATACTATAAGTCTTCAGGTCCTCCCCCATTGAGATGTCTTCTAGCTCGTACTCTGCATCACGGGGCGTTAATGTCGTCTTCAATAATCATGATCAATCATACACAAAAGAAAATAATGGAGTGAGGTGTTTTGTTCTAAAATCACTTTTACATGTACGGTAGGAAATCTACCATAAAACAAAAATAAAACACAGCTGACAATACAAGGGATCCTAAGGTTCATTCTAAGTTGTATCCGACTACTCTTGACTAGGTATGGATCCATACTTCCCATTAGTGGGTAATAGTTCTCAATAGAACCTGGGAAGTGACTGGGAGTACATATACCTCTCTCAACATCATCACATGGTATAGTCCTTATTATCATTGAGGAAAATAACAGTTAGGATATCCATTTATAGAGGTATACTCTCAAACCAATCCTGGAATGCTGAGCAGTTGTTGGGGTTATCAAGTTTGGTCAAGCGAATATCCTGGCTTAAGGGCGCTACCCTGGACATTGGGACTTTCAACACTCGATGCCTACCCCCAAGAACTCCGCAAGTGGCTCCCTGCCTTTCATTCCTTAGCGTACCAAACTGTTGCTTTCCTAGCAAGGTGTCATGCCACTACATGTCACTTGCTTTACATTACTCACTAAACTATCAATTCCTAACTTCTCAGGCAGAGGTTTCCTTGGTCTCATTTAATTTGAATACCAGTACAATCAACATTTCTGCCTTGCAGAATTTGTATAATACCAAAATTTTAACGGAATAACAATTTAGTAATCATATAAAACTTTAGCAGAATAAAATATAGTAATTATGATTTAATTACTAAAATTTTGGCAGAATAACAACTAAATAAATGCTCTTTTATTTTTCTAAATTTGAGCAGAGTAACAACTTAGCAAGTAAAATTTAATAATTTAAATTTGAGCGGAGTAACAATTTAATAATTATGATTTAATAATCTAAATTTGGGCAGAGTAACAACTTAGAAAAAATTAAAGTTTAACATTAAACAATAATAACAATAATAAAACTTAAGCCTAAACGGGTTTAGGGGAAAACCCTTCCTACCAACATGCAAAGTAATAATAATTTAGAACCAACCCCACTCCCCCCATTACCTCTAAGATAATTGATGGAGATGATGAAATTGTTGATGTAGAGCTCCTATAAAGAGAACTTTACTAGTTGTTGGAAAACTAGTAAAATTTTAACATAAAAACAAAATAAAAGAAAATTTTTTCTAGAGAGAGAAGCTCTCTAAGAATTTGGTAGCTTGAGAGAGGGAGAGGTGCTAAAAAATGGTCCAAGACCATGGGTATTTATAGAGGGGGAGAAGGGGGTTAGGTGTCTCTTGGATGATGTAAGCAATGATGCAATAAAACTTATTTTTAATTTCTTTTTAATTAATTTTAGGGACACATATCCCAAATAGGTGGTGAATCACCTATTTTAGGGTTGAGGACGTGCTCCACCAGCTGTCCCAAGCCTCCATGTGTCAAATTTTATTTGTAGGTGAATTAACCGGTACCGATAAAAACGCCTAAACTTGAAAAATTAGCTTTTAATATCAAAATAATTCATTTTAATGAAAAACTAAACAAATACATTATTTTTCATCAAAAATAAATTTCTAATAATAAATTTTAATTTTTATTAATTTATTACAAATTATATATATTTATTTGTATTTTTAAGCTAGAAAATTCATAGAAAATCCATTTTAATTCAACAAATACCCAAATTTTCACAAAAAATTTTAAATTAGATATTTTACCCATGAAAAAAACTAAAATTATCATTTTTACCCTTTTTAGGTGTCAAACCAATACTTACTGACTTATCAGACACCTAAGGACATTTTGGTCATTTTACACAGGAATTCCAAAAATTCCCAGAAAATTTTCAAAATTATATTCTAATATATATGACATGATTTCAAACTCAAATTAACATTCTAATGTCAATTGAATCTTTTTCTCATGTCAACCCTTAATATTGAGTAATAGGGACAAAATTGTCATTTTTTAATTTGTTTGGGCTCTGGCTTGGAAAAATTATTAAAAATCATGGTTACATAGCTCTTGAAATTCTGAGCAAAATGGTTAGAGTCAAAATTTTGAAATTCCATCTCGATTTTCCAAATTGCATTATCAAATATTAAAAAAATAGTTAAAGAATTGAAACAGGATTGTTATATTTTTCACTACTTTTCTTTCAAAATAAAGTTTTTATAATGAGAGATACTTAATATAAAATTCTCAAAATATTTTGAGGTCAAAAAGTCTTTGGATGGTTCCCATAGTCAACCAAGGGTATTTTTGTCATTTTACAAAAATTATCTCAATAAATTCTAGAAAGATTTCTAAAATTATTATTAATTATTCTAAATACATTGATAACATAAAAACAAATTTTAAACATACAGAATAATTTAACATACAAAAGTAGGGGTGTTACAGCAAATGCCATCACCACAAGAAATGGTAAAGTGTTAAACGGACCTGTGTCTAACCATTCAAAGAAGGTTGCAGAGGAAGTGGAAGAGGAGACACAACCTATTGTTGAAAAAGAAAAAAAAACTGTTTATGAAAAAGAGGTAGTGTCTCCACTTGCTTCCCCCTAGGCCTATTAACCACTTATCCTTTTCCCTCAAAGGTTCGCTAGATCTAGGCTAAATAAGCAATTTGAAAAATTTCTTGAAATGGTTAAATAGTTGCACGTGAACATTCCATTTATTAATGCTATACAGCAAATGCCCACATATGCAAAATTTCTTAAGGATATCCTAACCCATAGGAGGAAAATGGATGGGCAAGAGATAGTGACCCTAGTCCAAAAGAAGTTTCTTACTAAGCTCAAGGACTCGGGTGGTTTCTCTATACCCTGCTTGATAGGGAAAACTAGGTTTGAAAAAGCCCTGTGTGACCTAGGGGCTAGTGTTAGCTTAATGCCCCTTTTTGTGTGCAAAAGGTTGGACATGAGCAAGCTGAAGCCCAGTGGTATGTCCATTTAATTGGCAGATAGGTTTGTTAAACACCCGGTAGGTGTCTTAGAGGATGTGCTTGTGCAAATAGGCAAGTTCTCAATTCTAGATTTTGTTGTTATGGAGATGGAAGAGGATTTTCAAATCCACATCATCCTTGGCAAGCCATTTTTGGTCATGGTTAGTGTCATGGTTGATGTGAAAAATGGAAAATTAACTGTATTTGTTGATGGTGAAATTATTGATTTTAATGTTGCAAAAGTTGTTAAACAAGTATTTCTTGAGGATATTTGTTGCAGGATTGACATATTGCAGGAGTCATTGAAAGAAGAGGCTTTCAAAGCTTACCTTAGAAACCCTCTTGAGGTTTACTTGATTGGAGAAACTTCCCTAAATTTTGGGGAAGAAGTGGGAGAGTATGCTAAATTGATTAAGGAAGCCCCAATTCTCTAATCTCGTAAGGCCATTATAGAGGAGATTGAAGCAAAGCCTAAGCCAACTGACTAGGATGATAAAACAACTCCTAAGGTAGAAATGAAACCCTTACCTTCTGCCTTGAGGCATGAATTCCTTGGCCCTAACTCTTCTTATCCAGTTATTATTAGTGCTAGTTTGGTTGAGGCAGAGACTGAAAAATTACTAGGTGAGCTCCGCAAGTATAGGAATGTGATAGGGTACACTATTGGTGATATTAAAGGGATTGGCCCCTCCTTTTGTATGCATAGGACTTTAATGGAGTAGGGTTATAAACCATACGTTGATCGTCAACGAAGGTTGAACCCCAACATGAAAGAGTTGGTAAGGAAGGAGGTGTTAAAGTTGTTAGATGCTAGAGTAATTTATTCCATTTCTGATAATCCTTGGGTTAGCCCGGTCCATGTAGTTACAAAGAAGGGTGGGATGACCATGGTGAAAAATGATAAAATGACTTAATCCCCATCTGGACTTTCACTGGATGACGCAAGTGTGTTGATTATAGAAAATTAAATAACGCCACTAGGAAGGACCATTTTCCTCTCCTTTTCATTAATTAAATGTTGGAAAGGTTAGCTAGGCACACCTACTTTTGTTATTTGGATGGGTATTCTGGGTTTCATTAAAATCCTGATACACCCTAGTGACCAACAAAAGACCACTTTTACTTGTCCCTTTGGCACCTTGTTCCTAGTTAGGGATAGCATAAAAAAAATTGCACTCATAGATATTTGTGGGTAAAGCCCGCTATGAGTTGAAAAAGGATATTTTAATAGGTAGTTACTTATTGATGGGGCAGAGGCGAATAGTAAGGTGCTTATACTTGCAAGAACCCACAATTTGGAATTACTTAAATATATTTATTATGTTAAAAATAAGTTACTCTAATTTATTTTTAGTATAAATATATATTTCAAAATTATTTATTTTTAGTACAAAAATATGTTTCAAAATAATTAATTTTTAGTATAAATATATGTTTCAAAATTGTTTTTATTTTTATTTATTTTTCACTTCTTTAAAATTTTATATTTTACAAAATATTCATGGATACTTATGGATATCCATTTAATGGATACCATGCAGTCTACTATTTGTGATAGAGGGCTACTTTGTAACACCCCTGTTTTTTTTCCTATCAAATTATTTTTTTAATTATTCTATATTTATTTCTAAAGAACTGAATGGGAATCTCAAAAATTTGATCGCTATGGTTATGGTTGTATTAGTGGGTAGTACTTAGTTTAGATTTTTAATAATTTTTAGGAAACAGAGTCTGAAAAAAGGTAAAATGACTATTTTGCCCCTAGTAAGACTGGATAATTAAGAAAATAGATAAAAATAGTTAGAAGTGTCTAAAATTATTTTTAAGTCATTTATGTGCTTAGAATAATTAATAATAATTATAGAAAATTTTCAAAAATTTATTAAGACAATTTTTGTGAAATGACCGAAATATCCCTAGTTTACTAAGGGAGCAGACCAGATACTTTTAGACTTCAAAGTATTTTGCAAATTTTATACTAGGTTTATTTTAATTGTAAAAAATTTATTTTGAGAGAAAAATAGTGAAAAATTTTACAATCTTATTTTAGTTTTTCAACTATTTTTCTAATATTTGACTATTTAATTCGAAAAAATCAGGAGAAAATTTCAAAATTCTGATCCCCACCATTATACTCGAAATTTCAAGAGCTATCTAATCGTGATTTTTTATAATTTTTCCGAGTCAGAGCCCAGAAAAATTAAAAAATAACAATTTTGTCCCAATTTCTCAACATTAAGGGCTAACATAAGAAAATGATTCAATTGACATTAAAATGTCAATTTCAGTTTGGTATCATGTCATAAATATCAAAATATAATTTTTGGAATTCTCTGAAAATTTTCTAAAATTGCTGTGTAAAATGACCAAAATTTCTCTAGGTGTCCGATAAGCCACCCAGTATTGGTTTGATATCCAAAATTGATGAAAATAGTAATTTCAGTTTATTTATAGGTGAAATATTTAATTTTAGAATTTTCATAAAAATTTTGGTATTTATGGAATTAAAATGGATTTATTATGAATTTTTTAGCTTAAAAATACAAAATAAACAGATAAAATTGGAAATAAATTAATAAAATTAAAATTAATTATTAGAAATTTAATTTTGGTGAAAAATAATGTATTTGTCCAGTTTTACATTTAATTGAATTTTTTTTATCTTAAAAGTCAATTTTTTCAATTTTAGGCAATTTTATTGGTATTGGTTAATTTACCTACAGATAAAACTAACATCTAGAAGTTGGACAGCCAAGGGATCACGTCCCCACCGAGGAATAGCTGATTCATCACTCTAATTTTGATATGTGTCCCGAAATTAGTTAAAAATAATAAAAAATGGGATTTATGACATCATGGCTTATGTCATCAAGGTGGACACCTAATCTCATTTTTTCTCTACAAATAGGCATGCCTTTGGATAATATTTTTACCATTCTTCTCCTCCATAAGTTAGAGAGCTTCTCTCTCTAGAATTTTTTCTTTCTCTCTCTTTTTTTTGCTTAAATTTTACTAGTTTCCATTAACTAGTAAAAATTCTCTTCTTAAGAGCTTTGCACCAACAACTCCATCCTCTTCATCAACCACCTTAAAGGTAATAGGGGGAGTGGGGTTGGTTCTAAATTATTGTCACTTTGCATGTTGGTAGGAAGGGTTTTCCCCTAAACCCGTTTAGGCTTAGGTTTTATTATTATTATTGTTATTGTTATATTTTTTGATGTTAAACTTTAATTTTGCTAAGTTGTTACTTTGTTTAAATTTAGATTATTAAATTATAATTACTAAGTTGTTATTCTGCTCAAATTTAGATTATTAAATTATAATTGATAAGCTGTTACTCTGCTCAATTTTAGAAAATTAAAATGCACTTGCTAAGCTATTACTCTATTTAATTTTAGAAAATTAAAATGTACTTGCTACGTTGTTACTCTACCCAAATTTAGAAAATTAAAATGTATTTATTTAGTTGTTATTCTACCAGAATTTTAATAATTAAATTACAATTAGTATGTCATTGTTCTGCTAAAATTTTATATGATTACTAAATTATTATTCTGTTAAAATTTTGGTATATGCAATTTCTACAAAATAAGGTAGAAATGTTGATTGTACTAGTGCTTAAATTAATTGAGACCAGGGAAATCTTTATTGAGAAGTTAGGAAGTGATAAATTAGTGAGTAATATAAAGTAAGTGACGTGCAGTGGCATTATACCCAGTTGGGGAAGCTACAGTTTAGTACACTACAGGATGAAAGGCAGGGGACCATGGTTAGGTCTAAAGGGTATGGTATCGAGTGGTGAGTGTCCTAATAGCCAAGGTCTTTGTAACACCCCTACTTTTGTATATTAAATTATTCTATTTTTATTTCTAGAAAACCAGATAGAAAACTCAAAAGATGGATCCCTATGGTTATGTTCATATTAGAAAGTAGTATGTAGTTTATATTTTTGATAATTTTTGGGAAACGGAGTTCGAAAATTTATAAAATGACCGTTTTGTCCTTAAAATGCTAAATAACAAAATTAACAAATAAAAATAGTTGGAAGTGTTTAAAAAATTGTTTTTAAGTTATCAATGCACTTAGAATAATTAATAATAATTTTATAAATTTTTCGTAAATTTATTGAAACAATTTTTCAAAAATGGCAAAAATACCCCTAGTTGACTGCGAGAGCCAACCAGAGACTTTTTGACCTTAAAATATTTTGAAAATCTTATATTATGTATATTTCGTTATAAAAATTTTATTTTGAAAGAACAATAGTGAAAAATATAACAACCTCATTTTAATTTTGTCAATCGTTTTTCTAATATTTGACAATTTAATTTTGAAAAATTGGGAAGGAATTTCAAAATTTGGATCCCCACCATTATGCTTAGAGTTTCAATATCTATTTAATCGTGACTTTTAATAATTTTTTCGAGCCGGAGCCCAAAGAAATTAAAAATTGACGATTTTGTCGCTATTTTTCAACATTAAGGGCTGATATGAGAAAAAGATTCAATTGACATTAAAATGTCCATATGAGCTTGTAATCATGTCATATATATTAAAATGTAATTTTGGAAATTTTTGGGGAATTTTTTTGGAATTCCTGTGTAAAATGACCAAAATGCCCTTAGGTGTCTGTTAAGCCTAGTCAGTATTGGTTTGACATCCAGAAAGGGTGAAAATGGTTTTTTTTTTTTTTAGTATATTTTCGGGTAAATATTTAAATTTAGAATTTTCATAAAAATTTGGCATTTATTGAATTAAAATGGATTTTTTATTAATTTTCTAGCTTAAAAATGCAAAATAAATATATATAACTCGAAATAAATTAATAGAAATTAAAATTAATTAATAGAAATTAATTTTGGTGAAAAATAATGTATTTGTCCAGTTTTACATTTAATTGAATTTTTTTTATCTTAAAAGTCAATTTTTCAATTTTAGGCAATTTTATTGGTATTGGTTAATTTACCTACAGATAAAACTAACATCTAGAAGTTGGACAGCCAAGGGATCACGTCCCCAACCGAGGAATAGCTGATTCATCACTCTAATTTTGATATGTGTCCCGAAATTAGTTAAAAATAAATAAAAAATGGGATTTATGACATCATGGCTTATGTCATCAAGGTGGACACCTAATCTCATTTTTTCTCTACAAATAGGCATGCCTTTGGATAATATTTTTACCATTCTTCTCCTCCATAAGTTAGAGAGCTTCTCTCTCTAGAATTTTTTCTTTCTCTCTCTTTTTTTGCTTAAATTTTACTAGTTTCCATTAACTAGTAAAAATTCTCTTCTTAAGAGCTTTGCACCAACAACTCCATCCTCTTCATCAACCACCTTAAAGGTAATAGGGGGAGTGGGGTTGGTTCTAAATTATTGTCACTTTGCATGTTGGTAGGAAGGGTTTTCCCCTAAACCCGTTTAGGCTTAGGTTTTATTATTATTATTGTTATTGTTATATTTTTTGATGTTAAACTTTAATTTTTGCTAAGTTGTTACTTTGTTTAAATTTAGATTATTAAATTATAATTACTAAGTTGTTATTCTGCTCAAATTTAGATTATTAAATTATAATTGATAAGCTGTTACTCTGCTCAATTTTAGAAAATTAAAATGCACTTGCTAAGCTATTACTCTATTTAATTTTAGAAAATTAAAATGTACTTGCTACGTTGTTACTCTACCCAAATTTAGAAAATTAAAATGTATTTATTTAGTTTTTATTCTACCAGAATTTTAATAATTAAATTACAATTAGTATGTCATTGTTCTGCTAAAATTTTATATGATTACTAAATTATTATTCTGTTAAAATTTTGGTATATGCAATTTCTACAAAATAAGGTAGAAATGTTGATTGTACTAGTGCTTAAATTAATTGAGACCAGGGAAATCTTTATTTGAGAAGTTAGGAAGTGATAAATTAGTGAGTAATATAAAGTAAGTGACGTGCAGTGGCATTATACCCAGTTGGGGAAGCTACAGTTTAGTACACTACAGGATGAAAGGCAGGGGACCATGGTTAGGTCTAAAGGGTATGGTATCGAGTGGTGAGTGTCCTAATAGCCAAGGTCTTTGTAACACCCCTACTTTTGTATATTAAATTATTCTATTTTTATTTCTAGAAAACCAGATAGAAAACTCAAAAGATGGATCCCTATGGTTATGTTCATATTAGAAAGTAGTATGTAGTTTATATTTTTGATAATTTTTGGGAAACGGAGTTCGAAAATTTATAAAATGACCGTTTTGTCCTTAAAATGCTAAATAACAAAATTAACAAATAAAAATAGTTGGAAGTGTTTAAAAAATTGTTTTTAAGTTATCAATGCACTTAGAATAATTAATAATAATTTTATAAATTTTTCGTAAATTTATTGAAACAATTTTTCAAAAATGGCAAAAATACCCCTAGTTGACTGCGAGAGCCAACCAGAGACTTTTTGACCTTAAAATATTTTGAAAATCTTATATTATGTATATTTCGTTATAAAAATTTTATTTTGAAAGACAATAGTGAAAAATATAACAACCTCATTTTAATTTTGTCAATCGTTTTCTAATATTTGACAATTTAATTTTGAAAAATTGGGAAGGAATTTCAAAATTTGGATCCCCACCATTATGCTTAGAGTTTCAATATCTATTTAATCGTGATTTTTAATAATTTTTTCGAGCTGGAGCCCGAAGAAATTAAAAATTGACGATTTTGTCGCTATTTCTCAACATTAAGGGCTGGCATGAGAAAAAGATTCAATTGACATTAAAATGTCCATTTGAGCTTGTAATCATGTCATATATATTAAAATGTAATTTTGGAAATTTTTGGGAAATTTTTTTGGAATTCCTATGTAAAATGACCAAAATGCCCCTAGGTGTCTGTTAAGCCTAGCCAGTATTGGTTTGACATCCAAAAAGGGTGAAAAGTGGTATTTTTTTTAGTTTATTTTCTGGTAAAATATTTAATTTTAGAATTTTCATAAAAATTTTGGTATTTATTGAATTAAAATGTTTTTTTATGAATTTCTAGCTTAAAAATGAAAAACAAATATATATAATTTGAAATAAATTAATAAAAATTAAATTTATTATTAGAAATTTATTTTTGATGAAAAATAATGTAATTGTCTAGTTATTCATTAAAATTCATTATTTTGATATTAAAATCTAATTTTTCAAGTTTAGGCGTTTTTTTTTTGTACCGGTTAATTCACCTATAGATAAAAATTGACACATGGAGGCTTGGGACAGTTGATGGAGCATGTCCCTAACCCTAAAATAGGTGATTCACCACCTATTGGGGTTATATGTCCCTGAAATTAATTAAAAAAATTAAAAATAAGTTTTATTGCATCATCGCTTATGTCATTTAGGGAACACCTAACCCACCCTTCTCCTCTATAATACCCATGCTTCTTGGCCATTTTTCACATATCCTCCTCCTCTCTCAAGCTAGCCAAATTCTTAGAGAGCTTCTCTCTCTAGAAAAAAAATTATTTTATTTTGTTTTTATGCTAAAATTTTACTAGTTTTCCAACAACTAGTAAAGTTCTCTTCCAAAAGCTTTACATCAACAATCTCATCCTCTTCATCAAGTATCTTAGAGGTAATGGGAGGAGTGGGGTTGGTTCTAAATTATTGTTACTTTGCATGTTGGTAGGAAGGGTTTTTCCCTAAACTCGTTTAAGCTTAAGTTTTATTATTGTTATTATTATTTGATGTTAAACTTTAATTTTTGCTAAGCTATTACTCTGATCAAATTTAGAAAATTAAAATGTATTTATTTAGTTGTTATTCTACCAAAATTTTAGGAATTAAATTATAATTACTATGCCGTTACTCTGCTAAAATTTTATATGATTACTAAATTGTTATTCTATTAAAATTTTGGTATAGTGCAATTTCTGCAAAATAAGGCAAAATCTTGATTGTACTGGTGCTCAAATTAAATGAGACCAGGAAAAGCTCTGCTTGAGAAGTTAAGAGTTGATAGTTTAGTGAGTAATGTAAAGCAAGTGACATGCAGTGACATGACACCCTGCTAAGGAAGCTACAGTTGATACGCTGAGGGATGAAAGGCAGGAACCCATTTGAGGAGGTCTTGAGGGTAGGCATCGAGTGGTGAAGGTCCCAATGGCCAGGGTAGCGCCCTTGAGCTGGGATACGGCCTGACTGATATTTGTTCCTCATTGATGATGAGGACTGTACCATGTGATGATGTTGATGAGGTATATGTACTCCCAGTCACTTCCCAGGTTCTATTGAGAACTATTACTCACTAATGGGAAGTATGGATCCATACCAAGTTAAGGGTAATGTAGTATAATTTAAAATAAATCCTAGGTTCCCTACGTTAATTATGTTTTAATTCCTATCATAAAAGTGTAAGTGATTTTAGAACAAATCACCTCACTCCATTGTTTTTTTTTCTTGTATGATTGATCGCAATTATTGAAGATGACGGCAATGCATGATGATGCTAAGGATGAGTCAGAGGATACTCCTCCAGATTTGTAAACCTAGTTTATAATATTTTCCTTGAGGGATAGGGTATATAAATACTACTCTGTATAGGATCTTTTTGATGTATATATTGGGCTAAATAGTATATAACTTTTTATGTACTTTTGTTTTCTTTTTGACTATTATGTATTACTCAAACCATGATATACAGTTTGATAAATATATACATAAGCAATTTTTATCATTTCACATCTATTTCCAAATTCTGTTAAATTTAGAAATTTTTTATTATAGAATCAAAAAAAATTTTCTCACATTTTCATTAACTTAAATTAATAATTAAATTAATATGAATTATATTTAAAATTAAAGGAGTGTTACACTCTTGAGCTGGGACAATCACTTAACCAACTTGATAACCCTGACAATTGTTCAGCATCATCCAGGATTGGTGAGAGTATACATCTATAAATGGATATCCTAAATTGTTATTTTGTTCCTCAATAATGATGAAGACTGTACCATGAGATGATGTTGAGAGAGGTATATGTATTCCCAATTACTTTCTAGGTTTGGTTAAGAACTATTACCCACTAATGAAAAGTATGGATCCATATCGAGTTAAGGATAGTATAGCATAGAATAAACTTTAGGTTCCCTTTTATTGTTAACTGTGTTTTATTTGTATTTTATAATAGAATTTCTACCATACATATAGAAATGATTTTAGAATAAATCACCCCACTCCATTATTTTTCTTTTTATGCATGATTGATCGCGGTTAATGAAGACTCGGTTGTTGATGAGGACCTATAGGACTAGTCTGATAGTTTGTTATTTTATGGAATAAGGTAGACAGACACTGCTCTAATTAAGATCTTTTTGATGTATTGGGAATAAGTAGTAACTATTTCAATGTATATTTTGATCTCCCTGTAGTTTAGTAATTTTTCTGATTATGAAATCATGATGTATAGTTCTACGATGAATACATACATATTTTTTTTATTATTGTTTTCAGATTCTGTTAAATTTACAAATTTTTTATTATTAAAAGCAGAGAAAAATTTTATTCGCATTTTTAAATAAGTAAATAAGTGTGGCTTATGTTAAATGTGAATGGGTGTCACATACTACTTGTGCTTGCCCCGTCCCATTGCCATCCTTATTGTAGTCTAGTCCATAGAGCCTTTTAGAAGTCAAGTGACTAAAGTAAGCTATGTTGTACTCCTATGAAAATATGGTAAAGAAATGTTGTAAATGACTAAAAGTAGTAAGTAAAACAATAAATAAAGTTGTAGACTAGAAAAATGATAAATTTAATTGATTTTGGTTGAAGACCTCTATTACAACATCAATTCTGTAATTTATATAGGCATTTAGCATCTGCCATTTTCTTCCTAAAATAACAATCACTACCTATTTTTTTACAAACATGGGAATCATGGACAACATGAGGATTTGGCTTGTAAATTGCTTCCAACCACCATGCACATTGTAGTCTTATTTTTCTGACCATCTTTTCTTTGTCTTTAGCCAAATTTGGGACATTTTGAGCCCAATTATGCTTAGCTCAAATAATCATTTGGCTCATGGTTAACTTAGCCAATTTTTAGTGCCAACAATATGGTCAAGAAGGAAACCTAAATGGGTGTTGAATATATGATCCATATTTTGATTATGTGTCTTGATTCTATAATTTGTTCTTGCTTACATCACTTGCCATTTTAAGAATTTCATTCCTTAATTTAATCTCAAATCTATTTATTTTAAACTTGCAAAATACATAATTTTTATAATTAATCAGAATATTTTTCTCTAAATTAACTTCTTTTTGTAAGTTTTCAAAGCTTGAGAAACTTAAAAGTGTTAGACTTGACTTGGAATCAACTTTTTGGCACACTACAAGGCACTACGAAGTTGCAATTTCACACACACACACACAAATATAAATATTTTTAATTATAATTAAATAAAAAAGATAGTTAAGTTAATATATTAGTTATCTTTAAACATTGTTAATACTATTCTAATAAAATTATTTTTAATTAAAATATGTCAATAAATTAAAGAGACCATAATTTTTAATCATCCCTTATCATCATTTATTTCACAACTAGTTTCATAAGGATGCATCACACTAGTATCCTGTTTTGAAGAAATTTTTATGAAATTAGTAAGTATCTTATGCAATGTATAGATTTTTTTTTAATTTAAATATATAAATTAATAGCAAATCTTTTAAAAGTCTGTATAAAAGATATGATTGGAAACGAAAAAGAAAGTTTAATATAAAAAGTTAAAAATAATTAAGATTTGAATGGGAAAAAAGAAATCTTATCATAAAATAAAATTTGGAAACAATTAATAATTTTAGAGTTTAAAATAAAATAAAACTAAGTGTTATAGACAGTGGTAAAGTCACATATCATAAGGAAAAACATGTCATCATGTCTAGTAATGAGAATTCAAATTTAAAATATAGGTGATAATAAAAAACCATCCTAATAACTCTAAACTTAGTTTACTATAAAAATATAAACATTGTTTTATATCCCAAGGTTGAAATTTAAAGGCCCATTGAAAACACCCTCATTTTACCACATTTCTCCAACAAAAGATAAAGCCTTCAATTTTGAAATAAACAAGGGTCAATGAGTGAAAATCACTAAAAGATATGCTAAAATGACATAATCTCTCAATTTCCCCCAATGCACAAGTAGAATGAAGGTTTATCATACATCAACACAACATTTTCTCTACATTACTATAGGCATCATTACCTATCCCCAAACACACTTTAATTTAGAAGCAAAAAGAGACAAGACTGATAATAATAGATAGATCGACCTTACGCCTCCATATAGCCTTGGAATTTAAGGAGAACTCTGGTAGTTGCTAAGAAGAAACTAATCACAATATTTGTTTAAATATAAAGTAGAGTTAAGAGTATAAAATAGAAAGATAACACTATCATTTATTATTTCTCAGTAAAAGTTATTTTATATTTAATTTATTGATTAATAATTAAAATTTTATTACATATCAAGATCATTTTACCATTTTACACACAAAGCTTCAATTTATAAAACATAACATGGACAAATATTTTTTATGCCAAGATTATGCAAAATGAAGGATCTTGCCCATCTAGGTCTCAGCAATAACATGTTTGGTGGAAAGCTTTCGGAGTGTCTACACAACTTAACAAGTCTTTGTGTCCTTGATCTTGCAAATAATTTATTCAATGGAAAATTTCCACCATTCACTACCAATCTCACATCTCTTGCATACTTGTCTATCTTTGGAAATTACCTACAAGGATTGTTTTCATTGAGCACTCTGGCTAACCATTATTCTAAGCTTTAAGTTCTATATATTTCATCATAGAGCCCTGAAGCACAAATTAAAATTGAAAAACTTTATGGTTTCCTAAATTTCAATTGAGATTCCTCATACTTCAAAGCTGTAACTTAAACAAGGATAAAGGAAGTATTATTCCTAGTTTTTTTCTATATCAATATGATTTGCAAATTATCAACCTTTCCCACAACAAATTAGTTGGGGAATTTCCAAGTTGGTTGATAAAAAATAATGCAAGATTATATGTTGTTTATTTGACAAATAATTCATTTGTAGGAATCTTTCATTTATTCTCTATAAGGCATGAGCTATATCACCTGGATATATCAAACAACAAAATTAGTGGTGTGTTGCAAAAGGATATTGGTAATTTACTTCCTAAATTTTTCAATTTGAATTTGTCAATGAACATTTTTGAAAGAAATATACCAACATTAATTGGCAAGATGAAAGAACTATGGTTCCTAGATTTATGATGTGCACAAACCACAAGTACACGGTTGTCGTTAAGTAATAATTCAAAGATCGTATCTACAGGGATTGCGCGTTCAGTAATTATTGTTAAATAAATAAAAATTAAACAAAAGGGATTTTAATTGGAAATTTAGGGTTTAAGCAATTGAGAGAAAAATAATTAAAAATCAAATTAAGCTATAATTAAATTTGGGGGTAATTCAAAATGAGAAGCTTTCCAGGATTGGGGTTTCACACTACAACATTTAATGCCTTAATCTCGCTACCTATGTGCTTCACTTGTTCTTATTGAAGGTGAATTAATCTAAGTACCCTTCGTTCTCTTTCAAGATATAAAGGGGTATCCAACCAAATTTACCACCCACTGGTGTGATGGTTGTGTTTAATTAGACCTACTAAGTTCTTTATTAATTCAATTATTCCTCGAAGGCTTTAACCTACTTTCATGGTTTTAACCTAAGTTCCTTTCCTATGGGTGTGGTGTTTGGGTTCACCTCTCAGTACTTCCCCAAATTCCTAAGGTTATGAAAAACATTGGCCAATTTGTTTTGCATAAATAAATCGACAGAAGAGGAATTAGAAAAGGAACAAGATCACACAAAGACAAAGGAAAATTAATTCATTAAGACAATCATAGGGCTATGCCCAATTCTAGAAAAATCGGGCTCTATTCACACGTAGTTATGAGAGAATGCCAAACAAAAAAGAGAAAGAGCATAAAAACAAATGCAGAGACAATTGAAGAAGAAGAAAGTAACCCTCTAATTCTCCGTGCTATCAAATGAGGTTCAAAAGATCCCTATAAAAATCCCTAAGAATGTCTATTTATAACTAAATTACAATAGGTCTCAGTCTAATCCCCCAAAACAAGTCAAAAACTCGCAAAATAACTCAAGTCTTTCCACCCACCGTGTGGTGATAGGCATCACCCTCTAGTGGTAGATGTGCAAGTGTAGATTTCATCATCAGGAGTTGCGCCACTAGGTGGTGATGGGTGCCATCATATGGTGATGATTGCCACCTAATGGTGGCGAGGTCTCCAACAATTTTTCTTTAAGTTTTCCTTCTCCAAATATTTTGGGATGACCCTTATGCCTTCCAAGTGGACTTTGAAGCACCCAAAAGTCCTTAAATCATTTAGAGGGCTTCCAATTTGTCAATCTTTTGCTTCCTAAGCCCAAACAACCTACAACATTTTCCTAAAATCAAAGACAAGCAAAGAAAAAAGTGTAACACGATACAAGAAGGGAAAATCATGCAATTAGACAGATAACTAGTCTTAAACCATATTGAAATACATGTAATCTAGAAATGTAAACAATGCTAGACATGTTATAAAATGCACGCATTAAACAACCCCAAACGTAAGAATCTGTTTGTCCTCAAGTAATCATTGTGGTAGTACCAAACATCAAGGAATCCAATAAGTGGGGCACAAGAAATTAAAAGTATATGCAGCAAGCAAACCAAGCATGCAAATGATCACAAGCAAATCCAATTGTTTCCAGAATCAATGCCTACACTGACCAGGTCATTCATCTTTCTATACTTAAATATTTTAAGGACAAGGAAATTTCACTTAACCATTCTCAATCAAAGTATACTACCATAGGCTTGATAAGAAACCTTACTTCTACTAAAATATCCTAAGCATACAAATGAGTCACAAGGTCTTTCATCAGGTTGTAATATGGCCAGGGGTGAAACATTCAGGTGGGGAATAGAAGGAAAAGGAATTCAAAGGGCTAATAATTACAAACAACTCCAATACCCTAACAAAGCATATTAAGCATTATAGTTCTTAACAAATGGGGTGCATTTCAAACTTAGCATTTCTCTTGCTTCCTTTTGCATCCTTCATTTTCATTTATTCAAACACCCCCTTTTTATTATTATTATTATTATTTTTTCTTTTCACCTCCTTTACATTTCCTTTTTCCACTTTTTCTGGCCTTTCTCAAGCTTTTAATTTTTCAAATCTTTACATTTCCAAGCAAGAGTCAAATTTACAAGACATTAAGGGGGAACCCCAAACTTAACACAGTTGCCACAATATACCTTATAGGGTACCAAGAAGCATAAAACTTTCAAACAGTAAGGTACAAAAGAAAATCATTCAATGTATGGCTCAAGGAGGCAATTAGTGGTAATGATTCAATTCTAACTTTAAAGTCTAAACAACAGATTCCTAAATGCCTTGATCATGCTCATTCATGCAAACAGAATAGTGTCGCTTCAAAAAGGTTCCAAAGTAAGTTCTAGAGGATAACAATAATGAGAATCTCACACTTAAAGAATGAATTTGAGGGTAAATTGTACAATGAATAACCACCCCTATTTAGGCTCAAACCTCCATTTGTAGCTTAAGTCAATGCAAGCATTCAAACAGGAGAATTTATGCTAATTCTTAACTTGCCTAAAAATCATCTCATGCAATATTGCCACTACAAAACTCAGCATATTGGGCACCCAACTCAAAGGATTCAAAAATTATCATGCACATAGAGATATAATGAAATACTAGGAAGCTCAATGCAAGCAAATTTACGATCCTAATTAATATGCAAGACAGAAATTAAGTAAGATAAAAGTCCTAACATGCAATGCAAGATATAAACATAAACACATAGATACCCCCAATAACCCCAAACTTAAGAATTACATTGTCCCCAATGTAAACAAAAATGCTAAGGGTTAGGGGTAAGAGAAAACTCACTAGGGTGGATGTGGTGGAAATAGGCTCGAAGGCGGTGTGGAAAGTGCCAAAGCATCCGAACTTCATCTAGGAGGTCTCGAAATTCAACCTGGTGGGCTGGAAACTCAACTCTATGCTTCAAGAAAGCAACATGATGTGCTTGAAATTTCGAATACTAGATATATAGGTTGGAAAAAGGTGGGTATGGAGGAAAAAGAAGAAGAAGAAGTAAAAGGGGGGAATAATAGAGGTTTGATGGAAGTGAGAAGGGGAAGATGAGTTTTGGGTGGAGGAGAGTTAATTTGGGGTGCAAGTATTTGGATTGATGGAGGTTTATGGTGATTAGGTGTTTGTAATGGTGGGAGAAGTAGAAAAACAAGAAGGAGGGGTTAGGGATGGTGGGCTGCATAAGGAGTTTAGGGGTTGGGGAGGGTTTTAGATAAAAATCTTTCTCTTTTTTTTTTAGGCATGCCGCCCCCTAGTGATAGGCGTTACCACCATGATGATAAACGTGCGGGGTCATCACATGCAATAGCGCGCTCGCCACAACGTGGTGGTGCTGGCCACTAGCTGGTGGCACCTTTTGCTGGTCATTTTGAGCACAACGGCACGTTGGCCACCCCGTGGTGGTGTATGTCACCTCCTGGTGGTGCCTTTCTGATTCAATTTTTAAGTTATTGTGCATTCTCCACCCCTTGATGACAACTACCACACCTTTATGGCCTTTGTACTAGCTCTTTTGCACCCAAAATTAACATTAAAACCATACACAAAAATTTTATTCTGCATAAAAACTTAAAACTTAGAGTAAAAATAAAAATAAGCTAAGAAAGCAAACTAAGAAAGGAAAAAAAAAGAAAAAAATTCTTTTTTTTTATATAGTTAAACTCCTAGAATTTCAAGAAGAAAATGCTTGGGTTGCCTCACAAGAAGTGCTTGTTTAACATCATGAGCCTAACGCTTGATAAAATTAATCTCCCATAGCTAGGTGAGGAAAGGAGATTGTCACCCCTTTTTCAATCGGTTTCCCTTTTACTCAAGGTCTTAAGGTCTCCCAATCTATGCCTATGAGGAGGGATGTAAGGTTCCCTCTTTTGCATGCATACTTTCTTGGGACTATTCTTTGTAAGGTGCCTAGCATATGGCTCTCCAGTTGAACACAACTCTTGTGGATCCTTAACAAAGTGCTTGATTGCCTCTTGTTTCACCATTTGATGCAATGAGTCGATCTTGCACATAGAATTCTCAACTACAGGAAGATTGTTATTAAACAAATCAAATTCAATGGTGTTCTCACCTACAGTTAAGGAAAGCTTACCCTTCTTTACACTTACATTAACATCAACCGTAGCTAAGAAGGGCCTACCTAGGATAATAGGGATTTTGGCATCCTCTTCTATCTTTAATACCACAAAACCACATGAGATCAATAAATCCTCTACTTTAATAGGAACATCCTTTACAATTCCCACCAAGGGTTTCTCGTATTGATCCACCAATTGCAATGATATGTTAGTGGGTTGCAGTTCCCCTACACCAAGCTTCTTATAAATTGATAAGGGGATCAAACTAACACTAGCCCCCAAATCACATAAGGCTTTTTCAAACCTCATGTCACCAATTAGACATGGTATGCAAAAACTACCTGGATTCCTAAGTTTAGGGGGTAACTTAGTCTAAACAAGGGTTATAGTCTCATGTTCATCAACCTTTCTTTTGTTAGTCAGGATATCCTTGAGAGACTTTGCATAAATAGGCATTTATTGCAAAGCGTCTACAAAAGGAATGTTGACATACTGTTGTTTTACCATATCTAGAAACTTACCAAACTGTTTGTCTAACTTAGACGTAGCTAACCTTTGAGGGAAGGGAATAGGTGGTTGGTAAGGCATTGGGGGCACCTTTTTAGACACTTTCTCTTTCTTTACAATACCCCTTTCTTTTTCTTTTTCAACCAAAGGTCGAGTCTCTACCTTTATTTCTACTTCCACTTCTCCTTCACTTTTTTTTCTTGGTTAGACATAGGACCATCTAAACCTTCTACCACTCCTCAATGTAAGAGCATTAACATGTTCAATAAGATTAATCTCAACCTTACTAGGGAACTAACCTAGAGCACAGTTAGATGTAGGAAGAAATTTGGCCATCTGGGAAATCTAACCTTCTAGCACCTTATTGTGCAGTGCTATCCTGTATATCTAAGCAGTTAACTCCTTGATAGAGCTACTCACTGTCTCATTGGTTTGCTTTTGGCTTGTTACAAAATCATCCATTAAGTTCTCAAGCCTCGACGGTGATTGTTGGGTTGAATCCTGCAGCTATTGGAAACTTTGACCACCAGTGCCTTTATTGAAATCTGAAGGTTGTTGGAAATTTGGCTGCTAACTACCCCCTTGACCCTGATTATTCTAGTAAGAGAAGTTTGAATGAGCTCTCCATCCTGGACTATAGGTATTCGAGTAGGGGTCAAATTTGTCCTTCTTCAGGTAGTTGCTGAAATTATGTGTGGCAGGCACATTTTCCATTTGCTTCTCGAGCCCCTAAGACACTCCTACTTGATAGTTAATAAAGCTTTCCCAAATGAATCCCAAGTAATGATAGCATTCCTGGGAAAAGTCCTCATCCATGCTCTCGCCTTGCCTATAAAGGTTATGGGAAATAGGTGTAGGCGAAGCACATCTACCGAGATTCTTTGAAAGTGTTAAGTCTTGCATACTTCCAAGAAACCTTCAAGATGCTTCGAGGGCTCTTTTAAGGGAAACTTACTAAATTGATTCTGCTTTAGCATGCTTAGCAAAGTGGGTGGTATCACAAAATTGGTATTTGCCCTTACAGCTGGATGGGCTATCCTAGTTGGCAACCCACAGATCATTGGAACGAAAAAGTCCTTCAGTGGTCTGGCCGCTTGTTCTTCTGCCATGGCTTTTGTGTCCACAAGAATTGTAATCACTCAATGCTTCTATCCTTGTTGTCTCAACCTTCTTCGAAAGGTTCTCTTAATCTCGGGGTTTGCTTCAATGGGATCCCCAAGATGGAGAGATTTTGGCATACACAGAGAAAATTGCCTACAAAAGAAAAGAGCCCGTGAAGTATGAAAAAGAAAAATAAATAAATGAAAAATAAAAACAAGACTTTAAAGGATAAAATTTCGTTTAATTTTTTTACAAAGTAAAAATCACCGAGTTAAGAGACGCAGTCCCTGACAATAGTGCCAAAAACTTGATGTGCAAAAACAGTAAGTGTACAGTTGTTGTTAAGTAATAATTCAAAGATCGTATCCATAGGGACTACGCATTTAGTGATTATTGTTAAACAAATAAAAATTAAACAAAAGGGATTTTAATTCGAAATTTAGGGTTTAAGCAATTAAGAGAAAAATAATTAAAAATTAAATTGAGCTGTAATTGAAATGGGGGTAATTCAAAATGAGAAGCTTTCCAAGATTGGGGTTTCACACTACGATGCTAATTGCCTTAATCTCGCTACCTATGTGCTTCACTTGTTCTCATTGAAGGTGAATTAACCTAAGATATCCTTTATTCTCTTTCAAGATACAAAGGGGTATCCAACAAAATTTACCAACTATTGTCGTGATGGTTATGTTCAATTAGACTCACTAAGTTCTTTGTTAATTCAATTGTTTCTCGAAGGCTTTAATCTACTTTCTTGGTTTAAACCTAAGTTCCTTTCTTATAGGTTCGGTGTTTGGGTTCACCTTTCAGTACTTCTCCAAACTCCTAAGGTTATGAAAAACGTTAGTTAATTTGTTTCACATAAATAAAGCAATAGAAAAGGAATAAAAGAGAAACAAGATCATGTATAGACAAAGAAAAATTAATTATTTAAGACAATCATAGGACTACGCTCAATCCTAGAAAAATGGGGCTTTACTCACACATAGTCATGAGAGAATGCCAAAAAGAAAAGAGAAAGAACATAAAAACAAACCTAGAGACAATTGAAGAAGAAGAGAGCAACCCTTCAATTCTCCATGCTATCAAATGAGGTTCAAAAGATCGCCATAAAAATCCCTAAGAATGTTTATTTATAACTAAATTATAATGTGTCTCGGTCTAATCCCCAAAAAAAAGGTAGAAACTCGCAAAATAACTCAAGTCTTTTTGCCCACCGTGTGGTGTTAAGCATCACCCTCTGGTGGTAAATGTGCAAGCGTAGATTTCATTATCAGGAGTTGAGCCATCAGGTGGTGATGGGCACCGTTAGGTGGTGATGGACTCGCAGGTATAGATTTCAGCATTAGGGAGTGCGCCACCGCTTGGTGATGATTGCCACCTGATAGCGGTGAGGTCTCCAACCATTTTTCAGCTTTTCCATCTCCAAATGCTTTAGGATGACCCTTATGCCTTCCAAGTGGACTTCTAAGCACCCAAAAGTTCTTAAATCATCAAGAGGGCTTCCAATTCGTCAATCTTTTGCTTCCCAAGCCCAAGCAACTTACAAGATTTTCCTAAAACTAAAGACAAGCAAAGAAAAGGTGTAACACGATACAAGAAAGGAAAATCATGCAATTAGACACACGATTAGTCCTAAACCATAGTGAAATGCGTGTAATCTAGAAATGAAAACTATGCTAAACATGTTATAAAATGCACGCATCAATTTATCTCACAACCATTTCTCAGGTGAATTTCCAGAACATCTGGCCACAAATTACATTAAATTCAACCTCTTGAAGCTTTCTAGCAACTTTCTCCAAGGAAATGTTTGTAAATTTGCTTGTGGAAGATCACTTCGAGCATTGTATCTCAACAAGAACAACTTTAGTGGGACCCTCAAAGGCATATTTAAAAATAATACACAGTTGGAGGTACTAGACATATGTAATAATTCAATCTTGGGTGCAATTCCAAGTTCAATTGGCATCTTTACTTTCATGAATATCTTTCTTGTGGCAAAAAATCAATTAAAAGGTGAGATCCTTTTTGAGTTTTCTAATGTGATACCAGTTCACATTGATAATAACCCGTATTAATTTAGTAATTTTATTAGTTGTTAAGTTTAAATTGATGAAAATGTGAGTAAATTATTTTTTTATTTTAGTAATGGAGAAATTGTAAACTTAACAGAAATTGGAAATGGTAGTACAAATAAGAAAATGAAGTCTATTATATGTGACAATAATGTACATTATGATTTTAGAAATACATATCGTTAATTGAATACATAGAATATCGATGGAATACAAGGAAATCCAGACACTATCTACCCTACTAATTATAGTAAAAAGGATTTTACATCAGAGTAGTGTCTATATACTCTATCTTATCATATATATAATCTAAAAGGAAGTAGGATTCCTAGTCTTCATTTGTTGGAGTAATCTTTAGATCATCTGATGTAGCATTGGGGTGTAATCTCTAGGCATTACTGTCATCTTCACATATTAACCCATAATATACATAACGGAAAAGATAGAGAAGTGAGGTGATTTGTTCTAAAATCACTTCCATATGTGTAGCAGGAATTATACCATAAATAAAGACAACACATAGTTGACAATAGAGGGAAACCTAGGGTTTATTCTAAGTTATGTTATGCTACCCTTGACTCGGTATGGATCTATACTCCCTATTAGCGAATAATAGTTCTCAACAGAATTGAGAAGTGACTGGGAGTACATATACCTCTTATCATCATCACATGATACAATCCTCATCATCATTGGCGAACAAAACAAAAGCTCAGGACAACATAGTCCACATAAAGGTATGCTCTCACAACAATGCTAGTGATGACTCAGCAATTGTCAAGGTTATCAAGCTTATTCTCTACAAAGATCTTGGCTCAAGGTCGCTATCCTAACTATTGGGCCATCACTACTTGATACCACACCTTTAAGATCCTCTAGGTCCCTGCATATATCCTATAGTATACCAAACTGTGGCTTCCCTAACAAGGTGTCATGCCACTACGTGTCCCTCGCTTTATATTACTGACTAACTTATTAATTTCTGACTTCTCAAGCAAAGGTATTCCCTAGTCTCGTTTAACTTGAGCACCAATACAATCTTTTCCAATATTTCTACTTCATATTACAGAGACTAAATCAATATTATTTATAGATAAGACTAAATTACACATAGTATTTAAACAATTCATAAATCACATAATTGTAATTCTATAAATTAATTATCTAATTAAATTCCTAGTCATTATATAAAACTCCTTATTTTTAATCATTATTTCAATATGGTTAAAGGTATAAAATCTATATTCTAATTTTAAGTTTGGATTATTTCTAAATAATAATAGTCTAAATTTTAATTTTTAGAATACAATTTGCTGTATAAAATTTGTAAATTTTATTATTTTATTTTAATCGGGTCGTGAGCCTATCATAAAAAATTTCTTAATTTAATTTGGGCTTTACATCATCACCTAAGTTAGTGATTAAAATGTTATCATTTTTCTAATACTAAAATTTTTTTTGTGAGCCTAGATAGTAAGGATAATCTTAACTAAAATTTGTTCTACTATTATTACTACACTTTTCTAGTTTATTAGCATCTGTAAAATTTTTAAAATTTTAGCAATATGACAACTTAAGACCTGTTTGGGGTGGTTGTGAGCTTTTGGTTTTTGGTTTTCAAATACACTTTTCAAAACAAAACACGTTTGGCTAAAATGGAGCTGAAACAATTTTTAACTCAATTTTAAAACACTTACATTCATTTTCAAAACCAAGAAAAAAGGTTTTGTGAATCTAATTTTTAGTTTTAAAAAAGTACACATCACTACATTTGATAATGGCTCTTTCCACCACCACCACTAACATCGTTGCCGCCACTACTACTATTACCACCATCACCACCACGACCATCAGTGCTACTACCACTGTCATTGTCGTCGTCATCAGTACCACTACTGTCACCTTTGCTGCCACCACACAAACATACCCTTAAACTAATTTTAACAAAATAATTTTTTTTTCAAAATGAGTTTATTTTGAAACCAAAAATTTGGGAAAAAACTAAAACTAATTTTTAAAAACTAAAAACTAGTTGCAGTTTTTGAAAGTTTTGAAACTCACAACTAAAAACCACCCCAAACAGGCTCTTAGTAGCATTTTAATCACCAAAATTTTAGCATTATAACATCCTAATAATCATAGTTTTAAGATCAAAATTCTAGCAGCACAACAGCTTAGTAATCATAGTTTTAAGATCAAAATTTTAGCAGTATAACAATTTAGTAAGAATCAAAGTTTTAGATAAAACATTATAACAATATAATGAGAACGTAACTAAACTTATGCATTGAAAGGTTTAGAAGAAAACCTTTCCTACCAAAATGTAAAATGACTATAATTTAGAACCAACCCCACTTCCCCCATTACCTCTTTTAGTAGCTAAAATGAGGAGAAAAGTTGATGGTGATGTTGATTCTAAGCTCGTAAGAAGAATGGTTTACTCAATGGTAGAAACTAATAGAATTTTGGCATAATAATGGAGAAAAAAAAAGTTAGAGAGAGAGGGGTTATGATCAAAATTTGTCCCATATGTTGGCTATTTAAAGAAAATGAAGGGGATTAGCTGCCCCCTTAATTACATCATTAAATGAAGTATTTTTATTTTCTTTTTAATTATTTAGGGGGACACATATACCTAATAAGATAGTGAGTCACCTACACTAGGTTGGACGTGTGTCCTATGAGCTATCCCAATATATCTGTGTTTTATTTTCTCTGTAGTTGAATCAACTAGAACCGATAAAATTACCTAAACTTAGGTAAATTAGCTTTTAATATCAAATTAATGAATTTTAATGTGAAACTTGACAAATACATTATCTTTCATCAAAAATTAATGTCTAATAATTAATTTTAATTTTAGTAATTTTTTCAAATATTTATTTATTTATTTTGTATTTTTAAGTTAAAAATTCATATTAAATCCATTTCAATTCAATAAATACTAAAATTTTTACAAAAATTATAAAATTAAATATTTTACCTATAAATGAATTGAGATTATCATTTCACCATTCTTGGATGTGAAACCAATATTTTTTGGTTTAATAAACACCTAAAAGCATTTTGATCATTTTACATAAAAATTCAAAAAATTCTCAAAAAAATTTTCAAAAATTGTATTTAATATATATAAGATGATTCTAAGCTTAAATTGACATTTTACTATCAATTGAATCTTTTTCTTATGTCCGCCCTTAATGTTGAGAAATAAGGGTAAAATCGTCATTTTTTTCATTTCTCCGGGCTCCATCTTGGAAAAATGATTAAAAATCACGATTAAATAGTTCACAAAATTTTGAACACAACAATGGGGAGCAAAATTATGATATTCCTTCCCAATTTTTCAAAATTAAATCATCAAATATTAGGAAATAATTGAAAATTTGAAGTAGAGGTGTTACATCTAACATTTCAAGACTTGAAATATTGGATCTTTCTCAAAATAAATTATTTGGATTTGTCCCTTATTTCAACATATCATCCTTGAGATTCTTGTATTTACAAAAGAATGATTTCTCTGGCTTTATACCTTACAGATTATTTGAAAGTTCAAAGCTAGTAACACTAGACCTAAGGGACAATAAATTAATTGGAGATATTCCATATTGGATTATTAAGTTGTCAAACTTACAGGTTTATTATTAGAAGGGAACAAATTTCAAGGTCATATTCTGATTCAGTTGTGTCAATTAAAAATTGTTACCTTTATGGACCTTTCACGCAACATGATCAATGGTTCTATACCATCTTGCTTTCAAAATTTATCATTTGGAATGGTATGAGATGAAGATCATGGTCTTAATTTCAATATTGCAAGAATTGATTATTGGAGCTTTGTCAACATAGCACAATCATTACCCATTATTAGTGTGGAGTTAAATCAACCTACGAATGTAGTCAACATAATGGAGTGTGAGCAGTAATCAGCTGTGGAGTTTAGAACAAGACATAATTATTACTCTTACAAAGGTGACATCCTAGATAAGATGACTAGATTGGATTTATCATGTAATATACTAATTGGTGTCATACCTTATCACATTGGGAATATGCAACAACTTCATGCCTTGAGTCTATCCCACAATTACTTGTCAGGTCCTATACCAATGTCTTTTTCTACTCTTACACAAGTCTAGAGTCTAAACCTTTCCTACAACAACTTGAGTGGTCAAATACCTTCTCAACTAACCAAGTTGAAATTTTTTTTATCAATATTCAATGTGTCATACAACAATCTTTCTGGAATACTGCCCAGTATAGGGCAATTTGCAAACTTTGTCGAGGACAATTATAATGGTAATCCCAGACTCTGTGGACCTCTTCTTAAGAAGAAATGTAAAGGTCTTGCATATTCACTTCCAACACAATCCAATGAAACAAGAAGAAAGGAAACAACATTGGACATGGTAGCACTTTTTGGAGTTTTGGTGCTGCTTATGTAACAATACTGTTGGTGTTTGTAATGGTGCTTTGCATAAATGCTAAATGGTGCACAACTTGGTTTTATCACATAGGTAAGCTGATACATCTATGCTTTCCATCTTTTCATCCATATTGAGGAATGTCATTTTATTGATTATTAATACTCCTAATGTGTTTAGTGACTTTATTTAGAGTTGTTTACTCTTAGTGTTTGCTAATATTCCTATAAAAAAGTTTAACAAGATTAGACCAAACACTCCTAATATTTTCAGTGACTATGTTTTGAGTTGTTTTTTATCTAATATTTGGCTCCCATCAATCAACTTTGTTTTTTATGTAAATGGCAGCATAACAAGTACAAAGCTTACCAACATGTCAAGTATTCACACAATATGCACAAAATATTTTACCATGATGTATTAGCTTTTCTTTTATTTACTGCTTTTTAGCTTGATCTTTCAATAGCAAGAATCCAATATCAATGAAAAATCCTTAGAACACAACACGCTTAGCTACAACAACAAAAAATTCTTGTAACAATCAATAAGCTCTTATATTGATCCTTTTCTATTTATATTGTTTGTAATAAGTTCATTACAACCAACAAAACGATCTAAGTAAGCAACACTCATTGTATAGATGCCACAGGCAGAACTTGTAATTATCTCACGTGTTGGTAACCAAGCTATATCCAAATGTTTATTAATACAAAGTGTTCCTACGATGTTTAATAAAATCAACTTTACATATCAATAAGGACACGTGTTGAGGTTTCATGCAAAAGACACACAATCAACTTTACATATCAAAAGCATAATTTCTATTTATTTTCTCAAAAGATAAAGTAAAAATTGCAAATAGATTGATGATATCTCTCTGTCCTAAATATTAGAAATGCAAACATTAAAAGTACAGGTAGGTAGAGTTACACACAAACTATAAAGGGACAGAGCAAATCATTGTCCCAAGCTTGAACAGGTTTATTGTAGCAGTTGAGATGTGAATTTTTTTAGATAAAAAGAGATGCACAAAATTTAATATAATTAATTAGGCCATAAATAGAGTAACAAGAAAATCATAAAACAAAAGTAAGATATATATGAAGAAATAACAACATACTTGAGATGCATTTAGCTCTAGAAGCCCAGGTGCACCAAAGTAACAAGGTAAGGGATCACACATCGTTTGAACCTCAACCTCATGACCCAATAAGTGATGATAAATATACCACATGTTAATATCAACAATTGTAATTTTCAAATAAACAAAATTCAGATCACAATTCCAGCAAAATAATAAAACCTCTATTTTGAGATCTCACAATTAGTTAAAACAAACATAACCTTGGCACAATGCTATTTATTTCCATTATCCTACAATATTTATGCTGTAGTATAATTTCAACCTCAGAATCAGTTCCAAAATCATTCAACAAACACACAACACTGTCACGTGTCACAAAAGATATATATACTATTTACAGTCCTTTTACCGACCTATTTTTAAACACACTCATATTAATAGCAACTTATAGAACTATAGCCACAACTGACTTACTTTATAGAACACTTGTATAAAATACTAATCTATTTACCTTACACAACATTTATGAAAATAGAACTTATTAAACAAGCTCTACTCAATCAAGCACTTAATAAAGCTGCAATGAAGCACAAAAGGGTGAAAACTTGACACAACCATTCAATGACTCATATATGATATATGTGTGTGTTTGTGTAATTGAAAACATTTATGAAGATGTGATTATCTACACTAGAGAGATTGGATCATTCAAATTTTTAGTATTCAAATCAGAAGACTTATATTTTACATAGCTATATTCATGTCATCTTTCTTATTCTTCCCACAAATGGCAATTGAATTAAAAAAATAATGGTTAGAAGTAAGGGATGTATGAAACTATATATAGATAGATAATTAGATACACAGCTTGCACATGTTTGGAGGGCACAAACAACATCTATGGGGGGACTTGTTGAAGTCATGGTAAGGAAAAAGGGAAGAAAATAAAATATAAGTTGGAAGACAGAGCTTATTAGTATTATGGGATCTTCTTTTGTCATAATTATATAGTTTAATACTTACCATTTGCATTGAAGAATATGTAAAGTATAGAGAAGATCCCATTAAAGAATAGAAAATCTTTCTCCTAAACTAATTCTAATTCTATAGGCAATTATAGTCTCAAATGGAAGGCATTTCAACCACCCTGCTTCTATTTCATGCCCATTGAGTTGAGCTAAGGTCCAACTATGCTAGCAAGCCACCAGGGCTAACCCAAGAGTAAAGTTACTAAAACTTAAGCTTTAGGCTCACTAATAGAAAATTATTTGCTATTAATTTTTATAAAGCAAAAAAAGGCCACATATATTGGCAAGAAGGTCTAACATATAACTTTTTATTTAAAGTAAAAAAGTCTCTTTTAAAATTTGTTTTAGGTCTAACTCAACGTTGGGCCGGTCTTGCAAGCCACAATCGAGCTGCATTACCAAGAAGATTTAGGAAATATATGTTTGAACTCATCCTTTGAATATATGTTTGACCTCATCCTTTTCCAATGCACCGGTGACACCCTGTAACAAACCTTACATCACTAAGAACACTAGAGAAACAAATGGCGTAGGAAGCTGTCTAACTTTCGATTGACCTTAGAGATACACGTGCCATTTCTAGGTATCATGTTTAGCCTGCTGAGATACCATTCGAAACCCTAGATGAAGCAATTGAAGAAATCACATTAACTTCACACGTTGGAGTCAAAATTATCAAATCTAACAATAGAAGCAAAAGAAAAATTCTGTTATATAGACTAATCCTAATAACTAAAACAAAAAAAAAAGAAAAATATTAGAGGGACGAAATGATTAACAAAAATTTTATAAAGATTAAAAGCAGAAAAACAAATATATTGTAAGGACTAAAAGAATATTTAAACTTTTTCTTTTATTTTGTATTTAATAGAAAAAGGGAGAGAAGCTTGTTTTTTAAAATGAGAAAATAAAATGAAAAAAATGGAAAAGTGAATAAAAAGCCAAAAGAACTAAACTAAAAAAGATTGAAAAATGAACGAAAAAAGAAAAAGAATGAAAATAGAGAATCCAAAGAATTTTAAAAAATAATAAAAACAGAAAAGAGGTTAGAATTAGAAGTGTTCATGGATTCGATTGGTTTAAATTTAGTGTAAAATAAAATCTGAATCGATCATATCTAATTGAGTTTTGAAAAATATTTCTGCTAATTCAAACCAAACCGATCTGATTAAATTTGAGTTGGTTTAGTTCGGATCATCAACGTGAATGAAGACACCCCAATTTTAGCGACATGTCTGAGCTTTCATAATCGTAGGGTTCACTGGAGTTGCAAAAGTGACTGACCCTGACGACTTACCTTCATCTATAACAAAGTTCTTAGACTCGGCACCACCAAGTCTTTGGCCATTAACTATGCCTGCCACCTTTGGTGCAATACATACATATATAAGGCTTTTTTTTTTTTTCAATTGCGAAAGTCAGATTCAAGGACGAGTCTGCTTAAGAAAAAAATTCACGCACCCAAAAAGATAGAGAGAAAAATAAAAAGAATAACATAGGTGATGTTTTAGTTGCTCATTCTCTTCTATCATCCCCTACAGGTTTAGTTGGAGTTGTTAGTTTATACTTCATACTTTATAGGAAGAAAATGAAACTTAATAAAACAATAACGTATATATATCATCACTAATTTGTGGATCCTCAAATAATGATAATTGAATGTTTGGTTTCTAACCTTTCTTTGGAGATCAGTAACCTCATTCATAATCTTCTCTCATGAAAAGTAAAAAACTGCAAGTCAAAAGGATAGGAATATATCAATACAGATTAACTAAGCACAAATTTCCTTAAAAGCATGGTTGTGAAAACTGGACCGGACTGGTTGGTTCAACTGAAAAATCGGTCCTGTATCCGGTCCAATTAAACCAGAAAACTGGCCAGTCAAAAAACTGGTCTATGAACCGGTGAACCAGTCAAAAACCGGTAAAAAACTGGTTTGTAGTGGTTTAATAAAAAATGTCTAATAAAATATTATTTTGATGTTTTTTTTTTTAAAAGAAATGAAAATCAACCTAAAATATTTGTCATTTTCTTTTTTATTCTAAATATAGACTTGTTTTTATTAATAAATATTGATGTGTATTATTAAAATTTAGACTTAAGTATTATGACATATTTAATTTGAACTTTTTTAGCTATTGTATATGTTAAGAACCTATAAAATTATATTTTAGTTTTAGTTTTTAAAATTATAAAGTTATGATATTATATTTTTTTAATTTTTTATGTATTATTTAATTATTATTATTATTTTATTAATACCAGTTTGACCATGGTTCAACTCCGGTTGAACCATTGAATCTTGGATTAGTGCCTTGACCAGTTCAATGATTGGTCTAGTTTTAAAAACATTGCTTAAAACTCAAACTAGAAAGATAGGAATATATCAACACAGATTAAATAGAGTAATATATCAACACAAAATCCCTATCATAACAGAACATAGTTATGAGAATCTTACAATTTGATAATTCGGCTACCTACCAATTCGTATCACAAGATGAATCTTAAATAATTTTGTATCTTATGATACATTAATGAATTTGTACAATTTCGTATCATCAATACAAATCACAAGATTTGTTATTTTTTCCTTTTTTTCTTATTTACTTTTATTTCACCGATTCTCATGAAAAAATTGGTAAGTCATGTAAGCTTCAATTGTTAAATGAAAAGGAAATGAAGGAACACTTATGAACTTATCCTATTTGATTATTTTACTACTTTATTTCTCACTCACTCATTCAATATATGTACTCTATTTAGCTATTTAATTTCTTTATTTCTATTCTTTTAAAATAAAGGCTTCACAAACTCATATGTAACTAATAATTTTATTTTATAAGACTTCTGGTTAAGTTTTTTTATCTATTTTTTGTCTAAAATTTTTACATTAAACACTATATATCATCTATATGATATATTTGAAGTAATTTTTCATTATCTTTGAATCTTACGATTCCATATAAATTATGATTTACGATTCAAAAATTAGCTCGGTAATTCACTATTCAAGTCTCAATTTGATAACCTTGTAACAGAGTAATATATCAGCACAGATTAAACAGACAATGAGAAAGAACAAGATCTGTCTAAACAGAAGAGAAGTAAACCATTAACATATGTTATCCTCCGTAAAAATACAAATCTCTCTTCGGAGTACTTTACTCAATATTTTATTTTTATTTTTTGATATATGTTATCCTTCGTAAATCACAATCACTTTGATGTTTTATTTACTTAAGAATTACTCCATACACGGGCCGTATCCTCCAAAATATAAATTATATATACAACTTTTTGGTAATACAAACACTAACAAATTATTGTTAAATCAAATAAACTATCAGCATCACGCACTACAACATCTTAAAATTTTAACGTAGACAATCATCTTAAAGGAGAAATTCAAACTAATCCTCTTTTCAAAAATAATTGAAACAATATAGTGAATTAATTAATTATTTGTATTCATTCAATTCTTATTATCATAAACATATGTAAGTTTCAAGCTTGCAGAGCATTTTCTTGAGTTGCTATTTCCCTATATGGTAAGTACAGACAGACATATTGCTCACGTAAATTGAATCATTAATTCAAAAGTGTGACATAATAGAAGATCAATCAACAATGACAGGCCCACACCTTTTTGCTTCACCAACCTACAGATTTGAAAATAACATAAAAGAGGTTAATTTGCCCAAAAATTTGTCTAAACTCATTAGTGCCAACGCAAACCACACCTCATTAGAAACATACAGAGACAGAACACGAGAGACAGAAACTCATATAGACACACACGAGAGAGACAACACACTAATAGTCACAGAGACACAAAATCATGAAAACTCAAAGGCAGAGCACAAACTCATATAGGCAGAACACAAACAGAGATACATCACACCGCGCGCGCGAAAGAGAACACTCACAGTCACTTACACAAGCTTCAACTACATTCTAAGGTTTAGGTCTCAATAAAGTTCCTTGTCTCAATCGTGTGTACAAAGATCACCATTCAAAACATACATAACTCGAAGTCGAAGTTAGGAAGAAATAAAATGGATAGTGAAAGAGAAAACATGAAGAGAGCATATTCAGAGACAAATAACACACACACACAATACTAAGAAAGAAGATACTCACAATCACATATTTAAAGAAGTCAAAATGGCCCGGTCCAGCCCATCTAACCCTGACTCACATGGGCTAGGACAATAAAAATCCACAGGGTCAAAGGCCCACATAAAGAAAAGCTTATAAAACTAATGTCCACAAAGTCCTATAAGCTAAGGCTAGCCCATGGGGCTTACTTTTTGTAAAATATTTATTTAATGTTAAAAAATTGGCCTAATTCTATGGCTTAATCCGCCTACCTTGTGGGTTAATTTAAAACAATATAAAATTTAATTTAAAAGATATCTTTGAGCTTATTTTAATCCGTGATTTTGTCTCTTCTATGTAAGGGTATCAAACGGCCCAACCCAACCCAATCCAACTCGTCTTCAACTCGCTAAAAAATGGGTTGGGTTAGGTTGAACTCGTTTTTTTGCATTGGGTTGAAAATTCCAACCTAACCCAACCCGTGGTGTGGGCCAACCCATTAAAAAAGAGAAATATTATAAAATTTTTAATAATTTTATTTTTCTTAAATTTTTTGATCAAATATAATTGAAAAAGAGAAAAAAAATGTTATAAACATTTAATTTAGTCCAAGAGCTATAAAATTTGTCTTCGTCAAGACTTCACATATTCAAACAATGAAAAACTATAAACTCAATCACTCACCGAGATCATACTGCGTCCACCCACATTTAGAGGTATGAAATTCCCCTGAACATTGGCGCTGTTTGTGGGGAAAACACTCTTCTCTCTTTTTCATTTCATGGTGGCCATTGGCAGAGCTTCGCTTTGCGAATCTAAAAAGCAACTCATCTCAAATCTGGAATCGCTTTCTTCACAACCTTGCATTGTTTGATCGGTGGTTGTTGTTGATCGATTCTTGATAAATCTAGTTTTGGAGCCTATTTCCTGATTGGTTATGTTCGGAGCCTACAATGAAATTTTGTTAGAGATCGTAGGATTGTTTTTGCAGCCACGTCCTTTGCTCTAAGTATTCGCATCGATTTAAGTTTTCATTGGCGATTCTCAAAGAATCGATGGAGCAAGCGAGTAAAAATTGCACGAAGAAGCAAAATTCGTTTTGGCGATTTGATTACTCATATCAGAAAACATGTGTTGATTTATGCAAATACCCTCTCTCCTCCAAATCTTGTTTCAAGATTTTTAATGGTTATTAATCTTTTTCCTTCTCGGACCATTAACGAGAAGCCACAATCACATTCGCATTCATAGGTTTTTCCTTTTGGGGAACAAATTGTCATTTGCTCAAATGCAATATCTACTTCAGCAAAAATTGGATTTTTGCAATCCATACATGTCAGATCGATTCAATGATTATTGACTCTACTTATTAATTGGATTCGCACATCTTGATTCTGTTTATCAATTGGATTTATGCTTTTTGTTAATTTGTGAACAATTTTCATAATATCTTATGAATGTTAAATTCATTGCTTGAATCTTGCTTTGATTTTGGAATTTTTTTTTTTGAAATTGCAAATCCAATTTGCACCTCGCACAAAATTTGTGACACCTGCGATCTTCACCTTCACGTTGTGTTACGCTTTTTCCCCATCTCTGCAGTTGGAAGCACTGCATAAAAAAAAAACCATCAACGACGAACACTAACTCATTCCAACCCTTTGTTTAGAGTGCAAGCTGGTTGTCCTGTCATCACCTCACTTCTCAGAAGGATGCCTTCCGGCATGTGATCGCTGACTTAAGGTTGTCAAACTAGGAAGTAAACAAGCCACCGACCCATTCATCAGACCAACATGGTGACGGGAAGAAGATATGAGTTCTTGATCCTTCTAATCGAGTGTTCAATTCTTTAGTCGAGGCTTCACATTTGGTTGAATCGAATAAGAAAAGGAAAAGACTCTAGCTACGTCATTCCCCCTCATCAAACAGCACTGATTCCTTTCCTCAAGATCTTGTTTTCTCTATGTTTTAAGATTTGTAACCTACTAATCTCTTGATTTCTCTATGGAATTAATATTCTTGTCGATGCAGCAAGTAATTTTCTTACTACCATGCTCGCAATGAGTATCGCACCACTACACCCAGCACCGCCTCAGGTTCCAACAAACCACAACTGGTAAGTTTATCCTAATTAAGCCACAAAGCACCGGCAATTTGCTCATGTTGTGCGATGATTTGACAATGAGCTCCAAGCCCATTGACATGATAACTGAGTTCTTAAGCTTTATGCTCAACCTATGAATGCAGGATTTTTAAATCCAAGACCTTTAATACGGTACTAGCATGCATGTAAGTCATAGTGCAGTAGCTTGTACATACCAACATTCATGACTTCACAAGGCTGGACTCGCAAATGGATTGGAAACAACTTTTCTCCTATATTGGATGCGCATAGTAAATATATCCTTTTTCCTTTTAAACTAACTTGACACAGGAAATGCAGGCTCCTTAATGAATCTGTCATGCATGTTTTGCGAGACACATTAGGTCGCCCATCATCACCTCTTGGCATGCGACAAGTATGTCGGACATGAATTGGAGCCTGTATTGGAGCCTTTTGACATATCTTTCTCCCGCCAATAAAGCTCCTCACAAGACAACAATGAACTACTTCAATAGGCCCGGCAAGGTAAGTTATTACCCGACATACTTACATGACCACATGTAGGTATATGAGCCTCAATGCCATCTCGCCACATAAGATCTCGGCATTTGACTATGGCGTCGTACAATGACCTCTTGTTTCAGAAAGTAGACTTCGTGAGAGTCTTTCATGCTTAGCCATCTTTGACCATTGTGAGTATACTATATTCATTTTTCACTACTCAAATTAACATGTCACAACACCTTTTGGGGTTTGAATTCAAGAACTCTAGTCTCGTAGAGGCATCTTGTAACACCCTAGAGGGTATTATCTTAACTATTTATAGATTTCTAGGACATGGAAACTTTGAATATAAAAACATTAAAGATATTAGCGAAAACTTAAACATACATGTTATCATAAAAACTATTTACAAACTCTTAGCACAAGGTATCGTACATTACTTACATAAAAATATACAAAACATAAACTAAACTCCCATACATTAAGAGGTATATAACTCAAACATCTTCTCCACTCTCTACGAGTGGCTCCAAGCTTCTCCTTTGCAAAGATGTCCACCTGCCTGACCTGTAAAACATGAAAATTGGAGGGAATGAGACAAAGCGTCTCAATGAGTGCTACAAAAATTCTAGGGGTAGGCTGACTCCTCTATTCTAGAATCCTTTCTTAACTCATAAGGTTTAACCTCTCACTGAACTTATAGTTCCTCACCTCTTTAATGCTTAATCTCATAAACTATGCCTAACTTAGGGTTAGTTAGTCTTTAATGGGTCTAAGCCTCCCCTGGGTTCTATGACCCATACTGGTCCTTTACATTGGACAACTATGTTCCTATCACTTGGATAAGAACTAAATTCTTTCTATAACCTCCTCTTGATTTTTTACTTCCTATGACACTCGATAGGGAATTAGGTTTCCTTTTCTATCTTTCTCTTTTCTTGCCTTTTTGGGACTTATACATAAACTTTCTTTAGGGGTACACCCCTTGCATACCCACAGGGCAGCCTTTAACATAAATCATGTCCTCACTAAGTACATAGGTTTCCTAGTTTAGGCTTAACTCAACTCACTTATAACTAAGCACACATATCATCATCTACCCAATAGGGTCATCATACATGCCTAACATAAGCATTTACATCAAACATTGCACTGTTCTTTTTCTGTTTGGTTCTGGTTAGCTTTATTATTATCTTTTCACTTAACTACCATCTTTTACTTGGCTAGCTTTAGCCATAGAGAGGCGTCCCTTTCCTGATCTCGTACTTATATCCCATTCTGATTCGAGCGGCTAGACCTCATTTTCTTATAGAAGTGGTTCCCTCAATCCTTAGGCCAGAGGGGATAGTAACCCTTTTTTGGCACAAGGAGCCTCCTAGCCCTTTACTTTTCTTCAACCCTTCACAGTTTTCTTTAAAAACTACGCATAGTTTGGTGATTATAAGGGATCCCCACAGCGGGTTTATGTTTATATTAAGCCATGGATGGCGTATTCCAAGTTTTATCATGATCAAGGAGAATCTACCCTATAGTCACTAAGATGGATATCATTTTCTAAAACCTTTTCTTTTCCTTTAAAACCTTTCCTTTCTCTTTAATCTCAGGGAAGATCCATGCTTTTCTCTAAATTTCAAGGAATATCCTTGTTTTTGCTAAGGAGGCATCCTCTGGTATCTTTTAAAGTCTTAAGTATTTTTTTACATGAGGTTCAGTCATTGCATACACACACACAAACCAACACAAGGCATAACCACAAAGATAATACTACAACTACACAGACAACAATATCAAACATAACCACCACTAATTAGAGAATCAAGCATAAAACACAAACACACAACCAAACATATCTTTCCTTTGAAGCTAGAACATTCCCCCAATGTTCTAAAGGGACACATTTAGCTTTAAACTCTTGGCAATCAATGCCGCTTCACTTTTTTCTTAGACCCAAACTCTGATGGGTCCACACTAAGCACCATAAAACTGACACTCAGCGCCACTAAAACGGGGAACACTAGCCTTCTGTTGGTCAGCACCATAATTTTGTCAGTCAGCGCCAGAATTTTGTCGTTTAGTGCCAACCTACCAAACAGCACTCTATCATCCGTCACTTAGCGCCAAGAAACTTGCACTCAGCGACAACTATGATACTTGCAGTTCGCAAAGGGGATAACCCATGGTTATTTTTGGCCCAACAATCAATACTAAGCATATCAAAATATTCTTAGGTATCTCTATCACCTTTCTAACTGATTATATTTCCCAAATAACCCCTCAGTCTTATAGATCTCTTAAAAATCATAAATCTCCTTCCTTAGGTTCAAAAGGGAAAAACATAAAACCAAAGAGGATTAGGGAGGTTAAGAGGGAAGCACTCACCTCCGGGCACTGTACAGAACTAAGCTCTGGGCCTGGGTCGTAGATCTCTACCCACCTTGCTCCTCCTCCTCTTCTCCTCCTTCTTCTTTCCTCCTCCTTCCTCTTCTTCCTTTTTTTTTCTTTTTCTCTCTCCCTCACCTTTCTTATATAGGGAGATGTATGTGTGGGCTCTAATGTGCCTTGGCCCATTTGGGCCTTAGAGTCTTGTTTAAGGTCCTATTACCTTATCCATATAAATCATAATAATAGGGTAACTATTATTAATGCTTATGGTTATTCTAAACCATTAATAATATTATGTCTATTATTCCAAAATTGGGGATGTTACACATCCTAGAGGGGTATGACAAATCGATTTTCAGACAAGCTGAAGCTTGACATTGCTATATTGGCATGATAGAGACAAGCATTTGGCTTCACAACCTTGATGTCGGCCTCGCAAGGCACATCACGTTGGATTTGCAAAGGTGAACATCCAAGCCTCACTCTTGTTGGCAGGGGCCTCCAAGCTTAAAGCTACCTATATTGCTAAAGGAGCGAAAGTCGACCAAGATTAAAGTCTGACACGCAATCTGCATTATACATTTAACGTGAGAAAACCAAGAGCCCAAGCACCCACCTTTAAGGCCCAACTTCATCTGTGGTTTTGTTTAGTGCGACATGACTGCAAGCGGGACAATAGTGGATGCCGCGATCAACACACCTTTGACTTGTATAAGTCGTGAACCTTTAAGCCTTAGTTGCTTGTATCTCGGCTTCGCATTGGTGGCCTATATCTTAGCTTGACACACATGCATCATGCCAAGTACATTCTTCTTTGGGTGAGCACTATGTCAGTGCAAACATTCCTCGTGGCTTTATAAAAGTGCTAGAACAAAGGTACGAGCCTTAACAATACACACATTAGCAAGTATAATATTGCATAGTGTATATATCATCATATGTTATCATGATATGGTGGGACCTATGCATACTAAAAGTTTTAATGGCCTTTAATGCCTCACATTTACTGTTCCTTATTGCTTAATTATCATCATGTCTTGATGCACATCATATTGGAGCTATATTATGTCATATGCAATCACCATGCATACATGCTGCTTCTTTTGGGGAAAAAAAAAGAAGAAAACTCCCTTGTAGGAGTTATCAATAGCAAGATGTTGCAAATAACAAAATTTTATGTAAACATGGAGCACTGCCCACACGGTTTAATTTTGCAAGGAGATATCATCTCGCACAGGCAAATGATGGCTATGTTAACAAATGCTATAGTCTCAATTCATTTAAGTCATTAACATTATCTATTTATTGCACAAAGTTGGCATTACCTTGCTTTTGTGTTATCATTGTTCAAAGATTTTACAGGATGAACACACTACCTTTTCAAGTCGACTTGTGTCTGATCCCGGGACAACCTACATCCAACCTTGGAGGCTTTTGACCATCTTACAGCCGATTTCCATCGGGTCAGCTTACCTCATTTTCAACAAAATTGTTTTGCAACCTGTGTTCTTTTTAGCTCACAAAAGTCACCTTTCGTGGCTATCCTCAGGGGCAATTGCTTAGGATCAACACCCAACTTGATCGACTTATGCTCTATCTGTAGCCACCTTACACTTTGTTCATAACAAAGTCTTATAGTCATTTTACAGGTTATGCAATACAAAGTTTTCCGAGAAGAGCAAATAAAAAGGCTTATGGCCCCTCCCTAGGAATGATTACCATGGGGTCCAAGATAGGCCACCTATCAAAGCGCGTCAACCTACTGATTAAAAGGTATATCATGGCACGCTTAATCGCTTCGCTAGTAACCTATTGATAAAAAGGCATAGCATGGCACGCTTAACCACTTCGTCAGCAACCCGCCGATGGAGATTGCAACCTACCAATTTTTGCTACTTTGCCACCTTATTGGTTGACTATGGAGGGGACTTTACAGCGCCATTCCTCACCCATCACGACATCATTACATGCTCATGGTTTTTGTTCATCATGGACCGATGTGTGTTTGACTGACACCCTCATCTCGACTTCGCGCCTTGAGCATTTAGCTTGGCCTCGTGCCTTGAGCACTCAGCTTGACCTCGCGCCTTAAGCACTTAGCTTGACCTCACGCCTTGAGCATTCAACTCGACCTTGTGCCTTGAGCACTTAGTTCGGCTTCATGCCTTGAACATCCAGCTTAGCTTTGTGTTCTAAGTATCTCTTTCTTGGCTTCATGGTAGAAGATTCACAGTTCTTTCAGGCTTTATGTCGACATTACTTTTCCCCAAAAGGACCCCAGCTTTCCATGCTGATGTAACAGCAAGGAACATCAACTCGAGGTGACATGTCTACAAAACCTATGTTGTGAACATTAATACTTTCATTTTTACCTTTAACATATTGTGGGTGGAGTATTTGAGCTCAACAATGGATCACCCGACATCAATTGCGGCAGCATTTCGACACTCTAAAACTATTCCAGCAACAAGTCGGTGCTTGTATTAACATGAGCGACTGACTTTGGGGGCCATTGTTCTGGACCCATTTTGGGCTTGGTCACGTGGCATGGGGCCCCCAATAACCGCCCAACCACCATTCCTGCCAATTCGTTGCTATATAAGGCATTTTATGCATATAGGTATATTTCCTAACTCTTAATACTCACCTCTTACACTCACTAACTTGGGCTTTAGAGTGTCTTTGTAGGTGACCACCCGAGTGCCTCCATGCCCCCGCAACGGCTCTCCGGGATCATCTTCATCGCTTCTGCGTCCACCCACATTCGGAGGTACGAAATTCCCCCAAACAAAATTAATCATGTGTCCTCAAACAAATGTGCTCATATAGGGGAACACAATGCCAAGCATGCCCTTTATTTCTCCCTAGTGTTAACTTTGCTTAATTATGGGATTAGAGGGTTGACCCACTCAAAGTCCTAGTCCCCTAAAATAATTAATTTAGTAGGTTAGGGCTAGCAATAGTCCACGCATGAGGGGGATATATTTTGATGAGTTGAGTAGGAAGCTAAATAGGGATGGACTGTGGGCTTGGAGCTCCATTGACAGTTCTACATAGATTCATGCACAAGAGCTTGCAAGTTGTGGTAGAGTGCTCTCAGGTTTTGACCTTGGATGGATAAAAGAGAACATGAGAGAAGAAAGAATCAAGAGTGTAGGGGATGCAGCACTGTGCTACTGTTTGTTGCTATGAAGATGAACATGAGAATCTTAGAAGAGAACATTTATAATTAAATTTTTTCTTTCAAAAGCTAATGTTATCGATCATGTTCAGGTACATTAGGTGCAAAAGACTTAAAATTGCACCTGACCGCATCAACCCATTTGAAAGTGTTTTTCAAAACCCAATAGCCCATGACCCATCCGTTATAACTAATTTGGGCTTTGGGCTTCTCGGTTTTAGGTGGGTCAAAAATTTTTACTCAGCCCTACTGGCACTCACATGGCATGTCACATGAAAATTGCCAACTCGTCTAGCAATTTCAAAAATCGCCAAGTAGATTAGTGATTTTCACTTGGAATGCGGTCCATTTTTTTCTTAAAAAAAAAGCCATGTGGCACTAAATTTGCCATGTAAAATAACAATTTTAGTGATGACGTGTTAACAAGTGCCTCATTTTGGTAAAATATTTAAAAATGACCATTTTTTAATGATTAGTTTGTAATATTTCACTAGTTTAGTCAATCAGCTCACAACGTTGGCTTGATCCTGCATAATACGAGAATTTGAATATTTGATTAATGTATCGTGCTTTTGGTTATTCATATTATATCAAGTTTCATGAATGGTTTACTTTCATATGTTGTGAAATGTAAGTGAACTAGCTTTATGTCAGTTTCGTTTATTGATTTACTTCATTTGTTTTCTGATAATGATCTATTTGACAAAATCCTTGAACCAATTCTTTCTTTTAGTTGTTGTAATTCCTAGGCTGTGAATGTCCTGCACTGGTGTTAACAAAATTTGACGTGGATTCTAGTGTCTGTTGTTTGTTGAGTCCGGTCTCATGTTTCCTGTCACTTGTATATGGCTACAGATAGTTCCCTCATCACTTTTCTTCACTTTGGCTGTCATGGTAGAAGAGAATGTCACGTTTTGCACCTATCGTTGATCTTAGTGTCTAAATGGAGTCTCCATCTTTGTGTCCCTCAGGTCATTCATCTAGATGTGCTCATGTGAATCAATCAGACATAGTTCCCGAGTAGATCCTTTGCGTGTATTACATGGATATGAATCTTCTCGTTTGTATCTGAAATCTAAATTTGATGGAGTGGATTTGGCTTCTTTCTTATAAGCTATACATGCCATTTCATTGTCTCATTCATGCTCGTTTCATGACCCTCAGGCATATTCTCGTATAATCAAGTAGTAATTGTATGTCAGTAATTTTTGTTGTCTCTTCATTACAACATGTACATATCTCATACTTCTTTGTATATCTGTAATGGTGCTTTAGCGGTTTTTATGGTCTCTGAAAGCTACCTCCTAATCCTTTTTTTTTTTTTTCTCCTCAGTTGTTGGTGTGTCAGAATATTTACAAATATAACTTGTTGACAGGCCGGCCGAAGTCAAAAGTAAACTTTGAAATAGATATTTTTATCTTAAATTAAAGAGTTATATATTAGGCCTTTTTGTCAATATATGTGACCTTTTTGTTTTATAAAAATTAATAGTAAATAATTTTTTGTTGATAAGCCTAAAACTTAAACTTGAGTAACTTTATTCTTGGGCCAACCCTGCTTGTTGACCGTCATGATTTGGTTGGTTTCAAATCACAAAAAATAGAATAGGTAGTGAATTATTGAATTAGTAAATAACTAAATAAAAGGGAACAAACCATCTCCATCATCCATGATTGAGTACGACAATGTCCTTGTTTCCTATTAGTTTTTTTTTTTTTAATTGTTTGGATATGATATTAGTATATTTCTTAATTTATTTATCTTGTTTATGAAAACTGTATGTGTATATTGGCATAAGATATTCCATTATTCTTGGCCCCGAGAGTGGTGGATTTCTTTCCAAGACTTCTTCAATAGTCTCCGAGTTTAGGAGGCATCGCTTTGGTGTACATGTTTTCCTCCCTTAGTTTAGACAACTAGCATGACCGTTGGCTTTGATTACTAGGTGGACCTTTTGTAAAATTCTTGTCATGTTTGTCTTACGTGTTTCAGCTGTAAATTCTATTGCATCTGGTGTCCTTATATTGCTTGATTGATAAATGCTTTTTGTTTTCTTACTGAGAATTGTTGTCTAAACATGAAATAAAAGAAAATAACAAAAAATATATAATAATAATAAAATAAAAATAAAGATTTAAAATTCATGTAGCCTAAGCCGTTAATTGTATGGTCTTTTATTATGAAGTGTTGGATGTATCGTAAGGGTCATGTACAGTTATGTTGTCTTATACCCAATGCAACGTGAATTGATTTTTTATTATTATTTTTTTTCAGTTTCTTAATTTGTTAAAATAAATTAATTTGTTTGCTTGAAATTAATAAATAATTTTACCAGTAAAAAATTGAATCTTACGCAATAAGTTAAAATGTTGATTGTATAATTTTCCATCTTCAAGTGCAATACGCATCCTAAGAACTTATGCATGGTTATAGAATCTTAAGTCTTGAGTAATGTGGTTTCTCCTTTTTTAAAATAAAATAAACTCTCTTAAAAACACCTAATAAAATAAAAAAATAACTTATTAAAATAAATTTCTTTTAAATATGGCTAAAATAAATCATCTTTTTGAAATCTTATTGAAAATAAATTATGTTTTCTGAAATCTTGCAAAAAATTATCCTTTTTTTTCCTTAAATTTTTGTCAAAGATCTTATCTAAATAAAGTCTCTTAAAAAAAATCTTATATCATCCTTCTTTTCAGATTTTACTTATTTCTTTTTCTTTTCAAAATGTAATTTCTTTTGTTTTCTTTCTTTATCAAAAACCCAAAAAACAAAATGATTTTCTTCCTTATTAATTAAAAAGGGTAAAATAAGACGACTTTTAGTTATTAAAAATCTTGCACAATCAATTTAAACAGTGGTTGCTTTAGAGCAGACATATTAGGCATACTTTGTGTGATTTAGTTTTCACTCTTTCTGTGCGTAAATGGACTCCTAGCTGGAACCTATCCTATTTTTGTAGTCCCAATCTTTTTTAAGGGCTTATCCAAATTAAATAAACATTGATAATGACCCCATTTTCAAAAATATTTTTTTTATCATTCCGTCATGATCTCAGTCGTGATTGACGAGGCACTGAAATGTGGAACAAATAGCTAATATTCTTGAAATAATTATGGTAATCAAGAAATATATGATAAACACATCATTAAATGAAAACATAATCCAAATTCTTAATACTGTCATACAAACTTTGATTCTTATTTGTTATAATCTTTTCAAGCTTCTAGATAGTAAACTAAACTAATAAAATTGAAATAAACCTTCTTCAATACAAAGGAAGAGTTGGAAAGCATTTACGTATAATCTTAGCAATGAAATAAAACCAGGTCATGCGCCAATAAGCATTGATGCATAACACTGTTGTGAAGCCCAACAATATTGTTATATATGATGCTGCGAAACTCCAATAGAATGCTACCATGTCCAGTACTGGTTCCTTTCCTTCTGTGTTGTTGAATTGTGACGGAGGTGGTGAACCTTCACATTGCCGCTTGAGGAGTGGTGCACAGAGAAAAGGATTACCTCTGTAGCTGTCTTCAACAAAGGTTCCAAATTGCCCTGTACTAGGTGCAATTCCAGAAAGATTATTGTACGACACATTGAAGATTGCTAAAGTGTTCAACTTGGTCAATTGAGAAGGTATCTCACCACTCAAGTTGTTGTAGGACAAGTCAAGGCTCTCAATCTGAGTAAGATTAGAAAAAGTATATGGTATAGAACCAGACAAGCAATTGTGGGATAGGTTTAAGGCTCGAATTTGTTGCATGTGTCCAATTTGAAAAGGGATGCTACCAGTTAAAATATTGCATGACAAATCCATTCCAGTCATTTTCCCAAGGATGTTGCCACTGTAAAAGTAAAAATTATTCTTTGTTCTAAATTCAACAATAGCTTTTACATCATCCTCTTGGACATCATTTAAAGGCCTAAATAATGACACATTAGCATCAATGAAAGACCCTATCGGGGAATTGACTGTCAGGGTTTCAAATTGAAATGTTGGTTCCAGATAATCATTTTCTTCCATTCCAAATGACAAATTGTTGAAGCAAGATGGTATTGAACCCTTGAGCTTGTTGCGTGAAACATCCATAATGGTGATTTTTTGTAATTGACATAATTGAATTGGGATATGACCAATAAAATTGTTCCCTCCAAGTGAAAGCACACGTAAACTCGATAGCTTATCAATCCAGTAGGGAATATTTCCAGAAAAATTATTATCTCTCAAGTCAAGAGTTACTAGATTTGAGCCCTCTAATAATGTGAGAGGTATGGAACCTGAGAAAGCATTCTTCTGCAAATACAAGAACCTCAAGATTGATGGATTGACATGTGAAATCGACCCTGATAATCTATTTTGTGAAAGATCCAATATAAAAAGCATTGTTAGGGTGAAAAGCTCAGAAGGGATCTCACCTTCTAGTTGATTGTTTCCCATAAGAAGGATCCACACACGTGACAACTTCACAATTGAACTAGGAATTTCACCTGAGATTGAATTGTTAGATATGTCTATTTTCATCAATCCTGCCCCATTTAAATTCTCCAATACTTCGTTTAGAGTGCAATTGAGGTTGTTATCATTGAGAAACAAATCCGTCAAAAAAGTGTAAGTAGAAAATTTAGGACTATTCCCGTGGAAAAGGTTGTTGGAAAGCCTCAATTGTTGTAGGCTAATGCAACCAGTGGCTAGTTGTTCTGGTAATTCACCCGAGAAGCGATTGTGAGACAAATCCAATGAGGAAAGTTCTTGCATTTTACCAATTGAAGTAGGTATACTTCCTTCAAAGTTGTTCATTGACAAATTTAATTTGATAATCCCAGGAAGGAATGCACCAATGTCTTCTGGGAGTGAACCAGAAACATTGTTGTTTGAGATATCTAGGTGAACTATATCTTGCCTGATGGAGGACAACTGAAGGTTTCCCACAAATAAGTTATTCATCACCAAGAAATATTCGAGTCTTGAGTTATTTTGTATCAACCAACTTGGGAATGCACCAACTAGTTTGTTGTGAGAGAGGTCGATAAATTGCAATCCCTTTTGATATTGGAGAAAACTAGGAACGATACTTCCTTTATCCATATTTAAGTTGCAGCTTCGAAGGATGAGAGACTTTAATTGAAATGTTGGAAACCATTGTGCCTTTTCAGTCTCAACTTGTACTTTAGGGCTTTGTGAAGAAATATATAGAACCTGAAGTTTGGAATGGTTAGCCAAAGAACTTAATGAAAAGGAGCCTTGCAAGTAATTGTCAAAGAGAGACAAATACACAAGGGATGTGATATTGCTGATGAAGGATGGAAAATTGCCACTGAATAGATTTTGGGACAGATCAAGGACTTGGAGGTTTCTGAGGATGCTTAGACACTCCGGAATTTGATCATTAAACTTATTTGAGCTAAGACCTAGCTCTACAAGAGCCTGCATTGTGCATAATCCTGCCAAAAATAATAAGGCCATAGTTTTGGCTATGAATATCCATAATGTGAAATGGACCTTAACTAGATCAAAATTATTAAAATAATAATATTATGCTATAGAATGTTATGGGAGATAAAAGTTAAGGAGCACTATTAACTATAATTTAAGGTATCATTTTATAAGCATATATTTTTTAAATTTTGGATTTATAATTAAAATAGTGGTTATATCATTGTCAAACAATTGTTATATGCATTATACTTGAAAATTTTAAAATAAATGTAGCAAAAACAAGTATACTAAGATATCACAATTTTATATGCATTATATATATATGGATTTGCTAACGTATACACTTATTTTTTAGTTAGAGTACATTAACAAGTTATAACTACAATGTATCTTAAAATATACCATTGTTTAACTTGTTAATATACTCTAACCAAAAGATAAGTATGTGTACGTTAGCAAATGCTTGTAGGGTTTGCTAACATATACACACTTGTTTTTTAGTTAGAGTATGTTAGCAAGCTATAACAACAAACTATCTTAAAATACACCAATTGTGTAGCTTGCTAACGTACTCCAACTAAAAACCGAATATATATATGTATATCTGTGTGTGTGTGTGTGTGAAAATAAAGCCAATTTTATGTACTTGTATATAATACTACCTTCAATTGAGCCGTATAAATTATTATAACTCAAGTCTAACACTTTCAACCGTCGCAGTTTTTGAATATCTGCAATAGGAAAAAATTTGTTAGTGATAAATAATATTTAAGAGCTTGTAATATATAATTTTGTCACAATATCAATGTTTAATCATATCAAGAAAAAGGGAAAATAAATAACAAAATCAGATATGTGTTCCCTCCGAGGTTTTAAAACCGAACCAGTGTTTTAATCAATGAAAACAATGATTCAAAGTTGAATGGTCTAGCTGTGATTTCTAATAAAAGAATTTTAGTAAACTCTAGTTTTTAACCTGGACCATGAGTTTTCATACACTCTCAACATGATTTATAATTAAAAAAATATATTTATTATTCTTTTAAGACTTTACAGCACTTGTTCGTAAAATCTTAATATATTTTTAACAAATCTTTATCAATATAGAAGTTGTTGAGTAGTCTTCAAGTTAATTATTTTGTGAATCACTTTGTAATTGTAAATTGTTTTATTATCCATTTAATCACTTCCTCCATTTCAAAATATATAAGTGATTTTTAAGGTTTTTTCACAGGATTAAGAAAAATAATATATAATTTAATGACTAGAACAATTTACTAAATTATTCTTAATTGTTGCTGAAAAATTAAAACATACAGTATTCAAAAACCATCATGTTGAATATTTATTTGGGGGAAAAATTGCAATAAAAAATTTAATGTTTGATTGAAAATCTAAAATACCACTTAATATAATACTTTGTGTGTGTTAAAACCTCACTTATTTGGAAATAAAGGAAATATTTTTAGTGTTCTTTTTATATAAAACTGTTTAATCCTTTTACATTGTTTACGCTCACCATTTAATAGCTTTTATTTAATATTTTTCAACTTTCTACGAAGAATTCTTAATTACTATATTACGTATGACAATTTTGCTATTCGTTATCTTAAGGAGGATGATTAAGAAATAAATAAATAGAAGGTTTTTATTAGAAAATACAGTGAAGATGTATTAATATAATTAAATGTTATATTTTCTTATATAAAATTGATTTTTATTTTTAACAACAATGCATATCAAAAATGTACTTATTGTTACAATTCTTAATCACTTTCTGCTCAAAAGTCACATTTCTTAAAAATAGTTGAGTTTAGGATTCGTTTCCCAGGAACAATTTAATAATATTTTATTATGAATTGATTTATTTTCTCACTAATTGATTTTCTTTGTGATTTTTAATGAATAAAAATAGTTTGGTTATTCATAATGACCATCACGCCAAAAAATAAAAGCAAAAAATAAAGAAAGAAAGCCATACATACCTAGATCAGAGAACAAACAACTCATTGAGTTATGTGAAAGGTCTAAGGTCTCCAACTTCATCAATCTTGGAAGTCCTTCAAAAGAAACGTAGGCATGAGAAATTTAAACATGGTAACAAATATGCTACATGATACCCTTTCTTTTCAGCTTAATTTTTGTTAATGAAAAATTATTCTTTTTTTGTTTCAAAATTTGCAGTAGAAAAACCAAAGTGATGAGTATGAGTACACAATGGACCATATAAACTAGAAATTAACCTTTGCTAATCCAGCCTTGATACCCGTTGCTAGACAAGTTGAGGTTGAGCAGCTCTTCAAATGGACTAAATAGTGAACCGTTTATCGAATGAGCTCCCCTGGAGTTGAGATTGTCGAGGGATAAGTGTGTTACGTGGCCAGTTGAGATATTATAGCATTTGACTCTGTTCCAAGTGCAACAGTTGCTAGTTCTATCATCAACCCATGAACCCAATTCCAATTCATTGTGCGGATCCCGGCCTAGTGAAAAGATGTAGGCCTTGATTTCGAGTAGGCCCATTCTCTCCTTCTCCAAGCAGCCGTGACATACCTGATTTTGTATTAGCAGTGCCACAAAATAGAACAAGAAACTCAGTACCGCAGCCAGCCTCATTTCTAAGATATATTGATGATTCCGTTCGGCCAGTATATATATATGAAATCATTTCATTCACTCTTATAAATAAATGTGATACAGAATACTTCTTAGTTCACACTTTGAAAATTAAACAAAAGAAAATTCCGGAGACTCTCTTCAAACTATTAAGAAGTCTTTGCCATTAGACTCACTTTCACATACGCTTTTTCTTAGCTACTCACGCTAAAATTAATGCTGATGGGTGATGTTTGTCCCACGGTAATTTCCAATCACAAGACTATTTCCAAAGAGAAGATTGAAATGAAAGGGGCGGGACACCACCAAATTAACGTAAGTCATACTTGTTAGGTTGGTCTGGAAACTTTTGTCAAAACTTCCTTTTCATAAGTCCTGTCCCAGTCTTTTTTCCGACATGTTTTCGGATGAAATTACTTCCTATCACACTTGAAGGTGCTACTAATTCAAGCTATATCCTATCCTTCTCTCATACACATAAGAGAGTTAAAATTCAGTACTTTTGTTCAATAGTAATTGTTTCAAATTGGCTTTGAAGTAGAGCTGACTATACGGGCCAGCCTGTCCGTTTAGGCCGGGCCTGCAAAAGCCCGCAAAATAAATGGGCTAGGCCAGGCCTGCCTACTGGCTAATGGACCAATCTGTGGCTCAGTGAAATAAAGTACAAAAATAATTTTACAAAAATGCAAAAAAAATCAATAAAAATAAAAAAATGACAAATATACCAAAAAATAAAAATAAATCATCTAAGTCTAACATGCTAAAAAACCATCCAAACCAAAGATCTTACATGTTAAATAAACCATTCAACACAAAATATGAAATATAAAGTCTTAGATTCAAAGTATCAAGCATAAAATAAACTATCCAAACCAAATATGAAATCCAAAGTCTTACATGCCAAATAATAAGTGCAAAGTACATGTTATAGAAAGTACATCAGATATTGAATACATAATCTTCAATACATCAAATACTTGAAATACATAATCTTCAATTATCTTCAACAACTATGTTGGAGTCCATCTTTGATGTACTTGGCTCCTCCATATTCCCAATCAGTGAAGCTTTTTCCATTTCATCTACAACTCATCATAAATCAAAATTTATAAATAAAATGGTTTAAAGGCAAAATAAAATTCACTATAATATTTTTCATAAATTAAGAAATATAATATTTACCTTCCACCTCAAATCCTAGCAACCAATTTCTAGTACATATCAAAGATTGCACATTATTAGGAATGATAGAACTTCAATATTTGTTGAGAACACGAGAACTAATACTAAATGCGGATTCAAATGCCACAATTGTAATTTGAATGCTCAAAATGTCACATGTCATCAATGCACGATCTGGGAACCTAAGCTGATTCTCCTTCCAATATTTCAAAAGATCAAGGTTTGGATGGTGTGCTAAAAAAAGTTTTGCTCATCTAAATAAGTATCCAATTGAGAACTACCCTCTTGTGACATATTATCATTCTCATATTGGATGAACTCCTACATTATTTACACAAAATGAGTAATTAAACAAAACAAATATATAAGTAAATAAAAGTACAAGGAAACAAAATATAGACTTACATTCACAACCGCACAACGTGATGCTAGTGACTTTCCTCTAGTGAAGGTACTAGTAGGTTGAGGCTCTTGTGTTTGTCTTGCTTGACCAACATTGCTAGTTGTCTCTCTCTTAGACATTTTGACATACTCATGAAAGAGAGAATACAACCTGTGCTTCACAACTTGCAATTTTGCTTGGCAACTTATTGCATCAAGACCAAGCTTTGAATAGCAAAACTTCAAAAATTGCAACTTATAACAAGGATCAAGACTGGTTCCAAGTGCAAGCACAACACTATAATCACTCCAATATTTATCAAACTTCACTTTCATATTAGTCACCATATTCCTAATTGTCTCATCCTCATACCTACTATTTTCAACCAACCAACATTCAATTTGCCACACTTGTGTAAAATATAAATTAGATGTTGGATAGGAAGAACTAGACATCAACTCTGTGATCAAATAGAATGGATGCAAAAATTCACACATTTTTTCTCCTCTTGCCCATTCTTTATTAGTGGGGCAAGCCTTATAGTTCACATCTTCAAAAGCAAGATTACTAAAAGCACGCCAATATGCAAGTGCACTTTCAAGAATCAAAAAGGTGGAATTCCACCTAGTAGGGACATCTAAACTCAAACCAACCTTAGTGTCAATATCATCCACTTCAACAACATAAGCTTTGAATGCATTCATTCTAGCATTCGACCCTCTAACATGCTTTATGTTTTCTCTTATTTTGTCTAAAGCACCGCTAACAACTTTTAAACCTTCTTGCACAATAAGGTTTAAGATGTGAGCACAACATCGAATATGGAAAAATTTTCCACCACATAACAAACCATTATTGTTATTCAAAAGTCTCTCTTTCAACATATTTTGCATGCTACTATTTGCTGAAGCATTATCCAAAGTTAATGAAAAAAAATTTCGCTCAATCCCCCAATCTTCCAAGAATTCATATATAGGTTTAGCCAATTCAGGCCAAGAGTGTGGAGGGGAGAAATGACAAAAATTAAGAATTTTTCTATTAAGCTTCCAATTTGCATCAACAAAATGTGCAGTTAATGAAATATAACCTTCCGTGGTGCAAGAAGTCCACAAATCAGATGTCAAACATATTTTACTAAGAACTTCAGACAACACTTCTTTCAATTTGTTCTTTTTCATTGTGATACATATTGACCACATCTATAGTTGCAGCACGCCTAGAGGGTATCTTAATATCAAGATTTGCACATTTTAGCAATTGTTTAAACCTCCTATATTCAACAAAAGAGAATGGAAGGTCATGTTCTATTAGCATCATGGTTATGATGTCACGAAAGGTTTTTTGATCAACCTTTCTAGCTTTTAATTATCCAGCATGATCAAGTATAAATTTACCAAACTTAGTTTCATCAAACCCTTTTGGAATCTTCTTACAATTGTCCATATGACATAATAAAGTTGAAGTTCCATTTTTATTCCCCCCCCCCCCCCCATATACTATTTTCAAGAAGCCTTACATTGAGCTCTCCCTTTCCCATTGCTACTATCAGTAAGTTTATTAAAATAATTCCACACAGAAGATGAAAGTCCCCTAGACCTCTTATTTGATTTATGCTTAGTTGGTGCAGGTTGATTATCTTGAGTGTTCATTTCTTCAACCATACCAACACTTTCATTTAATGCAGTATTAGACAAATCCATATTTCAATATTGATTATTGAACATGAAGTTGAAAAATGAACACAAATATATGGTCACAAATTCACAATACAGATTACATAACATGCAACGGGGGAATTTAACCATTTTCAAATCATCTCCACAAATTTAACAACCAACAACAAGATTGAAGAGAAAAAAAAAGGGATAAATAAATATAAAATAATCTGAATCCTTTGAATGCAAATAAAAAATAGAGGTTGTTAGATAAAACAATTACTTTCAAGATAAGGAGGCTGGATGCTCAGAAGGATTGGACGCATTGCAAGTCGGTGGACACGAGGTAGTTCCCTAGATCTGCCTGCGAATGTCACAAGTCAGTGGACATATACGATGGCTGTGTGACAGAGGTCGCATTGCGTCCTAGAGGTTGTCTGACAGACGTCACTTGACAAAGGTCACAGTGGTTGCAATGGTTGTGTGACGAAGTTCACAAAGGTCACAGAGGCCCTGTGATGGAGTTCGCGGAGGTCGCATTGCGTCACAAAGGTGGCAGAGGTCGCATGACGGTGTGGTCGTATGATGGCCTGCGACGAAGAACTCAGGTCACTGGTTACGTGACGTGCTAGTTTGGTCCTATCCTGAACGAAAATGAAGAAGAAGAAGAAGAAAGGAACCCTAAGTTACAAAGTCTGAAGGTAAAGTTAGTGTCCAAGTAAGTCTATTTTTTTTTCTCAAAGGACTCATAAAAGCTCGCAGGAAAGCTCGTAAGCCCGCAGATAAATCCGCTTAAATCGCGGTTTAAACGGTTTAGGCTAAAGTTCGCACTCTTAAATGGACCATATTTTTTAGGACCGTAGTTCTCACAGGCTGCAGGCTACACGGATGGCCTACAGGCCTTGACCTATATGCCTAGCTCTACTTTGAAGTATAATCTGCATAGCTGATCATTTCAATCCAAAGTATTTGACTAGTCTAATTTGTTTTGACTGAAGTCAATGCCACTACCCAGGCGTAGGATTTCTTAATACACCTATGACCAATAAAGCACACACATCAGCTTAAAGTAAAATTACTCTATCGCTACATCAAAATAAGATAATATTATTTCTAAGAGACCTTAAGCCTTGTACTAAGAAATCTTCCCTTTCTCATGCTATTATGAAGACAATCAACGTCATAGTGTTAGCTATGCATTTATTGTACATTGTCACTTTGGTAAAATTATTACTAACTTGGGCATCAAAATGCCTTTTGCATGTACTCACCTCTATCCAAGGCATGTCTGTCACGTCAAAGTGAAGCATCGTCGCTTGTACACTTTTGTACCTCGATATACAAATAACACACCCCAATCGAAACAATGGTAGATCGAGTTTAGTCAAAGTTAATTATCCTACCTCGAACACAACATTGGTGTTGTCTATGAAAATCTGGTAAATCCAATTCCCGCCCTTTCAACAAAGTGAATACCCAATGTCAGACAACCCAAGTCAAGACACACTACAAGAATGTGGGAAATTAGTGTTGGTCACATAGAGTCAACCTTGACTCCAACGCAATTAGCGTCGAGCAAGATGACTCTAATTCGACGGTAAACAAATTTTTTTTTTCTGATTATTTATGTTATTTTATAATTTTTCAAACTATTGTCGCACCAATGTCGGATACGACTAACACTATACAATTAGTTTTGTTTTAAAAGAATTTTAATTAAATGGAAGTGGCAGTTTGGACCGAAGCATGTGAAAAAATTATAAAATAAATAAAATTAAACTTTTATATTTAGTTTAATAAAGAAGCAAGCGTGAATTGAAATTGAAGTATTAGGTTATCACAATACTCACTCTTCAACTCACAGTACTCACAATGAAAAACACTTACAGACTCACGAACCCTAAACCCCACATATGCCTCTAATTCACACCCCCACTTCTGTCTAGACCACCGTGTATAGCACTGTAGAACCTATCTCCACCCATGTGTATAGCCCACACCTTGTCCTCCACCGTGTGAGCCCTGATGTGTATAGCACCACACGACCTCATCCTCGCCATTGGTTGCATGCACGGTGCACCCTCATCTCTCCAATCTCCATTGCCATTGTTTAAGCTCTTAATTTGTGATCTCATCCCCTTATTTTGTTTATTAGAGTTTCTCACTGTGGTTGCACGAACCCTAAACGATATTCGCGAAGTGCTTTGAGCATGAGCACAGTTACCCACGCTGCTCCTCCACTCTTATCTCACATTAGTCGATTGCCTCGTGTAAGTTTCAAACCTTAATCCCTTTCCTCTCTTGTGTTAATATGCTTTGAAATCCTAACACTGTTCGAACCCGATTTTGTTGTTGAAGCTTTTGAGTGCTTGGAGTAAAGCAAGTTTTGTCTTCCACACCGAGTAGAGCTGAACGACTTTTGAATCCTTAACCACCTCAGCTATGCATGGAGTTCACTCTCGCACACCAAGGTTCCTCTTCAATTCACCCTTTCTCTTAAACTCGAGAAAAAAATGTGATAACTCGAGAAATTGTTGTGTAAATGTTTGTATTATGCTTGTGTTAATTGGTTTGAATTCCCTGAGATCTTTGTGGGCTTTTTTTTTATTTTTACTTTCTAATTTTGCTTCTCTTGGTTTGATACAAATCAAAGACCCTGCAAATCATGGCTTTTTTGGTAGAGGGGGGAGCAAGAAAAGGGGAATGTGACTGTGATTTGTAGTATAAGAAAATTGTCAACACTTTGTACTATGCATATTAATATGGCACATATGCATTTTAATTATTCCATGTTCTTAAAACAAAATTTACACATGTTAAGTCGCGTTTTTATACCTAGGTATGTTACTTATGCATTCCTTTTTTGAGTGAGAAACATATTACCCACCTTTGCTTGTTAGTTTTTTTTTTTTTCCTTTTTTCTTTGCCCAAGTATGACAATTTGGTTAATGATTTTGTTTGAGTTTAATTTATGTGCATTATTAATGTAAAACATTTTTACATAGACATCAATAGAAATTTGCCCTAGTACCACACCATATTAATAAATAGGATGATGTTGGTGAATTCTTATTCAGTATGGGTAAAAATAAATTAAATTCTTTGTTTTTAATTTTGTTTAGTGGATGGGTAGCATCCTTGTACCAGAAGCCAAATATCATCTATGTTCAAATTGGAAAATATGCAATTACACAAAGGTAGTTGGTGGAAAGTGGGTAGCAAGTAGCTCTGTTTTGTGGAAAATTGGACATACTATTGACATATGCAACAAACAAACATGGAGATGTCCTCCAAGTTCCAAGAGTAAAGGTCCCAATCCCTTACTTAACAATATGAACACTAATCTTAGCTCTGAAGATTGTGATGAAATAAAGTTTCTAACTATGTATTCTAATTTTAGTCCAGCAAATAATTCAATGTAAACATTTCCTTCTTGCCTGCAGGCTCAGTCCATTTCATAACAATGGAAGCGACAAATAATGAGTTGCTACTTCTTAGATATGGATTTTGGAATTATCTATCTTGCGAGCTAAACAGTAAAGGGATTACAAAAGTGAAAATATGTAGCACTATAATGGTTAAAATTAACAATTGTATAAACTCTGAAATCTATTCTTTCTAACGACTACTCTAGTGTTTTTAAATATTTGACATATCAATATTCTAAACATAAAAAAATCTAGGAAACCTCAATATATTTCCTAGGTCTTCAAATTGTTTAGTCTGCAACATGCAGATATATGCTTGCTTGTAAGTAGGCTGCCTCATCTATTACCTCTAGTGTTCACTTTTTGAAAGATGATGGAGCTCTCTATTTTGATATTTCTACAATACAAAAACTCATTAACAGACTGCTCTACCTATAACCATGTCTAAGACTGATATCAATTTTGTTGTAAATCAACTGTCCATTTAAAAAAGCTTATTTACAGTTTATTTAGACTTTTCTTATGACATAAGCATTTGTGTAAATATGTGGGAGAACTAACGAAAATTGTCTATGATCTGTCTATAAACTGTTTTTAACTTATTTCAATAAGCACTATAGGATAGCTCATGAGAACAGCTTTTAACTTATATTAAAACAATTTAACCTTATTTTTTCTTCAATTATAAAAATAACTTATACATAAGTGCTTTTTATAATAAGCACTTAGGTTCTGTTTGGATAAATTTCTCTATAAGTACTTATATGAGAAGTAAAATGAATTGAGTTTTTCCTATAAGCTAATGAATTGAGTTTTGCCTATAAGCTAAAATCAACTTATGTACTTAACTTTTATAGAAGTTGTCTCATTTAACTTCTCCAAAGTTATGGGAGAAATTCAATTCATTTTATCTCCTTATTTTTTTCCTCTTATAAGTGCTTATGAAAAAGTTTCAATAACTGTTTAATTAAGCTATTTACCCAAATGGACCTAAGTCAGCTACTTGCTTAGCCTAACAAGTCTTATCTTATTTTGGGCAAGAACTAGAATGCTTAGGTATCTCAAGAGTTCCCTGCAGAAATGGTTTATTCTTTCCACCCAATTCTGAACTTCATTCAAAAGGGTTCAGTGGTTTTAATTGGGCCTTTTGTCCTTATACAAGGCCATCCGTTAGTAGTTACACATTTATCTTGGTAACTGCTTAGTATCTTGGAGATTATAAAAACAGATTACTCCTTCTAGACTCAATTGTAAGCAACAAAAAAAAAGGTTTAGTGGACTCAAATATAAGCAAATTTTAATGAAAAATTAATGATATTTGTACAACAACACTTTTTTATGTCTATCTCTCTCCTACATATCATTTATTACATTTCATAATGATGGGGAGAGATAGATATAACAAGTATTATTGTACAAATTATTATATGAATTGTTGTACATGTAACATATCTCAATTTTAACTACTTTTATCCTATTTAATGATATCATCTCAAAAATACTTTTCAATTAATTAAGATTCTATTTCTAATGACTCTTTTTTATTCTTCATATCAAGTTTCAATAAAGGGCACTTTAGGAAAAAAGTTTACTTTTTAAATGTGATTAATAGAATTAAATGATATTAACTAACTTTCTTAATTAGTGCAATAGTTAGTTAATTTTACTTATATTTGAGTCAGGAAAGAGTACCATATCTAGGTCAATTGTAAGAATAACATATTAAACCAAGTAGAGAAATGTTAGGAACACACTCTCTGACACACTCTCTTATTAATTGAAATTTATTAAAAATTGTAAAATTTTGTAAGTCCCACATCCTATTTCATTATTCTCTCTTGTCATTTTGCAATTTTTAATAATTTTTAACCAATAGGAGATTTTGCAGTTTTTAATAATTTTTAACCAATAGGAGAGTGTGTTAGAGAGTGTATTACTAGTACTCCTCAACCAAGTATATGTTAAAAGTATAAAAATAAAAATAAAAAAACAGTAAAAATGCCGTTTCACTATAATTTTGGACTTTATGGTTACTCTATGCACTAACGTGTTTACACAGTTTAATCATAGAAAGGTGTAATTAATATTTGGCAGAAAGGGGTTACATGTAAATGCAATTGTCAAATGAGTTATTAGACAAAGTTATTAATTTCGCTCTACTGTCTTTCCGGTTCTTTTCAGATGATCAACCACCTTAATTAGAAGAACACCTTTTGTTGTAACGCTAAAGAATTTTGGGCGTCTTATCTGCATAAAGCAAAATTTATTAAAAAATGGGAGTGCAAGGATACCCTTGCCCTTTACATCAAGATGCATACTTATGGCATGTGATTGAAAAAAAAATAGAAAAAAATACGGATAATAAAATATATTTTTTTGTTTGATTAAAAAAAATAACTTTTAAAAACAAAAAATTAAAATTTTCTTTTCTTTTACTATTTTTAATTCAAATTTAAATTTTTTCTACTCTTATATTTTCTTTCTATCCTATCAAATAGGCCATTGGTGTTACAATATTGACCACCACTCGTAGTAAGAGATTGATACTTTTTCTAGCTTAGCTTTTCTATCCACAGCCGGGTTCTAACTATGATCAATTTTGGGTGTGTTTGTTCCATCACAAGGACAATTTCCGCAGAGGGCGCTAATTACTACGTGTCAGGTTGGTCTGGAAACTTTTGTCAACGTTCCGTTTCACACATCGAGGACTTTGATCCAAGATGTGTTCAGAGGAAATTTCTTGCATTAGAAAAGTCTATCAAAGCTCAACCAAAAAAAAAAAAGTCTATCAAAGAATAGTAATTGAAGATAGCCGTAGTGGGGAACAGGAAGGTGCTACGAAACCAAGACCAATCCCCTATTTCACGTATATATAGATATTCTTGACTATGATCTAGTGACCGTCACTGGAATTAGATTGGTACCTGCTCGTCATGCTCAAGGCATACGAGATGTGACACCCTAATTACATTAGTTCTTATCTTAATAATAATTAGTTTTATTTTAAGTTGCTCATTTTAAGAAATTATATTCTATCCAATTTAAATTTATAAGATTTTTTTTTTTCATTTTTAATTGCATTTATTTAAGATAAAGCACATGTTTAATTTTAACTATTGATGTCGTATCAGGAAAAATGTAAAACATAAAGAGAGAATTAATACTTTCATTAGTTACCCCCCCCCCCCCCCCCCTCTCTCTCTATATCTATCTATCTATCTATCTATCTGTCTATATATATGTGTGTGTGTGTGTGTGTGTATACACACACACATAGGGAGCAACTCCTATGAGAACACTTACTTATGTGAGAACATGAGAACAATTAATAAAAACCCTTAGATTAAGATTAAAATAGACTACTGAGATTAAAACTCAATTATAAACACCTGTTATGAGACCACCAATATTGTTGCTACTACCTTCACCACCATTGTCGTTATCGCAACCACCACCATCGTTGTCACAACCACCACCTATGTCATCACTACAACTACCACTTGGCAGTGATGGATGGTGGTAGTAGTAACGGCAGTGGCGGTAGAAGTGGTAGTGACGACGGTGGCAGTGGTGGTGACAACAATGGCTATGGTGATGGTAATAGCGATAGTGGGCCGATAATGGTGGGGGTAGTGATAGTGGTGGTGGTGGTGGCAATGGCAACGACAACAATGACATTGGTGGTTTTACAAGATGTATTTATAATTAGGTTTTAATATCAATAGTTTATTATTTTGAATCTTGATCTAATGGTTGTTATTATAAGCAAGTGTTCTCATAGGAGTTGCTCTCTCTCTCTCTCTCTCTCTCTCTCTCTCTCTCTCTCTCTCTCTCTCTATATATATATATATATATATATATATATATATATATATAATTCATTACCATCCTACTACATCGAGTCACATATGGATCATAGAGTAACAATAGTATCATAAGTACAGTCATCCATAACTATCAAAATATAAAAAGCCATATTGTCATCATACCAAATACATACCATTAGAATCGACTACCCCTTAATATATACATCCAAACAAAAAGAAAAGACCCAAGTCAGAGCAGTAAGAACTAAACCCATATTAGTCCTAATAACTACAAAAAGTGGAAGTCCTAGTCCTCCTCCTCAAAAAGAGTCCTCTAAAAGGTCCTCCTCCTCGTCATCACTGTTGTTGTTGGATTCGATATCAATAAATCTGTTAGGTTGTTGTTTTCCCTAATGCAGGATACCTGAGCACACTAGAAGGAGATGATGACAAACTCAACCATCTGTTTGCCATCCCAGGTTAGTACACTGGAAAAGGTATAGGAGATCCTAAAGGAGTCTGCTGTCCAAGAGCAATGATGGGTGATGGCAAAGGGTCATAATACTGGATGATAGGGATGTTCTAAACATCCATCATATTTAGGTCACCCATAGGAGGTGATGGTGGTATTGAAGGAGATTGGACATAGCTTGTTGGAGTGGCCGTAGTGATCATGAGTGGCAGGGTAATGGTAGACGCAAGCATCCATATATAAGGATACACCAAGTGGAAGCTAATAGTCATGTGCCCTTGATATGTGTCCTCTCCTGTTAGGGCATTGTGCTCCCATTGCCCGAAAGGGCTATACTGAAGATGAATTTGTCCCATGAGAGGAAGAATGTCATCTTCACATATCGCAATCACATACAATAAAAGAAATAAAATAAATGAGTAAGGTGATTTATTTTCTGAACCACTTTTACAAAAGGATATAGGATTATTACTTGATCACACAAAGATAAAACACAATTGACTAGAAAAGAAAAGAGAATCTAAGGTTTAACCTAAGTTATCTTAGTTCACCCAATACTTTGACAACTCGTATGGATTTATACACCCGCTGATGAGCCACATTACTATCATCAATATTGGGAAGTGATTATGAGTTTGTATCTTCCTTATCATCATGGTACAAAATCATCATCTTCAATCTCGAGAAATGAGCTCTTACAACTTTAAGCTCTCATAGCTCTATTTGGGATATAGACTATACTAATCCTAGTGATGTTGAGTAGATGTCAAGGTTATCAAGTTGGTTTAGTGATTGTCTCGGCTCTAGGGTGCTACCATAATCATACCCTTTAGACCTTAACAGTGATTCCTACCTTCATCCCGTAATGTACCAAACTATAACTTCTTTAACTTAGACCACATACCTCACTACATAGTCCTTTCACATCATTATCAGCTCATCATTATCTTATGACAGACTCAATATTAACTATATGTTATCTCTCAAGAACCTCTCGCAAAGATATTTCTAAACTCAGATTCATCATTTCAACGATAATTCATTATCTTTGTTCCTTCCTCACACAATATTTCAATCTAATCTTAAAACATAACTTATTTTTAACAAAATAAATTTTAATAGAAATTCTTCAATTTTATCCATATAGTTTTCTTTATTTATACTTCTTTATAAAATAAATGGCTAAAATATATATAAATTATTTTCACCAAATAATTGTTCATAAAATAAATTCTATTAATTATTTTTGTAATAAAATTTGAAATTTTATATAAATTGTAAAAGTCATATAAAACTTCATTTATTTAATAAATTGATATTTATCTCTAAAAATTCCTTTTTAATTTGGTAAAATCTAATAAATACTAATTAATAAATATAATTATAATGAAAATTTTAATTTTTTATCACAAATTTATTTTAAATTACCAAAAGTTATTTTTGAGTTAAATAATCCAATTTCAATTTTTATAATTAATAAAATATTGCCCAAATTTATCATAAAATATAATTTATTATTTATTGATATTTCAAAACATTTTCTTAAATTTTTTTCCTCAATAGTCGAATGTACTAAGTTGGTGTTCTAAACCATACACTTCAATTTTTTCATTATTTACTCATTAAAATTTTTGTAAATAAATATATCATTTAATAATATCAAATAATGGACTAAAAGTATATCTCTTTCCTTTTGTGGAGCTATGGCATAATGCCCTTGGTGGCTTCCTACTACCAAATTTTAAATTTTTATCATATAAAGTTTACTGCTTTTAATTACCTAAGATTTATTTATTTTAAATAATTATTATTATTGATAAAAATAAAATTCTTCTTCATCCTTTTTGAATCAGCATAGCTGAATGGTGAAGATCACCATATCACCATGATTTTGTTTCACAAAAACCAACATCTTAATTAAGAACTAAGATCTAATCATACATAAGTATTATAATCTATAAAATCCATAATAATACTAACAATAATTAACAAAATAAAATTTATTGACTTCTCTGTTGGAATCCATATGGCCAAATGGTATGGCCAAGTTTTTCACAATGATTTTGTTCCATTTATGAACAAAATCTCCATAGAAATCAAGATCTACATCATTTAATCATTATATTCAAGCATACACTTCTAATAACTCATAAATCTAAAACAATAACAAAACAAACCATACAATAACCCAAGAACATAACATCATCACATATGTCTTAGATGCAAGTATCTCCTTGAAAAGAATGAGCTTTAAAACAACATAAACATGAAAAATGATAGAAGTAGAAGATAGGAGAGATTTGGGGGCCAAATCTCATCCTAATCCTCTTGATGTAGAAGAGGAGAAGTAAGAGATGGTGAGGAAGAACCAAGTTGATCTTTGCAAGAACTCTCTCCAAGCAACATAGGAAATGAAGGCTTCTAATAGAACTTAATTCGTTTAAAAAACTTGATGCTTACGTTGAGAAAGAGGTTCAGCCAGCAGAGGGGAAAAAAAGAGAGTGAAAGATTTGTGAAGATAAGGTAATAAATAGAAGCTTATCTACAATGTACTTTTAGTAATAAACAATTGCTTTTTAATTAATTAAAATTAGATTAAAATAGTTGATGTTTATCCATTTGAAGATAAATATGTAGCTATAAGAATGAGAGGGCTTGCTGAAAATTACAGCCTCACATAGGTAGATATTTTTAATTTTTCTTAATTAATTAATTGTAAAAGAAATTAATTAAAATCTATTTAGTTTTAGTTCAAAATAGTTGTTATTATCTATTCTTGACCAATGAGAGTCAATCTTGATGACATGTTGATCAATTCTAGAATATTATGAATTAATCATAATTTTCATTATTTATTATTATTATTTTAGCAATTAAATGCAATTTTTGGGTCAAAAATCACTAAATAAACTATTTTAATTCAAATAATTTCGAAAAAAATAAGTTAAATTCATAAAATAATATTTTATACAAAAAATAATTTGAATAAATTTTTCAGAATTTTTAGATATCAAAAAGACATTGATTTGATTTTTATTGACTTTTAGGGAAATTTTAGTCATTTTGTACAAGAATTGCAAAAATTTTCTAAAATTATATTTTATTACTAAAAATATTATTTTAAGTCAAAAATAAATTTTTCACATCATTTTGACTATTTTTGTGAATTTTTTATCTTAATTAGTTTCATTATTAATTTTTGGGATGATACCATTATTTTAACATTTTTCAGGCATTTGAAAAAATTATTAAAAATTACAATTGAATAGTACTCAAATTCTAAGTACAAATCGTGGGAATCGAAATTTTGAGATTTTCATCCAATTGTCCAAAAATAAATTTGAAAGAAAATAGAAAAACACGTACTAAAGAAAGTAAGGGTGTTACACGAGACATTAGGTCAAGTGCATGTCATGGCATACATGATATATCCAATTGGTGAAGCATATAGAATCTTACTTATGTGTTCCCTCTCTTCCAAAGTAGAAGGGGACTGTCCCTTAGATAGATATATGCCATGTGACACAAGCAAGAGACATTTCTTGGAATTATACATGTTGAAGAGCCTAAGCAATGTTTTAAAAACTGGTTCAAACAGGCTGGTTGGACCGGTTGGACTGAAAACTGGTGGTGCAACCAGTTTCGAACTAGTGATTGGATCAGACATGCCATTGACACTATTTGACTCGGTGGGCTAACCGGTTGAACCGGTGAATCGACTGGTTGAACTGGTGAACCGGCAAGTTGAACTAGTCAATTGACCTAGACCGGTTCAAATTTTTTTTAAAGCGTGAAACGAAATCGTTTTAACTATAATTATTTAAAAAAATAAAAACCCCAACTTATAATATAATTTACATATTTAAAAATATTTATTTACTAATGATAATAATCACCAAAATCGGGAATGCAGGTATGCGTATAACATAAATGTCTCTTGTATTAACATGAATGCATAATCTTCATTCACTTGCTCTTGTTTGTTTGACCTTAATGCGTAACCTTCAATCCTTTCACCCTCATCTTAAATATAATTGTTGATTTTTTATTTATTTCTAGGTTGCACATCACCATTGAAATTTAATTTAATAAATTTTATAAGTATGAAATTTACATGTCATGAATATTTTCAAATTTTTTAATGGAGACTGGATCATGCGGTTCAATTAGCGACCCTCTGGTTCGACCATTGACTCAATGCCCTGACCGAGTCGATGATCGGTCCAAGTTTTAAAACGTTGAGCCTAAGCACTTTGTCAATATGTGTATCCTGATTTAGCCCAAACAACTTCAGTGATCTATCCCTATAGATCTTGATACATAATACATAGGAGACTTCACCTAAGTCCTTCATCAAGAAGTAGTTTTCTAACCATGTTTTCACATTTTATAGGGTAGGAATGTCATTCTTCTAAAGGATTGTAACTCTTTTTATACATTATTTGTTTTGAGTTATACAAATATTTTTATTTATTTATTTTACTAATTTTGTGCAATTTATCATTAGTGTGTTGATTGATTCTAATGTCAATTATGAATTAAACTCCATCATCTAACTTTATATGAAATTTTCAAATTTTCATTTTCAATTGAACTAATTTTTTATTTTATTTTATAGAGTATAAATATGTTTGATCAAGCAAGTATGTATGTGTGTATATGTATACATGTATACATATATGTATACATGTATATAGATATATAGATATGTGTGTGTGTGTGTGTGTGTGTGTGTATGTGTATACGTAAATAAACACACACACACACACACACACACACACACATATATATATACATATATATACATGTATATATTTACGTATACTATATATATATATATATATATATATATATACATGTATATAAATGTATTAATATTAATAATTAATATATTTTTTTTAGTATTATGCCACAACTATCAAAATTTGTATTATTTACAATAGGGTTTAAATGCAAACATACATAAAGATAATAATTTAATCATTCTTCTTGGAGTCATTTACAAAGAATAGGTTTATAGCACATGCTAAAAAGCTTAATGCTAGATTTTTTCCATGTGATACTATTTTGTCCTTTGTTAAAATAACTACATGGTATATTTGATGGATTTGGATCTAAATCAAATGAGTGAATCAATATTAAAAATGTACTGTAAGAGCTCTTATCCTTCACAAAAGAATGTTCCAACCTTAAAATTAGAGAACAAGTCTTATGCTATCAGATGATTTATATTAAAGTTTGCTCATTAAGTTTTATTATCATACCTCACTCACTTAATAGTCTCCATTGCATTTTAGGAGAAAAGTGATCAAGCAAATTCACTATGATTTTTTATGTTACAGAGAACCAAAGGACATTGCATGATATTAGATGTTTTATGTGTTTCTTTTTAATTTGGCATAATGAGAATTGTGAAGTATAATTTCTAAATTTAATCAATTAATTATACTATGAAAATTATATTTTTTTATTATTTATTTTAAGTAAAGAGTTCGATTGAGGAGAGTTATCACATGTCAAGATCTTATATTTAGTTTAATCTTTGATTCGAACAAAACAAGAAACTATCAATCATTTAGCAATAATTTGTTAAACAATAACACTAATTTTTTGGTAGTGAAACAATAACACTAATTGATTATGGATTTAAAGAAAGGTCAACAACTATATTATCTTGTTTACATTATTTTAAACTTCAAAAATTAAAACATCTAAAGTGTTAAGAAAAGTAATTAAATTTACTATTTAATCCATAAATTTTGCGTAATAAAAATAAATTTTATTTAAAAACACTGGATATTTTATTCATAATCATTATGCTTATCTTAATTATTTTTAAATCACATAAAAGTCTCTCAATTTTTTAAAATAAATACACTTTAAAAGTTTTAAAAATAAATTTGTGCCTCACATGGGTTTACATCTAGTTAGCATGAAATTCCATGACGAATATACATAAATCTTTTTTTATTATTTTCCTAGAGTCTTTGATGAAATGAAAGTTGAGTTTATCATGCTTGGAACATTTTGAATTTTTGCAACTCCATGTACTTTCTTAATTTCTTCCATAGGGAAACATAGAAGTTAGGAGTTCATGTTTTGCATCATGAATTGATTTAAACTCTATTAGGATGTCAAAACGGGTCAACCCAACTCAACTCAATCTTAGTGGGTTATAAATTGGGTTGGCCCACTAAATTTAAAAATAAAAAAAGAAAAAAGATATAAAAAATGGGTAACTCATGAGTTAACCTACCAAATAAATAATAAAAAATAAATAATCTAAACATTAACATAATATCACAATTACAAGAATGTTATCTTACCAAATTGCCTTGGTACAAATGCTCTCTAAAAGCTATCATCACAAGTTAAATAAATTTAGCACAAAGTAACAAAAGAACATAAAATGCATAATAGTCTACAAAACATTATGTCCCATAAAACAATATTTAATCAAACAATCCATGAAAACATCCAACAAAAAAACTTTCAACCTGGCAGGTCAACCTAACCCAATTTGCGCTTGAATCGTTGGGTCAACCTAACCCAATCCGTGCATGACCCTTCAAGTTGGACGATTATGCAAGTTGAAAATTTAATCATATAACAAATCTCAACTCGTTTTAGTGAGTTAAATAGGTTGACCCATCGAGTTCAATCTATTTTGAGGCCCTAAACTCAATCTCATCTAGGGTCAAACAACCCCAATCTTTGCCTGAAAATAAATCATTAAAGTAAATTTTAATTCCATATTTAATTTAATCCACATCTTCCACCCCAAGCATCATTAAGGTGATGATACAAAATACCAACTCAGGTTGGGTCTAGCAAAAGGGCTACTCCCCCATAATGTGGTGAACCAAAGGTTCGAATTCTCGCTTAAAGAGGTGCCTACATTTAATGCCCAATAGTCTCTCGAATAGGATTGCTTCCAAAGAAGGATACCTATAGGGAACCAACAACAATGATGATATAAAATAATGAATTTGGAAACTAATTTATGTTTTTAGGGGACTAGGAGTTCATTTACTTTTGTTTTTAGAAACAACATTTTCAATTAAAAATGCATTTGAAAATTTTTATGATAATCAAATAAAATTTTAAGTAAAAGAATAAAGAAAATTCAAAAAATCGTCAATTTAATTCTTTTATTAATAAAGTTAAACGATTAGTTTAAATAAAGATGAAAAGGTTATATCGTAAAATATTTATATATTCTCAAAATTTATCCAAAATCTAATGTAATTTAGTAACAAAAATTATAAGGGAATAATATAGAAACATATAATATTCAAAGTAAGAATTTAAAAGTTAATTGCAAAAACAAAATGAGGAACTCTATGCTAATTTTCTCACCAGATAAAGAAATGTTTATCCCATGAGATAGAAATACACTATTCTTGATCACCTAACATATATAATTAAAAAATGGCATGAGGAAAGGAAATGTTACATAGATTCTATTCATGGGATCATGGAAAATATGGTCAAGAAAAGAGACCCAATTAAGTGTTGTTGTTACTGATTTTGATATCTTTGTTGAAAATATTATTCTTGTTTTGATTATGTATTAATTCCTATAATTTGCCCCATACTTCTATCAATCAATTGCCATTTTTCTTTAAGAATTTATAATTCCTTAACTAATTTATCATTCCTTAACTTAATCTTGGATTTATTTATTGAAATAAAGTAAAGTTTTCTTCCACAATTTAAAGTTGCAAAATACAAATTCTTTGTAGCTAATCATGAATAATTTGTCTCAAAATCAACTTTTTCCTTTTACTAGGTCTTCAAAACTTGAAAAACTTAAAAGTCTTAAGTCAGAATCAACTGATGGGCTCAATTCAAGGTACCACTAAATTGACATTTCAAATACACACACACACACACAATATACTTAAATATTTTTGCATATAATTAATTAAAAATTTTAGTTAATTTAATATGTTAATTACATTTAAACATTGTTTATTACTATTCTAACAAAATTATTTTTAATTGAAAATAAGTCAATAAGGATACTATAAATATCAATTATCTTCTATCATTTGTTTTACGACTACCTTTATATAGATGCATTGCATGAGTATTGTGTTTTTAAGAAATTTTTAAGAAATTAGTAAGTGTCTTATGCAATGCATGGATATTTTTAATTTTAATGTACAAATTATTAGAAAGTTCTTTAAAAGTATAAGAGAAATATGCATAATAAATTTAAATATGTAAATAGAAAAATATAAGTAGTTTGGATTTTGGAGAAAAAAGAGTGAATTTAAAAAAAATGGAAAAAGAATTAATTTAAAAGTGTGTTACAAAAAAAAGAAATTTTAATATAAAAATGTTTAAAAATTAAAACTAAGATTTAAATCGGGGGGCGGGGAGAAATCTTAACGTAAAGGAAAATTTTTAAAAACAATTAATTTGTAAAACAAAGTAAAAATAAGTGTTAATTAATGGTAAAGTCACATGTCCTAAAAGGAAAGATGTCATAATATTCAAGAATGAGAAAATAAATTTAAAATATAGGTGATGATAAAGGATGATCCTAAGTCTAAACTTCAATTCACCATCAACTTTGACAATTATTTACATCCACGTTTGAAATTTAAAGGTCCAATGATTCAATTGTATTGAAAACACACACTTTCAATTTTTCCAACAAAAGATAAAATATGATATGCTATAATACATTTTGTCAACAAAAGATAAAACCTTAAATTTTGAAATACACAAGTGGTATGCACAATTTCCTCCACAATGACATAAAATATGATTTGTTATAATACATGCTAAAATTAAGGACATAAAAATCTCATAGTTTTCCCCAAATGAACATGTACATAAATGAAAGTTTATCAAACGAAAATACATCATATCATCTAACTCATTAGGGTTGGCCTAGCGGTGAAAAGTTTGGATAGTATGCATAAGGTCTTAAATTCTAATTTTAGTATTTCCATTGTACACACACACACACACACAAAATCATATCATCTATAATATTTACTTTACATGACCATATACATTATTAACTACCCTTAAACACACTTTACAAGCAGAGGAGACAATACTTATAGTAGTGCGACCTCATGCCTCTATAGAACATTGGAATTTTAGAAAAAGAAGACCCTCATGATAATATTTGTTTAAATTTGAAGTTGAATTATATGTATATATAAAATTGAAGATAATATTATCATTTTTTATTTTTGACTCAAATTTAACTTATACTTAATTTATTAATTAATAATTAAAAGTTTTTTCTTACATATGTGGATCATTTTACCATTATACACACAAAACTTCATTTTATAAAACGTAACATTAACATGTATCTTCCATGCTAGGATTATGCAAATGAAGGATCTTGTAGTGTTAGCCCTCAATGACAACAATTTTGGTGGAAAGGTTCCCAAGTGTCTGCACAACTTAACAAGCCTCTACATTCTTGATCTCTCAAATAATTTATTCAATGGACATTTTTCATCATTCACGACCAATCTCACATCTCTTGCATACTTGTCTTTCTTTGGAAATTACCTACAAGGATCATTTTCATTGAGCACTCTTGCTAACAATTCCAAGCTACAAGTTCTAGATATTTCACCACAATACCCTGGGGCACAAATTGAAACTGAAAAAATTCATGGTTTCCTAAATTTCAATTGACAATCTTTAATCTTCAAAGTTGCAACTTAAACAAGATAAAGGAAGTAATATTCCTAGTTTTCTTCTACATCAATATGATTTGCAATTTATTGACCTTTCCCACAACAAATTAGTTAGAGAATTTCCAAGTTGGTTGATAGAAAATAATACAAGATTACAGGCTATTCATTTGAGAAATAATACATTTGCAGGAATCTTTCATTTATTCTCTATAAGGCGTGGATTATCTTCCCTTGATGTATCAAACAACAATATTAGTGGTGTGTTGCAAAAAGATATTGGTAATTTACTTCCTAAAATTTCAAATTTGAATCTGTCAATGAACTTTTTTAAAGGAAACATACCGACATCAATTGGTGAGATGAAAGAATTGTGGTATTATTATCTCACAATCATTTCTCAGGTGAATTACCTGAACATCTAGTCATGGATTGCATTCAATTGCAACACTTGAGGCTTTCTAGCAACTTTTTTCGAGGAAATATTTCTACATTTGCTTATGGAGGATCACTTCAAGTATTGTATCTCAACAATAACAACTTCAGTGGGACCCTCAAAGACATATTAAAAAATAATACACAATTGGAGGTACTAGACATATCCAATAATTTGATCTCGGGGGCAATTCCTAGTTCAATTGGCAACTTTTCTTACATGTATATCTTTTTTGCTGCAGAAAATCAATTAGAAGGTGAGATTCCTTTTGAGTTTTCTAATATTCCAAGCCTTGCAATGATGGATCTTTCTTAAAATAGATTATTTGGATCAATCCCTTATTTTAACATATCATCCCTCAAGTTCTTGTATTTGCAAAAGAATGCTTTATACCACACATATTATCTAAAAGCTCAAAGCTAGTAACACTGGACCTAAGGGCCAACAATTTATGTGGAGATATTCCAAACTGGATTAGTAAGTTATCAAAATTGTGAGTTCTGTTATTAGGAGGGAACAAACTTCAAGGTCATATTCCAATTCAATTGTGTCAATTAGAAAGTGTTACCTGTAACGACCCAACCGTCGTTACAAAACAACAGTACAAAACAGAACATCCATCTTAAAATCAGTTTAATAAAAACCAAAACATGAATATATATATATATATATATATATACTATATCCTATTACCATACATACATATCTATACAACTATCAACTTAATCCATAAACGACCATGGGGTAACACCAACCCATAACAACTATATAAGATATACATCATCGGGGGGAGGGGGATACAAAAACTCACTCCCTATAGCCAATCACCCTATACAACCTCATCAAAAGAATAACTATGGATACACCTATAACAAAAGAAGGAAAAGGCTTGGCTCCTTAAGCTAAAGCGTCCTTAACATCTTAGCTTCATCCTCAACTTAGGGAAGCCAGATCCACTGAAGCATTGTCGTCTGCTCCCACGCCAAAAGACGTGATCATCATAGTCACACCAACACAACAGCAACAAGCATCCAAATGACCACAAAACAAGGGTAAGCTTACAAAAACAACGATGTAGTATTTTATTCACCAAAACCAACAAGTACTTAACATTTACATTTGTATACATATATATACACATATATATACACATATATACACACATATATACATATATATACACACATATACACATATATACACACACACATACACACACACATACACACACACATACACACACATATACACACACACATATATATGTGTGTATATATATATGTGTGTGTGTATATGTGTGTGTATGTGTGTGTATATATGTGTATATATGTATATATATATCGAACATCCACATGGCTAGCATTCTCAACTATACACCCCACACCACAACAATTATCACCACAACTATGTCAATGCATGATGACACGACTCTCGAGAGATTTATAACATCTCGGGCGATCAGCCATGTCTCACCCCCTACTGTGGCCTATCTAAGCACCATTCAGGGATTGCCAAACTTTGATCTACAAATAAGCTAACTAGTTTGTCAGGATGAGTGTATGTGGGTGGTGGCTTACCGCTACACAAGGCTTGCATCGCCTTGGCCCCCTGCGAAATTTGCTTGTCCACTTATCCCCAAAGGCCCATCGTCAGCTGCCCCATGTCTCATCTAGCACTAGGTTAGAGGCCAGTCTGAGCTACAGTTCCGGTCAACCATCCACCTTATGTGCCTGCCTGCACCACGGTATGAGGTCCATCGCCAGTTACCTCAGTTGCCAACTTATGCATGAATGCATGTATCATACACCATATCCATTCAACCAACACCAATCAACATACAACATATCTATATATGTATATCAATACAACTCATGGCCGAAGGTCCATCGTCAACTACCTCACATGGCCAAACAACATTCACCAACACTATACAGGCCCAAACCAGCCTCAACATAGCCAACAAGTAAGGCTCTATCCAAGCAGCCCACCACATGAGAAGTCTCACATAACAATTCATTTACTATCAGTGGAGGTCCTATCTAAACAACCTGCCATTCTAGGGCCCCATTCCAGCAGCCTATATCGAATAGTTAAAACTCCACACGACAACACTTATTTCAAGTAGAGGTTCTATCCAAGCAACCAACTACTTCTCCCACATTCCCCCCTTAGACTCACTCTAGGAGTCTTCCTCAATCCATAATTTACCCAATTACACACCAAACTGAACATAAATAGAACATCGTGTTCGCTCAATGAACCCCTTGATCACTCAGCGAAGACCTTCCTTACGGAGGAACAACCTCCCTCTGTGAAGGTTCTTGCTCAGCGACCATGAGTCTCACTTAGCGAATCAAGATCACTCGCTTAGCGACAACTAGAGTTGCTCAGCAAACCTGTTCTAAGGACCTCCTCCAAATTCTTTTGACCACATTTTGCTTTGCGAGTCGTCTACTCGCCCAACGAATGGCCATTCCAGAGAACAGCTAAAGTCTGCACACACACCCTTGCTCAACGAACTAGTAGTTCACTCAGCGACTCATTTACAACAGAGAGCACCCCTTTCTAAGGCTCCCTAATTTTCTTAGCGAGCTCAACGTTCACTCAGCGAATCATTCTTAACAGAGAGCAACCACTCTGCAGAGCACCAATTCGCTCAGCAAGCTCCTATGTTAACTCAGGAATTGCTTCTAGACATTTTGGGTACTCACCTTCGCTCAACGAATATCGTGTTCGCTCAGCGAGCCACTTTTTGGAAAATTTCCAGAATTCTCATGATCACTCGCTTAGTGAATTAACCATCGCTCAACAAGTCTCCACATTCACCTGCAAGCTCAAGAACAGTCGCTTAGTGAATCAATTAGTTGTGTAGCGATTCCCCAACTTGAGAGTCACACTCCACTCCTAGGGCTACTTTCGCTCAACGAGTCCTTCACTCGCTCAGCGAATCCTAGATGACAAGTAAAACTCTCATCGAAAAACCCCTAAAATCAAGACTTTTTACTCGCCCATGCCCCAAATCGACTCCAATAAGGTTGAATGCGACCACACAACAACACATAACCACATAGTAAATGCATGCAATAATCCATACATCATTTCAATGAAAAATCATCAAATTCGAAAGAAACCCATTTCTAACACTTTTCAACCAAAACTCAGCCAAATCACACATCTCAGTCCATCCCACAACAACTTATAAGTACTACAACATTCAAACAACAAGTATTCAACCAATGTAAGCTTCCCTTACCTCCTAGGAGTTTCGAACACGGATTTGAGGAGGAGAAAACATAAGAGAAGCAAACTCTTGAGCCAAATTTTCTGAGCAATCACCGTCTCTTCATCAAGAGGGTGAAATGGGCAATGAATCTTGTAACACCCTTAACTGTCAACATTTTTGTAACTCAAATTCGAGCTCTGATAGCTCAGTAGTAGAAATTAAGGTAGATTTTTTTTTTTTTTAAATCCTTTAAAACCGAAATTGTAGCATAATATAAAATGTGGAATCTTTTTCCATGTAAAACGAAATAAGAGTTTTACTACCAAACCATTAATAAAATACTATGATAACAAATACCAATAAAAATGAAATACAATTTAAAACTCTACAAAATGCAGCTATATATTCTTGACACGAAAAGAGTTTACATTATATTCTAATGATATTATAGCACGGTCTACTACACAACTGGATACTCCTTCAGATTAGAGCATTACCATTCTAATCCCAAGGGAATACCAGTTTTGACACCACACCAGATTATTTCGACATCGAGTATTATAAAATCAAACCATGAACTCGTCGTTCCATATGGACAGGTCTGTTACATCTTCAACTACGCTTCTGCCATGCCACTCTGATACCATCTTAGTTGGGGGTTGTAAGCCTTATGATCCATGTAGTGCTTCAAGCTAGTGTGACTTTTTTGTCAATACCATGCATTCCTAAGCCATATACCTGCTCACTTATAAATCAAAAGGCAATCTGCTCCCTATTTTTGTTCCAAACATCCGCAGATGAAGGAAGGGACGGATTAATCAAGGGCAAGACTCAAACAATTTGAAAACAAGAAATTAAATAAACCTAGAGACCCACCCAAACCATAGTTCATATCACAGAATTAGTATGACAGACATTAACAAAGCCATATCATACAATAAATTATAAAACCATGTATTAAACATTACAACATTTAGTAAAGAGCACATTCACAATTCATAATAAATTATCACAACATATGTAAATATCATAGTCATTACGCACACATAATGCATCCCATTCCCATGCTACACACAAACAAAGATTTGATGTATGACCTATCGTCTTTCTTTTCAATCCATCAATCATTTCTATCAAGTTACTCAATAAATCCAAATGGTAGCACTACAAGTCCGTCTGTACTATTACCATCCGCAATTGATGCGTCCCATACCACACCAATTCAGGGTTTTATTGAGACACTCGTTAATGCAATGCACGTGAGCCCATAATCTACTAAGTGTTCATTAATATCCATGGAAGTGACTGGGAGTACATATACCTCTCTCACACCAAGGTACAATCCTCCTCATCATCGAGGGACCGAGTAATCTTTCAGCTTAGGACATTCATAGTCCAAACAAAGGTATAGTCTCACATCAATCCTGGAATGCTGAGCAGTTGTCGAGGTTATCAAGCTTGGTCAGGCGAATATCCCAGCTCAAGGGCGCTACCCTAGCCATTGGGACCTTCACTGCTCGATACCTTACCCCCAAGACCTCCACAAGTGGGTCCCTGCCTTTCATTTCCCAGCGTACCAAACTATAGCTTCCCCATCCATAACACATGCCATTAGTGCATGGTTCACAACATCAATATATATGCGTATGATGTATGAACATTCACAAGAATAATATAATTAATTATAAACATTCATACTTTTCTATAAAATTTAACAAAACCTCCACTATTTTGGTACATTCAATCACATCTCTCATTAGGCATGGACAATAAATCAACAAAGGGAAACCATGGCCAACATATCCATTTCACAATTTCATTCATTTTATTAAAATTTTCATCACAATCAATTGGCCATTTATAGGTATCATTCACATCACATCTTTCATCAATTCAATTGCATTTCATTTTTAATGCCACCATCACAGACTAAATCAATCATTTAGTCAATTCGATTCACTCAAACATATTGTCGTTGATCATTAACCATTCATGCTATTAATTGCCAATTAACAAAAGATCTCATTTCTTGGTTCAAGAACTCACATCTCATTAACAAACCAATGCTTATTATAATTACAAGATACTAATTAATCTACACTTGTTCTATCTCAAATTATCTTTTGATTACCAATTTGATGATTCTAATTATCTACCCATACTATAAAACACAAAGCTAAGCTTTAGGAATATCAATTACATCATAGGCAATTTTTTTTGTTTTCTATTATGTTGTCATACCCTGTTTTTGTTGATTGTTTTGGCATAGCAAATGAATTTTTATTCCAACCATATTTTGTATTCTTAACCTTAAATATGTCTAGTTTCTAAATATAATTTTTTATAATTTTTATAAAATCATTTAAGGGTCCCATTGATCACTTTTTTCGTGGCTGGTTGCTGTCAGAATTTGACAGAACAGCAGTCAATCAAAAATTCGCCAAATATTCATCACATGGAATTAGATTACGAAATTTTACAAGGATATTCTAGACATATAAAGGCATCTCTCTACCAAAAATAATGCAAAAATTATAACCACACAGGAAATTATACACGAAAAACAGAGGCTGTTTTACTGCAATAAAAATTCAGCAACTTGTAATTTAATCCTTAAGCATTGTAATCAAGCAATTCCATTATCAAGAACATCATACAAGGCCCAACTAAGCTCTATGTGACTAATCATGCAAGCACATCACAATTAGAATCCCCAAGAGTCATACAAATGAAATTAACAACATACAATTTAGCAAAACCACCATCTAGGTCATTATCATTCTTGAAATTAAATTAGTCTAGTTTCTACCCCCTTACCCATAGTGACCCGCGACTGTCCACAAGAGGGAAGGAGAGGGCTTTGCAAATTCATGCTCTAATCAAGTTCCTAATTGCACAATCAAGACCAAATAAGCTTCAATTAGTGTTCTATAACAAAAGCCCTTTGAGAATTTGAAGAAATTTCAAGAGGAGACAAAGAGGAATTGGTGGAGGGTGGTGGTGGTGTGTGGGCTGCGTGAAAGGAGAAGAAAAAGGAAGAATAGGAGCTTCCACTCACCTTGGCTTGTTCACAAATAGAAGTGGAGAACCTTGGAAGCTTTGGGTCTTGAGAGATTTTGAGAGAAATTGAGAGGGTTTGGAGAGGAAGAAGAGAAAATGAAGTGTGTTGGTGGTGAGGAGGTGAGGGTCGTGAGTTTACGGAGCCAAGGGTAAGGAAAATCTAATTTTTTACCACTAAGTATTGACACATGTCATTAAAGTGTCCAGTTATTAAAATTTTCATTGCATTCTTTTTAATATCGACACAACAAACTTACTAGGAATTGTGATTAATGAAATTAGACTTAATCTGGTCCTTCTCTGGTCACACATATGAGGTTTATCTATAAATAAAGCTAAAAACTATCGGTTTGTTTTATAAGTGACTTTATGAGCTATGTATGAACTTATTTTTAGAAAACTACTACACAGGTTTCAGTTTGTGTTTTCCTTGTTCAGGTAAGGTCTAGACACACTAAGAAAGCTCCTGTAATTTTTTTGTAATTTTTAAAGCTCATTTAGTATTTCTAATTGTGCTTTATAAGTGCTTGTGAACACGTTTTACTCATATATGCTAAATTATAAAAATTCTTGAAAATTTTCTAAAAATTCATGATAAAATTCTAATCATTTTTCTAAGCTTAAAAATTGTTTTTCTTAAATTTTTTGACTATTCTAAAATTTATCTTTTAATTATCTTTATTTATTCTAATTTATTAATTGCAATAAATCTAATTTTATTTATAAAATTACCAAAAATTATTTTTATTTCTTAGATACCTTTCTAATATTATTCTAAGACTAGAATATATTTTTCTCAACTTTAGAAATGTCTCTACTATTTATTTAGACATTTCTATATAATTTCAATTTTTACCTTTATTATTATTGTTATTATTAAGTCTAGATATTATTTATTCGTTAAAGCTAAATCAAAGCTTTCAAAATTTATAAATCTCTATCTAGGCTTTTGATTAATATTACAAGACAATTAAACAAATAAAAATTATTAGATCATTATTTAAGTAATATTTTGAAGATATTACAAATCTCACCTCTAGTTGGGTGAATTTGAGAGATTGAGAGAATGAGGGATGAGAGAATGTGAGAAGGGAGAAGAAAAATGGTAGAAAAGAGATGGGGAAAGGGTCTTAAACCCTTCCTGGGCCCCCTGACAGCTCTAAGGCCCACTAAAAGCCCATGTTTCATCTAACCATTTCTCACTACTCACAACTAGTCCCACTATACTGTTTTTCCCTCAACGACTCAAATAAACACCAATAACACTCCCAATTTGGCTCAATCACATTTTCTCAATTCCCTAACTCAGACAAAAATTCCAAGACAACAACATAGCAATCAAACCACACAACAACAATCAACAACAGCTTATTTATTCGTTTTAAGCACCAAGATTACATATTAATTTTCACTTTTTAATTATTAAAACACTAAATCAAAGATTATGAAAACAGGGCGTTACATTACTGTTATGGACCTCTCACGCAACATGATTAGTGGTTCAATACCATCTTGCATTGAAAATTTATCATTTAGAATGGTAAAAGATGAAGAACATGGTCTTAATTTCAATATTCCTAGCATTGGTTATTGGAACTTCTACACAGGACAACCATTACCCAATGCTAGTGTGGAATTAATTCCACCTACAAATGCAGTCAACAAAATCGTGTATAAGCAACAAGCAACTGTGGAATTTAGAAAAAAAAACATAATTATTACTCTTACAAAGGTGACATCCTAGAGAGCAAGGACGGATTCAGGGGGGGGGGGGGGGGGGCGGGCAAGTAAGGGCTTTGTCCCCCCGCCCCCATTTTTAACTATAAAGATGATAAAAAATAGGTTTAAAAAAAACAATATTTACAACTTAAATAACAATATGATGTATTTAATTATTATAATTTAATGTTTAGTTAATATTTATTGTTTATTGTTTTTTAGCCCCCCATTTAATAGGCTTCTGGATCCGTCCCTGCTAGAGAGCATGATTGGATTGGATTTATCATGCAATATGTTAACTGGTATCATCCCTAATCACATTGGGAATTTGCAACATCTTCATGCCTTGAATTTATCCCACAATTACTTGTCAGGTCCAATACCAATATCTCTTTCCAATCTTACACAAATAGAGAGTCTAGACTTGTCCTACAACAACTTGAGTGGTCAAATACGTTCTCAACTAACCCATTTGAACTTTCCATCAACATTCAATGTGTGATACAATAATCTTTCTGGAATATCACCCAATATAGGGCACTTTGCAACCGTTGATGAGGACAATTATAGAGGTAATCCCAACCTCTATGGACCTCTCCTTAAGAAGAAGTGTAACGGATATTCACCTCCAATACTATATGATAAAACAAGAAAGGAAACAACACTGGACATGGTAACATTCTTCTGGAGTTTTGGTGCAACTTATGTAACAATATTGTTGGCGTTTATAATGGTGCTTTGCATAAATGCTGAATGGCGCATGGCTTGGTTTTATTACATGGGTAAGCTGATACGCCTATTCTTTCCATCTTTTCCTCCATACTGAAGAATGTCATTCAAGTGATTTCTTATACTCCTAATAGGTTCAGTGACTTTATTTAGAGTTGTTTATGCTTTATGGTTGCTAATATTCCTATGTAGAAACTCAACAAGATTAGAACAAATACTCTTAATATTTTCAGTGACTTTGTTTAGAGTTATTTTATCTAATATTTAGCTCCCGTTAATCAAGCGGTTGAAATTAATTAGAACATTATTTGAACTGTGTATAAAAGAACGTAAATATAGCTCTAACATTTTGTGAATAATCAAAAGGAAAAATGATGGAAGTGAGAATAAAATAAAGAATATAACCAGTAAAAAAGAGTAAAAAAAACAAAAAAGTAGCTCAAGAGATTGATAATAAAGTAAAACTGTAACTTAGATAATGAAATATATATATTTAATATTATTTTTTTAAAATAATATATCCATTATTTTAGTTTTTGACATTTTTATATTTCCTCTTACATTAAATAGAGTAAAATAAAATAATGTCTAAAATGACTCATTTTATTGTTAATAATAATATTTTTTACTTCATCAATATTACTTTTTTTAACCACTGTAAACTTAATCAATATTATTTTAATGCTATTTTCTCCTCTTTATACATTACTAGAAAAAAGGTCAATCACTACTAATCACTTTTATTATTTAATAGCATGTTAACATGTTATTATTGTTAATACAATTGTAGCTAGTTTACCTTCAGAGTAATTTATGTATATTTTAAATAAATAATTTTCTTATTATAATTATACTTAAGAGTTTTATTTTATTGTATAAATATCTTTTCCTCTAATTTTTACAATTTTTTAATTTCTTATAATTTATATTTTTTAAGTTATTTTTAATTTATTTACATTATACGACATATGAGTGATATACTAAAAGCTAATATTTTAAAAAGAATATTACATAAATAGCTTTAATTTAGTTGCAAGAGTAAGGGATGTCATAGTAAAGAATGGTGTGACGTAGTAAGGCAATAGTAGATCAGAAGCTTCTTTTCTCTCTTTTTTTATTTGTTTTTCCCTTTTTTATTTGTAATTTATAATTTTTTTAGCTAATTAGTTGCAATGGATTGGGCTTTTATATTTTTAATGGACTCAAGACCTAATAGGTTATTTAGCTTTTAAATTTGTATTTTTTTAATTTATTTTTATTTTCAGAATGGATTCCAATTAATGGTCTAAAGTTAAAAAAAAAAAAAAAAGTAGAAAAGAAGTGTAAGAATAAAAGAAACAAAAAGAGCTAAAGGATTTAGGCTCAATCAAAAGAGAGAGAGAGAGAGAGAGAAACTAAACAACAAACATTTTGGGCTCAAATAACTCAATTAGATAGAGCAAAATGTGTTAGGCTCAAGAGGCTCAAATAAGATTCTAAAAAGAAAGGTAAAAATGAAATGAAGTGGGAAAGTTAGACTTTGGTCGACTCAAATCAGAAAATGAAATGAGCAAAAATGAGTTGGGCTATGGTTTAGTGGATATGGTCCAAAAGATTTTTTTCAAAGAAAACATGTCAAAGAAAGCAAAATTGATATAAAAGAAAAGGCAAAAAAATAAAGTGACAAAGAAGACAAAATTGGATGCTCACAATAAAGATTGTTGTACTTTCTTCATTTCACGATGTAATGTTAATTCAGTTGTTAAGGACAATCGTCAAAAAAAGTTGATTGACTTTCATCAAATTTTCTCAACTGTTGTTAAAATGTCTTCCATGATAATTTCACTAAAAGGGTAGTTTCAAACTCATTGTTTGACTACCAGTTTGGATTATGTCCCTACTTGAGCTAGAGGAGGAGTTTGTTGGGCTTTTGTCCTTCTTATTTTATAATTTCCCTTTATTATAAAAAAGGATGTTCAGGCATTCATTTTTTTTTTCAACTAGGTAGCAGTGTTCTATTTCTTCTGACTTACATGACCTTTTCCTTTGGATTACGGTCGTTTTTTAGTGCTTGTTTGTGCTCCATTTTTTGTGAAATTTCAGAGTCGTTATCTAGAGGTTGGGGACTTCCTATCTGAGCGGTTAGATTTCTGTTTCTTCATCTTTATTGAGTTCTTGTTGTTATTCTCTTTGTGGCTATTTATTATTGATGGTCATTCTTGGTGATTTCCACTTTTTCTTGGTAATGAGTAGAGGCGGTTTGTGATATACTTGTTGATTGGAGACTCTGTTGTACTCATTATTTTCATAGTGCAGATTCATTTAGACTAGGTCTCAATTTTTACCTCTAACATTGAGAGGGTTTTCATGTTAAAAATTAAGTGTCCTTTTATCAATTATTTATCAATTTATTTGTTTAGGTTGCTTGGATATTTTTCCATGGTTGTTTATTACACTTTTCATAGGTTTTCTCAAGCAGGAAAGGTTAATTTGTCCACTTGGTATTTTTTATTGCTTCCTTTCTTGTGTCCACCTTTCCCAACATCCCTTATAATTGCCATTTTCTCTCACACTTATACTATTTGTTCAATGTCTTCTTTATTCTAGTATCTTTGCAACTTGCATTATTCAACGTCTTCTTGAGCAACCAATCAAATCATTAATCAAGGCCTTCTTTGACAGTTTAAGTTTATGTCGTGTTTCATAAAATATAGAATAGAGAAGTAAAAAAAGTCATGATACTTTTTTTTTAGTATTGGTGTTAACATGTAAATCTTTTTTAAGTGTTAGAGGATATGTTCGATTGGTCCATTTTAATTCATCGAAGATCATATTTCAAATGGAAATATGAACTAGAATTAGGATTTTTTGTTAAAGAGGTGGAGGATTTGAGTTGGGAATCGAAATAAAAGACTAATGACTTGAGAAATGAAAGTTATAGTAGCTAAATGTTGGGGCATCTCTATACAAGGTTCAAATTGAGACAATTATTCTCAACATGCAAATTGAGACAAATGGCAAAATTTTATAAAGTCTGTTTACACACGTTTGATAGTATGATTCAACTGTTAAGGGTGAAAAGTTATAGATAAGACATTTGTGTTTCACTATTTGTTGTTACACCAAACACCTTATAAACATATCACACCCCACACATAAATGGCTATTAGTTTTATGAGTTAAGTGTATGTTTCCAACCATTTCTTTAAATAATGTCTTGCACTTTAGTTAATTTACTTGCATTTCAATTTACTTTTCTACAATTTAAATTATCATATTTTCTTTTCAATTTCATGTTGATTTAGTATTCTTTCGTGTTGATTTCCTACTTAATAGAAAAAAATATTTTTGTCTTTTCAACTTTCACATTATCTATACATTCATTCATTCCTTTATCCTGAGAAAGAAAGACAAATTTAATAAAGGTTCTCTCTTTATTATCATTAAAGAGTGGGTGAAGGTGTAAATAAAAAGATACAAAAATATTATATCTAAAAAAATAATAATTTAATAGTTTAACTTTTACCTTCAAATGTTAAATAATTTTACATTATCACATGACATAATATCACATTATTAAATAAATATGAAAAGTTTACTAAATAGTATATCAGTAAGTAATTAGTGTAAAATAGGATTTATGACTTCATTATAGATTGTGTTTGGATAAATTTATCTATAAGCACTTATAAGAAAATACAATAATAAGGTAAAATGATCTAAGCTTCTCCTATAAGTTAAAATCAATTTATGCACATAATTTTTATGGAAGCTCTTTCACTTAACTTTTCCAAAAACTAAGGTGTAAAAGTTAATTTTAACTTATGATATATAAGGGTGTGCATCGATCGATTATAATCAAATTCGACCCAAAAAATCCAAAATCGACACAAACCAACTGAGTAATAGTTGGGACTGATGTTGTTCGTTTGTGCCATCAGTTAAGTTGGGTGGCAGGTTGATCAAGTGACAAGTCAAACGAGTGGATATGTGTGGGTTTGTTTTCAATCTTGCTTCATCCAACACTGCCCCGCATGAGTTTCCGAGAAGAAGCTTGACTTTTGAGAGGGAGTTTTTAAAGGAAGCAATGGCTTCCAAGACATTGCAAATGAGCTTCAGAAGCTTCTTGTAGACCTAGATGGGGGTCTATAAGGGACGGTACAATGGCGCCCTCGAATCTGTGGTGGGTGGGTGCGCATGAGGACTTCCTCGACCATGTCGTCATCGATTGTGATGTAACTAGACAAGCACTTCAAGGTTATAGCCATTGTTGGGTTGGAGGTTCAAAAGGGAGGGGTCATAGCGTGTGGGAGGGAAAGTGGTGGTGGGTGGGGATGGAGATGCTTTGTGGGGGGACTAAATGACTCGTAATAAATGTATAGGTAATCTTGCACACTATTAGCTATTAGCCCTCATGAGAGAGAAAAAGGTGGCATGACTTTTGAAAGTTGCAACTTTAAAGCTTTTAGCTTTGTAAATTGTAAGTTTTGAAAGAAGAAATAATGTGTCCATGTGCAAGACAATTGTACTTGACTATCGATAATGAAAGGTAATACGCTACATTACACAAGCATGCTACTACAAATCTTAATATAACAGGTAGCCCATTCAATGAATTCAAAATATTGGGCACACAGAGATACATATAATGGGGGTTATTCAATGCTTAAATGTAAATGCTAATTGTAATATCCTACGGAGTAGCCGAATCAAGAGAAAATTAAAAACATATGCATGAAAATCAAAGAAAATTAGAAACATATGCATCTTAAGCATGAATGCAATGGAAATTATGGAATGCAATGCATGACCCTAACAACCCCAAACTTAAAAGTTACATTGTCCTCACTGTAAAAAGGTAGAAGTAAGGGGTATAGAAGCAAGCTTACTAAGGAGAAGGAGGAGGAAATTCCCCTGGGTGCTGCCTGAGGTGCTAGGTATACATCTTGTCAATCTCTTCCATAGCTTGAAGACGGGCGTCCATGGATCGGATGGCAGCTAGGATTTGAGTATTATCCACTTCTTCAGTGCCACCAGGTGCAAGAACAGGTGGTGATGGGGGAGGAAAAATAGGAACGTCCTCATCAGAATCAACATCAAGGTCAACCAATGGAAATTTCCATCCAACATGATTCTGCAGAGAGTATGCTGCATTAGGCAACAAGTGGCGAGAGCCGGTTTGGGAGTCAACAAAGTAAAAGCCATCCCCATCTTGCGTGAGCCCTAAAGAGGTTCCAAGACAAGCAGTTCACCATGGCCAAGGGATTTGGCTAAAGTGGTGATAAGGCCACTAAGGACGATATGTCCGGAATTGGAGTTGACAATGCTTTGGAGCTGGTGAACTAGAATCCAACTGTACATCCCGGCATTCAAGCATTGCCCAGAGGAACAAAAGGTCACTTAGGCGAACGTTTCCATCAAAATCTCCATGTGCAAAGATCGTGGAGTCATGAAAAACGGTGCATGATACGGTTGGCTGGATGGAGGAGAGATCACTTACATGATGTCCAACTTAATCCCTCCGCAATTTGTTACCAGAATTCATGAGGCTTGAAAGACGTGGGTTTCCGTATATTTTCTCTAATAGGGAAGCCGAGTCAAATTATAGTGAATATTGAACAAGCATAAGGAAATCAATTTGTGATAAGCACCTGGACTAGACATAATCTCAATGTGTAGAGAACATAGAAATTCAAGCACCACACGAGGGTACATAGGGTCTTTAATTTTACCAAAGAGTTACCAACCAACATTTTCCAACATAAATTCTATATCATCTTGCAGGCCAAGAGTCCACAAAATACAAAAGTCAAGGTACTTGGTGGGTAGCATGGGGCAACTCCTCAAAATGTTGTACCTTTCCTCCTGGAACTCGTTTGGGAAGTCAATGCCTAGAACTAGAGGAGGTGGGTTTGTGCGAGACCCTCAAATAGCGCCTTTCCCTTTGGTTTTGGGAGTGGAGGATGACCCATGCTCCATTCTTTGTCTTCTAGAGGCCATAAAGGCTTGGGCTATGGAGTATTCGTGTAGGAGGTGAAGGAAGATCAAGGGTTTGGGAGGAGAGTGAGAGGTGAGAGAGAATTTATGGATTTTTGGGTTTGGGTATGGAAGATTTGGTGGTGAGATAGGGGAGTAAGTGAGAGGAAAAAGGAGGTGGTAGAGGAAGATGGAAGGGTCGTAGGGTTTGAGTGGGGATGAAGGGAATAAGTGGGTGGTAGGATTGTAAAGGGTTTGAAGGGGCACCTATTGCGCGCGGAAAGCTCACAGGCGTGATTAGCCCATCACGATCATCATCCGCACTAGTTCCGCATTAATTTCGCGTTCTGATCTCCCTGCACTAGCTCACAGCGCGTTAGGTGTAAATCGTGGGCTGTGAGAATCCTGGCTTCAGTTTTACCCTAAATATTTTGTTGCAAACTCCTGAGTGGGTCACGGGCGTGGCGAGGGTTACATAGGCGTGACTGCAACACCAGGATTCTGTTGCATTTTTTTTTTGGACTACTCACAAGTGTGAGAAAATTGTCACGGGCGTGACATTTACTTGTATACATCCAAAAATGTGTCTTAGCTCCCCTGGTACTGATCACGGGCGCGCATGCCCATTCACGGGCGTGAAGCCCTCTGTGGCTCCCCCGAAGAACTGCCATTGTCCTCCCCGAGTTCGATCACGGGCATGGGAAATTAGTCATGCGAGTGATTTGCTCTACCCAAAATTCTACCATTTTCCACCGAGATGCTTACGGGTGTGAGATATGCCCCACGAGCATAAGGGCCTCTAACCATATCCCTAAATTCTAACTATTGTGCCCGCTGAACTGCTTACAAGTGTGGTGCCTCAGTCACGAGCGTGAGGTTCAGTGGAATCTCCTCATTCTTTTGCTAGTAGAGCTTATCACAGGCGTAAGGAAGAGATCATGGGCGTGATCTTTATTCCCAGTACAAATCCCCCATATTCTCTTCACCAATTTTTTCTAAGCCCTACAAAAGAAAAACAAAAGACCAAGCGTAAAATCGAAAATAAAGGAAAAAGAAAATAAACTAAGGGAAAATTGCAACTAAAATCCTAACAATTGAACAGAAAATTCACAAGAATTGAAAAACATTGGGTTGCCTCCTAAGAAGCACTCGTTTAATGTCATGAGCTTGACACCAACACAACTTAATTGCTAGAAGTGGGGTTGAGAAGGGCAAAAGACATTACCTTCTCAATTTGTTCTCTATGAAAGTATAATTTCAATCGCTAACCATTGACCTTGAAGAAACCAGTTTCCCCACTTTTGATCTCCACTGCTCCATAGGGAAATACCTTTTTAACTTTGAAAAGCCCAGACCATCTAGATTTGAGATTTCTAGAGAAGAATCTAAGTCGAGAATTATAAAGAAGGATAAGATCACCCTCTCTAAACTCTCTCCAGTGGATGTGGCAGTCATGCCACTTCTTAGTGCGCTCACTACAAGAAATAAAAAAAATTGCGACACTTGTGTAGCGGTGGTTTCTAACAAACTACTGACGCTCTACTATTACGGCGGTTCTAGTGGCAGTTTTTGGTAATAGCCGTTGTTTAATTAAAATTAGCAGTGGGTAAATAAAACTGTCGTAATTTTAATTAACTGCCGCAAAGTAATCAATTTAAATTAAAAAAATAAAAACACATTCTGTTTCAGTAGCGCCCTTATGTCCCAAAAAACAAGCAACGCCTTGATTCCCTCTTGCTGAAAAAATTAAAAACTCCCTCTGAGAATCAACTCCCCCCCCCCCCCTCCCCCCCCATTTGCCCTAATCTCTCAAACCCACCCCTTTGCTTTTTACCCTTTTCCCTAATCTCTGAAACCCATTCACCCTTTGCCATAACATTGTACTCCGAAGCCACTGTACCTCCGTCAAGACTCAAAGCCACGCCGCAGATTGCCACCAGATACTCACCGAAAAGTGCATCCCTCCGATAATGCCTCCCACTTCATACAACACCTCCCTCTTTCACTTTGCCAACCTAACCTAACCGTTTCTCTTGTATTTTGTAGGCCTCGCTGGAACTGGAGAGATCCAACGCCTCACTGACGCGTTTTCTGTGGAAACTTAGAACCCCTTCGCCATTCCCTTCGAACCAGAAAAAAACTCACTCATTTTGAAGAAAACTCTAAACTCACTCACCAACTCACTTCTTCCAAACTTCAATGTAAGGCCTATTGGCTAAACTCTGTCTCCACTAAACTACCTCTCTATCTTCTTGCTTTCATTTAAAATTTCATTTTTTTCATACATATTTCTTGTCTGTGTTACGATTCTTTAAGTGCTTAATATTTGTGTGTATGTGTATTTCTGAATTAAGAAATTTAGATTTGTGTGCTTTGTAAATTTACAGTAACTCTTTATAGGTATATGGTATAATGTGTATTTTGGTTTAAAGGAATGTCAGTGTAATATATAAAGACACCAATGTAATGTATTTCACACAATTAAGGGGTTAGTGTAAGGATAAAAAAGAAAATGGTTTTGACAAAACCTTAGCATGCTAGTCTTTACTCTTATTTTTTTAATAATTCAAAATTTGAAGCAAATTCATATAAAACATGAATGGTAAATGAAGCTGTACTGTACTCTTTCAGTAATTCCTGAGTAAAATTGAGAGGAAAAGAGAAACAAATTGAAGAAAGGAGAAAGGTTGGTTTCCATATTTCTTGAATGGCAGGATGGTTTTATGCTTAATGGGGAATAAAATAATTGAGATGACCATAGCAGTGGACCACTCTGAGCCTTTATAAGTTTAAACAGAAAAAAAGAGTACATTAGTTATATCAAAATTCTCTAGAGACTCAACAAAAGTGTTTTAACAAAGTAGCCACACAAAATATTATCAATATTATTTGCCTTCGGCTAGAAGCTTTTGGTGATAACATTAATTTTTTGTCTGGTGGATCACTTTCTCCTGGATTTCATATCATTGTCTGAACAAAGCCACATATCTTTATATATATGGAATCAAAAGTATATCTTCTAAAGAGATTGTGGTGTGTATTAGTATATATCTGTTTTGGATTTATTTAAACTTTTAAGCCAAATTCGAGCCACTGTAAAAGCTCTAATGATTTTTGTTGGCTCATCTAACACTTAATTCCCAACTTCCAAACATCACATAAACATGCTTTACCACTATTCATTCTCTGGCCTAGACCCAACCATCACATAAACATATATGTTTATGCATGCTCAGTGCATTTTCTACTGTACTGCTGCTTCTTTTTTCAATTGCTATAGTAGACCTTTCTTATAACAAATTTTTTGGTGGCAATACCTTAATGCTTGGGTAAAATGACTTTTGACAATTTGCCTACCTTCCTTAGTTCAGTTTTCGAAAAGAAGTTCTTCAATTTACTTTTAGGACGGAAAAGAAAAGGTAGATTTCACTAAAGAAAGAAAATATCCTACACTTATAGAGGGGGCATCCTTACTTACATGTCGGAGTTGACTTATCCTACAATAAACTAAACAGGAGTATTCCATCTGAGCTTGGAAACTTGACAAGAATTCGAGCATTGAACCTGTCCCATAATGATTTGACTGAGCAAATTCCAGCTACGTTCTCCAATTTGGTGCAAACAGAGAGTTTAGATCTTTTTTTTAACATGTTAAGTGGCCAAATTCCTCTTCAACTAAGTAGGTTAACCTCGCTTGAAGTATTCATTGTGGCACACAACAACTTATTAACACCCGAGAGGAAAGATCAATTTATGACCTTTGATGAAAGCAGCTACGAGGACAATCCTCTTCTTTGTGGACCTCTACTGCCAAAAAGTTGCCATCCTTATGGACTGGAACCTACCAGTTTTCCAAATGGCGAGGGCGTTGACAAGGACAATGGCAGTTTAGTTGACATGTATGTTTTCTATGTAAGTTTTGTTGGGTCATACCCATCAGAATTGTTGGTAATTGTAGTGACCCTCTACATTAATCCTTACTGGAGGCAAGCATGGTTTTACTCCATAGTATTCGTCAGCTCAAATTGCCATTACTTTATCGTGGACAACTTGAGTAAATTTTTAAATTTAAGAAATATGTAACATATGTTACCTTGTATGCTTAGGATAGCAGTTCTGTCATTTGCTCAAAGAGTGATTCAATGAATAATTTGTGCATGTGTTGCTTATATAATGATATGGAAACTAAATTTCTAGATTCAGTATGTAGTATATGTTATTTAAGGATTACTATTTTATTATTGATTTCTTTAAATTCTTCACTGTAAAACACTAGTGGAAAAAACTCATGCGATGCATGGTTTAATTTTTTCATTTTTTTCATAAATTTAAATAAATGAAATATTTCCAATCATTTTAATAAAATAAAAAATATCATAATTTATAGCATAAAACTAAGATTTACATACATTTAATTTGATATTATCTTCTATTCTAAGATTTACATACACTCAAATTTAATGGAAGGATAAGTTTTAGTTCTAGATGACATGTTGACGTGTATGCATAGGTTAATATTATCAATTTATTTTTTCACAACTTTATATAATTAATATATTTTCAATCGTCCATATACAAATAAAAATGGTAGCCTTGCTCTGCACTATTGCAAAATCTGTACATGTCATCCAATATATGTTCATCTTTCTATGACACAAATTTGAAAAATTAGCCAGGGATCAAGCCATATAAGGATACTATGACAAGAGTCAACGTTTTAACATAATAATTATAAGTAGCACTTTCCCATTTTCAACTCCTTTTTTTCTTTTTTCTTTTATTTTTATTCTATAATTTTGGGAGACATATCTATCATTACTATTGTATTTGTATGAGTAATGTAAGATTATCTGCCAACAGTTACCAAATTTTCATGTTGTTTAGTTTGTGTTACATGTGTCAGGAACTGCAGAGGAGGCAAAAAAATCTGAAGCCTAATGTTAGTCAGTGAGAGTGTTCTGCATCTGTAAGACTTTTAGTTAACTTCACCTACTCTAGAGTCTATTCCACTTTAACGATTGAAGTAACTTCCAAAGGCATACCATAGCAGAAACATAAGTGCATGTCATTGAATTGAAGGGCTTTCAGGATTGTTTATAAAAATCAATGAGGTTGGCAATGGCAGAATCTTGGCTAAATAAATAGAACTTGAGGTAAAGTCTTCTTGCAAATTTCTCTTTCTCTTTTATTTAGAGATCCTTATATAGAGCAGAAATGGAATTGGTTCCATTCTTTGTAAACTTTTATGGCATAAATTCATTTGGTGTGAAGTCACTTTTACAGTTTTCTTTAGGATTAAATCTGTTTTACTTACTTACTTGCCTACCTTTAATCTAATAGTTTTGTGGTTCCATAATTCATTTGAATGATTTAACTCTTAATTTGATTCTCTTGATTTAAGAAAGTACATTGCATATGCAGTGCAGTACCTATGTATTTTTTTTATTTTACTTTAGGTTGTTTATTGATATTTTCTTTTCTATGCAATGCCCATCATAGATTGGGACTCTTGCTTTTTGCGCTTCTTATTGGAAACATACAGAACTTTTTTCAAGGTCTTGGACAGAGGTAGAACTTATTGCTCTCACATGTTGTGCCCCTTAACTATTTGATGAAAATGTATCTTTTTTTCAACCGTTTCCCTTTAAAACAACTTCTTTTCAAAGTACATTTTGCAGTAAAAATTTAAAAAAGATGCAGACAGATGAATGATAGCCATTCTATAAGTGTAATCGTTTTAAAATATAAGTTGTAATTCCATAATATCATCGTACCTCTTAAGTTATATTATACGTGCTATTCGATTCATATTGTTATTATTTTGGAATGAGTTACTTAAATAAGACTAAGAAAAGGTCCTTATATCATGTTAATTCTATATAGGGAACTTTTGTCCTTTGTTAGTAAGCTTAACTTATTTACTGCAAGTTATAATTTCTTATTGAAGTTTAATAGTGAATTTCTGATTTGTTTAGACCTTATAGTTATGATGCACTTGATATATGTCTTGTCTTGTATAAAAATATTAAAATATTGATATCTAGCTTTGTATAAAAAAAAATATGAACCTTCTTTATTTGTGCCTTGCTTTTGCTTGATTGCTTCTCATTGGTTTATGTTAACGGTGATGTTTTTTATAATAATAATAATAATAATTTTTCCTATAATAAAACATTGCAATTTTTAAGACTTTTATTATCTGAAACCACCGCCTAACATATATATATATATGTATATGTATGTATATATATGTATATGTATGTATATATATGTATATATAATCACTTAAAACTTTTAGTGTATATATATGTATTAACTTTAACATAATATTATGTATATTATGATAATAATAAAGTCAATTCTCTCTCTCTCTCTCTCTTTTAGAATTTAAAGATTTGAGTACATTTTTTAAACATTATGAAATCATGTAAAAATAAATAAATAAATTATATGATTATCAATAAATTAGTAAACTAATTTATTAACTTTAAAATTATATTTTAAAAATTAGAGATATTACAACCAACGTACCCACACACCATTCATTTTTGTTTTAATTTCTCTTAGATACTCCTAAATTTTACTAATTTTGGGAGATTTGCCTATCTAATTACCACTCATCTTACCTAATACAAAGTGAACTAATTTCTTCTCCCTTGTCTTGAAATCTAGCCAAGTCATACCTCCCCACTTTTCTTCCAAACTTTTATTCCATCTTCTCTAACAAAATGTCTAAAGTTGTCAAGGTTTGAGTTAGTCCTTCAAGTTTGCTTGCAACCTTGCTTCACTAAGGCTTGAAACCTATTTAGAAAATATTAAAATATGAACCATCTTTTACATAAAAATATGAAAATATCTAATCTTGTATAATTTACCAATTAATTTATTTCTGCCTTACTTAATTTATTTCTTATGTGCATATATGATTCGTCTATGCTCTTAACAATTTTTAGTTGCTACCAGGGTTTGTGCTAGAACTTTGCTCAGTTTCCTATCCCTTCCTATGTTTTACACTTTTTTGCTTGTGTTTTAGTAGGAAGGAATCAAAGCATAAAACATATTGTAACTATTCATACAAAAAAAACTGATTCCAAGGAACCAAACATTGCAGTTGAAGGAAATTGAATCCAAGGTTGGTATCTTCCTTATTTTGATGGTGATCCAATTCAATTTCTTGGTGTTTACTTTATGGCATTCCTCTCTATGCTCCCTTTCTATTCCTATTTTATCCACTTGCCACTATTTTCAGAAGTTGGATTTGTCTATTCCTATAATATGAAGAAAGATTGCATGTCGATGTAGGATCTCAACAAAAATTCTACACCTTTTGATACCAGGTTTGATACCCAAAGAGTATCAAATTGTCAAAACACTCGCACATAGCATCTTATTTTTTCCATTGCAACACCTAGTCTTAGTACTTTTTTTACTAAAATGATGTCACTGCTGCCAATCCTACTTGAACTGTAGCATAGTGGGCAAGTGTATTTTTATCTGTAAAACAGTAAAAGTAAAACTAGCATCTAGAGAAATTCAAGACTTAAATGATGCTGCAGCCATGCACGACTTTTAGAGAAATATGAAAATTGAGATGTATGGTTTGAGATCCCACTAAAGTTAGACAGATGTTGCTTATAGATTATTTTCCTTTTGATTAATTTTAGTAGTAATCCCTTTAATCAAGGGATCTACTTTTCGTTGACCCTTCTAACTAAAGCAATAATAAAAATTGACACTTAAGTTGTTCATGACACTAAGTCGGGGACTAGAACAAGACCTAGACCAAATAAACTCATATCCCAAATAAGTCTTGTAGAATTAAGCCAACCATTCTCAACTTGTTGTATAGCTTCAAGTTGTATTATTTCCAATTCCCACTTTTCGTCAATAAATTTACAATCTTATATTTTATACACTTGCAATCCTACATTTTATTCTCTAAGCAATGTGCAATACTTATGAAGTGACATGTTTTATTATAATTCAGAATATCAATTTTGAAGGATGGACAAGTCATGGATTACTAAGCCTCAAAACTCAGTTGAGTACGAACAAGGGATTAGAGGATTCATTGATTTTGCATTTGAACATCGTTTAGTAAATGGCCAGACAATATGCCCTTGCAAACGGTGTGGTTTCAAAAAATGGCAAAGTAGGGATGTAATCTATGATCACTTAATCTGTTCAGTATTTCCCCTAGGATACACTTTTTGGTTGTACCACGGGGAGTCTGAGATAAAAGAAAATGTCTTGCATGGCCCTACTCTAAATGTAGTTCAAGATAGCATTACTAGTGAAGATCCTATCCAAAATATGATAAATGATGCTTTTGGAGTTGATCGGCACCATACAAATAAAGTACCTATTGCACCAAATATAGAGATCGATAAAGATGAAGAAGTGGTGTTGAACGCCACTCAAGAAATGAATGAAGTCAAGGAGTTTTATGAATTAGCAAAAGATGGGGGACAACCTTTGTATGATGGTTGTACAAAATATTCAAAGTTATCTTTTTTGGTGAAATTGTATCATATCAAATGCTTTTGTGGGATGAGTGACAAGGCCATGACAATGATTTTGGAACTCTTGCAAGATGCATTTGAACATGCAAAGTTTCCAAAATCATTTTATGATGCGAAGAAAACAATTACCAAGCTTGGTTTGAACTATGAAAAGATACTTGCATGTCTGAATGATTGTATGCTTTATTGGGGTAGTAAAGAAGATGAAGAGAGGGAGACTTGCAAAGTTTGTCACACTTCGAAATGGAAATCAAGGGAAAAGGTTGGGGAGGTGTCTACTGATGCCAATAGTACGAAGAAAGTGCCTGCAAAAGTTCTTCGTTATTTTCCATTAAAACCCCGATTACAAAGACTATTTTTATCTACTAAGACAGTTAAGGATATGATATGGCATGCTATCAATAGTAACAATGATGGAATGATGAGGCATCGTCGAGATTTTGAATCTTGGAAACAATTTGACTTAAGGCACCCTTGCTTTGCATCTGATTCACAAAATATTCGTCTTGCACTAGCTACTGACGATTTTAATCCTTTCGGTGTTATGAGTGCAAATAATAGTATTTGGCCAGTTGTTCTAATTCCATACAATAATCCTCCATGGGAGTGCATAAAGCAAACATCTTTCATAATTTCAATGATAATTCCTAGAAAAAAAAATGCCAGGAAATGATATAGGTGTTTACTTGCAGCCTCTAATAAGAGAGTTAAAAGAGTTATGGACAACGGGTGTGGATGCTTATGATTCTTTCAAGCGAGAGATATTAAAATTACATGCAGCTTTGATGTGGACCATTAGTGATTTTCCTGGTCTAGGAACACTTTCAGGGTGGAACACTTACACCGAACTTGCTTGCCCATCTTGTAACTTTGACTTTATTCCTTGTCGCCTTCCCCATAGTAGAAAATGGTGTTTTATGGGTCATCGTCGTTTTCTTAACCAAAGACATAGATTTAGATTGAATCAGATTTGCTTTAATGGTGAGCAAGATTTATGTAGTCCACCAAAAACATTATCCTGTGTTGAAATTCTTGAACAAGTTCAAAATATTAATGTCACATTTGGTAAAAGAAAAAACAAAAAGTTGGGAAAAAGAACATGTGGTGAACGACTTACATAGGGTGGTACTCAACAATGGAAAAAGAAAAGCATATTTTTTGATCTTCCATATTGGAAGGATAATTGTATGTGTCATTGTCTTGATGTGATGCATATTGAGAAGAACGTGTGTGACAATATCATACATACTTTGCTAAATGATAGTGCAAAGTCAAAAGGTCATATCAATGCTCAAAGAAACCTTAAAGCTATGAGCTTAAGACCTGACCTTTGGCCAAATGAAAATGGAAAATATCCTTTAGCTGTCTACACAATGACTAATAAAGGAAAAGGGGCATTTTTGGCAACTTAAAAGAATATTATAGTGCCAGATGGTTATTCGAGCAACATTTCCAGGTGTATTGACTTAGATAATCTCAAGTTGAATGGAATGTTGAAAAGTCATGATTGTCGTATATTGATGGAGCAATTACTACCATTAGCCATGCGGACATCGTTGCCTGATGAAGTTTCGGCAATTTTAATTGAGTTGTGCTTATTCTTTAGACAATTATGGGGTAAGGTGTTGAAAGTTGGAGATTTGGACAAATTGCAAAGTCAAATTGTCCTCACTCTATGCCACATGGAAATGTTATTTCCTCCTTCATTCTTCACTGTTATGGTTCACTTGGTTGTTCACCTTGTTAAAGAAATTAAGCTTGGAGGTCCTGTCCATTACCGATGGATGTATCCTATAAAAAGGTGAATATGTGCTAGCTTCCTTTTCATTTTTATCAATTTCATAATTGACAAGGTTATTCTAAATAATATTTTTTTTTCATTATAAATAGGTACTTAGGACATCTAAAACCCTATGTTCGTAATAAAGCACAACTAGAAGGGTCTATTGCGAAAGGTTACTTTGTGGAAGAGATCCTTACATTTTGCTCAAGGTATATGGATAATATTGAGACAAGATGGAATCGACGTGGTCATGTAGATGATGTACCTAATGATATACAATCTCAATCGCGAGTATCTGAATTATTTCCTGTAATTAGGAAACCACTAGGGAGTTCTTCATATTTTACCCTTACACCCAAAGAAAAATTACAGGCTCACCAACATGTGTTAACAAACTACCTTGCCGTTGATTATTATCTTTAGTAAGTAATTCATTCATAAAGATTAATTATACATTTCTCCTTTTCATACATCTAATATTATATAACTAAATAGGCAATATAGAACTATTGTACGAAGACAACTTAGGACAAGGAATGCTTCGGAGGTTGACAAAAAGGTTCACAGAGAATTTGTTCATTGGTTTGCCAATCGAGTGAGTGTTTATGCATGTTTGTATTGTATTTACATATTTTATAAGAATATGACTAACAATATATATTGTGACATCTAGATTGGCAATAATCTCAACAGTCTTAGCAAACCGAGCAAAGAAGTTCTTATTAGTGTTGCACAAGGTCCATTGAACCAAGCTAGAAGGTTCGTTGCATTTAATGTTAATGGATACAAATTTCGAACCTTAGCACGAGACAAGTTATTAAAAACTCAAAATAGTGGAGTTTTTGGCACATTTAGAATAAGAAGTTACTGAAGTAATAGTGATTCCCAAATGATGTTTAGAGGAGTGCCTTACTATGGAAGATTGGTAGACATCATTGAGCTATCCTATAGTGGCTCACAATAGTTATGTTTAAATGCAAGTGGGCTAATACCACTAATCCAAGAGGCATGAAGACAGATAAGTTAGGTTTTACATCTATTAATTTTGCACGATTAATACATACTGGAGAACATGAAGATGATGAACCATATATTAAAGCATCTGAAGCTCAAATGGTCTATTATGTTGAGGATGAGAAGGAACAAGGTTGGAGTATACCGGTTCATTTGAAGCCGAGAGACTTATACGACATGAGTGAAGAAGAGGAAGAAATTATGGCATCGAATGACTCATATCCATCACAAAATTTGGAACAACTCTTCCTAGATGATAACACACATATTCCTCTAACAAGAGTTGCTATAGATGATGATCTTGAGAGTTCAAGCGTTAATGAACATATTGATGACAATAATCAGGATATGGATTTATAAATATGATTGATTGTTTAGTATTCCATGTAATATTATTACTTGTAGCTATTATATGTAAGAAGAATACTCATTTTTATATGTACTTATTCCTCTTGATGTAAGTTTTTATGAACATGTCTTTCCTTTTCTACTTCCTGTGTAATTACAATTGCTGGAACATTCTATATTAACTATTATTTCTGCTCTCGTCATTGTGTTTGTCTACACTGTTGTTCCTAAAACCTAAAGGAATTCATTGGAGCCGAGTGAGCTCATGTTTCATAATGAAAATTTACACATTGCTTATTGAAGATCAAGTCAAATGTTAAATACTAAAACTAAAACATTCAAGCTGAACGTAATTATTGTGACATGGTCATAATTAACACTAAACTTGTCTACAGCCAAAGGAGTATCATTTTGTGATTCTACTTTCTAAGAGAAAAATAAGGAAAAATTATAAGAGAAAATTGAGAGAAAGAGGTCTCTGAAATTAAGAGAAAGTGGTCTCTACAATCTCTAACAGGCTAATTAACATATTCTTATGTAACAGAAACAACAATGATACAATTCAGGTTTAAGATACATCATTTCTTTTTGCTCCCTATTGTTGCTTTAGATTGAAACTAAGAAATCAGCTGTTAAGGTTGCAAAGAAAGCCACATATTAGGAGGCAAGATTTTCTATTTTTGTTTTAGGTTAGGAGGCAAGAAGAAGGTAAAAGTATTCACCCTTTTAGCTTTTTTGTTTTTGTTTTGTGGTTTTCTCTATTATTCTCTCTTTAATTTTGTTCATGACACACTAACATTATTTCATTTTCATATTTTATTGCAATAACAACACATTCTACATTTTTGAGTATGAATAGGATATGGAGATCATGCTCATTTGAAAGTAGTTATGATTGAGATATTGTTTGCACCTGAAATTTCAAAAAAAAAAAAAACCCTTCTACAAAAAGATTATTAACAATTATGTAAATGGCTAGGTCATATGTTGAATGTGGTGAAGATGAGTAACATGCTATATGTTAGTTTTAGGAGTGGTACTAATTTGCACATATACATTGTGTTGTTTCTATTCTTGACAAAGTGTTATTTCTGTTATAACTATCTGTATTGTGTTTTGCTTAAAGATCATGTTTTGTTCTTTTCTTTTATTGTAGGTATGCCTCCAAAAACAAGAAATGGTCCGCATAAGTCTAGATCCACACCAAATCAACGTGGATCTTCTACAAGTAATCCTCAAAGTGCACCAATACCACAGACAAATCCTATGCCTCAAATCAACCCATTATCTTTTGAAGATGAGATTCCTGATCCATGAGTTACAAGATCTGCCACAGCCAACAATTGAATTTGAATCCAGAAGTCAAGGAGATCATGAACCTATTGAAGCTGAACCAAACGTGATTGAAAATTCATCAACACTCCATAGCAGTACAAATGGATATTGGACTGCAGATGTTATTAGTATATCTTTTTTAATTTTAATTATGATATTTTTTATTGTGTTATATTTTGATATACTAATTTTTTGGTTTGTTTTACTTGTTAGATAAGAATTCTAATGTGAGCCAAACACGTTTAAGAGTGAGATGTATTTTCAAATCAAATGGGATTTAGGGTGTTGACCAAGTGGAATGGACACAATCAACCAATAGGAAATTCTGCTACATTATTGACTGGGTATTTAGGGTGTCTTGCAAGCAACTTTGACATATTCCCCATAATGTATGAGAGTTGGCTTAAAGTTCCTAAAGCTTACAAAGACAATCTTTATAATCAAACAATAAAGGTATCAACTATAATTAACTTAGTTCATTTGATTTGTACTGAGTTTCTTTTACTGACAATATGTTTCATTATCCATGGTGAAGAAAAAATTTGTGGTCAATGATGGAGGTCACAAGAAGTTTATCTTCCATAGCCTGGCAAAGAAATGGCGAGACAATCAGTTTAAGTTGTTTCATGATTATTATGATTGGCAATGTACCCTTGAACAAAATCTTGAGAACATACTGCCAAGCATTAATTTGGACCATTGGGCTATGTTTTTACATTATAGACTGAGTAGTAAAAGTATTGTAATACACATGAATTGAATTGCTTTTTCTAAATTTGCCTACCATTTATTGAATGTTAAATATGTTGCTTGATATAGGAGATAGCAGGAAAAAATGTTGAAAATCACCAAAAGCAAGTAATTGCCCACACATTAGGCTTATGTCACTATCAAGAAAAGAGATTTGATGGTAAGTTGGAGTGAGTACATGATTAATTCTTTAGGTAGAGAATTTTACTTAATTCTTTAGGTAAAGAAAATGGAGAGCTGAGTATTGATCTTATGCATTGGTTGTTGTGTGGTGCTGAAGTAATAGTTTGTGCAATTTGTTATTGAATTGATAGTGTTTAACATATTGAATATATCTAATTATTCAATGTTTCATCGTCTTCCCCTTTGATTTGCTATTATTGAATTGTACTATTAGCATTTAGTGCCTGTTTGTTTTATAGCATGCTTGGATTGGTGTCATGTTGTTTCAATTTAGAAATTCTCAATTTAATTATTTTTAGTCAGTTGCATGTATATCTTAAATTTTGAATTTAGAAGTTGTTTTCAGTCAGTTGTATGTGTATCTTAAATTCTCAATTTATAAACAATGCATGCTTTCCTTCATTTATCATTTTTGCCATAGCTAGCTGAAGTGAAACATTCTATCATGAACATTTGGAATCTGAAATACTTATTATTTGCAAAGGTAAGCTGCAACTGGTTTGATTCTTCTAGTACATTATTCAACTGAAAGATTCTAAGCTACTATGTGGCCTCTATTTTGTGATTTCTTGATTTTGTACATCTCGTGTGGGATAAGGTCTTTTTGTCTATATATGTTTAATATTATACTGCATCTTATTAATTCATGGTTATCTAATTACTAAACTAAGTGGATTTTATTTTGAGCTAATGTTGTTAGACAAGCTACTAGCAGTTGCCAAAATCACCATTGTGGCATATTTGGAGACACATAGAAGTTTGACGTATGAAAGTGTTGTAGACTTACCCTCAAGAGTTTAATTATCAATATTGGCTATTATTCTACTAGTGTTAAGTTTTACTTGAAGCTGAAAAAAAATTTACAAATGAAATGCAAATAGAATGTGTGTTTTGTCTGTCTTTTTTGTAATTTATTGAATATAATTGATGCTGATTTGATAGTGACCTCTCTATGGTTTGGTCATTGTCTTCTGTGATCTATTGTTGTGCTTAGTCCAATTTGCATGTTCACTCAACTTGTTTGTTCATTTCTTTAGTTTTCTTTTGTCAATAAGCCTTTGCCTTTACAATATAATATTCTTTGAATGATGGTTATAAAGTGATGAATTGAGTTGAATGGATGTTTGATTGTGTGATTGCAGATTATGAGCTATGGTGTAAGGAATGTGCTAGATTGTACTTGTATAGCCAATTCACTTCATTTGCTTGCTTTTTCGCGCTTGATTCACATGAATGTTATTAGTTAAATTGTAGGCTTGCTATAAAAGTTCTCGTGCCTTTTTTCTTTTTCCTTTTATGTCTTGGTGCAAAATTTTAGGAAACTAAACATGGGAGACCTTTTAGTAGGGCAGAAATGTACCAAATTTCACACAAGAAGAAGAATGGTACTTTTGTTATTGATGCTGCCAAAAACAATAATGTAAGTCCAATCTACTGGTTGCAATTTTTTATTACATTTGAAAACTTCAATTATAAGTATTTTTTGAATATTTATGTTCATCTTTAATATATGCAGGAACAATTACAAAAGGAAATTGGAGAGTCTTCTTCTAAAAATGAAGCATTTATAAAAGTTTTTGGGAAGGAACATCCTAGGTATGTTCGGGGTATGGGTCTTGGTGTAACACCATCACATATCACTGGATGCAGCTCTCGTTCTTCAACAATAGAGTCTTCATCAAAGGCTAATGCCAAGATAGCTAAGATGGAGCCTGAAATTAAATCCCTAAAGGCATAAGTTTCTAAAGTTGATGCCTTAAAGGCACAAGTTGCTGTAGTTGATGCCCTAAAGGCACAAGTTGTTGAGTTTGATGTATTAAAGGAACAAATGGCTTTCCTTATGCAATCTATTAAGGGAAACCAGGTAAAGTAGTTGTAAATAAAATGGTTTGTTAGACATTAATAATGTTTCAATATGCAATTTGTGCTTCTTGTTTAATTAACTTATAATTTTTTTTATTTCAACATGCTGACATAGAATCACCAAATGGAGTAAGACACTCGTCTGAGTCCAGCCATGTACCTGAAGATGATCAAGCAACACTATCTCGTCGGACCACCTAGGGACCTTAAATTTCAGCTTTTTTTGTCATTAACTAAGAGACCTTTGTTTTCTACATTTTTGTTTGGTTTACTAGATTATAGAACTTATGGATGTGGAATTAATTTCATGTATAGACTTTATTTGCTTGCATGTTTTTATTTATGAATGTTTTTTCTACACGTGTTTGTATAATTTTTTATACACACACTATGTGTTGTGTTTTAATTTATGAATGATGTTTGCTCAAAATTTAATTTTAATTTAATTGTTAAATAGGTTCAAAATTTAATAAAATCATTGTTATATTTTTGATAATAAGTAATTAAATTAATCGAATTATATTAGCGGCGGTTTAAGAACCATCGTTATCAATTTTAAAAATATTCTTTATATTATATTTGAGGCGGTTCAAACCGCCATTATTTTGTCAATTTTGCGACGATTATTAATTGTTGTCAAGATTGCGACGACGCTTCAAATTACGGCAGTTTATGACTCGCCGCCACGTTTATTTTGTGGCGATTATAACCGTCGCCACTTGAATCTTTTGTTGTAGTGGCTTGTAACATACCTATTTTTGGAAAAGGGTAAAATGACTATTTTGCCCCTAGAAGCACTAGATAATTGAGAAAATAGATAAAAATAGATAGAAGTGTCTAAAATTTATTTTTAAGTCATTTATATGCTTAGAATAATTAATAATAATTTTAGAAATTTTTTAGAAATTTATTAAAACAATTTTTGTGAAATGACGAAAATACCCCTAGTTGATTGCAAGAGCAGACTAGAAACTTTTTGACTTCAAAGTATTTTGAAAATTTTATACTAGGTATACTTTAATTATAAAAAATTTATTTTGAAATAGAAATAGTGAAAAATGTAACACTCTTATTTCAGCTTTTCAACCAGTATTCTAATAATTGACTAGTTAATTCTGAAAAATCAAGAGAGAATCTCAAAATTCTAATTTCCACCATCATGCTCAAAATTTCAAGAGCTATCTAGTTTTGATTTTTAATAATTTTTCCAAGCTGAAACCCGAAAAAATTAGAAAATGACGATTTTGTCTATCTTTCTCAATATTAAGGGATGACATGAGAAAAAGATTTAATTGACATTAAAATGTCAATTGGAGCTTGGAATCATGTCATATACATTAAAATATAATTTTGGAAATTTTCTGGAAATTTTTTGGAGTTCCTATGTAAAATGACCAAAATACCCCTAGGTGTCCTATAAGTCAGCCAGTATTGGTTTGACATCCAAAAAAGGTAAAAATGGTAATTTCAGTTTATTTATAGGTGAAATATTTAATTTTAGAATTTTCATAAAAATTTTGGTATTTATTGAATTAAAATGGATTTAATATGACTTTTTTAGCTTAAAAATACAAAACAAATAGAAAAAATTTGAAATAAATTAATAAAAATTAAAATTAATTATTAGAAATTTATTTTTGATGATAAATACTGTATTTGTCCAGTTTTACATTTAATTGAATTTTTTTCATATTAAAAGTCAGTTTTTTCAAGTTTAGGCAATTTTATCGGTACCGGTTAATTTACCGGCAGATAAAATTAATATCTAGAAGCTGGACAGCTAAGGGAGCACCTCCACAACCTAGGAATAGCTGATTCATCACCCTATCTTTGATATGTGTCCCTAAATTAATTAAAAATAAATCAAAAATAAGATTTATGACATAATGGCTTATGTCATCAAAGTGGACACCTAAGCCTTCTCTTCCTCTATAAATACCTCCCATCCTTGGTCATTTTTCACACACCTCTCCCTCTCTCAAGCCACCAAATTCTTAGAGAGCCTCTCTCTCTAGAAGAAATTTTCTTTTACTTTGCTTTTTTGCTAAAATTTTACTAGTTTTCCAACAACTAGTAAAGTTCTCTTCCTAGGAGTTTGCCTCAACAATTCCATCCTCTTCATCAACCACCTTAGAGGTAATGGGGGGAATGGGGTTGGTTCTAAATTATTGCCACTTTGCATGTTGATAGGAAGGGTTTTCCCTTAAATTCGTTTAGGCTTAAGTTTTATTATTATTATTATTGTTATATTATTTAATGTTAAACTTTAATTTTTGCTAAGCTATTATTCTGTCCAAATTTAGATTATTAAATTATAATTGCTAAGTTATTACTTTGCTCAAATTTAAATTATTAAATTATAATTACTAAGTTGTTACTCTGCTCAATTTTAGAAAATTAAAATACACTTGCTAAGTTGTTACTTTGCTCAATTTTAGAAAATTAAAGTGCACTTGCTAAGCTGTCACTCTGCTCAAATTTAGAAAAATTAAAATCTATTTATTTAGTTGTTATTCTGCCAAAATTTTAGTAATTAAACTATAATTACTATGTCGTTATTTTGTTTTGATACTATGTAATTTCTACAATATAAGGCAGAAATGTTGATTATACTGGTACTTAAATTAATTGAGACCAAAGAAACCTCTGTTTGAGAAGTTAGGAAGTGATAAATTAGTGATTAATGTAAAGCAAGTGACATGCAGTAGCATGACACCCTGCTAGGGAAGCTATGGTTTGGTACATTACGGGATGAAAGGCAGGACCCATGGTTAGGTCTAGAGGGTATGGTATCGAGTGGTGAGCGTCCTAATGGCCAAGGTAGCGCTCTTGAGCCGAGACAATCACTTAACCGACTTAATAACCCTGACAACTGCTCAGCATCACCAAGATTGGTGAGAGGATACCTCTATCAATGGATATCCTAAATTGTTATTTTGTTCCTCAATGATGATGAGGGTTGTACCATGTGATGATGTTGAGAGAGGTATATGTACTCCCAATCACTTCCCAGGTTCTGTTAAGAACTATTACCCACTAATAGAAAGTATGGATCCATATCGAGTCAAGGATTGTATAACATAGAATAAACTTTAGGTTCCCTTTTTATTGTCAACTGTGTTTTATTTGCATTGTGTGGTAGAATTCCTATCATACATGTAAAAGTGATATTAGAACAAATCACCTCACTCCATTGCTTTTTATTTTATGCATGATTGATCGCGGTTAATGAAGACCCGGCTATTGATGAAGACCTATAAGGCTAGTCTGATAGTTTGTTATTTTATGGGATAGGGTAGACGGACACTGCTCTGACTATGATCTTTTTGATGTACTGGGAATAAGTAGTAACTATTTTTATGTATATTTTAATCTCCCTGTATTTCAATAATTTTTCTGATTATGAAATCATGATGTACAGTTCTACGATGAATACATGTAGATTTTATTTTTTTCACTATCATTTTCAAATTCTGATAAATTTACAAATTTTTTATTATTAAAAGCGGAGAAAAATTTTACTCATATTTTTAAATAAGTATAGGTTATGTTCAATGTGAATGGGTGTCACATGGCTCTTTATAGATCCTTACATTTTCATATTAATCTAGGAGAATCTCATCTAGTCCATTCAACTCTAGCATTCGTTTGTCACCTACTGCCTTCAAGTCATAGTTCAATGGCTTTACCGCCTATAAGGCTTTGTGTTCCAACTCAACTGGAAGATGGCAAGCCTTGCCATAGATCATTCGAAAAAAGACGACTCACAATCGGTGTTTTATAGGCAATGCGGTAGGCCCAAAGAGCATCATTAAGCTTTAAAGACTAATCCTTTCTTGATCTTGAGATTGTTTTCTCTAGGATTCCTTTAATTTCCCTATTGGAGACTTGCACTTGCCCACTTATCTAGGGGTGATAAGGCGTGGCAACCTTGTGAGTGACTCCATACTTCCTCAAGAGAGCTTCAAATTACCTTTCAATGAAATGTGATCCTCTGTCACTAATGACAACTCGGGGAACCCAAACCTTGGAAAAATTATCTTCTTGAATAACTTGATGACAGTTTTGCATCACATGTTTGGGATGGAATTGCTTCCACCCATTTGGATACATAATCAATTGCTATTAAGATGTATTTGTACCCATGAAAGGAAGGGAAGTGACCCATGTGTAACACCCTAGGGGCATTACCTTAACCATTCCTAGATTTCCAGGAACATGGAAACTTTGAATATAAAAACGTCATAGATTAAGAGGAAACTAAAACATGCATAGATTATAAAAACTTATTACAAACTTCAGGCACAGTGTCATACATCACATCAAATAAAGGTACATGAAACTAAACAGAAACTCATGCACTGGGATGTATAGAACTCAAACATCTTCTCCACTCTCTACAAGCGGCTCCAAGCTCCTTTTCGAGGATATCCATCTGCTGAACTTGAAAAAGATATAAACTAAAGGGAATGAGACAAAACGTCTCAGTAAATGCTATGGAGACTCTAGGGACAAACCGACTATTCCATTCTGGATATCCTTTTCTTATGCACCCTTGATCTAACCTCTTCCTAAAACCTCCAATCTTTATCTTTTGTACTCATCTCCTTAATTGTTCCCAACTCTAGGCTTAGTATTCTTCAATAGGCCTAAACCTTGGGTTTATTGGCCCATACTAGTCCCACACTTTGGACAACTATTTTCTCATCAATAAAATGAGAACTTAACTCTTTTTAATCCTTTCCTGAACATTTCGCTTCCTATGACACTAAGTGAGGACTGACCTTTCCTTTCTTTATCTTTCTCTTTACTTGTCTTATTAGGACTTATAAATGACTTTCCTTGGGGCAAACCCCTTGCATACCTGTCGGGTAGCATTTTTAATAACTATGTCCTCACTAAGCACATAGGTTCCCTCGATTCAACTTAACTCACTTATACTAGGCGTACACATCCACATACACACAACATGTTCATCAAACATGCCTCACATATGCATTCACATCAGTATCATCTTATAGGTTTCCTCCTGATCTTATACTTATAACTCGCTCCGACCCGAGTGGCCTATGGTCTCATACTCGCTCTAACTCGAGTGGTCTTTGGTCTCGTATTTGTATCCTGCTCCAACCTGAGCAATTGGACCCCCTTTCGTTGTCAACGTGGTTTTCTGAACTTTTCTTCTAAAGTCTTACATGTTTCCTTATATGGGGGTCTTCGTTATACTCACACACACACAACACGATGCACAATCACAGGATAATACTACAACTACACAATCATCCATACAGACATAGCAATACATCAAACAATGACACATATACAAGGAAAACAATCGAAAGCATCAGACAAAACAACTTCGTCCTTGGAGCTAGAACAATAATATGATGTCTAGAGGGTCTCGCTTAGCGAGAGCCTTGGTCGCTTAGTGCCACTCTACTTTTCTTACCAGATAAGCTCTCTAGAAACACTTTAGCTTAGTGAATCCTAATACTACTTTCTGGAATTCCACTCTCACTCAGCAAGGGCTTTCCTCGCTCAGTGAGAGGCCACTGGGTTACAAACCTAGAAACTTATGCTTCTCACTCAGCGAGTCTCCCATTCACTGAGTGAACACTCATCCTAAACCCAAAAATTTATACTTTGCTTAGCAAGACTAGTGCTCACTTAGCGAGATCTAGGATTCTGTAGTTCATAGCCCCTCGCGAATCTGTATTCCCATGGCCATACTTGGCACCTAAATAGTCCAAAGCATACCAAATCATTTATAGACACCTTCATCATATTTCTAACCAAGTAAACTACCCACTAAACTCTTCTATCATACAAATATCTCAAAAATCCACAAATCTTCTTCCTAGGTTCAAGAAGGGAAAATAGGGAAAACATACAATCAAAGGGATTGGGGAAGACAAAGGGGGAAGCACTCACTTCTGCAAATGTCTAAATCTGAGCTCTAGGACTGGTTCTCGATCTCTAGGTCAAAGATTAGCCCTTCTTGACCTTTACTACTTCTGTGCATATACTAAACAAAAAAAATCATGAGAAGCAAATGTGTAGAAAAAAAATTAAAAATTAAAAACAAATGTAGAAATAAATAACATAAATTAAAAACAAAAATTAATTATAAATAAAAAGAATCAACAAGCAATTACTCGGTTGGATTGGTATTAAATACACAATTTCCAGTAACGGTGCCAAAAACTTGTTAGTTCACGGCAAGTGTAGCGATCATACAAGTAATAAAGCGAAAGTAAAGAATCGTCTCCACAAGAATTGTGGTTTTAATCTCAATTCAACCAAGAATTGCTTGTGTGTTTATGAATTAAAGGAAGATTTGAAATTTTTGTGATTTTATAAATTAAAGAGCAAAATTAAAATGAGAACGCAATTAAGTGATGTTTAGAAAATTAATGAATAAAACAGTTAGGTTTCAAAATTCCTGATGATATTCCCCCAATATAATTTCCTTCCCTTCTAAACCCACTCCTATTAGGCAATTTACCTTCAATTTCTTTAAATTAGTTCAACCTAATTCCTCAGGCAGTAAAACCTTTATTTCTAAGTTCACACCCTAATCCCTTAAGTGAGCAAACTTGGTCACAAGCATTAAGAGCAATAAATTAACATGAAGGCATACAACCTCTCTTCTTATCCCCAGATTCAAGAATTATATGGTTGCTAAAATGGAATGGTTCAAACCCTAATTTTCCAATTGCAAGGTTTGAATTACAAATCAATTTCTAATGGGTGTCATGCATAGAAAAAGCATTAAGCATAAAATTAATAACTAAATTGCATTAATAATCAAAAGGTTCAAAGGGAAAAATAAATTACAAAAGATTCCAATCACGGTTCATCCTAACCTAACCCCAAAGGGGTTTAGACACTCATAGAGAAACTAAACACACAAAGAAAATAAACAAAGATAGAAAGGAAGTTATGAATCTTGAGAATCAAACCACAATTCTTCAAGATCCAATGCCGAAGATGAATCTTCAAGTTCTGCCTCGCTTTCGATCCTTAGATGAGTTAAAGAATATTCCCAAACGTATATTTTCTCCTTTTTATAATAAGTTTGGGCTATATGGGCCATAAAACAAATTAGGCTTGCAAACAAAAAGTCTAGAATGCGTTGGCACTAGGTGCAGGCCAAGTTGGTGTCAAGCGCCACTTGTTCAAAAATCCATCAGCATTCTAGGGCCAAGTACCAGTTTCTTCAGTGCCGAGTGCCAGGTGCCTGGCATCAAACGTAGTTTTACTTGGCACCAAGCGCCACCTCTTCGAAAATCCATCAGCATTCTGGTGCCGGGCACCAATTTCTTTAGCGGCAACTTGGTGCCTGGCGCTAGGCGTAATGTTATTTGGCGTCAAGCGCCACTTTTCTCCAGAAACCCTGTTTTGCTTCAGCACCTAGCGTGGCTCTGAATGGCATCGAGTGCTGCTTCTTGTATCTTTTGCAGGTAGAAAATTCTATTGTTCTCTTCCTAAAAGTCATTCTCTTCTCTTGCTCATTTTTTTGCTGTCTTTGTCAAAACCAAAATAAACACGTAAAAATCATGTAATTTTTAAATGAATAACCAAAAAACCATTTATTCCATGAAATGTCTTGTTATTGGGTTAATTTCTCATAAATTTTCACTAAGCAAGTGCAAATATCATGTAAAATAACTTTATAAACCTACATCAATTATAGATTTATCGCAACCCCAAACTTAAAATTTTGCTCATCTCCAAGCAACAAATAGTTAAACAATAGGGGTTAAAGCTAATCCTCCTGCATCAAATCAATCAATCTTAAGTTAGTCACAAATCAATGTTGCTATCAAAAAGGGGTTGTATATAGCATATTTAGTCAACTCAGTCCTACGAGTCATAATTCCCCTCTAAAGCAAAACAAGTCAACACAAGATAGTAATTTCACTGCCTGCACTCTTTGCCTGCTTCACTATCCGCATGGGATTAAGCGTTTCACTCAAGTCACAAAAAATGAGTTTTGTTTATACTCAACATCATCACATGTCATCTCTACCATATGCTTAACAAGAGTCTAAACTATCGTCACAAAACAAGTGCATACGCTCAAGAGGTCTTTTAAAGGTTATAATAGGGCTAGGTGTAACGACCCGCAATGTTAGCCATAGAGTCGCCACAATGAAGAGATACTATTTGCTCAAAACTTTGAGATATAAACACTTCATTTTCTTTTTAATTCATTATTATGGAAACTCTTAATTAATTTGGTTGTGAAAATACCAATAAACTTTAATTGAGTGAAGTAAATATTGTCAACACCTCAAAAGAATTCATAGCTTGAAAATATCTCATAAAATAAGACCACATCAGCAAGAGTCATCAGGACATATAAAATTGCAATCATCCAAAAAGTACAAGTTATAGACTGTTATAGATAAGTTCTAAACATACAACCAAAACAGGGAGAAGGGTACAAGAACTCACACCCTAAGAACTGGCCGTTTACACTACTCCTAAGACTAATTAGTCCCCTAAGGACAGTAAGGAGAGGTAGATGGCGTATCCTCATTATCTTTGTCCTCATAGTGACCTCGCCTGAAACCACATCCACGTCCTCGAGTTGCCACATAAAAACATCCTACGATAAGCCCTGAAGCTCCCTCAAAAGAGAAAACATGTAACAAAAGGTATGTCAAATCCACCTTTCAGACAAAGGTCCATCTAGTGCCACTCCCTTAGATGGTTAGGAGGAGCCCGATATATTAGGCATCTCGTGAAGTTTCAATGCGTCCATCTGCTCCCACAATCAAGGCAATTGTGATCATCACAGTCATACACACACGAAGCACACAAGCAAGGATAAGCTACCCAAAAGAAAACATAGATATACACAAAAATATGTGCAAAAGTAAATAAACAGAATTAAATATTATCACAGTAGCATAGTCAACAATTCATACTGAACCATCAGATCAAGTAAGGGAAATTAGATAAACAGGCACAACAGAACATCTTTGGTATGCACTGTCATGACATGTGACAACTGCTCCACGAAGACTACTATGTCGAGTGACTAGGCCGGAAGAATCCCTTAAGCATGGTAGAATAAATGACACCCATTTGGGCAAGAAATGGCGCGTGCCAAACCATTTGGGGGATACCGGAATTGATATGTGGAAGCAATATAATAGTCAGGTCAAGATAGATATACGTGGGTAGTGGCTTTACCACAACACAAGATTTGTGAGTATCTTGGTCTACATGTGGGATTCGCCCGTCTACCTGTCCCAAGGAAGCCCATCCTACACTAACCCTTCCTGCACTAGGTATGAGGCCCAGCCAAGGGACCATCAACTTACGTGCGTACTCACCAACATATCATAAGCTGCTACAACACAGCATAAGTTGCCACGATATAGCACAAGCTGCTATGACATAGCATAAGCTGCTATGACACAACATAAGCTACAAACTCATGTATGTATGCATGACATAATCTTTCACCAATACATAGCAATAATGACACCATACATTATAAACAAATTATCATATATGTGATTTAGTCATTAGTGTTATCACCATTATTCCCATCATTGATTCACTATACTTATCCTTAAGAACAACATCATCACGTGCTATCGCATTGGGCCCTATCCATCGCTAGCCCATTATCACGTGTCACAACACAGAGCCCTAACCATCGTTGGCTCTACAACAAGAAGATCCTATCTAGAGCGATCCCTAGTTGAGGATAAGTAGAGGTTCTACATAGAGTAACCCCACAACACAAAGTCCTCATAAAGAGAAACTTTGCCAATAACCAGTTGAAACTCTATTTAGAGCGATTTAAACTCAACTGTAAGAGTTATTCAAAGAAAATATAAGTCCATCAACTCCAATTAAATTATTTAAATAAGTCATCATCAGATAGTTAAAATAATATTTGAAATATAGAGGATTCCTTAAGATTATAAAAAGGCAAACAAAAATCAACTTTATTTAAAAGATTAAGTTTTTCATAAAACTTAACTTTATGACTTATAGAGTTATCCTTCACAATAAAATCATTTAAATACTTTTCAAAAATATATTTATAATATGTAAAATAGTCAATAATATATTTTATTGAAATTCATGTGTAACTTTTATTTTAAAAGACCCCCCATTAAGTTTTAAATACAAAATATAACGTTTTTATAAAGTTATACAAAAGGTTGTAAAGCTTATTACTAGGACAGATTCTAGTGGCTATCAGATTTTAGCCTTTATTTTGAAAATCATTTTGGGACAGTAACCGATTTTTGCATAACATGATCTATACATGGTTGGAAAGGAAATTTTGTCTATTTTCTAAAACAATAAAAATCACCTCAACAAAAAACCATAAAAAACATACAAAAAAAAACAAGACAGCAAGGTCAGAGTGGCTTACTGGAGAATCAGCAAGGATATCTTGCCATTTTTCATGTCCAAAATAAACTTTTCAGAGACCAAACCTTTTACATTCTGAAATTATACATAAAAGCTTTTCACAAAGTCCAACAACATCAAAAACCAAGGTCCACACGGTTTTACATGATTTTTGTAAGTTCACAATTCTCAAAACTTCTTCCAGACAGAAAGCAAGTACAACTTTCAGTTTCCAAAAACCATTAAAAATAGCAAAAAGAACCAAATATAGGCAAACCATATATTCTTGGAAATATTTTTATGTCTACTTTTTGGTCATTCAAAATTTTCAAATTTACACAACAGAAATTTCCAGAATCGCGTTTTACTGTACACTGCCAGACTAGCTTTTTTAGAGAGCATATGCTACTTTCAAAAGGCTTAAATTTTTCATTTCTTAGTATTTTGATGTGTTTCTTGCATTCATTTTGGAGAAAAATTTGTCTAATTTCCAACCAAACAACAAGCATACAAAAATATTCACTAGAGCTCTAGATATCATCAAAACAGTGCACCATGTCTAGATAGGAAAACCAAACAGCATCCAAAACATTTCATACACTAGCACGAAAATGTGATCTTTCATCAAGTTTACCACTTTTAAAAATATCAACAATATTTTTAACAACAACCACATCCAAACATGTCAACCATGGATCCAAACACATCAAAAAGGTTAGCTTTCCTTACAATATGTTAAGATCTCTTCAAGCTTGCAAGGGTTTTTGAGCAAACGAAGGATCTCCTTCCAACTTTGAGAGGATGAACCATCAACCACCAACCAAAATGGTTGATATAAGGCATGAACATGAAAAAGGAACAAACTTTAGGATCAAGGAGATAAAGGAAACTTAGACCACTTTGGTCTTGGGTAGAAAAAGAGAAGATGGAGGAAGAAGAAGATGATGAAAGGAGGAAGCTTCTTACCTAGCACCTTCTCTTGGATACCCTAGCTTCTTCCTCTTTTCCCAACACTTAAAACTTTAGCTAAGCTCTCTCTCTTTCTCTATAACTCACGACCACTTAGGGGGAAAATGGGAGGATTGTCATGTTTTTGGTTATATATACAAGACACATTTCATAAGGGTATTTTTGTAACTTACAAATTGGGAGTGTGTTTGAATTTAAATGGAAACTAAATTTTCTTCATTTCCCCAAGGTGGTGGACGGCTAGGGGGGTAAAACCATGGGCAAAGTGGTTTTATTCAAGTACTTAAGTACATGGTGAGAAGACTAAGTGTAGGATTTGTGAAAAGATGTTTGGTTAGGTTTCAACTAAACTTATTAGCTTAGGATTAATGGTTGCATTTGGTTAGGTTGGGCTTGGGGAAACATGCCCTTAGCTCTAGACAAGGAATATTGTATATCTCTGCTTATTTGTCGGTAGTGCATATTCAATTCCTGTAGAATCTTCCACAGAAACTTACACAAAAGACAAACATAAATTTTAATTAATTCTTTTCATAGGAAATTAAATTTAATTATTCTTTTTAAATTATTCAAACACTTATTCATAGATTAAGAAGAAACAAGTATTACACTAGGGACACAGGTGGAAAAATATTTGGATGTGGGCTAAGCAATTAGAATTAAGAGATTTTCACAAGAATCATATATCCACTTCAACAGTTATCCCTTGGCATTAATGTTCATGCCTGTCAAATTTCTCACATCCACTTATTCACAGCATTATTTGAAACAGAGTAAAAAAGAAAGCAGTACATCATTTTGATCCTTTTGCTTCTTTATTTTTTTCCTTTTTTTTCCTTTTTTTTATTTTTGATTTCTTTTTTTTCATCATATTCATAACAAAATAAAACAAAGCTGACAAAACAAAAATTATTGTGTAGTCACCCCAAACTTAAAATCTTTGCTTCTCCTCAAGCAAACATACAACCCCAAACTTTAGATTAAGCCACAAGTATCCTATAAGAAAGCAATCCCTTAATTCCAATCAAGAGGAACAATATTTTTTTGCACTTTTTGGTTATAATGAACTAATATAAAGAACAGAGGGGTTAAGGCTCAAAAGGGTGGTAAAAGATAAGTGTGTAGGGTGGTTAATTTTGGCCCTAACTTAAAGAAAAATATGTGTAACACCATAAGGGGTATTACCGTAACTAAGCCTAGCTTTTTAAGAACAAAAGAGAAAGACTTAAAAACATAGAAACATGGTATAGCGACTCATAAATATAATTAAATATTATATACAAACAATATAATGAGAAATACACGCCTAATACAACTTATCTATCACACGAAGGTGTCGAATAAAACATAAAGAGGAATACAAGAAAACAATATAAACTAGACTACATCTTCTTGCACGTGACTCCAAGCTCCACCTGTATATGTCTTCACTTGTATCCTGAAAAAAAGGGGAAACTTAAAGGAGTGAGACATAATGTCTCAGTGAGTGCCCTAAAGGTTCTACGGCTAGGTCAGACTCTTCTACTCGGACAACCTTCATTACTTATCTCTCATGGCTTTAGCCTCACTAGGCCTCTCATAATAATTCATACCTATGGTCGAGTCTACACCTTTCAATAATCAGTGTTTCCTGTTAACTCTTTTCTCATTCTCACAATTGTTATACAATCTTACTATCTCATTCTCAACCTAAGAACTCTTTCTTATCCAAAACCCTCTCCAGTATTTAAACCCTTCTTGCTTAGATTTTACTCTCCTTCCTTTTTATATTTAAGGTTATTCTCTAGGGGTTAAGTCTAAGGTCATAGACGTTCTAAAATACTTTTGACACTCCCTTAACACTCACCTTAATACCCTCATTTTGTTCTCTCCTACTTGTCTTATACCTTTCTATTACGTTGTGTGAGGATTCACTCTTTCTCTATTTCATTCACAATTATTATTATCTAACTAGAACCCTCATAACACTATCCTAGGACCTAGACTCTCACTTATCCTTAAGGTAGCAAACACAATTTTAATTACAAGCATACATTTATTTCACATCTGTTCACATTACATCGATCGCTCATAAATAAGGTCACAAAATTCACATAATTACAACGTAGCACACTTCAACATGTCACACAACAAGATACATATGAGTGCTATGTTCTTAAACTACTATTTATGCACATGTGGTGTCAACCTAAACTTTTCAGAAAGTAGAGTATGAGTAAATGCAGGCCATAAGAAGCGTCATTGGTACCGATACCTTCGGCTTTCGCACCCTCAACTAGCATGATATCCTCCGGTGACTAGTCAGGGTTACCCAGTTTTGCTAGTACGCCCCGACTCCATGGGATCAACATGAACCATTGGAGTTTTCTCAGCCAAATAACCCCCAAGGCTAAGGTGAAACAACCCATCACGGCCTCCACTAGCCAGATTCCTACATACTTTCTACATCACATAACTCAAATGTTATGATGCATGGTCACATATAATGCTTACAACTTTTCATAGACTTTTATCATGAAACATTGGCACAATTCTATATCATACTTAGTTTTTTTCAAGGTAAATAACAATCATACATTATAAACTTAACAAGGCATAAAAAAAAAAAATAACAATGAGTTAAAAACTGCAAAACAGAGTTCATAAGCACAAAGAGCAAAATAGCAAAGGTCGTATCCGCCCAGCAAGACCAAAGTCCCGCCAAGCGGTCTAGCAAACCCGCCCAGCGGGTATGCGCCTAAACCCACCTCGCCCAACGGGTATTGCACCCCACCCAGCAGGTCCGCGTTAGGATCCAACCTGCCCAACGGGTCTGCGCACCTAGCGCAAACGCGAAATCCAGTTTTTGAAGAAAAGTCGCCCAATAGCTATCTAATCCTGCCGAACAGATCTGAGGTACTAATTTTAATTTATTTTTCCTATTGTCTTTGGTTTCTAAATGCTCACAAATAAATAACTAGATTCTTAATCACTCTTCTATATTGATAATTGTTTAATCTATAAATTCCTTACTCCCTTACAATCTCCTCAAAACCCATCAAATCCCTAAATTTAGGGATAAGGATGGAAAAGATTAATAGATGAACAAGAACAAGGAAGGACATGGGAGAAAGCACTCACCTTTATGGACATACAAAGCTGAGTTCTAGGGTTTGCATTCTCCAGTTTCTATTCCTCCTTCTTTTCTTCCTCTTCTTCTTCTTCTTCTTCTTCCCTTTTCTCCTCATTCTCTCTAACTTCTTTCTTTTTCTATTTTGTGTGGGTGAGTATGTAGCTTAGTGGGCTTTAGTCCCCTATTGGACCCTAGATGCTCTTTTGAGTTCTATGATAATATTCCTACTAATTTATAATACTAAGGTATTAATAACAATAATAGTAATAATAATAAATATAATAACATCAACACAACACAATAATAGTAATAATAATAATAATAATAATTGCTATAACAATAACAATAAATATAATATTAATAATAATAAGAAATATAATAACAATAACTCTTAAGGCATCTTTTGTCGAATAACATATAGGAATGGTCCTACTAAGAGCTACCTCGTGATTTATTTTTAGTACCTAAAATTTGGGGTGTTACAATATGCCTCTATCATGTGTGTGTGAATAGTCAAGCAACAATAACAAGAATCAAGTCAAGTTCTAAAACAAGCAACATATAATGAAGAAACACACTGAATAAAAATAATCTATTTAGGCTCAAAGTCTTATAAAGGCTAAGAGTAAAGACACCACAAAGCACAGGCAATTTGAAAACTGGCAAGTGTTATCATGCATTACTCAAAGGTTCACAATCATCAAAGTATGAGTGACATACAAAGAAAAGTGACAACCTAGTAATTTCACAAAACAAACCTTTTTTTTAAAAAAAAGGCAATACTAAAATGTGACATCCAAGAAATAGGAGGAGCAAAAGAGGATAAATCACATAATATCACAATAGCACATAAAATTCAGTTTAAAGCACATTATACAAAATAGGTAGCAAAGAAGTAAAAAGAGTAAGAACGGCTTCCTTGAGTCAAGCATAGAGCATCCAGAGAGACCTTAAGGAAATTGCTATGTGAAGTATCACCACAACCCTCAGTCTCTGAATTCCTAAAAAGAACAGAAAACGAAAAAGAAAAAAGAAAAAAAATCTAAAATTAAAAATAACTAAAACAAAAAAAGTAAAAGTGCTTGGGTTGCCTCTCAAGTAGCGCTTGTTTAACGTCCTGAGCCTGACGGTCCAATACTGCTAAAGGTTCCTTTAGAATAAAAGAAGCATTTATTTTCTCTATCTCTCCTTCATGATAAGGCTTCAGTTTGTCTCTTTTGATTTTGAGACACCATGAAATTGGATCTTCTATCTCCACCTTTCTTTTAGTTGTAATTCCTTTAACTACAAAGGGCCCCAACCATTTAAACTTTTGTTTGCATGCAAAAAAAATGACATTTAGATTTAAAACGATATATTTGTTGGCTTAGGTAAAAGACTTTCTCTTGATGGGTCTTCTCGTGCTCCTTAGGTACCTCTATTGGCTTTTCCTTCTTTTTCTCCACTTTTTTCTCCTGCCTCTTCTCAACAGGTGCATGTAACCATGTCTCTAAATTCAATAGACACTCCTCTATGTTGCTTTCAAGCTCATCATCATAATGCTCAATAAAATTCACATGCACCCTCTTAAGGGGTATATGAAGTGTGCCTTGCTTGAAGGAGTCCTAAGTCATCTCATCCACTATCTCTATCATAAAGTACCCTCCTATGTCACTAGGGTGCTTTATAGCCTCAAAGGCGTTGAAGGTGATGAAGTCTTCATTCAACCAGAGGATTAATTCCCCCCTCTGAACATCAATGAGAGTTCTCCCTATGGCTAATAATGGCCATCCAAGAATCAAAGGCACTTCAGAATCTTCCTTTAAGTCAAGAACAACAAAATCAGTAGGCAAGATTGTAGTAACCCAAATTTTAGGTACTAAAAATAAACCATGAGGTAGCTCTTATCAGGACCTTCTTCGTGTGTTATTGGACAAAATACGCCTTAAGATTATTATTATTATTATACCTCTTATTATTATTGTTGTTCCTATTATTGTTATTATTATATTTATTGTTGTTGTTGTTGTTGTTGTTGTTGTTGCTGTTGTTGTTGTTATTATTATTATTATTATTATTCTTGTGTTGTGTTATTGTTATTATATTTATCGTTATTATTATTGTTATTGTTATTGATACCCTAGTGTTAAAAATTAGTATAAATATTATAATAGAACCCAAAAGAACATCTAAGGCCCAATAGGGGACTAAAGCCTACTAGGCCACATACTCACCCACATGTTATAAGAAGGGAATAGAGAAAGAGAAATAGGTTTAGCCGTCAGAAAATAGAAGAAGAAAAAAGTCAGAGAGAATGAGGAAAAAAAGAAGAGGAAGAGGAAGAGAAAGAGAAGGAATAGAGACTGGAAAACCCAAGCCCCAGAACTCAGCTCTGCGTGTCCCTAAAAGTGACTGCTTCCCCTACCCTCTCCAAGCCTTTACCTCCATTATTTATATTATTTTTCCTCTCCTTGCCCATCCTAATTATATTATTAAGGTTAGGGTTTTTGAATGGTTATGTTGGTTTTCCTTGAGATAAATTTGATGTGAATTGATTGAACCTATGACTGTTTGAGGGTAAAATGAGATTATTATGAGAGTTTATGTTAACTTGAGGTTTGGATAAGGAATTAAAGGATTAGACTTAAATGAGAACGGCTTAGATTGATAGGAAATTCCTGTTTTGGAGTAGAATGGGCATTAGGATAATAGGGATACAACCATATCAAATTTTGGTAGTTTAGGGAGGCCTTAAAAATAGCTTCCATGTTCGCAAATTAAGATATTGCAATTTGCCAAGTGATGAGCACCTCCTTTCTTACCTCCCTCACAGAGTATGTCAACCTAATGGTCCTAAATGGGTAGGAAAAAAATCGAATTACACTTCGTGCTCTTCATAAGAATTTTAGCCCTAGATGTTAGCTAACTAATGGCATTGGAATCACTCAAAAATTATGTCTATAACTCAAGATATGTCCAAAATACCGCACCTATGTCTGCATGTCAACGGGAAACAGCGTGTCTAAATTTGAGTCAATTTTAGTTCATGATGTAGGCCAAATCAGCTGACAACTTCTTCATGAAAGTTGTATATTTTTATTTTATCTTTCCATAGACACCAAAATCACCTCAAACCCATCTCTATAGCCCATGTTATGACCCAAACAAGGATGAAAGGTCAAAACCCATAAAAATCTAAAAATAATTAAGATTTTCATTAAAGTCCAATTGAATCCAAACATGTAAAACTGAGCTAGGACACCAATATTAAGTCCCATAAAACATTCAATTAATCCAATTATTAAGCCATAATAAACATTTAAAATTGGTTTAGTTGTATGGTGATTGTAACTTGTGACATTATGCAATGAAATGTATGCTGCGACTTGATATCATTGTGACGAGTGACCTGGCCTGTGAGAGGCAAGAATGGGCTCGAATGATATCTCATCTATGAGGGACCTAGCCTATGAGAGATAAGGATGGGACTCATTTATTTGTAGATAAACAGTCCAAAGGGACACTTTTGTATATTGTATGTATGAGACATGCATCATAACATTTGAAATGATTGTACTAAAGGAAAGTATGTCAGAATCTAGCTGGTAGAAACCGTGATGGGTTGTCTAACCCAAGCCTTGGGGTGGTATCTAGTTGGGAAACTCCAATGACCCATGTTGATCCCATGGAACCGAACCGTACTGCCAAAACTAAGTAACCTTGACTAGTCATCAGGAGATATCATACTAGTTGAGGATGTGAAAGCCGAAGGCATTGGTACCAATGACACTTCTTATGGCCATGCACTTACTCCTAGTCTACTTTCCAACAAGTTTAAGTTGGTACCATATGTGCATGAGTAAAAATTTAGGAACATAGCATGAATATGCATCCTGCTGTAGCGTGATATGTTGAAGTGTAATATGTTGTAACTATGTGAAGTCTATGTGACTTTATTCATGAGCGATTGACGTAATGTGTACACATATGAAAATGTAATTGTGTCTTGTAATGAAGTGTCAAGGTTGTTTATATGTGATCATATTATGCATGTGTTATTCCTGTTTGATGAAATAAAACGAGGTGTATGTCTAGTTACTAGGCAAAGGATGTGAAATAAACATATGCTCTAGGATAGTGTTATGAAAGTTCTAGTTGGATAAAAATATAGTTGTGAACAAGATAGAGAAAGGGTGAATTCCCATATAGCGTAATAGAAAGGTATGAGACAAGTATAAAAGAACAAATTGAGAGTATTAAGGTAAGTGTTAAGGGAGCATCAAGAGTATTCTAGAGTATTTGTAGCCTTTGACTTGACCCCTAAAGGACAATTTTGAATATCAAGAGGAAGAAGGGTAAAAGCTAAACACGAAGGGTTTAAATACTAGAGACGGTTGTGGTAAGAAAGTACAAATAATGAGGATGAGTTCTTATGTCGAGAATGAAATAGTAAACTAGCATAACAATTGTGAGAATGAGAGACCTAGTAAGGCTAAAGCCATGATAGGAAAGTGATGCAGGTTGTTCGACTAGAAGAGTCTAACCCAACCATAGAGTCCTTAGAGCACTCACTGAGACATTATGTCTCACTCCTTTAAGTTTTCCCTTTTTCAGGATACAGGTGAAGACGTGTGCAGATAGAGCTTGGAGTCACATACAAGAAGAAGTAGTATGGTTTACATTGTTTCCTTGTATTCCTCTTTATGTTTTGTACGACACATTCGAATAATAGATGAGTTGTATTAGGCATGTATGGTATTTTATTGTATCATTCTTATATAAATATAAATCCAATTATATGTATGAGTAGCTTCCACATGTTGTTTCTATGTTTTAAAGTTTTTTTTTTTCATTCTTAGAAATCTAGATTTAGTTATGGTAATTCCCCTTAGGGTGTTACCAAGACAAATTTATCAACCTTGACAAGGCATCCTCCATGATGCCATAAGAATGTTTGATAAATCTATCAACTAACTATATGGCCATATTTGTAGGCTTAATGTCACCTCCACCAAGCTTCTTCATCATAAATAGTGGCATTAGATTGATACTAGCCCCTAAATAACAAAGGGCTTTATCAATATCCACATTCCCTATATGCAGGGAATAGTGAAGCTCCCAAGATCTTTGAGCTTAAGAGGTAGCTTCTTTTGTAATACAGTACTGCATGATTCTGTCAAAGCTACCACCTCCCCATCTTTCCACCGTCTTTTATTCGTAAGGATGTCCTTCATGAAGTGAGCATAGGTGGGCATTTGCTCAAGAGCTTCTGCTAAAAGAATGTTGATTTAAAGCCTGTTAAAAATATTAAGGAACCTGACAAAGGCTTTGTCCTTCTTTTTCTTAGGAGGATATGGCATTTTAACATAAGAAAGAATCTCATATGGCTTGTCTCCATCTTCCAAAAGCTACTTTTTACTTTTTCTGAAGATAGAGTTCTCATCTACTAATTTTAACCTTTTCTTTTCGAAGTCCCATGCTTCTTTCTTTGCCTCTTCCTCCTCTTTTGAGACTTTTTCATTAAAGATATCAGTATCTCTAACTTCAAAGCTTGTACCTACAGAATCAATAGTTCTACCACTCGTTAGAGCAATAGCATTACAAGACTCCTTGGAATTGTCAGTGGTGTTGCCAAAAAAACCATCACTAGACTTTTCTGCCATCTGCTTAGCCAGCTGCCCTACTTGAGTCTCCAATATTTTTATGAAGGCATTAGTAATCTGCATAAATAGCCTCATCATCTCCTCTAGTGAAAGGCTTTTCTCATTTTGCCATTGCTGCCACAACCCTCTGTTTGGTTAACTCTCATCTTGCTTTGATGAAAAATTGGGGAGCTTTCTCCATCTTGGGTTATATGTGTTGGAGTAAGGGCTATATTGCTGCCACCCAAAATTTTGAATATAATTCACATCTTCATGAGAAATTCTTTCAGGGGCATAGTTCCGGTCAGCATGAGAGCCTCCACAGAAAACACAATGTAAGTTTTGGACTGCTTGAACTAGAAGCCATAAACTCAATGATTTCTATGGCCTCTGCAACAGTCTTTGTGTTCATGGTGCCTCTAGCTGAAGCATCAAGGATCATCCAAGTTTAGCCCTCAAACCAACAAAAAAGTAGTACACATGCTCAAGATCTTCAAAACCATGATTGGGGCATTTTTTAAGAAGAGGCTTATACCTCTCCCAAGCATCAAACAGGTCCTCGCCCTCCCTTTGCTAAAAATTGATTATATGATTACTTCTTTGGAAGTACAGAGAGCAAGGGAAGAAGCAATCAATGAACCAAGAAATCATCCTGTCCCAGGAAGAAAGGACTCTTTATGGCTATGTTTAGAGCCACTCCTTAACATCATTCTTCAAGATCAAAGGGAACAATCTGAGTTTGATAGCCTCCTCTGGAATGTCCTGGAACTTTGCTGTCTCACAAATCTTTAAAAAGTTAGAGATGTGAGTATTGGGATTCTCCATCCTTCCTAATGTAAATTGATTTTGTCCCAACAAACTCAAGAGTACTGGATTAACTTCAAATTTAGCATTGATAGGAGGGTTAACAATAGCGAGTTCATGAAGACCCTTATTGTTGCAAAAATCACTGAGAGTGCACCTCGGTTGAGGCTGTGGTTGTTCTTGTGGTTGCTTCTCTTCGCTTTGTCAATCTCTGCCTTAAGAATCTCCTTAAAGGTGTGAGAGGAATTGGCTTCGCACTCCTGAGCTAGAAGTCTTTCCTATTGTTTTCTTTCCTTTGTTACTTTTGTGAGACCCTTTACAGTCTTCTCGATCTCCGAGTCAAAGCTTAGCCCTTCCTGGCCTTAACTGCTTTTGTGCATATACCAACAACAAAAACCATGAGAAGCAAATGTGTAGAAAAAAGAAATTAAAAATTAAAAACAAAATTAGAAATAAATAAAATAAAGTGAAAACAAAAATTAATTATAAAATAAAAAAGAATCAACAAGCAATTACTTGGTTAGATTGGTATTAGATACACAATCCCCAGCAACAGCATCAAAAACTTGTTAGTTCATGGCAAGTGTACCGACCATACAAGTAATAAAGCAAAAGTAAAGAATCGTCTCCATAAGGATTGTGGTTTTAATCTCAATTCAACCAAGAATTGCTTGTGTGTTTATGAATTAAAGGAAGATTTGAATTTTTTGTGATTTTAGAAATTAAAGAGAAAAATTAAAATGAGAATGCAATTAAGTGATGTTTAAAAAATTAATACATAAAATGGTTAAGTTTTGGAATCCCGATGATATTCTCCTAATGTAATTTCTTTTCCTTCTAAATCTGTTCCTATTAGGCAAGTTACCTTCAATTTCTTTAAATTAGTTCAACCCTAATTCCTTAGGCAGTAAACCCTTTGTTCCTAATTTCACACCCTAATCCCTTAGGTGAGCAAACTTAGTCACAAGCATTAAGAGCAAGAAATTAACGGAAGGCATACAACCTCTCTTCCTATTCCTAGGTTCAAGAATTATATGGTTACTAAAATGGAATAGTTCAAACCCTAATTTTCCAATTGCAAGGTTTGAATTACAAATCAATTTCTAATGGGTGTCATGCATAGAAAAAACATTAAGCATAAAATTAATAACTGAATTGCATTAATAATCAAAAGGTTCAGAAGGAAAAATAAATTACAAAGGATTCCAATCACGGTTCATCCTAACCTAACCCCAAAGAGGTTTAGAAACTCATAGAGAAACTAAACACACACGAAAAAAAAAAAAAAAGAGAAAGGAAGCCACAAATCTTGAGAATCAAACCACAATTCTTCAATATCCAAAGCCAAAGATGAATCTTCAAGCTCTTCCTCGCTTATGATCCTTAGATAAGTCTAAAAATACTCCCAAATGTATATTTTCTCCTTTTTATAGTAAGTTTGGGCTATATGGGCCATAAAACAAATTAGGCTCGCTAATCAAAAAGTCTAGAACATGTTGGAGCCTAAGCGTAGGCCAAGTTGGTGTCAGGCACCACCTCTTCATAAATCTATCAGCATTTTGGTGCCGAGCACCAGTTTCTTCAGCGCTAGGAATGTAACACCCACTAAAATAAGACATACATTCATTTTATTTTATTATTTCTTAATCCGTTTTTAGAGCGTCGGCTTGATTCAAAACTAATACGTACTTATTTTTCACAACCGTTTAGTAATTCCAAGAGACATTATATAAAGAACCATGATCGTGAAATAAACATCATTTTATATATATATGCGTCAAGCCTTTGTACAAGGTCAGATGTTAAGTACATACATCATAAATACATAAAAAGGAAATACATCAACAGGAAGCCTAAATACCCACCCATAGTTATACAACAAAAATGACCTATGTCAAAGCAGTATAGGTCTATACTAGGCTAGCCCATCCTATAAAATCTACAAAAGTCATACGTAGAGTAGTTGTCACTGCCAGTCCTCAGAATCCATCTACTTGTACCACGATCGTATATGAAAAGAAACAAACAAGAAAGGAGTGAGGTTTTTATAAAAGCCTCTTTCGTTTCTTAATAGGCTACAAACAACAACTTAAACAAGCAATCGGGGGAAATCCTAAGGTCTGACCTACGTTATTACGACTCAATCTCAACCTTTACCAGACGTATGGATCCATACCTATCTCTGATGATTTACTTTAACCATCAGGAATCCCTAGGAAGCGATTGGGAGTTCGTATAATCCTTCACAAGGTACAGACATCCATGTCGTAATCATCATCCTCGAAGAAAGGGCCACACGCCCATCAAGGATATACACTACACCAATCATGGTGATGCTGAGCAGGCGTCAGGGTTGCCAAGTCGGTTTACGTGATTTACCCCGGCTCAGGGTGCTAACTTGACCGTTGGGATGTTCACAACTTAGCACCTTCACCCTCAAGACCCGAACAATGGTTCCTGCCTTTCATCCCACAGTGTACCATATTATGACTTCCCAGACACTGGTATTCATGCTTTTCAGCATGGGCCTAACTCAATCGGGATTTTCCTTGATTTTACTTTCTAAGTTTCAAGACATACTTTCTGGATAATCCAACAGAGTTCAAGAATTACTCATCACAAGTATTTCATTCATCTATCACTTTTATTTAAAACTTAGAAATTTAATACGAATATCATAAGGAAGGAAATTATCAACAATCAAACTTACATACATATTCATTCCCATTCATACATTTATCATAGTTCTTATTTTAATCACTTGATTTATCTTTATCCCTTCCTAACTTTTCAAATTAGACTATTTTAAAGAGAAAGCTTTTGTCTACAATTATGACTAGGACGTAAAATTTTAAGAGAAGTTCTTTTCTGATGTGGAAGGTCAAACTATGCTACAACCACAGAGCATACTTAGAGTTTCTCTCCAGTTATTTCCTTTTTACTAAAATTTGGCTTGTTCATCTTACAAAACCAACACTCTTAATTTCAAAAAAACGCACAATTGCATGCATTTTATTAAAACCTTTGTTAACATTATTTATTTATTTCCATACTACCCATAATTTGTTCAAAATGATGGTAATAATTTAAAATTGTCTAATAAGGTCTTTATTCTAAAAACTTTTCCTAATTTGGGCCTAAAGTCCAAAACTCTATTTCTAAAAACTTAGTAGAACTTGCTTTTTCAGGAAGACCTTTTCTTCAACTTTCCTTAGGATTTATTCTTACCAATTTTAACCAATTCAAGTAATTATCAAAAATGCTAAATCTAAGTGAAAGATTCATCTTCTTCATTATTTTATTTCTTTAATGTGCCGAATGCCCTTTTTTTAGAAAAAGCTCAAATTATTGTTTTTCTTTTTAGAAATTGAGTTCATTTTCTATGTGGTCCGAAAATTAATTTTATAGTAATTATTATTTCTCAATCATCTTACCCATTCTAATAAGTTAATTGACATAAAAAAAATATATTTCTTATCCTTTTCTTTAAGCATGGCCGAGAGCCTTTAAGAGGAAAATGGTTTCCAAAATTTGTTGCTCCAAGTGACCTTGAGGCTTAAAATTTGGTTTTCAAGAAAATAATTGGCTTGCATAAAAATAGGCTCATTGATGGTTATTTATAATAGGATATTAAGTTATAATATGGTACCGACAATAAAAATAAAATTAACATAAAATAAATAACAATAATTAAGATGACAATAAAATAAAGCTTAAGTAAATAAAAATAGAATAGACATAACAATTTTAAACAACAATAAGGTAAATGAAAAAAACTTAAATGGGAAAAATATAAATTGCAATAAGTAAAGCGAGAAATTAAAGGGCAAGAATTTAAATAGCAAAAATAAAACAATAAGGTAAATGACATAAGGTAAATGGACAAGAATATAAATAAAGCACAAAATACAAATAAATGGAAACATAATGGAAATAATAACAAGACAAGAAAATAAATGAACATTAAAATAAATAACTTAATAAAACAAGAATTAAAATGATCAAGAATATAAATTGTTACATAGTAATAGTAGTAGGATTAGTAAGTTATTTGGGTTTAAGGGATAACCCACACACACACCCATTAAGAAACAAATGTAGAGCTTAAACCTCACTCCCCCTTACCTCTAAATAAGGCTTGTTGGTGGAAGATTAGAAGAGGAGAGGTGGCTTTAGAGGTTTAGGAGCTTAAACTAGGTGGAGGCCTTTTAATGGAGAAGGAAAAGAAAAGAAAAAATTCAAGAGTGTGGGGAGAAGAGAGGGCTGCACGTTCCAGTAGTTGGGAGGGGCAGAGAGAGAGTTCTGAAATCTGAAGTGAAGAATGTAATAGTGGAGTGGTTGACGAGGCTTATTTATAGGTCAAAAAGTAGGTATTTTAGATTTAATTTTTGAATCAAAAATCATATAATATCATTTCCATTTGTACTTTCCACATGTGGGCTGAGGGGAAACGTCCAGACCAGTCAAAGGCCTGAAAAAATTTTAAAAATATATTTTATATAATTATTAGATATTAAAAACAATTAAATACTAATTTAATGCAACAAAATTAGATAGAAATTTTGGATAGGTTTTTGAAAAATTTTGCCACACCAAGTTTTTAAGTATATTTTGGTAAGCCTTACAAAAAATTTTCAGATTTGTCTCATGTATATATTATTTATAATAATTTTTTCACTAAAAAGGCATTTATTAAGCCAGTAAGTCCAATTTTGCCAAATAAATATATTTTTCGAACTTTTCACTATTTTTCCCTTAAAATAATATTGGTATAATTAAAATATACTCAATATAAATTTTTCAGAATTTTTGAGGTTAAAAAGTCTTCTGCTGACTTTCATAGTCAGCTAAGGGTATACCGGTCATTTCACAAAAACTGTCTCAGAAAAATTCCCAAAAATTTTAAAAATTATTATTAATTATTTTGAATATAAATATGGTTTAAAAATTAACTAATTTTTATTATTTTATCCTATTAAACAAGTTTCTAGGGACGAACCGATTGTTTTATCGCTTCCGGGCCTTAACCCAAATAAAATATCAAAAATATAAATTAGATAGAACTTACTAATATGAATATAACCACAAGAATCGTACCCTTGAGATTCCCATTTGGTTTTTCACAGTTAATCATAGAATAATTAGAAAACAAACAAGCAGGTTAAAGTGGGGTTGTTACAAGGAACCTGGTGTCTGGTGCTAGGCATAGTGTTATTTAGCATTGGGCACCACTTTATATGGAAGCCTTGTTTCACTTCGGCACTGGGCATGGCTCTGAAGGGCGCCAAGCGCCGCTTCTTATATCTTTTGCAGTTAGAAAATTTCATTGTTCCCCACCTAAAAGTCACCCTCTTCTCTTGCTCATTTTTTCCTATCTTTATCAAAACCCAAATAAACATGTAGAAATCATGTAATTTTTAAACAAAAACTAAAAAACCATTTATTCCTTGATGTCTTGTGATTGGGTTAATTTCTCATAAATTTTCATTGAGTAAGTGCGAATATCATGTAAAATAAGTCTATAAATCTACATCAATTATAGATTTATCAATAGGTAAACTCAGGGGGAATGACCCCGCTTGCCAAGTAGTTTACAAAATCATCATACCATAGGGAGTCTTTACTAAAATTGACAACAACTGCCCATTCGGGAAGGAATCATTGATGAGTAAGTCATCCTTACCCTCTAAGCATGGTTCAAGCTGAGATAGGTGGTCGACTACAACATTCTCGTTCCCCTTCCTATCAAGAATCTCCAAGTCAAATTCTTGCAGGAGGAGAATCCATCGGAGGAGCCTCAGCTTAGCGTCTTTTTTACTTATGAGATGTCTCAAGGCGGAGTGGTCGGTGTAGACAATGACTTTGGATCCCACCAAGTACGACCTAAACTTCTCAAAAGCATAGACCACTGCAAGCAACTATTTTTCTATACTGTCATAGTTTGATTGTGCTCTATCAAGAGTCTTTCAAGCATAGTATACTGCATGCACTTTTCCATCCTTTCTCTGCCCCAATACAGCTCTTATGGCATAGTCACTAGCATTGCGCATGACCTCAAAGGGGTGGTCCCAATCAAGGGCTTGAAGTATGGGAGCTGTGATCAAGGCTTCCTTTAACTTGTAAAAAGCATTCAAACAGGAAAAATCAAAGTCAAAAGGAACATCTTTCACCAATAGGTTGGACAATGGCTTAGACATTTTTGAGAAATCCTTAATGAATCGCCAATAGAAACCGACATGTCCCAAAAAGCTTCTCACACCTTTAACATTGACGAGTGGAGGCAATTTCTCTATCATCTCAATATTCGCTCGGTCTACCTTAATACGTTGTTCAAATACTAAGTGTCCAAGCACAATCCCCTCTTGCACCATGAAATGACACTTCTCCCAGTTCAAGACAAGGCTCACTTCTTCACACCTTCGCAAAAATTTAGACAATTTAAGCAGGCAATCATCAAAGTCAACCCCATAAATGGAGAAGTCATCCATAAACACCACATCCATGATGTTTTCAATCAAATCACCGAAGATAGCAATCATGCACCTCTTAAAGGTAGCGAGGGAATTACAAAGACCAAAAGGCATTCCCTTGTAGGCGTAAATGCTATAAGGGCAAGTAAAGGTGGCCTTTTCTTAATCACTCCGATGTATAGGGATTTGGTGAAAACCCTAGTACCCATCCAAGTAGTAAAAATAAGAGTGTTTGGCCAACCTTTCCAGTATTTCGTCAATGAATGTAAGTGGAAAGTGGTCCTTCCTGGTGGCACTGTTTAATTTTCTATAGTCAACGCACATCTGCCAACTTATAACAGTCCCAATAAGAATCAATTCATTCTTCTCATTTTTCACAACTGTCATCCCACCCTTTTTAGGGATTATATGTACTGAGCTTACCCAAGTACTATTAGAAATGGTGTAGATCACCCTTGCATCAAGTAAATTCAAAATTCTCTTCTTCACCACTTCTTTCATATTAGGGTTCAACCTTCGCTGACAGTCAGTGAACAGTTTGTGACCCTTTTCCATGAAGATCCTATGCATACAAACAGTGGGGCTTATGCCTTTAATATCATCCATGGTGTATCTTATCACCTTCCTATGTTTACAAAGCTCATCAAGTAGCTTTTTTGTCTCCGATTCAATCAAATTGGCATTCACAATCAATCAACTGGCTATAATTTCTTGTCAAGTTTCTCTGTCGCTGCCTTATGATCAAGGAAAGTTGGAGTTAACTTAATCATACAGGCATATGTAGTTGCTTCCTCATCAAGGTCTAAAGAGACTTCTCCAGTCAAATAAGCTTCTAAGGGGTCTCGAAGGCAGGCCTTTATTGCTTCCTCTTCTAGTGCCTGGTGCAAAACATCAATCCAACAACAAATATCCTCAACGTATGGTTGCTTAAGGGTTTTAGCAACATTAAACTCAATCACCTCATCATTAATCGATAAGGATAATTTGTCATTTCTAATATCAACCATAACATCGGTTGTTGCAAAGAATGGCCTACCAAGGATGATAGGAATCTGAGAATCTTCATCTCTAGCACCTCAAACTCACCCAAAATTAGGAATTTACTGATTTTAATAGGTACATCTTCTAGAACACCAACCATATGTTTCACGAATCTATTCGCCAACTGAATAGACATACCAATGGAGTTCAGCTCACCCATATCTAGCCTTTTACAAACAGATAAAGGCATCAAGCTTGCACTAAGTCCCAGGTCATATAAGGCCTTCTTAAATTTGATGTTACCAATCAAGCAGGGCACAGAGAAACTACCAAGCTCTTTAAGCTTGGTGTGAAGCTTTTGGCAAACCAGGGTCATGGTCTTTCTTTCATCTATGTTTCTCCTTCAAGCCAAGATGTCTTTGAGGAAATTTGCATATGTAGGCATTTGTTGCATGGCCTCAATAAAAAGGATGTTGACATACAACTGCTTGATCATCTCCAAGAATCTTGCAAATTGTTTGTCCAACTTTGACTAAGCCAATCTTTGAGGGAAAGGAATGGGAGGTTGGTAGACTTTAGGAGAAACTGTAGGGGATTTTTCTCCTTCTTAGTCACAAGTTGCAACTCCTCTTCTACTTTCTTGCTGTTGTCTCTTCCTTGGTTAAACACAAGACCATCTAACTCTCTACCACTCCTTAAGGTGATGCCATTGGTGTGCTCAATCGAATTAGCTTTAATGTTACCCAGAAATTTGCCAGGAGCTCATGTTGAAGGGGAAACTAGCTACGCTATATGAGAAATTTGGGTTCTTAGCATCTTGTTGTGGACTGTTATGTTGTCCATCCTGGCAGTCAACTCCTTGATGGAGCTGCTCACTATCTCATTGGTTTTCTTTTTTCTCATCACGAATTCAGCCATTAAGTTCTCGAGCCTCAATAGTGGTTGTTGGGGCGAATTAGATAGTTGTTGGAAATTGTTACCACCAGGGCCCTTATTGAAATTGGAAGGTTGTTGGAAATTCTATTGTTGACTACTTCCTTGACTCGAATCATCTTAATAGGAGAAATTCGAGCAAACTTTCCATTCGAGATTATAAGTGTTCGAGTAGAGGTCAAATTTCTCTTCTTTGGGTGGTCATGGAAATTATGTGTAGCAGCCACACTTTTCATTTGCTCCCCCGCACCATCAAGCATCCTTGCTTAGCAATCTATAGTTGTGTGTCCCTGCACACCACAAACCTCATAAGAGAGGTTAATAGCACCTACCACATTAATATTTCCCTTTTCGAGTTTATCAAGTTTCTAGTTCAAAACGTCAAATGTAGCCATAAGCAGGTCAATGTTGTTTACTTCATACTTACCTAGGGCAACTCTCCGTAAGGTGTTGCTTTGGTCTCCTACCCAATGGCGTTGATTTGCTGCAATGGACTCAATTATATCCATTCCCTCATTTAGGGGTTTATCCATGAAAGCTTCACTTGCTATGGTGCAATGCCATTCTCTTCAAATAGTTAAGTCCACTGTGGAAGAAGTGGATTGTGAGCTCTCTATCAAACCCATAATAAGGACATGCAAGTAGCAATCCTGAGAATCTCTCCCACGCTTTAGCAAATGACTTATTTTTTCCTTGGCGAAAGTTAGTGATTTTCTTCGTTATCCCCGTCTATCTTTAACGGTGGATAATACTTGTTAAGGAAAGCCTTCTCGCATAAGTCTCAGGTAATGACAACATTCCTAAGAATCGTCCACATCCATGACCTTGCCTTGCCTGTTAGAGTGAGGGGAAACAAGAGTAGGTGAAGTGCATCAACTATGATGCCTTGAAAATTTTAGGTCTCGCAGATTTCCAAGAACCCTTCAAGATGCTCTGTGGGATCTTTTGAAGGCAACCTGTTGAATTGATTTTGCCTCAGCATGCTTAGTAGAGTGGGTGGTATCACAAAATTTGTGTTTGCCCCAATAGTCAAGCAGCCTATCCCAGCTGGCAACCCACAAATTGTAAGAGAGGCAAAGTCTTTCAAAGGTTTAGCTTGTTATTTGTCCACCATGAATTTCGTACCATCAGGAATTAAAATTACTTTTTGCCTTTGTTTTTTGTTGAGTCAACCTTCTATGAAAGGTTTTCTTTATTTTAGGGTTTGCTTCTATAGGTTCTTCGAGACGAAGGATCTTCGCGTACACAAAAGAACACCTGCAAAAGAGAAAAGCTCGTGAAGTTTGAAAAGGAATAATAAAATAAAAGAAAGAGAAAATTTAAGGAAGAAGGATTTGTTTAATTCTTATCAAACGATAAATAATCACTAAGCCAAGAGACGCGATCCACAGCAACGATGCCAAAAACTTGATACATTACTGCAAGTGTAGTTTATCGTCTAGTAATAAATATCATTCTTTCCTTAGAGACCGCACATTTGATTTGGCAATCACCATCGTTTAATAAGGATTAAAGAAGATTGAGAAAAGTTATGCAGATTTGAGAATTCAATTTCAATTAAGAACAAGATTGAGTAAAAGATAAAGACAAAGCATATTGTAATTGATGTTCTTATTGTTTCTCTTTAAAGGTAAATTAACCTAAGGTAACCTCCATTCTTTTTCAAGGTTCAGAGATGTATCTAATTGAATTAGCTCTACTTTTATGCGGCTGTGTGCAATTAAATCCTTTAAGTTCCTTGTTAATTTAATGAGCCCTCAAAGGATTAAATCTAATTTCATGATCTAAAGCCCAAATTCCTTTCCTATAATTCCAATAATAAGTTCACCTTTCAGTTATCCCTAACAACCCAAGATTATGCAACAGACAGTTAATTGCTTCGCATATGTAATACAACAAAAAAAGAATCAGGAGGAGATACAGAAAGAACACAAGGTAATTTAATTAAAATCAATAGTCATCAAAGAGCTAAGCCCTAATCTTAGAAAAAGAGATTTCTACTCATACATAGTCATGATAGAACTCAAAAAAAAAACAAAAGAAGAAGAAAAGCATCCAACCTCTAATGAGAATTAATAGAGACAGAGAAAGCTCCCGCTCCATCCTCCAAAAACATAACCAAAAACTAAGGTATTTTTTATGCCTAATCCTAAGCCTAAAACGCCATTTAAAAAGCAATGGGCTAAAAAAGTTCAGGCCCAAATTACAATTTATACGTAAAAAGATAACATCGCTAGAAGTCGCTCATAACCGTGACTAGGTTGCTCACGGGGTGACCGAAGTTGTAGTAATATCAGTAATGCAAAACAAAGTTGATCACAAGTGTGAGCAGCTACTCACGAAGTGATCAGTGCCAGGGCTCCCAGATTCTCTTTTTCTTTCACTTTTCAGGTGTTCCAAGCTTTTGGCTTCTACCTTAGATGTCCTAAAATGTCTCATCCTAAAATTTATGCTTTTTGAGCTCAAAACTGTCCCTAAAACACAAAGTACACCAAAAGCGTAAGCTAGTTCCACAAAGCATTTGAAAAGCAAAGAGAATGTTCAATGATTTAAGTCCTAAATACTTAATTATGCATGTTTTCCTAGATAAAATGTTATGCAAAGACTGGTATGAATGCATCAAAAGGTCAAACAAATATTTAATCAAGTGCAAGTTGCAATAACTTTTTTTTCCAACTCACACCCGCCAAAAATTATCTGTGTAAAACCAAAATTTTCTTATATTTAACCCGATACCCTAAGTCACCCGTCCAAAATGCATTTTTTCAAACTGGGTTTGTTGAGTTTTGGGCATATCACATTTTCTTGCACACCCCTAAGCATATTACATCTATGTTGCACTAATCAACTTGAGAATACATCCCTAATATGCCCCGCGAGGTCCCATTGATCTTTCAAAGTCCTGGATGAAATGCAAATTAGATTTGTGGCAAAGGCTATAAATGAAAAAGGCAAGCATTTTGTACTATGATAAAAATCAAATATACATAACTAATTTTCCTTTTTTCTCTTCTCCCCTTCCATCTAAAAGATTAATTAATACAACAAAACATGAAATGACTTGCACTAACCCTTCCCTTACTCTCTCACTCTCTACTCCTACACACACCATTAAAAACCCACCCACAGTTCAAAAGAATGCCCAAATGCAAGTAACTTGCACAATTATTTTTTGAACAAGCTAGCCAGTTCACCTTTCTCATACATGGAGGTCAATATATCACAACCCCCAACCAGTTCACCACCCACAAAAATCTGAGGGAATGTGGGCCAGTTGCTGTACTTTTTAAGTGTTTCCCTCAATCCGTAGTTATACTCTTCATCCAACACATTTACACTCTCATAATCTACTCCTTCATTTTCAAGAATGGCTATCACCCTCTGTGAGAATCCACATAGGGGTGCACTTCTAGAGCCCTTAATGAATGCAACTACCTTGTTCTCTTTCACCAATGTGTCAATGAGATTCTCAAGAGGGACGGTTAATTGCACATGGCGACCAGGTGTTAATCGAAGATCAGGCTTCCTTTTAGGTGGCTGCCTGACCCAAGTGGCATTTCCTGATTCATTACCAGGTGGAACTTTTCCACTGACTTTTATGTATTCTTCCATCCAAGACTTCCATGCTTGGGTTAGAGCTTCTCTGTCTGGTTCGTCCACTATCCCAGCCTACAGCAGAAATTTTCACCAAGAAAAATCCAACATCAGGAATGTGTATAACTGGAAATTTGGATTCTAATGATCTTAATTATATTAAAAACAGTGCAAGTAACAGCTAATTATTATGATATGTTTTAAAGAGAACGAGTTTTCAGGAGATCATATCACTTCCAATACTGTTTCTCATCTATGTTTTTAGTCTAATTTGTTGTCTTAAATTATTTTAAAGAACAAAAAAGGTAACACACATTGTGAGTTATGATTAAGATGATTACACTGACCATTTGTATGGTTTTCCATTTCTTTAACCCAAATAGTGTAATGAGATGAGTAAATCACCTTTCTCAAAGCTCCTAACTCATTGGTTGAACAAAAGTGACAATATCATGAGATGACATTAGCTATGGTGGTAAGGAATAAAGTTCATGGTTCATGCAACCCCAAACAAACTACACATGAAAAGTTGCTATAAAATATCTAAACATCATTGGAGAACCTCATCTACGTTCTATCATAGGATTGAATCAAAACTAACCTCATCCTCAGCACAAGACAGGAAAAAAGAATAGCACAATGTTTACTACATAAACTAATCAATTTTAGTACAGTCATCCAATTGTACAACGAATATCCACATTCTCAAGCATGGTTTTATGTGGGTTTAAATAATCTTGAACTAGCACATTGTAAAAGATCATGTTCATGTAGAAGATGCTTCATTCAATGATGAAAAAGATCTTTTATTATCATAAAGCACTGAGAAACCAAATAAGGAAATGAAGAGAGTGAAAATGGATGGGGGAAGATAAGTGTGTTTCACAAGTACTTTGGAAGGACCAAAACACTAAATGAAAGTGAAAATTTGTCTCATCCCAAATGACCTATGAATCAAACAGAGGAATGCAAACAGCTCAAAAGCATAATTATTATTTTAGCCCTATATGGTAAACATACAAACAAACAAAAAAGTGTCAATACACATTTTCCCTTTTCCCCATTTGCCCAGGTACTTGATACTATGTTTCAAGTTTCAACTACTTTTCCTGTTTGAAATGAAATTTCACGAATTCCCAACCTCAATCATTGAGAATAATAAGGTAACTAGTTAAGAAACATTTGTATAATCACTTTCCTTTCTATTACATTATATTCCTAAAACTACAGTCCACAAGTCTATTATTTCCTTTTGCCATGGAAAGACTACCCAAGAAAGGAATGACTAGTTCCATAGCATTGCCACTTTGACCATTAAATTTGGGTTAGTTTGAGGATTAATAGCCTTGAGGGCAGGGCTTCAATGCTGCCCAATACCCAACAGATACAGGAAGTGGAAGGCAGAAATCAATGTCCACCAGGGCATGCTGCTTTCCCATGTCTAGAAATGGCCTTAAATAACATAGTTACGCTGAGCAGTATATTGTGAGTCAACAGCTTGAATTTTATAACACAATGAGCCAAAATCACAACCCACTGTTATATTCTTGGCATGGAAAACTCAAGGTCAACGCATCACCATCAGAATTTTCTAGTACCAAGCAAAAGTCATGATTATCTTTTACTTCCCTCAGCATCTACAAGCAAAATTTAGCAAACCATACGTACTATGCATGGATTCTCCATTTCTTTAGGCCAAGTTTGGAAGTTTTGGAAAAAAAAGGGAGAGGAAGACAACTTTCATTTCTAATAAATATTCTCTACTTTGATAAATTTTTTAAAATAAAAGAAATAAGTTGATAGATTAACATAAACTTAATGTCTTAGTATTTTGTTTATTTTATGAGTAAATAATCTACACATTGACAGTGTAAAAGATTTTTATATAATTATCCAATCACAAATCACCATTTATGATAAGTTTGTTAAGTTTTACAATAATTATCTTAAAAATTATACCAACAATGATTTTTAATAAGATTTTTTACACTACAATGCATAGAAATTAAACTCTTTATTTTATATACATTATACAACTCTCTTAATTTAAAAATAAAATATTCATGCTCCCCTTCCTTCTCCAAAACTCAATTCCCGTACAAACATAAGCCTAAACCTCCTTTGTCCTGGCTCAAACTTCAAAGCTCAAAGTATTTCACAGGGCAAAATAGTACTTTAAGAATACACTGATAGTAACAAAGTCACTAAACTCCACACAACCAAGGAATATTATAAAAAAAAAAAAAAAAAAAAGAGGAAATTAAGTTAAACTTTTCAAATACATCACTAAGTTAAACACATAATCAAACAACCCAAGGTTGCACCACACAAAATGAACCATTCTCCAAGTCATAATTTTTTCACCAACCAAAACCACATGAAACAACGATAATAAACAACTGAAAAGTTCATTGATACCAATTACAACATGGCAAAACCCTCTATCACACGCAAATCCCTCACCTTAACGGAACCGCATAGCTCCGGCACCGATTTCCAGTGCGCCGAAATGCTCGCCGCAATGTTTCGCGACAAACCGATGAACTGAACCTCACCGTTCTTGTCGTACACGGCATAGACGCCGGCGCCCGACGGCAGTTCTCCGGCGGGTCCGTCGTTTTCCGGCGACACCGCCACCGCATCCGTTTCGCCGAGGCTCTTCACGGCCGACGCCACCACACGTGCGCGAGGCTTCTCTGAAGGGTAGGGTTTCAGAGAAATTGGGCGCGGGTTCGCAGAGAAATTTGGTTGGAAATTGAAGGAAAGGGTGGGGGTATTTTGGGGAAAAGAAGAGGATAAACGATGGAAGGAGAGAGCTTGCAACGAAGAGAGGTTGAGGGTAGCCATTGATGAACGTTCGCGATAGTGTGAGAGAAGGAAGAAGCTATCTGTTAGTGTTTCATTTCAACGTTTGTTTGAATGTTGCTTCAAAGTGGGTACAGTTTGGGCCTATGCCCAATGTCATTGTTTTACATTGGATTAAGGCCCAATGGCCTACTAAGAAAATGAGGAAATTTGAGGGAATAATGTTGTTAGATAAATGCTAGATAAATGTTAGATAAATGCCTTTTTTTTTTTTTTTTTGTGGTTGTAAGTTCAGGATAGCTAAAGTTGTTAGTTTTAAGTGTGCATGTTTTGTTCTGTCATTGTTAATATATAGTGCACTATTGTAACACTCTTATTAGCATCTTGTATGTTTGTATAAGTGTCGTCAGACATTTTTAATGAATCATCTATTAATCAAAAAATAAAATGTTAGTAAATACATTTTTTAACACACTCTTTATTATTAATTAAAATTTATTAGAAATCACAAAAATTTTATGAGTCTTACTTCTAATTTTATAAGTCTTACTCATAATTTGGTAGTTTTCAATAAATTTTAATCATACAAAGTGTATTAGAAAAAGTATATTAAAAATGTGAGTAACACTCCTTGTATTGCTAACATGCAGTTGGAAAATCAATGTAAGGCTCAACGGCCTGGTAAAAAAATTAGAAAATGAATAAATAATTTATGAACTGACAATATAAAAAAAATTATATTGTTATCTAATGGCAATTATCATATATAATAAATTTATTAATTTTTATAATAATTATCTTAAAGTCATACTTATTATGAACTATATTTGGTCCATACTACAATATAATTTTTTTTCCGCTAAACACTTACAAAATTTAAGGGAATAATGTTGTTAACGTGCCGTTGGAAAATCAATGTAATGGCATTAGGTTAAATCCATGTTTTAAGTAACGGGTTGTTCAAAATTGCCTCCAAAGGGCAAGTTGTGAATAATGCCAGTGATGAGTCGATGTTGATGATGGATTATGTTGGAGGTTTCTTTTGAATAATGATTTGATTAGTGATGGTTTTCTTAGTTGTCAACTTCCTTACCTGTTGCCCAATCAGTTTTTGTTTGGTTGATTGAGGATTTTATTGTAATAATTTTATTTAATGTTATGATGGTTGTTAGTTTAAGGGCTGTTCAGGTAATTTAAGGTTTGGTTAATGACCACTGTGTGTGTGTTTTAAGTTGCAATGTTTATATCTAAGCCTTTATTTGGTAGAGAAGAGATAAATAGATAAGAAATAAGTTAAAATGTGAGAAATAGATAAGAAATAATTTGATATTTTAAATTATTTTGTAGGAGAGAAATAGATAAGAAATAGGAGAAAAATAGAGAAGTGAATGAAAGTAAATAAAAAATAGAGTAGAAATAAGTAGTAGAATCCAATGAAACTCATCAAAAAATTTAAAAATTTCTCACTTATTTTCACTCAACCAAACCATCTAAATTTTTAAATATTTAAATATTTCTTTTCCTCTCCTCTCTTCTCCATTCAACCAAACAAAGCATAAATTATTAAATCCTTAAAGCCAAGAACTAGGATGGTTTTCAGTGATGAATTTTTTACTGTTACTATGCAATATGCATAAGGGTGAGTCCATTGCCTTTTTAAGATTTTGTGTCATCATGTTATTCATCTTTCCTTAGGGACGGATTCAGGGGGTGCAAGCAGGCCTCCCGCCTCCTTTTCACTCTTTGAGAATTATATATGTTATTTTTTAAAATTAATTTTTTATGTTTTAATTATTATAATTGAAATATCATTTTTAACTATAAAGATAATAAAAAATGGGTTTAAAAAAAAACAATATTCACAACTTAAATAACAATATAATGTATTTAATTATTATAATTTAATATTTATTTTTTATTTTTTTTAGCCCCCTTTAATAGGCTTCTGAATCTGTCCTTGTCTTTTCCATGAAAGAAGGTCACTCTCTCACCCTACTTTTAAACACTTCATTACCGGGTGCTGAAAACTGAGAAAGAAAAAATATGGGACTTGGGGGATACAAATGATTAGATTAGACCCTGAAGAATTGTATTTCAAAGAGGATTTGACCCGATTGAAAATACTGACAAATTGATAGGTATGATATGGAAATGAACATGCATGGGTATGATTTCAATTATAAGTTCTGCAGTTGTAATTATAAGGTTGAAAAAAAAAACATATTTAACACATTTATTTTAGAAATTTAATTTAAATGCATTGATCTAAACATAAATTGTCAGTCACTATATGTGATTAAAATAATTTTTTTTATAGACTACAAGTATCCTCTACTAAAGACAATCATACTCGAAAAAATAAACTCGAAACCACTAATTAAGCTTGAACAATCTCGCACCAGTTGATCCACATGCTCAATGATCATTAACATAATTTTTAATTAGTTATTTTTGTGTGTGTGTATAATAACAACAGGAAGGTTAGAAGCTAAAAGTCTGTGTATATTATCCAAACTCACTACCACCACTATTAAGCCAACCCTAGTGGTTTATTTCTAATTAATTAATAGTGTAAAAATAAAAATTAAATTATTTATTTATATATTTTAACATGAAAAAAATATATATGGGTGAGAATACTCTGAAGGATTATCCGGTATGATACCAAGCATTCTGTGGCGCATTATGGAGTATGGACAACTGATACTTGATTATATTGTAATTAACTTCATCTTACAGCGAAATGATAAAATGACAAATAATATTAAATACGTTAATCAAGTATCATTTTCCAGGTGACAAAGTAACTCATTCCTCAAGAGTCGAGACTCATACAGCTATTTACGTTTTTTAATAAGAAAAAATAAATAAAATTGTTAGCGCTTTCCATCGATGTCAAGTTTCAAGTACATTCAAAGTTCAAACCATGTACCTCACCTACTTTCACTATAGGTTCGCAATTTAATTATTTAAACCTTCGACAGTCTCTTTTTCTCATTTGTTGAGGAATATTTACTCAATTTATTTCCTCTTTGCTTCTCTGCTAACATTTTCCTACTCCTTTAAGTCATTCCACTATCTCAACCTTTTTCCTTTCTTAGGCTCTAATGAAGTACACATTAAGTTATAAACCATGTCTCCCTTGTTTGCTATTTGATTGATAAAAGTCAAGTTGTTAAGAAATCATGACACGACAAAGACATAAATAGTAATTATTGCCGAATGAAGGTGATGAGGCCAATTTTAATAAATACAAAATGTTCATTTTACGTCACCTTTTTTTATATATAACCATGATAAAATGATGAGTCCCTACATGTGAGGAGGAAAAGGAATGGAGGAAACTCATTTTTAAGGAATGTAAAGAAATAGACTCTGAAATAATCAAAGTTGTTAATTTAAAGAGTATTCATTTTTTTCTTTTTCATGCATTCCACCTCTCTTTGACTTTCTCTTCCTTTTTCAAAACAATTCATTTATACCGGGAGTAAGAGGTAAATGTAAATTTCTCATTTAAAAATTAGTCATTTTACATCACCTTTTTTTACATTTGTTTACACTCACATGTGATAAAATGTAGACGAACAGAGAGAGAGAGAGCACAAAAGAGGCTCTTTTTCAAAAGGTGTAAAGGGATTTGAAATAAAAAAATAAAAAAAAAACTTGTGAAACAATCAAAATTTGTTCCACATCCCTTATGAAAAGCATTTTTTGTTCTCATTTTTAGACTCCTTCAATGTTACATATAAGAGTAAATTACATTGATATTTCCTGAATTTTTTTCAGATTACACATGATACCCTTCTTTTTTCTATTCCTATACTAACCTCTTATACTTACACTAACTCTTTTTGTTTGAAAAAAATTACATCTTGTACCCTTATAAGAAAGTTTGTTGTAAATATTAAAAAAGTAAAAAAAAAAATTATGTAAAATCTGAAAAAATTTCAAAAAGTGTCAATATAATTTACTTTATATATAATTAATAAAGTCATGAGACACCCAACAAAGAGAAGGAAAGACCAAAGGAAACTCCTTTTCAAGTGTTGTAAAAATTGTGTGAAACAATGGGAATGTCCCTTGAGTGTATTGACAAAAGCACATTTCCAAGACACATACAACAATAATTTTCAAATGTTTGTACTTCCTAAGAAAAATATTTGGCTTCAAGTCAGTGAATATAGAACATAGAGGAAGACAGAGATTGCTAGACACACGTGCAGCAACTCTCATTTTTATGTTGTCCATGTTACATCATTTAAGTTCTTTATGAGGATTGGTTCCGTTCAATTAGTACAGGAGCTCAACATGCATAATATGGGGCCTATGCAGAATGCAAGCTAATAAAAAAATTGTGTGAAAAGATTGGGTAAGAAGAAATAATGTATAAGAATAATTATTTCTCTAAGCTATTATCGTCAAACATCTACCAGTTGGTATGAACAAATATGCAATCATGCTAAAACACAAGTCATGGAAGAGTGTGAATTTGAGAGATTCAACAAACCTTCTAATAATACAACCCCCACCAGATGTATGTTCCTCATGGCCTACATAAGCAGTGGTTGGATCAATGTATAGCTTCCATTACGTGAGATATAACACAAGCTCAAGATGTATAACTTCTATTTCTTAAACTCCAGTATCCTTCAACATAGTTTATTCACGACCAAAGCATACTATGCTTTAACTTCACTCCTACTCAAAAGCCTCTCTCCCAGCTAGCCCTAAAACCCTCTCAAGTCTCAACAATGTCACCATCATTCTGTTGTGCTGTGTATTAGTTCATACTCTTTCTTCCCATCTGGCTACCTTTAAGCTTCTGTCACCCCCATTCCCATGATCCCTTCAGGAACAATGAAGCCTCCCAGAGGAAAGCTTCCTCTGCCAGTCATTATCACCACAATTTGTGTTCTTCTCTTCATAGCAGTCTTGTATGCTGAGAGACTTAGTTTCCTTAATTCTAGCTCTATTTTCAAGTTCAAAACCTGTTCTAGAAAGCACACCAAATCAAAGTCTAGTAAGTTTTTACAGATGCCATAACTATACCTCATATGATCTTTTCATGCTTCGTTTCTCACCAATTTGGCTCTAATGCAATGATGTCCCTTTACGTGATTGTCCAACAGATGATAAAAAAGAAGTGTTTGCAAATGCCTCATGGATTGATGACAGGTTCGATTTTGACCCAGAAGAGTGCAATGCTGCAAATGGAAAATGGGTATTTAACAGTTCATTGAAGCCTTTGTACTCAGACACAAGCTGTCCATACATAGATAGACAATTTTCTTGTGTCAAGAATGGAAGGAATGATTCTGACTACCTCCACTGGGAGTGGCAGCCAGAAGATTGCACTTTGCCCCCGTAAGTCTCACACTTAAACATTTTGTTTTATTCATCTTCTACATTTTGCTCATTTAGGTGTATATGATACTAATGTGTGCCACATCTTGAACATACAATATTTGGTAGGTTTAATCCAGAGCTGGCCCTCAAAAAGCTTCAAGGAAAGAGGCTACTATTCGTAGGGGATTCACTGCAAAGAAACCAGTGGGAATCTTTTGTCTGTATGGTTCAAGGTATCATACCTGAAAAGAAAAAGTCAATGAAACGAGGACGTGTTCATTCGGTCTTCAAAGCTAAGGTAATGACACAATGAGTACTAGTAAATAACACATTGGCACGTTATAGTGTTATCTATGTAACATAAAATCATTCGTGTATTTTCACCCAACAGCTTAAGCTTTTAAGATAGTTCATGACATAATAGAAGTTCTTCTGGGTTTGAATCATGTAATTACCAAATAAATTTAAAAAAAAAAAAAAAACTCCTAGGAATTCCTTTGAATTGAAGATGCTAAATGTTGGATATCAGGACACTAAAAAACCAAGGCTAATTCTTTTTTTTATGTGTGTTTCACTAGGAATATAATGCTACTATAGAATTCTATTGGGCCCCATTTCTAGTGGAGTCCAACACTGATATTCGTATCATAGGAGACCCAAAGAAGAGAATAATAAAAGTGGATCAAATCACAGAACGTGCCAAAAACTGGACGGAGGTGGATATCCTTGTTTTCAATACCTATGTATGGTGGATGAGTGGTCTTAGAATAAAAGCACTGTAAGTTCTCTTTGAACTTAGCTATCATCAATCTTACTTAAAAACAGAACTATTTGGTGGATCATCATTGTCTCGGTCATTCACGTTTTTTGTTCATGATCATTTTCATTTGTCTAAAGTCAGTCTGTGACAACATTTGATCTTTAACTAAAATTAGGAAAATGATGTCTAACATTTAGCTTAATTGATTGCAGATGGGGTTCGTTTGCCAATGGAGAAGAAGGGTATGAAGAATTGGATACACCAGTTGCTTACAAATTAGGTTTGAAGACGTGGGCCAATTGGGTTGACTCAACTATTGATCCAAACAAAACCAGGGTTTTCTTCACAACCATGTCCCCTACACACACAAAGTTTGTCTCTTTCTCTCTTAAACTTGAAGCATTGGCCTTCTATAATAAATTAAGAATTTAATTTTGATATACAGTTGGTTACAATATCAATCAATTAAAAATCATCATACACATTACTTCTTTTTTTTGACATATCATACATATTACTTTTAAAGTAAGAATTTATTGAAATGCATTGATAATATAAAAGTTTTTTAGTTATTTAATCACAAATGCCACATATGGTAAGTGTATTATTTTTATAATAATTATCTTAAAATTATTTTAAAAATAATTTTCAATTAGTTAATAGTGTAAAAAATACTATACTAACAATATATGACAATTAAATTCTTTAAAGTAATTATTATAAAAGTCACTAATTTTATCATACATCACAATCGGTGTTTTTGAATAACAATGTAAAAAATATTTACATTATTAGCATTTTCTAGTTAAATTCATGAATTAATAGCATGTTTGGATGGGCAATGCCAACTCTGGAACAGAATTTTGAGATAAAAGTTTTCAAACAAAAATTATTTCATTTAAAATTCTAATTTTAACCAAAACTTTTCAAAATCGATATCATCTTAAGATGAAGTTTGCAAACCTCATCCAAACTCACTAAGTTTTATGTCAAGCAGTTCTGAACATTGAAACCCTGAAGTTTAGTGAACATTAAAACTAAAAGCTGATTATTCTAACAATTAAAATGTCACGTTTTCAGGAGCGCAGACTGGGGCAACAAGGATGGTGTCAAATGTTTCAATGAGACAAAGCCAGTAAAGAGGAAGAATCACTGGGGAAGTGGCTCTAACAAGGGTATGATGAGCGTGGTGGCCAAAGTGGTGAAGAGAATGAAAGTTCCAGTAAATGTCATCAACATAACACAGATTTCAGAGTATAGGATTGATGCTCATTCCTCGGTTTACACTGAAACTGGGGGCAAAATTTTGACTGAAGAGGAAAGAGCTAACCCACTAAATGCAGATTGCATTCATTGGTGTTTGCCTGGAGTTCCAGATACTTGGAATCAAATATTTTTGGCAATGTTGTAACAAAACTTTTTTGGCAATGTTGTAACAAGGACCTGTGCTTTTGTTTTTTTGTGACATGAAGATGTCAATTATGCAAAGCCATGTGTCCACATTCATCCTTTATTAGCATTTCTTTGACACAGATATACATGCATCATAAAAGCTTGTGTGGAGATTCAACATGACAAACAGCAAGTTATCAAAGAGAAATTAATTGTCTTGCATAATAGAACAGAATTGTCTCCCATAAAAATATTTGTGATCTATAATAAAAAATTAATTACAGAGATAAAGTGGTCACAGGTAGATCGTATTTAAAACTTTTTTCTTTTTTAACTTTAATCTCGAAACAGAGAAAAGATCAAAAGAAAGATATTACAAAAACTATTAAATGATAAATGTATGGCTATTGAGAATCGAAAAAACTAATTTTTTACTAAAACTGGTAAGTAAATTCATTGAATCAAAATATTTAGTAAAACTAATTGTTAAACTAGTTGATAAAAGTAAAATTACATAAATGAACATGTTTATATAATTTTTTTATTTTGTTGACAAAAATATATTTTTAGGTAACTATAATTTTAGGTTTTTAATTAATTTTAAACTCTCATTATTTTTTGTTTAAAAATCAAATATTTGATTAAAAATTGATCATATAAATAGTGTAATAAATAAAAAGAATAGTATAATATTAAAAGAAAATCTCTTAAAATAAATAATAGAATATTAAAGGAGATGTAAACGAAGACTTTTATTAAGGTATCGAAGATATAGAAATGGAAAAAATTAAGAATTCTAAACCCAGACATTGTTAAACTTGCATGCGGTGCTAAAAATGCGTAATTTAATCTCAGCAAGTATACTAGTCAAATAAGTAATAATTTGATAAGTATATATATTGTTCCCATTGATATTGTTTCTAATTTTCATTTTTGGTGGTGACAAAATGGATGATGAGAATGGTTAGGGGTTCAAATTCCTTTATGGTCCTCCTTCCATAATTTATCCAATATACAAGCAATCCACAAACATTAAAGTTCATATTCATTAAATTACATTAAGTCCAATTTCGTGGTGTGAAACTCCTTTAAATCGACCTTAATGCTCTAATTCTTTAGCTCTATTAAGATTAATTCAAGCTTTAAGTACAAAAATTCACAAGAACACATGAATCAAATAATTCTATTTCTAGCTAGACTCATTCCAAAACATGGTAATCAATCTCAGTTCCAGCTATATTAATAAGATTTCTCATTATGAACACAACTTTCAATCATTCCATCAATGGCCAACTAATAGAAAGTATTAAGAAAAGATATTAACACTTAAGCCCATGAGTAAACTTGCATTGAATATAAAAAAGGATTTAATTATAGAGGTTTTCCACAAAGTTCACATATCCCTAACCAAAGGAGATTAAGCAAAACATAATGAAAACCAGAGTAAGAGAAAAGAAGATGATGATGGATGAAGGTACCTCCATTGAATCATTAAGGTCATTTCCTAAGGCTTAATCTTCAATGGTGATGGAGTTTTTTAGGATTTTTCTAAGAGAATAGAGGCTGAGAATGAAGAATTAGCAGCTCTCTCATAATGGGCATTGCAATTAGCTTTTCTATTAACCTAAAAGTGGCACCCAAATCTTTCAATGTCTGATACAGCACAACTAGTCTTTCTTGCCAGCATTAGGTGCTAGGATTAGCATTGGCAATGTTGATCTTATAATATCTACCAAAGCTTGTGTTCTAACGTATAAATAGAGTTTCCAATGCTCAGCTAAGAAGCAGATTTGGGGGGTTCTAACTTTGATTTTGGTGTTTCTTCACTTGGAGCATTTTCAACGCTAGATAGAAGTAATACGATGCCTCTAGCATTTTCCCCAATGTTGTTTCTTCACTTTAGCATGAGACATTGGCTTCCAGATATTAGCTTAAACTTTATTCAATACAACATTGGGCTTTGCTTCTACCATTTTAACATTGAGGCTAATTTTCACCAGTTTTGTCATTTTCTCTGTAAAAATGAAAGAAATTTCAAATGAAAACAATATTTATAAAAATTAAAGGTGCAAAACAGAATTGATACAAATTCTTATCTAATTTTTCAAGGTTTCAATTTTAGCATAGCTTTTCTCTTGCTTTTTTCTCTAAATATGATACATATAAATTCATCAAATAAGAATTTATTAACAACATATGAAATAATGCTATAAATTAAGGAGATAATTAAATATGTTTGCCAGATATTGTTATTTAGTCAAACAAGCTAACAAGTTAGTCATATAAATACAATTATAAGTTAGCTATAATGATTTTTCAACGTTCTATATATTTGAATTAATTTATTCTATAGAATAATTAATTTTTTAAGTAAATTACTGCAACCTTTCTTCTACTTTGCAGTTCTTACACAAATACTTTAATTTTTGAAACCTACAAAGAATTCCTCATATTTTATAAATATGATACGCTTAAACTCAAAACTTTTATTTTTGTATAAAATTAACAAAAATAACCTAGTGGAGATTTTGTCTCATTACCAAAAAGTGCTTCTATTTCTTAAAGACTACTTAAATCTCCTTTTATTTTATTAATGCATTGTAATTAAATCCCTTTGTTATAAAAAATTTAAAATTAGTAAATACTTAAATGATATTTTTTTTAAAGTAACATTTAAATAACATAAGAGAATAAATAAAAAAATAATTTAAATTTCATATCTTCAAAATAATAAAGATTATTTTAATTTTTTTAATAAACAATTAAGATTTTATTTATTTTTATTATGTAAAAATTGAAACAATTCTTATTTTTATTTTATTATTTATTCTCTTATGTTATTCTAATATTATTTAAAAAAATTATTACTTAGGTGTTTAATAGTTTTAAATTTTTATTATAAGTGGGGAATTTAATTATAATGTATTTATAAAATAGAAGGAGATTTGTGTAATGTTGAAGAAATAGAGGGACTTTTGTGTACGTGACAAAATCTTTTATAAATGTATTCTTTTCAATTTTATATAAAAAAAAAAGGTTTGTATTTAAGTGTAATACATTTATAAAATAAGAGGGTTAGATTAGAAATAAAATAAATTATGTATAAGAAGTGTAAAATAGAAGGAAAATTAGAGTAATTCACTCTAATTTTTGCTTGTCGTCGTTTTAAAAAAAACACTAAAATCAATTAATTTACTAAAATTAATTATTAGCAAACATGCTTGTTTGATTTCTATTGACTTTGTATGTCTGTATAATCAAAGAAGTCATTGGTATTAAGATTCCATTATAAAGCACCTAAGACTGAAAGGGTCACACTGCTATAGCTAGTAACACGCAGGAGTCATCCTCACTCGGGCTCTTTTAAACAAAAATGATGTTTTCACATTTCAATGAGATTGATACACCTTCTTCATGAAGCTGGGTGGGTGTTGGTGTCACTACGGTTCTCATGTCTGAGCTTTGGGATATGCTCACTGCAATGGAAATAGCTTGTAGCCGAGGGGTCAGAAATTGTTGGGAAAACACACAAACAACAGCACCAAATATAAAATAGCGAAAAACACAATTTATTTAATGTGGCTTGATATCTCTCGCTTACGTCCACGAAACCATCTCAATTTATTCATTCTCTCAAATGACTACATCCCGGTACAAGTTTTTTGGACAAACTTGTGAAATCTTCCATGACCCCCCTCTCAAGGCTGGGATGACCCCTTCTACAGACCGAGTGATTTTTTTCATTTCAAGAACTCTTATTTATACAATTTTCATCCTAATCTTAAAAAAAGAAACAAATCCTTAAAATAAAAATAAAATCTTTAAATCAAAACAATATTTTAAAGATTTGAAATCAAAAATTTGAATTGTTTCCTAAGAATCCCCACAGAAATATCATTGAATGACTCCACTGCAATTCAGCTGGCTATGCATGGCTGTCACACAAATCATCCCTAGTGGGCTATGATTAAGAGCATTCGTGACTAGAAATTGCATCCCCGGAATGTCCAATTTAAATACATTTAGGGAGTGTTTGGTAAGAAATTCTTTTAAGTTTTTTAAGAATCTGAGATCAAAAATGTTAAATTTCTATATTTGGTATAAAAATTTTAAAAATTATTTCTAAGAATTATTTTTTAATTAAGTTTTTTACTAAAACTTTCTCATAGAACTAGCTGTGAATCCAAGATTTACACGAAGAAAAAAATTATAATTATATCTCTCATTTTCAAAAATATTTTAGATATATCAAATATATTTATAATATTTTCAAGAAACATATTCTCAGAAAATATAATTCTTAAAAAACATAATTCTTAGAAATGGAAAAAAAAATTTGTACACCAAACACTCTCTTAAAGCCAATTTTGTGGCTGATGATTTGGCTAATTCAGTACACCAACTCACCCATGATATGGCGTTCGTGTGCTGGACCAAGTTCCCCCTTTTTATCCTTTTATATCTGTTACGTGATAGGATGGGCAATGGAATGCCGTACTGTACTAAGTTAGTTTTTGTCTTTTTGGGCCTTTGGCCGTAATAGACCTTCATAAAGAAACATATTGAAGAAAGAAAAAATGATAAAGGTAAAAGGTAATATGACGAAAAAAGAAAAAAATAAATATCAAAATAAGATATGAAATTAAAATTACTTTTGAAGTGAGTCTCACAAGTGAAAAGAGATCCTAAAAATCTGAAATGGCTATCATAAATAAACTAATAATAATAACAACTCATATATAGGGTGTGTAAGTTCATGAATTGCGCGGACTAATAAATATAATTAATTTAAATTTTGTTTAATTATAAAGCATGTTTTATTATTTAAATAATAAATATTATAGTCTTCAATTTTATCTTCTATAAAAATGAATTATTATATAATTAATTATAACATAATTCACCTTACAACTAAAATAACACAAATTTTTTTCGCAACTTTCTTGCGGTGCCTCTTTTTTGTTCTCAAACTTTTGGTCAATAACAACGATTATCATATGGCAAATGATTAAAAGATAGGTACAATGTAGTTGGTAAGATACAGTATGTGTTTGGTTTCGCGTTCTACCAACCTATACATGCATAATTAACATGAAAAACAGAAGCTATACAAATAAGTTTCTGCGTAGACATGCCTAGGAACGTGGATTTTTCAAGGACGCGACACTGTACCAAACACACTGACAATCCTAATCCAGTCCGATACAACAAATACTAATCAAAGGCTTTTTATTTATTTGCTTCATTTTAAGTTGTCTTAATTATATTCAAACGGCGAACCTCGCTTACTTTTATAGCATCTTACGTAATTCAATTTTATTTATTTTTAAAACCTTTTCCGCTTTTGTTCTCTGCTTGTTTTTCCTTCTACTCTTTCACTAATTCATTTCTCACTCAATCTCAATTCGGTTCTAATTTATTAGGTCACTCTTTTGTTAAGTATTTCCTCGTCTATCTTAACATATAAATCTTCTCTTTTCTGCTAGCCGAAGTAGCTCATCTGTTTATAATTTTTGTTCTTTTAATATGGCCTATTGATTTTCATTTTTTTTTAGTCAATTAAGTCATTTAATTTTAAAATCAAGCAAATTTGGTTTAAATTAAACTTGAGGGACCAAAATATAAATAATCTAAATTAAATAAACTAAAAATACAATTAAACCTCATCTTTAATTTGTCAATTAAGGACTTTTATTACGTGGAGGTGAGGATCGAATTCGATCTCCCAATTTCTTATTTCTATATAACCCATTAATATTCTTCATGTCCGAGTAAAGTTACTCTAAAAGGCTCGCTCGAGCAGAAGAGCACCACAAAGGTCACGGCACAGGTATCAAAATTCCTCAAATCAAAAGATTATTGTAAAACACGAAGTAGGAAAATAATGTTAAAAATAATGTTAAACCAAAGAAGGCAGAAGCAGTTGCTCTCGGATGGGGTATGGGGCAGCTCTATCAACACCGCTTTCACCCATGTCAGAGTACGCATGTACGTAAGATACATAACACAGTGGTAGAAAAATTAGCACATTTATTAATTTTGTTTATTGACAATTATTGGATGGAGGATTTTCCATACCAAGCTTCTAGTAGATGTAAAATGGATCAATCTAATTCAACCCAACTCAACCTGCACTTAATCCACCAAGAAATAAGTTGAATTGAGTTGGACACATTTTGAGATTGAGTTGAAAATTCAACTCAACTCAATCTGTGGTTAATTGCAAGTTAGGTTAGGTTGACCCATCACAATTTTTAAAAAATTATAAAAAATAAATGACTCAACTCACCAAATAAGTAAATATAAATAATTTAAACATAATATTACAATAATAAGAATATTCTCTTACTAAATTATCTTAGCACAAATTCTTTTTAAAAACTATTGTCATGAGTTAAATAAATATAGAATAAAACAACAAAAATAACATAAAATCTATAATAGTTCATAAAATATTATATTCCATAAAACAATATTTAACTAAATAATTTATCCCAAAACATTTAAGAAAAAAATACCAATATGGTGAATCAACCCAATTCACCCTGCCCCTTGATCCGTTGAATTGACGGGTCATGCAAGTTGAAAAGTTGAATCATCTGATCTAGTCCGAAGCATTTTGATAAATTAAGTGGGTTGACCCCGAGTTCAATCCACTTTTACAGCCTTTTCCAGTTTGATTGAGTCTGTTGTACTTAATTTGTCTACTTCAGTGGAATAATATTAGCTTGCATATCTAGGGGGAAAAAAAACTGATAATCTCTCCGCTAATTGACCAACATCTACTTGCTGTTGCTGATATGAACAAATGTGGGAGTGAGAGATATGAGAGACTTAATAAGCCTTCCAGTTACAATATAATTAGATTTAAACCTGCTTATTGCATAAGTGCCTTAATTATGAAAATGAAAAACTATTTTTTAATTATTTTTAACTAGTTCATAACAACATGAATTTCTATTCTAAAAATCTGATAATTCAATGTGAGTGTGAGATAAAAGTTTTAATATTATGTCATACAATTATTTGTTAATAAATTTATGGCTTAAATATGTTTTAAGTCCTTGTCAATATGATTTTGTTTAATTTTAGTCCTTGTAAAATTTTGTTATTTTTAGATCTCTGATATTTTTTTTAGTATTCTTTTTTAGTCTTTATTATTAACTTTAGTTAGTTTAATACTGACATGACTAACAAAATAAAAAATATTAATTAAGATAATTAAAGTAATGAAGAATATTTTAAATTAAGATAATAAAATTATTTTTAGGAGCATAATTCAATTAAGTAATGTATTAATTATTTTATATAAATAAGATAATTATATATAATTTACTTTTATAATTTATTTTTAATTTTTAATATATTATGAATAGTAATTTTTATTGCTTTTAATATTGTTCTTGCTTTTCAATTCGCTAATTTACTTTTAACATTGTATTTTTTTAAAAAAAATTATAATTTACTTATACACTCATAATATACTTTTAATATATTACTTTTGTCTTTGGAGACAAAATAACTACTTGTGATATTTTAAAAAATAAATTATATTACAATAAATCAAAATTAATGAATTGAAATGTAAAAATAACATTAAAAGTAATATGTTAAAAATAAATTAGTGAATTGAAAAGCAAGAACAATATTAAAAGTAATAAAAATTACTGTTTATAATATATTAAAAATTAAAAATAAATTATAAATTAAATTATATGTAATTATCTTATTTATATAAAATAATAAATACATTACTTAATTAAATTATGCACATAAAATAATATAATTATCTTTAAAACATTCTTCATTACCTTAATTATCTTAATTAATATTTTTTATTTTATTAATCATGTCAGCACTAAACTAACAAGAGTTAATGGTAAGGACTAAAAAAATCAGGAATTTAAAAATAACAAAAAATTTATAAGGACTAAAATCGGCATAACCATATTTGTAAGGATTTAAAACATATTTAAGCCTTATTTTTATTATCTTTTCAATTTACTTCTCTTTAATTTATTTCTACTACATTAAACCATTGTTTCTTCATGAGTTTATAAATGAGAAAGTTGATCTTAATTAGTCGTTGCAACATTAACTGTAGAAAGAATTCAACACAAGAAAGGCCTTGTATTTTTGCCTTTTTCCCCCCTTTTTACTATAACCACTAATTAAATTAACCTTTTTGTTTTTCATTCTTTTTTGCATTAAAAAATTGTGATCTTTTAAAATAAAATACTAATTAATTAAGTATATGTCTATATTTCCAAATATACTATTATACTAAGCATCTTTGAGAGCTTTCTTAATCAGAAACATCACAATATTTTCCTAGCTGAAATTAAATGTGTTGTTCACAAACTTTGTAGTCATCCCAATTCAATTCCATGTCCTATGCGCTTCTTACTGGCTTTAACAAATTATTTGTATTCTTCTTATTATTTTTCCACAAAAACAAAATGAAACTAATTATTAGAAATAAAATTTCGAATCTTCTATGTGTAATTAGAAAGATAAATGTTGAAAATATGTATATATTCTTCAAAACCCAATTTAGAAGACCATCTTCTCCCAAAATTCCATTTCACTTTGACCAGTTCTTCCATTTTTCCCTCGATAAACTTCAACTTGGTGAACCTAGACTAATGTAAACTACAGGGAAATATATTATAAGACAATATTAAAAACTCAACACTACTAATTTTTAAAACAAAATGGGGTTCTCTATATCATTAATTCATCATTATTATCTATTTATCTTTAATACCTTCTTGTATACAGTTCCGTGTAAATTCAATGTCTTCGATATCACCCCTTTCATGAAAGTGACATATTTTTTCTTTAGTTACACTACAAAAATTCTGATATAGACACATCAACATGCAATTTAGCAAGTTTAGTGTAGTATGAATTTTTTTAATACATTTTTAAATAGGAATTAAAAAACTAATATCTAAAATTTGAGTCATGCAATTGCAATTTTTACTCTTTTGATGGTCGTAGCCTAGTGTTGGGTTGGTGTAGATTTTAACCTATAACTTAGTGCTATATATATAAGAGTAGTTAACTTTGTTATTTATAAGAAAGCTTAAAGTTGTATGCACCAAATGTTGATTTGGAATGATGAGATTAGAGATATATAGTACAAATGAATATTGTATTACATTGACAATTATAAGAGTTAGATAGAAAAGTTATTAAGTTTTTTTTTTCTTTTTTGAGTTTGGATATCATTTGTAATTCATGTTTTTATTGTTCGGTTATAAAAATTACATTTTTATGAGCTACACTTTTATGAGATGTAAAACGTGAGTTTTATGAAAAGATAAGAGTTATGAGAGATGAATAGATTTTCAAGAAAAGAGCATATAATTTTATTTGACTTCATGCAAAATAAAAAAAAAATTAAACTTAAAAAAGAAAACTAAAAAGATAATTATGTGGCAAAAAATAATGCCAACTCATGTGTTAATACGACAACTCCATATCATGCACTTCAAAAATTATATATTTTAAAGGTTTAACTATTTATTTAGTCTCTATAATTATAAACTGTTCCTTTCAGTTTTCATACTTCAAAATATTCTCTTTTAGTCCCTATACATACTATTTTTAATCTCTTTTAGTTCTCACTGGAAGGACTAAAAGGATTAAAATAATATGTGTAGAGACTAAAAAGCATTAAAAATAGTATGTGCAGGAACTAAAAAAGATGTTTTTAAATATAGGAACTAAAAAGAAAATTTTTTGTAACTATAAAAACCAAATGAGTAATTAAACCTATTTAAATAGATTCTCACACTTTTAACGCAGGAAATATAGAAAGCATAGTGGCTAGTAGGGGTGTTCATAAAACAATCCAATCCAATGAAAAACCGAAAAAACCGATCCAAAAAAACCGAAAACCGAATAAACCGAAACTGAAAAATTGAAAATTAAAAAAACTGAAATTTTTTATTGGATTGGATTGGATTTCGGATTTGATTTGAAAACCAATCCAATCCAATCAAACCGAACTATACATGCATATATATTTTCACTTGTAATTTTCTAATATCACTCATGTTTATATTTTTATTTCTTATATATTTGTAAAATTATCACATAATTATACTTGTTTATAAAAAAATATTTATTTAAGATAGTTTTTTAGTAACTATTTGAGTAAAGATACATAAACATAATTATTAACTTGTGTAAATTTATTTTAATAATATATATTTGAAGAGTTATACTAGTATTAGTTATATAATGACTCATTAATAAAATATTGATATTTTAAATTATTTTTTAACACATTTATTATATATCATATTATTTATTTAACACTTTTTTTTAAAATAATAGTAAGATTAAAACCAAAACCGATCCAATCCAAACCGTTTTAATTGGATCGGATTGATTGGATTTAAATTTTAAACCAAACCGATTGAATGATGAAATAACAAAACTGAAGTGATTGGATCGGATGGTTTTCTCTTCAAACCGATCAATCCAATCCGCGAACACCCTAGTGCTAATATACAAATGCATAGCTTCCAGTTAGGGGGACAAAAGATGAGGAGTACAAGATTTTATCAAGTTGCTCATTTACCTCCGGTATACTTCAGCTAATTAGGTTCATTCATAACCAATGCCTATGATTCAACTTCACTCATACTCAAAAAAGCATGTTTCTCCAGGACCCTTAGACTTCTAAATGTTTGTAAATTTAATTTAAATGAACTTGATTTTGCAAAATTAATTTTTGTTAAAAAGTGAGTTGAAATGATTAATTTATGTCTTGAAAGTTAATTTCAAAAGAAAATTATAGCAAAATTTGTAAAATGTCTAACTTAACTAGGAAGCTATTTTTTTTCAATTTTTGTCTTACGTGGGCTTGTAAACGAAATTAGGTATGGTTGAAAAAGAATAACTAAGCACATTTTTATTCTTTTTTTTTTTTTACCTTGAAAATCACATTGGAAAGCTCCACAGGTGAGTTGGAGGCTCCCCAAAGTCAATCAAAACACAATTAGTCTTTACTGATGTCCAAATGTAGCTTACAGAGAAGAGAGAGTGGCAACAAGGTAAGAGGTATAATTTTCAAAGTTTCTCAAATCAAAAAATTATAGTAATTAATACACAATATTAGAAAAATATAAAAAATATAAATATATATAATTTCTCCTCTAATATGGACCAACATCTATAAGAAATTATAAGGTAGTTCAAAACTACCAAGAATCTATGGTCCCAACTAATGTTTATATAACACTATGCAAATTTTACAATTTACGAAAAAGAATTAATAACACTTGATTACATGTTATTTGAATATTATGAGGATCCTGATGATCTAGCAACACCTAATAATTTCTCAACATCTACTTGCCTGCGTGAACAGATCTATTATGCACTTTTTTTAGCGCAAATCACATGAAGCAAGAGATTAGAGAGACTTAACAAGCCTTCCAAAACATATAATTCTCACACGTTTCACACAAGAAATATAGAAAGCACATAAACTGAACAAATGCATAGCTTCCAGTTACAGGTACAAAAAAAGGAGCACAAGATGTTTCACTCTTCAAGTCATTTATTTACCTCCAGTATACTTCAGCTTAGTTTACTTTTAACCAATGACAATGATTCAACTTCACTCATACTCAAAATGGCATGAACAATTTCCTCTAAGGTATGTCCTCTGCATCAATTAAAACTTTTTCTTACCACATTTAAGCTTCAATTCTCTCACCCCCAATCATCAGAATCACTTCAGGAATAATAATGAAGCCTCCCAGTGGAAAGTTTCCTATCACCAAAATCTGTGTCCTTCTATTCGTTGCCATCTTATACGCAGAGAGTTTCAGTTTCCTTTCTTCCAGTTCCATTTTCAATTTCACTTGTCCTACAAACAGTACCAAGCCTAAACCCAGTAAGTCCTCATATATTCTGTGCATGTGTAGTTTCTTTTGGTGTAATTATTTATCATTCCTCTACACATAAACTTTTGTATAATAGTAAAATGAAAATAAAATTTTTATCTCATAAACTTATTGTTTATTAAAAATGTATTATTTATTTACCAATTTGAGTATTTGACACTGATGCATTAATGATGTCTCATGTTGTGGTTGTCCAAAAGATGTAACAAGACACAAGAGGTAGTAGTTCCTAATGTTTCATGGTTTAATGATGGATTCGTTTATGATCCTGAGGAGTGCGATTTTACCAATGGAAAATGGGTGTTTAACAGTTCAATAAAGCCTTTGTATTCAGACACAACTTGTCCTACGTAGTAGACCTTATTCTTGTGACAAGAATGGGAGGATAGATTCTGACTACCGCTATTGGGAATGGCAGCCAGAATATTGCACCTTGCCCAAGTAGGTCTCAAACTTTATAACATGCCTATATATTATGATTGCAGAGCTAGTCTTATTTATCTTCTGCATTTTGAATTTGCCTCCTCTAAGGTACATTCATAACCAATTATGGATTATAATATATCAGTGCAATTATTTAATCATAGATTATCATATAATTAAAAATTCCTGACTTTTGTAATAGTTCCTTTGAAATTCATATTTAAGATGATTTCTAATCGGTTGACATGTAAAAACATTTACACCAATGATGTATTAAAATTAAACTCATATTATAATAAAATGTATACACATATAAAATAAATTATGAAATTAGTTAAAATATTGTACTTTATCCTTTAAAGTGCATAAGTCAAATGGTTTTGGTCATTGAGATCATGAGGTGTGTTTTTACCTGATATAACCCAAACTCTAAAATGACAACATTTTTTAGGTTTAATCCAGAGCTAGCTCTCAAAAAGCTTCAACGAAAGCGGCTGCTATTCGTTGGAGATTCACTGCAGAAAAGCCAATGGGAATCTTTTGTGTGTATGGTTGAATGGATCATACCCGAAAAGCAGAAGTCTATGAAACGAGGGACTCATTCAGTCTTCAAAGCCAAGGTATTGATATAATGAATTGATGGGATCAGAGTGAGACATGTAGATTCAAGCATTAACAATTTAAACATTTACTCTGGTTCTGATCATGTAAATGCAAAATAAAATACAGGACTATTTTTTTTCCTTCAAAGATAACAATCAGTCTTAAACCTTCAACACCGTGTAAAAGGTATTGATATAATGAATAGATGGGATCAGGGTGAGACATGTAGATTCAAGCATTAACAACTTAAACATTTACTCTGGTTCTGATCATGTAAATGCAAAATAAATACAGGACTATTTTTTTTTCCTTCAAAGATAACAATGAGTCTTAAACTTCAACACCCTGTAAACTATTGAAATTCCTCAGTATTAATCAGTCCATTCCCAATGGTTTAAAGGAACAGCTATTTTGAATAACTTCAAAAACGACCTTATCAGTGACATTTTAATAATGTAACTAACAAGTGTCCTAATCGCAATAGTAAATAATATTTTATATTCTTAAGCAAATTATTTTAAAAAATTAACTTTTGTGAATTAAATGTTAAACACATTTCTTAACTAATATATTAATAAGGTCAATCTTTTGCAAAATTACATATTTTACAATGTTTGTGAATAAATGACCTAGCTAATATTTTCTGTTGATGATGTCTTATGTATTTTTAAATATGTTTCTGTGTTTTGTAAAATGATATATAATTCATAATTTCCTATATTCTATCCGGTGCAACATATAGGAATATAATGCTACCATAGAATTCTATTGGGCCCCAATGCTTGTGGAGTCCAACACCGAGTTCTTTACCATAAGGGATCCCAAGAAGCAGATAGTAAAAGTTGATGCGATCATGGTCGTGCCAAAAACTGGACGGGAGTGGATATCCTTGTTTTCAATACCTATGTATGGTGGATGAGTGATATTAAGGTTAAAGCACTGTAAGTCCTCTTTAATTTGAACCTAGCTATCATATGTCACCTAAAAAAACTATTTAATGGATAATCATTGTCTCATATTCATCTCTTTTGTTCATGATTATTTTCATTCATCAAAACTCACTCAATTACACTTTTGATCTTTAACAAAAAGGAAAAAAAAATGTTGTCTAATGTGTAACATGGTTGCAGATGGGGTTCATTTGCCAATGGCGAAGAAGGGTATGAAGAATTGGACACACAAATTGCATACAACTTAGGTTTGAGGACATGGGCCAACTGGGTTGACTCAACTATTGACCCAAACAAAACCCGGGTCTTCTTCACAACTATGTCCCCAACACACACAAGGTCTCTCTAAAACTTTAAGCTTCAGCTTTCCATAAGTTTTTACCTTCAAGTCAATTGTATCTTTGACGCCATGTTTCAAACACTAGAACTAAAAAACTTGCTTATAATTAAGTACAAATCTTAGATATAATTTCTTAGGTACTTTTAGTATATTCTTTAATTAAAATTAAAGTTTCACCTCAATAATTTATGTCGACATTTAATACAAGTTTTTATTGTGCATAATTATTGAATTAAAACTATAATTTTCATGGGAGAACAACATCAAAACCATTAAAAGTATGTAAAGAACTGTATCTGAGTTTTCTTCATTATTAATTAATTCTAAAAATTTCAAATTAATGTTTCATGTTTTCAGAAGCGCGGACTGGGGCAATAAAGATGGTGTCAAATGTTTCAATGAGACAAAGCCAATAGTGAAAAAGAATCACTGGGGAAGTGGTTCTAATAAGGGTATGATGGGTGTGGTGGAAAAAGTGGTGAAGAAAATGAAAGTTCCAGTGACATTTATCAACATAACACAAATATCAGAGTACAGGATTGATGCCCATTCTTCTGTTTACACTGAAACTGGGGGAAAACTATTAACCGAGGAGGAAAAGGCTAACCCACGAAATGCAGATTGCATTCATTGGTGTTTGCCTGGTGTTCCAGATACTTGGAATCAAATATTTTTGACAATGCTATAACAAATATAAGTGGACGTATATATATACATCCATGCCTTTTATTTTTTGTTCTCGTGACATATGCACATGTTTAGTATGGAAAGCTAAGGGGATTGGGGTGGCACGTCACACGTGCCTTCATAATTCAGTGGCATTTTGTGATGTAAATATATACGTGCATAATAAATGCCTATGCATGTGCAGAATCCAGCAAAACGAAGGCACCACATTATCTAATAAGAAATTATTGACCTTTGTTTTATTTGTTCAATAATGTAGTTAAGTGTTTTTGTGTTATTTTTTAACTAAAATTGAAGAAATTACAAGAAAAATGCACATTAGTGTCCATTAAAAGTTAACGCAAACTAACGAAAATCGACGCTTAATGTGATTTTAGCCTTAGTTTTACAACAGCTTTGTGGCCAACACTAAACTTGTCAAAAATAATCTATAGATTCAGCTTCTTGGCAGCCAATGCTAAATTGGAAGCTATGTCAAATTAAACAGGGTCAACACTAACGCTAACTTAGATAAAAGCTGACGCTTAGTAGCCAATCTATGAAGAGAGGACCAAAAAAAAACAATCATTGTTGTTACCAGCAGTTTGGCTCCGTCATTGTCTTCGCCCCACCGTCGTTGCTCTAGTGACAACTTCTTTCCTTTTATTTTCTCTCTCTCGACCCTTTCTTTCTCCGTTGCTTCTCCTTTTCTTATTATCTACGCTATTGTGCCTTGTCATCACCACCTCACTCTTCTTCTTCAACCTTGCTCATTGGCTAGAGGTGCTAATGTTGGAGGAGGTAGGTGTCGTCGTAGAATGATAAATCTACATTTATGTAGATTTATAGAGCAAGTTCACATGATTTTTGTATTAAGTCATAGGAAATTTATGAGAAAATAGACCATTAATAAAGGATTTCATGTGATGCGCATTTCTAAGCTTTTTATTTAAAATAGCATGAATTGTCTTGATTTTGTTGGATTTTGTGAAGGACTATTAGATGAACAAAGAAAGAAAATTCAGTCCACAGGCATAGAGGAGTATTATACTTATCAAAGTAGACTTAAAAGAAACTAGAACCAGAGTGAGGACCACAAAAGAAGCCTATAAGCGAACTGGCCAAAACGGAGCTAATTCTTTCCAAAAAACCGCCCAGCGGTTTCCAACCTTGCTGGGCGAGTCCGAGTCTAACTTTTAATTTTATTTTAATTTTTAATGGGCCTAGATTGTGCACAATGGACCAAGTTAAGCCTCCTGCTCCAGAATTCTAAAATTATATTACAAATAGTAATGAGCAAAGCACAATGGGGGGATCTTTATCATATCTCCATTCTTTTTCTAATTTTCCTTTTTTGTCTTTAGCTTTTGGAGAATGATTCTTGGATGGCAATAGGATACTTAGAGTCAAAGACTAGGGAAAAAACCTTTTTTTGTAAAATATTTCTTCTTCTCTTTTCTTTGATGTATTTCTTTAAAATTATGATTTCTCTTCTTGCCATGAGTAGCTAAATTCCATGTTAGGATTGTGGTGTACTTAGTGTTTGGAACACCTAAATGTTTAATTTTAGTTGAATTCTTGTTTCTATTCAGTCAATTAGATTGTTCTACTATTCTCATTTTCTTATTTGGAATTGATTGTCCCTTGTATGTTTTAAATCGATTAATTAAACGGCAACCGAACCGCAATTAATTGGTAGACATATAGGGTATTCAAATTAGGTTTTGTCTTATGATCAACCTTTATTCCTAATTTTCAATTGGATTAAATAATTAATTAATCCCTCCCTTTATTCTTCATGCCTTCCTAGGGTTTTAATATCTCATATGATCAAGCGGGAAATAAACCTAGAAAGAATTATTGCAATTTATGACCAACAATTGACAATAAAATGCGTAGGAAAATATTGGTAATTGACGAATAGTACGAGGTTTAGTTAGAATTAGATGTAAAGGAATTTAAGAGCACGAAGGAAACCACAACTCTAAGCCTATTTTTCTCTAAATTTTTCTCTACTTGCCACTACTTGTGTTGCAATTCCTGTTACACGTTTATTATTATTGAATCAATCTACTACCTATTTGATTTCACCTAAACAATATAGAATATCTGGAAACTGGTAATCACCATTTAGTCCATTGGATTCGATATCGAGACTCACGTCCTTTTATTACTACTGTGATAAGGGTACGCTTGTCCTTGAGTGTATTTTTAGTGCATCATGGAACTAACACCATTCTTCAATGGTGAGGTGTTGCCAAAGATCGAGATAGGAGTAGAAGAAGATGCAATTGCTGTCGCTGCAACCATCCCCACCCAAAAGTTACAACGAATATAAATAAGAGAGGAAAGCATTAGAAAAAAAGAGAATATAAAACAAAGGAATAGAGTGAGATGAGAGATATGGAAGAGGAAGAGAATGAGTTAGGGATGAGAGATTGGGAGAAGAAGAAAGGTTTTTAAGAAGAAGAAAAAGAGGCAAGAGAAGTTTTCGTTTTCACGCTCAATTAAAAATTAGTGTCAACTTAAAAAATACTCTTTCCAAACATTAGTAATTAATGTAGGCCTCGCCGACGCTAACTATTTTTGTTTCGCGCTCAAATTAAAAACTAGGGTTGATCAAGCTGACACTAATAATAAAAAATATTTTTTCAAAAATTATTATTTAACGTGGGGCCTACCTGACACCACAGTCAATGCTAACTATTTTTTTCACTCAAATTAAAAATTAGACGTCAACCACGCTAACGCTAATAATAAAAATATTTTTTTCTAAAAAATATTAATTAGTGTGGACCTAGTCGATGTTATGACCAACACTAACTTTTGGTAGAGACCACAAGTATCTTCTACAGGAGGTAATCCTACTCGAGCTGTGTAGGACTATTATGGGCAGCAAACTCTCCCTCTAAGTATTTAATAGCAACTGCATACCTAGGATTCAAACTCAAAATCACTAGTTAAGTTGACGACTAACACTAACTACAACATGTATTACCATTTTATATTCATTTTATTGTACTATTAAAATTAACATCGACCTTGTTGGTGCTAAAATTAGCCAAAGCAGACACTATTTAATTTTATATTAAAAAATAAAATAAAATGAGATTTGAAAAGTTGTGTCCACATAACGTCGATGTGGCTAATGCTAGTAATGTCAATATGTCATGGTTGACGCTAACCTTTCAACTCTAATACGGGTGTTTCTTGTAGTGAAATTTATTTTAGTAACATGCATAATAAAGATTAACATTTAAGTTAACATTAATTATTAAGATAAAAATCTAATTTTAATTGACAAATATTACTAAAAAGACTTAAAAAAATTGTAACTAATTTTTTTTCTTTATTTGTTCAATACTATTTTCTCTGTCTCATTTTATTTATCATTTAAAATAATGCGTATACATTAAAAAAATAATTAATTATATCAATTTTCAACATAAAATAATTTTTTTTAGTAACCATGTTATAGGTATGAAATATCTATTGGTTTTGCTGATGACAAATTTTTGCCAAATAACTTAGCTGGCCACTTTAGTGAAGTCTCCCCTCCCAATCACGTTTTTTCCATCCACAAGCTTCAAATTCATTCCATAAAAAATAATCTTACCTATTAAAATACTCTCATTCCATAAAAATTAATTACAGCTAATTAAAATGTACGTTATCTTTTTTTTTAGGTTAATGAACAGGGCTAAGAGCCCAAATTAAACTCCATGATAAAAGTGTGCAGCTGAAGCATCAGCAAGAAGATACAAGTGACTCCATACTGGGAGTGTATCAAAGACCCAACCCTTTGGCAAGGCTTAGACCTTCTTCGCTAGGCAATTCGTGACTTGGTTCGATTCTCGAAAAACATGGTGACAGCTATTGATACCAGCATCATTAGCAAGGTTCACAATGGAATTAAGGAGAGAGTAACATGGATGAGTGGAAATGACTCCCTCATGAAGCATGTGCACAGCAATAGCAGAGTCTGACTTGACATGCACCACACCCTGGTGCCCGCGATCAACGACAAGTTGCAGTCCATAATAGATGGCCCATAGTTTAGCCTGGAGTGTGACACCCTTTACTCCCAAGCTAATTATTAAGTAAATATTATAGAAAATATAGTGTACTTTTCTTTTGCGGAATAAAGCAGTAATTTAAACTCTCTTTTTTAAACAGTAAAAGGACATCACATGCATAACTCACGTCAACTTAAACTCCATAAAATACCTTACTAATTAATAAAAAGATATTGACCCATAACTGGCCTTACAAGTCTTTGAAAGTCAAGTAAATTAAGAAGTAAAACTATTAATGCTAAGTTCAAAAGCAAAGGACATAAAATAGTAATAAACCAAGCCTGTGAATCTTTTGTGTATGATTGAATGGATCATACCCGAAAAAGCAGAAGTCTATGAAACAAGGGACTCATTTAGTCTTCAAAGCCAAGGTATTGATATAATGAATAGATGGGATCAGGGTGAGACATGTAGATTCAAGCATTAATAATTTAAACATTTACTCTGGTTTTGATCAAGTAAATGCAAAATTAAATACAGGACTATTTTTTTTCCTTCAAAGATAACAATGAGTCTTAAACCTTCAACACCGTCTAATCTATTGAAATTCCTCAGTATTAATCAGTCCATTCCCAATGGTTTAAAGGAACAGCTATTTTGAATAACTTCAAAAACGACCTTATCAATGACATTTTAATAATGTAACTAACAAGTGTCCTAATCGCAATAGTAAATAATATTTTATATTCTTAAGCAAGTTATTTTAAAATAATTAACTTTTGTGAACTAAATGTTAAACACATTTCTTAACTAATATCTTAATAAGGTCAATCTTTTGCAAAATTGCATATTTTACAATGTTTGTGAATAAATGACCTAGCTAATATTTTCTGTTTATGATGTCTTATGTATTTTTAAATATGTTTCTATGTTTTGTAAAATGATATATAATTCATAATTTCCTATATTCTATCTGTGCTACATATAGGAATATAATGCTACCATAGAATTCTATTGGGCCCCAATGCTTGTGGAGTCCACCACTGAGTTCTTTACCATAAGGGATCCCAAGAAGCAGATAGTAAAAGTTGATGCGATCATGGGTCGTGCCAAAAACTGGACGGGAGTGGATATCCTTGTTTTCAATACCTATGTATGGTGGATGAGTGATATTAAGGTTAAAGCACTGTAAGTCCTCTTTAATTTGAACCTAGCTATCATATGTCACCTAAAAAAACTATTTAATGGATAATCATTGTCTCATATTCATCTCTTTTGTTCATGATCATTTTCATTCATCAAAACTCACTCAATTACACTTTTGATCTTTAACAAAAAGGAAAAAAAAAATGTTGTCTAATGTGTATCATGATTGCAGATGGGGTTCATTTGCCAATGGAGAAGAAGGGCATGAAGAATTGGACACACAAATTGCATACAACTTAGGTTTGAGGACATGGGCCAACTGGGTTGACTCAACTATTGACCCAAACAAAACCCGGGTCTTCTTCACAACTATGTCCCCAACACACACAAGGTCTCTCTAAAACTTTAAGCTTCAGCTTTCCTTAAGTTTTTACCTTCAAGTCAATTGTATCTTTGACGCCATGTTTCAAACACTAGAACTAAAAAACTTGCTTATAATTAAGTACAAATCTTAGATATAATTTCTTAGGTACTTTTAGTATATTCTTCAATTAAAATTAAAGTTTCACCTCAATAATTTATGTCGACATTTAATACAAGTTTTTATTGTACATAATTATTGAATTAAAACTATAATTTTCATGGGAGAACAACATCAAAACTATCAAAAGTATGTAAAGAACTGTATATGAGTTTTCTCCATTATTAATTAATTCTAAAAAATTTCAAATTAATGTGTCATGTTTTCAGAAGCGCGGACTGGGGCAATAAAGATGGTGTCAAATGTTTCAATGAGACAAAGCCAATAGTGAAAAAGAATCATTGGGGAAGTGGTTCTAGTAAAGGTATGATGGGTGTGGTGGAAAAAGGGGTGAAGAAAATGAAAGTTCCAGTGACATTTATCAACATAACACAAATCTCAGAGTACAGGATTGATGCCCATTCTTCTGTTTACACTGAAACTGGGGGAAAACTATTAACCGAGGAGGAAAAGGCTAACCCACGAAATGCAGATTGCATTCATTGGTGTTTGCCTGGTGTTCCAGATACTTGGAATCAAATATTTTTGACAATGCTATAACAAATATAAGTGGACGTATATATATACATCCATGCCTTTTATTTTTTGATCTCGTGACATATGAACATGTTTAGTACTGGAAGCTAAGTGGATTGGTGTGGCACGTCACACGTGCCTTCATAATTCAGTGGCATTTTGTGATGTAAATGTATACGTGCATAATAAATGCCTATGCATGTGCAGAATCCAGCAAAACAAAGGCACCACATTATCTAATAAGAAATTAATGTCCTTTGTTTTATTTGTTCAATAATGTAGGTAAGTGTTTTTGTGTTATTTTTTAACTAAAATTGACGAAATTACAAGAAAAATGCACATTAGTGTCCATTAAAAGTTAACGAAAATCAACGCTAAATGTGACTTTAGCGTTAGTTTTATGACAGCTTTGTGGCCAACACTAAATTTGTCAAAACTAATCTATAGCATCAAATTCTTGATGGCCAATACTAAATTGGAAGCTATGTCAAATTAAATAGGGTCGACACTAACGTTAGCATCCGCTTGGCTAACACTAACTTAGATAAAAGCTTACGCTTAGTAGCCAACGCTATGAAGAGAGGACCCAAAAAAAAACATTGCTGTTACCATCACTTTGGCTCCGCTGTTGTTGCTCTAGTGACAACTTCTTTCCTTCTATTTTCTCTCCCCCTACCCTTTCTTTCTTTGTTGCTTCCCCTTTTTTATTATCTACACTACTGTGCCCTGTTGTCGCCACCGCACTCTTCTTTTTCAGCCTTGTTCATTGGCCAAAGGTGCTAATGTCGGAGGAGGTAGGTGTCGTCGTAGAACTAACACCATTCATCAATGATTGCCACTACAACCATCCCCACCCAAAAGAAGAATGAGTTGGGGAGGAGAGATTGGGAGGAGGAGGAGGAGTTTTTGTTTTCACACTCAAATTAAAAATTAGTGTCAGCTTAAAAATATTTTTTTTTCAAAAATTAGTAATTAGTGTAGGCCTAGCCAATGCTAACTATTTTTGTTTCACGCTCAAATTAAAAACTAGGGTCAGTCAACTTGACATTAATAATAAATATTTTTTTCAACGTGGGCCTAGCTGACTGCTATGATCAATGCTAACTATTTGTTCACTTAAATTAAAAATTAGCATCGACCATGCTGACGCTAATAACAAAAATATTATTTTCAAAAAAAATATTAATTAGTGTGGGCCTAGTCGATGCTATGACCAACACTAACTTTTGATAAAGACCACAAGTATCTTCCACAGAAAGCAATCTTACTCCAGCTGTGTAGGACCATTATGGGCAGCAAACTCTCCCTCCAAGTATTTAACGCAACTGCATGTCCAGGATTCAAACTCAAACCCACTGGTTAAGCTGACAACCAACACTAACTACAACATTTATTACCATTTTATATTCATTTTATTATACTATTAAAATTAACATTGACCTTGTCAGTGCTAAAATTAGCCAAAGCCAAAGCTATTTATTTTTATAGTAAAAAAATAAAATAAAATGAGATTTGAAAAGTTATGTCCACATAACGTTGATGTGGCTGATGCTAGTAACGTCGATGTGTCGTGGTCGACGCTAACCTTTCAACTCTAATACTAGTGTCTCTTGTAGTGAAATTTATTTTAGTAACATGCATAATAAAGATTAAGATTTAAGTTAACATTAATTATTAAGATAAAAATCTAATTTTAATTAACAAATATTACTAAAAAGACTTAAAAAAATTGTAACTAATTTTTTTCTTTATTTGTTCAATATTATTTTCTTCGTCTCATTTTATTTATCATTTAAAATAATGCGTATATATTAAAAAAATAGTTAATTAGATCAATTTTCAACATAAAATAATTTTTTTAATAACCATGTAATAGATGCGAAGTATTTACTAGTTTTGCCAATGACTAATCTTTGTCGGATAACTTGGCTAACCACTTTAGTGAAGTCTCTCCTCCCAACCACCGTTTTTTCCATCCACAAGCTTCGAATTCATTCCATAAAAAATAATCTTACCTACTAAAATACTCTTATTCCACAAAAACTTAATTACAGCTAATTAAAATGTACGTTATCTTTTTGTTTTTGGTCAATGAACTGGGCTAATAGCCCAAATTAAACTCCATGATAAAAGTGTACAACTAAAGCATCAGCAAGAAGATACAAGTGACTCCATACTGGGAGTTTATCAAAGATACATAATCCTTCGGTAAGGCTTAGACCCATCTTCACTAAGCAATCTGCGACTTGGTTCGACTCTCAAAAAACATGGTGGCAACTATTAACACCAACATCATTAGCGAGGTTCACAATGGAATTAAGGAGAGAGTAACGTGGATGAGTGGAAATGACTCCCTTATGAAGCATGTGCACAACAATAGCAAAGTCTGACTCAACGTGCACCATGACTTGACAGCCCGCAATTAACAACAAGTTGCAGTCCATAATAGATGGCCCATAGTTTAGCCTGAAGCACGCTGCAAGTGCTAAGACTACATAAGAATGCCACTATAGGAGCTCCGAAATGGTTATGTATGATGCCACCACACGCTGCAATACGACTTGAGGAGGTGATCGCTCTGTCACAAATAAGCTTGATGGAACCTTCAGGTGGGGGCATCCAAGCAATATTAGCACCGATTCTAGGAGGGCTCCAGTTAGTCATCAAACATTCCAACTCCTATCACGTTATACATAGTCGCACACACACTAAGTCAACTCTACATCAAAAATTGGAGCAACAGCTAGAGCTATCAAAATGAGTTATGGCCTGCGAGCCAACCTGGCTTACCACAAGTTCAAGTCGGGTTGGTTGGTAAGTTTTGGCTCACTTAAATGGTGGGCCAAATTGAACCCGGCTCACTTGGCTCGCAACTCACCCGGGTTGAACCCGTGGTGAGTCGGGTTGGCACGCGGGTTGAATTTTATTTTTTTTAATATAACTTACTATACTAACTTTGTAAGTAATTAAAATAAGTAACATATAAACCCAATCATGTAATTCTATTCCAATCATAATAAATGAGTAGTATACTAACTTATCTTTTTATATATAAATATAAAATTAGAATGTGAATATGACTTTCCAAATTATTAATATATATAAATTGTGAGACACAATATAATAAACCTATTGATACTTTGGTTTTCATTAACCGCATCAAAATTTTTATCACTTTAATTTAATTTTTGTATTTTTTTTATACTTTTTTAATTATGTATTCTATTTTTTTATTTTTTTATTTTAGGTGAGCCAACCCATATAACCCACCAACCCGTGGTGGGTTAAGTCGAGTTGAAAATTTTTTGGCTCACCCAAAAAGTGAGCCGGGTTGGGTTGACTCATTTTTGCACCAACCCATGGTGAGCCCGATTGGCTCACTTTGACAGCTCTAGCAACAGCCAAATTGGAGAGTTGGGGAAAGTCATGCAACCATAGTTCCAACCAGAATTTTGTATTCTTACCATTATTAATCCTCCAGCAGAGGTTTTGCATCACCTTCTTCCAAGCTTGGCACACTCTGATCCAAAAGTTGGAGGTCAATTAAGGCTTCTCCACTCAGGGTAGGAAATTCAGGCCACATTTATACTTTGACCTAAGGACAGCCACGCAAAGGTTATTTTTCTTGGTGCACAGGTTCCAACATGCCTTCATCATTTAGGTAGATGTTGATATCCTGCGCTAGACGAAACCCAAGACCCCCGGATGCCTTGGGTTTGTAGAGATCTTTCCAAGCCACTGTGAAATTTTACGTTTCTCATCAGTGTCCCTCCAAAAAAGCTCCTTGCATGTCTTATCTAGGGTGTCATAGATAGAGTAAGGCAAATAAGCCATCTGCATAGTGTATGAGGGAGTGGTGCTAGCACTGATTTGGACATTATCAATCACCCTGCAAATGAGAGATTCTTGGACTTCCAACTGCTCAACCTTAAGGTAACTTTCTCAACAATATTCTGAAATGTATGCTTGTTGACTCAGCTTTTGGAGAAGCGACATGCCGAGGTATTTACTAAGATTATCGGGGCATTGCCAACCAAAGGCATTACACTAATATCATTTTTAACCTACCATGGCACGTTTTTGGAGAACAAGATCCTTGTTTTATCTTTATTCACTTTTTGGCTAGAACTTTGGCAAAATAACTCAAGGCATGTTTGGATGATCTCCACATGATCAATTCTAGCCTCAGCAAACAGGATTACGTCATCTGTAAATGCCAAATGAGAAAGCTTGGGCCTTCCCTGAGAAAGCTAAATTAGGTTCCAAAAATCATTATTAATCGCTAGGGTCATAAGCCGAAAGAAACATCCATGCAAAGCACAAATAAGTAGGGAGGTAGTAGGTCTCCTTGCCTCACTGCTCTCTCTAGTTAAAACTCATTAAGAGCCTCTCCATTCCATAAGAGCCTCATTCTCAGAGTACAGATACAGTACGATACCATGTTGATGAACTTTACAAGCATACCAATATCCATGAGGGTGCCTCTGATGAAGACCCATTAATGGCCATCCACCCCTTCTTCCCCGTTCTTAACCGAATATAATGCATCACTTCCTAGGTGATAATGATGTTGTCATTGTTGTGTTTGTGAGGAACGAAGCTACACTAGTTAGGACTTACCTGGCCTTCTATGACTGAACATAGCCTATGTGCCAAGATTTTCTTGATGACTTTGTAGGATACATTACATAGGCTAATGGGACATAGAACCTTCAAAGACACCATATGATCAATCTTGGGGATGAGGGTGATAAACGTCTCATTCAATTCCTTCATCTTAGAGGGGTTCTATTCATTGTCATGGACCAGCTTGCATAAGGCCTGCCCAACTATGCTTCATTGGGATTGGTAGAAAATTTCCTATAAACCATCAGGACTCGGCACTTTAAACCCTCCCATTCTGTGAATAGCTATATAAATTTCCTCACCTAAAATAGCATTCTAAGGCTAGCAATATCCTATTCATCTAATTCAAGGAAGAAAATTGTTAAGTAAAATGGAACATAAACATTTGGATCACTAAAGAGTACCTTATAATAGCTAGTCACCATCTCTCTAGTTGCTTCGAGTCATTCACCCAATTTTCTTCCGTGTCTTGGAAGGCCTCAATTTTGTTCCTTTGCCTCTTAATAACAATCGTGCCATGGAAGTAACGGGTATTTTTGTCCCCAAGGCATAGCCATTTGCACCACGACTTCTGAACCACAATAGTTCCTCACAAACCAACATTTGCTCGTACTCATCCTAGAGAGTTTCTTGCAATTTATCTAGGAAGGGGTTATGGGTCCTTGCAAGGCTCCTAGCTATTCCACTAAGCCATCTCATGATGCACTTTTTGGCTCTAAAGATATTACCAAAAACATGTTTGTTCCATGCCTTAAGTGCGGCCTGGAGGTGGTCAATTCTTCTCCCCCAAGCTAAATGTGCATTCCATTCCTTTTGTAGCAAGGATGGGAAGTCAACATGGGTGAGCCATGCGAACTCAAATTGGAAGAGTCTTCTCTGTGCTACACTTTCCTACCTCTTATCATGTTGGACAAGTAGTGGAGAGTGGTTCAACTTAAGGGGATGGAGGTGGTAGAGTGTCACCTCCTCGAACATCAACTGCTAATTAATAGTCGCAAGCAGTCTATCCAATCTCTCCATAAGGCAACCTCTAGACCAGGTGAATAAAGAGTCCTAAAACCCCATGTCAAGCAAGTGGCATTGTTAGACGCATTTAGTAAAAGCAGTGTCCCCTCTGGTAAAAGTAGTGTGGGAATCTCCAAACCACTCACAGGCTTAAAGCACCGCATTAAAGTCTTCAATGACACTCCAAGGAGCTGTGATACTGTTGGCTAACTAAGCAAAGTCCCTCCACAAGGCAATATAGTGTTGAGGATGAGGACTTGCATACACGGCAGTGAGAAAGCAAGGCAAAGAGGTGGAGCTTCAGACCTTCATATGAACTAACTGGTTGGAAGAATGTAAGACCTCCAAGTTTCGAACGCTAAGTTCCATAAGCACCATATCCCCCAGCTCTTCTTTGTGCCTCCATAATGTAGAAGTTATCCAAGCTTAATGCATTGGATAATTTTCTGAGCAACAACCCCACTCACTTGGGTTTCCAATAAAAATACTAGGCCAACATTATGCTCATGAACCAGGTCCTCACTAACTGAGTGAAGCCTTTGCCTCCAACCCCTTACAATTCCATTAAAGAAAATTCATTGGGAAATATTACAGTTAAAGGGGTCAAGACCCTAGAACGACTAGTCTGCTGAATAGACAAAGGACACACAATGTGTCTTAGTCCTTAGTTTCAAGGGCACATTGTAACGCCTGGCCACTTTTAAGATCGAAGACTATCCCCACAAACCAACACAAGACTTTTCAGCATGCTTTATCCTCACTTACACACTTTCTAGAAACTTTCCTAGGAGGTCACCCATCCTAGAATTACTCCAAGTCAAGCACGCTTAACTATGAAGTTCTTAAGTGATAGGCTACCGAAAAGTAAATGCATCTTGTTGATATAGGTAGCACTTATTAATTCCTTTAAACTATCATCAACTATATAGTTCCATATCCACACAACCTCTAGATCCCTCTCATTCTGATATTTATTCAATTCATTCATGTGTCCTTTCCACAGGAAGCTTGCTAGGAGCCGCTCCTTGTCCGTACATCATCTCTTTTGCACCGGCAATCACTCGTCGCCCTCGTTAGTGCCCAGAATGTTACACACGCTACCTCAGCCAATATTGTGTTCGGAGGGCAGGAGGAAGACCTATTCCCTATACGAGCCTTTATGGCTGCTATGAAGGCTACTATCTCTTCATCTGGCTAGACAGCATGGGCTGCCAAGACATGATCCCAGTCCATGACCTCTCTCATGAGGTGCGCCGAAATTGAAGGCATATGCTTCATACTCTCCAATACAAAAGCATCATTCTTAGCTAACTAGTTTGAGGTTGAGTTGCCTTCCCCCGTGGAACCATTGACCTGAGTGTCAGGTTTATTAATGTTATTGTGAATCTTCACTCCTCGATTGTCCCTTTTGATATCAACATGTTTGTGCGCTCCTTTCTTGGCATTCCCCGTATTTCTCTATCCCGTGTAATGATTGTGGATTCCACCAACCCCCCCCCCCCCCCCCCCCCCGAGTTGATTACGAACCCGTGTGATATTTGTCACGTTACTTGATTTAAGCACATTATCCTCATCAGTGCTGATGGATTCGTGGGCCCTTACGTCCCCCTCCGTAACTACCTCATTCGTTAACAACTTAAAAAGTAACCCAGTAGCTAAATTACCTTTATTAACAGGATTTGGTGCAATAACATCTTGCAATAACATCTTGTGGCCATATTTGCCACACGAAACATATTGAGTGTAAACCCTATTTAGCATCAATCTGAGGACTTTGATCTGTGAAACGGATTTCCTTCCCAAGTTGATCTCCACACAAATGCACGCAAATCTCCCCCTTGAATGGAGTGATGTTAGTTTGTTGATTTTTAGCATGTTGCCAATTTGGGAACCCACCCTCCATAGGAGCCGGTTATTGTATAGTTTGATGGGCAAGCCTGGAATGCGAACCAAGACAACTATCTTTTTCACTGTTTTATTAGAGACCGTGAAGAAGGTCTCCATCTTTGAACTATGATGTAATGATCAACAATCATCCATAGGCCTTCAAACAAGGCATGCTGATAATCCTACGCCACAAAGAACTGTACTAGATAATGCTCCTAAGGCATGTTTATGATGCGTACACTACCTGTTTTGGTCCATTCCAGGTGAATCTTAGCCTCCAGCAATTTAAAACTCACTCGCTTCCCCAGGACGCTAACAATGAGTGTGTTCCTCCACGAAGCGCACCATTCTTCCTACTCCTCTTTAGACACTGGGATAGTGGGACATGGATCCACATCCATATCAGCGTTTAACCTTCCTACCTCTTGCTCATTGTAGCATTTGTCTTCCAGTAATGCAATGTCATTGAGGAAAGCTTGTAATTTCGAATTACCTGGCCTGCCTGCCTCCATCTCAGTTTGTTCTTATAGGGTTTTGGAGCTTCCATAATGGCACCCGTCCCTCCTCTATCATGGCTTCGTCTACAGGCTCACCTGACTCTCCTGTCTTGACCTTCTTAGTGCTTCGTTTGAGTAGGTTCTCCTCCTCCTTAGATGGCACACTTGAAACCCTAGCGATGCTCTCAATCATCTCAAACTCTCTCTATCAAATAGCTTTAAACGTACGTTTTGTAATATACGTACTCTTATGCCATTTCCTGCCTCTGTTCTTGTTACGCTAATGATAATTAGGACCGGTTGTAACTATCACTGGCATGAAATAATTTTTTTATACTAAAAATTTTGTAATTAAGTTTTCATCATTAAAACTTTAACAAATATTACTTGTATTTACTTGTTTTTATTAAAAAGCCCCTTTCGTAATAAACAGTAATCACAGCCATATCTTTTGTATATAATTAAACATTATTTCTAATTATATATATGTAAAATCGTAGATATGTAGGTATTAAAAAATTCGACTAAACCTTTAATTTGCTTGTTTAAATATTAGTATGTTACCACCGAATTAGTTTTTCTAAATATTAGCATTTTATAATAGAAAAATAGGTTATGCACTAAAGTGTAAAGCAGTTTTAGACTGTCATCCAATTACAAATTACCGTGTATGGTAAGTTTGTTACTTTTACAATAATTACCTTAAAAGTCATACCGACAGTGATTTCTAATTGGTTGACAGTGTAAAAAATTTTACACTAACAATGCATAACCATTAATCTCTTTATAATATTGATCTTTTAGATATTTTCTAACTGAATTAGACACAAAGCAATTACACCACAAAGTGTGACACAAGTTATTAGTAACTTGGACTCTTTAAGGACAAGAGGAGTTTGATCTCTAACTATGTGAATAGAGAAGCATCTGACTGTACGTAGAGGAGTTGTCCCTTAATTAATAGTCTACATCCATGAAGATTAGTTCTATGGCTACTAGCTTTGGAGATACCATTAGTCTATCCTAAATCTAAAAAAACAAAGAACAAAGCAGCTATTAAATTTTCAATTTGTGTCACTTTAATTTTTCATAAGAATTGATATAATAACACTTTAAATATTTAATAGATTAATTTGGTCAATAAATTTTAAAAAAAAATAATTAATAACATAGTATTCTATTAGAAAAAGTAATTTTCATTACACATCATTATTTGAAAGACAAAATCCATGCTTTAATTAAATTCAAAAAGGTTTTTTTATATATATAATCTTACTAAAACAAGTTTTTATTGAAAGAGAAAGTGTGTCTCACTAACAAAGTCTGACATGATTGATAGATAATTAAGTCTCTTAAACATGTTAATTAAAGTTCAATTCTAATTGTATATAGAAAATGTTTTATTGGAAAAGAAAAACTCACCTTAATAATCTCTTCACTTCAAAAAGGATTAGTTATCAACAAAAAAATGTGTGCCTGTGAATTTCTATTGGGTCTGAAGCAGAGAGCCCAGCCCATTGACATTCAACCTTTGGGCCTCTATACTCTTAAATTACGATTTTACCACTGAACCGAAACCCTCGTTTACCTTTCGATTCCTCTATATAATGAACCTTAACGCCCACACTTCATTCCCGTCGATGGTTGCGATTTCCCTTTATGTTTGCTCGTTCCTCTTTCAGCTCTCAGTTTAGTTATCGTTCGTTCATGGACTTTTGATGCTTTAGTTAGTTTCTCTTCTGTTTTAGTGAATTTAACTCCAACTATTTTTGATGTGTTCTCTGGCTAAGTTTTTTAGAAAAAAAAATCATATGAAATTTTGTTTTCTCAATGTATCGTTTTATCTTAGTTTTCAAAGTTCTTGCTTGTTTCGGTTAATTATTATTGCCACTGCCAATGATGTCTTTCGTAGGCTTGTAATGATATTGAGATGATTGGAAGGATTAACTTCCAAACACTAAGACACTGAGGCCTCGTTGATTCTATTATTATTTTTTTGTTTACTGTGTTGATGATTCATTTTATTTCATCTATTAGGTTTAAGATTTTTTTTATTTTCTCTTTTTTTTTTTGGGTGGTATACTTGTGAGAGTCGGTGCAAATGTTGTGTTATAGGTATAAATATTAGAGGAGTGTTAGTAACACACTTTTCCTATTATTGGTTGAAATTAAAATCATATGAGAGAATTATTAAATAAGATGTGAAACTTACAAATTTTTTTATAATTTCCAAGAAATTTCAATCAATTAAAGAGAGTAAGTTCTAATATTAGGTTTGTCTATTACCAGTTTTATTTTAAGATTTGCTTGCATTCTTGCTTTCGGATTTTGAAAAACGAGTATTATGGATTCTAAATTGTGGGTGACTGGTTGTTTTATTGCTTTTGGCTTCTGTAATGAAAATTATAAGGAATTAATTTGCTGTATAATCCTTGTTACGATGTTTGCTTTCATTCTATGCTATTTTAATTGGGGATATTTCAAAACGGACTCACGAGTGAGTTTCAAGGAAATGTTGTTATGTTATTCTTATTATGATTTTGAGTAAAGTTTTTTATTTATTAATTTTTTAACTAATATTTTCGAGATACTCGGTTATAAGATCTTTATATTATTGGCAACACATGGTGGTTTTGGTTTTCTATACTCTGCCAAAGATAATATGACAAGCTTCTTATTTTCTTTCATGTGGATGCTAAATGTAGCAAGGCTGGGTTTATGTAAAATTCATTTGTAATTGGTGTTAGAGTTATGTAACATTTTTTGTAGGTCACATAATTATTAAAATCAGGAGGGGGGAATTTACTAAACATGTGGGTAATGCTGAAGAGAAATAGAATGACAACATGAAACTGTGTTTACATAACTAGCCTGGTAGGTTCAAATTTGGTTTGCATGAAAGATTTCCCTGTGACTCAACTAAGGTGAGAAATAACCTCTGCCCAGCCAGCATAGGTTGGTTCATGGAATGAACCCCAAATGTGAGGTTGATTGATCATTTTGGAGCACCTTTTTAGAGACTAAATATTAAATTGGACTTGTATTGAAACATATTATCAGTATGGGGCTGTGTTGACCATTATCTAGGTCAACTCGTTAGTCAAACTATTTAGTTTCATGTTAGGTAAGCAGACAAAGTCAAACTCGTTAGTTTAATTAGCTAGTTTGATGTCACATGTGCTTTTTTTAAAAGTATTTGAAACATCTAATAATTAATTTTAATTGTAAATTTTGCATTGAGATGTGTACACAAAATTTGAACACATTTTAATTGTAAATTTTAATTGATGCCACATGTGATCCTCTTTTTGTGTACACATTTTAGGGCAAAATTTACAATTAAAATTAATTTTATCACATTTCAAATATGTTTAAAATGTGTCATCAAACTAGTGAGTTGACTGTTTACATGACATGGAACTAGCTAGTTGACCTAATCAACTGTCAAAACAATTTCATGCTGGTAATATGTATCAGAACAACCTCATTTTAGTATTTAGTTTCTACACGTGCTCCAATTTGGTCAATGATTCCAAATGTTAGTGTACCAGGTCAAATTGTGCAACATAGAAGTGATTATATGAAATAAAAGTAAGTTTAACCAACACAAGTCTAACAATTTATATTAATTGGACATATGTCGAAGTCTAGAGTGTCAAATAGAGTCAGGTGTATGATTGCAAATAAAATTATTACAAACCAAGTTATATCCATGAACAGAATTAGCAGCATAATTGAAATACAGTCGGGTCTTGAAATACTTATCCATGGTCACAATGAGCACAAATACGCATATCCTTATTGAGTTATGATATCTGACAGCAAAAAGCCAAAGGAATTTGCTCTTTCTTGATGCGAAGTTGTGAACTACTTTATTTTAAGGATCTTCTTAGAAGTAGCAACATCTGTATTTATTCCATTTGGTGCTTTTTTGCTCTAGTAATTCTCTCGCAGTTGTTCTCCTACAAAAATAATAAGTTACAAACTTCCTATCATTGATATTCTTCAAAGTATTCCACTGTCATGCAATGTCCAAGTTTAGTCTGTCCTTCAAATGATGCTGTTGCTTGCTGTACATTATTGTCTGTAGCAGAGAAGAAACAACAGATTACAGAACAGAGGCAGCAGTGTAGAACTGCAGAAGGGAAGAAAAAGATGGATTTTCCGGAAAAGAACTTAGGATTATGCGAAAATCCTGTTTAAATTTAAGTTAGAAAGCATGAAAATCAAATTGGCATGAAACTTTAGAAAAAAGAAATACCAGGTTCCTAGCAACAAGGTGCTGGTATTTCTAGGTGGTGGGTGCCCGAGATAGGAGCTAATAGTCTAAACAGCATTATGCTTGTCTTGGGACCCCCAGCGCTTGAGTACTAGCTTTTTGGTACCTAAACATTGTAAACATGCCTTTAACTCCTAAATTTCCATAGCATATCAATCATCAAAGAGCGTTTCAAAACATAATTCCTCACAACTTTATAAGCAAGAAATCCAATTTTTTGTCACTAGAAAGGGTTTGAGAGCTCAAAACACCATTCGTGAAACCAATCTTCAAATTACATTAGTTTTAACTTTTGATTCACAAAAATAAACAAGAGATTGTTCAATCACAAATATACATTCCAAACATCAATAATCAGACATTATAATGACTGGTGATAATGATGATAAGGGTCTCAACATATGATGATAATGACGACATTAAAGGAGATGAATTTAAAACATTATCACCTTAACTTGAAGCTTGAACCTTGTGAGTTGGAGATTTCCTCTCCTTCTATCTTTTCCCTCAACCCGGTCTCCCTTGCTCCTCTTTTATGTTCTGTCAAGACACTCTTCACACAGTGACACAGCATAGATCTTCTATCTTATTAGGTTTTTAGGATAAGTAAAATACTAATATAATAATATAATATCATATCCTAATTATTATATAACTTCTATTTAATTCTAAATGATTTATATATCAAAAAAAAAAATTCTACATGATTTAAATTAATAATCTTTCCATCATTTACCACATTATCATAAGTTAGAGAAATTTTAGGTACTACTCATAATTCCATGCGATGTTGGACAGTTATAAAAGGTAACTACAGATGAAAACAAGATAAAAACTTAATTCTTAAAAACCAGAGGGCAGCAGGATATTTACTTAAATGTTTCTTCTTGACTCCAAAAGAAAAATCAATTAAAATACCTTTTTAATCCTCCTAAAATTCCTTACTATCGTTTCTCATTAAATTATTAAAAATGTTTAATTAAGAAAATCGGGGCGTTATATATTAAATGTAACTTCATATGTATAAGAGAAAAAAGTGAATGCTAGATATTTGTTAAGGTGATTCATGTTCTTTCCCAACAATTCATAGCAATCCTTAGACACCAAATGTGGAGAGAGAAGTATTTACAAGCTTGCTAAAATGAAGGGAAAGAAAGAAATGGGAGATAGATCAAACAGAATGCAGTAAAGATGACGGTAAAAGTATTGGTTATGAAACAATATATGAAAAAATTACTTTCATATAAGCTATTTGATGAAGGACACACTTTTGCATTTGGATAGGTTAAGCGTAAGGGATAAAGACTAAAATTACACATTTTATCAAAAAGTTCTAGAGCTTGAAGTTTAGGAAGCATTTAAGAGGACGGCAAATGGGAAAGTAGTTGAACTAAATAAATATCCAATGAGGTGTGGAAGGATCTAGGTAATATTGGTATTAGTTAGTTTACAAAGTTATTCAACGAGATTATTTAATGAACGTTAATTGAAAAGATGATTTTTAAATAAAACTGATTTTTTGTAAAATTAATTCAGATTAAAATTGATTTTGAAATGAAACGATTTATGTTTGGATAATTTTATTCTAAAAGCAAATTCGTAATAAAATTTAGTATAAATTTTTTTATCTAACGTATAAGTTACTTAAAGTTGCTTCAACTTACAACTTATTATTGACTCAAAATTAATTTTTCAATGTGGAACCAAATATGTTAACATTTACCTAAATTTATATTAGTTGGTATTTCAATGTGATTTTTGATGCTAAGAAGATACAGTGAAAAAATAGTACTCTAAACTTTATTTGAAAGAAAAATGAAAATATACAAAATTATACATATGATAAGTCATAGGAGAATAAAACTCAAGTCATCTTATGTAGTTATGAAAAAAGGTAATTGAGTAGAAATTAAGACAAAAAAGTTACATTACTGAAAAACAATTTAGTTTTATACCAAAGAGGTCAACCATGAAAACAATATACTATAAAGATGTTTGATTGAGAGATATTGGAGGAATCAAATAAAATAAACTAACATATGATCTTCATATTGACTTTGGAAAAGGCATAAAATGGAGTTTTAATTTTTTTTTTCTTGAAACGTTCATTATTATATTTGAGTATCATTTGACATTTTAAGAATAGGAAAAAAAATAATATTAAAGGTATTCAATTTTGGGGGAAAAAAACAGAGTAGCATGTTGCGAACAAAAGCAAATATCAAATGGATATAAATTTATTGTATCAAACTAAAATAAACATTTAATAAGATTTTCGTAAAGCTAAATGAAAAAGATATGACTATTAGTACTCTCTTCATGAATTTCCAATAAATTATAAGAAATTTTGTATGGACACAAACCTAACATTTCATCTTTACATATAATCAATAAAAAAATTATAAATAATAAAATAAAATAAAAATGCCAAACTGTCAAACAAGATAAAAATAAAAGCAATCCAACATTTAAAATGAAAAAAAGAATTCATATTATTCTTTTTTTTAGCTTGCATGTGTTTTCCGTATTATTCTTTTTTTGTTGTTTCTGTGCGTGTGTGTGTGCATGCGTGCGTGTGTGCAGTGAACCCAAGGTCTCCCCAGTCAGTGGCTAATCCTTTGATTTTTAATAGGTTGACCTCTTTCAACAAATGTTTTCCATATATTGTTGCAAAACAATTCAAATTTTTATTTTCAAATCTTTAAGATATGATTTAGATTTAGAGATATTATTTTTATTTTAGGGATTTGTTTCCTCTTTTCAAATTGGGATGCAAGTTGTATAAATAGGAGGTTCTTGTAATGAGAAGAATCACCCCAACCTATAGAAGGGGTCACTACCTAAGAAAGAGGTTAGTCATGAAGGGAGAATTTTACAAGTTTGTCTAAAAATTTGTAATGAGATATTTTCATGGACATAGGTAAAAGGTATCGAACCACATTAAATAAATATGTGTGTCTCCCCAATAGCAGTATTAGAGCTAATAGTTGGCCGGCTTGGTGACCTGTGAAATAAGTATTAAAGCTTGATGAAGCTAATGGTGGATCTGTGTGGAATTCTTGTGTCAAAAGTCTTCTTAGCGATGGAAGTCAAGCGACATGTCCTAATAGCTAACAGTGGTGCAAATTTTTGTGTCAAAATTCTTCTTAGCAATGGGAAAATCAAGCGGCGTATCTTGATAGCTAATGGTGATGCAAGTACAAAAAGTGTCATCATCCAATACTCGCATAGCAGAGGTAGGAACACACCAAAGTTTGCAAAGCAGAAGCGTGAATGGAGAAGATTGCAATGAACATCCATGACGACAAGAGTTGAGAGGAAGTTTAAAATTTTAATTGTAAGAGGAATTGTTGGGAAACAATTCTAATTTTTATTTTCAAATCTTTAAGATATGATTTAGATTTAGAGATATTATTTTTATTTTAGATATTTGTTTCCTCTTTTCATATTGGGATGCAAATTGTATAAATAGAGGGTTCTTGTGATGAGAAGAGTCACGCCAGCCTATAAAGGGGTCACTACCCTAAGAGAAAGGGTGATCATGAAGGGAGGGTTTTACAAATTTATCTAGAAAACTAGTAATGAGATATAATCTTATTTGAGAGAATAAATGAGATATTTTGTGGATGTAAGTAAGAGGTGTCAAACCATGTTGAATAAAGGTGTGTGTCTCCCCAACACATACGGATTTAGGGGTCAAACCTCTAAACACATGCTTAAGAGTAAAGTTATTTGTCAACTATGTCACACCATGTTAATAGCAGAAATGCATATATGACACTTTTACAATATTTTCTTAGATTTTTTTATATATCTTAAACTTTGAAGAGAGAAAAATATAATAAAAAATCATTCGTCTTATTTAACATAATCTAATAAAAAACTAAAAAAAATATTGAATTTTTTATTACTTTCATCAATGAAATAATAAAATAAAATTAGAAAAATATATTTTTAACTTCAATTGATTCTTTTTACTTGTTTATTTTTAAATATATTTTCTAAGCTTTGTGTAACATGACATTTTAGAGTAAAGGAACTTAAAATATTTATCTTTCTTGTTTGATATTATAATTTAATAATTATTAATAAAAATAAAAATATTTTCAAAACTCAAATACAATTTTATATTTTTTTCCTTTTTTGTAAGCTAGCACTATTTTTTTTAGGAATTTTCTTTTTTGCATTATTCACCTTATTTATTTTATTTTATTTTATTGATTGCTAGGTAATAAAAATAATGCAATATTTTTATTTAGTTTCTTATTAGATTATGTTAAAAAAGATGGATGATTTTTTTATTATATTTATTTCTTTTCAAAGTCTAAGAAATATAATAAAAAATCCAAGAAAATATTGTAATAGTGTCATATACACATTTTTGTTTTTAGCACGGATTTTACAGTATCAAATTCAACACAATAAAAAAAATGATACAGTTAAGCAAATGGAGAGAAGAATCCTGGATTTCCTTTTTATTTTAAATGTTTGATATTTTTATTTTTATCTTATTTGACATGTTGGCATTTTTAATTTTTATTTTATTAGTTGTAAATTTTTTATTGGTTGTGTGTAAATTAAGATGAAGTGTTATTATTATTATTTCTTTTGGATAACTATGTTATTGGTGTGATATATTACTAGTTTTACCGATGATTAATCTCCACTGAAAATCTTGGCTGGCTACCTTTACTGGAATATCTCCTCTCAATCACTTTTTTTCATTTACAAGACTCGAATCTAAGACCTTACTTAAGTTATTCAAGTCCAGTTTTACTCGAACCAATGACATGTTAGTGATGAAGTGTCAAGTTTGTGACCATACAAGAATTTAAGAATATTTAGATTATATATGCCGATATGACACAAAATAAGAGATGAGGAAATTTGATAAGGTGATTTAATATTTCATACTTTAATTTTTATGCATATAATTAATAAATAGATATATAAAATGATAAACGATCAGGAAATTTGATATGATGATTTCATATCTCACACTTTAATTTGTATTCATATAATAAATAATAAATAGATATATAAAATGGGAAACTAATATCATTGGGTTTTGTTTTGGATGAGCTTTTTTAATAGAAATAAAATTGTAGTTCTACTTAATGCTTTGTTAAGGTTTTTTCTCCCAAATATTAAAAAGAGTTGGGTTTTCTTATCAAGGAGATTTCCATTTTAAGGAAGTGATATATAGTTTTGTTTTTTAAGAATAGAAAAAAATTTAAGGATGTTTTAATAATTCAAAAAAGGAAAAAAAATAATAAGTAATTAATGGGACTTTGTTTCAACTTGAAAGAAACTGATAGATAAAAGAAAGAAAATATTTAATTAAAAAGTGATTTGTTTTCTTTTGAATGAGCTTTCTTTAATAAATAAAAGTAAACAATAGTTTTTATTTTTTACAATAAAATTGAACAAAACAAAGAAAGTAATTTTTTTCAGTTGTTTTGTTATTTCAAATAAATAAAAGATAATAAGTATAAAAATTTTGTTGCAAATACAAAGAAAGTGATAGCTTCAAAAATGTTTAACTAAAACATGAAGTTAACAACTAAGCAAAAATATCAAAAAAGCAACGCAAATTAAAATATTGACATATAACAATAATGTTTAACAAAAACATGAAATTAACAACTCAACAAAAATATTAAGAGTTTAATGGTCATGCATCGACAATGTAAAGTAGTTTTATAGTGTCATTCAATCATAAACTACCATTTATTGTAAGTTTGTTAATTTTTATAATAAATAATTTAAAAGTCATATTAATAGTGATTTCTGATTGAATGACATTGTAAAACTTTTTGCACTGACAGTGCATGATCATTAAACTTAAATATTAATAAGACAAAAGCAATGCAAATTAAAATGTTAATATAACAAGAAGTAATATCCTTAAGATGTTCCTAACTACAATAATTTTCAAGTGATAAAAAATTATTATATCATCCGAAATTAACATATTTATGATTTTAACTAATTTTCACGTGTTATATAATTAAGTTTCCTTAACCTTTTTTTTAAATTGAAAAAAATTAACTATATATTACATAGAGATTGATCAACACACTTCAAGCACAATAATTTCTCTAAGGAAAGAACCTAACTGCATGAACGACCCAAAAACTGATTTAATCTACCATAGCACCTGCATGGGAGCGAAAGAAAACGCTAGAGACAACCGCAACGAATTTAAAGGGTTCCTTGAGTGGAGTAAGATAAAGTCTTATATCTGACAAGTCACAGGTTCAAGTATTCACTCATCTCTTTAATTTTTTTTATTAAAAAAAAGGTTAAATATTTTTTTAGTCTTCAAAAATATGACAGAATTAGTTTTAGTCTCCAAAAAAAATATCTTAAATAAAGTTTTTAAATATTAAAAATACCCTAATTAAATCTCTGTACCAAATTCTGTTTAACTTTTTTGTTAAATGATAATCACATCAGCATCATAGTCACCATTAATTTGTTAATGTGGCCGCCCATGTCAACTGTTGTGTCCAGGTCAGATTAGTAACATATTTTTTAAATAAAAATATAACATGTTTGACCCTAAATCACAATTTTTTAACCCTAAAACAAAAGTAATTACATGATTTTTTTTATTATTAAAAATTATCACTAAACACTTCAAGTAATAAAATACTTTACTTGAAAACTGATGTGACCATCATTTAATAAAAAAGTTAAACAAAGTTTAAAATAAGAATCTAATTAGGGTATTTTTAATATTTAAGAAACTTTATTTAAAAATAATAATTTTAAAGACTAAAACCAATTCTGTCATATTTTTAGAAAATCAAAAATATATTTAACCAAAAAAAGAGAGAGAGAGAACCGCAACCGAGCAACTAAAGCAAGAGTTCACTATGCTCTAGACCTGGAACGTGTCATTTGGAGAGTTACAGCACCTGCGTGTCTTCTTTCTCCTTTAGCCGCGTCTGTGTTGCACGTGTCCATGCATGGCCGCTCTTACTGTTCCATTTTAACCCGTTGTCAGCTTCTGGTTTTCCCTCTAAAAATAATGCATTCGATATGGGTTACGAACCATTAATTAAATGTCACGTTTTGATCTCTATATAAACCCTCAAACCTCTCGCTTCTTGTCACATAGCTTTGAGCACAAACGAAGTTAACGTTACAATCGCACATACATCCAAAGTGTGGAGAGAGTTTGCAAGTGTGAGAAAGATGGCATCTCGTCAACAAAACCGACAAGACCTTGACGAAAGGGCAAGGCAAGGAGAGACTGTTGTTCCGGGTGGCACTGGTGGCAAGACCCTAGAGGCTCAGCAACATCTTGCTGAAGGTTTATAAGCAATTTATAAAAAAAAAAAAATTTAACTATTTCATACATTTTTTAAATTTATGTTACATCTCACTGCTATTTTTCCAAATTATTATTATTCATCATAATACTTGCGTTACATTTTTCATAATTTTTTGCTTTATTTCAAATTCTTATTAATTATTCATCACTTTTTTTATACATTTAATTTTTCCACTTATTTTATACGTGCCTTGAGTTTTCGTTTTCGTTGGAATATTATCATTATCATTTATCATATTTGTCCATCTATTTGTCATTTTTTTTATACATGTCTTGATTTTTCATTTTCATTGGAACATTATCATCATTATCTATTGTCCATCAATTTGTCATTTTTTGTTTTTCATCACTGTTTTATACTTCTAATTTTTCCACTTATTTTATACGTGTCTTGATTTTTCATTTTCATTGGAATATTATCATTATTATCTATCATATTTGTCCATCAATTTGTCATTTTTTGTTTTTTTATCACTTTTTTACACTTTTAATTTTTCCACTAATTTTATATGTGTCTTTATTTTTCCTTTTCATTGGAATATTATCATTATTATCTATCATATTTGTCCATCAATTTGTCTTTTTCTTTTTACGTGTCTTGATTTTTCATTTTCATTGGAATATTATAGTCTATTATTATGATATATCATATCATCGTACTGCTCATCAATTTGTCATTTTTTTTTTTTACTTTTCATTTTTAAGTTATAGACATGCAATCATTCTTATCTGTCATATTTGTCCATCACGTTTGTAGACACTTATTTCTTTTCATAAAATATCTCAGTCTTTATTTTTATTTTTATTTTCAAATTAATGTGATTGATGAAGTAACTTTTGGGTTTGGTCTTTGTTTTACTAACAATTTGACTTTGGGTTTTGGGGTTTGTTTTGGTGATTGTATATATAAAAGGAAGGAGCAGAGGAGGGCATACAAGGAAGGAGCAGCTGGGGACAGAAGGGTACCAAGAAATGGGACGCAAAGGTGGGTTGAGCACTATGGACAAGTCAGGAGAAGAACGTGCTCAAGAGGAAGGCGTTGACATCGATGAGTCCAAGTTCAGGACTGGTAATAAGAACCAGAACCCGTGATCACGTAACGTGGTGTGTTCTATGCTAGCTTAAATGTGAGTGTCGAGTGTTTTATGAAGTAGGAAAAAAGAATAGGTTATAAATGTTATAGCTAGGTAGTAAGTGAAAGTGTCATGTGTGTCGTGTAATAATTAGCTAGCATATAGGTTAAGTCCATGTCTAGTGTTTTAGGTTTGTGTTCTTCTATGGATGCTTCTCTTATATGGATGATGTAAGTGACCGAGTGAGGCATGGCTCTTTCTATATCTAGAAAATGCACTCCTTTCTGGTTGGAGAGTATGTGCCTCCGTTCAGTTAAACATGTATGTGATAACGATGTTTAATATAAGAATGAAATGGTCTTGTGTTAACTTATCGTGGCAGAAACAATATTATTACGTAGTTCCTCTACTTACGTCACTTCCAATTTAATTTTCTGTGTCTTGTATCGATGCTTGTTTCCAGCAACACTGAAGCTCCCTCTGGATTTGGCTTCTTTCTTTTTTCTTTGGATAAATTAGTAGGACAATCTTTTCGGTCAACGCAGGTATATATTTTCAAATTTATGATGTTACAAATTTTGTCAAAATATTCGTGCTATTGGCTAACTCGATTAAGGAATATGACTTGGGAAAGTGAACGTTGCCGCCTTGAAGCAAATTAGTTGAGTTATAAAAATACTGGAGATGGACATACTTTTAAAATTGAGAAGTTATTAACTCATATTTAATATACTAGTTTCTTGTCTATGATTAAATCTCTAATAAAGAAATTAACAAATTTACAACTCATGGGTGTAAAATTTGTAAAGGGTTTTACTAGAAATATGCACCTTAGGTTTACTATAAATATATGCAGCGGCGATCTAGTTTTTGGTCGTGTCATGACTATTACACCAATGCCTCACTATTTTAGACTGTATATTTTGCTAAAGTGATCAAGTAAATTCTATTAAGATGTGTTTGAGAAAACAAACACATCTTCCTATTGAAAGAGAGAATTAGCGAAATTTACGTGCATAAAATCGGTTTATTAAAGTAATATCCGATCCCATCTTTTAATTTGCAAAATTTCCATACATAGGTATCTCTTTATATAAATTGAGAGAATTAGCGAAATTATCATGCATAAGCATCTTTTTATTGTAAGATAAGGAGTCTGTCTAGTGAGTATAAGCAAGCATTGGAATTCTATCCGCAGCTCCTAATTATTTATATACATATCCAGCTATTTGTAAATTGCATATTTGCATACATATTTCCTATATGCTACACATGCACTGTCAGCTTTAGGCGATTTAGGTCTTGTCTAGGGCTCTTACTAAAAAAGTGGAGGCAAAAACAAATTGTAATGATAATACTTTGCAAAAAATTGTAACAAAAATATTTTCATAAAAATATAATATCAATTTATATTATACAATTTCAGATAATTTTTTTGGTAAGAAAATTATTATTAAAAAATTAAGTACTAGGGATCCGTATACAAAATGTGTTTAAGCATTATTAAAAACATGGGAATTGGATTATTTTTAATCACAGTTTTCTAGATAATTTTCAATTAGTTAACTATTAAATTTTATAGTTTTAATAATAAAACAATAATTAAACTTCATTATATCAATTTAATATCAAAAAATTAGAAAAAATGATTTTTAAATGATTTTTAAAATATATGTTTTTCATTATTAAAAGGGTTTTTGTCTAATACTTTTGAACTACCCCAGATGCTACAAAATATAAATTTCTTCAGTCTCGTGCACCTTCAGGGACACCTGAGCATATTAAAACATTAAGGAAAATATGCACGCTTTCTTATTCTCCCAATTGCTAACATTTTGTAGCTAGTGTGACAGCTTATGCGTTTGGCCTCAGGAAGTAAATATGCTTTAGCATTCCCGTTCTTTTAATTTTTACAGGGACCTTTCGGTAGATGGGAAAATTCTTGAGCATGAATTTCAGAAATTATGATTATTGACAATGACTAAAAATTTGTTTGGTTATTTCTTGTAAATCAAATATTTTGATGTTTTATTTTAATAGAAAATTCTCGGACAAACAAGTGTTTTTTTACAATATTTTTTTAGAGAGATAACTTTATTATGTAAGACTTGGTCATTTAAATGGTTTTTAATATTTTTTTATTTATCATATCTGAAATTTTATTATTTAAAATAAAATTTATTTTTTAAACAACAAAATATTTTTATTTTTACATATTTCTGAATGTAATAATAAATTAAAGTTATGTAATTTTTTAGAAAATTTTTTGGCTTGATTAATTTCATGGCCACAGGATTAACCAATTTTTTGATGAGACACCCGACTACTTGATGGAGATGCTCAAGGTCAAATTTGACCAAGCATACGCTGGGACTAGTCGAGGAGCACGTGTTCCATTCGCCGGGATGCAGGAGGTATATGATTAGCATGTCCAGGTCAAGAACGACGTTTTTGCAGCCAAAGCTTTTCTACTACATTTGGTTGGCTCCATGAAATTTGCTAACAACAGTTGTACCTGCGTGGACGTGGCTTGCTTTGCAATCTTGAGAGATGTAGGGAGTATGCATGAGGTGTCACTGCCTTGTGTTACCTTTACAATCAACTCAACATGGCCAGCATGCATCAGACAAGGTAGTTGAAAAGATATATGACTCTTTTACATGTACTAAATTTATTTATTTTCTTTGGCTTTTGTGACTTTTTGCTTTACAACAATTAATTATGTTAATGATTTTACAAGCATGGACATATGAACACTTTTTGGCCATTGCTTTTTGCCAAGCAACCACTACATATATTGAGTAGTCTCCCTATGCCTATAAATGGATTGTTGTGAGGGGATCTATAACATGTTAAACACGCAGTCAAAGCTAGATGTGCTTCAGCCACAGGAGGTCAATTGTACTCCTTATACGGCTCACAAACAAGTATGGGCTTTCCAAGACATCTCGTACTTCTCGGGATTTCTTGCACATCCATCTACCCGAAAGGGTGTTACAACAATTTAGGCATGTACAGGGGATTCGTCACTCACCACTTGTCATTACAAGCATGTGCCTGCCACCAAGATATGTGATTAGAGATTTATTTAGTATCTCAATCACATTGTTGACAATGTGAGCGCTTATGAATGAGGCTTATTCGTCAAAGTGCTTAGATGGATAGTTGGAGCAGTTCCACCATATTTTTCATCAATACATCAGGCGCACAATAGAGGGAGATCCTTCGATAGTACTTATGCAACTCTCTATAAGCGGCCAGCCAAAGTTAAGTTCAAGCGAGTCTCATTGTCTAGTAATATGTGTGTGTGTGTGTGTGTGTGTGTGTGTGTGTGTGTGTGATTAAACGACAATCAAAGCTTCATAGTGTGAAAGAGAGATGAAAATTATACCATCCCAATATAGTTTTAATGATTCTATCCTCACTTGATGAGTGACAATTGTAATTGTTTATGTTGTGTCTTGTGCTTTAGCTGGTTTGATGGATTCCCTTTTATCATTGATTTGATCCAATAGCTCAATTAAGAATTAAAAAGATAATAAGTGAAAAGATGATTTTGAAGAACCTAAAATTGAACTAAGAGCGTTTCTAGAATAATAATTTAAATGGAGAAATAACAAATTAAATTGTTTATGTTTTTGAAAACTGTCATTAGGAATGAAATAATTGATTATTTTGCTTTATTCTGATTTGTGAAAAATTGCTTATTGTTTTAATTAATTAAATGATTATATAATCGATTATTTGATGTTTCAAAATTACATACTTTTTGTAATAATCAATTAAAGGGTAAAATAATCAATTATCTTATTCTACATTCAAACTCAGGTGTTTGGATGAACAGAATAATTGATTATGTGATTAACATAATCAATTATTTCAGCTTTCTATATAAATAATGAACTCTGAAACCATTTTAAAGTGTGACTTCTTTTTCAAAAATAAGAGTTCCTTTTTAAAAGTGAATTAGTGCAAAATGCTTGGATCCTGCCATTTTGATTAACACATAGTACGTATTTATGTTAAATTTATTTTTAGTAGGTTTTATTTGAGAGGATTTTTAAGACACTTTAAGCCATGTTTGATCTAAGGATGGTTACTAAGGACACTAACACTTGGACCTCCACTCAACACACATTAAGACTCACAAAATCAGGCACTACAACATGTTGTACATAGCAGAGGAGGAGGAAGACCTACACCTAATGTTTTGGAGCTTTTCAATATATTTTTTCTTAATTGTATTATTCTATATATGATGTTGACTTATTTTGTATTATTTCATTTTCATTATTTTGTGTTATTTCATCTGATGTTGACTTATATTGAATGAGTATGTTGCCTTATATTTTATCTCTCAAGTTATTCTACTATTAAAGTTATTTAAACAAATAAAAATTAGGCACCAAAATTAAATAAATTGGTTGCATTCATATGGATCTTTTATTTGACGAGTTATTCAAGTCATAAAAATTGTTACATTATTAAATCAAAAAATTAACATTAAACACAAATTAAAAAAAAATTACTACACAACGAAAACTAGTGTATCTAGACTAACTACACAATGGAAACTTTCTGTTGTGTAGTTAATTGACATAAGGAGGTGTCAACCTACAATGCACAAATGAAACTAGTTTTCAATGAGTATTTCGTCCACAAACATAACGGAAACTAGTTTTTGTGAAGGGTATTTTTATCAAAAAAAATTACAAAAAAAAGGCAAGCGGTGCGAAGAGGAAAAGGGGTTGTGTAAATAACATCTTCCCTTAATTTATCACCAAATCAGTTTGGTTTAAGATTTAAATCTAATCCAATCTAAAGTATTTTAAGACTTACTTTTGTTTTGGTAGAAAATATTAAATATATGGTAAGATATAGAATAAATATAATAAAAAATAATTCAAAATATTAAATATCACATTTATAAGTCATTATATAATTAATAATAGTATAACTCTTTAAATATATATATTATTAAAAATAAATTTACACAACTTAATAGTTATATTTATGTATCTTTACTCAAATAATTATCAAAATATTATCTTTATTAAATATATTTTTTTAATTAAGTATAAATTATTTGATAATTTTACAAATATATAAAAAAGTAAAAATGTAAATATGAGTGTTATCTTAAATTTATAAATAAAAATATACACTTATATAAGTTCGGTTTAGATTGGTTTTCAAAATCAAATTCAAAATTTGATCCAATCTAATAAAAAAATAATAATTTTTCAGTTTTCAATTTTTTAGAACGATCTTTTCAATTTTTAGTAAATTAAATTGGTTTATGAACCACCTTATTCTAAATATATAGAATCTAATTTTTTTTAAAATCAAACTTGTCAAAATTACTTCAGATTGAAACATATTAATGAAACAGAGACAAGTCATAAACACCCCTCCACTCCACTTCACAACACATTTTTATGGGTTGCAAAATCCTTCATTACTTATATCACTCATTCGTTACTCTTTTTTTGTTGATGAATTGGGTACATGTTAAAAAAGAAAAAACTCATTTTCTGTTCATAAATTGGGTAGATATTAAAAAATGGAAAAGAGAAAAAGACAATATTTTTAAAAACCAAACTAGAATCGATGAGAATAGTATTGTGCAGGATTCAATAAGTTGAACCATAGATGAATCAATAATAATTAAATATTATTTTAATTTTTAATATAATATATTAAACAATATTAAGCAAAAAATAACATTTACAAATTCATAATATTAAATATTAAATTTATAAATATTATCACTCAACTCAGCTTATAACATCAAATATTAAAAATTATACATAAAACTAAATCAAATGTCAAAATATTTAGGTTCAATAATAAACAATAATATCTATTTACAACTATAATTAAAAACCTAAAAACTTTATGATTAACCATCATCATAATATTAAATTTTTTCTATTAAAAAAATAAATAAAGTATTTTTACATGCAAACTAGTTCAAACGAGTTTTAGCCGGTTTACCTAACTTTGAATAGATTCAGCAAGTTTTATATTTTATATTGGTTCTTTGCATGATTAATTTTCAAGGTTAAATAAACTAGTGTAGTGACCAGTTTCCAATTCAATTCAATTCAGTTCACTTCAAACAACTAGGTAAAAGGAGAGAAGATACTTTCCGTACCAAGCCAAGCCAACCCTTGCATTTCTGAATTCAGCTCTGCTCATGATATAGGTAAAATGAGCATACATATTAATACACCTCAAATTCAGGTGCATACAGTGAAAAGGAGAGAGAAAAAATGAAATAAGAATGTAATGAGAAAAGAAGTGAGAAATAGGAAGAAAATAAAATAGAAAAGGAAGTGGAGTAGAAAAGAAAATAGAAAAAAAGCAAATATATATTCATATTTATTGAACAAAATAAGCCTTACAGTCCCTGTAGATCCGGCATGGCATTGTAGATCATTACGGTAAAACTAATAGGGACAGAGTCTGTCAACTGACGTGCACTATATGGATAAACAATGGGAATCAAAATTTTGGGAGAAAAGTATCTCTCCCTTCAAAGGATCATAACTTACATTTAACACCAACAAGCATCATTTGGCTTGAAGCATGCATTTATTGCTACCCCTAATCATTTTGACTTTAACCCAAAATATTACAAGAAAAAACTTTCCCAGGGCTATGTCGATTTGTAGCTGTAAACAATGCTCGATGCTCAAGCTCAGCTATCTTGTTGATTCTCTATAGTATGTATCTGGTTCATATCATCAGACCAGTGTTGTAATGTCTTCAGTCTTAGTACATCGCTGATGCTGGATGGGTTTGAGGAATTCACTTTCTACCTAAAACAAGTGAGCAGATTAGCAATTCAAGAATTTCAAAATTCCATTAAGTAAACCATAAGAACCTGCACCACGCAAACTACAGAAAACGAAGAACAGGTTCACAACCTCCATTGTTCATGCATGAAGAATGCCTCTGGCACCTTATTTGTCTACTTCTTCAGGAATGATGGCTTTTCCCAAATAAACCTGTTGCATCTCCTCCCTCCAAATCTGTAAACAGCATTCATACCGTATGATTTTCCTTCAACAGATCATAATCAGGATAACATTTATATTTAAAATTGACTTTTTTCCTTACAATTTCCGCTAATTTTGGTTTCGATCCCTAAAATATATTTTTGTATTGGTTCCTATGTTTTCACTCAATTTTTCTTCCCTACTGTTGAGTATCAACACCGAACCTTGAACTTATTCAGGTTTTTATTCCTTATAGTTTCTATTAATCAAAACTAGTCCATATTTTCCAAGAAACATTGACAATGGTGCTTGAGAGACCAGAACCTTAAAGCACTACGAAACTATAAGGATCAATACCCAAGGAAAACGAATTACCAGGATTTTTTTTTTCAAGTCGAGCAATTATAAAGATTACAAGGACTAAAACTCAATCGAGTGAAAATTATAGAGATCAAAATTTATTTTATACCATATTTTATTACTCATTTATCAGCAAAAAATCAGATAGAAAATTAAAAGTAGAAGCCGTTCAAATTTCTTTTAGTAATGAACATAATTAACATTATTTAACAAAAAGCAATAAATTTTGTTTCCGATTCCTAACAATCTCAATTTGTGTATATAGCATAGTTCAACCATACATGAAAAGAATTCAAGTGTAATTTTTAAATTAAGAATCACATGAAAAATTAACAGTTGGAACAAGTTATAAATAATTTAACCATAAATAAGTTCATACCGTATCACGGAATTCCAACCGGATGTGAGGAACGTTTGTTCTCTGAATGTCATTTCCATCTGGCCCTCTTTTGTAGTACTCCTGACCAATCCAATGTGACTAAAACAAGAAACTGATCAGTTTTAAAACACTAAAATTTTGTAAATGTTAAAAGTAATGTATTTGTATAAACATCTACCACAATCATCATTAGACTATTTCATATTATCCTAACACTCTTAAAGGAAGTAAACGAACGACTCATGTAATAACCCAATTTCGATTCAGACACTATCATTTCATTTTCATCATATAAACAAAAGAAGTCCAGTTTACCCTCTCTAACTTAGGATAGTGCTCTTGGGTCCTCAAACTTAAAACACAAACAATGCAATCCCTCAACTTTCTGAAGTATGCACTTTAATCCTTCAGTCTAATTTTCAATCATACATCATTGGAAATTGACACGTATTTAAAGTTTCAGGATCAAAGTGCTCTGGATTCAAGTGCAAAATCTAGGTTGGAAAAGTATATATTAAATTATTCCCAAGAAGAAATTGGATAAACACAAATGATCACATGATTTGAGCACAGCAATTTCCATTCATGTTTGATGGAAAACTCTACGGAAGGACAAAAACAATGTTTAGGGATCTTGTTGCACATCTTTAAGCTTAAGGACCAAATGGTATTGAACCTAAGTCAGGAGTAAATTTGGAGTTTTCCATGTAAAAAATAGAGCTATTTAAATTTAAAATACTTCACAGCTAAATTGGTGTTCATTGCCCCATATTATACCCTAGATTTAAATAAATAATTTATAGGAGGCAATAGAATTTTTCTTATCACCGAAATAATTATAATTGTGTCTAAATTTTGTGAATATATAACTCCCACTAATAAATACTGAAAAAGAATGGAGTACAGTACATTAAGGGTGTATTTGGTTGTAATTTTTACGAAATGTTTTTAGTTTTCAAAATGCAACTAAACAAAGTTGTTCAACCAGCTGGTGGAGAGTAGTACAAGGCACAGAATAGAGAGTGGAATTGAAGAAGAGATCGAACAAGACAAAAACAGAAGATAAGAAAATATCTCCCAGCTGTTTCTGTTTTTTTGGTTTTTAAAACACTTGTTTTGGAAACAATTTTCAAAACTTAATAGATTTTGAATGTGAAATTGATTATTGATTGGTGTGTGACTGTTTTAGATAACAGTTTTTAAAATTAAAAGGTTAGAAGAGAATAACAATCCCCAAGATAATTGTGTTAAATATTGATGTTGTATATTGGGTCATGGTAATCTATGACAAATCCATGTGGGTTTCCCTGAATACATATCAGGATAAGAAAAAATAATTGTGCCTGGAGGGTAGAGGATTTCATTCACAAGAGAATCAGGATAAGAAATTTACCTTTAAAGCATGTGAGAAACCTGATTGATAAACCGAATTGCGGGCAATCTCACATAAATCACATGAGCTCAACTTCCACACCTGTAAAGAAAAAATTACGTCCTGGCTGTAAGCATTCAGTTTATATGCCATGCAGAATGCAGAGAGAGGAAGAGAGATCTCACAGAAGCAGCTATGCTGTATTCTTCAACCAATGGTTCCTTTGTTAAGTGAATTTGGAGAGGATCATCAGTAGAAAGTGACACATTCAGACCCCGTAAGAAGAACATTGGAAAAGGATTCCGATGATAGTCTAAGAATAGGGAATTATTGCTCAATGGAGACATTGCCAGCCCGATCTAAATAAATATTCAATTAAAATTAGTAACTGGAAATATCACAAACAAACAAGTAATCAATTGAAAAAAGGGTCATACCTGGGCTAAATAATATAAATATTGAAGCACAGGCGATTTTTTCAAATTGATTCCATGTGCAATGTTGTGAGCCGTGAGAAAGGTTGCTGCAAGGTGGTCAATATCACCAGCCTAAAGGCAATATGATGCATCAGGACTGCTTACAACAGTTAACATATAGACAGAGAAAATATATTCTAATATATACCTCTCCAGAATGTGGACGGAATTTGATTGTTGTCATTCCCTTTGATTCACGAAGCTGAGAAATACTTAAATTAGGTTAACTTTGGTGTGTCAAACAAAGTCCAAAAATTCAAATACTCATTATGAAGTTAGATGCAGAAAATTCTTGGAGTACATATTTAATGTATTCTATGGTAACTAGAGAAATGGATATGGACAAGACTATTAAGAGACAGAACAGAGCAACTGTGAGAACTAATATGATATGATTTGAGAAATATGTAGGAGTATTCATCGGATCAAATTAACCTGATTAACTTGATAATCTAAACCAAACCAATTAAATTAGTTCAGAGTAGTTTAGTTAATTGGTTTTTTTCTCAAACATGAATCAAACCAATTAATCAATTCAGTTCTCAGATTTATTTTTTCAACCTGAACCAATCCAATACCCAATTAACCTTTTTTTTATTTTCAAAAATTTAAATTTATACATTTTAGACTTTAATATCTAGATCTCTCATCTACTCTTTTTTTTCAACATTTTAACATTTATTGCGACTAAGTTTATTTGGTTATGCTTACTAACCAACTCATTTACCATATTTAGAATAGAGATTAAAAAGACATGTAAAGTTATAATTGTAGTATGTTATATATTAATTAAAACTAATATCAATGCTTGACATTATTTAAATTATTGATTAAAATTATTAAAGAGTAAACAACCTTTTTAATGGGCAGTAATATAAAATACAAAACAGTGTTATCAATGGCAGATCATGGCGGTAAGCTAAAAATCCGCCATAGAAATATGGTGGATGGCGTAGCGGCATATGGCGGACATACATACATATATATATATATATATATATATATATATATATATATATATATATTATGCTATTCTTTTAATTATGTGTTTCAATTTTATTTTAAATAGATACATGTATATAATGTGATTATCTACATGTATACACATGCAAAAAACTGCATAATTAACAATTAAAAAACATAAATGGAATTAAAAGACAATTAAAAATATAACAGAATTTTTAAAAACAATAACAATATACTAGAAATAAAAAAAAAAATTAAAAGAATAACAGAATTAAAAACCATAATTGAAAAGGTAACAAAATTAAAAAATAAAGTTAAAAGATATAATTAAAAATATAACAGAATTTGAAAAATCAAAGTAAAAAAATGATAGAATTAAAAAACAGAATTAAAAGAATAACTGAACTAAAAATCATAATTAAAAAATAACAAAATTAAGAAACAGAATAAGAAAATATAATTAAAAATATATCGGAATTTAAAAATGAATTAAAAATAAAAAATGAATTAAAAAATAAATAAATAATAGTTTTTTAAAATAACAAAATTAAAAAATAAATAATAAATAATGTTTTTAATAAATAAAAATAAATGATCAAACTTAAAAAATTAAAAAATGGAATCAAAAGAATAATAGAATAAATAAAAAGAGAGAAGAAAATAAAAGAGTTAAAAAAATAGAATTAAAAAAAGAATGAAGAATTAAAAAATAAATAATCAGAATTAAAATAAAATTAAAAATGTATTTAAAAGAATAATATAACAAATAAAAGAAAAGGGCAAAAAAAAAGTAAAAAAATAGAATTCAAAAAAGTAAAGAAGCGTACAGCAGAAGTTGCGTACACCTGCTGCAAGCATACAGAAGATGTCGACACACAAAAATTGATACATATTCTGGAGAAAAGTTACATACCTTATTTAAGCTGTAAAGATTTGCATAACAGTAATAGACATAGTATGAAAATGCTGGATTGAATACATTAGTCCATTGATCAGGTGTAGGCATGTGTTTTGTTGGCCGTCTTTCAGGTTTGCTCTCATCATCCACCAAATCCAACCCAACAACCTGAATAAGACTACAGAATTAATACCACATAGTAATGGAATAAGTGTACATTTGGTTCAGCTTATGTTGGATAAATAATCGCTTATTTCTTTAAGCTATGTGAGAACTTTTGAAAAATAAGCAATTATTTCTCTAGGATTAAGCTGAACCAAGCATTCTGTAAAGCTGCTGCAAAATCAACTTCTGCAAGCAGTCAACACAGGTAACTATCCATAACAGCAAAAGTCCTACAATATCAAAAGTAGAGTCAACGCCCATTTCAGTCCCCCGAAACTAGTGCCATCAGATTGGATCCCCAATAATGAATACATCAAAATATCAAATTGGTTCCTTTTCAAGGATCACTTCGATTCAAATTGGCCCCCAATGATGAAGGACCTTTTAAAGTATTTATGATGAGGACCAATCGAATGACACTTCATCCTTGCAGAACTAAAATTGTGGGTGTCTACTATAAAAAGTAATGTAGATGAATAACACACCTGTTTCAAGAAAACATGCAGCTGAGGATGTGAATCTGGATTGACAGTAACCTCAAAAAGTGGAATAAAAATATTGTCAAGCATGTTCTGGAATGATGTCACAATTCCCATTTCTTTGTACACATTGTACAATCGTGGAAGCTGCAAGACATTCATAAGAACTACTATCAATTGCTAGCACTATACAATCGACTGAGCAAATTAAGGCATAAATGGAAAACAGAAAAAGCTCCCCCAATTACTACTAGATATTTAGCAGTCCCAACAGGGAGATCAAGAGAAACAAATGAAATGATGTTCAGCATCTTATAATATGAAGCTGAAAAAATGTTAAATTGACAATTGTTGAGAGTACTGATTTACACAAGAAAACTAGAGACACAATAAATCTTTACTATATCATTATAAGAAATAAAACCAATCTGTGATCAAAACAAATAACTAAAGAATACCTGAATCAACCAAACAACATTCTCGCTGTACAAATCATTATTCACTATCCAACTGGCTAGTTGGTCCCACTCACTTTGCTTCCTACCATATATTGATATTCTATATTCAGCCATCTGTGAATAAATTAGGCACAGAAAGATAACTTAACAAACATGTAGATGGGGATAAGCATATAAAAATAACAGTCAGGAAATGGTAAATTATTTTCAACAAGTACAAACACATTGGCCAACATAGGTTATCTTACAAACATTATTGCACCATTGGGTGGTGGTAATTAAAAAACATCAAAGATGCGCATTGTAGGGATCAGTCTTGGTCTCAATGTTTATGTTAGGGTAAGCAATTGTTCAAGCCTTCACCCAACACACTTATTTAAACAATTGCATGCAAGAGCTATTGGACCTTTCCTATTTTAGATAAATCCAGGGCTACTGCATTCAAACCCAAAATAAATAATCACCCATCATTAAAACAATTGTAACATGATTTGTCTGGTGATATGACTATAATTACTATTTTCAATGTGGACAATCTAAGAACTTGTAGAGGCCAATTTCAGCTGCCCTTGTCTCTAAGCTTCTCAAGTTCCTAACAACCCTAGCGACCCTCAATCATTGAATGATATCAAGACTTTCTTGGATGATAAGTATGACATTCTTTCACTCCTTCACATTGCTAATAACCTGTTAAGTGGAGCAACTACCCCAATACAGATGCTACATCAAACCCAGAAGATGATTTTCACTAGTCAGATTGTGCCATTGGATCTTTCCGTCTTTTGGCTCTCTAAATGAAGGATCTTTTCATTTGGGGGAAATGGCGCAGATTATACAAGATAATTGTTAGTTGGTTTAGGGATTAAAATTTTGTAATCAAAGTTTTCAATTTGATATTATTTATTGAGTTGTGTTATTTAGGAATCATATTCTATTTTGGATGATCTTATTCCAACTTAGAATAGGGATAATTTATTAGGGTGTTTGGCTGTTTTGCAAATATTTGAGACATTATTAATTATTATAGTATGATATTGAATTCCTACATTCAAACAGTATATGATATTTAAGTCAAAAAGAGAACTCCACCCCTAGATGAGTATTTTAGAATTATCAGGATAGTACCTTGCCAAGAGAAGCACTTGCAAACAAGGTTATCAATCGAATCGTAAATTGTTGAGCTAATTTTTAAATCGTGAATCATAATTTGTATTGAATCGTAAGATTCGGAAACAATGGAAAATTACTTCAAATATATCATATAGATAATATAGTGTTTAATGTAAAAAATTTGAACTAGAAATAGATAAAACAACTTAAGCAGAAGTCTTACAAATAAAAATTATTAGTTTTATATGAGTTTGTGTAGCCATTATTTTAGAAGAATGGAAAGGAAGCAATCAAATAGCTAATTAGAGTACATGAGTGAGTGACAGATAAAGTAGTGGAATAATCAAATAGGATACGTTTAGAAGTGTTCCTTCAATTCCTTTTCATTTAACAATTTAAGCTTATATGTCTTTCCAATTTTTTCATGAGAATTGGTGAAAGAAAAGGAAAAGAAAAAATGATGAATCGTTGAATCATGCGAATCGTATCAATGATTCAAAATTGCACAAATTCATTTATGTATCGTAAGATACAAAGTCATTTAAGATTCATCTTATAATACGAATCGGTAAGTAGCAGAATTGTATCGAATCGTAAGATTCGAATTGTGAATCGTAAGATTCGAATAACTATGCTTGCAAACTACCTTACGTCACTGACATGACATGATATATATATATATATATAAGGACAAAAGAAAGCACCTGATATTTACTGGCAGCAAGATCCGAAAACACTTGCTTAGTCAACTCACCAAGAAAACGACCTATCCAATACAAGAAAACAGTATTAGCAAATGCAAATAAAGATGCTTAGATAATGAAGACAACAAATCATAAACACTAAAAATTTGATAATAATTGGAGTCATTCATTTTAAAACTTTTCCCTTTTTATTAACTCACAGGTGGCATTGGCAATTGCTTCTAAAAAAGCAATATAAAAGTGCTTTCAGAGATGACCATGGCTGTGTGAAACTCAAAATTCAAATTCAAACCTTGATAAATATATACCAGTGTGAATTATACATTACACACACACACACACACATATATGAGTGTGTGCGTGTGTGTGTAACCCTCCTTTATCCGGGCTTGGAACCAGCTAGGAGACCATAGGCATCCACTGTACTCTGTTTCCTAAACAAATTAATGATATAATACTACATAACAAGAAATTGAGGTGTATCCACCTAATATGAAATTTAGTTTTATATATAATCAACCAGTGCAGGTATAAGTAGTCTCAGAAAATCCAACCTTCTGTCTTCAAGAATCAAAACAATGCCGATGTCTTTAGAAGATTGTACAGACAACAATCAATAAAATATATTTATTAGATTGCAGAAAAATCATTGAACTAGAGACCTACCCCACCATGTGTTCAACTTTTTCTTTCAGTGTCTATTGCAATAAATGTGCAACCCATAAAACTTGTATATAGCATTGTCTTAAAAATTGGTGCAACCCAGGATTTCACAATATTGAATAGGCTTCTAGAAACCCCTCCAGCTTTGGGTCTTACGCAAAAATACCCTATTACACCAACACAATTTGTGCACTAAACCAAAATGCACAAACCAGTGCATATTGACCCACTCAGGCATCGGCAGAAAACCTTCCTACATAGAATATATGAATGTGTTGGGGTGTTCAGGGATTCATATTGATGAGTTTAAAAGCACACTGTTGGATGATGTTCATTGAATTTTAACCTGTGATAAAAAAATCTCATTTGAACCTAAAAAGTAGATTCTATCAAGCAAAAAGACTCCACAAAGCCATAGGATATTTCAGCCACTTTGAATGTGATTAAAAGTTAACACATAGATGTGATAGGACTGAATGTGTTATACCCAAAAAACAAAATTACCTTGAATGAGATTATCCTGCTTCAGAAATATCTCCCTGAGCCTACTTTGACCACAAGGATTGTATTTAAGATTAAACTTGTCAAAGCGATGAAAAGTACTCTTGTCAGCGTGAACGTCCAAAAGGTCAACATTGAGATCATATCTGTTAAAAAAGAGGTCAAAACAAGATTAATTGCAGGAACATACAGCTAGCCAATTATAACTATAAATTATAATTATAATAATTACAAAAGCTCATTACCCAGTTAAATCCAAACTCTGAAAAACCTCTTTCAAGGTTAGATATGTCCCATCTCGAAATATAACAACCTGAAATATACTTCACATATATCAGCAATTAAAAAAATAACATAATGCAGCATAATACATACTTCCGCGAGTGATGACAGTAAGCAAATCATTTTAAGCATATCAGTAACATATCCTAATTCTTTAATAGGTAATAGGTTATAGTAATATACACTAAACTACATTAATATTAAAATATTACTACATTAAATACTCATTAAAAAATGCCCAAATTTATATGCTTAAAAAACCCAATTTGTGATCTATCTCTACTGCCTTACAGTTCAATGACAACACCCATGAGAAGAAAAAAAAAAAGGCTAATGCAAAGTACGTCACATCACAGCAACAAAGAGATCCAAAATATCACCTCATCAGGCTCTTTTTTCAGCTTTGACTTTATGAATCTTAAAAGATGTTTCTGATTCATGCATGCTGAATGGTGGACATGAGTGTCAACTTTTCTAACATTATAGAAGTCTCGATGTGGAGCACTTTTTTGAGCAAGAAATTCTCTATCCGCATTTAGCATCAAATGAAGATTGAATTTCTGAATACATACACAAATTGTTAAACAACCATTGATTCTCATATGTAATTGAAATACAAGTACAAGGTTCAGTTTGTTACTCATACGGTAAATTAGAGATGTACTTACTTGTTCTAGAAGATTGAGCCTATGATGGCATAAAGTTCTGATATTGCCTGCTGCTATGACTCGAAGTACGTGATGAAGGTCAGTGAAAAAAGTAGTTGCATCAGCAACAGGAAAAAGCTCTTCTTTTGCTGCAAGTAATACACAAGCATGCATAAGAATCTCACCTTGAATGGTGACAAAATTGCCAAGTTTATCAATAACAAATTCCTGTGTTACTTACTGTCTCTATTTGGATATACATGAATAACCCCATCTTGCATTTCAAAGTAATGCTGTAGCACAACAGAAAGACTACTAATTTAATCACAGGACATAAAATAGGGAGATCCAAGTTTTTAAAGGTGGGAGAAAAAACGCACATCAGACTTTCCTTCAGGGATGTATAAGAATGGCTCTGAGTTAGGCTTGGGAGTACTGGGATCAGATATAACTTCTTTTTCCCATGGAGCGACTGCTTCTCTAAAAACATATCTTTTTCTCATTTCAAGGCATTCTTGAAGAACCCCGTAAGCTTCAACTTCATCAGGTGATGGAGCCTCTAAACAGAAAATATAAGAATCATAATTTGCTATATGATTTTCCAGAATTGAAAATATTGTCATCCAAAAAGTGTTTGAAGAAGGTGGATTCTATACATGCCATGAGAAAACCCATTCAGAGCAATTTATTTGCATTCAAGAGAATGAGCAACATGTCATAGTTCATACCAATAGGAGTAATGTTCAATCTTGTGAAAGTTTCCTGCTCTGGCCCTTTCCTCAGAATGTCAGCTGCTATTGGGTCAGGCTGCACACCATGCAGGTCACCAGAAACACTGTGAGAACGGATCATACTTGAAGCAGCAATTGACATCTGCTCTCCATTAGCATTAACATGATTAGGTAAAGTCTCAAATGGGATTTTACCTACTGGCCCCTGCATACAGGTGATTTCAAATTCAACTCAGAGATCATTCAAATTGTTTACTTTAAATAATATAGAACACTGCATCATGTGAGGATCAAAGCATCACAAAAGAGTAATGGGAAAAAGCTAGATTAATTCCAAGCCCAGGGCAACCAGTCAACGGCAAGGTGGCATTAAGAAAAAGAAGGGAGAGAGAAACAGAGGAAGTTACTTATCATCTCAACAGTAAACCTCCTTTTTATATAGAATATCAAATGAATGATAAACTTAATTTAACAAGTGCATAACACACTTACAACAGTTCCATTTGTGTGCAGATACGAAGTATCCAGTTTAGCTTTGTCTGCCATGTTATCTTCATCATCTGATCCTTCTACACTTTCAAAGGCACTAGCACTTGCAACAGGAGACTTGGGAGAAGTTGGTCTTAAAAGACTTCTCTTAAAGGAACCAGATTGTGCAGCTTTTCCTGTCAGAAACACATCTTAGTCAGGAAAAAAAATAAGATGAACACTTTCAACCGTCCATTTCTTGTACTTGTGCATGTAGTGCATTAGAAAGATGTAATTATAATGCAAACAAAGGTTGATGCTACCACAAGGTTTGCTCTAGAACCTTTCCTGGATTAAAAACAGGAACGAATCTAAGTATATCTTAATCCTGGGGACATTGCAAAGGTATATCAGTCACAATTGAAGAAAACAAATAATTATAACTTTCTTAAAGAAAAGGCTTATCTTCCAAAATTGTATAGTTGAACTCCTAACTGGTATATCAGATGAATATGGGTCTAAGAAGACTGATCTACTAAGAGAAATTAATCATTCCAACGCTTCTGTTTATTTCCCTTGTACTTTTTCTCCCTTTAACTTTCATTTCCGTCTCAAGTTGTGAGAATTCTGTTTTATTCATTGGAACCAGCTAGACCTAATACTTCTTACTTTTTTAGGGAACAATTATAAGCTCAGACGTTGAATCATATCATATCTCTTGCTCCACGCCAGCTCCTACGCTCCAAGTGACAAAATAAATGAACCAAATTGACAAAAATAATTGAAATGTTTCTAAATAAATTCCTGACCATTAGAGGAAAAAATAGGTAAAGAATTTCAGGTCCTTAAACTTCAGATTCCTAAATTGTTATGGAGAGACTCATCTGCGTCCAGCAATATTATCACTTTTTTGTCTTCTTTTCTTCCCAACTAACTTCTTAATACATCAATTTATACATGAATTCAAACTGACGATTTATAATCTTTTCCCTTATCATGGTTAACTTTTCTGTCAGTCATACATATCACAGAAGCAAAACAACCAAAACTAGTACATATCAATTACAAAATAAACGATCAACAAAAAAAAAAGGGGAATCAATTCCTTCCAATAAATTTCCCCTATTACACCAAAAAAGGAAAAACTTCACACTCCTTGATTAGAAAGTGCTCCACATCAAGCAAAATCCAAGCTCCATAAAACCCAACTCAACACCAAATAACTACCAGCTTACAGCTCAACTCCCAACTCTCACAAAAAGTACACTCAACAAGCAATCAAAAAGCACAAAATCACACACACACACACACAATCATTGATTAAACACGAAAAGTTTCACCACAGCCATACCTTCCCGCACCGTGTGCAGCCGCGGCAGCCCCGCCGGAATCCCCTCGACGTGCACCGGACCGTTCCGCTTCTCATCCCCGTCGAGCCCGCTGGAGATCGCCGTGACGTCCGGCAACGACGCCGAGCAGCGGCGGTACCCGCCGCTGCTCGGCCTCCTCGAGGCACCGCGGCGCTTCTTGGAATGCGCCGGAGGCGATTCGGCGTCGGAGCGGCCACCGTCGTTCTCCCGCTCGACCGTGCGCGCGAACTCGAGCAGCTGCGCGAGCGTCTTGCGGTGCATGTAGTACGCCGACACGGCCACGACGGAGGCTCCGACGAGGGCCGCCAGGGCCAAATGCACCGCCTGCGCGTCCATGATCGCTCTCTCTCTCTCCCTCTCTCTCTCCCCTCGCCGAGTTTATCTCTCTCTCTATAACCGAAATCGTTTTCCGTGCGGAGAGGGAATGAGAGCGTCGAAGTAGTGAAGAGGGAAAAAAAGAGTGGATAAAGAAAAACCCTACTGAAGAGTGAGTGAAATGAAACTGTGAAGGCACAGAGCGAGGTCTGTGTTAAATGGAGAGGAGTATTGGCTCGCCCTCTGCTATTTATACACAAACGACGCGAGGGGACGTGGATGGATACCCTCTGTCTCTCTCTCTCTCTCTCTGCATTTAAGAATAAAATAATTATTAGGAGTAATTGTATAAACTCAAATGCTTTCCTTTTTTTTAAAATTAATTATTAAGTGCTTCAACTATTTAAAAAATTTTAATTAAGTCTATAAATTAAAAAATCATAATTAAGTTGTTAATTTTATAAAATTCTTGCAATTAGGTTTTTGACGTTAGTTTATGGTGATCTAAAAGTGTCAAAAAATAATAATTCGTAATAATTTTAAAGACTCAATTATAAAATTACAAAAATTTTATAAAATTAATGATTTAATTATTATTTTTTTTAATTTAAAGATTTAATTAAAAAAATTAAATAATTTAAACACTACTGATTAAGTTAACTTTTTTTTTCTTCATAAATTTCACTTTTAGCTTTTGGCTGGTGCGAGGGGATGGGGTTACAAGGAGCAATTGAAAAAGATAACCTGAGGTGGAGCCACTGTTTCCGTGGGAGAAACTTTTTATCAACTCTTGCAGGGTATTTTGGTTTATTTTTTATTTTTTATTTTTATTTTATTGAGGAATTAATAAGTCTATAACGATATGACTCTATTTTTTTTTTATACTTGAAAGCAACTCTACGGAGATTGTTCATTAGGATATTCGTGGAACAAATTTTAAAAAATATTTAGCAAATATAAAATTTATTTATTCCTTATTTTTTAAGTAATTAGCGATCTTCATTAGAATATTCGTAGAACAAATTTTAAAATATTTAATAAATGTAAAAGTTATTTTATAACATCAATAAATTAATTAATAAGTTCATTATTTTAAAGATTTTGTAAATGATATTTTTCAAAATTAAATATTTCTTGGGCTTGAAAAATATATCATCTTTTTTTGTTTGAGTCTTTATTTAAATTGTTTTTGTTTTTAATTTTTATATTTATTCCAACTTCAAGTCTACTGCATCGTTAGGGTTACCGCATCTGAAGTACATTTTTGAGAAGAAAAAATTCATTCATTTATTCATCATGAGGAGTTAAAAGCACATAAGTTTTATAATTTTTAAAATATAAAAATAAATAAATTTAAATAGTGACTAATTTCTCAAAAAAAAATCATATTTAGTGGCTAAAAAAATGTTTAATATGCTCTTTGACAGTTTAATATACAATGTGCGTAGTTTAATTTCAAATTGGCAAAGATCTAGTGTTTTTTAATTGTATAATTATTTTTATTTTAGAAAAGCATCATTTTATCAAAAATAATTATCAAAGATGAAAGTGAAGATAAAATAAATAGTACGATATAAGTTTTTTTTAATATAAAAAGTTTAGATTAAGAGAAGATACACTTTCATATAAAATTAAGAAAAATCATCAATCTCAACGAGAATTTATAGTAGAATTTACATATCGCCTATTAACAAAAGAAATTTGATAATCAAACCTAAGTCACAACTAAGGGTGTTTGATAGGAGATACTTTTAAGTTTTTCAGGAATCTTAAGTTGAGAATGTTAAATTCTTATATTTGGTATGAGAATTTTAAAAATTATTTCCAAGAATATAATATATTCAGGAATCATTTTTTAATTAAATTTTTCACTAAAACTTTTTTATGGAGGGATGAATCAGTTCTCATAAAGGGGAAAAAATATAATTATATCTCCATTGTCGAAAATATTTTAAATATATCATACATATTTATGACATTTTCAAGAAATATGATTCCCAGAAAATATAATTTTTAAGAAACATAATTTTCATAATTGAAAAAAGATTTCTTATATAAAACGTCCCCTTAGTGTGAAGTATTAAACGATTTAACCAACCAAATATATTGGTTATTAGAATTTAGGATTTAGGTGGTTGTTTATATCGTTTAGTATCTTCTCGTCGTACAGATTTTGAGTTTTGTTATGATGTATACGTTAAGAAATTAAAATTAAAAATTATTTAATAAAACCTAAATGTAATAAATAATTTAATAATAATAAATAACAAATGTTGCTTAACGTGTCTAATGTTTCCTGATGACATATTTTAAAGAAATTTTTTTTTTATATAAAAGAAATAAAAATTACTTTCAAAGTAATAGCTTAGAATTAATAAATTACATAATTCATTTTTAATAAATAAAAATATATAGGTTATTTGTAGTAGAATTCAAAGTGTGTTTTGGTTCAGGTGTTGGGCAAAAGTTATATCAACCAAATATAAAAACAATATGCAGTTTTGTTTGGTGGGATTTGAATGTAATATCAAATCTAAAACGAACCAAATTTCGGATTGAATCGGTTGGCAATTCGTTAAGTTCTTTTAATTTATTTTTGTTCTGGAGGTCACTCATACTTATGACTAAGTCGGTCCCGCGGTGCCTATCCCGGTTTCAACACCGCTAGTCTACCTCAGCTCATATTTCCATACTATCCTGGATTAACTTCACTTTAACTCCGGATTCATGGACGAACATCCCCAATGGCATAGGACGCGTGTAGTTCACTCAAACGTAAATCACCACGTAACACCTAGCTAGAATACGTGTAGTTTACTCAAATGTAAACCACCATGCGGCACTAGCTAGAATGCGTGTAGTTTACTCAAATGTAAACCACCATGCGACACCCTATATAAAGGACTCCACACCCATCAGATACGGCTCTCTAAGGCCTTCTCATATTGACATAATACTAACTTAAGCATTGGAATCCTTACAGGTGCCACCACTAAAGACGTCAACTACCACGCAAGAGCTCACGGAAATACGTCCTTGTGTTTACCACACAACAATTTTTATATGACTTTTGAAATTATTTTTAATTTGATAAATAATAAAATAAATTAATATAGTGTAAAATCTAATAACTAATTGAATCAAGTTAATAAGAGTTGGTACATCTAGTCGAGTTTTCTACTATAACTTGGATTTGATTCTCAAATTTTTAGTTGGTAGGTGATTTATAAATCCATTATAAATAATCACTAAAGTTAATGGTTTTTCGTAGCCTTGTAAGAGGATGTTCATTTCCATAATCTAAACTTTTACCTACCAAAAAATAAAATAATTAAGTCATGAGTAACCCTTCAAAATGATATTTAAATAATTATAAGAATTAGAGCAACAAAAAATCACATATGATAACAACTAGATTACAAACCTCATATAAAAAAGTACATTTCAAATCATTCATAGTTAATTAATCATACACTATTAATGTTATAAACTTATAAAAAAATGTCTAATACAAAGAAAATGACATCCTCTCGTTATCAAAATTGAGTTATGACTTAGGTTAGGATAATGAAATCTTATATAAGAGTAAAAGAAGTAAAATTAACATAAGTATAATATGCAATTTGTTTCGATTTTCACAACTATAACCAAAATCTAAACCAAATTGTAATAAAAAATTATTTTTTTGAGTTTCAATTTTTTAATTAATTTAGCAATGTAAAATGATTTGATTCAATTTTGAACAACCCTAACTATATGTCAACATATAACAATTTTAATATCTCCTCAAAATAAAAATAAAAAGTTACATACATTTTAATTTTAAAGTAAAAGAGTTTAATTTATATACATTTGTTAGTGTAAAATATTTTTATAAAAATATCAACTAGGAATTTACTTTATTATCATATCACATTAATAAATAAAATAATATGATAAAATGGTCAAATTTTATTAAATGTTAATGACATGTATATGAATTAAACTAATATAAAAATAACATACTACTGAGTACATAAATTAAGTGACATGCAGTTGTTCGTGATTTCAAGTTTGAATTTTAGGTATATAACTATATTAAATACTTCGAAATGATAGATTTATTATCCATAATAGTCTTGTCTAACTCAAACAAGATTGTCTCTTAGTAAAGGATATATGTGGTTCATAAAAAAATAAATAAAACAACATTTTTTTAATATTTTCTTCATAAGACAATATAAACTTTACTAAATAATTTAAATTCTTCCTGAATTAGTATAGCAGCATGAAATTTTATTTAACAATGAAATATCTAAATTTTTTAAAAACATTTATTGGGAAAAGGGCCAAGGTGTCCCACAAAAGCCATCGAAGTGAGTGCTATATAGCTAGGAAGGGTGGTGGTTCGAGTAAAACAAACACAAAGGGGTGGATAGTGTGTCATTTTCATTATCCATTCAACAAACTCTACAGTGCACACCACATGTTCAAGGACGGATTTTTTCATACGATATTCATAACAGATTCAATCTAATAAAAATCAAAAAAATTAAAAACTAAATAAATCAAAAAATCATAAAAATTAAGTTTTTTTATTGGATTGGATCAAATTTCATATTTAATTTTAAAAACTAATTCAATCCAATCCAAACCGAAAATATATATATATATATATATATATATATATATATATATATATATATATATATATATATATATATATATATATATATTAACATGTGCATTGCACAGAATAAATATTTATTTTATATAATTTAAATTTATAATAAATAAATGCCTTTAAATATATAAATTATACTATAATTAGAATTTGTAATAAATAAATATTTTTAAACAATTATTATAATACAATGTTAATTTTTAATTATTAATAATTTCTTTTGAAGAATATTAAAATTTAATTTAGAACTAAATATATTAAAAATAATAAATTAAAAGAAATAAGAGATTAAAAAATTTCTAAAAACACTCTCATTAAAAAATGACATCTAAAAATGTTCTCATTAAAGAATAATAACTAAAAACACTTTGTTCAAAATAACTGTTCTCATGTAATATATAAGGTGGATATATTTTATTTATAAATTTATGATATCATTCATATTTATCATGCAACTTATACTTATTTATAAAAATATATTTAATTAAAGATAGGTTTTTAGTAACTATTTTAATAAAAATACATAAATGTAATTATTAAGCTGTGTAAAATTATTTTTAATAATCTATATTTGAAGAGTTATACTACTATTAACTATATAATGACTTATAAATGAGATATTTGATATTTTATTATTATATTTTATTATATATCTTATTATTTATTTAATATTTTATCCAAAGAAAATAAAAATAAAACTAAAACCAAAAACTGATCAATCAAACCAATTTAAATTAGATCAAATCGAATCGAATTTAAATCTTAAAGCAAATCAATTAGAAAATAAATTCAAAAAACTAAAATGATTAAATCAGTTAATTTTTTTCTTTAAAACCGATTTAATCCGATCTGCAACACCCTACTATTTGCATACTCAGAACGGGCGCTGATCGACTATGAGACACGTCAAAGACATCGATAGGATGACCTGCAAGTGTCTGATGTATTCGTGCATATTTAAATGTGTCACATTACATCTAACATTTAATACTCGATATACAATATAATACAACAAATATAGGACAAGAACGCAACATCGTTCTTGCGTATCCGTATATTTTTTATGTCATCGTGATTCATGAGCGGAATTTACGTTAAATGGTGATTCTCATAAATAGCGTTTGATTTGCCTCAAATTTAATATGATATAAAATAGGCTTAATTGTGTTTTTAGTTCTCTAAATTTGAGAAATATATTTTTTAGTCTCTCAAATTAAAATTAATTTTTTTAGTCCCTCAAATTTTAAAAATTCTTATTTTGGTCCTTTTGCCAAACACAATTAGTAAATCTGTCACACAAAACTCACCCAGTAATATTTCTATCAGTGAAAACATCACACCGAACTCAACTGATACTGTACAGCTGATTCAATCTATCCTATAAATGATACCGAAGGTGGTCCTAAAAGACTAAAATAATATTTTTCAAAATTTGAGGGACTAAAAAGATTAATTTTTAATTTGGAAAACTAAAAAAATACATTTCTCAAATTTAGGGAACTAAAAACATAATTAAGCCTATAAAATATGTCAATCGAAATAATTTTTTTAAATTTACGATATATTATACGACATTAAAAAAAGATTTAATCAATCTAAAGCATGCCACATGATGATATTAAAAATATTTTATTTTCTGTATAAAATATTTTTTATTATTTTATCAATTACTATAATTTTAATATTAATATAATTTTTTCAAAACAAATATTTAAATTAATCAATTCATATTTGTTACAATAATTTAAAACAAACAATTAATATTTTTTGAAGTTGAAAAATCAATTGCAACATTATATATAGAAAAAAAAAATCAATTGTGATCAATCGATGGCAACATTATTATAAATTCATAAGAACATATTTAAATCAATTAACTAGTATAATAACCTCGTACCCTACAAAGGTAGAGTTTACAATTTATTGTTTTTTATATTATTATGACTTTTAATAATTTTTTAAATTTTATGTAAATATATATTAGTATATAAGTACATAAATGTTTTAAAAATATATTAATATTATTATGAATATTGATATATATTCAAATAATTTTATATTCTCATATGTCTTATATCATTTAATTTATTTAAAAATTTATTTTAAAAAATATTATCTTTATAAATATATTTTTATTTGCATATAACTTAAAATATACATAATTTAATAAAAATATTAATAATAAATATTTTATATTACACTTTTGTAATTTTTAGTTTTTCTTTAAAAAAATATGTCTCTACCATAAAGGAATGAAATGACAAACATTATTTATAAAAAAAATGTAGGTATTTGAACTTATAGATTACAATAAAATAAATAAATTATGAAAGTAAAGATAAAATAATTATGAATGCAAAGATAATAAAAGTGATAAATTATGAATAATATTGTTGATTTTATAGAAAACTATTAAGTATTTTGAGCATGTTAGTTAAGATTTAATTATTGATCATATGCATGAAAAAGTGAAACTTGATAGACTCGTACTTAATGTTTTGTTATTGAATACAACTAACACATCATTACAAATTTTAAACAAAAGAAGAAAGGTAATTTCTTTGTTACATGTTAATTTGTGTTAGTACTCGTACCTCAAAAAATACATTCTAAATATATGTGCAAATAAAATTCAAGTAATCATTGTTTTGGAAACATCATTTTTTATTGTTAAGATCTATTTTTATTTTTAATTATTGATTGAACATTCAAAAGTAAAAGTTGAAAAGGAGAAATTTTAAAATCAATTTTGTAAGAGAAAGGATAGAAGGCTTGAAGAATCAACATTGGAAAATGATTATTTCATATCAAGGGTGTAACTAAGTAGCCTTAGCATCAGTCATAGTTGAGTTTTTACTTAATATATATCTATATGATGACAACTAAGTGGTAGTGAAGGTGATTAGTAATTTTGGTTCTCAATTTTTTAATTTTGTCCTTTTTATTCGAGTTTTCTGTATACTTTAATTGCTTTTTTTAAAAAAATTAGTGTATATGAGTTGATTGATCCCTAACTTATATAGTTCATTAAATATATAAGAGCATAAAATAACATTTTCTATAGATGAAGAGTGATATTGATGATTGGCTAATTGACCAAATTGGGTCACTTTTAGAAACTATTTATTGATTTGTAGTTGTTTTGAAATATAACACCAAAGTGAGGCAATCAACAGTGGAAAATGCTAGTCAAACTGGAGTATTCAGTGCCATGTCAACTTATTTTTTTATTTTTTTATTTTTAATTTTCAAATGAAAGTGCCATATATCTACCACATGAGATACCCCAGTGGCTAGGGGTGAGCAAAAACTGGAAACCCGACCTAAAATTGAAAAAATCAAAAAACAAAAAAAAAACAAAAATGGATGGGTTCAGTCGGGCCGTCAGTTTAGGCGGTTGAAAAAAACAGGTAACCACGAGTTGTGTTGGTCGGTCTCAGTTTGAGCTATTACAACCTATGGGTGACCGAAATTGACCAACTAAAAAATAAAAAACCCAAATCCAATTATGCAGTGCAACAGGCTCAGCACTCAACAAAAGAGAGGGACGACCCATTTCAAAGAGTGTACCCCAAAGGCCTAAACCCAAACCTACTCTCAGATAATGCAGTAGGGTTAGCATAAGTGCATAACACAACTCATTTCTCTCTTGCAGGGCCGCAGCTCACCTCTGAAAATGAAAATCCTAGCAACGCTGTGTTGTCACTGTGAGTTCCCTAAGAAAATGAAACCATTCCATACTTCCATTGCTTCACTTCACCATTGCTTCTCCGCTTCCGTCAATCGTTGACCTTGTCATCCATTACTCGGAGGTAGTAGCCTTCGAGCCTCGCACCCTTAGTCCTTATCACTCTCATCCATCAGCCCATTTAACTAAGTCATTGTCCAACCTCCATTAATGACTCATCCGAGCCTCACGTTCCAAGTCCCTCTTTGTGTGGGCATTCAACCGAAACAGAAAGGTATTACAATTGACCAAGTGTTGTTTTAAAAGATTGTTATGCAGGTTGAGTTTGTCCTCTTGAAAATGCATGTTGAGTTTTATTACGAAGAAGGTGTTTCTATTTTATTCTTAGAGTTTTTCTACCACCAGATTTTATTCTTAAAATAACATTATTAGAAAGAATTTATTTTTTCTCTCTTTCAAGTGGTAACGTTCTTTGCCTTGATTTTTTTTTTTTATAACTAGCAATAACTATATTTGCCCTATTTTTGCATAAACTTGGGCAATTACAAACAACCTTACGACTTTAGTTGAATTAGTACCCAATCCGACGGAGCTTGCTGACAAATTAAAAGAAGGTTCACAGTTCACCATCATTGTGGTATGTCTCATACTTAGACCTATAATTCCACAATATATTTAGTGTTGAAGATGATTGTAACTTAAATTCTATCTCATGACACTATGTTGTTATACTCAAGAATTTGAACTGTGAAACATTCCATGAGTTTAATTTTTTGTCATGCTTCCTAAACTCATACTTTCATTGTATCATTAACTTTGTCCTTGTTCGATTATATGATTAGAATTCCTTAATTTTCTCCTTGTTTGATTTGGTTAACCTGAGAATTATTTAGCCAATTTACCTGTATTTGCTAGGTAATCTTTTGGGCCTGATATCTAATTTATCTATAACATGCAGTGGGTACAATATGATATCTTGTAATTCTTTTGAATAATATTAATAATAGTTATTAGATATTATTTGAGGTTGGGGAGCATTAATCAGCCTTCACCCCTAAGTGTCTTATATAATTACAATCTCATGTCATAAATAGGATTTTAGAGGAATATTTGTCAATATTTATCCATCGTAAAAGACTTAGTAAAAGACTTAAGCAAGTTGAACACTTAATAAAAGGCATACTTGCATACTTTACTTGAACATTTTAAACTATTATACTTGATGAGGTAACATAGTTGGTAGATATTGACTAAGGCTTCTTCGTTAAATCAGTGATGGAGCAGTCTTATCAGGACCTGCTAGCTAAATAAGCAGTGACACAATCTGTAAATGAAGGCCTAGTAATAAATACCGCCAATACTACACCTACAACAGGAGGTGGTAGGAACACTAAAACTAATGATAACATGCAATCAACACCTCCAACTAAAGCTGTAGAACTTAATCCTACTCTTCCTCTTCCACCAAACAAATAAAAAAGAAGAGGAAGCCTAATGCTAATGGCCCAGCCAAAACATCACCTGTGTAAGAGCACTTTGTAAGAGTGCCTGAATCTGAATCTAAGGAACCCATGGCAGCTTGTAAATACTATAACAAGAGGTATAGGGCTGACACGAAGATACACAACACATCTAATATGTTGAACCATCTTACAAAATGTCCAAAGTACAGTGGCTCTCTTTGCAATGATCCTAATCAAATTGTACATACTTTTAGCCCTGGAAGGAGTGGAGAAAATTCTGATTTAGTGCCAACCAGCCATAGGTTCAATGTGGATGCTTGTAGAAAGGCTTTAGCTACCTTGTCATTGTAGATGAACAACCATTTAAGGTAGTTGAAGGAGAGGGATTTAAACACCTATATAGACAATTGCAACCACAGTTTACTTTGCTTTCAAGGCATACAATTGCTCGAGACTGTTTTCAACTGTATTTGGATGAAAAAAAAAGGTTGAAAGGATTCTTTAAGTCTAATTGCAATAGGGTTGCACTGACTAGTGATTGCTAGACCTCCATTCAAAATTTGAATTATTTAACCCCCATTGCTTATTTTATAAACAATGAGTGGAACTATCAAAAAGAATCATTAGCTTCTCTTTAGTGCCAAACCATAAAGGAGAGACCATAGGAAGGCAAATTGAGGAAGTCTTGAGGGAATGGGGTCTAAGGAATGTTTGTACAATCATACTTGATAATGCAACCTCAAATGATGTGGTTGTCTTATACTTGAAAAGGAGGTTTAAACATATGGGTGGGTTAGTTCTTGATGGAAAGTTTTTCCATATGCGTTGCTGTGCACACATTCTTAATCTAATTGTAAATGATGGTTTAAAAGAGTTGAATGATTTAATTGCAAGCATCCGCAATGCTGTGAGGTTTATGAGTTCTTCACCTCAAAGGCAAGCTAAGTTCAAAGAATGTATTAATTTGCAAGAATTGAGTCTCATAAACTAGTTTGTCTTGATGTTCCCACGAGGTGGAATTCAACATGCATAATGTTGGAAGTTGCAAAAAAAATTTAACAAGCCTTTTTCAAGCTTGAGTTTAAGGACTTAGGTTATTTAGATTATTTTGGGAATGCTAGACCTTCTACTTCTAAACATTGGGACAAGGCCAGAGTTTTTGTCAAATTTTTGGGTTTATTTTACGAGGCAACTAAGATTTTTTCATCTTCTTTGCATGTGACTATCCATACAACTTTCCATCAATTGGCAATAATTTGCTCTGAGATTCGAAAGTCTTGTATAAATGAGAATTCTATTTTTAGGACTATAGGTTGGGATATGAAAAAAAAATATGATAAATATTGGGGCAATACATTCAATGTTAATCAACTTCTTTAGTTTGGTGTCATTTTGGACCCCTAATATAAGTTAAAGTATATTGAATGGTCATTTAATGACATGTATTCATATGACCAGTCCTATGTAAAAAAAATAATACTAATGTGAAAGATAATTTAACAAGAATGTACAATTGGTATATTGTTGCCCATAAGCAACAACATAAACAAAACCAATCAAGTGCGGGACAATTGGGTAATATTTCAGCTAGAGAAACAACAACTCCTACTGAAATTCCTACTCAAATTGCTAGGAAGGAAGCCTTTAGGGCACATTTGAAGGAGAAAAGTCATATTGACCAAAAAAATAAGCTTGAGACATATATGGCAAAGGCAAATGTTGATGCAGATGACAAATTTGACTTACTTTTATGGTGGAAACAAAATTCCTCATGGTTGCCAATATTGTCAACCATGGCCAAGGATGTTTTTGCCACTCCTGTGTCCATAGTGGCATCTGAAAGTGCCTTTAGCATTGGTAGAAGAGTCTTAGACACATTTCGAAACTCTCTTATTGCAGAAATGGCTAAGGCACTAATCTGTGCTCAAAACTGGTTGAGGCCTTCTTTGCTACAGTTTAGAGATGTCAGTCTAAGTAAGAATTAAACAGTTCTGAAAAAATTGTACTAGGTACCAATTATTCCTTCCCTCCTAAGTCATTGCCAATTTTTTTATATTAATGATGGTTAATTTATTTTAAGTTATTTATTTTCCTATCATGTTCCCCACTCCCAAGAATTTCAGAAGGGAAATCTGAAGGAACTAAAGGTGTTGAATCAAAAACTGCAATTACAAATGGTGGAGTTGGATCAACATCATCTCAATCACAGCCAATGACTATTGGCTAAAATTGTACCCTTTTTTTTTGTTATATGAATGCTTGTTGTCTTTTGATTATTGACTTTAGTCTTTACTTAAATACTTGTTATTATGGATTTTTTCACAGGTTAGTTTTGACACTTTTTTGCTTATTTTGATGTGCATCCAATCAAATTCTATGGTGGTTTTTTTTTTTTTTGGTATTACAGTACAAGTCAATTATGATTTTTTGGTAAGAAATTTTCATTGTTTTATTTTTATGTTGTGTATCATATTATATAATGACTTTGTGTGTCTAACTTGTATTAACAAGTATTTGATAGAAAAACATTATTTTGGTGCTTTCATCCCCAATACTTTTCAGAATGTAGAACACACTTCTAAACAGTATTGCATTCCCGTATTGCATTATTATTATTTTTTCATAACTAGTATTGTCCATATTTCCTAAAACCACTAATTTTATTTCCTTTTTATATTTTATTATAGGCTTCCGCTTTTGGCAATGCAGATCAAGGCAAGGTATAAAAAAGCTGTTTTGAAAGTTGTTCACTTGGTAAGTTGGACTGAATGAAATTTCGCCAATCCCTCTATATGGGTGTAGTGAGAAAAATGTTATACTTTTTAAAATTTTGCTGTTTGGGGGACTTTCACTCTTTAAGAAAGTCTTCCCAACTAGTGAATAATGACTTGTGGAATTATTTATTATTCTATATGAACTCCAAATGGTAAAATGTAGCTTACTGGATGTGGCTTAAGTATTTTATGTATATAAATTAAACTAGGATGACTATGCAATGGATGATTATCAATATGAGCCTATGAGGAGAAGTTGAAGAAAGAGTCATTTGCATTGTTCTTGTTGGCAACGTAAGAATTATGCAGAATTGTTCCTAGCTGTTGTCAATGTCATGGATTTGCTATTGTAGACTTGTAGTTGCATTAATTTATTAGTTGTCTCACAATTTTTTTCCAGGTTCATGTTTCAGGTGCAGGAGATATCCACTAGGCTAAAATTGAGGTTGTTACTGTGAATTATATAACTAGAGCCACATAGAATAGCAAGCATACTGGTCTTGACATCTTGTTGCATCTTGCGGTGTAGCTCCAAAGTCACTTGTAGCAACTTTGCACAAGCTTAATTTGAATTATGTAATCATGTCATTGTTTGTAGCTTTTTCCTACACAAAGTACTATTTTTTAGCCTAATAAACTCTCTTCGTTTGGGCATGTAACTAATACTTGATGACTTTATTTGTAGTGAATTATTGCCATGCATGATAATTTTAATTATTATTATATTTTCAATTTTATTATTTTTTGTAATGATTATAATAGTTAAACTGTTTTAAACTTAATTATGTTTTATGCAACTTAGGTCTAAATAAATAAAAATTGAATGGGCCCAAATTACCTTATATTAAAAAGGATAAAAGATTTCAAAAAATTGGATAAAAGTAAAAAAAAGAATAGAAAACAGGTTAAAAAAATTATTTAGGCCACTTAATGGAATATGGCCCAGTTTAGCCCACACCCACCCTAACCCAACCGCATAACCCGGACCCCTTCTAAACTGAGACCCGCCCAAACCAAAGCTTCATTTAGTCGGTGACGGGTCTGTATAATGCACCTACAAGTTGGGACAATTTGGGCTTGAAACCAACCAAACCCAACCGCTGATCAGCTTTACCAGTGGCAGTAGAATTTTTGAAAACACTACTACCACTAAGGTATTCCACGTGACAAACACATGACATTTTTTGATGGACACGTGTACAAGAAGCTATTGGTAATAGCGTTTTCACTTTTAATTTTTATTTTTAATTAATGCCAAAATCAGAATTGAGTGGACAACACAGTATAAAAAACGCTAGTCCAAATAGCATTTTGGCACACTAGAAAAAGCAAGAAATAGTAACGTTTTCTTTTTGCAGTGAGTAATTCCGTAGCAATAGTTGGCAAACTTCTGTTTTGGCGCCACATTATAATGAAACATTATATATATAATTTTTTGACTAACTTCCATGTTACAATGAATTGTTTGACTAACTTCCACTGTGTGTAAAGCTTTCAATTGTATGCAAATTTCTCAAATTTAAACCGAACATATCTCTTTCTCTGAAATCAAAATTAAAGGAACCATCATTGATTCATTAATTATATATATATATATATATATATATATATATATATATATAATTTTTTGTATAATTATTATAAGAAGTTAATAATTTTAATTATAATTAAATTTAAAACTAAATATGGTGCTTTATAATTTAAAAGAAATTGTCAATGGTTAAAAATATTCTTGTATCACAATATAAATTCTTTATTATAAATTAAAATATAATTTATACATCTAAAAGCATTTATTTATTATAAATTTTAATTATAATATAATTTATCTATTCAAAAATACTTATTTATTATACATTTTAATTATATAAAAAGAAAACGCTGTTGATACTAGCATTTTCCAGTATGCCAAAACGCTATTCGTACTAGCATATTTTACACTATGCTGTCCACTCAATTATGATTTTGTCAGTAATTAAAAACTAAAAGTTAAAACGCTTTTGCCAATAACGTTTTGTACACGTGTTTACCAAAAAATGCTGTGTGTTTGCCATGTAGGATAATCTAGTTGTAGTAGCGTTTTCAGAAAATGCTCTTGCTACTAAGATAACCCACGTGGCAAACACATGGCATTTTCGTCTAAAAATAAAAAAGCTTATGTGCACTGAATACCCTAATTTGACTAGCATTTTTCATCGTTGACCGCTCCACTTTGGTACTATGTTTTAAAATAGCCCCAAATCGATAAATAGTTTCTAAAAGTAACCAAACTTAGTCAATCAACCATTGATGATTGGAATCATGACAATGCTCGAATCAACAAAAAGATTAATTAATTGCATTTGTAAGCAATGATTATAATTACTTTTAATTATACATTTTAATGAATTAGAAATATTTTTATTTTAGTAGAAGGATAATATATATATATATATACACACACACACACACACACACACACACACACATATATATATATATATATATATATATATATATATATGTATATATAGGGTGTGTTTCAAATGAGAACACTTCTTAAAATGAGAAATAAGAACTATTAATTTCAATTGTTGGATTACAATTTAAAAAAATTTAATAGATGAGATTAAAACCTAATTAAAAAAAGTCATGTGCCTGCTTCTCCATTCTCCTTTTTTTTTTTCGCTGCACACAAACTACTTGTAGCGCACAATTCTACCACATTCATTGGTGACTCTATAGATAATTATACTCCATCTTCATTCATCGTTACTTCATTTATCTCTGGCCCTAACTTTCATTCTTGGTTCCTAAACTTTTCACTTTTTAATGATCTGACTCTGTTGATTTTTGGGAAAATTTGATTCATCAAGATTTGTTTATGATCAATTTCTTTTCTTTTTTTTTCTATTTTTCTTTTAGGCATTCCACAGGGATAAAATGCATAGGCACGATGATATATAAAATAAGGAATAGATCTAGGTTTTGTTTATGTAAAAAATTAGATATGTATATAGGTAATTATTAGGAAAGGGGAAAAAACTAAAATGAAAGATAAATCATAAGTGGCCATAAGTAATACATTGTAATCAGAAACAGAATGGGAAGCGAGTCAGTTGCAAGACATGAAAGATGAGGGTTAATTGCAAAAACGAAAACAAACAAAGGAGGAGGCCAATTTGCAAGATGTGTGAAGGAAGACTACGTTGTAATCGGAAAGGAATGAAATTGGGAGGAGGCACGTGACTTTTTTAATTTGGTTTTAATCTCATTCATTAATTTCTTTTAATTTGTGATCTAAGAGCTGAAATTGATAGTTCTCATTTCTCATTTTAAGATGTGATCTCATTTGAAACATCCCTTATATATATATATATATATATATATTTATATATATATATATATATATGTATATCTAAATTAGTTGTGCGAAGTGCATTGTAACCACTAATTATAGGTTCTTTTTTATATATATAAACATTGGCCTTTTAAATTAATTTGTATTAAGATGATTTTGTGTGTTAACTTAAATGTTTAAAATATTTAAAAAGGAAAGACCTTTCTGATTGATAAAAAAAATAAAATTAATGGAATGATTTAATAACATTATAGGTATGTACCAACATGTTGTGATTGGAACTAGACTCAGATCCCTTAAGCAAGATCTCAGACTTGAGTTGTGTGGATGGAAAAAATGTGGTTAAGAGGGAAAACCCCACTAAAAGTGGTCTGCCAGGTTTCTTGATAGAGATTAGTCATCGACAAAACAGGTAAATACTTTGTACCAATAACATGGTTACCCAAAAAAAATTATAGGCATGTGAGTATTTATAAAGAAGTGATAAATTTGAATTAATTAGGTTTATAAATTATTTACTATGTATTACATGACCAATAATATATTAAGGTCGTTTAACTATTATAAATTACTATATAATAATAATATCGGTATACTTTAAGATGGTTAAGGTCGTTTAACTATTATAAATTACCATTTTGCTCATTAAATATGAATAGAATGTTAGTGGTAATGATGATAATACTCTATTTATATCATTAGATTAGACTAATGAGTATCTAAGAGGGCATATTAAGTAATCAAAAATTGAAACATTTCTAATAAAAAAAAAACATAGCATTTAGTATATTAGAAAGTTTAAAAACTATTTTCATTCAGTATTTCCTATTCTTGATTTCTTAACAAAATGTTTCTTCTATTTTGAAATTATTGTTGTTTAAATTTTTTTTACTTTAAAATAATATTTTTTTTAACTTTATCCTTCTTTCTACACTTTCTTTAAAATATTATATTTTGATAGTCATAAACCTAGTTTATTTTATTTTTTAAGAGATAAAAAATTAAGAATTTCTAGTCCTAATTCATAAAAGAATAATTTAGTCTTAATATATTTTTAATTTAGGAGAATTATTGATTTTTTAATCCATATACACCATTTTAAAATGAAAATTATTTCATAATAAAAGAAATATTTCATTTAACAATATTATTGATGTGGTCAATGTAAAGCACAAACTAAACACAAGAAGGGGAGGTTAAATTGTGTTAAGGCCAATTTTCGCAATCCTTTCTTCTTCTTTTTAAAACCAACTTAATTATTTAAACAAGATCAGAAAGATTTTCAAAACATTTTAAAAGGCAGACGAAAGAAGAAAGAACAAATAGAAAGGCACACAGATTTTATATTGGTTCGTCTCACCCTAGAGACTACGTCTAGTTCTTGGAAACAACCAAGTTCCACTAACTTTACAAGTTACAAGTATTCTTTCCACAAGCCTCTTCAGGCTCAATCCCAAGTAGTCTTTCACTTGCCTCCCAAGCAAACACCCAAGTATTATTTGAAACAAAACCTCTTCAGGCTTCAACCAATCTCGTACAGAAAGATATTTGTGTGAGTTTATCTCATTAGGTTTAACGTCTTATCAGACGAATATACAATGAAGTTCAAAATAGATTTTCAAACTGATTTTACAAAGACTTTTTCTTTTTTCAAAGCAGTTATGAATATTTGGATTCAGCAGCAAAAATATCAACACTTGTAAATTTGACAACGGCTTGAAGGAGGTCTCTTCTTCTATTTATAGGCTTCTCCAAAAGTATCCATTGAGTATTTTGTAGGAGACAGCCTTCGTCTGATGAAGAGAGTCGTTAAAGTATTAAATGCATCATTTAATGCTTTTCACCAACTAGTTATATGATAAGATAAAGCAGTCTGCTTATCTTTTCTATTCTTATACTCAATCTTTTGGCAGTTGTCATGTCTGCTTTCCCGTTCTGACATTCACACACATATTCTTTTTTTTTCGCTAACTTTCCTTGAGAGTAGGTGTATAGGCTTTATACATTTTGAGGTAGCTTACGCTTTGATTAATATGCAGATCATTTTAGAACGTTATCATCGTTTGTAAGCTTTGTTAGTTACGAAGTTTATACAAACAAAGATAAGACGATATTTAATTTGAAAAATGTTTGACAATATAATGCGAACTAGAGATCAGACGATAACGTGAGCGAGAGAACAAACGATAATGTGAGGACATATAATTTTAACTGTTTGTTATTATCAAAATATTTGAAGACTACAAATTCGTCCTTTGTCTTAACAGTCAATTTTAATGAAATATAAATCATTTTACTTTGTGTGTTAAAGTTTAATAAATTGAATGTTGTAAAGTGAATTGCCATCCTCTTGATCCCTACAATCCATCAAGTTATAAGATGTACATTATAAGTGTGCAAAATTAGAATTATGCAAGGTTTTTGTTCTATGAAACTTAAATCGTGCAAGATTTTTTAATTTAAATCTACTATAAATTTGAATTAGAATATGTATTCATATTATTATAATTTGAATTAGAATATATATATTTTTTATCAATTTGAATGTTGAAATCATATATACCATATTGGTTACAATTACCTTAATTAATATAATTATATATTTTTTCTGAATTAAAAATGGAAAAATTGATCACTTGGTAATTAATTACCATATTTACAAAAAAAAAATCATAATATTTGATAAATTTATTATTGTGTTATATAAAATCAAAATTTATACAAATTTAATTATTTAATTGATTGATTTAATAATCAAAATACATACTCATTATAATCACAATAAATTGTAAGTTTGCAAATTTAAATTCCTACAATATGTTTTTCTTTCTTTCTTTTTTCTTATCTATTCTTTTTCATCTTTTTTATAAAGCTTACTATGAGTCTCCCTTTAAATTAAAATAAAAATAAAAGGAAAATGATTTGGTAGTCCACATTTGACTTAGTCTAATAAAGAGAAGATTAACACAATTTAATATAATAGAAGCCATCTACTTTTTGTCTTCAGGTCAAGTGAGATTTGACCTCGTTAATATCTAGTGCATCACCATCTATCTTCCTACGATACATTTGATTTGATGTTTTAATATCTTGAGTATGTGAATGTCATATATTGGAGAAAATATATTAAAAATAATAAAAAGAGTTATAAATTTATCTTATAAAAAAGAAAAATCAAATGAAAAATAATGTAAAGACAAAACAATGAAAGAAATATCTCTAGTAAAAAAAAGATATATAAATAAGAATTATAAAATAAAATAAAATAAAGACTGGACCTTATTTTTATAATATAGTACAACTCTCACTGTCTTTTTTTGTAAAACCTTCATTTAAGTCTTTTGTGTTATTTCAATAGTTGAAAGTCAAGCAGTTGTAAAATTAGTGTTAATAAACAAACTTTCAATACTAAATAATAGATAAAATATGTAAAAAAAAACTAAAATAATTGAAAAAGATAAAAATTTACCTTAGAGAAGAAATAAAAAGATTGGTAAATTTGTATTTCTTGCTTGTATTTATCCCTTCATTGAAACTGAATAAAAGGAACAAAAAAATGTTAGCAATTGATTATTTTAGAAAGAAAATATGAAAATAAAAAACAAGAATGTGTACATAGATATTTATAGATGAGATGATCATATGGCTTTTTGTTTCAAGAAACTTAAATTATGAAAGATTTTTTAATTTAAATCTACTATAAATTTGAATTAGAATATATATATATATATATATATATATATATATATATGCATATTAATTAATTTGAATTTGAATCATAATATATATTTTTGTTATCAATTTGAATGTTCAAATCATGAAAATCATATTGGTTATAATTACCTTAATTAATACAATTATGTATTTTTTTATCAATTAAAAATGGAAAAGATAACTTGATAATTGATTACCTTAATTGCAAAATAATTCCATAATATTTAATAAATTTACTACCATGTTATATACGATCATAATCTATATACTTTTATTATTAGTTTGAATGTTCAAATATAAAAATCATACTATAATAATTTTTTAATTACGTATTAGAATATATATTAGTATATCAATTAATTTGAATCAAAATATATACTTGTATTATTAGTTTGAATGTTCAAATCATAAAAATTATACTAATCACAATTTCCTTAATTACTATAATTATATATTTTTATGAATTAAAAAATAAAATAAAAAATCAATGACATTTTGGCGAAAAAAGAATAAATATGGTGTTGCCATGTGACAAAACTTTTTTATATAATATATAATAGGTAATAGATAGATTATATTTACTGTAATAATTTAAACCAAATAAGTTTGTAATTATTTTAAATGACTTTTTAATTTAAAAATAAAAATTATATCATATATAATTTGATATACTTTCTTTCTTTACATTACATTGTTTGGTTTCCAATTTTTATTTTTTTTTGCCTAATTCTGTTTAACTTCTTTTCATTGTTTATTCCTTTTTTTTTCATTACAAAGTTTTTTTTTTTTTTGAAGGTTTCTCTTTCTTTTTGTTTTCTTTGAACTTTTTAAATTTTTACTAATGTTTGGAATATAAAGTTTGTTTGCTAGAATTATTATACAGTTTCTATATTTTTTTAACTACTAAGACGATGCAAAAAGATTTAGAAAAATATTTTATAAAAGAAAAAAAAAGTTTTATTATGCCATAAAAATAAGATGTAATCTTTTTTTGTTTTGGAAATTTATTTTTGTAACTTTTTCCCTTTTGTTTTAGAGGTATTTATTTATCATTATTTTAATTCTTTTTTTAATTTTTATCTTTTCACCATTTCTTATCTGCTTTCTGTAAGTTAAGCTTCTATTTCTTTTTTTCAAATCTTTTTATATAAATTTACTATTGTTTATATTTAAAGTTTGTTTGTTGACATTAATTTATATTGTTTATATTTTCATTTATTAAGATGACGCAAAAATACTTAAAAAAAGGAGTTTTACAAAAGAAATTTTCTAATATTCTCTCTCTCTCTCTCTCTCACACACACACACATACCTTCCTATCAAGGTCTATGGTTTGTCCATCAAATGGAAACATAATAATTATGAAAAAGATTGACGTGATAATTAGAGTATTTTAGAACATGATAATTAGAGTATTTTAGAACGTGATAATTGAGATTTTTAAAGATTTGATGGTCATATGAGGCTTTAATGAATAATTAAATAGGTCTTTTAATATAGGTCTTCTATTTTAATTTAACGATTGAGATTTGTCATTTTCATTTTCGAAGAAGATATGCGTGATAATTGGAATATTTTAGAACGTGATAATTTTGATCTTTTAGAGATTTAGTGGTCATGTGAGGTCCTAATGAATTATTAAGTAGGTCTTTTAATTTAGGCTTTCTATTTTAATTTAACAGTTGAAATTCATCATTCTCATTCTTACCTAAGAAAGTATTTCTCATATGATACGCCTATACACCCACACACACGTGCACATATATATATATTAGTATTTTAGTCTACATAATGCACAGGATAAATGTTTATTTTATATAACTAAAATTTATAATAAATAAATACTTTTGAATATATAAATTATATTATAATTAAAATTTGTAGTAAATAAATATATTTGAACATATAAATTATATTTTAGATTAACGATAAATAAGATACACGTTATTTTTAACTATTGAAAATTTATATTAAAGAAAGTATTGAAATTCAATTTCAAAATAAAAATAAAAATAAAAAATAGATAGAAAGATATAAGGGGTTAAGAAAAATCACTAAAATCGTTCTCGTTGAAGAAAAACTCCTGAAAACACTTTCGTTGAATAATAACTCTTAAAAATGCTCTCATTCAATATAATTATTTTAATTTTTACATATAGAAGATTACACAAAATAAGTTTATAATATTTCCACTTTTCAATCCCCTACGTCCTAGAAACATGTATTTAAACGCATTAATCATTTTCGCTTAATAATTTATTTATCATTTAGAATTTTTTGTTTGATTCTCAAAATATTTGAAGATTTGTTTTATGTAGATTCCATGTCAAGTGTCATAATTTCTATAATTTTTCTTCCAAAGGTATTTCTATATTTTGATTTTTTTCATCAATTTAATTTACAAAAGGAAAATCAAAATATAAAAAATTTGGCTTAAATCAAATCAAATTCTAATCATATTCATTTATATGCAGAATATCATGTTAAAATTATAAAGTTTATATAAATGAAGAAAAAAAAAGTTAATCAATTAATAAATTAAAAATAACAAAAACAATATAAGTAAATTACTCAAAGGACCTTTGCCATAGGATTAGAGCCATCTCAGTGCATGTGCATGACGATATTCTTGACATGATGGTTTAGGACGACAATATCTCTTTGGTTTATATAGCAAGCTCTAGGTATAAGTGACTAGTGGGAATCAATGAGGCTCAACCCCAAGAGGCGTGGAATTGGTTTTGGAAAGCACAGTTGCCTGAGATTCATCAAGTTGTTCTTATGGCAGATTTGTAACCTTACGCTCCCTTCTCACCACATGCTAGCTCAGCGTCACTTACCTATTAACCCTTCCTGTTCTAGGGGTGGATGCACCCAAGAGGATGATTTGCATATACTGGATCCACCAAGGTTATTGACAGGATTACTTGTGTTGTGGTATGTCTTCTCCTGCAACATTCCCAAGTTGCGGTTCATGTGGATGGTAGCTGTAAAGGTAATCCTGGTCCCATTGGCTTTGATGGCCTCATTCTACATGAGTTGGGAGATAGATTGTGGGTTTTACAGGGGCTTCTGGAATAGCAAACAATTTTCTTCCTGAGTTGCTGGCGGTGAAGCATGGGCTTCTGTTAGCTTAAGAGAGGGGGGTATAGGAATGTGGTGTGTGTTTTGGACTCTTTCCATTCCATCTCCATGGTTTGTGATCAAGGTTCATCATTCCATGAGTATGCAGCCATCATAGCTGCAATTAGAGAGTTGTTATCTAGACAGTGGGAGGCGGTGCTTGTTTATACTCTTCACGAGGGGAATTATTGTGCCAATTTCTTGGCCAAGTTAGGAGCTTAGGGCAACTTGAATGTCCAGATCTTACAAAATCCCCCTGCTCAACTTCCTTTCTTGCTACAGGCAGATGTTAGGGGAATAACTTTCATATGTGTTTAGTTTAGGCTTTCTTTCTCTTTCTTTTGTTTGTTTTCTCCATTCACCAAAAAAAAATTACTAAAATTTTGAATTCAATATTTTTTACTTTTAATAATTCAAATTCAAATTAACATGGATAATATAAATATTTTAAAATAAAATTAACACTCTAGTACTAATTAAACATTATTACTTTGTCCCATCAGAGTCGCAATGAGACGACATATTAAAAAAACTTAAGACCAAATCATAATCCAAAGTTGCTTAAGCATTACACTAACCAATTTCTCCAATTCTATTATGCAGTTTTTACTTGTCCCAAACTTAGGTACAATCTTTAATAGCCGAGAAAAGTCATATTACCAACAAATATGACCTCGCAAGCAACTCTGCAAGACTAACATACTTGCTAATATTTTTGCAACTAGTTTCGCTTATTAGGGTCATTATTTTGCGATTGTACTTACTAGTACAAAAAAGACTTTTTAGATTAGTTGTTTTTGGTTTTCTATATTGATTTTAAGGGAATGTAGAATTAGTCAATATAGAAAGTAAGTATTTTTCTATATCAATTTTGGTCACAACCAAAATAAAAAGTTTTTTTTTTTCAAAAAAAGGTACTAATACAAACATCTTCCCTAATACAAAACCAACATATACTTACCAATCCGCTTTCATAGAACCAATTCACACCAAAATTACCAATTCACATAACCAATAGAGTTACACTTTGACAAATATTGTAATTCAAATAATTGAACTCCTTTTCAATATATTTATAATATATACATTGCAATAGATACATGCACTTTCTATATACAACCACTTCACAAAACTAATTCACAACCAACATTTCACTTTCTATATATTTACAAAGTAATGGATTATGAACAAAATAATACATTTATAAAGAAATGGTATTGAGGAAGAGAAATTTTCCATCAACTCTTATGTTAATTACTTTCCCTTTTAGAAAAGGGATCCAAATTGTTGAATCTCTACAATTTCAAAATCATAATACATGAATTCAAAACTATAATATATGAATTCAAAATTAATTAAAAACTATAATACATGAATTGTCAAATCTCTACAATTAAAAACTATAATACATGATTCAAAAATATTTAACAAAACTAATTAAGTTGTGAAAACTTTAATTACCTCTGTGAAGGAATCAACAATACATGCAAAGATGATATTAAGCATATGTTTCATCACCAAATAACCATAGTCATGGTTGCTAACTTGTTTACAACACTATTGGTGAACACAAAATTAACCAAAAAGAAAAGAAAAAAAACAAGTGACTAAAAACCAAAGAAAAAGAACGATAATTCTATTTTGAGTTAAAAACTACTTACACATGACATCACCCATGTAGTCATCTTCACCTGTTGTAAGTGTTTATCCATCACTACCAATTGGTACATACTCATAGCTCTATGATCAAACATATGCTTGAAAATTATGTCATGGACAAATACATTTCACAAAGTAAAAGCTTTACAAATAAACATGTCATGTTTATTAAAGCCTTCAAATCCTTTAACAATTGATGCCAAAAAGAGTAGAAGAATGTGACTTTATTGTGCTCAAGATAGATAACAACCAATTGTCAACGTTGCCTATAAAATCATGTATGAATTAGTCAAAGTCACATGATATCATATTAATTGCAAGCTTAATTTTTTCTTACCATTGGTGATACAGTACAAGACAACAATCATTATTTCCCTCATATAACTTTCTACTAATGTTCTTTTTTTGTATCTATGGATTGTTCCCTTGACTTTGCAAGTGAAAATGAACTTATATGTCTTAGTCATACCCTTTACGGAGAAATGACTACAGGCATGTCTATGACATTAAAAGAAAAAATGTTTAGGTTGGAGTTAAATATTTAGTTAATATGTTTAAAATTAAAAATTTACTTATTTTAGAAATAGTTGAATAACAAAGATGCAAAGCATTTCATTTTTGTCTAAAAATTCCAAAAGATCCTTCAAGCATATGAAGAAATTCATCTCCTTACCACTAATATTAGCCTTCATATGAATCATTACGAGATCCTTCATTTTTATTACTACTACACATAAACATGTAAATGGATCCATTAGGGGCTATGACATGATCCTTGGAGCATATTCATTAGAAACAATTTCCTAAACAATAAAGTATTAATAAATATTTCTACAATATCAAATTACTTAATAAAACAAGAAGATAAGATTTTTCATGCCTAAGATTCTTAAACGGATTGAGTAAAAGAGGAACATGGTCATTGGCTACAACATCCCACTCGTTCTTAAGCATGCTCGCTTACTTTGTCCCAAAAACGTGACAAAACTCTTTAACTTTTGACAGTTTAGCCCTACTAGTTTTCTAGATTGATTAAATTCAATAGAAATTTTGTCCTCACCATTACCATGATTGAGGATCAAGTCCTCAATCACGCGTCACTTCTACCTTTTTTGTAGCTAAATTGATTGGCTAACTTGAAATTAGAGGACTAGCGAGTTTCCATGTATTGTCAATATATTGCAAACACATAGACTATGACATTTTTTTTACTTCGTAGAGAACAAACATATCTATTAAATATAGTTCAAATACAAAGAGTACAAACATTATGGCATAAAGAGTGCAAACACATAGATTATAGCAATTTTTTTTATCATTTTCAATATATAACAAAAACAAAGATTATGACATATATTTTTTTACTTTGTAGAGAGCAAACATTATATTGTTCATGAGAGTGTGTAAAAACAGTGACTAACAATGTAAACACATAATAACAATGACATGTAAATATAATGACTAATAATGTAAACACAGAGAGTATGTGAACACAAGAAGAATCAATGTCACAATGCAAGCACGAGCAAACACACATAGAATAATGCAAATACAAGGAAACAACAATAGAGAAAACAATGCAAATATACCTATTCATGAGAGAAAAAGTGTACAATGAGAAGAACAACAAAGAGAATAAACAAGAGCGAGAATAACAACAATGGTGTAATAAATGGCGATCAGAGCAAACAAAAAGAGTAATAATAATGGTGAGAATTCAGGGTGCAAGAACGAGAATAGCAAAGATGTACGCAAGAAAAATTGTACTATTTGAATGACCCTAAATGCACCCTCCCTTATTCGTACAAAGAGAGTAACAATAATGGTGTTAAATAGTATTGTAGTATGTGTAATGTACAAGGTAAATGTTTATTTTATATAACTAAAATTTATAATAAATAAATATTTTTGAATATATAAATTATAATATAAATAAAACTCGCAATCAATAAATATTTTGAATATATAAATTATATTTAGATTTATGATAAACAATTTATATTGTGATACAAGATTATTTTCAACTATTGATAATTTCTATTAAAAAAGATTGAAATTTAATTTAGAAATAAAAATAAAATTGAAGATTAAAAGAGATAACAAGTTAAGAATTTATTTTTTAAAATATTCTCATTGAAGAAAATTTTCTAAAAACACTCTCATTAAATAATAACTTCTAAAAACGCTCTCATTCAATATAACTATTCTAATTTTTATATATAGAAAAATTATTTTATTTATATATATTTTTTCTAAATTTACATAATATTAAAATAGGTTAAAAAATATAATCAATGACAATTACTTATTAAATTACATAATGGTGTTCAAAATTAAAATTATAAATACATTAAAATTTTCTTAATTTGAAAGTAGTTGCTTCTTGTAATAACCTATTGCCGCTACATGACACCAAAATAAATTAGCTTGGTGGAAAGATTCGATTTTAGTTTGATGAAAACTCTTGTAATTAATTTTTTATGAAAATAAGTGTGGATTTTATTTTATTTTTGAATTACTCACTTAGCTGTCTCACTTCACCACTTTATGACATCTCTATACATAATGAGGTCATCCAAGGTAAATAATGTACCTTATGGAACTATAACTCATCAACCAAAACATTTTTAGGACATTTTCAAAACCCACGTACATACATGCATCAAAATCCTCTACATGTAAATGCCATATAGGAAAGACATAAGAAATCTCACCTAACATCCTGTTCCTGTGAACGCGAACATCATGATCATCACAGTCACACACAAATAAACACAAATACAACGAAAATCTCACGAAAACATATATAGATATAATTTAAGTTTGTTAAGAATAACTATGAAATATCATTATTTGAAAGCATACATTACATCATTACATGCTAATAATGCCTAGTTGTTCAATCCAAAATCATTGAGTAACAATTATTCAACTATTCACTTTATTCTAAAGACAATACATAATTTCTCACCATATTCAACATAGTAAATAAATAAATTCAACTCATAGGGAGTAAATCACATATGCAACCGCCATAACTCAACAATCATGTGCAATCATGTAATGATAATAATGATCATGCAATGAAATGTTGACCCAACTCCATGGAGATTTTGAATATTTTGAGCGACCAACAAAGATATATTCCTTAACATAGCACCTTAGGATCTTGTAACATTATCTTAGTCAATCATCCACCACTATTAGGGAATAGCGTAGCTCTAATCAATAGATAGGATCTAGTGGTTGACCAAGATAAATTTCCGTGGGTAGTAGCTTACCACGACTCAAGGCTTGTAACGACCTTGGCCACTTGTAAAATTGCTTGTCTACCTGTCCCCTAGGCCTTAAGTGCAATGGCATTGATTTTTTCGGCACTAGGTTAGAGATTTTGTATGAGTTTCAACTCCAGTCAATTACCCAACTTACATGCCTATTCACAACGCAACTACAACTGCAAACTCATGCATTAATGCACAACCCACAACATTAAACATTCATTATGCCATATAAGCATCTTCACCATATTTATACTTAGATTCTCTTGTGGTTTAAGATACGACAACTCTGTACTCGCTATCTTAACTATGACCTACCTTAAGGTCCTAAGTTCCATCATCAACAATGAGTCAACCTATTAAGATTAAACTACTCAACATCGTCCAACAATATTTCTAATTCTTCTTTTATATATACTTTCAAACATCTTCTTAATAAATGAATGACCTCAGTGTTAAGTGCAAATGATGACGCCCATCAAACAATCATCCATATGAGGTTCAATTAGCACTTGGCACAATGCTTAGCACAAGTCGTGGCACTCCATTTAGAGGATGCATCCGTTTGAAGGTTCAATTGATGCATAGCATAACAGGTTCCATTTTTATTCTTCAAATCATTCTAGTTTATATCTGAACACTTTCTTAGGACATTTGAAACTTCCAAACCTATCTTGAAATATACATTTGAAATCCTTAAGAGTTAATAAATAGTAAATCTTCAATCATTTAGAAAACTCTTTAGTCCTTAAGATTCACAGAACCTTTCAAAATCATTTTCTTTCTTAATCTAAGGAAATCATATTTAAATTAAACTATCTAATTGTCTTCTTTTTATCATTCCCAAATAGGACTTTTTGAAAATTAAAACATCTTTTAAAGATTTTAAAAAACAATCCATTTGATATTTCTTTTCTCTTGCTTCAAGGAGGAAAACATTTTATTTGGTAACAATCCCATTTTTTTTATAATAGATTAAAACATAAAGTGACAAATTAAATTCTAAAATAATAGATTAAATTCTGAAAATAAGATATTAAATATTGAAATAGTAGATTAAATTCTAAAATAACAAATTAAATTATGAAATAATAGATTAAATTTTGAAATAATTGATTATAACTTATATCACTCAATTAAACTAGTTAGAAGCACACAAAAGTTATTTACTGATATAAATAATTGATTATAAATTGTTATAATCAATTGTTTGCGAACCAGTATCAAGAAAACAACCCCTAAAGTCCGCAAATAATCGATTATAAGAAATAATCGATTATAAGCCTCTACAATCAATTATTTGCTAACTCAAAACATCTTAACAACCTTTAGAGTTCAAAATAATCAATTCTAATGTTCATGTAATCAATTATTTGCAACAAAAGTAGAAAAATATAATTTTTCAACCAAGTTATGAACCTTTCCACAACCCAAAGCCACACCACTCAACATGAATTCTCCAACATCAACCATCAACACAACATTTTCGGTCATCAAAATACATCCATTAACAATTTTCAACATTAAATCAACATACTCACATCAAGATTTAAATATTTCCACATCAAACCACCAATACCCATGCATGACAACAAATCAAATTCATTTACCAAATCAATATTCATTCTCACATCATAAATCCATAAAAATAAAAGGGGTGAGCTTCCCTTACCTCAAGGTAGTCACAAAGTTAGGCTTCTAGGGAGAGGAAAGAAAGAGCGTTCTTTGAGCCAAAGGGATAAGCTTTGCTTTACAACACCACCACCACAACAACAACCCACAAAAATTTAAGGATCCAAACTCAAATTTTGGAAATAATACCCATTATGGTCAACCCACAAGAAAATGGAGGAGAAGAAAAATAGTGCTTAGCAACCAAAAATAGAGTCACTAACTCAAGAAAAGAAAGTAGACAATAGGTCTTGAAGGGGAAGATCAAGCCTTGGTCTCGAGGGTGAATGAGAGTGTGTCTTGAAGGAAATGAGAAAATGAAATATGTAGAGGGAAAAAGAAGTCAGCCCGTGGGTATAAAAAGAAGAAGGGGAAATGAGTAAGTGTTTATGCTAAAATCCCTTCAACAACTACTAAATTGTTCAAAACATTTCATATTTTTTTTGGGGTCCAAAGATGACTAACCCCTAAACATAAAAAGGAAATGGTTCAAAGAAACTTCGTTAGCTCCTAGAAATCCTAAACTTGAACACTATAAGAAACTAGATTAAAATACTATTATTTTAATCAACAATACCCAAATGCTAAAAAACACATATTAGAAAAATTATTAGTGTTACACTTCTAGTCATCACTCATTAGTAGCAATATATATATATATATATATAATTGTGAATAAAAATTAAAAAACTATTAGTGACTATTATAAAAAGCTTTGATATTGTACAAAAAAAAAACTTCAATATAAGTTTTTATCATTGGGTTATAATAGTTAGTATGTACAAATGGTTAACTTACATCTTAGGTATTGCAAACTATAAGTATAAGTTATTAAATAACTGTACAACAATTATAAAAGTTATAAATAAAGCTATAATGACAATCCAAATTTACAAGGAAAATTACATTTATCTTCCATGAAATTTAATAAAATTATATTCAATATATTTTATTTTTTTTACATTACTTTAACCATTATCAATTTATATAATTAGATAAGAAATTAGGAGAAATTTATATTAACAAAAAAAGTATGTAATATTGTGACACCCATTCATATTAAATATAATTTATATTAATTTAGTTATTAAGTTTAAGTAGATGAAAATGCGGGTAAATTTTTCTGCTTTTATAATAGAAAAATTCTAATCTTAACAAAATTTGAAAATGGTAGTAAAAGATTAAAGATAAGACATAAAACTACACATCATGATTTGGTAATACATAATAGTCGTAAAATACAAAAGACTAAAAGTACATCAAAATGATCTTATACAGAGCAGTGCCAATCTATCCTATTCCTTATACAAAAAGAAAAATATTATAATATAGGTCTTTAGATCCTCGCCCGTTGAAGTATCCTCTGACTCGTAGTCAGTATCACGGGGCGTTAACGTCATCTTCAATAATCACGATCAATCATACATAGAAGAAAAATAATGGAATAAGCTGTTTTGTTCCAAAATTACTTTTACATGTATGGTAAGAAGTCTACCATAAAATAAAGATAAAACACAACTGATAATAAAAAGGAATCTAGGGTTCATTTTAAGTTTTATTATACTAGACTACCTTTGATTAGGTATAGATCCATACTCCTCATTGATGAGTAATAGTTATCAACAGAATTGAAAACTGACTGGGAGTACATATACCTCTTCAACATCATCACATGGTACAGTCCTCGTCATTAATGAGGACAAATAATAGTTAGGACAGTCCATTTATAGAAGTATACTCTCATACTAATCTGGAATGCTAGGCAGTTGTCAAGGTTATTGTTTTAGTCAATAGAATATTCTGTCCCAAGGGTGTTATCCTAGCCATTGGAGCCTTTACCACTCGATGCCTACCCCAAGACCTTCGCAAGTAGGTCCTTGTCATTCATTCCTCAGCGTACCAAACTGTAACTTCCCTAGCAGGATATCATGCCATTGTAGGTCACTTGCTTGACATCATTCAATAATTTATCAAATTCTCACTTTTCAAACAAAGGTTTTCTTGGTCTCATTTAATTTGAGCACCAATAACATTTCTGTTTTATATTACAGAAATTACATGATAATAATTTGGCAATCATCAAAATTTTGACAGTATAACTACTTACTAAAATTTAGCAGAATAACAGCTTAGTAATTATAAAAATTTGAGTAGAGTAACAACTTAACAATTATAATTTAATAATCTAAATTTCAAAAGAGTAACAACTTAGCAAAAATTAAAGTTGAACACAAACATTATAACAATGTAATGACAATAATAATAAAGCTTATGCCTAAACGGTTTAAGAGAAAACCCTTCCTACCAACATGCAAAGTGATAATAATTTAGAATCAACCCCACTCTCCCCATTACTCTAAAGTGGTTGGTGAAGAGGATAAAATTGTTGGTGCAAAGCTTCTTTGAGGAGAAATTTTACTAGTTAAAAACTAGTAAAATTTTAACATAAAAACAAAGTAAGAAAAATTTCTAAAGAGAGAAACACTCTAAGTTGATTTATGGATAGCTTTAAAGAGTGGAGGATGTGTGAAAATCTGAAATTTTGGGGCCTATTTATAGAAAATTGAAGGGGATTAGGTATCCTAAAGATGACATCATCTATTATGCAATAAATTCTATTTTTATTTTTTTAATTAATTTAGGGGAAAAATATGCAAAATAGGTGTTGAATCAGGCCCCTAGGTTTGCGACGTATTATATGGGCTGTCTTTAAGCTGCTCAGTGTAAATTTATCTGTAATTAATTAATCGGTACTAATAAAATCGCCTAAACTTAAAAAATTAGCTTTTAATGTCAAAATAATGTATTTTAACATGGAATTGGATGAATACATTATTTTTCATCAAAAATAAACTTCTAATAATTAATTTTAATTTTTATTAATTTATTTCAAATTATAAGTATTTATTTTGTATTTTTAAGCTAGAAAATTCATAAAAAATCAATTTTAATTCAATAAATACCAAAATTTTTATGAAAATTATAAAATTAAATATTTGACCTATAAATAAACTTAAATTACCATTCTTACCATTTTTAGATGTCAAACCAATACTGACTAGGCTTAATAAACATCTAAGGGTATTTTGGTCATTTTGCACTAGAATTCCAAAAAAATTCTAAAAAACTTTCAAAATTATATTTTAATACATATTACATAATTCCAAACTCAAATTTATATTTTAATGTCAACTGAATTTTTATCTCCTGTCAGTCCTTAATGTTGAGAAATAAGAATAAAATCGTCATTTTCTAATTTTTTTCAAGCTCTGTCTTGAAAAAATTATTAAAAATTACAATTAGATAGATCTTGAAATTCTAAATTTAATTGTGGGGAACATAGTTTTGAAATTTCTTCCTGATTTTTCAGGATTAAATCATCAAATATTAGAAAAATAATTGAAAATTGCAATAAGATTGTTACATTTTTCGCTATTTTTCTTTTCAAAATAAAATTTGTATAATTAAAATATACTTTGTATAAAAATTTTCAAAATATTTTGAGGCCAAAAAGTCTCTGGTTAATTCTCATAGTAAACCATGGGTATTTTTGTCATTTCACAAAAATTATCTCAATAAATTCTTGAAATTTTCTGAAATTATTATTAATTATTCTAAGTATATTTATGACTTAAAAATAATTTTAAACACTTTTAACTATTTTTGTCTATTAATTTTGCTATCTGACTTTTTAGGAACAAACAATCATTTTTCAAATTTTTTTCGGTCGAAAAATTATTAAATATCTTAACTAAGTATTACTAACTAATACGAATGTAACCATAGGGATCAAATTTTTAAGATTCTCATATAGATCTCCAAAAATAAATACAAAATAATTAGAAAAATAGTTCAATAGGCAAAAGTAAGGGTGTTACAAATATTATGTTGTTATATAAATTAAAATAAGTTTATGCAAGATAAAAAAATATCAAATAAAATTTTAGGCTTAATTACATATTTTATTGCCCATCTTTGTGTACATGCATTTTTTAGTGGAAACACTAAATCGGTTTGATTGGAGATTGAATGCAACTCTCAAGTGGATGAAAGTAAACCAGTCTAATCTTTTTGTTCATTTTTATAAACCCTATCTCTACTTTCATTGATTACATTGTTTCAATTAATAATTGATCTAATCTTAATTGTGGGTTATTGAACTGATCTTGTTTGTATTCAATTGAATTGATATACTTGTTATTATCATTTGGGTATTGAATTTTCTTTATCTTGGTTATTTTATTGCACATATTTGGGGTTATTCATTGTTTCCATCACATTGCATGATAGAGAGACATAAGTATTAGATTGCATCATTAAATAGGAACTTGATTGTTGAGGTTGTGCATATTCATTCATTCATTCATCACGCTATTTTCATCATTATGACCCTTTTTTGGTTCAAACAGTAATTGGGTTCCATAGTTTTCATATAAGTGAATTTAATGAGACAAGTTTTACATTTTGAATCAGTTAAAAAATAGTTCAAAATCGTGTCAAAAATTAAAACGATCACTGTTTCAGAAGAATAACATTAATTTAAATTTAAAAGTTGAAGGACTAAAATAATTTTTAAAAATATAAAGGACTAAACGAATTTTAGTAAAAAGATAAGAGACAAAAAACATATTAACCTTTTTGTTGCTTTCTTTATTTTTCATCATATCTATACTTTATTTTTCTTTTCTTTTTTTCAATTTTTTTGTCTACCTCTCTCTTTTTTCTGCCTATTCATCCTAAAAATAGAATGTACACTTTGCCGGTGCCCCTTTCCAATATGGAAAAAGTTGTACTCGGTCACTATAATAACATTCCCTGCAGCCTTTTCTAGTTTAACAGCAACCGAAAAATACACTATAGAGAATCATATTCTTTTATTTGAATTTTCTTTTTCTTTTAAATACTAAAGATCAATTTTCATCTAAGAAAACGTTGAATTAATTCATGTTTTCCTATGCTTTCACAACAAAAGTTTTCTTGGCATATTAATGCTGCAATGTCCGCTTATTATTATTCTCTTTCCAACCGCATTTCAGTGCCTTAGAAGAGCTAACACTAAAAGTTTTGAATGGTTTGCATATACAAGTACTGAAAGTGGTAAAATGAGTTGAGACAACTTGTTAAAATGTAAGATTTAAGTTGTACATTTGAGTCTAAATTAAACTTGACCCCTTTTTTTTTTATCTCAATTTGATTATAGTTTGATCTAAGTTTAGTCTGCAAAAATCTATATATAAGTTCATAAAAGTCAAGTTTTTACAGAACTTGTATATTATTTTAGAAACACAAATTAAATCTAATTTTTTTCTCAACCTACTGTAGCATGCAGCAGGTTAGGTATCTCATTTTGCCACTGTGTGACAAAAAATGAAAAAGAAAAACAGAATAGCATTTGTAGGGTAGACTGAAAAAAGACATACAGCATTGGCAGGAACATTGTTCCTCAGAATATATGACTCACGCTCCTTTAGGTTCCTTAAATTCTATGAGTGGCATAGCTACGGAGATTAATGCAGTTAATTATTTTCTCCTAGAAGTTGGTTAGCTACTTTTCATTTTGTTTTAGGATTTTTCTTATTTGTAGGCCATTTACGGCATGCGGGAAGAGCTCGCAGTTGTCGTAGGATGTGAAAAAGGAATTGATCGAGATTTTGAACCTATTCTTATCATAACTCCTCTTAATTGAGACACGAGATCCAATGAAGTATAAATCACTTTTATTTTATTATACATATTAGGTTTGGTTGAACAGGTCGTATTGAAAAAAAAAAGTATATATATATATATATATATAATTGTTTGTTGAAAATTAACTCGCTATTTATCAACAGTTATGATTACCGTAAAAAAAAGAAAATAAGTTGAACCATCATAAAATTAAATTTCTTCACTTTTCTTCATTATCCAAGTGGTTATGAAACAGCTCATAATATATTTAATAAAAATATATAACAATGACATAAATTTTGCTAATAACGTCTACAACGATTAAATTTGTTTTATAATATACTTTCATTTTTTTATATATTAACGTACCCCATTAATAATTAACCAGGGCATATATAAATATCTGTGGTTCACATATAATTCAACTCCATCCAGATATGGCCAACAAGTTGATTTGAAGTATCAAACCAACCGGGCATGTTTTCGTTGGATTCCTTTTCATACTGGTGGGGTTTAAAAGTTTATCATAGATATTTGACTAAGTAATAATTTTATGGTTTAAATAACTTTTTCGGGGGTTTTGGTTTTAGTTTTTATTTTTTTCATTTTCATTCATATTATATTTTTTTGTTTCGTTATGGTTTTTGCTGTTAGGTTTGTCCATCAAAGTTAATAGAGGGACCAAAATAGAAAACAAAGAAAATTATAGGGATAAAAAATTAAGAGAACCAAAACAAAAACAAAAAAATTAAGAGAACAAAAATGAAAACAATTTTATATTATTGGGACTAAACAGTTATTTAAACTAAATTTATAAAAATTAAACCTTCATACACTGCAAATGTACTGATGGGGAGCAAAAAAATTAAACCTACAATGCATGCATAAGTGACCAGCCAGAAAAATTATAAATTATATTGACACCCCTTAATTGTTTGAAAAATATTATACTGACACCCCTTATACATTACATTGACGTCCTTTATACATTACACTGACATCCTGTGTTACCTAAGAAACACATTACATTGTGTACTTCTATAAGAGACATTGCTGTAAACGTTAAAAAAAGAATGATGATCATATGCAGTGTCAAGAAACTTTAAGGGGTGTAGGGTGCTATTGTGATTTGTTCATAATAATAACATTGTGCATCTTTCTTTCGCTTTCTTTGTTATTCCACGCTCGTTTGCTGCCATTCATTTTGATACATTTGTCTTATTTTATGTTTCACTTTTGTTGCTCCCATTTGTTATATTTGCTTTATAACTTGAAAGTGATTGTATCCTGAAATGACTTCTATGAAGTTGTATGTTTAATTTTTAATTTTAATAAATTTTTTTGCTTGTCACTAATGCATTCATTATATGTTTAATTTTTTTGCTCCCTATCAGTGCATTTGCAGTGTTTGAAGATTTAATTTTTATAAATTTGGTTTAAAGAGTTGTTTAGTTCTTATAATATAAGATTGTTTTCGTTTTTGTCCTCTTAAGTTTGGCCTTTTGTTTTGGTTCTCTTAATTTATGGTCTCAATAGCATATTTTGGTCCCTTTATTAGATTTGATGGACAAATCTGACGATAGAAACCATAATGAAACAAAAAAAATACAGTAGAGATAACAATTAAAAAAAACCATAAAAGACTAAAAGTAAAAACCCCTTATTTTATAAAGACGAAAAAGTTATTTAAGCCTAATTTTATTTTATTTTGTTCAACCATATACATGTGTCAAAGGTTATAAGAAGTGAGAATTAAAGAAGCATGTATATTACTTTTGTGAAAATTTGTGAAGGCATTTAATTTGAATTCTCAGAAATAATTGGACGTCATATTATAAAATATAAATTTATGTATTTTACATTCCTCTCACACCGAAAAGCTATGCAACTGAAAATAAGTTATGGGTTAGCAAGTTAGCAATATATTCTCTTGACGTAAATTTTTTACATATTTTTTATTATTAAATACATTTATATGAGATTTATAAAATAAAGAGTAATGCTCATTAAATTAAGATAAGACTCATTTTTTTTTACAAAAGGAAAATAAAGGAACAAAATAGAAAAATCGACTATTTAGAACTCCCATGACATCTGCTTACAACAAATGATCCACAGCCTTGGAGCTTCATCAAGCATTAGGATGATCATTACTTCTCGCACCCATTTTGGCAAGGAAATCAATACATTGGTTTCCCTCCCTCCAAATGTGGAACAACTTAAAATCTTAGTCCCTTTGCATGTAGTTCTTGATAATTAATATCTCATTATCACAGTGATGATAAATAGATATTGAGTAAATTATTAGCTTTTCCAAAATATATTGAAAACTACTCTCACTTGTTCTTTTATTAGAGTAAGCAATTAATTGTATACTATATAATCCTATATAAATAATTAAAATTAAAATTAAAATTAATAAAAATAATCTTAAATATACATATATAATTATATAATTAGGATTCATTGTTATTTTGGTAACAATTCTCACTTGATATATAAGGGTGATGAAAATTAAATCTAATATAAAATCATTATAATTACTTAAAATGTCATAACTTTATAAAATTTACATGTAATTGCTAATTAGAAGAAATCGGTTTATAGCAATGTAAGCTAAAACACTTTTACAATTTTGAATTTTTTTATTGAATTATTTAATCATAAAATCTATTATTAGAGTAAAAAAATTTAGGCTTAATTGTGTTTTTACTCCCCTAAATTTGAGAAATGTATTTTTTAGTCCCCCAATTAAAAATTAATCTTTTTAGTCCCTCAAAATTTGAAAAATATTGTTTTAGTCCTTTACGACCACTTACGGTATCATTTATAAGACAGATTGAATCAGCTGTGCAGTATCAGTTGAGTTCAGTGTGATGTTTTCTAGGCAGGATTTGTGTGGCAGATTTACTAACTATGTTTGGGCAAAAGGACTAAAACAAAAAATTTTAAAATTTGAGAGACTAAAAAGATTAATTTTTAATTTGGGGGACTAAAAAAATACGTTTCTCAAATTTGGGGAACTAAAAACATAATTAAGCCAAAATTTTATCATAAGGATCGTGTATGTGAGTGTACATGATTTTATTAATTATTATTATGCTTAAAACAATAATTAAGAAACAAAAAGTAATTTTTTCTATTAAAAAGTATAATATTTAATATTATTAATACATCTTATTGTTATTTTTAATATAATTTATTTACTTATTAGCAATGATTTGCAAAACATCTATTTAAAACCAATGGCATATCTTAATAGATAAGGCCAATAAAAAACTTAGATATACTATTATTATAGGTGTTGTTAGTGCTGTTTTTCAATAAGAATTAGAGTTTTACCTTGATAATATGTGTTGACATTTAATGAAATTTTTTCTTACACAGATTACCAAAATAAAATTTCAATTTTGATTAAAAAATAACACTAACAATGTCCATAGTACTGCATCTAACTTTTATCCATAACTTATTGACAATCATTTAATCATGACTCATGAGTACAAATAGTCGAGGCTAGGTTCAAATTCGGGTCGCCATTTTCGACCACTGAAAGTGAGACGACGAATGTGGAAAGCCATAGGCTGGTGAAGATTTGGAATATGCGCATATCGGAGTCTCACTCATGTTGTGGGAGATGCTGTGGTATAGTTTCGTGCCATATTTTATTCTTAAAAAGCAGCTAGAAACAAAGAATATCCATTAAGCATGACCTTAATTTTGATTTTAAACCCCTGAACAAAGTTGAGATGGGAAATATAATACATATCGATGGCAAGATGTGGCAATAACTTATTAAATCAAATAGTTACATTTTAGTTTAACGTGAGGCAGTGATTCGTAGATTCACTTACGTTGTGTTTGGTACTGAAGAAGTAGCGAAGAAGAGAAGAGAACTGCGTGGAAGAGAAGAGAACGGCAGCATTTCTCTTCGTTTGGTGGCGCGGAAATAGCGACAAAGTCTTTAAATTTTTTGTGAGTCCCATGCTAAATTTAATCCGTCCAAAACTGTGAAGAAATGCGAAGAAATACAACATTGATTACAAGTGTTCATTAATACCCTTGTCCTCTGTGCAATATGTTAATCACATATTCGAATATGTATATATATATTCGAATATTGTTTTTACATATTTGAATATGTATACGCATATTCGAATATATAAACACACATATTCGAATATTGTTTTCACATATTCAAATATGTATACACATATTCGAATATATAAACACACATATTCGAATATGTTACATATTAAAATCTGAAATTCGATTTTTAAAATAAAATAAATATATAAATAATTATTAATATATAAATATTTACTAATATATATATATATATATATATTCGAATTTGAACCCAGTGTATTCAAATATGCATATTTACTAATATGTATTCAGATATATCTGCCATGCATAATCGAATATACAAGAATATATTCGAATACTGGGTGCAAAGTTGAACATATATATATATACGTATTGCCATATATTCGAATATGGTAATCACATAATCGAATATATGACATTGTTATGGCCATATATTCGATTATGTGAATAACGTAATCAAATATATGTTACAAATATCACGGTAAAAAAACCAAGGATATAAGTGTAATTTTGTTTTTTTATTCCAAATCCCCAAAAGTCAAAAAGCAAACTTCTACTCTATTTCTTCTCTACTTCTCTTTAACCAAAAAACCTCTATTTCCACTCTATTTCTTACCTACTTCTCTTCTCTTCTTTTTTCTTCTACCCACTTCCTCTCCCTCTATTTCTCTCCTCTCTACTAAACACAGCATTAAACGGTGTATGCACTTTCATATTTATAAAATTGTGTATCGCACATGTACTATACATGATCCCCGTAATATTGCCACAATATTCTTAAGAATCAACTTTCTCTTTTTTAGTAATTACTTTTAAGAATAAAGTGGGGGAAAAGATGGGACAAAGGATGTGATAAATTATTCTGTTTGTACCGTAGGCTTATTTTTCTTTTATCATATTACAATCAAGGAGCCCACCAAAATAAAATAAAATTATTACAATCAATAAAGGCTGCAAACTCGGACCTGAATTTCCTGCAATGGAAATGTGACTGTTGGGTGTTGCAGTTATCATTCAACGTTCAAATTTTAGTTTTTATATATATATGTGTGTGTGTGTGTGTGTATTTTAGTGGTTAAGATTTTATATAGTCATTTTTGTGATCACAGAGAATTTACATTCCTATAAATTCATACATTACGGACAATATTTGAATGGTTTCTTTTTTTTACTAAGATTAATAGAGATTAGAAATGTATATAAGTTGAAATGTATGTAAATTATTTGAGTTTATCTTATTAAATATTTATTTAAGGTTATTTATTTAAATAAATAAATGAGTTTAACTTATAGTTAGTTTTTTTTATTTAAATAAGTTAGATCTAAATTTTATAGACCTAATAATAATAGTTTGCGAATAACTCACATATATGTTACTTTAATAATTATAATTTTATTTATTAAATTTACTTGCATATATGTGTTACACATAGAGATGTTTTAGAAGTAATTTGGAAAAGTACTCCTGTTAATAATTTTTATACAAGTTAAATTTCATTAATTTAATTGTTAAATCAAAAAGTTCTTAATGAGTAAATTACACACATAACATATATATATATATATATATGGGTGTGTGTGTGTGTGTGGTGTATATGTGTGTGTGGTGGTGTGTGTAGATATATATGTGTGTATATGTGTATATATATATATGTGTATATATATATACACATATACACACACACACACACACACACACACACACACACACACACACACACATATATATATATATATATATATATATATATATGTGTGTGTGTGTGTGTGTGTGTGTGTGTGTGTGTGTGTGTATATGTGTATATATATACACATATACACATATAGACACATAGACACATATACATATACAGATATATGTATAACATATATACATATATATATATATGTGTATACGGTGTATGTATATATATGTATATACACATACACGTATAATATACATATATATACATATACACGTATACACATATAGATATACATATATATATATATGTGTGTATATGTATATACATGTATATGTATATATATGTATATATACATATATACATATACACATATATATATATGTATACATACGTATATACATATACACACATATATATATATGTGTATATGTATATATGTATATATACATATATACATATATACATATATATATATATAGAGAGAGAGAGAGAGAGAGAGAGAGAGAGAGAGAGTTGCTTTAGGAGTAATTCTTGAAAAAGTTACTCCTTTAAATAACTTTTTATATATGTTAAATTTTATTAATTTAACTATTTAAATCAAAAAGTTCTTAATGAGTAATTTTTTTTTTTTAAAATAAAACTGTTTTACATTTCAATAAATAAATTTTATTCAACATATAATATACTTTTTAAAAATGTAAGTAAATGTTGACTATAAGATTACATAACTATAAATGTTTGATTTATCTAAAATTTGATGTGCACAACTGTTGAGTTAATATCAAAATATTTAATAGTTGGATATATTTATATGTGTGCGCGCGTGCATATGTATGGGATCCATATCTAATGAGAAAACCTTTTTTATGTGAGAGTGAGACTGAATAATATTAACCATTAGATTTTATCATAAATAGTTAATAATAAAATAACTAACTCATTTGAGTTTTTTAAAAAGTCACATGACTTTTTTAAGTATTCACATAACATTAAATCTTGATAATCTATGTATGATTATATGGCCTAGATTTACTTATCTCACACTAATATAAAAATGTCCCTCTTATATAAGGGGCATATCTAGTGAGAGGACTCTTTTTATATGAGACCAAGAGGGATAAATCTAGACCATACAATCATACATGGATGGTCAAGATACAATGCAATGTGACCAATTAAAAAGTCATGTGATTTTTTAAAAAGCTTATATGACTTTATATGTTGTAATCTTGATCATTCATAATAAGATCTAATGGTTAATATTCATTCTTCTCACTCTCACTCTCACATAAAAAAGGCCCCCTCAGTAGATACGTATGTGACATCTTTTTCATAGTGATTGTTTTGGACTATTTTTAGGCCCAACAAAATTACACATTCCTACTCAATAGGACTATGAGACATTGGACACCTCGACTTCCATCACCTTGGTTAGTGGAGGTGCGACATAATAGGAGAAAGACAACCTTAAACCAACCCACACGATGGTCTAAGTGCTTTGCCACCCCCCTCGAGAATGCCATTTACACTACACATCCAAAAAACTACTGCCTGTCCACCACTTAAGCAACTTCTGTGCATATAAAGACAAGTATAGAAACGACAAAAGGGGCTGACAAACGTCCTATTAGCCTCTTCCACCTAATTCCCATGACCCATGCCTTGATATACCAGGGAAATTCTTTTTTACAAGTAGTATTCACTCTTTATACCCTCACATTGCTAGATTTTTTACTCACTTGGGTGTTGGTGTGTTGACGAGTGGCCAACATTGCTGTATGTTCATTGTTGGAGATCACCAACAACCGATTTAAGTTGTGTCACGCCATCATTTGATATGTAGCTACGTAATCAACTTTCCCAATTCAAACAAAACATTAGCATCATCTTTGGGAACATAGTTTCCCCCATGTTTTACTTTTCAGAGAAGCTAGTAAATACACATAAGGTTGCATCCCAGCAACAAACCTTAGTTAGGCAATGCCCAAGATCCTTTAGTCATGGGAGGCAACCGCTCCAGTCACACCATCCCTTTCTCAGTCATAATTGTTCTCCAATAAGAGAGCAATCTAATGAAGTGCACCAACATCTTAATGAATGATAGGAGCTTTTGGACCTCTTTTGACATTAAGCTGAATTCATTGAGAAACACTCTTGAAGGGTGGGTAAATTGGAGGTCAATCGTGCAAAGCTCTCAATTAAGGTGACAACTCATGATGGGAGCTCACTACCTAACTCTTTGGAGCCTTTGGTGTGGGTTAATCCTCTAATTGTCATGGTTCTTCTCACACAGACCAAAATCATCACCAATTAGGCCATAACTAATGAGGGCCTTATTGCCCTCCTCAAGAAAAGGATAACATTCTCGTCAAACCTCATAAATGTTTAACCAACCTCCACCTTGGGATCTTTTGTTGGAAGACTAGTGAAGAAGCAAGAAGAAGAATTATTCTTGCCCCTAAGAAGCATTAATTGAGTTTTGATGATCTAGCATCTTGATGAGTGCAAAGTTGTAATTTGTGTTTATATATGTGTGTGTGTGTGTGGTTATGTGTCATACATGGTTGATCTTTATCCTTGATGATTTGATTGTAATGAGCTCTAAAAATTTAAGACTTAAAGGATTAACAAGTGATACCATTTTTTCATAAGTCTAAAATTGAATTTAAGAAGAAATAAATGGTTAAAACATGATTTTAATTTGATAAGAAGTGATAGCTATATGTTAAAGTTTTTGAAGAATTGAATCTTGTGCTTAAGAATAATTTAATCGGTTAAATAAGTTTTGTAATCGATTATTTTAGTTAAAAACGCATATTAGAAAGCTGAATCATTCTGTTTTAACTAGTTGTGAATTTATGTAATCAATTGCTATTTTTGTTTTAACTAGTTACGCAATTATGTAATCAATTACGTTTTGTTGTAACTAGTTACATAATTATGTAACCAGCTACATTTTAAAAGGCTGATTTGTCTCTACACGAAAATAGCTAGTTACAAAGCTATGTAACCAATTATTTTAAGTGAGATGAAATAGAAACTATGTGCAAATAACTAGTTACAAAGGAAAATAACTAGTTATTTCCATTCTAAGTTCCATTTCCAGATTTTTAAGAGCAAAATAACTGATTACAAGACCAAATAACTAGTTATTCCAGTAAACTCTCTATAAATTGCGAACCTTAATGGATCTTTACACATGACTTCAAATCTCTAAACTTTTGTGAGAGTTTTTCTAGAGAGAAAACACATTTTTCTTCATCACTACTACAAGTTTTGCATCAAATCAAGAGCTCACACATGGATCATCATTGTAGATAAAGAGAAGTCATTTCTTGGGTAGATATGTTTTGTGTTTCATTAGTTCTCATTCATCACAAATTAAGGTGATATCTAACCCTTACTCTTTGCATAATTTTCGTTCTTGAGAAAGGTTTTCTCAAGTCTCTCTTGTGGTAGTGTTCCATAAGAAGTTGGTTAAGATTTCTTGATAGGTTTTCAAGAATCTTGGTTTTGGGTTGTGTTTGTGTGTAACTCCTTTATTTGTGCAGTGTGTTTGTAAACAATTGAATTGCATAGTGATAATCCCAATTGATTTGATTGGAAACTGGATGTAGATCACAGTGGTGGTGATCGAACTAGTATAAATCTTGTGTGTTCTTGTATTTCCTCTACCATTTCTTATATATATTGAATCTTGATATCTTTATTAATTGCATATAAATTCATGAGAATCTTGTTCATGGTTAAATAGTAAAATCAAGATAATTGTTCCAATTCGACATCATTCATATCACCAAATCAAATTGATTCAAAGTTTTGTGAAAATCTAGTTCTTCATCTTTGAAAAAGTTTTAAGGATTCATAAAATTTTTAAAGATCCAATACACCTCCCTTCTTGGATCCAGCCTTTTTATTCAACAACTAGGACTTTCATGCACGTCAATCTACCCTTCACAAAGCACATCATGCTTTCCTCCATCCCACTAAAGCTAGAGTAGCTCCTCTTTATTGAACAATATGGCAGAAGCAAAGATCCCTATGACACTTGGACGTCTTCAAGTCCACAGTGTCATATAAGACTATTCTTTGGTGGTTCTAATCCCTACTACCCCAATCCATCAACACTTAGGCTGAACTTAAGTCCTAATTCCTTACCAACTATACCACTAGTAGAGCCTAGCCGAAGATATAGGCAAGTCTAACGTAAATCTTACAACACAGGATGAGTTACTTTATGACTACATAATCAAGAATCATTTATGAAGTGATAGACCTCCTTCTTGGGGTCGAGCTTCATCTGATTAAGAACAAATTATTACTAGGAACATACGTCCTTGGCAAAGACGATTTAAGAGTTCCAAGAGGCTCATAGAAATATATTAACCTAGAGAATGAGATGAAGGTTGTCTAGATTAAAGGGCGTGAGGCTCTTGACAACAAACTTGAAGGCCTCAAACTTGAAAAGAACCAGACTCTAGGTGGGAATAAACCATATCTAGGGTGTCACGAGGAATACCCCCCCTCTAAAAACTACCTCATCCCGAATTTTGGGTGGAGTCTTGAGCATCGGATTTCATATGGTCGAAGTCAAGCACACAAAGCTCATCTAGCAACATCCCAACATTAACGATGCTTAATATTACCACTTCCACAAGTCCAAGGGCATGATATAGATGAATTTGTCCAATTAAAAGACTTCACTGAGGACTTGATCAAGAAAAAAGGGGGATAACTTATTATACCTCTAGTCCATCCCCTAAATTGACGCAGGACATGCTTGACCTCGGTGGAGGATACCTATGTAACATTGTTCACAAAGTTAGAACCTAAGGGCAACAAAGTAATCATTGCTCCAAGCCATCCCTACCCCATAATAAGGTCACGATCAGGGATCAAAATGGTCTAGCTTATTTAGATCCCAAAGAGCTTCAAGGAGTAGTCATTTTATTCTCTCTTCATGGAAAGAACATTGCTTATGTCAATGCAAAAGGTTTGTCTAGAAGGGATGCCACAATAATAATGTCATGGAAAAAGGCATTTGCGGGAGGTCTCTGCTGTCTCCAAAGAACACAAGTACAATAATAAGTCTCCCATAATTTGGCCCTCTCTGGTGAAGATTTATTCTGTTCTCCTAACTATAATGATTAGTTATCATTGTTTGAGGTACATAGAATCCTAGTCGACCTAGAAAGCTCAATCATTATTATGTTAAAGAACCTATTTCAGAAGTTCCAAGTCCTAAAGGAAGACCTAATCCCATATATAGAAGAACTCTTCAGCTTCACTATAGATTAAATTTAGCTCACCAGCCATGTCGAGCTCCAATTAGTTTTTGGGGAAAGGCTCACTCGCCAAGATTGTTAAAGTCTTCTCCTTGGTGGTAGATTGCATCACTGCTTACAATGTCATTCTTGGTATGTCGAATATCAATGCTTTAGGGCCATTTACTTCCACCATGCACCTAGCAATAAAGCTCTATGCTGACAATGACGTGGTTGTCACCATCTAGGGAGACCAAATGACCACAAAAGCTATTTTCGGCAATTCCTAAAGACACTTAGAGTTAATCAAACCCTAACCGTCAAGTATCCATTGCATAAAGGAATTAGATGACCAAGTTCCTAAAGAGGAATACCAACCTCTATCCTCAATCCCAAAGTATACTAAAGTATCGACACAAGTCAACATCTCATACAACATGAGATACTAACTTAGGGCAAATATTCTAAACCATTCTTATACCCAATTAAGGCCCAACAAAATTACACATTCCAACTCAATAAGAATCCGACATGTAAGACGCCTCGACTTCCACCACCTTGGCTAACTGAGGTGCGACATAAAAGGAGCAATATGACCTCAAATTAACCTACATGACGATAGGTTCTTTGCCCTTCCCCCCACAAGAATACCATTTATGTCACATGTTTAGGAACTACTCCTTGTCCACTACATGGGCAACATGTGTGCATACAGAGACAAGCATGGGAGCATCAAAGGAAGACAAACAAACGTTCTATTAGTCTTTCCCAACTAATTTTAACGACCTATGCTTATGTATACCTAGAAAATCCTCTCTTACAAGTACATATTCACCCTCTACGCCCTCACTTTGTCAGATTTCTTACTCTCTTGGATATTGTAGTGCTTGCAGGTGGACATTACTGCCACGGGTTCATTGTTGGAGATTGCCAACAACCACTTCGAATTGTGTCACCTTATCATCCAACATGTAACTGTGCAACTGACTTCTCCAATTTGGACAGAACAATGACGTTTAACATATTTTGAATCTATTTATTTGTCTATGTCTTTATATTAAGAAAGCTATAACTCTTTAATTTGCCTTTCCAATCTCACTCCCTTTATAAAACTTGTACTTACAATAAAATAGGAAAAATTGATCCTTATAGGTCTTTTCTTTTTGTGAACCCAAGGTATTCCTTAACTGAAAGTTAAGAACTTATCTTTTGAGGTATTGAAATTTACTTAATGTCTAACTTTTTCCAACAAATATTCTTTTATACATTTGGACCTAAAGATCGAATTTTTGACTACATGCTTAAAGAACATAATTATCTATCAATCATGCTAATAGGTTTATACATAATTAACGTTTTTTTTTTATTATGTTTTTTGTAAAGTAATAATTATTAATTACTTCAATTTATCCTTTTGTTTTTGGTACACAACTTTGGTCTCTATCTGAACATATATTTCTGCATCCCAACTACTTTAAATCCATTTTGCTGAATATTCTTTACTTATTACATATAGCCTTGCTGTAACAGTCAGACTGAATTTGTGTTGAATTCGACTAGTTCCATGAATTATTGTAAAAATTGAGAAAGATGCTATTTATAATAGATGCTTATAAAATTCATATAATAGCTGGTCCCACGATAACAAATTTGATCATGATCGTATCTCATTCCACGATATCTTTTATCAACGTGGGTGTACTTTTGACAAATAAAATAAATTAATCCTTGGATAGTATTTTGCTGAAAGATTTGGTTTAGCACAACAATCAATGTTTTTGCTAATTAAGTTTTTAGGCCTCTAGCTCTCAAATTATTACCTCTTACATAGAGTTATTGATGTTTTCCCAGATAGCCTACATACTCATAAACTCATAATTAAGGTTAGTTAATTACCAATTTTACTGGTCATGATCAGCATGAGGGTGCACACAGATCTGAATCTTTGTTCTGTCTAGCACGGCCAGCAACAAGAACAAAATATGCTGAGCTTTTTTTGTGCTTTTGTGTAATATAGATAGGGGTCTATGCCATACACAATTGTCGCAGGATGGAGTTCCACGCAAGCAAATAATTGATATATATTATGGAGTGAGGATTGACTGAAAATTATTAGTTATTATAAAAAATGAGAATAACCAGCATGGGATTATTCTAACTAAATCATTAGTTTCGAGTTAGGGTTTTAAATATATAACTGTGTTAAATGTTCAAAAGAAAAACTGTCATTCATAATAATCTTACTTTATCTGAGCAAATTTACATCTGAAAGATATATGTGATTTTTATAAGAAAAAATTAATAATTTAGATTACGTATGTAATTATAAATCTTACATGATCTTTTAAAAATTACATGAGATTTTTAATTAAAAAAAGAAAATTACATGTAATTTATAATTAAATATACAATTTAAATAATTAATTTTAATCTAATAAGTATAATTAAATGTACTTACCTCTCGTAATAATCATGAATTCTCACCTAGTATGTTCCTTTTTATACAGTGACGGACTATTATGGAATTCGGCTTTATGTGAGTTTTGGTTAGTGATAGAGACAATATTTTGTATGTAACAGACAGGTTACCAACTACAACTAGATATAAACAAGTAGATTTGTTATAAAGGATGCACATCTTTATTATTATATTCATGCACTCTCTTCATAGAACTCTTCGCCATTGAATCGGTGTAACTTTGATATCTTACAAGCCCTTTTGGACTTCAAATTATTGTACATAGTTCCTGTTGTTCATTAATTAATCAACTGAAAAGGGACCATGAAAAGGTGACACAATTAAATTATACTTGTTTATGTGGTGGTAAATAATGATTCAGTAGGCATAGACAACTAAAGGGATAAGTCCTAATTTCTGATTTGATGTTTTAATTCACTCATCTCTTCGTTGTGACGGAATTTGCATATCTCTAAGTGGAACTAATTAAATGGCACATGTGATAAAACGTGACAGAAGCCCAAGATGTTCAAATTATTTTTCTTAGCAAAGAATTATATTGCAACTATTCCTGTAAAAAGGGGCTTATGGCCGAATCTGATCTAGTTGAGTGGTATTCGTTTTACCAATTTCAGTGACCATTAGTTCTGGCAAATTAAGCCTTTTTATGATAAAGATTATATGTATTTTTCACAAGAAATAATTCTATTTAAGTAGAGTAAGATCACTATAAGCATCAAAACTCTTCTTTTAAGTATTTATTATAATTACATACTTAAAACTCGAATTCAAAACTATTAATTAAGTTAAAATGACCTCACACTAACTAATTTACACCTTCAATAATAATTCTCTCAAATAAGGGTGGAAATAGGTCAGATTGTCTGTCAGAAGCCTATGGCTTGACCTACATAAGGTCTGATTTGACCTAGTTCGTTTATTAAAAAAGCTAGACCTAGCTAGGTTTTTTTAAAAACCTATTTAGGTAAAAAGGTCAAACATAGGCCTTAAAAAAAACATATTAAGTCTAATAGGCTTGGCCTATTTATATACATGTATAATAAAATATTATTATATTATATATTATGTTATATTATATATACATAATTATATATAATACATATATTACATATAATAATATAAAAGAATGTGTAATTCTTAACAGCTCTTTAGTTCAATGGGCTTTTTTAGACCAACGGGCCTACTTAGGCTAATAGGCTTACTAACTTTTTTATAAAACTTATAAGAAAATAGGCTTTTAAACAAGTTTACAGGCTAGACTATATTTTTATGCAGACCAAACCCAGACTTTATCTTTTTAATAAAAGTCAAGTTCAGGCCTACCAAAACTTGGTCTAACTTATTTTCACCCCTACTAACAAATTAAGCTTGGGAAAAGTCCCATGAAAGTCCTAATTAATTTGTGTGCATTGGCCTGAAAGGTAGGCAAAAGAAAGAATAGGCAATATTGTTGGTGGTGGAGTAAGGAATCGCATTCTCTTTTATAGCAATACAGCTTTTGGTATAACTTAAGAAACAAGAAAAAATAACTACTGGGTCAGAGTATTTCACAGGAACATTGGAGCATTATTCTTCATTGCGGGGACAACTGCTTTATATGCCAATATGCTTGACATGATTACGTCCTATGAATATCTTGAAGCACAAATATCAGTTCTCGGATTTTGTTTTCTAATTATATTTTTTTGGTGTACAATAGTCATAAAAGTTAAAATCTATGACCTCATACATACTATTCAAGTCTCTCCCACCACTAGGCTGACAAAAAAATTGACAAAAGTAGTTAATAAGTTAATTAAAAGTTGAAAATTATTCAGTTAACTTATTTAAATAAAAAAAATTATGGCAAACTTAATTAAAAGTGTATAACAAAATTAAATATTAAATTAGTTGATAAATATAAAAATGACATAAAAAGACATACTCATATAATTTTATTTGTATAAATTCTATTTTTATTTTGTAGATAAAAATATACGTTTAAGTATTTATAATTTGAACTTTTTTAGTTAATTTTGAATTCTTATTATTTTTGTTTAAAGATTAAATACTTTATTGAAAAATTAAAATAAATAGTGTAAAATTAAAATAAAAGTTCAAAAAATAATATAATAATTAAAATAAATATTTAGGACCCTTTTAATTATATTTCATTATATTATTTTCAAGATAATAAATAAAATACAGCTATAAATAAGTTATAAGTTTATATGCCACTTCAAGTAGTATCAAACAAATATTATAAACTAATTAGAAAATTTCATTTATCAACTATCTTTATTTTGATAAAAACAAAATTATAAACTAATTAAATAGGGTATAAACTAGCCAACATAACTAACTAACCTAATCGTGATTTTTATTTTTAGAACCAAGGAGAGAAAATTATGTCAGGAACTTCTAAATTCGGTGGACTCTAAAGAGAATATTATTTGTGTATGGTCAAATCAATTAAAAAGCTAAATCCATTTAAAGGAATCCATTTAAGTGCTTGTTTAGTTCAGCTCGATTATTTTAAAGAAATAATTATATATTTTTACTAACTTTTAAAAATAATGTTTATTAAAAATGATTATTTACTCAACAATAATCCAAACCTAAACATTCTACAAAAGGATGTGGCAGCAGAATAAAACTAACTTTTCCAGGGTAACCTCGTAGGAAGGAAAGGAAAAGAAATAATGTTAGAAAATAAAACAAACTTGAAGTGGAAGGGATCGGAACAATGGCAACTCAACAGCAGTACAAATTTACGCTTATAATAAAGTTGTAAAACAAGCAAATTGTTATGGATTAGGTTCCCAATTCGCGTAGTGGGACCCTCTACCTAAAACGTTAGATTAGTTTAAATCATAAAGTATTGACCAAGGTGACACCATTCACGTGTATTGAATCACACTTCAATTTAGAATAGAGTTACATTATTGGTACTCGTTACTTCATAATATGATAATATTATTTTTTTAAGAGGTCTTGAGTCTTATGCTAAGAAATTTAACTTATTTCAGACTCTTTATAAATATAATCAGTATCACTATAAATAGTTAAATTTTATTGCATATCAACATTTTGATCAAATCACTACGTGACTTGAGCATTGAAATATCTTTTGCAAATAGTTAGCCTTGGTCTACAATGTCTCAACCACGTCGAAAAACAGAACCTCTATTAGGATACTTTGGACCTTATTAGCCTACTTAGAATACACCTACGTTAGTGCAGCCCAAAATTCAATCAAAGTCAATACTCAAAAACCTAACTCAGATACATCATAAACAAATAAAAATATAATGTTAACACATTATTAAGCATATTTATCAAATTTATGCATATATTCACCAGAAAATAGGTATAACAGTTTCAAAGAAAATAAATAATGCAATATTGCAAGAAGATGTGGATAAAGTTTAATTTTAATCAGAGGTGAAAATTCAGTCCTGAAATTTTTCATGCACCATCTCTCGTATTTTCAGTTTTACGCTTGGCACCAACTCACTGATCTAAATTTATATCCAAGTCTTTAAACAAATTAAAGTCAATTAAATTATGAGTAAATAGTACTGTGTATTGATAATGCAAATTAAGAGTTTTTATGTAATTATTTAATCACAAATTGTCATATATGATAAATTTGTTGATTCTTATAATAATTATTTTAAAATTCATACTTATCAAAATTTCTGTCTTACAATGTAAAATTTTTTACAGTAATAATACAAAAATATTAAACTCTTAAATTACATTAATCTCTAAAAATACAAAATTAAATTAAACGAATTACGCAACTAGAATGCCTCTTTAAATGAGTTAGGAATCAATTAACTCATGACTTGGCTTACATTAAACTATCAGCAGCTGGACATACAAAATTAGTAGTATAAACAACGTGCTGGTAAAGAATTTGATTAAATTTGGTATAATAGCAAAAGTAAACTTTAATTCAACCTTTTTCTTTGTTCATACAAAAAGGGCAATGGCCAAGTCAGAAAGACACCGTGCTGGCGTCAGTTGGAGGATAGACCCTAATGAGAATGAAACAGAATTAGGCAAACAAAGGATAAGAGCTCAAAATGACATTACATTATGAGTAAACTCTCCCTCTGATCTCCAAAATTACAAGCATTGATCACTTTAGTTGTTAGCTTCTCAAAATCTTCACTTCAATAGTTGGTTTTGTAAAAGAAAATCATTTATTTTAATTCCGTTTCATTTCATTCATATTTTATAGATTAGATGAAAGTCATTTTACAAAGTCAGGATTAAAGTGAATATTTAATAAAGTCAATATTAAAGTGATCCATGCTTAAAACTTTAGGAATTAAAATGGAAGTTTATTCCTAAATTATGAAATCGCTGAAACTGCACTCCGCTTTTTTGATTTGAACAGTGCTTCTTTTTTGGTCATGGGTTTTGTGTTTTTCCCATCATAAAGTTCTGTTATGATACATTAATAGGCTCTAAGCACCGGAAAGGAAAATGGGAAAATGAGAATAATGAGTTTTGAGAATTGATGAATAGTACGAAATTTTTTTTCACGAAAATTATAATACAAATGTATGGGGTGATTTTCATCAAGCAACAAGAGCCTACTTTTCATTCATCCTTCAACTCTCCCATTTCACCAATAAAAAGCTGCTAGATATTTTGGTAAGAGAAGTATTAATAACACATTTTCTAATACACTCTTTTTTATTATATAAATTTATTGAACATTACAAAATTATAAGTAAAGTTTATTATTCTCTCTATTTGAAAACTTTGGTTTGTTTAAAATTTTTGCACACAAATTAAGAAATATTTAATTTATAGTAATATAAATTTAGACTAAATTACTCTAATTTATCCACTCTATATATTAAATTAGAACTTCTATATCTTACGAGAACATTTTTAGCTATCATTATTTAAAGAGAACGTTTTTAGCCGTCATTCTTTTAACAAGAGTGTTTTTAGGAATTTCTTTAACCTCTCATACATTTTAATCTATCATTTTCAACATCTTTAGTTCTAAATTAAATTTTAATATTTTGTAAAATAAATTATCAATAATTATAATGACATTGTATCACAATATAAACTATATATTATAAACTTATAATATAATCTATATGTTTAAAATATATATTTATTACAATTTTAATTATAATATAATTTATATTATATATTTAGAAGTACTTATTTATTATAAACTATAAATTTATGTTATATAAAATAAATATTTATTCTATGCAATATACGAGTTAAAATACTAATTATACTAAAAATCAGTTAAAATTAGCCTAACGATGAAGAATAGCTGAATTGTTATTCTTTTTACAACAAAAGGGTTGGGTGCAATTGTTATTTTATATCATATTATAAACTTTTTTACCATACATAATTTTTAATATAACTATTTTATTTATGTTTTTTGCTTATTTTTATTTTTTATAATTTATTATTTAATATATTTTATAATATTAAAATGTATCTAATTTAAATTAATTTAATTACTATTAAATATTTTATGATAATTAATTATAATCATAAAATTTACATAATAAATTTAAATGCTAGTTATTTTAAAAAAATTATGTTATTTCCAACGACTTCATTTATACTCCTATAAAACAATTTTCTGTATGCTTTCCACTAAGAAATAACATTAAAGTTCCACTGTGAGCACTTGTAAAAATCAAACTTATTAATGCTTCACTAAAGAATAGTCTTAATTACTCAACTACATATAGGGGTATAATTGAAAAATATTGCACAAATACACATTGAAATTCTAAAACAACCAAAGTTTAAAAAATAATAAAAATTAAAAGCTAAAACAACCAAAGTTTTAAAATGGAGTAAATAAAGAGTGAGACCAACATAATTTTATAATTTTAAACAATATTCCCTCCATTTTATGTTGATTGATATTTAAGATTTTTTCACTTAGATTAAGAAAGACAATAAATAAGTTACTTTGTAAAATAATTTTACTAAAACATCTTTGCTTCCCTTTTCAAAAATTGACAAGCACAATACTAAAAAATAATTAGGTTCATGTATTTATTTAGGAGAAAATTAGAATAAAAACATTAATATTTCATTGAAAACTAAGAACATCAATCAATATGATTTTTTTAAAATATTAAAACATCAATCAATATAAAACAGAAAAAGTAATAAAAAGTAGATTAAAAAGAGTCTTATAAAATATGTTATAATCATAAATATTATATGATAAGATGTGCTATTTAGACAATAATTTGTATAATAATCTTTATAACATCATTTTTTGTGTCTATAAATCTTTATTATAATATTTATTACATTTCATTATTCTCTTCTTAAAATTTCTCTTATATGATTAGGATAACTCTGAATAAGATGTGCAAACCCGGGTAGTTAATTTTGCCTTTGACAAGACGGACAGAAAGAACACAAAAGTCAAAGCACTATATCCGTTAGCACATGTAATAATCATCTGTGTGCCAACATAAAACACACCGCATAAAGCACTAATGCCCAAAGCTTTTATGGGCTGGACACATAATAATAAAATATTTCCTTGTTTGTGTTCAATTTGAACCCGATCAATATATATATATATATATATATTGAGTTTAATGGTTATGTATTAATGTGTATAAAAGTTTTTTTAATTTTTAGAATAATTATTATAAAAATTAATAAATTAACATACATGATAGTTTGTAATTGGATGACGATGTAAAACTGCTTTATACTATTATTATACTTTTAGTGCATAACGTATTCTCTCTCTCTCTCTCTTAATGGAACCCGGCCAATATTTCATGTCATGTATTCCTATAATCAGGAAATCAAAACAAAGTGTATTACTTGTGCATTACATTTCGGTTATTTCCACGTCTTAAAGAAAATTATTAGTCTCCTTGTGTCAATTAAATTTGAGTTGAGTTGTGTTTGTTTTTTATTTTTTTATGTTTTGTTATGAACCAAAACATTTTCAAGATTAATAATGAAGCTGTAGTGAAGTTGCGTAATTACATTAGAAAATGAAAAGGGGGCGGGGGAAGATGGTGGCAAGCTAATCCTCTAAGTTGCGTAGCCATGTGTTTTCGTCTCACTTTGCACTTATTACGAGACCCCATATCATATAGCTTTTCATACATGATTTGTGCAGTTAATACGATTACTTTATGTAGTTAATTCAATTGCTATAGGTGGAAACTGGACATGGAAGGAAAGGACTAATGACAAGATGTAAAAACCAACACTAGTTGGCATAAGTGATAGCGGCTTGTGTCCCTTAACCAAGTTGTCCACGGTTCGAATTCTAGTCCTTGGATATGGAATAAACCATGTTGGGAGAGGAAATACCCATCTTTTGTGTGTTCATGGTCCCGGCAGAGATTAGTCACTGCTTTTGGCAGTAGATACTTCGTACCAATACCATAGTAATAAAAAAAAAAATGTCAAGATGTAAAAGGCGTTCAACTTTAGGTTAAACTGGTGTTGAAGAAGACGTGACACTCTAATTGAGTTCTTCTTACACTCGAAATAAAAAGTACTAGTATGATCATCCAAAGATTAGCTGACTAGATCAAGGAAGTTACTTGAGTCCAATCCATTTCATTTAGAAATATAAAACTAGGTACAATTTATTGAAGCAACAAATTTGATTCCAAAAATCTTTGAACCAAATTGTTTTTGGTTAGGCATGAAAAAATGTGCTATGTTTGTACCAAAACAAAATTGGGATATATCGACGTAGTCTGAAACGTTGAATGCCCTCATTTATAATTCAACAGCGTGAGAATATACTTGATTCCTATCTGTAGCTGACTCGTTTACACTACATAATTAATAGAAACCCCCATAGTTTCACCTTGTCTAAAAAGCATATTGTCACTCAAAAATATCCCATTCTGATTGAATATAATTACAGTGGGTCACAGGGAATTTATGGGCTTGAGCCCAATGTAAGTCCACTTCGCTATCATTACAAACACCGCCTATCTCCTTGACATTTGCTTGCTTGGCTGTCTAGTAGAAACTGAATAAAATATTATTTTAGTTTATAAAGGTTCATTTGATTTGTTAAAAAATATGGTACTGAACAATACAAAAATAATTGTTTCACGTTTAATTTGAAAAAGAATCATGGAACAACACAACTCAAGTGATGATGGAAATGACAAAAACTCAATTTTTTTTTACTCAACAAATTATGGGACAACTTTTTGTCCTAAGTACAAAATACCCAAAAGATAAAAATACCCCATCATTATTGTCGCCACTGCCATTACCGTCATCGTCACCACCACTACTATCACTTGATGCCACCACCACAGTTGTCAACACTACCACCACTGTCGTCATTGCCACCACCACCCTTACCACTACCGTCATCATCATTGGTGCTACCTTTACCACCACCACCACCACTGTAGCTGCTGCTGCTGCCACCACCACCACCTTCGTCGCTTCTACTAGCATTGTCGTCATCGTCGCCATTGCCATTGTCATCATTGTCGCCACCATTGTCGTCGTTACCACTACGCCACTCTAGTTGCCACTCTCGATCACTATCACTACCATTGTCGTATTAAAATAATTAATATAAATTCTATTAAGATAATTAATATAAAAAAGGATATTACAATAAAATTTACACTATTTTGCTTGTACTATCTATTGTCCACCAAATAATGTACAAAACAAAAAGTTGTCTTATAACTTAAGTGTTTGTCCTGTGTTCTCCTTATCCTGTACCTTAGTGCGTATCAAACCAATCCTAAAAGATTTGAAGTTAATTACATTAATACTTAAAGGATGAAGATTATGATTTTTTTTTCCTTAAAAGATGAAAAAAAGGATCAATTTAGTCTTTTTGCGCCAAGATTTTGTTGCCTTTGTGGTTAGTTTATCTCCTTTTTCTTTAATTATTTTTTTCTTATTTGTGGATTTCTTATTTTTTTAATTAATTTGATATATTAGAAAATGTTTTATTATAAGCTTCTAAAATAATAATAAAAAATACAAAAAAATGAAAGATTTAGCTTGATTAGATTTTTCTTTAAGATTATATAATAAAAAGTAAAAATTCTATAAAAACTAAAAAGATGCATTAACTCATAATTTTTTTCTAGAAAGAATTATGTAATTCTATGTTCTTTATTGCACAAACAAATACGTAGAACCAAACATTTCTTGAGCGTAAATATATTTCTAAGCCTAGTTTTGATACCTAGTGAAAAAAATTGGTGGAAACTTAGATTTCACATTATTTTATTAATGTACACCTTTTTCTTTTCTTTTTTCTCTTTCTTCATCTAACACGGGCGACTCTTTCATTTATAATATTTTTATTCTTGATCATTTATATACGTATGAAATTCTCTCATAAGTGCCATCAAGCACATGTCTATTTTGCCACTACCAAAGCATCATAAAAATAAAGACTTGATAGGTGTCAACCCTGCATCCTAATTTTTCAAGAAAAATGTAAAACTCTTCGCAATAATATTAAATGAAAAGTTTTGTAAATTACATTTTGATCATTTTAACATTTATAATAATTGTAAACTAACCATTAAATTGCTAGATAGCCCTTAACAAATTTTAATTGCTAGTCTCAATTTCAAAAAAATCCTCTTTACATTACAGAAAGGTCCCTAATAGAAATAAAACATAAAATGTAAAACCATATTCTATGAAAGAAATGGACTTCAAAATACAACCAAACAAAGTTTTTGAGAAAAAAAATTAGATTAATCTAACTTTTAAGTTAATAAACTATATAAGTTTAATTCATAATTCACTATAAATGGAAAAAATTTCATGATTTAATTATTTTAAATTAGAATAAATAGTGAAATATTATTTAACAAAATTAGAAGATAAAATTTCATTGTGAAAAGTAGCTAATTTTAGTACACTACTAATTACTAATTTAGATCAATTTAAGTCGACTCAAGAACACAATGTAATTAGACCATAATTAAACACTTTAATTCAATTAAAATCAAATTAAAAGGTTGAATGGACCTTAGAGGAGGATGCTGCACATTTTTAAGAGAGAAGATAGGGTTATAAATCTTTAGAATAGATGCAAGTACAAGAATATGATGAATGGATAGTATGAAATTAATGGAAGCAAGACTTTGACTATTTTCCATAAATGCTCCATGCCACCTAGCCAGTGGTGTTCAAAAAAGTTGAGCCAAACTAAACTGAGTGAAAACTGAACCAAACTGGAAAACAGCTTGCCCGAATTGAACCAAACTATTTTTTAGTTCGGTGAACTGCATTTTAAAAATTCAAACCGAACTGTATTTTGAATTGAACTAACTGTTTTAGTGTTATGAATTGAACTGTTTTTGTGCTTTGAACTGGACCAAACTATTTTTGAATTGAATCGAACTATTTTTGAACTGAAACAAAATTAGTTAAAAAATTGGTCCTTCAGTTTTAAATAGTTTTAAATGGTCTCTTATACTAACAAACTATCATTATTAATAATAGAAGACTCTATACTTATATCAAGAGTGTCAAGAAATAGAAATCCTCTTCTACGTTTATTTTTTTCCTACAACAGACTTTAGCTTCAATTAAAGGTGACACAAAGGCATAATTGGAGCATGCAAGTCCACGGGTTTGAGCTCTGTTATGCAGAATCAATATGGTTTTGCTGCATAATGACCCATTTGTGACTTAAACACAAGTTCTTGGACGCATTGATCATGATATACTTAATTTTACACACTTGGCCACCCATTTCCAAACTTGGTTAGGCCATGCTCTTTGGTACATACTGATTCTAGCTTCCAGTTTGTCTATTAGGCATCACAACTGAGTATAATATCACGTTTTCATTTTAGATTTAGGTCTAGGACTTGATTCTAAGTAAGGGAAACTTAGTTTATACTCTTAGGCACACAAGGCATCCCAGTTTGCACTAATTATGCAGAACGAGACATGCTTGCTGCGTAGTTGTGTAACAACACCTCAATTTTGGGTTATTTGCTAGTTTAGTCACAATGCATTGGTTCAAGTACACATTGGCAGTAATAGTTATATTTATTTAGTTATAGTTAAAAGCTGAACCAGTCTTAATGTGTATGTGATTAACATGGGATTAGAAGTTTGCCTTTTCTTTTCCAACATAGTATGTGTAGCAACATTCATATCCCAACACTTAACATTCAACTAACCCAATTCTATTTTACCACGGGCTGTCAAGGAACATCAGCAACAATTTAAGCCCAACACAGATTCCTAATTCCAACACTCTCCTTAATTTAAATAACCATGCAAAGATCAAATTAACACAGACGTGCCATTGGGTGCCCTGTCACACAAATCAAATCACAAGCACATCACTAATATAAATTCAAATTTTCAGTTAAACAAACGAACAAAACAGAGAGAAGAAACAATCCTTCAAAATAATTTTCTTCCAAACAGAACAAGCACTTGAAGATGAGTAACTTACCGAAATCTCAGATTAAATTTTAGATTATTAATATCAATTATGAAATAAAATATATGGTATTTTTTTTGTTGGATATTAGTTGTTTGGGCTTATTATGTAAACGTGTCTATGATGGGTTGAACCCTCACTTGGTGCTCAAATGAGGGGTCTTGTTCTTGTCTAGTGATTATAAAATTATCACCCCATTAGACAATTTTGTATGACATAATATTGTTTGGTAAACCCTAGGCTCCAAGTAGGGATGGCAATGGGTAGGGTCTGGGTAGGGTACTATGGTACCCGTCCCCATACCCGCGTTTGAAAAAAATCCCTGTACCCGCTTCCATACCCGCGCGAGTAACAACTTTAATCTCCATCCCCGTACCCGCTGGGTACCTATATACCCATACCCGTACCCGCTATCCGAACTTTACTTAAGTGTAGTGCCATGAAAAAAAAATTTGTAGCCTTAGGCGAAATTCAAAATTTAATTTAATACAATTTGACAAATCTCATTTTATTTTTGTAGCAATTATGAAAGTATCGATCAAATTTTATAATTAAGTTTTTTTAATATTTCACTTTCAATATATAAAGGAAAATTCATTTAATCCATCCTTTAACATAGTTATTAACTAATAAAATTTGAATAATCTTACTTTTAAAAAATCTACATTTAACGATAAGAATAATTACAAGTATTTCAATAATATTTAGAAGCATGTGTACATTTGAAAAGAATATAATCTTTTCATATAATTTATTTTTAAAGGAGTATAAATTATTTTTGATATTTAATTTATATACAATTGTAGTGCAAAACATTTTTACACAGACATTTAATAAAATTTAATTATTTCATCATATTATCCCATTTATTAATATGATGCAACAGTATAGTGAATTTCTAGCTTACATATATGTAAAAAAAATTACAATAACAATGCATATAAATTAAACTCTTATTTTTGTTTATATTTCTTGCAATATCTTTTTTTTTTTTAATGAATCAAGATTTTTAATATTTAATACTCACTAGAACTTATTTTTTTAGTATATTATATGATATATATATATATATATATATATATATATATATATATATATATATATATATATATATATATATTTGTGTGTGTGTGTGTGCGGGTATGGGGCGGGTTGGGTACTATAGTACCCATACCCGCACCCATCCCCATTATATTTTGCGGGTAAATCCCCGCCCCCGCCCCCATCCCCATTGAGCGGGTATTTACCCTACCCATTGCGGATTTTTTTGCGGGTACCCATTAGGGTCTGGGTAGAATTGCCATCCCTAGCTCCAAGTAGAGAGGAGTATCTTCCTCATTCGGTGTTCATGATTCAATAGAGATAATAGGCATGAATTCTATCTCCACATGAGGTATACATTATCTAACCTTCCTATAATTATTTTTATGTGTTATCAACATGCCATAATTGTACATCATTTGTACCTAAATTTTCTATCACAAAACTGAGAGCTCCTCCTCCCGTCATTGCAGCTCAAGCTAATTCTCTTTGTTTTTCCAACTCTCATAGGTGACAGTTCGGCAGTGCACTGAGCTGCTCTTTAAGCAGTTTGATTTTTTAAAACTGAACTAAAAAATGGTTCAATTCAGTTTTTATTAAAAAATAGTTTAATTTTTTTTTAATTCAGTTCAGTTTAGTTTCCTATTAGATCGGTTCAGTTTGATTTTTTTAACACCCTTACACCTAACCTTCCTGGACCAATAATATTGTGCCAAAAGTCTGAAGAAAAAAAAATAACCATGACAAACCAAGACTCAACCAATATTAAAATCAAGTTATACATGGTTACTTTTCTAAACTTCTTCTATAAATAGGTAACTCTATGGTGTGTTTGGATAAAGAAATTTAAGTGAGTAATTTAATTTAAGTGAAAATTTAAAATAATTTGCATAGCTAAAATATACTTTTAATCCCTTATCTTTTTACTAAAATTCATTTTGATTTTTTATCTTTTAAAAAATTATTTTGGTCTTTTAACTTTCAAATTTTAGTTAATGTTGTCCTTCCAAAATAATGACTGTTTTCGATTTTGGGACACGATTTTAAACCTTTTTTAACCAATTCAAGACATAAAACTTGTCTCATTAGATTCACTTACATGAAATCTATGGACCCAACTAATGTTTGAACTAAAAAGGCCATAAGCATGGTGAAAATCGTGTGAAAATTAAGTTCCACAAGTAACTGAAAAATTAAAAAATTTAATATCATATTCTTTTCCAATTGCTCGTGAGACTCAATTTTCGTGCGATTTTCACCACATTTATGACTTTTTTTGTTCGAACATTAGTTGGATCACATAATTTTCGTGTAGGTGAATCTAATGAGATAAGTTTCACGTCTTGAATTAGTCAAAAAAGAGTTCAAAATTGTGCCCAAAATTAAAAGCGATCACTATTTCAAAAGGAAAATATTAACTTAAATTTGAGAGTAAAAGGACCCAAATGAATATTTTAAAAGATAAAAGACTAAAATGTATTTTAATAAAAAGATAAGAAACCAAAAGTATATTTTAACCTTTGCATTAATGTATATTGTTTGGATAATGTATTTAAAAAGTATTTGAAATTCTAGTAATTTGATGACGTATTTTGATTACTTAAATTTATAAAATTTTAAATTCTACAAAAAAGTAAAACTTTAAGTTTTTTCATGCTCATTTTCTCTCCCTCTCTTTTTCTCTCATCTTTCTTCGCAATCTCTTTTCCCTCTTGCTCTTTCCTCTCTCTACTTTTTCCCTCGTTCTCTCTTTTTTTTCCTCTTTCTTCTCTCTTTGTCTTTTCCCTTTGCTTTCTCTCTCTTCTATCCTTCTCTCTTCTCTCTCTCCTCCCTCTTTCTTGAAATACAAAAATATTTATTTTTGATAAAGTTTAATATTGAAATTTTAATTTTTAAATATATATTTAAAAATGAATTTGTACATAGGAGGTATCAAATTACATCAATGTAACTCTTATCAATTATTATACCATCAATAACTTTAAATAAAAAGTGAATTTTATCAATCCAACTGTTGAATTATAACTTTATATTATCATGATTGTTTGTGTCAAATTTTATCAAAATTGAATAACAATAAGAAGGTGATTAAATGATTCATATTTTAGTATATTTTGAGAAGTATATATTACGTTGATTTTGATTTATATGAATAAGGTATCAAATAATTTTAGATTAATATAAAATTTTGTATATATGATCTATGTGAACAGAACTTTTAATCTAACAATGGGTTTTGAGAAAACATTATCTAATTAAAAGCTATTGAATGAGTGTAATAGTTGGTAAAAGTTACACTGGTATAATTTGATTCCTCCTTTTTGCATATGGTAAAAATTGAATTTTCCTATCCAAAAAAAGAATATGAAATTTAAGAAATTTAAATTGTTTATTCAAACAAAGCATTTAAAAATGTAAGAAATTTAATTGAAAGCAGTTCAAATTTCAAGCTATTTCACATTCCCTAAAACGTTAAAATTCTTCATCTAGACACAACCTTAGAGAATTTGGGTCTTTTGTTTTCAAAAAGATACTCACCTTTTCCTAAGCCATTCACATGAATGGACAGAGAGAAGGAAAGAGAAAGAGAGACTTTGGAAACTAGAAACCACTCCAAAATCAAGGCAGAAATTAAGACCACACTTCCAACAAACTAAGATAAGGGGAAAGTTATTTTATCATTATTGAAAAGAAGAAATATGATTATTTTGAGTCATAAGGTAGCCGTAGCCCTATAATCTACTATTTCTATATGATTTTTTGACATTAATTAACCATGTTTTGACATAAAATCCTACTAAGTAATTAAAATTATACTATAAATTAATTAAATATTTAAATTAATCATTTTATTTTAAATAATTATTTATACTTTCGCTAATAACATTTATATTTTTGCTACTAAATTTTTCATTTTTGTTATTAACTCTTATATTTTCTGCCACTAACTTTTTATTTTCTTGCAATTTACATTTCTACTACTAATTTTGCATTTCTATTACTAACTATTACGTTTTTCGCAACTAACTTTTTTTTTTTTTTGCAATTTACAGTTATGATACTAACTCTCTCTTTTTTGTAATTGATTTTTGCCACTAACTTTTATATTTTCACAACTAAATTTTATTTTTCTGCAATTTAGTTCTATAATTAATCTCTTAAATTTTTGTTATTTTATATGTTGTATTAAAATTATTAATGGCTAACTTATTTATATTGTGTCTTTAAAAAAAATGTTGTTAGTAATAAAATTTTTCACAATCAATTATTTTTATTATAAATTAATGATAATTATGAGTAACTTGAAAATTATTTACAAAGTAATTACAAAAATGCAGAAAAACACTAATATTAATATTGATTTTTTTTATACAAATAATTTATCTATAGAATGATTATAATATTCTTGAAATTAGACCATGACTCGTAAATCATAAAGATCAAGTTCAACTTTCAAAAATTTTATGAATCATAAATTATGATGAGTCAAGATGAATTCTCTGATCTATTTTGATATAAAATTTATGCAACAAGCTTGTTTCATGACATATTGTAATGTGCATTAATAAAGGGTTGAGCTACCCACTATACTAGTGGGGAAGAGTTTAATGGTGGAGGTCTACAAATCTCGGGATTATGTTAGTATGGAATACACATGTGATCAAAGGGTAGTAGCCTTGTGATGTGTTAACCTAGACCTTACTTTGATTCATCCTTACTAGTCACCATAATTACTCCAAATTGGTTAATTAGGCTACTTTGGTACAACCATTTATTGTTAGCAAATTATGATTAGAGATGGCAAAATGAGTTGAACTGCTAGGTCAACCTACCTAACTCGCCAAAAAAGGAAGGGTGAGTTAGGTAATTCAACCTACCAACTTGCTTCACTAACCTGTCAATCTGGCAGGTTGAAGGTAGGGCGGGTTAACATGCTTGGTTGACCCATTAAGTTGACCTGCCTAACCCACTATATTTAAGGTATATATAACTAAATTTATATTTGTATATATTTAAAAAGGATAATATGCATATGTATATAAAATAAAATAAGTATGTGTTAAAAAGAAATGAATTGATATTTTTAATCTTTTCCTATTTTTATTTTTGGGCAGGTTTTGGTGGGTCAATTTGCCAACCCGCTATTTCTTAAGTATTCACACCTAGTCACCATTAGGGAAACATCATAGAATGAAATTGTTCCTTAACTTACATGAACTAAAAGTAACCAAAGTCAAAAATTAACTATACATTTGTTTTAAACTAGAATTCACCTCCATATAAGGCAATCCCCTAAGTAGTCCACAAACCTTTGTTAACTCTTTTGTGTCCACAAATCCCATTTTAATTCATCAAGTGAGAGAGAACATTTAACAACTTTTTCTTGAGAGAAATACTAGCAAACACACTCTTTATTATTGATTAAAATTTATTGTAAATCACAATTTTTTGTGTCTCACTTCTTATTTTATGAGTTCTATTTAGGGATGTCAAAAAAACGTGTACCTGCGAGTATCTATGGATAAAACCCGCTATGGATATTAATTAGATAATTAAATGGATATCTGTTTATTAACGGGGTAGGGACGGATAGTAAGGTACCCATACCACACTTTATAACTATTTAAATACCTTTAGTTATATATAAAGTAAAGTACTTTAATTTATTTTTAGTATAAATATATATTTCAAAATTATTTATTTTTAGTATAAATATATGTTACAAAATTATTTTTTAATGTAAATATATGTTTCAAAAATATTTATTATTAGTTTTATTTTAGTCTTTACTTTTTGTTTAAAATTTTACGTTTTAACAAATATCCACAAATACCCGTGGATACCTACGAATATATATAAAATTTATCGATACCCACTTAATGGGTACCCATATAAATAAGGGTGAGTATAGGAGAACTACTACTCATACCTGCCCTGCCCTACCTACCCATTAACATTCCTAGTTCCATTCATGGTTTTGTAGTTTCTAATAAACTTTAATCAATAGAAAAGAATGTGTTAGAGAGCATGTTGCCAACACTCCTATTATGTGTGGTAAAAGATGGAAGCCATCTCTAACTAGTCTCTTTTTGCTGCTAATGAAAATGTGAAATTTTCTTACCAATCTCAAGTCCTTTCTTTCTAATGTTACAACCTTTCATACAATAGTAAAAGCATTTTACAAATGGATTACTACATTTCTTAGATACAACAAAGAAGTTTTTATAAGACTTTTTTTTGTTATTGGGATTATAGCCTGATTTTGTTTTATTAAACATACATCTTTCTTTACCAATAGTGCATCTAGATTATCCTTCCCATTATAAAATTAACAAGGTCATTTGTCAGAGTGTCTATTTTTTTTTCTAAAGTTTTGCAATTGGAATAATCAAGAAAATTACAAATATTTTCTTGTGAGCAGGTATTACATGAGGAACAATCATAGGTAGTTTTTGAAGATTTATTTTGAATTTCAGTTAAATTTTTTATCCAGTACAATTTTTTTTTTAACTTTTAAGATATTTTCGTCGAAAAGAATTTTTTTTTTTAATTTTAAAGATTATTATAAAATTCTTCAAATGCTTCTTGCAATTCATCAAAGGTAGGTAAATGATCATACATATGTAAATGATCATGCATTGAAGATGATGGTGCTGCATCTATGTGCTTCCACATAAGCCCTCCATTAGTTATTTAGTTATTTTTTTGTTTTGATGATTCCCTCTCCTTGATCCCTTTTTCATTGTATTCTATTTGAGTTGTATCCGTTATTTCTTGTTGACTTTGAGTGTCTTGGTTTATTCTTTTGGGTAGTTGTGCTTATCATTGATTAATTATTGAGTGCATATGCTTCAGCAATTTGGTTTCCCTTTTTGGTTTGTGAAAAAAGTTTTGAAAATGTTTTTAAACGTGATATGGGCTATTTTAAAATGATTTGGAACTGATGGTGAAGTATTCCTGTGCTTAACTATTCTTTGAAATGTTTTGGAATAGGGACACATAATTGAATACCCTGCAAGGTATTTGAATACTTGTTGTAGTAAATATTTTACAAAGAGCTAACGTGTGAACCCTGTAGAAGTATTTGAATACCTAAGGAAATATAAAATACTTTGAGGCAAAGTATTCAAATACATGCATGAGTATTCAAATACTTTAAGTAAAAGTATTTGAATATCTTGTAGAGCATTCGAATACTCAGGCTTTGTAATAGATTTTGAAGGCCCATTATTTCTTATATAAAAATAGTCTTTTAACTCTTTTTATGGGTGCAAAAATCTTTAGAAAAAGAAAAGGAAACTTTGCCAAATTGCCTATTCAAATTGCTTTCATGGTTTTCTCATTGATTTGAGTTCTTGCACACTAGGATTTTGTGTCTTTTGGATTATGCTGTAGTTTATGCAAAGAATTTCAAGTCTTGAAGATGGATTCAAGCATCTAGGGTGAGACTATCCCTAGGGTTCTCATTAGAGTTAAGACTAGGGTTTGTGAGTGAGGTATCTCATCACACAAAGTGAGGTATCTATGTGTACAAGTAAATTTTAGTAGTTATACTCAATCCTTTGGATCGAGGACTGAATGTAACTCTCAAGTATATGAGAGTGAATAGTATAAATCCTCTTGTGCACTTTTCTAAACCTTTTATCTCTTTAATTTTGTTGATCACATTGCAATAATTGATAATTAACCTAATGTTGGTTATGGGTAATTGAAACAATTTTGTTCTCATTCAATTGGAGATTAGTGATCTTGTTTTCATCAATTACATATTGAATTGTGATAATAATTGCCAGTTTATTACACTTATTTAGGGATATTCATCAATTGCACCATATTGTGTATTGGGAGACATTGGCATTACATTTCACTATACATTAGAACCTTGGTTGTTGAGGTTGGACATATTCATGCATTGTATGTCAACTACTTTAATAAGGAATTGCATATTCCCTTAATCCTTGGAAGTGGGTTGATCAAAAATTGCTTTTAAAAGACTTTTTGAAATTGATTTATTTTTGGGGCTCAATATCTTAAAACATTTGCAAAAAATTTTAAGTACTCAATTCACCCTTCTCTTGAGTGCAAGTTAACTCATTTTGTTCCATCAATTTAGAGTCACCAACCTCTTCATTATCCCCATGATTTTCCATGTTGGCCTTTTCTTCTTTTTCTAAATCATTGGATGAATCCATATTGTTGTCTTCTAAGGCAATATAGGTTCTTTTTGTAACGATCTGCTGTTGCTACATGATACTAATCAAAGTAAAAGTAAAATGATTCAATTTTAAAATAAAACTCTTATTAATTTATTTATAAAAATAAGTGTAAACTTTTCACGAATAGCATAATATTCATCAATATACCTTTACAAATAAAATTAAAGCATGAACAGGGATACATACTAAATAATGTACATACATAATATAAACAAAAGAGTAAATTGAATCAGAGTATCTAAAAAAGGTGGACGTGTAAGTGTACCTATCATGAAATATGTACATAAAAAGGGTAGGGGAAATTGTGTACAACACACTCCCTGACCTAGTCAACTCTAATAGGTCATCTCTACATCATTTAGATCTATTGCAAGGTCAGCAAATTAGAATCCTCCTATAGCTACATTGTGACACCCAATCACTTTGACTCTTAAACTTGATGCTTATAAGAATTTATGTTTAATAATTAATTGATTTTATTCTAGATATTTAATATAATTTAATTTAAAACTAAGGATAATTTTTTTTAAAACTTAATTGCAATTCTGTTGGGTAACTATTTAGATAGTATATGACATATTGTTAAAAAAATGGTTTAACATTTAAAACATTATATAATAAATTCATATACTCAATATCAACAATAAACATACATCACTGTTATCAATATGATTACTTTAAATATCATTGTATAATAGATATATAACTATAGAGATAAATGACTACCCTTCATAAATGACCTAAGTCAGAGTAGTAACTATATATAATCTCATTTCTCTCTTATAACTATACAAAAAGTAATTACAACATATACAATCATTTCTTTGTGGTGTCGCCTTCCTTTGAATTCTTCCTAGTCTCTGCATCCTTATTGCATCCTCCATCTTTATAATATATCACGAACACATACACAAAATAGAAAACAGAAAGAAAGAAGCAAAGAAAGGGAGAGAGAATATATATAACCTCAATCATTGATCACAAAAGGTTTGTAGGACTAATCTACAACCTATAAAGTAGACAAATTGTTAGCAAACAAATGCAATGGGGATCCTAGGGTCTGACGTAAGTTATCATGAAACAACCTAGACTTTCATAATACGTATAGATCCATACCCCCTCTCTGATGATTATCATCAATCTTTAGGAATCCTGGGAAGTGATTGGGAGCTCGTATAATCCCTCACAAAGGTACCAACATCATCATCATCATTTTCTTGAGATGCAAGCATGTAGCTCCTCAGGGAGTATACACTACACCAATTCTGGTGATGCTAAGCAATTATCAAAGTTATCAAGTCAGTTACGTGATTGTCCAGACGTTTAGAGCGCTACCTTGACCATAGGACTCTTAACTCGATACCAGTACCCTTTAGACCTTATCAGTGGTCCCTGCTTTCATCCTGCAGTGTACCAAACTTATAACTTCCCATACTGTAGGCACATATGCTCTCACAACATTGCCTCACATAAACAAACTTTACTCATGAATTGGGTACTAAATTGTGATACATACTTTCCAGAAAATTCTAGTAGAGTTTTCTCATGCACTAACAATGTTAGTTACAAAAATAATATCTTATTTCTGCTTCCAATTACAATATTCAATAAATTAAACATAGTACTTATAAAAAAAAAGCACAAACATATATTTATTTTTAAATCTTTTCATAAACCTTTTTAACTTATTTTTCTTCTACTATTTAGTAATTAAAAAATATAATTTATCCTTCTTCTTTCAATTAAAACCGAAAATGTGTATATATATATATATACATACACACAGGTATAAAGAATCATTTCTTTGAATCAAATTAATTTTAATAAGTCTTATTATCATAAAATTTCTAATAATAGGTAAGATTGCCATAAAATAATTTTTTATGCAAAATAATTTTCTTTTTTTGTTTTAATTAAATAACCGTATATATATATATATATATATATATATATACATACATACATACATACATACATACATACATACATACATACATATATGTATATGTATGTATGTATGTATGTATGTATGTATGTATGTATATATATATGTATGTATATATATATATGTATATATATATATATATATATATATATATATATATATATATATATATATATATTTCTTTTTATTATATTATTAAGTATCTTATATTCAAATTGGCAAAATTACCTATTTATATTTAAATCCTACTTAAAAACGTGTGACTAAAATTTATTTTTTTATTTTTTAATTTATCACTTAATAATTATATATATAAAAATACAAATTTTTCCATCATTTTGTTTCAAATTGCCGAACATATATACATACACAAATAAATTAATATTCAAAATTAAATATTAAAATAATGATAATAAGAAGAAAATAATCTTTCTCTTTCACATAAAAAAAGGAGGGCCGAGAACCTTGGTGCATAAAGCATAGTTTCAAATTTATTATTTTTTATCACTTATTTACATCTAAAATATTTTTTTTTTTTATAACAATAATAAAAAATTCTTCTTCCTCCAACATAAAACAGAACAGGTGTGTACCCTTCATCACCACATCCAAAAAAATTTATACCTTAAACACTTCTCAATTCAATAATCAATCATTATTAATCAAAATACACCACAATAAAATATGATTAATATTCAAGATTAAACATATATAAGCATCAACCATTCAAAAATTAACCAATCAAAATTTTTAACCATTCAATAACATAAAACAAAACAATATAATCAATTAAAACTTTAAATAGAAGGATTATTAAAACTAATAGGGATTTAGGGGCAAATCCCTCCCACAACTCTTTGATCAAATGAAAACAAGGTTATTCTCTCACTCCTCCCTTTACCTTAATAGAAGCTTTGATGAAAGCGAGGAAAAGTTTGGGAAGACAACTTGATCCATAACACCAAGATAAACCACTTTTAGATTTTGTATAATTACTAAGTGAGTGTTTAGTGTGTTTAAGTGAGAAAAAAAATGAAAAAGAGAGAGAAAGAGAAGAAGAGCAGTTTTGGACAGAGGGAGAGATTTAGAGGATGAGTAAATAGTGTGTGGTAAAAAGGATAAGATTTGGTTTTTTTTATCATGTTTTAAACTTAATTAAATTAAATGAAAATTGGTTTGTTATTATCCAATTGAAGCTTCTAGGTTGCCAGCTCAACAAATCTGACGTGAAAAGCTAGTAGGATTTATCAAGACCACCTAAAATCTGATTTTTTTAAAAAAAATTATAATAATTTTTTTATTTATTATATAATTTTTTATAATTATTTTATGCAAAAATGCTAAATAATTGCCTAATAAATCAATTTTATGCCAAATAAATGCCATTTTTGAAAAATTTAAAATTTTTACCTTCAAATAAAATTTTTCCTAATTAAAATATACATATTGTAATTTTTTAAGCCAAAATGTCTCTCGTTGGCCTTTTGTAGTCAACCAAAGGTATTTTTGTCATTTCACACAAACTATTTTAATTAATTCTTAGAAAATTTCTAAAATTATATTTAATTATTCTAAGTATATATATAACTTAGAAAATGAATTTTAAACACTCCTACCTATTTTTTTTTTACTATTTTATCCTATTATTACTATTTGTAGAGACAAAATGGACATTTTTCCATTTCTCGGCTTCGGTTCAGAAAATTATTAAAAATCTAAACTAAGGTATATTCGATACTCTAAACACAACTACATATACAAAATTTTTGAATTCTACCTAGATGTTTAAAAGAAATATTGAATAAATAAAAAAATGGTAAGCAAAAATGAGGGTGTTACATACGTAAAGGGGTCTAGTTTACTCGGCATCAGATTCCCAAAGTTGGGAGAATGTATCACTAATTCTGCTACATTCCAAGACATGGGGAGGAATATGAACATCTGTATGACATTAACAAACTTGAGAATCCCATTTAGCTGTACCACTATGACTAGTTTACCCTAATCTCCAAATATATAGCGAGGTAATCTAGTCTTCGACTCGTCTCAAAGAAAGCGATGCACCCGTCCAATCTAATCTCGAGCACCATCCAAATAAGTTGATCTCTACCAATCAAAGGCATCAAAGCAAATGAACAAGAAAGGTCTGCTTCCGCGAATGTAATACTGCGATTATCACAGTCACACAAATATACAAAACAGGTAGACATGCGAGGGTAAGCTCCCTAAAATAATCATACCTTTACACATATATAATAAATAAATAATTATATCAAAACAATTCATCATTGGCAATAAACATCAATTACATGCACAACACCACCCATTAGTAAGCGTCATGGCATAAATAATCATGCAAAATAGTGCAATAACTGATTATCATGTTGTATATGCAAACACGACTCCATGGAGATTCCTAACAATTTGAGCGACCAATTAGACGTGTCCCTTAACGTGGTATATGATATGATCCAATTTGGATTCATATTGTTTTTACAGAACGTCCTTAAGTTGATTATCTTGTTATAAGAATTAAAGGTAAAAATTAAACGATAGTCAAAGTAGAAGAAGATGATGATAATGATGATGATGATGAATGTAGCACAAGCTTCAATGACTCTGTTAGGACAAAGGACAATTTTATAGCCCCTTTTTTTTAATAATAACAAACAGTTAAAATATATGTTTTTGTTTAATTGTCTATTCATTCGTTTGCAAGCAATTGTCTGATGTTTTTAAATGTATACCGTCTTTATTCTTTGATTCGGTCAAATCAATAACTAACAACTTCTTCAGACAATATCAATGTTCTAAAATAATCTACACATCAATTAGAGCGTAAACTACCTTGAAACTCATAAAGCTTATATACCTACTTTCGAGGAAAGTTAGCGAAAAAGAAAGAATGTGTGTGCGGATGTCAGAACGAGAAAGTAGACGTGACAACTGCTACGAGTTTAAGTACAAGAATGGAAAAGATAAGTAGACTACTTTATCTTATCATATGACAAGTTGGTGAAAGGTATTAAATGATGCATTCAATGTCCCAACGACTCTTTTTAATAGACGAAGGTTGTCTCCTACAAAGCTCTCCACGGATACTTTTGGGAAGCCTATAAATAGAAGAAGAGACCTCTTTCGTGATATTGCTGCTGATTCTGAAAAATCATAACATCTTTAAGAAAAGAAAAAGCTCTTGTATACTCTGATTGTAAAATTCTTTTTGTACTTCACTTGTATATTCGTCTGTTAAGACGTTAAACCTAGTGAGGTAACTCACAAGTTAACCTTTTTCTAAAAGAAGTTGGTAGAAGCCTGAAGAGGCTTTGATTCAAAGAATACTTGGGTGTTTTCTTGGAGAGGCAAGTGAAAGACTACTTGGATTGAGCTTGAAGAGACTTATGGAAAGAATACTTGTAACTTGAAAAGTTAGTGAAACTTGGTTGTAGCCAAGAACTGGACGTAGTCTCTGGGGTGAGACGAACCAATATAAATCTTGTGTGCCTTTCAGTTTGCTTTGCTTAGTTTTAATATTTGTCTATTTTATAAAACATCTTTGAAAACTTCTTTGATCATACCTTTCAGACGATACATCTCTAAAAATGTTTTGCAAAAATTTGTTATAACACAATTCAACCTCCCTTCTTGTGTTATCTGTGTATCTTACAGACTCTTATAATAATGGCACATAAGCATAAAAGAACAAGGAACATAAGTAATGTAAATAAAAAGGTGGAGAAGAGGGGGCGATAGGGAAGAAGGTGCACGCTCTATGAAGAGTGATAAGCCAAGAACTGATTTGTGACAAAGGTATAGAAACTTTTGATAAGAATTACGAGATTCTAATCCAAGAACCCAAAAGAGGCACAACTTTTAAACTCACAAAAGGAGTGACATAATAATCTTATTCAATGGTGAAGAAAAACAAAGAAACACATCCTTATTTACAGGAAAAAGTAGTGCCTCCCCTCCTTTACTATAAATGGGCACTTGGGTTTAGCACAAAGAGGCAGCAACTTGTGCTACACCTAGTGTGATTTGGCCCAAGCCTAATAAGGAGGCAACACTTAATCCTAGTTTCTTTATGCACATAGTTCAGCCCAAAATAATAGGCCTAATTACAAAATTATTGCATAAAAAAAAGCAAACAAAAAAAAAAAGATGTTCAATTATGTAATTAAAGAAAATAGAAGTCACATCCCTTCATTAGGCCTTTCATTAACTTGGATCACTCTGACCGTTTGAGTGCTTCTCTTTCTAACTTTGGCTTGAGTAAGAAGGTTATTCCTTCTTGATCCAAAATTTCCTTGGCCTTCTTTGCTTTTGACCTTGTTATGGGTCCCTAAGTCTTTGTAGTGCATCTTCAAGCTTTGCTTTCTTTGGGCCTCCTTGGTCGCTATCAGTACAACAACAATAAAAGATTCCATAGGTCACAAAGGTGGCATATGCCACAAACCATTGGTGTGACATCGATACTGAGTCATGTAGAGTAGAAAAGCGTTATCACTAGGATAATTATATAAGGGTAATTGCTACCACTACATAGGATTCACGATAATCTAGGTTTCATGTGGGATCACACGTCTACTTATCCTCAAGGTCCTATCTGAGCAACCTCCACTTGCCCTAACAACACTAGGTTGAAGGTCTTATTAAGCAACCTCTAATTTACATGTATGCTTAATCATAACAACTATGGACTCCTGCATAGATGCATGCGCATTCCATTAACAATCAAAAATCCATTTTATTCAATTATTTAAACCACTCTTATGGATAGACAATATCAATTGCAAAGGTCTTATCAAGCAACATCCACTAAGCAAGAGTCCCACTAAACAACCTTTACTAACAATAGGCAAAGGTCCTACCAAGCAACTTCCACCAACAACAAAGCCTTTCCTTCTACATTCAACATTTTTCATCTAAGACGAATAACGTATGTTATTAAATTTTATTGTATGCTTTTAATATGGTTCCACTTACAAATTTTAAACAATTTAATTCAACTATATTAAATTTATGCAAATTCTCCTTAAAATATGAGATATTCAAAATTTGATTTAACTAAAATTAAAAATTTACAAAGATATCCTTTTGTCATTAATAACACACTAAAACAAGTGTAATTAATTCAATAAATTATAAATCATGTAAAACTGTAGATTCTTAATTAATAATATTAAAATATATTATTTTTTTATCAAAATTAATTTTTTCTTATTACAAATGACAACTTTTTCCTTGGTTTATTTTTCTCACAAAATAATTAAGTCATAAAATTATAAAAGATATCAAATAAATTCTAAAAATTTATTTTTCAATGACATAAATTAAAAATTATATAATAATTATCAAAATGAAAAATTAAATATTTTTGCTTTTTAAAATTTGTTTTGAATTTTCATGTGAAAACTAACACCATTTAAGCTACTTTTTGCATACTATATTATAAAATTTATTATAAATTTTGTAAAAGCTTTTTAATTACCAAACCACCTCTACCCATTTGTAATTAGGTGATATAGGGGTATTTAGTCATTATTCAAAATTTTACTCAATTATAAATATTTATTTATGGTTTTCTAATTATGTAGGTATTAGGAAACTTTGAAATTTGTCACTTTGCTCTTAGTCCTTTATCTCCATGAACCAAAACATCAACTAGCAACCCACCAAAACTCTAAATATATAGAGGATACCACCATAAAGTTTCATTTGAATTTTATTATGTATTTTAAGAATTTTAGGTATTTTTGTGCAATATAACTCCCCAAACCCTTAAAATTTCTTAAGTCTTAATTTGGGCAGCAAACCAACAATTTTAAGTCATCCCAAACAGCCACATATCCAACAAAATCACACTAAAATTCATGGTCGCAAGTCATAAAATCATGCCATATCAGGTGAAACTATTCCACAACGTATTTATTAACTTCAATAATTTTTATACACTATAAAAGCACAATAAATCTAGAAAATAGAACTTTTTCCAGCAGTGTATTTCTATAAAAATATCATACATTGTCCATGAGTTTTAAAACCAAATCAACCAAGATAGGAACTATCCAAAAGACAACAATATACCACCACACGTTTGGTCTTTTTAAGATCCAAACCATAAGTCACAAACAAACCATATTAATTTAATGCTTGGCCAAACAAAGGAAAAGGAGTAAGCTTCCCTCACCTCTTGAAGTAACCGAAAAGTGAAACCTTTGGGAGTAAAGAGATGGAAGGTCATAAGCTTCCTTTACCTCTTGAAGTAACCAAAAAGAGAAAGCTTTGGTAGTGAAGAAATGGAAGGTCTTTGAGTCTTTTTTGCAAACTCTTTGAAGGAACCACCACACAACATCAACAAGCTTTTTCCATAACCAAAAATCAAAGTAAAGAGGTTAGAAATGAAGGAGGGTTAGTTGGCTAGGTCAAGAAGAAAAGTGAAATAAAATTTCTTATAACAAGTAGCTTTAGAATCAAGCACCAAAAGAAAAGAAGGATAACTTTGCTTGATGCACCACCTTGAGCCTTAGCCTTAAATGACTTGAAGAAAGGCTTAGAAGCAATGAATTGAAAGAAAAATATGGGAGAAGGAAGGGGTGATGTGGTTCGACCAAAGGAGTAGGAGAAAAAGTAATTTTGGTCACCACTTATATATATAATTATGACTTTTTTGATCAAATTAGTTTTTTTTTAGCCAAATTAAATAAAAAAATTGAAATTTCTCCCCTTAAATCAAGGAGAAGTGGATGACTGTGCATAGTTTGGGGCTGTAAGTACACTATTATTCACTATCAGACTTAAAGTTGGTGTGCTTTTAATGTACTTTTGATAAGGGGACAATACTAATAAAAAATATATAAGATTAATTCAATTTTTTGCTACTCACAAATTAATGAGTTCATGACCCACTAATATTAATTTGGTACTTTTAGAAATATTCTAGAATGACTCAGTATTTTTCTAATTCCTAAAAAACTTCCTTGATTGCTTATTTTGGAACTAGATTAAATAATACTATTTTAATCAATGACATTTAGATTAATTAAAAAATTTACAAAGGTCTAATTATAATTAGAAATGACTAATTATAATTATTCTCACCAATTTTTTGACTATTTACTCACTTTCTTAGTGTAATCTTACACTATCAACTTACAAACCTGTCCCAAATTCAATAGAATTCTCTATTGAAACTTGCACAAAAATCACATATAATGAGTTCAATCTTTTATAGGCTTTTCCTTTACCTCCATATTGACATTATGGGCAGGAATGAAAATATCGTTCTCAATAGTATCACACATATCTATATCAATTGACTCAATAAATATTTTCACATGCCCTTTCTAATATATATATCCTTCACCATTAAAAATAGGGGCACAATTTATAAATCCACCTTTTATGGGAATGAGTTGTTTTAGACCATTATCCTCTTGAAGTTGTTAAGCTCTTTACCCTAGAGTCACGCTTTATGCTACTTGTTATCCAAATGGCTAGTCAAACTCAAAAGGGTACAGAAGATGAGTGAGACTTTTGATTAGCCAACATAAAGGTCGTTGGAATTAGATTGGTAGATATTGATGATCTACTTCGCCTTTATGTGAGTTGTGGCTAGGAAAGATTATGCACCAACATTTAATGTTGCCCTAGTACTACCGTTGTCAACAAAAGTCAACGTTTGTCCCTTAACATTTAATGTTGGATTTAGTGTATCATTACCTAAAATAGTAAACAGATTACTACTTGATGCCTACACCTTTTATTTAGTTGCATCCCTTGATTTTTAGCCTTTATTGGCTTGGTTAGATTTTTTCCTTTTTGTAATCGTAAGCCAAGCCCTACGTGGTGCAATATGCTCAACTAATTATGATTGGACTTTAATTGCTAAGTTGATTGTCATTTAATTCCATAATTGCCAGTGTTTTATTATCATTCATCGTTCGCACCTTTCCAAAGTTGTCGGCCATTGACATTATAGGGCAACTCCGAGCAACATGGCCATAACAACCACATGAAGAACAAAGAATATAGAGACCCTCATATTCCACATTATACCAATGATCATTTAGACAAAATTTCCCAACCATAGGGATGCTAAGATCAATCTCAACACAAACATGAACAAACTCCCCTAGTGTATATTCAATGTATTGAGATCTACCTTAATAGGCCTCCCAATTGTTGAAGCTATGGTCAACAACAAACTTTAATCATAGAAGACCATTCCTAAATAAAGGAAGTGTATTCAAACAAGTGTGTTATTAATTTTATCATCCATGGCTGAAAAATCAAGAGTCTAGGGATAGATAGTAAGATAATGGTACTAAATCATCCATGGTCCTCCATTAATAGCCATTTTATGGTCTTCATCTAAACCAAAACTCACCATAAAATAACCATGGCTAACACCAATCAATTTGAACCCTTCGAAAAACTTCCACATGACTTGCAACTTCTCTCACATCACAAGAAAACCCACATTCTTTCCAAGTAGTTTAATGACGAGGCACTTCTTCAATGGTTGGCAAAGTTTTTTGAAGACTCTATGGAAAATTTAGGTTGCAACTTGTTCCCCTTTCCAGTACTAATCTCATTACACCATCTTGCAAGATATTCCTCATTTGCTTAGGCATGACTTGTTTCCTTAATAATTTATCATTGAAGGATAACATATACAAGCTCCCATCACCATCACCATTGTCTAGTGGCTAGCTAGTCTCTAGGTGTAGTGAATGAGTTCTCCATTCTCTTAGAGAGTTCTTTAAAATAAAAGTTTCCTATATATAACACTAAGATGATATTATGTTATTACACAGTCAAATTTATTTAATTGAGTTTAGTTTTCATGTATTGTTAGTGTACAAAATTTTATACTATTAATTAATTATAAATCACTCTAAATGACTTTTTAAGTAATTATTTTAAAAATAAACAATTTATTGTACATGATAATTTATATTTAGATAACAATATAAAAAATTACATTGTAAATATATTCTAAGTGTATCTTTGGATTCACATTAAATCATCCAAAACCATGTTGAAATACCGACTAATGTTATTTCAAGTAAATGTTTACATGCTTGATTTCAGGTTAATTGGTTGAGAAATTAAGTTTAGGTTCAAAATGGATTTTGAATTTTAAACAACTTTGTATAACTTTTGCGTTAGATAAAAATATTTGTACTAAATTTTACTTCTAACTTATTTTTAGAATAAAATATCTAAACATAAATTATTTCACTTTAAAATCTTAATCAAAAATATTTTAAAAAAATTAATTTCAAATTTAATTTCTAAAATATTAATAGAATAAACAATCACTTTAGCCCCTAAAAGTAAAATGTATTGTCACATTAGTTCTTGAATTGAAGGAAATTAAAAAAGGTTCTTGGACTATCAAATAAGTTTCTAAATTTAATTACTTACTGTTATTTTAGTCCCTAAACATATGTGATATTATCACTTTAGTCCCATTTTTTTTTGCATTTTGAACTATTTTAAGGACTTTTTTTTAATTTTTCTAATTTAAGAACTAATATAACAACTCTTTTTAATTTTAGACACTAAAATAATTGTTTCTTTGTATTGTTAGAGTACAGTAAAGATAGATAGAGAAACGGAATAAAATATTATTAAATTTATTATAAGACTTACTCCGGAGAGAGAGAGAGAAACGGTAAGAATTAAAGCAAATACCCTACGCTAACGTTTGTGCAACAAAGTAACAATCCTATATAAGCCACCGCTTCCCTGACCCTGTTCGCCAGTAACCCTAGTTCATTGCACTGCAACTGAGCCACTCAAACCCCTTTGGTAGGCTCTCTCCTTATACCCCATAACCCCTTCATTTCTTCTCTGCTTCTTCTGCGCAGTGAGTGGCACTTTCCGCAAGACTTCATCTGGGTCTTCCTTCTTTTTGATTTTTGATGCCGTTTTTGCCGACCCACTTGGATAAAGTTTTGATCTTTCGTTTTATTTTCTTTTGGGTGTTTTCAGAATCCGAAGCCAGAGGGATTCGCCGGAGAAGCTACCATGTCGGACGATGAGAGGGAGGAGAAGGAGTTGGATCTCACTTCTCCGGAAGTTGTCACCAAGTACAAGAGCGCGGCTGAGATTGTTAACAGTGTGTTGCACTCACTCGTTTTTTGTTAAATTATAAAAGGGTTTTTGTTTTGTATACATTGGGTTCATAACTTCGATTGGTTATTGATAAAGTTTACTGTTTTACTTGATTTATTTGTTTTTTTTATGTTGATAAATAATGGGGTTTTATTTTTTCTTTTTAAATTAAATAGAGGCTTTGCAGTTAGTTATTTCAGAATGTAAACCGAAGGCAAAGATTGTTGACCTTTGCGAGAAAGGGGATTCGTATATTAGAGAGTAAGTTTGGTACTTAATTATGCCCCATTTGTGTTGGTTTGGTTTACAAGTGGTTTTGTAATTTGTTGTGGGTGTGTATGATTTTTTTAATTTATTTTTGGTGGATTTAGCTTATGGGGTGTACTATGTTTTTTAATGAAGGCAAACTGGTAACATGTACAAGAATGTGAAGAGGAAGATTGAGAGAGGTGTCGCCTTCCCAACATGTGTGTCTGTGAACAACACTGTCTGTCACTTTTCTCCTCTTGCCAGTGATGAAACAGTGTTGGAAGAAGGTGATATAGTGAAAATGTAAGGCTTTTGAAGCATTTTGTGTGATAAATAATGAAAAAAATGGTTGATAATTTTGGTTGTTATTGGTGTCTGGATGGTAATAGTGTGTTTGGTTGGTTACAGTGATATGGCTGGTCATATAGATGGGTTCATTGCTGCTGTGGCACACACTCATGTTCTTCAGGAGGGTCCAGTTACAGGACGGGCTGCTGATGCCATCGCAGCAGCAAACATGGCTGCTGAGGTGGCCTTGAGGCTTGTAAGGCCAGGAAGGAAGGTAATCATATGTAAGAAATTTCTTCCTATGTCTGCTTTTCTTTAGCCTGAGATGATGAGATGATTTTGAATTGATTTCATCTTTTATAATCTCTTTTGCTTGTACTTTTGAGTTGATTCTATTATGTGGCTCTTATGTTTGGGTTGGTCTGTGTGATTGTTGTTAATGTGGTTGGATTAATTGCTGTAGTGGATTAGTTACAATTGTAGACATTGTTTTACTCCACAAGTACAAAATGATTGGTTTGATTGTGTAGTTGTTCTCATGTTGTTGATCCATACTTATAGCGTTAATATGGGTACTGATACCCATATTGACACAGTACAGATATGGATCCCATCAGGGTTCAAAATAGCACAATAGTGCCATGATGGAGAGGAGCTGCCCCTGGCCGCGACGGGGGCCTCTTTAGTGGGTGGTTCAGTGTCGCTGCTGTAGCGGCCCAAATAGCGGCCGGGATAGATAGTGACCGTAAAGGCTGGGATAGCATCGCTGATCTGTTTTTTCCGAAAACGCTTTCCAAAAATGTGTCGCCTATGGCCTATCTTCCTCATTTGACACTTACCTCTTGTGCATCTCTCCCTTCTTTGTCATATCTTTCGGCCATCTCCAGTGGCGTGCATACAGTCATCTTTGGTGGAATGTGGCCTGTTCTGCAACTTCTGCCCTTGATTCCCCTCTGTTTTCTCTTTTTCTGAAAGGAGAAGATGGTTGAGTTGAGTGAGGAGGTGGCGGCTGAGGGCAGAAAGAAGCTAGGGTTTTTCTATTTCTAGACTCGGGTGCTGGGCCTGCACCCCAAATTGGGTCATTTTACACCCCAAACATCCCTTGAGTCTTTTGCTGTTTTTTATTATTATTAATTTATTATACTATTATAAAACTATAAAATACTCTATAATATTTAAGCATACTTAAAAAATATTGAAAATATTAATACATAATTATATAGATTATATTATATAATACTATATAATGGAGACAGGTATATAACATATAATATAGTAAATAAATATATATAAACAGAATATATATATAAATAGAAAAAAAAATAATTAAATAGAATTAATATAATAATAAGAAATATATAATAATAAAATTAAGTAATAAAATATAGAATATGCATATATATTAAAAAATTCAGAATAGCGGCCATCCTACTGTAGCTTTTTTGGGGTCAGTTGCCATGTGCCACTATCTGGGATATTTTTAAGTAATTCTAATGTAAATGATGTATCAGATTGTTGTTGAAACTGGTAATTGGTAACCACACATTAGTGTTACGCAATGTACAACATAGCGAAGAGGCTCCTGGGGCTAGTTTCAGGGGTTTTTATCTATAAACCCTTTAAAGATTCTCCTTTTCTATCTTTGACTTAATGCCATGTATTCTTAATGGATGTCTGCGTTCTTCACAGAACTGGTGTATTTGTTGCCTGTATACAGTCAGTCGTTTCCTTTTCTCTGTTGAATTTACATTAGTTACTTAATATGTGCCATCTGAAGGAAATCCATTCTTTTATATTTTTCATGTCAAGTTGCATTAGGCTGCTTCATACATACTGTTTAAAGTGATTCCTTTTGAATTTTGATATCTAAATGATGAAAACTGTGATGAGCTTTGGATAAACTCCGATGAAGCTTTATTGTCATAGTTACACTGATAGAGATGTCCCTCCCCCCCCTTCCTGTTGCTGAAATATGTTGTTTCTCATCTTATTCTCTGTTTTATGTGTTTTGGTTTATCTGGATATCAGTTTGAAGCCAATTGGATGTTATTTCCCTCGCATATATTATATGCATGGAGTTCCTTTCACTTTTGATTGAAATTTTAGAAAAAAAATAATATTATTGGACATATCTTGTGTCTATTTCCAGTTTTACTTGTAATTTTGATGACTAGATGAAAGACACTATAGGTTATGGCTAAACACCTATGAAGCCTATTTTTGTCACAGTTACAATTACACTGATGGATATTCATTTAGCTTCTATTCCATGTACCTGGATACCCTCTTCAATAATAGAGGGCCTTGCTACTGCTGGGGAATTTAAAGTGTTGTACTTTCCCTAGCATGTTACTAGCGTTCAATAGATTTTTATTCACTTTCAGTTGCAGCTCACATTAAGTGCTATGTTGTTTACTTTTCAATAGGTTGGTTGGAATTGTTTCTATGACACATATTAAGTTTATTTGTATCAGAATATATTTTTCACTATGCTTTTTAAGTTACCTTAAAGCTATACTCACTTTGTTTCTTGTCATTTGTCTTTGTATCATCACTATGAACATAAGGAACCATGCTTTGTGAATGTTTTTGGGAAGAATCAGAATGTTGTTTGCCCAACTTTTAACTCTATATGATGATCACTTGTCAAAAGCTATGGGCAATTGTCCAAGTGAAGCTTATGTCATAGTTACTCTGATAGGGATTTATCTTACAAAATGCAATCTAGAGTTTAATTGCTAAATTGTTGGTGCTTTTACAATAGTTGCATGAAATTTTGTCTTTTGGCTGTCACAGGCTCTCAGCTCTCTTGTAATCCTGTATTGTCTTACACAATGTTTTAAATCCCAGATAGAGGAGCGTAGTGCCCGACCCCAAAAACACTTTAGCAGGATAGTGCATGGCGGGATGACCGCTATTCTGAATTTATATATATATATATATATATTCTAATATACGTATGTGTATTCTATTACTCATGATTATTAATATATATATTACTTATTATATTAATTTATTTAATATTGTATAGTATATATATGTCTTTATTATATAGTATTATATAATATATAATTATGCATTAATGTTTTTCTATTTTTTAAAAATATTCTTAAATATTAGAGTATCTTATATATATATATATATATATATATAAAATAAAAACAGTAGAACACCCCCTTGCCCAAATTATAGGACTATTTGGGGTGCAGAATGGCCCAATTTGGGTGTAGGCCCAGCTACCCCTATGACACTAGAAACCAAAAAACCCTAGCAACTTTCTCTCATCAGCTGTCATCTTTTAGAAAAACAGAAAGGTGTCAGCTGCTATATTCTCCTTTCAAAGAACAGCAGAACAAGAGAGGAAACAAGGGTAGAAGTTGCAGAACAGAGAGGCTCGAAAACTGCAGAACTACTGCACGCCACCGAAGATGGCTGCACACATGCTGCCAAAGATGACTGTAAAAGATGCAACAGAGAGATGGGAGAGATGTGTGTGAGAGATAAGCCTCAAATGAGGGAGATAGGTGCCATGATTTTGGAAGGTGTTTTTGGAAAAATAGAATAGTAGTGCTGTCCCGGCCGCTACTCCTGCTATCCTGGCCGCTATTGAGCTGCTAAGGCTGTGACACTGAACCATGCCGCTACGGAGGACCCTGTGGTGGCGAGGCGCCACTCTGCTCTGCCACAATGCTATAGCGCGCTATTCTCAACCCTGATCTTATACTTACCATTGCATGAATCAAACCAACGAAAGTTTATTTTTTTTCCTTTTTGTGTGTGTTATGGCAATGATTTCCATTAGTAACACTTGTGTATTTTTATTTAATATGGAACAAACTTCAAAGCAATGCCTGCCTGTATGTGTATTCCAAAGTCTTAGAAATGGCAACTTTGCCGAGGATATTGATACTATATTGATTTTCCTCCTTTCCCTGTTGCCTAAACTACAATTGGCTGAAGAAATAGTTAAATGCTGTGCTGATTTTATAGTCAGTACCCTTGTCTATTGCAGCCAACATGGAACAAAATTCAAATTAATGCCTATATGTGTATTTGGGAAAGTCTTAGAAATGGCAACTTTGCCGAGGTTATTGATACTATATTGATTTTCCTCCTTTCCCTGTTGCCTAAACTACAATAGGCTGAAAAAATAGTTAAATGCTGTGCTGATTTTATAGTCAGTACCCTTGTCTATTGTAGCCAACATGGTAAAATTCAAATCAATGCCTGCCTTTATGTGTATTTGGAAAATTCTTAGAAATGGCAACTTTGCCGAGGATATTGATACTTTATTGATTTTCCTCCTTTCCCTGTTGCCTAAACTACAATTGGCTGAAAAAATAGTTAAATGCTGTGCTGATTTTATAGTCAGTACCCTTGTCTATTGTAGCCAACATGGTAAAATTCAATCAATGCCTGCCTTTATGGGTATTCGGAAAATTCTTAGAAATGGCAACTTTGCCGAGGTTATTGATACTATATTGATTTTCCTCCTTTCCCTGTTGCCTAAACTACAATTGGCTTGAAAAAATATTTAAATGCTGTGCTGATTTTATAGTCAGTACCTTTGTCTATTGCAGCTAACATGGAACAAATTCAAATCAATGCCAATTTGTGTTTTTGGAAAAGTTGTAGAAATAGCAACTTTTCTTCTGCTGCATAGTAGTTACTGAAGGTTTATTGTGTGTAATATTTTTATTGTGTTATGATCCCGTGTTTAAATAAAAACTCTATTGCAACAATTTTAGATGAAATTAGTATTAGTATGTTGAAAGACTAGACTTGTAATTTATTGTTGCAGTTAATTATGTAACTAAATAAGTGGTAATACATATTCTCAAGAATTTTGTTCTTTTCCTGACAGAACAAGGATGTAACTGAAGCAATTCAGAAGGTTGCCGCTGCGTATGATTGTAAAATTGTTGAAGGTGTTCTTAGCCACCAAATGAAACAGTTTGTGATTGATGGGAATAAGGTTGTGTTAAGTGTATCCAATCCAGATACAAGGGTTGATGATGCAGAGTTTGAGGAGAATGAAGTTTATGCAATTGATATTGTAGCAAGTACCGGAGAAGGCAAGGTAATTTAGTTTTGTTAATATATATTTACCGATATGATGCATCTTCCTATCATTTGTTTAATAAAATTTCAATCTCTTGCAGCCTAAGCTACTGGATGAGAAACAGACAACTATTTATAAGAGAGCTGTTGACAAGAGCTATCACTTGAAGATGAAAGCATCTAGGTTCATTTTCAGTGAAATAAGCCAAAAGTTCCCCATCATGCCATTCTCTGCTAGGTTAGCTTGACCACCCTAATGTTTGTATTCTTTCTTCAAGCTGGACGGTTTGAATTTGGGTTCTCTTTGTTACACTTAAATGTTAGTTATTTCATAATAGGGCTTTGGAAGAGAAAAGAGCTCGTCTGGGTCTAGTGGAATGTGTGAATCATGAGCTCCTGCAACCTTATCCTGTTCTGCATGAAAAGCCCGGTAATATTATATTTGGCTCGTGCCTGCCTTCATTAGATCCCCATCGTCATATTTTTGACATGGTTTTGCTTCACATTCTTGGTTATTTTTCAGGTGATTATGTTGCACACATCAAATTCACCGTCTTGCTAATGCCTAATGGATCAGATCGTGTCACATCTCAGCCCGCTCCAGGAATTGCAGCCCACCAAAACAATTGATGATCCTGAAATCAAGGCGTGGCTAGCGTTGGGCACAAAGACAAAGAAGAAGGGTGGTGGAAAGAAGAAGAAAGGTAGGGTGGAATCCTGAATCTAGCGTGCTCTATTAATTCATGCATTGTGGGAGCACCCTTGGACCATTTGTGATGTGTTATCTCATAATTGCATCATTTACATGTTGACCTTAGTAATTGGGAACTAATGTCAAATGGGGTCTCAAGAAGTGCTTTGTTGTTTGCTGCAGGTAAGAAGGGGGCAGAAGCTGAGCCAATGGAGGCAACGAATGGTGCCACACCCCAAGAGCAAGATTGAGACAACAACCTGTTGATTTCGCTTTTGATCCCTTTCAATTTTGGTACATTTTTCACCAAGTTGTATCTGCTTGATTGTGAATTTAGTACAGCTTTCGGACATCCAATGTTAATAGGAATTTAATTTCCTTGGGCGTGTTCCAGTTGTACTTGACCTGAATGCTGTACTTCTGATTAAGCATAACTGCTTGTTTGTTGGGGGTATTATTTTACGAACAAAAGATATCAAATTTAAAAACCCAATTTTACGTTTTTTGAAAAATGCGTGTTCTGTTCTTAGCTTTTGAAATAGGTTAGACTTTTTACGTTGGTTTGGTGACAAATCAGAAATGTGTTCGGTATTGTTACACTATTTTATGGGCGGGACGGGATACCTTTCTGCGTGTGTTTTTTAATGACAGTCACAGATAAACGAACTTCTACCGGTGGTGGACTTGTGGCTCTGTCAATTTCTAGCTTTTTTTATTTTAAGATCTTTACTCTCCAGTGTTTCTATGTTTTAATTTTAAAACTAATAATACGACTGAACTAAATCATAGGTGAAGCACTTAGGTTTGAGTTTATGATATTTTGTGCGACTTGCAAAACTTACTATTCAAAAGTAAATATTTGTTAATTTGGATAAATTTTAATTTTAATGGAGAAAAATTAACAAGTCAAATAGTAAGTATCTAGTGTAATATGCACTTCGACGTAGTTTGTGATTTTAGTGTTATACTTAATATTTTAGCTTGGGTAATGTATCAGGTAAATATTTATTTTTATATAATTATAATTATAATAAATAAATGTTTTTGAATATATAAATTATATTATAGTTAAGATTTGTAATAAATAAATATTTTTGAAACAAATTATATTTTAAATTTATGATAAACAATTTATATTATGATAAAAAGTTTTTTTAAATTGATAATTTTTTTAAAATTATTAAAATTTTATTTAAAAATAAAGATAAAAAGAGTAGATTGAAAGAGATAAATTATTAAGAAAATCAGGTATATAAATATTGATAAAAAAATAGTAGTTTAAGATAGTTAAAAAGTAAACATAAACTAGTTGTTAAATCAAATTAAATTTAAAATTAAAATTAAGAAATATATTTGAAGTGAATAAAAAAATTAAAAAATAATTAAATGCTTAGGATTAGGATAAAACTAGAGCTGATAAATTGGGTTGTTCAGGCTAGAGTGTAAAATTGGATCGGACTAAGATGACTTGAATTTCTTTTGGATTGTAAAATTGTTGGCCAAGCCTGACCCCTGTATCGGGCCAAAGAGTCAGATTGATCCTAATTAAAAATAAACAAAAAATATAAAACTAAGCACATTTAATATAAAAAATTCTAATAAATATATTTACTTACAATAAAATAAAATTAAATAGTTAATAAGGTGGGACCAAATAGGCATTTTTTTTACCTACATTTTATGACCAAATAGGCCCAATTTTTTTGAGCTAAATTTTTTAGAGCTTAGTCGACCTTAAATATGGTTTGTTCAGGATGGGCCAGGCACAATTTGCTGCCTCTAAATAAGACAAATATTCTTGTTCAAAATTAATTCTTAAAAATACTCTTGTTAAAAAACAACTCCTAAAATAAGAGTAAATTCAAATTCATAACATAGAGGTAGATATTATAGTATGTATATTAGAATTTCACTCAAATAATTTATGTTGTTCTTTGAAGCAATTTTTTTTTAAACCCATTAGGGGTTGTCCTAGTGATGGAGGGTTTGGGTAATATACATGAGGTCCTTGATTCTAACTCAATGTGACTATTGTATACAAAAAAAGAAATTTTTATTACACAGATTATCTAAATAAAATTCTAACTGTGATAAAAGAATCTCAACAAATTTTATCCCATGTATATTTATGAAAAATGATTTGTGGATATCCCATATGATGATATAGTATAATTAGCATTTTAATTTGTGTATTGCACAGAATAAATATTTATTTTATATAACTTAAATTTATAATAAATAAATACTTTTGAATATATAAATTATATTATAATTAAAATTTATAATAAATAAATTTTTGTGAACATATAGATTATATTTTTAATTTTTAATTATTAATAATTTCTTTTAAAAAAAATATTAAAATTTAATTTAAAATTAAAAATATTAAAAATAATAGATTAAAAAAATAAGACATTAAAAAATTCTTAAAAATACTCTCATTGAAGAATAACTAAAAATCCTCTTATTTAATATGATTATTCTTGTTTAATATATAGATGATTATTCTTGTTTAATATATTGTGCGGATAAGAAGAGATACAACAAAAAATAATGAAGGCAAATTAGGTGTTTAGAGTAGACTAACGTTGATGAATCATTACCCTATATTTACTCAATTTTATTTTTGAAAAAAAAGGGAAAAGCAGGAAACACGACGGCCCTACACAGCACATAATAATGCAGCAACAGCAATAGAATAGTGCGCTCTCTCTCACACTACAAGTCGCCCACTCACTCCGCCACTCCACGCTGCCATCATTGCGCATCAGTATCCACAATGGCGAGCACCGAGCCGGAGCACCGCCGCGACGACGACGACGACAATGCGCCGGCGGAGGACGAGGACACCGGAGCCCAGGTGGCCCCGATCGTGAAGCTCGAAGAGGTGGCCGTCACCACCGGCGAGGAGGACGAGGATCCCATCCTCGATCTGTATGAAAACACACACACAGACACACAGACACACACTCTTTCTCGCTCTCTTCTTCTTGAATTGTTTTTTTGTTGGGTTCTGAATTGGGATTGTTGTCATAGGAAGGCGAAGCTGTATCGGTTCGACAAGGAAGGGAATCAGTGGAAGGAGCGAGGCGGTGGGAATGTGAGGCTGCTGAAACACAAGGTCACCGGTAAGGTCAGGCTCGTCATGCGCCAATCCAAGACCCTCAAGATCTGCGCAAATCATCTCGGTAATATGCAGTGCTTTCCGTCTTCTTTTCTTTTTTTGGTTTATACCACGGATATCGTCCGAAAGATAGTCGGACTAATGATCTTTTTGGATAAGTTTATCTAGAAGAGCTTACGAGAAAAGAACTTATCTAAGAGTTCTATTGTGAAATTTTTTTTTTACAATTTGGTGTTTGGATGATACACACTTTACCTTTTAACAAGCTCTGTAATGAAGAAATTTTTAAAATTTAACTTTTCTATAAATTCTTCTAAGAACTTTTGAAAAAATAAAAATGAAGATTATATATCCAAATACTACTTTTAAGTAATAAAAAAACTTATGTCAGTAATAAGCTCTTAGAGTACTTCTATCGGTATCCAAACATGCCCGAATTCCGTTGTCTTTTCTAATTTAACGCATCTTTTATTTTTGGGCCATTTGGATCCAATGCTACACGCTTAGTATTTGTTATCTGTGAACCGATTGATTTTGTAAGAGAGACCGTTGTGATTCTTTTTTGTTTTTATTCTTGTCGCGAACTAACAAGTCTAGTTGGGTCCCTTAAAAAAGGGGTTGGTTATTTGGTTGTCTTTTAGAGAAATTGTAAATATATACTTGCCTTTGAATTTTGATTCTTCAGTAAATATTGAATAAACCACGAATTTCGTAACTCATATTATCTTCTCTCTTAAAGAGTTCTTAAAGTAATAAAACTATGATCCTAATGAGCAGTTATAACTTATAAGAGAAGAAAATAATAAAAAAATTAAGCTCAAATTAACTTATGCATAAATTAATTTGTAGAAATTTTTTTGTTTAATTTCTCCAAAAGCTAATTTTAACTTATATAAGTTAGTTCTAGTTTATAAGAAAAGTATAATTCATTTTTCTTCTGTAAGTGTTTACTAAGAAGTTTATCCAAAATTCCAATAAGGCCTATATAAATAATTCTTTAAGTATTGAATATCTATTAGTTTAGTTCCTAAGTTGATGTTATTTTAATAAAGTTCAGGGAACAATTTGAAGGCTTTTATAATATTTGAGAGATTATTTAACATGATTTCTAACACTTATGAGATTATTTACGTAGTTTTATTTAAGGACCATTTAGGAGAGAGGGTAACACTTCAAGGATAAAATTGATGATTTATTCTATTTTTTTTCCTTTTTTCTTTTTTTAGTGAATTATCAATTTAATATATAAAATTGGTCATATTGGTATATGAAATATAAAAAATGTGACGTTGGTCGCTAAATGTACATTTTGTCCATTAAATTAGTCCCTCATGATTCGGGAACTAATTGGACTTTTAATATTGAGTTTGTAATTTATGAATGGATTAAAGGAAATGATGGTTATTATTATTGTTTTTATTTTTCTGATGGATGTGGCGTGAATTTCAGTTCATCGCAGTTTGACGGTACAGGAGCATTCTGGGAATGAGAAATCGTGTGTGTGGCATGCTTCTGATTTTGCAGATGGGGAGTTGAAGGATGAACTGTTCTGTATTAGGTTTCCCTCTGTTGAGAGTGAGTCTCTAGGCTTTGTGCTGTTTGAACTTCTCTCTGTTCATTTTTGTTTTAGTTCACTACTTCCATTTTTTGTATAATTGATATGCAAAATTTGATTTGTGATTTCCCTTTTGTTTTTGAAATGGGTTGAATATTGTTTTCTGGTGTGTATGTTTGCTGTGTGGAGAATATTCATTGATTAACATGTCTGATTTCTGGTGGTGGTCATTCTTTTTTGACACAACAGTCATGTGTTCAACCTAAGTACACTGCTAGAAAATGTTGAACCAAAGACTTCGTCGTCTAAATTTCTTGGCTTCAGAACTTAAACCAGTTTTTTTTTTTTTTTTTTGGGTTTTGCAATGGTATGTTTTGATCTCTTCTCCATAAAGAAGTCACTTAAAACCATGTCAGTCGGGAGAGGTTATGTAGCATGCATTACAATAATTCAAATAGGATTAACTGTTGAATTTAATAAAGAACTACCCCCCATGAGTCATGATCTCTTTATTCTCTGTATCCTCATGGGTAGTTTCAAGTGGTGAATCAGGTTTAGGAACTTTCAGCCCTGACATACAAGTTGATGGTGGCAAGGAGGCTTTACTTTTGATAATGTAAAGTGAAGTAAGGAAGAAAGAAATTCTGGCTACATTTGTCTACTTTTACATTACATGTGATTGAAGAATGCATTCACTTGTTTATTTTATAATTAAGGCAGAGGCATCCAAAACCTTTTATTTGCTAGATTAAGATTTTGAATTATATTGCTATTGCATTATTTTATGTTGTCACTTTTACTTTTGGACTCCAGACTGTAAGACCTTCATGACAACTATGCAAGAAGTTGCTGAGTCACAAGGAGAGAGGGAGGAAAACAAAGATGCTTCAGATACTGCCGGTCTCCTTGAGAAACTAACTGTTGATGAGAATAAATCAGAGGAGAAAGAGCTGGAAAAGGTCATGAACACCGAGAAATTAGCTGTTAGTGAGGATAAATCAAAGAAGAAGGAGCTGGAAAAGGTGACGAACACCGACGAGAAAGATGAACAGGATGTAGAGGAGAAACCAAGCCTGAGGTACATAAGATGAATCAGCTCCACCGGCACAGAATTTAATGTGGCTGGTGAATGATTTGTTCTCTCATAGGTTGCTGACATGTTTATAAAGATTGGTGACCTAGACTGAAACCACTGGATATGGAATGGTGGTTGGCATGAAGTATGGAGATGTGATGGACAGTGTATCGGTTTTGAGTCCTGTTTTTGTACTAGTTTGCAAGTATGCTTGGATGGTTGTGATTGTGGGTTTTCATTTTGCTCATGTTTCCTTCAATTGATTTTTTTTTTGTTGGTTTTTTTTAGGACAATTATACATTTAGGAAATGTACTCTATGTTTGGATATGTGTTGGTTTTGTTGTGCCTTTTCATATTCTTTTATAAAATAGTCGGATCGGATGCCCTGTTCACTGTTGAGTTACTTTCTTTTTGTAATCATATATCTTCTACTGCTAACTTTGTTGTAGTTGCACGGAAGTTTAATTTTGGTATAACTTCAAGAGGGCATCTTGAAAGTTGGATAAGTTTTTTTCTTAACCCCACCAAAGATGATAATTTTAGTGTTTGTTTCTACTAAAGATACTCACACGAATGAGTTTGAGTATTTTTTTCAAGATTAAATGGTCTTTGCACTAATAATATAAAAGGTTTTTCTATGATCATTTAATTACAAACTATTATATATGATAAATTTGTTAATTTTTATAACAATTATCTTAAAAGTTATAATACAATGATTTTTGATTTCGATAGTATAAAAGTTTTTATATTAATAATGTATAGAAATTAAATTCTTTTTAAAAATATAAGAATGAAGATAGCTGTTGTTATTGCTGTATTGCACTAATTAAATTTTATCCATTATCCCTTAATTTTATGATCGCAATCTCTCAAAATAAATTTGCTCTACAATAATAATTTTTGCTTTTCCGTTTGTAGCATTGACACTTGTCTTGAAGGATTCCCAGGTAAAGCTTTGGTGATTATTCTCTTGCCAAAAGCAGTTATCACCCATAATTAAAAATTCGGATTGAGTTAATCACTTTAATTGGTGGATCAGAAACGAGTTATGTTTCTAGTTTAAATGTCATTTCAATCAAGATATAATTACAATTTAACTACAAATTCAACCTGAATTATGGTTACATGTCTTGCTAGTTTAAGTTTTTAAATATTATCTACGAATTTGTTCAATGTGTTACCAGTGGATCTCTGAATCAGCTTTCTGATTTGGTTTTTCAAATGTTATCAATGAATTTATTCAGTGCTTCGCCTTTGGTTCCTTGAATCAGCTCTCGAAGTTCCATATATATATATATATATATATATGAGATTTGCTTAGTTAGAATTCGATAGTTGGTTGAAATTAATAAGTATCTTAAAATACATATATGGTGTAACTTGTTAATGTATTTCAATTAAAAAATAAGTGTGTGTACGTTAACAAATGCTTGTAGAGTTTTCTAACGCACACACACACTTAGTTGGAATACATTAACAAGTTATAATTATAATATATATGCACTTATTTTTTAGTTGAAGTACGTTAACAAACTATAACTATAATGTATCTTAAAATACACCTATGGTGTAGTTTGCTAATGTACTCCAATTAAAAATAAGTGTGTGTACGTTAACAAATTCATATATATATATATGTGTGTGTGTGTGTGTGGGTGGGTGGAGATCAAGTTACTCTAAGAATAACTCTTGGTAGAATTATTCTACTCAATAACTCTTGATATATATTGAATTAAAATGATTTAACTGTTGAATTTTTTTAATATTATGTTAACGATTATGCACACTAAATTTTAAGCAAATTGAACATTTGTAGCTAGTTAATCTTATAGGCAACATTTGCTTATAATTTTAAAAAAGTATATTATACTTTAATTTGAATTTATCTAATAAAATATCAAATAATTTTCAAATATTATAAAATTGTACACTTAATTTACTCAATAAAATCTTTAATTTAACAGGTTAGATTGTTGAAATTCATCATATATCAAGTGTTATTGGGTAGAGTAACTTTGTTAAGAGTTACTTTTAGAAGTAACTTGAGCCCCATCATATTAAGATGTTAAAGTTAGTCAAATTACATCTTCAATAACTTTTTGTAGAATGTAAATTTAACCAATTCAATCGTTAAATTGTGGGATATTATCTTCATGATCATGTACATCAAATTTTACATAATTTAGACTTTTTTAGATATGTTATCTAACATTGAGTATTTATATATATTTTAATATCATATTGTATGATAAAATAAAGTGATTCGATGAACTACTAAATAATTTTAGAATTATATAAATTTTTTATACTTAATCTAATTAATAAGAACATTCAATTCAATGGTTAGATTGATTAAATTTACATTTTACAAAAACGTTATTAAAATTGTAATTTAACCAACTTTGACATATATAACGTTGTTTATCGATAACTGCAGGACAAATAAGTACTCTTTCGCTGAGATATTGAATAACTGAAAAACTTACCTAAGAAGAAAGGGGAGAATCTTCATGGCTTCCACTGAATTTTCCTGAAACATTTGGATCTACGCATTTAGAATAGGTGGAAACTGCAAAGGGGACTCATGCTTCTTTCTTCTACTTTCTTTATTCTGCTGCAACAGTTGGATTGAAAGAGATCCAAATCCTATCCTATTTTTTTCTATTATGGAAGGGACTGAACTGACAAATTCAGAAAGGGGACAGTTAAAAGTTTCCTTGCATCCTTATAAGCACACAAATTGTTGGAGCCAAGCCAATGTAATTAACTAGAGAGAACTAATGAACAATTTGTTGGTATAAGAATTTACGAAATTATTTCGTAAAAAAATAATTTTAGTTGTTGATTAATTTAGTTTGCATGATTTTTAAAAAACTAAATCAATATGAGAATTTTTCCAACGTAATCCTTCAATTATGATTTAAATAACCCGAGTAAAGTTCTTTTTTTTTTAATAAAGTTTTTAAATACTCTTAATTAGTGTGAGACTATTTGTCTTAGACTTGATTATTAAAGCTGTCCTTTTCATAAATATTTTCACTAAAAACCTGATATTGTAGGGCCCTCAACCTACACTTATTGAAGTTTGGTACCATTAATATTCATTTCACAGCAAATCAATTGTAGTCGTGGTGTCTTTCGGTCATGTGCACAAGTGGGCTGGTCCTACTCAAAACCAGATTGAGATTCTCCAATGATAAACCGTTGAATTTAACACCGGTGTCATTGAATTTTTTGTGAATAATCTGATGAATAGTTCTATATCTTCCTACAACATTTCCTATTAGTCTGGCTACTTAATGTATTTTACATTTTCAAAACATTAAATATTTTATTTTTTTATTTAATATTTTTTTATAAGATAGCAAGAGAATTTATAGGAAGATTAATATGAAGATATAACCCTAGAAAAAAAAAAAATACTCCCACGGATTTAAATATAAACAAAAATAACTAATTTCATGTTAATTAAAATAATTAGTTAACATCATTTAATTTTATTAACTCAATTAAAAAATAAATTTTTCTTAGATTGTCCTTCATTAGTGAAACTTGATATCATGAATAGAAAAGGTGATTGAAAATAGAATTTTAATTAAATAATAGGTATTTTAGAGATAATATCATTAAATAGGGTGAAATTAGTTAAATTTATTTATATTTTAGTCCATTATACATTATTTTTTTTTGCTTATATTTAAGTTCAGAGAAAGTAATATGAAAATATAACGTTACTCTTATTGAAAGGAAAGGAAATCCTGATACAGCTAATTTGAAACTTTCATGTGGCACCATTTGCGAGCTTGTATGGTTTAGTGTTAATGACGCGGGGTGTAATTTTGCGTAAATATCGATAGGGCTCTCTGTTGAAAATCAATGACTAAACGTTTAAATTAGTTCCCAAAATTATATGGATATGTCATTTTAGTTTTTGAAAATTTAAAATTTATCATTAATTTTTTATTTTGTAAGGGGGTATATCAAGTGAGAGAGAGGTGAAAAAAAAATTAATCTTAATCATACAATTATATATGAATGATCAAAATTATTTTAATTAATTTTAAATTTTAACCATTTATTTGAATTATGCAGTTAAGATTTGTTCTTCTCTTCTCTCTCACACTCTCACTAGATATGTTTTCTATTTTGTAAAATTTCATTCGCTTTAGTTTTTTCTAGCACAAAACAGTGAAAAATAAGTTGGAAGAAAAAGACTAAAATGAATGGCCTTTTATAAAGTTAGATTAATGAAAAGGTTTTATTTGATTATTTGATAAGTTTTAACTATATATTATTAATCTAATGATAAATTTTATTTATTTACTTATTTAATAATTTAATCACTATATATACAATTTATTTAGTGAATATTAATCAATTACTTAAATACTTATGCAACTATTTTATTTATTTTGTTATTAAATTATTAGAATTAATACTAATTTAATCCATATCATTAGCGGTTTTTCAACTAAACTACTTACGTATTATTTATTGAGTTTAATGGTCATGCACTGACAGTGTAAAGTAGTTTTACATTGCCGACCAATCACAAACCACCATTTATTGTAAGTTTGTTGACTTTTATAATAAATACTTTAAAAGTCATATTAATGGTAATTTTTGATTGGATGACAATGCAAAACTTTTTACATTGACAGTACATGACCATTAAACTCTTATTTATTAATTGTTTTATTTTTTTTTCGGTGTAAACCACATGTATCCTTTACTGAGGCAATCATGCTTGAGTTGGGTAAAACCACTATAGACGGCAAAACTCTCATTTTGAGTATTTAATTCAACTGCATACTTAGGATTTGAACTTGAGACTATTAGTTGAGTTGAAACAATCCCGCGTTAGTTTATTCATGCGCTCGGTGACATTAATTGTTTTATTTAAGTTAATAGATAATAATTTTATATTTATCTACTTATGTGAAAGATTTATTAAATGAGTTTAATTGCTATGCACTATTAGTGTAAAAACTTTTATTCTGTCAACCAATCAAAAATCAACTTTAATGTGACTTTTAGGATAGTTATTATTAAAGTCAATAAACTTATCATACATGGTCGGTTATGATTAGATGACAATGTAAAACTGCTTTACACTCTTTTATTAAATATCTATTACTATCTGTTCAGATAATAAATACTAAATAAAATAAATCAATTTTGTTATTAAATATTAAATTATTTATTTAGTTAAATGTTAAATAATAACTTTATTTATTTATTTAATAATTAATCAACTATTTATGACTTGTTAAGTATTAATTAATTGTTTAAATTTTTATTTATTTAATTATTTTGTATGTTTTGCTAGTGGTTTATTAGAATTTATTATAATGTAATTCATATCATTAGCTTTTTTTAAAATAAATCGCTAACGTATTATTTATTAAGTGTTCTATTTAAATTAATTTATAATGATCATTATATTTATTAACTTATGTGACAGATTTATTAAATATATACTATTGTCAATTGAGGCAAGAAATGTTACAACAATAATTTTTTTCCTTTTTAGATACTAAATTATTTATTTCATATTTTATTTAGTCATATGTTAAATAATATTTTATTTATTTATTGAACAATTTTTTAATTATATATGATTGTTTTAATAATAAAATTATTTATTTATTTAATAATTTATAATTTTTTATGAGTACTTATCAAAGTATTAATTAGTTGTTTAAAATTTAATTTAATTATTTATTTAACTATTTGATATATTTTATTAGCGATTTATTATAATCAACGTTAATGTATTTTATATCATTAGTAAGTTTTTTAAATAAACCACTAATGTATATTTTATTAATTTTTTTATTCAAATAAAAATTTAGTAATTATTAAAATTATTTACTTACATATAAGATTAATTAAAGAATTATTTTTGTTGATGTAGGCAATAAATACTAAAGAAAATAAATTTGATACATTTTAAATGAAAAATTATTGAATATGTTTTTATTTTTTTATTTTTTTTGGTACAGACTACATGTATCCTTCACTCAAGACAATTCTACTCGAGCCAGGTAGGATCACTATAAAATTTATTTTTATTTAATTATTTAACAAATAATAGTTTCATTTATTTTCTTATTTAATAATTTCTTAATTGTATATGATAGTCATAATAATATATTTTATTTACTTACTTATGTAACAATTTATTAATTATATACAATTGTTTAATTAAATATAAATTAGTTGGTTAAAAATTTATTTAATTTTTAATTAAATAATTTTTATTTTTTAACGAATTTCAGAATGAATGCTAAAATAATTCATATAATTAGCAGCTTTTTAAACTGCTAACATATACCACTACGTGCATGGATCAATTGGTGCGGGGTTATTCTAACTTAATTTGAGTTCAAGCATTGGGTATGTAGTTGTGTTAAATACTCAAATAAAAGGCTTTGCTACGCATAGTAATCTTATTCGGCTTGTGTAAGATTGTCTCTTGTGAAGGATATTTGTGGTCTTTACTAAAAAAACCACTAAGGTATTATTTTGTAATTATTTAATTTAATTTAATATATAATAATTATTATATATATATATATTTACTTTTATAAAATATTTACTAAATATCTTTTATTTTCTATTGAGGCAATAAATTCAAACCAAAAAGTTAGTTTCATTATTAAATTCTAAGTTATTTAGTTAGTTATTCATTTAGTCATATGTTAAATAATAATTTTATTTATTTACTATTAATTTCTAAACTATATATGATTGTCCTAATAATAAATTAATTTACTTGCTATTTTAATAATTTATTAATCATGTATGTTTTCTTAAGTAAATATAATTTAATTGTCTAAAATTTTATTTAATTATTTATTTAATAATTTTTTACTGTACTTTTTAAAATAAATGCTAATTAATGTAATGTTTATTATTATAGGTATTTTAAACCAATTGTTAACGAACTATTTATTAATTTCTTATTTAAATTCAAATTTAATCATTATTATATTTATCCACTTATGTAAAAGATTTATTAAAAATAACTAAAATATTTATAGAAAACAAATAATTATATACACTAACACTAATATTGTTTTAACTTAGTGGACCTATATTGCTATGTACTCTTAAAGTACTTAAAAATAATATTTTAGACTAATAAATTAATGCATTAGTTTTATTTTTTTAAGTTAATTAATTTATTTGTTAATAGGGGTTATGTACGAATCACTAGCAAAAAGTTAATTCTTTTATAATTTAATCATTTTTAATTATTTAATAGTGCTTTTCAATAGAACCGCTAATAAAAATTTGATTATTCATTAGTGGTTATTTTTTAAATTCCTAATAAATCTCTACCATATATGCAGGGATATTAGTGATGTGCAATAAAATTTCTTATGAATAGGTGCTAACAAAGTCTGTTTGTTTCTGTAATAGTGTCTTATCTTTCTTTCAAGGGATAAAGAACATTAACAAGTATTTTGATACTAGAACAAAATCTCATTTATAAGGTTATGTCATTCTACACATTTATACAATTTTATTCTGAAATTTTTGATTTTTTATTTGCTTCATTATTGATTTTATTACTTTTGTATGAAACATCTATTTTTGATTTTTGATTGGTTGACAATGTAAATTTTTTTACACTGATAATGTATGACCATTAAACTCGAAAGAGAAAATAAATTATGTACTGACAGTATAAAACAGTTTTACACTGTCATCCAATCACAAACCACCATGTATGATAAGTTTGTTAACTTATATAATAAATACCTTAAAAGTTATATTAAAGATGATTTCTGATTGGTTGACATTGTAAAAGTTTTTATACTGATAATGTATGACCATTAAACTCTTCTTGAAATACTTCATTACACTTCATTATCTTAAAATTTATCGAAAGATGAATGCTAGTAATAAATTATTTCTTTTTCTCAATACTCTATTGCATTATTGTGGATATCTTTGTGGTTTTGGACTTATATAGCTATTGAGATGGAGTATTGATGTAATAAATCAACATTTTTCACATCTTTAATGTGCTTAACTTAGCTTCATAGTATCATTTCCAAGAATATTGAAATGAACATTTTTATAATAATAAACTTAATTTAGATTTTGAGCAAAAGCACGACAATTCTTCTATTTTTGTCTTATCCTACTCCTTACTTTATTTGCATACCACAACTTGAGTTATACTTCTCCAAATAAGATGATATTGGTCTTGGTTGAAAACTAAAAGAAACATCTACAGTCTTGATGAAGAAGTCAAGACCAAATTTGACCTCTAACTTTGTGAAAATCACATTAGATAAATTAAAGGAGATGTGGTGCATCGTTTGTTTGGGCAAGGCATCGTTTGATGAATATATTTTAAGATATAGATGTCCAAATTGAGGGAAACCAAAACCAAATAAAAGATAAGGTCCAAAGCTACAACTTTGGTGAGGACTTCTCAACCCGGTTTTAGATGTTAAAGATTTCAAAATCACAACAGACAATGGTTGTTAGGCTCCAAACAATAGGCTAAATGGAAGGATGCAAAATTCACCAATCATTTATTACTTATCAATCTGTGTCCTAAATTGTAATTTAGGCTTGGCCTAATTTCAATAGACATCAAGAAATTAGAAAAGCCAAACTTAGTAGTATAAATAGAATAACTCTCTACATTTAGGACACACACAACTCTTATCTTGAAATAACTTTTTTTATCTTTGGACACTCTCTCTCACTTGCTGAGTTTTCACTAAGTCCCGCGATCCTCTAAAGTAAGACGGTGCAGTATTTAGTAAAATAATAAGATCATTGATTTATACAACACTTAATTTATAGAACTTACGACACTTGATCTATTCTTTTTATACACCCATATTATTTCTATTTCATTTAAGTAAAACAACTCTAAATTCATCTCAATTCTTATATTGTAAATTTAAATTTTATTTTAAGAATGCAATAAATTATTTATGTTTTCTCTTGTGACTATATATAGTCATATTATTCTTAGTTTATAAACTTTTATATCAAATCAATTTTTTCTATAATTAGTTCTCAAATTATAAAAGATATTTAATTTTTAATTATTTTAATTAATATTTTAATTTATTCAATTACATTAAGTATAATAAAATATTTATAAATCATTATTAGAATATATTCATGTTATTATTCCCTTCCACTTTAAGCGTCAAGCCATCAACAACAAAAAAATCATTTTAAAAATTTGAGAAAAACATTATTTTTTATTAGTTTTTAACTATTTTATAATTTATTATAAATTTAATTAATAACAGACAGGTAATCACCAATATGTGGGATAACAGAGCTAAATTTGTTGCTTGAGAAATCCAAAGTGTTAGCATATTTAGGTAAAAGAGGTATTGGACCTTGAAGTTTATTGTAATGAAGGTCAATTACAGACATGATGCTAGTAAGATTCTGCAAAGGTCCTTCCAAACCAGTCAACAAATTGTGAGAAATATTGAGCTCTTCAAGATTATCTAGTTTCCAAGTCCAGCTGGGAACTATTCCTTGAATCTGATTATCTGAAAGGTCTAATAATGATAATCTAGAACGGTTTTTCAAGAAACCAGGAAATGTTTTCAAGTTGTAAGATGCCAAATGTAGAAATACAATATTGGGAAAAGGAAACATGTCCGCATTTGTCTCATTCACTTTAAATGTTACGTTGTTGTGTGACAGGTCTAGTGTGAATAAACTTCTGAGCTCTGAATGCATTTTTGGTGGCACTGACCCGCTGAACTTGTTTGAGGAAAGGGAGAGAGAAATCAGTGAATTGAGTTGAAAGACAGACACCGGAAAAGGCCCGGATAGATTATTGTTACTTATATCGAGGGCCTTTAATGTAGAGGATGTCACATTTATGAATTTTTCCAATTGAATAAACTCGTTGTGTGAAAGCCATATCTCTTGCAATGATGGGAGTGTAAAAAGGGATGGAGGAATGCTCCCCGCGAGAGAATTATCACTCAAGTCAATATAGACAAGATTGTGCAGTCCTTCAAAATGAGACGATGGAATAATACCACTTAAATCATTATGAGAAATAAGGGTGATCAACGGTCGGGTTCGGTTGGATTCGAGCCTCAAAAGCCCAATCCGCAATAAACCGAACCCTCTAATCTTTTGGCCCATTTTCAACCGCACTATGCATCAGTTTAGGTGGGTTATCGGTTGGATGGGTTGCAGGTCGAGACGAGTGGGTTGACACGGTTTGGACCTTAGTTTGCATCATGTTTCTCTCTTAGTTCAAAATTTGAAATTGAAAGAAACTAAAATCAAAGCCCAAATGAAGATGATCCTCCATACCCACTATTGTTGCCTTAGCATTGCTGTGTTAGCCACTTTTCTTGCAATGACATCGTTCAGTGATGTATAAACTTGCAACAACATACCCCTCTCGTACGCTTACATTGGTGGCGTGCAACTGCCATTGAACATCTTCAACCCACCAAAGCAAATATATTGTTTTGAGTTGTTAGTGACAATGTTGAGTGCTTTCAAATAATCATGCGTGGTGGGACTCGTCACCGTTAACCAGTTTGCATGGCTCCGACGAGGCTTTAGCTCCTAACAATGGAGGATATTCACTCAGATACAAAAGTCTAGAAAAGAGTACAAAAATGCAAGAAGAAGACGTTGAGATGAGAGGTTGCTAGTGAGAAATGTTCTACACACTACATTGAAATAAAATTTCAAAGTGATATTTCAAAACAGAGAAATTAAAAAAAGAAGGAGAAAAACCAGACAAGAAAAAGAGAAACGTATGGACTATGGATTATTAGAGTGAATGTGAATTGTGAAGTGACTTTGATTTGACTATTGGTGCATTGGTAATAGCATAAGAAAGTACCAATTTGCAAAACCACTATCAAATGCAACCCACATATTCTCACTCTTACTTTTTCTTTTACTAATTTTATTTTATTGATATCCAAACGCCTCTATTGTAAGTAAGAGACGATCATCTTTGATATAAAATCAATAGTTACTTTTTCAATTTTTTACATGTCGGTTAGGTTCGGTTATCGACTACATCAAAATTTCAAAACCGAACCTGCTCGACAATGTCCACTTTAATCCGATTTTTTAACTTTTTCAATCCGTATACCCGTCTAAACTAACCCAAAACTATTTTTTATTTCGATTTATTTGGTTTTGGGTCGGTGTCAGGTTTTTGCTCACCCCTAACGAGAAAGGTCTAAATAGGTAAGCTTTTTTACCATACCAAATGATGTTATTGGACTTGTGAAGGAGTTAAATGACAAATCTAGGTAACTGAGTTTTGTCAGGTTTGACAGTGAATTGGGAATTGTTCTGTCAAATCCATAATTAGAAAGACCCAATTTGGATAAGTTCTTCATGTTACCAATAGAGTGTGGAAGTGCTCCAGCAAAGTTTGTGCCACTTACCTTAGATTGTGTTTGGATGAGGAATTTTAAAATTTCAAAGAATTTGAAATGCTTGAAATTTGAATTGTTTTAATTTAAATTTCCTTCAATTATTAAATGTTTTATTTGGATAAATCAATTCAAATTTTTTAAATTTCAAATTCTAAATTTAGATATGACATTTTAATTTTCACCATATACAAAATTTAATTTTTAAATATATATTTAAAAATTAAAATTTTAATATTAAATTTTTTCAAAAATAAAAATTAGTCAATTTTTAAATATTTAATAATCACAAACAATTTTACTATTAAATAATATTTAATAATTCAAAAATATAAATATTGATGCTTTTTACGTCAATATAGATAAAGAGAAGCAAAGAAAAAGAGGGAAAGAAGAGAGAAGAGGAGAGGGAGAGAAGAAGGGAGCGAAGGGGAGTCGGGATGAGAGTAAGCAGTTGTTTTAAAAACCGGGTCGGACTAGTCAGTCCAACCGGAAACCGGACATACACCAGTTTGGGTTAGTTATTCGATCAGATGTGCTAATGAACCGTGTTGATGTCATCAAATCGACCTTAAATCGGTATAACTCGTCTAAACAAACCGAGTTAATTTAAACTTCTCCGTGTGCGTGAATAGTTGTTCGTAAATAGTTACACTGTGGATAGTTGTCCTGTAGCTGTCTGTCCAGTAAATAGCTGCACTGTGAGTAGTTGTCTGTAGCTGTCTATCCAGTTTAGTTGCATTGTGTGACACACGCTTTTCAAATCTGAGCATTGTTGAGAAAATTTGGGAAAGAAGATTTGAAAATTTGACCTACAAAGCTTCGAACCCACCTCCTTGAGAAAGCTAAAAGTAATATAACCACTTCACTAAAGTTGCTACCTAGCAAAAATGCGAAAAATTTAAGTTATGTATAATATGTTTATATAAAGTTTATATATTTAATATATACTAATTTATGTGGTTCAACTATTGACTCACTGATTCAACTAGTGACCCACTGACTCGATATGTTAACCGAGTCGATAATCGGTTCGGTTTTTAAAACACTGGATAAGAGAGAGAGGCTATAGAGAAATAAAGAACAAAAAGATATGAAAGAGGGAGAGGAGAGAGAGAGAAAAGAGAGAGGAAAGAGAGGAAGAAAAGAGAGGGGAGAGAGAGAGGGAGAGAGGAGAGAGAAAATAAACATAAAAGTAAGAAAAAGTGAGTATGAAAAATTTTAAATTCTTACTTTTTTTGTAAAATTTAAAATTCTATAATTTTAAATAATTAAAATACCTTCATAAATTTATAGAATTTTAATTTCTTATTAAATTTTTTATCCAAACAATATATTTCACTACAAAATATTTTAAATTTCTATAAAAATAAATTATCTCTTAAAATTCTTCATTTAAACACAACGTTAAGGTCCGGACTCTGAAGAGATCTACTCAATGGAAAGTCACGAAAGAAACCACGGAGATTTTTGTTCAAAGATAGGTCAATAACTGACAATGTTCCAATGTTGAAGACCTTACGTGGGAATACTCCTCCAGTCAACCCGCAATCAGAAAGGCGTAGGATGGTCAAATTTTTCAAATGGGCAAATGTTTCTGGCACTGGGGATAATAAATTGTTGTGATCAAGAACAATGACTGATAGGTTCTCAAGTCTTGCCAGTGAAGGATCCAGGGGTCCTGAGAGATTGCAATATGACATACTCAGTTCTTGCAGGTCATGCAGCGGCAACAAAGCGCTGCACCATTCATGTCCTGGAACTGATATACTTAAACCATCCAGATACAGTTGCCTAATACTGGATACATAGTAAAAGGAAGAGATATCAAGAGTAACCAACCTTATCAGCTGAGAAATCTCGATTAGAATCTGCCCCACAAAGCCAGCTTCTGACAAATTCAGGTAAGTTAAATTGTTCAACTTGTTGAGTCCAGATGGAATGACAGATTTGAAATTGTTAGCAGCCAAATTCAGTTTCTGGAGATGTTGAAGACTGAAAAGAGCACTTGAATTGTCAAATCCACCAGAGACTGATTCTCCACTGAGGTCAAGAGCAGTAACATGTCCCTCCTCGTCACAGGTTACTCCCATCCACCTGCAACAATCATGACTTGCATTCCAAGACTTTCAGCCTACTGCTACTTCTATCTGCCATGTTTGTGAATGTGAGGTTGTTCTTAAATTGAAGCAGCAAGGACTTCTGATCATCAAGACAAAGGCCATAAACCACAAAGATGTGGTTACAAAGGCACAACCAATAGAATGGCATCACCAGAAGTTATGAGACAAGCTCAATTTTCATTGTAGATGATGAGTATTGTGACAACTGCGATTACAAGTAGAAGTTTAATTGTAGGAAAACTGAAATAAAAATGGTAGTTCTTAGAAAGATATATACTTCAAATAATTAACTCACAATTTCTATGAGAAAGTCCTAGTTCAATGTTGGCTTTCATCGGAAGACCCAGACATTGGCACAGCATCAGCAGGAACGTAGAAGTTTCACTTTTGATGGATCCAAATTGAACCATTAGTATTTCTATTGGCTTTTTTAGTGTTTTGGTGTAATTATATTTTAGTACTATATTAACTTTGAGTTTAATGACTATATACTGTCATTATAAAAAGTTTTACACTGTTAATCAATCACAAATCACCGTATTATGATTTTTAAGGTAATTATTATAAAAGTTAACAAACTTACCATATCATGATAGTTTGTGATTAGATAACAATGTAAAACAACTTTACACTGTCAGTGTATAACCTTTTTTCTCATTAACTTTTACCATCAACTTTTTATTCTTCCTAACAAATTCGTATACTTAATAACATTTAAATTTATGCAGAGAAAACATAATGCTACGCTGTTTTCCATCTTGACTTTAGCTTTTTTCACTCTGAGCTTTTGTCTTTAATTTGGCTGTCATTGTTCTTTTTTAAGCGTTATTTTTTTCTTTTTCGAATTACCATTGTTAGAATTGTTTAAGAATCATGTATTAGACGGAATTGGTGTTACTAAAGTATCCAAAAGTTAGTAAAAACATAGCAAGTGCACAATTATAATACGAAAGGTGGTAAGTCTCTGCACTTTTTAACAGAGACTATAAAGGTAGCTCAGGAAACTTTCATATGCTTTTCCATGAAACCATTTCAGAAGTTGTTCAAAACTACAAAATAACCTCTTTTTTTTTTTTTTTTCCTCCAAGAGCATTTCACACGTCCAAAACTACTCAGTTAATTACGTCAATTGGGCAGTTGCTATGAACAGACTGCTAGAGGACAGCTTGGGAATGGTGGCTAATGGAAAAGTTATAGTGGAAATTAAATTAAGCTAATTAGAAGCATGCATTGTTTTTTCTAATGAATGGGAATGCTTTTCTTTTGACAGGTAGACTTCTAATTTCTAAAGGTCTTGCTCTGGGAATAGGATATAGAAAAGAATTCACATATTAGGGTTCATTTAGAAAGCCTTTCTCTAGCAGGTTTATAGACTTTTAAAAGACTTGCTCTTCTTACAAGGGAAAAAAAAAAAGGAACTAAAGTTGTTAGAAACTAGAAAGAAATGTCCTTTGAGTGGTTACATGATTTCCGCAAGGCATAAGAAACGACATGTAGTAGTTTTGTATAGAATAATGATAATATGTAAGATGAGTGCGGGGCAGAGAAAAATAATTAAAAAGTCAAGAAAAATGGAAAAATGATATGTTTGGAAGAAAACGATAGAAAAAGAAAATGGATGTAAATAGTATGGAAGGAAGAGTAATGGATGTGAGAAAATTAGAATTGTTTTATATACTATTTTTGCTAGTAGTTTTTACACGTGAATGTGCCGGGTTGAATATTTATTTATTTTTATATAATTAACATATAACATCTAAATTTATTAATTTTTATATAATTAACGCATATCATCAGATTTCACTCGTAAGTTTCTTTCAAGAAATTGCTAAAGATAAATATAACCAAATGTAAACCAAAAGACAACCTCTGACTCCTAATAAAATGCCGCCATATAGAAAGATGTAACAGACTCTAATAAAGCCAAATAAAGTCATTTATAGTTACATACTTTTATCAAAACATTAAAAACAAAATTGATAATTGATATAATGGGCAATTATGTCAAAGACATAGAGGGTGATTAAAATAGAGAAAAACACTAAATATTATTTGAGACCGCGAAAAATATCTACGAAGTTTTATTGTACTCTAATTATTTTAACAAGAGGCACTCCTTTTGCACCTGCTAACCTTGATCTTGGGCTCATGCTATAAAAGATCAAATAATCTCACATTAGTTAAAGATACCAAGTTGATATCTTGGATGAAGTTCATTGGTGCAGAGTGGGTATAATCGATGGCAAATAGGTTAGAGGAGATTAAGCAGGAGATTCGTTCTGGTTTGTACAGCTTTATCATTTTATGAATGATGTTGTTTGTAAACATCTTAAATCTCCATGATGTATATTCTATGATGTTCTTTTATAATAAAATACTATGTTTGATGGTGTCGAAAGGGGAGAATTATACGATTTGATTCTTTTACATCGTATGTTATATATATATATATATATATGAGTTTAACGGTCATGTATTATCAGTATAAAATGTTTTACATTGTCAACCAATAAAAAATCACCATTAATATGACTTTTAATGTATTTATTATAAAAGTCAACAAACTTACGACAAATGGTGGTTTATGATTGGATAACAATATGAAATTACTTTATATTGTCAGTGCATGACATTTTTTCTCTCTATATATTTGTTTTGATATGCTCTGAATCTAAATTCCTATTCTTGATATTAATTTTTAATGAAAATGCTACAATAACATAACATAATACTACGAATTTTTTTATTTAAATAATACCAAAAATAAAATAAAATTAAGTCTCAAAATACCACCCTATTCACATTATTTCTCTAAATACTACCCATTACTATTCATTTTGAGAACCCTACCCCTTTAAACCCAACTCCCTCTTGCGTTTTGTTATTTTTTTTTTTTCACGTTGAGAGGTCGGGTACGTGGATATTTTTTTTGCTTATTAATTATTTTTCAGGTTTAAATAATTAATTAATTACTAATTTTAATTATTTTGTTAATTGTATGTATTAATTAAGCTTAACTTGTAAAAAAAAAAAACAATTGTAATTAAAAATATACATTTTAATTAATTTAAATGAATATTACATAATTGACAACAATAGAAAAAAACAATTAAATTAACTAATCTAATTATCTTGTTCATTATTTGTGTTAATTATGCTTAATTAAAACAATTAATCAACAAATTCATTGTAAGTAATTCAAATAAAAATTACATAAATTGCAACAATAGAAACAAAAAAAAATTATTCAGGGTGCCTTGAACTTTCACCACAGAAAGAACAATTATTCCTTGAATGTTCTTGGTTTCGATAGTGATCACATCTCTTTGGTTGACCCTTTTTCCTAAGGTGCTTCTAAGTATGAATGCATGTCGATTGAGGACAACCACCCTTTACTCTTCGCATCTGTTCATTGTGACACAGCTTCTATCCATCATATTGTGCCAATAATTTGGGTGGCGCATTGCGCCAAATGATTCATTGTACACATTTAAGAAACTCTCCAACTTGTATACGAGATCCATATACCATTTGTAATCATGATGAATACATGCACAAGCAGCCATGACATGCGAACAAGGCGTGTTTAGTGCCTAGAATTTGCCACAGTCACACATCTGTTCTTCTATGTTGACCATGAATTTCCCCATAGGTCACCCCTTTAGTGAGTTCAACCTCTCCTTCACAAAGAATATTTTGCTACGTTTGTCAAATTCACGAACAGAGTGAGAGATTGCCTTTGTTTGTTTCTCATCCATGGCCTTGTTGAGAATTTCTGTATGATCATGGTCGGATGAAATCGTTGTTGCAACTTTCTTCCCCTTCTTCACAAACAAATCAACTAATTAACTTGTAATAGGTTGCTTTGACCAATGCAGTTATTGGCAAATTACGGTCCCCTTGAGTACTCCATTGATGGACTTCGCAAGATTAGTGGTCATGTGTCCTCAACATTGCCCTTCATTCCATGCCTGAGTCTAATGTGCCTTTAGGATCTGATTAACCTAATTTGTAGCCTCTACATTGTCTGCACGTAGGGTGTTGTAGTAATGGTTGAACATTGCTTCAGTTAAGGCATAACCTGAAAAGTTGGAAGCAAAAATTTTCAACATTGTTATGAATAGAATATAAACAAAAATTATTTGCAATAGTCGTACCTAGCCATCTTTAGAACTAGTCTTTGAAGATTTGCATTCTTGAATGTCCTTACGAATTTTTGTGCGATGTGCCAAATGCAAAACATATATGTTGATCTTGGATGCCCCCACCCATTGCCTAGTCGTCTATAGGTACTTTTTATTGATTCAGTTTTGTCTGAAATCAAGCAAATCCTAGGTTGGGGGTGTGATGTGCCTTCCTAAATTTCTCAGAAAAAATGCTTTGATAACACCACATGGCAGTATTGTATGTTTGGAAGCGTCACCTCTAAGGAATGGAGGGAGTACAATATCTCTTTTAACTAAAACTCCAGATAAAGTATACTATTTGAGTTTCATTAGATATGTGTGATGTGTGTTTTTAATTTCCAAAATATAGTAAGTTATTATTACATCGTTTCATTTTCATGCGTGATTTTCCAATAATGCGTGATTGTTATTATTATTACATTGTTGCTTTTTTTTGTTGATTTCATTTTACATAAGTTCAAATATAGAATAAACAAATGGACAACAATAATATTATTCAACTAAATACACCGCTTCTACATCTATGCAATAGAAATAGGAAATATTGAAGAAAATAGATAATGGTTGATGTCAAGTTGGTGGTGGCTCTGACTATGTCTGATCATGGTTGAGTGAAGCTTGTGGTAGTGTGGTCATTGGAGTTGGTTGATGATAATTGGAATTTATGCATACCTATTTGGTGTGCATTTATACAATTATTTCTCCTTTTATTTAACTTAATACTTTGTTTGACCCCAAAATTTAGCAATTATAAGTAAATTGGATTAGTAGATAAACTTTATGGAATTGTGGCATTTTACCATTGATCTTCCATCTTTTTTTGCAAGATTTGAAGAAGATGGCTTGGAGTTGTTTAGTAAGGAGTTTCATTGAGTTGAAAGTGATCCTCATTAAGAGAAGAATGGTTTTTTCTATCCAAAATTCGTTAAGCAAGTCCCATTCTCACTCAGAGCAAAGGTAACTTCTAGAGAGTATATAAATATGAGTTTGCAGAATTTGCTGAGTGAAATTGAAGTTCGCTAAGCAAAAGTTGTGCCCTAATTTCAGAGTTTGAAGAATTTGCTCAACAAGTGTCCATTTTTGCCGAGCAAATTATGGACAGATCATTTAATGAGGGGGCGAATATTATCATTTATAGAAGAAAGTACGATACAAAAAGATTCATTCTCATTCCCTTATTTACTTCTTTGATTCTCTGAACCCTGGAAGCATTGGAAGACAACTAGGAAGCTCTCCATGGACCTCCAATCCATCTTCATTTCTCCACCATTTTTTACGCTTCTCTCTTCCATGAGTAGCTAAATTCACCTTAGTTAGTGCTTGATGTAGCTAAACCTACTCTTATGTATACATTCTGAGTTATCTATTGAAGTTTATGTTTCATTATTATATGCTTCTACTTCTACTCTTAATACATGATGTAGTTTGATCTCCTATGACTTGATTTTATGGTTTTGAATGTTGTTGGAAAACACTTTCTTTCCTTGAACTGAAGTAAGCATCTAATTAGTCTTGTGTCTAGGAATAGAACATGATTTATTAGCTATCTCTTAACCTTTTTTCTTAAAGCAAGTGACTTGGGTAAACTAATTAAGGAATTGGTAGTGTAAACAAGGAGCTCAGGTCCACTCTGTTACGGAACTAGGGTTTGAATGTTTTTATAGGTTGATGGTGATAAATGAAATGTAAACTCAGTGAGTAACTTGTATGTTTCATGAAAGGATGATTTAGTATAGTCAAACCTCAACGTTTTCTTTTATTGTTGTTTATTCCATTTTCTGCATTCCAAGTGTTCGTAAAAATTCCAACAAGAACTTATCGATTGTTTTTGTCAATACTTTTCTTCATAGCATTACTTGTGAAAAACCTAGTATTACTAGTCCCTTGGGAGATGATACTCATACTTATCATTGTCTACTTATGTGATTTGCCTAAAACTTACCCAAAACCCTATCTAATTTTATTTCAATAAATTAATATTTAATTATTTTTATTATCTAATAATTACATAAAATAAAAATTTTGAATTTTTCTAACTACAGCTTTAGTTCCACACAGGTTCTTGCTACACATGGGGAAAGGACACTCAATATTATTTTAATGATTTTGGGTACAAAAATTAATTCTAAAGTCACCTATTTTTGACTTATAAATAACCCCTCCAACTGTAATACCTGTTTCTCCTTAATCTATGAATCAGTGTTTGAATAATTCAAAAGAAAAAATTAAATTTAATTCCCCTTGCAAAGAATCAATTAAGAATTTTGTTTGCTGTCTGTGTAAGTTTCTGCAGAAGATTCCGTGAGAATTGGATCTACATTGCTATAAGATAAGCAAAGGAAATATCTGCAAAGTTTTGATAGACAGTGTAGGGTTATGGAATTATTAATTATGATTGAATTCTAGTCAAGTTAGTAGTTTTCCTTGCTCTTAGGTAAATCCGATTCCTGATCAATCTGTCTGTTAAAAAGCCTGTCTAGAATCTTGTCAGATAAACTAGAATCAACTGCCTGATTTAGACAGAGTCCGTTCCATCCTAAATAAAGAAAGTCTAAAGAGTCATAAACTCATTTAGGTTCTCATATCAATTAAATTGTTTTAATTGATTCAAGAGTTAGGAATCCAAAACCTAATTTCCTGAAACTCGGTATTTGACTATATTTTTCACTATTAGTGTGGGAATTTACATTTTTCCTTGTCTAGAACCTAGACTACATGTTTCCCAAGCCCAACTAAACTAAATATAACCATTAGTCCTAAGCTAACTAAATTGGTTGCAACCTAACTAGACATCTTTTCACAAAAACCTACACTTAGTCATTTCAAGTGTACTCAAACATTTGAAAAACCATGTACACGCATGGTTTTCCCTTGCTTGGCTGTCCACCACCTAGGGGAGAGGAAAAAGAATTTGTTTTCCATTTAAATTCAAATACACTTTTCATTTTGCAAGTTACCAAATTGCCCCTCTTGAATGTGTCCTATATTTAGTCTCCAAAATGCAACAATCCTCCCATTTTGCTACTCTTGGCCGTGAGAATTGAGAGAGAATAGGGAGAGTTGGTTCAAGTCTTAGAGTGTTGGTGGAGAGTGAAGGAGCTAGGGTTTCTTAAAGGAAGGGTTCTAGGTGAGCAAGCTCCAACCTTTTTCACATTCTCCTTTCTCCATCTTCTCCTTTCCTCTCAAGACGACCAAAGTTATTTTGGTCCCTTTGTATTCTTGGTTCTAAAAGTTTTTTTCTTTCATGTTCATGTTCCAAATCAACCATTTTGGGTGTTGGTTGATGATTCACCCTCTCAAAGTTGGAAGGAAATCATCCACTTGCTCCAAAACCTTGCAAGCTTGAAGAGATCTTGACATTTTGTAAGGAAAGCTCACCCTTTTTCTTTTATGTTTGGATCTGTGCTTGACATGTTTGGATGTGCCTTGTTGTGAAGAATGTTGTTGGTATTTTTAAAAGCCACGAACTTGATGAGAGAACTCATTTTCGTGCAAGTATGTGATGTATCCTTGGTGCTGTTTGGCTTTCTCGTCAGGACATGTTCCACTGTTTTTCTTATAATTGGATTTGTGGTGAATATTTTCGTGTGCTTGTTGTTTGGTTGTAAACTAGACAAGATTTTATCCATAATGGCCTCAAGAAATGCATCAAAAGGTTAAGAAACGAAAAATTTGAGCCTTTTGAAAGTTGGACACGCTGTTTGAAAACGCTAACCCAATAGTGGGCAGTAAAATGTGATTTGGAAGAATCGGTATTGTATTTGGAAAATATCTTTGAACGACTGAAAATTAGACACAAAAATATTTCCAAGAGTATATGGTTTGCCTATATTTGGTTCATGTTACTATTTTTAATGATTTTTGGAAATTAAAAGTTGTACTTGCTTCCTGTCTGGAAGAAGCTTTGAAAACTGTGAACTTTCAAAAATCATATAAAATCTTGTAGACCTTTTTTTTTGGTGTTCTTGGACTTTTTGAAAAAAAATTTAAATGTAATTTCAGAATATGAAAGGTTTTGTCTCTGAAAAGTTTCTTTTGGACTTGAAAAATGACAAGATATGCTTGCTGGTTCCCCAGTAGGTCACCCTGACCTTGCTGACTTATTATTTTTGTATCTTTATTTGTAGATTTTTGCTTGAGGTAATATTTATTGTTTTGAAAAATAGACAAAATTTCATTTCTAATCATGTATATCTTGTTAAGAAAAAATCGGTTACTATCCCAAAATTATTTTCAAAACAGAAGCTCAAATCTGACAGCCACTGTAAATTGTCCTAAGAATAAGCTTTACACTCTTTTGAATAACTTTATTGAAATATTATATTTTGTACTTGAAACTTAATGGTGGATCTTTTAAGATAGATGTTAAATATGGATTTCAATAAAAATATATTACTGTTTTACATATTTTAAATATATTTTTTTGCAAAATATTTTAAATGATTCCATTAGGAATAATAGCTCTATTAGTTATAAAGACAAGTTTCATGAAAACCTAATCATTTGAATGGAGTTGGTTGGTTTTCCTTTTTATTTTTAAGGCATCCTCAATATTTCAAAATTTTATTTAATTATTTTATGATGATTTACGTAAATAATCTAATCAAAGTTGATGGACATATATCTTTTATTGAATAACTTTTAGGGGTGAGTTTAAATCACTCTAAATAGAAATTTGACTTCTTATTGACAAAGTTGCTCTGTATGAGAACTTTGTGTTGTGAGGTTATTCTTTGTAGAACCTCTGCTTATCCTTAACTAGGGATTGTTCTAAAGAGAATCCTGTTGTTGTAAAGCAGCCAACGAGGGATAGGACTTTGTGTTATAGCAGCTGGTGCTGTGTTATAACAGCTCAGATTGTGGCAGCTTATGATGTGTTATAGCAGCTTATGCTGTGTCGTAGCAGCTGGTGCTGTGTTATAGCAGCTCAGATTGTTGCAGCTTATGCTATGTTATAGCAGCTTATGCTGTGTCGTAGCAGTTGGTGCTGTGTTATAGCAACTCAGACTATGGTAACTTATGTTGTGTTATAGCAGCTTATGTTGTGTCGTAGTAGCTGGTGTTGTGTTATAACAGCTTAGACTATGGCAGCTTATGTTGTGTTATAGTAGTTGGTGCTGTGTTATAGCAGCTTATGCTGTGTCGTAGTAGCTGGTGCTGTGTTATAGTAGCTTAGACTGTGGCAGCTTATGCTATGTCGTAGCAGCTGGTGTTATAATATAGTAGCTCAGATTGTGTCAGCTTATGCTGTGTTATAGCAGCTTATGCTGTGTCGTAGCAGCAGATGCTATATTTTGATAGCCCATGCTGTGGTAGTTTATACTATGTCGTAGCACTGGTACTATATTATAGCAACTCAAGCTGTGGCAGCTTATGCTGCGTTATAGTAAATTATTACATTTCATGACATTGCATACCAGAGTTGTTTCATAATGCCTATCTATTTGATTTCTTAACTAAATTGTGATGGTTCTGTATGAACTGTTGAGCATGCCATGGTGATAATGTTTAAATTCAGTCTATCTTCCTTTACATATATTATTGTTGTGTATCTATATGTCGTTTGGGTAGCTTATCCTTGCTTGTGTGCTTTGTGTGTGTGTGATTGTGATGATCGTGATTGCCTTGATCGTGGGAGCAGATGGATGCGTCAAGACTTCATGAGATGTTTAGTCCCTGAGTTCCTCTTTACCATCCAATGGAGTGGCATTCGATGGATCCTTGACTGAGGGGTAGATTCGACAGACCTTTTGCTACATGTTTTCTCTTTTGAAGGAACCTCAGGGCTTATCATAAGATGTTTTGCACGGCGACTCATGGACGTGGACATGGTTTTGGGCGAGGACACTACAAGGACAAAGATGATGAGGATACGCCTTTTACCTCTCCTCATTATCCTTAGGGGACTAGTTAATATTAGGAGTAGTGTAGACAGCCAGTTCTTAGAGTGTGAATTCTTGTACCTCTCCCCCGTTTTGGTTGTATGTTTATAACTTAGCTATGATGGTCCATGACTTGTATTTTTTGGATGACTACGGTTTTATGTGTCCTGATAACTCTTGCTGATGTGGTTTTGTGTTATGAGATATTTTCAGGTGATGACTTTCTTTTAAGGTGCTGATGATATTTACTTCACGTAAAGAAAAAAGAAAGTTTTTACTCGTATTTTTATAACCAGATTAATCAAGAGTTTCCATAATAATGTATTTTAAAAGAAAATGAAGTGTTTAGAGAGAATAGTATCTCCTTATTGTGGCGACTCTGTGGCTAATGTCGTGGGTCGTTACACCAACCACTACACTATTCTGACTTCTTCACAAAAATGTAACCCTCCTTTCTGTTTTGCTACAGTTGAACCTCCCTTCTTCATCTCCCTCTTTTAAAATTTTCTTCTTCACCTTATTACACCATTAGTTAGCATTTTTAAAACCCAAAATTTAAGAGTTTTAGTAATTACTACCACAAAAACCTCACAATCTCCTCTCCAAGCTTCTACCTAAGGTAACAGAGGAGTGAGGTTTAAGCTTCTAAAGTATTTTTTTTAATGGGTGTATGTGTTGCATTATCCCTTAGATCCATATTATTATAACTAATCTTGCTATATATATATATATATATATATTTATTTATTTATTTATTTATTTATTTATTTATTTTGTTCTTGTTCATTTTTATTTCTTGCTTTACTTTAATGCCATTTATCTTATTGTTCATTAATTTTATTACTCTTGTTATTTACTTCTATTATTGTTGCTATTTATTTTAATTTATTGTTCCATTTAAATTTTTGTCCATTTACTTTATTGTCTATTTAAATTTTTGTTCATTTACTTTATTGTCTATTTAATTCTTGTCATTTACTTTATTGTCTATTTATTAATTGCCATTTACTTTAGTGCTTATTTAATTCTTGCCATTTATCTTTATGTTATCTTAAGTTGTTATTATTTCCATTTTTGATTGCTAATTATATGTACTTAAGCTCTATTAAGTAATTTATTGCCATTTAAGTTTATTATCATTTATTTCTTTATGTTGCCTCTAAATTTTGTTACAACTCTCACTTTACATTCCATTATTTTTGATGATTTATTATGCCTTAAAATTTATTATTATACTATGATTAATTATTATTTGAGCTTACTTTTATATAAGTTACTTGTTTTAAATCCAATTTATGGTCTTGGATCACATTTAATTAAAATTTTTTGGAACCTATTTCTCCTAATGGGCTCTCAACCTTTTTGTTAAAAATAAGGCTAGGAACATTTTTTTTATGATAACTATACAACTAAAATAAATAAAGTTGGTTAAGAAATAATTGTAAATTATAAAATGAATTTTTAGACCACTTAGTAAATTTTCTAATTTTTATATTCAAATAAATTTAGAAAGAAAAACAAATAAACTTGGGCTTTTTCCTTTAGAGGGCATTCGGCCCATTATGAATAAAGTAGAAATTTTTTTTATAAAATACAATTAAATTAATTATACAAATTTAACTTGAAATAAAAATAATAGAATAAGGTTTAGACTAGAAGGCAATTTGGCCTTAGAGTTCTAGAAAGGAACTTAGATGAAATTGCAAATTAAATTCTTGTGAAATTATCCAAAATTTGAAGTTAGAAAAAAAAATTGTTTTACTTTACATGGAGTGGCTCATAGTTTTTTTCTTTTGAGTAAATTAGGCAAAATGAGTTTCTTTTAATGAAAACATTTTGGCAAATAATCAATTTAGCTCAACTTGGTAAAAATGAACCTTAGGATTAGTAGGAAATTGGAAGAAATTCTTTTTCAAAGGTAATATTTTTATCCTTATGAACTAATTGAAGAAACAAATTTTTAGCTTATATGGATTTAATGGGCTTTTAGCCCAACTAGCAGACAATTTAGAAAAGAGATTTTCTTAGTTGAATTGTCTTGGCATCTAATTATAATTTTTAGACAACTTATGGCTAGTTTAGGAAAAGGAATAAATTTTGTTCAAATAAGTTTTTCTAGTAAATGCTTTTATCAACAACATAAAATGCATGCTCTTGTAACTAAATTACATGTTTTTTTCTTAGCAAAAATGGGAAAATAGAAATCTTGATTTTTAAATAAAAATATTAAATGGTAGTACAAGGAAATAACTAATGAGAAGCTCTAAGTATGTTGTGTGGTTGTAGCATAGCCTGACCTTCATATTAGAAAAGAATTTCTCTTAAACTTTAATTACTAAATCTTTGACGTATTTATGAATTAAAAGCTTTACCTTAATATAGTCTAATTTGAAAAATTAAATAAAAAGAAGGATAAATCAAAGAAATTAAATTAAGAAACTACCCTTAAAAGTACGTATGTACAAGTATGAGTTATGTATGTAAATTTTAATTGTTGGCATTTTTCTTGCTATACTTATCTTTTTAAATTGCTTCTAAGTTATTATAAATGTGATAGATGAATGCCATCTCTGTAAAGAGCAATTCTGAGACTTTGCTAGATTATCCAGAGAGTATGTCTTAATACTTAGAAAGCAATTCATAGGAAATACCTAGTTAAGTTAGGACCATGCTAGGAAGCATGAGTACTTGTGTTTGGGAAGTTACAACTTGTTACACTACAGGATGAAAGGCAGAGACCATTGTTGAGGTCTTGAGGGTAAAGGTATCGAGTTGTAAATATCCCAATGGCCAGGTTAGTACCCTAACCCAGGATAAATCATGTAAATTGACTTGGTAACCTTGATGCCTGCTCAGCATCACCATGATTGGTAAAGTGTATATCCCTGATGGGTAGGTGGCCCTTTTCTCAAGGATGATGATTATGACATAGATGTTTGTACCTTGGGAGGAATTATACTAACTCCTAATCACTTCCCTATGATTCCTGACAGTTAAGGTAAATCATCAGAGATAGGTATGGATCTATACGTTTGGTAAAAGGTTTGTGATTAAGTGGTCAGATCTAAGGTTTTCCCATGTCTAATTGCTTGATAATTATGAGTTTATGTTTTGAACCTATTAAGAAAATGAATAAGGCTTTTATTAAAACCTCACTTTTTTCTTTTTTGTTTCTTTTTATATATGATCGTGATATGAGTAGATTATGTAGATAGAGGAAGAAGACGTCAATACTGAGGATGGAAAGGACACAAAAGAAGACAATTCAAAGACGTTCATGGCTGCTTAGTATAGCCGTATTTGTAGTTTACAATAGGTGAAAAAATGTATAAGTAATTGGTAGTGTCACTGCTTTGGTTTAGGGAAGGTCTTAGTATATTCATGATGTAAATTGTATACCCCAAACGTTTATTATCATATTGATAATAGTGGTATATGTTTTCTATTAACATTAAGTATAAGAATGAAAATATGATGTATGTTATTTTATTCTATCATTACTATACTGAAATAATTTAATTAGCTTTACTTGTTACCGCAATAAAGTATAATAAAGAGAAAATTTTTTTTTGCTCTGTTTTTAATAAATGTTGGGAATAGAGTTAATGTAACTTTGGGTGTTACATGAACTAAGATTCTTAGCCGGTTAGATATATAAGGGATATTACTCTTACGTATATCATCGTCAGAGTTTTGGTCTTCTCGTTCATTGTCAACTTATTGGTGGAATTTTGCTTACTTATTTTTGAGATATGGCAGACCTCATTTTACACACCAAGAGACTGATTTGTTACCTCTTCTATTAAGAGTGTTGTATGAGGAGGTCCTAGGCATCTGGCAACAACTGTTTATGTACCTAGCTTTGGGAAGGAGGAGGACCCGCCTGAAGCGTTGCAACAGTAGGATCTTAAAGTGTTAGTGTAGGGCTAGCTCAAGGGTTTATTTGATGTGGTAGGATTAACCCCCTCCTCGTATTCTCAAATGTATTTTATTTATCTATTGGCATGTACTTTATTTGATATGATCCTAATGGAATCATACTGTTTTTACGGATCGTCATTGAGTTGGCTATCTCGTAACAAGAGTTATAGAAACAAAAAAAAGAAGAAAGGTAGAAGATGAGATTTAAGCAACAAATGATAGAGTTAGAGTAAATGGCGCATAAAAAAAAGTAAACAAGAAAACTAGAAAGACAAGAAAATGGAAGAAAATAGAAAAAAGTAGGAAAACGTGGAAAGGAAAGAAAATGGTAGAAGGCGCCACACTCTATAGAGAGTGATAAGCCAAGCAAAGATTTGCTACAAAGGTATAGCAACCTTTGATAAGAAATAAGAAAGGTTCAATCGAAGAACCCCAAAGAGGAGCCAATGCTCTACTCACACTCACAAATGAGTAAACCTCAATATTATTCAACTCTTTTTCAAATGAGAGGGATTACATCTCTATTTATAGAGTTTATTCCAAAGAGTCTCACCCTAATTCTAAAAAAATATAAGCAAAGGCCTAAGAAAACTTAAGGCCTAAATTACAACTTATTTTTAAACTTAAAAGAAACCTAAACTAAGACTAGAAATTGGGCTTCTAATTAGAATCAAATCAGCCTATTTATTACAATTAAAATAGGTCCAAAAACATTTAAATAAAATGCAATAAAATTTAGATTGCAAGCCTATAGTTGGTGCATTATTAAATTCCTTGGGTTGGGCCTTCTACTTGATTCAAGTGCACCATCTTGGGCTATCTTCTTCCACTCTGGGCTTGATCTTATAGCGTGTTGATCACCTCTAAATGCTCCTTAGGTCTCTTTACTTTTCCTCTTATAGACATTCCTAGCCCAATTATATGATCTTCCCCTTTAGCTTTTCCCTTCTTAGGCCCTTGTAGCCTAATTGAAGGTTCTTTCCTCTTAGCCCCCCCTTTTCTTCTTGAATACCCTTGTTGATCTTCATCATTATCCTTTTGAGAAACTCTAGTGTTTGTTTTAGCTTTAGTGTTGTAATGCCAAAGGGCACAATACTTATTTTTATTTATTTTCATATGCATGATGTTATTATCCCTAAATTTATTACTTTTTACTGTTTACTTATGTAATCATCAATTGTATGATGTAATTGATTTCAAATCGTGAAAAATTTATCCTCATTTTCAAAATTAGTTAAAGAACATTTTATTTAAAATTGAACAATTTGCATTTTTTCATTAGTTAGATTCATGTAGTGTTAATGGGATGTTAAAACTTTGACGGGAAAATATGCTTTAACCGAGATCAAATTTTAGTTTTTCCTGAGTTCTAAAAGTGAGTCAAGGTCAAGTTTGGGATTTGTAGTAGTAAATTCGTTTATATAATATTAATATTAATTAATTTAGTAGTAGCAAATACATGTGCAGTTCTGACCCCTCGTTAAGGTGTATATAATATAATTTTCATTTATATATTAAATAAAGTCATTAGCAAATTGTTCTAGTGTTGTTGGTACTTTTGTTGTTGTTAATTTTGTTAATTCTAAGGACTAAAGTGACATCAAATTACAATTTCAGGAACTAACTGGTGATGATGTGACACGTTGAAGTGATGCGTGAAAATAGGGAAGGAATTAATAAGATATTAAAGGAATTAACATTTGTTCTTAAACTAAAATGACAATGAATCAAAAAAAGATGAATGAATTAAAAAAATAAATTAAAATAATAGCAAGTGGTTAAATTTAAAGACTTAGATGAAACAAATTATAATTTCAATTTTTTAAATTTCATTAAATTTAAGAATTAAAATAACAACGATTGACAAATTCAAGAACTAAATTGACCATTTACTCCTTTTATTAGAATGGTGAGAGCAAAGCTACTAGAGGCCCAACCTATAAGCAGTGTAACTAAGGATGTTAACGGGGCAGGGCGGGCACAGGTAGTAGTTACCGGCTACCCACCTCATGCTCGCCCCATTACCTACGTAGGTATTTGTTAAGCGGATACCCGCATATATTTTTAATATCTGTTGGTATCTATGAATATTCACAAATACTTTCTAAAAAATAAAAAATAGAAAAATTAACAAATTTATTTTGTGTGTTATGGACAACCATAAGATACTGCAAATATCACTTTGAATTTATAAATTAAAGAATTGTTGTTTAAAATAATCACTTTGAATATAAATTTTGAATATTCTAACAATTTTTCTAAAAAAAATAGTTTAAAGGAGACCAAAATTGTATGTTTTTTTTTTCGTAATATATTGTATAAGATTTTTCTTGTAACGAACATCGTTTTAAAAATTTAGGACAAATTATTGTAATGTTATCTATATTAATATAGAAGGATATTAAAGTAAATAGACAAATAGTTGGTAACGAGTATCGACCACGGATATGAGTATCGTGATATCTGTATCGTTCCGTTAATAACAAATAGCAAGTATACCTGTTTAAGACGATTCACAATTATCCATTTAAACTACTTTTTTTGCTGTATGTGATAAATTTTATCTGTAGATATTTACGGTTGCGAGTAGTTTTTCCCATCCACGTACCAACTAAGAAGTTAGAAGTGTGGGGGCACGATGGGGATTGTACATGAGTGAACTTTGAAATCTTTATCTCAGGAGAGGAGTAACAGCAGCGAGAGCACCTTCCACACTGAAAACGGGGTCGTTGGTTACACATCATTCATTCTCCATTCCTCTATTCCCCGCACACACACTGTACCCGCTTTTCCCTCCCAAACATCGTCGCCGCCGTTCTTCCAGCCGTCGTCGACCTCGCCGGCAAGGAAACCGGAGACGAACAACTCCAACAATTCTCAGGTAACCGCTCGATCCTTCCCCGATTCGCACGTGACCCGCGCCACCTCGAATTCCTGCACGTGTATTATAATTTCCGAGAATGGATATGCTTGCCACCGTAAGGTTTGGCACTATGCCGGCCGTTGCCGGCATTGTAATCGCGAGTGCGCGGTGGATCCGTTTTGTGCATTAGCTACTATCCAGTTTCAAATTTCTCGTGTCTGAATCGGTTCCAGAATTTGATTTTGTTTTTTGTCCTTCTGGAAATTTTGCTTTTCTTGGGATCGCATTTGAAATCCTTTTTTAAATCGTAATTCACTTTGTGGTTCTATTAATTTTCAGATCTATGGACTGGTGTGAGTGATGATGTTTGTTGAGTCTGTTTTAGAAATTGTCCTAATTTTGTCTCGTGTTATGTTAGTGTATTTTCGTTTTGTCTTTTCAGTTCTTGCTTATATTTTGAGAGGAGCGCAAGGAGCTGTTTGGTACTAAAGAGAAAGTGAGAGAGGGAGATGAAATAAGTTCCTACAGAAGATGGCATCGAGGCAAATGGAAGAGATTCGGAAGAAATTGGCGGACCTAAATTACCCGAGAGCGAATGCGCCTGCGCAGTCCCTCCTATTTGCTGGCATGGAGCGATACGCCCTTCTGGAGTGGCTCTTCTTTCGGTATCTTGTTTTTCTTCTCTTGGAATCCATTTCTCTGTTTGGTATTTGAGGAAGTTTTTGCATTCAGAAACAGGTTAATGGAAACTGGAATCACTAGGTCTTACACTAGAGTAATTGTCTTTTGTACAACCATCATGACATGAAGTGGGTTTACTTAATGTGCTTGTGGTTGTGGGCTTGATGCACATTCTTAAACAAATTTTGGGAAATTGTATGCTGTTCATTTGAATTCATTCATTCAGAGGTGAAAATAGGAGGGTGGGAAAAGGGGGGATAGAAAATTTGGAACAAAAATGATTTTGCATCTGCTTGGAGCAATAATATTGGAATGGCTTAGGGCCTAACTCAACCCTACAAAATTGACTTGTAAGGTGAGGATTGTCCAAGCTTTATAAAGACTACATTAGCCATATCTCTAATCAATGTGGGATCTCAACCCTGTGAGAGCCGATGTCCTAGTAGCTGCACACTACGATACTTCACTCAGCCTTTTTGGTCAAGTCCTCCGTAGGTAGCCCTTTTTGAGATATTGGCAACTAACTTTTATAGGCCGCAATTAAGGCAGGCTAGGAATGACAACAATTAAGGTGACTTTCCAACACACCCTCTCACGGCTAGGGCTATGGGCTTGGAACGTGGCAATGTAGGGGACCCAACAATGGATCTAGAATAGACTCTGATATCATCTCAAAATTTGGGCTTAGGGTTTAACTCAGCCCCACAGAATCAGCTTGTAAGGTGAGGACTGTCCAAGCTTACATTGGTCATATCTTTAGTCAATGTGGGATCTCAACCTCCTAAGAACCGATGTCTGGATAACTGCACACTACGACGCTTCACTCACCTTTCTAGTCAGCCCCTTCGTAGGTAGCCTTTTTCGAAACACTAGCAACTAACTCTAATAAGCTACAATTAAGGCGGGCTAGGGGTGACCACAATTTAGGCAGCTTTCCAATAGACTGAAAATGAAAAGCAACACAATAATCCCCCCTTTCCCTGCTCATTATTTTTTTTCCAGGCTCTCTGTCTATTGCTTGAAAGTGTTCACTGATTTGCCACCCATTCCTGCCATATACAGCCCAAGTGAAAAAATCAAAACCTTTCCACATGTTCAATAGGACCAATACCACTGTTTCTATTTTCTACCCTCTTGGTAACCATGCATAGCCCTAGAAATATCAACATTGTCTTGTTTTAGCTTAAGTGTAGCAGTACTACTTACACTTCTGTGATGTATTCCTGTCCATGTTAAGAAGAAATGATCTTTGGTACTTGTACTTACAACAGGCTATTAGGTGATAAGTCTCCCTTTTCTCAACAAAACTTACATGGGGATGGCCTTGATCGTGATGAGGAGACAGCTAGAATTCAGTGTAAGTGTTCTCATTTTCTTTGTTTTGAAATTTCCAATTTGGTTAGTTCATAACCTGGTATCCAAGCTTTCTTTGTGACCAAGTTTGTGCTTTATTCACAATTCTACATTTGTACGTAGTAGTAGAAAAAAAGGTGGTGTTGTGTGATCGAGTTTGTGCTGTTTGGTTTCTTAGCATGCCACTCAAAATCAACCATCCTTGAATGTTGTAATTTTCTAGTTTTATTCTGTGTATATCCTGCTAAAGACCTGCTGATAGGTGCTTTGTTATTCCACATTCCACATTTATTAGCATATTGCAAATTTGTCCTTTTCTGTTTTTTAAAGCTCTGGCAAAACAGTCAGTTTTCTTTCCCTCTCTTGAGCTATCTTGTTTGAGTCTCAATTTATTTGCGAGTTGCTCTCTGTCAATTTCTCTTTTATCATTCATCTTCATCATAGACAATGTATCTTTTTTTAGTGGGTGATTATTTTTAAACAAATTTGTCTCTCTTGTACCTTTTGGTTGTTGTCTTCTTGTAGTAATTTGCTCCTCACGACTTATAATTTGCAGATTTGGCAGAGATTGCTAAGTTTCTGGGTATTACAACAACTGTAGATACAGAAGCCATTCAGGTCAGTCAGTTTGATTTTTGTATTACTATCTTACCAAATTTGTAACTATTAAGACAAGCTGCTGGATACATGTTTATGGACATGTTTGAATTCCTTTATTTTTCTCTGTTTTATGAAAGCTTATGGAGTTTTAGAAGAGTTTTGATATTCTATTTTTCTATATCTCCTTTTTCATTATCTTTCTTATATAGACAATTGGACATATGGTCTTTCTTATATAGACAATGTACTTATTGCTCTTTTCTTTGTTATTCTCTGTTATATCCTTCTGTTGTCATTTGTGCATACCTCCTGAATTGTTTTGTAGATATCCCATCTTTGGGTTATTTTTAGTTCTTTGTTTGACATGTAATGGCTGATCACAATGCGGTAAGGATTATTAGTATATTTGAGCCTGACATATTATTGTTGGGCAAATGTTGCATATGATTATATTTCTGAATTGTATGTACTGTTTTTAGTTATTCCTGTTGTCAACTGTTTTCAAAGAGCCATCTAGATAGTAGATTAATAGATGTAGTATCAGTGAAAACTTTAATGTTTGCAACTACCTGGATGAACTCATAAGCGTATTTTAGCTATCTTCATGGACCCTTGTCTTGGTTTTAGAGAGATAGTTGCTATGAGTAAAGGGCTTAAAGCAGAAAGGGTGGTAGGCAAATAGGTGAACTGAGAAGTACCGGTTAATATGTTAAAGCACAGGAATTGATTAGGCCGGTTCTGTCTTATTTTGTGTCTAACTAACATGTACCATTAGTGATTAATAGCTAACCCGTTGAAAATTTTCCCTGAAGGCTTATCTAATTTTTATGGTTTAATAAAAGAAAAACGATTCTTGTGTGTTAATAAAGAAAGGAGGTTATTGATAGGATTGCTACTAGATTTGATATTTTTCTCTTGGATCCAGTGGTCTATCATCTTTTGATTATAGTGAATATTTAAGGTTTTATGTCCTAATGTGATGTGCCATGCATTATAGTAATATTCATGCACATTTTGGTTATGGTTTACATTGAAAGTTGGTAAATAACTAAATATTATTCAAATATGTGACAGGGGCATGGAAGCTATGAAGACCGCACTGAAATGCTTCGTCTTATTGTAGATCTAGTGGAGGCAACAATATCTGCTGATAATCCAGAATGGAGGTAGTCCACAGTCTTGTATATTTCTAAGTGATAATCTTTTTTTTTATTTTTATAATTATGGTTTTTCGGAGATGGAATTGACATAAATTTGGTTTGTGTTCTGATTTCTGTAGTGTTGACAAGCAGGTAGCCAAGGACATCCAATTGATAGACTCCATTGCAGAAAAACAGGCTCAAATATTTTCTGAAGAATGTAAATTGTTTCCTGCAGATGTTCAGATTCAGTCCATATATCCATTGTAAAAGTTTCTTGCTTCATTTTCTTCGTATGAATATTTACCTTCCCTTTCTGTGACTATTGAAGTAAATATCTGTATTTCATAATGACGGGCTTGCATTTGTATTTAAGTTACCAAATTATTTAATGTGTGATATAGCGTTAACATATGTAACACACTAGGGCATATCTTTGAACTGGATTGGCATGGTTTAGGGTGCATGTCAAATGTTGCTTTAAGTTCAGGGAGAAATATTCCAACTACAAAATAATGAAATTGCAGACCATGATTATGCACAGGAAACTGGTAATTGATAATTTGTTCTCTGCAAATATGAACATTGTGAAAATATAAACTGATGAATACCTTTGACAATTTCGGTCTGGTGTTCACAGAGGTAACCTTTTGTTCAATGGCAGATGGAAAGCTAAATTTTTGTGTCAATCTTAAATTATGTAGAATATGATCAAATGTTTTGTGCATTATTTTGTTCACAGAGCACATAGCTTATGTTTAGAGCCTTAACCATAACAAGTGCTGCAGAAATTATTTATTAATGTGTGGCAGAGTAAAATGAAGCAATCTGGCTTTGTTTATTGAATTTGGGAGGAATAAATATAAGGGGCTATTTGTCAATTTTCAAAAGCTGGATAACTAGGTACAATGGCATTTTGTTTAACAATCTTTTTTATTTTGTAATCACTCTGATAGGGGCTAGTATTGATATAAAGGGTAACTGGAGACTAGCTCGAACTCAATACAGATCTGACATATATCTCTAACAATCTAACATATGGAAGGAAACTATCAGAAGATAGTGAGGAACCAGAGCCTCTCTAGATGCAGAGACTGCATACTAAATGATATGGGGTCATAAACATTTGGTAAATAGGTTATACTAAAAAATCCGTAAATGGTGCTATAACTTAACCATAAATGACACTATAATGCATACTAAATTGCTCTGCCAGTGGCTGTTTCAAGGGAGTTTCCATTTGGAGCATGCAGAGACTGGACAGATTTGCTGCTTCATTGATATTTTCATTTTCATTGCTTTTAACCTTTTTCTGCCTTGAAGGATATTTTATCCTCTCCTTGGTTGTACATTTGCTATTTCTGCCAATAGAACTTATTTTTCTTAAAAAAAATAAGAATAAACTACTGCTTGGAAACTAAACTTGGTAGAAACTGGCACTTGTTTGCTTTCTTTAGTGAGTAACAGGTAGTGAAGCTGCATACGCACTCACAAATTTCCCATTAAACATATTAAAATGACGCCATCATTCAAGAGTTTTATTTGGTTTATGATTATTGTGTTTCCTTAAGCAGTACACAAATCCTGCTCTCACTTTGGATTCAGCAGTTGAATTTTATTCATTCAATATATATATATATATATATATACAATTGGAAGTTCATTTCATGGAAATGATTATTTTGTACTAGTAAAAGAAATTCTATCTCATGAGATATAGTAACATTCTGGTTCTTTAATCAAACTATTTTTTTCAGGCCAGATGTTTCGGAGCTGGAGTCAAAGTTTTCTGAACAATCAAAAATATTGTTGAATCTTCAACAAAAAGTTGATGACTTGGCATCCAAGGTTTACTGAACTTCTCAAACTACTTCTTGTCTTTAACAGTCATATGATATCTGTATGAACTGCTGGATATTAATCAGCAGCTTGAAAATTTTCTCCTAGTTTTTCTTTTCAGCCATATTGTTTCACCTAGTTAATGTCATGTATGTTCAATTATATTAGTACCAAAATAAACCTATTATAGCACTAGTTTTTCTGTTTCTTGGTAAATAATTTCCACTTTCCAGACACCTAATTTTCTTCCTTGATCCTCTTTCTTAGCCTTTCTTGTTCTTGCTTTTTCAATCCTTTTGACGGATTTACTAAATGAGTGCTTGAACTAAGTTTCCCATTGACACCACATGATGTTTTGGTTTCCCTCTGCTGATCCTCTGCAAGTTAAGCTTTTGTTCAGTTGTCAGGCATTTCTTATTGAGACCTATTTTGTAAGTATTGTTGTGTTGTAGATTTAGGCAGCAGGTCTTATAGACTAATCTACCAAAAGCTAATAAAAATTTACTTCACTATTTGATTGCTGTAATTTAATTTTCTCTCACCATTTTGTGTTTATAGTATAGTTAGGGTGATCAATTGGGTTAGTTTCCAAGTCTGCAGTTATTTACTTTGCAAATTTTTGAAAATAGGACATAAAATGAAAACAATGTGACATTTTTGTAATTATTGCCTTGTTGGTGAAGATCAACTAATAATGAAGAAAAAATCCAAATAAGATGTATCCTCCTGTTTGGTTTAAGAAAAGGTTCTGTTTTCATTTTCTATTTCCACAAATAATTACAAAAATGCCACATTATTTTTTTCGCTTCTTATCTTCATTTGTACAGGAAATAGAAAAAACAGAATTTTATTGCTTTCACTATTTCCTGGACAAATCTTTGAAGACAGGAAATAAAGTGAAAATAAGTGACAATTTTATAATTATTTGTGAATTGTGAATACATGAAATGAAAACAGAACCTTTTCTTAAACCAATAGGCCCTTAACATCTTCTGTTTTCATTTCCCGTTTTAACAAATAATTACAATAATGTCATTGTGTTCACTGTCTTCTGTTTTCAAGGGTCTTGTTTTCACTGTTTCCTGTACAAATATTTGAAAACAGGAAATAAAGTGAAAACAAGGTGACACTTATGTAATTATTTGTGAAAACAGGAAATTAAAATAGGAAGTTTTCTGAAACCAAATAAGCCCTTAGATTTTCATTTCTCGTTTTCTCTCAAGTCGTAACTCTTTGTCTCGCCATGTTTCTTGATATTGTGTGTTATTTTTCCTTCTGCTTTTTAAACTTATTTTCTACTTCCTGATTTTTTTATTTTATTTTTTAAGTGAAGAGACTTTGATGTCAATACATTTCTGAGTAATATTATTGTACTTTTTTTTTTTTTTGATATTGTTGCTATGTTATCCTGTTTGTAGCATGCTTACAATCCAGATGAGGAGTATACTGAGGTGGAATCCCAACTGCGGGTGCATTTGGAATCTTTCCTAGAAACAGCTAGAACATTCAATTTGATTTACACCAAGGTTTGACCACACTATGCTCTAATTTGTTTTGCAAGCCCTATTATCTGATTTGTTCAAATCCAGTCAAATAAAGATTTAGTGTATTATATGTGAAGAAACAATCATGGCAATGAATTGAACTATCATTGCTTTTAATTTCAATTAGTCAGGGATATTTTATACTTCACTGTACTGCCAGGGCTGAAACCTGTAATAGTAGTTGGCCCTTATGCAAAACTGAATAGCTCTGCTTGTAATTGGTACATGGTAAACCTGGTGCCATCATAGATTCGGGGCTGGTTTTAGTGTCTGACTAGGTAGAGTTAATGAAAGGGCTCAAAACCGTTGCTGAGAAATAAAGGAGGGTCATAGACAGAATGTTCATAATTATAACTAAATTTTGTCTTAAACCTAGGTAATTTTGATATATTTTGCTGATTATTAAATAGCAAATGTATGCTTAAGTTCAATGACTGTATTGCTGTGCACCTGTGCCTTTTTTACTTTATAAATTTTGTTTTGGTTTTATTTTTGGTAAAAGACTATTAGGCTTATTAGCATTGCATTTGGTGAACCAAGAGTTTCAATTTGAGATATTTAATCTAATGGTTTTATTATACTAATGTAATGGCAAGATGGCAGCCATACCCATTCCTATGCATTAGCACTAGGACCTGGAGTGAGTCGAGCCAGTGAGCTTGTTCACAACCTGGTTTAGTAACAACTCAATGAGCTGAAAATTTTGGTATGTTTATAAATGAGCTGAGCATGAGCTTGTTCATGTTTCACTCATTAGCTTGTTTGTTGGCTCAATATATAAACATTTTAAAATAAAAATAATAAGAATAATACTTTAATTTAATATTTATTAGTATTTTTTTTTTGGTGTACTAGACCAAATTATTTTTATTGAATATATGTAAAAAATGTAAAATTTTTAATTAACATATGGCTTGATATTAGTTCATTAAGTTCAAGAAGCTCTGGAGCATAAGGTGAGTCAAGCTTCAGCCAAGAGAAATCAATTTCTTATTTAGCTGAGCTTGAGCTACGATTCTCTCAGCAGCCCACGAGGAGTTCCTTCCTCCATTATTATCAGCATATGCAGAATTGTTTGGATCTATTTAGCAGGAGACTATCTTGAATGATGTGATGTGATGAAATTAATGTATAATGTCTCATTTCATATTCACTTGTAATACTAAGAATTACATGCTCTAGCATTGTCATAGATAAGTATTGAAGGAGTCCTTAAATAGTGACCTGAAAGTGCCAAAAAAATGACTTTTTAAGTGATTATGTGACTTTTAGGTGATTTTAAATCTTGACCATCTGTGTGAATTTGAATGATCAGTATTAGCTCATCTCATGATAAGACAACGCTCTCTCTCTCACACACATAACATCTGGGGAAGCTTATAAAAGATTGCTTTCGTGTAGGAAATTCGTCCATGGACGCACATGATGGAGGTTCCGCAGCTTCATGGATTTGGACCAGCTGCCAATCGTTTATTGGAGGCCTACAAAATGCTTTTGAAGGTAAACTCTTGGCATAAATGTCTTGCTTATAACATGATACTGTTTAATTATTAGAAATTTAAAATCAAGAAGTGATGCTAGACATAATTCTAAATTAATCTATTTGTGGTCAATTACAGAGATACCTATTCGCAAATATAGAACACCTTTTATTGCTTCTAGCAGATCATCCTTATACTTTATTTCATTTGTTTATGTTGGTTGGTCATGCTTGGCTAATTCTTATTGTCTGCCTCTTCAATTCTCCAATTTTGCTACTCAGGTTAAATTTGCTCATTTGCATTAATTCCTTCTTCTCATCCCCTCTTCGTCCACCTTTTTGAATGGTGTATAGTCTTAAGCTATTAGCCCTCTTTCCTTGTGAATTTCCCATTAATTTTGTGATTGATCAAACTAGGCATCCTGTCAGAATGTCAAATGTCTGCATGACTCTTGATAAAAAAAGGAAATATCTGCATGACTCTATCTCTATGCATGCCTTTAGGCGCTTGCAGATGTGAAAGGGATAAAAAAGTGGGAGACGGTGTGATAATCCCACCTTGTAGTTTAAGCTGATTAAAAGTTGATCCAATTCATAGTCATAGTTAACACCAGCCTAATAATTTTGTACATTTACACAATCTAATATTGTTAAGAATGTTTTTAACAAATATGACTGTCGAATTTTACCTTATAATCAATCATGTTCTTTCACACTCAATGACATGAAATTTAAACTAGTATTTTAATCTAGTTGTGGATGTTTTAATTGTTTGAATGGTATTTTACTTTGATTGTAATATAATTTGATGGAATACGTATCGATTTTGTATCAATGCGAAATTGTATGGTTATTTTATGATAATCACGTTCAATCCAACTGTTAATTTTGTAAAATATTTGTCCAATGGAAGGTATCCGTTAGTGTATGATACTATTGGTTTCCATTAAACATTGCTTAATTTCTTCTGCTGGTATGTCATGTCAAGTGAGAGGATTGAGCAATTAAAGGAAGCTATGTTTTGAATAATATTCTCGTTGACTTTACTATGTAACTGCTTATTTGCAACAGTTTTTGGGCAACCTACGGAATCTTAGAGACTCACATGCAGCTCTTGCCTTTGGTTCTTCTGAGACATCCGACGGGCCTTCATCTGTCACGCGAATAATCTCTGAATGTGAATCTGCATTGACAGTCTTAAATCGTGATCTTGGAATTCTCTCTGCTTCCATTGCGCGTGAACAGGGAGAGAAGATGAACATTTGATGAAAACATGAGAAATACGTTATTAATCCTCATTCTTTTGTATTTTGTGAACTTGTGCATAATGTTCATATTGTTGACATGAGACGTGTTAATGTGAAGTCCGCATAGTTTTATTATCCAGACTATAATTTAGAAATGGCGTGTAAGCAAGTTTGTCAGACTGAGAATGTAACTCGTGGAAGGTCTGAAGAGTGACTCATTAACATGTAAACTCGTAAGAGTTTACCTAATAAAAAATATTATTGAAAAACTAAATCATAGTATCCGAATAACATATAATATTATTAAATAACGTAAAATGGAATATCAATTGCTAATAGGTATCGGCACATCTAGTCAAGTCATTTGTTCATTCTAATTGTATTTTTGGTTTAATTCTCAGATTTTTTTTTATTGATAAGAGATGTAAATTTTACTATAAATTCTCATTAGGGTTTGTGGTCTTTCCTGGCCTTGTAAGGAAATGTACCTATTCCTAATCTAGAGTTTTAACTACCAAAAAGAAAATGGGATATCAATTATCACTGTTCATAGATATCTTAATTTACAATTATTAACTAAACATGTAATTCTTACTAGTATTCATGTAACACTCTTTTAATTTTAAATATAATTCATATTAATTTAATTATTATTTTAAGTTGATGAAAATATAAGTAATTTTTTTTAACAATAGAAAAATAGAATTTAAAATAGAAGTGAAAGGATAAAAAAAAATTGCTTATGTATATATATATCCAACTGTACATCATGGTTTGAGTAATACATAATAGTTAAAGAGAAAACAAAAGTACATCAAAAGACATATATTATCTTACCCAATATATACATCAGAAAGATTTTATACAGAACAGTATTTATCTATTCTATTCCGTAAGAAAATATTATAAACTAGGTCTACAATCTAGAGGAGTATCTTCTGGCTCATCCTCAGCATCATCAGGCATTGCTTTCATCTTCAATAATCACAATTGAACATGTATAGCAAAAATAATGGAGTGAGGTGATTTGTTCTAAATCACTTTCACATGTATGGTAGGAATTTAAATACAATTAATGAAGGGAACCTAGGGTTTATTCTAAGTTATATTACACTACCCTTGACTTGGTATGGATCCATACTTCCCATCAGTGAGTAATAGTTCTTAACAGAACCTGGGAAGTGACTGGGAGTACATATACCTCATCGACATCATCACATGGTACAGTCCTCATCATCAATGAGGAACAAATATCTTATAGAGGTATACTCTCAAACCAATCCCGGAATGTTGAGCAGTTGTCAGGGTTATCGAACTTGATCAAGTGAATATCCCAGCTCACGAGTGCTACCCTGGCTATTAGGACTTTCACCACCCGATGCCTACCCCCGAGACCTCCCCAAATGGGTCCCCGCCTTTCATTCCTTAGCGTACCAAATTGTAGCTTTCCTAACAGGGTGTCATGCCACTACATGTCCCTTGCTTTACATTACTCACTAATCCATTAATTTCTAAAGGTTCATTCTGGTCTTCAGTATTTGAGCACCAGTATAATTTCTACTAATATCTTTGCCTTATATTACAGAGATTTGATCTGTACATATCATTCACATAATTCATAATTCAAATCAAAGCACATAAGCAATAATTCAATAAAAATAAAGATATACAAATTAAAATAAAGACTGATAATTAAGAAATAAATCATAGAATGGTCAAAAATTTTCATAAAAATAATTTTTAAACTTAGAAAAATAATTAGAATTTTATCATGAATTTTTAGAATTTTTTTCGAAAATTTTTGAAATTTATTATTTCTAAGAAAAATGTGTCCACAGACACTTATAGAGCACAATTAGAAGTACTAAATAAGCTTTAAAATTTATGAAATTTTTACAAATGGTCTATTAGTGTGTCTAGACCTTACCTAAACGATAAGAACTTAAATTGAAATTTCTATAGTAGTTTTCTAAAAATAAATTCATAAATAGCTCATAAAATAATTTCTATCTTTAGTTTCATATTATGAGATTTATGGTTTATTTCTTCTACTATTTTTGCTAAACTAATTGAGTATTACTAAAATTTGATAATATAATAATTTAATTATCTATTGTAACAACTAAAAATATTTTTTCTAAATTTGGGCAATATAATTGCTTAGTAATTCTACTATAATTGTTTGAATTCAAGCAGTATAACAACTTAATAATTATACTATAGTTGTCTAAATTTGAGCAGCATAACTATTTAATAAATGTATTTTAATGATCTAAAATTAAGTAGCACAACAACTTAGTAAAAGCTTGAATTTAATACTAAACATTATAATATTTATAAAACTTAATAAACTTAAACATCGAAAGGCTTAAGGGAAAACCTTTCCTACCAACATGCAAAGTAATTGAAAATTAGAACCAATCCCACTCCCACCATTACCTCAAAGAGTTGGTGAAGTTGTTGGTGCAGAACTCCTACGAAAAGGATTTTTACTAGTTAATGAAAACTAGTAGAATTTTGGTGTAAGAAGAAAAAAATTATGGAGGAAGGTGGCTATGGAGAAGTGGCAGTCCAGCTTAGAGAGGAATGGGATGAAGATTTCAGTTCTAAGTGATGGCTATTTATAGGAAAAAAAATGAACCTAGGTGTCCCTATGTGAGGTCATCCATGATGCAAAAATTCCAATTTTAATTTATTTGTAAATGTAATTTAGGGACACATCTCCAAATTAGGTGATGAATCACCTATTTTCTAGAGCTGGACGTGGGATACCAGCTGTCCCAAAGCTCTTCCAGTAAAATTTTTGATCGTTAATTACTTAGCCTGGTACCGATAAAATTGCCTAAACTTGAAAAAATTAACTTTTAATACCAAAATAATTAATTTAGATATAAATCTGAACAAATGTAATATTTTTCATCAAAAATAATTTCTAAAAATAAATTTTATTTTTTTTCGAATTATAAATATATATATTATATATTTTAAGCTTAGAAAATTCATATTAAATTCATTTTAATTCAATAAATGCTCAAATTTTTATGAAAATTCTAAAATTACATATTTTACCTAGAAATGTACTAAAAATATCATTTTCATCATTTTTGGATGTCAAACTAACACTGAGTTGGTTATTTGACAACTAGGGATATTTTGGTCATTTTATACAGGAATTTTAGAAAATTCCCAGACAATTTCCAAAATTATATTTTAATACATATGACATGATTTTAAACTCAATTTGACATTTTAATATCAATTGAATCTTTTTCTCACGTCAGCCCTTAATATTAATAAATAAGAACAAAATCGTTATTTTCTAATTTTTCCGGGCTTCAACTTGAAAAAATTATTGAAAATCACGATTAGATAGTTTTCACTATTCTGAGTTTAATCGTGGAGATCATAATTTTTAGATTCCTTCCCGATTTTTCAGAATTAAATATAGAATAAATAAATAAATAAAACAATTAATTAAGTAAAAGTGAGGGTGTTACAATTCAAGTTTAGACACAGAAGGAAAGAAACCAATCTCAATTAATTTTGCTTGATCAAACATAGGGGTATCTTAAGCAATAGTTTAGGTTTCAATCAGAGCTAAGTGTAGGAGAACTTATTATATGGTGTGGGATCATGTAGTGTTAGTCAATCTTGAGATCATGTAGTCTCAGTTAATCTTTAGCTAACATGTAACTACATTTTTCAATTTGTGAAAGAGTTAATAACGTGTCACATGAAAATTGATTGGAACTATTTGGTTCAGAATCATGTAATAATTTTTCAAAGTGTAGAGACCATAGGTAGTGAGTTGTGGGCCTGCAGTTGCAAGTTTGTTGTAGCCTAGCAAGTGAGCAACCTGGTCACAAGTAGTGGTCCTCAGTTATCACAGATTGCAGGTGACTTGTCGTGTAACATGTTCATCTTGGCTTGCTCGTTGCGCAGCAGGTTGTCAACGAAGGAGTGGTAATCAGAGGTGAAGACTTTGTCATCAAAGTCAAATGGAGTGTAATTTAGAATGAGACAGATGTGTGATTTTGTTGGTAAAGATGAAGCAAGTGTTGAATCGAATAAAAAAGTGGAAAAAAACCCCTTGCAAAATGATAACGTTTTCAGCTCTGGGGGTATTTTTCAACAACTAACATTGATTCGTTAACTCAATTGTAGAATCGCGAGTTTAATTGGGTTTGTTTTGAGCGATTTTACCGAGTTTAATCATAGCAGAGTTTCTCAACAAGTTAAAACGTTTTACGAGTTAGAACCAAGCTTCAAAAGTCATAACAAGTTCATGAGTTAACCCATGGATTTAACAATCACACAAGTATGGGCCTATTAGATTTAAGAGAGTATTCTGTTTTTATTTCAGGTTTTTACTAATAATTATAAAAATGTCATTTTATTTTTTATTTTCAAAGATTTATACAAGATATATTGAAAACAACTTTGTGGTGCTTTCATCATTTACGGTATAAATAATTGAAAATAAGGAAATATTGCTTTGGAGCAACTATTGCTAATTCTTTTTCTTTCAAATTTCCTCCCAAATTAAAAGATTTCGTCCATTACTCATATCACTACCTTTATCCATTTTTGTTTTTCACTTTCTCAAGCTTTGCATGCACATTATCAACTCAAAGAAATTACAACTCAGAAAGAAAGATAAAAAAAATGTTTAAATTAATTCAAGATGCATGCATTGTAAACTTTGTTTCCCTTGGGATGGTTTTCTGTAAAAAAAAAAAATGAAATATGAGAAAAAGTAAAGAGAAAAAATAAAAAAATAAAGAGCAATTGAATAAAATGCTTTGATACAATTTTGTCTTCAGCTTAAATTTTGGAAAGTAAGTCAATGTAAATTGAAATAAGGTTTGACAATTTTTCACTATTCTAAAGAAAAATTAGTAATCATTCATTGTTACCCCCTACTGCGGCTTTTTAAAGTGGGGGCCATATTACGTTGAGATTTTTTATTTATAATATGCAAATGATATTTTGCTAATTGGTGAGGTCTCATTAAAGTTTATGGTATTTAAAGACAATTCTAAGATTGCCTCCGGTAGAGGATAATTGTGGTTTAAAAAAAAATACAAGACAATTCTAAGTTGTGTCTAAATTGAAAATCAATTTTAATATTAGTGTGCTGCGGGTTAACGTAGAGGATTCTTTTTTAGAATGCAATTGCAGAGTTTTTAAATAGTAAAATTGGTCGCTTAAATTTCAAATATTTGGGGGTTACAAATTGGGTCAAATCATAGGAAGCTAGAAACTAGGTTTCACGTCATAGAGAAAGTCAAGAGTTCACTTTCTTCGTGGAAGAATAGGCAAATATCATAATTGTTCTTATAAATTTTGTTCTTTTCAACCTTCCTTATATTACTTTTCTTTTTTAAGACTCCCTGTAGAGTTCCAAAAATTCTCAGCTAGATTCTAAGAACTTTTTTGTGGGACGGATGAGACATGTCAAACAAATTTCTTAGGTTAGTCAGGCGAATGTACGTAAGCCGAAGAGGAATAGATCTTGGGATAAAAGATTTGAGGTTGTTTAATGTCAGTCTGTTGACAAAATAGAAATGGAGAAAAATACACAAAGAACAAGCTTGGGATAGATCTTCGGATAAAAGATTAGAGGTTGTTTAATGTCAGTCCGTTGAAAAAATAGAAATGGAGAAAAATAAACAAAGAACAAGCTTTAGTGGAATTTGGTTTTCTCTTCTAGATTTATGGCTGTAATTTCTTTTGGTGAAATAGATTCCATTATTGACAAAGATGTTTCTCTATGGTGGAGGGATATATGTAGAGTGGAATTAGATAACGGAGTCCCTCAAGGATAACTCAATTCAGGGCTAAAGAGAATCATTGGTGATGGAAGGACTTAGTTAGTACATTATTTTGGCATGATGTGTAGAGATGAACTCATTCTCTTTTCCTTAGGGGTGGTAAAAGGATCTATTTATTTATGATCTATTCAGTTCATTTATGTAAAATCTAATCCAATCAATTTAGTTGTTTTAAAAAAACAATATTTGGATCAGATTGTATGGATCATATAAGGTTTTTGATATTTACACTCTTTTAATTAATAAGTATATTTCCCTTCCTTTTTTCTATATTTTTTTACTACCAAAATACCTTTTATATAAAAACAATATAAACCTTATTTTTACTCCTCATCTTTATTATTTTTTAAATTCTATTTTTACACTCCTGTCTTCATTGTTTTAAATCCTATTTTTGCACTCCTGTCTTCATTCTTTACACCATATTCACTACTACAAAAACACGTTTCTAAAGCAAGAATTTAAATTGGTTCATTGTAAATCGATTTAAAAACAATGACTGGTGGCATTTTTTCAATTTGTGTGTATTGTTTTTAAATCAGTTTGCATTGAACCGATGTAAAAACATGTTTTTAACTCAGTTTGGTCTACACCCAATTTAAAAGACATGTTTTTAAATTGGTTAGTCAAAAACCCTATTTAAAAAACAAGCTTTTTAACTCGGTTCTACAACAACATAGTTCTTTGAATATTTTATTTTCGTGAAGAGCGCAAAGTTGGCACCATCGCAAAAACATCAACCTCATTTGAAGCTCTCTCATCCTCTCACCAAGCTCTCTTCAACATCTTGTTCGAAGCTCCCTCTCATCCTTTCACTGAGTTCGAATCTCTTTTTCATCCACTCACCGAGTTCAAAGCTCCTTGCTCATGCAACTTGTTACAAGCTATTTATAAGTTGTCTTGTTCGAAGTAGTGTAGCTCTCTCCAAGCACCTAACTCGCGCAAAAAGGCAGCCATTGCTGTTCTTGGAGCTCGCGCACTCGTGAAAGGGAAAGCTAGGTTCGTGTTACTGTGAGTAGCTCGAAGCACGCTCGTGGGTTAGTGTTTTTTGATTTGGTTCATTATGGTTTTTTTTGGATTGTATCTATTGTGATTTTGTTTGACATAACAATGTCATTCTACCCTTTGAGCAAGTGTTTGGACATGGTTATCAATTTTTTATGTTAATTTTGTTGTTACGTGGAATTAATTGGTAAAGACTATGCTTGAATATGTTGATCAATAAAAGAAAAATTTAGTTCCTTGTACTTATATGGATTTATGAATCTTGAAGGAAAAAGAAGTATTGTTTAAGTTAGTTATTAATTTATATGAATATGTAGTAAATAATTTTAAGTGTTGAGAATTGGATGACATAAGGTAGAATCAATTGAAGTTGATTATTTTGGCTAATACTTACCGTGATGTTGCTTAGTAATTGAAAAGGATAAAAGTATGAAATTAATTTAACTATATGTGAGGAATTAATTATCACCAAATGCATTATATTTTGTTTAAAATCTAAAGCTCTAGAGTTAGTGGATTACAAGAATCAAATAATTGGCCTTAATTTGGATTAATTAGGAATTGGTTAGGAAATTAAAAACAATAAGATAAGAGAACTTATATGCTAAGATACATTAAAATGAGCAAAATAGAGAGAATTGAAATGGTTAAGTCTAAATTAGAGGTGAACTTAGGTGATTAGGATAGCTAAGTTAGGTATTAAGTAGAGTGAATTGAAATGGTTAAGTCTCTTGCCTACTAGTTTCTAGTTTCGAACTTAGATTTAAGTGTTGTCTTTAAAATGAAAACTAAGGACTAAGAAGTTTATATCTAATTATATGGGCCTGAGAGCCTATATGATATAAATTTAACTTGAGTAATGATGAGAATAATGTTGAATATTGATTGATAGATCGTACATCTGTCTATTGTTGACCATACCCTTGATGAGATATGATGGATAGTGCCAAATGTAACACTTGGCCGCTTTCAAGATAGAAAACTGTTCCTACAAACCAACACAAGACTTTTTAGCGTGCTTTGTCCTCACTCACATGCTTCCTGGGAAACTTCCTAGGAGGTCACCCATCCTAGAATTGCTCCAAGTTAAGCACGCTTAACTATGGAGTTCTTAAGTGATAGGCTATCGAAAAGTAGATGTATCTTGTTGGTGTAGGTAGCACTTATTAATTCTTTTAAGCTATTCTCAACTGTACAGTCCCATAGCTGCACATCCTCTGGATCCCTCTCATTTCGGTGTGTATTCGATTCATTCATGTATTCCTCCCACTGGAAGCCGGCCAGGAGCTGCTCTTTGTTTGTGCCTCATCTTTTTTGCACCGATGATCACTCTCTGCCCTCGTTAGCGCTCGAGATGTTACACCAAAAATCGAAGAAACTCTATCAGATTTTTATGAGAATTGTGAACCTTTGAGTATGAAATTTGTTGTGGATTTGATTGTCTAACAAGTTAACCTTTGGTATTGTTATTGAATACCTATAAATAGGTCTTTGGGAAAGAACCAAAAGATAGAGGAAACTTTGCCGAAATTTTTGTATGAATTGTATACATTAGCTTGTTTGTTTAATTGTATTGTTTTTTATTCAATTTATGCATTATGAGCGAACTTTAGTTTCCCATTTGAGATTCAATACAATGATTAAAGTACTAATTGTTGTATTGAATCTTGAATTGTTTAGTTGGATAGTTTGGAAACATTCATTTTTTTATACTTGATTAATACATAGTGGTTAAGTCTCATATTATATTTGATGAAATTTCGGTTTAGTGCATTTAATGTTGTGTGTTTGGGTGCATACTTGATTGTGATGAATTTGATGTTACCATTTTCATTTCGTGTATTTGGAGACCAATGCGAAATGCTGCCAAAATTTTGTCAAATTTAATATATGAGACTAAACCTGTACGTATTAATCAAGTTTAAAAAAATGTCTTTCTAAATGGGATAGGGCCACACCTTATATAAAAAAGTAAGATTTACATGCATTAAGATATGTTTTGTGGATCACAGAAGGAAGTTATGGATCATAGTTGGATTAATTCTAAATGCACAATTGACGAGAGTGAGAATGGAATGGAAGAGCTTATCTAATTTTCCGAAAGAAATCTTTCTGATAGTAGTGGGTTCTTCTATTGTCCTTATCTTAATTATTTGAATGAGAAACGGCTACAAGTTGAACAAATACAGGAGCATCTTCTTAGTGATGGGTTTTGCAAGAGTTATACAACATGGACATGGCATGGTAAATTTTTAGACATGTCAAGTGTGTCCCAACCAGAGCAAGTTGATGTACTTATGGAGATTGACTAGAGGACGTGATCCGTGATATTGGACTAGAGTCTTTTCAACGAGCACATTGTACGACACTTTGTGTAGTGATGCGGATAAGCCTTTATATCTGAAGTGCACTAAATTCACATGGTTGTTAGCGGTGTTAAGATTGGTGAGTGTGAAGGCAAGAAATGGATGGAGTGATAAAAGTTTCACTGAATTGCTTGAATTGTTGAACGAAATGCTTCTAAAAGGTAACACATTGCCAAGACGTAACTATGAGGCGAAGAATGTGTGGTTCCGTTTATTTAAGGTGCATGTACCTTGTAGAATGATACATGAAGATCTTGAAAAGGTACGTGAAGAATCCATATCGTGTAGAAGCATCTATTGTGGCAGGGCTTCCTAAATCTCGTTTTAAGGGAAGATATTAAGGTAAGGATATTCAAGGTGTAAATGTTAAACCAATGCATTGAGAAGAAGTGTTGCAAGCACACTTTTATATATTGAATAACACTAATGAAGTTCAATCTTACCTTTTTGCTCATGAAAACATTGTAAAAAAAAAAAAACCTCGAATGGCTTAGAAATGACAGTTGAATGATCATAACAAAACATTCCTAAACTAGTTAAAAGAACAAGTTGTCAATGATGTAAATGCTTCTGAGATATTAAAATGGCTAGCACATGGGCCTAATTTTGATATCATATGTTGGACTGGATACGATATCAACAAGTTTTCTTTCTATACAAAGTCGCAGGTTAACAAGAGTACCATGCAAAATAATAGGGTTATGGTTGTGGCCGAGTCCATGCACTTCTCTAGTTCAAAAGATAAAAATTCCTTTATGGCATTCATGTGTTACTTTGGGTTATTGAAGACATTTGGGTGGTTGATTATACTAAATTTAGAGTACTTGTTTTTAAATGTAAGTGGACTGATAGTACACTAGTGTACGAATTGATGAATTAGGGTTTACATTGGTAGATCTTAGCAAGGTAGGTTACAAGGAAGAGCCTTTTATTATGGCACACTAAGCAAAACAAGTTTTTTATGTCAGTAATCCTTCTAACAAGAAGTGGTCAATTGTTCTCCAAGAAAGAAGCATGCATAGTAGTGATGAAAAAGAAGATTCAAATGTCAATCTTGTTGAGATTCCTTCTTTTCAACATGGATGCCTACTTTATTGACAAAAATGAAGTGGATGATGTATATGCCACACGTGATAATCATCACAAAGGGATATGGGAGAACATTCATATTTGACAACGTTAGTAACTTATTTATATTTATGTTATTGCTTATTATTGTAATAGTTATGTTTTTTTATCTTATTGTTTATTTTTGTTATCGTTATGTTTATCTTTGAAAATTACAAGTTTTGTGAATGCTGGTGCTGATACGTGTAATTTTTTTCCTTCTTTTAAACAGGCACATGACTAATCCTTTCAGTAACCCACCTTTTGAATCTATGAGAAAAAAGGGTAGACAAGGTACAAGCTTGAAAGAATTGACTCTCATTCGGGCTGGTGACCATCTTATACCCATTGAGTTTGACATGATCAGTGGGGCACCTCGGGGGGATAATGCAACAAAATTCATCAGTTTTGTTGGTGTCCTTGCTCGAAGCAAGGTTTCTATCTCATATGGGGATTGGACAATGTGAAGAATCAGATTTGGCAAACTATCATGGTATTTCACTTTTACCTCCTCAACTATTTATATTGTATTTAACCATGTTATTATCGTACACTGACTATTCATTTTAATTTTGTAGCTCACTTATGATGTTCCATATAATGACATCCTCGTGAGAAAATTGCTTTCACTTGCGGCTAAGGGTTGGAGGGCTTTTAAGACACAGCTCACCACGAGATACATATATGAAAAATTGAAAGACACTTCTCCTTATAAGAAGTATACATTTTTAGACGAGGACACGTGGGAAAAGTTTGTTGAAAGCCAAGGGGATTTTGCCTTTCAAGTAAGTGTTGGAACTATATTGATATAATTGTGCACCAACATTTGATTATTTTTAATTAAATTTAATAATGTATTATTTATCATAGGCAAAAAGAAAAAAAGGGACAGATGATTGCATCAAAGAATGTCCACCCTTACAGATTGTCTCGTGGGGGTATAAGTTGCTTGAGCAGAAGATGATGAGTGACAAGGTGGAGCAACGTCAAGAGGAAGCATTGGCATTTGGTTCTACTAAAGATATTGCTCCTCCATCACCACCACCACGCTATGAGAAATAGAAGATGGCTCGCATGTTATAGACGGGAAGATATACATCTAAGGAGACACGCCTTATTGCTGAAAAGATTGTAAGTGATTTTTGACTTCTATTTGTAATCGTAACATGTTATACATTGTCTTACACATTTTTTGAATTGTATGTTGTATGATTCTCTGGTTGAATAAAGCTCACAAGCAACATTTGTTCATCATGGACGTGAGGATGTATTGACCACTACTATTGGGTGACCTGAGCATCCTGGTCGGGTTTGTGCTACTGGATTTGAGCAGAGTTGTGGGCATTCGGGATTACTACGGACCACCTTCATGTTATGAGCCAACCACAGGAATGGTCACTAAGGACGAGATGGAGTGCATTAGACAATAGATTAGAAATAAGCTTAAAGAGTAGTTGAGACAGGAGATTTGAGAAGAGATGACATCTTTGGGTCTTTCACAACGAAATATAAATGTCCAGCTAGAACAAGCTCATACTTCTATACATGTTAGTACGAAGGAGAGTTGTGCTTTGCTAATTCTTATAGGGAGGAGACTGACACTGATATCCCAGAGTGTAAGTTATAAGTTGATGGGGATCCTATCCATTTAGTAGCTTATGGCAGAGTGTATAATTTGGGGTCAACCATACACACAGGACCATTGACAATGATATGACGAGGGTGGTGGTTGAACAGATTTGGGATGCATATGCTCGAGTCCCTGTGCCCACTAAGGAGGTTCAAACTATGGGACAGGTCCCCAAATAGTTCATTCAATGGCTGAAATGACTTATAAAGATTGCATCAGCCAAGGTATATTAAAAACAAATTCTTAAGTTATTTTATTCTCTAATTACAAATTGAAATAACTTGATTGTGTTTCATAATATTGTTTTATATATTTTTTAAGGATATTCAAGCATCCAAGAAAGAGGTTCCACCAAAAAAATCAGAACCTCAAGTCGATCTGATCAAACACTTGTGGTAGGTGGCATCTAGTATGGGGATGGATGCTGTTGAAATAGACTGGGATCTGACTTTCCTTGGCAGGCCTAGTGATGTTGATCTTTGGATCTTCCAAAAGGATGTTCTGGAAATATATACAGGCAATGACATGCTAAACAAATCAAATCTACAATTATGGTTGCTGTAAGTATAATTTATTTGTGAATCTGTTAAATTAGTATCTTATTATTATAATTAATATTCATTTGACCATTTTAAGGATATGCATCGCCTCTGTCTGTCAAAAGGCAGAAAAATGTATATGAATTCATTGACCCTTTCCTTATCCAGAAGATAGGGAGTAAGGATGAAGATCCTGTAGCCTACGTTCAGAATTGGAGGCATAAGTCTGGAAAATGGTGTTACCTAGCACCGTACTTGCATTTGTAAGTACAAATTATTTGTCAGTCATTGATTTTAAATGATATTTGAATGTTGTCACTAATTATTTTTCAATGCAGCTTGCATTGGTAATTGCTAATTATTTGTCTTAAGGACAATGTTGCAGTCTTGTTGTGTCCGTTGCATAAGAAGACACCAAAGAAATAAAATAACTAGTAGAAGCATAAGTTTTTATTTGTAATTCATTAATTATGTGATTTGTATTATAATTTTGAAACCTATAACATACTTTGCATTTCATTTTTTAATCATAGAGTTATGAGCAACTATCAAACGTTGGTAGGTAGGCACGCGTCAAATAAAAGCAAGCCTAGTTGGTTTTTTTTCCTATGTAAGTAATTTACAACTCATTAAGGCAATGACAATTTTTAATAGTTTTTACAACTCATATATTTAAAAACAATTGTCATTGGTAGGCTAACAAACAAGTGGGGGGCTATGAGTGTGGATATTATATAATGAAGCATATGCTCACCATTGTTTTAGTAGATATTGTCAATTCATGGGACGAGGTAGTATAATTTTCAAAAGCTACAATACTTATAGTTTTTATGTTTGATTGACTAATGCTTTTTATCTTATGTGATTTTACCTTGCAGTTATTCGTTTATAAGGAACCATTGCAAAAGAGGATATCTAAGACATCAGAAAACGTTGGGCAACATTCTTCTTTCAAATTAGTAATAGACAGTTTGTTTAGAAAGTTTCTAGGTACAATAATAGTAGTTTCTAATTTTAATGTCTTTGAAAACTTATAATGACATAATAGTAGTTATAATTGTTGTTGGATTATCCAAATGAAATTATAATATCACGCAACTAAAATAAGAGATGAGAAATATATAAATTAACACACAATATTTTAACGTGGAAAATCCTAAACTAATAAGGGAAAAATCACGATCAAATTAAACTAGAGAAATAATTTTTACTAAGTGGAAAAAAAAATTACAACCTCTCTCTAAATATAAAAAAAAACAATTATATACTCTCTCTTATAATAAGAGAATACACGTACTTAGAGAACACTCAATTTTCTCTCTCAAATAAAATGATGAAACTCGTAGGAGAATTTACTATTTATAGACAAAGATTAAACTAAAGCATTTAAAATTTCCACCCTCCAACTAATTTCCTAGCATACATAGAGGTAGCAAAAATTTAGGTCCTTTCTTTTTTGACTTTTATGCCACAACAGTGGCTTTATGGTTTCACATGTCATATTTCAAAATCTAATTACGTAGTTACGTAGGTTGTTTCTCTTTTCATAGGGTGATGAGTGTGTGTCACATGAACTGTCGTTGAGACATGTCAAATTTGGTCACTTACACCAAATAGTTTCGTCGGCAGCGGCAGTAATCATGCCAGAGCCTTTTTTTTCCTTCTTGGAATCTTCTCCTGCGGTGCACCCTCATGCATGAACATGATGCACGCCTCACTCACATGCCTTCAATTCTAACGACCCCATTGATCAAAAACCTGCCAAGTTTACGTTGGATTAATTAATTCAATTACCAGCAACTTTGTTTCCGGTTTCATATACCTGTCAAACCAATGGGCAATGGACTCCATTTAATGAGTTTTCTTTATTGCTTTTTGGACTAACTAGCTAAGCCCAAATGAAAAGCCTCCTTTCTCCTTGGCGAAGAAAAAACAAATATGTGAAAAATAAAAAAACATAAGTATGTTTGATTAAGTAAAAAAATGAAAGAAGAGAAAAATAAAAAATATAGAACCCATTAGTTATTTTTACTTTATTTTTTACTTATTTTTATTTACTTATTTATTTCTTCTATATTTTTTCCTATTTATCTTAAATCAAATACCTTTGTTTTTATTCTCTCTTTTTTTAACCTTTTTTTATTTATTTTTCCTATTTTTATTTACCCATTTTTTCTCCTTTTTTTTTTCTTTTCTACCAAATGAACCATTAATTTCTCTGTTCATTCTGATTTTGTACGTTCTGGTACTCCTTTTGTTTTCTTTCGCCCCTGGATTTCATCTTCCAACGCCTTGCGAGTGCGACTAGTCTGGGCCAAATGACCCTTTGTTTGACCAATTGAGTCACTTTTCTTTGCAGCCACTAAATGGATCCACCATTGACACTCTTGACTAATGTAGCAATTTTTCTTTGATTCTCCCCCAATTTTGTGTAACAGGTTGGCAACAAACCGCAGGTACAGCCGTACGGAATCCAACTTAGGTACTAGATAGTAGGTATTGCGTAGGGTAATGTTCAACATTAAGCTTATTTAAGTTTCTTCTTCTTTTTTTTTTTTCAATGCTTTGAATTATTTTATTTTGTATTTAAAATAATTTATAGTTAGTATTTTAATCACTATAAATGTACAGGTAAATATTATATATATACATATATATATATATATATATATAATTATAAAAATTAAAGTTGCTTTAATATATTTTTCAATGAATCAAATTAATATAAATTATAAAAAACATTTAATTTGATTTAAATTTGAAGATAAAAGTAAAATTAAAACAACAATATTTTAAAGGCGATTTATTAGAACTCAAAGGAAAGCAGAATTTAATTTGAATTTGAAGATAATAACATACTCATAATAATTGTTATTAATTTAAATTTAAATTTAAAAATAATAGTAATTGTTATAATTAAAAATAAAATATGATTTAATTTAAATTCAAATTTTAAGATAATAATATACTCATAATCAAAATAATTTAAATTTGAAAAAAATTGTAAAATCCTAAAAATCAGTCATATTTTCATAAGTTGTATGTGAAGATCAGAAAGTGAATTAATTGAGAGTAAGAAAAATGATCTCTACAATGAATACTCAAATTTATAATATTGAAGTAGATTAGAATATTTTTATGTAAGTTTTGAAAAGAAATCAATTATATCGACCTCCATATAATACATGTAAGTCTAAAGAATAACATTTTTTTTTTTGATACATCAAAATGATTAAAAGACAAAATCAAACTCTAATCCTAAGAACACCCATTGTGTCTGCTAGCATGAAAATGGATAACTGAGGTGGACAATTATGCCAAACAACCAAATCAGCATCATACGAAGCAACAAATTTTGCAAGCCAATCTGCACAAGAGTTGCCTTCACAGAGGACATAATGAAAAGAAACTGACTAATCATGGGATATTAGAGATCTGATATGATGAATCAAGGGTGCATATGGATTAGAGTTGTCTACATTATTCACAAATTATAATATAACAATATTATAATGGGGATACTAAAGAATAACATTATTCAAAAATTATCTACAGTAAGCTTCTTTTGATTTTTTTTCGTGAAATTTTCCTTCAATTGTGTTATGCTTTCGAGTTAATTTACATATTTTTATTTTTGATAATTTATAATCAAAATATTTTAAAAGTTTAAAAAGTGTTTATTTATCAAAATATAATTCAAAACTGAAACGAATCTAATGTTCTTTTGTGGCGAATAATTAAATCGAGTCTAGTGCAGTACTTAAATTCGTTTCTTTAATTGAACCGAATGAAAATCGAGCTTTTATACATATATAATTTGCTCACTGCTCTAGACGGAAAGGTGAGTATTGAAACCAAAGTTAAAATAATAAAAAGAAAGAATATATGTTTAATATATTGTTATGCATGGTTGTTATATAGACGAGTTCTAGTGTGGACAAGGCGGTTAGGTGATTCAGGGTGGATAACCTTTTTTTACTTGATACAACAGGTTTTTTTTTTAAAAATAATAAAATAAAAAGTTAATTAATAAATGAAATTACAATAATGTCCTTTGATTGGTTTTTTTTTACCCATTTTGAAGACGCCAACACCGCCTGAACCACCATGCTTCACTGTTGAAGGCGATTTCCAGCGGCGACGTTTGTCATTCTATCCACCTCCGATATTGCCACACTTCTTCACTTGTGCAAATATTGTCTCTAACAATGAAGCGATTCGTCCCCCACACAATTGTAAATCCGCCTCCTTGCCCATCTCTAAATCCACAACAAAACAACTCGGTGCTCAGTTCGTGTTCGTGCCTCCAATCACCTCCGAAACTACAACAGTTCGTCACTCACACCAAACATTGACTTTGACAATGCTATGCTTGGACACAAACTGACTACAACCCTAACATACAAATGGGCAAATCTAGGAAACCAAAAATCAACAAATCGAACAAAAACATTTGAAAGGGGAATTTGGTGAGACAACGGCAACTCCAGCAATGGTGGATCTAGTGAGATGGCAGACCAACAAAATCTGCAACCTTTGTTTCTCCCTCACCAAAAATCAACAAATCCAACAAAAACATTTGAAAGGGGGATCTAGTAAGACAGTGGTGACTCTAGCGCTAGTGGATCTAGTGAGACGGCGGACCGTCGAAGAACTTGAGACAGGGGAGGGAGGGTGGAGAAGAGGAAGGGTTGAGAATTGAAGGGATTTACAGACAGACATTTTTGTCAATTACAAATAATTTTTTTTAAAAATAAAATAAAATAAAAACTGTCTCAGCAAGTTGCACATAAGTGATCCTAACCATTGAATATTATAACAATATATCTAAAGGTCATAGGACAATTGTCCACCATGAACCACTTACCTAACTAGTCCACCCTAGAATTGGTCTATTATATATGTATAAAAAGCACAATTGAGTCCATGGCGATTATGCATACTTGGCTAATTAAAAGAAAAAAAATTGAGTTTTTTTCTTAATTTATGTATATAACTAGTATTTTAACATGTGCATTCCACAGAATAAATATTTATTTTATATAACTTAAATTTATAATAAATAAATACTTCTAAATATATAAATTATATTATAATTAAAATTCATAATAAATATATATTTTTGAACATATAGATTATATTTGAAATTTATAATAAATAATTATTGTAATACAATGTTAATTTTAATTATTGATGTATTTTTTTAAAATATTGAAATTCAATTTAGAAATAAAAATATTGAAAATGATAGATTGAAAGAGATAAAAGGTTAAAAAAATCTTAAAAATGCTCTCATTAAAGAATGACAACTAAAAATGCTGTCGTTGAAAAATAGTAGGAAAAAAAACTCTCATTCAAAATAGTTATTCTAATTTATATATAGAGAGAGGATAAAAGAATTATAGTTTTGTATAGGGTTAAATATGTTTTTGGTCCTTCAAAAATATGATAGAATTTGTTTTAGTCACTAGAAAATTTTTTCTTTGAATAAAGTTTCTCAAATATTAAAAATATCCTAATTAGATCCCTATACTAAATTCTGTTTAACTTTTTTGTTAAATGTTGACCACATCAAAATCATAGTCATCATTAATTTGCTGACATGACCATCTATGTCAATTGTTATGTCCAAATTAGATTAGTAACATACTTATGAAATAGAATTATTACATGTTTAACTCTAAATCATAGATTTTTTTAACCCTAAAGCAAAAGCAATTACACAATTTTTTTTATTAAAAATTACTTCAAGTAATAAAATACTTTACTTAGAAGCTAATGTGGTCATCATTTAACAGAAAAGTTAAACAAAGTTTAACACATGAATCTAATTAGGGTATTTTTAATATTTAAGAGACTTTATTCAAGAAATTTCTTTTCTAAAAACTAAAACCAATTTTGTCATATTTTTGAAAGACCAAAAACATATTTAACCCTTTTGTATATGTTAAACTATATACATTATATACAACATTTTGAGAAGATCCTGGTGTCAATTGATTTCAAGACTTAAATATTTTTGGTGTCTCCATTACTAAAAAAATTTGAAGTTATATACTAATAAAAAAATATTAAGAACTAGAGTAGATTTTGACGATATATTATTCATCTACCAAAATAAACTGTTAGTGTAGACATTGTAAATTTACAGTAACATATTACTGGCTTATATAAAGAAATGTCTATGACGTAATATATTATATTATATCAATAGTATACATTAATTAATTTTTTATAATAATAAATTGTCTAAGATTATCGATTAATATGACATTTTTTGGTGAATATTATAAGCTTTTTTGGTGAATTATTAATATGACATATTATGTCATTATTATAGATTCATATTATTTAATTCAATAGTTTAATTTTATTATTAAAAAAATTATATCAATAGAATATAGAAATAAACCCATGATCACCTAACCGTAAATAATGATTTTTTTTCTTTTTGCAGTGCATTTTTGCGGTATCGTAAAAGGAGGAAGCGTGTTTTGCCGGCCGTATTCAAGGTTTTAATTTTCATGAGACTCGTGATGGTGTTGTGCATTAATTAAAGCGAAGCACACCTAATTAAGAGCCGTACCATATAATCTAAATTTCTGTCATTCCATCATTTATATACGTATTTTTCATTTGTTATGCATATGACTGTGATATGTTTGTAGTTTGTAGCTTTGACATGTTTTTCATTTGTTATGCATTCGTAGTTTATAGCTTTGTCTTGTTTTGTTTTGTTTCGGTTTTTTTTTTTTCCTTTTTTTTTTTTCCCTTAATGCATCAAAATATGACTGTGATATATGTTTGAGCTGAGGAAGTAACTTTGTAGTCTTCTTGAAAGCTACTGCGTGGTTCGTAAAGCAAACCCTAATCAACCAAAACAAATAGCTCCACACCACTCCCCTAGTTCAAATTGTAAATGCTTGTGGGACACGACAGCTACTATACTCTAAGGAATTTTCAGAAATAGGTTTAAAACATGCTCATGATGGCATTAATTCGATGCACATTAATAGGAGAGACATTGACTATAGGTAATAGTTTGGCCGAGCAGAATGTGCGTCAGGTGACAACTCAACAGCACAAAAGCACAATCGGGGAACAGGTTCACGAATATCATTAAACGTGGAAACCGGTTATAGTATGGAGAGCACAGAAATACAGTAAATTTTTAAAATTTTCACCCGTTTGATATAAGAAAAATATAATAGAAAAGTTTAAAAAATAAGTGGGTCCCAGTAATTATTTTTACTTTGTTTCTAACCTATATTTATTTACCTATTTATCTTTATCTTATTTCTTATATATTTCTTTTAAACTAAACATTTTTATTTTTACACTATTTCTCACCTATTTTCATTTACCTTTTGTATTTTCATCTACCCTATTTCTGACATATTTCTTTTCTTTTTACCAAACGGATCCTTATTGAAAATCATAAATTTTGGTAAGTCTCATTTCTCATTTAATAAATCTTTCTCCTCATTTAGAAATGGGACCCACCATAATTTATAATTTTCAATAAATTCTAACAAATAGTAAAAAGAATGTTAGAAAAAGAAGGTTGATAGTATTTCTCTCTCTCTCTCTCTCTCTCTCTCTCTCTATATATATATATATATATATATTGCTTTTTTTTTTTTACCATAAGAGTTTGTAAAAAGAAAATAAAAATGTTAAAATATAGTAAAATTTAGGATTTAAAAATTATATAAAGACTTTTTTTATTGTTTTCTTTAATTTAATTTTTTTTACTATCTTTTAATGTTTGAAAAAATGAATTATAATAAGAGAAACTAATGAATGACTGAAATTTAAGATAAATAAATTGCTAAGATTTTTTCTCTATTATTAATTTACCTTCAACTTACCAAAATGAGGTATTTGCAAAGGAGTAAAGATTAATTAGGACAAAATTAAATTATAAGGTGTCTATTTGTAAGAAAAATATAATTTAGGGGAATTGAGTACTCTTTTCTTCTCTTTTCACATTACTCAACTTTTTATCATATGTATCAAGGATGCAAGGAATGACATATAAAAATAGATAAAATGGTATTGAGACGAGATCGATATATTGAAAATTAGGTTCAAAATTGGTAATGACACTTTTAACAGCTTTATACAAATAGTAAATTTCACCAGCCTAGAAAGTTTTCATGAAAATAGATCAAGTTTACAAAATTTTATACAACTTAAAATTAATTGAGACTTCACAACTTTATTTTAACGTATAATGTGTTATTTAAAATATATTTAAGTTTCTGCTATTAATTTATGTATCTACAAATGTTTGAATTATTAAACTTTGAAACACATAATCATTAAGATAATATAATATGCTTCAACCGATAAATTAATAAAATTTAATATTCAAGAAATTAAAGTTATTAAAAGTATTATTTAATCAAGTTTGTGCTAGTTGATTCTGTATCATATCATATGTTATTAATAGTAAAATCTTCGTTCATACTTTGAAAATCTTTCCGTTATACGTACGATGATAAAGGAAAATTTCGTTTAAATTATTCTTCTTTTTTTTTTGAAATCGTTTAAATTATTTTTGAACAGTTACAGTTGCTGTTCAAGCCCTTTTATCCCTGTATACGTCTTTGAACAATAAAAAAATTAAAAAGAGTTATACGGTATTCTCCAAAAAAATAAAATTCACCAAAAATAGAATAGAGTTATACGGTGGTGTTATAATCTAAATTTGAATGACTCCAAGATTGAGCTAGACACACTGCATGTGCTATGAATAGAAAGAAGGTTTGAAGTGTGCCAAGGTATTCTGAAAATGAGAAGGTTGGTGTAATATCCCAACTTTAAAAAAGTCTAGTCGATCATAATTTCTTTTTTAACAAAAAACCACAGATGATTTGTTATTTAAATCTCATAATAAAAGGTTGTATTTAAGTTTTGTCCTTTCAAAAAAAAAAAAAACAGAAACAGTACACATCAGCGTGTGATCATGATCGGAGTCGCGTTGCGTTAAAAGCAACCCGATTCTCTTTCCACATTCACACTCAAAGCAACATTTTATTGTTTCTGGTTTTTGCATGGTGATACCATGATTTTGGTTGCTTACCGCGAAATTAAACATGCTTTCAATCTCCCGTCTACAAAAAGCTATCTATATGCAGTTGGCCTTGTTGAGTAATTCCAATACTTCACTTTAGAGTAACTCCAATACAATTGCTTATGTTAGTTCTTAAAATTAATTAACTTAAAAATACCATTAGAGCAAACGAGTTTTTATAAATTCTTTTATAAAAGTTGTTTATATAAGTAACTATAAGCAAAGTTGCTTAATTATTAAAAAAACCAATTTTCAAGTCAAAATAAGGATTCTTGTGTGAGTGCAAAAATAAAATAGAACCTATTAAAAATAGGTTAAGAACTTAAGCTGACTGGGTTCTACCATAGAGTGAAAATTAGAGAATATTCTTAAATTCTATGTGATAATAAGGGACTCAATAGTAACCTGTGTTTTGGTTAAAATAAAATGGAAAGAAATAGGAAAAAGGGAGATAAGAAAAAAATATTACATTTTCGTTGTTTGTTTGAGAAGAGAAATAAAAAGAAGAAGTTATTTTTGTGAGGTTTACGAAAAAATATTTTCACCCACTTTAGGAATGAAATAGGATGGAAATGATCTCTCTTATTTTTTTTTGTTAATTTTTTTTAAATTATGAATTAAATCGAAGAGAAATTCTTCCACTTCCTCCCTTTCTATTTCTATCCATCCAAACAACATATATTTTTCATTCTATTTCTCCTCTATTTCTATCAATCCTATTTCATTTTTTTTTCTATTTCTTTCATCTCTATTTCACTCCTTATCCAAACAAAGCATAAAGAAAGTTAAAATTGAGTTCTTATTTTGGAGATGCTCTTGGACAATATACACCCCTTGGCAAACGTATATATGCTAAGGCCTTGTTTGAATAAATTCCTCCATAAATATTTATATGACAAAAAAATAAGAAGTAAAATGAATTGAGTTTTTCAACTAAGTTAAAATCAACTTATCACCTCATCTTTTAAATAAGTTAGATGAGATAGCTTCTATAAAAGTTAAAGTAAATAAGTTGATTTTAATTTATAAGAAAAAAGTAATTATTTATTTTTTTCTCCTATAAACACTAATACAAAATTTATCTAAACATTACTTAAATCTGTTTTTGGTGTACAATAGTGACAATAAAATTAAAAACTAGGACCTTGTGGAAATTGCCTAAACAACATGACATAAATCTAAAACAACCTATAAATTTTTGAACAATATTTGTTTCAGGACTAATTCTAACATGTTCCAGCATGAAATTGGTGCATGGATGCTCATTGATCTTATTTTTTATTTAAATCGTTGATAGTGTTGAAAAATGAATCTTTGGTTAGTAATGATTACTGGTTATCAATTGATAAGGTAAGGTGGTAATACTTGTATATACGTACTGGGGAATGTGTTTTAATTGCGCGTTGGATCAAGGTCTTTTACGGATCTTTTTCCAACTGTATAAATCTTAACCATTAATATATTGTAATGGTTGCTATATGCCTATATGCAGTTTACCTTTTAGTAACTTATGCTAAAGCTAATTAATTTGAGAATACTATTAGAATAAATAATTTTTTTTATAAAAATAACTTATATAAACACCTATAAGTAAAGCTGCATAATCATTAAAAAACTATTTTTTTAACTTAAAATAAGAATTTTGTGAGTTGAGGGATAAAACGAAACTACTAATAAGTTAAGAATTTAAGTTAGATTTTACCATTAAAGTAGTGAGTGTTCTTAAATTTAATGTGGCAACAAGAGACCTACTAAAATAGAGTTAAGAACTCAAATTGAGTTCTTGCATTGAAGATGCTTTTAAGTAACATTCACACCCCTTGGCAAAGGTGTATATATTAAGACCTTGTTTGGATAAATTTATCCATAACATTTATAAGGCAGGAAAATAAGAAGGTAAAATAAATTGAGTTTCTCATTTAGGCTAAAATCAACTTATAACCTCATCTTTTAGAAAAATTAGATGAGCGAACTTTTATAAAAATTAAAGTACATATATTGATTTTAATTTATAGGAAAAACTTAATTTATTTTACATTTTTATTCTTTTCTCCTATAAATACTAATAAAAAAACTATCTAAACATGTCCTAAATCTAAAACAACCTATAAATTGTTGAACAATATTCGTTTCAAGACTAATTCTAACATGCTGTAGCATGAAATCGGTGCATGGATACTCCTTGATCTTACTTTTTATTTTAATCGTTGATAGTGTTGAAAAATGAATCTATTGTTAGTAATGATTACTGGTTATCAATTGATAAGGTAAGGTACGTAATACTTGTTTAGGCACCGAGGAATATGTTTTAATTGCGCCTTTAGCGCTCGATCTACTGTGATTCTCTTGGATTAAGGTCTTTTACAATTATTTTTTCAACTCTATAAATCTCAACCATTAATATATATTTTAATGGTTGTTATATGCAGTTCATCTTAGAGATGTTAATTCTTAAAGTTAATTAACTTGAAAATATTATTAGAGCAAATAATTTTTTCTAAATTTTTTTTTATAAAAATTGTTTATATAAGCAACTATAACTGGTCTACAAGAAAATTTGCTTAATAATTAAAAAAATAATTTTTCATGTCAAAATAAGAATTTTTGTGTGAATAGAGATATAAAACAAGATTCACTACAAATAAATTAAGAACTTAAGTTAAACTGTATTATTAGAGTGAAAATTAGTAAGTATTCTTAAATCTTATTTCCTTCTTTTGGTCCTTTATATAAGAAACAAATACTCCTTCAGTTCTTTATATAAAAACCAAATTAGAAGTATAGCTTGGTCCTTTTTATAAAAACCAATCTAGAATGTCTTATACATTAATTATTTTTTTACAAAAATATCCTTCAGAGGTAGCAAAATTGGCTTGACCCGGAAAGTTAGGATGGGTTGGCCCATTAAAATTTTGGTCTAGAAAAAATTGGGACAATTTGGCCTAACTCGATGAGCTAGGCTAGGCTCGAAAGTACCAAACCTATTTGGCCTAGTAATTTTTTCTTTGTAAAATATATGTAAATTTAAGAAAGAAAATTACGGTCCAATTTAGCCTAGCTTAATGAGCTCGTAGGGCCAAGACCAGTCAAGAAAACAAAAGCCTACAGAGAATTCGAGCTAGCCCACCTCGGTTAGCTTTTAATGTTTTGGCCTGTCTGGCCAAGCTAGGGTGCCTGTTTTGAGAGCTCTACTTAATTGTGAGTCTTTTTTTCTATGTTTAATAAATAATAGGTAGAATATATTAATGTCTTAGACTTTTTGATTGCGGAGAGAATTTTGAAAACCTTATTTTGTCCCTTCACAATCAAAGTCAATAAACATCAAGGCAATAAATATAATTAGAAAGATTTAAAGAATTAAATATTTGAAAAAAAATAAGAATATGTCTTATTAATGTTAAGTATAATTTTGAAAAGAACATGTAAATTTAGGTCAAATTTAATGATACTAACTAAATTAACTAATTTCCTTAGTTCTTGTGAATTAGTTAAGGAAAAAACTTAGACACAGTACCTTAGGTGTTGTTGGTGCTATTTTCTAATCAGAATTAGAGTTTTATCTCGAAAATATGTATAATTATTTAATGTATATCTTTATTATGTAGATTACAAATGTGAAACTCCAATTCTGATTGGAGAACAATACCAACAGCATATAAGGTACTGCATCTAAGTTTTGTCCATTAGTTAATTGGGTCTTATAAAAAAGATCGAAAGGAGTAACTAATTCACCAAGACCAATAAAAATAGTTAAGTTAGTTAATGTCATAAATTTAATTTTTTTCAAAAATACCCATAGAATTAAATAATTTAAGTAATAGTTATATTTAATGATACTACACATAATTCAAGGGATCATTTTTTTTACCAATGAGTATAGCTTATATTATTAATAGCCCAATGAATGCGTTCACTTGCATGGGAGGTGAGTAAGTGTCTCATTAATAGATTTCACAATAAATTAAGGACATAAAGAAAATTAACAATTAATACATGTAAAAGTGGGTCTATGTTTCTTATAACTAGGACCAAAAACATGCATTTATTTGTTTCTTATATAAAGGACTTGAAAGGAGTATATGGTAACAAGGGATTTGCTAAAAGAAAGTTAAGAGCCCAATTGAGTTCTTGCATTAGAGATGATCTTAGGCAATATACACACCACTTGGCAAATGTATATATGCTAAGACTTTGTTTAGGACAAGAAAATAAGAAGTAAAATAAATTGAGTTTCTTAACTAAGTTAAAATCAACTTATCACCTCATCTTTTTGAGAAGTTAAATAAGAAATTAAAGTACATAAGTTGATTTTAATCTAAAAAAAAACTTAATTTATTTTATCTTTATATTTTCATTTTCTATAAATACTAATAAAAAATTTATCTAAACAAGAACTAAATCTAAAACAACTTGAACAATATTCGTTTCAGGACTAATTCTAACATGCTCCAGCATGAAATCGGTTCATGGATGCTCCTTGATCGTACCTTTTATTTTATTTGTTGATAATGTTGAAAAACGAATCTACCGTTAATAATGGTTTTTGGTCATGAATTGATAAGGTAAGTTGGAAATACTTGTATAGGTAACGGGGAATGTGTTCTAATTGCGCCTTTACTGATTATTGTACTGTGATTCCCTTGGATCAAGGTCTTTTACCGTTCTTTTTTCAACTCTATAAACCTCAACCATTAACATATATAGGTAACATACCTCTTCGCAAATATGATACTGTTTAGATAAATTTTTCTATAAATATTTATAAAAAAGAAATAAAAAATAAATAATTGATTTTTTTACTTATGTTAAAATTAATTTATCATCCCATCTTTCAAAAACGTTAGATGATTTTTTTTTATTAAAATTAAAGTACCTAAATTAATTTTAATTTATAGAAAAAACCTTAATTTATTTATCCTTTTCATTTTCTTCCTCATAAACACTAATAAAAAATTTATCTAAATCTAAATCTAAAACAACCTATAAATTGTTGAACAATATTCGTTTCAGAACTAATTCTAACATGCTCCAGCATATCGTTGATAGTGTTGAAAAACGAATCTACAGTAGTAATAATTACTGAATGGATGAGGTAAGGTGGTAATTCTTGTAGGTAGGCGCGGAGCTACGTTGATCGTAAGGGGTCGTGGTCCCTCCAAATTTTTTTAATTCTCTTTGTTTTATATACAGAATTTTTATATGTAAGATAAAAAATTAAAATTTATGATGGAAGATGAAAGAGTTTTATTAAAATTTACTTAATTTTAATTTAATTTGATAAATCTCCCACAACATGTAGGTTATATGTCTTTAATTTTTTATGCAAAATTTTATAATAATAATAATAATATAAAGAAACTTATATCAAGAGAAAAACTTAATCGATATTATTACAATTCATGACTTTTGACTTCAAATAATAATTTTATGACTCAAATCTCTTGGTTTATAAGATAATAATTTTTTGTCATTTACATGTATTAAAGTGTAAGTTATAGATATTTTCTAGTTATGTTGATATTAGTTCAATTAGAGTTATTCTTCCACATTTAGTAAACTTGCTCCAACGTGTGAAATTTGTGTGTAGGCATCTACAAAATTCTAAAGATTATTTTGCTTTTTTTATCCAATCATATTAAAATTACTATCCAATCAGAATTCTAAATTTATAAACTAATCATAGCTCAACATATAAAATTTTACGATAAAAAATTGGAAGTTTTTTCTTTAATAGTATTTTATACATTTGGCCACCTCACAGTCTAGTTCTATCATTGCTTGTAGGAAAATGCTAACCAAAGCACACTAGTTGAGAAATCAAAAATAATTTTTTTTATTGAAAAATATAACGGTACATTTTTCCATAATTTTTAATGTAACACTTTTAATAAAAACTTTTTACTCATTAATTCTTTAACGAGGGCATTGGTTAGCAAGTTCATAATTGTATAGGTAATGGGGAATGCGTTTTAATTGCACCTTTAATTAATGGTGAGTGTACTGTGATTCCCTTGTATCAAGGTCTTTTCCAATTCTTTTTTCAACTGTGTAAATCTCAACCATTAATATATATTTTAACTTAAATAAGATATTAATAAAAGAATATAATTAAAAAAGAGTGTATATTTACCAAAAAAAATTAAAAAAGAATGTATAGTAAAAAACAAAACTGCCCTCTGCAGATGTTTTTCCAACTGCAGAGGATCTGTATCCGATTTCCTTGTGGCTGATCAGCATCTTGCTGAACATAAGGGAAAGTAGAGAATACATCACAACCGCATAGTTGAGGCAAGGAATATGAGAATTTACTTTTAAAATAAAAAAAAAAAAACAGGTGACATTAATGTATTTTAATAAAATGAGGAGTGCTAGCAATATATTCTCTATCATACTTTTCCTACCACATATTCAACTCTTGATTAAAATTTATTGAAAAATATAAAATCAAGAGATTTAGAATTATTAAATGAGAAGTGACACTTATCAAAATTTGTGATTTTTAACAAATTTCAACCAATAATAAAAAGTGTGTTCTGTGTGTTAGAAAGTGTTGCTAACATTTTTCAAAATAAAATTTTAGGTATAGTAAAATAGCTAAAACTTTTCTGTTCGAAAACAAAATATGATAACGGGTAAAAATAAAGCTGCTTACATGTTCCAAACTTAAGTTGGAGTATCGTAGAATCGTTCTTATTTCAGATCACTTTTCTTGGTACTAAATTTCTTGTAAATTGTTAAGGCTTAAATATATTTTTAGTTTCTATAAAATAAGTGAGTTTTGATTTTGGTTCTTATAATTTTTTTTTCGTTTTTTATCTCTTAAAAATTGAACATCACTGTTTTCGGTCCCTATAAAAGAAGTAAATTTTGATTTTGATCCTTATAAAATATTTTTCTTTAATTTTTATCCTTTCAAAATCTAAAATCACTAATTTTGGTCCCTAATGTTCATTTTAAGATAGATAAATAATATTATTTTAGACATTTTGTAAAAAAATTTAGCAGTATCACATGTTGATATGGTACTATAAATACTAATAGGTGTCACCTGGGATGGTCACTTGACCTTCCATTTAATACATAAGCAGTTAATGAGCGTTACATAATAAGAATGACCAAAATTGTGATTTTTAATTTTAGAAAGATGAAAAATAATTTTTTTTTTACAGAGACTAAAATTAAAACTTTGCTCATTTTACAATGACTAAAGTTTTATTTAAGCCAACGTTAAATAACTAGGACAAGTAAAGAGAAAGAGAGTAAACGAAACTTATTTTAAGAGCATTTTTAACATAGTACCATATATTGCTTATTTTTTCTTACCATCAGAGTTTATAAAAATAAAATATGTATGTAAGTGGTTATTTCCAAGGAACGGTTTTAACATATGGAAGTACGTATTTGTAAAAGAATAAAAGTTAAGATGTAATTTTTTTAACTTTTTTTTTGCATTCTATAATTAAAATTTTATTTCGATAATATATATTCATCTTTAATATTATAACTTTTATTATGCCAATTATACGAATAATACCCGAATTTAATTAAAAAATAACCGTAAAAATATTTTTAAAAAATATCTAAATTTAATCTGTATTTTACAAAAATCGATGTAAATGACTTTAACAATACACCTGTTAAAGTTGACCTAATAAATGTAAAGGTATAATGTACAGAAAAGTGATGTGAAATATTCAAGATTTCTTATCAATTCCTAGATTTCACAATACTCTATGAAAAAAAAGATTCATTTGTTTTTTATTTTCTTTTGAAAATAAAATAAAATTTAACTGTCTTAAATTTTATTTCTTTTATATATATATATATATATATATATTTCAAGTTTCAGCTCTAATTTTATCTTAATTAAATACTTCTTTCGTTTCATTTTGTTTGACATTTTTGTAAAAAAATAATAATTTTTAAACATTTATTGTAGAGTAAAAAAATAAAAAAAGTATGCAAAAAGAGAATCTAATTAATATGAAAATATTAATTTTTGTAATTTCTATGTCAAAACCTCAAATGTCAAACAAAACGTGATGGAAGAAATATTTTACTTTTAATTTATTTCATTCTAATTGATTTTTAGACTTTATTCTTCTATAAATAGACATTTTAAATTTTAATTTAATTTCAATTGATTTTTACACTTTATTCCCCTTTACAAAATAATCTATATTTTTAACATAGGGATTAAGTTATTAATGATGAAGAAATTTCAACTGTTTTTTTCTTGTACAAGTCAAATTCATAATTTTTTTTTATAAATCACATTTTTATATGTTAGAACATAATAAAATTTAGAATTGAAAAATTACTTAACAGATTTTTTTATAGTTTGTATTGTTTCTTTTTATTTTATTTTTCTTGAATCCAAAATTTTAATTTTAGCTATCTTTTAATGTTTGAAAAAAAAATATAATTTGAGAAATCAATGAATGACTAAATTTAAGATAAATAAATTGTAAGACTTCTTCTTCATTATTAATTTAATTCCAACTTTCATTGAATGCGTGAATCAACTGAAGCGGGGTTATTCCAGCTTAATTAGTTATATTGAGTTTGAGTTCTGAGTATACAATTGTGTTAAATACTCAAAGGGAGAACTTTGTCGCCTATAGTGATCCTATCCGACTCAAATAAGATTGCCTCTCGTGAAAGATGTTTGTGGTCTCCTAAAAAAATAATAATTTAAATCTAACTTAATAAAATAAGCTGTATATTTGCAAATGAGTAAAGATTAGTTTGGATGAAATTAAATTGCAAGGTGTCTATTCATAAGAAAGATATAGTTTACGAGAGTTGAGTAATTTTTTTTACTTTCTCTTTTTCTCATAATGTGTTGTTTAAAATATATGCAAGTTTCTACTGTTAGTTTATATATCTATAAATGTTTGAATTATTTAAACTTTGACATATATGATTATCAAATAATATATTTTTTTATAGACCACATATATCTTTCATTGCTCAAGTCAAGTAGAACTACTACAGACGATAAAAATATCTTTTTGAATATTTAACTGTAATTGCATATCTAAGACTCGAACTCAAGATTACTACTTAAACTGAAACAATCTCTGCTTCAGTTGATTCATGCGCTCGATAATAAAATACAATTCAATGTGTAAATTAATAAAATTTAATATTCATAAACAAGCTTATTAAAAGTAGTATGCACAGAATCTTAAATTATAATGTTATTATCCCTATTGTACATTAAAAAAAATAATAAAAAAATAGTAAAGCCTTCGTTCATACTTTGAAAATCTTTCCGTTATACGATGATAAAGGAAATTCGTTTAAATTATTCTTGAGTAGTTACAGTTGCTATTCAAGTCCTTCTATAATATCCTTGTATACGTCATGCAACAATAAAATTTTAGAGTTATACGGTGATGATGTAATCTAAATTTGAATATGACTATAAGATTGACCTAGACACATTGCTGTCAGCATGTGCTATGATTCATAGCCGCTATGAATAAAAAGAACGTTTGAAGTGTACCAAAGTATTGTGAAAAGGACAGATGACTTTGAGAAGGTAAAAAGAATGGCGTAATATCTCCTTAATTAAGTGAAATTATTTAATTTTCTCCCATTTTCTCTCTTCTCTTATTCGAAAGTACGTTTTATATATTATTATCTGTGTCAAAAATTATCTCTCAATCGTCTTCAACTATCTTTTTTTAATATTTAGCTGTTCACTTAATTTTTTTAACGGCTTATCTATTTTAATTTAAAAATAATCTTATATTATAATTTAAATTATTTATTATAAATTTAAAATATAATTTATATATTTAAAAATATTTATTTATTAAAAATATTAATTATAATATAATTTATAAATTTATAAATATTTATTTAATAAGAATTATAATCATAATCATATACACATAAATATATTTATCCTTTACAATACACAAGCTAATAAAATACCAGTTCTTGATAATAAATTGAAAAAAAAAAATTACGATTGTAAATTAAAGTTTAACCTTTTTTTTGAGGAAAAAAAGAGAGAACTTTTTAAGAAATTAAACTAAATAGAAAATGAAATGAAATAAAATTTATATTTAAAAGACAATTATTTTATTTTTTAACCAAATAAAAAATATATTTTGTTATCTTACTTTCTTTATTATATAGTAATCACCCACATAACTTATGTGAGTGGAATTAATTTTATAAGATTTTACAATTTTTTAAAAATTATTATTATTATAAATATTTTTTTTGGTAGGAACCATGGGTGACAATCTTGTCAGGTAGGACCATTACGTGTGACAAAGCTCTCTCTTCGAGTATTTAATGCTATTGCATACCCTAAACTCAAACTTAAAACCAGTAATTAACTTGGAACAACTCCATGACAGTTAATTCACATGCTCGATGATTATTATTATTATGAATATGTTATAATTATTTTTAAATTTAAATTTAAATTATATTTTCTTTTAAATTATATGATTTATTGTAACAGAAAAATTAGAACATTTATTATTTTTTAAAATTAAAGTAATTGTATTAGTTATTATTATTATTATTTATGACTTTTATTATTATCTTTAAATTCAAATTAAATTATATATTTTTTAACAAATTCTATTTTATTTAAAATATTATTTTTTCAGGAAAAAAAATTATTATTAGAATTATGCTATTATCTATTATTTCATATGCAGTTATGACACGTAGCGGCCACGGTGGTCAGAGACTCAGAGGACATGAGATTTTTTCTCTTACAATAATGACAATAAAATTGAAACTTAGACATGCATACTAATTAACTCTTCGGAGTAGGTGAGAGGTCATGAGAGTTAGTGCACACTACATGAATCACATAATTTGTTTAATCTTCTTGACAATAAATTGAAAAAATGCAATTGCAAATTAAAGTCTTACCTTTGTTTGTAATGAAAAAATGGAGAGAATTTTTTTAAAAATTATACTAAAGAAAACACAACAAATTAAAATTATAATTTTAAAGTCAATTATTTTACTTTTTGGCTAAATTAAAAAAAATATTTTTTATCCACATAATATATAAGTTATTGACAACTTTTCTTTTCCCACCAACAACAAAGAACATAAAGAAAAAAAGAATCGTGTGTGCTTAGATAGTTTTCTATTCTTGCTTAATATATATGAGGAGTGAACAAAGAACCAGAGATAAATTTACTTTTGTTTTTATTTGACCTGAAATTTTGATCAGTTCATTTATTTAAACTCGAATTTAAGTTAATCAAAACTCGAAATATATGAGACGAGACTAGGTCAACCAACTTTTTATTGCAATATATCAATCTTAACTTTATATATAATTAAATTGTAGCATAAAATAAGTATAAAACTTAAATTAAGGCATATTTTATAATATATTTTTTAAAATAAATAAAATTATTATAAATATAATATCATGTTCTATAAACTATTATCTATTAAATCAATTTTTTTATTATTAGTATATAATTATTCAAAAAACTTATACTTTTTATGAAAATATAAGACACTAAATTGGGTTACATTCTAAGGTCATCCTTAAAATGCATCTGGTCTAATTTTAAAATTCAAACCCATTAAAAAAATCAACTTTGAACTGGACCACGTCAGGTCATGCTCACCCTAATATTTATTTATATCTTTGTAAATTTTTTAAAACCATTCAATTAATTATGAATTTTTTTTAATGAACATTATGAATTATAAAAGTGAATTTTCAGCGGATCGACTTTGAATAAAAGTTATATATTATTATTTGAAAAAAATTAATTGTCAGATGATATTTGCATAAAGCTTGTAATTATTTAAATGACTAAATAATTGACCCTGACTACATAAAATTCTTGAAAAATGTTTTACCTTCAAACCATAGTATTATATTTTTAAAAAATACGAACAATGTAATAGAATAAAATGGTGATAACCTAAACTAATTAAAAGAAGTGCGACATTCTAAGTTGATTAGAAATTGTTGCGAGGAGAGGCATGAGAGTTGTAGAACTTGATCTTCGGTGAACTCCTACGGTGGTGGTTGAATGTTTCTGGTTGTGGCACCTACAAGAACTCTAATGCTAAAGTCAAAGTGTGGTTTAGGATATGAGAAAAATGAATGAGTCATGCATACCTAGTGCGAAGAGTCCTTTACATAGAGGGTTCTTGGTAGGAAAAGTTGTAACACCACTACTTTTATATATTAAATTATTTTGTATGTTTAAAAATTATTTTTAAGTTATCAATGTATTTAAAATAATTAATAATAATTTTGAATTTTTTTTGAATTTATTGAGATAATTTTTGCAAAATGACAAAAATATCCCTGGTTAACTACAGGAACCAACTAGAGGCTTTTTGACATCAAAATATTTTGAAAATTTTATATTAGGTATCTTTTATTGTAAAAACTTTATTTTGAAAGAAAAATAGTGAAAAATATAACAATTCTATTTCAATTCTTAAACTTTTTTTTTTAATATTTGACAACTGCAATTCTGAAAAATCAGGATGGAATTTCAAAATTTTGATCCCCACCATTATGCTCAGAATTTCAAGAGTTGTTTAATTTTGATTTTTAATAATTTTTTCGAGCCAGAGCTAGGAAAAATTAGAAAATGACGATTTTGTCCTTATTTATCAATATTAAGGGTTAAGTTGAGAAAAAGATTCAATTAACATCAAAATTTTCATTTGAGCTTGGAATCATGTCAAATATATTAAAATATAATTTTGGAAAATTTTTGGAATTCTTGTATAAAATGACCAAATTACCCCTAGGTGTCTAGTAAGCTAGTTAGCATTGGTTTGACATCCAAAAAGGTGAAAATGGTATTTTTAGTTTATTTTTGCATAAAATATTTAATTTTAGAATTTTCATACAAATTTTGGTATTTATTGAATTAAAATGATTTTTTTATGAATTTTCTAGCTTAAAAATGCAAAACAAATATATATAATTTGAAATAAATAAATAAAAATAAAAATTAATTATTAGAAATTTATTTTTGGTCAAAAATAATGTATTTGTCCAGTTTTGCATTAAAATGCGTTATTTTGATATTACAAGCTAATTTTTCAAGTTTAGGCGTTTTTATCGCTATTAGTTAATTCACTTACAGATAAAAATTGACACATGGAAGTGTGGGACAGCTAGTGGAGCACGTCCCCAACCCTAAAATAGGTGATTCACCACCTATTTGGGTTACGTGTCCCTAAAATTAATTAAAAAAAATTAAAAATAAGTTTTATTACATCATCGCTTTTGTCATCTAGAGGACATCTAACCTACCCTTCTCCTCTATAAATACCCATGCTTCTTGGTTATTTTTTACACATCCTCCTCTCTCTCAAGCTAGCCAAATTCTTAGAGAGCTTCTCTCTCTAGAAAATTTTTATTTTACTTTATTTTTATGCTAAAATTTTACTAGTTTTCCAACAACTAGTAAAGTTCTCTTCCTAAGAGCTTTGCATCAATAATTCTATCCCTTTCATCAATTACCTTAGAGGTAATGGGGGGAGAGGGGTTGGTTCTAAATTATTGTCACTTTACATGTTGGTAGGAAGGGTTTCCCCCTAAACTCGTTTAGGCATAATTTTAATTATTATTACCATTATATTATGTTTGATGTTAAACTTTGATTTTTATTAAGTTATTACTCTGCTCAAATTTAAATTATTAATTTATAATTGTTAAGTTGTTGTTATGCTCAAATTTAGATTATTAAATTATAAATGCTAAGCTGTTACTCTGCTCAATTTTTGAAAATTAAAATGCACTTGCTAAGTTGTTACTCTGCTCAAATTTAGAAAATTAAAATGTAATTATTTAGTTGTTATTCTGCCAAAACTTTAATAATTAAATTATAATTACTATGTCGTTATTTCCACTAAAATTTTATATGATTACTAAATTGTTATTTTGTTAGAATTTTTGGTATTGTGCAATTTCTGTAAAATAAGGTAGAAATATTGATTGTACTGGTGCTCAAATTAAATGAGACTAGGGAAACGTTTGCTTGAGCAGTTAGGAATTGATAGTTTAGTTAGTAATGTAAAGCAAGTGACATACAGTGGCATGACACCCTATTAGGGAAGTTACAATTTGGTACGCTGAGGAATGAAAGGCAGGCACTCACTTGCGGAGGTCTTGAGAATAGGCATCGAGTGGTGATGGTTGTAACGCCTAGCAGTTTTCAAGATCGACGGCTGTCCCTACAAACCAACACAAGACTTTTCAACAGTGCTTTGTCCTCACTCACACGCTTCTCGGGAAACTCCCCAGGAGGTCACTCATCCCTAAATTGCTCTAAGTCAAGCACACTTAACTGTGAAGTTCTTAAGTGATGGGCTATTGAAAAGTAGATGCATCTTGTTGGTATAGGTAGCACTTATTAATTCCTTTAAGCTATCCTCAACTGTACTAGTCCTATACTTGCACAACCTTTGGATCCCTCTCATTTCGGTGTGTATTCAATTCATTAATGTATCCCTCCCATCGAAAGCCTACAAGGAGTCGCTCCTTGTTTGTGTACTATCTCTTTTACACCGGCGATCACTCCCTACATTCGTCAGTGTCTGGGATGTTACAAAGGTCCCAATGGCCAGAGTAGTGCCTTGAGCCGAGATATTTTCTTGACCAAGCTCAATAACCTCGACAACTGCTCAGCATTCTAGGATTGGTTTGAGAGTACATCTCTATAAATGGATATCCTGACTGTTATTTTCCTTAATGATAATAAGGATTGTACCATGTGATGATGTTGAGAGAGGTATATGTACTTCCAGTCACTTTTTAGGTTCTATTGAGAATTATTACCAACTAATGGGAAGTATGGATCCATACCTAATCCAGGGTAGTATGATAAAACTTAGGATGAACCTTAGGATCCCTTTTGTTATCAGCTGTGTTTTATCTTTGTTTTATGGTAGATTTCCTACCTTACATGTACAAGTGATTTTAGAACAAAACACCTCACTCCAATATTTTCTCCTGTGTATGATTGATCGTGATTATTGAAGACGACATTAATACCTCGTGATGCTGAGTACGAGTTAGAGGACATCTCAACGGGGGAGGACCTAAAGACCTATAGTATTTTTTTCCTTTTTGTATGAGGGATAGGGTAGATGAACACTGCTCTGTATAGGATCTTTTGATGTATTTTTTTTAGTTTTTTGCATTATCAAACCATGATGTACAGTTATATGATATATATGTATATATAGTCTTATCTTTCATCTTTTACTACTATTTCCAAATTCTAGTTAAGTTTGAATTTTTTTTAAAGTGGAAAAATTTTACACGCATTTTTATTTACTTAAGCTTAATAACTAATTAATATGAATTGTATTTAATATGAATGGGTGTTACAAAAGTTGTTAGAGTTGTTAGGATGCCACGTAGTATACTACGTGGCTACTTGTGTGTGGGTGCCATATATATCGTGTTCATTAAGTAGCATGTCCCAGTGTAGCCGGGTCAGTAGTAGGTGTTGATGTTAAATTTCTCAAAGTCAATTACTTGAGTAAGTTGATTTAGGTGACTAGGGGCTGTGGTAGCCCCATGAACAGTTGCCTCTATGTTGGTATTGCTTATAGGAAGCAATACTGACTTAAAAATCCAAGAGGCCAGAGTGACCTCCAAAACAGTTGCCCCAAGTCGGTATTGTTTAAAGGAAGCAGTACCGACTTATAAGCATAAGGGTAGAGAATCCTATCCTCAGAATTGTTGCCACCAAGTCGGTATTGCTTAACGGAAGCAAGTATCGGCTTAAAAGTCTATTCATGAGGTAGGTTGCTCCCCCCAAGTCGGTGTCATTCTAGATGAAAAGGTGTTGATTTTTAGGTTAAAATTCATGTGTACACGTGCCACGTTATGGTTGGTGTGTCTTTTCGTTGTCTCCCTCCGATAGTTATATGCAAAAATGCAGGAATCAATGTGACAATTTAATGCCACAATGATTCGCGTTTTTGAGCTTCGAAATTGTTCAAATTTCAAAAATTCAAATAGTTTCGAAGTTCAAAAGTGCTTGAAACAGTCATATTATTTGGGCATAAATTACTTCATTTAATAAGCCAAAGACCATTTGAATTCATTTTACATTCTTTGTGCATAACTGCTCTTGCCATTTCCGGCAAGTTCTTAGCTTACTTTTGGTCAGCCTTTCTGTGCCTCCTCCAACAAATCTTTCATAGTTATTCATTGCTAGGTAATCTCTTCATTGCTTGTGCTTCGTTTATTTTCTTTCCTTTCTTTTACATTGTTGCTATTGGCTATGTTTGGTTGCTTTTTCTTTGTCAAAGATGGCTTCACACAAGTCAACATTCCATCTTCTAGTCACAGTGGTTGTGACCATGGTTAGGCAGATTCTATAGGTCGTCCAAGGCCTCCAAGTAGCTTTGCGAATCTGTTTTCTAGTCGTTGAAGGCCTTTCGGTGATCGTAGGGCCTGGTAGCCGTATGGGTCCTTTAGTTACCCTACGAGTTCTTAAATGAGAGGACAGGTGAAATGCTTCAATAAGTGATAAGGGACGTTGAGATATGGCTGTCGTTCAGGTAGTGATGGTAAGTCGAGTGCTGGTGGAAGAGCAGAGTGCCCTATCATGGTTGAACCCTAGGAGCGAATGTCGATGCCCCTTGAGGATGAAATATGTCCCAATAACCTTGACGTATGCTAGTGTCATCTAAAGATGCTGGGCTTGCCACATGATCTTGAAGAGGTCTTGGAGTATGTAAAGGCATCGATGTGATTCCCTAACTTAATGTGCATTACTTCTGGTCTTAGAAGTACTTCTATGGTAGTTGGTTCTATTACATTAGAAAGAAATGTTAAAGAGACACAAACAATTCCTCGATCAACTGGGGTTACTTCTTCTAAGCATGTAGACCTATAGAGGTCAGTGAGCCACTGTCTTATGACCATTGACCATTTTCCCAATGTTTCTAACAAGAAAATGAGCAAGAACGCGAGAAATGTGGACATTACCCTATAAGCTTTTTATGAGGCCCTAAATTTGGAGATAGATTAGGCTGACAAAGAAGTTTATAGAACCCAGTCTTGTTTCACTCAAAGAATGGTAGATGATGTACTTTACCATGTAAGGCTTACAATGAATGAAGATGTTGGGGCTTGGGATATGGAAGCTCTTGGAGATGATCACAGAATATGCTTCCAAGGGCGAAGCGAAAACATTGGGTGCCTTTTAGAGGAAGAGACAGCACATGAAGTCGGCTACACATATCCTGACTTTCTTCTGATGTATTTAACTTTATTTGAAGACAAGTTCAATTGCTCTTCACGGAGTTTCAGATTGATGTGTTATACTTCTTGGGAGTTTGCCTATCTCAACTACATCCAAATCCTTGCGCCTTCATAGTAGCTTTTAAATGACTTTGCAATAGAGAAGGGGTTATATGCAGTCATCGGCTGTTTAGTTATTTTTTTGCTCCTGTTCGACTGACTTTAGAAGATAAGTATTTCGCAATCTCTCTCTAGGATGTTAGAAAACAAAGACTGTTGAAAACCTTTGAAGAATCTTACAAAGATTATAAAGACAAATACTTTTTTTTTTGCATCCAAGAATGAAGAGTTAGGATAATTTATTTTGTGGTCCAAGGTGTGGGTGAGAACATTAATAGGCCTCACTTTCTTTATATTGGAATTACAGTCATTACTGCTTAGACGTGTCAAAGTATCATATGTTTGCCCTTTCTTCAAAAGAAATTAGGGCTTATGACCATCTTAAGGCATTGGCTGAGAGTGTTAGGGTTCAGATTCCTAGTAAATTACTTGGTGAGTCTATTCTAGTTGAATATCGGTCCATTATAGGTGTGTTTGTGTTTGAATACTATGCATATTTTGTATTCTTGTTCTCTTTTTACTTTGATGCATGTCTATCTTAACGCTTACCGAATTTGTTGTGTTGCAGCTAAATATATAGGGAGGTCCAAGATAGTCGAGTATGCTTTGGCCATGTGATAAACCCTCAATTATTGCATTTAGCATGAGGGAATTGGGTCTTTATTTATTGTAACTAGCTGATTTTATGAGTATTTTGATCCTATTTTCCCTATATTTTTTGGAGGGTTGAAAGGAATAATGAGTCAAAAGAAATGGCTACGTTTGGAAAAGAGAAATGCTTTTGCTGAAAATGCACAACTATCCTACAATTTCAAGTCTACACTTATGAGAAGAAGCATGAACGTGCTTGACTATGCATGGTCATGCTTGATTGACAGGACTTCACTTACGAGAAAAAGCACGGCCTAAGCATAGCCATGTTTTAATAGCCATGCACAATTGTTTTGGACTATGCATGGTTGTACTTTTATCAAGAGCCCATAGGCCTTGCAACATTATAAATAGAAGAACCTGCAAAATTAGAGGCATATTTGACACATTTGGACTTTTATGCAAAGAGAACTCCCCAGAGCTTCAGAGGACTCCCACTGGACTTAAATGGATAGAGATTGAAGATCATCCTTGATGAACCAAATTGTAATGGTTGTTTCTCTACTATTATGGACAACTAATCCCTAGGTTGGATTGTGGTGTAGTCATGTTTGAGATGACCTGAACTTCTTTTCTTGATTGTTAATCTTATTTCCCTTTTTCTTTCAATTAAGTTACCTTTAGTGCTCTTTAATTTCTTATTGACTAGAATTGATCACTCCTTGCATGTTTTAATCGATTAATTAATCAGTGATCACACCTTAATTAATTGGTAAACCTCTATGGTAATTTGGTTTAGGATGTTGAATGATCAAACTACGAATAAAATGTCAATTTAAGTTGTTCGCCCTTTCTGCTCTTATTCTTTTCCTGGATTAAATCACTGTATGACCAATCAGAAGTTTAATATAGGAAAAAATTTACAATTCATGAATAAAAATTGTGAAAGGATTTGATGGAGGGAAATTGATAGTTGAATTAGGGAATAAGAATACAATCTAATTAGGGGGAAAGGGAGTTAAAGGCATAGGTGAAACCATAATTCTAGGTTTTTATCTTATTGAAATCCACTTTTACTTTAGCAATCTATCTTAATTCTCCATAACCAACCCTTCTTTGACAGAAATACCAAAAAACATAAGAATTTCTTTGAATGGTACTGCATATCAGTACTTTGAGTATGGTATTTAGACTCAAGTCCATTGTTACTACTGTGACAGGGTATGTTTGTCCTTAATCATGTTCTGAAGGCATCATCATGCAGTAGGAAAGGGATGAGGCAGAGAGGTAGAAGGCCGTAGTGAAAGGACAAGTGGCGAAGCTCAAAGATGATGCTAGGTAGAGACAAAAAAAAAATTATTGAAAAGCTTAACTCTAATAAGGTAGCTGTTGGTCCTTGCCTTCTAAGGTCCTTCCTACCAACATCATTGCTGATAACGAGTCTTAATCGCCATCCAAAAAACAAAGGGTGGGCCCTCTGACGTATGGTCACTCTAAGGATTTCGAGGTAAAGAGATCGATAGCCTTACTCTCTCAGCTCGGCATACTGAGCTGGAGGTGGAGGGCAAGATACTTAGGAAGATGGAGGATGCCCAGAAGATTGCGGGTAGGATGTTGGCATTATTCCGCTACGTGGCCCTGGGATATTGTTAACATATACTTTTGTAAAAGGCTTATAATGGATGAGTGTTGGAACCAAAGACGTAGAAACATCTAAACCTCAAAGTTTTGAAGATAACAAACTTATTAATGTTTAAGTTTTTGCCTAAGGACTAACTTTGTCACAGCAAACAAACTACTCTATATGGACTGTCTAGTAGACGTGCTAAAGAAAATCTCTAGTAGAAATATAGAAGGAGACCGTCCAGTGATCAATCTAAAGATGACAGTCCAAAGCTAAATATTATCTCTTAGAACAAATTCAAATATTAGATGCATTTAGACAAAAGCTTCCAACTACAAATCTTCAAACGGCTAAGTCTTATTTGAACATCCAATTTATGTGTTTGTTTTCCTCGAAACTAACATATTACCATTTTTATGATCTAATGTTCAAACTGTTTGAAGCATTAAATTTAATCAGATTCACTCTAGTGTAAAAGCGTAACAAAACAGATAAAGCAAGTCAACCTATCAAGCTACCAAGCCGAATGAAGAATGTTCAAAAAAGTAGACCGCCAGCACAGTTCTATGCTTTCCGTTTTAGTGCAAGTCTAAAAGCTGTCACGCTTGATCTTTCTAAAAGCATGTTTTGCACGCCCCTCCTTATATAATGAAGTCAAGTCTTCCACAATAGATCTTTTTCCCTGAAGACTATATATATATATGCACCAAGGAAGAAGTGAAAAATAAAGAATTGTGATACGCGCTAATCTGTGACAATCTTAGCGAGACATGAAAAACTTTATGTACATTTACTAGAAACGTCCATTGGACGATAGTGAAAAAGTCTTGTAAAAATATTATAAGTGTTTGAGCTTAATCTTTCAAATCCTCACTACATGGGTTGATACCTTTGTATAAACACTTGTTTGTGTTGTGAAAGCTTGGAGAGGCTTAGTGAAAAAGAATACTTGGGTTGAGCAATCTAGGGTGATTGCCTTGTAAAGCCTGAAGAGGCTGCGAACAATACTTGTGTAACTTAAGGTTAGTTGGTGGATATTTTCTAGGTGAAGGGACTGGACGTAGCTTAGGTTGAGTGAACCAGTATAAAAATTCTCTGTGTTATCTTTCTCTCTATCCCTTAGCTTGAAAATGTTTTCAAATTTATTTATATTGTTTTAAAAAGTTTTAAACACACAATTCAACCCCCCTTCTTGTACGCCTTTTCTATTTCAATAAGATCTTATGGATCTTTTGTTCAAGAAAGAGGGAACTATAACTAGGTTGAAGGAGGCTGAGGAAGGTGCTTGGAATGCTAAAGAGGAAGCTGGCAAAGAAGTGCTTGAATTTACAAAGACTACAGTGACGATATAGCTGGACATGGGCAAGATGGAGTAGGATGAAAAAGCACTTAAGGTCAATTAGTAGGTTTTGAGACTAAAAGTGCTAAGTCAACCTAGGGGGATTTTGTCAAGATGCATTGCAAATAGTTAAAGGCCATTACAGATTCCTTTAAGAATGTTAATGAACAAATTAATTACCTTTTTGCTTGCATCATAAGTTTAGTTGCTGCCTATCGTGAATGTGAAATAAGGAATAGGGTTTGGCATACCTTAGTTGGCAAATACATGGCCCTTTCTGAGCCGATTGTTCCTGAGGCCTTGAAGACTCCTAAGATTTCAACTGTCGAGGTTATAGAAGAGCCCACTGTTGAGGTTACTAAAGGGCAAGTTATCGAGGTAATTGGGGAGATTGATAAGGAGGCTGCTAAACGTCTTGTGGACGGGTTTATTATAACTCCTCAACCAACACCGTAAGCTCCAACCGAGGTAGTAAATCTTGATGCTAATGATAACGTGGAGGACATTGCTATTGTTGGAGTTATTTCTGCCATTGCTTCAAAGGAGAATTGAAGGGCCGAAATATTGGTTAACTTTCTAGCAAGATATTGTTTTGGCCTTTGTTTGCCTTTGCTTGAACAATTTTATTTTTTGACAATGATTCTTAACATGGGGCACCAAGTTTATGGTGTTGGCTTTAATACAGTGCTTGTCTTTCTCTTTTATTGCCTTTTTTTTTTTTTGGCTTTTGATTAACCTTTTAACTTTCTCTTGTGCATTGCTAATTTCCATACCTTTTGTGTTATGGTTGATTGCTTCATGTATCCGAGATAGCTTGATATTTTGTATCGTCATTTTAATCAACTTTTGCTTGTTCTTACTTTGTGCCTTTTGTCATCTCAATGAACTTTTGCTTGTTTATCTCAAACCTCGCTCGAATTAAAATTTGCAAACTCGAGGTGACGACCTTCCTACCATATGCTTTTTGTCACCTCGATGAACTTTTTGCTAGTTTATCTCAATCCCTGATTGGATTAATATCTATGTACTCGAGGTGATGACCTTCCTGCCTTATGCTTTTTGTCGCCGTTATGAACTTTTGCTTGTTCATCTTAAACTTTGGCCAAATTCAAATCTGTGTACTCAAGGTAACAACCTTTTTGCCTTATGCTTTTTGTTGCCTCAATGAACTTTTGCTTGTTCATCTTAAACCCTAGTTGAATTATTATCCACGTATTCGAGGTGGCGACCTTCCAACTTTGATTAGAAGCCTTTGCATTGCTTAGCCTTTTTATTTTTAACCTACACTTTGCTTTTAGGCCAAAAAACTCTTATTTTACTAATCACATGGAAAAATGGATTACAAGAGGTACAAATTATAATACATATCTCAACCTGCTTGCTCTAATCAAATCCTATCTATAAATTGACATTACCAAACCTTTCTCACCGATGTTGCTAACTGTGATATCAACAGAGGTTGGTCACATTTTATGTTTGCGAGTTAGGAACCCTTGGCAGTGCTTCCAACGTGTAGGCTTTGATATCGATCTTTGATGTAACTTTATAAAGGCCTTCCTATTTTTCTACAAGCTTCCCTTGATTGGTGTTCCTTCCTCTTATATCAGCCTGACGTAGCACCAAGTTGTCGAGATCGAATATCTGAGGTATTATCATCTTATTATACCTTGTAGCAACTTGTCTCTTAAGCGCAACTTTCCTAATTACAACAACTTCTCTTCTTTCTTCAACCATATCAAGTTCGATGCGAATAAGACCGACATTACATCTTAGATTTAGATTTTCTACTCTCCATGTCAGCTTTTCGATTTCTGCTGAGATCATTGCCTCTACATCGAAAGTAAGGCGAAAAGGAAATTCTCTTATGGTAGAGTGGAGGGTTGTGTAATATGCCCGAAGGACATATAGTAGTTGCTCAACCCAGTTCCCTTTTACTTCATCAAAGCATCCTCTGAGACTGTATAAAATGATTAAGTTTTCTGCTTTGCTCTGGCCATTTGTTTAGGGGTGCTTAACTGATGTGAAGTGCTACTTTATTTTTAACCTTGCTAGGAGTTTTTGAAACCTTAGTCTTTGAATTGTGTTCCATTATCTGACATTATAACATTTGGGATTTTGAAACTGCAAATAACATGTTAGAAAACAAAGTTCTCCATGTTCTTTGCTGTGATGGTGGCTAATGCTTCAGCTTCTATCCACTAAGTATTTTACTTGACTCGAGGCCTTGAGGAGTGGGGCAAGTATGTCAATCCCCCACTATATAAACGACCATGGAGACGTGAGCATGTTGAGCTCCTTTGGTGGAGCGAGATGAATGTCGGAACACTTTTGACATCAGTCACACTTCTTTACGAATTCCATGGCATCATTCTCTATGGTCGGCCAGTAATAATCAGCTCAAAGAATTTTCTTTGCCAAAGCTCTGCCCCTAAGATATTGTCCACAACATCCTTCATGTACCTTTATTAGGATATACTCTGACTTCCTTAAACATTTGAGGAGGGGTTGAGAGAACCCTTTTCTATACAACTTGTCATTTACCATGCAAAAGTGCGCACTCGATCTTTCTAACCTTTGAGCTTCCTTTTTATCCTTCTAGGTAATTCCTTCCTGCAAATAGTTGATCATAGGCGTCATCCAACTCAGTTCCACTTCTACTACCATAACGAGGTTAGGTTCATGTACAGTTTATTGGATCATAGATTTGTTATTGTCAGAGGACTTTGTGCTTGCTAACTTGGAGGGAATATTTGCCTTAATATTCTTCTCCCTTGGAATATACATAAATTTTATTTTGTTGAATCCCATAATGAGGGCTTTGACCTTTGCCAAGTACTTTTTCAACATTGGTTCTTTGGCTTGGTATATGCCATTGATTTGTGAGATTACTAATTGCAAATCACTGTATACTCGCACTGATTTTGCTCCTACGTTAGAGGCCATCATCAACCTAGCTATACAAGCCTCGTATTCTACTTGATTGTTAAAAATGGGGAAAGTGGGTCAATTTTTGCTCCAGAATAACCCCATCTGCAGATTATAACAATATCTCGATGCCGTTGCCCTTTTCGTTAGATGAGCCATCTACAAACAAAGTCCAGGTTAGGTCTTGGGGTGTTGAGCTAGACAATGTTAACTTCGTGACGAAGTCAACTAGAGTTTGAGCCTTCAATGCTTGCCTAGGCTCGTATCGAATCCCATGCTTAAATAATTCAATGGCCCAAGACGTCATCCTTCCTGCTAACTCGAGTCTATGTAGGATTTGTCAGATTGGTTGATCTGTTCGCACCATGATTTGATGTGACTGAAAATATAGCCTAAGTCGGCAAGCTGCTATGACAAGAACAAGTACAATTTTCTCAATCTTGAGGTATCGGGGTTTAGCTCCTTAAAGAGCTTTGCTCGCAAAATACACCGATTTTTGGACTTCCATCATTTCCCTGATTAGCATCGCGTTAACAGCTTCTTTTATGACAACTAAGTATAAGTACAACACCTTCCCGAGTTCAGGTTTGGTGAGGATAAATGGTGATGACAAAGTCTCTTTCAACTTCACAATATAAAGCTTCAAATTCTTTTGTCCACTTGAAAGGACTATCCTTCCTCAAGAGCCAAAAAGAGGATAGGGCATTCTGCCCTAACTTTGCTACAAATCTTGTCAAGGTGACTAAACATCCTGTCAGCTTTTGGACCTCCTTCATGTTTTGGGGACTCTTCATTTCCAAGATAGCCTAACATTTCTCCAGGTTCAATTTAATGCCTCTTTCTGATAGTATATACCCCATAAACTTTCCTACTGTTATCCCAAAAGTACATTTATTGGAATTTAACCTCATGTTATACTTTCTCAGTTGGGCAAATGTCTCATTCAAATCTTCAAGATGTTCTTCTAAGGTAGCATTCTTCACATTCTTATCATCAACATTCACCTTTAAATTTTTCCCAAATTGTTTTTCAAATACTTTATTCATCATCCTCTGATATGTAGCTTCAACATTTTTCAACATAGATGACATAATTTTATAATAGTAATTCACCTTCTCTGTCATGAAAATGATCTTCTCCAAATCTTTTGGATGTAGTGGGATTTGTTTATATCTAGAATAAGCATCCATGAACGATAAAATCAATACTTAGATGAAATGTCTGCCAGTCTGTCTATGTCAGGCAAAGGATATGAATTTTTTGGGCAGTATTTATTAAGGTCGGTATAATTGACACATATTCTCTATTTATCATTTTACTTTTTCACTAGGACCACGTTGGTGAGCCAAGTAATATATTTCACTTCCTAAATAAATCTAGCTTCTAAGAGCTCGGTTACTTGCCTCTCAATCTCTTGCAGCCACTCTGGAACCATTTTTCTTCAATGTTGGCACATCGGTTTCACTAAGGGTCCACCTCTAAATGGTGGTAGAAGAAGTTGGGATCCAACTTAGGCATGTTTGCCGGCTTCCAAGCAAACAAGTCAGCATTACCCTTTAGTAGAGTTGTTAGGTCAACTTTCATCTTTTCTTGTAAGTCGGCTACCGTCTTTAATATCTGTGAAACTTCTTTCCTGACATGTACTAGGACACATTCACCCTCCAGCTCGAGGCAGGGTAGCTGAGATTCCTTCTTGATCTTATCTTGGTAGTCTAATTTGGTCAACAACACTTCTCCGTGTCTGTCCTTCTCAATATACTTAAGCTTTAAGCTAGGGTCGGCTTTGAGAGAGTCCTTGTAACATTCTGTCGTAGTTTTTTGATCTCCTTGTAGGATGACTACTTGTATGTTATCGCTCACAAACTTCATGGCGTGGTGTGCAACCAATATAACGGCTCCTAATGTATTCAATGTCGATCTACCCAGGATAGCGTGGTTGGAGGATTAATATCTACTACGATAAATCTAGTGTTTGCAGTTTTTGTAGCAAAAGGTTTCATGAAAGTCACGTGCAGCTTAATGTAACCTACTGACATAATGTGTCCTCAAAACCTTATAAAATCCTCATGATATGACATCAACTCCAACTCTAGGATCTTGAGCTTCTTAAAAAGCTCATAGAACATAATGTTGGCAGAGCTGCCAATGTCCACTAATAGCCTCTAAACCTCCTTGTTCGCTATGAGTACTACAATTATAAGGAGATCATCGTGGTTTGGCAACACATTGCCATAATCAAAGTGATCGAAGGATAAGGGCAGTGCTCTTTTTTTACGGTGTTCGACGCTTTTATCCTAGAGGAGGTTGTCAAGACTTAACTGGCATGTCTTTTTCTGGCATTATTTGTGGTCTTTTGCCAAAAAATTAGCCCTTGATAATGTATACAATCTTGTAACTTTAAGTGGGAGGTGAGTTGGCGACCTGTGAGACAATCTCACTGATTATTGACATGGTGAAACACATCGTACTCCCTGAACTTTACTGTCATCCTGCACCGACTAAGGTGGCATACGATTTTTCTCGAGACTATGTCCGCGTGGTGATCTCCCCCTCCCTTGTTGAGGAGATCATCCTCTCCTTGGACTCGTTATTCTTTCCTGCCTTATAGGGGAACAACAAGACCTCTCGAATTGTCTTCGTCCTGTTTGCGTACAAAGCAGGTCAACCTCCCCCGCCTTATTAGCATTTCAATAGCATCCTTCAATTGATAACATTCTTCAATATCATGCCTTGATGCTTTATGATACCGAAAGTTCTTAGAATGATCCCCTGCCGCCTTATTTCTCTAAGGTTTGGGAGGCCTTACACCTTTTTCCTAGAACTTGACATTCAACACCTTGTTCGAAATCCACCCTCTTGTGGTGTTCAATGGGGTATACTCCTCAATCCTCACGCCTTCATGACATAGTGGTTTGTCATTCTTCTGAGTCAAAAATTTCTTCTGTGTTTCGCTTTTCGAGGCCTTTAACTTCTCGGCTTCCAAAACATATTCATAATTGACATACTTCTTTGCCTTCTCCAGAAACTCTTCCATAAAGGTTGGAGGAGTCTTAACATTCAAGACAAAGAAAGGCGACCCTTCCTTCATTCCATCTTTGGTCAAAATCAGAACTGCCCCCCGACTTGCAGGTTTTTAGCCGCCCTTACCTCTTGGTTGAACATGCTAATATATTCCCTCAACGGTTCATCAGCACCTTGACGGATTCTCCTCAAATTAGCCTTCATCTTTGGTTTAGCCTTGTTGGTTACAAAGGCAGTTCAAAATTTCTACCTTAAATCGATCCAAGAATCAATGGATCGTGGTGCTAGGGATTGAAACCTTTTAATTATAGAGTTTTTTAGCTTGAGCAGAAACGTTCTACATATCAATAAGGCGAAAGTGTCTTTGAAGGATATGGCGAACTCGAATGCAAAGAGGTGATCATTCAGATTGGTCAATTTGTTGTAAAGTTCCAAGGCCGGAAGCTGTTACAATTGCTTCATACTTGCAAGATCAAAATTCACGTGAAAAATGGCATGTTGAACTGAACTGGCTTGTCTTTGACAGTAGTTCTGACGACGACGAAATGGGCATCCTGCACAGCTTGAACATGACGAGGTTGTAACACTGACACCACTAAGCATTCACTAAGATTGCGATGGTCATCACAGTTTCGCTCTTTCTCCCACTCGGCACGAAGTTTGTAATCAATCTCTCTTGTTCCTTCAGAGCCTCCCTTTACTGCCGCACAACCAAACCTAAATCCGTGACGAAAAAGAATGGTGTAGGAATGTTATTAGCAGTCTCCTTTTTCGGTGTGATAGATGCTTTTTCGCCGTCGATCTGTAGCGGCGGAAGTAGCAGTGGCGAAGGCACCACAATGGACTTTCTAGTTCTCGTGCTGACCATTACTGAGATGTAGAATCTCCCACAAGAACGAGGAAATCAAGGAAGGTGATTCCCACAAACTGCGTAATCTTGTGAGGTGAGGAACAAGAGTTGCAAAACTTGATTTTCGGTGAACTACTATGGTGGCAGTTGGATGTTTATGGTGGTAGCATCTGTAAGAACTCCAATGCCAAAGTCAGAGTGTGGTTTAGGAGATGAGAATAATGAATGAGTCATGCATACTTGGTGTGAGGAGTCCTTTATATAGAAGATTCTTAGCAGGAAAAGCTGTTAGGGCTGTTAGGATGCCACGTGGCTGCTTGTGTTTGGGTGCCACATATGCCATGTTCATTAAGTAGCTTGTCCTGGTGTAGCCGAGTTAGTAGTAGGTGCCAATGTTAGATATCTTAAAGTCGGTTGTTTGAGTAAGTCGACTTAGGTGACCGATGGTCGAGGTAGCCTCCAGAAGTTGCCCCCAAGTCGGTATTACTTGCAGGTCAGAGTGACCTCCAAACCATAATTAACATTAATTTTTTTTGAAGAGTTATTTCTTTAAGTAATCAAATAATATGATCTTGTACATGTACCAACCTATTTCTTAACTAAAAGAAAAAAATTTTAATTTTAAACTCAATTCAAAATCTGTGTATAGTTGTATACGAAAACGTATCATTAGGAGGGGTATCTTTATTTTAGTGTTTGACAGTATCACAAACAGCCTCTTAAGTCTTCTGAAAGTGAAAAAATGTGCTGAAAAATACAAAAAGGTAAAATAAAACAACGGGAATCACGTTCAAAGGATCCAAATACGATACCATAGGTAAAGTTCAGGTTCAACTTCGGTTTTGCCGTTTATTGGGGAAAGCCACGACTTACTCAACACACAGTTCCTTTCCCAGGGCTCTCTCTAGAGCACAGTCGTCATCATCATGAACAAAAGAAAACAAAACAAAGTTATAATAAATTGCTGTATTCGAATTAATGAAAAGATAAAATAAAAATAAATAAAATGTATTTCACCAATTGCCTTGAATTTGTTTTTCGGTTTAGTAGTCTAAATTGGATTGTTTAATGTTGAATAAGATGAATATCATCAAACTTAATTATTATATTTCATTCTATTAAAGATAAGGCTTCTATTACCAAAAAAAAACGAAAGGACAAGGCTTCTAAATTAAAGTAAATTACAAGCTTTTCAAACATTGATTTTTTTTTTTAAATTTTAATAAATTTTAGAATAAACCCTCATTTTAGTCTGAATTTATGAGACATTTCTACCTTAGCACTTGACCCTCTCTCAAAATAAATAAAAAAGTGTAAAAATATTAAAATATACTATCATCTTGTCATAAATTTTCACGTCCAATAATAAATTTAGTTTAATGGGTATGTATTATAAGTGTAAAAGTTTTTATACTATCAACTAATTAAAAATTATGTTTGGCATGACTTATAAGATAGTTATTATTAAAGTCAACACACTTACTTTATATGGTAGTTTGTGATTAAATGACAACGTAAAAACACTTTACACTGATGGTACATATACTATTTTCTTGAATAAATTATTCACTTTTATAATACTTTAAAATCATATATATAACAATTTTTAATTAGTTAAATAAAATTTTTACAAATAAACTGAAAATAAAAAGAGTTTAATTGTCATGTACTGTCAGTGTAAAATTTTTTACACTATTAACTAATCAAAAATCAACTTTGATATAACTTTTAAGATAGTTATTATAAAAGTTAACAACTTAAAATAAATGATAGTTTGTGATTAAATGATAATGTAAAATTATTTTACACACTGTCAGTGCATAACCTATTTTCTCAAAAACAAAACTTAAGTATAATTCTTTAGATGTTTTTAGTGTTGTTCTTTAATTAAAATTAGAGTTTTATCTTGATAATCTATACAAATTACCAAGATAAAACATCAATTTTTACTGAGAAACTACACAAAAACATTTAAAAAATACAGCTAAGTTTTGTCCTTTTCCCAAATAAAAATTCCACCGGATCTTAACATCAGAAAAGTTTCCATAATTGTGTTTGTTTGAATTTTATTTTGACACCGCTCGGCAATCACATGCTGTAAAGGAAAAAATCGGAGAGCACACCCCGAGACCATTGCCAATTCCAAACGGCTCCAACATGCAAAAACCCGAAGACCGCCCCTTGTAAAGCCACCCACCATCTTCTCTTCCCCCCTTGTGTTCGTGCCACTATTACGCCCCACACACCAAAGCCTTATAAATTCTCACTCCCCCCTCATTTCTCTCTCACACCAAAGTCTCCCAAAACTAAACCTCAAACTCCTTCACCGTTTTTCTCCCTTCGCTCCTCAGTCCCGGTCCCAGATGGACACAAACATCGGATCCCTCGGCACGTGTAAGCCCGCGAACGGCGACGTGGGGTGTCCCCCGAACGGCGCCGTTTCGGCCATCAAGCACTCCGTCCCCGCCACCGCGATCGCCTCCCCGGAGGCCACGCTGGGGCGCCACCTGGCGCGGAGGCTCGTCCAGGTGGGGGTCACCGACGTCTTCTCCGTGCCGGGTGACTTTAACCTCACCCTCCTCGACCACCTCATCGCGGAGCCGCAGCTCAGGAACGTAGGCTGCTGCAACGAGCTCAACGCCGGGTACGCCGCCGACGGCTACGCGCGATGCCGGGGCGTCGGCGCGTGCGTCGTCACGTTCACCGTCGGCGGGCTCAGCGTCATCAACGCCATCGCCGGCGCGTACAGCGAGAACCTCCCGCTGATTTGCGTCGTTGGTGGGCCCAACACCAACGACTTCGGAACCAACAGGATCTTGCACCACACCATTGGGTTGCCAGATTTTAGTCAGGAACTTAGGTGCTTCCAAACCGTTACTTGCTACCAGGTCAATATCTCAACTCCATCTTTTTCTTTCTTTTGCTAAATTGTATTTTTTGTTTCTTTATTTTTGTTAATCTGTAATTTTGGTCTCTTATTTTTTTGAAATATTTAGTTTTTTTATTTTTAAAAATTTGTAATTTTAGTTTTGTTGTCAAATTTCTTGTATTGATCGTTAATAGTATGACATTGACTCTCTAATGTGTCAATACAACAAGAGATTTGTTAAATCACTAACGGTCAACACAACAGACAGCGGGACTAAAATTGCAAATTTTTAAAAATAGAAAGAATAAATGTTTTTAAAAAAATAGGAGGACTAAAATTACAAATTAAAAAAAATAAAGGAACCGAAAATGTAATTTAGCTTTTTTATTTAATAGTTCTATTGATTTTTATTTTTTAAAATATTTAATTTAAATATTTAAAGAGAAAGTTTTGTCGTGCATTGCCCATAATGGGATTACCGGCTGCACCAGGATTGCCTCTTGGATATTGTATTAAACTTTCATTATATTCTAATTAAAGAGAGGATCAAGTGCTTTTAAGTAGATCTTTTTTTTTTTTTTTTTTGATGTAGGTGATTTTAAGTAGATCTTGATAGAAGAAGAGTGCACGTAAATCTTTGTACAACTCTGATTATCTCGCTTTTAAGAGTGCAAGGTGCAATAGTAATGTTACTGCACGTGACATGAGTTTAAATTTAATTTAATGGGCCTCTGACATGTATAGATGTTTTTTTTTTTTATTTGAGAAATAATGTTTTTTTCTTCTTAAGATTTTTGTTAGAACGTTACGAAAACAAACGATTGTTTCATTAAAATAAGTAGAGTAAAAGTTTAATTTTCATGCATCTTAATATAAAGATTTTTATACTAATTAATCAGAAATCATCCTAGACATGACTTTTAAAGTAATCATTATAGAAGTCATTAAACTTATATACTAAATGATAATATGTGATTGGATTAGTGTATTCTACTTAAATTCTTAAACTAAACATTCAGTAAATCTTTTTTTAACGTTAATTTAACCTTTTACAAGAGTTATAAAAACGTGAAAGAATCATTTTTTTTTTTTAATTTATAAAATGTACGTGAAATGCACTCGACATGAAAAATCTACATTCATATGTTCTTGATCACTATTGTCTATTTTCATTAACTGAAATACAGAAGATGCATTTTTATTTTTTTTTAATTTGTTGATGGATGTGAATTTCATTGGATGTGTTAAAGTGACTTTTGTGCATTGTTTGATAGGCCGTGGTCAATAACTTGGAAGATGCTCATGAAATGATTGATACTGCGATCTCAACCTGTCTGAAAGAAAGCAAGCCTGTGTACATAAGCATAAGTTGTAACTTGCCTGGCATTCCTCACCCCACTTTCAGTCGCGAGCCTGTTCCATTTTCTCTGTCTCCAAAGTATGATTTTGTGTATTTTTTTTAAATGGAAAATGCTAATAATTGGTCTATATATGTCTCATTGATTTTACTTATTTATTGGTGTCTTACAGATTGACTAATCAGATGGGGTTGGAGGCAGCAGTGGAGGCAGCAGCAGAGTTTCTAAACAAGGCAGTGAAACCTGTAATGGTGGGTGGTCCTAAACTGAGGGTGGCCAAGGCATGTGATGCTTTTGTTGAACTTGCTGATGCATGTGGCTATGCATATTCTGTGATGCCATCAGCCAAGGGACTAGTCCCTGAGCACCACCCCCACTTCATTGGTACATTCTGGGGTGCTGTGAGCACTGCTTTCTGTGCTGAGATTGTGGAATCAGCTGATGCATACTTGTTTGCTGGCCCCATTTTCAATGACTACAGCTCTGTTGGGTACTCACTCCTCCTCAAGAAGGAGAAGGCCATCATTGTGCAGCCCGACCGCGTTGTGATTGGAAATGGACCTGCATTTGGGTGTGTTCTCATGAAGGATTTCCTCAAGGGACTCGCAAAGCGTCTCAAGCACAACAACACTGCATATGAAAATTACTACAGGATATTTGTCCCTGATGGACACCCTGTGAAGGCTGAACCAAGAGAACCTTTGAGGGTTAATGTTCTGTTTAAGCACATACAAGAAATGCTGTCTAGTGAAACGGCTGTGATTGCTGAGACAGGGGACTCTTGGTTTAACTGCCAAAAGCTGAAGTTGCCAAAGGGGTGTGGGTAAGTAGCATGGAGAATGTGATTTTGGGTGTTTGTCATTTTAGTTTTTTGTAGTCCTTTTTTTCAGTTTTGAAGAAAAGGTTTGTTGACAGGTACGAGTTCCAAATGCAATATGGTTCAATTGGATGGTCGGTTGGTGCAACTCTTGGTTATGCACAGGCTGTTCCTGAGAAGCGAGTGCTTTCTTTCATTGGTGATGGAAGCTTTCAGGTTTGTCTTGCATAACTACTAAAGCATGATTCCAATCATAAGAAAATTGTTTTTATTTAGTTATACTCAAATAAATTTCTAAATTTTAACAAATGGGAGTTGGGTCTAGTGGGAGGGGCTAGGCCTCCACAACGTTGACAAACTATAGTCCGAATTCCTGTTGGGAGAGGTGTGAACACATTTAATATCTGATCATGTCTCAAACACAATTGTCTCCGAAGGAAAATTCCTATAAGAAACCAAAAAAAATTCTAAATATGTTAAATTTAGTTGGGGCATTTTTATTTTTATTTTTCCTTACTCAACAGTTCTTGAACTGATTATGATGTTTCTATCTTGCTTTTTAAATTCTTTATAGGTGACAGCTCAGGATGTGTCCACAATGCTGCGAAATGGGCAGAAGAGCATCATCTTCCTGATAAATAATGGTGGATACACCATTGAAGTTGAAATTCATGATGGGCCATACAACGTGATTAAGAACTGGAACTACACTGGCTTGGTTGATGCAATCCACAATGGTGAAGGAAAATGCTGGACCACTAAGGTGAGATTCTTAACATATTACATTCTTGTACATTCAACAACAACAAAATCTTTGTTACATTCTCATACATTCTTCTGAAAAATTCATTGTTACTAATATTATTGATTTGTGCATGGTTTGTTGCAGGTTACATGTGAAGAGGAGCTTGTTGAAGCAATTCACACAGCAACAGGAGACAAGAAGGATTGCTTGTGCTTCATTGAGGTGATTGTTCACAAGGATGACACAAGCAAAGAATTGCTTGAATGGGGCTCAAGGGTCTGTTCTGCCAACAGCCGTCCTCCAAATCCTCAGTGAATTTCAGACAGTTGAGTCATTGCAAAGTTGCTGCAATCAATGGAGTTTAGCTATATTTAAGTTGAGATCAGTTCCTTTAATTAAGATATATATGATGCTTATGTACGAGAGAAATTTTCCTTTGCCAATGCTTTGAGCTTATTAAAATGTTTGAGTGAGTGCACTAGATTTTATGTAAATTCATTCATCGCCGACAAAAGTTAATCTATCACTTTTTTATGCATCAATGGTTCCGGATTCTTATGTTTAGGCGCACCTTTTTATGGGGATTGAGAGTGGAAAAAACAAAGCCGCTGAATTAGTAATGATTAGAAATTACAATGATACGCTTTGGAATATTGAATGGTGACTTAATTTAATCTTTACTTAATAGAATCTCCTTACTCTTGCTGTTAAAAAAAAAAACGAAAATGGAACAATTTAATCTCATGTTCTGAGATTTAACTTCCTCAAATAAAAATTGAAATAAACAACCTCATACTCTATTTGACAGAAACAATAACTTTCTTTTATTTTGTTTTGCATGTATGGACGGTCATGAGATTTACTATTATATATATATATATATAACAATAATTAAAATTAATTTTTTTAATTAGCTATCGCATACTGTGATTAGTTTTAAATACTTATATTAAAATTCAGAGAAATATAATTATGAAAATATGAATAAAAATAATAGTACAGTAGGATGAAACTAAATTTAAATGATGCATGTTTAGTTATTTTTATAACTAAATTTGTGTTTTCAATTTTCATAATGATTATATTTGATGATAATTGTGATATATTAAACAGGTTTTTTTTTTATTTCTTTTTATATAATATTTATTTTATTTAAATTCGATTTAATTTTATTTTGTAACAATTTTATGTTTCAAATAATAAATAACAAAATAAACTATTCATTTAAAATTGTGACCTGAAAATAATTCTTATTTATTTTATTCTAATTATACATATACTCCTTAAAACTATAATTTCATCCACCTGACGTAACATGGTTGGACTACTAAGTTGAAAAAGGGGTATATTTTATTGCAAGATGATGGTCAAATGGCATTTTAATAAATATCAGTACGAGGGTCAGCCGCATTAGACAATGACAGGTGTTTCACATCTTAGACCGACCAAAATAATAAAATAAACAAACATAAGTTTGTTTGCAATACCTCGTATGTAAAGATGGGTTTCGTCGATCAAAAAAAAAAGAACAAGATGGATTTCTATAACGAGTGCGGATCGCTCTATTTGCGAGTGAAGAAATGAATGATCAGCAGCCGGTAATAGTTTCGGTTGTCTGTGGGCGAAAAGTGAAGAGGAATTTTGTTTGGATAGGTGTGACGAGGAATAAAACTTGGTGTAAAATTAATTTAAGCTGTTTAGTAAGATAATTTGCAGTTTTATTAGTTAAACATTAAAAGCTGATATTAATTATATTTGATATTGTACATAATTTTGTCCCTTATTTATTTTTTATTATATAAACCATATTTCAAAAATATTTCCCAAATAAAAAAAACAACAACAAAAGTTTTGCTACTTTTATTGTAAATTTTATAATAATATCTGAGATTGCAGATGAGTAAATTATATTTCATTTTATAAAATTTGACCCCTCTTGCGTCACCAGGATGAATTGAAAATGATTTTTCACTTTATGTCAACTTTTATTTTTTATTTTTCCCTTAAATGCATTTTTAGTTTCTCAAGTGTTGTAATTGTGTGATTTTAGTCTCTCAAGTTCTAATTGAATAAATTTGGTCTTTCAAGTATCATAATTGTGTGATTTTGGTCTCTCTATCAATTTTTTGTTAAAATTTTAACAGATTTTGCTAACGTGGCATTAACAAGTGACATGAATGTGGCGTTAACACAAGGCGTGGGTTGTTGACATAGTGGTCTAACATATATTTATGTATTACTGACATGTTGATATGACGAGTGATATGATGTCGACATGTTGATGTGAAATGAAAAAATTGAAAGAGAAATTTACAAAATGTTAGTGGTAGGGTTTAAATCCCCACCCTTTCACCCCATAGACACCACCACTATTACTAGGTCAAAGTATTGGTTCAAAATATAATTCAAAATTATATTATCTATAACCTAAATTTGACACTAAAATTGTTGTATATTTATTACTACTAAATAAATTATTTATATTGTATGTAACTTAATTTATATTTATATTTATATTTATTAATATTAATTATTAATATATACCAATAATATTAAAAATTAATAAATTAAATATTAAATACTAATAAATTATAAATTAAATCTTATTAAATACTAGTAAATTAATAAATATATAAAAATGAAAATATTAAATATTAAAACATCTAAATTAATAAATATATACCTATAATATTAAAATTAATATTAATAATTTAAGATTAAAAATTATAAATTAATAAATATAAATTAATAAAAGTATAAGTTAGTAAAGTATCAATCAATATTAAATATAAATTAATAAAAGTATAAGTTAGCAAAGTATCAATCAATATTATTAGTATATGTTATTAAAGTATCAATATAATTAATTTATATTTATTAGTATATATTTATTAATATATATATATATATATATATATATAATATTTATCTAATATTAAATTTATCATTTTATTAATATATTTGTTAGTATATATTTATTAATATTAATTTTAATATTGTAATTATATATTTATTAATTTATATGAATTAACATTTAATAGTATTATTATATATTTATTAATTTATTAGTAATTAATAATTTCAATTTATAATTTATTAGTATTTAATATTTGATTTGTTAATATTTCATATTATTAGTAATAAATAAATTAAGTTATATATAATATAAATTATTTATTTAGCAATAATAAATATATGCACAATTTTAGTCTCATATTTAAGTTATGTGTAGTACAATTTGCATTTATATATCAAATCTACATTTTAGTCTAGTGGTAGTCTTATAATGAAAGGGGCTTAGGTTCAAATCCTTCTACTAACAGTTTGTATATTTCTTCTCTAATTTTCATGTCATGTCACTTGTCAACGCCACATTAGCAAAATTTGTTAAATTTTTTATCGAAGACTGATGGAGAGAACAAAATACACAATTACAATACCAAAAATGCAATTAAGTCTTTTTTTTTTTTAAACCATGGGACTAACATTTATGTAAGGGTAAGAAATTGCACATCTTATATAAATCTGATTTTTTTTTCTATATTTATATTTTTCTTACATCCATTTATATTATTTTTATTTTTCTCTCTCCCTTTTTTTTTAATTATAACTATCATTTTCTTTGTTTTTCTTCCTATGACCTCATACATTTTAGTCATTAGATTATAAATGTTTTGAAGCAAACTCTAATTTTGAACATTATATAGACCTCTCCCTTTGCCAAGTGTCAATAATTAACAAGCAAAAATAAATCTTATTCTTTTATGTCCTTTCACAATGTATTTAACACTATCATGAATGTTATGAGTAAAATAAAGGACCAAAAAAGTAAAATTGAATTTATCTTTATTATGTGCAAATGGAGACTTAGAGATGCAGCCTTTACCTAATGACAAGATGGAAAATTGGAAGAAAAAATAGACTTTGACACCAAAATATGCCAAGTTAGTGTGTAAATGGATTACAAAATTGAAAATGCCGGATGACTATGTTTCCAATCTCATTAGGTGTGTCAATGCCAATAAGAGTAAGATGCATAGGGTGAAGAACCATGTTAACGCCTGTATTTTTCCTAATATTTGATTAACTTGATTAACACAATTTATAAGTGAAAACATAAAATTTAATTAATTATAATTTTTGTCTAAGTTTTAACAAATAATTTAATAGACTGTGTTGTCAATAAATAGTAGAAGCTTCTATTGATTTCTGTAAGTAGTCATTCAAATATTTCATGAAAATTAATATTATTAGTCATTATTAATCATATTAATCATTCGTGAAATCTTGAGTTCATTATAATACCTTAGATTAAAATATTATTATTTTATTTGGTGTTGAATGCATGCTTTATGATGAATAATTTTAGAGTAAAGATACAACTAGAACCACTCACTATACATGATAAATGACTAATCTACCCTTTTGATGTCATTAATGTCCTAAATAGATCATTAGGCACATTAATTTCAATTCCAAAACTTGCACCAAAATAGTTAGGCAAAAGACTTACACCATTGGCTATAAAATTTCAAACAAAAGTCTCTTATTAGCTGCCTCATTCTGCATGAGACTCTCAAAGACCAAGGGGATGTAACACATCTTCCTTAATTTGTGAAATAAACTTGTTGGGAATTAATTGCAAGAGAAAATATAAATTTAGTCATGAAAATATTTAGTGTAACACCAAAGGGATGTTGGAAGACGCTCTTCACTTTCACTCACCCCAATTTTTAAGTTTTTCTCTCATCTCACCATTGAAACTTCATCCCTTAGAAGAGGAGTGTGAAGATTCAGTATATTCACCATCACTTGTAGCCAACTCTAGCTTGTTTCACTTTTATCTTTCTTGTTTTAATCTCTATTCAGTATTTCGTGTTTAATAAATCTTGTGGAATTCCTATGTATTGATCTTTCAATTTAATGCAATTTCTTGCGTTTTTGAGTAATTAACTCTATCCTTAAGACTTTTTCACGGCAACTCATTGATGAGAACGATGCAAACACACACATGATGCAAAATCATATGTGAGTGGTCTGAATCAATCCTTGATTATTCTATCTTAAGTTGAGTCTAGGAATAGCCCTTCGTAAGACATGTGTTCTTGAGGATTTCGGTCTTAATGCTTGATTTAAGTTTCAATAGATCATGCGAAAGTAGGGTATTAAGCTTAATTCATAGAAATCTTCGCCAAGAAATTGGGTCGATCTAATTTCGAGAGATTCGAACTTCAAAACCATGTTGTTTTGTGCTGATTTAGGGAAAAATGCTTTGGAAGACCACAAGAGGAGTTGAATCACTAATTATGCTTTCTGCCAATATAAAATTAATAAAAACCAAAAACATAGTAGTAGATTTACTTTTCAAATTTTAAATTTTGTTGGCAATTTGTGGTGTGACAACCCAAATATATTGCCTTGCCTCATTGATAGTTGACTAGTTGAATTTGAACATTTTACTCCAATCCTTAAAAAAAACGTTACCTTACTCACTAGGTTTTCACTACTTGTTTGACTAGTGCACTTGCTGTAAAAGAGGTTTTGAAATCAAAATTAATAAATATATACTTTACATATACTACATCTGGAACCTCAACATTGAGTTCATCACATATATCATGATAGTTAACATATGCATTGGTTTGTGTGCCTGATTAGGAATTAAGATAATTCTTGGTATGGAATGTTTTTTAAATATTGTTGAAAATTATTGCTTGAATGTACCTATTATGTTTGTTTTGTAAGCTTACCCTTGCATGCTTATAGTTTGTGTACGATTGCCATGATCATGGTGTTACATTTACAGGAGTAGATGCTGATGCCTCGACTTAAGGGGACCTTCTATGTTAGTTTCGCTGAGACCATTGCATAACACAATGAGGATGCATGGGGAATTGATTGACAATCTTAGCTTGTGCATTATTCTAGGGAGATTATCATCTTCTATGACGTTGTTGGAATTTCTGTCATATCTTTTCCTATGGAGTTTTGGCTGTCGATTAATGCTATGTGGTTGCACAGTTTTACACACCTTCTAATCCATCTACGACATCTTTTGCTTATAGTATACTTTGAGGAGGACCACACCCTCGTACTTCTTCTAATAGACCTTAAGGATCTCATGATATAGCCCTTTATGGGGATTCACATCTTGACTCTCGTCCTAAATATCCTTAATTAGGAGTACTGCGTATGGGTGGCTAGTTAGGGAGTGTGTTTTGTACTAGAAGTCTCCCACTCCTCATTTTGACTTACTTTCTCTTTTGAAGCTTAATTGGCAGTCATGGATTCTATTTTCTTTGAGATATTATGTTTATGGTTTGTAATGCTCTTAAGCACCAAACATTATTTATTATCTTATGCATGCTTATTCAGTACCTTATTTTACATACTGTCTATTTAAATTATATCCCTTTAATGATGATGATTCATTATTGTAAACATGAAAGTTTTACATGTATTTTATAATAAATTAATTAAAGAGTTTCCTAAAATCAAATTATTTTGTGATAAAGTTGATTAGTGTCATGTAGCAACAATGGGCTGTTCCATAAGTGGTATTAGTGTAGGGCCTCTCCTAGTATGATGTGGTTCGAGGATGAACCAGGCAAAAGCTAGTGAGCATGTAACATTTCGGACACTAACAAGAGCGGGGAGTGATTGTTGGTGCAAAAGAGATAAGACATAGATAATGAGCGACTCTTGTAGGCTTTTAAGGAGAGAGATACATGAATGAATTGAATACACACCGAAATGAGTGGGATCTAGAGACTGTGTAGGTATGAGACTATGCAATTATGGATAACTTAAATGAATTGATTTGTACTGTTTATACCAACAAGATGCATTTACTTTTCGGTAGCCTATTACTTAAGAACTCTATAGTTAAGCGTGCTTGACTTAGAGACATTTTGGGATGGGTGACCTCTTAGCGAGTTTTCTAGGAAGTGTGTGAGCGAGGATAAAGCATGCTAAAAAGACTTGTGTTGGTTTGTGGGGATAGTCATCAATCCTGGAAGGGGCTAGGTGTTATAAAGTGGAATTAGAGCTGACCATGTCTTTTGGAAACAAACATATGGGATAGGTCTATTGTGTCTTTTGTTGTGTGTTGTGGAATTATTTTTGCAAGGAAATAATTGTTGTTGGCTAAGTCAATGGACTTTTTGTGTGTTATTTTTGAAAGAAAATAATTATTGATTGATGACTTTCAACCAAGGTTTGTATTATAATGTTATTCGATCTTGTAGGATTACAATGATGAGGTATGGTTACACCCAACCTTCACCTGATCCCACTCAATGCCAACCCAACTTCACTTAGATAGCCCTCTCCATAAAGGAGATGATTGCCGCTATGACTCAGCAAAATGCTGCTATGGCTCAGTAGAGAGTTACTATGGCCTAACAGAATGCTGCTAAAGTTGCTACACCTCCTAAATTCCAAGGTTTAGCCGAGTTCATGAAGAATGAACCTCTATAGTTTTGAGGTGAATCCTGCTGAACATGACCTCTTGTTGTTGAGGATTAAAGACTTTTGATGAAGACAAAACCAAAGAAAGAAAGATTTGATGAAGACAAGAGTCAGACATATAGGTATTTTATGTAAGACTTTACAATAGTAGCTAAGTCTAGCTCAAGGGGTTAAAATGGGTAGATATGAATTATTTTTCAAATATTAAAGCTAAAAGAAAACATTTTTCAATAAAAAATCTCGCTTATACTAAATCTAGTAAAAGGAATTGATTCCCCAATATTGAAATCGATTCCAACGCGAAAGAATCAGGTCCCTACTAAAGGAATCGAGTTTTGAGTGAAACCATGTCGCAATGAATTGATTCCCACCTTGAAGGAATCGATTCCTTGTCGAAGGAATTGAGTCTCCCACAGAGGGAGTCAATTCTCAATGGTCATTGTGAGATTTTAATAAGAGAATTGAATCAAATCTTTTTCTATCTTTTAACAAAGTAAATCCTTAATAATGGATTTCAAGACTAATGATAATAAATCTTTAAAACCCTTGTAAAAGGCAAAATGTTTTCAAGAACAAAAATAACAAGAGAGTGAAATTGATTTGGGAATTCTATTTTTCTCTTGAGCCTGTGCTTGGTTGAGATTATGAGTAAGACAGATCTTCAATTTGTGATATCTCTACTTTGAGAGTGGCTATTAGCCTTAACTTGCTTATTTTGTGAACAAAGGTAGATTAGGAAAGGATTTTTCCTAGGTTTTGAGAGTTAGGGTTCTCTCAGGTTTGCATGCATAATGGATTCCCAGTGCTACCTTAGGGTGTGTGATCCCTAGTGGGTGACTAGAGTGAACAGTGAGAAACGTCTCGGGGTTGGGTTGTCAAGGAGGGTTTCCTTGAGTATAAAAGGCTCGTTGCATCGTAAAATCTGATCAATAGTGGAGAAATCTCAAGTGCTACTTAGGGATTAGACGTGGGTCACAGTTGGTGACTAAACCAATATAATCTTGGCCCACTCTTCTCTAACCTTACTCTCTTTGCTCATTTGCTTTGAATTAATTGATTAAGGATTTACTTTAATAATTGTTAGTTGAATTAATTCTATATCGTTCACGATTTGGGGAAATTATTTCTCAAAAAAAGTTTTTAAAACTCAATAACCCTCCCTTCTTAAGTTTTACTAGTCATTTGATTAACAAGTGACATTAGAGCTTGATTGTTGGGTACAAGCTTAATGTCTTCAAGAGGATCATGGCAACAATTCTTTTTCGTAAGAGGTTGGTTTTATAAATCATACCCTAACATTCAAGGGTGAAGGATATAATTATTGAAAAGAACAAATGGAAATTTTTATTAAATCTATTGATATGGATATTTGGAATGGTGTGAAAAATGGGATTTCTATTTCTACTCTCGTAGTTAATGGTAAAATTGAATCCAAACCTAAAAGCTTTTGGATAGGTGATGAAAGGAAAAGACTTCAACATAATTTGAAAGCTAAAACAATCATTATTGATGTATTATCATATGATGAATTCTATAGGGACTCAAATTGCAAAACTACTAAAGAAATATGGGATACCCTGTAGCTTACCCATGAGGGTACTAGTGATGTTAAGAGACCTAGGATCAACATCCTAACCCATGAAAAGCGTAAATATTTGTTTAAGCTTTCTATACATATCAAGATCACCTCAATCACATTATTGGAGTCCAAGTTACAATGTAAGCAAGAAGGAAAGGTAAAAATTGCATTAAAATCCAAAATTTGAAGCTTCTCAATAAGGTGTTGGGTGCACTTAATCTTCTTCTTTCTTGCTCATTTTTCCTACATTCAAACTCAAAAAAACTAGTGCAACCATAATCTTTTTCATTTAGTAATCTCAAAATGTGAATCACATAAAAACGTATACAATCGGGTTATATTCTCAAATAAACCATCAAATTAATACATTATTAAAACATGTAAAAAGACTCTATAAATCCATATGTTGTAGATTTATCATTCATCCATCTCATTCCCTTATCATTATCATTATTCTATACAAAACTACTACATCTCATTTCTCCCACGTTGCAGAAGATGTGTAACCATTCAAAGGACATTTCTTTCAAGTTTCCAAGAACTTTTTAAATCTAGAATCCCTTGTAAGAAGGGTAAGTCTTTCCAAAGTCTCTAAACCTGTAAAAGAATGACTTTCCGCATTGGTTAGTCAAAACAAAATGAGCCTTAATTGTGAGTTCTTTCCTATCCCATTCCCGGGGCAAGGCATTAGTTTTCCACTAAAAGAAAACTAAAGAAATTAGAAATCTCTAAACCTGACTAAAGAAAAGCATTCCATTCATTATAAAAATTAATGCATGTTCGTTAGCTTAGTTTTCCACTCTAACCTTTCCATTTGGCACCACTCACAACCTGTCCTCTCTAGTGCTGTATTCGTAGCAACTGCTCAATTGACATAATTAATTGACTAGTTTGGGACGTGTTGGAATGCTGTTAAAAAGAAAGTAATTTTTTAGTTTTGAATATCTTCTAAAATGTTTTCGTGAAAATGCACTAGAATATAGTTTCAGGCTCTGTTAAAAGTGCAAATTAAGACGGTTGTAGCCTTTTTATTTATAATTGTGAACAGTTATGTTTTTCCTAACTTTTGGATACTTTGGAACCAATTCCATCCAATACACGATTCTTAAACAACTAGTATTTTAACTTATGTATTACACAAAAGAAATATTTATTTTATATAATATAAATTATTTTGTAATTAAAATTTGTAAAAAATAAATATCTTTGAACATAAAAATTATATTTTAAATTTATAATATATAATTTATATTGTGATACAATACCATTTTAATTATTGATAATTTCTTTTAAAAAATATTAAAATTTAATTTAGAACTAAAAATATTAAAAATAATAAATTAAAAGATATGAGATGTTAAAAAATTTCTTAAAAACACTTTTGTTAAAGAATGATAGTTAGAAACGTTTTTGTTGAAAAATGACGGCTTAAAATACTGTTGTGCAAGATAATTATTTTAATTTATATATATGAAAGATCGTAACAATGCTACCTTGACAAAGAAAAAGAACAACGCTTAAAAATGATGCCAACCAAAATTAAAGACAAAAGCTCAAAAAGTTAAAATTGCTAAAGTCAAGACGGAAAATAACGTCAAGGAAAACGATATTTGTTGGTGAAACTTGGACGTTCCTGCTGATGCTGGCATTGGCTTAATCGCAGTTATCACACGTAATCATCATCAACAATGAAAATTGCTCGTCTCAGCACTTCTAGTTCTAGTCATGTCAGTTTATTGGTTGTGCCTTTATAACCACCTCTTTGAGGTTTTCGTAAAGAGTTAATGAGTAACCCAAATTTGACTCCATCATTGATTATGCATTACTTCGGTTTACTTTGTAAATTTTTTTGTCTTCTCTCTCTCTATACACAATGGTTTCAGTTTTGTTTGTGTTCAGCGTGGCTGTTTTAAGCTCCAACTCTCAAGCTTAGTTCTCAATGAAGTTTATTCTTTTTCTGATGAGTATCGTAGTTTATATACTGTTTTTCCCTTCTCTCGTAGTTTCCATAGCAGTGGACACTTCATCCATTACACAATCCCAGTCCCTCAGTTACAGAAAGACCATAGTTTCCCCACATGGAATCTTTGAACTGGGTTTCTTCAATCTTGGAAATCCGAACAAAAGCTACCTCGGGATCCGGTACAAGAATATTCCACTTCAAAACGTGGTTTGGGTAGCAAACGGTGGCAGCCAAATGAAGGATTCATCTTCCGTCTTGGAACTAAACAGTTCTGGCAATTTGGTCCTGACCCACAACAACAAGGTTGTTTGGTGCACAAGTTCTCCAGAAAAGGCGCAGAATCCGGTGGCCGAGCTCTTGGATTCTGGCAATCTTGTGATAAGAGATGAGAATGGAACAAAGGAAGAGGCATATGTGTGGCAAAGCTTTGATTACCCATCTAACACAATGTTGCCAGGGAAGATGTTTGGATGGGACCTCGAAAGAAATCTTAGTACTCACCTGATAGCTTGGAAGAGTGATGATCCAACCCCAGGAGATTTATCTTGGGGTATTACTCTGCACCCCTATCCTGAGATCTATATGATGAAGGGATCAAAAAATTACCACAGACTTGGACCATGGAATGGTTTGCGTTTCAGTGGCTGGCCAGATATGATGCTTAATGATCCCATCTACCATTACGAGTTGGTCTCCAACAAGGAAGAGGTTCATTACACATGGAACCTCAATCAGACTAGTTTAATAGTAATGGTGGTACTTAACCAAACCACACAAGAACGTCGCTGTTATGTATGGTCAGAGATTGGTAAATCATGGATGTTGTAACATCCCTATTTTTGTATATTAAATTTTTTGTATGTTTAAAAATTATTTTTAGGTCATCAATGTATTTAGAATAATTATTAATTATTTTAAAAATTTTTCTAAAATTTATTGAGATAATTTTTATAAAATGACAAAAATATCTCTAGACGACTGCAAAAACCAATTAGAGACTTTTTGACCTTGAAATATTTTGAAAATTTTATACTAAGTATCTTTCATTATAAAAATTTTATTTTGAAAGAAAAATAGTTAAAAATACAACAATTCTATTTCAATTTTTCAATTGTTTTTTTTTAATATTTGACAATGCAATTTTGAAAAATCGGGATGGAATTTCAAAATTCTGATCCCTACATCACACTTAAAATTTCAAGAGCTATTTAATCGTAAGTTTTAATAATTTTTTCGAGCCGAAGTTCGGAGAAATTAGAAAACGATGATTTTGTCCCTATTTCTCAATATTAAGGACTGACATAAGGAAAAGATTAAATTGACATTAAAATGTCAATTTGAGTTTGGAATTATGTCATATATATTAAAATATAATTTTGAGAATTTTCTAGAATTTTTGTGTAAAATGACCAAAATGCTCTTGGGTGTCTAATAAGCCAGCCAGTATTGGTTTGACATTTAACAAGGGTGAAAATTGTAATTTTATTTTAATTATGGGTAAATTATTTAATTTTAAAATTTTTATAAAAATTTTGGTATTTATTGAATTAAAATAGATTTTCTATGAGTTTTCTAGCTTAAAAATACAAAATAAATACATATAATTTGAAATAAATTAATAAAAATTAAAATTTATTATTAGAAATTTATTTTTGATGAAAAATAATGTATTTGTTCAGTTTTGCATTAAAATGAATTATTTTGATATTAAAAGCTAATTTTTCAAGTTTAGGCGTTTTTATCGGTACCGGTTAATTTACCTACAGATAAAATTTGAAACACGGAGGCTTGGGACAGCTGGTGGAGCACGTCCCCAACCCTAAAATAGGTGATTCACCACCTATTTGGAATATGTTTCCCTAAATTGGATTAAAAATAAATAAAAATTAGATTTATGACATAATGCTTACATAATGAATGATATAAATTTTTGGACACCTAACCCCTCTCCTTATATAAATAGGCCTCAAAGTTTTCAGATTTTCACTCATCCTTTCCTCTCTCAAGCTAACAAATTCTTAGAGAGCTTCTGTCTCTAGAATTTTTTTTTTTTTACTTTGCTTTTATGCTAAAATTTTACTAGTTTTCCAACAACTAGTAAGGTTCTCTTCCTAGGAGCTTTGCATCAACAATTCCATCCTCTTCATCAACCACCTTAGAGGTAATGGGGGGAGTGGGGTTGGTTCTAAATTATTGTCAGTTTGCATGTTGGTAGGAAGGGTTTCTCCTTAAACCCGTTTAGGCTTAAGTTTTATTATTGTTATTATTGTTTAATGTTAAACTTTAATTTTTGCTAAGTTGTTACTCTGCCCAAATTTAGATTATTAATTCATAATTACTAAATTGTTACTCTGCTCAAATTTAAATTATTAAATTTTACTTGCTAAGCTGTTATTCTGTTCAATTTTAGAAAATTAAAATGCATTTGCTAAGCTATTACTTTGCTCAAATTTAGAAAATCAAAAATGCATTTATTTAGTTGTTATTCTGCCAAAATTTTAGTAAGTAAATTATAATTACTATATTGTTATTTTGCTAAAATTTTATATGATTACGAAATTGTTATTTCGTTAAAATTTTGATATTATACAATTTCTGCAAAATTAGGCAGAAATGTTAATTGTACTAGTGCTCAAATTAAATGAGACCAGGGAAACCTCTGCTTGAGAAGTTAGAAATTGATAGTTTAGTGAGTAATGTAAAGCGAGTGACATGTAGTGGCATGATGTCTTGCTAGGAAAGCTACAGTTTGGTATGCTGAGGAATAAATGACAGAGACCCACTTGCAGAGGTCTTGAGGGTAGGCATCGAGTGGTGAAGGTCCCAATGGCTAGGGTAGCGCCCTTGAGCTGGGATATTCGTCTGACCAAACTCGATAACCCCGACAATTACTTAGCATTTCAGGATTGGTTTGAGAGTATACCTTTATAAATGGATAACTTGACTGTTATTTTCCTCAAAGATAATGAGAACTGTACCACGTGATAATGTTGAGGGAGGTATATGTACTCCTAGTCACTTCCTAGGTTCTGTTGAGAACTATTACCTATTAATGAGAAGTATGGATTCATACCTAGTCAAGAGTAGTCTGATACAACTTAGAATAAACCTTAAGATCTCTTTTATTGTCAGCTGTATTTTATCTTTGTTTTATAGTAGATTTCTTACCATACATGTAAAAATGATTTTAGAACAAAACACCTCACTCTATTATTTTCTTTTGTGTATGATTAGTCGTGATTATTGAAGATGACATCACGCCCCGTGATGTTGAGTACGAGTTAGAGGACTTCTTAACGGGGGAGGACTTGAAGACCTATAGTATTTTTCTTTTTGTATGAGGGATAGGGTAGATGAAAACTACTTTGTATGGGATCTTTTTATGTACATATTGGATTAGATAATGTCTATCTTTTGATGTATTTTTTTTAGTTTTCTGTATTATCAAACCATGATGTACAGTTTTATAATATTTATATATATACAGTCTTATCTTTCATCTTTTACTACCATTTCTAAATAATGTTAATTTTGAAATTTTTTAATAAAAGTGAAAAAATTTTACACGCATTTTCATTTACTTAAACTTAATAACTGAATTAGTATAAATTGTATTTAATATAAATGGATGTTACAGATGTTATATTCGATGATGCCAGAAGACTACTGTGACCATTATGGCGTTTGTGGAGCCAATGCATATTGCAACACTTCTGCATTATCAATGTGAGAATGTTTAAAAGGGTTCAGGCCTAAGTCTCCTGAAAAATGGAACTCAATGGACTAGTCCCACGGATGTGTCATGAAACATCCACTAAGCAGCAAAGACAAGCTCGTTGATGGGTTTGTCCTTGTGGAAGGCTTGAAAGTGTCGAATACTAAGGATACGTTTGTGGATGAGACTATTGATCTAGAGCAATGCAGAACGAAGTGCTTGAATGATTGTTCCTGCATGGCATATACCAATTTAAATGTAAGTGAAGCAGGCAGTGGCTGTGTCATGTGGTTTGGTGATTTATTTGACATCAAACTGTATCCAGTTCCAGAAAATGGGCAGCGTCTATATATAAGGTTGCATGCTTCTGAATTAGGTAAATACTTTATGAAAAATGCTAACCAGTACCTTAAGGACACCTGCTAAGCAATCAAAGGTAAAAGGGTTTTTTTATTAAAAAGTGTAACAGTGCATTTCACTGTGATTTCTAATGCAATTCCAACTCAAAACTTTCTACTTATTGAATCCGTAACCAGTGCCTTAAGGGCACTGGTTATCAGGTCTCATACTTTATTAACTTTCCCATTAATCCTTTTATTATTATTCTCACCAGAGTTTCAATCATGTCTTTGAGAATTTAGGCTTGGTCCTTTAATATGGAATTTAACCATTGTTACTTTGTTTGATCAAATTCAACTGTGAAGAGTCTATCAAGCACAAGAGGAACTCTAAAATAATATTTGTAACCTCCATTGCTGCAACGTTAGGAGTTATACTTGTTATTTATTTCGTCTACAGAAGGAACATTGCCGGTAAAATTATTCTTCTCTTTGCTCGCATTTCACTAAGAATATGGCTGAATAGTTCTGTATATCATATTTTAAATGGAAATTTTGTTATTTGTCAATTCCCTTGACAAGTGCTGTTATTGGTCTTTTAGAGTATATCCTTTGAAATCTTGGTCAAGTGGCCTTATAGCAGGTTCTGTTCTGTGTCTCTTGGATAGAATTTCATAGCTGCAGAGTTTGATAATGTTGAGGCATAAAAAAAATCACATAATACTAATGTTTTCTTTTTCCAGAGAAGTCAAATGTAGAAAATAAAATAACTATGAAAGTTATGTGGATAATCTGGACTGCCATTGCTTGATTTGTCAATAATTATTGGCCACTAATGACAGGATTGTTTGTTTGTGTGTTTGATCAAAATCAACCATGAAGAGCCTCTACCCCAACATGGACACAACAAAAGCCTGACGAATATAATTGCAGCAATTCGTGGGATACTTTTATTTTGCATGTTTGTCATATACAGAGTCTGAAGGAACATTGCTGGTAAATTATTCTGCTATATTTATTGAAATGAAAATTGGAAATGCTTCAAATTATCAGGAAGCACTTGTAGTGTAGTTATAGCTGAACGGGGAATTTGAGGCCAGGTGACTTTTATTGATCGGAGTTTCAACTTGATTAAAGAAATCGAGTTCACACAATATATTTCTATTTCCTTCTCTAATTGAATATTGCAGATTTATCTATATAAACCAGTTCCAATCCCTTCTCAAGTTTCATAATATTACTGAATGCTTTATTCCTTTCTTCCATTGTCCAGATAAGTCAGAGACAAAAGAGAACATTGAAAGACAACTAGAAGATCTGGACGTGCCATTGTTTGATCTTCTAACAATCACTACTGCCACTAACAATTTCTCATTGAGTAATAAGATTGGACAAGGTGGTTTTGGACCTGTATATAAGGTAATTCAATATTTAAGCACCTACAGAAAAAAGAGCAACTAGAGTCTAGAGATGAATTATTGTTATAGAAAGCATATTCTCAAATGAATGCAATTATGCAGGGAAAATTAGTGGATGGGCGAGAAATTGCTGTCAAGAGACTTTCAAGTAGCTCTGGACAGGGAGTAACCGAGTTCATAAAAGAAGTAAAACTGATTGCAAAGCTTCAACACCGAAATCTTGTAAAGCTCCTTGGCTGTTGCTTTCCAGGACAAGAAAAATTACTAGTATATGAATACATGGTTAATGGCAGCCTAGACTCCTTCATTTTTGGTATGTAATATGAAGACTGCTTAGATTAGGTGCACTTGTGTTGTTTTACTTCATTCATATTTAGTGGCTTAATAATCTTGAATATGTAATAATATTGAAAAACATATTTGCTTTGCAACATAAAAACAGATCAAATAAAAGGTAAATCGCTGGATTGACCCCGACGCTTCCACTTAGTATTTGGAATTGCTAGGGGGCTTTTGTATCTTCATCAAGATTCCCGGTTAAGGATTATTCACAGAGATCTCAAAGCAAGTAGCGTTTTACTCGATGAAAAGTTAAATCCAAAAATATCATATTTTGGAATGGCTAGAGCTTTTGGAGGAGACCAAACTGAAGGAAACACAAATAGAGTAGTTGGGACTTAGTGAGTGTCTGTCTAATCATTCTACACCACATTTTTTTTATTTATGTTTGTGTCATGTGATTTTTTTGCTCTGATTGTTTCCTGCAGTGGATACATGGCCCCAGAATACGCTGTTGATGGGCTATTTTCAATCAAATCGGATGTTTTCAGCTTTGGTATTTTATTGTTGGAGATTATATGTGGGAAAAAAAAATAGAGCTCTTTATCATGGAAACCAAACTCTTAACCTTGTTGGTTATGTAAGCACTCAAATATCCTATCATTTATTTATGTCAGAGTTTAAATATGAATAATTGACTTTTTTTCTCTTCTATGTTTCAGATATGGACACTTTGGAAAGAGCAAAATGCTTCACAGTTGATTGACTCAAGCATAAAGGAGTCATGTGTTATCCCAGAAGTACTGCGATGCATCCATGTTAGTCTCTTGTGCATTCAACGATACCCGGAGGATAGGCCAACCATGACCTCTATAATTCAAATGTTAGGGAGTGAGATGGAACTGGTTGAGCCAAAAGAGCCTGGTTTCTTTCCCAAAAGGATTTCGGATGAAGGAAATTTAAGCTCAAATCTAAACCAAATGAGTTCAAATGATGAATTAACCATTACCTCATTAAAAGGCCAGTGAAAGTTATTGAGTCAGCTCAACATATTGCACTGACGCACGATTTACATTATAAGTACGTACATTCACTACCAAAGGATTATTGTTTCAAAACCTGTTTAGTTGTGCTGATGTATTTGCATAATTACATGTAAAAACTTAATCACAATGGTTTTGAAAGCGATATTAATTTTTTTTTTCATTGGCTTAGATTAATTTTGTATCAATGAGTTTTATTCGAACTTTGAGCATAAATGCACTAGTTCTTATGTTTTAAGTATCGTCCAAATTTTGTTTCGTCTGTAGGTCTTAATTGAGCAACACTTGCCAAAGTCATATAAGACAAATGCTTCAAATGCTTAAGACGAAAGCTGAAAATGGATAGGATGATTGCTGCAAAGTCTTGTCAGATGATTACTGTAATCTGATGCAAGATATTGAATTGCAAGTCTCTCAATCTGTGCTTCATTTTTTACTCAGACCTTACATCCTAAGTTATGTTTTGGGCTTGGGCCGATTTGTAATAAAACAATAAGAGGATTAGAAAAGTCCAAGTTATTATCAATATAAATAGGATAAATTTTTATTGTAAGAGAGTTTGGCTCCAAAGTTTGGTTCTCTAACTTTTCTGAGCTAGATTTTAGTTTTCTTTATTATTCGTAGAGTTTTTCACTCTTAGCCATGAGTGGCCAAACTCTATAATTAATCTTTGGATTTTAATACAAGTTGTGCGTTGACTTGAGGACTTATGCCCCAATGCTTTTTAATCTACTTATTGTTTAAGTTAATCTAACTTCTTCACCTTCATCTCTAGAATCGTGTTTGTTTTAATGAATGAAATCGTTTATGCCGAATTCATTACTACATTATGAGGTTAACTCTAAATATATTCAATATTTATGGAGAGGCTTACTCGACTTAACCTATGAATGAAGCGCTTAGCTAAGTTCATGTACTCAAAGAATCAGGTTTCTCGTAACGCTTATTTGTTATGCTTAGGATTCTATGACTTAGATTGATCTTGAACATTGGAAGAACCACTTGTGTTATTTCCTTGTCTTGACTAAATTGTATTTTGGGCACTTGTCTCAAGAAAGAATATGGATTTCAAATGTTGCTTATTCATTTGAATCCGAACTAAGTCCTAAACCAAAATAATGTCTACTACCTATCCCATCCAATATGCAACCAAAAAGAAAGTAGGCTCCCTGGTCCTACAACTTCTTGTCTGCCTAAGTAGTCTATAAATTATCTGGAGCCACATAGGGGCGTGATCATTGGACATCACCGTCATTTTCATGTATTCGTCCATAAATAACATACAAAGAAAGAAAAGATAGAGGAGTGGGGTGATTTGTTCTCAAAATCACTTTCACACAGATGGTAGGAAATCCTACCTTTAAACACGAGATAAGACACAATTAACAATCATAGGAAGAGAACCTAAGGTTTTTTTATCTAAGTTATATAGTCTATCCTTTACTATATATGGATCTATACTTCCCATTGATGAACAATTCATCACACCAGAACTAAAAAGTGATTGGGAATACATGTACTTCTTCCAACATCATCAACATGGTATGATCCTCCTCATCATCAAGGAAACGAGCAACAGGACATTCATAGTTTAACATAAAGGTATACTCTCGCACCAATCTTGAAATGGTTTGCAATTGTCAGAGTTATCAAGCTTGGTCAGGTAAGTATCTCAGTCAAGGGCGTTATCCTAGCCATTAGAACTTCCACCGCTCGACACCATACCCTCAAGACCCTCCCCCTGCCCCTAAGACCTCCACTAATGGGTCCCTGCGTATCAAACTATAACTTCCCCTGCAGGGTTTCATGCCAATTGCATGTCCCTCGCGACTCATTGCTCATTTAACTAATAGTTCATTACTAATAGACTTATCTCTGAGTAGAGGTTTCCCTGGTCTCAACAAGTTTGAGCACTAATACTCTCATTCTCAATGTCTTTACTTTACTATGTAGAGACTTAGTCTCTATTCACATAATAGTATAATAGTTTAACATATATACATTTATATAGAAATATCTACTAGAAATTATAAATTGAATAATTTAAATGTAAACTATTAGAAAGCATGTAATGAAATAATAAGGTAATCTTTAGGGAAATTAATCATGATCTAATAGAAATTAGTAGGTATTTACTAATCAAAATTTATTTAACTACTGTAAGTACCTAGTTTAAAGGCTAAGGTTACTTAGAAAAATTTCAAGGCTAGATACTTAATCTTATCAAAACCAAGTTGCTTAAGATGATTAATTAACAATTTTCAATTTTAAACTACAGGTCTTTGGTACATAATAAAAGATTAAAGTAAATTTGTTTTAGAAGTTAAAAACTTAATTTTAATTACTAATAGGATCGAAATTGCCTAAGAAAGAATTAAGATTCTAGAATTCCTTTTAGTATTATTAAATCATTGGTTAAATAGAAAAAGGTTGAATTTAGAATTGAAACTAGTTTGTAGCCAACAAAAATTTAGTGAAAGAGGTTGAAAACTTTGTTTTAAGTAGTAAGCATAATTTATTTATTTTTCTAGATTCAGTGGCTCAGATTGATTCTCAAGTTTGAATAGTTAAATGATTTTTATAAATTGTGATCCATAACATGTTAGAAAGATAATTTTGTTTATTTTCTAAAACATCCAAGATCACTTTGAACAAAAATCTACAAAAAAAAAAAATACAAAAATAACAAACCAGTAAGGTCAGACTGAACCACTAGATGACTAGCAAACTGTATTTAGTCTTTTCTCGGTTATCTTAGAACATTAAGCAGCAAAGAAAATTTTTTCTCAAAAGTACATTTAATAACATTTCCAAATTGACCAAGAGCATTAAAAACAAAGTTTTATATGATTTATAGTGTTTTTTGAAAAACAACCTTTCTAGAAAACACTTTTAGTCAAAAACAATGTAAAATCTTTAGCTTCCAAAAATAAGTAAAAATAGTAAACGGTTATAAATATAGACATATTTTATATCCACAGAAAAATTATTAAATGTAGTTTTTATTCGTTCAAAGAGTTTTACCAAAAACTCAACAAAAAAAATTCCAAAATCATGTTTAAACATGCACTGCCAAATTAGCACTTTCAAACAGCAACCTCAACTTTCAATTGGCATAACTTTTTCTTTTCTTAGCTTTCTCAAGTAATTCTTGAGAGAAAATTTTGTCTAGTTTCATATAAAGAAACATGCATTCAAAAATAATAACTATAACTCAAGTTACAAGCAAAAAAAGATCATATGTCAAATTTGAAAATCATAACAACAACATACAAATCAAGAAACGAATAGATTTTGGGGGCAAAATCCTCTTTCTGCACCTGTTCACATTGAATACAATTCATACTTATTTAGTTATTAAGTTTAAGTTGATGAAAATGTGAGTAAGATTTTTCCAATTTTTATAATAGAAAAATTCTAGATTTAATAGAATTTGAAAATGGTAATAAGAGATAAAAGAAAAGTTTTCATATATATGCATTATAAAACTATACATCATAGTCTTATACATACTGATTAAAGTAAAACAATTGTAATATAGAAATATCAAAATATACATCAAAATAGTTACTACTTACCCCCAATACATAAAAAAGATCCTAGTCGTAATAGTATCACTCTACCCTATCCCAATAACAAGCCATCACACTAGGCTTATAGGTCATCATCAATAGTCGAATCTTCATTAACCACGATCAATCATGCATAAAAGAAAAAATAATGGAGTGAGGTGATTTGTTCTAAAATCACTTTTACATGTATGATAGAAATTCTATCATAAATTATAGTTGATAATAGAGAAGAACATAAGGTTTATTCTAAATTGTATTCAACTACCCTTAACTAAGTATGGATCTATATTCTCCATTAGTGAGTAATTGTTCTCAACAGAAATGAAAAGTGATCGGGAGTACATATACCTCTTCTTATCATCACATGGTACAGTACTCATCATCATAAGGAATAAAATAACAGTTTAGGACAACACAATCCATATAGAAGTATACTTTCACACCAATCTTAAGTATAGTTAACATTTATGCCTTATATTGTAGAAATTTCACAATAATAATTTAGACAATCCATAAATCACAATTCTATTATTAAAATTTTAATAGAATAATAATTTAATAATCATAATTTAATCATCTAAATTTGGACAGAGTAACAACTTAATAAGTATAATCTAATTATCTAAATTTGAACAGAATAACAACTTAATAAGTATATTTTAATTATCTAAACTAAGCAGAATAATAGCTTAGTAATTAAAATTTAATTATCTAAAATTGAGCATCACAACAATTTAATAAATGCACTTTAATTATAAAAATTTGAATAGAGTAATTATTTAGTAAGTGCATTTTAATTATCTAAAATTAAGCAGTATAACAGTTTTGTAAGTTCATTTTAATTATAAAATTGGACAGTATAACAACTTAGTAAAAATTAAATTTTAACATTGAACATTAAAACATTATAAGGAAAATATAGTAATTTTATGCATTGAAAGGTTTAGGGGAAAACCTTTCCTACAAACATGCAAAGTGACTAAATTTAGAACAAACCCCACTTCCTCCCATTACCTCAAGGGTAGTTGATGAAGAGGATAGAACTATTGGTGCAAAGCTCCTAATGAGAGGAATTTACTAGTTAATGGAAAACTAATAAAATTTTAGCATAAAAATAAAATAAAATAAAATTTTGGAGAGAGAATCTCTCCATATGAATTTTAGCTAGCTTTGTGGAGGAATGGATGGTGAGAAATTTGAATTTTAGTTGCCTATTTATAGAAGAAGGAGGGGGGTTATGTGTCCACCAAGTTAGATCATCCATGATAACATAAATCCAAATTTTTTTTAATCCAATTTAGGGACACAAAAAAAACTAGAGTGGTGAGTCAACCCCTATAGCTGGATGTGTGGCATATGTGTTGTCTCAACTTTTTCTATGTTAATTTTATTTGCAAGTAAATTAACAGGTACCGATAAAATCACCCAAACTTGAATAATTTAGTTTTAAATATCAAAATAATGCATTTTAATGTAAAACTTGACATGTAAATTATTTTTCATCAAAAACAAATTTCTAAATTTTTTTTTATTTTTATTAATATTTTCAAATTTTTATTAATTTATTTTTGTAATTTTGAGCTAAAAAATTCATATTTAATTCAATAAATACCAAAATTTTTATAGAAATTCTAAAATTAAATATTTTACCTATAAATGAATTGGGATTATCAATTTTATCATTTTTGATGGTCAAACCAATACCTTCTAGGCTTATCAGACATCTAAAGGCATTTTGGTCATTTTGTACCAGAATTTCAAAAAAATTTCAAAAGATTTTAAAATTATATTTTAATATATATGACATGATTCCAAATTCAAGTTGACATTTTATTGTCAATTGAATTTTTTTCTCATGTCAGCCCTTAATGTTGAGGGACAAAATCGTCATTTTTTAATTTCTCCAAGCTCTGGCTTAGAAAAATTATTAAAAAACATGATTAGATATCTCTCAAAATTCTGAATTTAACGGTGAAAATAAAATTTCTTCCCAATTTTTCTGAAATAAATCATTAAATATTAGAAAAATAATTGAAAAAATTGAAATAGGGGTTTACATTCTTGACTATTTTTCTTTCAAAATAAATTTTTTATAATTAAAATATTCTTAGTATTAAATTTTTAAAATATTTTGAGGTCAAAAAGTCTCTGGTTAGTTCTTGTAGTCAATTAAGAGTATTTTTGTCATTTTACAAAAACTATCTTAATAAATTTTCTAAAATTATTATTAATTATTCTAAGCATATTGATGATTTAAAAGTAATTTTTAAACACTTCTAACTATTTTTTTCTTTTAATTTTGTTGTTTGGCTTTTTAAAGACAAAATGGTCATTTTACCAATTTTTTAGGCTTCGTTCCTCAAAAATTATTAAAAATCTAAACTAAGTACTACTTACTAATACGAACATAATCATAGGGATCAAATCTTTAAGATTTTCATTTGATTCTCTAAAAATAAATGCAGAGTAATTAAGAAAATAATTCAACAAGCAAAAGTAGGGGTGCTACACTCTTAACATCCATGTGAAAATAATTAAAGCAAGAGAACTACCCCACCCCCCATTACTTCTTAAGCTTGGTGAAGAAAATGGAGGAGAAGATGGTGGCTTCAAGCTCCCTTTAATGGTGGAAACCCTTGATGATGGTGGTGGAACTTTGAATGAAGCTTATGGTGGTAAAAAAAAAAAAATGAGTGAGGGAGAAAGAGGGTGCTAGCTCATGGCCAAAAAGGCAGAAGGGAAGGAGAAATTTGTGTGAAAAAAATGATCACAAGGCATGAGTATTTATAGGGGGATCAAGATTGTCTACAATCCATTTATCTCTATAGTTCCTATAGTTGCATAAATCCCAACCATTCTTATCATCCAATGATTTATATACACCCACATCATCTTAATTAAAGCGCTTTTTTTCCTAAATGTATTTTATTTGGCGCCAAATATTAGAGGAAGGAAGCTTCTCTATTACATTGTTTTGGCTCCTTTCTTTGCCCTTATGTGTGATTTTCTAAAACTCCATTGTCAAAGCTTTTGCATATTTAGTTTCAAGTTATACAAAAGTAAGTTCTATTAATTCTTAAAGCTTTCTCTTTTGCATATTTAACCTCTTTAAGCTTTATGGTTCCCATACAGGGCCATGTATTGTGTAATGTGAGTTAGGCCATAGTCTTAGGGCCATATTTTTTTTTATTGTTATTATTCAGTTTATATGACATATACTTGTCTATTATTATTGGCTATTAATTATTATTGGTCGTTGCTTTAGCCTTAGTGTCATATATATGATTAAACATTGTACCAAAAGCTAATAACTATTATGATTGGCTACTACATATTGGTTTTAGATAGTATTGTGACTATTTCAATCCCAACAGGATAGAGTTAATTTAGAAAATCAAAAGACAAAATCAATTATTTTAATGTGCCTATAAAATTGTAACGGGACATTATTAATTGTATTTGTATTTGTTAAATACTTAGAAGTAATAAATAGGACATCTCAAAAATTGTATATATAGAAGAGTCACTTTAATTTTTCTACTTTATCAATTTTTTTTTCTCTCTTTCTCTCCTCATCTTCATATTCTTTTGAAGACTTGAAAAGATTTCTCAAAGTGGATAATTGACGCCAAATTGTTAAAGTAGATAATATCAATGTGTAATTTTTTGGTTTTCAAGTTTTGTCATTTTGTTATTTTTGTTTACTTTGCATAGTTATTTTATTTGAATTCTTTATTGTTTCTTTTTATTTTATTTTATTCTTATATTTTGTAGTGATAGAAAATGTCAAATAGAAAGTTTGAATTTGATTTTGAAAAATTAAAAAAAGAGAGAAAAATTGAAAAATTAATTCAATCTTAGCATGGGCCTCCTTTTGACTTAAAAAAATGTGGTTTTTGATCTTTATAATTTTGTTACTATTCATGAAAAAGATCTAGAAACAAGTTCAATTGATGAAAAAAGTGATAGACTAATCACAAGTAAATAATATTGAAAATACTAATATTAAGTCTCTATAAAAGTTTCGCCTAAGGCCCCAAAATTTCTAAACATGACCTTGTTCCCATATTTTCAACGAAGGAATAAACCATATAAGTTTAGCTTTTGTTCTCCAATACAATAAATGATTGGGATAATGGATAGGCTTGATTTTATATAGAATTTACAATCAATAAATATTGTTTTGATACTATACAGTGGATAACACATAAAAACATAAAGACATATTTTTAGTGGTTTCAAATCAGCTTGAACTTTCTAATCAACAATCAATATATATTGTACAACTTTGCTAATTGAATTATACAATGGATAGGCTTGATTAATTTAATAATCATGTCTTATGGATAGGCTTGATTGTATTTCCCTTCATACAACATATTCTTACATTGGTTTATTTTTCTTTTTAAAATAAAATCAATAAATATTATTCTTATATTAGTTTTGCATATTCTTAAATAACTTTACTTTTTTAAATACAATTAATAAATATTATTTTGATATTGCTTTTTATGTTGAAGTTGACAGATTTGGCCTAACAATGACAATCACTACAACACCGGTTGTTGGTATGGAGTTTGATAGTGTAGATGTAGCTTGGCAATTTTGGGTTGAATATGGTAAAAAAAAAAGAAAAAAGACTTAGCTTTGGAGTTAGAAAAAATTACTTCAACAAAAGAAAGGAAAATAACTCAATTACATTATGTAGATTTGTTTGTTGCAAGGAGGTCATCAAGCAGTGGACAAGAGATCTTCTTTTATTAAGAAAACAAGGGCTAAGACAAGAATTGATTGTAAAGTAAGAATTGCACTTATTGTAAGAAATGACAAGTTTGTAATCCATGAGTTTATAAAGGCCCATAATCACCCCCTACAGCTTGAAGAAACCACACACATGTTGGCGTCACACTGTAAAATATCTGAAATACAAGCATATGAGATTGAAATGGTAGTAGACTCTGGATTGATGTAAAAGGCCTCATTTCAGCTTATGAGTGTCATACATAGGTGAAGTATAGCTTTCGCCAAATCTCAAAATCCAACTCCAAGCTTTTTTTTTTTTTTTTCCTTGTGAGAAATTTAAAGGCCCGAATATAATTTCATTCACATTTGTAACCTTGTAGGCTTCTTTTTCTGTTATGGGAGAAAAAAATACACATATATATTTGAGACATATCAAGTGAGAACTCTTAATTATTGTGAAAAATAAAAACTATAAATATGGATTGTACAAATATATATGAATGATCAAAATTAAAAGTTAATTAGTGATCGCTGACCACTTAAAAAAACCTTATGCATTTATTTTTTAATTTTAACCTTTTTTAATTTTAACCATTTAAATATAATTTAATGATCTATATTTATATTTCTTATTTTCATGATAACAAAAATTCTTATTTAATACTCTCAATATATATAGTTTTAGGAGTTGGCAGCATGAAGAAGAGAGACAAAAGGAGTAGAAAAAAGAAAATATGATCAGAACGAACGGGAAATAATATGAATAATTTGACGTTAACTTATAAGCATGTATAGATAGGTAAGCTGAAAAACCAGTCAAACACCCACTATGTTCCAATATTAGATATAGTAAATTTTCTAAGAAAATAATGGAGATACACCAGATTCATTTTTTAAAATTTAAACCATAGATATCCTTTGCCGAAAACAATTACATTCAAATTCAAAATATCCAAAGAATGGTAAAACTAACCCTTCCAAAGGATTTTTTTTTTTCATACCCAACACAAGACTAAATCTCAAAACCTTAACGAAAGTTACGCATGTACCTGATATAATTCCATTGTATTATTTTTAATAAAATTTAAATATTTAACTTATAGAGCTAGACTCAAATTCAGAGCTCACTCCTGTAGAAAATTCAATGAAATTTTTTTTCGAATTCCCCTCTCAAATTGATTTGCTATATCACTATAAATAATAAAGCAAATGCAATTTGTCATGATTGCAGATGTAGCAAATCAATTTGTAGCGATGTTTATAGAGAATGCAATCTGAAGGCGAATAACCAAGTCCATCGAGCAAAGTTCCTCCTACAGGAGTTGAAGTCGAAACATCTAATATCACCACTCGAAAAAAGTAAGGTAAGGTGAAAGAAACTCTCCTTTTTCCTTCATAGATGACAAAAATGCTTCAATCTTTAACTACAAATTGATGATTTTATCTCGTGTACTCAAAAGACAAGCTCAAAACTAGTCTTGCTTAGCAGTAGTGTAGACAAAAACTGGTACTACTGGGCATTGTTACGAGGTTCCCCTGGTGCATGCACCAAACGTCCGTTTTGAAGTAGGTAAGCAGGAAAGGGGGATTGGCAGCTGCCAATATGTGATTTTAAGCGGGGTATGTTTGGATGCGCACTTCTACATCTGTGGCACCTCAACTCCATAGACAGTAGCTTGTCATCATCTTTCAATGTTGCCTTCCCATGACTAGAGATCTCATCAATTACATCTACCGAGTCACGAAAGAAAGCAGTGTTAAACGAGTTCCAGTGCTTCTTATTCTTTAAATGTGTTGATTCGAAGTCCTGGCTAATAACATGTAAATGTAGTTGTCGCATTGATGGAGCCTGCAGAAGGTACAGAAGAAAAACATTTTAACAGCTACTGAAAATTTCAGTTTACAAATGATACACCTAAAAACATTAAACAAGCCCAACAAAATGAAAAAAGCTTAACCATAGCATTGTAGTTACTTGAAAATGAACCTTCTCAAACCTCAACCCAATGCTAACAGGATCAAGTAAATTTTTTAATACTTATTTCTTTCACAATTTTAAATATAATAATATATTCCTTTCAATAATTTTCCTTGGTGAACATCACTGCTAATATTTATCATTAGTAGTCTTGAGTTATTGATTAATATGCATAACTTAACCACAAAGAAGTCGTCTTTAAACTCTCAATTTTTAATATGAATCCAATTTAGCCATCACCTAACCCATGCGTTTTTTTGATAGAAAACATAATGTACCCAAGTCACTTATTATTCAAAGGCTGAGGAACATTTTTTTCTTTTCTTTTTATGGGTGGAGGAGAGGAAAAATAGTTCTTGAATATATACTCTGCATACCGAGTGATATCCAAGACGAAATACCAGAGAAGCATTCTCATTCAAGAACTTCTCAGCCCACTTTAAACCCACATCATGCATCTTCTTCAATAACTGAAGGTGCTCCTTTTGGACATCTGCCAGACAATCAAGAGCCCCAGTTCGTGCCAACACCAGAACATGCTTCCGTGCCTGCAAAACACAAGCATATTCAGTTTGTTACATTTGCAAAGTCAAGCATGATACAAAATAAAAAGGGAAGAAAAAGAAAAGGAACTAATTCAACCTTAGGATACATATCATTCAATACAATAACATCTTCGGATATTTCAAGCAAATCACCCTTATGCTTTTCAGGATGTATAGCTATTTGGTGAAGGGCATGAGCCCATGATCCCCATGCCTTACTCATGCTCCCCTCAGTTCTTCTATGCTCTGAATGTATCTTTTCATCTCTAGAATCAGTAAAAGTCAATCCAAAGCCATCCTGAGTTCCCTTGTATTTCTTGCTTTTTTTGGATCCATGATCAGTATCTCTCTTGCTCTTTTGATCAGTATTTGTGAAATGATTTCTGGAACAATAATCAGACTGAACCTGCAACTCCAAAGACTTTCTTTCAAGGTTTTCACCTTTTCCCACTATTTGCCCCGGCTGGTTCCTCACAATGGATGCAAAACCTTCAAAGAGTGAAGTATAAGCATCTTGTAGAATTTTGCAGCCTTTATTATAATCATTATTTAGACAATTTGGTCTCTGTGGATTCATATTAGGTCCAAGAACATGTATTACATGGGTTACACCCTCTCTGGTGAACAAAGGAGAAGATGAGGGTAGAGGGACAACAGCAGCATTCCCAGGCGAAAGAGATTTTACTTTTTCTTTTGTTGCAGACTCCAGTTCAGGACCCGCAGCATTAAAAATTGCTGCATTAACACCTCCACCTCCAGGTTTCAACCGCCTGCAAAGGATTTTTCACTTAACCAAGAGAAAATTTGAAAATGGCAGACTTATCTGACTGAAAATATAGTTTAGTACAAGTTTTAAGAGCAAAACTGGGGCCCAGGAAATAAGTAAAAAAATAAATGAGATTCACATCAATCAAGAACAAGCATTGGTGTCAACTGAAATAATTGGTGTTGAAAATCAGAATCATATATTATGTATTTATTATATAGCAGTTTATAGGCAACTCATATTTAGTTTATAGGAAACCTATATTTGATTTAGAGGAACAAAATCTCCTTTAATTATATGCATTTATTGTAATAAGCCTATATAAACCTAGCTCTGTGATGTAATTAAAACACACAAATTCACTCAATATATTTTCTCCGTTTTCTCCCTTTCAACATGGTATCTAGAGCCTGAGAGGCCCGCTGCCCACCGCCCACCAGCAGCTTGCTGCTTGCCGCCTAACTTTCCGGCAAGTGACAATGACTCTTTTGTTGACTTTCTCGTCAGCTACCGCTGACTTTTTTGACGACACACCTTGTGCTAGTCTCCATTTAGCCTGATGATCAACCCCAAGCAACTCTCACTACTCATGAAGGTTTCCTCTCTTTCAAGTTTAAATATTTTGGGTGTCCAATAATATTGGTTTGAAGATTCCAAATGTGGTTTTAAGAAGGTCAGACCTTGCTTTGCTTGCCAAGAAATTTCTTATGCTGATGGTTATTCCAGCTATTTGGCTAAGCTATCTTTCTAGCAATACTTCCCGGTTTCTTCAACATTCCTGAGTTGTCTTTCAAACTATTGTTTTTGGTGGAACTCAATTTTTATGTTTTCTATTTATTTTTTATTTGCGGAGAAACGAATTGTTTTCGTGTAACAAGCTAAAAGCTTAGTAAGTTTTAGCTTGAGGGGGAGTAGTTGAAAATCAGAATCATATATTATGTATTTATTATATAACGATTTATAGTCAACTCATATTTAGTTTATAGAAAACCTATATCTAATTTAGAGGAACAAAATCTCCTTTAATTATATGCATTTATTGTAATAAGCCTATATAAACCTAGCTTTGTGATGTAATTAAAACACAAATTCACTCAATATATTTTCTCCGTTTTCTCCCTTTCAACAATTGGAATGGATGCCAAAAACAAAGGTAGTTGAGTTGATTGATTAGATTTAGCAGCTGAAGTTGCATGACATAAGACAGAAAACACAACACATTCTTAACTGCTAGATAAGCTTTAATGTAGAATTTGATCATAAAATTACATTCAACAGAAAATTCCTTATGTGGGTTCATATAACTAGAAACTGAGGCAATACTAATAGATACAAAAAGGCATACCATCTAACAGTCATAAATCATAATGGTCAGACCTCACACATATGTACCTGGGCGAGGGTTATCTTCTCGAGTTCAAATTTTTAATTTGGATTTATGGATTAATGTTAAATGGAATTACATATACACTGAAATCATAGAATCTTACCAGTTGGCAGCATTAGCTATGACATTACAACGCAAACCTCCCCTGGAATAAAGGTGAGTAATGTCCCCAACATGGGTAAAGAACTTTTGCGTGTCAATGTTTTTGGCCTTTAACTAAGGACAGAATCTTTGACTTATGAGACAAGTCAACAAGAACAAGTCTGGCATTACTAAACTTATTTGAGAACTCTACAACCTTCTCAACAATAATATCAGCTGCCTTCTCATGGTTGAATTGGAAATCAGATGTTGAAATTGATGGAAATGCCAGAGTGGGAATATCGTCCAGAGAAACTTGATTGGCATGGGAACTAGCAGAGCCAACTGGTTGGCCTTCTACTTCCTTTGTCTCTAAGTTGGCATTATCTGGAATTGAGGAAAGCATTTCCTTATCTTTGCACGGAGTCTGGGAAGTAGGGTCTCCAATGCCACTTTCTCTAGATGCAGCAGCATTTGGAACCTCTGCTTTTTTTAGGAACTTCATTATACCAACTTGAATTTTGGAATCTGGATTCTTCTGGCCAAAGCAGCCATGTGGAAGAATATCCAGTGGACCAACTGTGCTGTATGTATTAATAGCATTTTTGACATCACTCTCACTCTGACAAAATGTTATTCGGTTAAAGCCTTCACTTAATTTGGGAAGCTCTTTATTTTGAAGCATTCTATTCACAACTGCAGCAGCTTTTCCACCCTGCAAATTTCCTTCATGCCCAGTTCGTTTGACGGATCGAGAAATACAAAGCTTAGCAGGAAGATCAAGTACAACTGCATGAACATCTATTTGGGGTCCACCACCAAGCTTTATAAATTCTGAGCGCTGTTCTCTGTCAAGATTGCACCTATCAATAAATACACTCTTCCCATCCTTCAATGCTCTCGTTGCACTGCTTAGGCACTGAGCTTTATTTCCTGCTTTACCATTTCCAATAGTGTCCTAAAGCAAACAAATAAACAGTATAACCAGTGTAAGATAAGATCCAAAGCCATTTTGGGTAAGCCTGTTCCCTCTCTCTCTCTCTCTCTCTCTCTCTTAGAGGTGGGGTAGAAGCAAAGGGTGAGACTTGGCACAACAGTACAGTTACTGTCTTCTGAGTTTTAGACTTTTAGTGAAGTAACAATCTCTGCAAACGGGAGAAAGGTTGTGTACATCAAACCCTCCCCAGACCTTGAAATGATGTCAGCCTTGTACACTTGGCTTCCCTTTTGGGGTGGGTCAAGGCACAGCCAAAACCCTTAACCATGATAAAAGACAACTTTAACAGCAAACAATAGTATTTCCGATTTCTTTCTCAAGTTACATTAAATACCAAATAGAATATCCTCAGATATAAATAATAGTCCTCAAGACTGGAGATTATTATAACTGAACAACAAGCATAGAACAACAAGCAGACTCTGTACTAAGACATTTATCAAGGGATGTATCAAGGCATTATTTGAATTGCATTAACATATATATATGGCTAAAGAAATTAAACATTACCATACAAGGCACAAAATATACTGAATCCTGATTGCACCATTTTGTACTTAGATTTGTTTGGGACTTGAGAAGGAAAGAGACAAGGAATCAAAGGGAATTAGAGAAGACAGAGGGTTGGCTTGGGGGAAGAAAGGGGGGGGGGGGGGGGGGTGTTTAGATGACAATTTTCCTTTCTTTTGTTCTAATGTTGAAAATCTCAAATACATCTTTAAAAATTCATTACTTATAATCAATAATATACTTCGTTAAAAAAATATTTTAACGATGAAATTTAGAAATATGTATTAGCACGCAATAGCAATCTCTTCCAAATCCTGCAAATCGAGAAAAATCACAAAAAATAAGAGTCGGTCTTGGAAGGTTAAGCAAAATCCCACTTTTTCCTTCCCTTCCAATAAAAACATCCTCACTTCGACGCTGTTGCAAACCGCCAAAAAACATTAACACTGCAACCATGACATGATTGTGGTTGTGGACAGCAACTTAAAAATCAAACCCACGTTCATTTCCCTTTCAAGGTTATCTTTTTTCAGTTACAAACAAAAACTCGAGTAGTGAAAGTGAAACCCACTGAGGCATTTCATCGAACAGTTAGAAGGGAGTGAACTAAACCTGGCAAACGCGAACCCAAGGGCGAGTAGAGGAACGCATAACTTCTTCGCAAAAGGTGGACTTCCCGCTCCCCGGTGCTCCCACCAAGATCACCAAAACGGGCTTTCCCTCTGCGTTTAACACATCCACACGCACACACACACACAAAGTCATCAAAAGGGTTTCAATTTCAGTGATTCATTTCGTGCACGAGGTGGTGAAGGTTCTAGAAGGTAACCTTTGGGTGCAGAAGTTTCGTCCACGTCCATGTCCATCTTCAAACTCGAGCCTTTTTTTGTCCAATTGTCATTGTCAATTTAGATCGCTAGCAATGGAAACATTATGTGATGTTGTATGCGAGTTTCGGGTTGTGTTGGGTTTTGTGTTGAGGACAAACATGACACGCGCCATGCAATGAGATGTACAACTTTTTTCTTTTTTTTGGGGGGGCGGGGAAGGAGAGAAATGTAACTTTAATTACCTAATATCTTAGTTTTTTTTTAAAAAATTGTAATTTTGGTCTCTTATTATCCACATTTGGTGATTTTGGTTCCATTTTTTTTTTAATTTGATGCTCACTATTTTAATTATATAATTGTAGTTCATTCGTTATTTTGATATCCAATATTTAATAAAAATATTGACGTAGCACTTTATTAAATTACCATATCAACACACGATATGACATTTTATTGTGTAATGAGGATAAAGTGCAATCAAGTCTTTTGTATACAACGATGATAATAAAGTTTAATTTTAAGATTTCATACAAATTACTTAAAGCCTTATCACTAGGCTAACCCTAATGGATTACCTATTATCTTAGTATTACCATTACATTAAATAAATATTTATTTTTATATAATTAACCCTCACAATAATTAAATATTGACTAAATTACTTTTTTGTCCTTCTTTTTATTTACATTATTCAATTTGGTTGCTTTATTTTTAAAATATTCAATTTGGTCCTCTAATTCTTAAAAAATGTTCAATATTGTCCTTTTATCCAAATTGACACTAACGACATTAATGAAATTAGACAGAAGGGCAACATAAAATATTTTTTAAAAATTAGAGGACCAAATTGATCATTCTAAAAAGAGAGACCAAATTGAATAATAATTGACAAAATAATTTATACCTATGTGTAATATTTAAATAAGTGTTTTTATTTATCTTAAAATTATTTTAGATTAAATTAAAACAATAAAAAAATAAAAATGATTTTTTTTTTGAAAAATAGTCTAGTTTTTCTTTATTGGTTTTGGATTGGTTCAATTGATCATTACTAGTATGAGATGAGCTAGGTTTTTAAAGTTAATGGACCGATCACCATATTGGTTCCCAGTCAGACTAGTTGAATTGACTAGTCCAATCTCATTTTTAAAACAAATATTAAAATAAAAAAAGAATCATGAAAACAAACTTAATTACCTTAACAAGATCATGGCAGACAACAAATTGAGTACTTGGAATAGAAAAAATATAAAAAAATAAAAATAAAATGATCACAAAAGGAAAAGGAAAGGGTTATCTAATAAAAGAAAATATTAAGTATAGGTTAAAGAAAATCCAAATTTATCTAGGTGGCAGAAAATAATAAATTAGTTAGATGAAAAGGTAATAAATAAGAGGTTAAATTGCTCTTTTAGTCCTTCCTTTTTTTTATATTGTTCAATTTGGTCCTTCTATTTTTAAAATAATTTTTCTATTTTTAAAATGTTCAATTCGATCCTCTAATTTTTTTAAAATGTTTAATGTTTCCCTTTCATCCAATTTCATTAATGTTGTTAGTGTTAATTTAGATAGAAGGACAACATTGAACATATTTTGAAAATTAGAGCACCAAATTGAACATTTTAAAAATAAAGAGACCAAATTGAATAATATAAGTAAAAAGAGGGACCAAACTAGTAATTTAACATTAGATATTTTTAAATATATAATATATTAGAATTAAAATTCATAACAGATGAATATTTTTTAAATATATATCATATTTTGTATTTATAATGAATAATTTAAATTGTACATGATATAATATTATTTTTAACTATGAATTTAATTTAAATACATCAACAATGTAAAGATTTTGTACACTATCATCAAATCATAGATTATCTCATAGGATGAGATTGTTTACTTTTGTGATAACTGCTTAAAAAGTCATATTTAAAGTGATTTCTAATTGGATAACAATATAAAATTATTAACACTAACAATGTTTTGGAATTAAACTCTTTAATTATTGATAATTTCTTTTAAAAAATATTAAAATTAAATTTAGATATAAAGATAAAAGAGGGTAGATTCAAAGGAATAATGGTTAAAAAAATCAAGTATACAATTAAAGATAAAAGGATGGTAGTTTATTTCTTTTGGTATAGACCACATGTATCCTCCACTGGAGGCAATCTTACCTGAGCCGAGTAAGACCATTATGGATAGCAAAACTCTCCCTTCGAGTAAGGATGGTAGTTTAAGAAGGTTATTATTTTACTAGTTGTAGGGATAGTATGTAAATTGCACGTCCAAATGAGAAAAGGGAAAGAATATTGAGAATATATATTTGAGAGAGTGAAAGTCTCACTCTTCAAGTTGTGTATTCTTTTTTGGTATAGACCACAAATATTCTTCACTAAAGGCAATCCTATTCAAGCCAAGTAGGATCACTATGGGCGACAAAGTTCTCCCTCCAAGTTTGTATTCTAATTTATAATATACAAGTATATTATTAATCTTTTGAATAGTGAGTTTAATTTTCATAAACTGATAGTGTGCAAAGATTTTTGCATTGTCCACTAATTAAAAATCATTCTATATATGACTTTTAAAATAGTTATTATAAAAGTCAACAAATTTATCATACATTGCAATTTGTGATTGAATGATTGTGTTAAAAATATTTATTTATCAATGTACTCTAATTAAATTCTTTAACAATAATAAATAAGTGTTAATTATTCAAGAAAATACTGTATAATTAATGCTAATTAATTGACACTTAGATAATAAAAGGCAAAAAAACTTATTTATTGTCCTTTAAGTATTTTGGTGTTATTCTTCAATTAGAATAAAAGTTTTACCTTGATAACTCATACTAATCTCTAATCTAAATCTATATTATGTAGATTATTATGGTAAAACTTTAATTTTAATTGGACTAGAATTTATAAAAATGGAAACATATAATTTTTTATATAATAAAATCATGTGAAAATTTAATATGAGTGGATGAATTTCTAATAACACACGTGAGAGAGAGTTGGAAGAGAAAGGGAAATGAGATGAAAGAGTTATGAAGGATAGATCATTTCAACTAGGTGACAATCTTTATTACTTTCTTCCTTTTTACCATCATGACAATTCTTACTTTCGTTCCGTATTTGTTGATGTTTAAGATTAATGTACATGGATAGATGTAAATATATTGTTGTGTTTAGACTAAAATATTTTTATTTAATATCTCATTACTTATAATAAAATATTATTGTAGCAATTGTTGAATAGGGATTTAGTGTTGGCCAGCTAGAGGGTGTGTGTGTTTTGTATTAATAGTTTCTTATTCCCCTCTTTATGCTTTATTTGTCTTTTGAGGCCTTTCATGCACAAGTTACATGTATTTACTAAGAAACTTATCCTATACTCTCATAGTTATGGAATGAAATTGGTAGTCAAGGATATCTATATTTTGAAATACTTATTTTATGATTCTTATAGTTTATAATGCCTTCAGGTGTATGATATTATTTCTCATTATATGAATGCATATTCAGTATTTGATTTTGTATGATGTTTATTTAAATTATGTTCATTTGGTGTATGATGATGTAATTTTGAATGCGAAAAATTTACATGAATCTTTGTAATAAACTAATTAAAGAGTTTTCATTTAAAATTGAATTGTTTTCATGATTAGTGTCATGTAATGACAGCATATCATTTCATGGTTCAATTTAAAATGTGTTGTTTGTTATATTATGTTTGTTGCCTAATTCATGTTTTATGTAGAAAGAGTATAAGTGGGACCTTCAACACAATTGCACTATGAGAGCTGCTTTTGAGCACAAAGGTTTTTGCCTTATGCAAAATGATACGAACAAGGTTAGACAGGGTCAAGACAAGTCGAGCTGGATTTCGCCCTATGTCTAGGAAGCCTTGGAGTAACATTACGGTTATCCAAAGTTCCAAAATAAAAACTCCATTGCTAAGTAGAACATGGGCTATAGATAAAGAAGAATCATCCTACACAGGTGGCTACATGTCTATTGTAATTTACTATGAGAAAATGGTAAGCTTATTTCATTTTACTTTCTATTTAATTGATTTAAATTTGATATAATTGATTGAATGTTTTACAATTTTAACCAACATTTAAATTTATGTAGGTTCAGTAGCTTCACTAACCTTTAAGTGCTTGGGAGTTGGTGGAAAAGATGAAGAAATTGAAGTTTGGAACAATAAGACCCTCAACATTGTTGTAAGTTTAACTTTTCTACATTATTAATTATAGTTTGAAGTTTATTGTGTTAATAATTGTAAAAAATGATATTTGACTTTATTTTGCAAGAGATGTATCAATAACATTAAGTGGAGGTTTGGGAGCATGCCTCATAAGAAAACACATCTACTTTGGGTTCTCTTTCTTTTGCCTTCATCAATGAGAATGACATATATTTAGAGGTTGTCAGAGGTAAAAATAAGAAAAGGCATGTGTAAAGGCTTGGATGATTAGACAATGAGTTTGTCCTCTCATCACGTACTCAACCTATTGTTACCCAAGTGCTAGTGTTTAGTGCATAGGAGATACAAGAGATGTGTGTGGGGGCGATTAAGAGATTGAATGTTGAGCTTGTTGTGAAGATAGATAAGGGGAAATCGCTAGAGACAAAGTTAGTGTAGTTGTTATAGGGCCATGAGTAGCACAATGAGACCATGCGACGTGTATGATAGCACCTATAGATCTAATATCTTTTTGTACCAACCCTAGTCCACTAGCCAGTACAGAGGACCTTAAGCACCACACTAATGATGCTTAGGACAACTATGTTAACGAGACATTAAAGGGCCCTTGATTGTTGTCTTTATTTTTTATTTTATTTTTATTTTTGATTTTCCATTACTTTATTAGTGTTTTATATTTTTATTTATCACTCAACAATTTATGTAACACTGTATACATTACAATACATTTTTTCTTTATTTTTCGTGATATAATATATTGTTTTCAGTTTGAGTGTGACTGCTATTTTTATTTAATGTTGATAATAATTAAGCAAGCTAAAAATTTTAAATTATCAAATAATAAGAATAATTTGTTACTAAAACTAGTGTTATCAGAATTGAAATGATCAACTTGGTCAGGATACTAGATTGATGGGTCACTAGTTGAACTAGTGAATCAATGGTCAAACCTCATGAATTGGTGTGTGTGTGTGCAATTATAAACAACCCTGAACCATAAACCTTAAACTCATTTAAAACCACAACCATTACTATCATTGCCACTATTACCATTGTTTTCGCCAACCTATCGTCACCATTGTCACCCGCCATCGTTGTTGGCATCATACGACAATGGGGATGGTTGTGGTTTTAAATGAGATCACCACTATTGTTGCGCTACGACGGCGATGACAGTGGTGGCAGCTACAATGATGGTAGTGGGGATGGTTATAGTTTTAATTGACAGGGGGTGGTAGCGATGGTAGCGGCGGGCGATGATGGTAACGGTGGGGTGACGATTACAGTAATGGTAGTGGCAACGATGGTGGTGGTTATGGTTTTAAATGAGTTTAGAGTTTAGGATTTAGGGTTATTTATAATTGGTTTTAATCTTGGAGGTCTATATTTTTTTAATCTTATCCAATGATTGTTATTAGTTATTTTTATGTTCTCACATAAACAAATGTTCTCACAAGAGTCGCTCCCTATATATATATATATATATATGCTTGTGTTTGATATTTATAAAATGGTGCCTGGCCTTGGTTATGTGTGATTTTACAAGTAATAAGTTATGGGTTCGATCATGTCCACACATGTAAATATTTTTTCATTTTTATTATTATGAACTCATTAACAAAACACAATATGCCCATGCATTGATTATTCCTAGTGTAGCTAGTGTGACACATTGCCCAATAATTCCATTTTATATGATTTGTCCCATCATTTCCCCCTTGTTTGGTGAGTTTTCCTTCTTTTGTGAGTTGTCTTTCTACTTTATCAGTTTTTAAGCTGGAACGGACCTCTACAACCACAACAACTCCATTAATGTGAAACCGAAGAGTTTTCATCAATTTTTTTTGAGGTGAAGGAACACCCTTTGTCTACCTTAAACTCACCAAATCAAAGCACTATTGCTTCCTTCTTTGTTCAAACTAGAGCACATTTCACAGTTTTTCTCTATTGTTTTGTCTATTGCTTCTTCACTACTTCGTCTATTGTTCTAACTTCCAATGAGCTCCTCCTTCTTCTATTTTCCCCATGTTTTTTTATAAATATGTATGACTCGATCAATTAGATGTGTGCCCGAATCACCATTTTTTTCAAAAATTGGCTGAGTCAAACCAGTTTGTATTGAGTTGAATATATAATTAATTGATAGAGGTGCTTGGATCGGCCACATGACCAATTTCTAGTTCGATTGGTTCAATTGGCTAGTCCGAGCCAAGTTTTACAACATTGACTGAAACACGTTTAGAGACCAAAATAAAGACTGAAAGTATGGTCGCAAAAATTTAAATATTATTTCAAATTATTATATATAATAATTAACCAATGCCCAAATTAGAGACTAATATATTGCTCACTAATTTTTTAATTTGAAAAATATTTATTTTAGAGATAAATATAGCCACGAATTATTTTTTGAAACAAAGATCGATTTCTCATTTACAAAGTATTCTTGTTTTTAAATTATTTTTTACACAACAAATGACCTTGCAACGAATCCATTTAGTTGTTATTTTGGTGTTCAATATCAGAAGTGAGCAACGCGTCAACGACGGACCATTTATGCTAGCAACTGAAAATATCGGTTGCTAATGGTAACTGAGGGAAAATTTGGTCACTAAACTCTTTAGAGATTAAGCATATTGAGTCTAACTTGTTTTTGTCTTTGTTTCGGTCACTAAAGTGATTAGCGATCAAATTTCTTTGTTTTGCGATCAAAAATATTGCCCTCTAAATGGTACTTTTTTTAGTGTGAGAAGGTCAGTATTATTGTTGGTTGCTTGTAAAGGGTCTTTCATGGCGTGATGGATACCTAACTAAAGGCTCGCACGTGCTCGGGGGGAGCCTCTTGCCATCAATGGCAATTCTTGAAGAAACTTGCTCAACCTCTAACCTTTTGATCCTTTGAGTTTGTTTCACACGTGCTCAGGGGGAGCCTAACGTTGAAGGAGGTCGAGGAGTTCTTAGTGGTCAAGGTTATGCTGATGCGACTGTGGTGGCATCTCCTAAACTAGGGGTTGTTGAGGACCAACAAATGGTTAGGTCCATCAAGGGGAGTGCTCTGGCATAGCTAAAGCTTCTTGTTGGCCAAGGAGAGTGGGGTAAGATTTAGAATGAATGTATACTTCTTGATAATGCCCATTATTGCCTTATATAGGTGTTATCAGACATTGTGGTGAATAACTTTAAGTATTTTTAGGTGAAAGACTTCGGATTATAGTTGTTAGGTTTATTTAGTAGTTGTTTGAATATAGTTCCCACAAGAATGGGCTGTATCTAGGCCAAACTTCCATTATTGATATTCATTAGGCCTCATTGTGCCCGTGTTAATCTAGAACAATTACAAAATATTCTCGTTTCCCACAAACAATTTGATGGTTAATTTGATGAATTATTATGATTAGTATTCTTGTGAAGAAAAGGATAAGAAGCCTAAGTTAACTATCTATTCCAAAAGCGCACCTATTAGCAATAATGAGTGAACCTATAGGCTCATCTATTACATTTCATATTGCAATCATTGTGGTGATAAGGTGGAATCCACTCTTCATACAATTCGAGACTGTCCCTTGGCCTCACGGATATGGATCCAATTGCTGAATAATAATAATGTTCAACCTTTCTTTGATTGTAATAACTAAGAATGGATTAATCTAAATCTATCGAAAGATATGGGGATGACTAGTACCTTGGAATAGGTTGATTTCTAGGCAACAGCTTGCTAGAACATATGGAAGTGGAGAAATCAAAAGAACCACAATAATCATACCAGTAATCTGGAGAGGCTTCTTGTGACCATTATTAGAAGCTGGGAGAACTACATGAAAGCCAAGGAAACCAAAGTCCACCATATTCAAAATGTGAAAACTGTGTGAGACAAATTCGTTGGATAGCGCCTCAATTTGGTTGGACTAGTTTAAACACAGATGGGGCTGCAAAAAATGGGATTGGACAAGCTGACTATGGTGGGCTATTGCGGGATCATAATGGAAGTTGGTTAGGTGGTTTTACTAAAAACATTGGTGTGGCTTCTACCTTTATCGCATAGTTGTGGGGGGTACTGGAAGGACTTAAACTTGCAAAGAGGAAAGGTGTGGAAGCTATGCAAATCCAAATTGACTCTGAAGCTGTTGTGAAGAGCATCCAAAATGAGAAAAGTGGGAATGACGTTGGTGTCAATCTTGTTCAGCAAATCAGGAAACTTATAAAGGAAAATTGGAATATAAGAACAACACACATTTATAGAGAAGCAAATAGTTGTGCTGACTGTTTAGCGAATTTTGCTTGTACATTGGAGGGTAGGACTTCATTTTTTGAGCATCCACCTACTTTTGTTGAGTAGTGGCTTGCAGCTGATGCCTTGGGAGTTTTTGTTCTTAGAACTGTTAATGTTTGAACTTGTTTTTTTTTTGGGCCTTAAGCCCTGTTGAATACCCAAAAAAAAAAAAAAAATTAAAAAAATAACAATTTATCAAAATTTTTAGTTGTAAATATTTTTTTTCTTGTAATTTTTTTTATGTTTTATTCTTCAATTAGTTAAATAATAAAAAAAGTGAAACAAGTTGTTTGATTTCATGTGACATGATTTTTTTTTATGTACAATGGTTGCATTGAAGTTAGAACTTATGACCTTATGCATACTATTCCAAGTCCCACCACTAGGCTAACCCTAATGAGTTATATGTGACATGGTTCTTACTACTACACAATTAGTTACTATTTTATATTTTCGTTGATATTTCTTAATAGTTTTTGGATGATTTATGATTACGTGTTGCAATGCAAACAATCTGAACACACCAGAAAATTCCGGAAGTGCATCCCGTTTTTCCTCTCATTTTTTCTTCAATATGGATTACTCGCGCAACTATTGACATTAAAACGTATCTCACAATTTTTTCCTCTGTATCTTGACCTTTGCTATGAATACCTTCATTGAGAAAGTCCACTACAAACAAAGACGTTGCGGAGCATGAGATTTGAAAAGCAGCAAGGTCAATGGCAATATTCGACATATATTTCCAGGCTCATGTGCTCTAGAGACTAGCACCGAATTAATGAAACATCATTTATATGTTATGAGGAGTCTCTTGACCTTGAAAAATGGAAATAACAAACAAAAGAGGGAGGTTCCTGTGCTTGAAGCCAACATGTACGGTATTAAACGTGATTGTAGGAAGATTAAAATCAAAACAAATCAAGATGTTAATTAATGTATAGAAAATGATGCAATGCGAATTCATGATTGACAAAGAAATAAGGTACCGACTCTAGGACAAAAAAGGCATTGTCTAGAGATTAAATGCCAACAAATCACGGCGTAACAGTAGTGCTAGAAATGGGTTTAGCTAACTGGTGTTAAGCCTAACTCAAGATTGGCTCAACAAATGCAGACTTGATTTTGATTTGGTTCATTATTATAGTAAGCTCGTTTTCTGGGTTTAATCTAAGCTTATTCCAAATTCATGGGCTGCTTCAACATTAAGAGTCAAGCTCTAGCTTTTTCATCATTGGTTTGTATGCCACTTTCCCTCGTGGAATGTCTTTTTAGTTATTTCAATAGATAAATCTTAACTTACTTTTGACACTTCAATATCTTCTTCTAAAGGAGTCACTTGTACGGGTACAACTTGTATCTTTCTATTATGGGAATCCCACGAATGTCCTTCCTTATTCTGATGCTACTTTACTGGATGTGCCTCTTTCAGAATATAATTTTGGTGTCTGGATTTTGTGATGACCATCAGCAATCATTGCTGCTCCAATTGAAAAATGATCTCACTTTCAACCATGTGTCATCCAGCAAACTAATGTCCTGGAATCAGTGTCATAACTGCTGCCAATGGAGTGGTGTGACTTGTGGCAATGAGGGGCATGTGATATGTCTTGACTTGAGCCAAGAATCAATTTCTGGAATATTGGAGAACAATAATAGCCTTTTTGATCTCCAATATCTTCAGATTTTGAATTTGGCTTATAACAACTTCCTTTCTGTGATTCCTTCAATGTTTTACAAGCTGAAGGATTTAAGGTCTCTGAATTTATCAAATGCTGGGTTTGAAGGGCAAATTCCAATGGAGATTTCTCACCTTACAAGGTTGGTCACTCTTGACATGTCTACCTCTATGGCACCATCAAAGCTGAAACTAGAGAACCCGAATCTACGAATGCTTGTTCAGAATCTCACCGGCATCAGAAGGTTGTATCTAGATGGAGTAAGCATATCAGCTATGGGGAAGGAATGGTGCAATGCTCTGCTGTCACTGTCTAGCTTGGAAGAATTGAGCTTGTCAAGATGCAACCTCTCAGGTCCCATTGACTCTTCTTTGGGAGGGCTTAAACAACTCATGGTAATTCATCTTAATCAGAACAATTTGTCAGGGTCAGTGCCAGAAACGCTTGCTAATTTATCGAATTTAATGAGCTTGCAACTTAGTGACTGTGGATTAAGTGGAAGGTTTCCAGAACAGATTTTCCAGTTAAGAACGCTGACCATGATTGACATATCTCACAACAATGATCTTCATGGCTCTTTGCAAGACTTCCCATTGAATGGATCTCTCCAGAGTTTGAATGTAAGTAACACAAGTTTCTCTGGGACATTGCCAGATTCTGTGAGTAATCTGAGGCAGTTATTAAGACTTGATCTTTCTACATGCCAATTTAATGGAATGCTTCCTAGTTCTCTAGAACTCATTGAACTTTCATATTTGAACTTGTCTTCTAATACCTTCACTGGTCCACCCCCATCATTTCATGTTTTCAAGAAACTCACCCAATTAGACCTTTCTCATAATAATTTCTCCGAGTCAATTCCATCCACTCACTTCGAAGATCTCCTAAATCTCGTTGAAATTTACTTACAGAACAATTCATTTAGTGGAGTCATCCCTTCATCTCTTTTTTCACTTCCACTAGTGAAAACAATTCAGCTTTCCTACAACCATTTTGAAGGTCAATTGGATGGATTTCCAAACACTTCCTCCTCCATACTAGATACTCTAGATTTATCCCATAATAATTTAGGGGGTCCTATTCCTATATTGATCTTTCATCTCAACAAACTCAGTATACTTAGATTGTCTTCAAACAAGCTGAGTGGCATAATACATCTAGATGTGATTTGGAAGCTTGAAAGTTTAACTACTTTAGACCTTTCACATAACAACTTTTTAGTTGACGTAAATGTCAAAGATGCTCATCCTAATATGACTCATCTGATGTTGGCTTCCTGCAGCCTGACTGAATTCCCTAGTTTCTTGGCAAAGCAGTCCAGATTAATCCATCTAGACCTTTCTAAAAACCGAATCCAAGGAACAATACCTCACTGGATCTGGAGTCTCCAATTTCTTACTCATTTAGACCTTTCTCACAATTTGCTGACTAAGTTGGAAGAACCAATGCAGAAACCTAGTGACAAGTTATTCATGCTTGACCTACATAGCAATAGTCTCCACGGTTCACTTCCAACTTTTCCTAAATATGCTACCTATTTGGATTTCTCCACAAATAACTTCAGCTCCTCTATTCCACTTGACCTTGGTGATCAACTATCTGCCACAATTTTTCTTTCTCTTTCACACAACAGTTTCTATGGCCAGATTCCCAATTCCATGTGTAAGGCTTCAAAACTTCAAGTTCTTGAACTCTCAAGCAACAAGTTTGAAGGGGCAATTCCTATGTGTTTAACCAAAATTGAGACTCTTGGGGTGCTGATTCTTCGAAAAAACAAACTCAGTGGAAGCATTCCTGACACATTTCCTTTGTCATGTGCTTTGAGGACACTAGATGTTAAAGAAAATCAGTTAGATGGACAGATTCCAAAATCTCTTGCTAATTGTATGGCATTAGAAGTGCTGGACCTTGGAAGCAATCAGATTATTGATGCCTTCCCGTGCTTGTTGAAGAATATATCCACACTCCGTGTACTTGTTGTGCGCAAAAATAGATTTTATGGTCCCATTGGATGTCCTAAGACAAAGGGCACTTGGAAGATGCTGCAAATTGTTGATCTGGCATTCAACAACTTTAGTGGTAGGTTACCAGGAAAGATCTTCAGAACATGGGAAAAGATGATCCCTGAGGAAAATCCAACTGCATCAGAAGTAAATCGTGTGTGGTTTAAGGTTGATGGATTTAATGGTTTATATTATCCAGATGCTGTGTCAGTGACCTACAAAGGTCGACAATTGAGGTTGGTTAAGCTTCTGACGCTTTTCACTTCTATAGACTTCTCTCACAACCACTTTGAGGGTCCAATACCAGAAGAGCTAACGAATTTCAAAGCACTCCATGTGCTTAACTTGTCAAAGAATGCTCTCTCAGGTGAAATTTCACCATCTATAGGGAATTTGAAAAATCTTGAGTCATTGGACCTGTCAGAAAACTGCTTGAGAGGAAAAATACCCACAGAACTTGCTACTCTTTCTTACCTATCAGCCTTGAACCTCTCCTTTAATCATCTGGTGGGAATGATCCCAACAGGTACTCAACTTCAAACATTTGATGCAAGTTCCTTTGAAGGCAATGATGGCTTATATGGACCTCCATTAACAAAAATTGCTAGCAATCAATGGCATGGGCTATCATCACCTGTAACAATGTCACTACCTGCTTCACCACCAACAGGATCTGGAAGATCACTTGCAATTGATTGGAATATCTTAGGTGTGGAATTGGGATTGGTTTTTGGCCTTGCAATTGTTATTGGGCCTCTTTTGTATTGGAAGCAATGGAGGCTATGGTATTGGAGGTGTGTGGATAACATTCTCTGTTGTATCTTTCCTAATCTGCTGCATCTCGAATACGAAAGTGGTGGAGGACAAACCTACACAATTTTGAGTTGGAGAAGCAACCATTCTGATGATTTCTGATTAAATTTAAACCACCATGCATGTTCTTTCTCACCTGTCTTTCTCCTCATGTCTTTATTTAATTGCTCTTAGCATCACTGCAACATTATTTAGCATTGTCATGTTTAGCATCTTAACTATTTATCTCTGAGCAAATCTGTCCAGCGTCAATCCATTGATTAACTATCTCATTGAAAATTTTATTTTTGACTTGCTAAAAAACAACGTTTATTTGTTTGAGTTGCTGCCTGAAATAACAATGTTTACTTTTTTAGCCAGAAATTTAATGACTTTCTTATGAAACCCCCAGGAACTATCGTCATAGAGAATGGCAGGATTAAGATTAGATAATTCTTTACTTTTTTTTTTTTTTGAATGCGATAGCTTTTCAGTTTAATAAGGATCGTGATAGTGATAGTTCTTCAGCTATAAATTCAATTGAAAAGTGTAAGACAAATTATAGTTGAATTTGACAATTAAATAAAATGTTGTAATAAGGATTTAGAAAACTGAAGTAGACATACGAAGACATATGGTTCCATTATTAAGAAATAGCATATTTTATCAATTAAGGGAAAGCAAAATTGAGACAAAAAGCTAATTGGAGAATTAGTTAAGAGTATGTCATCTAATGAAGCACAACACATCTTTCATGTTGCTGTGCTCTTCCATCCTCACTTTAAGTGCTTTCTTCACAAATTCTGTGTTTCTCTCCTTTTCTCTAGTAACCTTACATTTTTGCGATCTTAATCTTTCAAAGAACTTTCAGAATGAAATTACAGGAATTAATTTCATGCCTAGTTAATTAAGAAATGACTACGTAATGTAACACACCTCTTATTACTGTACTTTTGGGGCTTTTAATTAAGGAGCAGAAAAATAGTTTGGATCAAACTAGCAGTTAGATCTAGTTACATTAAATATGCATTTGTATCTGTACATAAGTATTGGGCAACCTGAATATCGTACCTTGTTTTTCTCTATTATTTAGTATTGTTTATGTTTATCCTTATCTTTTATTTTATTTTTTGTTAACTCATAAAAAATGATGAATGTTGAAAAAGTACAAAAATAATGAGATCCATTCTTCATGGTGCAACGAAGAAACCTAATTCAGATTTTTGCTTACAATAACAACATTAACAAATAAGAATTAGAAAACGTACTTTCTGGACGGAGAACAATGGGTTTTATTTGCTCCGTGAGTCAAAGGCTTCTTAAGTGCGGTGGAGAGAATTAAGTAAACTTTATCAATGTCCAAACAAAATCAATAGGAATATTCATGAGAATTGTTCTGCTTGATGTGGATGTTGGGCTAGGACTTCAGTTGCTCTCGAATCATCTAGATGGAGGTAGAAGGTGGATTGGCACCGGTGGTGAACTCCTGCAAGTACTTCAACGCTCAAGTCAATAGAAAATTCAATATGATATGTACTTGAGGGAGGTGCTTGCGTCTAATATTTATAAGGAGAGGATAAAATGCTTAGGTGGAGGGGTGACATGTAACAGCTAAACATTCATACATGTAACAGCAAGAAGAAACTGAAGACAGAGAGCATGGGGAACAAACTAAAGAAGGGCAGAACACAGAACAAACAATAGGAAGCGTTTGAGAGAAGGGGAAAAAGTCTTCTGGAAGTGGATGACCCAATAGTGAATAAGAATTAAAACAATTTTTGAAAGAGACTTTTATACTTTAAATAAGCGAATTATATGTTGGGTCTTTTTATCAATATATGTGGCTTTTTTGTTTCATAAAAAATAATAGTAAAAATTTTTATTGGTAGGCCTAAAGCTTGAGCTCTTATCCTTGGGCCAGTCAGCTCGGTTGGAAGCAGTTGGAGCATAGTTACATAATTGTCTCGATATCCCTGCATACTGCACACTAAATTCATGATACTACGTACCACATTCCACATTCCACATTCTCCTTAAAGAAAGTCTTGTAATAATAATTTAAAAAGTGACAAACTACATAATTGCATAACCATGAACCCATACCACATACCTGGTAACTATGGGTTGGAGATAGGGTAGTGGTTATGTATCTCCTATCTCAATCATAAAAAGAAAAAAAATTCTAGAAACATTATAACTTTTAAGCCATAAAAAAATTGGGTCAAACATGGCCTTTGTCTCATTTAATCTTCCCATCTAAGTAAGGTTATGTTTGTACAATAGTTGGAAAAGTACTTTAGCAAATTCTAATGCACAAAATTGAATTTCAATACACTAAATGAAGAGAGAAAAAATTGTTGCATTGGGAGCAAAAGTACATTTGAACTCTCCTAATTGAAACCAAACATCTTTCTGAATACAAACTCTATTATTTATAAGCTGTGTACATATCTAACTAACATATGGCAACTAACTCCTAACTAACTTTTTGTTATTAGTTTTACAATCTGAATTATCCACAACACACACCTTTAATTTAGATTCTTTAGAAGATACAGCACCTAATCTCTCTCTAAGAATATGAAACCTCTTATTTTTCAATGGTTTGGTCATAAGATCGGCCACTTGATCTTTTGTCTTGCAATAGATCAACTCTATCTTTCCATTATTCACTTGGTCTCTCAAGTAGTGAAACTAGTCTCTATGTGCTTGCTCCTTCCATGTGCTACTAGTTTTTGGGCCAGGTTAATTGCTAAAATATTATCAACAACAAGTTTCATTGGTTCTTCCATTTTCAAATGCATTTGCTCAAGTAAGCTTTGGAGCCACACAGCTTGGCATGCCCTTGTTGATGTAGCAATATATTCTGCCTCACATAATGAAAGAGCAACAACCGATTGCTTTTTTGAACACCACGAAAAGGCAGTGTTATATAGCTAAAAAACATAGCCACTTATACTCTTCCTATCTTGTTTGTCTCCACACCAATCTAAGTCTGTGAAACCAGCAATGTTTCACTTGATTTGATTTCTATTATTGGTGAATAACAGACCAAAGTCAAGAGTCCCTTTCACATACCTCAGAATCCTCTTAGCTGCACCCATGTGAGAGACCTTTGGATTTTTCATAAACCTACTCACCAAACCCACAGCATATGAAATATCTGGCCCACTGTTACAAAGATATCTCAAACGTCCTACAATTTGTTTAAACAATGTAGGATTCATAGCATCTTCCTTTGCATCTTTTACTAAATGAATTCCACATTCTATTGAAGTCTTAGTTGGATTAGGTAAGATCCTCAAAATATTACTTAAATAATTATCTAAGAATTTTCATTTGTTTAATTGTCATGTGATATTAATCAAAAATCTAGATATAGATTTATAAATTTTGAAGGCTTTGATTTAGCTTTAATAAATAAATAATATCTAGACTTAATAATAATAATAATAATAATAATAATAATAATAATAAAGGTAATAATTGAAATTATATAGAAATGTCTAAATAATTAGTAGAGACATTTCTAAAATTGAGAAAAATATATTCTAGCCTTAGAATAATATTAAAAAGGTATATAAGAAATAAAAATAATTTTTGGTAATTTAATAAATAAAATCAAATTTATTGCAATTAATAAATTAGAATAAAAAAGGATAATTAGGAGATAAATCATAGAATGGTAAAAAAAAATGAAGAAAAATAATTTTTAAGCTTAGAAAAATGATTAGAAAATAATCATGAATTTTTTTAAAATTTTTCAAGAATTTTTGTAATTTAGCATATATAAGTAAAATGTATTCACAGACACTTATAGTGCACTATTAGAAATATTAAATTAGCTTTAAAAATTGCACAAAAATTATAGGAGCTTCCTTAGTATGTCTAAACATTACCTGAATAAGAAAAACTCAAATTGAGATCTTTATAAGTTTTCTAAAAATAAATTCTTAAATAGCTCATAAAATGACTTATAAAATAAACCAGTTATTTTTAGCTTTAATTGCATATATACCTTAGATATGTGATTAGAGAGAGATTAGATTAAGTCTAATGTCATTAACTCCAACTCCCTATAAGCCCATTGAATCGAAATTAAAACAAACATAATATATGTTAGTGACACATGTCAACACTTAGTGGTTAAAAACTTGGTATTTTCTCTCCTACCTTCTATAAACCAACGACCACCTCCTTCTCCCTAAACCCCCATCTTCATTTCTTTCATTCTCCTTCCAAAGCTCTAAAAATCCAAGGTTTTCTCAAGGCCCAAGTCTTTTAATTCCATTGGTGACCAAGCTAAGGTGAGTGGAATATCATCTTCGTTCTCTTTCTCCTCCATAAATTCGTCGTCCCTCACCATCCACCATTCTTCATTGATATTATAGAACAATAATTGAAGCTTATTTTATCTTGATTGTATAATTAGAAGCTTAATCAGGGCATGGATGAGCAAAGTCCTCTCCTCCCCTCTTGTGGACAGCCGTAGGTCACTATGGGTAATGGGGTAGAAACTAGATTAATTTGATTTCAAGAATGATAATAACCTAGATGGTGGTTTTGATGAATTATGTGTTATCAATTTATTTTTTATGACTCTTGAGGATACTAATTGTGATGTGCTTGCATGATTGGCCACATAGAGCTTAGTTGGGCCTTCTATGATGTTGATGGAATTGCTTGAAATATATGTCAATTGCTTGATTACAATGCTTAAAGATTAAATTACAAGTTGCTAAATTTTTACTGCAATAGAACAGTCTCTGTTTTTCATGTATAACTTCCTGTATGGTTGGAATTTTTTGTATGATTTTTGGTTAAGATGCCTCTGTATGTCTAGAATATCCCTGTAAAATTTAGTAATCTAATTCCATGTGACGAATATTTAGCGAATTTTTAATTGACTGTTGTTTTGTTAAATTTTAACCGCAACTAGCCATGAAAAAAATGATCAATTGGACCATTAAATGATTTTATAAAAATTAGAAAAAATTATATTTAGAAACTAGACATATTGAAGGTTAAGACTGCAAAAGATGGTTGGAAGAAAAATTCATTTGCTATGCCAAAATGATCAACAATAACAAGGTATTACAATATTGTAGAAAATAGAAAATTGCTTATGATGTAATTGGTTTGTTAACTGGCGGTGAGCTTAGGATGAATTACATGATTTGTAACCAAATAAATGGAATGCATGATTATGACTCTTTAGTCGGTGGACATAATGTAGTTGCTTGAACCTTAAAGTGTTAGACATGAAATTGTGGTTTGCTATTGAGTTAGCTAAAATTATAATTGATGTTTTATAATGATAGGATATGTGAGAGCTTATTTGGATTGAATAACGAATGATAATGAACTTGGTTATAAAAAGCGGAGGAAAGATGAATAATGTGATATATTCTGGTGAACTGAGTTAATTGGATGATTGAATTGTTGAAAGTAGCATTGAAAGTAAAAGTGCAATTGAATCGACGACATGTGCAATAGGAATGCTATCTATGAATGTTTATAATTGAATATATTGTTTTTGTAGATGTTCATACATCATATGCATATGTATTGATGTGTTAAACTATGTTGATGGCATGTGTTTTCGATGGGAAAGCCACAGTTTGGTATATTGAGGAATAAAAGGGGGAGACCTACTTGCAGAGGTCTTGGGGGTAAGGTATTAAGTGGTGAAGGTCCCAATGACTAAGGTAATGCCTTTAAGCCGGGATATTCACTTGACCAAGTTTGATAATCCTGACAATTGTTCAGCATTCCAGAATTGGTGTAAGAGTATACCTCTGTTTGAACTATGAATGTCTTGAGCTAAAAGATTGCTCGTTCCTTCGATGATGACGAGGATTGTACCTTGGTGTGAGCGAGGTATATGTACTCCCAATAACTTTTCATGGATATTGATGAACACTAAATGGATTATGGGCCCACATGCATTACACTAACGAGTGTCTCAATAAAACCCCAGAATTGGTGTGATATGAGACACATCAATTTCGGATGGTAGTAGCACAGACGGACTTGTAGTGCTACCATTTGGATTTATCGAGTAACTCGATAGAAAAGGTTGACAGATTAAAAAGAAAAATGATAGATCATGCATCAAATCTTTGTTTATGTGCAGCATGTGAATGGGATGCATTATGTGTATGAAATGACTATAATAATTACATATGTTGTGATAATGTTATTCGTTGTGAATGTGCTCTCTATTGAATGAAATGATGTTTGATACATGATTTTATAGTTTATTGAATGATACAACTATGTTAATGTTTGTCATATTAGTTGTGTGACATGAATTGTGGTTTGGGTGGGTCTCTAGGTTTATTTGATTCCTTGGTTTCAAATTGTTTGGTTCTTGCCCCTAATTAATTCATCCTTTCCTTCATCTGCGGATGTTTGGAATGGAAATAGAGGGCGAATTGCCTTTTGATTTATAATGAACAGGTACATGGCTTAGAAGTACCTAGTATTGGCAAAGGAAGCACCTTGGTTAAGAGTTCTACTGGGATTAGAAGTCTTACAACCCCTAACCAGGATGGTATTAGAGTGGCATGATGGAAGTATGTATGAAGATGTAGAAGACTTATTTTTTGGACAAGAGGATTTTAGAATTTAATCCTATCACATGAGATGCCGAAAAAGTCTAGTGTGATGTCAAGGCTAATATTCCTCTAAGATGAGAATGGTAATATTCTAATCTAGAAGAGTATCTAGTTGTGTAGTAGATCATGCTATAGTATCATTAGAATGTAATGTAAACTCTTTTTTTGTCAAGAATATCTAGCTGCATTTTTGTAGAGTTTTAAATTGTATTTCATTTTTATTGGTATTTGTTATCATAGTATTTTATTAATGGTTTGGTAGTAAAACTCTTATTTTGTTTTACGTAGAAAAAGATTTCACATTTTATACTATGCTACAATTTCGGTTTTAAAGGCTTTAAAAAAAAAATCTACCTTGATTTCTACTACTAAGCTATTAGAACTCAGATTTGAGTTACAAAAAGTTGACAGTTAAGGGTGTTATAGATTACAATGCTTCAAATTAAACCTCTTCAATACATTACATGCATACTTTTTTTGATGAAGAAATAGTCCTTTACCAGTGTGTAAAAATTCTAGGCCCAAAAAATAGGAAAGTGTTCCTAAATCTGTCATCTTAAACTCTTCTTTCATTTGCCTTTTGAATTCTGCGATTTCTCACTTCTTTTCTCCTATAATCAGCAAATCATCCACATATAAACACACCACCAAAGTTGTTTTACCTTTTTCTCCTTTTACATATATTCTATACTCATTAGTGCACTTCTCAAATCCTTTTTTAGATAAGAATGAATCAATCCTTCTATTTCATGCCCAAGGTGCTTGTTTCAACCCATAGAATGCCTTCCTCAATCTATACACCTTTTCCTTTTGATTTTGTACCTCAAAGCCTGGTGGTTATAGCACATGTACTTCCTCTTCAAGTGATCCATTCAAGAAGGTAGATTTCACATCAAGTTAGTATATAGGCCAACCTTTGTAGCTTGCAATGGCTACTAGTGAAAACACTTTCTGGTAATCAAAACCAACTTTCTACAAGAATCCCTGGCCACAAGTCTAGCCTTATACTTGGAAATTGATCCATATGGATTCATCTTAATCTTATAGATCCATTTCACAGGTATAGGTTTCTTTTATGAAGGTAATGACACCAACTCCCATGTCTTGTTCTTCTCAATTAACTTCAATTCCTCCTTCATGGCAATTACACATTTCTGATCTTCAATTGCTTCCTTAAAATAAATTGGTTCAACATTTGCAAGAAGAGCCATGTGAATCAACTCTCCTTCACATGTCACTGCACTATCTAGGAACATTTCATAATTAGTCAATCTCCTTAGTAGCACCCCATTTCTTTGCGATTTTATACAAGATGGTTGTTGTTTAGTGCGCTGATCATAATTCTTTGTAGCATCCTCCTCTTGTTCACCAAGAATAGGGTCTAAATCTTTTCCAAATTGGATTGGATTATAGATTTTCTGCTCATTGTTGGCTATTGTATTCCAGTTTAAGTTCTGTGATTCATCCACTATCATGTCTTTGCTGTACATAACCTTCCTTGTTAATGAATTATACAATTTGCAGGCACCAGTAGGATGGTATCCCAACAAAATTGTACGCTTACTTTTATTATCCAGCTTCTTCCTTTTCTTTTCAAGTATATGCTTAAAGCAAAGAGATCCAAACACCCTCAAATGGCTTATACTTGGTCTTCTCCCCATCCATACTTCTTCTGAAATTGTCCACTTCAATCTCTTGGTTGGACTTCTATTCAAGATATAGACAGTTGCGCTCACAGCTTCTCCTTAAAATTGATTAGGTAGTGACTTACTTTTCAACATACCCTTCACCATGTTCATCATAGTTCTATTTCTCCTTTTGGCTACACCATTGTGTTGGGGTGTATATGGAGCTGTTACCTCATGAGAAATGCCCCATTGATCACAAATCTCTTGAAATTCAATTGAGTTATATTTACCACTACCATTTGTTCTTAGTATTTTTATTTTCTTTCCACATTGTTTCTCTACCAGCACCTTAAATTTCTTGAATACATCCAACACCTCATCCTTCCTCTTGATAAAGTAAACCTATATTTTTCTACTTTAATCATCCACAAATGAGACAAACTAGCTGTTTCCTCCTATTATTATGGCATTCACAGGTCCATACACATCAGAGTACACCAAGTCCAATGAGTCAGAAGTTTTGGATTGAATTTCTTAATTGAAAATCTCCTTGACTGTTTTACCTAAACACAACCTTGATAGATTTCATGTGGCTGCTAAATTAATGGTAAACCATGTACCATCTTCTTTCTGTTAATTTCTTCAAGACTTATCCAATTTAAGTGTCCATATCTCAAATGCCACAACCAACTCTCATCATTTACAGCTACTGCCATACACTTATATTGGTAAGTTTGAATGTTAATCTTGAATATTCTGTTTTTAGACACAGGAACTTTCAAGACTAACCTTCCCTTGATATCAAACAACATCAAATTTCCCTATTCTAACTTCATTGAATAACCCTTTTCAAGCAATTGACCTAAGTTTAAAAGATTGTTCTTCATACTAGGAACATAAAGAACATCATGAATATAAGCCTGCTTACCATTTTTTTGTCTAACCAAAATTCTGCCAACCCTTTCTACAGAAACAAAGCTGTCATCACAAACTTCACCTTGCTGTTGATGCTTTCATCTAATTCAGCAAACCAATCTTTCCTCCCAGTCATGTGGTTTGAACATTCTGAATCAAGATACCAAAAATTGACATTTAACTTATTAGTTGGTGTTGCGACCATGACTAGAACTTCATCTGAATTGTCTTCATCTTTAGCAAACCCAACTTTTTCCCCCAGCATTTTTAGAGCCTTTATTATGCCAGCACTCATCTGCAAAGTGACCATAATTGTTGCACACATAGCACTAAATTTTGCTCTTGTCAAACTTCCTTCCTCGACCTCTCCCATTATATGCCCCTCTTCTTGAGTCGTTGCCTTCATGGTTCTAATTAAAATTGTGCATTTCTTGATCAAAATCTTGAATTCTTTTATTTGCTTTACCTCTTCATCTTCCTTATGTCTTACCTCTGCCACGACCCCTCCTGTTTCTTCCACTACTATTTTCTCCTTTCTTGAATTCTTGAGCTTGGAGGGCTTGGGCATGCTGTTTGTCACTAGCCCTAGCTGCCAATCGTAGTTCATGGGCTTTTAATGAGCTTTGGAGTTCTTCAATAGTCATCTCATCCAAGTTCTTTGATTCCTCAATAGAAACAACAATATGATCAAATCTTGGTGATAGGGATTGAAGAATCTTCTCCACAATTTTTGAATCTTTCACTTCGTTTCCATTTGACTTCATTTGATTGGAAAGTGACTGAATCTTTGTGAAGAATTTAGCCACAGTTTTATTGCTCACCATCTGCAGTAGTTCAAATTGTTTCCTCAAGGCTAGCAACAATCTTCCTTTGCACACCCTTTATAGTTATTCTCCAAGATGTCCTAAGCTTCCTTCGTGGATGCTGCAGCAACAATCTTTTTAAAATTTGCAACATTAAGACTTTGATGGATGAAGAATAAAGCCTTACAGTCCTTCTTCTTGGATTCCCTGTGTTTAGCCTTCTGTGCATCAGTTGGGTTATCTCCCAATTCAGAAACCCCATTCTTGACTATCTCCAACACTTCTTGATAGCCAAATACTACCTTCATTTGAATGCTTCACTTCTTATAGTTTTTTCCATCAAGAATTGGAAGAGAGACAGGAACACTTCTTCCTGAATTAGCCATGGATCATAGGCTTTGGATACCAATTCTGTTGGGGCAGTATTTCACACACTCACACGATGAATGCAAATGGGGAGGAAATGAGAATAAAGGAAGTTGTATCACACTGAATTTTTTATTGTTGTAACTTTCTCTCTACATCTTTTTGAATACAAACCATATTATTTATAAGCTGGGTACATATATAACTAACATATGACAACTAACTTCTAACTAACTAATTTTGTGTATTAGTTCTACAATCTAAATTATCTACAACACACTTAAAAAAAAAAAAAACCTGTATTGCATTGTTTATGTAAAATGGATTTTTCAAATCCAACCAATAGATAATAAGGTTCGGAGCACTGGTTTGATTGTGGTAAGAATTTTGATGGGCGAGGACGGTACTGCACTTAATTTATGCATATTGGTATCGTAATCGAAGCTGCCTTTTTAGATCTAGGATTTTCTTTTTATCCATTTTGCATTAACGAGTGAACTTTTTTTTTTTCAACACTGATCAATAACATGCTTAGTTTTTCTACCTATAAAATAAAGTTAGTATATTAAAATCAAATTTTTTTGTTCTTAAAACATACAAAACATGAATAAAAATAGTATAAGTTAGCCTATAATAAGATTAAGGGGATATTTGGTGGTCAAGATATAATAGAATACGAGAGAAGAATAAGAGCAAAATATGATAGGAAGATAAATTTTAATCTTATCTAATGTTTGGTATACACCAAATAATGAACCAGATAACATTATTGTGTTATTGTTTAGTAGTTGATATATGCACCAAATAATGATAATATGGTATATAAATTATGTTTAACTAACAAAATTAATTGTTTGTTAAAATTACATATAATTTTTTTAAAAAAGTAACTTTTAATTTAATCTTTAAGTTTTTCAAATTAAAAAGATTATAATGTTAACTAAATTATACAATTTTTTTATTTATGTAATTACCTTTCTTAAAATTATATAAATTTTTTAAAATTATAATTATTATTCAAATATATATTTTTCTTAAAAACTATTTGAATAATAATTATTTTAATTTTAATATTTTAATTAATAATTTTTTTACATATACATGCCATAGTCATTATAAATGTATATAAGATAATATGTTCAATAGAAATCTTAAAATATACATATATAGAGAGAGTATTATCATTTTCTAACCTATATAAGAAATGCACTCAACAACAAGATAGGAGTAGGATAAGAAAATCATATTTTATTGATGCACCAAACAACTTATTATGACATGATATGATAATTATCTTATTCTATCTTAGTAATATCTTGTTCATCAAATGAGTCCTAAATGTACTAATTAATAAATGAATTATATTATTATTTAAAATAATCAAATTAAAATCTTAAAAATGATAAAAATTGAAAATGCTTCCACTTAGACATTACTTTTAGCTAAAATTATTGCATATGTCATATATAGTCTTTAAAGTTCTATATTTTTCATACGTTCGCACACAAATATACGTACAAGTATAGAAATGGCAAATAAAAAACATATAGTTTTCATTTTAATTAGTCTTTTTAATATATCATAAAATTATGCTATATTGTTTGTGTAACTTGAATTAAATCATTATGTACATTATAGAAATAAATTTAAATGATGTTCTTACCAAAACGTGACTTCTCTCCAAGCTCCTCCATCGAAGTGATGCTCCTTTCTTCGAATCTCTGAATCAGCCTAGCGCAGAGTGGAGGGTGGGGGGGGTACTTGCAAAGACATTTCGATGCTCAAGTCAAGGAGGCCTTGGATCGAGCAGGTTTTTAGGGTTTCAGTCAAAAATTAGGGTTAGAAGATGTGCAGCTGTGTCCCTTATATTCTCAAATATTTCTTACCAAAATATTTCTTACCAATATTGCAGGATATCCTTGCCCTTATCTCTTCTTTCCCAGATTTGTTGCCTAGTTTCCTCTATTACGCCAGTTTCCCACTTGCCTAATTGATGCTAGTCCGAGGTGCACTCGGTCGGCCTTCCTTGGTTAGTTCGACCTAACAATCGATCTACCAAATTTAAACGGTACACAAGCCCCCTAAGCTTCAACACACATTGAGAAGCTTTTTGGTTTACTTCGTCGCATCTAGGTTGGCTAGTTCGTTTGAGAAAAAAAGACTACAGCAAAGGTGTGGCCTGCGACTGGGACGATCGTTCGGCCCGAGCTTGCCTCAATCTACTTGTGATGATTTGTACTGTGCCTTTTCTGCTACTCTGTTGTTTCAAAGCTGTAGGATCGAAGCATTAAGACCTTCAAAAGTCACATCTTGCTTTGGGAAATGTTGTGCACGTTTCCAAACACATTCAATGCTGGCTGCTGATTATAGTATAGGCTAATGATGGCCTGGAAAACCCTAAATGTCGCCTCATTTGAGCCTTTGGCTTGTGGGCCGTGATACAGGATCTGATGGCTGGGGAAGTTTTGGGCTTTTGGGGCCGTTCAATCCCCCACCCTCTATAAAAGGGCAAGGCATTTTTCGCACTTTCCCCATTTCTAGTCTCCTTTCGCTCTCCTTATCACACTTTCCCCGTCGTTTGCCCCTGTCGTGTAGGGGTACCCTTCACTGCTGCAGTAGTCATCGTCTTGTTTCCCTTCCCTTCCTGCGAACCTTATATGTACACTCCTCTTTATCTAGCTCTCTTCGTCTCCCTCAATGGCCTCAACTTGTGAGATCGGAGGTTCCCCCAATTCTGAGCTCAGAGTTATGCTGTCGTCGGAAGTGGAGCCCATCGAAGAGGACCTAGAGGTCTTTTTGGTTTGTTCGTGTATTCTTCCTATTGCAAAGGCCACAGAGCAATCCTCACATTCCTCAGCCACTCGCGGGAGGTGTTTGGCTCGACACTCCTAGGGCTAAACAACTTATCATGGTCCCCGATCAATGACCAGTCATCTGCTCAAGGGTATGATTCTCATGGTTATATTCATATTAGCAGGTTCTATCTAGTTTAGATTGTTTTTTTTTTTGGGTTAAGGCTCGGAAGCGATAAAACAATCGGTTCGTCTCTAGAAACTTGCTTAATAGGATAAAATAATAAAAATTAGCTAGAGAGGTTTAAAATTATTTTGTAAACCATATTTATGTTCAAAATAATTAATAATAATTTTATAAATTTTTGTGAATTTTTCTAAGACAGTTTTTGTGAAATGACCAGTATACCCTTAGTCGACTGTGAAAGTCAGCAGGAGACTTTTTAACCTCAAAAAAATTTGAAAAATTTATATTGAGTATATTTTAATTATACGAATATTATTTTAGGGGAAAAATACTGAAAAGTCAAAAAATATATTTATTTGGAAAAAATTGGATTTATTGGCTTAATAAATATCTTTTTAGTGAAAAAATTTATTATAAATAATATGTACATGAGAAAAATCTGAAAATCTTTTTTAAGGCTTACTAAAATATACTTGAAAATGTGGTGTGGCCAGATTTTCCAAAAACCTATCCAAAATTTCTATCTAATTTTGTTGCATTAAATTAATATTTAATTATTTTTAATAGCTAATAATTATATAAAATGTTTAAAAAAAATTTTCAGACCTTTGCCTGGTCTGGACGTTCCCCCTCAGCCCACATGTGAAAAGTACAAGTAAAATTGATATTATACTATTTTTGAGTCAAAAATTTAAATTTAAACTACCCACTTTTTGACCTATAAATAAACCCCATCAACCACTCCATTATTACACTCTTCACTTCAGATTTCAGAGCTCTCTCTATGCCCTTCCCAGCTGCTGGAACATGCAGCCCTTTCTTCTCCCCACACTCTTGAATTTTCTTTTTCCTTCTCCATTAAAAGGCTTCCACCTAGTTTAAGCTCCTAAACCTCTAAAGCCACCTCTCCTCTTCCAATCTTCTACCAACAAGCTTTGTTTAGAGGTAAGGGGGAGTGAGGTTTAGCCTCTAAGTTTGTTTCTTAATGGGTGTGTGAGTGTGTGGGTTATCCCTTAAACCTAATTAGTCTACTAATTCTACTACTACTATATAATCATTTATATTCTTATTATCTAAATTATTGCTTACTATTATGTCATTTACTTTAATGTCATTTATTTCCTTGTCTTGTTATTATTTCCATTATGTTGCCATTTATTTTTATTTTATGCTTTATTTATATTTTTGCCCATTTACATTATGTCATTTACTTTATTGTTTAAGTTCTTGCTATTTAAATTCTTGCCCTTTAATTTCTTGCTTTACTTATTGTCATTTAATTTTTGCCCATTTAAATTATTGCCATTTACTTTATTGTTGTCTTAAGATTGTTGTTGCTATTCTATTGTTCTTTACTTAAGTTTCACTTTATTGTTATCTTGATTATTTATTTTTATGTTACTTTCACTCTGATTTTGGTATAACTTAATATCCTATTATGAATAGCTATTATGGGCTTATTTTCATGCAAAATAGCTATTTTCTTAAAAACCAATTTTAAGCCTCAAGATCACTTGGAGCAATAATTTTTGGAACCCATTTTCTCATCACAAGGCTCTCGGCCATATTTAAAGAAAAGGGTATGAATTTTTTTTTTATGTCAATTAACTTATTAGAATGGGTAAGATGGTTGGGAAATAATAATTACTATAAAATTAATTTTCAGACCACATAGAAAATGAACTCAATTTCTAAAAAGAAAAACAATAATTTGGGCTTTTTCTAAAAAAAGGGCATTTGGCCCATTATAGAAATAAAATAATGAAGAAGATGAATCTTTCATTTAGATTTAGCATTTTTGATAATTACTTGAATTGGTAAGAATAAATCCTAAGGAAAGTTGAAGAAAAGGTTTTCTTGAAAAAGCAAGTTCCACTAAGTTTTTATAAATAGAGTTTTGGACTTTAGGTCCAAATTAGGAAAAGTTTTTAGAATAAAGACCTTATTAGACAATTTTAAATTATTACCATCATTTTGAACAAATTATGGCTAGTATGGAAATAAGTAAATAATGTTAACAAAGGTTTTAATAAAATGCATGCAATTGCGCAGTTTTTTGAAATTAGGAGGGTTGGTTTTGTAAGATGAACAACCCAAATTTTAGTAAAAAGGAAATAATTGAAGAGAAACTCTAAGTATGCTCTATGGTTGCAACATAGTCTGACCTTCCACCTCAGAAAAGAACTTCTCTTAAAATTTTACGTCCTAGTCATAATTGTAGACGAAAGTTTTTCCCTTTAAAATAGTCTAATTTGAAAAGTTAGAAAAGGATAAGGACAAATCAAAATAATTAAAATAAGAATCGCAATAAATGTATAAATGTGTGAGAATGAATATGCATGACACTTTGGTTATTGATATTTCCTTCCCTGTGATGTTCATATTGAATTGTTTCTAAGTTCTATGAAAATATGATGGATGAATGAAATCTCTGTAATGAGTAACTCTAGAACTTTGTTGGATTATCTAGAGAGTATGTCTTGTAACTTAGAAAGCAAAGTCATAGGAAAACCCGATTGAGTTAGGACCATGCTAAGAAGCATGAGTGCTTGTGTCTGAGAAGTCATAGTTGGTACAATGTGGGATGAAAGGCAGGTGTTGGAACCAAAGACGTAGAAGCGTCTAGACCCTCAGTTTTGAAGATAACAAACTTATTAATGTTCAAGTTTCTGCCAAAGAACTGAATTCTTTACAGTATACAAACTTCTCTTTGAAGATCGTCCATTAGACGTGTCAAAGAAGACTGTCCAATAGACGTGTCAAAGAAGACCGTCCAATAGATGTGCTTAAAGAACATCGTCCAATGAACAACTTAAGATGATCGTCTAAAGAACAAATTCAAATATTTGATGCAAGCTTCCAACGACAAAATATTTAAACGGCTAAGTTCTATTTTGAACGTCCAATTTATTTATGCTAGTTTTTCTTGAAACTAACATATTACTACTTCTGTGATCTAACGTTCAAATTGTTTGAAGCATTAAATAACATTAGAATCATTCTAGTGCAAGAGCGTAGCAAAATCAGATAAAACAAGTCAACTTATCAAGCTGCTGAGACAAATGAAGAATGTTCAAAAAAACAGACCGCCAGCATAGTCCTGCACTTTCCATTTTAGTGCAAGTCTAAAAGTTGCTGCGCTTGACCTCTCTACAAGGATAGTTTGCACGCTTCTCATTGCATAACGAAGTCAGAGCCTTCTACAACGAATCTTTTCCCTGAAGATTATATATATGCATGCACCAAAGAAGAAGCAACAACTGAAGTGAAAATAGTGAAAGAGATTGTGATGAACAATCAAGAAAAAGAACAAGAACAAAAAGATATTAGCAATATTCTAATAAGAAGCGTCCAGTGGATGATAGCAAAAATTGTGTAAAGTTTTTAAGAGCGTTTTTGTGCCTAATCTTTCAAATCTCACTACGTGAGTTGATATCGTTTGTATAAATACTTGTTGTGTTGTGAAAGCCTGGAGAGGCTTAGTCTGAAAGAATACTTGGGTTAAGTAATCTAGGGTGATTGCGTTGTAAAGCCTGAAGAGGCCGCGAACAATACTTGTAACCTAAGGTTGGTTAGTGAATAGCTTTTAGGTGAAGGGACTGGACGTAGCTCAGGTTGAGTGAACTAGTATAAAACTTTCTATGTTCTTTTTCTCTCTATCCCTACACTTAAAAACGTTTTCATACTGATCAACTTGTTTCGAAAAAGTTTTTAAACGCACAATTCAACCCCCCTTCTTGTGCGCTTTTTCTATTTCAATTGGTATCAGAGCTCGGCCTCTTGGGGTTGAGCATTTAACACTGCAAGGGTTAAAACGATCCTAACCACTCATGGAAAACAAAGTACAAGCCGTTAACAGACCGCCTCTTTTTAAAGGTCAGAACTACGATTACTGGAAGCAAAGAATGATAGCATTCTTTGATGCATGTCACATAGACATGTGGGATGTAGTAAAAACTGGCGACTACCTGCCCCTTGACCATAATGGAGTGGGCTTCTAAGAAGTCAATGGACAAAATCTCACAAACAGAGGTATCTTCTAAACTCAAAAGCTAGAAATGCTATGATGTGTGCCTTATCTAAATTTGAATATGAAAAGGTACATAGCTTAAAAAATGCTAAGAAAATGTGGGATACCTTCGCTCTTGCCTACGAGGGAACTTCACAAGTAAAGAGGTCTAAGTTGAGCTTACTCGTAAGACAATATGAACTCTTTACTTTGGAAGAAAATGAAACGATTGAACTTATGTTTGGTAGATTTCAAACCATAATAAATAATCTGAGGTCCTTAGGCAAAACCTATGATAATTATGATCACATTGACAAAATCTTGAGAAGTTTGCCTAGGCAATGAAGACCGCAGGTTACAGCTTTAAGAGCTTCCAAGGATCTAACAACACTCTCAATGGAAGAGTTACTTAGAACTCTTAAAGTCCATGAATTGGAGCTAAAGCAAGACGAAGGACAGAAGAAGAAGTCCATTGCTCTAAGCGTCTAGCGTTCACCTAAAGGATCATTGTCCAAAGCACTAAACGTGGAAGAATCCTCTGAGGAAGAGTCCGAAGAGAATGACTCTGATAAAGATGAAATATCCTTCATCTCCAGAAAAATACAGGCTATGTGGAAGAAGAAAAGAGGATCAAAAGCCAAAAACTTCATAAAGAAGTTCAACTAGGCACCAAAAGAAAAGAGTCATTCAGTCTGTTATGAATGCAAGAAGCCTGGACATTTTAGAGCTGAATGTCCCAGTTTGCAGAAGACAAAAAGAAGATGTTCCTTAAGAAAAAGGGTCTCATGGTTACTTGGGAAGACATGAACCTATCTTCATCGGAAAAAGAAGGAGAAGAAGAAGCCAACCTGTGTCTTATGGCGGAGACCAGCTCTGATAGCTCAGATAATGAGCAAGACAAAGAGGTAAACTTTGATAACTTAATCTCTCTACAAGAAGCCTATAATGATTTTCTTGCTAACTCCTCAACTCTCTCAATGGGATATAAAGAACTGAAAAAGAAATTTTCAAAAATAATAAAAGAATTCAATTTGCTCAACGAAGAGCTTAAAAAGGTTTTAAAAGAAAATGAGTTTTTAAAAACAAAGAACATTTCAGAAGAGACATCTTCTCATGAAGTTTTAGAACTTCAAAAAGAAGTTACTCATCTGAAAAAAAGTTTGTCAAAATTTGTCAGCAGAATAGAGAACCTAAATAAGATTCTATCTTATAGAAGAAGTCCTCATGACAAATATGGAGTTGGTTTTGTTAAAGAAAATTACAAACCAAGTAAAAACATAACCTTCTATAAAATATGTGGAAAGAATGGGCATGAATCAACAAAATGTAGATATCGTCCAACAAAGAAGGCGTCTAATACCTTCAGAACTAACAAAAAAGGACCCAAGTCCATTTGGGTACCTAAGTCCATGATAATACCTATTGCATATTTGCTTGACAACTGAAAGAAGACCCCAGTCATGGTACCTGGACAGTGGTTGCTCACGACACATGACGGGAGAAAGGTGTATGTTCCAAAGCCTACAACCCAAGAATGGTGGATGGGTCACCTTTGGAGGAAACTAGAAGGGAAAGATCACAGGTATAGGAACAATTGGTAAGCACTCCTTCCCTTCCATTAAAAATATTTTATATGTTGAAGGACTCAGACACATTCTACTAAGCATAAGTCAATTATGTGACAGTGGACACAATGTCTCCTTTGACAAAGAAAAATGTATTGTCAGAAATCTAGATGGATCCATACTATTCTCTACTAAGAGGCAAAACAATCTTTATAAGATTGATCTCAATGACCTCACAAATCAAAATGTATCGTGTCTAGTATTCATCAAAGAGAATCAATGGACTTGGCACAAGAAGCTTGGACATGCAAGCTTGAGACTAATCTCAAAGTTAAATAAGCATAACCTCGTAAAAGGACTTCCAAATCTTGCTTACAAGTTTGATGTTCTCTGTGATGCATGTCAAAAAGAGAAACAAGTAAGAAGCTCTTTTGAATCAAAAAATATTGTTTCCATAACTAGACCTCTTGAGCTACTACATATTGATTTGTTTGGTCCAACCAGAACAGCCTCCCCTAGTGGAAAACGATACAGATTAATCGTAGTGGACGACTACTCTAGATGGATATGGGTTATGTTCCTAAAACACAAGGATGAGTCTTGCAAGATCTTTTCGATCTTTTGCAAAAGAATTCAAAATGAAAAAGGTGTTTGCATAGCTTCAATTAGAAGTGATCACGGAGGGGAGTTCGAAAACGAAAGTTTTCAAGGGTTTTGTGAGGAGAACGAAATTCTCCACAACTTTTCTATACCACAAACACCACAACAAAATGGCGTGGTAGAGAGAAAGAGCAAGTCATTGCAAGAAATGGCTAGAACCATGTTAAATGATAATTCCACTCCTAAGCACTTCTGGGCTAAAGTAGTAAACACTGCATGTTATTTACAAAATACAATTTATATAAGACCTATTTTGAAAAAGACTCCCTATGAATTTTGGAAAGGACGAATGCCCAACATATGATATCTTCATCCCTTTGGATGTCAATGTTTCATCTTAAACACTAAGGACAATCTTGGAAAGTTTGATTCTAAGTGTGATGATGGAATACTGTTAGGCTATTTCGAAACATCCAAGGCCTATAGAGTTTACAACTCTAGAACCTTAACAATTGAAGAAGCCATCCATGTTAAATTCAATGACAATAAGCTTGATCAAGAAATATCAAAGCTAGACGATTCATTTGTAGATATGAAGCTAGAAGATACCAGTCCTTCAGCGTCTCGAGGTTAGATGGACGATCCAAAAGAAGAAGAAAAGGAACCAACTAGACACTATTGGCAAATGAAGACCTATCATCCAGATAATCAAATTCTTGGAAACGTTCAAGATCATGTCAGGACAAGATCGACCTTCAAGGAGCAAGCTTAAGCTGCTTTGATTTCTCAACTGGAACCAAAGACAGTAGACAAAGCTCTCTTAGACAATGGCTGGATCAGCGCCATGAAGGATGAACTTAGTCAATTTGAAAAGAATGATGTCTAGATGCTAGTTCCTGCATCCAAGGACAAGTTTATCATTGGAACAAAGTGGGTATTCTGCAACAAGCTAGATGAAGCTGGCAAAGTGGTAAGAAATAAAGCAAGACTTGTAGCTTAAGGCTACTCTCAACAAGAAGGTATAGACTTTATCGAAACCTTTGCACCATTAGCTAGATTAGAAGTCATCTACATCTTACTTTCATTTGCTGCTCATAGTAATATGAAGCTCTATCAAATGGACGTAAAAAGTGCATTCTTAAATGGCATAATAAACGAGGAAGTCTATGTGAAACAACCTTCTGGTTTTGAGTGTGATGCTTTTCCAAAACATGTTTTCAAACTCAAAAAGGCTTTGTATGGACTTAAACAAGCTCCAAGAGCTTGGTATGAAAAGTTGAGTTCTTTTCTTTTAGAAAATGGTTTTACTAGAGGAGAAGTAGACACCACTCTCTTTCGCAAAGATGTTAAATCACAGTTTATTATTGCACAAATATATGTAGATGATATTATATTCGGTGCTACTAATGACGCTTTATGCAAGGATTTTTCTAAGGTCATGACAGCAAAATTCGAGATGAGTATGATGGGAGAATTAACATTCTTCCTGGGATTGCAAGTAAAGCAGATTGCAAATGGCATATTCATACATCAAACAAAATATGTCAACGAACTTCTCAAGAAGTACAAGATGGATGATGCTAAGGAAATGAGTACACCCATGCATCCATCGTCAATACTCAACTTGGACGACTCTTCTAAAAAGGTAGACCAAACTACATATCGAGGTATGATTGGGTCTCTTTTAGATCTCATAGCGTCTAGACCTGACATTATGTTTAGTGTATGTTTATGTGCCTGTTTTTAGTCTGACCCTGGAGAAACTCATCTAACAGTAGTTAAAAGAGTTTTTAGATACTTAAAAAGGACCACTAACCTTGGTTTGTGTTTTAAGTCAAACAAAGAATACAGGTTAGTTGGTTACTGCGATGCTGACTATGTGGGAGATAGAATAGAATGCAAAAGCACTAGTGGAGGATGTCACCTCATTGGTGGGAATCTAGTCTCCTGGACGAGCAAAAGACAAGGGACAATTGTCTTGTCCACAGCGAAAGCAAAGTATGTCTCAGCTGCGTCTTGTTGCTCACAACTTTTATGGATTAAGCATCAGTTAGAAGACTACAGTATCTACTAGAGTAACATTCCTATCTTTTGTGATAACACAATTGCTATAAATCTGTCTAAAAATCCTATTTTTGCATTCTCGAGTCAAGCACATTAAAATAAAACATCATTTTAAAAGAGACTATGTTCAGAAGGGAATTATCGACATTCAGTTTGTCAACACTAAAAATCAATTGGCCGATATATTTACAAAACCCCTTCCTGAAGATAAACTCATCCATATTCGAGATCTTCTTGGTATGGAATTTATAAATGAATAGTTTTACTTAACATGCCTTGACCATCCAAGGACTTGATCATCTAATGTTTTGTAGCATCCAATGTTTTGTAGCGTCCAATATTTCATCGATTACTTGCATAGCTTTTATTCCATAACAGCTTATATTTATGTATGCATAAAAATCTCTATCCATACTTAATCATGTTTTTCTCTGAAAATGATTTGAAAATAAATGCTTTATTCCTATCTGAGTCACTGAAGCACCGTATAACCAATCTCGAAAAGTGTAAGTTCCTGACCAGCATTTATTGCACATCACCTCTCTCTTCTAAATTGAAAGAACAGCCAAAAGTAAAACTCTTTAGTTTCTTCATATACACTCAAACCTAAAACCAAACACTCACCTCTTCTTAAATCCACCTGAACTCTCTCAGTCTCTCGAAACCTCTCAAACCCTAACTATCTTTCAAGCTCTCAGATATGGCAACTGAAAAGGCTGGTCCTACTGCGAAGGCCATGACTCGTGTGGAGAGCCTAGACAAGGCTGTTGTTCTTATCGAAAGCTGTTTTGATATCCAAGCTCTGGAAGACATGGGTGTGAATGTAAAGGACAACCTGCTCAGATGTGGAATTCTTAACTACTTCCACTTGAACGAGATCATATACCCAGAGCTCATCAGACAGTTTTGGAACTTTATTGTCTTCTTTAAGATAAATATCGCGGGAACTATTCTAGGTGTCAAGGTCACACTGGACCTCGGCTCTGTTGCCCAAGCCATTGGCTATGAGCAGGCTGGGTTCTGCATCAAGAATGGCTGGGAAAGCAGTTTTGGAGGACATGATACTGTTGACGCTGCACTGATGGGTCCAAAAGGCGAAGGGCCAGTGGAATACAGTAAGCTAACAAAAGAGGAGAAGATTTTCCAGCAGTTTTTGAACAAGGGAATTCTTCACAAGGCTGGATCGAAGGACAATGTTACCTTCCTGCACAAGTTCGCGTTGTTCCATATGATCACAGGCCAACAGTTTAACGTGCTGCACCTTATCCTGAGCAACATCTTCAGGACCATGAGAGGAAGCCTCGAGCGCGACCAAATTACCTACGCCGCTCTCCTTAACAGACTTTTCTGGCAATAGTAGGTGTATCATGCCTTCTTTGCTCTATCTCTTGGAGAGCAAAATTTGATTAGGATTCCAGGTGGTGGCCATCATTTCACTCAACTGCTATTTGGATGCAATAATGTTGCATAGATGAAGGCTGGATTCGTGCTGAAGCCTTTGGAAACCACGTCCAAACTAGTGGATGTTAAAAAGGATATTGGTGAGATGGCACCTCTATAGACAATTGAGCCAATCGTCCAGCTCGCTGAGCCGATGAATAATGAGGCATTTTTTGTGAATCCAGTTGCTGCCAGACCGTCCACCAAGAGGAGGTCTTCCAAGACACAAGCAACCATAGTTATAAGGTCCAAGACCCAACGACCTTCAACTCCATCTGCCCCTCTTGCAGCAGCTCCTATTGCTGCCTCTGCTCCTTCACCTGCTCCGGTACAAGCTCCTACTAAGAGATGGTTGATTGTCGCTTCTGACGACGAAGACGATGAGCCAATTGGTAAGCTTGTCAAGAAGCAGAAAGCTACCATGATTGATGTTCCTATTCAACCACAACCACAACCATCTACCTCATCCAAACGACCAGCAAAAACACACCAAGGGAAGCCCAATCCAAGAAAAGTAAGCTTTCCTCTCCTGTTGAAAATGAACCTGCTAGTGACTTGGCTACATCAATTTTTATTGAACCTTTTACCCAAACACAAGCCATACCTGAATCAGACATGCTATTGCCTAGTGATGAAAGTTATACCTGCACTATCCCCACCCCTGGCATATCTAAGACACATCTCTCCATCAAACCTACTAAATCACCTTCCTCTTCATCCATTATTTCCTTACCTACATCTTCCACCCCTTCAAAAACCTTGACCAAAACCAAATAGCTTTGGCCTCTACTCTTTGTTGAAGGCAACCCCCAAAACTATATGGCTGACAATGCTATTATCTTGCGTCCAGAGTTCCCTGAACCTGTTTTCGATTTTGATTACTCTCCACTTAATCTGGACAAGTACATGGATGACTATGTCCATAAACCTTCTGAAGCTTATCTAGCACTACTTCTTGGAGCTATTGAACACTTATCGCTCAAGTGGTTTATTAGATGGAGGTACCCTAGAGTTGTACGAGCTTGGCGCATCAATGCACATCTTCCTGGAGTACTTCAACACAGAGTACCTCCAATAGAACACATCGAGCAAGTTCTACAACAAAGGAAACCTGGGGGCGAGCAGATTATTCACATAAGGCCTGCAGTTTTAAAGTTTTGGCCTCTAGATCCGGAAGAAGATGAATTCTTTCTATCTGTTTTAGAGCATATGCTTTGCAACACTTTCAAAGGTTCTGCCACCTTGAAGTTTCAACTCTTCATTCCCCCATCACAACACATCCGACCTTCAACATCCATTTGCATCCAACCAGATCGCGTTTGCCCAAGACTGCCAATCATAGATGACAACTGTAACAAGAAGAAAATTCTAACCAATGCACCGTCCCTACCTTTGTCGTCCAGAATTGATTTTCAACAACATTCAACTCATTCCTGTGAATGGTTCCTAGCTCAACGTCTTCATACAGACTTAGACGAGGACTATGTTGAACGCTTCTAGCATCACCATATGTTCTTATGCGAACAAGAAGCGTCCAATAGTGGAGTTTTAGCAAACGACAAAGTCAATATCCCAACTACAATGAACTGTGAAGTCACTCAGTGTCCAGCTCGTGTATTTCACTTTTTGGACTCTTCAGCTACCTTTGTTCATCTAGCAAACGAGCGTCTACTCCTCGGTACAAAAACTTCTATCCTATACACTATGATTGCTGCTCTTACTCACCACACAAATTTTCAATCACCCTACCCTTGGACCACTCCACGTCCATACCAACTAGAAGCACAAGACTTGAAGCTTCTCAAAGCACTTCCTCCCCCCGCTAAAGCTCTTCCACCCACCCCTTCCCAACCATCGTCACCTACACCTCCACCCTCGCGTACTCTTGGCTCTCAAGCCTCCACAAGCCTCCCTATCTTTTCTTTTGCCCCTTTCCCCATTCCCTCTATTGACCCCGTCATTCAACAATATGTTGCAAACCAGCTGCAACCCATCTTCACCCTTCTTCACCAAATTCTCCAGAAGCAACAAGCTCTCCTACACCATTCTCAACCTTCCCCACCTTTTCCTCCGCCGCCGCAACATTGACTATGATGACATCTCCCTTCTCTCTCTGTCTGCTTTTTGCTAATGACAAAAGGGGGAGAATTGGAAAACTATGTCTTTTTTTTATTTTGCTGTTTTTGTATGATCTTCAAGTATAATAAAATACATGCTTTGTTTTGACATATATTACTCTGCCTATATTTAAAATCCATAACTGTTAGATACAATATGCTTGATACTTTGATCGTTATTCGATATGGATTTTAAACTAATATATCTTGTGTCTCAAAGAATACAAAACTTGGAATATCAGACTCAGGGGGAGCATAGTAAGTCTTTCGAAAACTTCTTTATGCGTCCTTTTATATTCTAGCAAAAACTTAAAAATTAATAAGGTTTGTCATCATCAAAAAGGGGGAGATTGTTGGAACCAAAGACGTAGAAGCATTTAGACCCTCAAAGTTTTGAAGATAACAAACTTATAAATGTTCAAGTTTCTGCCAAAGAACTAAATTCTTTACAGCATACAAACTTCTCTTTGAAGACTGTCCATTAGACGTGTCAAAGAAGACCGTCCAGTAGACGTGTCAAAGAAGGCCGTCCAATAGACGTGCTTAAAGAACATCGTCTAATGAACAACTTAAGATGATCGTCTGAAGAACGAATTCAAATATCTGATGCAAGCTTTCAATGACAATTATTCAAACGGCTAAGTTCTATTTTGAATGTCCAATTTATTTATGCTAGTTTTTCTTGAAACTAACATATTACTACTTCTGTGATCTAACGTTCAAATTGTTTGAAGCATTAAATAACATCAGAATCATTCTAGTGCAAGAACGCAACAAAATTAGATAAAGCAAGTCAACTTATCAAGCTGCTGAGACGAATGAAGAATGTTTAGAAAAACAGACTGCCAGCATAGTCCTGCACTTTTCATTTTAGTGCAAGTCTAAAAGCTGCTGCGCTTGACCTCTCTAAAAGGATAGTTTGCACGCTTCTCATTGCATAACAAAGTCAAAGTCTTCTACAACAGATCTTTTCCTTAAAGACTATATATATGCATGCACCAAGGAAGAAGCAACAACTGAAGTGAAAATAACGAAAAAGACTGTGACGAACAATCAAGAAAAAGAACAAGAACAAAGAGATATTAGCAATATTCTGATAAGAAGCGTCTAGTGGATGATAGCAAAAATTGTGTAAAGTTTTTCATAGCGTTTTTGTACCTAATCTTTCAAATCCTCACTACGTGAGTTGATATCGTTTGTATAAACACTTGTTGTGTTGTGAAAGCCTGGAGAGGCTTAGTGTGAAAGAATACTTGGGTTAAGCAATCTAGGGTGATTGCATTGTAAAGCTTGAAGAGGCCGCGAACAATACTTGTAACCTAAGGTTGGTTAGTGAATACCTTCTAGGTGAAGGGACTAGACGTAGCTTAGGTTGAGTAAACCAGTATAAAACTTTCTGTGTTCTTCTTCTCTCTATCCCTATGCTTGAAAACGTTTTTATACTGATCAACTTGTTTCAAAAAAGTTTTTAAACGCACAATTCAACCCCCCTTCTTGTGCGCTTTTTCTATTTCAACAGGGACCATTGTTCTGGTCTTGAGGGTAAAAGTGCTAAGTTGTGAACATCCCAATGGCTAGATTAGCACCCTGAGCCGGGGTAAATCACGTAAACCGACTTGGCAACCTTGACACCTACTCAGCATCACCATGATTGGTGTAGTGTATATCCTTGATGGGCGTGTGGCCTTTTCCTCAAGGATGATGATTACGACATGGATGTTTGTACCTTGTGAGGGATTATACGAACTCCCAATCACTTCCTAGTGATTCCTGATGGTTAAAGTAAATCATCAGAGATAGGTATGGATTCATACGTTTGGTAAAGGTTGAGATTGAGTCGTAATAACGTAGGTCAGACCTTAGGATTTTCCCTAATTGCTTGTTTAAATTGTTGTTTGTAGCCTATTAAGAAACGAATGAGGCTTTTATAAAAACCTCACTCCTTTCTTTTGTTTTTTTTCATATACGATCGTGATACAAGCAGATGGATTTATTCATAGGATGGCAAACATTCACATGGCATATTGCCTATTGGGTCTCTAGGTTTATGACCCAGTTACTCAGTACTCGACGTTTCAATGAAGGGTGACCTTTACATTTATGTTTCCTATCCCAGGCGTTTTTCTACCTATTCAGCAGCTGACGTTACCTATGACCTTATCTACTACCGCACCCGATGGCTATGTCAAAGGACCGTAGGCCCTGCCGCCATCACCTGTAAACGATGAGATGGATGACGCTCATTTTCCACAGATGGATGCTATTCCCGACATCGGCATCATGGTGATCTCGGCACCATACCTTCAATACTTTGAGCCACCAGTCGAGATCCCACCATACTCGGACACCACTGAGTCTTCATCCGGTCCCTTCTATCATCTGGGTGAAAATTATGGATGAGTTTCCTCTTTTTCTGAGATTAGCACTGTCGGCAGCTATGACGACCTTGGGCAGTTACCCGATGGTCATATACCCACTGATGACGAGAACACCGATATGATGGATTCAGAGGACACTGATATGATGGATTCCGAGGACTCGCTATGATGACGATTCTGCTTGTGATCTTTTTGCATGGGATGGGGTAGCCTAGTATAGGTTTATACTGCTCTGACATAGATTTTTGTTGTATAGCTACGGGTGGGTATCTAGGTTTTCTTTTGATGTATTTCTTTTATATCCTTTTGATGTATGTACTTGATATTTGACCTTGTACAAAGGCTTGACGCATATATATATGATGATGTTTATTTCACGGTTACAGTTCTCTATCTGATGTCTCTTTATTTACTCTATAATTGCAAAAGAAAAAAAAATAATAGTGCGGTAATGAGTTAAGCATAGTTAACATTTTACTAATCAATTATGTACTTGTATTATTATAGTGGGTGTTACAATGCCTGAGCAGCCAATGGTAGGGCATTAGAAAAGGAGACTAGTCGAGGAGGTTTTCCTTCCTGTTACCCGTTCTGAGTACAAGTGGGTCTCTAATGAGGTAGGAGCCTACGATTCAAAGTTTCAATCAGCCTCTACCATTGTTGACTTGATGAAGGCAATCACTTTCTACCATTCGGACCATTAGGGTGAGGTCGTAGCCGAGACATGCGATTCGGACGAGCACGTGTATCTGTCAATGGCACCCGGACAGCCTGACTTCACTTACGAGTATGAGACATTTTTTCAAAATCTAGGGATTTCGATGCCTTTCGACGCATTCAAGGTTGAGGTCTAAACGACTCCTACCTAACTCCATCCAAACGGTTGGGTAGCCATGACTGCCTTCGCATTTTATGCAACATGTTCTACATAGTGTTGATCGCCCCCAAATTCCTTCATCACTATGCGACCAAGGAGAAAATGAGAGGTGGTTGGGTATCACCATCAGGCATTAGTGGTATCTCCCTGTTTATCGCCTACACCACCTTTTACAAAGATTTTAAAGGTAGATTTTTCCAGGCTTGGCCAAGTCCAACTAAAAGGAGCAACTTCTTCGATACTTAAGGATGTCACCGATTCCCTTTCTACTGGACAAAAATCCCAGACAAGCATATGGTCTGGCACATTCAGGACATATCAATGAAGGATCAAGTCGACATGGCTGATTTGCACAAGCTTCCTCGGTTGCTCTTGTGCCGGGGCGTGTTAGGGCTTCTTTGGTCTAAGAAGCCATTGGAGGATATGAAGTGTGCGTATTATTTATTTATTTTTTGTAGTCATTTGTTGCTTCTTATGTTTGTTTAATCCTTTTGTAGTGATAATGGGGTGCTTCAACTTTGCCAAACTTCATGCTTAGCACACCAAGAAGGTTAAGAGAGCTGAGGTAAGTGCCACTTCTACTGCTCCCGTCAACACTTCTCTTGGGCCACCTGGCCCTCTAACATCCCTAACTTTTGCTTATGCTCTGACCCCAGCTCAACCTCAAGAGGTTCCGATCGTGGTGGAGGTGCATTCGGCCAGTCCTCCATACAAGCGTCCTTGTTTAACCCTTTCCTTGGAGCCGACCGAAGGATCTTCGTCTGTTGGGGCCCACCCAGCCTTTTTTGTTGCCGTTGAAGGTGTCAAGTCCCTTTGGGGTTAAGACTTCGATCCTGCCAAGGTGTTGAGTCCCGACTCCCTTTCTAAGGTCGATTAAAGCGTTTTTCGGGAAGCTGGTCGTTAGCAAGTCTGGAGGCTCTTTCAACGTTTCAGGCTCATTCATGGGCGATCGCCCAATACTGGGTGGCGAAGTTGGATCAGGCTCGGTCTTTTTTTCAGTTGATGGAGTCGAGGGAAGCTGAGATTTAAAGGTTGGAAGTGGCATTCGAGGTGCCAGAAACTGGGCTGGTCGAAACCTCTCGGACCAATGAGATGCTTTTTTTTAAGGCCGTTGAGCCGAGAAAATTGGCCGCAGCTTTGGAGATCAAGATGAAAGATTCCAAGGCTTGTGATGAAATTTTGATGAATTGCGCAACTTGGGTTGAAGACTTTGTGGCTGCCCTGGAGGTAGAGGTAGAGCTCCTCAAAATCGGGCTCTCTAAGGTTGAGCTTAGTTGAGTGAAGGTGATTGATCAAGTTAAACACCTTGAAGTTGACCTGGACGAGGTTAAAAGGTTGATCATGAAAGAGCACGTTGGAGGTTTTCAGAAGGTGTTTCAGCAGTTGACTTATTTCTTCCCAAATACCGACACCTTTGCATTTGATATGGAAAAAGATGTTAAGGAAGAGGTGTTGGTTGATGTGGTGAGCTCTCTAATTAGGAAGAAGAGGAAGTTCAAGGGGGTAGGGACGCCGAGCAAGTGGGGGATAATGTTGATGTTGTATGAGTTTCAGCGTCCCATGTAACACCCTAAGGGGCATTACCGTAACTAGGTCTAGATTTAAAAAAAAACAAACTGAAAAAGGTAGAAACAACATACAAATACTACTCATAAATATAATTAAATATTATATACGAACAATACAATAAAAAAACATACATGCCAAATATAATTCATCTATCACCTGAAGGTATCGTACAAAATATAAAGAAGAATACAAAAACATAATATAAACTAGACTACGTTTTCTTGCACGTGACTCCAAGCTCCATCTACGCGTGTCTTCACCTGTATCCTGAAAAAGGGAAAACTTAAAGGAATGAGACATAATGTCTCAGTGAGTGCTCTAAGGACTCTACGGCTGGGTTAGACTCTTCTATTTGGACAACCTTCATTACTTATCTCTCATGGCTTTAGCCTCATTGGGTTTCTCATAATTATCCATACCTATGGTTGAGTCTACACCTTTCAACAGTCAATACTCCTTGTTAATTGCTCTCTCATTCTCACAACTATTATATTGGTTTACTATCTCATTCTTAACTTAAGAACTCATCCTCATTATTTATACTTTCTTACCCAAAACCCTCTTTAGAATTTACTCTTCTTCTTTTAATATTCAAAGCTATCCCCTAGGGTCAAGTCTAAGGTTACAGACATCCTAAAATACTCTTATTTCATTCTCTCTCTTACTTGTCTTATACCTTTCTATTACGCCATGAGGGAATTCACCCTTCCTCTATCTTATTCACAACTATTATTATCCAACTAGAACCCTCATAACACTATCCTAAGGTCTAGCCTCTCACTTATCCTTAAGGTAGCAAACACAATTCCAATTACAAGCATATAATTGTTTCACATTCTTTGTCTAGTAACTAGACATATACCTCGTTTTGTTTTATCAAACAGGAACGACACTCGTGCAAGATATGATCACATGTCCACAACTTTAACATTTCATCACAAGGCACAATTGCATTCTTACATAGAATTCACATAAATAGGGTCACATAGAATTCACATAATTACAACATAGTACACTCTAACATATCACACTATAACAAGATACATATGCGTGCTATGTTCCTAAACCACTACTCATGCACATGTGGTACCAACCTAAACTTTTCGGAAAGTAGACTAGGAGTAAATGCAGGCCATAAGAAGCGTCATTGGTATCGATGCCTTCGGCTTTCGCACCCTTAACTAGCATGATATCCCCCGGTGACTAGTCAGGGTTACCCAATTTTGCCAGTACGCCCTGGCTCCATGGGATCAGCATGGACCATTGGAGTTTTCCCAACCGGATAACCCCAAGGCTAAGGTTAGACAACCCATCACGGCCTCCACCAACCAGATTCCTACATACTTTCCTCATCACATAACTCAAATGTTATGATGCATGGTCACAAATAATGCTTACAACTTTTTATAGACTTTTATCATGAAACATTGACACAATTTCATATTACACTCAGTTTCTTTCAAGGTAAATAATAATCATACAATATAACCTCAACAAGGCATAAGAAAACAAACAACAATGACTTAAAAACTGCAAAGAGGAGCTCATAAACACAAAGAACGGAATAACAAAAGTCGTATCCGCCCAGCAGGACGGAAGTCCCGCCCAGCGGTCCAGTGAACCCGCCCAGCAGGTCTGCGTCGGAACCCAACCCGCCCAGCGGGTATTTCACCCCGCCCAGCGGCTCTGCGTGCCTAGCGTAAATGCAGAATCCAGTTTTTGAAGAAAAGTCGCCCAGCGGCTATCTAATCCCTCCGGGCGGATCCGAGGTACTAATTTTAATTTATTTTTCCTATTGTCTTTGGGTTCCAAATGCTTCAAGATAAATAATTAGATTCTTAATCACTCTTCTACATCGATAATTGGTCAATCTAATTTATAATTTCCTTACTCCTTCACAATCCCCTCAAAACCCATCAAATTCCTAAATTTAGGTATAAGGAGGAAAAAGATAAATAGATGAACAAGAACAAGGAAGGACATGGGGGAGAGCACTCACCTTTGTGGACATGCAAAGTTGAGTTCTAGAGTTTGAATTCTCCGGTTTCTATTCTTCCTCTTTCTCTTCCTCTTCTTCTTCTCTTCTTTTCCTCATTCTCTCTAACTTTTTTCTTCCTCTATTTTGTGACAGCTAAACCTAACCCTCCTTCTCTATTCCCTTCTTATAACATGTGGGTGGGTATGTGGCTTAGTGGGCTTTAGTCCCCTATTGGGCCCTAGATGCTCTTTTGGGTTGTATGATAATATTCCTACTAATTTATAATACTAAGGTATTAATAACAATAATAATAATAAGAATAATAATAATAATAATAATAACAACAACAACAATAATAATAATAGGGAATATAATAACAATAATTCTTAAGACATCTTTTGTCTAATAACATATGAGAAGGGTTCTACTAAAAGCTACCTCGTGGTTTATTTCTAGTACTTGAAATTTGGGCTGTTACATCCCACGCCTCTAAAACTGAACTTCTTGAAAGTTATCTTCTTCGGCTGAATTTCTTGAACGTTTTCTTCTTTGGTTGCCCTCCTGCCGCGAAGTTAGACTCTTTTCTTTGTAGTATATAGTCACATTTTGTAGCTTAGGCTAGTATGTGCAGCCTTCGTAGCTTTAAGACATTTTTTGCAAAGTAGTAGTGTTGCCAAGTGAAAAGATGTGATGGCCGTAGTTTTAGGACATTCCATGTATTCGATTTCACCCTTTAATAAAAAAGACTAATTACATTGTGATTTCCTTTAACAGGAACAATCTTTCATACTTGCTAATTCAGTTCGATGCGGTAGTCAAAGTTACCGTCTAAATTTTATTGAGGTTTCGAGACCTGTTAAGTCCTCGACCTTTATGGGTCAGCTCAGGAAAAGTTTAAGTGGGTTGAAACCTATTAAGTTCTCGAGCTCGGTGGGTCGGTTAGGTTAGGCTTCAATGGGTTGAAACTTGTTAAGTTCTCAACCTCGGTGGGTTGGCTTGGTTAGGTTTCAATGGGTCAAAATTGGTTCAGTTCTCGAGCTTAGTGGGTTGGCTCGATTAGGTTTTAGTGGGTCAAAACCTGTTAAGTCCTCGAGATCAATGGGTCGGCTCAGGAAAGGTTTTAGTGGGTTAAAACCTGTTAAATTCTTGAGCTCGGTGGGTCGGCTTGGTTAGGTTTCAATGGGTTGAAACCTTTTAAGTTCTCGAGCTCAGTGGGTCGACTCAATTAGGTTTTAATGGGTCGAAACGAATTAAGTTCTTAAGCTCGGTGGGTCAGCTCGGTTAGGTTTCGTTGGTTTGAAACCGGTTAAGTTCTCGAGCTCAATAGGTCGGCTCAGTTAGGTTTTAGTTGGTCAAACCTGTTAAGTTCTCGAGCTCGATGGGTCAACTTGGTTAACCAAGAAATAAAAAGAAATGGATTTAAAGCATAAATTAATTGTCATTGTCATTGTCTTTGACGTACTTCATTAAAACCTCCCTAGCCAAAACCCATATTTTTCTTCTTTTTGGGACAAAAGACCGAGGTAGGAAAAAGAGTACACTGTCATTACACTTATTAGTTGAAGTACATCTTTACGTGAGAAGTATTCCATGTGTGCGAAATTTCTTCGCCTATAAGTTGTTCTAGCCAATAAGTTTCATTGCCAAGCCGCTTGACCACTATCAATGGTCTTCCACAGTTTGCATCTAGCTTTCCTTTGTCGATTTCCTTCTGTACTTCACCCAACTTTTTCCACACCAAGTCTTTAGGCTTGAAGTCCTTTAATCTTGCCTTCTTGTTATGTCTTTGAGCAGCCTTTTGCTTCCCTACTTCTTCTTGTATCCTTGCCTTTTCCCTTGCTTTCTCTGCCAGATCCAATTCTATCTTTAGTGCTTCGTTATTTTTCTCAGGGTTGAACACTGTGCGGCATAAGGACAATTCTCCCAACTAACTGGAATCATGGTGTCCGCTCCGCATACTAGCTTGAAAGGCATCTCCTGAGCTGTCGATTGGGGAGTGCAGTGATATGCCCAAAGGATTTCTGATAATTCCTCGAGCTAGCTACCTTTAGCTTTTGCAACTCTCTTCCTCAGCTTTTCTAGGATTACCTTATTTGCTACTTTGGCCTACCCATTAATCTGTGGGTGTTCCACCGATGCGACTTGGTGTCAGAATTCGAGCCTTCTGTAAAATTTTGCGAGTAAACAGTCTATAAACTGCCTTTCATTATCTGTTACTATCGAGTGCGGCATTCCGTAGTGGCAAATTATATTTTTCCATACAAACTTCTGTATGTTACGCCGTTATTCAGGCTAGGGGCACGGCTTCCATCCACTTGATGAAGTATTCAATTCCTACCAGTGAGAACTTAACTTAGCCCTTAGCAACGGGGAAGGGTCCGAGTATATCCATTCCCCACGTGGCGAAGTACCATGATGTCACAATCGAATGTAGTTCTTTAGATGGTACCTGGGACAAATTTTTGAACCTTTGGCATTCCTGCCATTTCTTTCAGTAGTTGATGCAGTCGGCCCTAATGGTTGGCCAATAGTACCTAGCTCAGATGATGTAGGCTACCATGACACGTCCTCTCGTATGCATGTTGCAAATCCTTCGGTGTATCCATTCATGACATACCGAGCTCGATCGAGGCCTAGGCAGTTAAGTAATGGGTGTGGAATCTTCTCTTGTACAATTCTTCTCCCTGCACCACATAGTAGCTGGCTCTTCCTCTGAATCCTTTTTGTTGCATTTTTGTCCTTTGGCAGTTCATCGGTTGTGAAGTACTTCCAGATAGGGGTCATCCATCCTTCCTCCTCCCTTTCCACGCTCAAAATCTCTTCCTCCCTTTCCACCCTCAAAATCTCCTCCTCAACACTTGGTCTTATCACTATTTCCTATGTTATAGTCTAGTGCTATCCCCGCTTTTTGGTGCTTTCCAATTTAGATAAGAGGTCAGCCCTTCCACTTTCCTCCCTTGAGATGTGCTTTATTTTGAATTCTTCCAGCCTTTCTATCAATTGTACTACCAGTACTTCAGAAGCTAAGAATCCTTGGTCTGGAAGGTGCTAGACACTTGTCCGGCTATCAATTGGGAGTCACTCTTGCAAATGACTTTTTTGGCACCAACTTCACCTGTTAACTTGAGTCCTGTGATAAGCGCCTTATATTCTGCTTGATTGTTAGAGGTTGGGAAGTTGAATTTCAGTGACTACTCTAACACAACTCCCCGGGGTCCTTCCAAAATGACACCAGCCCCACTCCCTTTTTGGTTTAACGATCCATCAACGTATAAAATCCACCATGGAGAAGTTTGTTCTATAGGTAATGAGAGTTCTACTACGAAGTTGGCGAAGCACTATGCCTTGATGGGGCCTCTTGCTTCATACTTGAGCTTGAACTCAGACAGCTCTATCGATCAAGCTATCATTCTCCCTACTACCTTCGGCTTTCTCAGCACTTGCTGGATGGAGTGGTCAGTTTTTACTACCATTTGGTGGTTTTGGAATATGGTTGAAGTCTTCGAGTGGTTGTTACCAATGATAGTGCTAATTTTTCAATGACTTGGTACCGAACCCCCACCCCTTGTAACACATTGTTAGTATAATGCACGGGGACCTGTTTGCCCTTTACTTCTTGTACGATGACCAAGCTAACCGCTTGATTGGATATGGCTAGGTATAGGAGTAGGTCCTATCTAGGCACCGACTGAGTTAAGATAGGTGGGGTTGCCAAGAATGTCTTGAACTCTTTAAACCCTAACTCGCACTCATCATCTCAGTGAAAAGCTTTCGGCTTCTTTAAAAGCCCGAAGAAAGGGCATGCTTTTTCGGCCTTCCTTGATGTTCTGGGGACTCTTTATCTCAATGAAGGCCTGGCACTTGTCGGGATTAGCTTCGATTCCTTTGTAAGTCAACATGAAACCCAAGAATCTTCCCCCTTGTACCTCGAACACGCACTTCTTGGGGTTCAACCTCATGTTATACCGCTTAACTTGGTTGAATACCTCATCTAAGTCTTTCGCATGTTTATTAGCGTCTTCATATTTTACCACCTTGTCATCCACATATACCTCTAGGTTTTGGCCTCCTTGTCCCTCGAAAACCTTATCCATCAGGTGCTAGTGGGTAGCTCTGGCATTTTTTAAGCCAAATGGCATTACGGAGTAGCAATAGTTCGATCCATCCATCATGAACGCTATTTTTTTCTCGTCTGGTGGGAATATGGCTATTTGGTTATACCCGGAGTAGAGGTCTAAAAAGCTCAATAGTTTATACCCTGAGGTGCCATTGACTAGTCTGTTAGTGCTGGGTAGTGGGTAGGCATCCTTAAGGTGACAATCATCATCAGCTACCTCACCTACAACTGTGCTAAATGGCATTTGTGCACTATGGCTCCCTTTGGTGTCAAATGTGCAAGCTCTATGTGATGAAGCTCTTCAGTAGCAAGTGGGCAGAGTTGTGGCAATCGGTGTACGACGAGGTTAATGCCACTATTAGAGCCATCACTATGGTATCAGAGCTGGTCTTGTCTTTTAGGTGAGCCTATAGGAAATAGGTCCAGTGTGTTTTTGTTTTTGTGTTTCTGGTATAATGATATATGTTGATTGTTTTGGTTGTATTATTATGGTGTGGATCCTTCCATGAGAGAAGTGAGCATGGTTGAAATGACTCATGAACATGTTGTTTTCTATTGTGGTTAGTTTTATAGGATCTCGATGAGGGGATCTAACCCACCACCACCTCCAATTGATTTCTCTTAGATAGCTAGAGCTATGGAGGTGATGGTTACTGGTGTGGTTCAACAGCAAAATATGGTCACCCAGCAGCAGACTACCATGGCTAATTAAGCTACTATGGCGCAATTGGTGTTATCCCGAGTCGTTACTAAAACTGCTCATGTTATAGTGCCTCTGAATTTCAAGGGTTGGCTAAATTTCAGAAAAATGAACCTCCCTAATTCAAGGGCGGAATAGATCCAGATGTAGCTGATTTATGAATGCTGTCATATATTTTATTCTTGGTAAAAATGGGTTTTTGAAAGGGATTTTGAAAATTGTTGATGATTTGTGGATGAAATTATTATGTAATCAGTTAAAAAGGTATTAGAAGTAACAAGGATTGTTTTTATATGCTTAGTGTTGATTGTTGTGTCAAGATGGCCTTAGGTCATCTCTTGGTGAATTGTCAAAATCGCAGTTGTCGCTTAGCTACATAATTTTAGCGCTTAGCGACGGATAACAGAAAACTCTCTGGTAGTTTCTCGATTAATAGTGAAATTTTGGTGCTTAGCGATAGAATTTTGACGCTTAGCGATGAATTTGGTGCTGAGTAACAGAATTCTGGCATTGAGCAACAAAAGCTTGATCTCTCTATTGTGTTGGTGTTGAGCGTTAGTTTTGTGGCGCTGAGCGTGGGTTTATGAGGGTTGGGTCCAAGAAAAAAGGTGAAATACAATTGATTGCTGTGGGTTTCATGTTAGGTGTGACCTTTGAACATTGGAGAAATGTTTTAGCTCCAAAGAGAAGATATATTCACCTTGTATGCTTGATTTTCTAAGGTTATTGTTATTGTTGTTGGTTGATGATGTTATTAATTCCTAAGGATGTCAAATGTATATTTTAAGACAAGTTGGATGTTCAAATGGTTTTAAAAAAATGAGTTTTTGGTTTCTAATTGTGGTGATTTGTTTCATATGTTGCTAAAGTATAAGGTTGCTTAGATATGACCTCCACTTGTTGTCGAGGGGACTTGTTAGTGAAATCATACAAAAGTCTAGGCTGCTTAGATAAGGCCTTACTTGATTTCCATGCTAGGTGTTGAATTAAGCCTACATGGTGTTGTTGTATTGTTGTGGTCATGTGTGATGCTTTATTGAGCCCACTTGGTGCTTCCAATGAAAATTGTTATTTATTACTGATTATGACTTGTTGATGATGACATGAGGGTTATTGGTGTTATACATGCATTGTATGCATATGTTGACAGGAGAAGTAGCTGACAATGGAACTCATGTCGTGGTGCGAGCGAGCACATAAGCTGGTTGGTTGAGTGGAGCGAATAGCTCAAATAGGGCCTCTAACCTAGTGTTGGATAAGATGTGGGGCAGTTGTCAATGGGCCTTTAGAGATAATTGGATGGGCGATTCTATAGGGGGGCAAGGTAGTGTAAACCTTGAGTCCCTTCTAATAAAGAAATCTGTGTTTCGTTGGCAATGATAAATCAAGAATTCTCAAAACTAGGGAATCCTTGAATGGTGTATGGCACTTACTGTTGTTGATGTCATGTTAAGGGATGAGACCTGGCTGATCGCTCAATTGTTGAAAATCTCTCGAGAATAGTGTCCTCATCCATTGGCATGGTGATTGATATCATTGATAACATGACCATGTATTATGGAATTGTATATGGATCCTCTGTGTGTGTGTGTGTAAATGAAGATTTCTTTTGTTATTATTGTTGGTGGTGGTGATGTTGTATATTGTTGTTGTCGTTGTGATTGATGTTGTTGTGGTTGCTATGGTTGTTATTCTTGTTTGATTATGGATGTATGAGTTGGAGAATTCTTATCCTTTTTTTCCATAATATATGTATGTTATTTCAAGTAAGCTTACCCTTGCTTTGTTTGCACATGTGATTTGTGCTTGTGATGATCACGTCGTTGACGTGGGAGCAAATGTAGAGGCATTGGTTGCTCTAGCTGTTAAAAGTTGATGGGCAAGCTGCTATCTTGGAGACAATGAGATATGATGAGTCTCATTGCCACTTTTGATGTCGTTTTAAAAGCTATTATAGTTTTAAGGTATAGTTTGACCAACATCAGGGAGTGAGTTTTGTATTCCCTCTTCCCTACTGATGTATATTAATATTAAAGTAAAGGAATAGTACAGATGTTTTATAAAGTTTTGATTTGTACATATAAAATAGTTATGTATGTATTGGGAATGGATAGTTTCTCATATATGTGTGTGTGTGTGTGTGTGCAATTTACATGAACATGGAATTTGTATGTTAACTAAAGTAGTTTAGCTAAAAATGGTAGTGCTGTCTAGTAGCGATAGATGGGTCCTTACAGTCACAGCTAGCGATGGGAAGCTTGTCAACATCGAGGAACTAGTGTTCAACCTCAAAGAATTTTATCTATCATGCTGCGTTCAAATCAAGCTCGCATGAGAGGTAGGACAAGTTCATGGGGATATTACACGAGTTGGTGATGAGGAGGAAGGGTGTGGTTGCTGACGAAGAAACAATCATGGTGGATGAGTTGCAATGAGAAGGATAAGTTGAATGGTGAATCAGACGATTTGCAGAACTCCATCAGACTCACTACGGATAACATCAAGGCTATCATTATGGTATGGATTCGTTTTCAAATACTATATCTTATCAACCACCTAAAATTGTCGGTTTAAAACATAAGTTTTTAACTCGGTTAGGGGTACAACTGATTTAAAAACTTTTTTTTTAGTCGGTTGAACAAAAAACCAATTTAAAAAGTAAGTTTTTAAATCGGTTCAAACAAGACTGAGTTAAAAAATTGGTCAATAATTTTTAAACAGAACCCACGTCAACTTTTTAAATCGGTTCACATAGAATCGATTTAAAAAAATTGTAAAAAAAATTCAAAATTACCTTTAAATCAGTTCACCTAGAACCGAGTTTAAAAAATTTTGAAAATTTTCAAAACTATCATCACGTCCATCTTTTAAATCGGTTTAGTAGAAACCGAATTAAAATCCTGTTCTAAGAAACAAATTTTGTAGTAGTGGCAACACCTTTGGATAGAATCAGATTCAACAAAGACCGTCATCAACTTGATTTTGGAAGGGTGTGTTAGTTCTCATCCTTGTTCACCTTTTATTTAGGACATTAAGGAGCTTGCTGCCACAAAGGACTCCAGTGTTTTTTTTTTTTTTTTCTAATTTTATGCATGAGGGAAACCAAGTTGTGGATGCATTAGTGAAATATTTTATAGTTGATAGTAGTGTTTTTACTGCTTTGTCTGATTTTATTTCTTTGCCTATTAGGGTAAACGCTTCAGGTGTAATATTTTATAAAGGTTATTGAATTTTGGGAGGCTTTGGCTCCTTTTACCCACCCAAAAAAGAAAGTATTGTGATATAAGAAAAAAAATACGTATCAGTTAAAAAAAATAGAAAAAAAAAGGTGATTCCGTGGACGTGAAGAATGCACTAACTTCCACTTTGTATTTTCTTTTTTGCTAACATTCCACTTTGTAGAAAAAATTCTTTGTTCTTCCACAATTACGTAAAAGACTGGAAAAAAATGACAACTGACTAAGTCCAATTATTTGAATTCTCAACAAAATTGAATGATGCTTGTTTGTCCGATGAATGGATGATAACCTAAATTTCTAAATGGAATGAAATTTCTTATTTTTAAAAAAAAAATTTGCGTTAAAAATATGTTGGTGGGAGACATTGCCTCTCTTGCATGTAAATGAAGTAACTATATATGCTTCTCAGAGCCGTATATTGCGTATATTTGCCATGTCTTAATATTGTAAGATGCGAAATATAAAATGAGATCGCTTGTTTTGTTGCAATAAACATAAGAAGGTCGATACAAAATTTATTTTTTTAATTTATTGAGATGCTAAGTTATTAATTAAACTTTTATAAACATTCTTTTAATATATATATATATATATATATATATATATATATATATATATATAATATTTTAATTTTCAAAACATTTTTTTTGTTAAAGAAATATTTAATAAAATTACTAACATTGTTGCAAAAGCCAAATATGCATTCGAGACAAAATATTTGAAGCATTTCATATGATTAATCATATGTCAGTTAATTGGATTATTAAAATTTTTGATTTCTGAAAATTGATATGATATCTTTAATTTTAGCTATTATGACTTTTATTATGAAGTGTTAAAAGGATTTAGCTACAATAATTATTTAATTTTTTAAAATGGTGATATAAATTCAATAATCAAAATTTCTATTACAATAAATAACTATTAAAAAAACGCTCGTTTTATACGTAGAAAAAAAAAACACTTACGGAGTTCAGTTTATATATGTATATTACCACTATAACACTAGACATATATATATATATATATATATATATATAGATAGATAGATAGATAGATAGAGAGAGAGAGAGAGAGAGAGAGAGAGTAATAAAAAAGTGTTACGAATTCATTGAAGAAAGAATTTGAACTTTTATTAAGATTAACTAAATATGTAGGTTTCTATTGTTTTATCTAGTTTTTAATTAATCTTTATGATTTAAAAGTATTTAACTAAGTTTTTATAATTTTAAATTATTTTTATAATAAAATTCTAAAGAATTAAGACATCTTTGATATGATAATATCTATCTTTGAAAACTTCTCATATAGCATCACTGACAAAATATATGTGGGAAAACGACTTCCATTTCTAATGGCATGATGACTTCAAGTAAGAATTCAAAATGGTACTCGACCATCTTATATGACTTTATATCAACATAATGTTTTAACAATTCAACGCTTTCGAGCTATGTACTAAATTGAGCACAAATAGGTAATAAAATAAATTTACATACCCATTTTTCTTTAAAAAATAATTCTTAATAAAATTGTAAAACCGCAATTAAAAATTTATTACAATTACAGAAATTTATAAAATAATATGACCTTTTATTAAATATTTTTGCTGAAATAATCTTAATAATTAATAAAGATACTTGAAAGGAAAGAACATAAAACTTTGTTAAGCAATTAATATTAGTAGTGAGATAAAATTTTAAATATATTTTTAACATAATAATATCATTAATTATATTAATATAAAATTATATGGACATAGAAAAATGGTACCTAATGATCATATGTTGGTAGTAGCGGTTCTAAAGATCATATGTTAGACTCAGGAGATTGATATGGTCAGAAGTACATCTTTTGTAGTCTATAAAAGGAGAAATAGATGATTCAAATGATAAAATATCTCTTTACCATCCTTCTTACACACTTATAATTCACTATGAGAGCATGCATACTCTTGTGGCTTTTCCTGATACCATTCTGCTTAATAAACTTTAGTGCCAACGTCTTTCCAGCCAATGGCTATTTGCTTGGCCATCAGTGTTCCACGTTGCTTCATTTGAAATATAGCCTAATATTCAACCCTACAAAATCCAAAAAGCTTACTCTTTGGAATCAAAGTGAAGATTGTTGCCAATGGCATGGGGTGACATGCAACGAGGGGCGTGTTATAGCTCTTGATCTCAGTGAGGAATCTATCTCAGGAGGATTTGTTAATTCAAGCGCTCTTTTCAGCCTTCAATATCTACAGAGCTTGAATTTGGCTTTCAATAACTTGGGTTCGGCAATTCCTTCCGAGCTGTACAAGCTGAATAATTTGAGGTATTTGAACTTGTCTAATGCTGGCTTTGAGGGGCAGATTCCGCATGAGATTTCTCACCTCAAAAGGTTGGTTATTCTTGATTTGTCTTCTTCATTCACCTCACATCATAGGCTCAAACTTTATGAGCCAAATATAGGAATGCTTTTACAAAACCTTACAGATATCACAGAATTATATCTGGATGGTGTAGCAATATCTGCCACAGGACTGGAATGGTGTCATGCTTTATCATCATTGCATAAGCTACGTGTTCTTAGCATGTCATCATGCAATCTCTCTGGACCTATTGATTCTTCACTAGCAAAGCTTGTGTCACTCACTGTTCTAAAATTAAGCCACAACAATATGTCAAGCACAGTGCCAGAATCCTTTGTAAGCTTCTCCAATTTAGTCACACTACAGCTCAGAAGCTGTGGCTTGAATGGTACTTTTCCGAAAAATATCTTCCAAATACCAACATTGAAGGTCCTTGACATCTCAGACAATCAAGATCTTAGGGGTTCTGTGCCAAACTTCTCACCACATGGTTCTCTTCATGACATGAATCTTAGCTATACAAATTTTTCAGGAAAGCTTCCAGGTGCAATTTCCAATTTGAAGCAGTTATCTACAATTGATCTATCTTACTGCCACTTTAATGGAACACTTCCTAGTTCAATCTCAGAACTCACCCAACTTGTTTATCTAGACTTGTCTTCCAATAACTTTACAGGTCCACTCCCTTCTTTTAATATGTCCAAGAATCTCACATATTTATCCCTCTTTCATAATCATTTAACTGGGATGTTACCATCCAGTCATTTTGAGGGCCTTAAAAATCTTGTCAGCATTGATTTGGGGTTTAACTCTTTCAATGGGAATTTCCCCTCATCTCTTCTTAAACTCCCATATTTGCGAGAACTTAAGCTTCCCTTTAATCAACTCAGTGGTCTCTTGGATGACTTTGTGACTGCCCCCCCTTTGTTAGAGATGCTTGATTTAGGTAGCAATAATTTGCAAGGGCCAATTCCTGTGTCTGTTTTTAACCTCAGAAGACTCCGTGTCATTCAGCTTAATTCAAACAAGTTTAATGGCACAATAAAATTGGACATGATTCGGAGGCTGAGTAATTTAACTGTGTTAAGCCTCTCAAATAACAATTTATCAGTTGATATACACTATAGGGATGAACGTGACCTGTCACCTTATCCTGATCTAAGAAATCTAATGTTGGCATCTTGCAAGATGAGAGGAATCCCCAGTTTCGTGAGAAATCTATCCAAATTACTAACTCTCAGCCTAGCTGACAACGAGATTGAAGGGTCAATACCTCACTGGATTTGGCAACTTGAATATCTCACTCACTTGAATCTTTCCAAAAATTTTCTGACAAATTTGGAAGGAAGTGTCTGGAACTTTAGTTCAAGCGTTTTGCTTGTGGATCTTAGTTTCAACCAACTGCAAGGGCCTTTTCCTTTCATTCCAACGTTGGTAAATTATTTGGACTACTCAAACAATAGATTCAACTCTGTCATTCCACTGGACATTGGAAATCGTCTCCCTTTCATAATATTGTTGTCTCTTTCAAACAACAGTTTTCAGGGACAAATCCATGAATCCTTTTGCAATGCTTCAAGTCTTCGCCTGCTAGATCTTTCCCACAATAACTTTGTGGGAACGATTCCCAAGTGTTTTGCTGTGTTGAGTAGCTCTCTAAGGGTGTTGAATTTTGGTGGAAACAAACTCCAAGGTTATATTCCTAATTCTCTGCCAACTTCATGTACTCTAAAGTTATTGGACCTAAATGACAATCTATTGGAGGGCACCATCCCAAAATCTTTAGCTAATTGCCAGAAACTACAGGTCCTAAACCTTCGAAGAAATTCGTTAACTGACAGATTTCCATGTTTCTTAAGTAATATTTCCACCTTGAGAATCATGGATTTAAGGTTAAACAAACTTCACGGGTCAATTGGATGCCCAAGAAGCAGTGGTGATTGGGAAATGCTTCACATTGTTGATCTGGCCTCCAACAATTTCAGTGGTGCAATACCAGGAGCACTATTAAACCGTTGGAAAGCAATGAAGCGTGACAAAGTTGATGTTGGCACAGAATTTGGCCACTTATATTTAGATTTCGTTGAAAACTATGATCCCAAGAATTATAAGGATGTAATGTCTCATTTGGACAAATATATTGTGGCAAAGTTAGCTAAACTTGTCACAAACATACCTCGGTCTATCCTTGACCAGGGATCCTCCTCTGCTTTATACGGAGTGGATCTTTCTCGATATCAGGATTCAATTATTGTTATCAACAAAGGTCAACAAATGAAGTTGGTAAGAATTCAAAGGGCCTTCACTTACGTGGATATGTCAAGCAACAATTTTGAGGGTCCAATACCCAATGAGCTAATGCAGTTCGAGGGATTGAATGCTCTTAACTTGTCAAATAATGCCCTCTCAGGTTATATCCCATCTTCTATTGGAAATTTGAAGAATCTTGAGTCTTTAGACTTGTCAAACAATTCTTTCAGTGGAGAAATTCCACCAGGGCTTGCAAGTCTATCTTTCCTTGCATATTTGAATCTCTCATATAATCACCTGGTGGGGGAAATTCCTAAGGGTACCCAAATTCAATCATTTGATGCTGATTCCTTTGAAGGGAATCAAGAGTTATGTGGACCTCCACTGACCCATAATTGCAGCAACGATGGGGTGCCAACACCTGAAACACCTCATTCCAACACTGAGAGTTCGATTGATTGGAATTTATTAAGCACAGAGTTAGGATTTATTTTTGGCTTTGGAATTTTCATCTTCCCCCTTATTTTCTGGAGGAGATGGAGGTTGTGGTATTCCAAACACGTGGATGAGATGCTTCAGAGGATCATCCCGCAGCTTGATTTTGTATATGAACACCGTGGAGGGAAGAGATACAGAACTCTTAGGTGGGGGTACTAAAATTTAAGGTAAATGCTTTACTCATTTAGCTTCTGCAATAGGGTAGTTTGTACTCTTCATAAAATTTCGCTTTTGTATTTCTGAATCTTTCTTTGTTTATGAGCAGTGTCAAAATAAGGATTGTGTCCATTAATCAAGTTGAGCCCGGTGATAAAGCAAAGTAGTAAGTAATTTGAAGATGTTTTAAATCGTTGTTTCATAGTTCCCCCTTCAGTTTATATTGAGTTGTAAAATGGATATGACACTTGTGCAGATGTATGTGCGTATGAATATAATCTGTATATTGTAAGGTCCAACAATTGAAGTTTATTTAAAGAGAATTTATTTGGTGAACAACTTATTTAAATGTTTTAATAACATTACATTCTTTATTATAATACTTCCGTATTATTGAAAAAAGTGATATCTGATAAAAAAAATTATGAAACTTGCTGTTGTTTTATAAAAAATTAGAAGTGAAATCAAATAGGTCTAGTATTGAAAGTTGCTTTTAAAATGTGAAATTATCATAGTTTGCTGTATGAGTCTCAAGTTCGTATTAGCGTCAAACATGTTTCAATTTTATTTTGAATTTTTTTACTAATTATAAAAAAGTTAATTTTGATTCAAATATTTCCTTTTAAATAAATACTAGCTTAAATAAACATTTTTAAATTGTTTTTTATTATTATTTAGAAAGAAATGAGAAATGTCAAAATTTTCTTCCCTTTTAATTAATCTTCTAGTTTTCAGATTTTCCTTGCCAAAGAAAAAATCATTAAAATTACTTCTAAGAAAAATCAAAAGAAAAAAAAAAGAAAAAAGTTGAAATGTGGAAAATTAAAATAAAGTGAAATTTTTTTAAAAAAAATATGTACTCACACTGTTGCCCCAGTTAGGCCTTATATATTATTAAACCAAACTAACTCATTTTTATCAACTTGTAAGCTAGCTAGTTTAATCCAATTCTACAATCTCTCTTTCTCTAAATAAATTAAAGAAATAAGAGTGCATTTACTATTTACATTGTATATTTAGTGCTACATTTTCGTAATACTTTGAAAATTAAAAGTAATAATAATTATCATTTTAGACGAATGTAATAAAATAAAAGTTTGAAAAAATATTTTCAAAAGAAAATTAATATAATATATAATTCTGATGATAAATATTTACTTAGGCAACAAGAGTTAATTTATTGTTCATACTGCTTGTTGAATTGTGCTACATTTTTGTAACACTTAAAAAATTTATGATTAATTAAAAATAGTATTTATCAATTTTAGAAAAATTATAAAATTAAAAGTTGGATAAACAAATATAAGACAAAGTTAACATAGTATAATCATAATGATAACTAATAAATCTATAATTGATTCAGATTTATTATACATTTTTAGCTTTATATTTAGAATTTAAGTTCTTTGTAATTATATTTCCACACACTACATTCAATATTTTTTACATCGTCACATTTCTTAGAGCTAATTATATTCTTTTAATAATTATTACATTTTCACACAAGGCGCTAGTTATTATATAATTCATGATTTTTTAGGGTTTTCTTGTGAAACACTATTTAAAGGTTGAGGACAACGGTTTTGGAGAGCTTTTGGTGACCTAGAGATGGCATTTGGAGTTTGGAGCGAAAAAAGGAGGTTCTATGGAGCGGCTTAGGAGTTTGAAGGCTAGTAGATAAAAGAGAAGCCATTAATTTTTCTTTTGTTTTCGAGATTCATGATGTATAACTAAAGCCCCTTGAACTAGGGCTAATGAATCGTCTTTTGAAATTCTATGTAGTTAGTACTTCATTTTCTAATAATTATAGGTGGGTATACATATGGGCCAATCTAGTCCATTTATCTTGATCTATAATGACAAACATTTAAATAGACTGTACCAGTTGATTTGTTAAACTAAATGAGTCTTTTTTTGAATGGTTCACATTCAATCCATAAGTTTGTAACATTGAAAAATCTGAAAAATTCTAAAAAATTAAAAAGTGATTGAAAAATAAAAAATACAAAAAAAATTATAAAGATCGAGAAAAAGTCTAAGATTAGTGAAAAATATAACAAATATAAGATGAAACATTAAACAATAATTTATTTATAATATATAAATCTCGAGCTACATAACCATATTGCCACATCGCAATACTAAATTTTGCCATATTAGTGTAATTGCTTATGCGTCAATTTTACTATGTTTTTATCTTTTATTTACAACTCCCCATTACTAAATGTTTCATATGTCAAACTGAGAGTTTTTGGTGTTTCGTTTCAATGTTGCATAAGGGTTGATATACGAAGAGTGAGAAGTCAAGAAATGCTTTGGAATTGTGGTATTCAACAACACAAACGTAAGCAGAATCACGGAATCAAGAGAGTTGACTTACATGTTATTCTTTCTTCCTTTTTTTTTACTATTCTTAATTTTTTTCCTCACATATAATTTGGGATTTGACTTACAAAACATTGCTCTTCCATTGTGAAATCAAGTTTTAGAATTGTAGAATCAACAAAATCGGTGAGAAAATAAAAGAGATTGAACCACTACATCAAGCATTGAGCATGCTACATCGACAATCTTTATCTCCTTCTAAAATCGGTGATACTCAAATTCTTTATTATTGTTTAATAGCAAAATTATGCAGGACTAAAATGCTTGGGATATTTTCAAATGCCAACTTATAATCAAATTAAATTATGTCATGTTTATTGTTTTTTAATTAATTTTTTGAAATTGTTAATTATATGTTTTACCTATATCATTTCTTTCAAAATAATTGTTGTAATTGAATTAAATTGACTGAGAATGTGTTTTGTAGAAATGGAATTCATTTGCAATTTTTAATTGAGAATTTTTGCCCAATTTTAGACCATCAATTTTGTTGATTATTTAGGAACGTGTTTTATGTAACATCTTGACTTTTACTTACTAAGTTTTTCTATTTATCCAATATTTTTAAAAAGTGTAACAAATAATGATATCAACATTCTAAGTGCACCATTATGTTTGGATTGATAAAAAACTCTTAGTTTAAATTTTTAATAATTTTTTAGAAATGGGGCCCAATAAATGACTATTTAGCCCTTGGTTTTTCAAAATAGGTTAAAAATAGATAAAAACATCCAAAAATTTGTAAAAAATATTTTTGAGTTTAAAATAGTGATTAGAATGATAAAATATATTTTTAGAAATTTTTAAAAAATTCTTGTATAAAATTATCAAATGACATCCCTACAAATTATGTTATGTTTGTTATTTTTAGGCTTAAATATGTTTTTAGTCCCTCAAATTTGGGATAAGTTTGTTTTTGGTCTCCCAAATTTAAAAGTAATTTTTTTAGTCCCTCAAATTTGAAAAAAGCATGTTTTAGTCCTTTTGCCCAAATGCAGTTAGTGAATCTGCCACTCAAAACCTACCCAATAATATCTCTATCAGTAAAAACATCACACTAAACTCAAGTGATGTTGCACAGCTGACTCAATCTGCCTTATCAATGATACTATAGGTAGTCCTCAAGGACTAAAATAAACTTTTTTCAAATTAGAGGGACCAAAAAAATACTCTTAAATTTGGGAGATCAAAAACAAACTTACTCCAAATTTGAATGGCCAAAAACATATTTAAGCCTTATTTTTATAATTAATTTTTTGATATTGTTTATTTTATGTTTTACCTATATCATCTCTTTCAAAATAATTATTGTAATTGAATTAAATTGAGTGACAATGTGTTTTGTAAAAAGGGAATTCATTAGCAATTTTTAATTGAGATTTTTCTGCCTAATTTTAGACCATCAATTTTGTTGATTATTTAGGAAAGTGTTTTATGTAACACCCTAACTTTTACTATGGATTGAAGGATGTTCAAAAATAGAGAATCGTGATTCTTAGGTGACTTGTAGGTTGTGAGTGAAAGCTTGCATAGTGTTCAAGTTAAGGAAGAGGGTTTGCATACAAATGCTCCCTTTTTTGCTAAGTAATACTTAAGAAATAAGATGAAGTCAGACTATCAAACATAGTCCACCTCATGGAAACATCAAAACAATTTCAATGCATATGTAATTAAGATGATGGGCTTGGGTTCTATCCAAGAAGCTCACACAATAAAAAAGGTATGCACTTAAGGAGTTCGTCAAATGCATCATACCAATAAATAGGTTTTCATTGTACAATTTGGGCTACAAAGTCCAAAGCACACAGGATTTGAAAACAATTTGGAATGGATAAAATTTGAATTATAGGTTTTAGATTCATTCAAAAGACTCAAGTGGTTTGAAAATGGTACACTTTACAAATTGTAAACCAATTCTTGAATTCAAAGTAACTCAAGAAGGGAATTTTCAAGGGTGGGTGAAAAATCTTTTGAAGAAAAGTAGTGTGAGACCTCACAACAAATTCATAATTAATAAGGTAAAGGTTTTGAAATTGGTCACATTCAAATTCTTTACAAATCAAAGTCTAGGTCTGTTGGTAACTAAAAATTAAAAGGACCTCGACTAGCAAAAAAGGAGACCTTTTAGCATAAATGCTTAGGAAAAGTGAGTCAAATCTAGGCCAACTACACCCTAGCCAAAATGGGTGATTGTGTAAAGGTAGTTTGGCTAGAGTGAACATTCATTCAGCTAAGTAAGCCTCGAAAAATACTTTGACGTTCAATTAGCCTTGTTGAAAGGAGGTTTGGCATAAAAGTAATCTGAGATTTTGTTGGAATGATAAGATTCTCCACAATTTTTGTAGATAAAATGACCATGCATAATTGAAAATTGGTCAAAACCACACTCCTTAAAAAATAGGAATTAGAGGCAGATTGCAATGGATAAAACTGGTGGTTAGTGTAATATCCTAGTCGCTGACGAGGACGGGGAGTGATCGCTAATGGAAAAAAGATAATGCATAAACAAAGAACAGCTCCTGATAGGCTTCCAACAGGAGGGGCACATGAATAAATCGAATACACATCGGAACAAGAGGAATCCAGAGGCTGTGCAAGTATGGGACTGTATAATTGAGGATAGTTTAAAGGAATTAATAAGTGCTACTTATAACAAAATCTACTTTTCGATAGCCTATTACTTAAGAACTAAAGAATTAAGCATGCTTGACTTGGAGCAATTCTTGGATGGGTGACCTCCTGGGAACTTTCCTAGGAAGCGCGTGAGTGAGGATAAAGTATGCTAAAAAGTCTTTTGTTGGTTTGTGGGGACAATCATTGATCCTAAAAGCGGCCAGACATTATAAATTGGTATTGGAGCTGGTTGTCGCTATCTAAGAAAGGGCTACCTATGGAGGGTTTTGACTGGCGAAGGGTCCTGACCAATGAGGAAGTTGAGTGAAGTGTCACGAAGTGAAGTGGTATAGAGCGTGAGCCACTGAGACTTTGACTCTCAAGGGTGGTGCTATGATACAAACTTTGGTAATATGTGGTGTTACAATTAGTGGTAGATTCTAGGAGATCAAATAATAGAGATCGTGCCCAAAAATGTAGGAAGGCTTGTAGACACTTTCATGCAAGTGGGTCCACCATGGTCAACTAAGGCAAGCTCGTTTAATGGCCATGATTTACCGAACGTGTAGAAAAATAGCTAAACATCATCCTAACCACGATTTATGCAGTTATTAGGTGAAAATGTAGCTGTTCTAAGTTATATCTGGTTAATTATTATAAATAGGTCCTTACAATCCAAGTTAGACATCATCCAATCAATCAAACAAGCCTATTTATCATTTATCTACCTTTTATTTCCTTTATAGCTTTTATTTATTGCCTCTATTTACAATTTTTCAGTCTTTACTTTTCCACATATCAATTTTATTTTCATCTAGACCAAGTGCTACCTGTAAGTGACGTGGGAACCCATTAGCCAAGGAGTAATTTTCCTTCTCAGTACCAAATTATTTGATTTTATTTTGGAATCGTCTTAGAGCAACTAGTCAATCCATTTAGCAAATTATTCATGCGACAACAAAATTGGCATGTTCGGTGGGACCAATAGGTGACAACGTTTAGAAGTCTGATTCTCTAGGACTCGATTATACTTGGCACATGCACTTTAGGTCTAGAAGAAACCTGAACGATATGGAGCCAAACCCAAAGAAGGAAACGAGGCAATTACATTAGGAGTGCTTACTTCCTTGGTAATTACTTCCATTTCTCATCTGGTGTAGAGCACATTAGTAGTAGTTACCATGCCTCCTGCTTCAATAAGCACAACAACTACAAAAACGCCTACAGTAATGACAACCTCGTTCATTCAACAACAAATAGATATGGGGATACACAACCTTATGCTTCAATTATCTAAGCAGCTAGCCGCCATAGTGAAATCTGTGGTTAACAATAAGGTTTAGTAGGCGAGGGTTTAGGGTTATTTAGACTAGTCGAACCAAGGGCAGGTAATAGTAGCCACCCAGGTACTATTGCATACTCAGGAAAAACCTCCATTCCAAGTCCAGCTGAGTTACATTCAGGCAAGACCACCCCAGGTGGTCTAGCCGAATGTTGTTTAGGCAGGATTGGGTTCCCTAGTCCATCCAAACTTGGTTCAAGCAAGGTTCTCTTTGAGGACTTAGTCGAACTATGCAAATTCGATACCCATTAATTAATATTCTAGTTCATATCAAGCCTTCACCATTACTAGTCATGGAGGGCAAGTGGTGAGTGATTATTCTAATCAATCTAGTGTGCGAAATCCACAGATAAATTTGGCCAAAAGGCTACTCAATGCAATAGGATAGATTGGAATGCAATATTCCAGCAGGAATAATTCAGTCGACGGAATGAATGCATAAGCTACTAATGCTAGTCCTAGTGAATATGTTACTTTTGGCATAGGAGGTGCCTTATACAGCTTGCTAGAGTAGTCACAGAATCCCTTTCCACTGAACTAACCAGCTTATAACCTGTTGCTAAACAAATACATGAATAGAAAGTACTTTTATCTGGGAAGCCAATAGGAATTATCATACCAAATAGAGATCAGCTAACTTTATCTCAATTGATTGACCCTAGGTTAATAGCTGAAACCATGAGGAAATATTTCGGCATCCAACTGAAGCTAGTGGATAGACTAATGTATTGGAAACCCTATCCTATGTGGGTTGATAGAGTAATGCCTTTGTCGAAGGGGTTCAAAACCCCTGACTTCACAACCTTTTCTAGCAAAGATGGCAAGTCCACTATGGAGCATATCAACAGGTTTACAGTTTAGTGTGGTGAAGGAAGCCAAAATGGGTATCACAAGCTTTAGTTATTTCCCTTGTCTCTAATAGGGTCTGCTTTCACCTGGTACTCTTCCTTGCCCCCTAATTCGGTACAAAACTGGGCTGACATGGAAAAATGTTTCCATGACTGTTTCTATAGGCCTCAGCCTTAAGTGACTATAGCCAATTTGATGAACCTTAAGCAATAAGTTAATGAATCGGCAATGGACTTCAGTGAAAGGTTTAGAAAGATGGCTAGTAAATGTGCTATATAATTCATAGAAGCCAAATATGCGACTATGGCCATAGGCAACATGCACAGGGAGAAGTTAGTGGTTCAAGAATGTGCAAACTTGAGTTAGCTTGCTCTTATCCGAATTGAGTAATTTATCTTGCTAGAGAAGAGGCGTAAGTCTTATCTACATAGTAATTTATGTTTAGATAGGGGACTGTAAAGATCTAGTAGTTGTGACATTGACGCTTAGTTAATTTTTCATTCCTTATGTATGGATTCAATTTATCATTCATTTTGTTGGTTTATATTTTGGTTTTGTATAGCCTTTGGAGAGCCAAAACTTGTAAAGTTTTATATTTATTTTGAAGTTGAATTTGATATCAAGTGAAACGCATGATATCTTTATTGTGAAAGAAATTTTTAAAGAAAGTGTTATTTACTCATTTCCTACAACAATTATACGTTCTAAAACGTATTTGGGGTAAAGGGTGTCACAAAAGTACTAGGATAGTACTTCATTAGGAACACTTCAGGCTTCAAAATAGGCGTTATCCTAGGCGATTGGATAAGGATGTCCATAAGATCAATACGGGAGCTAGCGAATGTTCTCTCTTTCTATTGAGGTGGCAACTGGTCAAGACTAGCTAAAGTAATTCTAGAAAGCCCTTGCCCATTTCTTGTCTTCTTTTTCTTCTCTACCTATGTCATACAGGGTCAATTAGTAATAATTAAAAACTAGCCAAACGTAGGGCTAAAAGAAAGAAAATGGTAACTTTTCCAAAGGCCTCAGAGTGATCTTTATGATGTTCGTGAGCTAATTTGGAAGTTGAGGTGGCTTAGGTTGTTGATGAGCACATCGCACAAGTTAACGACCTTAGTGACTGATTAGCCGTTTGAGTTACAAAAGGATCAGGCAAGTCCTTAACATCTACAACTTTAGGCAATTCAGTTGAGATGTCCTAGGGCTCTAGTAAGAGGAAAGATGATGTTATATCGTAACTAATGGAAGAAGGGGATTACCTCTTGTGGGCATTGCACCCTAAGGCTAGTGGCCAATTGAAAATCTAGCTAGACTGGGAGTAGGTTGGTTATCTGATTCATCCGAAGGCTCATCTACCAGCTTAGTCAAGCAATCTTCACCCGCTTAAGTGACATAGTAGCCGTCAAAACTCCCCACCATTCCTAAAACGACTGAGTTTTCCTGGGGTAGCTAACAAAAGGATGGAAGACAAATGCCTTCAGCTTGTGGGTTGAGTCCTTGATAGCTATATGATTTCAGAAGATTAGCAGGACACTTTAGTGGAAGGTGGCACTGCCAAAACAAAAGGGAAATGTGATTGTTAAGACAAAGGACAAATATATAACCCTCAAATATTTTAATAATAACAAACAGTTAAAATTATATATGTCCTTACATAATCGTTTGATTATTTGTTCGCAAGCAATCATCTGATGTTTTTATAATGAATATCGTCTTATCCTTTGATTAGATAAACTTTGTAACTAACAAATCTTATAGATGATGACAACGTTCTAAAATGATCTGCACATCAATCAGAGCATAAGCTACCTCGAAACGTATAAAGTCTATATACCTACTCTCAAGAAAAGTCAGCAAAAAAGAAAAAATATGTGTGCGAATGTCAGAACGGGAAAGCGAATATGACAATTGCCATAAGATTGAGTACAAGAATAGAAAACATAAGCAGACTACTTTATCTTATCACATGACAAGTTGGTAAAAAGCATTAAATGCTGCATTTAATGCTCCAACGACTCTTTTCATCAGACGAAGGCTATCTTCTACAAAGCACTCAATGGATACTTTTGGAGAAGCCTATAAATAGAAGAAGAGACCTCTTTCGAGTTGTTGTTGTTGTCATAGTTGTTGCTGATTCTAAAAAATCATAATTTCTTTACAAAAAGAAAAAGCTCTTGTAAACTCTGTTTGTAAAATTCTTTTTATACCTCACTGTATATTCGTCTGATAAGACGTTAAACCTAGTGAGGTAACTCATACGTAAACCTTTTTCTTAACGAGATTGGTGGAAGCCTGAAGAGGCTTTGATTCAAAGAATACTTAGGTGTTTGCTTGGAGAGGCAAGTGAAAGATTACTTGGGTTGAGCCTAAAGAGGCTTGTGGAAAGAATACTTGTAACTTGAAAAAGTTAGTGAAACTTGGTTGTTGCCAAGAACTAAACGTAGTCTCTAGGGTGAGACAAATCAGTATAAATTTCGTGTGCTTTTCGGTTTGTCTTTCAACTTTCATCTGTCTTACAAAATGTTTTTGAAAATCTTTTTGATCTTATTTCAGACAATATGTCGTTGACAAAAGAATTACGAAAATTTGCTATAACACAATTCAACCCCCCTTCTTGTGTTATCTTTGTGCTCTACAATTTGGTATCAGAGCTCAGTCTCTAAGGGTTAAGCACCTTAACAAGTGATAGAGGAAAAGATCCACATGGCAAACCTTGAAGACAGTTCATTCCTAAAGGAGCCTCTCTGTCAAGGCCTCCAGCCTTCAATGGAGAAGATTATGCATACTGGAAGGACAGAATGGAAATGTATATCAAATCCACTCACTATAGTATCTGGAGAATCATCACACATGGAGATCATGTTGTAGCCAAGCCAGAAAACGAATACAATCAAGATGACTACAACATGTTATAACAAAACGCAAAAGCTAAGTACATTATAACCTATGCCTTATCAAAAACTGAATATAATAAATTTTGCAGCTGCAAAACTGCTAAGGAAATGTGGGATGCTATACGCATAAAAATGAAGGCACGAAAGATGTTCGTCTTAAGAGAGCAACAACTCTTCAAAGACATTATGAGATGTTCACCATGAAGTAGACAAAGACCATTAATGAAATGTTTGGACGGTTTCAAACAATTCTAAATGGACTTCAAAGTCTTGGTGTTGAGTTCTCTAAGGCTTAGAATAATCTCAAGATCTTGGACAGTCTTCCCAAAGTATGGGAACCCAAAGCTACAGCCATAGCTGAAGCAAGGGACATGAAGACCTTAACTCTAGATGAGTTACTGGGAGCTCTAAGAGTACATGAAATGCATCTTTTCAAAAGAGACAAAGTCAAAAATAATGACTCAGTTGCTCTAAAGATTGGGGAATCAAGTCAAAGAGCAGACGAAAAAATTGAGATGAAAGAAAGAAACAAAGCATTGAAGGTTCAATCTGAGGAATCCGATAGCTCAAACGAAAGCTCCAACTGCTCAACAGACGATGAGATCTCCCTCATCACCAGAAAATTCAAGAAGATGCTCAAGAAGAAAGACAGATTTAAGCAATCTTTCAAAAAGAAGGATACTAGATACAGAAAGCATCCTCAAGAAAAGAACAATGAGATCATCTACTTTGAGTGTAAAAAGCTTGGACATATTAAGGCTGAATGCCCCAAACTAAAAAAAGGATGGAGTTCAAAGAAAAGATACAAGAAGAAAAATCTTCTACCCACTTAGGAAGATCTGGACAGCAACAGTAACAATTTCGACAATGAAAAGGCTAATATATGTCTCATGGCAGATGTAGAGGAAGTAACGTCTAAGGTAAACTCTGATTATAATAACTTTTTGCATGAGTTTGATGGCAGTGAATTTGAGTTTGATGACGAAGATATGTCATATGACACTCTTTTTGCTAACTCACACAAGATTGCTCTTGAATATAAAAAATATAAAGAAGCTATTTTAGAAAATGAGATACTCAAGAGAGACTTGACGAGAATGCAAAAGAGCCTAGCCTCAGATCTTGAAAAGGCAATGCTTCTTTCTGGAGTTGATAGACTAAAGAAAGAGGTCATTAGTCTGAAACATAATCTAACCAAAATTGTAGATGGATCTTCAAAACTTCAAATGATTTTAAAACATAGAAGATCTCCATCTAACATATCTAGCATAGGATTTGTAAAAGACAACAACTCTAAACCATCGTCTTCTAAATCTTGTTCAACCTTCTGTAACTTTTGTGGCAAATCTGGACACTTATCTCAAAAGTGTCAACACAAAAGGAAATAGAGGTCAAATAAGACCTTTGGGACTAACATGAAAAGACCCAAAAGTATTTGGGTACCAAAATCTCAAATAATTCTTGTTGCAGATATCCTTAATAGGAAAAGGAAGGATTCATTCTGGTACCTGGACAATGGATGCTCACGTCACATGACGGGAGAAAGGTCTATGTTCCTAGACCTCTAATCACATGAAGAAACAGTCTTATTTGGTGGAAATGGAAAAGGAAAAATCATTGGTATAGGTAAAGTTGGTAAGCCTCCTCTTCCATCTATAGATAATCTCCTATGTGTTGAAGGATTAAAATACAATCTACTTAGCATTAGTCAATTTTGTGACAGTGGATTTATTGTATCCTTCAACAAAGAATCATGCATAGTCAAAAGAAATGATGAATCCATTCTCTTTACTGCCAACAGACATAATAATCTATATAAGATTGAGTTTGAAAATCTGAATAAACAAAATGTTACATGTCTAATGACCAAAGAAGATGAAAAATGGATTTGGCATAAAAAGCTCGGGCATATCAATTTGAAACATATTTCAAAATTATATAAAAATACTTTAGTAAAAAGATTGCCTGAGATTTCGTGGAAAACCCATCTTCTTTGTGAAGCATGTCAGAAAGGGAAACAAATCAAAACCTCTTTTAAATCAAAAGATGTTGTTTCCATTCCAGACCATTAGAATTACTGCATATGGATTTGTTTAGACCTACAAAAACTCAGTCTTGGTGGGAAAAAGTATGGCTTTGTCATTATCGATGACTATTCTAGATATACATGGGTTTATTTTGTAGCCCACAAACATGAGTCTTTTAATGTGTTTGAAATATTCTGTAAGAGAGTCCAAAATGAAAAAGGTTTTTGTATTATTGTAATTAGAAGTGACCATAGAATTAAATTTGAAAATGTTAAGTTTAAATCCTTCTGTGAAAAGAATGGAATTTTCTCCAACTTCTCCTCATCGAGAACACCTCAACAAAACGGGGTAGTTGAAAGGAAAAATAGGACTCTACAAGATATGGCAAGAACCATGCTCTGTGAAAATTCAGTCCCTAAGTACTTTTAGGCAGAAGTTGTAAATACAGCTTGTTATGTTCAAAACAGAATATTAATCAGACCAATAATTAAAAAGACTCCTTATGAACTGTAGAGATGTAGAAAACCCAACATTTCATACTATCACCCTTTTGGGTGTGAATGTTATAATCTCAACACTAGAGATCAACTGGGAAAATTTGACTCTAAGGTTGATAAAGGTGTTTTTCTTGGATATTCCAATACATCAAAAGCATTTAGAGTATTCTACTCTAGAACTTTTGTTGTAGAAGAATCTATCCATGTTAAATTTAATGATACACTAATCCCTGATAAGAGACTATCAGATTTGGAAGAAGATTTTGCAGATTTACAAATAGGATCGTTTGATCAAACAAGAATAGACGAAGAAAAAGAATCAGAAGATACTCCTCAACAACAGATCGATAATTAGACGAAAAGATCTCACAAGGACTAGAAGTTCATTACCTATCATCCTCAAGATCAGATTATTGGAGAACGAACTGAAGGAGTTAAAACAAGGTCATCACTAAAGAATCAAGCGTCTTGTGCATTAGTCTCAGAAATTGAACCTAAGACGATAAAAGAACCATTAACAGACGATGACTGGGTAATAACAATGCAAGAAGAATTATATCAATTCACAAGAAATAATGTTTGGATTCTTGTTCCCAAACCAAAACATAAGAGCATCATTAGAACAAGATGGGTATTCCGCAACAAGCTCAACTAAAATGGTAAAGTTATCAGAAATAAAGCAAGGTTAGTGGCTCAAGGTTACAATCAACAATAAGATATTGATTTCACTGAAACCTTTGCTCCTATTGCTAGATTAGAAGCTATTAGAATTATGCTTGCCTTTGCCACTCATAAAAACATTAAGCTTTTTCAAATGGATGTGAAAAGTGCTTTTTTAAATGGTTTCATTAAGGAAGAAGTCTATGTTAGACAACCTCCTGGTTTTGAGGATCCAAACTTCACAGACCATGTCTTTAAACTTAAAAAGGCTCTATATGGTCTTAAACAAGCACCTCGTACTTAGTATGACAGATTGAGCAGTTTTCTTATTGAAAATGGGTTTATGAGAGACAAAGTAGATACAACTCTCTTTAGAAAGGAATCCAACAGAGATTTCATTATAGTTCAAATTTATGTAGACGATATAATCTTTGGAGCTCCTAATGAAACTTTATGTAAGGATTTCTCATATTTGATGCAGAGTGAATTTGAGATGAGCATGATGGGAGAATTAAAATTCTTCCTTGGCCTACAAGTTAAACAAGAAGAGAAGGGTATATAATTCATCAGCAAAAATTCACAAAGGAATTCCTTAAAAAATATAAGATGAATGAGTCAAAACCTATGAGAACACCAATGCATCTGTCTATCGGTATGACAAAGGACAAATCAAGTAAACCTATAGACCAAACTATCTATAGAGGTATGATTGGCTCACTTCTTTATTTAACTACTAGTAGACCAGACATCATGCATAACGTCTGTTTATGAGCCAGATTTCAATCTGACCCTAGAGAGTCTCATTTAAAAGCTGTTAAGAGGATTTTTAGATATCTTGTTGGTACACCTAACCTCAGTTTATTCTATGAGAAAAATAAAGATTTCAGGTTAGTAGGATATTGTGATGCAGACTATGCAGGTGATAGACTTGAACGAAAAAGCACAAGTGGTGGATGTCACTTCATCAGACCATGTCTTATATCCTGGACCAACAAGAAGCAGAACTCAATTGTATTATCAACTGCTTAAGCAGAATATGTATCTGCTACAGGCTGCTGCTCATAACTCCTATGGGTAAAGTATCAACTTGAAGATTACTTTAGCTTTGAGCATAACATTCCTGTGTTATGTGATAATACTAGTGCAATCAATTTATTTAAAAACCCCATTCAGCATTCTAAAGTTAAGCATATAGAGATAAGACATCATTTTATTCGTGACTATGTTCAAAAAGGTGTCTTTGATATTAAGTTCATCGATACAAATCATCAATGGGCTGATATCTTTACAAAAGCTTTACCTATAAAACGTTTTAACTTCATCTAAGAAAATTTGCGCATGAAAGTTTTGCAAGAGTAAAACGTCTTACATGCATTGTCTTGTTTAAATAAAGTTTCATCTTATTCTATATCATCTTACATCTTATCTTATTTCGTCCTACTAACATGATCGTCCTTGAATATGAAAAGTTTTTTTTAAAATTCATTAGTTTGATATTTCCCCTAATGCTTACTCTCGATAACCACCCAAGAAACATGCACCGTATCCCTTGCCACATCAAGTTGTCCTAAATGCACGTCTCTTCAATACTTTCGACCTTCTCTTTTATTCAAAATAACTGCTCTTTTCATCACTTGCGCACTTTGAAAACTTCTCAAACTCTCTGAACCCAAACCGTATCCCTCACCTTTTCTCTCAAACCTTAATCTCTCAAGCCAGAACTCATGGCCACCCAGAAACAGTTTGTGCCCATGGAGAGGTTTGTAGAAAGTGACTTCGTCACTAGAAAATGGGTCGACTTACAGAAGCTTGAAGAAGAAGGATTCCCTTTGCAAATGTATATCAAAAATGTCAAATGGGAAGCTTTCGTGCAGAAGAGAACCTCTTAGTACCATACACCGTACGCCCACTTCTAGGCCTCTACGTCTGAGGTTAATGGAACTATCACTGGAACAGTCGATAATCAAGCCATCATCGTCTCTATAGACATCATTGCAACAATGTCTAGTTGTAAAGAGGAGGGTGACCTCTTTACTGAAGACTGGGAGAAGGTCATAACCCCAAAAACTGTCGACAAGGCATTGTATGGAAAGCTCAGGCCTCAAACCGAGAACAAGGATGTTCTGAAGAGGTTTCTATATGCTTGAAACATGAAGCCTATATGCAGATTGATTCACAACGTTTTACTGCACATTATTTTGCCAAGAAAAGGCTAAAAGGATAATGTAACCTCCAAGGATAGATTCTACATATACAAGATGCTGACTAGTCAGAAGGTCAATCTGTCTGCGTTAATCCTAGACAACTGGAGATCCTGTCTCTCCAAGTCGAAGGAAGGTGCCCAGAGCAAGCAGAAGCATCCTATTCCTTATGCCATGCTCTTCATCGAAATCATCTATCTAGCGGGAATAAAAGAATCTGGGTTGGAAAAGTGAAACAAGGTTATGAGATCGATGTATCCATCATCAAGAAGATGAGGATTGCACATCTCTTCTCTAGATACGTTGTCAGACATCCAGAGTTGGCACTGATTAAGGAAGAACCACCAGAAGCAGTTGTTGGAATTGCATTCAGAGTGGGATCGTCTGCTAACCCCTCTGTTGGTATTGCGTCTACTCAACCTCCACCACAGACGAAACCTCAACCATCCCAACCACAAAAAACAAAACTACCCATAAAAAGACCTTCACAACCAGACCTTCAACCTAAATAGACCAAACCTCAAACCCCATCGTCTCCACCACACAAGAAACAAAAACCCTTAACCATTCGTCTGAGATCCAAACCAACTCCCCAACCTAACTCAGATGATAACCATCCCATTAACACCCTTCTTCCTACTCCAAGCACAACCACTCCTACCCTTCCATCAAAACAACCACCTCCACCACCTACCTCTATTGAACCTCCTCCATCTACCCAACCTTCTAAAAAGCCTTCAAAATCCCAAAAGATTCCAGTACCAAAAACAAGAGCTCAAGAAGAAAAGCAGCTCAGGAGAGCCCGAGCTGAATCAAAACAGGCTGAAAAGAAGAAGAAGAAAAACTAGCTGAGGCAGAGAAAGAACAGATCGAGCAAGCAGTGCTTCAATCTGTGATTGAGCACTCCTTGCAAACAGCCCCTGTAGAGTTAGAAGAGCAAGAGCTGTTGACTCAAGAGGACATCACTGCTACCTCAAGAGGTAGATTACCTAGATCTCTTTTATGGGAAGTTCCACAATCTGTTTCTTTATCTCAAGTCTTCAATCGTCTTTCTGTAGACTTAACAGCCAGCACCTAGTATTGATTAGCTTGTAAGAGTTGTTTCACTCTCTGTTTTCTTCACGGAACTTGAAACAGAAGGGACTTCATATGGAGGAGCTACACTTATGATAGACAAAACATCACCAGAAGCTTATCGCTCTGAAACGCCTCCGTCTAAACATCTCCAAAGGCGCACAATGATCTACTTTAGGCAGCCTAAGTTGCGTCAAACTGGAACAACAAAAGAATATCAATTATCCAAGCCTTTTGACCCAGAAGTTCTTCAAGCTCTCACCAATTATGAACTAGGCGAAGTAAATAATCCAAGGATTTGGACGACTCTTATCAATGAAGAATGGCCACTCTTGGTGCGCCATAGGTACGTTGAGAAATTCCTTGATATTGAAGAAGAAGCTACCCCAGTCATGTCTTATGAGTCGCACATCACCCCATACGTTTAAGAGGAAGGATACAACACTCTGTCAGACGCTCCAATCTTCCTGTATCCACCTTCAACCAAAACGAAATTTCCAGCTAGATATAAAGTTTGGAGACAGCATGGGATTCTCTGTCACACCTCTCCTTTCATGCTGAAATGCAACTACTCAGAGTATCTAATCACGTGCAGAACGTACCATTACAAACCCAAAATCATTTATCCGTTCTGTCATGGGATGATCAAAACTTACCCCTTCGCCATCCGTCCAGAAGACAGTCCAGATTTTGAAAAATGGCGGATTGGTGATGATGACTGGGAGTTAGGAAGGGTGATGAATAACTTCCTCTGGGAGAAGATGCATATTTCTTTGCAGCATGCAATCTGCGAGCAAAGGTGTCCAAACCTTGAACTAGGCTCGCCTAGATTCATGGCTACTCAAATATGGCTCCTTATGAAGCCATGGACCACCTTTCGCATCTACTGTTAGAAGAACTATTCGTACCAAAATCTATCTACGGGGAAAGGAAAAGAACCAAAGTTCAAACGTAACCCCCGAAGGCACTTAATGATCAGACAGAGAGCACTATCGTCTGTACAACTGGCTAAACTTAAAGGAAAAGCAACTCTCCAAAGCATAGACCACAGGTTGCAAGACCATGTTGAAGCACTAAAACGCTTCTTTGGTTTGTCTACTGATGAGAAGAGTCTGTTAAGCCATGAAGCTGCACTCCGTCCAAACCTATATCTTCTCCTCTGAAACCTTTGAAATCTCTCTATCCTGCGGCCACTTTTGGTTCTGTGGTCCTCCTATACCCTATGTTTTCAACTTATGTTTTGTAGAGGAACCCAGTGATGAAATAGCTACCAGCTCTGCACCTGCACCTTTAGACGATAGACAAGCTTTCAATGAATTGAAGTAGACTGTGCAGCGTCTTAAAGTTGATATTAGGAAAGAACGTAGGAAACGCAAACGAGCTGAAGTTCTGTTAGCCAAGCTGGCCAAGAGCTTCAAAAGCGACCTCGACTCATCATCTTCAAACTCTGAATCTTCTAATTGATGATGCCAAAAGGGGGAGAAAAATAGAAAACAAGGGGGAGTATAAAGATATCAATCTTAGAGGGAGTACATTTTTTTTACAATGATGAATTATGTGTTAAATGATATTGTGTAGTTTCTTTCAGTTACTTTTTTATATATATTGCATTTGCTTAACTGAAGTACACCTATATAAAATATGTTTTTTATTATTAAAAAGAAGCGTTTTCATAGAAAAATGTTTTACAAGAACTATAATTGTCTGTCATCATCAAAAAGGGGGAGATTGTTAAAACAAAGGACGAATATATAACCCTCAAATATTTTGATAATAACAAATAGTTAAAATTATATATGTCTTTACATAATCGTTTCATTATTCCTTCGCATGCAATCGTCTGATGTTTTTATAATGAATATCGTCTTATCCTTTGATTAGATAAACTTCGTAACTAACAAATCTTACAGACGATGACAACGTTCTAAAATGATCTACACATCAATCAGAGCATAAGCTACCTCGAAATGTATAAAGTCTATATACCTACTCTCAAGAAAAGTCAGCAAAAAAGAAGAAATATGTGTGCGAATGTTAGAATGGGAAAACGAATATGGCAACTGCCATAAGATTGAGTACAAGAATAGAAAAGATAAGCAGACTACTTTATCTTATCATATGACAAGTTGGTAAAAAGCATTAAATGCTGCATTTAATGCTCCAACGACTCTCTTCATCAGACGAAGGCCGTCTTCTAGAAAGCACTCAACAGATACTTTTGGAGAAGCCTATAAATAGACGAAGAGACCTCCTTCGAGTTGTCGTTGTTGTCATAGTTGCTACTGATTCTAAAAAATCATAATTTCTTTAAGAAAAGAAAAAGCTCATGTAAACTCTGTTTGTAAAATTCTTTTTATACCTCATTGTATATTCGTTTGATAAGACATTAAACCCAGTGAGGTAACTCATACATAAACCTTTTTCTTAACGAGATTGGTGGAAGCCTGAAGTGGCTCTAATTCAAAGAATACTTGGGTGTTTGCTTGGAGAGGCAAGTGAAAGACGACTTGGGTTGAGCCTAAAGAGGCTTGTGGAAAGAATACTTGTAACTTGAAAAAGTTAGTGAAACTTGGTTGTTGCCAAGAACTAAACGTAGTCTCTGGGGTGAGACAAACCAGTATAAATTCTGTGTGCTTTCTGGTTTGTCTTTCAACTTTCGTCTGTCTTATAAAATGTTTTTGAAAATCTTTTTGATCTTATTTAGACAATATGCCATTAACAAAAAAATTGCAAAAATTTGCTATAACATAATTCAACCCCCCTTCTTGTGTTATCTTTGTGCTTTACAATGATGACCAATGATACAACCACCACGAATCGTTACAAGAAAACAAAAATAAATCACTCTCCAATCATCTATTTTGGTTTTAAGTTCAATTAGGAAAACTCTTTATTAATTTTCTTGTGAAAATATGAATAATTTTTTTTTAGGATAAATCGATTTATCGTCATTCATCGCAAAAAGAAAGACATACATAAAGATAAACACATAATATATCACCAAAAATACATAAACGTAATACATCACCAAAAATAAAGATAGCATGCCTAGCATGTGAAGTATCGAGTACATAACTATATCAAGGCCTAACATAAATGCAAATAGATCAAATAAAATAAAGATAATGGGAGTGGTATGTGACAATGAACCCAAAATACAATATAAAAGGGGGAGGGGATACATGACTCAGTCCCTATAACTGGCCACCTCTACTCAAAAGATAAACATAGACCACATTGTCTCCTAGAGACAATAAGAAAGGTAGAGGGTGCGTCATTATCGTCATAATCGTCTCTCTCGAAAGAAACTTGGTTCGAGCCTTGTCCGTGTCCACGTCCATGAAAAGCGCATGTACTAAAGAGCCTCTGATACTTGCAAGCATTACCCATTCAATGAGTAGCAGGTACATGTACAGGAACAGTAGGTGGGGGATGCAGAACCTCCCAAGCAAACTTCGTGAAATCCACCCAAATCCTAATCAGAATCATAGAAACTAAGGCTTCACGTGGCATATAGTGAGTGAGAAGTAGACCATCAAAATGCGCTTGATGGGCATCAACATCTATCGTCCAACCATTTCATCCATTGTGGATGGTCAGTGTCAACTCCACACTAAAACCATTACTCCCAGGGGGAAACGCCATCTGCTCCCATGATCAAAGGCAATTGCGATCATCACAGTCACGCACACACAAAACACACAAGCAAGGATAAGCTACCCAAAAGAACAAACATAACATTCAAAGCATATGTCATATTGCACATAAGGTAAAGCATACATTCAATCATGTCACGTAAACATACATAGGGTTTTCATTTCATTATTCTTGATTAAAGTGTGACCATGTATGCAAATACAAACCATGAACCTAGACTTTCCATGGAAATCTAAAACTAAGCGACCAGCCCAGATATCCCTTAATTGTGGTATAATCAATGTAGATACCCTCACCAAGGTTCTCAAAGCGGCACGTGCCAAAAATCATTTGGGGTGTACCGGCTACAATTCATGGGAACTAGTGCACTCTTCAGGATTTGTGTATGGGGGAACTGCCACCATGACCTGGGGTTGCAAGGTCCCAATTTCTTGTGGAATCACGTTGTCCGTAGTCCTTAAGCTTTCACACTTGGCTTGTACTCGTCTATTCCTGTGAATACAGACACCTTCGACATCACATGCTCACAACAATAATGCACGCGTGCATGATAAACAACTCATCATAAATAAACATTGATGACAACATATATGAACAACCACTTATCATTCACACCTGGATAAGCCTTCATCAACAGTTTTACATCATAATCAACAATGCCATCAAGTCACAATTATTCACCAACTCATGCCTTTTCCAACTTTTACCAAGAAACTCATTTATCCAACTTTTATCAGGTCTTATATATATTATTACAAAGTTTATATTTAAAATATTAAAATTAAAAAAAATTATGAAATCATCAAGTTAAAGCTTTAGTCTTAGATTTTCATAAAACATAATTTTATGAGCCTTACTATTAATTTCTTTTTAATTAAATCACCAAAAATACATTTTAAAATATGTAAAACAAAAAAAATATATTGAAAATCATATTTAACTTTTATTTTAAAATATTCACAATTAAGTTTTAAGTGTTAAATATAGTGCTTTTATAAAGCTATATGAAAAGTTATAAAACTTTTTATTAAAACAGACTCCAGTAGTTGCTAGTTTCTGGCCTCTATTTTAAAAATCATTTTGAACCAGTAAACAATTTTTTGCTTAACATGATTCATATATGGTCTAAAATAAAATTTTATCTATTTTCTAAAACATTAAAGACCACCTCAGGAAAAAATCTATAAAAAAAAGATACAAAAATAACAAGACAATAAGGTCAGGATGACTTGCTAAAGGATCAGTGAACTTGTTTCATTATTTTTCTTATCCAACCAAAACTTTATAGACTCCAAACCATTTATTTTCTGATAATACACTTAAAAACATTTTCAAAATGACTGAGAACATTAAAAACAAAGGTCTACACAATTTTATATGATTTTTGAAATTAACAGTTCTCAAAACCACTTTCAGTTAGGAAATAAGTATAACCTTCAATTTCTAAAAATTATTAAAAATAGAAAACCATACTAAATATAGGCAAACCATATATTCTTGAAAAGCTTATTGTGTCTAGCTTTTGGTTGTTCCAAGAGTTTTCACAAGTACACAACAAAATCGTCTAAAAGAGCATTTTACTACATGCTGCCAAACTAGCATTTTCAGATATCATACATAACTTTCAAAAGGCTTAAATTTTTCTTTCTTAAAATTTTAATACATTTCATGAGTCTATTTTGGATCAAATTTTTTCTAGTTTACGAAAAAAACAACAAGCACTCACAAATATTAACCACAGGTACAGTGAACCATGCTTAGGCAGAAAATGAAATTAGCATCAGGAATACTTTACACGCATGCACGAAAATGGTTTCTTTCATCAAGTTTACAACTTTTAAAAATACCAAAAATATTTATAAAATAATAAATACACCAAAAATAGAACCATCACAACCAAACACATAGAAAAAGGGTTAGCTTTCGTTATCCTCTAACAAGTTCCTTCAAAATTTAGAAGAGGGTTTTGCAAAAGGGTGAGTATCTCCTTCAATAATCTTTGGCAAGGTGAGCAATCAACCAACACCATGAATGGCTAATATATGACATGAACACAAGAAAAGAACAAGGTTTAGAACTAGAGAAGTAAAGAGAAGGGTTTAAACCACTTAAGTCTTGATAGAAATAGAAAGATGAAGATAGAAGAAGATGAAAAGGATAGAACTTTACTTAGCACCAACTCTCTTGGACACTCAAGCTTCCAACACTCTCCTTCAACACTTAGAAATTTTCAAAATAAAGGGGGAGGAACTCTCTCTAGCTCCCGATTTTTGAAGGGAGAAAAGTGAGGAGAACTTTGCTTAATGCTACATATAAGATACCTCAAGTGGGGGTAGTTTGGTAATTCACAAAGTGGAATACAAAATTTAATAAAATTGAAAAATGAAATCCACCTTCTCCACCAAGGGAGATTGGACAGCCAAGCCACCAAAACCATGGGTGGTTTGGTGGTTTCAAGTACTCCTAAGTACACTTTATAGGACCTTATGTAGGAATTTAAGAAAAGCATCTAGTTGGTTTGCAACTAATCTAGTTTGTCTAGGAAACTAATGGTTAGCTTAGTTGGCTTGGGCTTAGGACGTGTAGCTCTAGGTTTAGACAGTAGAAATTTCAAATTTCTCACTTTAACAGTGAAAATGATGTCAAATACCAGAATTTTTGAAATAATGTTTAAGGCTTCTAGCACTTAAATCAATTAAAACAATTTAATTAATATTAGAATCTAAATGAATTTATGACTCTTGAGAATTTATCTGGATAGGGTTGAACTGGCTTTGCCCAAGTTAGGTAGTCAAATTACTTTATTTAATAGGATTTTAGACAGGTTCTCTAAAAAATAGATTTGTTCGAAATAGGACTAGTTTGAAAGTAAGGAAAGCTACCAACTTGACTAGAATTCAATCATAATTAAATTTGATTAATTTTAATTAAATTCCATAACCCTACACTATCTATCAAATCTCTGTAGATATATCTCTACTTATTTGATAGCAGTACAGATCAAATTCCCGCAAAATCTTTTTGCCGAAACTTACACAAACACCAAACATAATTCTTAATTAATTCTTTTCAAGGGAAATTAAATTAAATTTTCTCTTTTAAATTATTCAAAGACTTATTCATAGGTTAACAAGAAACAGACATTAAGGAAAGGCTTTGGAATGGCTTATACCAGCTTGAATTGCCTTGCGAAGCATTCGGGCAATAACCCTCAATAGAAATTTTGTTATTCTTAGTTGTTGGTTTAATCCCACACAACAGAGCTTGAGAGACCATGGTAGAACCCCAGTTAGCCCGAGTGGCCAAATCATTTTCCTTAATCTTAAATAGGTTAGTTTGGGTCCAACAAGGTCCCATCAGTTGTTGAAGAAGGGGTTTCAAGCAATGAATAGATGGAAAGTCAGCCGAGTAAAGACAATTCGCTATCGTGAAGGCCAAAGCCTTCAGAATAAGCAACTGCATTAAAAGCCTGGGCATAATAGGTATCATTTTGAGAAATGCTTAATGGAGGAAAGCCAGGATATAGTACCTCTGGGAAATATAGTCGCGTCCATACAACTAGGAACCAAAGGGGACTAGCAATTGTGTTGAATTCTCGGTTGTCTCGCATATTATCAAGCAAACTATAGATGCCACAGAACATGGATGCTGAAAAGAGGCACCTTAGGGCTAGCCGTCGGCCAAACTTAATAGTCGAGATAAAGTCGCTATATTTTGTGACAACACTACCAACTCGGTGGAGGAAAAATATCGACAGAACCAAAATAGTAGGAAAGCGTGATGTTCTCCCTTTGACACCACACCCGAGAATTTAGCATTGGCTAGAATAAACTTCTTGTAAGTGGATTTGTACTTGGAGAAATTGATACCCAGTTATGCTGGAATGGTTGTGAGAGTGTGTACAGAGACGACAACTCTTCTCCCATGATGGGTAGGTTGAGAATTGTAGCTACGTTGAGTAGGGTAGGGACAACCGTGCCTTTTAGGAAAATGCAGCCGTTAACTACGTCAACCAAAACAATAACAAAGCCATTAACATATCACGTTGCCAATGGAAGTCGATAGCTAGCAACATAATAATGTCATAAATGCCCTAACCTTTCCACTCATTGCTTTTAGCAGTGGCTACTTAAGTCAACTAGCTCGCATATTCTGAGAGAATAGTAAGTTAGGTATGCAAATCCGTGGGGAGGCTATTGAGGAAGTACCAATCGCAGGTAATAGGAAAGGGCAGTTATCTGGAGTTAGAAAGTCATGAAAGGCTGACTCTTAATTCCCCTCAGCAAAAGTGAGACAAGGACCCAAAAGATACTTATGCTCCTAAGTGGCATCAAGGAGAAGTGTCTGGACGGTTGAGGCAGGCTCAGCCGTGGAGGAGTCCCATGAAGGGCTTGAGGATTCTTCGAGGGAGGAGGACTTGTCTTGCATGAGGGGTTTCTCTTGATTTTGAGAGTCAGATTGGGAAGTTGATGACATGCTTGTAGTTCGACATTTAAAGAGAGAAAGAGATTAAAAATGGAAAGTGAGTAGACGAGGCTTTATGAAATGAAAACAACCGATTCAGATATGAAAAAAGAAGAAAGTGAAAGCAAATGAAATTAATCAGATAAAGAATTCAAATTTTAGACACCAAGCAAGAGAGTCATTACATAGGGAAATTGCGATGTCGATGAGAAGTTTTAGCACAAGTACTTTTTCAACTGTCATTCTATTGCATATTAATGATATAGCCATTGCAAATTGAATGACATAGAAAAAGAGGGGCAGTTATATTGGCGCTAAAAATGTGTAGATAGTCATTTGTTATCGACTATCAGACAAGGCTCATTGGCTGACAGTTAATTTAGCCAATGGCCAACAACTATCTTGGGCCCGAGTTGAGTATAAGTGTTTAGGGCCCAAAAAAGGGGAAGCCCAGTGACAAGCCTATGCCATTGGAGGGAAAATTTGAAGAATTAAAGTAGTGCCGAGGCGATTCTCAAACACGCCTATCATGTATCCCGAAAAAAGGGGAAGTGGGCGATTACTTGTAGGTTTTGGCTATTAATTAATAGTTGTTTTTCTAGTGTAAATTAGGTCCCCAACCAATTAATCAAATTTATCCTTCCAGTCATATACCTTTTCACAATTTACAACTTTATTTAGCGCTTTCTTTACAACTTTCATTTACATGTCAGTCATTTATAGCCTTTCTTTACTGCATTTCCAATAGGAGTAGTGTTAATGTAGAAACCTCAATCACACAACTACTAGAAAGCTCTTTGGAGTGGACTGGGAACTCAATTGAGGAACATAATTCCTTTCTTGAGCCAATTGCTTGTCAAGGGAATCATCCGTTGGTGATTAGCCGTTCCCACGACTAGTCGAGCAAACTTTTCATTCCAACAAAAGAATATATTTATATAATTTCAATAAAAACTCTATTTTCGTTTACAGATAAAAATATATATTTTTTCAATATCCATTATAAGAAGAGCAAGTTTTCAAAAGTCTTTGGCTGCTAAAGAAAGGTTTTCCATATTCATTGGTCAAAAGAAAAAAGGCCCGTTGTGAGTTAATTTAATTGTCGAGGCAAGACCTTTATAAGTGAGTAAACATGGCAAAAACAACGTCAGAGAAATTGCATGATCCTTATCCATATAATTTCCACAATAAATTTTCAATTGGCCAACACTTCCAAGCTTTCCATTTGGACTTGTAAAATATTCAGAAAGCAAATTATTTTGTAGATTCCAACAACTTCTAAATTGGTTTCAAAGAAAGGGTATTTTACCTCAACCAAGAGTTCAATCCTTATCCTTCTTTCAATTTATCAGTGTCCACCACTTTTTTTTCATTTTCATTTTCTCACTATCACACATTCCTTATCTTATGAATCAATTTTCTTTTTCTTCCTTTCCCACTACTTAGTTTGGCCCACATTCTTCTATGTTCTGATTTTGATGATAACAACACTTTTTTTTTAATTTTTTTCCCTAATACTTGCATTAATAGTGAAAGGAAAGGCATGTAATGTTGTGTTTGGAAGAGAGAAAAAATACGGATAACTATGTATATTTTTATTTAGTTGGAGATAAAATAAAAAGAAAAAATAAGAGATAATTTAACCTTTAAAAATAAAAATATAAGTTTTCCTTCTATTTTCTCTCTAATTCAAATTTTAATATTTTGTTTCTCCTCTCATTGTCTTTTCGCTAAACTTTCTCCACTTTGCCCCTTCAAAAATGTTCTAGCAACGTTAATTTTCTTTTTATATAAACTAGACGTTAACCATGTGAGCACGGGTTTATTTTGAAAAAATTATTTGAGTGATTTTATCTAATTAAAAAATAATTAGTATAAACATCATGATTATGAATAAGAGAGTATAGTCATTGACATGTTAAAGATTAATTGATGTACTCCCTCTCTCTCCAATTTCTTAGAGTAATTAATAGATCAAATTTAGAAATAGCAAATGCCTCATAATTTTCATGCTCTAACTAAATTAAGAAAAGATACTTAGAATCTCTAATATCATGCAATGTCCTTTGTAGGGACGGAGCTATGTTTGGGTGAAAACGGGGCCAAGTATGAAAATTAAAATTAAAGTTCATTCAACAAATATATATCGATCAAATTTCATACAAACATTTATAAATATATATTTTGAAACATTAATTACATCAATAATTTATCAAAATATCTCTTTAGCATGTCCGAAAATCATCTATGATTGAATTTAGATTGAATTTTCACCAATTTTCTTTTCAAAATAAATATTTTTCCATAAAAAATAATATAACAAACATTATTTAACATATTGAAGATGATTTAAAGAAGAATAAAGAAATTGTTTTAACTAAATTTCAAATTGCTTTTCCAAGCTTTACACATCGGCTTGTTTAGATGCATGCACTTAAGGTCAAAGAACGTTGGAGCCTCACAAAAAATGCCGAGCAAATAAAAATGAGAGGAGAAAAATAAAGAGAATATACAAAAATTTGTGATCGGAAAATAGAATCTTTGTTGTTGCTTCTCAAAATTTAAGCTCTTAATCTCTTATATTAGTGTACATAAGCTTGTTCCCGTGGCAAAGGTTAATACATAGTTTTTAATTCTCAAATCAATTATAATCAAATCAAACATAAAATGGAACACTAATAAAGCTATTTGATTGCAAATGTAATCATTTATAGTCTTTAAAATGGCAATAACAAATTACAAAAGGAAAAGACTATTAAAAAGGAAAATAAATGATATTTAAATATTTTGTTTAAAAAAGATGAAAAATACAATTATGTCAATAATGAAGACTATAAAAAAGGAAATACAATATTCATCTCAAAAAAGAAAATGCCATTATCTTTACTATAAAAAGGGAAATAAAACATTTATCTAAAAAAATGTCACTATCTTTATAATGAGAACTATAAAAGAAGAATAAAATATTTTGTCAAAAAAAAAGAAGATAAATGACACTTAAATACTATTATTTCCAAAATCAAATCTAACAAAATAGAAGTTACACTAATATTAAAACTCCATCTATACTAAAAATTTTAAATTTAGAAAAAGTTAAAAGGTGAGGGGGAGGCCCCCCAGTACACAACATAGATCCATCCCTAGTCCTTTGGGCTATGTTTGGATTGGTGGTAGAAAATGGAATGGAATGGATCAAAATATAATGAAATGGGATGAATTGCAATGAAATGGAATAAAAATATCATTCCTTTGATTGTATATTTTATAATCGAATGGAATAAAAATTTCATTCCATTGTTTACAAAAAGGATAGAAGGGATGGTAATTCTACCCATACCTAATGGGTACCCGTGAAAAATAAACGCAATGGGTAGGGTAAATACCCACTCAATGAGGCGGGAATGGAGGCAAATATTTACCTCCAAAATTTAATGGTGATTGGTGCAGGTATGAGTACTTTGGTACCCACGCTGCCCTATTCCCGCACCTATAAATATATATAGTGATTTGCAAATGTACAGCCACTTGAGTTTTTAGAATATGTTAGGAAGTTATAACTAAAGATTATTTTAAAATATACCTATGGTGTAGCTTTGCTAATGTACTCCAATAAAAAATCAAGTGGATGTACATAAGAAAATGCATGTTAGATTTTCTACATATACCCACGCATTTTTTAGTTGGAGTGTTAACAAGTTATAACTAGGATTATCTTAAAATACATTAATGGTATAGCTTGCTAATGTACTCTAACTAGAAAATAAGTTGGTGTACTTTAGTAAACTCCATATACACATACATATACATATATATATACACGTATGGTTTTCTAAAATATACCCACATATGTTTTTGGTGAAGTGTTAAACAAGTTATAACTAGGATTATCTTAAAATACACCAATGATTTAGCTTACTAATATACTCTAACTAAAAAATAAGTTGGTGTACATTAGTAAACTCCATATGTGTGTGTGTGTGTGTGTGTGTGTGTGTGTATACATATACATGTATATATATGCATATGCATATGTGTGTGTGTGTGTGTGTGTGTGTGTGTGTTTATACATATACATGTATATATATGCATATGCATATATATATATATGTGTGTGTGTGTGTGTGTGTGTATACATATATACATTATATATATATATATATGTATACATACATATTTGTGTATATACATATATATGTGTGTGTGTGTGTGTGTGTGTATACATATGTACATATATAATTATCCTAAAAATATTTGTAGTTGTTTTTTATCTTCTAATTCATTTGGGAATTTATTTGCAAATTCTAAAGATCTTTGTATTGGAGTTACTATTCCTTGGTAAATTTCATATCTTAAAAATCTTGTTTTTGTTTGAAATATTTTCATCTTTTTAGCCGATACTACAAACCCATTTTCTTTTATTATTTCAATAAACTTATTCAGATGTTGTATATGTTGATTTATTCCTTTTGAAAAAATTAAAACATCATCAAGGTATACTATTGAAAAGTCTGTATATTGATAGAATATATCATTCATGATGTTTTGAAATTCACTTAGTGCGTTTTTTAAACCTTGTGGCATTACATTCCATTCATAGTATCCAAATGGGACTACAAAAGTTGTTTTGTATCTATCTTCCTATACCACTGAAATTTGATAATATCTAGATTTCATATCAAATTTAGGGAATATTGTTGAATTATACAATCTTTTAATTAAATCAGTCTTATTGGGTAAGGGATATCTAATTCATTTTAACACTTTGTTGAGCAGTTTATAATTGATTACAAGTCTTGGAGCTCCTCTTTCTAATTTAGAGGCTTTCATTACATAAAATCTTGTACAACTCCATGGTGATTTTAATGGTCTAATTAATCCTTTTTCTAAATATTCTTGGATTTCTATTTTACAATATTCTAAGTATTGTTGATTCATTTGTATTGGTCTAGCTTTGGTTGGTATATCTTTTTCATTAAATCCTTCTATATAGGGTAATGATACTTCATACTTTTTTCAATTCCAAAAAGCTATTGGATTTGTTTCACAAATTTCTTTTTCTATTTTTTCTTGAAATTCTGTTATGATTTTTTCTATGTTTGGAATTTTTAGTTGTTCTTCTATTCTTTTATATTGTATTTCTTTATTTAAGAGATTTATATGTTTTTGTTTTCTTTGTATTAGATTAACTTGGTGTACTAAAGATTCTTTTAATAAGTTTAGTTCTCTTGATCTTGCTGGTTTACTGAATTCAAAACAAACTTCTTTTCCTAAAGTTGTAGTTACTAATCCTTTTTCAGTTACTTGGAAGGGATATAATAATGTAAGAAAGGGCGTTCCTAATATTAATGGACTATTCATATTTTTTATTAATACAAATGAAGTATTGTAAAATATTTTATTTTTACAAATCTTTGCATTTGATAGTTTATATTGCATTGCCATTTTAGAACCATTTGCACTAGTTACTCCTTCTATAGTTTTTTCATAGTATTTTGTTGGTATTAATCCTTCTTGTATACAATTTATATCTGCTCCTGAATCTATTAATGCTATCATAGTGAAGATTTCTTCTTTTACTACTAAGGTTACTTCACAGTGCCATTTATGAGTGGTGATTAAACTTAGTAAATTAAGATAATTTTCTAAGGGTTCTCCCTCTTCTATCTTTACACAATTATTGTTTTCTTGTGATTTTAGTATTTCTTTTCCTTCTAATTCTAAAAGTCTATATTCTAAAGATATATCATTTTGTTTTAATATTTGTATTTCTTGTTTTAGTTCTTTTATCTTGTTTTGTAAATCTTTTATTGTAACTTGTTCTTTAGGTTGTTTAAACCAGTTGTATATTTTTTTCATATCTATTCCTATTACTCTTTCTGTTCCTGTACTTCTTGTCTAATTTCTTCATCTTTTTTAACTAAACTACTTAATTGTTGGATGAATTCAGTTCTTAATGAAGAGTCTTCTAATTTTTCTATTATTGATATTAAAGTGGCAGTTTGATGTCTTGTTAACATATTGATGCTTTTACAATTTATACGATTACATAATCCTAGGCCTAAGCAGTTTTCATTTTTGGATTCTTGTTCATCTTTTGTTGTAGTTTCTTCTAATTGATGTATTATTTCTCCTTCATAATCTTCTTCACTAGAGGAAAATTCCTCAAGTTCAGAATTAATTAATATATTGATTAAACTTTCTTTAAAATGTTCATCTAATTCTAATTCACTTATTTTTTGTTATACTTTACAGGTATTAGCATAATGACCTATGCGACCACATTTCTAGCACGCATTGTCCTTTTTTGGAAGTTTTTTATACTTAGGTTTCCTTTTAGGTTTTTGGGATTGTTAAGTATCTTAAAAAGGTTTTTGTTGAGAGTAGGGTTTTGTATTTTTCTTTTTGTAAGGTTTTCTATATCCTGTATTTTGTATTTTATTTTTCTTTTTAGTTTTAGCACTAGGGGTTTTTATTGGTTCTACACCATATTGTTGACAGAAAGTTCTTACTTCTCTTTTATTAATAAATTTTTCTATTCTCATCTTGTCTTGTAATTTAAAATCTGTACATACTTGTATACCTGTGTTAACTATAGTATTGTGTATCTGATCGTATGTTAATGTATCAAAAGGTATTGGTTGACCATAAACATTTTATAAGTTTGTTTTAACTTTTTCTAAAAATAATTTAGGTAATCTTGCTACAAATCATTCTTTCTAGAAGCCAAAGGCCCCATCTTCTCTAAGAGTTACTTTTGATAAAAATACATCTTTATACCACCTATAATCAGACATTATTAGACAATAAAGATTAGCTAGCTGACTAGCTGCTTTTTCTTTAAATACATTTGGATCTCCTACAAAATTTTGAATTATTGTGTAAATAAAGGTTGATGCAGCATCTTCTTCTTGGGTTTCTTACTTTACACTATTTATTATTAACCTTCTTGTTTCATCTGTTAGGAGGTTATCCCACCATCCTTTAAACTGTCCAGTAAATACTTGGACTATTGATATAGTTGCTAACCTATTGGAAATTCCTTTAGTTTTGTATGCTATTGATGCTATAGTCATTTGGCAGTTACATCTAGTATTGATTGTTCACTTAATCCATCTATATTCCATTCTGTTATATCAGTTCCTGTAAAAGTATTTTGAACAAAATCTCCTTGTTCTTCAAATTGAACATCTGCAGGAGTAAAGTGTGGATAATAGTTTCTAAGTTTTGGATAAGATTTTATCTTATTTAGAGTTAAATCTTTTTCTATTGTATTTATTGAAGTTTTATCATTTATTTTAAGTCTTTCTAAACTCTTTTTTAAATCTTCTATCATATCTTCTTCTTTACTATTAAATTTAGTTTATCTAATTCTTTTTCTGGTACATTTATTAATTTATATATTGGTTTTATAGGAGATTTTGGTTTTGAATTACTTGAGTTACTAGATGTTTCTATATTATTATGAATTTCTATTCTAGTTATTAGTTTTGACATAGTTTCCAACATAACATTAGAGTAATTTAATTGTTGATGTAATTTTTTAATATCTTTCTTGGTAGAAACTTGTTCATTACTAGGAGTATCCTTAAATGGAGAAGCTTCTATTTCTAAATCTTTTGAAATTGGTATTATTACACCTTGTTGTGGAGGGTATTCTAATTCTATTATTTGATTATTGATAGTTTTCTAGCTGTCGCAACCAGGGTCACGATGAGATGGCGAAAATGATATTAAAAACAGAGGAGCCACCACCATAGTTTATTAAGGGAAAACATATGGAAAAACCCTTAGACAAATGTGGTCTGTCAAACCAAATATAGGTTCGGGAGTCAGTTACGTGTAGGGAAGGTATTTGCACCCTACGACACCCGTCGTGAAGACGGTTACCCCTAATTAAATGTGAAAAATGGATAGCTTCTAAAATATTTATTTTACCCCTTAAAGAAAAGAAAATATGTTTACAAATGTTATTATTTTTATCAAAAGAATTTTAATTAAGAAAATAATATTTTATTTTTGGAAAGACATTAAATTTTTATTTTTTGAGATCGACAGGAATGGGCCCCTGCTCCTACGTATCCTCAGGTGCAATGAGGAATCAGACTCACGTAGTTCTTTGAGTAAAAAATCATTTCGTGGGTTGATTCTTTTTTTTTTAGCTTATATTTTTTTGTTTTTTTTTATTATTATTATATAAAGAGTATTAGGATATTAAATCTTAACTATTATAGGGTATTGTCCACAACGATAGGTGGCCTAACAGATGTGGAATACTCTTGTAAAACAAAGTCGTAAAAGATTTTGTGATATTCAAGTGAATCCTAGACTCAACATGATAAATTACTAAGTCTATATTTTTTAGTTTTATTAAAAAGACTTATCAATTAAAAAATTATTATTTTTAGATATAATTTTGTGATATTCAAGTGAGTCCTAGACTCATCATGATAAATTATAAATGTACACTTTTTATTTTTAAATTAGAGGAATTTTATTAAATTCTCAATTAACAATTTTATTGAACAATCTTATATTAAAAAAACGAATGATTGTAGGGTTAAAAATAAAACTTATTTATTTTCTATTCTTTTATATTTTTTAATATGTAAAAGCAATTAAAGGGACTTTGTTTATGTCAATGACTAAAACAAATTTTATTAAGGGAATAAAATAAATATTAAATAAATTCAGTATTTTTTTTAAAAAAAATGCTAATGTCGCAACCCATTAACATTTATACCTTTACTATTGTTATATATATCAAGTTAAAAGCTTACGAAGATAAAAAGACAAAAATGAGATTCATTTCCTTATTATGTTATTTATTCATTAAAGAAAGCTAATTATACTTATTATAAAAAGAAATCAAAAGTATTATATAAAAAACGTAACCTACGAATCCTAGTTTAGACATCCAAACTGGTTATTATTATTATTATTATTATTATTATTATACCTAACATTATACTCCTTACGTGAACAAGCATTTATACTAACCAAGCAACCGTCTATGCTACTTAGATTTTATTTTACATTTTAATGAATAAGATTCAGCAGCAATAAAACATACAAGACTTATTCTAATATCCACATATCAATAAAACAAACAAAAACAGAAAGAAAGCCGATGGGCCAAGCCCACTATCCAAAAGAAATAATCCGAAAGGGGTACATCCTGGCACAACAACATTTTTGCTACCACCAAACGAGAGCTGCAGCAGATGAGGAGTGAAGACGGTGACTTCGACTAAGGCGTGTGCGGAACAAACCGGCGATATAGTGGTGCAGACGGTTGGCGACGAACCACGTTGCGGTGACGCGGTGTCGTTGCAGGGATCAACGGGTTTGATGGTTTTAAGTCGTGGACCCATGGTAGCAGATGTGTCGTTCTCCGGTATCGATGCAATGGTCCATGGCGGCAATGAAGTAAGCGCGCAAGGGTTGGCAGAAATGGTGAAATTACGGATCTGTTTCCCGGAGGTGACGAGAAGTGAAAGAAAGCGTGAAGAACGTGGGCTCCGTTTCACATCATGGAAGCAATGAATCTAAACGCTATTTTACTTATTATTTCATTTATTGCTTTTGATTTATAGTTGTCCGTGCATTCAAAACTTATTTTCCAAAGTTTTGAATGAAAACATGATTATGAGTTTATATGAAATTGTATATCTCTGTATGGTGCCTGTTGTTGCGTATATAAGTGAAGAAGAAATTCAATATTAAGGAAGTATTGCTATGCGAAACTAAATGCATGTATTAGTGTAAGAATTTTGCAACGAGTGTAGTGAATATAAAAGAAATCAGAGCATAACATTCAAACAGAACAAAGCATTCAACTAACAGATAATAGGATAACAATATTTCAATCAAATAGATCTGTGATTACAACAATGAAATGAACCAGTGATAAGATATATCAGAACAAGTAGGAATAGAGGAGGATACCTTCAAGTTTGCTAACGAAGAGAGGGATAAGTAGTGATGCGAGAATGACAGTATGAACAAAGTGAAAGCAATGGCCTCTCCTCCGATTTGTTTGAATGCGTCGCCTCTTCTATTTGTTTTTTCAACTTTTCTCTTGTTCCCGGTCTCCAGACTTCTCCTCACATTTTTCAGCTTTTTCTTTTTCCTCCCCCTCTCAACGTGACCTCCTCCCTCCCCTTCTATTTTTTTCTTTATTTATAAGCCCAAAATCTAATACCAATTTGAAACAGTTTTCCCCCATTCCCTTCATCTTCCTTTTCTCTATTTATGACCCCATCTTCAATAAGAATTTTGTAACCGTCTTGACTCTTTTTTTCATTATTATTATTTATTTTGCATTTATTTTCTATAATGATGATGAACTCTTGAAGAATTGAAGTATCATTATGCATGAATATGTATAGTCATGGGCTTAAAACTTTTAATTTAACAAGAAATTTAGTTACAGACTAGCCCAACAAGAGTAAAAGATAAACATACTTAGCCCAATTATTTATTTATTTTAAGTTACAATTACCCGGATAAAATTGGGTGTTCACACTAGCTAGTTGTTGTTTTTGTTAAAGGGTTTAATTCTTTTTGGCTAAATGGATATTCTATATTGTTTTTCTTACTGTATTGTGAAAACCAATCAAAAAAGTATATATTAATTTCTTGATCTTCCACATATTGATAATATAGTTTTCTATATTCTTCTGTTTTTTCTTTAGAAAAAGTATTGAAGTACCATGTTCTACGATCTTTATTATAAGTTGCTAAGAAATCTTGTCTAATCCATTCTTTATCTATTTGAAAAGGTTGTTCTCTAGTTAAAGTATTTAAAACTTGAGAAGCTATTGGTGAATGTTGTGGAGACTCAGATTTATTATCTTGATATACTGGTCTTGATATTCCTGGAATATTATTATCTAAACCTCTTAGATCTAGATTTGTTGTTGATCCATCTATTGAGTGTCTTGAAGATTGTCCTTTTATTATCATAGGACTTCTACCTATTTGTAATGACGGGGACCTATTTAATCTTAATTTAATATTTGTACCTTCTTGAATTATTTCTCTTAATTGAGTATTGTAGACCTTTTGTTCTGGGATTATATCTTGTAATAACCAATCTTCTGGTATCTTTCTAATTACTTCTTCATGACTTAATCTTCTTGGAATTTGTATTGAGGATTTTTGAAGATTAGCTTCTACTAAAACAATTTCATCTTTTGGAGAAGATCTTAAAGCTCTAAAGTTATATGCTGCTTTTGTTAGTTTATAATATATTCTAAATATTATTTGTATTGCACCTGATGCATCATTTATTATTTCATTTGGAATTTTTACATAAAGTTTTATTGCATTTGTTGTTTGTTCATTGGTTATATCCATAGCAAAGTTTGGATAACAATTAAAGAAAGCAGGTCATCATGCAAATTGCTTTCAAGTATTGCAATTATTGAATCGTTAAATTGTTTAAGTCTTAAATCTCTTAATAGCATAAGTATTGTGTATTGATTCCTAATCTGTAATTAGGTTTGGCTGTTACTTGTATTAGTCCTAAATGAATGAAATTGAATCCCTTTTTAATTTGTTCATCTAACATCTTTTATTCTAAAATATTTCTTATTTTATTGTTTTGAGTTCCAAGGTAACTATATTCTACTATGTGTATTTCTTCTTATGTCGAGGAAAACCATTTATTGTGATTTTTATAAATTTTACATTTATCCTCTATAGGTATTGGCCAATTATGTAATGGGTTTTCTACTTCTGCTATTTCTAATTCTCTTTGTTTCTCACTATTGGATGAAGACGATTCTGACTTAGTTCTTACTACTACTTGTTTATTCTTATTTCTTTCTCTTAAATTGCTAAGCGATCTCACTAAACTAGCCATTTTGATCTAAGTTTGGGTTTATAGGACGGGACCACCTCTAACCTCTATCTTGCTGACCAACAGTCTTACTACCCCTCTGGTTTTACTATCGGGACCATAAGACTTAGAAGCTGACCAATGCCTAAACTCCTTTCAAAGCTACTCTCCCCTCAACTAGAGATCAAACTAACGAGTATTGAGATTCTTAACAAATAAAAGATAGAAACAAGAATAGACAGATAGTATTGATAACTAAAATAGAAAGCTTAATCCAGTATTAGGGCCAACAAGCTCTGATACCATTTTGACAGGATTGCGAATAAACCGAAGAAATCAGATATTGGAATAAAATCAGAGTATACAAATACATCGAAAGCATATGAAAATAAGATAATAAATAACTACAAAGATTTTTAGGAGGTGTAAATTATGTAGCAGACTTCATTCCCAATATTAGAATAATTTGTGCACCTTTATACAAGAGATTGAGAAAGAATCCTCCTGCTTGGGATAGTGAAATGTCTCGAGTAGTTCAAGAAGTCAAGAAAATAGTTAAAAAATTACCATGTCTAGGGATTCCAGAACCAGAAGTCTCTTTGTTAGTAGAGATTGATGCGTCAAACTTAGGATATGGTGGAATACTTAAACAAGTGTCACCTAATACTAGAAAAGAACAAATAGTTAGGTATCATTCTGGTATCTGGCATCCAGCTCAACAAAAATACTCTACTGTCAAAAAAGAAATCCTTTCAATAGTTTTATGTCTTCAAGAAATCCAAGATGATCTTTTCAATAAAAAGTTTTTGGTACGAACTAACTGTAAAGCTGCTCTTAGTGTTTTACAAAAAGATGTTCAAAATCTTGTTTCAAAACATATTTTTGCCAGATGGCAAGCTTTATTATCATGTTTTGATTTCAATATTGAGCATATTAAAGGAAACAACAATGCATTACTAGATTTTCTTACAAGAGAATTTTTATAAGGTTCTCAATGAGTTTGGGACCAATAGGAAAGGATCAATACGATCCCCCACTGGGATCTAATAAAGCATCAACTCCATTAGCACCTAAGAATCTTGGACCCAGAGGCAGATGGGGAACAATAGACCCAGGGGTCAATAAAGATTATTGTCCAATACTTCCATTATCATAAGTAGTAAGAAATAATCTTGTTTCTTCAACATCAAAACCAGTACCATCACAAAACCCACTTGTACCAACCTCAAATAAATTTATCCCCTTTACAATACCATAATACCTTAGTAAAACCAGGAGACGTTAAAGCCTCCTCTTCTTTTCAACAACCTTCTGAAACCCTATATTAAGAAAAACCTGACTGTATCCCAATAATGGTAATTGAAAAAGAGTGGCAAAAACTTTTTACAAAAGAACTAGCTTCAAGCCTTTTCCCCCCTAACTTCCATTTCATACCTACTCAAGAAAATAAAACCAAAACTTTTTATGAATTTATCCTGGTAGACTCAGATTCTGCTGAGATATATCACCAAAAAGATTCTAATAGTAGTATTATGTATTCCAAAATCAAAATCCTAAATATTCTTTCCACTCAAGAGTGGAAACAACCCCTGTATGAATCAAAATCCTTCTCAAGAGTTTTTAAACCCCAGACTTACAATTATTTTGACTATATTGAAGCCTGGAACAATACTTTAAGCTAGCAACCCATTCTTGGTTTATTTGTTTCAAGAAAAGTATCTCTTTAAAGTTCCCAAAATGGTTTATGAGATGGTTCTACCTTTTTGGACCAACCCCAGCAACATTTCCACAAGAAGTTAAAGAAGTTTATCAATATTTTAAAGACCAAACAACATTTGTTCCGGGTTACAGGTTTATTTCCTTTGTTGCTAGCCAAGCAATCACTTGGATAGTAACTTGGGATTATGCTTCTGCAAAAATGTATGATAATGTTGATATTTTGTTCTTATCAAGATCAATACGAATTAAATGGTGGCCAAAGTTCAATATTGACTTAATCAAGAAAGACAAAACCAAAGAATGGATCAAGAAGTCTTCTCAACCATCACCGCCTTTGTCAAAAGCAAAAGCTAGTGGAGAAAAAGAAGCAGTATTTTTAGCTCAAAAATCTAAAATCATGGCTGAATTAGCATCAGCCACCTCACAAGAAGAATTTGTTGACAGGCTCAAAATGGTTAACTCTCAACAGCCATCAGATGTGGAGGATAGCTTGTCTAGTAGCGAACCAAATCTATTACAAGATAATGAAAATGACTACTATGGCATCTTTGAATAAAATGTTGGCAGAAGAAGACAAACAAAAAGATAATCAGAATCCCCCAACAATAAGCGTCAGTAGAAAACGACAACGACGGCACCTCAAAAGAAGAAAAAGCAAGGAATCAGTCAATAGTAATTGTAATAATCTTTTCAAAAAGATTAATTATTATGTCTAGTCAAGAGTTGTATAAAAACCCCTTCCTCCCTTAGTTATTTGGCAGAGCGAAATAGCTAAGTGAACTCTCTTGTAAACAAATTCTTTGTAATTTGAAAGTTCAATAAAAGTTTTCAACATTTTTGTTAGTTTGAATCTTCTTTGCATTTTCATCTTCAAAATTCAAAATATTTATTATCTCATTTTTATACGCTTTCGATGCATTTGTATACTCTGATTTTATTCCAATATCTGATTTCTTCGGTTTATTCGCGATCTTGTCAAAACAATAAAATATATATACGTAAATCTCTATATATATACATATATATATATATATATATACATAAATATGTGTGTGTGTGTGTGTGTGTGTGTGTATACATATACATGTATATGTATACACAAACACACACACACACACACACACATAGATATTTATGCATATATATAGATATTTATGTATACATATATATATGTATCTATATATGTGTATGTATACATATACATATATATATTTATATGTATACACACACACACACAAACATATATATATATATATATATATATATATCTATATGTATATATCTATATGTATATACATAGATATATATATATATATATATATATATACATATACATATACATATATGTATATGTATATATACATATGCACACATGTAATACCCACTATAATAAGACATAAATTCATTTTATTTTATTATTTCTTAATCCGTTTGTTAAAACATCGACTTGATTTAAAACTTATACGTACTTATTTTTTCGCAAACATTTAATAATTCCAAAAGACATTATATAAAGAACCATGATCATGAAATAGACGTCAAGTCTTCCTACAAAATCAGAGTACATATATAAAGGATACATCAGCAATTACAACAAAAGTACATCTTAAAAACTTGCCCGTAACTGTACAACAAAATGACCTATTTCAAAGCAGTATAGGTCTATACTAGGCTACCCCATCTTATAAAATCTACAAAAGTCCTACGTAGAGTCGCCATTATTGAAGTCTTCAGAGTCCATTTGCTCGTACCATGATCGTATATGAAAAAAAACAAACAAGAAAGGAGTGAGGTTTTTATAGAAGCCTCATTCATTTTCTTAATAGACTACAAACAATAGATTAAACAACCAATTGGAAAATTCCTAAGGTTTGACTTACCTTATTATGACTCAATCTCAACCTTTACCAGACGTATGGATCCATACCCATCTCTGATGATTTACTTTAACCATCAGGAATCATTGGGAAGTGATTGGGAGTTCGTATAATCCCTCACAAGGTATAGACATCCATGTCGTAATCATCATCCTCGAGGAAAGGGCCACAGACCCATCAGGGATATACACTACACCAATCATGGTGATGCTGAGCAAGCGTCAGGGTTACCAAGTCAGTTTACGTGATTTATCCCGGCTCAAGGCGCTATCCTGACTATTGGGACGTTCACAACTCGATACCTTTACCCTCAAGACCCCAAAAATGGTCCCTGCCTTTCATCCCGCAATGTACCAACTGTTACTTCCCATACACCGGAACTTATGCTTCTCAACATGGTCCCATCTCAACTGAGGGTTTCCTATGACTTTGTTTATAAGTTTCCAGGCATACTCTCTGGGTAATCCAGCAAAGTTTCAGAATCACTTTTCACAGAGATATTCATCCATCATTCATAATAACTTAGAAATAATTCAACTAAGAAATATAGCAGAAAATGTCATCACTTACAGTTGCATACAAAAATTCATTTTCACACATACATACTTTTAAAATAAATTTCAATTTAATTTCTTTGATTTATTCTTATCCTTTTCTAATTTTTTTAAATTAGACTATTTTAAAGGAAAATTTTTCAATCTACCATTATAACTTGGATGTGGTAAATAAATTTGAGAGAAGTTCTTTTCTAATGTGGAAGGTCAGGCTGTGCTGCAACCATAGAGCATACTTAGAGTTTCTCTCTAGTTGTTTCCTTTTACTAAAATTTAGGGTGTTCATCTTACAAAACCAAGACTTCTAATTTCTTGAAGAAAATCATGTAATTACATGTATTTTACCAAAACATTTGTTAACTTTATTTGAACAAGATTATTTATTTATTTCCATACTAGCCATAATTTGTTCAAAATAATAGTTGAATGGTAACAAATTTAAAATTTATCCAATAAGGTCTTTATTTCTAAAAACTCTTCCTAGTTTGGGCCTAAAGTCCATTTAGTTAATTTTGACAAACTTTATTTCTTAAATTAATCTACAAAAATTTAATAGAACTTGTTTTTTTTTCTGAAGAAAACCTTTTCTTCAACTTTTCCTAAGATTCATTTTTACCAATTTGAACCAATTCAAGTAATTATCAAAAATGCTAAATTTTAATAAAAGAAACTCATTTTCTTCCTTACTTTTTCTAAAAGGGCCGTGAGCCTATTTTGTATAAAATTTTTACCTTGTCACTTAGATTTTTTGTATATTATAAAAATCTAATTTTTGTATAAATAATTTAATTTTTTTTCTTTTTCTTCATTTTTAATGGGCCAAATGCCCCTTTTAGAAAAAGCCCAAATTATTTGTTTTTCTTTCTAGAAATTGAATCCATTCTCTATGTGGTCCAAAAATTGATTTTATAAGTTATTATTATTACTCAGCCATCTTACTCATTCTAATAAGTTAATTGACATAAAATAAATATTCCTTATTCTTTGCTTTATGAAATGGCCGAGAGCCCCTCAGAGAAAAATGGGTTCCAAAAATTTATTACTCCAAGTGATCTTAATTAAGGCTTTAAATTGGTTTTTAAGAAAATAGCTAGCTTGCATAAAAATATGCTCATTGATGGTTATTTATAATAGGATATTAAGTTATCATATGATACTAACAATAAAAATAAAATTAACATAAAATAAATAACAATAATTAAGATGACAATAAAATAAAGCTTAAGTAAATAACAATAGAATAGACATAACAATTTTAAACAACAATAAGGTAAATGACAAAATTTAAATGGGCAAAATATAAATTGCAATAAGTAAAAGCAAGAAATTAAAGGGCAAGAATTTAAATAGCAAAAATTAAACAATAAGGTAAATGACATAAGGTAAATGGCATAAATATAAATGACAAGAAATGTAAAAGCTAAGGGTTTTGGGGGAAAACCACTCCAAAACCATCTACATAAATAAAAATAATAACAAGAGCAAGAAGATAAATAACATCAAATTAAATATCATTAAAGTAAAGCAAGAATTTAAAACGAACAAGAAAGTAAATAATTACTTATATATATATATATATATATATATATATATATATATATATATAGTAGGATTAATATAATAATATGGGTTTAAGGGATAACCCAACACACACACCCATTAAGAAAACAAGTTTAGAGGACTAAACCTCACCCCACCCCCCCCCCCCCCCCCCCCCCTTTACCTCTAAATGAGGTTTGTTAGTGGAAGAATAGAAGAGGAGAGGTGGCTTAGAGGTTTAGGAGCCTAAACCTGGTGGAAAGCTTTTAATGGTTGGAGAAAAAAATTCAAGAGCTTGGGGAGGGGTGGGCTGCACGTTCTAGCTGCTGGGAGGCAGAGAAAGAGCTCTAATTTGTGAAGGAAAGGGAGCAATATTGTAGTGGTTGAAGGGGTTCTATTTATAGGACAAAATTAGTATAATTTTGGTTTAATTTTTTTTTCCACTAATCCCATTAAAATTAATTGAAACTGAACTACCCCAACTACATCTTTGAACTAGCGTGTAAATGGAGCTAAAGGGGAGAAAATAAGGGCTGTTTTTGTTGACTTGCAAATTACCCATGTGATAGTTATGGTAAAAATGATAAAATATTAGTTTATGGTAAATAATTAGATTAAATTATTGGGGCAGTTTTAATTAATTCTGACCAAACCATGCATTCGCATATATTTTTATGAGCCTAAGAAAAACTGTTCAAATTTTTCTCATAAATATATTATTTATAATAATTTTTTCACTAAAAAGGACATTTATTAAGCTAATAAATCAAGTTTTTATCAAATAATTATATTTTTCGTTTTTTCACCATTTTTCCTCAAAATAAAATTTTTATAATTAAAATATACTCAATATAAATTTTTCAAAATATTTTGAGGTCAAAAAGTCTCTTGCTGACTCTCACAGTTGACTAAAGGTATACTGGTCATTTCACAAAAATGTCTCAGAAAAATTTCCAAAAATTTCTAAAATTATTATTAATTATTTTGAATATAAATATGATTTAAAAATAACTTTTAAATCTCTCTAGCTAATTTTTACTATTTTATCCTATTAAGCAAGTTTTCAAGGATGAATCAATCGTTTTATCACTCCCGGGCCCTAATCCAAATAAAATATTAAAAATCTAAACTAGATAGAACTTACTAAGATGAATATAATTGTGAGAATTATACCCGTGAGATTCCCATTTGATTTTTCACAATTAATCATAGAATAATTAGAAAAACAAACAAGTAATTTAAAGTGGGGGTGTTGCAACACACACACACACATGTACATAATATACACATATGTATATGTATATTTATATGTATATATATACATATACATATGTGTATATTATGTACATGTGTGTGTGTGTGTATAAATACACACACACACACACACACACACACACACACACACACATATATATACATATACATATACATATGGGTCAAGATCTATTGACACCAAGTGTTAAAGTTAGTCAAATTATACCAACAATAACTTTTTGTAAAATGCAAATTTAATCAATCCAACCGTTAAATTTGATGTTCTTATTAATTAGATTAAGTATACAAAATTTCATACAATTCTAAAATTATTCAGTAGTTCATCTCATTACTTTATTTTAACGTATAATAAAAAATTAAAATATATGTAAATATTCAATGTTAGATGACATATCTACAAAAGTCCAAATTATGTGAGATTTGATATACATGATCATGAAAATAATATCACATAATTCAACGGTTGGATTTGTTAAATTTACATTTTACAATTGAAGGTGTAATTTGACAAACTTTAGCTCTTAGTGTCAACGGATCCTGACCCATATATGTATATATATGTATATATATGTATACATATACATATATATATGTATATATGTATATATATATGTGTATATATGTATATATATGTATATATATGTATATATATATAGATATATATGTATATGTATACACATAAATATATACATATACATATATATATATATATATATACATATGTATATTTATATACATATATGTATACATATTTATATAGACATATGTATATATACATATACATGTACACATATATATGTATACATATATATATACATATATATGTATATTTATATACATTATGCACATATACATATGTATACATATAGGTATATATTATATATATATATATATATATATATATATATATATATATATATATATGTATATATGTATATGTGTGTATACATATGTATATGTGTGTGTGTATATATATATATATATATATCTATATATATATATATATATGTATATATACATATATCGATATCTTATATGATATATTGAAAAGATAAAATTGGTGATTATTATAATATTAAAATCTTAATTTATTTGAATAGAAAAAAGATATTGCAAGAAGTAGTGAAGCACAAACAAAAATAAAAATTTAATTTATATGTATTGTTAATGTAAAATATTTTTATGTATGTATCAATAGGAATTCACCATATTGTTGCATCGATGAATAAGATGATGTGATAACATAATCAAATTTTATTAGATGTATATGTAAAAAGTTTAGCACACACACACACACACACACATATTAAATTTCAAAAAAAAATCATACTCCATTAAAAATATTAAATGATATCAAAAGATCAACTTTTTTTCTTCAAATGCATGAGTTGCTTCTAAAATATTATTGACAATATTTATAATTTTGTTATTTTTAATGTAGTTTTTTTTTAATTTAAAATTATTTAAATTTTATTTGATATTAACTATGTTAAAGGATAGATTAAATTTTTTGTCTTTTTATATATTGATAGTAAAAGGTTAGAAATATTTAATCATAAAACTTTGATTAATAATTTTGCAATTAATAAAAAATAAAATAAGAATTGACAAATTATATTAAATTAATTTTCAATATAAATTTTGTATAAGGCTTTAGAATCTTTTACCAAAACTTAAGTAAAGTGCAAGGTAGTAGGTGTGGGTACGAGTATATAGGTGCTTAGTGGGTATAGTGTAACGATCCTCTGTTGTCATAGTACTATAAACAACCCCTGTATATATATATATACATACTCACTAATAATCAATCCAGAAGTTCGTCTTTATAAGGTATCAAATAAATACTGTATATAGGCCCAATAATATACAATACCAAGAGAAAACACAAAATAGAACTCTCTATAGCTAGTCACTTTATACATCATCTTAAAAGAAATAAACAACGATAAGGAATATCAATTCCTTTAAAGAAAGGAACAAAAATATGATTGTCCATGCTTGTTCAATTTCGCCACTGGCTGAAACGAAGCTTCATCACCAACTAAGTGAAGCTAAACTTGCCAAAAACTCAACATCTGCTCCCACGCCAAAGACGTGATCATCACAAGCACGAACCACACGTGCAAACAATGCAAGGGTAAGCTTACTTAAAAAAAATAATGATAACACCTAGTACAACCATTACAACAACAACCTTTAACACAATAACAACAACGATATTAACAACACCTCTATCACCACCATCACCAATCATAACAATTACAAACAGCCACAATAATTAAGTAACAACAACAATACTACCATCACTACCACCACCAACAACGACGTTGGGTAACAATAATAACAATTTCATCAACATACAATTTTGGAAGCCCATTTCATCAGAGAATGAGTTTACATACATACAGCACAACACGTCATGCCTTTAACCCCAAAATGTCAATGTATGAATGACACGACTCTCGAGAGATTTTCTATATTTCGGGCGATCAACCAAGTCTTATCCCTTACCATGGCCATCTAGCACCATTCAAGGATTGCCAAAACCCTGATTTGTTGGATAAGCTTATGGTTGTCAGGATAAGTGTATGAGGGCGGTGGTATACTACGACACAAGGCCTGCACTACCTTGGCCTCACTACGGAATTACCCATCCACTTATCCCCTAGGCCCAACTTTCAGACCCCACTTCTTATCTAGACACTAGGTTGGAGGCCTATCTGAGTACCAACTCTAGTCACCAGCCACCTTACATGCCCACCCGCACACAGCTTGAGGCCTTCTCAACCTCAGCCAACAACATATGCATGCCAATGCATGTATCACCACAATAATCAACTCTACCAAACAATCATCATATATATGTATATGTAGCAACATATCAACACAACCATTAACTCAACCACAACAGTTATCATATCATATATATGTATCAACATAACACCACGTGGCCTACTCAGCACCACCTATGGTCCAACGGTCACCATCAACCCTATGCACGCCCAATTCGCCCTCTTGCATGGTCAATAGGTAAGGCCCTATCCAAGCAGCCCACCTCATGAGAAACCTCATACAATAATCATACACATCAAGTTGAGGTCCTATTTGAGCAACCTTCCACTTCACAACCAATCCAACAATCAACTACAATTTGAAAATCAAGACCTTCTTTAAAAACCATTTGGAAGATTGGCAAATCTTGAAATTTTCAAAAACCTTTGAAACAATTCACTTCTTTAATTTAAAGAAAATCATATCCCAACTGGACAACTCTCCATCATTCTCAAATAGAGCTTTTGAAAATGTATAATACTCTTTTTATTTGTGTATATACAAAATACTTCACATTTTGAAATGGAAACTTTAAAATCTTAAATAGTACATTCAGTTCTAAAATAACAAATTATGTACTGTAGTAACAGATTATATCCATTTAGTAAAAATGCACTAGATTTCGTTTGTTAGCAGGGATAATCGATTATGGGTTTCCATTATCGATTATTTCTGAACCAAAAGCAGAAGAAATTTTTCTGAAACCTAGATAATCGATTTTCAAAGTCCATAATCGATTATTCCCAAAACAAAATCATGAAAACAACTTTTGGAACTCTAGATAATTGATTATCTACGACGATTTTCGAAAAAAACGTGATTTTTTACAGAGAAACTCAAACTTTTCAACCAAATAACCCAAATTTTCGAATCAATGTGGTTCCAACAACATCAATCTAGTTCATATATATCAGATTACACAACAAATTCAACATATCAACTCACAAATCTTGGTTTCTCATTCAAAATCTCAAAATTTTTCCCTAAAACCCATTTTCACCCAAAACAAATGAAAATGGCAACCTCCACAGAGATTCAACTGGTTATAAGGCAAGAAATCAGCATACCAACAGTTATTAACACAAAACAACCGATTTATAAGCTTCCCTTACCTCTAAAAGTTCCTGAATCTGAATTTAGGTTCCTTAAGAATCCAATGTCTTGAGCCAAAACCTTCCATAGATTGATTCTTCCTCTCACCACAATCACTAAGTCGGGCCTGGAATTCCTCTAACACACTTATTGACTTCAGATTTATAGAGAAAGGTTGAGAGAGAAAGAGAATGGGAGAATGAGGGAATTCCTCCCTCCCTTTCCTTTATATACCCAACCTCCCTGAAGCTCTCACACGAATTTTTGGCCAACTGAGGCCCAAACCTCACCAAGCCACTTCTTTTATCTCAAAACTGATCTAACTTAATTATTTTCTCTCAAAAGCCCAAAATCACTCTCACAACATATCCAAATTGGCTTAAGCACATATCTCAAATTTCCTAAATTCAAACCAGAATTTCAAACCAACAACTCACAACCATCATCACATACAACATACCATACATAGCAGCAATTCATTTATTTCTTTTAATCACCTATATTATATATCAAATTTCCACTTTTTAGTTATTAAAACACTTAATCATGCATTAGGAAAAACAAGGTGTTACATATAAGGATAGGGATTAAAATTATTACCTGTGTGGGTATAGGGCTAGATACAAGTATTTTTTTCTAATGCGGGTATGGGGTGGGTACTATAGCCTACCCAGACCCCACCCATTGTCATCCCTAAACGAAATGAAATGAGTTATAACTTTTTAATTCTCATATTATCTTTATTTTAAATATATATCTTAATAAACTAATGATGAGGATAAAATTTGTAAAGGTTAAAAAGTCATTTTATAATTTAAAAGCTTTGTTCCATCAAGTGCACCCCAAATTTGGAGGGAAAAAAATTAGGATTAAGTGATGGAATGGAATGAATCATGATCCATCTTCTTTCATTACATTCCATTCCTATTTTTTCAAACCAAACAATAGAATAACTTTTCCTCCCATTTCATCCCTTTCCGCTCCACCCTCTACCACCAATCCAAACATAGCCCATGTTGTTATAAAATGTCAAACATCATATATAGTGATTTACTTAATCACTTCCTTTTTAAAATACAATTGAAACTATTAAGTAAGTGAGGGATGATAATAACACTTAATATGCAACCTTTATCATAAATCACCAAAAATACAAGACTTGTTTGCATCTAAATACTATAATGTAAATAGTAAAAAAGTTGATAATTGTAGCATAATAGATTAGAAAAAATAATCATTAATGTTGTTATAGAAATTAACATCTTTAGCATGCCTTTATATATTAAATCTAGCTTGATCAAACCTTATTAGTTACATTCTATAAAATAAAAAAATTAATTAAATTGAAATCAAATTTTAGAAAAATATAATATTAGAGTTTAATGCATGTTTGATATAAGAATCAATTTACACATAAATGATATGTCCTACACAATTAATTGAAAAATAAATGAAATTATTTGTTTAACTCAAAACAAATGTATAAAAAGTGTTACAATCCTTTAAAAGAAAATTACATAAACTACAATTGATTTTATTGAAACCTTAAACACCATAGCTTTCAACTTGTTTATAATAACATGGTATATGTTTTTAATGTAATAATAGTTGTTAATATATAATGTGGTATAAGGTTTTAATGCAATAATAATGACAATATAGTGAGAGTTATTAAAAATGACGTTGATGTATACGGTTAATACTTTAAAGTTATTAATTTACATCCATTGTAAGGTTAAGAGTTGTTAAAAAGAAAGTTAAAAGGGTATTTAACTAAAGAATATAAATGTGTAAAATTTGCTCACATTTTTAAACAAGAGAAATTCAAGTTAGGAAACATCTTAGAAGCTTACACCTCAACTTATATATACGTGTGTGTGTCTGTCAGTCTATGTGTGGCAAGGCATAAGACTTCTCATGGAAGCTACTCAACCTTTCCCCTTAATATATTTTAATTAATATATTACAGTTTAGTTAACATTAATATAATTATACTATTTTCAATAATACTATTTTTATTGATTTGAAAAAATAATTTTGCTTTTATTTCATGATTGAGTTAATTAATTTTTTAAATGGAAACCTAAAATAATGTGAATAATTCATATTTTTAAAACTAGACCGGACATTGAATTGATCAAGACACTAGTTCAAAGTTCAATAGTCTAACCATGGTTCAAACGATATTAATGAAATAATAATAAAATTTAAATAATACATAAAATAATATTACAAAAACATAATATCACAAATTTACAACACTAAAAAATAAAAATAAAATATCATTTTATTAATTCTTAATATTTAAAATACACAAAACAATCCAAAACTAAAAGTAAAACATCATTTTAACAGTTCTTAAACTGAAATTATTAAGACACGTTTTAGTATTGCATTTGTCCACTAATTTTTTCATTATCAAGTATTATTTCTAAACTAAATTGCTTCATTGAAAAAAAAAATATTATTTTTTGTCCTCAAAATTATTATTAGGTTTTCTCTGTGCCACATCTAAAGGTAAGACCTACAAATAATTAAGTCTTTACACATGTCTATAGAAATGCTTCTTGTAATAAGTAAAAATACTCTTTGACTATACTGAAGCAGTTGCCCATTATAAATTTTCCTCCAGACATCGATTGTCATATAAGAATAAAGGTTATTTGTAGCAACTTCTTCCCAGTGAGACAAATGCATTGTTGGCGAGGATAAATATTTGACAACGACAATTGAATTTTGTTGGGACACACACACACGCACACACACACACACACACACACACACACACACACATATATATATATATATATATATATATATATTTGTCAGCAACATACATTGCTGGAGAAACTATACTTATCCATGCAAAAGCTTTTGTCCCTACAAAAGCATAATAATTGATAACAACATTGTTAGATGGTTGGCAAATATATATGTATGTATGTGTGTATGTGTGTGTGTGTGTGTACATGTCATATCGCTACAAATGATAAATTTAGTAAGTATGCTACAACTTTAAACTTTGTTGGAAAATTAAAGATACATTTACCTACAACTTTGAACTTTCCTATGAAAAGATACATTTTTATACCAACGATATTTATAGTTATTGGTAAAATATGATTAATGGTCATTTGGAAAAAGTACCATTTATGGTAGCAATATTGATAGTCACTAGAAAAAAGTACCTTTTATGCCAACAAAATTTATAGTTACTGGGAAAATGTACTTTTTACTTCCACTGTTCAAAGTCATTACAGAAAGGTAATCTTTTATGCCAATAACATTAGAAATTGTTGGGAAATATTTTGGTTGATGAAAAATAATGTCTTTCACAACAATAATGGGTCGCTAAGACCTATAAGATATGACAATGACTTGGATGATTATTACAAATCAATTGTGGCAACAATAACTAGTGCAAATGGTCCATATTTAATTATTGTGTTTATTTCTTATACTACAAAATATAAGCATTTAGTGACTAAATGTTTTGTAATACAGTGGTTGTAATAAATCTAGTCACTAACATGCTTAGCATCCAAATTTAGACATTGATTCTTAATAGCGACTGCCATAATTAGTCGTTACTTAATAACAAACCATCACTGACATCTTGGTCACTTTTTATTGGGAGACCACATTAGCGACTGATAAACATGATAGCTAAATTTAGTTTTAATTTTAAAAATATAATTTAAACGTGATTGCTACTTCCATCACTAAATTAGCATCACAACAACAATAACTATAGAGACACAATCAGTCACTAATTCGATCATTAGTTTTTCTTTTATTTAAAAATATAGTTTACTTTAGTGACCATTTATTTGGTTGCCAGTATTTTTTAATTTTTAAAATAAAAATACATAAATTGCAACATACAAAAAAAATAATAAACTATTAATAAAGAATAAAATGTAACATAAAAAATAGAAACAAAAATATCATATTAAGTGATTAGTCCTCGATGTCATTAGTGTCTAGACACGCAACTACTGTAACATGTTTAAGGAGCACATGACACATTGCAAAGTCAATGTAATCCTCAACTCATTTCCCAAAAGAGATCATGTAGCAATCATTGAGCTCTTTGAGCCTAAATATCATCTTATGGCTCACATGACTCTCTAATCTCTCAATTTTTACTTGACAACAACCTATACATTAACAAGCAGTGTACAAATTCATAAAAACCAAAATTAAAAATTATGCATAAATGTAAATCCAAAATTAAAATATATTTTACCTATATATATGTCCCAAACTTCTTCAAGGATTGACTTATAAGTAGCCTATGGTTCCTTAAACTTTTTCTTAATGATTCGGTTGATTACCTCATGAGGATCCTACAAATGTAAATATTTTATAACTTATAATAGATACTTATTTGTTAATTTCAGACTTAGCAATGAAATGTAATGAATTGTAAAGGGAAATATAACAATAAGGGTTAATTTGTGTTTCTTAAAATATTTGTGCAAATTTTTTAGAAAAACATGTTGAAAGCACACATATGAAGTTGTTTGCAAATATAGGCATTTTATAAGACAACCCAAAGGTATTGTCTTATGGATGAAGGAAATTTTATATATGTTTTTTAAAAACAAAAACTATTTTTCACAGGCTCAACCCTTTTTACTAAATAAAAGAGATAAGAGAACAGAGAAAATAACACAAATATTTATACTAGTTTATCTACAATATAAGACTACGTCGAGTCATTAACAAAAACCAAGATTTCCACTAATACATAAATTTACAAGAACCTTATTCCACATTGTTACAAGTATCATTTCTTCCTTGCCTCTTCAGGTATCATCCATGTATTCTTTCACTTGCCTTTGTAGGCCCTTAACTCAAATATTCTTTCAACAAGTCTCTGTAGGCTCACCAAACATCACAAGTTTGAACACAACTATGTAACCCTAGACTATTTCCTATTTAAGCTTGAATACAATAAATGATAGTTTAATTGCTTATGAAGTATTTACAAAAATTGTAGGGATGGGTTCTTCAAATGATTGAACATAAGTAAATGTAGTAAATGTGAGGTATTTGAACTCTCTAATTTCTATAGTTTGTTGACTCTTGAGACTTTTATAATTGACGTTCAAAACAACTTGTTGTGAGAGCTTCTTCCTTTGGTTTGAAATAAATGATCTATGAATTAAATGTTGCATTAAATGCACTTCTTGTTCAAACAAGGATATTCTAATAAAACATATAACTTATCTTCTTTTTTTGTACTTTGTTTCCATAATAGATAGAAGTTTCCATTCTTGTGCATATACTCTTTGACTTTCTTTGCAATGTTGTCTTGTCCACTTTATATTTGTGTTAGTCACATTCTTCAAGATATGAGAGTAATTCAAATTGATCTTTTGTCTCTTCTAAATAAGATAATGACTTTTAGGCTTGTAGGATATGCCATCCCACTTATAATTTTCAACATGCCTTGAAGTCTTGAAGGTTTTCTTTTTCAACGAAGCATGTGATAAATAAAGCATTGGGATGTGCTGACAGATGAAGTGGGTTCAGACGTACCAATTGACTTCTACAACAAACAAATATAACATACGATCTATAGTACATAAAGAATATTTCCTTTATCAAAATACATCAATCTCATGCCTTATTTGAAACTAAGGTTGAATTGTCTTATACCTAACAATATTCCATTTTTTTATGATGACAAACACTCATAAAATGAAAGATATGAATCTCCCCCTTTGATAAATAGGATTTGTAAGTTAGAAAAAAAATGTAAATAGCATTCTATGATAAGATGAAATGAATTTAGACAAATTATAAAAATGTCATATAGAGATTAGGTATAAGTACTATTAGACAATGTCTAAGATCACCTACAAGCTAATTTTGATAAAAGATCTTTATAATTCAAAACTTTTTATCAAATATACGGGAGCTTTATAAAACTTATCAAAGCTAAAAGAACATCTTAGGACTTATTAAGTCAAAACATATTATTTCTTGGAAAAAGAAAATTATTGTTGAATATGTATCAAAGCATATGTATATATCATTGAACTTTTTTCAAAAACAAAACTTTTGTAAGATGATATCAGAGCAAATATTGTATGATGAAATCAAAGCTACACCAATATTAAAGTTAAGACTTTTCTCATTTTATAAAACATAGGCTCAAAAAGAATGTTTATAAATTAAAAACAAAGTTTCAAAAACCTTAAAGACTTTGAAAAACATTTGAGTAAAAAGATTTTGAACACTATGAATATCAAAGCAAAGAGAATACTCAATAGGTCAAAATATAGTGCAAAAGCATTAGAGCAAAATATATATTGCTACTAAGATATTCTAATATTTTGCTAAGCATTAGAGCAAAACTAAGACTATATATCGTCCAAACATACAAACATATTCATTAGTCTAGATCATTCATAGAATTATTGATATATTAGAGTGGATAGAAATATATCAGAGTGACAAAATCACAGAGAAAGCAATATTAACTAAAATGAGATACAACAACGCAATAAACTGATATAGCAAACTGATGAACTTCAAAACTAGTTTGCATCAAGATATTGTATTGTTCAGAGTAAGACAATATTTTTTTTAGAGTAAAGAGAAATAAATAAAATAATTCTTTTTTCTTCTTCTCATCTTCACTCTCATCAAGTTTTTTTTCTTCTTTTGATTTATTCTTTTCTTATCCAAACTTCTTATCTTTTTTTCTCCTATTGTTTCATCTTTATTAATCTTATATATATATATATATATATATATATATATATCCATCTTATTCTCTCATTGTTTGACATCAACAAAAACTTCTATCTCCTCTATTGCAAAGATCTTTTAAAAATTCTATAAACCCCCTCAAACTCAATCATCACCACTTGACGCAACTTCTTAAGTTCCTCAAAGATCTAATTCAAACAATTCTTATGATGAATGTGTTTGGCTCATTAATACCGAAACTGACCATCTAAGAGATCCTTAGGTTCTTCAATAAAATACTTTTAAATGAGTTTGTGTAACGACATGTTGTCACTTGCATAATCCTCAGGTTCTTCAATAAAATAGTTTTAAATGAGTTTGTGTAACGACATGTTGTCACTTGCATAACACCTTACGACCAAACAACATTAAAAGATTCAATTTTAAGAAAATTCTTAATTAATTAAGCCATGAAATCACGTGTAAGTTTTTTGTGCATCAAACAATGTTTACCAATAAAGTCCTATACATTGAAAAGGAAAACAAGGATTTTTTTTATTGAATAATACATCCATACAATGTAAAAACCAAATATAAGCAATGTGCCTTATGGCACTACATCCTATCAACATTAGAGTATCTCAAGAAGGTGAGAACGTATGTGTCAACACTACATGTACCCAACATCAAAACATATACATCAAAATGAGGAGGGGGAAATACATATAAATTCTCACTCCCTAGCTAGCCACTAACATATACTCCTAAGGCTGGTAGTGAGGGGATGTAGATGCAACATCTTCACTATGCCCCCTATTTTTAGCGATGGCCCTCAAAAAGTGGGATCCTTTATGAAATGAACACCTATGAAGGGATGTTGGACATATAGTTCTTGAAAGGTGAGGTGGAACACGCTAAGTTTCATCCATGAACTCACTAAAGTCTATGGCCATCGAAACAAAAAATGAAGCGACAATAACCCCTTTCAGAATGTAACATATCACTAGGTCTCCATCGAAGTGAGCTTCTTATGTCTCCCAGTTGATTTGCCATCCTTTACCATGTCCGACGACGATAGGTACGAGCTTAATGCTAAACGGTCCAAAACAATGACAACTAGCCATTTGCTCTTGTGAACAAAGTTGCGATTATCACAACCATAACACATACATACATACATACAACGCAAGGGTAAGATTAGAAAAATAAACTTAAAACAAAATTATCTACATATATTCCAATACTAATAACAATCACCAATACCATTCAACTATAGGAGTAGGCAACAAATATATATATATCAACACAAGCAACTACCACGAAAAGATGAATATGTATGAATTTTCAAAAGTATATCACCAATCATGTAATGCATGAGAAAGTGACCAGCACAAACATGTCTCTTAACATGGTACAACAACGGACCATGCAAATCCACAACAAGCATGTGCCACAGATCATCAGGGAACACCATAAATTGAGTGATGGAAGTGATGTAGTGGTACATCATAATAGATATTATTGGGTAATGACTTAACACAATATAAGGTTTGCATGACCTTATCCTACCATGTGGGATTTTATCTATTCCCAAGGTTTTATCCAAGCAACCTCCACTAACCCTTACTACACTAGGTTTAAGGTCTTACCAAGCAACCCCAAGTTACGTGCATACTCGTACACAACAACTACTGTGGACTTATGCACGAATGAAAATACATTTCATCAACATCAACAATTTTTAACAATCATAATTTTTTTTTGCCTGATTATCAAATCCATTCTCCTAAATATGCAAAGATAATGCAAAGGTCCTATCCGAGCAACTTTTGCAAGCCTTCTGTCCTTAGTTAAGGTCCTATCCAAGTAACCCTAACCATGTAGAGATCCTATCTAAACAATCTCTACTAGGGAGAAGTTAAGGTTCTATCCAAGTAACCTTAACCAAGCAAAGGTCCTATCTAAGCAACCTCTACTATCAACATATTCCATGTTCCTTGTTTTATAATGGATAACACATGTTATTATGTTTTATGATAGCATATTAAATTATTGTTCCACTTTCAAGTCTTACTTCATCTTATTTAAACCCTAATAGTTATTAGGTTTACCTAAATATAAGGTCCATAATTTCACTTAAACTTATTCTTTGTACATATTATAAAAGTTCATTTTTAATTTTGAAATAAGGTTACTTAGGTTAAAGAGTTTCGGTGCTTAGTGCAACCTTATAGTGCTTAATGCGCTACTTATTGTGAACCATTTTAGTTTTAAGGTTGAATTGGCGCTTAGAGTTGCCACTACTACACTTAGCACTCACCATATAGAGTGTTATCCAATTTGTTATTTAAGTGGTGCTTAGTGCATCATAGAGGTGCTTAGCACATCATAAAGGCGCTTAGCTCTCTACATCTAGAGAGCTACTAAATTTTAAACTTCGATTAGTGCTTAGTGCGACCACATACACTTAGCACTCTCTAGCAGGAAATTGTGTTTAAAGTTCTATGTATGGCGCTTAGAACGTCACCATTGCGCTTAGCGCATCACCATACAAGGTTCATACTATTCTAAGTAATATGATCTATGCTAAGCGCATATTTAAGGTGCTTAGCGACGTTCAAACTAAAGGCTACAAAAGTCCAAATTTTTATATGGCACTTAATGTACATTCATGATGCTTAGCATGCCTTCAATGAGAATCTACAAAAGTCTAGGTTTTCATGTGTAGAGCTTAGCGCATATCCATGGTGCTTAGCGCGTCTTCAACTACAGGTTACAAAAGCCCAAATTTCAGCTTGGCACTTAGAGACTAAGCTCAAAAAGCTTTAGGAACAATAACTTATTTTCATTTTTTAACTTCAACCACTCACAAATAGACCAACACAGTCCACAACAATCATCATATCAACCATAAAAACATATTATTCAGTAAATGAAGCCAAAGAGAATCATAACAAGTATCCAACTTTCAACAAAACTTACAACAACTATTAACTCATCCACATCGTTAGATCAAAATACAACTTCATACATGTTAACACACATGCTTAAAGCCACAAAACATACAAAATTCAAGTAAAACAAAGAAAACAAGAAAAAAGTAAGGTCCCTTACAACTATAGGCTTAGTCTTACAATGTAGCTTTAAAGAAAGAAGAAATCAATGGTGGGGAGAAACTCCTAGTGCTCCACAAATTTCCAACAATAAGGGGGAATAACTTCAAATTTTTCACTAAGCTTGGATATTTAAGAGTTAGGTGATGGATGCTTTGGACTAATGGTCCATAAGGGCCCATTAACTAGAGGTTTTAAGAGATAAAATGGAAACAAATGATGCATAATAAAGGGATCAACCCATGCCCATTTGTTGCAAAATTGGCTTTTGAATTTTTAATTAGAAATGATAAAAATGGTTTACCAAAAAAGGTAATATAAGGTTTTGCCAAACATGGTTAAACACTCGAGATATGCGCTGATGATCTTAGGAATTGTGTTAATGACACATTAGAATTTTGGTTCAGGATATTACACTAACTACTTGCCCACATGCACAATGTAACCTTACATTGCCAGCTCACAACTCAAACTCCAATATCAGTAGAATTTTCTACTAGACTCCATATAGAAAATCACAAATATTTATTGATTAAGTTTTTTCATATAAGAAATCTAGTTTCACTTTTGATTATTTTCAATCACCTTACTAATCACAAATCAAAAAATCACATCATTACAATTTGCAGCATATTCTATTAGTTTTGGAAAATATATGAAATGTAGAAATGTTTCTACAAATGAAGAAAGTTCTAAAGTTTTAGATGACATAATAGGGCGAGCATGACAAAGATGAATAATACGACCTAGAAAAAGCTTCTGAAGAAATTATATATGGAAACATGAGATTTTTCTTTGTAGGACGAATTCTTTGGCGAGGTAAAAACATAATTTTGAAGAGAATTATATATTGAATAATACTAATGAGGTTCAATGTAACATCCCGGGCGCTGACGAGGGCGAGGAGTGATCGTCAGTGCAAAAGAGATGAGGCACGGAAAAGAAGCGGCTCTTGATAGGCTTCCAGCAAGAGGGGTACCTGAATGAATCGAATACACACCCGAATGAAAGGGATCCAGAGGCTGTGCAGGTATGGGACTGTACAGTTGAGGATAGCTTAAAGGAATTAATAAGTGCTACCTATACCAACAAGATGCATCTACTTTTTGGTAGCCTGTCACTTAAGAACTCCACAGTTAAGCGTGCTTAACTTGGAGCGATTCTAGGATGGGTGACCTCTTGGGAAGTTTCCCAAGTAGCGTGTAAGTGAGGACAAAACACGCTGAAAAGTCTTGTGTTAGTTTGTGGGGACAGTCTTCGATCCTGAAAGCGGCCAGGCGTTACATTCAACCTTATTTATCTGCTCACAAAAAGCATTTTGAAGGAAAAAAAAAACATTGAATGCCTGAAAAATGGTTGTTGAACGAGCATAATAAGACTTTCCAATAGTGGTTTAAAGAATAAATTGTGAATAATGATAGTTCTTTTGATACATTAAAATGGATAGCAGATGGACCTAACTTTGATGTCTTTTGTTGGATTGGATACAATATCAATAAGTATTCCTTCTGTATAGAGTTGCAAGACAAAAAGAATACCATGCAAAAGAGTGGGGTTATGGTCGTGGTTAAGTCCGTGAACTTCTCTAGTTCAAAATATAAAAACCCCATTATGATATCCATAAGTTACTTTGGAGTCATTGAAGACATCTGAGAGGTGGATTACATTAAATTTAGAGTGTCTATATTTAAATGTAAGTGGTTTGACAGTAACAGTGGTGTAAAAATTGATAAACTAGAATTTACCTTGGTGGACCTTGACAAGGTAGCTTATATGGACGAGCCTTTCAACATGGAATTCCAAGCAAAATAGGTGTTTTATGTGAATGATCCTTTTAACAAAAGTTGGTCAATGGTTCTCCAAGGAAGAAGCATGCATGGTAGTCATGGAAATGAAGATTCAACTCTTGATATTTTTTAGATTCCTTCGTTCTTATTACACATGCCTACTTTTAATTAGGAAAATGAAGTCGATAATGTACATGCCACTCGTGATGGTCATCATGAAGGGATATGGGAGAACATTGCTACTTGGCCAGGTAATATAATTTTTAACAAGTTAGATTATTTATGCTTTTTATAGTTAATGATCTAATTTTATGTTATCTCAACTTGCAACTATTCATAGATCCAGAACCATTAGCTGAATAAGATATTAATCACATCTGGGAATGGGGCATGCTTTTTCGTACAAACTAGTAATGGATGTAATTTATAATTGTTTTAGGTAGTTTACCATTGTTTGAAGTGTAGTTAGGTTCACTAAAGTTAGTTTAGCATACACACACACACACACACATATACATATATATATATATATATACATATATAAGTTTTAGTGTGAATTTTGGTATTCATATATGTCATTTATAATTGTTTTGGGTAGTTTAGCATTATTTAAAATGTAGTTAGGTTCACTAAAATTACATTAGCATATATATGTTTTAGTGTGAATTTTGGTATTCAATGATGTATTCTTGTGTACTACCTGTCTACCTGTGTGGTCTGTTTGCAATTTACAGGTTTAGATATTTGCAAAACAGACCAAGTATTAAAAAAAAAACCTACTATTTACGCTAGTTATGGTAACAACCGATGTAAAAGATTATTTTCTACATCAGTTATAGCTATGACTAATGTAAAAACGTTAGCACCTTTTACATTGGTTATGACCATAACTGATGTAAAAAACACTAGTGCAAAAAGCATATTCAACATCAGTTATTTTTGGTATTTTACATAAGTTATTGAACCAATGTTGATGGTACTAATGTAGAAAGTCACCTTTCTACATCAGCTACAGATACAATTGATGTAGAAAGTCATCTTTCTACAACAGTTATAGAAAGAACCGATATAGAAATTCCACTATGTGTAGAAAGGTGACTTTTTACATCGATTGATGTTATAACCAATGTAGAAAAGGACTGTTTACATCGGTTATGGCCTTAACCGATGTAAGAAGTCATTTTTTAAAAGATTTTATTTGTTTTAAAAATTTCCCAACTTGTAAATTTTAGATAGACCCCAACAGGTAGTTCAATCATATTTAAATATGCTAAATTGGAAATATCATCAATAAATATTAATATGTGCATTAAATCATAATTATAAGCTAAAGTGCCTTTTGAACACACTTTAAGCAATTCTAACCAACCTAAATTCATTCTGAACATATATAAATTTCATCTACAACTATTAGCAACTACACCTTAAATTCATTCTAAACAAACTTATAAATTTCATGTAGAACTAATTCTAAAATATAATTCTAAACTACCTTAAACACATTTCTAAACAATAGTTTGGGATGTAATTTATAAATAATTGCTTCATCACCAAATGATTGTTGATTTGCGAATAACTGTAACATATAATAACGTAACATTAGATCATAAACAATAAAACTAGATATAATTAATGTGCTTTTGAATGTCGGGATTGTGATTAGTATTTACCTTAGGAAAAATCCATTCAAGTTTGCTTGATTTTGCTGTGGGTTGCATGATACTCTCCAAAATATTATGTGAACACAACACTGATTAAAAAACATATAAATGTAAGGTTTCCTTTTGATAAAGATAATCAAAACATGATTAAATTAAATAACAAGATAAACATAACTTATTTCTTACGCAATTAGGCATGAATGTTCTCCCATATCCCTTCATTATGATCATCATGACAGGTATGTACATTATCTACTTCATTTTACTCAATGATAATAGGCATCCGTGTTGAGAAAGAAGGGGTGTCAGAAATATCAAGTGTGGAATCTTGATTTTCATGAGTACCATGCATGCTTCTTCCTTAGAGAATGACTAACTACCTTTCATTACAAGGATCTTTGACATAAAACACTTAGTTTGCTTGGTATGCCATGATGAAAGGCTCGTCTGTATAAGCTACGCTATGAAGGTCTACCAAAGTAAATCCAAATTCATCGATTTGCACACCAGTGTTACTGTCAACTGGCTTACACTTAAAAATAGACACCCTAAATATAATGTAATCAATCTCCTAAATCTCTTCAATTACTCCAAAGTAACTCATGGATGTCATAATGGGGATACATCTTCCCTCATAATGAGATTTAGGAAGCCTTATAGGTTTTGCTTAGTACTCTGTACAAAACTCAATGGCTTCTTCTATAATGTACCTCTCCACAATAGATGCTTCTAGATGATATTTATTCTTCACGTACACTTTAAATATCTTCATCTATCATTCAACTGGGTACATCCACCTTAAATAAAAAGGGCCACACATTCTAATCTCCCTCACTAGACGCATTATTAAGTGAAGTATGATGTCAAAGAATGAAGGAAGAAAATACATCTCCAACTGGCACAAAATAATAGCAGCTTCATTTTCCAACTCATCCAACTTCTAAGGGTCAATGACTTTGCTACATATAGCATTGAAGAATAAGCATAGTCGCATTATGAAATATCTAACATTTTTAGGTAATATGTAACGAATAACCACTAGTAGGGGTTGTTGCATCAAGACGTAGCAATCATGAAACTTCAAGCCAACTAATTTAAGACCTTTTGTTGACACAAGGCTCTTGACATTTGAAGAGTATCCTTGTGGCACTTTTATTCCATGTAAACACTTACATAAACTTATTTTCTCATTTCTTGACAAGGTATAACATGTTAGGAGCAAATATGTCCAATTACCTACTAATTGTGGACCTAACTATAGGCGTATACCTATCTCAACAAGCTCTTGACGAGTATTCAAATCATCTTTTGTCTTGCCCTTAATGTTCAAAAGCATGCCGATTACACTATCACAGACATTTTTCTCCACATGCATAACATTAATACAATGTCTAATATCTAGATTGCACTAGTATAGAAGATTGAAGAATATCAACCTCTTCTTCCACATGTTTTTCTCAATAGCCTTCTTTTGGGTCTTTCCAAAGTCAACATTGATGTCTTTCACTTGTTCATAAACCTGCTCACTAATTAAGGCAAATGGTGCAATACCATTCTCTTGACATCCATTAAAAGCTTTTTTCAGTCAACGATATGGGTGATTAGGCGTAAAAAAAATTTGGTGCCTAGTGTAAATGGTCTTCTTTCCATGTTTTAGTTGTAGGTAGTATGTATCTTCTTCCCATAAGGCTAATGTAAGGCATGCATTATGCCCCTTAATGCTATACCCGTTTAAGTTCCCATATGCTGGAAAGTCATTAATAGTATAGAATAACGTTGCATGCAACATGAAATTTTGATGACGATACTCGTCATACACATCAACACCTTCCTCCTATAGCATTCTCAAATCTTCAATAAAGGGACGTAGATAAACATTTATGTCATTTCCTGGCTATCTTGGGCCCGAAATCATCATAGATAACATAATATATTTTCGCTTCATGCACAACCAAGGAGGCAGATTGTATATTACAAGAAGAATAGGTCATAAACTATGCTTACTAGATAAGTTACCATAAGGATTCATTCCATCAGTAGCAAGTCCAAGCCTAAAGTTTTTTACCTCAGTCCCAATAGTTAGAAGCGAACAATCAATTTTCTTCCATTACAGAGAATCAGCCGAATGACGAAGTTGTCCGTCACATTTTCTCCCATTTGCATGCCACTTAAGGTTGTTTGTAACACCCACTATAGTAAGACATACATTCATTTTATTTTATTATTTCTTAATTCGTTTGTTATAATGTCGGCTTGATTTAAAACTAATACGTACTTTTTTTTTTCCGCAAACATTTAGTAATTCCAAGAGACATTATATAAAGAACCATGATCATGAAATAGATGTCAAGTCTTACGTACAAAATCAAAGCACATATATAAGAAATACATCAGTAATTACAACAAAATTACATCCTAAATACTCGCCCGTAGCTGTACAATAAAATGACCTATGTCAGAGCAGTGTAGGTCTATACTAGGCTAGCCCATCCTATAAAATCTACAAAAGTCATACGTAGAGTAGTCGTCATTGCCAGTCCTCAGAGTCCATTTGCTTGTGCCACGATCGTATATGAAAAGAAACAAACAAGAAAGGAGTGAGGTTTTTATAAAAGCCTCATTCGTTTCTTAATAGGCTACAAACAACAAATTAAACAAGCAATTGAGGGAAATCCTAGGGTCTGACCTATGTTATTATGACTCAATCTCAACCTTTACCAAATGTATGGATCCATACCCATCTCTGATGATTTACTTTAACCATCAGGAATCATTGGGAAGCGATTGGGAGTTCGTATAATCCCTCACAAGGTACAGACATTCATGTCGTAATCATCATCCTCGAGGAAAGGGCCACACGCCCATCAAGGATATACATTACACCAATCATGGTGATGCTGAGCAGGCGTCAGGGTTGCCAAGTCGGTTTACGTGATTTACCCCGGCTCAGGGTGCTAACCTTACTATTGGGATGTTCACAACTCAACACCTTTACTCTCAAGACCCGAACAATGGTCCCTGTCTTTCATCCCCCAATGTACCATACTATGACTTCCTAGACACCAGCATTCATGCTTTTCAGCATGGCCTAACTCAATCGGGGTTTTCCTATGATTTTACTTTCTAAGTTTCAAGACATACTCTCTGGATAATCCAGCAGAGTTCAAGAATTACTTATCACAGGTATTTCATTCATCCATCACATTTTCATAGAACTTAGAAACAATTCAATATAAACATCACAGGGAAGGAAATATCAATAACCAAAGCGTCATGCATATTCATTCTCACACGTTTATACATTTATTGCAATTCTTATTTTGATTTGTCCTTATCCTTTTCTATCTTTTCAAATCAGACTATTTTAAAGAGAAAAACTTTCATCTACAATTATGACTAGGAAGTAAAATTTTAAGAGAAGTTCTTTTTTGATATGGAAGGTCAGACTATGCTGCAACCATAGAGCATACTTAGAGTTTATCTTCAGTTATTTCCTTTTTACTAAAATTTGGGTGGTTTATTTTACAAAACCAACACTCCTAATTTCAAAAACGTGCAATTGCATGTATTTTATTAAAACCTTTGTTAACATTATTTACTTATTTCCATACTAGCCATAATTTGTTCAAAATGATGGTAATAACTTGAAATTGTTTAATAAGGTCTTTATTCTAAAAAAAACTTTTCCTAATTTGGGCCTAAAGTCCAAAACTCTATTTCTAAAAACTTAGTAGAACTTGCTTTTTCAAGAAAACATTTTCTTCAACTTTCCTTAGGATTTATTCTTACCAATTTTAACCAATTCAAGTAATTATCAAAAATGCTAAATCTAAATGAAAGGTTTATCTTTTTCATTATTTTATTCCTTTAATAGGCCGAATGCCCTCTTTAGAAAAAGCCTAAATTATTGTTTTTCTTTTTAGAAATTGAGTTCATTTTCTATGTGGTCAAAAATTAATTTTTTTTGTAATTATTATTTTTCAACCATCTAACCCATTCTAATAAGTTAATTGACCAAAAAATAAATAAAAATTTCTTACCCTTTTCTTTAAATAGGGCCGAGAACCTTGTGAGGAGAAAATGGGTTCAATTTTTTTTTAAGTGATCTTAAAGCTTAAAATTGGTTTTTTTTGAAAATAGCTATTCATAATAGGATATTAAGTTATAATATAATGCCAAAATAGTAATGAAAGTAACATCAAAATAAATAACAATAAGGTGAAACTTAAGTAAATAACAATAGAATAGCAATAATAATTTTAACAATAAAATAAATGGCAATAATTTAAATGGGCAAAAATTTAAATGACAATAAGTAAAGCAAGAAATTTAAAGAGCAAGAATTTAAATAGCAAGAACTTAAACAATAAAGTAAATGACATAATGTAAATGGGCAAAAATATAAATAAAGCATAAAATAAAAATAAATTGCAACATAATGGAAATAATAATAAGACAAGAAAATAAATGACATTAAAGTAAATGACAAAATAATAAAGCAATAATTTAAATGACAAGAATATAAATAATTATATAGTAGTAGTAGTAGTAGGATTAATATACTAATTGGGTTTAAGGGAAAAACCACACACTCACACACCTATTAAGAAACAAACTTTAGAGGCTAAAACCCCACTCCCCTTTACCTCTAAATAAGGCTTGTTGGTAGAGGATTGAAAGAGGAGAGGTGGCTTTTTAGGAGCTTAACTAGGTGGAAGCCTTTTAATGGTGATGAGAAAAAAAAAATGCAAGAGTTTGGGGAGAAGGGAGAGTGCTGTATGTTCCAGCAGCTGGGAGGGGCAGGGAGAGCTCTGAAAATCTAAAAGAAAGAGTGTGTAATAGTAGAGTGGTTGATGAGATTATTTATAGGTCAAAAAGTAGGCATTTTGGATTTAATTTTTGACTCAAAAATCATATAATATCAATTTTCATTGTACTTGTAACAGCCCAATTTTCAAGTACTAAAAATAAACCACGAGGTAGCTTTTAGTAGAACCCTTCTCATATGTTATTAGACAAAAGATGTCTTAAGAATTATTGTTATTATATTTATTGTTATTATTATTATTGTTGTTGTTGTTGTTACTATTATTATTATTATTATTATTCTTATGATTATTGTTATTAATACCTTAGTATTATAAATTAGTAGGAATATTATCATACAACCCAAAAGAGCATCTAGGGCCCAATAAGGGACTAAAGCCCACTAAGCCACATACCGACCCACATGTTATAAGAAGGGAATAGAGAAGGAGGGTTAGGTTTAGCCGTCACAAAATAGAGGAAGAAAAAAAGTTAGAGAGAATGAGGAAAAGAAGAGAAGAAGAAGAGGAAGAGAAGGAGGAAGAATAGAAACCGGAAAATCCAAACCCTAGAACTCAACTTTGCATGTCCACAAAGGTGAGTGCTCTCCTCCATATTCTTCCTTGTCTTTTATGTTGTTATTTTTCATCTATTTATCTTTTCCCCCACCTTATGCGTAAGATTAGGGATTTGATGGGTTTTGAAGGAATTGTGAGGAAGTAAGGAATTCATAGATTAGATAGTCTTTTGGCAACTTTTCTTCAAAAACTGGATTTCTCTTTCGCGCTGGGCGCGCGGACCCGTTGGGCGGGTTGGGTCTTGACACAGACCTGCTGGGCGGGGTGCGATACCCGCTGGGCGGGTTGGGTTCCGGCACGAACTCACTGGGCGGGTTCGCTGGACCGCTGGGCGGGTTGGTTTCTAGCGCGAACTCGTTAGGCGGGTTCCCTGGACCGCTAAGCGGATACGACTTTTGCTATTACGTTCCTTGTGTTTGTGAACTCCTTTTGGCAGTGTTTAACTCATTGTTATTTGTTTTTTTATGTCTTGTTGAGTTTATATTGTATGGTTGTTATTTACCTTAAAAAAATGAATGTGACATGAAATGGTGCCTATAATTCATGATAAAAGTCTATGAAAGTTGTGAGCATTATATGTGACCATGCATCATAACATTTGAGTTATGTGATGAGGAAAGTATGTAGGAATCTGGCTGGTGGAGGCCATGATGGGTTGTTTAACCTTAGCCTTAGGGGTTATCCGGTTGGGAAAACTCCAATGGTCCATGCTGATCCCATGGAGTCGGGGCGTACTGGCAAAACTGGGTAACCCTGACTAGTCACCGGGGGATATCATGCTAGTTGAAGGTGCGAAAGCCGAAAGCATCGGTACCGATGACGCTTCTTATGGCCTGCATTTACTCCTAGTCTACTTTCCGAAAAGTTTAGGTTGGTACCACATGTGCATGAGTAGTGGTTTAGGAACATAGCACACATATGTATCTTGTTATAGTGTGATATGTTAGAGTGTGCTACGTTGTAATTATGTGAATTCTATGTGACCCTATTTATGTGAATTCTATGTAAGAATGCAATTGTGCCTTGTGATGAAATGTTAAAGTTGTGGACATGTGATTATATCTTGCACGAGTGTCGTTCCTGTTTGATAAAACAAAACGAGGTATATGTCTAGTTACTAGACAAAGAATGTGAAACAATTATATGCTTTAATTGGAATTGTGTTTGCTACCTTAAGGATAAGTGAGAGGCTAGACCTTAGGATAGTGTTATGAGAGTTCTAGTTGGATAATAATAGTTGTGAATAAGATAGAGGAAAGGTGAATTCCCTCATGGCATAATAGAAAGGTATAAGACAAGTAAGAGAGAGAATGAAATAAGAGTATTTTAGGATGTCTGTAACCTTAGACTTGACCCTAGAGGACAACTTTGAATATTAAAAGGAAGAAGAGTAAATTCTAAAGAGGGTTTTGGGTAAGAAAGTATAAATAATGAAGATGAGTTCTTAAGTTAAGAATGGGATAGTAAACCAATATAATAGTTGTGAGAATGAGAGAGCAATTAACAGGGAGTATTGACTATTGAAAGGTGTAGACTCAACCATAAGTATGGATAATTATGAGAAACCTAATGAGGCTAAAGCCATGAAAGATAAGTAATGAAGGTTGTCCGAATAGAAGAGTCTAACCCAGCCGTAGAGTCCTTAGAGCACTCACTGAGACATTATGTCTCATTCCTTTAAGTTTTTCCTTTTTCCGAATACAGGTGAAGACACGCGTAGATGGAGCTTGGAGTCACGTGCAAGAAAACGTAGTCTAGTTTATATTATGTTTTTGTATTCTTCTTTATATTTTGTACGATACCTTCAGGTGATAGATGAGTTATATTTGGCATGTATGTTTTTTTTTATTGTATTGTTCGTATATAATATTTAATTATATTTATGAGTAGTATTTGTATGTTGTTTCTACCTTTTTCAGTTTGTTTTTTTAAAATCTAGACCTAGTTACGGTAACGCCCCTTAGGGTGTTACAGTACTTTCCACATGTGGTCAAAAGGGAAATGTCCCAGACCAGCCAAGACTTCTGGAATTTGAAAAAAATTATTTTATATAATTATTAGATATTAAAAATGATTAAATATTAATTTAATGCAACAAAATTTGATAGAAATTTTGGATAGGTTTTTGAAAAATCAGACCACACCACATTTTCAAGTATATTTTAGTAAGCTTTACGAAAATTTTTCAGATTTTTCTTATGTACATATTATTTATAATAAATTTTTTCATTAAAAAGACATTTCTTAAGCCAATAAATCCAATTTTTGCCAAATAAATATATTTTTTGACTTTTCATTATTTTTACCTTTAAATAATATTGGTATAATTAAAATATACTGAATATAATTTTTTCAAATTTTTTTGAGGTTAAAAAGTCTCCTGTTGGCTTTCATAGTAGGCTGAGGGTATACCGGTCATTTCCCAAAAACTATCTCAAAAAAATTCTGAAAAAATTTATAAAATTATTATTAATTATTTTGAATATAAATATGATTTAAAAATAATTTTTAAACCACTCTAGAAAATTTTTTCTATTTTATCCTATTATGCAGGTTTTCAAGGATAAATCAGTTGTTTTATCGCTCCTGGGTCATAATCCAAATAAATTATTAAAAGATAAACTAGATATAACTTGCTAACATGAATATATTCATGAAAATCATACCCTCGAGATTCCTATTTTATTTCTCACAATTAATCACAGAATAATTAGGAAAACAACGAGCAAGTTAAAGTGGGGGTGTTACATTGTTCGTGTCATTTGCATTAGCAACAATCCCTTAAACCTTGGAATTATTGGAAGATACCATAACACCTTAGCATAGGGACCCTTCTTTGTGCTCTCATCACTATTGTCATCACCATCCTTCACTTTGTAGCCTTATACCCCACATTTAGGACACTTATGCAACTATTTATACTCTTTTATGCACAATATGCAATTATTAAGGCACGCATGTATTTTTTTTTGTATTCCAATCCCATCAGACATGACACATTCTTTGTTTCATAGTTACGGGTCAACAATGTGTTACCTTCTGAAAGTATGCCCTTCAACAACTCAAGAAAATTCCATGAAACTTTTATCACTCCACCTATTTCTTGCCTTGACATTCACTAATCTTAACGCTGCTGACAACCGTGTGAATTTAATACACCCAAAATACAAAGGCTTCTCAGAATCACTAGACAAAGTGTCGTACACATGTGTTCACTAAAATACCTCTTATCCAACATCCCAAATCATATCCTCCAATCGATCATCCATATGAAGATCTATATCAACCTGCTCTGTGAAGGACACACTTGGAATGTTTAACAATTCATCATACCATGTTCATATTGTATCTTAAGAAACCCATCATAGAGAAGATGTTCCCGTATTAACTCAACTTCTAGTCGTCTCCCATTCAAATAGTTAACACAAGGACAAGAATAGCTTCCATTACTATTAGGAACATTTTTTTTAGCAAATTTCAAAAACTTTTCAACTCCATTCCCATACTCGTTATTTATGCAAGTTGCATTCATCCAACTTTGATCTGTGATATACACAAATTATTTATGCACGTAAATCTCACTTTTTTTTAAAAGGTGTGGTCCTATCCCATCCATGAAGACATTTTTTAATACTTGATTGATACGTACATGATAAGTCTCATATCTTAAATTTGACAAAAATTTGACAAAATTTCGCATTGGTCTCCAAGTACACAAAATGAAAGTGGTGACATCATATCCACCATAATCAAGTATGCACCCAAAGACACAACACGAAATGCACAAAACAGAAATTTCATCAAATTTAAGATGAGAATTAACGTCTATGTATTAATCAAGTATAAAAAAATGAAATTTCCCAAACTATCCAACTGAATAATTCAAGATTCAATACAATAATTAGCACTTTAATCATATATTGAATCTCAAATAGGAAACTAAGGTTCACTCATAATGCATAACTTGAATGTAAAACATATAATTAAACATACAATTATAAAGCATATATAATTATAATATTTGACAAAAAAATTAAAACATGTCCTACTCTTGCAAACATGCATAACTTGAATATAAAACATAGTCATTAAACACACAACTTATAAAGTAAGCACCAAGCAAAGGATTAATTCATCAATAAAATTGGGATTATTGCATACCTACATGTCTGTGTTGTTAAAAAGCTTAAGGGGTGGACGATTATTATATGTTGGTATTTTGTGATGCATGCATGTTTAAGTTGTCATTTCGGTTACTAAAAAAGGTCTAAAGTTCTCCATTAAAATAGATATTGGAATAGAAAATATAGTTTGCAAGCATAATACTTCTATCAACAATTTTGATGAATGTACATTATATCTAACGGTTATTGTATCATGAGGCTGTTATCATTAAGATTAATGAGCCTATGTCCTTGACACATTACATTCCAATACAAGAACTATTTTACAAAGAGTACACCATTTAATCTACTTTTAAACATATTGAGGACCAACAAATTGTAGTTCCTCTCTTAAGATTTATTTTGACTATTGTTAATAATATAATCAACTAACAAAAAACTCTAACAAAAATTTTGTTTTAGTACATAAAAAATGAGGACTAAGAAACTGTAATTCCTCTTTGAAGATTTCTTTTGACCGTTGTTAATAATATCATCAACCCACAAAAATTTCATCATAATCAGCACAAGCAAGAACAAGGAAAAAAAGAGAGAGTGAATATGTATTGTGGTGACTATTGGTGGGTGCCTGGTAGTTAATGGTGGAGGATGATGGTGGGGATGGTTGTTGATGATGATCCGATAGGTGCAACGCGTAGAGGTTGGTCACCATCAGTGATGTTGTTTTTCGAGACAGTGATAGTGGTAGCGTTGGTGGTAGGAATCGTTAGTGACGATGGTGGGGTCACTGATGGGGGTTGTCAAAGCAAGGTGAGTTATGTATACATGTTTCATGTGCAATGGTCCCCCAACGAGGGAACTTGAGTTTTAATTTTCATGGGAGATTTTACATCGGTTGCTAACACAACTTATGAAAAAAGCACTAGTTACATCGATTAATTGCTTCAACCGATGTAAAAAGAGTTTTTAATATTGGTTGTTTAGCAATTGATGTACAAATTTTGTTTTTTATTACAAAATTGCCACCATGTTTTTATTTTACATTGATTGCTGGAAAATTGATGTAAAAAGCTGACATCGTATGTGTTTTTTGCACTAGTGAAACTACACTTTCTACATAGGTTCCAAATACAACTAATGAAAAAAGACTTTTGCACATCGGTTCAATATCTGATATAAAGAAGTCTCACATTCTATATCAATACGATTGTAACATCCCAAATTTCAGGTATTAGAAATAAATCACGAGATAACTCTTAGTAGAACCATTCTCATGCGTTATTGGATAAAAGACGCCTTAAGAGTTATTGTTAATATTATATCTCTTATTTTATTATTGTTCCTATTGTTGTTTGTAGCTGTTATTATTATTATTTTTCTTGTGTTGTGTTATTGTTATTATATTTATTGTTATTATTATTATCGTTATTGTTATTGATACCTTAGTATTAAAAATTAGTAGAAATGTTATAATAGAACCCAAAAGAACATCTAGGGCCCAATAGGGGACTAAAGCCCACTAAGCTACATATTCACCTACATATTATAAGAAGGGAATAAAGAGGGAGAGTTAGGTTTAGCCGTCACAAAATAGAAGAAGAAAGAAGTTAAAGAGAATAAGGAGAAAAGGAAGAAGAAGAGAAAGAGAAGGAATAGAAACTAGAGAACCTAAGCCTTAGGTGAATGCTCTCCCATGTGTCCTTCCTTGTCCTTTATATTGTGCTTGTTTATCTATTTACCTTTTCCCCCTCTTTATGCCTAAGTTAGGGATTTGATGGGTTTTGAGGGAATTGTGAGTGAATGAAGAGTTTATAGATTAGATTGACCAATTATCAAGGTAAAAGAAGTGATTAAGAATTTAATTATTTGTTTTGGAGCGTTTAGAAGCCAAAGACAATAAGGAAAAACATATTAAAATTTGAACCTCGAAATTGCCCAATGGGGTTAAATAGCCTCTCGGTGACTATTTTGTCAAAAACTGGACTCTGTACTGGCACCGTGCAACTGCGCTTTTCGCCAGGCATGCGAACCCGCCGAGCGGGGTGAGTCCTTAGCGTGATCTGCCGAGTGGCTGTCCTGTCCCACCAGGAAAATGTGACCTTTGTAACACCCTCATTTTAGATTTCTATTTAATTCATAATATCTGTGAAATTACTAAGGAATTAAGAAATTGACAGTTAATTTTAATTCCTCTACATTGAGGGCTGACATATGGAAAAGGTCTAAATGATTGTGAATTGTCATTTTGAACTTAGAAATACGTCATATATATTAAAATATAATTTTAAAAAAAAATTTGAGAATTTTTTGAAATCTCCGTGAAAAATGACCAAACTATCCTCTATTGTTTACTAAAATTGTAGTTATTATGGGTATAATGAGTGAAACAGACAAAATGAACATTCTCAATTCATTTTTGGGTTAGATATTTAATTTTATAATTTCCATAGAAATTTTGGAATTCTTTGTGTTAAAATGAAATTTTTATGAATTTTTAACTCAAAAATACTAAATAAATACTCAAAAATTTGAATTTAATTACTAAAAATTAATTTTAAATTTTGGAAATTATTTTTAATGAATAATTAAGGTACTCACAAAGTTCTAAATAAAATTTCATTCATTTGCTGTAAAATTTACAAAGTTTAAGACATTTTTTGTCGAAATCGGTCAATTCCTCTGCAAAGAAAATAAAACGCAGAGACTTGGGAAAGCAGAGACCTATGGCACATTGATCAACACTATGAAAACCCATTCCTCTCTTTTTCCCACATGTCATAAAAAGAAAATTTAAAAAAAGGAAAAAAAAAAAACAAGTTACTTTTTTGCCCCATTTTCTAGCCACTTATTCCTCTATACAAGCTAGCCCTTGGGATAGCTTCTTTACCTCCCTTTTCTGCCAAAGAGAACGTCCAACACTCTCTCTCTCTCCCTAATTCCATTTTTAAAAGTTTCCTTACACAAAAAACCTCCATTCTCTCCTCCTTCCACCCTCCATTAAAGCCACCATCCACCACCACCTTGTTTGGAGCTTCAAGGCACTTTGTTTCCTCTTCTTTTCCAACCAACACTTGAGGTACATGGGGGGGAGTGGGGTGTTCTCATTTTATTTACTTCACATAGATGAGTTATGGATGGGTTTGGCACCCTCAAACCCTTAGCATTTTCTCTATTTTTGTTCTTTTTCTTGTTGTTGTTAAGCTTCATTGTGTTGTTGTTGTTGTTTTATTCTCTGCTATCCCTTCTCCCTTTTCTGGCTAGAGTCATTTGTTCTTAAGCTGTTATTAAGTATTGATGATGGTTTATGTGGTTACATTGCTCTAAAAATGGTAAAGGCTTGGTTACAAACTCCAACACCTCTAAATTAAGGCCTAAAGTTGTAAACTTTTCTTAATTTGACAATAAACAGAAAAAGGGAAGACTTTTATGACATTTAAACACTCTTAAACCCTTGATCTAGTCCTTCTAAAGGGGACTCATGAGAATGGTCACTTTCTTAAGACAAGATTGGAACTTTACTCACCACCAAAAACCCTAGAATATTAAGGACTTCTAAAATTAAAACTAGAACTCAGTTGACCACTAAATGTTGGCATTTTTAACTCCCTTCAAGTGATGGTTTTTAGTGGAAATAAGGGATGATATTTTAGTTTTTGACCTACCTAATAACCCCAAAATTTTATTTTAGTCATTAAAAGTCCACAACTTAGTGAAAAGAGTGATTTTTATGAAGTGGTATTTAAGTTCCAACGAGCTGTTTTCGGTTTCCATTTGAACACCCATCATTGTTTTCGTAATATCTAGAGTTACGCTTAATATTTTAAGGTGATTTTTTTTTTTGAAAAGTAAGAAAAATTTTCTTCAAAATGAGCACAAGAATCATTCAAAAAGTTAAGAAACTACGAAGTTACACTTTTCAAAAGTTAGGGTTACTTTTCGAAAAATAGTAACTAGCAATGTTCACTTAAAAGTGATTTTCAAACTTTCTAGTGTGATTTAAATGATTCTTCTTGAACGAATATAAAGTAGACTTGCTAAGTTTTATGGGGATATATGGTTTTTCTATATTAGTTAACGTTTACTATTTTTACCAAATTTTACAATCAAGATAACACGCGTTGCTCCTGATCCGAAACATCTTTGTTAATAGCATATTTTGAAAAATCACTATAAATCGACTAAACCTTATTTTTTGGAGTTCTTGGACTTCTTGAAAAGGGTTTCTAATGTCCTTTCTGAAAATAATCTCTTTGGTTGCAAAAAAATTAAAGTTGGATATGAAAATAGCAAGGGAGTGCTACTGGTTCTCCAGTAAGGGCCTTCTGACCTCTCTGTGTTGTTATTTTTCATATCTATTTTTATAGATTGTTGTTTTAGATGATCTTTAATGATTTAGAAAATAGACAGAAACATCTTTCTAACAAGATATAGATCATGGCAAACAAAAATCGTTTAACTATTCAAATTGAATTTCAAAACCAAACTTAAAAACTGTGCTCACTGGAGGTTCGATTTTGGAACAAAAAGTAAAGAACATGCTTCTAGTTACCAAATTCTCATTTTTCTAAATACTTAGGACCTAAAATGAACCTTTTTATTTAAAGTTAAACAAAATTTCCTTTAAAAAAATAAATCCTCTCTGTTTTTATATAATTTAAGAGGACTCCTCCTTAATTAAGATATAAAGTCTCATTTTGATATCATAAAATAGGTAATTTGTTTTACTAAATCTTTTAGAATCATGATTAACTACTACTAATTAATTTTGTTAAAATAGATTAATGGTGGCATCTAATATTATTAGGTAATTTGGTACATAAGACGTATGGATAGCCAAACACTAAGTATTAAGTGGAACTTTTCATTAAACACCTAAGTTCCTAATTAAGGATTTAAATGATTAAATCAAATCACTATTAGCTAACTTAGGGCCTCCTAAGTAAGCTTCATTTTTAAATTAGGCACTTAAGATAATGGAAACAAATCAATACTAATCTTCTAGTGTCCTATTTATTGTTTTGCTTTCTCAATTATATACATAGAATCCCCTTATATTATACTTTAATAAGAACCTCTACATTAAGAGGTAGAAATGTTGAGAAGAGACTGTGCTGGTACTCAGGTGTACTGAGACTAGAGAAATCTTTGTTCAAATTGAAAAGGTCAAGAAAGGACAATAGTGGAATTGTAAAATAGTGTAATGCGAGGGATATGCCAGGGCATGGCACCCTACATAGGGAGTTACAATCGGTACGCTGAGGAATGAAAGGCAGGGACCCACTTGCGGAGGTCTTAGGGGTAAGGCATTGAGAGGTGAAGGCCCTAATGACCAAGGTAGCGCTCTCGAATCAGGATATTTGCCTGACCAAGTTTGACAACCTCGACAATTACTCAGCATTCCAAGATTGGTGCAAGAGTATACCTTTATGTGGATGATGAAAATCCTGAGCTGTTGCTCTGTTCCTTGATAATAATAAGGATTGTACCATGTTGAGAGAGGTATATGTACTCCCAGTCACTTTTCGGTTCTGTTGAGAACCATGTTGGGAGTATGGATCCATACAGTGTCATGGGTAGTTGTTATAGCTTATACAAACCCTAGGTTCCCTCCCTTTTCTTTATTGTTAGTTGTGTTTTATCTGTATATGACAATAGGATACCCTACCATCTATGTTAAAGTGATTTTGAGAACAAAATTGCCTCACTCCTCTGTATTTTTCTTTTATGCATGATCGTTGTAGTTGATACTTGAAGATGATAGCATTCCCCGTCTTGCTAAACATGCACGTTGATTTCGACGTTGTAAGGACATGGAGCTATGATGAGGAGGCAGATTATCTGACTCACTGCGGCTTCGTCACTATTACGTTCATTTCCCCTATTCCAGGAGTGTTCATGCCTCTTATGACTTGGACATTCCTGATCTTAGTATCATTCTCATCGCCACCATATTTCTAGTATGTGCCTCCACCATCGCCATCTCCGCCAGCAGACCCAGAGATCCCCATTGCAGTGCCTTACATATAAACATATCCACCACTACCAGTAGGGCATCCAGTGGATGATGCACAGTCCCCAAAGGAGGGATCGCTTATGGGGTGGTACTGGCTGAGTCCCATATGGACTCTTCTATGGCCAACGATTAGTCCACCCTCTCCTCCTCCTCCTCTGGACTCGAGGTACCTCGCGAGATGCCTAATGGCTATGCATGCCACAAAGTAGACACAGTCAGACGAGGACTAGTAGACCCCATCCAGTGGTTCTTCTTTTGATACAGGGGCTAGGAGTAGATCTCTAGACACTGCTCTGGTTAGGATAATGGGTAGCTAGTGTCTATTCATGTACTTTTGGGATTTCCTTGTATTTTTTTTATTTTAGTTGTATTCAGTTATGATGTATTCAGCTTTATTGTACTTCAGAAACTCAAATGTATATGATTTTGACTATGTGACATGTATCATTTCCTCATCTTTTACTCTCATTTCCAAATTTTGTTTTATTTACGATTTCTTTACTGTAAAATGTTTCGTGAGATGACCACATGTGATATAAAATGTAACACCCGCTGTAGTAAGACATATATTCATTTTATTTTATTATTTCTTAATTCGTTTGTTAGAACGTCGGCTCGATTTAAAACTAATACGTACTTCTTGTTTTTTTTTTTTCGCAAACATTTAGTAATTCCAAGAGACATTATATAAAGAACCACGATCATGAAATAGACATCAAGTCTTACGTACAAAATCAGAGTACATATATACAAAATACATCAGCAATTACAACAAAAGTACGTCCTAAATACTCGTCCGTAGCTGTACAACAAAATGAACTATGTCAAAGTAGTATAGGTCTATACTAGGCTAGCCCATCCTATAAAATCTACAAAAGTCATACATAGAGTAGTTGTCATTGCCAGTCCTCAGAGTCCATCTGCTTGTGCCACGATCGTATATGAAAAAAAACAAACAAGAAAGGAGTGAGGTTTTTTATAAAAGCCTCATTCATTCCTTAATAGGCTACAAACAACAATTTAAACAAGCAATTAGGGGAAATGCTAAGGTCTGACCTACGTTATTACGACTCAATCTCAACCTTTACCAGACGTATGGATCCATACCCATCTATGATGATTTACTTTAACCATCAAGAATCATTGGGAAGCAATTGGGAGTTCGTATAATCCCTCACAAGGTACAGACATCCATGTCGTAATCATCATTCTCGAGGAAAGGGCCACACGCCCATTAGGGATATACACTACACTAATCATGGTGATGCTGAGCAGGCGTCAGGGTTGCCAAGTTGGTTTACGTGATTTACCCCGGCTCAAGGTGCTAACCTGACCATTGGAGTGTTCACAACTCAACACCTTTACCCTCAAGACCCAAACAATGGTCCTTGCCTTTCATCCCACAGTATACCAAACTGTGGCTTCCCAAACACAGGCACTCATGCTTCTCAACATGGTCCTAACTCAATCGGGGCTTTCCTATGACTTTGCTTTTTAAGTTTCAAGACATACTCTCTGGATAATCCAGCAGAGTTCTAAAGTTACTCATACAGAGATGTCATTCATCCATCACATTTTAATAGAACTTAGAAACAATTCAATATGAACATCACAGGGAAGGAAATATCAATAACCAAAGCGTCATGCATATTCATTCTCACACGTTTATACATTTATTGTGATTCTTATTTTAATTATTTTGATTTGTCCTTATCCTTTTCTATCTTTTCAAATCAGACTATTTTAAAGAGAAAAACTTTCGTCTACAATTATGACTAGGACGTAAAATTTTAAGAGAAGTTCTTTTCTGATGTGGAAGGTCAAACTATGCTGCAACCATAGAGCATACTTAGAGTTTCTCTTCAGTTATTTCCTTTTTACTAAAATTTGAATTATTCATCTTATAAGAACCAACACTTCTAATTTCAAGAAGACGCGCAATTTTATTAAAACCTTTGTTGATGTTATTTATTTATTTTCACACTAGCCATAATTTGTTCAAAATAGTAGTTTAATGGTAAAAATTTAAATTGTTTTATAAGGTCTTTATCCCAAAAACGTTTCCAAATTTGGGCCTGAAGTCTAAACTCTATTTCTAAAAACTTAGTAGAACTTATTTTTTCAAGAAAACATTTTCTTTAACTTTCCTTAGGATATATTCTTACCAATTTTTATCAATTCAAGTATTTATCAAAAATGCTAAATCTAAATGAAAGATTTATCTTCTTCATTGATTTATTTCTTTAATGGGCTGAATGCCCTTTGTAGAAAAAGCCTAAATTATTGTTTTTCTTTTTTAGAAATTGAGTTCATTTTCTATGTGGTCAAAAATTGATTTTTTTTAATTATTATTTTTCAACCATCTAAGCCATTCTAATAAGTTAATTGACACACAAAAAAAAATATTATTTCTTTCCCTTTTCTTTGAATATGGCCAAGGGCCTTGTGAGGAGAAAATAGATTCCAAAAAATTTTCTCTAAGTGATCTTGAAGCTTAAAATTAGGTTTTTTAGAAAATAGCTATTTTTGCACGAAAATAAGCCCATAATAGCTATTCATAATAGGATATTTAAGTTATAATATAATGCCAAAATAGTAATGAAAGTAACATCAAAATAAATGAAAATAATTAAAATAACAATAAAGTGAAACTTAAGTAAATAAAAATAGAATAGCAATAATAATTTTAACAATAAAATAAATGGCAATAATTTAAATGGGCAAAAATTTAAATGACAATAAGTAAAGCAAGAAATTTAAAGAGCAAGAATTTAAATAGCAAGAACTTAAACAATAAAGTAAATGACATAATGTAAATGGGCAAAAACATAAATAAAGCATAAAATAAAAATAAATTTGAACATAATGGAAATAATAATAAGACAAGAAAATAAATGACATTAAAGTAAATGACATAATAATAAAGCAATAATTTAAATGACAAGAATATTAATAATTACATAGTAGTAGTAGTAGTAGGATTAATATACTAATTGAGTTTAAGGGAAAACCCACACACTCACACACCCATTAAGAAACAAACTTTAGAGGCTAAAACCCCACTCCCCCTTACCTCTAAACAAGGCTTGTTGGTAGAAGATTAGGAGAGGAGGGCTGGTTTGGAGGTTTAGGGACTTAAACTTTGTGGAAGCCTTTTAATGGTGAGAAAAAAAATGCAAGAGTTTGGGGAGAAGAGGGAGCTCTACGTATTCAGCAGCTGGGAGGGCAGAGAGAGCTTCTGAAAATCTGAAGGAAAGAGTGTGTAATAGTAGAGTGGTTGATAGAGTTATTTATAGGTCAAAAAGTAGGCATTTTGGATTTAATTTTTGATTCAAAAATCATATAATATCCATTTCCATGGTACTTTCCACATGTGGTCAAAAAGGAAACGTCCCAGACCAGTCAAGACTTCTGAAATTTGAAAAAAAAATTATTTTATATAATTATTAGATATTAAAAATAATTAAATATTAATTTAATGCAACAAAATTAGATAGAAATTTTGGATAGGTTTTGAAAAATCAGAACACACCACATTTTCAAGTATATTTTAGTAAGCTTTACGAAAATTTTTCAGATTTTTCTCATATACATATTATTTATAATAAATTTTTTCATTAAAAAGACATTTCTTAAGCCAATAAATCCAATTTTTGCCAAATAAATATATTTTTTGAATTTTCACTATTTTTACCTTAAAATAATATTGGTATAATTAAAATATACTCAATATAAATTTTTCAAAATTTTTTGAGGTTAAAAAGTCTCCTGCTGGCTTTCATAGTCGTCTAAGGGTATACTGGTCATTTCCCAAAAACTGTCTCAAAAAAATTCCTAAAAATTTTATAAAATTATTATTAATTATTTTGAATATAAATATGATTTAAAAATAATTTTTAAATCACTCTAGATAATTTTTTCTATTTTATCCTATTATGCAAGTTTTTAGGGATAAATCAATTGTTTAATCGTTGCCGGGTCCTAATCCAAATAAATTATTAAAAATATAAACTAGATAGAACTAGCTAACATGAAAATCATACCCTTGAGGTTCCTATTTTATTTTTCACAATTAATCATAGAATAATTAGAAAAACAAACAAGTTAAAGTGGGGTGTTACATAAAACACGAAAATTTTCCTCGTATTATTCTTAATCAAAAATTAAGATAACTAAATAAATAATTAAATAAAGACGGGTTATGGTCAATATGAATGAGTGTCACAACCTTGGCTACTTTGAAACACACTTCTCAGTCTCTTCCTTGCCCATTTTTGCGTCTGTGAACTCCTTTTTGTGGTCTTTAACTCATTGTTGCTTCTTTTTGATACTTTGTTAAGTTATACTTTGTGATTGTTATTTACCTTAAGAAAACTAAGTGTGATATAAACTTGTATCAATGTTTCATGATAAAAGCCTATGAAAAGCTGTAAGCATTATATGTGACCATGCATCATAAAATTTGAGTTATGTAATGAAGGAAAGTATGTAGGAATTTGGTTAGTTGAGACCATGATAGGTTGTCTAACCCTAGCCTTGGGGGTGGTATCTAATTGGGAAACTCCAGTGACATATGTTGATCCCCTAGAGCCGGAGTCTACTGGCAAAACTGGGTAACCCTGACTAGTCACTAGGGGATATCATATTAGTTGAGGTGCGAAAGCCGAAGGCATCGGTACCGATAGCGCTTCTTATGGTTGTGCATTTACTCCTAGTCTACTTTCCAACAAATTTAAGTTGGTACCACATGTGCATGAATAGTAATTTAGGAACATAGCATGCATATGTTGAAGTGTGCTAAGTTGTAACTATGTAAAGTTTATGTGACCTTGTTCATGAGCGATTGATGTAATGAGCACACATATGAAAATGTAATTGTGTCTTGTGATGCAGTGTTAAGATTATGTATATGTGATCATATTATGCATGTGTATTATTCTTGTTTGATAAAACAAAACGAGGTGTATGTCTAGTTACTAGGCGAATAATGTGAAATAAACGTATGTTTGTAATTAGGATTGTCCTTGTTACCCTAAGTATATATGAGAGGCTAGACCTTAGGATAGTGTTGTGAGAGTTCTATTTAGATAAAATAGTTGTGAATGAGATAGAGAAAGAGTGCATTCCCACACAGCATAATAGAAAGGTATAAGATAAGTAAGAGGAAACAAATTGAGGTTATTAAGGTAAGTGTTAAGGGAGTGTCAAGAATATTTTAGAATATTTGTAGCCTTAAACTTGACCCCTAGAGAACAACTTAAATATCGAAAGGAAGAAGAGTAAAATCTAAACATAAAGGGTTTAAATACTAGAGAGCGTTTTGGGTAAGAAAGTATAAGTAATGAGAATGAATTCTTAGGTTGTAAATGAGATAGTAAACTAGTATAATAGTTGTGAGACTGAGAGAGGAGTTAACAGGAGTTACAATTGAAGGTGTAGACTTGACCATAGGTATAGAGAACTAGGAGAGACCTAGTGAGGCTAAAGCCATGAGAGATAAATGATAAAGGTTGTCCAAGTAAAAGAGTCTAACCTAGCCATAGTAGAGTCCTTAGAGCATTCACTAAGACATTATGTCTCACTCCTTTAAGTTTTCCCTTTTTCAGGATACAGGTGAAGACATGTGCAGATAGAGCTTGGAGTCACGTGCAAGAAGACATAGCATAGTTTACGTTGTATTTTTGTATTCCTCTTTACATTTTGTACAACACCTTCGAGTGATAGATGAGTTGTATTAAGCATGTATGTGGGAATAAAAAGACTTTAATTTCGGTATACAATGACTTGAAAGTATAGAAATTAGAAAAGGTACTCAATCGTTTCTACATTCACATAGCAACAATAATTTTCATGAGGAACATACTAAATCGAGCTTAAATAGGTAATAAAAAGAAAAATTTACATACCCATTTTCCTTTAAAAATAATTCTTAATAAAATTGTAAAAACTTAATTAAAAATTTATTACAATTGGAGAATTTTATAAATTAATTGAACCTTTTATTAATTTTTTTTTATGAAACAATCTTAATAATTGATAAAGATATTTGAAAGGAAAGAAAATACATTTTTTAAGCGCTTAATATACTTAAGTAGTGAGATAAAATTTTAAATATATTTTTAACACAATAATACAGCTATTGAATGTGTGGCTCAACTGACGCGGGATTATTTCAACTTAACCAGTGATCTGGAGTTCAAGTCTTATGTATGTAATTGCATCAAATACTTAAAAAAAAATAAAATACTTTGCCGCCCCTAATAGTCTTACTCAGCTTGAGTAGGATTGCCTTCCTAGGAGGATACTTATAGTCTGTATCAAAAAAAAAAAACTACCTTTGAAACAAAGGAAATATATGTGGAAAAAAAAATCTACCTTTGAAAATTTCTCATTCAGTATCCTCACTAACAAAAATACGTGGGAATAAAAGACTTTAATTTTGGTATACAATGACTTGAAAGCTAGTGGGAATAAAAGACTTTAATTTCGGTATATAATGACTTGAAAGCTAGTAGGAATTAGAAAAGGTACTCAATCGTTTCTACATTCGCATAGCCACAATAATTATCATGAGGAACATATTTCTTTTCTTCTTTTTTTTTTTTGAGGGTGCATCGGGAACATACTAAATTGAGCTTAAATAGGTAATAAAATAAATTCACATACCCATTTTCCTTTAAAAAAAATTCTTAATGAAATTGTAAAAACTTAATTAAAAATTTAGTACAATTAGAGAATTTTATAAATTAATTTAACCTCTTATCAAATATTTTTGTTGACATAATCTTAACAATCGACAAAGATTTTTTTTTTTTTTTGACAGCAATTGATAAAGATATATGAAAGGACAGAAAATACATTTTTTAAACGCTTAATATATTCAAATAGCGAGATAAAATTTTAAATATATTTTTAATACAATAATATAACTAATTATATTAATATAAAATTATATGGCCTTAAACAATTGGTACCTAAAGATTATACGTTGGTTTTACCCCTTTTTTATCTGGGTGGCTGTAATTGTGCAATGTACACACTATAATTGGGAAAAGTAAACGTTGGTAGTAGCTGTTGTTGTGGTCCAAAGAGACTTACTTGCGTGTTAGACTCGGGAAATTGATGTGATATGAAGTGCATATCTTTTTGTAGTCTATAAAAGGAGAAATAAATGTTTCAAATCACAAATATCTCTTTACCATCCTTCTAACCGTTACAGACCATGTTCTCAAAATTCACCATGAGAGCACACATACTCTTCTGGCTTTTCTTGATACCATTCTGCTTAATAAACTATGCCACCGTCTTTTCAGCCAATGGCTATTTGCTTGGCCATCAGTGTTCCACGTTGCTTCATTTGAAAAATAGCCTAATATTCAGCCCTACAAAATCCAGAAAGCTTACTCTTTGGAATCAAAGTAAAGATTGTTGCCAATGGCATGGGGTGACATGCAACGAGGGACGTGTTATAGCTCTTGATCTCAGTGAGGAGTCCATCTCAGGAGGACTTGTTAATTCAAGCGCTCTTTTCAGCCTTCAATATCTACAAAGCTTGAATTTGGCTTTCAATAACTTACGTTCGGTGATTCCTTCGGAGCTGTACAAGCTGAATAATTTGAGGTATTTGAACTTTTCTAATGCTGGCTTTGAGGAGCTGATTCCACTTGAGATTTCTCACCTCAAAAAGTTGGTTACTCTTGATTTGTCTTCTTCATTTACCTCACATCACAGGCTAAAACTTTATGAGCCAAATATAGGAATGCTTTTACAAAACTTTACAGATATCGCAGAATTATATCTGGATGGGGCAGCAATATCTGCTACAGGACAGGAATTGTATCATGCTTTATCTTCCTTGCACAAGCTACGTGTTCTTAGCATGTCATCATGCAATCTCTCTGGACCTATTGATTCTTCACTAGCAAAGCTTGTGTCACTCACTGTTCTAAAATTGAGTCACAACAATATGTCAAGCACAGTGCCAGAATCCTTTGTAAATTTCTCCAATTTAGTGACACTACAGCTCAGAAGTTGTGGCTTGAATGGTTCTTTTCCAAAAGATATCATCCAAATACCAACATTGAAAGTCCTTGACATCTCAGACAATCAAGATCTTGGGGGTTCTTTGCCAAACTTCCCTGCACATGGTTCTCTTCATGACATGAATCTTAGCAACACAAATTTCTCAGGGAAGCTTCCAGGTTCAATTTCCAGTTTGAAGCAGTTATCTACAATTGATCTATCTTACTGCCACTTTAATGGAACACTTCCTAGTTCAATGTCAAAACTCTCCCATCTTGTTTATCTGGACTTGTCTTCCAATAACTTTACAGGTCCACTCCCTTCTTTTCATATGTCCAAGTATCTCACATATTTATCCCTCTTTCATAATCATTTAAGTGGGGTATTACCATCCAGTCATTTTGAGGGCCTTAAAAATCTTGTCAGCATTGATTTAGGGTTTAACTTTTTCAGTGGGAGTCTCCCCTCATCTCTGCTTAAACTTCCATATTTGCGAGAACTTAAACTTCCCTTTAATCAACTCAATGGTCTCTTGGATGAGTTTGTGATTGCCTCCCCTTTAGAGATGCTTGATTTAGGTAACAACAATTTGCAAGGGCCTATTCCATTGTCTATTTTTAACCTTAGAACACTTCGTGTCATTCAGCTTAATTCAAACAAGTTTAATGGCACGATACAATTGGACAAGATTCGCAGGCTTAGTAATTTATCAACATTAGGCCTCTCATTTAACAATTTGTCAGTTGATATATACTCTAGGGATGATAGTGACCTGTCACCCTTTCCTGATCTAAGAAATCTAATGTTGGCATCTTGCAAGCTGAGAGGAATACCCAGTTTCTTGAGAAATCAATCCACAGTACTACTTCTTGACCTATCTGTCAACGAGATTGAAGGAACAATGCCTTATTGGATTTGGCAAATTGAATATCTCAATTACTTGAATCTTTCCAAAAATTTTCTGTCAAAGTTGGAAGGAAGTGTCTGGAACTTTAGTTCAAACCTTATGGTTGTCGATCTTAATTCTAATCAACTACAAGGGCCTATAACTTTCATTCCAAAGTTAGTAAATTATTTGGACTACTCAAGCAATAGATTCAGTTCTGTCATTCCACTGGACATTGGAAATCGTCTCCCTTTCATAAGGTTGTTGTCTTTCTCAAACAACAGTTTTCAGGGACAAATCCCTGAATCCTTTTGCAATGCTTCAAGTATTCTCCTGCTAGATCTTTCCCACAATAACTTTGTCGGGACGATTCCCAAGTGTATTACTAAGTTGAGTAGCACTCTGAGGGTGTTGAATTTTGGTGGAAACAAACTACGAGGTTATATTCCTAATACGTTGCCAACCTCTTGTGATCTAAAGTTATTGGATCTAAATGACAATCTCTTGGAGGGTACCATCCCAAAATCTTTAGTCAATTGCAAGAAACTGCAAGTCCTAAACCTTCGAAGAAATTTATTAACCGACAAATTTCCATGTTTCTTAAGTAATATTTCCACCTTGCGAATCATGGATTTAAGGTTCAACAAACTTCACGGGTCAATTGGATGCCCAAGAAGCAGAGGTGAATGGGAAATGCTTCATGTTGTTGATCTAGCCTCCAATAATTTCAGTGGTGCAATACCAGGAGCACTGTTAAACAGTTGGAAAGCAATGAAGCGTGACAAAGATGTTGGGCCAGAATTTGGCCACTTATTTATTGATCTCGTTGATAACTATGATCCCAAGAATTTTAAGGAATTAGTTTCACTTTTGGACAAATATATTGTAGCAAAATTAACTAAACTTGTTGCAAACGTATCTCGCTCTATCCTTGACCAGGGATCCTCTGACGATTCTTATGCAGTGGATATTTCTCGATATCAGAATTCAATTATTATTACCAACAAAGGTCAACAAATGAAGTTGGACAGAATCCAAAGGGCCTTCACTTACGTGGATATGTCAAGCAACAATTTTGAGGGTCCAATACCAAATGAGCTAATGCAGTTCAAGGCAATGAATGCTGTTAACTTGTCAAATAATGTCCTCTCAGGTCGTATTCCATTATCTATAGGAAATTTGAAGAATCTTGAGTCTTTAGACTTGTCAAACAATTCTTTCAATGGAGAAATTCCAACAGAGCTTGCAAGTCTATCGTTCCTTGCATATTTGAATCTCTCATATAATCACCTCGTGGGGGAAATTCCTAAGGGTACCCAAATTCAAACATTTGATGCTGATTCCTTTGAAGGGAATGAAGAGTTATGTGGACCTCCACTGACCCATAATTGCAGCAATGATGGAGTGCCAACACCTGAAACACGTCATTCGCATACTGAGAGTTCAATTGATTGGAATTTATTAAGCACTGAGTTGGGATTTATTTTTGGCTTTGGAATTTTCATCTTCCCCCTTATTTTTTGGAGGAGATGGAGATTGTGGTATTCCAAACACGTAGATGAAATGCTTCAGAGGATCATCCCCCAGCTTGATTTTGTGTATGAACACCGTGGAGGGAAGAGATACAGAACTCTTAGGTGGAGGTGCTAAAATTTAAGGTAAAAGCTTTACTCATTTGGCTTCTGCAATAGGGTAATTTACACTCTTCATAAAATTTCTCTTTTGTATTTCTGAATCTTTCTTTCTTTATGAGCAGTGTCAAAATAAGGATTGTGTCCATTAATCAAGCAGAGCCCGGTGATAATGCAAAGTAGTAAGTAATTTGAAGATGTTTTAAATCTTTGTTTCATAGTTCCTACAGTTTATAATGAGTTGTAAAATGGATATGATACCTTTTTTTTTTTATTATATTAAAAATGGATATGATACTTATGTAAATGTATGTGTGTATCAGTATATTCAGCATATTGTCAGCTCCAGCAATTTAAGTTTTTTTAAAGAGATTTTATTTTTGGTGAAAAAATTATTTAAAGTTATAAATAACATTCCATACTTTATTCTAATGCTTATTAATATTGAAAAAGATCTGATAATAATATTCCATATTTATTATTTTTGTTTCAGAATATTTCTCTTATTGATTATGTAGAATAAGCTAAATTAAAAAAAACATAAAATTAAATAAAAAAGAAAAATAAATAAAATAAACGCAAAATTGGGTGTTCACAATATATAATGTTACAATAAATTCATTTCAACAAATTCATTTATATTTTAAGGTTGAATTTTATTTAATGACTAATAATATTTTTTTTATTAAAATGCTTATTTATTAAATCAAACTTATTAAAAATTAGTTAACAATACAGATTTTTCGTGTTTGTCTAGTACGTTGTATATAAATTTAATGTTGTTATAATAAATAAATTCATTTATATTTAAATGTTGATTTTTAGTTAATGACTAATAATATATTTTTATGAACATGCCTATTTGTTATGAAGCATGTGCATGGGCTGACCGTATTACTGGCCCAATTAATTGAGCGAAAAACAGGGTAGGAAAGGACAAAACAGGGCATAATAAAATAGAATAAAAGAAAAAGAAGGAAAAAAAAAAAAAAAAGGAGACAGAAAGCGGAAGGTGAAAACGAAGCTTGTTAGAGGAGCGGTGGTTGTGATCTGTTGTAACGGCAATGTATAGGGTGGACCTATACAATATATGGTCCACCGGTGTGTCAAAAGGTTAGAACCGTTGGATTTACTTTGAAAGAAATGAACGGTGATAGATTATGTTTTGGATCTGAATTTTCACTTACTTTAAATATTGTGTTAAAATTATATTTAATAATGAATAGACACATTTACCCCTAGGTTATGAATACTAGTTTCGTGCCAACAGAAGCTTTAATTGTTGTCGCAGATGCCACCGCTGTTAGGGGAGAACGACCAAGAGGGAGCATTCTGTTTTTAGGGATTTCGTGTATGAACGCGTACGCTGTCGTCCTATGACAGAAATACTCAAAGCTCACACAAAGGTAGTCATGGCCACTTTCAAAAAGCCAACACACAGGCCATCATGGCCGCTTTTAGAAATCCAACCTGGTTGCCAGAAGTTTGTCGCTGTGGCCAGCATTGACACACGTCATTAAGTGAACACATTTGAGTAGGAGCTGTGAAGATGGCAAAGAATCCGTGAAATGTTAATGTTGGACCTTTACCCAACAGTCAAGGTTAACAACTACAAATGTGACCCACCCTGAAAATTCTATTCATCTGACAAGCACAAACCCAAATGGCGTAGTTAGGTAAATCCCTTTTGGCCCATTGGCGTCTCGTGTAGGTTATTAGCCAATGATGCAACAGATGATTCATTTGTTTAATTAATTTTTTTATTATGCATAAAAATGAAATGTGGTTGTAAATTGCAAAATTTGGATGTTGTTACTTATTCCTACATTCCCTAAAGAAAGGCAAGCTTGTGGAAAAAGGAAGGGTGGTCCTAAGAGGCCTGTTAGATGGTACATATTTTTGTGTCTAAAAGATGTCTGAATGTAACTTGCTACTTGTTAATGATTGTTACACGAAGCTGTGCTGTGTACATAAGGGCTTTTGCAGTTGTTGCATGTGTCCTATTTGTTTGAATTTTGATTGTGCAACTAAGAGTTGAATTTTGATTGGATTTGATTTGTGTTCCAAAGTCACTAAGCTTGCTGATAAGGTTTGCATCAAGGGGAATGTTGAAGGGTTTTAAGTCACCATGAACTATGCTGTGAGGTTTACTGAATGAAGAAAGACGAGAGCAAAGCATAGTTCAGCAGTAATGCGAATTTGAGTTTGCCATGATAATGGAGGAGTGTTATCCTTATAGGCAAGACGGTCTTCAAGGCTTCCATTGGGTAAATACTCATAGACAAGAGTCCATGATTCTGGGTAGGCTCCTGTGAGTGTGATAAGATTGTGATGCCTTAGCTTGCTCAACACATCAACTTGATGATTTGAAGAATTGAGTCAAGTGGTGTGTTTGAATTTGACAATTGCATCTTTGGTTCATCAAAACGAGTTGTTGCTAATCACGCAAAGAGTTACTGTCAGTCAGAGGTTACTTTCTGTCCCAGTCCTGAGAATAGTTTCTATTCAGCAACTGTCTACTCAGAAGACAAAGAAAGTTTCCACCAGTACTAAAGTCAGTGAGTGTGCTAGTATTGACAAGTCTTGTGAAAGTTGAGAAGTTGCAAATTCTTGTGATTTTAATGAGATCAGGAGGACTAGGATCTGTAGAACAAGTACTGGCAGTGTTGCTAGTGATGAGAGCAGCACTAATAGTTTTGGCAGTGTTTTGTATAAAAACTGACTGTGATCTGTAGTGGAATTATGCAGCAGTAGGGAGCTGCCTCATATTTGGCAGCAACTCTATCATTACATGAGGCAATATTTAAACTTTGGTGGAGGTCTTTCTATTCTTTGTATTGTATCATGTCCTTTATTTAATGCAAATTTATTTTTGCCTCTTCAAAAAAAAAAACTCTTGTTGGTTGTATGCATGGTTGTCAAACTCTCGAGTTAACTCTTAAACTCTTACGATTTTACAATTCTGGGTAGACAAAACGAGTTAACTCGCTGTTAAACTCTTTTTTTGGGTAAACTCGGATAAACTCTTTAAACTCATGTAAACTCGCATAAACTCTCGAGTCAAGAAGCAAGTTAGCGAGTTTGAAATTAAATGTAATTTTTGTCCTCCATTGACTTCACAATGACAATGTTTTACTAGAGATCAAATGATATGAAGAAATTAACTCTTTTTTAAATGTTTTCACTCTAGTAACTTATGTTTTTAATGATTTATATATGATTTAGTCATTTATGTAGTTTGATCTTATTTAGTACAAATGTATTATCACACTTTAATATTGTAATTTGCTATTTTTGCTTTATTATGAAGTTAAAATGTTGAACTATTTTTGGATTAAGAGTATTTTGTTTACTGTATATTTTGTTAATAGGTTTTTTAATATTATTTTTATATTATGTAAACTTTAACGAGTTTACTAGTCAACTTTACGAGTCGAGTTTACGAAAGCTCCACAAGTTTATGTAGACTCTCGAGTTTGACAACCTCGGTTGTATGTATTAAGGATAAGGATACTACCCCCTATTTTCTCCTCAATTGAGCCTAGCATTATCGTCAATCTGCATATGTGTAGCTTGAATTTTTTTTTTCCCTTCAAGGATTGTGAGAAAGAAGCCCATTTGGTGTTTTACCTCGGATCCAAGGATTGTGAGAAAGAAATGGTATTCAGATCATTGTTTGTATGGTACTCTTAAGGTTTGATTCTTATTGGTCAGTATTTGTTTATTTTAGGTATTGTTTTTGTTAAAGGATGTATAAGGATTTTAATTGAAGCATGCTACCCTAAAATTGTAACAATATAAAGAAGGGATCAAGAGAATAAATTCATGAATCTAAGGTTGTTAATAAAGCAATGTGTTATCAGTTTACCAAAAACAATGTGCGGTTGAGTCATATTCTCATAATACATACATGCTTAATCATAGCCTTCAGCTTTGCATCCATACAAATAATGACAACGTTTTTGGCTAGGAAATTATTTGTTTAACACGCGAACGATCAACCTTACAGCTTATAGCTAAACTTAAACAATACATCAAGATATACATAATTGAACTGAGGAAAGATGTCCACTCAACATATGCTGTGAGATTCCAAAGATAGTGGATTGCTAACCGAAGTCCACTATAACCAGTTTTCTATAATCATGAAACCATCTTCTTACAATTGTACTTCTCAAAGACATCCAACATCTCCTTCTCTGCACCTTCTTCTTCTCTACCTGCTTTGCCAACTCTTCCAACAATCTTAACCAAGAAGAACTCGTAGGCTGAGACAACATCACGGGCAATCCACGTTTGGAATTAAACGATAGACCAAGCTCAAGAAACCTGCAACAAATGAAGGCCATGGCCTTAGACCCACACATAACCTCACTTAGTTTATTTGTTTCATGACACAGCTTTTGCCGCAACATTTTCTTCAAACAAGAGCCACGGTTCTCCATTGCTTTCCATGCTTTGACATTATTTGCCACGAAGCATACATTTCCACATGGGTAACAGTAATTAGGTGCAGACCATACCTGCAAATTTCCAAGGGAATCACTTTATTGACCACTTAATATTTATATGAGACCAAAATTATATTTTAAAAAGAATGCACTGCTAAGATTTGCATAATATTCAATTCTAAAAGCAATTAACAAATAAATTACATTAACAAATTTAACTTACTAGCATAACAACTCACAGTCAACTGTATTGTTAGGGTTAGGCCGATGTGCCTTTCCGTTTGACGAAAATTGTCTAAAAGCTCTGGAATTGAGGCCAACATCATTTGGATGCAAAGATTAAATACAGAGAAAAATGAAAAAAAATATAATTATATTAAATGATATTTAAACTTCTATAATATAATAATAAAATATAATTAAAACAATACTATATATTTAAGTTGTTCATGATCCCCACGGCCTTGCTGGAAATACCGATGTCAGGGGGCACCTGCTTCTGTTTCAACGGAATGAGTGAATCCAGCTCAATGGGTAGCTTTCTCGTCGACAAGCCTCATATTCGAAAAATGGGTGCTGGAGCTACGTCATATTCTAACAACGGGCTTTCAATGCAAAGTTAGTTGTAATATTTTAACAAGGGCTAATATGTCTATTTACATTTTAAATTAAATTTTGAATTATATTTTTAAATTATTAATTTGGTACTGTAGACTTCCCCACTGGTGGACCACATAGAGTGGTTCTTCAACCTAGAACTCGCCCTGTTGTAACACTGTAAAAGTGTGTTGGTGTTTACTTACTTGTGACGAGTCTAACATAAAATCCTACTTAAGTGGTACACCCATGATTCACTGAAATTCACCGTTAGATATATTAATAAAAAAATTATTGAATGGGATTGATGACTTGTTACTAGATAATAATGTGGTAACCCCTTTTCTATTTAATTCTCGTATAATATTATTAATTTGAAACAGTACCAAAATTTCTTACTAGACTGGAAACCCTAGCAGAGCAGTGATCGAAGGTAGAGACAATGTACCAATTATGGTTTTTGTGCTTTGGAGGATGCGATGGGATTTTGCAATGTAGATGAGCGGTGAATGATTGTTAGATATGGAAAATAGTTTTGTGATTCCTTGGAAAGAAATTATACGATTTGGGAAATTGAAACCATAGCGTAGGGTGATGGCGTCGGCGACGCTTGGCAAGGCAGAAAGAAAATGAATCAAAAAGTAGAATAGCAACAATAGCAAAGTTGAGGATGACTAATTCCATTTTGATTTGGTTTGGTTGCCCTCCATATCTCTAGAATTGTCGACAACGGTGATTTGAACATTCAAAACTGGAGGCAAAAGCATAGATTGAACGAGCTGCCTGAATATGTTTCTCCTTGTAGTTCGTTGAGGAACCTTCAACTCGTACTCTTGATTGAAGACAAACAACATGTTGTTCGAAGGTTAGTTCTTACTTTTTAATTGTTAATTGTTAATTTCAGGAAAATTGATTTGTAGTTTGAATGAAAATGAACATGTACTTGATATGGCTGTCCACGTGCTCCTGTTTAGGAGAGATTGGTGATATGGATTAATTGTTGTACTGATGAGAATGCCTCATTGAAGAACAGGTTTCTTTTTCTTCTTTTTTTGTGATATTTGGTTTTGGTTCTTGTTGGCAGTACATACGAGGAGATTTGTGAACCTCGGGTGGAGGAATTTTGTTACATAACCGGTAACATGTACTTCAAAAAAGAGGTTTGGATGTTGATGATCTGTAGCTTCGTGCCAACTATGCAAGACAGTATGATAGTGAACAATTTATTATCGAGATGATTTGGGAAGTTCTTAAAGGCTTTTTAGTGGTCACATCTCCTAGGAGATTATACACATATGCATTAGTGCTGATCAATTATGAAGATTATGCTAAATAGCAAGCCTTGATCAATTATGCACATCTGTTTTCTGCATGATTTTGTCATCCTCAAGTATTATGCTGAAGCTAGCATGGCAGGCACAAAATAATATGCAATAGAGTGAACATTTTGGTCAAGTGTTATTTGATAGGTAGTTGTGATATGTGTATGCCTTATGATCCTAAGTAAGAAATAAACGTAATATGCAATTCTATTTTGTTGACAGCTTGTTAGACATCTGTCATGTACAGGGATTTCAGAATTTTGTATGCATGGTAGAGAGAATTTGATATTCAATTTGTAAGTTTTATATTTTGTTATATACTTTGGATGTTCTCAAAGTTAATTGAGTTACTATACTTTGAAGGTAATTCGTTTGACTTGGTTTAGTTTAGCCACAATGCCTATCTCTTAACCCTGCAAAATTCTTATCTAGGATTGTCTTCAAACACGAAAGGTTGAGAATGTCTTTATATATCCAGGATTGTTATCAACCCCGTCCCCCTCAATTTCCAAAACCAAAAAATTTTGTCCTCAACATGTAACAATGAAATCCACCGTATTAAGACAAAGGACAAATTTATGACCCTCACTTCGTTTTGATAATAACAAATAGTCTTATGCTTAATTGTCTAATCACACATTTTTATTTCATGTTTTCACTATCGTCTGCTTACGTGTAATTTATAAATGTTATTATAACTAACCTCCTCAAATGATATATATATATATATATATATATATATATATATATATATATATATATATGTTGAGTATTTTGAAGCTCTGTCGAGAACCTTTTAGTATTGGAAATTGTGTACCCTCTCGAAAAAGAAGACGTTTAGATACTTATCTCTGAAAAGGTTTAACTTTTGCTTAAAAGAAGGAATTCAAATATGTCCACTACTACAAGATTGAGTATGAGAAAGTCTATATAAGCAAATTGTTTTATTTTATCAGAGTGACTGGTTGGTAAAAGGTATTAAATGCAGCATTTAATGCTCCAACGACTATTTTCTTCTTTTTACAGTGCTAGAGAAATGGTACCTCTAAAAGTACTCACAATGGACACTTTGGAAGAACCTTATAAATAGAAGAGAAAATCATTTTCATATGGATGGAACTCTTGACAAACTTTGCTTTCTCTTAATCTGTAATCTTGAACACTTTTTTCTTGTAACACTTTCTTGAGCTTCATTGTATATTCGTCTGATAAGACACTAGTTCAATGTGATAACTTACCCTCAACCATTTCTCTGTGAAATTGGTGGAAGCCTAAAAAGGCTTTGTATAAAAGAATATTTGGGTTATTGCTTAGAGAGGCAAGTAAAGACTACTTGGGTTGAGCCTGAAGAGGCCTGGATAAAAGAATACTTGTAACTTTGTTTAAGTTATAGTGGGACTTAGTAGTATACCAAGAACTGGACGTAGTCTTTGGGGTAAAACAAACCAGTATAAAACTCTGTGTTTCTCTCGTTATTGCTTACCTGTGTTTTCAAAATCTTTCTCAAAGTATTTATTTCTCTGACGAAAACATTTCTTTCGAAAGGTTTTGCTAAAAAAATTTTAATAACACAATTCAACCCCCCCTCCCCCCCCGCTCCCTTTCTTAAGTTATTCTTGTGTTTTACACACTTCCTCCACCAAAGGTTGAGATTTTCCTCATGTATCTATTTAACATTGCTTCTTTCGGTAAAGGGAGAAGCTGAAGCAGATTTTGATGATGGTTAAACTTCCACAGGAATATTGAAGAGTAGCAAACGAGTTGGTAAGAGTCCAAAGGAAAATGCAAGAACTTGGTTCGCTAAGGCATGAACTAGACCGTGCCTATGAATCATCAAAATCAGCTTTACAATATAATATGATGAGATCCTAGTCACTGGTTATATATATGTCGTTTGTATTGTAGTCAGGATGCCACAAGAGGTGATCCTCAAAAGAAATTCCACACATATTCTCCACGGCAGTTCCACACAGCCATAGTTTGGTTTCAAAATGTCAAGAATAATTGGTTTTCATATAGAAATATAAATGCAGATGGTGTCATAAATTCACTTCTGCTAACTTCTATTAACTCAAAAGTCCACAACTAAAGTTAATTAAAAAGTCAGATATCAGGATGTAGAAAAATCAGCAAGAATTTGGAGATTCTCATTTTCTTGTTTAACAAGAAACTTTTAATTGAATTGTTAAATGAAATCCACCTTCTTATTCCGATGAAGGAGATGGTTGAACGGTTTCAGAACAATACCATCTTCTGTTGAGAGAATTTTAAGTGGGACATGTCTACTTGATTTAACAAAAATCAGCAACATAATCCCTAGACTGATAAAAAATCATGAAACAAAGAGCTAAGTAGTGTAAATCATGTAAGAGCACAAAACGGAAACCCCGCCTCACGAATCGTGCAAGGAACTGTCCTTGTCGGTGTCTCCGCCTCCGTCATGGTTCTCAACAATCCTCCCTATGTGTTGGCAAATCGATTGGAGGCATAAGATCGATCAAATTTGGGATGTTCATCAGAATCTTCACCACGACAGCCGCTTTCGATGCCAGCAACGAATCAGCCATGGCGATTGGGTCTCAATGACGGCACTCACGAGCATGGTGTTTTGTTTGAGTCTGTTCGAGCGAGTGGAGACAATGGATATCCGCTACGGCGGTGTTTTGCTCTAATTTAAATATATTATTAAAAGAAGTTTTAAATTTATTATAATTTTTTTCCGATAAAAAACCTCCTCCAACTGGTCAATTTAGTGCCTCACCGGTGAGGCACTCACTTTCCTGCTTCACCTTAGACACATTCGTTTACTTGCACCAAGGGATTGTGGGGTAGTAGTATTATGGTCTTTGCACAGGTTAACATTTGGCTTACACCAAGCATATGTCACTTAACAATAAAAAGGTCTGAGAAGAACATGTCATAATAATGTCATTCCACTTATCATATTATAATATTTTCAAAAACATTTTTTCCAATAAAAATCATTTCCTTGATTACACTTATAATTTGTTAAAAATAATAGTTTGATTACACTGATTTTTACAGTGAGAACTAATTAAAATTAAATCCTAACAATATTTTCCATCTCTCTCTCTCTATATATATATATGCAAAATAAACAATCTCAACAAAACAAGGAAATTGGAAATTATTACTGACATATCAATGTAGTTTAATTTCTTAGGCAAATGAAACTAAATCCTTTCTATCTTCTCATTTCTCACATCAAATTTAGTCATATTGAATAAGTATAAGGTGAAGTAGTTCACTAGATGCCTCACCCGTGAACCATTAAAATGACCTGTTATAAAAGGTTGATCTGGTTTTGGTAATTTTTAATTTTTGCTGTTATGGGTCTACAACAATATATTAATAATATAATGAGGGGCATGTTAGAAAAAAAAAACTTTTAACTTGTTAGTGTAATTAAATGGTGGGCTTCCCATGGGTTCAAATGACTGGGCCTACAATATCTAACGCCACTGCTCGTGGGATTCATTGTCCATTAGTCCATCACTGCATATTCCCATAAATTCTGCCACAATAGTTTTGCTTTTCTATGCCAATTTTAAATAAATGTCTTTTATTCAATTATTAGGTGAATAATGTAAATTTAAAAAAGTAATCACATACACAAATTACATGAGTTTTTATTATAAAATGCATGATTATTTTAAGTTACAGATATGGTGACAAATGCACTCGTATCAATTGGCAATTTTTTTTTTTGAAAAATTAGTTAGATCGTGTTTCATTATATGAAATAAATTTTTATTTTGACTAATCTAATTAATTTCACTTAATTAGAATTAATTTTTCATCTAATTCTTACCAATTAAATTTAATTCTAAATATATAAACATTTAAAATACTGAATTTTAATTAGATTTAGTCAAATTTAATTAAAAAACTTGATATTCATTAAACACTTTTTACAATAGCTTAAAACTTATCATGATATACATATTAAAATAAGAAAGTTAAAATAAAGTGATGTGATGAATTACCAAATGATTTTGAAATTGTATAAAATTTCGTATACTTGATTTAATTAATAAAAACATTAAATACAATGATTGGGTTGTTTAAATTTGCATTCTATAAAAAGTTCTTGAAGGTATAATTTTACTAACTTTGATACCTAGTGTCAACAAATCCTGAGCCATATATATATATATATATATATATATAGGGGGCATATCTAGTGAGAGGGTCATTTTTATATGAGAGTGAGAAGAGTAAATTTGGACCATATAACCATATATGGATGGTCAAGATTTAATGTCATGTGACCACTTAAAAAAGTCATGACTTTTTAAAAATCTCACATGACTTGTGTGTTTTAATCTTAACCATTCATGGTAAGATCTAATGGTTTTGTTTTATTCCTCTTACTCTCATATAAAAAAGACCCTCTCATTAGATATGTTCCCTATATATATATATATATATATATATATATCACCAAAACACTAAGAACAATAAGAATTTGGCCTAAGTGCATCATTATGTACATAATACCCAACCCCTTAAGATCATTTTGTTAACGAAAAAGGTAAGCTTAATTATGAAAATATCTTGTTATACATAGAAGAAATATCATGGAAAAAGTTACTGTCTTTATGTCCAACGTTACAATGATTTCAGATGATTGGATTTCATCCATAGTCAACATTTCAAGACTTGTGTCAGTCCTTTCCTCATGCAATTTAGCATTTTTGCATAATGAAGTTGGTGGTGATGTTGAGCCTATTATATCCGTTTCTCTGCAACAATTCAAGGGTTGTTATGCCTCACATCATGTGCAAAATGTAATAAATTTTCCATCTTGTAATAATGGCTGCATACAAACCTTAGTTCCTTCCTAGAAGGAGTACAAAATAAAGAGGTTTCAGCTTCACTACACAAATCAATAAAATTTTTCTGAGTCAAGACCAACAGAGATAAGTTTCATAACATCTTCTGGAAGTGGTTTGCCAGGGATCAGAAGGCATGGTAGCCTCATGAATCCCAGTCCGTTTCTGTTGTTCCTGAAACAATATAAGGCAATTAATTCAAATAAAACTCAAACAACATACATATGTAAACTAGAGATATAGAAAGATTAATCATGATAGGCTACCTCCCATATTGGTACAAGCGACTAAACCATGTTGACATTGGGGCTATAAGGCAATCAAGTGAGAGATCATTGATGGTCTTGATGGACAAACAGATTCAGTTCAACAGTTCACATAAGTAGCCACAGCCACAGCCACAGCAAATGGCAATAAACTAATTGAACATTGCCAGAAAAAATGTCACTTCACATGAACCTTTAACCAATTTATTATCAAAAGGTACAAAGTAAAATGAGCAAATCATACGACAACAATTTTTTAAATGCATCACAATTCACAAATAACATCATCCAAGCACAAGACAGTAGCTGGATGTTCCAAAACCACCCAAGTAGCAATTGAGCAGAAGAAGAGAACTAGATGAAATAGTTCTAACTTCTAAGAATTGGAAAGGCTAATTGAGATGCAGTAGCAATTGAGCAGAAGAAGAAGAGAACAAGATGGACAAGGAAGAGAGAACCAAAGTAAAAGGGAGAGGAAGTGTGTCCAGATTCATCCATGCGTCCACATACCTCTTCTTCCTTCTTAACAACTCTCAATCGTTGGTGGAATCAAATCGTTTAATTGGAAACACATCCAATCGAATCCAATAAAATAAATTTAAAATTTTTTAAAAAATAATCGACGAGTTCAAATAGCCAAAAAATAATGAGGATAACTTGAATCCAAAAAAAATGAACAAAAAAAAAAAAGAGATGAAAAACTAGGTCAACTTGAATTCAGAATAAAGAACGCTTCTTTCCATGGATATAGAACAAAGGAGTTAGGGACTGTGGGTGAGATTGAGATAACATTGACTTATACGAATGGGTAAACAGGGGTTTCGGGGTGCGCCTCCTCTATAGCACGGAACATTCGCACACACTGTCTTTACTGCTCCTGATTTGGCCTCTATGCCCACTTCAACTGCAACATTGTCATTGTCATTCTACTAGGGTTTTGAAGTGAACAAATGCGTCTTTGCTACTCCTGCATCGTCCTCCATGCCTACCTCAACAGGGACACCATCGTCACCACTCTGCTAGGGTTTGGAATCTATCTATACTATATACAATGAAAGCATGGCTAAAAGACAAATTAACACTGTTTCAAGAGCAGTGCATTTCGAGATTTATCCTTTTGATGGTAATGGTCTATTCTATCTATGGGCCAATTTTTTTAGGTTTCTTTCTTGACCCAATCAAACCACTCAATTTATAATAGAGTTATATAGTCTGATTATTATTGTTATATTTAATATTTACTTTTTTATTTCTACTCAAAAAATTATATTCACAATTTTAATTATAGTTATTTTCATGTTTCAATTATAAATATCTTCCCTCACACATAATTATTGAGTTTTTTCTTTAAAAAAATATTTTTTTCATCATAAAGAAAAAAATGAATAATATTAGTAATGAATTTTAACATATCACATCTAATCCTTTTTTCTACCCAAAAACTCATTTTTATTATAATTTGAGTGTTTTATTAAATTTTAAACTTGATTTTAATTAATGTTTTTAATTTTAAAATGTGTTTTTTTAAAGTCTTTAGACTACTAAGTTGTTACAACTTATGTTTCAAGAATTTTAAAGATAAAAATATGTCACTTTTAATTTATTCTCTCTTTATTAAAATCTTAATTTTATTGTCAAATTAATTTTGACTCAATTATAAAAACTTGATTATCAAAATCAAAATAGGGCCTTATGGATTCTCAAAACTAGGCCTTTAATTTTTGGCATAGTTACGATTTTTTTACCTTCAACAAACTTAATTAAGATTTTTTTTGCACTTTCAATTATTTCATTTTCGACATGCATTAAACAAAGACCACAAAATTAATTTCGATGTTGTATCTTTGCATTTTCAGCACTGAATTGTGTTTTCAAAGAGACACTCTTTTCTTATTTCTATTTTCTATTAAAAATGAATGGATTATTTTTAAAGAAATGAATGCTCATTTCTATTAACTTCTAATTTTTTTAATATTTATATAATATAAAATGGGAAATTATATGAATATTTATATCATGCATAATATAAAATTTATGTGTAAAATAATTTTAGCTATAAAATACAAAATATATTAAAATATTCTCATCATGTTTTCTCGATTGAATTTTTTTAATAATCTTATTTTCACTATTTTTAAATCAATAATTTATACCGGATAAAATTATGTCAAATACAATTACTTTGAGTAAATAAAAAATTTGTTATATTTGAAAATATTAAGGATAAAAATTTCACATAAAACTTTAAATGAAAATGCATTAAATTTTAGAATAAGGTTGGGTTTCTAGCTTCCACAAGCATTTAATAAATTTTGTAGCTACTAGACTACAGTTGAGCAACATTATTCAATTAATCAAGTCTTAAAGGGTCTTATTTTATTTTCTAAGATTACGAATGTCTATAGGGTTATTTTGGAATTTGACATTAGATAAATATAAAAGTAATTTAGCAAGGATAAAACATTAATTATTTGTGTTCTGGTGAGCCTTTTTTTTTTTTTGGTATTTTAAACTATTTCAAAGTCTTCTCTATATAACTATATATATCAGCGTATACTTTTATAGTATTGTAATGGTATCACTATAACGTGAGTAATAATATTCACATATCAAAATGTTTTCATCATATTTATACTTTGCTATGTTTAGAAAGAAAGAAAAGATAAAATATGTTAAAAGATGTATGTTACTTTTTTTAATGCTTTTCCTAATTGTATTTATACATATTAAATATGTATATCCCGTTTTAAGAACAATCAATAGATTACAATGATTGTAATATCCTTTACATGAAATCTCTATAAATTTTTAAATACTTTTTACTAATTTTTTAATATAACAATAAGATTTTCATAACTTACATGTTAACCAAAAGAAAAAGAGTGAAAGGATTTAGGTCATATACTTGACTGATTTTAGTCTTTCGGAAAAAGGGGAGGGGGAGGGGGAGCGGGAGGAGGAGAAGAGAGATTACTTCTAAATTTTATTTTACTTTTTTTGTACATGTTATTTGTGTTATGCTCATCATAACCTAAAGAATTTTTATTGCAATTTATGTTGCCAGAGATAAGTGTATAAATTCATCTATTTTCCTAAGAATGGAATTGACTTAGGAATTATAATAATATGAACGTATTTTATACTATACGATGTATTTCTATTTTAGGAGATTATAATGTATAAATTTCTATTGCAATTTTGATATGGTTATCTTTTCTATCCTTGAGAAATAGTAGAAACTTTATTTTTTTAATAAAAATTGCTAACTATGCTTTTGTGCATTGTTATATCTGTTATTAGCAACTAATTTTTTTAATAACAATGATAAAAAAACATCATTTATTTCAAATGAGTTTATCAGATTTAGAATTAAATTATCTAAATAAAATTCTTATAATTTTTAATATAATTATTTTTTCTATATCAAAATCTTTGTATGCTCTCATTTTCTTTGAATTTTAGAAAATTATTTAACATTTTACCATTTATATATAAAAGTACTTAAATTAATATATAATAAAAAAATGGATGTTAATATCAACATGAAAATCTATAGATATATTAATATTGCATATTAATATTTATATCAAAATCTATCCATAATTAAATTGCATAGTAAAAATATAAAACTATATTAATTTGGACTTCCCAATTAGAAGGTAAATATTATATAGTTAACTTAAATAATTTATCATTGATTTAAATAATGAATTTTTATGTTCATTGTGGTAGTCTAGCGATCAAAACTGTATGAAATCAATCTTTAGAAGAGGATGAAATTTTGAATATAAAATTCCGTTCAAATGTATTTTAGCTTGAATGTAATTTACATTACAAGATATTTAAACATTAAAAAATTATTAATCAAATAAAAAACGTTATCGTATTTTATTTTTTTTAAGGAAAGTAATATGTACAAAATAATGTAGACGTGAAAGAAAGGATATTATGTGAGAATACAAAAAGAAAAAATGAAATCTTAATAAAGAATGTATTCAATAAATAAAAAGAAAAAAATTACATGTATATTCATGCATATAAATAGGCAATACATTACAAAATTACAACATTTCAAGCGTCGACCATTAATTTTTTTTTTTACTTTGATTTTATTTAACTTAGTTAATTCTTTTTAATTTTCAGTCTATTACATTCTTTTTATCAATTTTTTGATTTTTAATTTGAACATGTAATTTTAAATATTTTTAAATTAATTTGAAAAAAAAAAAAAATAATCTTAATGAGGGAATTTACTTAATAAAGTTTGATTGACTTAAATCTAAAATATTTTTAAATTTGAAATTAAAAAAATATTATATCATTATTTTATTAAATAAATAATTTTACTGTGAATTAAAAAATTTAATTTAATTTAATTTTACATGATATTAATTTTCACTGTAAATTTAAAAATAAAGACAAAAATAACCGTAGTATCGTGTTTTGATCATTAGCATTTCCATATCACATTAGATATTTAACTATCTTGAATTAAATTAGGTAGGAATTTATTTGAGAACAAAACAATTTAAAAATATTTCTTGATTATAAACGAACTTATTTTTAATTTGATTGAATCTATAAATAATTTCGTGTGAGCATACATATTCTTTATGACCATATAGCCAAGGGTGACAAGTAGGCAAGGATTGAAACATTAAAAAAAATCTTAAAAATAAATTTTACTTAATAAAACCCGCTTGACCTAAATCTATAATGTTGAGATTTAAACTAGGATAATTTTAAATTACATCACCGTTTTCTTTAAAATATTTTAACTGTAGGTTTACGTTGGAATTTAATTTTAGTTTGTATCATGTTAATTTTTCCCATATTTAAAAAAAAAAGACAAAAATATCCCTGCTTTCCAGGGATAGGGAAGATCATTGTTTTTGGTTAGGATTTTAGATAAATTTTATCTCTAATTCTAAATGAAAATCAGACAGCTTTTACCTATTACAATTTCACGAAGGAAGACTAGATAAGATTCAAAAGTTTTGATTCGTGATAAGAGAAAAAAATGAGTTTAATTACTAGAAATGTTGTATATAAAAAAGTGTTCTAGAAGATATAAAATGTATTTACTCTTTCAAATATAATTTCATTTTCCTTAATATTTTTTTATATTCTGAAAATAAAGATAGAAATTACAAAAAAATAGAATCCATACTAAATAGATCAGCATTTCTATTTTAACTTATAAAAAAATTATTAATTCATAGAAGGTAAATTATTTTTTTAAAAGATATTAAAGTCCCGTGTGTTGCGCGGGGTAGGGAACTAGTTTTGAACAAATGAGTTGAATAATATTTTGCAAATACGTCCAATTGTTATTTTTATACGAGGACTAAATTGCAAAATCGAATAAAAATCACTTCCAAGTCTTCAATCCCAGTCATTAAATTTTTCACTTACGTATCCAACAGTAAAAATAGATGTACTTCAGGGTAAATGCATTCTACTTTAATTTTTGAGCATTTCTCTTTAATGACAAGGACAGCCAAATTAAAGACAAAATCTCAAAAATTAAAGTATCTAGCAGTTAGTAAAACATAACTGTGCACAATTATAATACGAAGGCGGTATGTCTTTAATCTGCACTTTTAACAGAAACTGTATTTATATGCTTTTCCACGAACCATTTTAGAAATTGTTCAGAAGCGCAAAGTTACTTTCTTTCCAAGAGCATTCCACACGTCCAAAACTAGCAGTTACCAGAGAGGACAGCTTGTGAGTGGAAAACAAAGCTAACGAGCATGGGAATGCATCTATTTTTGTCAGGTTTAGAGTCTTTTAATTTCTAAAGGTTTTGCCCTGCGAATGGGATAGAAAAGAACTCACATAACCTATTAAGGTCCATTTTCTTTTGCAGTTTAGAGACTTTTCAAAGACTTGTCCTCCTTACAAGAGACGGAAAGAACTAAAATCGAAATAAAGTTGTGGAAACTTGAAAGAAACGTTCTTTGAATGGTTACGTGATTTCGGCATCGTATGAGAAACGCGGTGAGATGTGGGTGCGGCAAAGCCAGCTAGAAACAGAAAGGGAAAAGAAACAAGACGAAAGAGAGAGTGAATGTAAATAAAAAGAAAATAAAAAATAAAGGATTTGAGGAAATTTAAATTGTTTTATAGATTATTTTTACTAGTATTACTTATGCGTGAATATTGCACGGTCAGACATTTATTATTATTTTTATATAATTAACATATAACATGTAGATATATTTAAATATAAGTTATATATAATAAAAAATATAAACTAAAATATATTTTTGGTCGCTTATCTTTTTATTAAAATTTGTTTTGGTCTTTTATCTTTTAAAAGATTTATTTTAGTTTTTTAATTTTCAAATTTGAGTTAATGTTGTTCTTTCAAAACAGTGATCGTTTTCAATTTTGGGGCATGATTTTGAATCCTTTTGTGACCAATTCAAGGCATGAAACTTGTCTCATTAAATTCACCTATATGAAAACTATAGAACCTAGCTAATGTTCAAACCAAGAAAGTTCATAACACACGGTGAAAATTATGTAAAAAGTGAATCCCACAAACAACTGAAAAACTAAAAAATCTACTATCAGATTTTTTTTTGATTGCTTGTAAAACCCACTTTTTACATGATTTTCACCATATTTGTGATTCTTTTTTGGTTTGAATATTAGTTGGGTTCCATAGTTATTATATAAGTAAATCTAATCAGACAAGTTTCTCGTCTTGAATTAGTAAAAAAGGGTTCAAAATCATGTCTCAAGATTGAAAACAATTGGAAGGACAATATTAACTTAAATTTGAGAGTTAAAAGACCAAAATAAATATTTTAAAAGATTAAAAACTAAAACGAATTTTATTAAAAAATAAGAGACCAGAATTATATTTTAGCCTAAAATGTAAATATTATTTTATAATTTAAATAATAAAAAATATTTATGCAAATTTTTTGTTATCTATAATAAAAAATTTACTGATATTACGTAAATATTAATCAACATTATGTAAATTTTAATGAACATTATTTATTCATACAATTTATGTATATTACTATATTTTTATATGAGGAGGGATCAAATGATACCAGTATAACTTACACCAACTATTACACCATTCAATAACTTGATATAGAATGTGATTTTTATCAATCCAATTGTTGAATTATAATTTTATATTACCAAAATTGTTTGTGTCAAATTTTGTCAAAACTGAATAAGAATAAAAAGGTAATCAAATGACTCATGATTTACTACATTTTGAAAAGTATATATTACTTCCATTTTGATCTATATAAATAATGTATGAAATAATTTTAGATTAATATAAAATTTTGTACATATAATCTATGTTAAAGGAACTTTCAATCCAACGGTAGGTTTTGAGATAAAATTATCCAATTAAAAGTTATTGAATGGTGTAATAGTTCGTATAAGTTACACCGGTGTCATTTGATCCCTCCCCTTTTTATATGAGGTTTTTACTTATAATTTAGGTATTAGTATGCTTTTTGTATACGGCAAATTTCCCTTCTATAGTAATGTCAAAAACATTAAAACGTAAAGCATTCTGAAATATAAGGATAAGAATTTACATTCATTTAATCATAGATTGTCATCTAAGGTAAGTTTGTTGTACTGATAATGTAAAGAGTTTTTACATTCATTTAATCACAAATTGACATATAAGGTAAGTTTGTTGACTTTTATAATAATTCTAATTAGTTGGCAATGTACAAAATTTTACACAGATAGTGCATATTTGGATACACATTGTATTTTTTAAAATCATGTTAAAATATTGGTTAATACGATTTTAGGCAAATATTTACATGTTTAATTTCACATTGAAAAATTGATTCTAAATCTAGAATTGATTTTGATGAGTTGAAGCAACTTCAAGTGGTTTTTGCATTAGATAAAAATTTATATCCTAAGTTTTACTACTAGTTTTTAAATAAAAACACTCAAATATAAATCACATCATTTCAAAATAAATTTTAACCCAACAATAATGGCATCTTTTACTAAAAATTTCACGTGACACTTTTCCTGAATTTATATTTTTAATTTATTCTAATTTATTATTTCATTTATTTTTATTAACTTTTATTTGTCTCATTTAAATGTTTGAATTTTCATATTTCTAATTTTTCTAATTTTATTTTTCTTATCATAGTTATTTTTCTAACAATTACAGTAATTTAAAATATTTTTTTAAAAAATTATAAATTATTATCTTACATACATTGATTTTTAAAAGAGATAAACTAAAATACTTTTCCGTATAATCTATATTTTAAATACTCATAAATTCTAATATCTTTAATTTTATTTATTTCAAGTTCTAATGACCTTTATCTAATTTATTTTTCAAATTAATTTTATAATAATATTGATAGATATTTATAATGTTGGAACCAAAGACGTATGAAGCGTCTAACTCCTAAAACTGTTTTGATGACTATTAAAATTTTATGACTATATATAAAACAAGTTTTACACTGAACAATTACATGCCTTTAAAATGAAAAATTGTGTTTAAAATGAACAATCCAAATAGCTTTCATAAAACTTAATTTTTGGACAAGCGTCCAATGTGTTTTTATTAAAGCATCCAACACGTTTCTTTAAAAGCATCCAATGGGCAATTACATAACAACGTTTCATGAGTGTTCATCATCTATTCTACTAGCACTAAAAAGTAACTCAATTCAAAATGTTTCTAAAAAATTGACTAAGTTTTTAAAATGTCATAACATGAACATTCTTTATGTTGACTTGTCTTTCATAGCACATTCTTATTGCTTATCACAAAGGTAAATTCATATTGTTTTCTCCTTACCTTATAAACAGGGTTGACACATTTATACAAAAGGATCATGAGAGGAATTTTATGCAATGGAAAGCAGCTTTTGACCGTTATGCACCAATGTACGATTTGACAACTTTTTCTCTCTCCTGTACATAAAAGGACAACTTTTGTTTGCTAATGAAAGAGTGTACAAGCACTCTTTTGAATCTACACATAAGCACGTTGTCTCCTCTTCCTTAAATGGTCATTTTCTCAAGTCTATATAAAAGAGGCCTCAATGAAAAATGAAGACAACAATGAGAATACACTAGTGCAAAAAACACATACGACGACAGCTTTTTACATCGGTTCAATTAGAATCAATTTAACAAAAAATCAGTGGCCTTTTTTGTAAATATAAGCAAATGTTTTTACATCAGTTATCCACTTAACCAATGTAAAAACTACTTTCTACATCGGTTAAACTTTTAACCGATGTAGAAAGTAGTTTTTTACATTGGTTAAGTGGATAACTGATGTAAAAGAACCTGTGAAAATTAAAAACCCTCATGCCTCACAATAGGGAACATAATTAGGGTTTCGAGTACGACCCAAACTCAAACTTTCTCATCTGCCACACTCCCTCCCCACCATCTGCACCATCACCCTCACTTAGGACAACCTCAAGAAGCTTGTTGTTGACAAAGCAGTGGAGTCCATGAAGAGTGGCATGGTCATCGACCTACAAACCGACTCCACCATTGCCTTTGTCGTCACCAAGTTCGGCACCTTCATTCTATTTGTCCCACTTGTTTTAGACCAATATTGCCACCAAGAATTGTCTTCACAATGCCTTGCAATATAGGAAGACATTATTAGTAAATCTTGTAACTAATTAGGAAAGTAGAATTTCAAAGAATTTATAGTAATAAGATTTATTTTCATTACAGAGTCTAGTGGGCAATCACTCTTTCAAGGTTCTTAATTCTTCCTTATACATCAAAAGTATCAAATCATGATAAGACTTCCTTACTTGAATTTGATTGCTTTCACTATGTGTCATTCAGCTCATCATGAGCTGACGAAATTGGTGGAAGCAATTAACTTCAAGTAAGGAAGGAGACATATATGATGGCTGTGTTGGGAAGAGGGTGTAATATCCTATGATCTTGAACGGCAGATTGAGAAGCTTGAAAGAGAGATTGTTAAGCGCAAAGTAACAAATTTGTCGAATAAGGTTCAAACTAATAAATTCTTGTAGTGGTGTCATGTTTTAACATTTTTACTGTGTGTCATTTATCCATCATGAGTTGGCCTTCATCGGTCTCATAAAAACACGGCTATAGTGGTGGAAAAGAGGGTGAAGGATCTTATAACCCACCACCTGGTTTTACCTCCAAGTTAAAACAAAACAAGAAGAGAATTTTGTTGAAAATGGAAAGTTGTCAATTATTGAACTACTTAGTGCATGTACTTAAATTAAATGTTTTGGTGATGAATTAATTTGGAAATGAGAAGGCTTGCATTGGTCCTCTGACTATTGTTTTTCCCAATCCTAACATAAGGTTCACAACTCATCATTCTTCATTGTACACTTTACTCTATTGTTTTAACTAATATTTTATCCTCTTATATGAACCTGCAAATATTCAACAATCCACATCCATCCTTTGACATGACATGGATGACATTTGCACACATGTATTTAAGTAGTTTGTAATTGTATTTTAGAATTAGTTGTAGATGAAATTTATATATTTTTTTAATGTATTTAGAAGGTAGTTTTGTAATTAGTTGTAGGTGAAATTTATATATGTTTAAAATGAATTTATGGACTTTACAATTCTTCGAATTGTGTTTATTAGGTACTTTATATAATTATGTTTTAATGCATATTTGATTATATTTCAAATTTAGCATTCTTAATATGATTGTATCATACTGCCTATTTCTAGGTCTATTTTTATTTTATAGGTTGTGAAACTAATAAAACAGACAAAATATTAAAAAAAATATGACTTTCTACATCAGTTAAAGTCTCAACTGATATAGAAAATTACCTTTTACACATAGAAATTTCCTTTCTACATCGGTCCTTGTTGGAATTGATGTAGAAAGTCTTTTTTCATTTGTTCTTTTTTCGACGTAAAAAAATTCCACTTTTTACATTAGTGGGATCTACATCGGTAATCCTCGAAATAATTGATGTTAAATTGTAGTAGTGATATAGGAAAATCTTGCACAAGCTCTATTACTATTTCATTAGACAATCTTAAAATTTTCATAAGCTTTGTTTCAAAGTTATTTCCTTGTATTTAACTATTATATCCACACACTATGACTATATTTTGACTATATTTTTTTAGATCATTTTTGACTTGTTAAGAACTTGGAGAGGCTTAGTGAAAAACAATACTTGGGTTGTTCGTAATCTTGGGTGTAGATTATTGTTTGTTGTAAGCCTAGAGAGGCAGTGAGAATACTTGATTGTAACTTGGTACAATTAGTGGAATACCTTCAAGATTGAAGAGATTAGACATAGCTCTAAGTTATAGAGTGAACCAGAATAAGTCTTTGTGTTCTCGCTTCCTATCCCCTTATCTTTTGCATAGCGTCCACATGTTTTCTAAACTTGTTTTTTCGAATGTCTCTTTTCGGACTTATATCTGCTATTGCATAAAAGGTTTTTAGAAAAAGCTTTCAAAGACACTAGTACACAATTCAACCTCCCTTCTCGTGTGTTGGCCTGTTTTATTTTATTTGGTATTAAAGCTTAGCTTCTTGGCATTGTGCATCTACCAGTGCAGAGGAAAATCTTGTAAAAGCAATGGAAAACAAAGGTCACATTGTGAACAAACCTACACTCTCTAATAGAGAGGACTATGATTACCAGAAGTAGAGAATGATCATTTTCTTTGATGCATGTCATATGGATATGTGGAATGTGGTAAAAAATGGCAACTTTATTCCAAAGGCTAAAAATGGAATAGATTTGCCCAAAGCAGCATGGGATGAAAACCAAAAGGTCAAGTATCAGTTAAACGCTAAAGTTAAAAAATTTCTTATGGGTGCTATAACTAAATCTGAGTATGAAAAAGTGTATAGCTGTAAAACTACTAAAGAAATCTAGCATACTTTAGCTCTTGTCATGAAAGTACATCGCAGTTTAAAGACTCTAAAATCAACATGCTTATGCATCAATATAAATTGTTTAAAATACTTGAACATGAGTCTATTGATCAAATGTTTGGACGATTTCAAATTATTATCGATAACTTGAGATCTCTAGGTAAAACATATGATAATCAAGATCATATAACCAAAATTCTTTGAAATTTTCGTAGATAGTGGAGATCACAGTTTACAGCCATAAAAGCATTCAAGAATTTGAAGACTTTACCTGTAGAAGATGTTCATGGAATTCTTAAAGTTCATGAAATAAAACTTAAAGAAGAAGATGGAGATGGACCCAAAAAGGGAAAGTTGTAACACTCCTTTAATTTTAAATATAATTCATATTAATTTAATTATTAAGTTGATGAAAATGTGAGCAATTTTTTTTTCCGATTTTATAATAGAAAAATTCTAAATTTAATAGAATTTGGAAATAGAAGTGAAATGATAAAAACAGCTTATGTATGTGTGTGTGTGTGTATATATATATATATATATATATATATATATCAAACTATATATCATGATTTAAGTAATACATAACAATTAAAAAGAAAACAAAAGTATATCAAAAGACATATACTACCTAGCCCAATATATACATAAAAAAGGTTTGATACAGAGCAGTATTTATCTACCTTATCCCTCAAGGAAAATATTATACTCTATGTACACAAATTTGGAGGAGTATCCTCTGAGTCGTCCTCAGCATCATCAGGCATTGCCGTTATCTTTAATAATTACGATTAATTATACAAGAAATAAAAACAATGAAGTGAGGTGATTTGTTCTAAAATCACTTTTACATGTATGGTAGGAATTAAAACACAATTAACAAAGGAAACTTAGGGTTTATTCTAAGTTATACTATACTACCCTTGACTTGGTATGGATCCATACTTCTCATTAATGAGTAATAGTTCTCAACTGAACCTAGGAAGTGACTGGGAGTACATATACCTCATCAACATCATCACATGGTACAATCCTCATTATCATTGAGGAAAATAACAATCAAGATATCTATTTATAGAGGTATACTTTCAAGCCAATCTTGGAATGCTGAGCAATTGTCAAGGTTATTGAGCTTGGTCAGGCAAATATCCCAGCTCGAGGGTGTTACCCTGGTCATTGGAACTTTCACCACTTGATGCCTACCCCCAAGACCTCCGCAAGCGAGTCCCTACCTTTCATTCCTTAGCGTACCAAACTATAACTTCCTTAGTAGGGTGCATGCCACTGCATGTCACTTGCTTTACATTACTTACTAAACTATCAATTCCTAACTTCTCAAGCAGAGGTTTCCTTGGTTTCATTTAGTTTGAGCACCAGTATAATCAACATTTCTGCCTTATTTTGCACAAATTGCACAATACCAAAATTTTAACAGAATAACAATTTAATAATCATATACAATTTTAATAGAATAACAATATAGTAATTATAATTTAATTACTAAAATTATGGCAGAATAACAACTAAATAAATGCATTTTAATTTTTGAAATTTGAGTAGAGTAATAACATAGCAGGTATAATTTAATAATTCATTTGAGCTGAGTAACAATTTAACAAGTATAATTTAATAATTTAAATTTGAGCAGAGTAATAACTTAGCAATTATAATTTAATAATTTAAATTTAAGCAGAGTATCAACGTAACAAAATTATAGTTTAGCATCAAACATAATGTAATAGTAATAGTAATTAAAATTATGCCTAAACAGGTTTAGGGGAAAACCCTTCCTACCAACATGCAAAGTGAAAATAATTTAGAACCAACCCCATTCCCCCCATTATCTCCAAGGCGGTTGATGAAGAAGATGAAATTGTTGATGCAAAGCTCCTAGGAAAATAACTTTACTAGTTGTTGGAAAACTAGTAAAATTTTAGCATAAAAACAAAGTAAAAGAAAGTTTTTTCTAGAGAGAGAAGCTTTCTAAGAATTTGGTAGCTTGAGAGAGGGAGAGGTGCTGGAAAATTGTCCAAAACCATGGCTATTCATAGAGGAGGAGAAGGGGTTAGGTGTCCACAGAATTACTTCATCTATCATGTAAGCATTATGTCATAAATCTAATTTTTATTTATTTTTAATCTAATTTAGGGACACATACACCTTAGGGTGGTAAATCAACCCTCCTAGGCTTGGGGCTGTGCTATATGAGCTATTCTCAAGCTCCTCAGTGTAAATTTTATTTGTAGATGAATAACCAGTACCGATAAAAACGCCTACACTTGAAAAATTAGCTTTTAATATTAAAACAATGCATTTTAATGCAAAACTAGACAAATACACTATTTTTCATCAAATAAATTTTAATTTTTATTAATTTATTTCACATTATATGTATTTATTTTTGTATTTTTAAGCTAGAAAATTCATAAAAAATCCATTTTAATTCAATAAATACCAAAATTTTTATGAAAATTATAAAATTAAATATTTTACCCATAAATAAACTAAAATTACCATTTTCACCTTTTTTGAATGTCAAACTGATACAGACTAGGCTTAATAGACACCCAGGGGCATAGGAATTCCAAAAAATTTTCAAAAATTCTGAAAATTATATTTTAATATATATGACATAATTTTAAGCTCAAATTGAAAATTTAATGTCAATTGAATCTTTTTCTCAAATCAGCCCTTAATGTTGAGAAATAAGGATAGAATCGTCATTTTCTAATTTCTCTAGGCTCTGACTCGAGAAAATTATTAAAAATCACAATTAAATATCTCTTGAAATTTTGAGCAAAATGGTGGGAATTAGAATTTTGAAATTTCTTCCTGATTTTTTAGAATTACATTGTCAAATATTAGAAAAACAACTGAAAAAATAAAAATAGGATTATTTTATTTTTCACTATTTTTCTTTCAAAATAAAATTTTTATAACGAAAGATACTTAATATAAAATTTTCAAAATATTTTAATGTCAAAGAGTCTCTGGTTGGTTCCCGCAGTCAACCAGGGGTATTTTTGTCATTTTTGAAAAATTATTTCAATAAATTCTTGAAAAATCTCTAAAATTATTATTAATTATTTGAAGTACATTGATGACTTAAAAACAATTTTTAAACACTTCCAACTATTTTTGTTTATTAATTCTGTTATCCAACTTTTTAAGGACAAAACAATCATTTTATAAAATTTCGAACTCCATTCTCCAAAAATTAACGATGTTTGTCTTTGCATGAGTATCCTATTCCCCCAATTTTATTTTCACACCTTTCTCTTCGGTCGCTTTCGCGCAATTAAATGCATGAGATCGAACACGTCAGAGTCGTTGTTCCTCCACATCTTCATCGTCGTGTCGGAGGAGTATGCCATGGAGAGCCACCTAGTCTGCAAGAAGCTCAACCAGTTTGCTCACGACCTCGAGATCCTCGTGCAGATTGAATTTGTCACTTTGGACCTTCGAGACGTGTTCCACAACGACTTGAAGCCAAAGAATATCTTCGTCCATGACAAAGGCCGTGAAGGATCGATCTTCATGGACGAGTTGCTTGACATGCAGTGGGACCCCTCCTTACGCCAGGGATTTTGGCATTGATTAAATTAACACACTAGAGGACCTCATCACCATTGTCATCAGGGATGTAGGTGGCTAATAAGCTATCAAAGACACCATCGGAATCCGGGAGGTTCTTCTGCACCACCGACATCAGCTACAAAAATCAATCGCTCCATGGTGAGGTTAGGTTCGCACCGATGATGACCACCGCGGCGGCGCTGCCAAAGAGTGCTTGGGCGATGAGCTTGCTAGTTGAAGTGAGTGTCCAACAAGCTGTAGAAGGTCATAGTGGTGACCTGGGAGCAAACAACAAGGACAAGGATTTGTGTTCTACGTTAGAGCAATTGATGAAAAGTCCTTGGGCTTGCAGATGAAGTAAAAACGACGCTAATGCTCTATTAAACATGGAATTAGGTGACATGGATTCATTAATTCACGTGGCAATTTGTGATTGGGTCAAAATATTTTAATGTGAGCGAATATGAGAGTGCTGAGTGTGTGATGAAAAAGAATGTGAGTGTGTGTGCAATTTTGGTTCTCCAAAATATTTAATTGATTTTGTGTGATGATATGGTATGCAAAATTGAAAGAAGAAATTATCAAAAGTGACCATAGTGGGATGTAAACTTTCCACTTTAGGTTCTAATAACTACTCTTACCCATTAAACTAATATATTTTTTTTTGTTATATATATGAAAATTATAATATATGTAAGTTAAATGGAGACCAAAGTTCCATATATATATATATACATATACTATTAAATAAATAAATTTATATTTATTACATATATTATTAACATTAATAATATTATTAATAAATTAATACTAAATAAACAAACTCATTAGTTTAGTGGTTAAAGGTCATGCTAGGCGAAATAAAAGATATGTAGGGCGGGCTAGGTGGGTTGGCCTCGCTGTTTCAACACATGTTCTTAGGGTATTCCCAGTATGTCCTGATGAAAGAAGCTTTCGACAACAAGAACCCCTTGGACTTGTTGATCGAGAAGGACATGGTGATTACCCAATTAAAGCGGGCCGAAGAAGATGCATGTAGAGCAAAAGAAGAATCCAGCAACAGGATAGCCGAGCTTGAGTGTAATGTTTGGGATTTAAAGGAACAACTAGCGAGGGAGAGTCATGAGAAGGAAAGATTGGAGAGAATTGAAATGGATTTATAGGTGAAACTTTGCATTGCCAATGCCAAATTTGTGTAGTTGGAACTGAACATGTCTTCTAAGGTAAAAACTTCTAAAGCCATGGTGCGAGACCTTGAAGATAAGGTGAAGGAACTTGAAGTCGGCATAGAGTATTCCTAAGTAGAATGTCAACAAATGCACCAACATTGGATAGAATCCATTCAACGTTCTTTGGAAAACACTATGGAGCAAGTCTAGTATCTCTTGCAACAAAATTTGAATATAGAGTGTGCTCGGACACACTGTGAAGTCATAGATGGCGTTTGGCATGCTAACGTTGATGGTGAGATGGTTCCAACAGACCCTACTATTGTTGACGTTGGTTTTGATTCGGAAGGAAATGTTGATGAAGAAGCCGATGCCAATCTAGAACAACCTAGGGGTTGGGGTTGACTCTGATACAAATGTTGAGAGGCAAGATCTTGAAAGGCAACTTGTAGATAGTTTTATATCGACCTTGCAGGTGATGTCAACAATCCTTCCTACATCGAGGTTGTGGTTTTAAGCAATGATCTTGATTTTGAGATCGTTGGTACCTCTCACGCTGAGGCTACCAATGCTAATGCTACTGATGCCAAACTTTGAAGGGCCGGAATGTTAGTTTTATTTATAACCCATTATAACTTATGACTTGTCTTCTGAGCAATTTGGACAATTTATACACCTTTGCATGATTTGAGCAATTTGTATGTTTTCAAACAACTTGATCAATTTGTACTTTTAATTTGCAACTTCATGAATATTTTTAGGCATTTGATATTTCATCACTTTATCATGCTTTCCTTTGGTTGTTTTCTTTTTTGTTTGTGATTTTCGATTTTTCCTTCTCTTTATTCATCATGACTTTGAGTTTGATTTCTTCGGTTGAGTAGATTTTTTCTTTTGTTGTTTTCGTTATCCCGATGAACTTTTGCTTGTTCATCTTAGACCTTGACTGGATTAAATCCACGTACACGAAGTGATAACCTTCCTGCCTTAATTTTGTTATCTCAATGAACTTATGCTTTTTCATCTCAAACCCCGGCTAGATTAAATCCACGTATACGAGATGATAACCTTCCTACCTTAATTTTGTTATCTCGATGACCTTTTGCTTGTTCATCTTAGATCCCGGCTGGATTAAATCCATGTACATGAGGTGATAACCTTCCTGCATTATGTCAATCCTTGGCTAGATTAAATCCACATACACAGGGTGATAGTCTTCTTGCATTATGGTCGCCTTTTCCTTATTTTGCCATTTGCTTTAACATTCTGCACTTTGCTTTTTAGGCCAAAAACTCTCATTTATTAATCATGTAGGGCAAAAAATAGTACAAGAGCTACGAATCATAGTACGTAACTCGACCCACCTATGCTATATCAATCAAGTTCTACTTATCAAACGAAAGAAAGAAGTTACTTAACCTTCTTTATTGTGATGACTTAACTATAGTATCATTTGAGGTTGCTTGCATTCCATGTCTACAGGATGGAAGTCTTAGGTAGTGTCTCAAGCATGTACACTCCTATGCCAGTCTTCGAGGTAACCCGATAAAGGCCTTCCCATTTTTCAACGAGCTTTCCCTATCTGGCATTCTTCCTACCAATGTCAGCTTGCCTTAACACTAAGTCGCCGAGCTCAAACGTACAGGGAACAACCTTCTTGTTGTATCTTGTTACGACCTGTCTCTTTAAAGCAACTTCTCTTATTGTGACAATCTCTCTTCTTTCTTCAGCAACATCCAATTAGATTTGAAACAGCCCATGATTATCTTCTAATCTCAGGTTAGTCACTCTCTATGTCGGCTCTCCAATTTCTGTCGAGATCATTGCCTTCATGCCATAAGTAAAGCGAAAAGGAGACTCCCCAATGGTAGAATGAAGGGTTGTGTGATATGCCCAAAGGACATGTGTAATGCCTATGTTTCCTTAATGTGTAATTTAGTGCTTTAATAACCAAAAAGTGAAAATTAGAAATGTGATGTTATTAATTAAAATGAATCAATAAGTTGTTACTGTGTGGTTGTTGTTTTGTGTTGATTGTCTTGGAATTTTCGTTTTGAATTTAGGGAATTGGAGAAAAATGTGCTTAAGCCAAATGAGAGTGTTGGTTGTGTTTATTTGGGTTGTTGAAGGAACAGTAGTGTTAGACCAGTTGTAAGCCTTGAAAAGTGGTTAGATGGATCGTGGGCTTTAGTGGGCCTAATGCCTTATAAGGCCCAAAGAGGTAAAAAAAGGCACCAAGGCCCATTCCCTCTCATTTTTTTTCATTGTTAGTCTCTATCTGATTCTCCCTTTCTCCCAATCTCTCTCAAATTCACTAAGGGTGTAGCAAGATTTCAAAACCAGTTCTATTCCCTTGTTGTGAGGAGGATTGATTCTTCGAAGAATTGGCTCAAGAGCCTGTTTTCTTTACATTCTCCTCTTCCCCAAATTCGGATTCCGAAAGCTCCAAGAGATAAAGGAAGCTTACATTTGTTGAATAGTTGTTGTATGGACGTAGTTATGTGCAAATGTGGCCTTGGTTTGTGTTGAAATTGGAATTTAAATGAGTTTTGTTGGAATTTCGTTTGGAAAATGGGTTTCCTTGAATATGTGGTGATTTGTTGTTGATATATTGAAATGGTATGAAATTCGTTGAGTATGCTATTGTGGGTTGTTGTATGTTGTTGTTCGACCTTTGTGGGGTTGATTTGGAGTATGGGTGAGTGAAAAGTTTGAATTTTTAGGTTTTTCAGTGATAGTTTTTGGTTCTGTCATCTGATAGTCGCTGAGCGACTAGGTCTCTTGTCGAACGAGAATGCCCCTGGTAATGAAGTAAAGCCATCAGGTTGTGGTTTGCTGAGCAACTCATTGCGTCGTTGAGCGAGTGTTCTTGAGTTGTAGTGATGGTTGAAAAGTAGGAGAATTCATTGAGCAAAGTCTAATTCGCTGAGCGAGTGTTCATGAAAGTCTAAAAATTTTCTACAAAACTATTCGCTGAGTGAGTATAGGCATTCCAGAATCCTGGGATAATTAGCTAAGCGAGGACTGAGCTCGCTAGGCGATTTGGGACCCTGGGGAGTTATTACTCTCTATTACAGGTCCTTCGCCAAGCGAGCAATGCGTTCGCTGGGTGAGAGACATGTGTAGGTTTGGCTGCTCTCTAGAGTGGCTGGTCATTAAAAGGGTAGATGACTCGTTGAGCGAGACTATTGTTGATAGAATTTGAAAGAAATCCCTAGAATGAATTTGCTAAGTGATCCTAGTTGTCGCTGAGCGAGAGACTCTAGAGATAGGATGTTTGTTGAGCGAGACTTATGATTGCTGAGCGAGAACCTTCGTGGGGGAGATTAGGCCCTCTGTAAGGAAGATCTTTGCTGAGCGAGCATATAGACCGCTGAGCGAGCTAGGTAGTCTGATGCTATTTTAATTAAAAGTGGAATTATATCAAACATAGTTGAGAAGGACTCCTAGTGCGAGTCTAATGTGAAAATTGTTGAGAATGTAGGAAGAGTGAAAGGTTGCTTGAATAGGACCTCCACTTGTTATAAATGTTGTTGCCTTGGGATTTTCATTCATAGGGTATGGGCTACTTGGATAGGGCCTTACCTGTTGACCATGCATAAAGCTGGATTTTGGTCCGCATAGGGTTGGTAGTAGTTGTCGAACCACAAGTGGTGCTGATTGGGCCACGTGGTGTGTGTACTGCTTTATATATGTATATTGACTTGATGTTCTGATGTGATACATGCATTTCATGTATATGTTGTTGGCTGAGGTTATATGATGGGCCTTAAGCAGTGGTGCAAGTGGGCATGTAAGTTGGCTGGTTGACAGGAGTTATGGCTCAAACGAACCTCCAACCTAGTGCTTGAATAAGATGTGGGGTCTTAAAGATGGGCCTTTGGGAATGAGTGGATGGGCGATTCTGTAGGGGGCCAAGGTAATGCAAACCTTGAGTTGCGGTGAGCCACCACCCACACACACTTATCTTGACACACCACTTAATCCTATCCATAGATCAGAGTTTGGTAATCCTGAATAAGTGCTATTGACTTCATGGTAGGGGGTGAGACCTAGTTGATCGCTTGAATTGTTGTGAATCTCTCGAGAGTTGTGTCATCAAGTATTGACATAGTTGTGGTGGACTCATTGTATCACGGGGTTCTGAGTTGAGAACTCCCTACTATATGATCATATGCGGTGTACTTGTGAGTAAATATTAAGAACTGTGGATGATTTCTTTAATTATATATGTTATATCGTTGGTTTAATAAGCTTACCCTTGCTTTGCTGTTGTGTTGTAAGTGTTGCTGTTGCCATTGATGTGTTGGTGTGACTGTGATGATCATGTCATTAGGGATGGGAGCAGAACGTGAGCCCTCAATGGATCTGGTTGCTCAGAGCTGAAGATGGAGCCGCCAACAGAAGTGCTTTTTGGATGTTTCGTTTTCTATTTCATTTTTTTTTTTGTAGGGGTGTATAGTATGACCAGCTTAGAGAGTGAGTTTTGTACCCTTCTCCCTTTGTTGATGCATATTTATTTATATTGGTCTTAATGTTACCCCCTAGTTCTTTTGTCCTTTGCAAGCTGTATAGCCTGTATGTTGGCTGTGGGAGATGGTTAGATCTATCTATTGACATGTATACATGTGCTTTATATATATATATATATATATGTATGTTTCATCAATTGATAGAGTATAGTGGAGTGGTGTAGTAGCAACAATGGGTCGTTACAGTATGTGGTAGTTGCTCAACCCAACACCCCTTTGCTTCATCCAAATGCCTTCTGAGTTTGCGAAGGATGACTAGGTTCAAAGCTTTTGCCTACTCATTTGTCTGGGGGTGCTTAACCAAAGTAAAGTACTGCTTTATCTTCAATTCAGCTAATAACTCTTAAAAACCTTTATCTATGAATTATGTGCCATTATCTGACACTACAATATCCGGTATCTCAAACTTGCAAATAATCTATCGAAATATAAAGTTTTCCACATTCCTGACCGTGATGGTGGCCAATGCCTACACTTCAATCCAGTTAGTGAAGTAATCGATTGCCACCACTAGATACTTCACTTGACCAGGCGCCTTTGGGAATGGTTCAAGTATGTTGATCCTTCACCAAATAAATGGTCAAGGGAAAGTAAGTGTGTTCGGATCTTCAAGTGGAGCGAGTTGAATGTCGGAGCATTTTTGGCATCTATCATATTTTTTAGTAAACTCCATAGCATCACTCTTCAATGTCGGCCTATAGTAACCCACTCTTAGTATTTTCTTAGCTAGGGCTCTGCCTCATCCCTCATGTATTTCCGCCATTACATATTCGAATTCTGACTTTCTCAAGCACCTGAGTAAAGGTTGGGAAAAACGACGTCGATAAAGTTTGTCATTGATGATGCAGAAATGTGCAACTGACCTTTCTAACCTCCTTGCTTCTTTCTTATCATTCGAGATGATGTGTTCCTTCAAGTAGTTAATATTAAGGGTCAGCTAGCTCGGCTCCGACTCTACTATCATGATGAGATTAGACTCATAGATTGTTTGTTAGATGACCGACCTATTATTGTCGAAGGATTTTGTACTTGCCAACTTGGACAAGATGTCGACTTTCACGTTCTTTTCGCGGGGTATATAGACAAAATCTATCTTGTCAAAACTTGTGATAAGAGTCTTGACTTTTGCCAGTTATTTCTGCAATATTGGCTCTTTAGCTTGGTGTGTTTCATTGATCTGCGAGATCATCAATTGTAAATCACTATACACACGCAACAAGGTTGCACTTATGTTGGATGTCATCACTAACTTGGTTATACATGCTTCATACTCTGCCTAGTTGTTGGAGGTGAGAAATGTGAAAGTTAAAAACTACTCCAAAACAACTCCATTCGTAGACTCTAGCAATATACCAGCTCCACTACCTTTTTTGTTGGATGACCCATTAATAAAAAGAGTCTAGGTCAAGGCTTTGGAAGCAGGATCTGTTGGAGTTAGCTTTGTAATAAAGTTGGCCAATGCTTGGGCTTTTAATGCATATCTTGGTTTATACTAGATCCCGTGCTCAAATAATTCAATAGCCCAAGTTGTCATCCTACCAGCTAGCTCAGGTTTGTGCAAAATATGTCAGATGGGTTGATCTATCCTCACCACAATTTGATGCAACTAAAAATACGGTCTGAGCCACCTTGCTGCCATAAAGAGTGTGAACACAACCTTCTCCATCTTTGAATACCTCGGTTTAGCACCTTGGAGGGCCTTGCTTTCAAAGTAGACCAATTTTTGTCTTTCTGACGTCTCCCTTATCAGTGCAACATTCACGGCTTCATTGGCAACAGCCACATACAAGTACAACACTTCACTCGGCTTGGGCTTAGTGAGTAAGGGAAGGGATGACAAAGTTTCTTTTAGCCTTCTAAATGCAGCTTCACACTCCTCGGTCTATTCGAACAATTTGCCTTTCCTCAAAAGCTGGAAAAAAGAAAGAGGATTCTGTGCCGATTTAGCTATAAACCTTGTTAGCGTAGCTAAAGGTCCAGTCAACTTCTGGACTTCCTTTACATTCAAAGGGCTTTTCATCTCTAGTTTAGCTTGACATTTTTCTGGGTTTAACTCAATACCCCTCTTGGATAACATATACCCCAGGAACTTTCCTCGTCGAGACTCCAAATGTGTATTTATTAGGGTTCAACCTCATGTTGTACTTCGTTAGCTGGGTAAAAGTCCCTTCTAAATCTTGAAGGTGGGCTTTGGGAGTAGCACTCTTCACAATCATATCATCGGCATATACTTCTAAATTTTGCCTTATCTCCTCCTCAAACACCTTATTCATCATCCTCTAGTATGTAGCCCCGGTGTTCTTCAACCCAAACGACATAACTTTATAATAATAATTGGCCTTCTTAGTCACGAAGGTGGTTTTCTCCTGTTTCCCCGGATAAAGCGAAATTTGGTTATAGCCGAAGTATGCATTTGTGAAGGATAGATAGCGATACCCAAAAGAACCACCCACCAATCTGTTAATGTCAGGGAGAGGACACGAATCCTTTGGACAATGCTTGTTAAGATCGGTGTAGTTAACACACATTCCCCATTTACCATTCTGCTTCTTAACAAGGACCACATTGGCAAGCCAAGTGGTGTATTTCACTTCTCAGATGAACCCGACATTCAACAGCTCGTCGACCTACCTCTCAATTTCCTATAAGCGTTCAAAGGCCATCTTCCTTCTTCGTTGGCATACCAGCTTTACTAAGGGATCTACCTCCAATCAGTGGCAGAAGAAATTAGGATCTACCCGAGGCATGTCTATCGATTTTCAAGCACACAAGTCAGCATTATTATTCAAAAGGGTTGATAGTTTTGCCTTCATCTTATCGTCAAGGTCAGCGCCAATTTTCATGACCTACTGGCTTCCTTCTCAATTTGGACCTGGATGCACTCTCCTTTGGCTCTGGATGGAATATCTAAGAATCCCATTTTATCTCATCTCAACAATCTAGCTCCATTAATAATACTTCTCCTTTTTCGACATTAGGTTTATATTCCAACCCAAATTTGAGGTTGATTTTAAAAGGCTCCTTATAGCATTCTCTCGCCTTTTTTGGTCACCTCAGAAGGTAATTACCTCCATGTTATCGCTCATAAACTTCATTTCCATATACGATACTGAGATAACGGCCCCCAAAACTTCAACGTCGATCTCCCCAAGATGGTGTGGTAGGAAGATTTAGCGTTTGCCACAATAAACTGAGTCGTCACAGTCTTTGTGGAAGGCGACTTTCCAAAGCTCACATGCAACTTTATGTACCTAATTGGTGTAATTTGGTGCCCTGAGAATCTGATCAAATCTTCGTTATATAACATCAACTTGGATTCTAAAATTTTTAGCTTCTTAAAAAGCTCGTAAAACATGACGTCTTTAGAGCTTCCAATATCCACTAAAAGCCTATCAACCTCTTTATTTGCCATCAGAGTGTTTACCACAAAGGGATCATTGTGGTTTGGTACAATATCAGCATAGTCAAAATCATCAAAAGTTAATGGCAGTGCTCTCTTCTTAACACGATTACCACCAGCACGAATCCTAGAAGAGGTTGTTAGTACTTCTCTGGCGTGTCTTTTTCTTACATTATTTGATAGGCCTTTCCTAGAGAATCCACATGCTATGATGTAAATGATCTCATGACTTCGCGGAGCGGAATGAGTGGGAGATCTCGTAGGTCGCCAGGATGATGATCGACATGGTGACTTTCGTTGTATAACCTGAACCTTGGGATCATCTCGTGATGGTCGAGGTGGAGAGTGACTCCTCAGAAGACTATGTCTATGTGGTGATCTCTTCCTCCTTAGGGGAGAACACCCTCTTCTAGGATTTCCAGCTCTCTCTCTCTTCAGCAATGAGGAATGTCGGAATCTACCACAATTATCTCCACCTTGTTTCATAAAGTGGCTAAGTCTTCTCCGCCTTATCAATATTTTGATGGCGTCCGTCAGCTGGTGGCATTCGTCAGTATCATGCCTCAGTGCCCTATGACATCGACAAAACTTAGATTGATCCCCACATTCTCTATTTCTCAACGGCTTCGGAGGTTTGATCCCTTTTTCTACAAATTCCATGCTGAATACCTAGTTCAAGATCCTTCCCCTAAAAGTATTCAATAGCATGTATTCCTCAAACCTAGGTCCTTTATACAAATCCCGATCTTCATGACACGGTAGTTTGTCAGCTTTTGATGCCGGATTATTTTTCTGCATTACAATTTCAGCCATTTTTGCCTTCCAGGCCTCAAGCACATTCTTATCATTAATATATTTCTTTGCTTTCTTTAGGAACTCTTTCATTAATGTCGGAGGGATTTTAGCAATCGATGTAAAGAAAGGTGAACCCTCCTTCACTCCATCCTTTTCTAGCATCAGGACTACTCCAGCCTATAAATTCTCAGTCGCCCTTGCTTCTTGATTGAATCTGCTAATATAATCCTTCAGCGACTCATTTGCACCTGGCTGAATCCTCCTTAGGTTTGCCTTAATTTTAGGTCTGGCTTTGTTGGTCGCAAAAGCAGTCCTAAACTTCTCCCCCAGTATCAACCACGAGTTAATGGATCTCAACTCTAATGACTGAAACCATTTCAATGTCATTCCCTTTAGCGAGAACAGGAATGCTCTACATGTCAGTGAAGTAGAGGCTCCTTTGAACGACATTGCTGATTCGAACATCAAGAGGTGATTGTTTGGATCGATAGATCCATCATACAACTCTAGAGAAGGCAGTTGTTGTAATTGCTTCGGAACCTACAAATTCAAAATTCTTGAAGCAAAAGGAAGGTTGAACAGAATCATTTCATCATCCTTGTTCACCTTGATAGCCATATGCGCATCATGCGCCTCTTGCGCAATGTGACTTAGTCGCAGAGCTGATGCCAACCTCTTAATATGATCACAGCTATTCTCGATGATTTTCTTGTTCTTTCTCTTAGCTCGAAGCTCCGTAATGATCCTTTCTCTCTCTTTCAACGTCTCTCTGTGCTATTGTAGCAACACAACAAGATCAGCCATAGTGATTGATGGTGCTAGAACACCATTCGCCTCAAGGACAGCTTCAAGAGTGACAAAAGTTGCTTCGCCATCCCTATGCGGTGGTGATGGAAGCTTTGGTGGCGATGGTGCCACAACAGACTTATGATTTCTCATGCTAACCATCACGAACGAATCTCCAAACAACAAAGAGTGAAAAGAGAATCAGAAAACGATTCCCACGGATGACGCCAATGTTGTGTGGTGAACACGAGGAAAGATCGTCGGTGAGCTCCCACGGTGGTCACAGATGTCTTTGGTGGTGACACTTGCAAGAACTATGATGCTTAAGTCAGTAAAAGCATAAAAGAGTGAGTGGGAATGAAAGAGAGCGTATGAACTTGATGAGTGTGGAGCCCTTTATATAGAGTATTTTAGAGGGAAACACCGTTAAGGTAAGTGCCACATGGTAGCGTGCGTTTGGGTGCCTTATCAATCGTTTTCCTTGTCGTTAGGCATTTTCTTTGCCATGTCGAGGTAAGCATAAAACTCTGGCCAGGATGAGGAGGCAATACCGTTCATGGTATATATTAACCGAGATAGGCGAAGCCGTCAATTTTGTAGGTCGATAAGGGAGTAGGTCGACTTAGGGGTTAGCATCCGGCTAACCCCCAGAACAATTATTATTTATTAAATGTTAAATCTAATTATGAGAACTAAGCAAGAGCTGATTTGGGCCAACTATTCAATATGGTCTAGTAAACACCAGTAAGATATAAGAAACAAAATGGATTCACATTAATAGTATTGAGATGAGATGGTTGAATAACTTGGCAGCTTGATAATAAAAATGTGGTTCAGGCTCTGAACTGAGTTGAGCTATAAAGATGTGATATTGAGGTGAGAGTTTCATACAACTGATAGTTTTGGTTAGGATAAGGTGTAGTATGAGATGAGGTGGTTGAATGACAATGAAAATCTGAGAGATATGAAGGGGGTTTGTGAATTCTGGAGGATCTTCTAGGTGGAACAGACAGAGGTTGAGAATTTTAGGTAGGTGGAATTTCTTGTGGGGTTGAGGTGGTTGGGATAAAATCAGGTTGAGGTGTAGGTGTGACTACTTTAGAAAAAGGGTCGGGAGAAGTAGAATGATATTGTGTAAGATGAAAAGGAAAGATATTTTTATGGAACTGTACATCTCTGGAGATAAAGAAAGTTTTCTTGGTTAAGTCATATACTTTGTATCCTTTGTAGCCAGCGGGGTATCCAAAAAAAACAGCTGATATAGCTCTTTTAGTAAATTTGTTTCGGTGAGATGGGAGAGTGGATCCATAACATAAACATCCAAACACTCTCAAAGCAGCATAGTCAGGCGATTTGTGAAATAGCAGCTTATATAGAGATGAGTTCTTTAAGCTTAGAGAAACTACGTGATTGATGATAAAAGTTGCAGTGACAAGGCAATCTCCCCAAAAGGATAGAGGGACCCGAGAATGAAACAACAAGGACCTTGCAACATTCAGCAAGTCTTGATGCTTACGTTCCACAACTGAATTTTATTGTGGTCTTTCTACACGAGAATTGGTGGATCACTCCTTTTGAGGTCAAAAGTCAGCCAAGGCAAGTTCTTTGGCATTATCAAATCTGAAAGCTTTAATTTCAGCACCAAATTGAACTTTAACAAAATTGAAGAATTCCATGATGATCTTTGGTGCCTCGGATTTGTGTCACATGAGATATGTCCACGTGAATCTGCTGTGGTCATCCACCAAGGTGAGGAAAAAGCTCTATCTAGCAAAAGTGGGCTCATGATAGGGGCCCCAAATGTCACTATGAATAAGGTCAAAAGGAGCATAAGAAAAATGATCATTAGCAATAAACAACAGTCTATGTTGTTTAGCCAATGGACATATATCACAAGGAAAAGAAGACAATTTGGAAGAAGTCAAATTGTATTCATTATTCAATGATACAAAGATTTTATTGGACAAATGACCAAGTCTAGCATGCCAATTACAGAATGAGAAACTGAACTAGAAATAGCATTACAAGAACTGTTTATAGAAAAAAAAATCGAATCTTCATCGAAGAGAATTTGTCCTAAATAGTAAAAGATGAAGCAAAAAATGGGACATCATAAGAATATGACCGAAGTAAAGAACTTAACGATAAAAGATTAAATCAAGAGGAACGATTGTAAAAAACATTTGATAAGAAAACATTTGGCAAAAGAACCGCAGAACCAACACCGAAAATTGAAATTTTTTATGTAGGTAAAAGTGACAAATGAATTATGAACTGGACTCAAATTTTGAAACAAATTTGGGGAGTTACAAATGTGATTAGTGGCACCTGAATCAAGTATCAACAATTAGATGGAAAAGAGGGAACGGAAGAAGCAGATAAGATAGTACCTTGGGGGTTGGTAGAATCTTGAATTTGTGTGTTTGGTGTGTTGATATTAGCTAACTGGTTGGGAAGAGAGATCAATTGTTGACATCGACTGGCTGTGAGAGAGCTCGTCATATCAGATGCTAATGAAGAGGTCTTGGATGCTACTGAAACTTGACTTACCGTATGTGAAGTAGAGGAATTCTTGGATTTAGTTTTAAAACCAGGTGGATAACCATGGATCTTGAAGCAACGATCCACTGTGTGTCCAAGAGCACCACAGTGAGAAAAAAGGGGGCGATCTTTCCTGCCCTGTTTATTCTTGGAAGAATTATTTGAATCTTTATCAACAGACTTAATTGCAAGCGCCAATTGGTGATCTACTGCACAGGGAATAACAGAACTAATCTCTCTTTGTTCTTCGTCCTGAATAATAAGAGAAAATACTTTGTTGATTGGTGGAATGGGATTCATTAATAGGATTTGGCCCCGAACTTGACCAAAAGAGTCATTCAATCCAATAAGGAATGACATAACGTATTCAGTCTGTGAATACTCAAGCACAGGACGAATACCTCCACAAGAACAAGTGCAAGAAGGTTTGTATGCAGATAGCTCTTCCAAAATGGTTGAGCTTAGTATAGTACTGACTTACAGAATCGTGACCCTGTGTGAGACTCATCAAATCCTTACGAAGTTTAAAAACCCGTGGACCATTCTTTTGCTGAAACCGATCTTTGAGATCTTACCAGATTTCTGAAGCCAAGTCAGAATACTTGCAATGATCTCCTTGGAAACGGAGTTGAAAATCCATGAGATAACAAGATTGTTGTTCCGAATCCAAGCATTGACAAGCTGAGGATCGGAATCATCTGGCTTGGGGAAAGAACCATTAATGAACCCTAGTTTGTTCTTGACGGAAAGAGCGACAAGTATGGCTCGGCTCCAAGTGTTATAATTCGACCCTGTTAGTGGCTAAGAAACGAGTACCAAACCGGGGCCATCGGAAGAGTGCAGATACAAAGGATGAGAAGAATTCTCCATGATCAAAAGGGAAAAGAATGATCAGAGAGGAAAAAGAAAGATCAGAGAAAGGCTTGCGGAAAATGATTGAAGAATCTCATGTTACCATATTGAGAAAAGAAACAGAAACTTTATTATTAACTGAAAAAATAAAGTGTACAGTATAAAGATATATATATAGTACTGTTACAACGAAGACCCATATTGATACAATTAAATTCAACGGACAAGAACCGACTAACTAATAGACAATAACAGCCTACTAACAATAAGTAGCTCATGAAATTAAAAACAATATAACATACATAAGACACGATGAATCAAGCCCAATATCAGCCAAACAAGTGCTAGGCCCCAGCAAACCGACGTTCATCGTGAAAACAATGGAAAAAGATTTTCACGCAGTAACCTAATTAACACGAGTACTGATATTCGTAACACTGATATTTTCCACCTTGCGTCCATCCAACAAACATGGTTAATTACCTATATAAATTCGACTAATTTTATCTCAAAAGTGATTAAAAGTAAATAAATGTAATTGTATCTATAATTATTGATATGTGGTTAATAGTTCAAGGAGATTATTAAAATATTTAATGGTGGTTAACTTTGTCTCACAAGTAGTTAATAGTGTCATGCAGTTATTAATTGAGCATCATATGTGGTTAACTACATGTGCAAATATTTTACTTTGTCTTACAAATGGTTAATATTAGCTACAAGAGTAAATGAGCGTGATTGTATACAATTATTGATTATTGATGTAGTTAATAGTGTTATCAAGTTATTGAAATATTTAATGATGGTTAACTTTACCTTACAAGTAGTTAATAATGTGATGAAGTTATTGAAATGTATAATAATGATTAATTTTGTTTTAATATTAGCCACATATTAAAAATTGTATATAATTACATTCATTCACTAATAAACACATTTATAAAACAAACTTAACCATATTTTTTAGGGGTGTTCACAGGTTGGATTAGCTCAGGTTCAGAGGAAAATTAAATATGAACTAATTATATTTGATTGAATTAGTTTGGTTTGGGTTTTGTAAATTTTTTTAACCAATCCGAACTAAACCAAACCAATTAAAATCGGGTTGGTTTGGTTCAATTCATCTAGTTATGATGAAGAAATAAATTATTATATCTTCAAGTTTTTATTTTCACTTATTATCTATTTTATATAAATATTTAATTTTATATTAATGCAAGATAAAAATATTCTTTGTTTTTAATAACTAATTATTTATTTTATTTAAAATATTTAATTTGTCTATAATTGTCACTTTACAACCTAAAATATAATAAAAAATTTATATAATAAACATGACCGAATTAAGAAATTTGATAACATTAGATAAGATCGTAAGAAAATCAAAATAAACAAAAACGAAAGAAAATACAAAAATAAGTTTAAAATTTAATATTGATTGGAATGGTTTAGGTTAGTTTAGGGTGAAAATAGATAAATCTGATAGCTGAATTAATTTAATTAGTTTGGTTTGGATTGTCAAGTTTATCGAGTAAATCCAACCTAATGAACACCCCTAATATTTATACAGATAGTTAACCACATTTTTAGGTGCACCCTGAGTGGACCAAATCCAAATGGATGTTTATCTTTATTCCCCAACTTGTGTTCAAACCATACATAATGCACCAGAAAAAAAAAAAAAACAAAAGATAAAAAAGTCAGAAACAAGGTGTAACATCATGTTTTTAGCAATAAGAGAAAAGCATCAGTCAAGTATCCCGAGCCCTCGAGTAAGGACATGGACTTGTTGTTGCATGACCTTGTATACTTATAATCGCTCAGGATATATGTATGCATGTTTTTGTAACGACTCTCTGTCGCTAGAGTACTACAAACAAACCCCTATATATGTATATACATAATAATAATAATAATAACCAATCCATAAGTTACTCTAAAACATATAAGGTATTGAATAATACTGTATACAGGTCTATTATCATATATATACAATACCAAGGGAGAAATACAAAACCAAAACTCCCTATAGCTGGTCAACTATACAACATATACGATCAAAACCCAAAAGTAAATAAAAAGAGCTTCTAGAAATGCTCCACCCAAAAGGGCCTCCAAAAATCTCCATTTGAGACCTTTTCCATCAACTCTGAGACGTTGGATTTGTGGACGTCTCTCCCCCTGCTCCCAAGCCAAATGACGTGATCATCACAGTCACAGCAACACAACAACAGCAATAAGATATCCATCCAACAACAGAACAAGGTAAGGGTAAACTTACGAAACAAAGATTAACATATAATGTTTAATCCAACATATTTAAAATCATTAATCACATCATATGGAAACTAAATCATCAAATAAATGAGTCCACATACATTACAGTGTATCACACACCACATCGCATACTATGTTATCAACCCTATATGTCAATGTATGAATGACATGACTCTCGAGAGATTTCTATATTTCGGGCGATCAACCAGGTCTTATCCCCTACCATGGATATACACCATTCAGGGATTGCCAAAACTCTGATCAGTTGGATAAGCTTATGGTTGTTAGGATAAGTGAATATGGGTGGTGGTATACCGCGACACAAGGCCTACACTGCCTTGGCCTGCTACAGAATTTACCCATCCACTCATCCCCTAGGCCTAGCTTTCAAACCCCACTTCTCATCCAAGTACTAGGTTGGAGGCCTATCTGAGTCGCAGCTCTGTTCACCTCCAACTTCCATGCCTACCCGTATACGACATAAGGCCCATGCTACCTCAGCCAATAACATATGCATGTATGCATGAGCCACAATACCACAACAAAACAAATTATATATGTGTATCAACACAACAATAGCATCACACTACCATGTGGTTTACTCAGCACCACCTGTGGTCAAACAACGATCATCAACACCATGCAGGCCCATTCCAGCCTCCAACAAAGTCAATAATATCATACACCATAAATGGAGGTCCTATCTAAGCAACCTTCCACTTCACAACCAACCCAACAATCAATTACAATTTAAAAACCAAAACCTTCTTTGAAAACCATTTGGAAAATAACTAAATCTGGAGATTTGCAAAAACCTTCGAAACAATTTGTTTCTTTAATCTAAAGAAAATAGTATCCCAACTTGACAACTCTCCATTTTTCTCAAATAGAGCTTTTGAAAATGTATAATACTCTTTTTATATGTGTATATACAAAACACTTCATGTTTTGAAATGAAAACTATGAAATCTTAGATGGTACATTCAGTTCTGAAATAACAGATTATGTACTGTAGTAACAGATTATATCTGTTTAGTAAAATGCACCAAATTTCGTTTTTCAGCAGAGATAATCGATTATGAGCTTCCATAATCAGTTATTTCTGAACCAAAATGCATCAAATGTCATTTTTCAACAAAGATAATCAATTATAGGCTTCCATAATCGATTATTTCCGAACCAAAACTAGAAGAAATTTTTCTGAAACCTAGATAATCGATTATCAAAGGCCATAATTGATTATTTCTGAAACGAAATTACGAAAACAGTTTCTGAAGCTCCAGATAATCGATTATGTGATCCCCATAATCGATTATCTGCAACGATTTTCAACAAAAACACGATTTTCTACAAGGAAACTCAAACTTTTAAACCAAATAACTCAAATTTTCGAATCAATGGTGTTCCAACAACATTAATCCACCTCAACCAAATTCATACACATCAAATTACACAACAAATTCAACATTTCATCACAAAATCATCAATTTCTCATCCAAATCTCAAAATTTCCCCCAAAACCCATTTTCAACCAAATCAACGAAAATGGCAACATCCACAGAGATTCAACCAATTACAAAGCAAGAAATCAACATACCAATAGTTATTAACACAAAATAACTGATTTGTAAGCTTTCCTTACCTCTAAAAGTCTCCAAATTTGAATTTTGGTTCTTTGAGAAACTTGTGTCTTGAGCCAAAACCTTCTACAGATTGATCTTCCTTCCACAACAACACTGGACTGGGCTTGGGAATCCTTTTAACACCCATAGTAACCTCAGATTTTTAGAGAGAGATTGAGAGAAAATTGAAGAAAAAGTGAAGAGAGAGAAAGAAAATGAGAGAATGAGGGGAAATCCCTTTCCTTCCCTTATATATTCGACCCCCCCGGAGCTCTCACACGGACTTTTGGCCAACTAAGGCCTAAATCTCACCAAGTCACTTTCCTTATCTTAAAATTGGTCTAACTTATCTATTTTCTCTCAAAATCCCAAAATCACTCTTACAACATATCCAAATTGGCTCAAGCACATATCTCCAATTACCTAAATTAAAATTAGAATTTCAAACCAACAACATCAAATCATCACTACATGCAACATACCATACATAACAACAATTCATTTATTTCTTTTAATCACCTAGATTACATATCAAATTTCCACTTTTTAGTTATTAAAACACTTAATCATGCATTAGGAAAAACAAGATGTTACAGTTTTCATATGTACATCTTAAGGTTTTCTAACCACCTTTTCTAAATAATGTTATATTGCTAAAGGCTTTCTGTATTAAAGTTCCTTTAAAACCCTTTTTGCTGTATTGTGGCAAGTGAATACTAGTTTTCATGTTTTTAAGAAAGTGTATGGTAAGTTATAAATACATTATAGCGAGTTTATTTTCAAGATATTAATACCAATATCTCCTTTTGAGAAAGTTAATGAGTATTTATATGTTAGTTTTATTTAAAATTTAGAAGAAGGATAAATAAGAGCTTTCTAAAAATGAGATATATCCTTCTTAAAACATAAAGGGATAACATATGTTATTATAGCTATGTTTCATATTATATAATTTTAATTAAATTGAGTTTCAAAGAACTAAGATAAAAATATTTCAAGTGCCTTGCCCAATTATAAACATATTGGTTTGATTAGATAATATATGAAATGCACACAACCTTTCTTCCTCACCACAATTCACCACCTGCTATAAAGCCTCCATTTTGTCAAGTTGCATGTGTGATCTCTTTTGCCCACTCTAAAGCCATGACCTGTACTAGCCTGTACATCGAAGCTTGGATCGCATTGGATCAACCATCCTAAGCCTTAAGAACCAACGAGTCGAAATCACAAAACACCTTTCTTTTCTCTCTCTTGGCTGTGACTTTGTGAACCTTGCATGTAGGCCTTCAGGGTTTCGAAAGCCATATACAATGGCATTTCCATGTTCTACTCATCACAAGCTTCGTTTTGATAGGTCTTGATCATCGATCTAATATCCGAAGAGAAAATGACACCAATCTCAAGTTTTGAGAGGGAGTAGTGAGATAGCCTATGTGTAGTATGTATGTAGAGCCAATTAAAAGCACCTGACTCCTAACCAATTATAGCTCCTGGTGTTAAAAATTGCAACTTCATATTGTTTTGTGCTTTGTTCTGTGGTCTTGTGATCGATGGATGAAAGTGTTTACTTGTTGTTTTGTGTGTGCTAAATGGAGCCTTGGGGATTTGAAATAAATATCTAAAATGTTGCGGAGTTATAAGGTAGAGTGACTCATTGAGCTACTCTACAGGCCATAAGTTAAAGGTCAAGAAACGGTGTTTAAGTTATATATGTGCTTGCTAAAATTTTAGTATGTTTCTACCCTGACTTTGTAAAATTCATGTGGGCAGTTCTTAAGGAATCAGGTCATTTTCCTTTGCATCCCTTTAGCTTTAAGTGTCTTCTTTCAAACTCAAGTGGTCTCACAATTTTTACTATTTCCTAGAATATTTGCTAAATATTTTGGCAAGATAGGTTCAAAATGCTTAGGTGTGGGGTAATTTTGTCCTAAAACAATAGCTTCAAAAATAGAAAACCTTATAGACTACTCTTATGTCCCAGAAGATGCCCAGATCTCTAAAACTATTTCCCCTTTGTTCAACCACTACAATATCTTCAGGAGACAAAGATCTATTATAAGAACCATCTGTAATCTAATCACCACAAAAAGACCTAATGTGAAAGAATATGTCCAATCTTCTAGAATGGACTAATGTGCCTTCCAAGCTATTTCTTAGGAATAGTATATTGATCTAGAAATTCTCCAGGAGTTGATTAGAAACTGGCAACAAGAAGGATACACTACTTTTCACATAGAAGCAGTAAGGCTCGTTCTTACTCTTCATGGAAGACAAGGACTTCTTGTCACAACACGTGTTGTTCTATTAGACTCAAGCTTCCTCCATTATGAAGATGCCATTATTGGCACAATTTTGACTGCTTTTCATGCCAGAAGTGTAGTTCGCACTATTTTTCCCAACTATAATGTTAGTCTTAAGCAAGAACTTCGTCCAAAAGACTTAAGGTCCAAGTTCAGCTGACAAGAGTTGATCAGGTGCTAGAAGCTCTTTCTGCCACTCTTCACCACCAGATTATTTATAGGCTACAGGATCATGCCATCAACCTTCTGAACCTTCCATCTAGTAGTACAGATGCTTTATTTGTAATTGCTAGTGATCCAAATAATACTTCATCAATTGTGCAAATTCATAGAAGAATAACCCATAAAGAATTGACATAATTGATTCCTCTGGAATGGGTTATTGATTATGAGAAAATCATAAAGCATAAGGGCCTATCCAGTCTTTTGAAGCCTCATTCAGAAGATCAACAAATCGAATTGTCAAAACAATTTTCAAAATGCCTAATGGAGCATCAAGTAGCACTACTTTATCCATTTTTCAAGCACCAACCATCATCCTAATCTTTAAAGAAGACAAAACTCCTGTCTATAGTATCCGACAAGATGGATCTCCCATCTATACGGATAAAATCAATGGTCATCTCATATGGGATACTGATCCTAATATGTGTGATCCTGACTATGACTGTTGGATGTACTCTAGAGACATTAGTGATGAAGAAGAAGAAGAAAAGCCAAAAAGAAGATGCAAACCTCCCCCTCAGCCAGGGAGAAGATCAGACCTAGACAATGGTCCATGGGATGGAATCAGAGAAAAGAAAAAAGAACCTCTTTGGACTTATAAGAAAAATCTAGAAATCTTGAGAGAAGAAGGATTGCTTGATTCTACCCAACCACCAAATGATCCTACCTTAATTACTTGGTCACCTATGTTGGAACCAAAGATGTTAACACGTCCAAATCCTCAAATTTTGAGGAAAACAAACTTATTAATATATAAGTCTCTGTTTTTTCAACTAACAGATTTACAGCGTCCAAACTTAAACGAGCGTCCAATTAACTCATATATGATGATTGTCCAAGGGTAAGTCTCATTTATGGACTCAGCATTCTTAATCTTTAAACAACCACACTACACGCATCCAGACACAAGCTATTAAACGACTAAGTCTTTTTCGTCCAATCTTTGTGTCCTTCTTCTATATATCGAGACTAATGCCTTACCTTTTCAAGATCTAACGTTCAAATATTTCAAGTATTAAATAGTAGACAAAAACATTCTAGTGCAAAAGCGCAACAAGATAGAATAAGCAAGTCAATTCCTTGAGCTGTCAAACCAAATGAAGAATGTTCAGAAAAGTAGACCCCCTGCACAGAGCCGCTCTTTCGTTTTAGTGCAAGTTAAAAAGCCATTTTCTCTTATATGACTAAAAGCTTGATACACGCACATTTTCTTGAAGAATTAAAGTCAAGACTTCTTCAACGGCTCTTTTTCGCTGAAGACTATATATATCGAGAAAGAAGAAGAAGTAAAAAAAAAAAAAAGAGGTGAACAACGAAAAATCAAGCACAAACATAAAAACATTGATTGTTTTCTTATGCGTCCACTGGATGGTAGTTTATAAATCTCTTATACTTTACTGTATTGAGCTGAATCTTCTATATCCTCACTGTGTGAGTTGAATCTGTTTGTAAACAATTTTTTTTGGTTGTGAAAACCTAGAGAGGCTTAGTGAATAAAGAATACTTGGGTTGGTAAAGCAATCTGGGGTGATTGCATTGTAAAGCCTGAAGAGGCCGTGAAGAATACTTGTAACTAAGGTTGGTTAGTAGATACCTTCTGGGTGAAGGGACTAGACGTAGCTCAAGGTTGAGCAAATTAGTATAAAATTCTCTATGTGCTTGTCTTCTCTATCCTTTAGCTCAAAAACGTTTTTGAACTTGTTTTATATTGAAAAAGTTTTTATACGCACAATTCAGCCCCCCTTTCTTGTGCGTCATGTGCTATTTCAACCTATAGATGTTCCTACCTACTGCAAACCCTTTGATACACCCTTCCTTGCATAGCTTAGACCTTGAATGATGTTTTCCTCAACCAATGATCATGACTTTCCTCTTTTAGAAAGACATTCAAACCCCACAACAAGAGTCACTACTAAACCAAACATTCAATCCAATAAGGTCCTTCCAGATGGCAAGTTTAAAGCTTTGAGTTAAGCTGACGAAGTTTTGAACTGGCAGACAAAAAATGCTCAAGCACAAAATGCTATCCTGAAAAGACTTGATGCCAAGATGGACAAAATCATTCATCACTAGGAAGAATCTAAAGAGAGATTATAATATCTTTCAAAAAAGATAAGAAAATATTACGAAGGATTCCAGGATGATATTTTCCATCTTAAAGAATAATTTAAAGCCATGAAGTTTGGAGCTGAATCAAATGCTAAAGAAAGGGAGATCATAAAGTTGAAATTACAAATTCAGGATTTGGATAATTTTATTGAGTCTCAAATAAAGGCTCAATCAATAAGAGAAATTGAAGAATTTCCATTCTTGAATCCTTCTATTTTTCCTACCTATCAAACTCCTTTTCAAAAACCTCTGTCATACTTTGCTAATCCTTCATTACCTTTTAGAACTTTTCTCACAACCTTTAGACCAAGATCTAAAACAGATAATTCTTCCACCTATAGACCAAAGTCCTCAAGAACCAAAATGATTATTACCTCTTTTGATTCAAACTCTTCTAAAAAGGCCAAGCACAAATCAAAGAAAACGACACCTTCAAAAAATCAGGAGGTAAAAGACCAATTAGCTTTAATCAAGGCTGGTCTTAAGTATGTTGAAACAGAATTTGATTCAACTAGCAATATAGATGAACAAAAAATGTCAAAAGCAAATTATGAATTGGAGTCTTCCCAGACTTTTAGCAAACTTTAGAAATATAACTAAAATCATATCAAAGTGGTTCAAAGCAAGAATCTTCAAATGATGAAGATTATGCAAACATTACAGGCATAGTGATGGCTAATAATTCAAGATCCAGAGTTGAGAATAAATCTTTTTATGATTCTCCTAACTCTAAACAAAAAGTTACCTCTTAGCGAAATCGTAACAAAAAACCTACAAGTGGACCTTGGTTCACCTGGGATGACATCCCTCCTAGTCATTGGAGGAAGAGACTTCTTGAATTTGGTGCATGGATTGATACCTAAATGATGCAAGCTTATGCTAATTCCTTTAAGATCATTGAAGAATTTTGTTGCAAAATAACTTACACTCTTAAAGAATGGTACCATAATCTAGGTACTATCCAGCAAGACCAAATTCATCAACTAAGTACTACTACTAAGGTACTTGGAGCCCTTCACCAAGAATTCATTAGTGAATTTAACATTATTGATAGAAAAATTAGGCAAGAATTTTTTGAGATGAAGTGTTGTTTTCTCAAAATGAAAGATCTAGATCGACATTTCCAAAGAATGACTCAGATATTTTATCTCTTAAATGGATACAATTATCCTAGCCTCAAAAATACTTGTGTTGTCTCATTACTAAAGAAAATTCAACCAAAACTCAATAGAATGGTTGCAGCGGCCAACAAAAACTTCATAACTCTTACTCTAGGATAAATCCACCAGCTGACACGAGAAGTTGTTGACAAGCTATGCTGACAAAACAAGTTCATGACAAACATCATCAATCAAAAGGCCAAATACTCCAAGGCATGCAGAAAACCTTATCTGGAGACCAAATGTAAAGATAAGGGATGCATATGCTCCTCCAAAAAGAAGAATAGAGGCCAGAAATTCAACAAAAAAAGAAAAAGGAAAAATTTTAGGTTCTTCAAAAAGAAACAAAATAGAGGAAAGCAAAAAGGACAAAGATGCTTCATTTGTAAAAAGAAAAGCCATTATGCAAAAAATTGTCTAAACAAGTATGACGAGGCCATTAAGATGATAAATGTTTTGATTCGAATCAAAGAGGATGATGTAGAATCTCTTTATTCAGAACAAAGTTCTGGAGATGAAAAAACAATCTTTGCCTTACAAGTTTTGTCAAGTAAAACTGATGATTTAGAAGCAAAACCAAATTCAATTCCAGTATTCTCTTTATTGGAAGCTCAGAACATCAGCTTGTTGTTCCCCAACCTTGTGTTGTATCCACATTTTACCATCCAAATATGAAAATTCCATTAAGGCAATAGCCTACATGGATACTGGTGCTCAAAAAAGTATGATGGATCCCAGCATCCTACCAGCTGATGCATGGAAAAAGAAAGTCGCTTACTTTGTTGCAGCTGATGGCAAAGTATTCAAAACTGAACTAGTTACAGAATTCCTCATTAGGATAAGACTTTTCCCATAATGTATTGTCTGGACCAGAGTCATTAGAAGTAAATTACCCAACAAAGACATTCTTATTGGCATGGATGTTTACTCAGCAGCTAACAAGCTTCAAATCCTTCCTAAAGGAATCAAGTTTAAAAAGGAATTTAAGCCTTATTCTAAAATTTTAAGGTTATTTTCTCTCTCATAAGCTTAGCACACTTGTGCCAACAACCATGAAGACTTTTCTCATCCATATCCTTTGTGGAAAAATGAACAGTTTTTCATCCAACTACCCTTCAAGCTGAATGAAGAAATCAACCCTACCAAAGCTACTCATCTAGGAATGGCTCTTTCAAATCTATTGCTAGCTAGGCAAGAATGCAATGAGCTCCTAAGACAAGGACTCATCAAGCCAACTAATTCAGATTGGGCTTGCCAAGCATTCTATGTTGAAAAAAGATGTGAGAAACTTAGAGGAAAAAAGAGATTGGTAATAAACTATAAACCCCTCAATCATTTCCTGAAGGATGTCAAATTTCCAATTCCAAAAGCATCATCTCTTCCTATTCTGATTAAAGATGCTCATGTCTTCTTAAAGTTTGACCTGAAATCAAGTTTTTGGCAGCTAGGAATCGATCTTGTTGGTCGATATAAAAAAACTTTCTGCATTCCAAATGTTCAATATCAATGGAAAGTTTTACCCCTTGCTCTTATAATTGCTCCATCCCTATTTCAAAAGGCCATGACTCGAATATTTGAACCTCTCCTAAATAGCATTCTATCTACATAGATGATATATTGCTATTCTCCAAAGATTCAACTTCCTACAAAGAACTTTTGAACAAGTTCTTCATGTTAGCACAAGAACATGGAATCATGCTTGTTGAAAAGAAGATTCATTTAGCCTAAATAGAAATTGATTTTCTAGGAATGCATTTTGCTTAAGGGTCCTACCAACCACAACCTCACATAGTTGAAGAACTTCTTAAATTTCCTAATGAAAGTTTCATTGTTAAGCAAATCCAACAATTTCTTGGAATATTCAATTATATCCTAAATTTCATTCCTTGTACAACAAAATATGCTAGCCAACTTTCCATGTTGTTGAGAAAAAATCCTCCGCCTTGGGGACTAGAACAAACAAAAACAGTCAAAGAATTAAAGAAAATAGCTCGAAATCCCCCTACTTTAAAAATTCCTAGTACAAGGAAAAGGATCCTCTAAATAGATGGAAGTGACCAATTTTGGGGTGCTGTTCTCATAAAAGAAGTTGATCGTAAAAGATATTATTGTGGCCATGCAGGTTTAAAGTTGAAATGGATAACTCTCCATTTCTAAGAATTATGGAATTCAAAAACAAGAGGCCACCAAATCCTCAGGTCTTAAGATTGAAAGATTGGTTTTCTAGATATGATTTCACAATAAAACATATCAAAGGAAACCACAATTTTATTGTTGATTTTCTTTCAAGACCTTCCAAAGCCATTCAAGCCATAACTAACCTAAGCAGTTTCCCTCTTATTTTTATGGCTAAGCTGTTACCCAACAAAGCAAAAACTGTTAGAGATTTTCCTCTAGTATTAAGCCAATCCTCTTTTCTTGAAGAAATCCATACTTTTTCCAGAACACGTTACTTTTACTACCTCGACAAAACCATGGCAGGCAAATATGTTACACCTGGTGTCTTCAATCCAGATACTCCTTATTTAGGAATTTTGTGAACTTTTTTGTTTATCAGGATTTGATATTTGTGAAGATACTCTTTGGAGTATATGGTGCATCACCATCCAATACTTAATTTCAATTGCATTAAAGGTTCTAACCACATATAACATCCTTGAAAGAGCAATAATCACACAAGAAGGGGGGTTGAATTGTATGGTTAAAAAACACTTTTTAATATAAAAACAAGTTTGAAAATGTTTCAAGCAAAGGATATAGAAGAACAAGAACATAGAGAAATTATATTGGTTCACTCAACCTTGAGCTATGTCCAATCCCTTCACCTAGAAGGTATACACTAATCAACCTTAGGTTACACAAGTATTCTTTACAGCCTCTTCAGGCTTTACAACGCAATAACCCCAGATTGCTTATCAACCTAAGTATTCTTTCTCACTGAGCCTCTCCTGGCTTTCACAACAGATACAGTTGTTTACAAAGAAAAAACCTACTCATAAGGTGAGGATGTAAAAGATTAAGCACAATACAAAAAGTTTCAAAGAGTATTCAACTATCATCTAGTGGATGCAAGAAAGCAAAATGTTCTTTTCAAAATATCTCACAGTCAGCGTTTGTATGCTCTTCACTTGATTCATGGCCACTACTTTCTTCTTCTTCTTTCTCGATATATATAGTCTTCAGCGAAAAAGAGTTGTTGAAGATGACTAAGTTTCAGTCTTCAAGAAGAAGCGCACGTATCGAGCTTTCAGACGGATCAAATAAAGGCAACTTTTGAGTTTGCACAAAAACAAAAAGTGCAGGACTATATTAGCGGTTTGCTTTTCTGAACATTCTTTATTTGGCTTGGTAGCTTGATAGGTTGACTTCCTTTTTCTGTGTAGCTACGCTTTTGCACTAGAAAGTTTCTATCTATCATTTAATGCTTGAAATATTTGAACGTGTGATCTTAAAAAGGTAAGGCATTAGTTTCAAAGTTTGCATATATATAAGACGTATAGATTGGACGAGTATTTAAAATACTTAGCCATTTACAGGAGCTTACATTTGGACGCGTTTAGTATAAGTGTCTAATGCTTAAGACACACAATCCATAAATGAGACTTACTCTTGGACGGTCTCCATATGCAAGTATATCGGACGCTCGTCAAGATTGGCGCATTGGACGCCATAAGTTTGGACATTGTAAATTCGTTAATCTCAAACAGACTTAAACTTTAATAAGTTTGTTATCTTCAAAACTTTGAGGGACTAGACGCTTCAACGTCTTTGGTTCCAACAATCTCCCCCTTTTTGATGATGACAAATCTTATTAATTTTTAAGTTTTGTGAAAGAACATTAAAGAGAGAACGTATGTATAGCTAGGTTTCGATGAACTTACTATGCTTCCCCTGAGTTTGATATGTCAATTTTTTGCATACTTGGGACACATAAGATATTAGTCCAGATAAACATTCAATTTTTGGAATATAGAATGTTTATGCATGAGTGTCATGCAATGCAAAAGTATCAAAGCGAACAAGTATCAGAGCAGTCAGAGATTATCGTATTAGAGCAATCAATCAGAGTAAGTAAAAAAAAATTAGAGTAAACATACAGAAAACTTGTATTTTATTTAACAAAACTTAGGACTATATACAAACAACTTTATTTTCTCCCCGTTTGTCAGTATCAAAAAGAACAAAAGGAAGAGGAGTGTCATCATGGTCACTTGGGTGCGGGTAGAGGAGGAGGTGAGGAAGGTTGTGGTGTGTGAAGGAGTTCTTGTTGGTTTTGAAGGATTTGTTGGAGAAGGGTGAAGATGGGTTGTAGTTGGCTAGCGACGTATTATTGGACAGCAGGGTCAATAGTTAAGATAGGTGGAGGGGCAGAAGTGGAAATAGGAAGGCTTGCGGATGCTTGAGAACTGGGAGAAGGCAATAGTGGAGGTGTTGGTGAGGGTAGTTGAGAAGGAGTTGGTGGGTGAACTTCGGTGGGTTGAGGGGGTGCTTCCAAGAACTGCAAGGTAGGGATTTGAAGTTGATATAGATGCGGGGTTGTCTATGGGTAGGGTGGTTGGAAGGTGTTAGGATGAGTTAAGGCAACAATCATAGTGTAGAGAATGGAAGTTTCTGTACCAAGAATTGGATGCTCTTCCACTGGACGAACGAAGGCGGCAGAAGTGTTTGATAAGTGAAAGACACAACTGGACGCTGTGTGTACTCACAACTCTTTGCTGTTGGAATGTTGGCCTTGTCATCTTGCGAAATGCCGTTGTTAGACGCTTCTTGTTCACAAGTGAACATATGTTGATGCCAGAAGCGTTCAGCGTCGTCCTCGTCCATTTTTTACATTAGACGCTGAGCTATGTACCATTCAAAGGTGATGGTTGGATGCTAGTGAATTTCAGCTTTGGACGGTAGCGGTAAGGAGAGCGGCTTGGTCAAAATCTTCTCTTTCTTGCTGTTGACATCCATGATTGGAAGCCTTGGGCATATACGGTCAGGTTGGATGCGAATGGTGGTGGATGTTTTGATATGTTGAGTAAGCGAGATGAAAAGTTGATTCTTTAGATTAGTAAAGCTCTTGATAGAGTTGCAAAACATTTGATCAAACAGAAAAGGTAAGAATCCAGCTTCTTCGGGGTCCATCGGCCTAAACTTCAAATTTGCTGGCCTTAAGTGGACTATTTGCTCGGATGCTTGACTCCGCCTCTGTTGCAAAGCTTATTCAATTTCGTCCATTGGAGGTACACAATGTTGAAGTACTCTAGGAGGATGGGCAGTTAAGCACCAGGCTCGCACCAGTCTTAGATACCTACATTAGATGAACTGCTTGAGCGGCAAATGTTCAATAGAACTGGGAGGTAGCGCCAAGTATTCTGCAGATAGCTGATGGACATAGTCGCCCATATATTTGTCAAGGAAGATAGGTGAGTAGTCGAAGCCAAAATTTGGCTCAGGAAGAGGCTCTGGACGCAGAATAATTGCATTGTTGTCCACTAGATTTTGCTTGTTGCAGTCAACAAATAGTAAGGGCCATTATTGTTTGGTTTTTGTCAGGTTTTCTTGTGTAGTTGATGTGGCTATGGGAATGATGGAAGATGAAGAAGGTTGTTTGGGAGGCTTAATGGAAAGATAGAGTTTAGTGAGTTCAGGTATGGGTATGGTGTAGGTATAACCTTCATCACCAAGCAGTAACGTGTCTGGTTCAAGTGTGGTTGCTATTTAGGTTTGTGTTTGGGCTTGTATTTGGTTGGAGGATTGTTCAACAGGTTCAACAATTAGAGTTTCAACAAAGTCAACATCTAATTCAGCAGTAGCAGGAACAAATAACTTACTTTTCTTTGGCTGTGTTTTTGTTGGTTGTGATTCTACCGGTCGTTTGGATGGTTGAGTAAGTTGGACGGCTAATGCTGAAGGTTAGGTTGGAACAGTGACTATGGCAGTCTTCTATTTCTTAAGAAGAACTTTGATGGGCGCATCATCCTCATCATCTAATTCCACTATTAGTTGAAGTCATATCTTAATAAGAGCAGGTGTGGGTGTAGATGCAATTGGTGGAGGAGCAGGTGCAGGTAGGGGAGGAATAACAACTAGAGGAGTAAGCAAAGCAGTAGGTTGTTGCATCTTGGACCTTGTTGCTCTAAACGACCTTACTCTGGATGGTTGCCTTCAAGTGGATGGTTTGGCAGCTGCGATGGGGTGGATGAATAGAGCCTCACCGTCCATTGACTCGGCTGGTTGAAAGGCTTGTTATATAACTTGTTGAGGTGCCTCCTTAACCGGTTCTTCCTTGATGTGCACCAGCTTGTCAGACTTCTCTAGTGGTGTCAACACAAACCCAGCTCTCATCTAGGCAATGTTGTTGCGTCCAAAATGCAACTAGGTGAACCTATAGCCACCACCTTGTGTTCTGATTTGAGTCTGCTCACCAACAAATAGGGCGAAGAAGGCATGTTATACCTTCTGTATCTAGAAAATCTTGTTCAGAAAAGCAGCCTAGGTGATCTGGTCATGTTCTCCTCGTCCTTTCATGGTCGTCATGAGGTGAGGCAAGTTAAACTGTTGTCCGGTAATCATGTGAAACAATGCAACCTATACAAAAAGGTCACACTGTCCTTAGACCTAGCTTTGTGCAAGTATACCCTTATTCAGAAACTGCTGGTACACTTTTCCTTTTTTGATCAACTTGTTGTACTCGACCGGGCCTTCACCTTATGGTCCCATCAAGGCAGCGTCTACAGTTTCATGGCCTCTGAAACTATTTTCCCAGTCATTTTTATTGCAGGAGCCAGCCTTTTTGCAGCCAATGGCTTTTGCAACACTCCCTAGGTCCAGAGTGACCTTCACACCCAAAACGAAGCCAACAATGTTGGTTTCAGAGAGCTTTGCAGACTCCCAAAAATATCTAATGAGCTCTGGGTAGATGATCTTATTCAGGTGAAAATAGTTAAGGATTCCACATCTTATCAGGTTATCTTTGACCTTCACACCCATGTCGTCGAAAGCTTGTATGTCAAAACAACCCTCAATCAAGACAATAGCCTTGTCCAAGCTTTTTACACTAGCCACAACCTTCATGGCGGCATCGGTTTTCTCCATCATCATTGTTGAAAGAAAGAAGGTTTAGGGTTCAAGAGATTTCAGGAGAGAGAGAAAGAGTTTCTGAGATCATAAGGGTCAGGTAAGTGTTTTTAGTTATAGGTGTTTGAGTGTATAGGAAGGAACTGATGGGTTTATCTTTTTGGCGGTTTTTTGAATTTTCGAAAAGAGATAAAAGCGCATTTAATGCTGGTTCAGGTGCACACATTTCACGAGGGCAGTTTTCAGTGCATAAGTGACTAAAACAAGAATAAAGCATTGATTTCAAATCATCATCAGTGAAAACATGATTATGTATAGATGAAGATTTTTATGCACATAAATATGAACCATTATAGAATGCGAACAGAGATGCTTACAGACGTATGCATAATGGACGATGTAAAGATAATGGACGTTATATGACTTTGGACGCTACTTGACATTAAACGATCAACGCACATGAAAGAAAACTATTCCTTTATAAATTCTATGCCAAGATGATCTTGAATATGGATGAGTTTATCTTCAGGAAATGGTTTTGTAAATATGTCTGCTAATTGATTTTTAGTGTTAACAAACTGAATGTCAATAACCCCTTTCTGAATATACTTTCTTATAAAATGATGTTTTATTGCAAGGTGCTTTGCTCTAGAATGCAATATTGGATTTTTAGATAAATTTATGGCAGCAGTGTAATCACAAAGGATAGGAATTTTGCTCTTATAAATACTGTAGTCCTCTAGTTGATGCTTGATCCACAGAATTTGTGAACAACAAGACGCTGCTAATATGTACTCTGCTTCTATTGTGGATAGGGCAATCGTCCCTTGTCTTTTGCTCGTCCAAGAGACAAGATTTTCACCAATGAGGTGGTATCCTCCACTGGTGCTTTTTTGTTCTATTTTGTCTCTGGCATAATTAGCATCACGAAATCCAACTAACCTGTAATCTTTGTTCGACTTAAAGTATAGACCAAGATTAGTAGTTCTTTTTAAGTATCTAAAAATTCTTTTTACAGTTGTGAGATGTGTTTCTTTGGGATCAGATTAAAAACGAACACATAGACATACACTGAACATGATATCAAGTCTGAACACTGTAAGATATAGTAGGGATCCTATCATACCTTTGTATGTGGTTACGTCTACCCTTTTGGATATGTCGTCTACTCCAAGTACTGATAATGGATGCATTGGTGTGCTCATTTCTTTGGCATCATCCATCTTATACTTCTTGAGTAGCTCTTTTGCATACTTTGTTTGATGTATGTATATGCCATTGTTAGTTTGTTTCACTTGTAATCCCAGGAAGAATTTCAATTCTCTCATCATGCTCATCTCAAATTTTGTTGTCATAAGCTTAGAAAAATCCTTGCACAGAGCGTTATTAGTAACACCAATATAATATCATCCACATATATTTGTGCAATAATACAATGTGAATGGACATTTTTGCGAAAAGAGTAGTGTCTACTTTTCCTCTTGTGAAACCATTTTCTAAAAAAAAAGGACTTAACTTTTCATACCAAGCCCTCAGAGCTTGCTTAAGTCCATATAAGGCTTTCTTTAGTTTGAAAACATGTTTAGGAAAGGTGTCACACTCAAAACCAGGAGATTGTTTCACATAAATTTCTTCATTTATTATACCATTGAGGAATGCACTTTTTACATCCATTTGATAAAGCTTCATACTAGTATGAGTAGCAAATGAAAGTAAGATGCGAATGGCTTCTAGTCTAGCTACAGGTGATAAAGTTTCAGTGAAGTATATGCCTTCTTGTTGAGAAAGCCTTTAAGATATAAGTCTAGCTTTGTTTCTTACCACTTTACCTTCTTCGTCCAACTTGTTACGAAACACCCACTTAGTTCTTATTATGGATTTATCTTTAGGTGCAGGAACTAGCTTCCAAACGTCGTTTCGTTCAAATTGACTTAGTTCTTCCTTCATGGCATTTATCCATCCTTCATCCAGGAGAGCTTCTTCTACTATCTTTGGTTCCATTTGGGAAATTAAGGCAGTTTGAGCTTGTTCCTTGAAGGTTGATTTTGTCTTGACATGATCATGTACACTTCCAAGAATTTGGTCTTCTGGATGATATGTCTTCATTTGCCATTATCGTCCAGTTGTTTCCTTTTCTTCCATCTTTGGGCCATCCAACTTAATTATGGACGTTGGTTGGTTTGTATCATCCAACTTCATATTTGCAAATGATTCGTCTAGCTCTAATAGTTCTCTATCAGGCTTATTGTCATTAAACTTCACATGAATGGCTTTTTCAATCGTTAAGGTTCTAGAGTTGTAACTCTATATGCCTTGGATGTTTTAGAGTAGCCTAACAATATTCCATCATCATACTTAGAATCAAACTTTCCAAGATTGTCCTTAGTGTTTAAAATGAAACATTGACATCCAATGGGATAAAGATATGATATGTTGGGTTTTCTTCCCTTCCACAATTCATAGAGAGTCTTTTTCAAAAGAGGTCTAATATATATTCTATTTTGTGAATAACATGCTGTGTTTACAACTTCAGCCTAGAAGTGTTTAGGAGTAGAGTTATCATTAAGCATGGTTCTAGTCATTTCTTGCAATGACCTATTCTTTCTCTCTACCACACCATTTTGTTGAGGTGTATGTGGTACAGAGAAGTTATGGAGAATTTCGTTCTCCTTATAGAACCCTTGAAAACTTTCATTTTTGAACTCTCCTCCATGATCACTTCTAATTGAGACTATGCAAACACATTTTTCATTTTGAATTCTTTTGCAAAAGATAGAAAAGATTTTGTAAGACTCATTCTTGTTTTTTACGAACATGACCCATGTCCATCTAGTATAGTCGTCTACTACAACTAACCCATATCGTTTTCCACTAAAAGAGGCTATTCTAATAGGTCCAAACAAATCAATATGTAGAAGTTTAAGTGGTCTAGTTATGGAAACAATATTTTATGAATCAAAAGAGCTTTTCACTTGTTTCCCTTTTTGACATGCATCACAGAGAACATTAGATATTTGTATACAATATTTGGAAGTCCTCTTACAAGGTTATGTTTATTTAGCTTTGAGATTAACCTCAAGCTTGCAAGTCCAAGTTTCTTTTGCCAAATCCATTTATTCTTGTTGATGGATACTAGACATGACACATTTTGATTTGTTAAATCGTTCAAATCAATCTTATATAGATTGCTTTTCCTCTTAGCCAAAAACAATATAGATCCATCCAAGTTTTTGACTATACATTCATCTTTGTTAAAGGAGACACTGTGTCCACTGTCACATAATTGACTTATGCTCAGTAAATTGTGTCTAAGTCCTTTAGCATATAGAACATTGTCAATAGAGGGAAGAGGGTGCTTACCAAGTTACCTATACCTATTATCTTATCCTTCTGATTTCCTCCAAAGGTGACCCATCCACCATTCTTTGGTTGGAGGTTTTGGAACATAGACTTTTCACCTATCATGTGTCATGAGCAGCCACTATCCAAGTATTATGATTGGTGTTTCCTTTCTGTTGTCAAGCAAATCTGCAACAGGAATTATCATGGACTTAGGTACCCAAATAGACTTGGGTCCTTTCATGTTACATGCCTTCTTGACTGGACGATGAAAGCATCTTGATGATTCATGACCAGTTTTTCCATAGTGTTTGCAATGAGCAATAACTTTGGATGTTCTAGAGGCTTCCTTTTTAACAAAGCCAAGTCCAAATTTGTCATATGGACTTCGTCTATAAGACAGGATTTTATTTAAATTCTCAGTCCCATTAACGAATTTGGATAGGCTTTCCTTCAGGTGAGTAACTTCTTTTTGAAGTTCTAATGCTTCATTAGGAGGTGTCACTTCTGGAATGTCTTTTATTTTTAATTTTTCATTTTCTTTTAAAAAGTTTTCATAATTTTCTTTAAGCGAATTAAATTCCTTTGTTATTTTAGAAATTTTCTTTTTAATTCTTTATATCCTACTGCAAGAGTTGAGGAATTAGCAAGCAGTTCATTATATGCTTCTTGAAGAGAAATTATGTCATTAAAGTTTACCTCTTCATCTTGCTCATTTACTTAGCTCTCTAAACTGGTCTTTGCCATGAGACATAGATTTGCTTCTTCCTCTCCTTTTTCTTTAGACGAGGATAGGTCCATGTCCTCCCAAGTAGCCATGAGTCCTTTCTTCTTCTTTTTGAAGAAGGTTTTCTTTTTCTCCTTTTGCAAGCTTGGACATTCAACTTTGAAGTGTTTAGGCTTTTTACATTCAAAGCAAACTAATGGACTTTTCTCCTTAGGCTCCTTGCTAAACTCCTTCGTGAAGTTTCTAGCTTTGGACCCTCCTTTCTTCCTCCACATGGCTTGTATCTTTCTTGATATGAAAGATATCTCATCCTCATCAGAGTCATCTTCTTTAAACACTTCCCCAGAAGATTTTTCCACGTTCAGGGCTTTGGATAATGGCCCTTTTGTTGGACGCTAGACGCTTAAGGCGATGGACTTTCTTTTTTGTCCCTCACCCTGTTTTAGCTCCAACTCATGGACCTTGAGAGTTTCAAGTAACTCTTCCATGGAGAGTGTTGTTAAATCCTTAGACACTCTCAAAGCTGTGACCTGTGGTCTCCATTGTCTAGGAAAATTTCTCAAAATTTTGTCAATATGATCATAATTATCATAAGTCTTGCCTAGAGATCTCAGGTTATTAATGATGGTTTGAAGTCTACCAAACATTAGCTCAATAGTTTCATTATCATCCATAGTAAAGAGCTCATATTGTCTTACAAGTAAGCTTAGTTTAGATCTCTTTACTTGTGAGGTACCCTTATAAGCAATAGCGAGAGTATCCCACATCCTTTTAGCACTTCTTAAACTATGCATTTTTTCATGTTTTGATTCGGATAAAGCGCACATAATAGCATTTCTAGCTTTAGAGTTAAGAAGGTACCTTTGTTTGTGGGCTTCTGTCCACTGACCTCTAAGTAACTCAATTCCAGTTTGGTCTATGGGCAGATAGTCACCAGTTTCCACCATATCCCACATGTCTATGTCGCAAGCATCGAAGAAGGCTATCATTTGTTGCTTCTAGTAGTCATAATTTTGACCTTTGAAAAGCGATGGTCTGTTTACTGCTTGTCCTTTATTATCCATGGAAGCTCAGGATCTTTTTACCCCTATACTATTAGATGCTCAACCCCAAGAGGCTGAGCTCTAATACCAATTGAAAGAGCAAGCATCGCACAAGAAAGGGGGTTGAATTGTGCGTTTTAAAAAAACTTTTTAATATAAAAACAAGTTCGAAAATGTTTCGAGCAAAGGATAGGGAAGAACAAGAACACGGAGAATTTATATTGGTTCATTCAACCTTGAGCTATGTCTAGTCCATTCACCCAGAAGTTATACACTAACCAACCTTAGGTTATACAAGTATTCTTCACGGCCTCTTCAAGCTTTACAACACAATCACCTCAGATTGCTTATTAACCTAAGTATTCTTTCTCACTAAGCCTCCTAGGGTTTCACAACAGATACAATTGTTTACAAAGAAAAAATCTACTCACAAGGTGAGGATGTAAAAGATTAAGCACAATACAAAAAATATCAGAGTATTCAACTATCATCTAGTGGACGCAAGAAAGTAAAGTGTTCTTTTCAAAATATCTCACAGTCAGTGTCTTTATTTTCTTCACTTGATTCATAGTCACTACTTTCTTCTTCTTCTTTCTTGATATATATAGTCTTCAGCAAAAAAGAGCCATTGAAGATGACTAAGTTGCAGTCTTCAAGAAGAAGCGCACATATCGAGCTTTCAGACGGGTCAGACAAAGGCAACTTTTGAGTTTGCACAAAAACGGAAAGTGCAGGACTGTGTTGGTAGTCTGCTTTTCTAAACATTCTTCATTTGGCTTGGTAGCTTGATAGGTTGGCTTCCTTTTTCTGCGTAGTTGTGTTTTTGTACTAGAAAGTTTCTATCTATCATTTAATGCTTGAAATATTTGAACATTAGATCTTAAAAAGGTACAACATTAGTTTCGAAGTTTGCATATATATAAGACGTATAGACTAGACGAGTATTTAAAATACTTAGCCATTTACAGGAGCTTACATCTGGACGCGTTTAGTATAAGTGTCTAATGCTTAAGACACACAGTCCATAAATGAGACTTATTCTTGGATGATCTCTATATGCAAGTATATTGGACGCTCGTCAAGATTGGCGTGTTGGACGCCACAAGTTTGGACGTTGTAAATTCGTTAATCTCAAACAGAGACTTAAATTTTAATAAGTTTGTTATCTTCAAAACTTTGAAAGACTAGACGCATCAATGTATTTGGTTCCAACAATCCTTACAAATCTAGACAAGTAAGATTATTATTTGTAGACTTTACTAGGATGGTTTTCTCAATTAGAATGGTGGAGAACTAAATTAAAAAAGATTCTTGACTTTGCAGAATGTAGGGGTAAATCAGATAATACGAGAAGAAAAATGACAACAATTGTTATCCTTCATCGTCCTTATTTCCAACACTCCAATGGAAATATATGGTCCAGAAATGAAGCCTATTTTTGGGAGACCTTTGATTCATATCCTATGGATCTTAGTTACAAGATTCAACTATCTCAACATCACAATTCCCCTAGTTGATCTATTTTAGCCAAGTTCTTCACGTCCATCAGCAACAGAAGATTCAGCTATCCAAGACACAGAAATGACAACTATAAAGAAATAACTTGCTCCATATTTTGAAGATTCTTAGGATCTAAATGTAGAAATCATGGATGTAATAATGTATGAAAAAGAAAGACAAGATGAAAATAACTAACTATGGTGGTACAACCTATATGGTAGTGTTACATCTAAAGAATGGCAATAATACAATCTAATAGCCAACTAGAATTCATGGGATTAAAGGAAAACCTGATCTTGAATAATGTTAAAATTGTGCCTGTAAAATAAAGCTTTAAGATGCCACATGCTTGTGAATAGTGTTATTTTATATTTTGTTGTAATCTTATCAGAATCTACTTTATTAAAGTTTGTAACAGTGTCTGGTAATCATGGCATGTATGACATAAACCATGACGACTTGTGTGCTTATCTGAAATCTTCCTCTTCTATAAATAGAGGAAGTGTGTCAATTGTTAGATATCGAAGGTTGAATAAATTCCTCTTGTGTATAACTCTATGAGTTCCCACTAAAACTTTTTTCTTCTCTTTAAAAGCTTAGTGTAATGTTTCTATCATAATCTTCTCTCTTGAGAAGCAAGTATGCTTTGCACTTGCCCTTTGAAGGGATCCTGTGTATCAGAAAGTTTTTGACAACTGATCAATGACTTCTTTACAATCTTTTTATCTTTAAGAATGAAGTTGGTGCCGATCATAGAACTGAATCTTATAGCTATGGAATGCTTAGATAAAATTATCAAAAATGATGGCTTATGTTGTATTCTTAAGGATATAAAGGCTCTTAGCCTAGCATGGTATTGTGTGAATTATGATTTAGGATTGTTTTCCTTATTTCCATACACCTTAGAATAGTCCAATCATGTCCATGACCATGTACCAAACCTTGTCTAAGACTAGGTGAAGTTAGATGTTCAAAATCATGCCAAGTATGGTTGCTAGAAATTCTAGACAGCGTCTATCCTATGTTTAAAACCCTCGTGTGGGTTGCCTTATTTGAATCAATCAAAACTTTTTGGTGGACATCTAGATTTATATATAATCTTTCTAACCCAACTAGCCCCATAATTTTTTAAGTTCCCTAGAATACTTGGTGAATATTTTGGTAAGGCATGTCAAAACTATTCGGGTGCAGGACAACTTTGTGTCTAGCTGCTATTTTCATCAAATTGTGAAGTGTAATGCTTGAATCATAATTTGGGAATGTCTTCCCTTTTTTCCTACAGCTTAGAGGTGATAGGAATCGCCCTTGCCCAAGTCCCTATCCATGCCTAGGTCTAAAACAATCTAAGCCATGTGAGAATATGTGTTGAAACCTCGCATTATTTGAGGTCTTATCTTGTTTTTGAAATTGGTACTATTGTAGAAATAATTAACTAAAACCCTTTGGCGTCCTTATAACCTTAAATGTTAACATTCACATGAAACTAGTCCCACCTCAATTGGAGCTTTCTATGATTTTTAGTGATTTTCTCAGTAAAGATGGTTTTATGACTAAAAGTGCTGAGCAATTTGTTATTGTTATGCTTCAATGCTTATGTATGGTTTGTAAGATATGGATTATGTTTTAGTAAATCCTCTCTTGTGTTGGTATCAATTAAATATGCTGATCACTACCTTTGACTAGTTGTATATTTTGTTTAAAAATGGGCAAATTCTAAGTGCTTGATTAGATGCTATAAGCAATGCTACAATGCATCTTGGTACGTGATTTGTTCTATTTGCACTAACGAAGACTTTATGTTTTAGCTAAAGCCATTTCTTGGTATAATTGAACTGTATTTTATTTTGACTGTAAGTGAGTTCATAGCTTTTGAATTCTGTGAGTCTTGATGAATTATTTACTACAGCATGCTTTGTGAAAATGAAAATCTAACATATATAACATTGATTATGTTTAATTATCTGATTTGCAAATGTTGTAATGCTTTCCCTGTAATGGTTGTCTGAAATATACATTTAACTGTACCTATGGCAATTGGTCTCACCCTAACTGTATGATATAGAAAACTGATATGAAACTACTAAGATGATGATGTAGATGGTACTAAAATATTGTATTTCCACCTTGAACTAATTTCCTGACTGCACTTCTGACTCTTAGTATGGCTACATCATTCTAAAATGAATCATATGTATTCTTAATTGTTTTGACAAAACCCTTTTGAAATCTGCACCAAGAATCTTGTATATACAAATCTTGATATTTTCACCAATATGTCTTAAGTTATTTAATTAATTACGTGGTTTAATTTCAATTGAGTTTTTTTAAAAAAAATTCCTAAGTTTTAAATTAAATGAAACTTAAATTTTAAATAAAATCAATTAATTGGACATAAATTCTTATAAGTGATTAGGTTTAAGAGTCAATTGATTGGGTGTCACATGTTAGGAATGATTATGAAAAAAGAATTTTACCATCATTGGATATGCGACATTGAGTAGAGATAGACAAGTAAGGAAGGTAGATGAAAAGCCATTGCTGGATGAAAATCAAACATGACCGCAAGTCAATTCTCTATATCCCTATAAAACTTATCTCTTCATCTCCTTTGTCAAAACATGTATGTTCCACAATCTCCCACTTACAAGTACATTCCCAATCTCCTTCGTCAAATCAATCCATCGCTTTTCCTCATCTCTTTATTTCTTTTTTTTTTTTTTTTTTATTAAAAATTGAAAGTGACAAAAACTATCTTATTTATTCATATGAAATTTTCTATAATATTATTTTATTGTCTCACTCTCTGTCACATCACTCATTATTTCATGAATCTCTTTTTCTCTTATTTTCTTATTACTTATTTTTTTTCTTATATTCTCTTCTTGCATCATTCATATTTTTTTCCCTCTTCATGGGTTAAGATAAGTATTTTCACTATTTGAATTTTTTCATTTAATTAAGGTAACTAAATATACACTAACTTAATTCTTTTATTCATTTACATAAATCATAATTAAAATTGTAGTTTTCTTTTAACCAAATAAAGGTTGAACGTTTTAGTAACCAAAATCCAATCAAATTTTTATAAACTTATAATTGTGATGATTGTATCTTATTTAGAGCTGTCAAATTGGCCGGGTAGACTCGGGCAAGCCAGTCCTGCCCGGGCAGGCTCGTCCTGCTTGGGCCATTGCTCTCTAGCAAGCTTGGTTGGCCTAGCCTAATTTGTATCCAGGCCTTTTTTTTATTGGCCCAGCCTAGCCCTATACAGGCCATGGGCAATTAGGCCAATTTGACCTGAATTTTTTGGACCTATTAAAATTATTATCCATTTTAATTATTATTTTTCTGCCAAAAATTATATAAAATTAAGTTATTTAAATCATATTAAATATTTAAAATTAAATTCTACATACTTTCTAACATAAATGAACATTTTTATTCATATATAATTGACTTAATTTCTCAATAGTCTCATTAAATATATATTTTTAAGGAAATTTTATTTATAAAATGAAGTACTCATGTTAGCCTTTCTTTTTTACAAACGTGTATAACCTTTTTTTTTAACTATATTAATATTTTTTATTTTACACACACACACATATGTATATATTCTGGGCCTAGCCTGGCCTAGGCCCAATTGGCTTGTAGGCCCAATTGGCCTGTAGGCCAAATTGGCCGGACCAAAACAACCCAGTTTCTTTTGAGCTGCCTTTTTTTGAGCCTAGCCCAGTCCTTTTTGTTGTTAAACGCGTCAGCCCATCGAGCTGAGACCATTTTGACAACTCTAATCTTATTGTCATGTGTGATTGGTATCAATTATATATTATTGTTACAATTAATTAGTATTAAGTGAGTAATAATTTGAAATTTTATTTAATTAGTAATTATATATATTGTTGATTATTGATTATATTAATTCATAATTAAGAGACTGCATTTAATTAAAATGTCAATTATAGAAGAATAATAAATGCTAAGTAATTATTATTAGTTATAAGCAATACGAAAGCAACATTTTTGGTCAAAATTATAATGTTGTTACAATTAGTATTGAGTAATTTGAAATTGCATTTAGTTAGTATTTATATATATTAATGATTATATTAATCTTTAATTAAGAGATTGAATTTAATTGAAATGTTAGCTATAGAAAAATAATAAATAATATGTAATTGTTATTAATTATAAACAACATAAAAGCAAATGACTTAATTGTGTCTTTGGTCCATATAGTTTATCAAATGGGTGATTTTAGTTCCCTTAGTTTCAATTGCTCAAATCAAGTTCTCATACTTTTAAAATTAACGAAATTAAGTCCAACAATTAATGAAAGCCTATTAGAGATGATGTGACACGTGACTCTCAAAATAGGGTTTGAAAATTAAAAAAAATGTGTTTAATGTCGGATTTGAACCCACTACCTAATGTTTTAACACCAAGCATGTGACTACTAGGGCATTAATTAGCTTGGTATATGTATAAAAATATATGATATATTACTTAAATTATTGGAAATTAAAAATGCACATATATTTATTTCTAGTAAATAAATAATATAATATTTTAAAACTAAATAAATAATAACTTATACTTTTTAATACTATTTATCTTAATTATAACTTAATCACTTCATGTTAAATAATTTATTTTTTTACAAAATTTTATTATTTTATTTTTTATTTTTCTTTTGATACTTTAATAATTGAAATAAGATATTATTATTGATGTAATTACTTTTTTGGTACGTCAAAAAAAATTACTAAATATAATTATACTTCCATAATCAATTATCTGTAACAAAATTTTCAATTTAATACTAATAAAGTTATATAATAATAAAATTAAAAAGGTTATCTTAGTGACCGAAATAAAGTATTATTTTTGAAGTAATAATTTTTTAGCAAAATACAAAAAGTTTAAAAAGATTATTATTAATTTTAAGATATTATTAAAAAAGATTATTTTAATTTTAATTTTTTAGTTACATATAAAAAATATTTATTACATCGATAATAATATCTTATTTTAGTCACTAAAGTATCACAAGAAAAAAATGTAATTTTATAAAAGAAAAATATTTAATATGAAGTGATTAAATTATAATTTAGATAAATAGTATTAAAAAGTGTAAGTTATTGTTTATTTAGTTTTAAATTATTATATTAGTTATTTACTAATAATAAATATATGTGCATTTTTATTTTCCTACACTAAGTAAGGTTTAAATATGTTTTTAGTCTCTCAAATAATTTTGTTTATGTATTTCCACCTTACAATCAAGATATCTTTTATATCCAACACAATTGTTGTTGTAGTTTTCAACACGAATTAGTTTTAATGTTCAATTTGATTTGTGCACACACACACACACACACACATATATATATATATATATATATTATTTTAATTATTTTTTAAATTTATTTAATATGTTAAATTAAAATATTATTTAAAACTATTTTTAAACTTTTGGTTTTATTTACATTTATTATTTTATTTAATTATAATTTAATTTATGTTTATTATTTATTTAATTCAAATTATATTTTAACCTATTGTTAAGTTAAAATAAATAAATACCCTTTGTCAGTCACAAAACTAACTAGTGAGAGTAGTATAATATGCTTAGATGCAATATGTGATAAATTAGCCAGTAAGACACCCAAATGTAACACTTGGCGCTCTCTTATAAACTAGCTTGTAAGACTTGTTCAATAAATCCAGATTTATTGTGACACATGGCGCGCTCTCATAAACTAGCCAGTAAAACTTGTACAATAAACCCAAATATGACACTTGGCGCTCTCTCATAAACTCGCTAGTGAGAGTGACAACTTGAATGAAAAATGTCTAATTTTTTAACTCAGCTGAACGTTCACATTGTACATCACATACTCGCTAGTTTGACCAATTAATTAATATTCTAGTAGTTTGACTAGCTAGTTTACATGACGCATTTAAAAAAAATTAAAAAAATATTAATGTGACACGCATCTTTCTAGTTAAACTAGCGAGTTTGAATAGTCAATAGTCAAAATAACTTCATATAAGTAATTTATTTCAAAAAGACTCTATCTTAATAAAATGTTTGTAAAAAAATCTCAAATTGGTCAATGAGCCTTCATATGTTATCTCACAAAATATCTTTTCAATCATAAGAGTGATTCCTTATATAAGGACACGTTCGTAGAGCTAGAAGTCATGTCGGCTTCTTCTAATGGTTAAAGTGAAGAACCTCTTATGGACTGGCATTGTAGACTGTATACACACTGCAAAAAGTTATGTTTTTACTGATGCTTTATCTTTTGCGGTTACAATAAAATAAACTGCTATGCTGAAAATATTGTAATTGCTTACACTGTTATACATACTCTAACTGCCGCAATTGAATACACTTTTTGGAGGTTTACTTTTGATTTCGGTGGTCAGAAATTGCTACAACGTTTTAAACATTCTTAATTTTCCTTTTTCGACGCATTTCCATACTTTTTAAGGTTGTTTAGTCACTATTGTTTTTTACAAAAACTCATCTATATGCACATGAAAGTTACATTTTGACATCATTAAAATTTCTAAAAAATTATAATTTTCGTCATTTGGCATGCTTTATTTATTTTAATGTATGTCGACAAATAATAGTTAAGAAATATTAAATATAAATACTTCTAATTACTTGAAAGTGAGTAGTAAATATAGTTTTCTGTTTTTCATATAATAGTATTTTCCTTTTTAATAAAAAATTATTTTATTTTATTAATTAGTACCCATAGGTAATATTTTAAAACTTAATCTGATCATCAATTTAATTAGGATTATAGATTATTGGTTCAATTAACGACTGACTAATATTATATATATTTTTATGTTTGTCATAAATATAATTGGAACATTTATAATCAACTAGTATTTAGCCTTTACAATGCACATGATGAATGTTTATTTTATATAACTAAAATTTATAACAAATAAATATTTTTGAATATATAAATTATATTATAGTTAAAATTTATAATACATAAATATTTTGAACATATAAATAGTATTTTAGATTTATGATAAATAATTAATATTTTGATATAAGGTTATTTTTAATTATTGGTATTTTTTTTAAAATATTAAAATTTAATTTAAAAATAATAATAGAAATAAGAGGTTAAGAAAAATTCCTAAAATTACTCTTATTAAAAAAAATTCTTAAAATACCTTCATATGATAATCCTAAAAGTATTTTCATTCAAGATAATTATGAGAGAGAGAGAGAGAGAGATGATATATAATTGAGGTATAGCAGTTAATGCTATTTGAATTAATCGTTACGTCACAAATTCAAAGCTCGATCATCTATGGAAGTGTATACCTTGTACTAGAGTGGAGGAATGAGGATAGTGATAATTACAGGATGCTTCGAGGTATTGCCTTAGTTATTCTGGACCTACCTAGCTAATATCTAGATGCTTTCCAATTTTTTTGCATCGATTTGGGGTATTAATAATTAAAACTTATTCTAACGATGTTTTTCAACTTTATGCTTAAAATTTGGATATTACCACTTAAAATTTTATTTGTTCACTTGTCAATGGTGCTGTATGTCTATCGGTCGATGGTTAATGGTTCCACTGTGAGTGGTCTATGCCTTTTCTTCATCAAATAGTAGAAAGGCGATTGGGAGCTACATTTTCTTGAACCGAAATCATTATGACATGTTTTGCTATTGCATTTATCTATTAATTTTTCATTATCATACCTTTTTTCTAAATCGAAATGTTTCTGAGAAAAAAAAAAGGATTATTTTTTATTCTCAAAATTATTGTTAGGTTTTTTTCTGTGCCTCATCAAAAGGTAAGACCTCCAAAAAGATTTCTACACTTGTCTAGAGGAAAGCTTCTTGTAATCAATCAAAATGCTCGTTAAATATACTGTAAAACAGTTGTCCATTACAATTTTTCCACTAGACACTACTCACAAACCATGATATTTTTTTCACAAGCTTCAGCATAATGGACATCTTAATTGAATAGCTTGTAAACGTCAAGATTTGGCAAATCTGCAATAATTTGTTGAAAATTTCCATGGGAATCAGCTTGCAATAACCAATAAGAACTACACGAAATAAAAATGTTATTTAGTGTTAATGTATATCCGTTGCATCAACAATGAATTTCAACTAATCAATGAGTTAACCTACTAGGGGCGGCCTAGGGAGGTTGAGATGGTATACATGAGGTCATAGACACTAATCTCAGTGTGACTATTACACACATACACACACAAAAAAAAAAAACAATGGGTTAAATTAAAAAATTTGATAGTGTTCAAGACTCACTAAGTATCAGGCCTGTTGCAGAAGATGGGCCTATAAATCCTGTCGAGGAAGCTAGGCCCAGAAGGATCCTCAAGCGACCTCCAGGGTGGGATGATTTAATCCATTGAGAGCTAGATTTTTCTATTAAGATTCCTTTTGTGAGCTGCCAATTAGGAAATGTGTTGTCACCCAATGATTGGGTTTGTTATTTCATTTCCATCTATTTTTGTTATGCTTATGTATTATATGGGAGTGACTATAGTACCCTGATAAATAGAACTGTTTTGAAACAGTTATTTTTTAGACCAATAAAAAAATCAGTTGTTGCCATGTTATTTATTTTAGAATCTAGTGAAGAAACTTTCATTTATTTCCATATTCCAGTCACAATTCCTTCGAAACTCTCGCTGATTTCTTGAAAGCATAGCAAAGACTCAAAGAATAATATATTCAGACTACTACAAAAAATTATTAAGATAGGAAAATGATAAGATTCTAATTACATGATGATCTTAAATAGTAAGTTGCTCCTCCGGTGACGGCATGGTGGTAGTTGCAGTGAACAATAAAAGTGTGCAAGGAAAGCTCACAGATTCAGAATAGTTTGAGCATGGCGTTGGAATTTATCTTATAATGGCAAGAAAGAATGGCCTCACAGTGTCTGGAAAAAAATGGTTTGTGCTTATGTTTTGCTACTCAGCCATTACTTGATTATAATGGCAACGTTGGCCTCCGATTCAGTCTCCTCAGATGCTGATTCCCTCTTGCTTTTTCCACATCAGACGCCATAGTTTGGTGTATAGGGTGTATTAGATAACGCGTGCGAATAAATTATTGATTTAAAAATTTACTGTTCCAATACCCCTAAAATTTACTGGGGTACCATAGAAATTTCTCGTATTATATATAGTGACGTAACGAACGAAATGAAGGCAGAAAATAGTGTCCAGAGGTGTCGCTCCTGGCCTCTAAACTTACGAACACCATCTTTTGCCATTTCAAAAAATAACCCCCATCAACTTGGTGCTTTCATTGCCTCCCCCCATGGCTAACACACCACCTGCGCTCAAGCCCAAGCTCAGGCACTTGGTCGCCTCGAGGATGAGGTTGCCAAACTCACCCAAGCCTAGACCACCCTCATCAATCACCAAAGCTCCCTCCACTCCAAACTCGACGAAGTCCTCCACCGTCTCGCCAACCCTCGAGATAGATGGCCCCATAGTCGATGCTAAAAATAGTCCTACCCCTTCATTTTTCTAAGGGCTTTAAACCCCGCACGAAGCTGGAAGTTCTCAATTTCAACAGTATTGACGCCATGGTTTGGATCTTCAAAATTTCTCAATTCTTCGACTATCACGGGATGTCGGAGGAGGAACGTATATAAGTTGCCTCTTTCTACTTGGACGGCTCTGCCCTTAACTGGTTTCAGTGGATGTTCCGCAATGGCCAAATCTTGTCATGGTCGGGTTTGTTCGCCGCCTTGGAAATGCGTTTGCACGCTCTTTTCATGACGATCTAAAAGAGGTCCACTTCAAGCTCACCCAGCAAGGCACGGTAAATCAATACCTCTCTAAATTTGAATGCCTTAGTAACTGCATTGTTGCTCTTCCTCCTCTTTTCTTGCTAAGTTGCTTTGTCTCTCACTTATCTTTGAACATCCGTCGGGAAGTTTAGGCCCTTCAACCTCTCACACTCCTCCAAGCTGCCACTCTTGCTAAATTGCAAGAGGACAAAATAAATGATTCCAAAAGCCTTCTCTGCCCAAAGTTCCCTTCATCACCACCTTCGCCTTCCCTGATCACTATTGCCCATGGTTCATTCTTACCTCCCCTATTGCCAACACGACCTAAAACTACCTTTACATGGCTTACTGTGGCTGAAATGGTCGCCCTTCGTGACAAGAATCTTTGTTACAACTGCGACAAAGCTTTATACTCTGAATCATAAATGAAAATCACGTTTCTTCTTGATTGTGGCAGATGACACGGAGGATGACACTACCCCATGGATTCTTCGTTCATACCCCCCGAACGTCACTAGCCCAAATTCCCTTAATGTCATGGGTACCTCTTTTGCTCAGATTAGCTTTCATGTCGTCTTACGTCATTTAGCTCCTAAATCACTTCTGGTCACGGGTTTAGTCCATGGACATGCAGTCACTATTCTCATCGATGAGGGCAGTACTCAATTTTATTTAGGATAAAATTGTTTGTTTCCTCAACCTTAAGGCCAAATCAACTAAGTAGCTTCACATTATGGTGGGAGATGGAAATAAGCTTTCATGCAACCAAATTTGTAAAGTCGTTTTGATTATTATTCAAGGCCACTGCTTCAAATTGGACCTCTTGGTTATGCCCATTGTTGTTGCTGATTTGGTTTTGGAGTTTAATGATTAAAAACCCTTGACCCAATTATCACTGACTACAATCTCCTTACCATGCAATTCACAAGGTGTGATCAAGTGGTAATGCTTCAGGGCTATTATAGCTTAGGCCCAATAGAGATTACACACCACCAGGTCAAATGCTGAATTACCACCATCAAGCTGTGACCTATTTTCACACATTCAAGTGGACTAACTCCGACTCCACCTAATGCCACCCCCTCTAACCTTTCCTCCCTACCCTCGACTTTTCAGACTTTGCTTAATCAGTATGTAGTACTTTTTCAACAACCTACCTTGATTCCCCATTCATGCTCAACCGATCACCCCATGTCGAGCCATATCGATATCTATACTCCTAGAAGCAAGAAATTGAAAGGCAGGATGATGATATGCTTCAACACGGATTGATCCAACCCAGTCGGGGGCGCTTTCTTGATCCTCACCAGTCTTGCTTGTCCACAAGAAGAACAACACCTGGTAGTTCTGTGTCAATTACCACGCCCTCAACACAATTATGGTCAAAGACTATTTTCCCAGCCCCACCATCGATGAGCTTTTGGATGATTTTGGCATTGTTAGTTGGTTCTCCAAATTAAACCTTGCCAAAGGTTTCCACCAAATATGCATATGCCCCAAAGATGTGTACAATACCACATTTCGCACCTATTAGGGCCATTATGAGTTTTGTTTGGCCTGTGTAATGTCCCTTCCATATTCCAAGCTACAATGAATGAGTTGTTCAAACCATTCTTGCACAAATTCATGCTCATATTCTTCAATGATATACTAATTTTCAGCTGGTATTTCAAGGAGCACCTCCACCACCTTGCCTTGGTTTTCTAAACTTTGCATCGAGGCCAATTTTTTCACAAACTTTCAAAGTGTGCCTTTAATCAAAGAAAGATTGAAGACCTTGGCCACATTGTCTCTATTAATGGGGTTGAAGCTGAACCATCCAAAATCTAGGCCATGCTAGACCGATCTGTGCCTACTTCTATTAAATCCCTCTGCAGTTTCTTAGGCCTTACCAGTTTTTACCGCCGTTTCATCAAAGACTGCTAAAATTGCCTCACCTCTCACCCTATTTCTACAGAAGGATAGTTTCAAATGAGACTGTGATGTTCAATTGGCTTTTGAACAACTTAAGCATGCTATGGTTAAGGGTCCAATTTTGGCTATACCTGATTTCAATTTACCTTTTACCATGGAAACCAATGTTGGATACTTTCTATGCCTTATTTCTAATGCTTCGATGATCTCGAGAAGGAATTACTCAACAATCAGGATTTCATCACCTTAGCTCATGTTGTCTAGTAGCATCCCATGATCATCCCTATTACAAGTTTTTTATGATCTCTTATTCTTTAAGGGCTACATTTGGATCAGTAAGGGTAATCCCTCCATCCAACTACTTTTGGAGGAATTTCATAAATCTCTTTTTGGGGGACATATGGGCCTTGCAAAGACACTCAGTACACTTAAAGAAAGTTTCTTCTGGCCTGGAATGAAGCATGATGTTTTTTAGTACATTCAGCATTCTGACTACCAACACACCAAATATATTCCTAAGAAGTCTCCTGGCCTGCTACAACCCATTCCACCCCCATCTAGCTCGTTGGAGGATTTAGCTTTGGACTTCATTACTGATTTGCCATCCAGAAAGGCTCAACTGTCATCCTTGTTGTGGTGGATAGGTTTTCCAAGGGGCTCATTTTGGCTTATTACTTACTTATTTCACAGGTTACAAGGTTGCACAACTCTTAATTTATATCGTTTGCAAGCTTCATGGTTTCCTAAAAGCCTAATTTCAAATAAGGACTTGATTTTCAAAAGTCAATCTAGAAGGAGTTGTTCAATCTCAAGGGAACCTAACTCCGTATGAGCACATCCTACCATCCCTAGAATGATGGACAAACTGAGGTGCTGAATAGCATTTTGGAGCAGTATCTACGCTTTTATGTAGACCATAAACCTTCTTAATGGGGAAAGTTTTTGAGTTTAGCTAAATAGTGTTACAGCTCCACATGCCATTCTACAACCAACATCACTCCTTTACAAGTCACTTACGAAAGCCCCCTCCAAACATTCCCCACTACTTATTTCGTCTCGTGAGGATATGCTGGAAGTCCTGAAAAAGATATTGCAGAAAGCCCAACAACAAATGAAAATGTACTACTGATCTGCACCATAGAGATGTTACCTATTGTGTCAATGATTGGGTTTCTGTTAAACTTTGCCTTTATCACTAAATATACCTCTCAGGCTCCTATTATTAGAAGTTAGGCAAGTGATACTTTAGCCCACAGAAAGTAAAAAAAATCATTAGACCTCCCAACCACTACCAAGATCCACCTAGTATTCATTGCTTGTTGGTTAAACCCTACTATGGCTTAGTGCCTTCCCAGCAGGACTTCTCGATAGTGTTTTTTGATAGCTATCCTATGATTCAACCCCTTACTATACTAGATTTTAAGTGGGATACCTCCATCACTACTCCAAGACAATTGGTTTTAGTGTAGTGGATAGGCTTACCACCTGAGGACACCACTTGGGAAGATTGGGACAATTTGAATGTTGCTTACCACCTTAAGGACAAGGTGTTTTTCCAAGGGGTAGTAGATGATAGTATTCAAACTAGTAACAAAAACACACAATGATAGATTTTTACATCAGTTGAAAAAAAAAACTAATGTAAATAAAAACGCAATGGCAAACTTCTAAATTAAAGCAAAATTTACATCGATTTTTCGTATAGCCAATGTAAAAAGTACTTTCAACATCGGTTGAGAAATTAACCGATGTAGAAAGTACTTTTTACATTGGTTAAACTAATAACCGATGTAAAAAATTCTATATACACCCTCGGCAATTTGGTTTTCCTTCATTTTGTGAAAGTGCTCTTGCCTACTGGACTCCAAAACCCTACAACCTTCTCCCTTCCTCCATCACCACCGTAAGCCCTTTTCCATCACCATCGTCATCAACCCTTCTCCACCACAACTATCATCGCCACTAACACCATGATTAACACACGCGTCGTGTGACACCTTCGTCCCCAACCCCAACCACCATGGAAGCCCTTACGTCGTGGTACCATTTGCCACCATGATGCCCTTGTCTATCGCAAGCCCTTCTCCACTGAAAGCCCTTATCATGGCAAGCCCCTCACACCCCATTTTGCTCGACCTGTAAGGTAAGTTTTAGTAACCACCATTGTACTCTATCTATGTGACCTATATCGTATCTGTTTGTACCTATGTGACCTCTATTGTATCTTTATTTGTTAATGTTTTTTGTTTGTATAATTTTTTCTTGGGTTTGATCATGGTGTGTAAATGATTTATTGAAGGATATTTATTTGAAATGTATGACTGTTAAAGATTGTCATTGTGTTGTATTTGCTTGATTGGCCACATAGAACTTAGTTGGGCCTTGTGTGATGTTGTTGGTTATTGATTAGATTGTTGAATAGTTTTACAAATGTGGTATATATTGTATTGATTAATTGAATAGATGTAAAATATGAAAAAATATTAGAATTTGGTTGTCGCAAAAACATGATGTCACAAAATCATGACAGCTTAATTATCGCTATCTTTCAGAAATCAAATGGAATACTTTATTTCATATTTTCATAAAAATAATGATTTAAGTAAAATTAATCAAGCCCAAAAATTTTCATCAAAATTACGTAACTTTGATTTATCATTGCACTTGAAAATACATAGGAGTAAGGAATTAAACACCCTTGTCAAGTTAAAACATATTTAATCAAATTTTCCTTGTTTCGAAAATAATAAAATTTGTTCTAAACAATAAAGCTTTCTTTATGACAAATAAAAAATTGAAAAATATAAGGTTTTACGAATGCAATGAGTTTATTTCTCCAAAAGGATATTTTTGAAAGAAAAAAAAACACTTACATATCCAAGAAAGTTCTATTCAAATCACATTAAAATCTTTGATTCCTAAAACTTTGTGTAAACATTCCCAAAAATGTTTATGACAAACCAAACATATTATAATCATTCCCTAAATTCATGATTGGATTGTGATTCTTAAGAATCATGATTCTTACGTATGGAAAAA